>JACSVZ010000022.1:16048233-18843860 GCA_014706295.1 Lycocorax pyrrhopterus obiensis
AGACAAAAAGCAAAAGCAAGGCAGATACTTTCTGCCTAGACATGGTGGTGATGGGCACATTAGAAATGAGGTAGGTTAGATAGATGAACTAGACAGACACATCTAACTGTCCTCCAGTGCACTCATTTGTTTGACAGCCCAGAAAATGCCAACATTCCTGGGATTAAATGAAAATAGAAAATTGCATTTTCACTGTAAAGTATACACAGAACTTTCCTATGTCAGATTGTCTTTGTTAAAATAAACCAGGGCCCAACCACGTCCTCCCAGAGTGACCCAAAGCACAACAAGATAAATGACACAGTAAGCAAAGCACAACCAACCGAGAGCCCTTGGGCTGCTACCCTTGTACCCAGGTTTTAGTGGAGTGATAATGACCTGCACACACGTTGAGACATTAATTTTCGCCTGAGCTCAACAGCACCAAATATCCTAAACTGCCCATCTTGCACTGCTGTCTTGATACTGTAATTCTTTTATCCATGACTTGCAGCTACTTTACCTTTATGGGCTGGTCAAACAATTTTTGTTCTGTGATTTGTTTTGTTCCCCCGCTTTGTTCTTCAAGAAAGCAAAAGTACATATCTCGAATGTAAAAAATAAAGAGGAACATTGAGCGGAGTGATTGTCCCCAGAGGCTGCTGGCCCAGGTCTGTCTCTCAGAGCAGCACATGCACACAGTGACACACGGCTCACACTTGTGTCCACATTCCATCTTTTCTCCCAGTCCAGAGCTGGATGTGGCAGCCTGGCAATCCCCGGGCAGGCTCCTGCTCCTGCTCCTGCCCACCCCGGCTCTGACAGAAGCGCTGCTGAGCCCAGGGAGATGAGCGGCATCCCAGAGCTGCCGGGGAGAACAGAATCCAGCTCCTTGTGACAGTTTTCCCCACACAACATCACAATCAGCCAAACACATTTGTAATCTACTGCAGCTGGTGTTTCTATAATTGATAGAGATATAAAAGCCCTTTTTGCTAAAGTTGTACTTTTGTATTTTTTTTTCTTGGGGGAGTTGTGAGAAAGCAGCTACAAAAAGCAAGCTCTAAATCTCAGATAATGTAGCTCCCTTTAGAATCCCAAGCTTAAAGCAAGTAGTTACGAGTTTTAGCAATGCAAAAAAAGGGAGCTAAAAACAAACATTTATTTTACTTGACGTAGCAAAACAGTGGATTAAAAAGTTAAATCAATGCACCGTCTGAATGGTTCCTGCTGTAGCTGCAATTTCAAATGAAATAAGAATGTTATAAAAACTCGCCCATATTAGGCACATTTGGAAATGTCTCCTTGTAACTGTTCTTTAAGTGTTCTGTCTATGAGCACTAACAGGTCACTGCACAGGAAATGCAAAAATATGTTACATTTTAATCAGGGCATATAAAACGCTGTCTAGAATGTTACATTGCCCTTGGGAATCTGTAGTAAGTAGGGGAACTTTTACAAAGTCCAGGTCACTCTCCCCATTACATCACTGTTAAAAAAAATATTCTTAGGTTACATTACAGAGATGTCATGTATTAGAACTTTCCCAGTCACAGGATGATGGCTAAGAGATGCTTATTTCCTTGGAGAAACTCGTAATCACTCCCCTGTTCCCCTGTTCATACTTTGTATATTGGAAATAGTGCATTTTAACCGAATCAAAATGTTTCCAAACAATTATAAAGAGGGAGGACTAATATGAAAATGAGACTGTTCGCATACTCACCGCAACAACAAATTTCAGCACTTTTACCCTAACACACACACATACAAATTGAAACTCTGCCTGGCTGCACCTCGTAGGTGATAAAAAAATGAAAGAAGGGATTTTAGCAGACATGTTTGGGAATGATTAAGGTAAAATGTCCCTAATCCAAACAAATGGAAACCCAGATGTTGACGGCATCATAACATTCCTCTGCCTTCCCGCAACTCTTTCTCCACATGATTTACATTTGTTTAACCCAAATCACAAGTTTGTAAAATCTTTAATAAGTTCACTGAAACAGCAAAAGAGCAATGCAGGGATGACTGTTTTCTAGATTAACATTCTCAGGATTTTAGTTATTTAATATATAAATGCTGGAGGTGACACAAACCAGTACAACAACCTGAAGGCAACCTGCTCTGCTGAGCCTGGTTTGAGTTTTGTCACTGACTTTCAGATAGAAAGACCAGATTTACAGGAAAAAACTCCCACAGGGCAGCAAATGAAATAAAATAAAATAAAATAAACCCCTCACTCTGAGGAAAACCAAAGTCAGAGCCCCGGGGTCCCAGGGCAGGTACCCACAAAGCGACCCAGGGACCAGCCCTCCGCCACGGCATGTTGTGGCAAGAGAGGAGCTCTCAGACTAACAGGCCCTTTTTATCTGAACAAATATCTGTGGCTGAAACTCCTGGCAGGATTCTTTGTCTTGTCTGGGAGCTGCTTTTGTACCGCAGCTTCTTCATTGCCCACAGTGCCCACGCTCCACTTGGTCCGATCCACCCCGGCCATGCCAGGCCCGGCCCCACCACTGACCGACCCCCCTGTCCCACACATCGACACCTCCCAAATACACCAAATAAACCAAATATACCGAATATTCCATTGTCACACATTCTGTGTGGGGTCACCAACCTCTCCATGTGCTGCCTGAGCTCTTCCACTCTCCTGTTGGCTCTGCCACGCAAGGGCAGCCCTGTGCCTCGCCGGCATCATCTTCTCCAGGTCCCCGTGCCAGGAATCGGAATTTTCCTCCTTTCCATTGGGTTTTGCACCTTTCCTGCTCTGCCTACACCGTGCCTGTGGATGGGATCTCATCTCTGCCATTCAAGTGGCATGGGGGGCGCAGCTCTGGCGAATTTTAAGGGGATTTTTTCACTTTTTCCCCACAGAAGAAGTTCCCGCCTCACACGCGCCAGGCCCACCGAGGCCTGGCGGCCCCTCAGGCCTGGCGCTGCCACCCCAGCGCGGCGCGGCGGGACCCGTTCCCAGCTGGGGTGGTTGGATTTCCTGCACACATCCATGCCCTGCAGGAGGCGTGGATGGGGGCAGGCTCTGGGAAAGCCAGCGGGGAGTCACACGTGTGGAGCCACACGGGTTCCCACCCAGGATTGATCCGGGCAGGAGCTGCCCGACGCGCTCCCAGCACGAGCTCGTGCTCAATATGGTGCTCTGCGCTGACCAGGCAATGAAGTCACGCACACAAGTTTACCCCTGTTTTCTGGGGATGTTTGATAATTTGATGCTCTCTGCCCCTGCTTGTCCACGTTCTGCTCCGTAAATTTCCCTGCTTCCCCCCTCAAGGCCTGGGCTCCAGCTAAACACAAACACAGACCTTTTCTTCATTCTCCTTCGACTGCTCGGACCCATCGCTGCCCCTGCAGCCGTTGTCCTACTTATCCCCAGCTAAAATGTTTTTTAAGGCAATGTAATTGAAAAAGAGAAACCAAGAGCAGAGCATGCGTGGTGGGGATGGCACGTTGGAGAATGCTGTGTCACCTTCTAAAAATTCTTTGGCAACAGCAACTTTTAGGCTTTATAAGTCAGACAAATTTGGGTGGATTTTCTCAGGGAAAGCAGAAGATATCTCTGAAAAATGTTCACGTCACTGCCAGAAAGCTCAGTGGTCCCACAGCTTTGAAATAAACCCTGATGAATGTCTTCTAATTTTTTGCCAAATAACATCCTACCCTAAATTACAGGAAGAACGTTTTAAGAAAGAAAACACAGATTTTAATAATGGAAATAGTTACTTTGAGCAGCTCAGAACAGGAAACATAGAACCAGTAGAAATCAAACTTCTCAACAGGAAACCCCAAACAATCTGGGCTATAAGAAGTGTTGAGCCCATAATGCAGAAGTTATTGCTGCCGTGCCCTGGGCTATCCAGTGCTCCCACATCCACAAAACACTGCTCTCAAGGACCCTGCTGGTTTTCTGTTCTTTTCAAGATTTTCCCTGGTTTTTCCCCCTTTTTATTATCACACATCTGAAGTTTTACCACATTCAAGGCCTGCCAGGCAGGTGAAGATGCTGAGCCCTGGACACCCGTCTCGGCTACTTGTCCTGCCCCATCCACTGCATGTTGCCTCTCCAGTCTGAACAACCCAGATGGAGAAAGAGATCATCAGTTAAGAAACCAAACCAAAACAATACCTCTATAATTCCCACCACAGAAAAGGCTGATGACTTGCACTGTCATATTTGAGCTGTTTTTTCTCATGCACGAGTAAAACAATAACCAGGCGAGGCTAAAAATCCCAGGTCTGAGTCCCTGCTTCAGTCAGAGCAGCCCTTGGCCATAAATTTCAGCACAGACTTAAAAATTGATAGAAACTCTTTTTTAATCATCAAGTATTCAGCTGCTCATTACTGATACATGCTTTGATGATATGCCCTTAAATTTTGGTCTAGTTTTAAAAATACAGTTTCCTCAAATTCCGTGCAAAATCCAGGCCCTGTAATTTTGTTCTGGAGCTTTTTCCTTTCTAAGGTCTGCTTGAAACACAAAATTTAAGGAGTTTGCTCTGTCAGGTGATGTTTTGTTAGCTTTTGACAAGAGAAAATATTTAATACCCTATTTTTTCCCCGCTCTGAATATTAGTTTAATTGTCACAAATAATTAAACGCTTATGAGTAAGAGACATCTTTAGACATTTTGACAATACATATTAAGAGACACTTTAAGGCAAATCTGCACAGATCGGCTTTTATTTGTTATGCTAAACGATGATGCATCCTGATTGCATTTGTTCCTTATTTGTGTGTGCAACAGGAGACGTACTGTGAATGATCTGTAAGGAATAAAATGACAGTATTTGACAGGCTAGGAAATGTCTGGGCAAGGATACAGGAGAAGGAACCCTGAAAGGGCATTGTTTATGGAGGGGCAATAGGGAGAGACACTCCCTTCAATCTAAGGCAATGAAAGGCGCCAACAACTAAATTACAGTTAATAACAGTAAGAAATAAACATAAATTACGTATACAAGGCTCGAGCTCAAGGACTTTGGACCACTAAAAATATATATTATTATATCAATTATCAACGAGAGACAAATTCCCATCCTGGGAATTTGCATACGAACTCTAATAACCTACTATTCAGAAATAGAGGCAAGCATTAATTTCCACATGAAAAGGAGCCATGGGAGCTTCCCAAGTCCCCAGCTCCAGAGAAGAAAGCCCTACCTGGTGATTCAGCACCTCTGCTCGAGAGGGCAGCAGGTGGTCTCCCAGGTAAGGCAGATCAGCCCTAAATTACCTAAGATTTATTCGGAGTTCCTGTCAATATAATGGCTGAAACGACCATTCCCGAAAGGTAATACGGTGTGAAAATAAACATAAACAATCCTTAATGAATCCATAGGCTATTACTTGCAGCATATTTCTTCTATAGGCACTACATACATCCCCAGTTCAGGGAAACAACGCTGCCCTTGATCGAGGCCCAATTCCAGTTTACACAAGAGAAGGAACTGAGGGAAGTCCATGGGAATTTGGTGCTAAAGGCTTTTGAAAATTCAGGTCTCTCTTGAGCTGCCCATGTAAGGATTTAGACCCTTGGCATCGGAAGCTGAGCCTCAAACTGTATCACCAGAGATTTCCAACCACCTCTGGCAGTCTGGGTGGAGGAAAATGTGCACGGCCTGTTCAGCTGCGACTAGACCAGGTTTTACATATTTCTCAGGGCAATGCTTTATAGACAGTCACATCCAGCTCTGCCAAAGAAATGCAGAACAGTTCATGGGAAGAAAAGTAACAGGAACCAAATTCTCTGGTCCTGAAACCTATCACTGGCTAAAAACTAGAATGTAAAAAACTTGATTATTCTGTCTAAAACTTTTGCCTAGTAAAGCTCTTTTGGCTTGTTAGAATCAACAGAGCTCTGCTTTCTCAAACCATGAGTCCTCCCACTTTTGGGAGCTCCTGGCCATGAGCAAAGTGCCTCTTCCTCCACCACAGGGAATTAATTGCATGGGAGGGATGAAACTGCATTTCCATCATCCCCAGGGTCCCAGCTGGGCTGTTCCCTCTTCTCCCCCAGCACAGGCAAGAGGATGCCGTGAGCTTCCAGCCCAGATTTCCCTCCTGGAAGCGCTCTGATGATAGAAATGTGATCTAGTACCTCAGGCAGGGAATTGGGAGCAAATGCTGTTTGACCTTGAGCAAATCAGGTAAAACCTCCCGGGTTCAATTTGCCTTTCAGTAAAACGGAGGGGAAATATTCCACATCACTGGGGTTATTCTGAGGAGTATCAGCGAGAAATCCATGGAAGAAAGGTGCTAAGTGTGAAGAAATATGCTCCACTGCCTAACAAAGGACACAAACATGAGCAGGATCCATGCAGCTAACCAAAAGCACGGAAAAGCTTTTAATTTTTTTAGCATTTAATGCTACAGATGATCAATATAACTCCTTAGCTTCTTTCTCCTTTCACGTGTTAATTTAATGCTACTTGTATCGTGCTTATATATGTTACGACATGGCTGAAAAACACATAAAAAAATAATTTTGGTAGACCAATACAGCAGCTGGCAGAAGGTTATGTTTCTTCAACACAAAACATAAAATCATGGAAGACCCAGGGCTTTCCTGTGAAGTCCACTCACCCTGCGGGAAACAAATGAGTTCTTCCTATATGTACAAAGAAAATTGCAGACCTTATAAATTGTGCTGGTGATTCGCCGTGCAATTCACACAAAACATTATTTCTATATGGAAAATTCTGAGTAAAATCTTTCTGTGAAAAATAGGAATTACTTCTGTCCAAGTGCAGGGTGAGTGACAGAAACAAGGTTGTGGTTTGCGCACGCCAAACTGCACCCATGTGCAGATTTTCATTCTGATCTCCTCTAAGCAGAGTTTCACTAGGAAAAAAAATCTGAGCTATCAAGGTATTCCAGAGAACTTAATTATTTTCATTAAAAACAAGAACTGTGTGCTGCTCCTTTTTTCAACAGAAATTCTGCACCAATTCCACATAAACAGACCCAATATCGCTTCAGCAAAGTTGCTTTGGGAATATGTAACAGCCTTTTTTAAGTTATGAAAGCAATATTGAATGAGATTTACTACAATTTAAGATAAGTGGGTCTTAATTTTATATGAACAGAGAGACTTAAAAAGCAGGCAGGAAGAGTTCCAATTATATTGTGCTGGAATATTAGGCCCTGTGCAAAATTGCCCCTTTTCTGTTTTACATGCATAAAAACAAGCACAACAGGCTTTTCAATTAAATGAGTCTTTTGAGAGAGATGCAGGAAGAGCCGGCGAGCTCCTTAAAACTTTATTGTTTTTATCTTTGTCATGTGGGGCTGTGTGTTAAAAATGACCTGTCCTTTGCAGCACTCAGTCCTTCCTGCATGTTTTTTCTTCCTGTTTGACCCATCAATTTTAAGGGCTTCCCGAAATGGGAATGCAAGGCTTGATCTGTGTTAGTTTTTCCCATGTACCCAGTAGTTGTGCTTTTCCACAGCCATCCAGAGCTCAGGATGTTTCCCAGAGTCTCTTTAGCATTGGGAGTAACTTTAATGAGCCTCAGTATCATTAGAGGAAAGCAGTTTACAGAACACAGGGAGAAAAGACACAGAAAGGAATAAGATACAGCTCTAATAGATACAAGCCATGGAGATGAAAGAACGAAGTCAGCATCTCATTTGCATTAATACAATAAAAATACAGCATTAATGTTGCTAGTTGTAAATTTTTTTTCAATAAAGTTCAGCCTGATTATATCTGGGAAAAAGGTAGGCTGTGCATTCCTCGTAGTATTTATCCTTTAAAGAGCAGTTACTGCCTATTAACTTTCTACATTTAATTGCCACTAAAAACAATCTCCAGGAAACTTCAATTGAAAGTCACTCCTCAAGAACCGATGGTCTGAGCTCTCAGAACTGCTTTGTTTATGGCAATACAAAGCGAGAGCTCCACTCCATCATTATGTTCAGTATTTTGTTTACTGATATTATGTGTGTGTACGTATATAATTACACACCCAGACACACACACCAGTTCATCACCAGAATCGGGCAAAAGCAATATTGCCAACCTTGTTTATACAAAAAGCACAAAGCACAACCTCAAAAATCATGAGACTGGCTGAAAATGATGGGAAGTTAAAAACAGTCACTTTGAGAATCAAGGCGTTTTTCCTCTGCATGAGAACTTGTAGCCTGCTTGTTTTCGAGTTCCTCTCCAGAGGAAGCAGTTTGAAATAAATTTCCTTTTAAAATTCATATTGGACACTTGCATAATCATCATCAGACTCCAGGAGCTGGAGGTTTAAAGAAAATAAAGCCTAACAAAGGACTTCCAGGGGACACCAGTCCTAACAGCACAGTTCTAACGTTTGGGCAAAGACTGGTGCAATAATCAAAAACTGGTCTGAACAACCGAGCTCTCCAGGTGCATCCCTCTCCCAGACAGGCACTTTTCTCTCCTCCTTGCAGGTATGGATGTGTGCATGCCTGAAAAGGATCCATTTTCCAGACATTTAGGACTGTTTGTTCTATTTAACTGTGAAATTTTACCAATACTTGGGACCATCAGGCACTGCACGTTATGAACTCTGTATTTTTCACAATCAGATCCTGTCATTTTGAAGCTATTGTTGTGCCTTTCTTTTTCCTAGGGCAAGGGGGGAAAACATTTCTTTTAGGGAAACAAAGATTCTCTTCATTTTTCTAAATGAAACACTTAATGCAACACTTAGATCAGAAGACCAGTTTTTCCACTTCTTTTTTTTGGCTGAGAAAGCTCACAAGGTAACGGATGAAAAGCCAGCAACAGTTAAAGAGGGATGTGTAAATCTAATGGGAAACACTGTGCTTCTGTGATGCTTTTCTCCTTGAAACCTTAAAAAATACGCAGTTTGCTGTCAAGGTGCTTCTGAGTTGCAGAAGCCGTTATTATAACACGGTAAAAATTACTCTGTGCCAACAGCCTCAAGTGAGAAGCCACCTTAATGAGAAATAACTGCTTTTAGCCCCTGAAAGCACATGGAACTCACAGGCTTTGGATTTGCAGCCCCATTTCCCGGCATTTTCTCGAGAGCTGCCGCCCCTGTGCACAACATGAACACCGTGCCTTAAAAAAGGCTTCTTTAAAAGCCCATCTCATCTCCTGGTACCCAGAACCAGTGAGCAGTAATGAACACAGAGCATGGAAACACAACTGAGGAGGGAAGTTGGCCGAGCGAGCAGAATGTCTCAGTCATACAGACTTCAGGAGAGAAAAGCTTGCACGCATTAGGAACAGAAGTTCCAAACAGAACTGTCCCTGGATTTAAAGCTTAATGGAAGAATCTGGGCCCTCTTCAGAGGCAGAATGCTTCTCAAGGAACATAAATATTGAATTTTGTAGCTGAACAGCCCAGTCTTACACGGGCAGTCCTCACACAGGCCAGTTACCCACTGAAGCAAAGTGCTGAGTAAGAGCTGCTGAACTGGGCCCACTCTCATGTAAATGATTGTAATTAAATAGGTAATGAAAAATCCCTGCTCTTGCATGAATGAAATGTAAGATTTCAGCTCAGAGTGTAATGTGGTTCCAGTTGGCTCCTGCATCAGATTCGGAGACAAATGAAAATGTCTCTCTGCTTGCATGAGCACGCTGTGGAGGTAAAACTTCACAAATATTTCATTTTGCAGAGAAGAGGGAAAAACAAAGGCTTATTTTAGCAGCAAAGTCTGTAGGATCCCCGCTTTTTAAGGCAGAATGTGGCACACACATCTCAACCCGAGCAGCATTAACCAGAATTTGAATAATTTTACTTTGCCTTTGCTAATAATACGTCATCCAGTGGAAGAACCAGGCCTTATTCTCCCCTCCACCAGCTGACATGATATTTTTTTTTACATTTGAGCTCTTAAGATCTGCACAATAGCTTAACACAATAAGTGTTTAGCCTCTGGTTCCAACTGTAATTGATAGAGTACAGTTCCATTCCCTCTGCTGCTGCTAAGTTGGGAATTGCAGCCACAGCAACTGACAGCTTTTTTTTCTCCGCGAGTCTGGAGTTGCTCCCTGGGAGTGATGTCCTCATCGGGATGGGAAGGGAAATGACGGGAGAAACGCTCACCCCGGCCCCCTGCTACGGAGGGACTCCAGGGACCTCTGCTAGGGGAAACAGCTCCTTGAGGTGGGTGCTGCTAATGAGAGCAAAAATCGGGAGGAGAAAGCTCCGGGAGGAAATTTCCAAAATCCTGCCTGTTTGGAGAAAATGGGCTTCTCAGAGAGCACAGAAGAGGGAGAGCATTTATGCACTAGAATTTCTGACAATGGACATGTTTTCAAAAGTGCTGTAAAATTGTGTCATTTACTGATGGAAATGTCTTTTGTTTCCCAGTCACAGGGGCTGAACTCCGGGTGCGCCCCGCTCTTCAGATAGTGGGGACATACTGGCCTTGGATAAATCACAGCAAAATTCAAATAGAGAAACAGGCACTAAAATGAACGTGATTTCAAATTGTCCCATTCAGGCCTGAGTTCTGACACGGGAAAAAAAATTTCCGAGCAGCTTTGGGCTGAGGAGCCGACTGCAGAATTTAACGCAGATGGCGACTAATTTTGGTGCCTCTTGAGTTGCAAAAGTACCTATTTTGGAATATATTTAATTAACCAGGATTTAAAGGCTCCTCTTGTTTGTGAACACCTTGGCTTTTTTGTCATCTGTCAGCATCGTGATGCACACTGTAAGTGAAGGGTTCTGAGGCATGAACTGTTTAGGTGGGTTTGATGTGCAGTTGCTTTTCTGGAGGATGTTGAAACAAAACAGTGCTGCCATTCCCACAGTTTCATTCAGCACTGCTTCCTTGGAATCTGCTGCCATTGCCCCTGATATAAAGGATACAAATAATCCTGGAACAGCCACAGTGCTCCTGGTTACATTTATAGATATATCTCGCTGCCTTTCGCCACAGAAACACACACAGCAAGCCTTGCTGGTCATTTGCTCTGATCTCTGCAGATGCATAATTTCACTTTCTAAATATGATTCTGGTTTAAATAACCTTTACTGCTAAGGTGCAAGCTGCAGCTTTAAAGAACTCCCTGCTCACCGTCTTCTGCTTGCTGCTCTATGAGGACTCTTCCAAAAACAAACCCGTGTTATTCTACAGCTCAAATAAACAGAATAAATGTGCCTGAGACCTGCTTCTGCTGTACTTTTCCCCAGCTTTGGTTCTTAGCTAGTCTGTTGGGGCTGAGAGAGAAAGAAAAGTGGAAATATAAAATTTCACCCGCAAAGGGCGTTAAGTCCAGATTCCTCTTTGCAGGCTTTAAAAAAGCAAACTACCAATTCATGATCACAAAATAAAATATGCACATTTAAACAAGCTGCAGGGGAAAGGAGAGTTTAATCCAGTGAAATTGTGTTTGAAAGCTATTTCATACCCCCAGGAATAAAATCTGAATAGCAATTCTGCTTTGCTCCCACCCTTCTTCCACCCTTCTGTTAATATATTACCATTTGTTATGGAATCGTTACGAGACTTTTACCCCAGAGGTGGCTGCATTTTGCTGAAGGATGAAGTACTTTGAGGGCCTGAGCCTCTTCTTGCTCACAGGAGCAGTCAGAACTCACTGATGCTGCGAGGGAAGCGATGTTTGATTTGCACCTGAGCGGAGAAGAATCAGGCCCCGGATTGCAAAGCCCTTTGTGATGCGTTTGGGTGAAAGCTGCAGCACAAACGGGTTGTTTATTGTAAGCACAGGTCCCATCCTAAAGCAGGCACTGATGGAAAGAGCTGCAACTCTCTGCCTCAAGAACTATCGACTTGGAAATGACGCTCTCAAAAAGCAAGGATGATTCAGAAAATACTCGGCCCTGCAAAGATCAAAATGCGTTTGACATCGTTTCGGTGTTGATGTGAAATAAAGTGTCTCTAAAAGTGTAACCGGAGAGCAGAAATCCCCATCATCACACATAAATAGTGCCCCATTTATCCAATTACACTCCCTTGTTTCATTACAATGGCCTGGAATATATTTCTTAGGAATACAAGGCTTAAAATTAATAATAGAAAAGGACAAAATTGCCACGTATATTTCTCTAGATAGATTTTCATCTAACAGCAAGACTTCACTTCTGATTCACTCGCTGGTTCTCTCTAACCTTTACATTATTCATTAATCAAACTCGAAACCTGCTTTCAAAGTCAGTGCATGGCAGTAATTATTTACAGTTGTGCATAGTATTTAATTTTGAGCAATGACAAAAGCAGGTATGTCCAGAATCATAAGGCTTATCATTTTTCTTCCCTTGGAGGTGAACCATCTGAAGAAACTAAAAGTTGCAAACTTCTCTTCAATATCTCTGCTGCCATCAAGACAAAATGCAGTGCAACTGATACCTTTGAACTTGTATAACTAAAAATAAATAAAAGTGAAAATTAAGTAATATATAATGTATTAACTCCTTTAAATAAAAGGACTAAGGAGCTTTGCTATCAGCCTTGATGAGAGATTCATTTCTTACTGCACAGTCTGTCTCCTGTCACTTTGAGGTATTTTTCACCATACAAAACAGAACCTCAGTAGTACCCCTGAAAATGAAAGTCAGTTTTAAGAACTATATACAACAGGCACGTCTGCCTTTGAAACTCCCCCCTACCCCCCACAAACACACAAATACAACTTCAAAGCAGAAGAACTATTGCAAATGTATAAACCTACTTCAAATAGTTCTGCTGGCTGAAACTGGACTGTATTTGCAGTATTTTGCTCACCTGAATCAACATTGATCTGAGAAGAAATCTAATCAAAGAAATGCACCACTGAAAAGCAATGCACATTTCATAATGAGAACGAGAAAGGAGAGATCTAATTGTGGTCATACGAGTTTCTCCCTTGTCATTAAGATCTTAAAAATGCTGTAGGATTCTGGATAAAAACATCTCTTACTGTATCTCAGCAGGGAAATCCCGGGAAACAACAGCATGGGCTTCGCTCACAAAAATTTACTTACTGGAGCCTCTGTTTCTAAAAAAGAACACAGTGCCCCTGCCACGAAAAGATACTACACACATTCCAAGTGAAAATTCTGCTTTGAAACCCAAATAAAATGAAGCCTCATATTCCTGACAGAGAGAAAAAAGGAGCAGTTCTAGCAGTGTCACTGTGACGATCAGCATCCATGAAAAAATAGCTATTTATTTATCCTGCAAGTTGAAAACGTGAATGCCTTACTCAGATCAAACCCCTTGGTGAAGAAAATAATAACAGCAACTCATCTGAATTATCCCGAATACATAAATATATTTATATAAATATATATAGATGTGTGTGTGTATTTTTAGCATAACTGTTATTTATGGCGTTGACCATAAATTTGGGATCTTTGCCTGCCAGGAATCACACTGGCAACCTGCATAGGTACATTCACAGGGCACGTCCCAAAAGCTTCTGCCTGCAGCCCATTGTCCTGCACCCAAAGAAATCCAGCCAGGGCTGTAAGTTGATAAAAGTTCTGCGTGTCCCAGTTTCTCTGGGATGACATTTCCCTCTGCGTGCATCCCAAGCACTACTCCGCAAAGTTTATTCAACTGTGCCACTAAACTTGCCCATCCATTTTGTCCCACATTTGCTGCGCTACACCCAGGAAATATTCACAAGGGCGAGGGGAAATTTTTAAAGTAAAGACATCAGATATGAGTTTTCTTTAAAGAACTAATCCGAGGAAGGACACAAAGGAAAAAAAGAAGGGAAAAAACCCGCCCACATTAAAAGCCAAACAAGATAATAATTGTGCATGTCTGGCTAAGAGAATCTAGAGGGCAAGCCTTACGTCATTGGCACTTGGGTTACCATGGTGAGTGATTTATTGATATATATCAAGAATGAATAGATCAAAGGCAGCAAGATGACAGGTGATCAATCAAATGTCAAATCAAAGCTGGCAATCAACTGGAAAGCTGATTTTTCAGTGGGTGGGTCTGGCAGAAGAAAAATGAACTTCCATATTGCGCTTCCCAGAAACAAAACCCCACCACACTATTAAAAAAAAAATAAAAAGCAATTAAGGAGCCTGAAAGAAAACTCTTTGAAAAGATTTACTATACAGACCCACTCATCTGTTTCTTTTTCTTGGCCCCCAAAAGAAAAAGAACACCCTACAACGACAAACAAAACACTTCCAAAGTTGCAAACTATTTTCTTCTGTTAAAAAAAAAAAAATTGCAAAACCACTTGGCATGTGCAAATATATAAACTCGGCTACAAAACAAAAGAAGGATTTGATTTGAAAACGTGGATTGTCTTCTAACAGTCAGAACGTTTCATTTTATTTCCTGTTGCAATTTTCACCACTGATGATCAAAGGCTGAACTTCCCCACCGGGTTCATCAGCAGAGAGAGTCCCTGTACTATTTCAGGCACACACGGCGCTCACACACACACACACCCGGCCAGAACTGCCACCAGAAACACGGCGAAATAAAAGATTAAACACCCCGACCCACTTCGCGAAACACACGGATCCAAAGCGAAAGCCACCGGGAGGGGGGAAAATCAGAAAGGAAAAAAAAAAATCTATCCTAAAGCCAGAAGCAAAGGGAAGCCTGACTGCTTTCGGTTCGGGCAGGGGAAGGGGCAGGGGGAGAAGGGGCGCCCAGGGAAGAAAGTTGGGGGGAAAAGTTTCGGCAGGGCAGCGGCAGCGGGGAGCGGCGGCAGCGGCAGCGAGCCGGCGGCGGCGGCGGAGGGCGAGGGGACAGCCCGTGGCGGAGCAAAATCTTGGCAATAAGGAATGAAACTGGCTCCACAGACTTACGGAGGGAAAGGGAGGGGGAGGGGGATAAATAAATAAAGATCCAGCCCGGAAAAGCAAGGGTGACCCTAAATAATAATAAAGATGGGGGGTAGGAGTGGAAGGAGCGGAGAGACAGAGGCTGTGTAAGTGGATGGCTTCTCCTTACCTGCAGCCCGTTTGGGTGCTTGCTGTTTCCTCCTTGGCATCGCTCTACTTTCTCCAATCTCACTTCTGTCCCCAGATCCGAGAGCCCTGAGACGCTCCTGAGCCGTGTTCCTCTGCCTCTCAGCTGCTTCCCCAGCACCCCCCTCAAGCCTCCCCTGCCCCCCTCCTTTCCACTTCACTGATAGGAACCTGTTTGGTTTTTATTTTATTTTAGAGATCTAGGTTTCTTTCTTTCTCTCTCTCTCTTTTTTTTTTTTTTTGGTTGGCTTTTTTTTTTTTTTTAACTGTTGCAACACTTGCTTTGCTTTGATTCAAACATCCAAGCTCAGGAGCAAATGAAAGGCGCCCACAGTGCCAGAGAATGGTAATAAATAAATAACAAAATAGATCTGTATATATTAAAAAGGCAGTTCTGGAAAGACTGTGGGGCTGGCTGCTTCCTCCCTTCCCTGTCCTGTCCTCCTCCTCCTCCTCCTCGCAGAGCCGTATGGCGGAGCGGTGCCCGGGTGTGCGCGCTGTGTGTGTGTGTGTGCGTGCGCGTGTGTGCGCGGAGCGCTGCAGGTTCCGTGCTGTCAGATGCCAGGCAGTGAGTGATATGGGAGAGGACAGGGAGGCTCGGGATGGGAGGAAATGTGGGATCCGCACACACACGCGCGCACACGCACCCCCGCGCGCGGGCACACGCGCGCACACGCGCGCACACACACACACACACGCGCGCACACGCACACACAGGCAGGGCGAGGCGATGCCAGCGAACATCGATCCACCGAGCAAACTGAACATTAACAAACTCCTCCTCCGCGACCCGATGACAGGAGGAAATTTACTCCGCGCAGCCGGGCGGCAGAGCCGTTCATTAAAGAGACAGGGCGCCGGCACCGCGCCCGCCGCCGCCACCGCCGCCCCCCGCGGGGACACCGCTCCCGAAGCGGGGACACCGCTCCCGAAGCGGGGACACCCTCTCCCAAAGCGGGGACACCCCCCCATCCGGGACCACCCCCCGATGCGGGACCTGTCCCCGACGCGGGAGCATCCCCTCCACGCGGCACCGGCCCCTTCATATGCGGGACCTTCCCCCGCACACGCGGGACCACCCCGGCTGCGGGGCCGACCCCTCCCCACGCGGGACCACCCCCACACCGCGCCCCAGGCGGGATCGCCCCCGGCCCCGCGGGATGCGCTTCCCAAGGGAGGGCGCTGCGGGCAGCCGGGGCCGGGGCGGCAGCGCCCTCCGCGCGTTCCACCCGAGACAGGGCGGTTCCAAGGGAAAAGAGGGATTTGCAGCAGTGATCCCGGTGCACGGGCGGGTGCGCTCCTGCCGCTGGGCTGCCCGCGGCTGCCGGGTCACCGGGGGTGCGCCTCAGCTGTGCCCGGGGCTGGGGACCGGGGGATGGATGCTCCCTCAGCTGTGCCCGGGGCTGGGGACCGGGGGATGGATGCTCCCTCAGCTGTGCCCGGGGCTGGGGACCGGGGGATGCTCCCTCAGCTGTGCCCGAGGCTGGGGACCGGGGGATGCTCCCTCAGCTGTGCCCGGGGCTGGGGACCGGGGGATGCTCCCTCAGGTGCTCACTCCCGCCTGTGGAGAGCCTGGGGCTGGCGACCAGGTGCCTTCCCTGCCCAGGGTCTCTCTCCGCACCCTGAGGTGTCCCAGCCGTAGGAACACGAAGGGATCAGAGGGCTGGACATCGAAGTTCAGTGATGTCTCCCCTAATTTCCCCTGGCAGCTGGATTTAGGGAGAGTCAGGTACATCCATCAGGTGCTGCTGCACCCTCATGGGAACCCAAATCTCTGTCCCCTCCAACCAACCAGAGTTTGTCACCCTTTCAGAGCCCCCCAAACTGCCAGGCTGAGGTGGCACTGGAGCTTTGAACAGTGTTGGTCCCTAAGACACACGGACACAATTTCCCCTGCCCCATTTATTCTTTCAGCTTTAGATGTTTTGGTTTTTCTTTTTTTTCCCACAGCGGCTGTGAACACCTTGAGGGTTTAAATGTGATTTGGGGTGGAAAGGATGGACTAATTTCTATATATTCAAATATAATTTGTATAAGACCTCCTAAAAGTGGCTTTTCTGATACTCCAGATCTTAAACCAAGAGGTTGCTGTAGAACTGAGTTTTTACCTTTTTTTTTTCTGTTTGCACATTTGTCTCTTTCTAATGAAACTGTTGGGTTTAATAGGAGTGATTTGCACCCCTCTCAGATGAGTCTGTCGGAGGGGGCTCTGTTACAAAGCACCTGCGAGAGCCATTGTGCTGTAGCCGGTGCCACTGGGCCACCTGCAAGGCGCAGGCCTGCGGCTCCAGCAGGGAAGGGCTTCCACAGGCAGCCCCCTGAGTGACCTTTGTGTTCAGCAGCCCAACACCAGATTGTGTTTATGGAAGTGTCCCCCTGACTGATTCCACTGAAATCATTTGATAGCCTTCCCTGTACGAACTCCAGCAATTTTTATAAGCAATAGGAAAGTATTTATTGGTGCAAGCAAATGCTTAGTTCGAAAGATAAAATAGGATAACACTACTATAAAATACTCATTTTTCCACTTCTGCCTGGTGTAACTCACCCGGGAGTGAGCGGCTCTGCTTGAATCGGTGGCAGTTGCACAGATCTCTGATACCTGTGTGCAGCACGTGTAAAACCCTGCCGGTGCACACCAGGGATTTCGGCTTTGTCTCCAGTCCAGGCAGGCGTAAACACAGGGCCAGGAGGGGCCACAGCAGTGGGACAATTGTCCCTGCTCTGGGATGAGGAGAAATGACACCCTACCTGACTTGGTAAGTGCAGCCTGGACCTGGGTCAGGTTCAGGACAGGGAGGCAAACTTGGCGCTTCTTTTCACATTTCGTGCTGCCTTGATTTGAGATTTTGAACCCTTCAGCTTCTGCGTGTTGGCCCCCAAATCAGAAAACTGCAGATACCTCTGGCTGGTTTTCTGTTTCCTCTCCTCCCTGGCTGCACAGAAAGGTGCTGCACCTCTGATTGTTTATTACGAAGGATTGTGAATTAAATGCCGTTTAACACAGTGATGTTTTAATAAGATTTCTCCCAAACCGCGGGACACCATGCGTTTCTTGGGACATTCGCAGGCGGGAGGGGGTGGCAAATGACAGAGTCCGCTCCTATTTTAACCTCTCTATCTGGGATGTGCTGCTCCTGTGCAAGTTGCAGAGACAGGAGCTCTGGGTGCAGGCAGGGCAGCAGTTCAGCGGGGTCTGGGATCAGCGAGTGGCAGCTATTGTTCTCCAGAGCTGTGGCTCCAGTCCAAATGCACACACTGGGGATGGGATTTGTATCAGCGGCGCTCGCAGCCTCAACATGCAAGATGAGAAAGTCACTGCTTTAAATGGTTACTCCTTGGGGAAAGGGAAATTGAGAAGATGGACTTCTGAGTGGAGCAGTAGTGAGATGGCACCCTATCCTCAGTGATAAATGGGAGCATTAACAAGGCTTGGTCGAGAGGAACCCTACAGATTTATGGCTTCCTGTCTCCACCAGCAGATGCCATTATGGCTGACAGAACAGAATGCCTTTCAAGAGGGAACCGGGCTGGGATTATGAAGATGGGGAAAAAAAGCAAGCGGAGTCTGGTGTCCATTTTTATGCACTGGTCAGAATTGGCTGATGGGTTTGAATAGAGCTGGAACTGCACAGAGTTCGCGTGCTCCCTGCTCCTGTTATTTATAACGAAGTTGGTGAAGGTCATTTAGCATCTCTTTTAGCACAGGAAGAACCCATAATATTTACTGAAAGCATTTTTGCACTCTTGAAAATTAGAGATAATAAAATGAACAGATAGCACTGGAGGCTTCCTTGGCTTATCCAATGGAATAATCTCGATGGGTGCTTAATGTTTACTTTGGAAATGCAGCAAATGATTCTGAAGCTATATTGAATTTTATCTATTTTTATTACATTGCAGAATAATATTTCTCTTTCCTGACAAAATGTTATGACCAGTAATAGCAATGGCAGTTATGCATGTTCAAAAAAGAGTAATCAAATCTCATGCTTCAGGGCATGAGCTGAATTCCCCACTGGGATCCAGAAGGAATTTTTTTCCCCCAAATATAGCAATATACAATCAAGTAGATATGTTCTTAGAGGATTTTCAATTTCTTGGTTAGGTGCAGATTACATGGAGCAACAGTGTGACCTGGGATTGTGAAAATCCTCTCTTGCTGTAGCTTTGGGCTGGTTTGGGTCCGATTTTTCAACCTAATGAGTGCGATTTGTTGTGCTTACAGTAAAGTTTACAGCTGCTTTTGTGCACAAAAAAGGGCCAAATGCTCTTTGTGTACCTGACTCTGATAACAGCTCCCATCACGTGTAGTCACAACAAGCTCAGCTGTGTGACTTGCAGTGTTTTATCTTACTTATTTTTGTTGTCTGTCTTTCTTTCAGTGACTGCTCTGCTGATAATTAAACGTGGGGATTTTTTTCTTTCCTTCTTTTTTTTTCCCTAGAAGTTATATATATGTAGGTACACAACTCCTCTTGAATGAAATTCACAGTGTTGGTGACCTCTTTCACGCTTTGCCTACCACTTTAGAGAAAGAAAAACTGGAAATTCTGACAAGTCTTACAAACAAAGAAAGGGTTAGAAATATTTGATCTGATAAATAAAAAAATTTCAGTATTGCCAGTTAATGACATTGTCAGCCTCGGGGTTTACTTTTTTCTTTTTACAATTATTGAGGGAAAAATATTTTTTAAAGAATTTGGGTGATTTGGGTGATGAGGACGGACTGAAGAATCCTTGGAAAAAAGAGTATCCTGGTGATCTGCTTCAGTCCCTGCCCAGGGACAGCACTAACTGTGCTCATTTCATTGGGGCACATTTGACCAACACGATGCAGCTTCAACAGCTCCTCTGGGCAATCTCTAGTGGCTTCACCATAGAAAGATTTATCCTACTGTTGGAGAACTGTTTCTTTTTGAGGCCTTCTCAAATAAAATGGAGAACAGTTTCTGTCCTTCCTCTTTGCAGCAGTTTTTAACCTCTTTGCAGATGCATAACCTCTGCTCCCCAAACCATCCCCACTTCTTCAGCCATCCCTCGCACCTCATGTTCCCTGGGCCTGGCCCTCATTTCGCTGCTCCGTGGCTGGACAACATATGCTTTGAGGTGCAGTGCCAAAACCTGGCTGCTGGATTGCATTTTCCACCTCCCCAGCACCGAGTGGGATTACTTCACATGTCTAACACATGACACTGCTGTTTACATGTCCCAGTTTGACACCCGCCCTTTCTGCAGCAGCATGACACTGTTGACTCACGGAGAGCTTCTGATTCACTGCAGCCCCAGCTGCTTTCTTGCAGAACTGCTTTGTAATCAGTTGTCCCCATCCTATATTTGAGCAGTTGATTATGCATCAGTGACAACTTTGCACTGATTCATCTTGAATTGCATCCTATTTTTTCCGAGTGTTCCTGCAATTTGTCAGGCTCATTCTGGATTACAATGCTGCCTTCAAAGGCTGCTGCCGTCCCCCCTGGCTCGCTACCATCTGCAGATCTGCTGCTCAATATTTGCTGTTCCACCTCCTGAGACATTAATAAAAGTATTGGATATTGCCGGGCCCAGGACACACTCCAGACATTATTCCAGCCTGACAATGGGCCATGAGGGGATAATTCTGGAGTGTGATTTTCTACCTCTTCCAACCCCCTGCAAGTCATCTGGAGGATGTGTCACCCAGAGAACAAGGGACAGGACAAGGGAAATGGCCTTCAGCTGTGCCAGGGGAGGGTCAGGTTGGACATCAGGAGGAATTTCTCCATGGAAAGGGTGCTCAGGCCTTGGATTGGCTGCCCAGGGAGGTTTGGAGTGCCCATCCCTGGAGGTGTCCAAGGAACATGGCACTCAGGGCTCTGGGCTGGTGCCAAGGTAGGGATCAATCACAGCTTGGACTCAATGATCCTGGAGGTTTTTCTGGAAACTATTGGGCCTCCACAAGATTTCAGAGATGGCCACTGCTAGTCCTGAGATTCTTCTAAGACCTTTTGAAAGGCCTGACCTTCCCTCTGTGCTTTCTAAATGCTCTTGAAACTCTTCTCCTGCAGCCAGAGCTCACCCTCCTCTGACACTGCCCTTGATTACTTGTGCAATCTGATCACAGCTGATTCCCGGAGCAAAGAGGAAAGTAAAAAAGGCTTTCTTGGGGTGATCTGTCAAAAGCTTTCTCCCTTTGCTGAGTGACAGATGTAATCTTTCCTGGGTTTTTCCTGCACAGAGAAGGCACTTACCAAACACTTTCTCCTTATTATGTTCCTTCGAGTTGTATCTCATTTGGTGACTTTCTCTTTGTAATTTTTTCCCTGTGTGTTCATGGTCACTGTGAGGAGCTCAGATAAGCCTTTGCTGCACGTTTTTCACATTTAGACATGTACTCATTTGTTTATGGAATAGATATTCAGGATTTTGCTTTTGTGAGAATATTCCTTGCCATGCTACAGAACAGCCCTTTTCCCTGCAAAAGGGTGCAACAGCAGCACTGGGGCAAGAACCTTTTTCCCCTTTGCCTGTACACAGATCAGTTTGGTGGGGTGGGAGGGAAGGTTAAATTTCCCCTCCAGGGGTGAAATGCTGCTATCACCAATAATTTCTACTTTGAGCCATGGCAGCATTTCCAGAGCCCTTTGCCTTCTAATCTTCAGCACAGGATTTTTGCACCCTTTGGCTGCAAAACAGGCCCTGGAGTTTGAACTCCCATCTCACTGCAAAAAACTCATCTTTTGGGGCCAGGAAAGGAGAATTTCAAGCAGTGCAGGGGTTTGCAGAGCTGTGGCTGCAGCCACCTTCTCCAGGCACATCTGGGGTTCATCTCCCCTCCGGTGTCACCAGCTGAGGTCTCACACAGGATCTCACTCAGGGCTTCACATCAGCTCACCGTGCATTCTTTAGCCATGACATCCTCCTTCCAGAATTTATAATTCGGTCTTGCAAAGGCTGAAACAGCCTGGGAGCTTTCAGTTTAGGGACTGAATTTCTCCTTCCTTAAATCACAGCAAGTCTCCAGTTTGAAGAAACCAGAAATAAGCACTTCACTTTTTCTGAAATAAGCACAGCAACTCTGTAATATCCTTTCCCAATAAACCAGCAAAAGCAGCTAATTAAATTAGTTGGATCTAAAAGTTGTTCAGGCCACAATCCACAAACCTCCTATTTTCTTCAGTAGGTATTAAGTCCCTGATCAGCAGGCACTTGGACCAGTGCATTTATTTTCTTTCCTGAAAAACAGCAAGACCATTAGAATTTTTGAAAATAATAACAATTAGCTGGAACTGGGCAGGAAATGGACTGTAGTCTTCAACAAGTCTCCTCAAAAGAGACATAATTTAAAAAAAGAAAAGCTGAAAACTGCCATTTTTAGGGGGGGAAAGCGACATCAAGGAGGCAGTGTTCTTCCAGCTCCCTTTTTCTTAAAATACCAGGTTTCATTGAAAAATCAGTTTTAATAGATCCTTAAAAATAAACTTTGAATGTTCAAATTATAAATGGAGATGTTTTATGCAATGCCTGTGTGGCTGCTGCAAAGGAGAGGTTTGGAGATGATATCAGGGGTTTTTTTCCCAGTGAATCCAAAATATGACTATGCACTGCTGTAATTTGGAACGAGGAAGTGAACAGCACAGGGCCTGCGTTTGGCTGCCCATGATGCCACCAGTGAATTGTTTGTCTTTAATTGGCATGATTATTTCTATTATTTATAGCTACAGAATGAATTTATGCTGAAAATTAGAGTAATTGATGTATCTGTAAAATAACATGGCCCTACAATGACAGTGGTGCTTTGCAAAGCCTCCAGGATTGTGTCTCTCATACATGGGGGAAAGGTGAGGCACTAAATACTTCCGGAATCTGTAATTCCCTAAATTGTCACTTGTCCCATGTCCCCCCAAGTCATCCTGGGGTTTTTTTCCATGTCAAGTAAAGATAAATGGACAAACACAGTTTACACGTACCAAGCACATTTGTTTAATAAACAATGCTGAGAAAGTTGAACTGGAATTGTAAAGCCACTAAAAGGGACAAAATGCTTAATATTGAATCATCAAAGCGTTTCAATTGTAATGTAAATTTAGTAAGTTGATGTAAGGGCCGAAATGTTTGCACAGCAAGAAGCAAAAATTCAGAAAGCAAAATGTGAGAACTGAAGGAAAGCAATATTTTTTTTCTACAGAAGAACTTCCCAAACTTTTTTCTGAATGTTCATGAGAACATTTGCACCTGGGCCCAGAGACTGAACCTGCATTTCTGGGTGGGATTCACTCCAGGTGCTCCCAGTCTCCATCCAAAGAGATGCTGCAATTCCCCAGCGAGCAGCAGCTGGAGCAGGGCAGGGGCACTATTTAGGTGAGCTGCCGAAAAAGGCTCGGTTTTGTTAGGCTCAGGATGCTCCAGGGAGTGTTTTTTCCCTCTCAGTGCTCATCCCACCCTGGCTCTGCACATCATTGTCTCAGGTAAGTGATTATCAGTCATTATTTTTTTTCTTGTGCTTCTTCTGTGGTCTGGTTTGAATTTGTTCTGTGGAGGAATTTCTCTGAAGGAAAAAATCATTTTCTTTCTCTCTATAAGCAGGGAGAAACTTAAATTTGCAGGTTCACCTGCAAGCTCAGGTACTAAAGCATTTAGGCCAAAGCTGGTAACATATTTAATGTTTTCTCTGTAATCAGTGTGTCTTTAGTTTTAAAAAATTGGAGTTTTATCAGTGGATCACAAACAATTGAGAAGCTGGACATGGAAATCAGAGAGAAAAATTTCTGTAGAAATGAGAGAAATTTATAAAAGGAGCTCCTCAGATATGTGAAAGTTATGTGGAAGTCTAAAGCGCTGAGAGTAAAAACTGTGAGGAAAAGTAGTTTCCTGATAGGAAATTTAGGAATGAAAAGTAGAGTGTTTGGAAACGGGACTTACTGTCCAACAGTAGTAATTGGTTTTGTGTTAAAGGTGTCAAAAGTAAGAGTGATAAAACCCTGGACAATCAGTATTTTTGGGGTGTGGAGTAACAATGCTGTATTTGTGCTTACTCAGGGCAAATGCTGTGTGGTGCTCTTTCTTTGATTAAAGAAAAGTTCTGGGAGTTTTTTAGCGGCTCTCTCTGGTCAGAATATTCCTTCCTTTGTTGCTAAATGCTGAGGCTCTTCGGGGGCACCTGTGTCAGTGGTGGCAAACTCCTTCCACCTCCGTGTGCTCTCACAGCTGCTTCAGAGGAGGCTGAACGAGTTCTGCAAACTCCCTCGGGGCTGGGGAGGGCAAAGTCAGGTGTGGTCCAAGCCCTCCTTAGCTCGTGGGAGTGACGAGTCCCAGGCTGGGGGTGATGCCTCATTCCCACAGAACTGAGATTTGTTACCTGGGACCTGCTGGAAAAATTTTTGGTTGTTCCTTTTTTGTTGCTTGTGAAGCTCAGGGTGCTCGGTGTGCAAAGGCTTTCTGAGAGAGGCGTCTGAGGCTGTTCGGGCTGGCTTGTAGGGTTTTCCGTAAAAAAAGGGATATTTAATGGGGGAATGGAATTTGAGGTTTGTGGAGCGATATTACAAAAGGAGCCATCGAGGCATTTTCATGGAGATTGAATGACACTTTTATGGTCCTTTCTCTACTCCTGCTTTTAATATAAATGGTGTAGCAAATACAGGTGAAAAAAAAAGCAAAAAAAAGCCCACCTGTCAAAATATAGCTCTGTTTGGTTACCTCTGTCCATGGGACAATTTTAGTAACCTGTCAATCAATGGGCTGCTAAATAGCCTCTCCAAAGCACAATCTGCTATTTCAGACGACATCAGTGTGTCAATCATTTATTGAATCAAAGCCAAATTTGAAGCAAAGCAAGCCCAGTTTGTCAATCACTGCTCAGTATTCTCTCCACTAACCACCTGACAGCTTTTAACTTTTCACTTTTATGTTCCATGCAGCTAGTTAAGATTCTTTCATTTTTAATTGGCCTTCTTTTATGATTGGTAGCTAAGCAACTAATATGTTGTTTTATATGGTAATAATGGGCCCAAACTTGAGAGCTTTCTTGACCATTCCTATTTGTTGTTGGGAAATTATTTTCCTTCAAGTTGCTAAATAGCAGATGTAGCAGAAACAGTTATTTAATTATGGGTTGTCCTGTTGTTTCTATCTATAAACACTTTTGGCACTGTTTAAAAATAAATACTGCATGCGCTGGCAAATATATACTGAGTGATTTTAACTCCTGATAGAGTCCTTTGGAATTTCACTGCTCATTTACAGGGAAAACTGGGTGCAAAAAGGAAAGGATTGCCAAAAAAGCAGTTTGGAAAAATATTAGCAGAGGACAGAGCGAGAAATCTGTTTCAGAATCCCACTAGGCTTTAATCCAACCTGATCAGCTTTCAGTCTTAATTTAGGTGCAATTAAATTTCTGAGGCCAAGTACAGTGCTGTGAGCCACCATCTCTCAGAATAAGCCAAAAAGTCCTTCCCCGACCAACCTGTCTGCCTTTTTTTGTGTGTTCATTTTGTGTGCTTTGATTTAATTAAAATTTTCTGTGCCTGAGATGTTAAACTTTTGGGTCAGGAGTGGGGCCCCTGAAGGTGACCCCAGATCTCGGGGTGGTTTCCATCCCCTCTCCCCATCATGCACAAGACAAGCCCTGCCTTTCATGTGTGTAAAATGAGCCCACAGCTCCTAGAAAATGCTCCTGCCTTTCTATTTCCAAAGGCTGTCATCAGTAAAGCCAAAGTGTTGTTCTCAGACAGAAAGAATCAACTTTCTGTCCTTCCCATGAAAGGAAGTTTGGGAAAAGAACTATTTCTGTGTTACATAAAATTCTATTTTGGGTTCAAAAGAGTTTTCTTCATTTAATTCTTTTGCATATCTGTTTGATGGGCTTCTGGCTGTCTTTTGACAGACTGCTGTCATCTGGTTTGATCCAAAACTGTGAAACTCCAGATGTGCCCAAGAACTTGGGAGAACATGGGCTTAGTTTTGTGAAAAGCTGCAGGAGGTTTTGAGGCAATCTGATACAAAATGTACTTCCCAGCCCTATTTGAATTTTACATTGGGTTTTGTACTTCTTTTTACCCAAGCAAAAAGCAGAAGAGACTGACAGCACATGAGGATTGACAGTGGAGAGGCAAATGGGAGCTTCGGGGCCTGGAGTGTTGCAGAAATCCAGCCCAGTGTTAAATGTGGGTGCTTTTCCCCACTGAGAAGCCGAGGGAGGCTCTGGGGAGCATTGGGAAATACTGGGGCTATGTCTGTGCCCCTCTTAGGATGAAGATCCCACCAGACTGCTCACATTGGGTGATTAATAATCAAAACCAAAGGCTGTAAAGCAGATCTTCCTGTGCAGCTCCACAAAAACAGCAAATTTGCTGACAAAGGAGTTCTTGAGGAAGTGCCAAAAAATATAGTTTGGTTTCTCCCCTCTTGATGGGATTTCTGGTGCCTTTCATGGATATCCATGGCATTAACTACTGACTAGCTGGAGATCAGAGACACTCTGACAAACGAGGTGTAAGTCTGACTGCATGAGTGAGCAAGGGATTTTATTTTTTGTGCATAGATTTTTGTACTCTCTACATCACCAGATATTAGCCAAAGCTTTTTGAGAGAAGGTGTTCTGATCCCAGGCTGCCTCCACAGCTTGGCACAGGTTGTTAATCTTGGCTCCAAGGGTGTTCAGGCCTGGCTGAACACGATGCTGAGCTCTGGTGGCTCAGGCGTCTGAGCAGAGGGGAAACCCACACAGCACCCACCTACACAGCACCTGGCTGGGAATTGGCATGAGATGCTCCAGGGAGGGATTAAGAGACGCAAGATCATAAATATTGTACAAACAGGGGAAGGACGGGGTCAGCAAAGCCGGGAATACTCATGGGGGGTTCTTACAACTGCTTTGTTTTGGTCATTCCCATTAATGTGGGTGTTGTACTCCTGTCCTTCAGCTGCTCTTAAGGACCCTTTGGACAAGGAGAAATGATAATTTTTGAGTGTTTAAGCATGTAAATTGGACAGCGGCATTTTTTGGGTGAAACCTGGTGGTCAAGAGCAACTCCAAAATTTGGTTGGCATTCCTGGCTGGGCAGAAATGCTGGCGTGAAGCCTCTCTTTCTGTATTGATGAGGTGATTTGCTCGGTGTCCTGTGCATCCACTGGGAGTCAAGGACGTGCTTTTGTGTCATTGATTACACAAGGGTTTAAAAGGGTTACAGAGCCATTTGTCACAGGCAGACTTAAATATGGGTTCTGGGTCTGTTCTTTGAGCACTTCCTGGGTTACCTGGGACCAGAGAGAGAAAGAGCAGGAGTTTTTGGGAATGCTGCCCAATTCCTTATTCCATGATACCCTGAGAGCTTTGTCCTGGGGCTGTTCCTGTTTCTCTTTAGTTCCTGGCAGAGCACCTCCTGTCCCTGACTGAACCCTGCAGGGCTCTCCAGCTGAAATGTTCATATTCCCCATCACTTACTTAGCAAGCCCATTTTTCCAGCAATGTGTCAAAAAGTTGTTCAGTGTCAACTGCTGCCTTTGTTCACCCCTGTCATGGGAGCAGCACAAAGCCAAAAATGATTAATCCCTTTCCTAATTGGAAACGGAGGGAGAATTTGCTAAAGCAGAATGCAGTTACCTGTGCTGGAACTCGTCCAGGACACTCTGGTGAGCACAGCCACCCTTCCAATGAGTGAAACGGGATTTTTAGCTGTGCTGAGGGCTTGGATTCTGTGAGTTTACATCTCAAACACCCACGGACCAGGAGCACTGTGCAGCCCCTGAATCAGCAGGAAGCCTGCCCCTGTCACCTCGTTGTTCCTGGAGTCTGCTCTGCCGTTCCTACCAACCCACTGAGCAGCTCCAGGAGCGGGGAGGAGAGGCTGTGGTTACAAACCATTTTTATAACCCAGAATTTAAATATCGAGTGCTGTAACTGGTGTTATTTAGATGTAGTGACTGCTCGAGCTGCAGCTTTCAACACAGACAAGCAAGGTGTGACCCTCCCTCGGTGACACAGGCATCTCCAGTGCCAAGCGAGGCTCTCCCTGGGGGTGGGAGGATCCCAGGTGGGCTTTGTTCAGAGCCACATTTGTCCTTAAGTAGCCCTGAGAGTGGAATGGGTTAATGTACTCATACAGATGCATGCTGGAGGCAATGCAAGGAACTGAAAACCATGGAAAATCACCCTGAGAGATTTGAAAATAGCAACAAAAAAATTAAGATGGCTTCATTTAGAAACCTGGCTATTGTTTGTCTTAACTAGCAGGCTCAGCTGTGGGTTTTTATAGCTATGAACATGAGCTGGTGTGTGGAGAGGAGAGGCTTAAGTTGGATATTAGGGAAGTTCTTTGCTGGAAGGGCTGTCCAGCCCTGGCACAGCTGCCCAGGGCAGTGGTGCAGCCCCCATCCCTGGAGGGATTTAAGTTGTGCAGATGTGGCTCTTTGGGACGAGGTTTAGCAGCAAACTCGGCAAAGTGCTGGGGGAATGGTGGGACTTGATGATCCTCAAGATCTTTCTGAACCTGATTCTGTGATTCTCTAAATCTGAAAAGATCCCCAGGATTTCAACACCTATAAAACCTGGGGGTTTTGTCATTCACGTCTGACTAATTGCACACGTTCCGTACTCAGAGCTGAGGGGTGTCTGAGTGCTGCAAGTGACAGCACTCGAGCCAAGCAGAGGAGAGCTCTGCAGGGTGAGCTCTGCACACACTCGAGCTGCCCTGGCCGTGACCTTCCCGTGCTGCTGGCAGTGGCTGCAGCCCCTTCTGGGGGCTTTCCCTGATCCCTTTCGCAGCACGTCCCCATCAAACTGGGGTGCGTGCAGGTGCTCGGGGCACCGGGGGATCTAATGGGTTAAAATCACTGGGCCTCCAAAGAAAGTGCTGCTTGAAACACTTAACAATTGAGAAAGCCACGTTTCCAGTGCCATCCTGCATCCCAAGGGTTTCCCAACACCTGAAGAAGAATGGAAAGGCTGTGGTACCATTAGGGCTCCCCTCGAGCTGGGCTGATTTGGCAGCTTAGAGTTACATCAGCCTGAAAAGAAATCTGTATTCCTTCATGCCTCAGTTTTTCTGGGAATAAACATGGATAGAACATTGATATTTCCAGAACTTCTTGAGAGTGGCATGAAACTTAATTTTCACTGCTTTTTGAAGGCTTCAGATTTTCTGGTAAAAGGTAGATTCATTTGAAAGTGATGCTCTAAAATATTGCACAAGTTACCAAGCCTTGTCATTCCTCTTTAATTTACTCTTCAGTACCACTCAGTATTAGAACAATTGTAAAACTATATATTTATAGTATATGTTACATATATTACTAGGAGAGTGCCTAGCAAAACATTTGTCCTATTCTTTGATATTACCTGAAATTTAAGGTCTCAGTTCTCATTTCCAGGAGAAAAGCCAGGTGATTCATTGACAGGATGGATGCTTCATTGAGGAACTTGGTTTGCCCAAGAGGGCATAAATGACTCCTCTATTTTCATTTGTATTTAATATCCATGCTCTGCTTCCTATCTTGGCATTTTTGGGGTCTGTAGAACTGGGCTCTGTTGTCTCCAGGTGCTGTGAGCGGTTCCTGTGGGCCTGGGGTGTTTCCAAGTCTGCTGCAGTTTTCCTGGTTGGGAAGTGCAGGATGTTGTGGCACTTGGGATACAAATGATAACCAACCACTGCTCCTTACACAGCCATAGACTGTCAAACTGATTACAAGCTGATTTTTAAAAGTTTTTTCCCCTGACTCACTTCACAAGTCTCTTGAAAAAAATAAACTTGGAAAGCATAAAAGGAGTTTCTGTGCAGAATTCTGTTCTCGCTTCTATGGGCAAATTTCATCAGCTTGGAATTTAAGGGCTAATTCTGCTGGAGTTACATTCAGTTCACACAGGCAGCCAGTGAAAAAAGGGAATACCAAGGAAATCATGAAATGTTGTGCAATTAGGGCTGCAGCACGTCAGGGTACAAACAATACAAGATGAGATATCCTTTCATGGATTAAACTTGTATTTATTTGGTAGCCTTTGATCTGTGTTATCACCAACTAAAATCCTGTAGAGCATCAGCATTGTCTGACCCCAGGAGCAGCCCTGACTCGGGTGGGTGCCAGGTGAGGAGCTGCAGGGATGTGCTGATTGTGGCTATCAGATGATCAGCAGAGAGAAACCGAGGTTCAGCTCTTTTAAGCAATTAATATTTGGATTATATTTATTTACTACAGGTGCCTCTGAGCTTCATATGGGTTACGAATTTATCCTGAATTCCTGTAACAGATTAGGGTTTAAAAAAAGCAAAACAATAAAGAAATGTTTAGATCAAATATTCAGTAGATAATTCCTGAAACCAGTTTGTGGTTTTTGGGCCGTTTCGTCTCTTCCATTTTTGAGCGCTCCGTGTGCTGCTGGGCCATTGTTTGGGAGGACCTTTCTGAAGCAGAGCAGCAATGCTCACCAAAATATTCGGTTCATTCCAGCCAGGCTGGCTTTGGGAGAGGTCCCTGCCGTGGAACAAACCTGTTTCCTTCCCTGGGATGTGTCAGTTAGAAACACCAACTGCAAGGATTTCTTCTGTTCTCACGAAAAAGGAAGGAAACAGCTGGTAAATGTTTCACAGATGGTAAAGCTCTTGGCATCTCTCAGGAGAGGGCCACCCATACAGATGGCTCATTATTTTAACATTTGGATTTTCATCTTATTAAAACATCTTTTTTTTTTTTCTCTCCTGGTTTTATTTAGCATCATAAATTCTCTTACACTTTAGTTAACAACTCGGTGATTTGGGGGAAGTGTGTGTGCTGCAAGGAACATCATTTGGCTAAAACACGGATCTGCATCATTATTCTCTGCTCTGATGTGTAACGAGTGGACTTGAACCTGATTAAAAACACCAAATGCAAGCAAATGCTTGGAAATATGACTTTATCAAGCAAAGGTCAGCTGAGCCTGTATAGAAGCTGAATTATTCAGTAAATGAAGGGAAGTAGTGAGTGAAGCAAGCAAACATTTCTATCTTGGGCATTGCATCAGTTAATGCTACACTGCTTTCTGCACACACCACAGGAGAGAGGCCTTGCCTGTGCTCCCAGGGACTGGTTTGTGGTGAGAGCAGCCCTAAATACAAAATACCACCTTTGAAATTCCTGGTGAACAACCCAGGGGAATGGGGTTTTCAGAAATGTCTGTCGAGTGCTGCTTGTGCCCGGGCAGCTCCACCTTTGTGAGGGCATGTGTGGCCATAACCATGCAAATAGCTGGCGTGTTTAGCATGTGTTCTACATAAATCCCAGCTCCACACACGGTCAGGGAATGTCATTGGTCCCATGTGGGTTTAGGGCAGGGGGAGGGATGGAACCAGTGCCAAAAGGTGGCGGAACGTGCCCTAAGTGGTGGGGGAAGCTGGGGCATGCTGAAATTGAGCTGAATGTCCTGGTTTTGGTGCCTCCTCTCCCTTCATCCCCTGTTCCTGGCTGGGCTCTCCAGTCCCTGACACTCTGCACACACAGGGTTTGAAGAAGCTGAGGCAGATGCTTGGCCCTACCTGCAACAGAAAGCAAAAAATAGGTGGGAGATGATGTGGGGATGGGGAAGGTGAAGAGAGCCCTGGGTGTGACACCAAACCTTTGCTCTGTTTTTCAGATTTTTTTATTTGAAGTTTTATCAGGTCTCCCTATGAAATGACTAAAATATAGGCCTGTGGTATAAATATAGATCAGCAACAGCACAGATTGCTGTATGGATCAACCTATAAAGATGAAAAGTAGCAATTGATGCATGTCCTACAGCTGCCTTGTAAATCTCCTTGTGGTCTCAGCCAGGAAGTGCTGCCTGAAAAACTCTGGGTGCTCCATGGTGAGGCTTCTCCTCTGCAGTTCTGTTTTAATTAAAAATTAAATAATCAGGAGTGGGAAGAAAGAAACCCAAGTCTTTTTTTTGCATTTGTATGAGCAACTCCCCATTGATTCCAGTAGGTTACATCAGCAGTGAAGACTTGACCCGAAAGCTGCCTACAAATATTCCATTAATAAATACAGGGACAGATTTGTGGCATGTAAATCACTGGAGCTCCACTGATGCCAGTGTAGCTGTGCTGATTTACATCAGCTGAAGAGTTGGCCTCTGGAATTCACATTCCTTCTGAGATCAAAGATGTGTCAGCAAATGGTGAACTTCATTTGTATTTTTTAGCCTTCTAATTTAAAAATAGCCCAAAAGATTTATGATTAAATGGCAGGGCTCTTATGGCCAGACTTTGGATGCCACGTTTCAGCCAGACACCACTAACAGGCAGGCTGTAAATCCTCCCCAAATGGGGGTTTAGCTGCAATGCTGAAAGCTCTGTAATGCTTGTGGGTACTGCTGTGTCGTATTTATAGTGGATGGGCCAATCCAGCCATGCCCAGAAAATGAGCACCACCAGGGGCTGGGTGGCTCAGGGGGCTGGCAGAGCTACCAGCTCCAGTTCAGTCGTAGCCAGAAGTGACAAAGTTGTCGCCATTTCTGGAAGCTGGCTCAGTCCATTTGTTGTCTTTCTCCTCGGAGAGGTTGAAAAATAAGGGAGTTCTGGAAGAAGCTGGAGCTCTGGGTGGCTGCTCTGGGCTGCGGGGCGGCACTGATGGCACTGCCACTGCTGCCTTCCAAAGTGGGGCAGGGGGACCCGGCTGGGCTGGGCCTGGGGGCTGTTAAATGATCACTGTGGGTGCTCCAGGTAGGGGTTAACTCCATGTGCAGACCAAGACACGGACGGTGTAATTGTGTCCTTTTGTTTGATTTCCCATGGAAACAAACCAAATGCAGTAATACTGCCAGGGATAATAAATTTCAGCAGATACCCACAAAAATCTGTTAGTTCTGAAGTTGAGGGAAATTGGGTAGAAATGGGTGGCCAAATGGAGATGGGAAGAGTTCTCCTTGGGCACGAGGAGACTGGGGAATCCTTTAGGGATGCTCCAGAAGCGCAGCTGGGTCTTGCATCATCTTGGGTTTCAATTGACTGCAAGATCCCAATCCATACAAAGTGGGGCTTGTTAGCTCTTGCCATATAAAGTGCCACTGTCTCTCCTTTCAGTCTTTAACTGAGTATTTAGTGTAGATAACTAAAGAGCCCCAACCTCCAGTGAGACTGAGCAGCTTTGTACCATTAATGTCTTTGTGGTTCTGAGGTTTGGGGGCACTGTCCTCCCTGAAAAAGGCAGAGTGGAAATGAGGTGATACAGAAAGTGAAATGAGGAAGAGACTCACTTTTTCTCTTGAGGGCTTGTATTTGCAACAAATAAATACCTCTGTTGTTTTTGAGCTCTTCTCAAAGAGTTTCTAATGGTGCATGGCAGCAGATATTCCAATGAGTATCTTGAGCGTAACACAAATACCAGTGGTGGATGGAAAAATACCTGAGGAATTGGACTTAGGGGTACAAAGCACCGCTGAAATGGGCTGGTAAAAGTCACATTATTTGCATGTAGCTGAATGAACCCAAACTGCATTAGGTTTACACCAGTTTGAGCTGCGGACCTGTCTGCTCAGGGATGAGCGGGGTGGAGAAGAGGCTTTCTCTGAGGATGGTGTGAAGCCTTGTGAAGGTGTCAGTGCTGCAAACAGCCAGCAGGAGCGGATGGACCAGTGGCCTTTTCATGATACAACAGCTGAATATTTGTTTTACCCTTCAGAAATGCATCTCCTAATTCTGTGTAGGCTCAGATGCCATTAGCTTGCAAGAGAGTGTGGATTCCATCTCTGGAATCTAATGTGGGCATGGGGGCTCTCTTTTTGATCATTATAGGGTATGAGTGTTTTGTAATTCTTCTAGTGCAAAAGAAGCTGTTTGGTGACAGGCATCAAGTCAAATTCCTGCAAGAGGCTGGCAGCAGAATACATTTGTCTATTTAACTGCATGCAAAACACTTGTCAAGATAGATTCTGGTCCCTTTTCCTAAGCAGGGCCTCTCGCTACCTTGTGTTCCAGATAACCTGGCAGAGCTGGTGCAGCAGCACATGCTGGGCTGGGAGCAGGGCTCTCGCCCTGCCTCTGCCTCAGCATCTGCCAGAGGAACGTCGCTGGCACATTGCTCTGGGGGAGAAGGACAGGCTGAAACACTCACATCTGGAGGCAGATTGAAACAGCAGCTTAAAGCCCTCTGAAGCAGTGCCAGCTTGTCTCGTTCCTTTACGCGTTTGCCACCGTGTCCGTGGGGTGGGAGAACACGGGAAAATGTTGGTAGAGAGGATGGGAGAGGACACAGGGTGGGGGCCTGCAGGAAGTGTGGTGGTGAGGCTGCTGAATGTGCATGGGTGGTAGGCAAAAGGGAACAAAAGCCTGGAAATGCAGCTCCAACTCCCGCTCTGGAGGAGGAAATTAGTTCTGCTTCTTTCCCCTCCCACTGCGCTTGGATGTAATATAAAAGTTTAGAGGTATAGGGCTGACGTTGCTACTCGTTATGCTACTGCTCCAATTAAAGCTTTGTTGTCTTTGGGGCCCTCTCTGCCATTAAAATTGTGCTTATCTCCATGCCGTGCCTCCCTATTTCTACCTGGGCTCTCCATTTCCCCTGGATGTGTTACCTTTTTTCCCATTCTTCTCACTTTTGCCTCCTGTTGTCTCGACTCCTCTGCTTCCCCCCGTGCGTCTCTGTGCCCCTTTGCCAATTCAAAAGTGCTATTCTATCATTTCAAGTGCTTGGAGCTACCTCTGGGGCTGTCTCCTCCTTTAGCACGGGCTGACCTCTGCTGAAAGCCAGTCTCACCTCTGCAGCATCCAACTTCAGAGGCTAAGGAGACAGGCAGGCTCTGGCACGTGATGGTCAGCTCTGACAGGAGTGTGTGTGCGAGTGTTTGGGAGGGGAGGAGGGAAAGACAGGATGGGCTTGAGGTAGCTGAGAATGATAAACCTGTCACAAACCTTGTCTCTGAAAACTGCAAAAATATTGACATGTCCTGGTGAAGAATAAGCCCCCACCCTGAAATTCCCACCTTTGTCCCACCTGTGGTTTCACAGAATTCCTTCTTGCTACGTTGTCATGGCACAGATGTTTTGTGCTGCCTTTTTGTTCCTGTTCCACTATGGAGAGGTCTGTGCTATCTTAATTATTAACCTGTTATGCCTAAGTTTCATTACCTATATATTTTTTAATGTCTTCCCTTGAGGTGACAAATGAAAGTGGTGGTTCTGCCACTGCTGCAGAGCTCTAACTCCAGACTCGGCACTCACCGTGTGCCTGTAGTAATGACTCCCATAAAAGTCCTTTGATTGTTCTCTGATGCAAATTGAGCTCAGCAACAATGCACCATTCTCCCTAGAACAATTGTGTACTGCTCAACTTCCCTGGACACCTTATTGGAGCATAAGTCAGCACTAGGATGGGTTAATAAATACTGTGGCAGAAATTTAAACACTTGCTAAGAGCTGCTTATTCTTTTACGTGGATAACTTTGAGCATAACCCCTTTTTGGTGGGAATGGGGGTGAACTCCAAAGGAGATGTGCTGGTGGAAGGGTAAAAAGGCCTCAACCCACAGCAGCCAGCTCCTGTTACAGTTTGTAAGTCATCCCTGCTTGAGTCAGGGCTCAATCTCTGTGCCTGTGTCTCTGCTGGCACTTGGAGTTTACAGCTGAGCTATTCCAGCTTATTTGTTCATCCACCAGCTCCAACAGTGAAACTTCAGGGAAAATAAGGCTGCTAAAAATGTGTGTCTCCCTTTCCAACTTCTACATATCTGGTGGGGGAGAATCTTGGTAGAGATGGTGAGAGTGAGGATACGAGGTTGTGTATAAGCTTGGGATTTATGGCTGAACTCTTGGCTGTTTCCTGAGTGACACCTTCATTGTTACAGCTGTGTTGGGAGAAATAATTCAGTCACGTTTGTAAAGCGCAAATGCAAAATAATAATCATCCTCTTACAGCCCCTTGTTTGTGTATCCACTTCCATGTGAAATGCCCTCAAACTGAGCAAACTCAGCCAGATGAGCATTGAAATAAACCTGTCAGGAGCAGAGGCTCCCCAGCCCACCTCTTGCAGCCGCCCTTTGCTGTGCTCCCCCTCATACGTTCAGCAGCCACCCAAGGCCATTTGCCTGTGCTCAGGCTGGGGCAGGAGTCCCCAGCTCCTGTCTTGCTTTTTTCTTTGTTTGCTCAGTTCTTTGTTTGCAGAGCTCAGTAGAACTTAGCTGTAGCCACAGCTTCTTGAAAAAGCCCACCCTATTTCATCCCTTTTATGAATGCTCTAAATATAACTATTGAAGCAAAACAATGCAGTCAGATAAACAAAGAGATGCAGGCAGTGTAAGCAAAGCCTCTTCAGCAGGTCTCAAGTCAGGCAGCCTTCCTCTCTTTTGTGTGTTTTAGCTAACAGCCCATTGAACCAACAATGAGAAAAAAGGGAACAGAGATTTAATGCTACTCTCACTGCTCTTTTAAAGATATCAATACCAGGAGAAAAGGTGGGAGTTCAAGGAGCTACAACAAGCTGGGACTCTGGTTTACCTGCGTGCTCCCCGAGGAGCAGCTGTGGAACGGGGTGCTCAGGGCCACTGGGTCACAGGCTGTGACACGCCACAAAGGGATTCCACTGCCTTAACTCCCGTGCTTGTGTTACAGCCCTGACATCCTGTCCCTGCCCTGTTACCCCATGGCTGCGTGTGGAGCTGCACTGGGAAGCAGATTTACAGGATGATCTGGCTGAAGAACCACCTGGCCAGAAGGATGTGGGGGTAAAAGGTGCCTTTAAGTTTTCTGGAATGCCCTGCAGCCACACCAGTATCTAGAGTGGAGGTGACCTGGAAGCAGAGTGAGCTGTCAGTGGAGGGGTGCTTAAGGCACAGGTGCCACCAGAGAATCTCTGTAACCTCACAAGCAGCTTCAGGGCATAATCAATAGCAAAGCAATACTTGCTTAACGGAACGAGGGACAAAAGCCAAAATTTTCTGATTCCCCTTTGATACTTTGATCCCCAGCCCATGTGCCATGGGCAGCAGGAAGACAAGGTAAAACTAAGGTTAGAAGGAAAAACATGTGTTAACTTTTTAAAATATGTAATATTGGTGTGTGTTAGTAATGTATTTTAGATTATCTGCTTGAGTTAGTAATGGAGGAAATAACTCTGCAAGCTATTGCTCTGTGAGGACATTTCTTGGGGTGTGAATAAGGGAGAGGAAGGTTGAACCCAGGGGCTGTAACACTGATAAAACCCACAAGACTTTGTAGAGGCACTAAATACTGGTCTTATCTTCCAGAGAAGTTGTTGGGAACAGAGTTAGGCCTTTCCTGGGCTCTTTTGAAGATCCCATGACAGGGCAGTCAGCATTTCTTGTGCAGGTTGGACAACAAGCATGAGTCTGTTTCCCCACGGAAATCGCTGTGTAAGAGGATCTGATGCATACCACATCCTAAAGAGCAGGTTGCTGCTGCTACATAGAGAATTCCTTCAGTAATTGATATTTTAAACATGTATCTGTTGTCATACATGGCCCTTGGAAGCCTTGGCCTGTGTGGTTCAGCACTGACCCTCTGGAACTCTGTCCCTTTAGGGGATGAACTTGTACCAGGAGGACAGACCCACAGTGTGAGCTGGTGCCGTGCAGGGAATGTCCTGCCCAGCCAAATAAATCCTAATCGAGGGAACAAATGCCTTTGAATTGCTTTGGTGTTGAAGAGCCTGCCTCAGGATGTTTTAAGTGATAAGAAGGTGATGGAATCACAGGAAGGATTGGCTTGGGATGCAGTCTGGCACTTGCAGAGCAGGGTTTTGTCAGCAAGCACCTGAGCAGGGCTTGTATTTGAGGGAGAACTTGTGAAGGGCTCCAGGGCCACCACAGAGCTGTCCCCAGGGGCTGGGTGGCTGTAGATGGTGACAGCAGACACGGGGCTGTGCCTCTGAGGGGTAAATATTGTACCCAGGTGGGGCTGAGGCTCCACGGGGACAGGAACAGAACGTGGAAAGAAGGAAGAGCCCGTGACTTCCCCTGCTTGCGGAGAGATGTTCCTGGTGGGAATGTGGACTGTGCAAGGCAGTGCCCTACACAGGGATTGGCAACGGGGATGTTGCTCCCTAAAATAGCTCATGTTGACATTATCCACAGCAAAGGCCAGCTCTCAATTAATGCCCAACAAATGCATTTGAATAACTGATTAACGTTTCTGTAGCATTCAACTGCCATGGTAAATTATATTAGAAACCAAGGATTTAGGGAATTGATCTTTTAGGGTAGCTCTAAATATCCTTCTTCTTCTGCCTCCTTATTAAATAAATAGAATCCTTCCTCCAAATCAATCCTTTTTTTTTTCCTTTCCTGTTCACTGAACAATAGGAATGATGGGCAAGGTCTGAGGCTGGGAACTGGGCTCCTTTGGAGCCGGGAGTTTTGCAGCAGGTCAAGGGCTACAAGAAAAACCTCTGGCAAATTGCTGACATGGGAGAAGTCCTGGGGCTGCCCATCTGGCCATGGAGCCCACAATCCTGCACCTGCCAGAACAAGGGACATGCTGGGGCTGAGACAGGAGGAAGGGAAGGAAATGCATTGGCAAAACACCCAACACATCAGGACGAGCACCTCCCACGCTGCGTGTGCTGTGTGAGTGCTGGCACTGGGCTGGAAAGGACTCCAGGGCTTTGCCTCACCCTGAATTTGGCCCATTATTAATATCCTCCATCTCCCTTGCAGAAATGATCCCTTGCATTTATACCATTCCCTATTTAGGATAAAGCCACCTGATGAGTCTGGGATGGGCCCATAATTAGTGTTGTTTCTGTGCTAAACCCTTGACCAGCTACATGAGGATGGTTGAACTTCCTCTCCTCACACCTGATTTATCCAACTCTCTCTGAACAGAGAAAGGTTCTCTAATCCAAGCACTGTCTTCATGTGAACCCAAAGTAGAGTCCAATGTGCCAGGATTTTCCACTGATATTACAGAATTCAATGTAAAGAATTCTTGGCTAATCATTAATTCGTCTGCTTGCAATTCATTCATCTTTATTTCACCATTTACTTTATGAGGGAGCATCAAAATCTGAAGACTGATCATTTTTTAAGAGCAAGCATATGATGATATTTAATTAATTACAATGACAATAATAACCTTAATTTTCCAGGTATTCCCCAAAGAGAACTGTATTTTAATTAGAGATGCCACAAGGACAAATTAAATCTCCTGGATTCAAGCTTTGGCTTATGGCATTCACTTTACAGGAGTAAGGAGAAAAGGTGTCTTCATGTAAATATAATCTGTATTTTTTGGAAGCTCCTCCAAATGGCAGGGATGAAGAGAAGATAAATTTTGCTGATGATATTTGGTGTGACATTGGTAATCCTCAGAGGGACTCCACAGTGTAGTGTGCCTGTGTAGATGTTCTTTGCTTTTATGAAGGTGACAGACTTGACCTGTCATGTACTAGTTACACCCTGGCCAGACTAGAAATGTCACAAACTGCTAACAGTTACTACACAGGGTATAAAAGCTTCTCTTTGCAAAGCTGTGGCACTTAAAAAGGTGGGGAGCTGCTTTCCTGCTCTAATTTGTTGGGGTTTTTTAACTCTATCCTCCCATAAGACAGTACAACAGAAATTACTGGGGGGAGAAAAAAGGATTTTACCAAGCTTGAAATTACTACATTAAAGAAACCAAGTATGGGTTTAAAATGGCAGGGGTTCCTCTCAAGATGGAAGTCATTTGTCTATAAAATGTCTTATCAAGTTTCATGTCTGAGCAGCTTTTATTTGTCCTTCCCTACCTTCTTTTTTAGGATTTTCTAAGACTGGTGGTGAAAATTAAATACGTGGCTTTGTGTAGGTGAATCTGTCATGAAAACTTTCAGTAAAATGAGTATTTGGTTGGTGTGAATTCCCTCTTAACTTGAGCTTGAAGAAGACTTGAACAGTTTTGAGGTGGTCAGTGTTTGGATTTTGTGTGGCTTTCACTTTGTGTTGGTTTCCAGAGGAAATTGACTCCAAGCAAAGCAAACAGATCTTGACTTGCCCACCCCAGCCCCACAGTCATGTCCATATCAGACATCCTTCCGTGCTGCAGGTGATTAATGCCCAGCTGGCGTGTTTGGTGGGCTGGGGAGCAGCGTGAAACACGGCTGAGCTCAAACACGGAGGGAGCCGAACCTGAGCGCGGCGTTCCCGCTCCTCAGCTCGGAGCTGGTGCCTGCCTCCTCCTTTGTGTGGGTATTTGCCCATGATAACATTGTCCAGCAAAGAAAAGCCATTAGACTGGCTCTCAGAGCGTTTTAGCCAGATTGGTTTGATCTAAAAGTCAAATAGCCTCGGATCAGACCCTTCCAGGGCCGCCTCTGGCTCTGCTGGGTTTATCACAACGGAGCTGCCTTGTTTAACAATATCACCTCCAGTCTTCAAAGTCAACAATGGCTGCTCTGGAGACCAGCACTGGTAATTGATGTTGGAAATATTAGCTGGCCACAGAGGTGTGTGTTTACTAAAATACAGTTCGAGTTTGCCCTTGCTTGTTCATACTTCCAGGGAGCTTTTCACTTCCTTATCGCCTGATCCCATTTTTTTGCTGGGCTGTTCGAGCTCCAGCAATATACCACATCTTGAGCAATAATTAATCTAGTTTATCTCTTGGAGTAAAAGCTGCCACTTCAGAGTGGTGCCAATCTGGAGCCTGTTCTGCTGGGCCCTCCCTCTGTGGCATTTCAGAGAGGCCTCTCTTCAGTTGTGTCCTGTTTTCCTCCACAGACAAAGTAGTTCTTGGGCAAGTCGTAGGTTGCGATTGGTTTTTGTGATTTTGGGGTTTTTTTTAATGAGTTCAAAGTGATGGCAGCTGTTTCTGGATATTATTTATAGGAAGAAAGACTGCAGCCTCTTCTGTGGGGACAGAGAAATGTTTAAGCAAGTAGTAATGGGCATAGCAACATAAAAAGGGAAACTTAAAGAGAGCTTTGGAGAGAAGGGTTTTCATGGGAACCTCCTTCCCCTGTCTCCTGCAGCACTGGTAGACCCTAGAGAAAAATGAGCTGTCCCTTGGTAAGGATGCAGGAATTGCCAGGAAGGAGTTTAGGGATTTGTCCAGCATCAGTTAAAACCTGGGGGTGCTGCTGTCTGTCTGCAGCTTGTGGAGGATATTGGAAACACCTGAAGATTGGGCCTTATCCAGCATTTGCTGACAACTCTGCCATTTGGAGAATATCCTTCTACTTGAAAGTGACACCAACTGGAATTGTTTCAAGTCATTTTTATTAACATGCCAACTAACCTTTACCTTCTCTCCCATATGCTGACTTGAGTGTGAAATAACCTGGGATCTGATTGCTCTGTCTGGCTCCTGATCCGATAGAGCTTCCACTGACATTGCTGAAGCCCCTCAGAGGCTGCTGTGCGAAGCAGGGCAGGGAGCCCTGGACACTTTCTGAAGAATGAGAATATTTCTGTAGGCTCCTCTTGGTGTCTTATACTTTAAATGAAGTGCCAAGGAAAAAATGTCCTGGGAAAATAAGTATGTAATGGCTTTTACAGCTGCCTGTGAGGTGCTGTAGGACCTTTATCGCTTTTTATTGATAAAAATAGCATGTTAGGAGCAGAACAGCCGTAAAGTAGACATTGGTAATGCCAGTCTGCAGCCTTGTAGCACACAGCAGGTTAGAACTGCAGGTAAGCCCTGCATAAGCTTCATTTCCAGTCTTTTTTCCTTGCCTTTTAAAAAGAAACTCAAGGAAAGCAGTCCAGCATCGGCTCAAAGGAAGCTCAGAGCGAGTCATTAGCCCTGGCTCAGCTTTTAGCACTTTGGTGTGGAAGGTTCCTGCTGGTCCCCAGAGGTGTAACAAGCTGCTTTCATTCCCTGGTTTACAGGAGGGATGGGATGTGCACCCTGTTTTATGTTAGGTAGTGGCAAACCTGCAATTTAAGTCCTCAGTCTTTGCTCTAAAACAAATGTTCATGGGGGAGAAAATGCCCTGTAAAGATTTTGGGATCAGAGTCTTAAATGTTGCTTGAAGAGCAGGTGAGCTGCTGTCTTTGGTGACAACATTTGTGTGGTGAATGCTGGAGAACATGGAGATAATGAGGAGAGGAGAAATCCTCGCTTATTATGAACATGTCAAGGTTGCTTATTCCGTTTTTCTTGCTGGATTCCACGTGTGACAAGCAGCGTCCTGACATGTCAGGTCAGGCTGCATCAATCATGTCCTGCTGCATCACATCCCGTGTGCAGGGTGCTGGAAACCACTCACGGGTCACTCAGGAGGCTGAGGAAGGGATTTTGTGGAGCTTGAAGCAGTGGGGGGAAAGAGGGCTGGGAAATGGGGGAAACTTTGGGAAAGCCCAGGATTATCTCCGCTCAACAGATGGGCACCATCAGGTGGAGTCAGGGCTGGGGGTGCGACCTCATCCTGTGGATTATTCCATAATGCTGTGAGAGCCTAAGGTGCAAAAATGTTCAGCTTCAGGAGGGAAAGGCTTTCAACTGAGAGCTGGTAAACTTTTGACAAAATTCTCCAGTTTTTGTGAAAAATCTGGTTTGTACTTTTTCAGGATTTGCTGACTTGAAGGGGATAGAAAGCAAAAGCTTGGAGCCTGTAGAAATAAAAAAAGCATGTGAGGGGGAGAGAATCCTCTCAGAATACTCTTCATTTTGTCCAAAGCTTTTTCTAATAGATACAATATTAAAAAGGAAAATATAGATGCTGAATTTTTTTTTATCTTGGGGCCATTTTTATCTTTGGATCTTTTAATATTTTTTTCTGGTAGAAACTATGGAAGTTGCCCACTCATAAACAGGAATTTTCACCCTCTGTAGGGCTCTGTTTTTAAAGACAAGCCCAACAGTGGGAACATCTTGGCTTCTGATGCTTTCTGAGAAAGTTTCTAATCCAGCAAATGGATGCTCTGGGGTCATTTGAGGCTCAGCTCTGCGATAAAAAGCCAAGTGTAACATACAGCAAACGTTTGTTATTTCCCTGCTGGTATCTGGGTCACAGAACCAAAACAGATTTCAGCAGATTTTGGCTTTATCTTTTTTTTCTTTCCCTGAAGATTTTGCTTCTGTTCTTGTCAGCAGCAGATCTGGCTGGATGTTTAGGACCATGGAAAACAATCTTCATCCCAGCCTTGTTAGGCCCCATTTAAAGCTGACTGAGCTTTCCAGGTTTTCTAAGCATTTTCATAGCAGAGTCAAGGTAAAAAGTCCATATCCATATTTTTCAGAAAGTAAAAGTTGATTTATTAGCCATATCCCATGTAGGCTTTACCCTTTTTTTTTTTTCCTTCTCACTTTAAACTTGAGTTTTAAACAGAGAATTCCAAGTTGAGTGTTACAGAAAACCACCTTAATCTAAACTGGTTTTATTTACAAGTTGTGGTAATTCCTGCTTTTTCCTCTGGAAAATATTTTAAAGGTATCCATTGTGATCCTTTCTAAGACTTCTTAGCAATGCCAACAGCTGCTCAGTTTGCAAGAGTATTTCTATATTTTCATGCATCCTCCAAGCTTTGGAGAATATTGGACTTTGCTGGATCCTTCCAGGCTCTTGTTTTACTTGCCAAATACGGTGGAAAATAAAATTCCAAAGAGGCAAAACCCCAACCGAAAAACCCACCTCTCATTCCCTTCTCAAGCTGCTGCAAGCTTGACTGGACTGGGCAGAGGAAGAGCCAAAGAAGAGGTTGGCTCAGGGCTTTTAAAAAGCTTTATTGAACGCCACCGTTGGAGCAGTGCAATGAGATACAGCAAGCGCCGGGTGCGTCGCTGGGTACGCAGCTCCTGAAATGGAGAATCCATCTGATAGCTGGGAAGTTGGTGCTGCCCAATGGCCTCGAGAAGGCACAGATGGGAAAGGGGAGCAGTTCAACCCCGTGGCTGTCAAGATCCTCCAGTGACAAGCACTTCATGCAAATGTGTTCAGGCAGAAAGCCTGGAAGATCCAGCAGGGCTCAATGTTGAGATTCTCGTTTCATATGTCTCTGCTTACAATCTGTAGTAAAAATGTGTGTACCTAAAGCTATGCAGTGCAGCTGAACCTGACAGATCTTGTCTAGACTCAGTTTGTCATAATAAATGCTACTTCCTCAAGTTAGCCTGAGCTGGATCTGGAAAGAAAGAAATGCTCAGTTACTCCTTTTTTTCCTTTCTTCCTTTCCTTCCCATTATTTGGTCTTTCTGCTTGTGTCATTATGGCAAGAGCTCACCTTGCAGCCTGCCTCAGCTCTTCAGGTTGTTTTTTCAAAGCCATAATTGTGTGGTACAATTTTTTTTTAATGGACTGAGCTACTTAAATCTCAGCTCTGCCTTCTCTGCATCTGACCTTCCATTCAGGCTCTCCCATTCCTTCTCTCCCCTCGTGCTCTGACTGTGTCAGAAGACAAAGGTGGAGCTAGGCTGTGCAGTGTCAGCTGGCACAGATCTGAATTCTGAATCTTCCCTGGAATAAGATCTGTCCAAAGACAGAGTTCTGGGGAGATGAGCTCATCCCTGAGTTTCCCCAGCAGAAATGAGAGCTGACTCCAACTTTCAACTCTGATTAGAGGTGAACTGCAGGAGAAAAGATGGACAATGAGCTTGCTATGAGCCAGGCATTGCCAATCCCACTTGTAGCCTTATTCTCACTGTCTAGATAATCTCTCTTGGAAGCTCAAGCAACCCAAACCAGCACAGCCTATTTTCTTTAGCTATAATTGATTCCTGGTATGAAAAACTGCATCCAGCCATCTCTACAGGGGAAGCTTTTCTTAATTTGCTTGTGAAGAGCACCCAGCCAAGGAAGGAGTGTCTGACAATGTGCTCGAATCCACCCGAGGATTGCAAATCTCCTTTAATGAGATGCTCTGAAAGCACTGTCCAGAGCCTCACTGGTCATGTTATGAAAATGATTATCTGAGACCTGAGACAGGATGGAATAAGTGGGGTAACTGAGATGGTTTGGAAAGATCTGTTCCCAAACATGAAGATGTGGCTGCACAGGCATGTTCTGAGTTACCTTGAGGTTCTAAAAGCAGTTGTAGGATTCATTTATTCTCACATATTCCCATCCTCTTGGCATTGAACTTGCTTTGGCTCTTAAGCTCCAAGCGAATAAAAACGGTGTATTTTTGTCTAGTTTTTGTTTGGGCTTTAGTTTTGTTTAAGGTTTTTTGGAAGTTTTTTTCCCCCCCTTTTTCCAGAAAGTATTAGCATTGCAGACAAGTTTAGAGGATGTTAAATCTTGGCTTGCTAACAGGAGGCTCAAAGATACTGCAATCTGGTCGCAGTATAATGAGCCCCTTTGTTATATTTAAATACTATCATACTATCCTATACACAGCCCAGCACCGGGATGTTTTGTATTAACAATGCACCAGCACTAAAACCTCAGACAACTCTAAAAAGGCACTAATTATTATTATTAGTGTTTTACACTAACAATAAATGTCAAATGGAACCCTGCAAACAAATAACTACCTGTCACCAAGTGAATGAAAAGCAATCTTAGGAAAGTGAATTAAAACCCAAACAACAGAAAACTCAACCGGCTCAGGGGCTGGGCTGGGGGCTGATGCAGCTCCTGTGCAAGAGCAGCAGCACATTCCTGCTTGGGAGAGTTGTGTCCCTTCATGGATGTGTAGGAACCTGGGTGGTGGTGGGAGGGATGAGCTCAGATCAGCTGTGGGAGATACTTACTCATGGCAAATGGAAATTGGATATTAATGAGGATTTAGTGGGTTTGTTTATTACATGGTTTGCAGTGCTTGGAGTTTTATCAGTGGAAATAATGAAGTTGGGCAGTGGATTGTGTTTATTTTGGGGACACGTTTCTCTTAGGTTTTTTTAAGTGTGTCTCCCAGAGACTTATTTTTATAAATGGTACATTTTATTTTTCAATCTTCATGTATCTTTGATATCTGATTGACATTTTGAGGACGCTCTAATCCTTTCTACTGAAGGAAGCTCTTGCAGTGGCAGCTCTTGCAATCAGCTTCCCAGAGCTCTCCTCACTCTGTTTTTGTGATGGGATGAGGTCTAGGGCTGGAGAGCTGAAAGGAATTGAGATCTGGTGAGTGGCAGGACAGGTTACATAGGCAGAGCTTTTTCTCACTTGAACCTGTTCATAAAATCCAGATTAGTGCCTCTGAGTCTGCCTCACACCAGTCTGAGTGTAACACTCCACCAGACTCAGCTCAGCTGAACAAGTAGAAAGAGGGAACAAAAAAAAGAGGAGAATTAGCCCTAAAGTCTTGATTCAGCTTGGAATGCCAGGCAGCAGTGCAAGCTGGCACACAGCTAATCCAGGTGACCTAAACAGGAGGGAGAAAATGAGGACAATTCCAAAGACAGTGGCTGTCAGAAGGAGGAATCTTACAGAATTTCAAGCCTCTGCTCAGGTGGGCTGACAAGTTAAAGTGCCTTCAATTAGAAATTAATTTTCTCAATTAAAACCAATAGTTCTCAGTCGATTGTCCAGCATTGAGGGTGGCAGCCCAGATCAGTTCAGTTCTATTTTGGTGAGTGATTTACCTCAACCTTTCCCCCTTGTTTTAAAAAGTAAACAAGCCTGAAATACCCCCGTGTGCAGGTGTCCCCAGGTGGTACCCAGTGTGAATAAACTGATTTCTCTGAGCACTCCCTGTACCAGCCCACCCGAATCACAGGACCCAGCACAGGGGAGCTCCTGAACCTTTCCAGGTTCATTCCCTTTTTCTCTTTGCATGCTGGAAACAAATGTATTAAAAAAAAATAGCTAATTTCATTCACAATGGGCTCCTGATACAGAGATGTGCTGTGATTCATCTTCAGTCCTTGCCAAATCATTCTTGGTAGGCTTGGCTCCTCTGCCTGTGAGTAATGGACACATTTCCAGTTCCTCCAAGAATGAAAGGATGGATTGCAGTCATCACATTTAAAGGAGAAACTCTGCAAAAGTTCTTGTTTGCTTTCACCATTTAGTGATCATATGGAATGAACAGTGAGTTTCAGTGTTTGGAGGACCAGTGAGGAAATGTCATGCACATGGGGGCTTTCCAGCCACTCTGGTTTTGTTTTCACCTGACCTTAGCAAAACACTGCATGGCTCAGAAGCATCAAGTAGGACCCATTTTGGGGACTATTCACATCCTATTGTAACATTTGTTGAAGTTTGAGACCATGATGAGGAAGAAATCAAGTTTACACTGATGGATTAACTAGAAAAATTCATGTAAATTCGGACTAACCCCTGTAACATTTTTCTAAAACTGGAAATTTCTCTGCTGTGGAGCTTGAGCTGCTGGGATCTGAATTTCCTCATGAAAGCTGGTGAAGGATCTGTAACTGCAGTCAGAAAGAGCACACAATGACTTCTTGCAGTAGTTTTTGATAACCACTTTTAGATAACTCATAGTTTGAGATGCCACCTTGGAGGTTTGAGCAAAGACCAAACTTCTGCCTTGAAATCAGCAAATGCAAACCCAGTGCTGGGTTATTTTAAGCTGAGCAGAGCTCAGGTCCCTGCTCTGTTACAGAGCACAGATAAGACAATTCTGTGGGCATCTCTCCATTGATAACAGACCGAAATCTGGAGGGGGCTGTTGTGTGAGGCTCCAGCTGATCCCCACCCGAGGGCAAAGATGAAGCAAGAGGGAATATGTGTGGCAACAAGAAATGTAGAGATAATGGGGAATTTATAGGAACAAACCTGATAATACCAGAAGGCTGAGGGGAGAGAGCTCTCCAATGTCATGTGGGGATAAAATCCCTTTACTGGGGATGCACCTGGATAAGGGAATCCACTCAGGGAAAAATGAAGTTTGCTTTCTGCAGGAGGCCGCTGAACCTCTCCAGTGTGAGGGTGAAGGTGCTGCCCATCCAAAAAAGGAGCAGGGCCATGGAGTGCAGCTGTGCTGGGAGCTGAGGGACAGGGCCTTGGTGTGGGGCTCTGCCCAGAAATGCCGAGAGCAGAACAGCTCCAGCACTCAGCATCCCACCTGCAGCTCGAGGGGTAACTGAGCGCAGTAAACCCACGGGTGCTGCATCACTGCATCCCTGTGCCCTGCTCTGGGACGTGGGCAGGGAGCAGGATGGGTGCAGACACCTGCAGAGCAGATCACTGAGCTGCTGCCCTGGAAGTGGTTGGAGTTCCCCTTTCATCCTCCACCCCTGGGGAGGCTCTTGCTCTGCAGCCCGGGAGCAGAGCCTGGAGATGCTCCTGCACAGGATTGCTTTCTGACACACAACTCTTTCAAAATTTCCCACCAGGCGTCAGCAGCTCTTTAAGCCATGCTGTCTATTTTGAGTTTTATTTAGATTAACAAATTCCACACCCTCGCATACAAAAGCAGAATAGAGTGAAAACACAAGCTGCCCTAACAGAGCAATATCCAACAAACATTATGCTACTCAGAAATATTTGCTGTACAATCCTCCCCACAAAAGGGACTTGTTCAGCCAAAAGATGTCAGATAGCATCTTGCTAAAAGCAATGGTGCCAGTGGAGCTTGCTTCCAAGTTCATGCAGCTGATTTTTTTTTTCCCTCTGTTTGCTTCATGCTAAGAAAATCAGCCATTTATATCTCTGGATGTCTGAACTTGGAGAAAGGAGGTGGATGGACATTGCACAGGACTGGATGTGCTGGGAAAAGGGGCTCTGATGGGAACAGGAGTGTGCAGCAGGACTTGCTGCTCTGTTCACAAGATTTTCTGTTCCACAGGTTGGTTTGTAACCACATGTTGCTGCACTTGCTCATTTTTACCCTTTAGACCTCCAGGAGACAGGAGAATTTTTTAAAATAGACCCTGTGGCAGTGGTTTATTTCTGTGAAATCTGAGAAATTTATGTACTGAAATCCCAGCTCTTTTTGTGTGGCCTGTGAGGAGATGCTCAATATCTTCCAAGACACTTTTCTCTGTTTGAATAGTAGGTCTGTTTTGCAGAAACTGTTGTGTGTAGTCAGAAATGTGATTTGTGTGGATTGATCTTATTTTACATTAAAATTTGGGGATGAGGGGAGAGAAAAGGAAGGACTTGTGTGCTTTTTGACTGCCTTTAGACAGATCAATTTCTCTTTTAATGCTTAACTCTTACTAATGGGGGGAAAGTAGCCCCTCCATGAGCTACCTGTATGAGAAGTCAGTGCTTTTTCTTTGATTTATGGAAAAATGTTTGTGCAAGAGGCTGCTTTGGAGCTTTTGAAGTGGGCAGGACACAGAGGCTAATGTAAAGCTGAGCATTGAAATCCATTTATCCAAATACTTATCGTTCCCATCTGGAGACAGATGAAATAATAAATAAATAATAAAACATCCACACCATTTTATTAAAGGAAAGATTTTTTTTTTTTTAAAGTGCTAATCTTTCAGCTCTTGCCAACTTGTTTAATAATTAAAGCATAGGTCCTTGTGTCTGCTGACCCTGGCAGGCTTCTGCAAAGGTGTTTATTGATCAGAAATGTGATTTGGGATGATATTCTTGTGTCTTATGTCTTAGATTCTCAAGCAATGTGTAGCAGAAATTGCACTGAAATTCTTTTCTTCCAAGGATATTTGGGTTAAGAGGTGATTTAAGGAGAGTTGTCCTTTGAGGACCAAAAACTCTGTGGAACTGCAACACCACTGATCTCCTTGGTGCTGAAATGGTGGGGAAAGCAGTCAAACTGATTCTTGCTGTGGTCTGTGAGAGAGGATCTCGTTCTAACCTCAAACTTGATCTTCATAAATGTCTGCGGGGTGATGGTCTGGCACAGACAGAGGAATCCCTTCCCCAACCCCTGACCTGTTGATTTGGAGGGGTGGGGGGAGATGCAGTGTGATCGACATGAACTGTGCAGTGAATCTCAGCGCATCCCCTCCCACACGCGCAGCAAAAAGCAGCAGAGGCTCCCATTTGCAGCGGGGTGCAGCTCCTTCTGTGTGCGAGCCAGCCCCACAAGGAGATCCCACCCCATGGGTGACAACCAGGACCGGGAGGGGCGGGGGTGGATGGGGCAGGGGTGGGTGCGGGTGTCAGAGCAGGGGGTGCCCCGGTGGGAGCCGGGGATGAGGCCCCAGCCGAGCCTGCGTTGCTGTTTCCTGGCAGCCAAGTTGCAGCGAGCGTGCGGCGGGGCCGGTGTGGGATATTAATCTGGTGTGAGATTCCCTCGAGTTTAGAAACAGCCACGTTCCCGAGATGCTGCAGCCCCAGCCTAGCAACATTTGCTCCTCAAGTGGGGCTTCTGCAGCAGCGGCCCAGCTCCGTCACTGCGAGAACACCAACAATTCGCGTTTGCTTGTTGGAAGTGCTGCAACTTTTCTGGGAATCCCAGGAAGGTTTGGGTTGGAAGGGACCTTAAACTTAATCCATTCCCACTCCTGCCATGGCAGGGACACCTTCCACCATCCCAGGCTGCTCCAAGCCCCGTCCAGCCTGGCCTTGGGCACTGCCAGGGATCCAGGGGCAGCCACAGCTTCTCTGGGCACCCTGTGCCAGGGCCTGCCCACCCTCACGGGGAAGGATTTCTGGGTGTCTCTGATGAGCATTTTCACCTGGGCTCTCTGAGCTTTTGTCACTACAGGTTTCCAGTGAATTTAAGATCTGATCCTCTGTCCCTTCTTCCTCTTCCCAGCTTCCATCAGCAGCATCACATCTTGGATTAAGCTGGTTCTGGTTTGGGCAAAGGTGCCTTTTTCCCTGCTTCAAACCCCCTGTTGCAGGGGAATCTGTTAGCAGAGCTGTCAGTGTGGATTTGTCCTTCCAGAGCGTGTCAGTAGCCAGAGGGGCTGGCACAGGGATTTCCAGGAGCTTTTATTGGTGCTGCTGCTGGAGGATTCTTTCAAATTAACTTTGAGCTCCTCAAAGTAGAGTGTAATGTTATTTCCCACTTGTACACAAAATGGTGACTAATTCCTGCAGTCAGCAGAACTGGAGGGCTGCTTGTTCTGGAGGTTGAGCAGAGCTCTGACTCCACAAACCTCTCAGTGCTCTAAGTCACCTTTCCCTCACTGCTCTAAGGCCAAACCCTCCATGGGCTGGTTGGAGAGGAGCATGGAGTGGGTTTGGCTGCCTGTATGTGTCTTCTTGTCCTTGAAAATAAAGTTATTTAATGCTGCCTTGGTTAAAAAAAGTCCATGGGACAGTTCCTGGAGGTGGCTACTGCCATGAAACTTGGATTCATAATTGAGACAAGCAACTCCAAAGTTAATTAGTGCTTCAATTGGAAGATTTATTGTAGCTCATTATAGATACTCAAGCTGTGAGATGCAGGAAGCAGATTTGGTTGGAATATAGCATTCCTTTCCTTGGCATTTTTGAAGCCATGAAGGATTTGGGGTTTTTAAATACCAATGAGTATTTCTAGAAGGTTATGAAGTACTTGCAACTTGAGAATTTTAATATCACTTTTTATGGGATTCACTCTCAAAATATTTTGATTTTAATAAACAATTTTTTTAAGGGTGGGGAAGAACTCTTGATAGATGGATGTTAGAAGGCCTTTTGGGGTTTGCACTTTTGTGCCCTGTGAGGACACCTCGTGCAGGAGGGCTGGCAGTGGTGCAGAGCAGGTGTACAAATTTCATTGGAACAGCAGCCCTTGCCTCAATGGATACAAAGAGGGCATCGACTGCCAAAGGCAGAGGGAAGCTGGAGGAAAAAGATCCAAAGGAAAGGCTCCAGAGAGCAGAAGGAAGCTGATTAATCTTGTGCTGTCTCAAACCCTCATATTAGTAGTTTCTCTTACCAAACATATTTACAGTCCATACCCTGTGTATTGCAGCTGCAGGAAACTTGTACTTTCTAATGCCACCTCCACGCAGGCTCCCTTGCTGGTGTCCCTTTAAAATCCACTCACCCCGACACTGTAATTTACCCCACTGTTTGTCAGTGTTTAATTCCCTCTGACACCCCCATTAGTTATACCTGTTCACATCTGTTCTGAATTTATCCCTTTCAATTTAATTTATTATTACTTCCAGTGCATAAAAATCCCAACCAGTAACTGCTCAGGTAATAAGTCCCATCCTCTGGCGTGCCTGCAGCCAAGGATTTGTTGATGTTCCCATTACACATTCTGGGATGCAGGTGTAGGGAGAAAGGACTTTAATACCCTGACAACCTAAAAAATCAGTGCAAGGAAGGTTAAGGCCAGGATGAGATGGGTTTCTGGAGAGACTGGATGATTTCCTGAAGGGAATGGCAATAATTAATCCATTGAACTCGTGCAAACTGAAAAGGCCTTGAGGAAAAAACAGATTTACAGAGTCCTAAAGAGTGAGTCAGTGCTCTGTAAGTCCACGGGAGGCAGCTGGGGAATCCATAGGGTTGGGAAACTCTTATGGAAGGCACGTTTTGGTGGGCAGGGAAGGGGAAGCAGCAGGAAAACAACTGAGGTGTGGCCCAGGGAGAAAATGAATGTGTTGGGTTTCCCACGAGATGACAGAAATCTGGAGGGGAATTTTGTAAAAACGGGAGGGCAGAGAGCGGAGGGAACAAAACCCTTGTGGGTGTTAATGTCCCACCAGTGTGGGAGAGGGGCGCTGGATCGCTCTGGGTCCTTGCTCACAAACTTTCACAATCCCAGTTGTTTTATGGGGTCTGATCTGCCCTGTAGGATAACAAGAATTTGGGGACTTTTTGTTAGCTTTGCAGAACAGCTGCATCCCCTGCACGATATCTGCTGTCTGTTGTGCCTCAGACCCCTTCAGTCACCCAAATTTAGGGTCGTGTCTGGGGCTGTGCTGGGCAGAGAACCTGAGCTCAGCCCGTGGAAGGTCCCCAGCTTGCTCAGGACTTTCTGGAGCAACAGGTTTGACCTTAAATTCTGGGATGTGAGAGGAAAACCTGGGTGTCACTGGCAGGAAGGGCCTCACTGCAGCAGCCTAGAGGTCTGCACGCCCTCGTGATGGGAGGAGATGGGAACCCCAGTGCAGGAAGGACCTGCTGGGATGCAGGGAAGGGGGTGAGGGTCCTGTGTGACGCCCTGGGCGAGTGGGGCTGGGAAATGCAAGGTCAGTGCTGGTGAAACACCTGGGGATTCTGCTCCCACAGGGCACCCTGGATTATGCATTCTGTGGGAAGGGGAAAGTCTCTGCTTTGGAAACTGTGCCTTAGTGAATAATCTGGAACGTTATGAAAACACTGAATTCATCTGCTCGTGAATAGTGTGGATATTTTTGCTTTTGTGCCATTCCCATCCACAGCAATATTTTTTGTATTAAATACTATGAATCCACTTCACCTGTCAGCACTATTCAAAACACAAAATGCTGCATGAATAGGAAGGATGTTCTGGGATCTCTCAGATGATTACTGTTGCTAGGAAAACCACTTCCTGATATCTTTGTGCTCAGTGTCTGTGTCTCTCTTTGTGTACAGCCTTCGGTGACAGGAAAATTCATATCAAGGCACAGGGAAGGAATAGGAAAAGTTTAGAAATGTTTAAAGAACAGTGCTTAGAGTGAAAAGGAGGATGTCATTGCAAATAATAGTCAAGAGTTATGATTTCTTTCCTAGGTGGGATTATTGGTATCAGGTTGGAGGGAATTGCAGTGCTGGTTATGCTGTGCCTGGGAATCTGATGCAGCTCGGGCTGCATTAAAGCTGGAAAGGGTTGGGAGCTCCCAAATGCCTTTATTGGGGTTTGTATTGTAGCAGCAAGGAGGCTCATTCAGAGGGTCACTAATGCTCCTCCTCGCCCCTGTTCGTCTCACTGGGGGTTATTTTGGTTCTATTTCTAAAGCAGATCTCAGAGTTAAATGTTTATGTTTGCCACAGGCCTTGAAGTGTGTGGTGTTTTTGCTGTGCACAGGAACCGGAGCAGTTTATCTGCTGTGACATCGTGTGTCAAATGCTAACTCTGAGATAATGCAAAGAACTGAACTCTGGAAGTTGTGGTGTGACCAGAGCCCCAGATTTAAATTATTGAAGGCACTGAGACTCTTGCAGGCCTGTTTCTCAGGGCAGTGGTGTTTTGGCTGTTTGAGGCCCACCCTCTAAATCGTGCTCTTATATTACAGATCAAGGGGCTGCTATTACACTCATTGAAGAGTAAAACTGGAGCACAAAACACCTCCTGTCATTGGGGGAGAAAAATCAGTCCAAGCCTCTGCTCTCCCCAGTCTCGTTTGTATTGCTGGTGCTGCCTGGCTGGATCCCCACGCTGGTGAGGGTGCGTGCAGCGTTCCTTCTGCTGGATTGTGGGACTTGGCAGGGTAAAAGTGCATTTTCTGAGTTAAAATATAGAAGTTGGGCTGGCTTTGAAGGAGTTTGGGATAGCTGCAGCTAAGATGATTTATAACTGGCTGTAAAAGGATGCAGCACTTTTTATTCAAATTTTATTTTCTTTTGCTTTGTACTTGGTACCCCCATCCTGTCAGTTCTTAATGGACACAAGCCTCATAGGAAGGAGTCTTCCAAAGGGATGAGGTAGCAGAGTTGTGTAGGTGCAGGCTCACAGGCTCGTTGAGGTTGGAAAAGACCTCCAGCATCATCGAGTCCCAGCTGTGCCCAATGCCCACCTTGTCCCAGCCCAGAGCTCTGAGTGCCACCTCCAGGAATGGGCACTCCCAACCTCCAGGCTGGCCATTGCTGAGGAGGTGTGAGCTTTCCCAATCCCAGCTGGGCACTGGGAGTTTTTATCCCAGCACCTCCGATGTTGTATCTGTGCTGAGCCCCCCAGTGCCCACCTCGAGCCCTGCCCAGGCCCTGGAGCTGGTTCCTCTCTCTCGGTGGCTGCTGAGCTGGGCTGGCTTTCCCAGCCCCAGCAGCTGAAGGAGGAGGTGCAGCTGTGCAGGGAGGTTTGGCTCTGTGATGGAGAGATGAGTTTTTATCTCCTGCTCTTGGCTGGGCTCCTCTGCCTGTGCCATTCCCTCCCCAGCCCTGCGCCTGCCCTAAGGAGAACAATGGCTCCCACTGGATGCTTTGTCCTATTTTTTCCACTCTCTAGCTGCAACATCCTTTTAATAAAGCAGCTCCCAGCCAAGTACAGTCTTTCCCCAACACATTCTAATTCTTTAAAATAGCAGAAAATTTATTCTGTCCTCCTGGGTCTTTAAGTCCACATTTTAAAATTCGAAGGGAGTAAGCAGAGGATCCTCTGCTGTGGCACAGCCAAAAATGGAGATATTGTGTTTCCTAAAAGAAGCTGGCTTAAGAGTTTTAATTATAATTAAAAATATTTTAAAATAGTAATGCAAAAAGAAACCCCACCAAACCAGCAGTTATTAAGGGGAGAACTTTGTGGGCAATTACTCTGGGTAAAATAAAGGTTTCCTGACTTCCCACATCAGTGTTTCACTTTCCTTCTCCTTTTCCTTTATCATTATTTATATTTATTTGTTTTACAGTCTAGTGGACTCCGAGGATAAATTCCTTTATGTGCTCGGTGCTATGGAAGAAACATGTTGAAGCATAACTCCTGATTTATTTGTGGTGCAGGGAAGACAAACAAGCAGCAAAGAGCAGCGTTGGCATTCCAGGGTGGCTAAATGAGGAGCAGTGGCAATAACCACCAGGCCTGGCCTGGCCCAGCACTTGGTGTCAGGGGCTGGAATTAGACCTTGGATTCTTATGGTATAGCTCGATAGGTCTGTGGGTTTTTTTTTTTTTCTGAGACTTCTCTGCCTTCCTTTCCCCGCTGCTTCCTTTGTTCATCTTTTGTTCAATTTGTCCATTCTTCTTTGTCTTCTTCAGGGTGCCAGAAAAGAGCTAAAACCCCATCAAATAATATAACTGCTTTCCCTGGGATGGCCTAATGAATATGTGATGAAATAATTTAAGTAGACATTTAGTCTCCTAGAATTTCACAGTCTGAATGACTAAATTCCTTCCTTTTTTTTTTCCTCCCTGTGTGCAGGAGTCCAAAACTTTTAAATCATTATGTGGTAAATTTACCCCCACCTACCTATTGCTTTTGCTCCCACTTTTCTTTTTTTTCTGCTAATGAGTCACGATATGTAATTACCTTCTGTCTTTGCTGCATTTAGGGAGCATGCCAGTGCAGAAGGAGGGAAGAAAATAAAAAAAAGGCTTTAAAAAAAGATGAGGAAACAAGCAAGCATCCAGGCCTGCTTTGGCTCCCACTCACCACTCCTGCTTTTGCCAAGTGTAATGAATATTGCTTTTTCTCTGTGGCACTCTGCAGCAGGATTAAAGTAAACTTAATCTATATTATTACATTTTAATGAGTGTTTGGGTATTAGAGTGGCTCTTTCGGGGGGGTGTCAAGCTTTCCTGGACACTTAGGAAGGTGGTGAAATTCACATTATTTCAAACACTTTGTCTTTAAAGCCATTATTCAGCTTTGCAGTGTTTTGCTGTGCTAAATATCCTCTGTGGAGTAACGTGGGAAGAAGGGCAGGGCGTGGGATGCTCTTGTCATGGCCCCTCTCCAAGGGCTGATTTCACACCTGGAAAAACTTGTCTTGGACCCCCTAAACCTCATCCCAAACTGGGGAAGTTCCCATCAAAGCCAAGGCACCTTGGAAGTGCCCTGTTGGCCAGACCCCTCTGTTTTGAAAGTGCTTTTGCTGTGGCAGCGTGTCCTGGAGAGAGGTGCTCAGGGCTGCTTTTCAAGAGTGGGAGCCAGAAGTTCATTGTCACTTCAGGAATTTGTTTTTAAGGATTGTCTCTCCTCACTGATGTGGGGAAGAATGTAAAAAGCCAGCTCTCTCAGCCACTAAATAATAAATGACTGAATAGCAGAAATTCAATAGGGCTTTTTCTGTGAATAAGATGGCAAAGAAAATAACCATTTCTTTGGGATGGCTCACCCATTCATGGAGAGCTGCTTTTGGAAAATAAATATCTTGCCACCTGCAACTCTGCTCCTAAAGCTGTTGTGTAATTTCCAGTATTTTCTGATGCCTTCTGAAATGAGGTTTAAGACGACTGTTCTTTAAAGTCAACAAAAGGAAAGAGAAGAAAAAGAACTTACATCAAAGATATCAGCGTTTCTCCTCTCTGCATGCTTCCCCTGAATATGGAGTTGGCAAACTCTCAAATCACTTTATCATGTTTGAACTTGGAAAAATGTATGATAATACCAGCTGAGCTAATATTTAAAGAGCTCTTCACTTCAGAATTTTATTGTCTCTCTCTCGGTTCTTCCAAAGTCTCCTGACAGGCGTGGTGGAGAGGCTGTGAGGGGCTGGGGCAGCTGGGGAGGGAGGCACGAAGGGTTTGCCCCTGGGCCTGGGTCAGCTGGGGCTGGAACAGCCCCTTCAGGGTTTCTTTGGGATAAATTTGTCGCCAAAACTCAAATTGTGCTCAGCAGGCAGGTCCCAAGCACAGTGCCAGGTGCTCTGGCTCCCCTGCCAGCTCCCCAGCTCTGCTGGATGCTCTGGAGCCTGCAGGAATCTGGTGGAACCTCGGGAGCCCTGGCAGCTGTGCTTGGGCACTGATGGGCACAGCCACCCCTGGGTGTGCCAGGAGCTGGTCAGGATGGGAAGATCCCTTTGCACAGGTCAAATTATGCACTGAGGGCTTTATCTGTGGGTTTTCCTGGTGTTCCCCAGAGCCCAGAGGTTTGGGGGGTTTCAGTGTGTGTGCTGGGGGTGATTTCATCCAGCTGCAGGTGCCTGGCAGGCTCACGGCAAGGTGGGAAGTGGCACTTTGGATGTGCAGCAGAGAGGGGTTACAGCACGACACTGACATTTGAGGCTGTTATTTGTGGCTTCCTCAGTGGCCTTTATGTGAGCTGAATTGAGAACAGGGAGAAAGGGTGGGAAAGAATAATTCTGAGGGTCTTGGAGGTCCTTGGGGGAGCCTTAGACATTTAGGGCTTGCTTTGAAATGCTCTGAGGCTCGTGATGTGTGGGCACCAAGGGTTGTCCTGTGGCTTTGTTGGACTTTTCCCTGCTTTTCCCCTCTTTGCCACCACCCCAGACAATCAAATCAGGCTCTGGCAGGAGATCTCCAGAGGCATTTCTCCAAAATTCTTAAAGGTTAATATATCCTCCAAATCAAGTGGGCTGCGGAGATAAGGAGGCTTTGGCTCCCCTTCACCAGTGACCCTGGGAAGGGCTGGGATCCCCCCCTCAGCACCCCAGGTAAGGAGAGTTTTCCATGGCCTCGGGATCCTGGATCCTTGCTGGATCTGAGCTGCAGGACTGACATTCCTGGGTGTGTTTAAGGGCCAGCTCAGCCATCTGTAGGTGAGGCTCTCCTTGCAGCTCTGGTGCTTTAATCCCAACTCGGGGGAGTGAAGCTGTGGCAACCTTAAGTGTACAATTTCCTTCCCGTGCCATCACTCCTCGCAGCCCAGGAGGTACCCAGTGTTTGTCATTTAGGAGTGTCATCTCATTACATTGCATATTGCAGTGTAATGATGTGAAATGATTAAATGACAAAATGCCAGCTCGCTGCCAAAAACCTTAAGTAGCACACTTTTATTTGCGGGTGGGAAAGCTATTATTAATTTCTGTATGGTCTTTGCCAGATGAAACAACACAAGCAGGCTGAGAAGGGAGGTGGGTTTGATCCTCTTTCTAATTTGCAACGAGTCGTGGGAGTGCTGTCCACCTCGAGTCCTCGCTTCAGAGCATATGTCCGGTGCCAGTGGTGGATTGCCATCCATCGGCCTCTCTGCTGTCAGGCAGTGACAGATCCCAAAAGCAGAACGAGCTGGCACGTTCTGAGGAGCAATTATGCAGCTTTAAGGAAGGCTATGTTAAGCAGCGTAAGCTGTTTTGTTCAGAATTGTTTCTTGGTATTAGCATTCAAAAGTGCTCCTTGCTAGATTAGAGATAATCTAAGTGTGGCACCAGAATTAAACTGGTCTGCCTCTGCTTTTGAGAAAGGCTGGTGGGGCCTGAGGCTGTGGTTAAGTCGAGCAGGTGTCTGGAATGTGAAATTGGTGCATCCAAGGTGAAAACAAGATTTGGTGGAGAATAAGTGCATGAAAGTTTAAGCAGTGGCTGCCCTGTCACTGCCTTCCTGCTCCTGAGCCTCTGTTCCTGGTGATGGGAGACTGCAGTTCCTACCTTTGGTTAATTTGGCTGGGCTGGACAGATCTGCCAAAGGGTCAAAGGGAAATGGTTTGGAGGTTTTGTGTGTTTGGGGGTTGTTTTTGTTTTTTTTCTTAAATAGAATTAGGGGTTGCATCAAAAAGAGGAATTCTTGTAAGGACTAAATTCTTCCAGCATTATTTGAGTAAATCTCTGGAGAAAAATAGTAGCTTATTGTGATTGGGTGTAGCAGAGCGCTTGAAATAAAAAAGGTGGGACTACATCTGTTGGGTCTTGGATTTTTTTTTTTTTTATAATTCCTGGCAGATCTCCAGAGCCCATCGAGGTCATTTTCCAATGCAAAGATAAGTAAATCTGAAATATCCACGTGTCTGGCTCAAAGCTTTATGGGGAACCCTTTGGTTATCTCTGGGTAAATTACTCTGATATCCCTCCAGGTTTAGCTCCAAGCTAAGATCAGGGGGGTGAGCAACACGAAATTCTGAATGGAGGGTCACTGGTGGAGGAATAAACCAGGAATACACCAGGAATTCTCTGCCTGTGTCACACAAGGCACATCTGAGGCCGGGCTCTGCTCTCCCCTTGGCCTGAGGGGAGATGCTGACGGTTCATGGCACTGTCTGTGTGTCTGAGCCACACGTGTTTGGGCTGGGCTGGGCTGCAGCCAGCACAGCCTGGATGGTGCTCTCCTTCGTGCAGATAAGGTGATGCAGGCTCTTCTAAATGAAAACGCAATAAACACAAAGCATTGCTGGCTGGTTCTACACTCAAATCTTGATCGTCGGAGTTATTTTGCTTTGTTAATGTAATTTTGTGCTCAAAGTAAAAGGGGGAAAAACACAGGCAAATGGTTTTTATTTATATTTTATTAGATTTCCGTGACACGTTGGAAGTCACTAGTCTGTTATTCAAAGTAAGATAACAGAAACAATCCCCAAACAATAACAACTGTAAGGGTTTATAAACAATAGTAGCACGTTTGCCAAGGTGGCCAGGAACTGTTTGGACCTGTCTTTTCAGCCTGACCTTTTTTTTTTTTTCTGAGAAATAAAAACACAAGAGACAAGTTTTTACTTCTAACAGTTTGGCAGAAACACAGAAAGCCCATTCTTAATGTGGTGGGACTCATAAATGGACAGCTCTTCAACTCATAAACCCGTCAGAAGCTCTCATTGTGCACGGGGCCAAAAGGTTGCATGTTGGAAAGGCAGCACCATGGCAAACATGGGGCTTTGTGTGTGGAGTGACTTCCCTTGAATTTATTTCCCTAACAGATGGACCATAGCCCGTGATGCACTGGATTTCTCCTAGCCTGTCTTTAGTTTTATGCATAAGAACACAATAAATCCATTAATGTTGTGGGTTGGTTTAAAAAAACAAACACCTCAGTTACAGTTTACAGCAAGATTTAAATGTTGGCGTTGAGTCTCGTCTCCCATGGCTCTCCAGTGTACAAAAAAATCCTCTGAAGCTGTGCTCAGTCCTAGATCCTGATCTTGCCCAAATGATTTCAGTCCACTCGATCTCCAAAACTCAATTATTCGCATCCATAAATTTATATTACAAAGTACCTGAAGGGATCTTACGGGGAAGGTGGAGAGAGGCTGTGTCTGCAAGGGCCTGGAGGGACGGGACGAGGGGGAATGGCTTCACACTGAGCAGGGTTGGATGGGATATTGGGAGAGAATTGTTCCCTGGGAGGGTGGGGAGGGGCTGGGATGGAATTCCCAGAGCAGCTGTGGCAGTCCCTGGATCCGTGGCAGTGTCCCAGGCCAGGCTGGACGGGGCTTGGAGCACTCTGGGATGGTGGAAGGTGTCCCTGCCCCTGGAATGGGATGAGCTTTAGGGTCCTGTCCACCCCAGCCGCTCTGTGCCATCAGTGGTGGGGCTGGCACAGCTCCCTGTCCCTGGTGGATCCCAGGGCTGCAGGGGTGACATCCACGCCCTGACCCTCCTGGTTCCCAGGATTGTCCCCTGGGCTGCTGCAGTTGCTCCTGGCTCAGCCCAGCCTGTCTCAGAGACAGAAACACCTTTCTATCCCCGGTAGGAAAGAGCTGCTAATTTCAGCGGAGTGATCCAGCACGGAGCTGGGAATGCGCTCCCTTGTCTGTTCTGGCGTGTTTCTGATACGTGCTGCCTCTCTCAGTTCTCTTTCAATCACACAGGAATAGAAAGTGTTCAATAACTTAAAGAATCAAAGTGTGAAGGATGAGAGAGGACCATTAATTTTTTTTTTGCCTCTTTTTGGTAGAAATGAATGACCCTGACTTGAAGAAAATGGGCTGTGCCCGTCCCTGCCGTAATTCTGCCCATGCTGGTGGCTCTGCAGCACCAGGAAAAGCAGCTCCCCTGCAATAGGACTAAGAAATAAAAGGCTTTTCCAGGGGTAGCCTTGCTTTCCTTCGCAGGCTGGAAGGGCAGGGTGACACATCTTAGGGGCTGTGTAAAACCCGCAGATCAGCCTGTCCCTACACCCTGCACGTGGCGACCATGCCATGGCGAGGATTCAAACAGCAAAGTGAGAGAACACAAACCTCTGTCCCAAATAGCCCAGCACACGGAGTTTAATTCCATACATCCTGCCCTTACCCAGCAAGACACTTTTGCAATCACTGTCATTTATGGTTTAATTAAATCATTGCCATACAGCTGATTTCTCAAAGCAAAAATGATGTTTTCTGTTGCAATACCCCTGATTCTCGCTTTCTTGGGTTTTTAATTTTCCCAGTGTTTTTGGTTTGTTTGGGTATTTTGTGACAGTCTTTAAAGAAAAAAAGTGTTTAAAAAGAGGATTTGGTAGCAGCCTGGTTAATTAACTGCATTAGCCATGCTTTGGCTGATGTAATGCTGCTTTGCATACTCGATTTTGTCTGTGAAATAACTGTAAAACTCATTTCACCTGGAGCTGCTGGGCAATCCCTCACTTGCTTAGGACACAGACAACCTTCACCAGTGTGTTTTGCTGCTACTTAATGGCATTAATACAGAAAAAATGAGGTTTTGGGGGAATTTCTGGCCCTGCTTTCTCTGGATACAGTAGGGAAATATCTCGGAAAGAGGCTTTCCAGAAGGGTGATGTTCCTGCTTCGCTTCTCTGTAAATCTGGAGTTACAATTCAATTATTTCTCTCCAAGATCTGTGCTCAGGAGTGACTTTGAGCTGAAGTTTGGGTCAGTTTGGGCTGGTGGGAGTCCTCCTCTCCTGGTTCCTTTTAGTATTTCTTAATTATCAGTGTTTCTTAGGAAAAACTAACAAATGGGAGGATATTCTTCAGAGAAGTGTTAAAAAACCTGAAGCTTTTTTGTAGCAATACCTTTGTGTGCATACATAGAATTACCAGGGTGATCCATTTTTTAAAAATATCCATTTTTAGGGGGGTCTGAGGGCTTGCATCCCTGAAATCAATGCTCAGCTGGAAGTAAGGCATTCTATTGGAGCACTGTGTGTTTGACAATACATTTCATGCCTCATTTCCTGCCAGTTGTGGGCTCCAGTAAACACAAAGAGCAAATTCCCATTTTTTTTTTCCCTGTGGAAAAGGCCCTATAGTTTGTACCCTCTAGGATATCAGTGGTTAAATAGATTTCTGTAAGGACATATTCTGTTCACACTATAATCTGTTGTGACACTAAATCTTAATCCTTCTTCAAATTTCCATTGTTTTTGTACGAAAAGATTATTCCTAAAATATTTTATATCTCACATTCATTTTCTTGGCTAAGAATTAATTGCATAAGCAGTGGGTATCTGACCACTATTAAGTCTTCTATCGTAACCCAAAATTAAGAATTTAATGTGGATTATTCATAACATCTATCCAGTTAATTCAAAGTAATTTTTCTTTGCACTGGGCGGAATTTACACTTTGTTGAAATGAGCTTTACCTCCTCAGGAGGTGCTGGGAAGTCAGCCTGGGCTGTCCTACAGGCTTTGGAGCACCTGTGCTGAAGGCTTTGGGTGTCCCAGGTTATCCATAGGATTGATCCTGCTCTTTCCCAGGCTGGGGAATGGGGGAAAATGAATCACAGGGCGGTGTGGCCCCACGGATGGCAAATGAACGCGAGGCTCTGGGGCCGATAGCAGCAGCCAGAGAGTTCTGTTCTTGCACTGCTCTCTACAAACCTGTCCTGTGAGGAGCTGCTGTGCAGGCCCTCTGGGAGGGGGGAGAGTGAACCTCGTAACTCAGGGCCCCGTCTGGTTATTTCAAAGGAGCCCAGCACGGCGCTGCTGGGGTTTGCTGCGCTCAGAACGGGCCTGTGGGAGAGCCTGGGCGCTGGGATGGCTGGCGGGGTCCTGGCTGCTGCTCCGGGTCACAGCACCCAGGCTGCTGGGACCTGGGGACGTCTCCTCCAACCTCCCTCCCAACGTGGGGGAACACAGAGTGCTCAGGGCACCTCATCCGGGGCTGGAGGAGCCACGGCCCCTCTGGACAGCTTTGTCAGGGCTCGGTTATCCTCAGAGAGGAGAAAGTTTCCCTGCATCCATCCAGAAACTCCTCTGTCTGTGTCTCTCATCCCATCTGTGCCCCTCAGCCCAGAGCCTGGGCCCAGCCCCCTGCAGCTCTGTGGGAGCTGAGGGCTGATATTTGGGGATGGATCCATCCTAGAACAGGGCAGGAGGAGAGGAATCCACCTGACAGCACCAGGGAACTGCTGTGGATGGTGGGGGACAGAGAGCAGGAATCAGGGAATCATCACAGAATATCCTCAGCTGGAAGGGAAGATGGACCGGAGGATCCTGGGCAGAGCCAGGACTGGTTGTACCCTTAGACTGGGACTAAAGTCTGTCCTGGAGGAGTCACGGGCTGCTGAGAAACCCTGTCCATGTCCTTGAGCCCTCAGCACAGAGTGAATTTTATTTTTCCTTCCCATTCAAATTATTTCATGTGTACACAGCCCCAAACTGAGTAAGAATTCAGTTAATTGGCAAGGCAGTATTGGCTTCAGTGTTGCACCTCCAATATTTTGAAAGCAAACCTTCAGACTGTCATTCCACGGGACTTGGGGAATCTCTAACAAATCACTGTGAAGTGGGCTGTAAAGAATGGCAAAACTCCCTTTGCAGAGAAGAAATAACTAAGCAGGACACGGAAATCTTTGCTTAAAGCACATTGCTGATCTTTTTTCTTTTCTTTTCTTTTTTTTAACATAAATGCAAGCTGGGATAAAGCACCTAGCTAAGCAGAAAAGGACCTCTTGGAGTCAGATATTTGTGAATAAAGTGTCGGCTCTAGCAAGGTAATACAAATGATATACAGTCACTTTGTAGTCGTTGGCTCTTTAATTGAGCAGACTGATGTGTCGGGAGCATAATGGATCTCGGGAGCAGCCTGGGAATGAGGTGCTGCTATTTTGTTTCTCAAAGCCACACATTTGAAGTGCAGGTGAATGCAAACCATTTAAGAAATAATTGGTCTGACCCAGCGCTGGAGTAGCCATTTTGGCAGCAGTAAAAGAGGTGTTACTCTGGTGACAGGAGACAATGAGACGCGGATATATAACACAATATTTGCTCTAAAAGAGAGTCAGCCTAATGCGAAGGGGAAGGGAAAAAAACTACAAAAGGAGCGCTGTGCTTTTTGGTTCTGCTCGTGCAGCCTCTGCAGGTCCTTCTGCTTCATTAGCCAAATTTCAGCACCTTTCCATCTTTCCTGATGGTTCTTTAAAAACAACAGTTTCATTTATCATTTCCAGCCCTGTCCACGGCCCAGGCAGCTCCAGCCTGGATCGCTGCAGCTTCCCACTGTTCCTTGTTGCAGTTCCCTTCTCTTCAAGTCCATTTACAAGCACACAACTCGTTCAACTCCACATTTTGGCTCTTCTGCGCCGCCCTTCCCTTCAACAAAACTGCCAATGTTTACTTTAAATGCCATAAAATTATTTTCCCACTTTAAAAAATGATATTGTGAGTTTCCCGGGGTGGGAAAAAAAAAGATTTTGAAGAGCAGAGAGTCATTGTTGATGCTTTAAAATCCAGAGGTCAGATCCAAGTGAATAAATGTGGTCAGCACAGCTGTGGTGTGGCAGAAATCTGCTGCTCTGAGATGTGTGCACAGGGAAATCCTTCTTTTTCCTCTTCTCCTGAGGAGTTGCTCTTGCCACGGGAGCATCAGTTATTCCCATTTACTCTGCTCCTGTTAGAGGCTGCTTTGAATAGAGAGCTGTCATTATTCAGATTCTTTCAATGTTTTGTATTAATCTAAAAGCAGCACCAAGATGTGGGATTTAAAATCCTTTCACTCACGTTTTTAGGATGCTGTAATAAAGAGTTGCTTCATAACATGTTCAAGGTCTATTAAATAAATGCACTGAAGAATTCCTGTTCCCTCTGAAATGGGCTTGTCAAGCTAATCTAATTTCAGTGTCTGCACATGGAAGGTGTGCTATTTTCTCCTTTCAGTGATTTCAAAAATTAATAATTAAAGTTTCCTATTTTTACTTAATAATCAGTGCAAATTACTGCACTTTTCTCCCTTTGTGTTTTATAATACGATGGTAATTATTGCTGTGTGTACCTGTGTGCACAACATGCTGAAAACATTTTTATCAAGCCATTGGGAGGAATTGCTGAGCCAGTGCAGCTCCAGCCTGGAGAACTCCACGGGCCCAATTTCCTGATCAGCCCTGGCATGGTGCTCATTGCAGGGGTGCCAGCCTGTCAATGGCTCAATCACGGGGAATAATCCAGATATCGCTTTATTGTACTCTGGAAAATGATTGCTTGTGGCTGCGGGGAGTCTGGGCTTCCTCACTTCCAAAATTTGCTTCTTTCTTGTGTTTGTTAAAAGAAGTGGGGCTGTCAGGGCTGAGCTGGTCCATGAGGGTGCTCAGCACCTCTAAGAAATCTCAGCAAATCCCAGATTTGTCCCTCCTATAGGTGTGGTAATCAAATTTGTCTGAGGTAGGGAGCTTGCACGACGTATTTTGATTTTTCTCCTCACTTACCTCTGAGGAAATAGAACATCAAAGCTGTTTTTCCCCTCTTGTGAGAGAATTCTCATGGATGGATGCTTTGCCTGTCCCTTTCTCAAATTTGGGGGTGGTGATACATGTGCCTTTTCAAAACAAATAAATTCTGCCTCTTTAGAAAATCTCCCGGTTCATTTCCCTAATTCCTGGGGAAGGTAGAACAGTTATACAAGGCTGTGGAGGGCTCACTGCTGAGGGCTTTCGCTCCTGGTTTCAGTGGAGTGGTCAGTGAGAAAGGATTTACCAACAGAAACAATTTCTGTTCCTCTGCAAAACCTGGGGGGAGCTGTGCTCACATTTTAGCCTTTGCTTTGAGTTACAGAGCCACCCATAATACAAGTGAACAATGCCCAGCATGCAGGGTTATTCAAAATTATTAGAATGCACCCATAGCAGTGACTAATGACAGCCTTGAAGTCCACTTTGGATTTTTTTTTCCCCCAAGAAAGTTTGGAAATCTTCAAAAATTTCCTGTGATTACAGTCAGGCTATGAAATCCTAAAACTGGCTATGGACATGAAATATTATATGATGTTAAACACTGAGATGTTTATACCATAATGAGATATTTATGATTATTAAATACTGATATTAAATATAATTTGTTCTTTACTTAAAATTGACCAGTGCAGTCAGGGAAGCCTCTGAACAAGAAGAAGTTATCAGCTCAGGCTGGTCACTTTGTGGTTATTGAGGGACTGTGTGTGATCACTGCCTATCAACCATCCCCAAAATCCCCAGGAAAACCAAGTGCAAAGGGAAAAGCGAGAGGGGAATGGGCAGAACATGCAAACTTTGTGCCGAGGTGTGAGTGACATTTATTAAAATCTGCCCCAGTGATGGGATCAGGAACGCTGCAGCTGCCCTTTAAAAAACTTCCTATGGAAATTGGGCCTGATTTGAATGGCTGGAGATGAATGGTGAGGACTTAGAGGGGATTTAGCTCGTGCTGACTGTGTTTCACAGTTTGAAATTAATTTTTTTGTTTGTTTTCGGCCTCCTGATGTCTTGACCGGTTTGGTGCTTTGGTGCAGAGATTTTTTCTGAAAGAAAAATTTAATTATCAGGGAAGATGGGTTGTGGGTGAAACAAATCAGCCTCTGCCAAGATGCTCCAGTTCATTACTAAGAAACAGTCACCCCTAGTGTGTGTATTTACAGTGTGCTGCCCTACAGAGCTGATCAAAATATTTACAGGGTTTGCTGGAGTGAAAGTGAGCCTGGAAATTTAGGGGGATTTATTGGAGAAAACTCTGGGAAAAGCATGAGCAAACTTAGCTAAACCCACAGTGTTTCTTGTATCTTCTTTCATGATAGCTGTGAACTGGTGAAAATCTAACTGCAATAAACTTTTTTGTGTGAAAAATATTTTTCCTATTAAAAAAACCTCTTTTTCCTATTAAAAAAAAATGTCTCTGGTTTAGGGGCTGCTGTTCTCTTTATGGTGTTTCTCAGCCTTTTTGATTTGGGGTGATGTTAAGGTGCCCAGTGAGTTTTTATAGGAACATTGCACTCGGCATGAACAAAATCTGCTTCTGGATAGATGAGAACACCTTGGGGAAAGGGCAGAAATTTCCAAGGTGGTGGTGTAGTAAATGCTGAGGCAAAAATATTTCTGTTCCAGTGGTTTAGGAAGAGTCTCAGCACGGCTGCTCCACAAACTCCTTTGTTTTAGGAAGTTTGAGCACCCTGCTTCCCCCTTTCTGTGGAAAATGAGGACTGGGTGGCAGTGGGAGAGGGGATTTTTGTGCCTCCTGGAATACCTGGAGATCCTCAGCCGCAGAGCTGCTGAGCGTTGTTGATGGAGTGGAAAAATTAAGAATAGAAGTTTCCTTCTTTCCTTTTCAAATCTGACTCTTCACTCATGTTAGAATCCCCAGAGCAGCAGCTGTCTGGAATTAGAGAGGGAAAAAATTGAGTAGGGAAATAATCTACAGGTAAAACTACCCAGGTGTAGTCAGGGTTTAACTCTGTCCCCACAAAATTGAGAATAAACTCTTGCAAGTGGCCCCAATGGTGCAGGTTAAACATAAAAAATATTCTTAAAAAATAAAATGCTGGGCTCAATATGCCACAGCTCTGGTAAAACTCTGTTGATTATTTTTAAAGGATAGCTGTCAGTGTAGCAGCAGGCTGGGCCTGCTTTGTGTGCAGTGTTCTGCTGCAAAGGTGTTTTTCTCACTCTGATCAATTTGGGCAGCCTGTTTTGAAGGTGTTGCAGAAGCTCTGAGGTTAAAGTTCATTTCTGTGCCTGTTTTGTGTGTCCAGTTATTGGTTGTCTGGCATTCACATGCAAACAGAAATGAAACAAATATTTTCACAGAAAACCAAATTCCTATCTGCCTGCTCTGTAAATAAGCACTGAAAATAGACACAGAAAACATCCCAGTGTCAGTCCTCCCCTCTGAAAAACCCAGCCTTTAACACAAATATCTGATTTGCAAATCAGATGCAAGAGGGGCTCTTATTAACTAGTTAAATATCAAGGTTTGAATTTTCATAAAAGGGCAATTTCAAAGCTCATTTGTGTGTGTAATTATTGTGCTTGTGAGAGCAACCCTACTAAACGTGCACATAAATGTCATGTCAGGCTCCTAATGGGTCATGGACACGCTCCCTTCCCACCGCTGGGGCTGTGGTCCCCGTGCAGGCAGGGCTGAGGGAATGTGGAAAACAGGTCAAAAAAACCTGGCAGAAAGTGTTTTTCTTGAAGAAAAGAGCACCAAAGCTTTGTGTACACATGGGCACATTCTCAGTATGGAGTTGGGCTCTAAACAAACGGAATCAGTTTTTTAAACAACAGCACTAACTAAACCTTAAAAATTCAAATACATCCTTTTCCAAGCCTAAAGATTTGGCAAATTCACTCTGGTAAGGCTGTTGTCACTTCCACTTTCAAGAAGGTTTAGAGATACTTCTCATTCCTTTTTTTTCATGCTGGAATTTTTTTTTTATCATCCAAAAGCTGCGAAATACTTGAAATCCGAGGCTGCTGTTATCAGATAACACATGTTAAGACTCTGCGTTGAAGAATGTCCCACGTGCTCCTTCTCAAACTGGAGATGGATGTCACTAAAACAGTCCTGGGTCACGCTGGATGGGGCTTTGCAGATTGATCCGAAAATATTTATCCCGTGCTGTGAAAAACTGGAGGAAGTACAGCCCAGAATGCACGGGAGGAATGTGTTGCCAAAACACAGCCGAGGTCAGAAGCAGCACGATTTAAACAGGATTTTTGGGGTTGTGTGTGAATCGTCAGTTCTGAAGAGTTAATGCAGTTGGTTCTCGTGCACAGAACACGGGGAGGGAAGGTGATGTTTAAGGGTAAATGTACCTTTGTTAAAATTCAGGGTGACATCTTGTGGGCAGAGAGGCCGAAATTCTGTGTGAGTTTTGTAGGATTTAACCTGGCTTTGGTGGCTGGCAGGGGCAGGACTTCGGGGCTGCACATTTAGAGGGGTGCAGTGCCTCCAAGTGTGCCGGGGCTGTGATTTATCCCAACCTTCCTGAGCGCAAGCGGCCTCTCTCCAAAGGAGGGGCTTTGGCAGGGATGCTCTCGTGGAGATGGAAGGAGCAGCTCCCTGATGGAGGTGGCAGCGTGGGTGGAGGGACAGCAGGTGCCCCTGTGCTGCAGGAAGGGAAGCTCTCAGCCTGCCCGGGGCAGCAGCAGGAGGAGGACACGGACCCCGCTGCCAGGCACAGCGCTGGGGCCGGAGCAGCTCGGGGGAAGCAGGCGGGAGGCCAGGCGATGAATAAAACCCAGCACGCCCCATCCTGCTCTCCAGATTGTTCCCTGCCTCTCGGCTCCCCCTGCCACCCCCTCTGCTGCACTCTGTGCTACGTACCGGTGGTCAAAGCAAATAATGATATTATGTTTGCGAGGGAGGCCCTTGGAAGCCATTCCGAGCCCGGAGTCCAGCAAAGCGTAATCTCGGTTTGATTCTTTGTTTAGTGGGGGATTCAAATCCCAACTTAATTTAATCTTTTGATTTATCCTGCAGGTACTGCCTGATTATATTCCAGGGCCACCAGTAATAGAAATGCAGGGATTTATTTATTAATTTATTTTTTTGCTTTTAGCGAGGAAAGGTTTGGCAAAAGTCCTTGTTCCTGTTGTTCTCTGTGGTGCATCGTGAGTGAATAGCTGCCTCCACGAGCATGTGGTGCCCACTGATTCACGTTAATAACACGGGGTACGCTAATTTTAGCTCTGCACTTCAGCTGAAGCATGGGGAGGAGCAGGACAGGGCTGGAAACTGAGGGGTCAGCCTGGCACCGGTGCTGCAGGATGTCCAGGGTTTCACGGGGAAGGGTCGGGGCTGCCGGGGGCGAGGAGGAGGCTGATGGAGCACAGAGGACTCAGCTCCTTCCTGGGGTCCTGGGAAATCATGGATAAATCACTTAAAGCTGCGTTTTTGAGGGGGTTTATGTGTGTTTAAAATGACTCTTGGTGTCATTAAGAGGCAGAACACCCCTCAGATGGTCCATGTCGGAAAGGCAAAATAAATGTGCTGCCGTGTCTGGGCTCCCTTTCCTGGAATATTTGGGCAGCTCCCATGTTGGGGTGAATGCAATTCACTCCCATGCCTTGAGCAACCTGGTTTCTCTGTCCCAAAATCCTTGCAGGATGAGCCCAGTAAAACCAGACCACAACGAGACCCCGTTTATTGTTGCTGTAGCAGGAGCCAGCAGCATTCCAAACACCCTGCGTGTTCTCACCTTTGTGTTCCAAGGCTGCAGGTGATTTTCTCATTTGCCTCATGCTTCCCTATCTGGACCTTTAAAGTATTAAACACTTTTATTTAATTTTTCCTTTTGCTTTCCCAAACAAGGTGCAGTTCATTCATATCCGTCCAAAAAAAAAAGGCTAAAATTAAATTTTAAAAAAATCATATTAAATCTTTAATATTCTCCTATGGATGACAATATAGCCAAGCAGACAAGGACAGCATGCAAATCTCGTGGCATGCCTGACAAACATAATGCATTTATATTAAATCTATTGTACAGTGAGAATTTGAGGACTGCAGTGATCAGAGGAAGCCATGCAATTGGATTAACAGATAATTTAGGCTGTAATCCAACAAAGCAGTTAAGCATGTGCTTACTTTTAAGCGTGCACAGCATTACTTGATGTTAGCTGAGGCAAAACAAGCTTAAAACTGAGCACATGGCTGAATGTGTTTGGCTGGCTGAGTCAATGATCTGCACGAGGAAGGTTCTGCAGCTGGAAACCCATGAAGGAGTAAAGAGGGTCCAATTTTCCTGTAATCACTAAAACACCCCAGCTCGAGTTTCAAAGCAGAAGGTTTTTATAGGGGGTTAAAAACCAGTGCTGGCCAACTGCAGTGGTAACCAGCTCCCAAATTATCTCTTTTACCTGCATTCCTGGCTAAACTGAGTTCAGGATAATTAGATAACCCTGTAAAACCTGTGATGTGCTGTTAATTCCACATAAAGACTGTCTCCTGCAGTACCTAATAAACGGAGTTATCTTTTAGCAAAGGCTCTGAGGGGATTCACGTGCTGGACAGAGAATGCACTCTGCAGCGGGGTTAAGATGTTGGCTCCAGACCTGAGCTGGGTCTGAGAGAAGAAAGCAACCTGAACTTGCTGGGTGACCTTAGATTGTCACCCGGACTGCTCTGTACCAGCCCCACCAGCTCCCTTGCTCCTGACGCGTTACAGTATTTGTGGCCTTAATTGAGGGACATAACCAAACAAATTTATCATCGCAGCCCATAAAAACGACAGAACTCATATGGTAGCATTCTTCATTCTCTCCAATTTGTTTCCCTGAAATCCCTGCAGCAATTTATTTGCTGAATACGCGAGTTTTCCTCCTTATGAAAATTACAAATTGTTGTCAAGGTTAACGAGTTAATATTCTCATTCAATATTTATTTTATAAGGGGGGAGGGGGGAAGGAAGAAGAGTGACTGTTCTTACACTTTCTTCCACGGCAAAGTCTGGTTTCTTAATCAATATGACAAGGACACTGTCCTTTGGATAATACCCTGAATCATCGGGACTAAAAAATGAGCTTTATTAATCAACAGCCCCTGATTAATTATTATAAAGTGATGCTCATACATTTCTGTACATTTTAATAATTCCTGCAGAAGGCTAACAATGTCCCCAGTGATTTGAAGGCTTTGGGGTTTGAATTTTTCTAAGCAATGTCACAATAAATAGTCCAAGGGTACTACTGCTCGCTCACTAATCCAGTCTGTTTCAATCCAGCAAATGAGTAAAACCTTCTTTTTCCTATTTCCCATCTATAATTTATCATTTGCATACAAAGTAAGAAGCAGGAATCGGCAGTCTCATCAGTTTTCAAAACATCAAGGGACAACTGGGGTGATTTATAGCAGGCTGTATTATCTAGATCATACAACCAGAATATTTCTGTAAAAACAGACCCGTGTAATCTCTCAATGAGTGTCTGGCTGGCAGATAAATGTGATGAAGGTCACTGGGCTGGAGAGCCCAGTGCAGACCTGAGTAGCCATTAGGCTTTTCCTTGCAAAGAAATATCCCATCCTGAAACATCTGGTAAGAACCATCTCCAGTAACAATTTCTGGTGCTAAAGATCCCCCTTTTAAGGCTCTCTCAGCCATCAAAGAACATGGGCTGTGTGTTTGCTACCAGGGAGATGAAAAATATGCCACCTGTTCCTTCTGTTTTCAGGGCACTTTTGAAGGCACAACCTTGCTGAAAGGAACAGATGCATTCTCTTACAAAGTGATCCAGCCCCAAATAGTGTCTAATGAGGTGACCACAGCTGGGGAGCGTTTGTGTTCCAGCTCTAAAGGGCAGCGTGTTCCCCAGCCACAGGGCAAGTGCTTACACGGATGTGTGGCAGATTTAACGACAAATTAGTGTTGATTTATTGAAATAGTGTAAGTTTTAGAATGGCCAGGCATAAAGCCCTAGCCAGCACCGGTTCTGAGCCGTTCATTCTTTGTAGCAGGCATGTCCCAGCCTGGCTTTCTCTTCCTGTGAAATGTGCCCGGCTCTGACTGCTCAAAGGATGCTCCTGAAGCACCATGTCTGTGATAAATGACATCAGAGCTCCAGAGGCCTCTTGTTTGTATTTTAAAATAACGTGTTTGCATTGTAAAAAAACTCAGTGGCCTTTTCCCAACCTTCCTGCCACGAATGTTTTAATTACCCATCCGAGCACTGGTCCCTCCAAAGCCGGCTCCCAGGAGTTTTTCACAGGGAGATGTTACAATCTGTGCGCCGGTAACCCACGGGTTATTGGGGTTTATCTTCTTGGTTTCTGCTTTCATTCCAGGCTGTCAATAACGAGTTCTCTCTTCATTTTATTAATTTGAACCACTGGACAAAATGTCACTGCTGTAGGATGCTCTGCAGCGAGCAGCCCTCCTGCATTTTGCCCTCCAGAAATGCGGGTTCTGATCACAGATAACGAAAATGAGATTAGGATGTTAGCTTTCTCAAGAGATAACAGCAGTCTGGGTCATAAAACTACCATATGGCAGATTTGGCAGTCTTTCCAGAGGTCCATGGTTTAATTATCACAAAGACAGATTCAGTTCCCCACTTGCAAATGCCTGGGTCCTCCTGTGGCCAGGGCTGGCGATGCAATTAAGGGCAGAGCGGTATTTGCTTGGCTGCAGCAGAAATGACCTTACTGTGGCCAGCACTGTCACTTCCTAACATTTCACTCATGATTAAGTTTATCATTTCAAACAAACAACATAAAATGTCAGGTCTCTGGTCTGTTTAACATGCGGGAGGAGGGGTAGGGAGGGTTGGGAAGCATAAACCAGGACTGAGCCAAGCTGGAGGGATTTTGCTCTGAAAAGAAGTTCAGACAAAGTTGACAACTACATCAGAGAAGAGAGAGATTTCTGCAGCAGTTTGCTGTTCTGGGCAAGTCTTCTGGTTTCTTGCATCCAATGGTTTGGTGTTCCCTGTGTTTGCCGCCCTTTTTTACCTGCCTTCATTCCCATCCCTAATTTCACACACAGCCCCTGCTGTGTTCTGGTTTTCTGTGGTCCGTTGTGCTTCCCTGTGAGCACTATTGCACGGCCACCATGCAAAGGAAGAGCTAATTGCAGGAAACACAGCAATTCCATCTGATTTAGGTGGCTTTGGGTTGGTTTCTGTGAGCCTGCTCCGCACAGTGCCCTGGCCAGCACAGATAAGCAGTGTAAGGTTGCTGCAGATGATGTCCATCAACACGAAACTGAACTGGGGCTTTAAATTGCCATTTCCCAGAGAAGTGCCTCACTTTGCTGAGGGTGTGCAATGGGACAGCAGGGAGATGACAATTGTCCTCATCAAACTGAGAACAACTTTTTAAAAGTGGGTCCTCATACGGATGAAACGCTTCACTAAAAGCAAATTCATTGCTGTTCCTCATGTCCAGGAAACAGCACGGTTGGTGTTGCAAGACTCAAGTCACAGGTTAATTTAACTCACTGGCAACTAAGAAAACGGCTCCTGCAGTTGCTTTGTGTGCAGCTGTAACAATGAGAATTCCTTTTGGAACATTATCAGATTGTTGGTTGGTCTCCAAGGTTTTTGAGAGGCTGACATCCCTGAGAGGGAATGATGCATTCACCCCAAAATGTCTGCTTCTAGTCAGGTGGATGAAAGTATTTCTGGAGCCAACCAATGTTTAATAAGATCAGAAAATATTAAATTGTCGGAAGTGATAACGGTTAAATAGTGGACTTGTGGGTGTAGGGGAAGATCCTTTGAAAACTGAGTTAAAATGTCACCCTCCCAAACCTGCTGCTGGTTGTTTTAGTCTGGGTGCTGGACGAGCACCTCCATGGCTGTTGTTATTTTTACCTTCTGCAGGATCTGAGAGTCCTGAGCTGCAGTGACAACTCCACTTTCCCCACGTTTTGGCTAATTTTACGCAAACCCTTGGAGACAGAGTTCAGTTCCTAGGCATGTTCATGTCCAATTAAAAAGTAATAGATCTGAAGCACATATAACAAATCAAAAGAATGGAATACTGTCAAAGCCAAGAATTAAAATCCAGCCACACAGGCCACCAGGCTTCACGAGACTATAAAAAATCATTTTTAATATATATTTAATTTCTGAATCTTTACAACGAACAAAACATATTTAAATCCACCCTCACTCTAGCTAAGGCTATGTAAAAATTTCACTTTTCATAATTAGGGTTTTTTTAATATTCAGGGGCTTCCTAGAGCTGAGATTTTAACAAATACAACAAATTGCATGAGACACCTGATTAGATTGAGCGTGAGCATCAAACATTGTGAGGTGTCAGTAAATTGTGTCTCACCTGTTCTCTCAATTGCTGCTGAGGAGAGAGAGTTTTAGGGGCTGGAGAAGGGAGCTCCTGAGTGTTCCTGGCTGTTCGTGTTCAGGGATGAAATATGTAACATCAGATGGCCAGAAACTCTGTGGAGTTTTAATTACGAACTCTGCTCTCAGTTATTTGTATTTTTAATGCACCGAGTTTTAAGAGATGTGTTCAGGCCAAGATGAATTAGGTGGGGCATGAGGATAAAATAAAAAGATGGTTCCTATCGAAACCAAGCTTCTATTTCTTTTTTCTTTCACCAAAACACCTATATAACCAAGGCAACAACGCAGATGCAGCTCCCACAGCTGGAAAGCTTCTCTCTCCCCTATTTATGATGTCCCCAATTCTCTATTTCCTTATGAAGTCAGCAAAGGCCAAAAAATTCATAAAAAATTTAGTGGTGAGAGAGATAGCATTACTGCTTTTAAGTAAAGTCTATGAAAGGAGCATGAGATCAGCATAAAAATAAATCAGGCTAAATTTAAATCTTTGGACAGTAAAAACTAAAACTATTGGAAAGTGGAGAGAAGATTTATTGACATGGAGATGCCCACCAGCATGGACCCGGCTTCCAGGTGGGGGAAGCAGAGGTGTGGTAGGGAAAAAATGTTCTGTGTGAGGGCTGGAAAGGAAACCCCACTGAGTTCTTCGGTGGATAATCCAGGAATTTCTGGTAAATGCAAGGATAACCTTATTTTTGCCTCAGAGCTCATGAATTGTTGAGTGTGGCCCCTCAGTTTGTTCCAGTGGGGAGACACAGCAGCGCTTTATTGAATAAATAAGATCAAGGAGATAATGGAGAGAGTTCTGCCTCTGTAAGGGCTGTGAGACCTGCCAGGTATGGCCACTGGCAAGGACTTTTATGAACAAATAGATGTCATTTTTTATCATTTGCCCATGGAACCACGTGCTCAGACCAGCCCCAGTCCCAATGACTTGCCTTGACTCTGGGAGCCTGAAAAGTTCCCATTTTAGCCATGCTGCCCTCTGTGTGCTCTTGACAGGACACTTTTCCCCCTCATTAGAGTTGCTAATTGGCTCCAGCCTGTCTCTCACCTCTGAAGAACCCAGTTGTTGCGGATGTGGGTGTGGGTGGTGCCGTGCCCTGAGCAGATTGGCCAAAAGAGTGCAAACTCCCTGGAAGAGCCATTAATTGGGATGGAAGGGAGAGGGGGTGGGAGAGAATCACACTCAGCTTGGAAAGGTTTCCAATTCTTATGTGTCAGAATATCCTAATTCAAATCCAAATGGGAATCCACCATTCTGGGGGATTCACACAGCTCCAGGTAAACAACTAATGAGCAGCCTGCCAGTTTCATTTTTGTCAAGAGCCCTCAGAGATTCAACTGTGCCATTTCATAAAATATGCAGATGATAGTGGAGGGAGAATAGCAAAGGCTTTGAAAATGATTCACACAACCTAAAAATGATGTTGAAAAGGGAGGAATTAAATATTCACAAAGTGTGAGAAATTAAGGCATATTAACTGTTAGAATGTGGAAATGAAGTGACTAACATGCACAGAGCTGATGAGAACTAGATGATTACAGATCTGTCAAAAGTTTCTAATTCTGACACAGTGTGATGTCGAGGTGCTACTTGGCTGGTAAGGGCAAAAAATTAGGTATGGGACAAGTAATGCAAACCTGACAGATCAGAGTCAAAGGCGGGCAGACACCGCCGTGATTAACATTAGGCTCAGTCCTGTAGCAAGGGTGAACTTTAAGCTTGCAAAATGAATACTAATTATGGTTACAAACAGAACATAAGGGGCTCAATTCATCAGCTCTAGAAGGGATGGTGTAATGAGTTAGTTGAGGGAAAAAAGTCACCTAGGGCCAAATTTGTCTCACTGCTGAGTTCTGGCTTACACCAGGGATGGATTTGACCCTTGGGATATGAGAGTTGGAAGTTTCGCTCTTCTGTAATTAATCAGGGGTTTATCTTGTGTTGCAGTTTTGATGGAGTGGAGGAAAGGTTGCTAGCAGATGGATTCATGCAGAGGTGGTACAAAGAATAAAGAATAATAACTTAAAAAGAAGCTTAGAGTGTCCACAGTGGGTGAAGTTATTCGTGTGGTTCTGGCAGGGCAGAGACACAGTTCCACCTTCCTCGAGGGCAACGCCACACCTGGGAGCAGTGCTGGACCAGGGAGGGCACAGAACTGGGGGTTCTCCTGAAATCCACCCTCTGGAAGCACCCTTTGTGTCCCCAGATGCGGAGCTCTGCAGGCTGGAATCTCTCCAGCGTGGTGCCAGCACCTCCTGCTCACCCCAGCTGTGCTGGGAGTGTGTTTGGAGCCCTTTCTGGCTTTCTGAGGAATGTTGGATTGTCGTGTCCATGTGGAGATGGGTTGGCTCCCAGTGAGGAATTGGGTGTGATGGCTTTTCCTTGGGTTGCCCAAAGGAGAAGTAATTTGGGAGCTTGTTCAGCCACTGCTGTAGAGGTTTCATGCCCTCCTGGCTCGTGAGTGCTCTGTGACAGCGGTGAAACCTGTGCTCAGGTCTGTGCAGGAATCTCTCATGGCTGATTGATATTTTCCCTTTTTCATGGAAAAAAACCCCTGCATGTTCTCTCAGCCCGAGCTGTAGACGACAATGGGCACAGCTGAGGGGTGCCCAGCTGTCTGCTTGCACTGACAGTGCTCAAGCAGCCCTTCCAGAGCGAGGGGCTGGGAAATTCCGTGGGAGTTACGCCCTGTAGTGTCCTGTGAGTAACTCCTCACCGGAGCGCCGCGCATAGCCCCAAACGCACCGAGAACGCTCGACAAACAAATACTGTTTTGATGGCAACAGTATCAATAGCATCTCGATAGCTTCCAGAGACAAAAAGAACTTGAGATATTAAAAAAAATAAAAAAGTGCTGGTTGTGCATGCCAAAGAGAGGTGGCACCGTGGATGTGTTTTGCATCCCTAATTTCATGGAGAGCCTGTCCTGTGCTCATAATCAGGAGACAAACATAAACTCAAAGGTCACAAAAAGACTGAGCCTGGTGAGGTGGATGTTCTGAATATATTAGGTATGTAAAGCAATATTGTGGCCCATCCAAACTAGAATTAGTGGTAATTATTATATAATATGTAATGATGGGATTTAAATGGCTAACACATTTTCTCTGCTGAGATCATTTAGACATGATTCATATAAATGATTAAATTAATAGATCTTCCTCTTTTAAGACTGCTAGGCAGCTTAAACTAAATTTCTCAACAGAGACTGATCCCAGTGAAATAATATTAATAGAAAATGGAGGAAGAATTCCTGAGAAGTGGGTAAATATATGATGGAGTTTGAGGAAATTTCTATAGACATCTTTGCCGACCAAAATACTTCCCAGATTTAAATATTCTCTGGAAATAACCCATCAAGGACTTCGGAAGGTGAAAGAACAACAATCCTAACTTTCCTTGAAAGAAAAGAATGGCGAAATGTGCTGGAAGACAGGGACTTAAAGGATCACTGTCTACTTAGTTTAGGCTTAAACATTAGGCTTTTCATAACACTAAATGGTTTTACAAAACCTAATGTGAATAGAAGTGTTTTTCTTGTTCCTTTTTTGAATCAAATTTCAATAAGAGGTCCCCTCACCCCCCACACATCCCCAGCAGAGCCCTCTGCAGCACTGTAAAGTCACACACAGGAGCCCTGTGCTCGTTAGTGGGAACAAGGACAGGGAAATGACTGTGGATGGGATTTTTGAACAAGCCTGGGGGAGTTGGTTGATGAGAACCAGTGAATTAAGTGTTCAGATCTGAGAGACATTTGGAAATTCCAGCTTGAAAGTGCGAACACCCAGCATGGCTGGATGGAGCTCTGAGCAATCTGGGACGGTGGAAGGTGTGCCGGCCCCTGGCAGGGGTGGAATGGGATGAGGTTTAAGGTCCTTCCCAGCCCAAACCGTTCTGTGATCCCCTGAATGCCAGTCCTGAGCAATCCTGAGGAGTTTTGCCACCACCTTGGTGCCTCTTCACCCTCTCCCATCTCGGCCCTGATTTGCAGCTCTCTGCTTCAGGCTGTGGGGCAGAGCCTTTGCTTCTCAGGCTTTTTCTGGGGGTTTGGGTGCTTCAGTCACACCCCGGCCTCCCCAGGGGCCCCAGGGCAGAGGGGATACACAATTTCATGGAGATGGATTGGTTTTCTTGCTGCTTGGGCATCAACACCAAAGAGATGTGGTGAGGATCAGCTGGAGCCATCAGCTCTCTCCTGCAGGTGGTTGTCCTGCCCTGCACACGCACAGGAGGAGGGGGAGATGAGACCTCCCAGTCTCAGATTTAGCCCCAGGCTCTCTCCACGGCTGCTTACTTTGTTAGTCACAAGCAATAAGGAGGGCCGGGCTGTTTGCTGTGTACCCAGCGCCCTGCTGGGACAGCCCTGTCAGCTCTCACTCTCTTCTTGCTCAGACTGAGGATTTGATAGGTCGGCAGTGCCTTGGAGTACTCCAAGGAAGGCATCATATTTATTTAGTGCAGCTCTGTAGCAGTGCTATCACACTAGAAAGGATTTCATAAGGTGTAGTTTGTCTTTGGATTGTTTTTTTGATATTGCTTGGGAAAGTGCAGGTGGTGATTTGGATGGTTCTGTCCCAGAGGGTTACCCAAGTGCTGCACACCAAGTGGTCTTGCTATTTTTATTGTTAAATTCATCTTTGTTTCTCATCCTAAATATTCCCTTTTTCTGCTTAGAAGGTTAAAAATACCTGGAGCTGTGAGTCTGGCCTATTTACTACAGAATTCATGAGTCATGCACTACACAGCAGTCTGAAATATCACAGGGTATTATTCACTGAGAGCTCAGCAAAAGAACGGCAAAATCTGCCCTTCGAGACTCGAGATTCCAAATCCGAGTGCTTTGTGGGGCTGGTCATCCAGCCTTCCCCTCCAGAGATAAAGGCATAAGGAACAAAATGCATGAGGAAATTGCCGTGAGCCTCTGATGAGTTTAACAACCTTTATCTCGCTCCCCGCTGGAGAGGACCCTTCCAAAGGAAATGGTGTGGGGCTGTTGTTAACATCAGAGCCCAGCTCAGGCTCCAGTCCTGGTGCTGCGCTGACGCAAACTGATTGTTTCTCCAGATCCCAGAGTCTCCTGTTGCCTTTCCCCAGCCTTGGGCGACATAAAACACTGATGGAATGTCTCAAATCTCCTCTGGTGTTGGGGGTGAGCTCTCGCTGTGGAAGGCAGGGATGGGATAAGCAGACCTGGACTTGAGGACGTCGCTGTTGGGAAGGTTCAGCCCATGAATTTGCACTGGAATGTGGCAGAGGCAGTTTGGAACAGGAATTCTCTGTAACTGGGCTCTCAGCTGGGCATTTGCAGAGGCATCAGCTGAGATCCCCTGTGGCTGAGGCTCTGTGTGATGGATTAAGCTCTGTTTCACATCTTATTATCCTTTATTTATCTCCGTAGCCAACGCAGGCTATCAAGACTTTCTGGAAATCATTGGTTGTCCTTGCACATGTCTAAAGCAGAGCACAGAGGAACTTTGGGAATTATTTTAACTGCACCTCCAATAGTCCAGAAGGGCTCCAATAGTCTGTGAAAAACAATGGACAAGCCCTAACTCTTGAAAGAGCTCCCACAAACACCAGATACTGGATGCTGTGAGATGTAACAACTCCATTGGTTACGATCCCAAGTTTAAGAAAACTTTCTAGTTTTTCTTCCTAGTTGTTCACCTCCTAATGTGTTTGCCATGGAAGAAAATATCGGAGAATCTCTCCTTTCAGGGAGGTAAAAATCAGGTGTCTTTGAATAGCTGCACTCTGAGTGTAGATAGTTGAACTCCCTGAAAATAATTCTATGGGCATGTGGCAAAACGTAAGAAAAACAGTTAAATATAACTTTTTCATGATATTACCTGGATGAAATATTTATCTTATTTTTTTTTTAAAAGTACAAATTTTAACATTTCATGCAGCTCTTCTTACTAATACTTAGTTCAGGATGAAAGAGCTCTACAGATGGGATGCTTGCACTCCTGTAAGTAAGAGGGGTAGCTGTCAGTGTCACAGAGGGTTTTTGGCAGCTCTTTGTGAAATGACCTGGAATTCCCAGTTCCTGGTGGATGGGGTGGGGCAGAGCAGACACAGTGAGCAAACTGGTTTCTATTCTGGGGTTTGCCACCTACTTGCTGACCTGGGGTGATTCAGACAAGTTCCCCGTGCCCTTTTATCCTCCTCTGGAAAATGAGGATATTGACATTTACATTTCTTTATAAAGTGCTTGTAGATGTGTGGATGAAAAGTGCAAAGTAAACCAAAACTCTCAATTAAATTAATCGGAGAGAAGGAGCTGGGTCAGTGTTACACCAGGGCTCATTTACACACCTCTTAATTTCTTTGGTCTCGTGTCTCAGGCCCTATTTATAGTTGGTGTTGCTGCTCTCTCCTTTCACCTGGAGCAATCTCTCTGGGATGGATTTTATTCCTTTTCCTACACAGATACAGGAGTTGGACAAAGGGCACCCGATCCGGAGTTTTCCTGGTAAAAAGCTCTTGTACAAGTGTGTTGTCCTTAAAAAAATATTTTAAAAATCCAGGGAAGTACCTCTGGCATTGCAGCAGGTTTCACACTCAGAGAATAAATTCTAAAGTTCACAGAGAGAGGAGTGAATGTCTGAGCTGTGCTGGTGGAGAAGGAAATAGTGAATGTTATTCTCTTTGTGACCTTTCAAGGTCATAATTAGATTATTGTGATGCAAAGACACCGCCTACCTTGGTTCACAGAATCATTTGGGATGGAAAACACCTCCAGGGTTATCGAGGCCCAGCTGTGCCCAGTCCCCACCTTGTCCCCAGCCCAGAGCACTGAGTGCCACCTCCAGCCCTTCCTTGGACACCTCCAGGGATGGGCACTCCAAACCTCCCTGGGCAGCTCCTGCCAAGGCCTGACCACCCTTTCCATGAAAAAGTTCTCCTCCAACTGCAGAATGAAATGCTACATCTGCAAAAAAGTCCGTATTTCGAGCTTGTCCCTGGCCCATATGGTTCCTCTGTGATTCTCCACTAAAGGCCACCATTTGTGTGCCTGTGATCCTGCAGGGAAACAGGGATTGGAAAAACCCCGTGATTCTCATCTTGTCAGTGGTTATTTTAATCACCTGGAGGTTGTTGTGTTCTTCTAGGAGATTTTTTTGTATGTATTATTTTTGCATGTCTCCCTCCATAACAGCAAGAAAACAGATTATGCAGAGAAGCTGGTTTTGTTTTGAAAATTTTGGGAACAGATGCAATCCGGGAGCTGTGATCCCTGCACAGCTCAGAGATCAGAAGTAATAAGAGGCCTCTGAATTATCTCTCTTCTGTTCACAAAGCTTGAACTTAATCTGCCAGGCTGCCTTAGAGCTGGAACTGTGGAGAGTAAAACCCCAAATATCAGATCTGTGTGCACAGGGGAGTTGGTACTTGGAGAACGAGGAAAGTAGGGCAGGAACCCTTCAACCAGAGTGGAGCAGGTGCTCTTCAGAGGGTCTCAATACAGAGAAATTTGGGCTGTATATTTAAATATTTAACTGGAATAAGAATATTTTAAATTAAAGTATTGAAATCAAAATATTTAGCCTAAATACAGAGATTTAAGCTATAAATTTAGGTTATCAAAAGGGGTGCTTGCTGTTTGCTCAGTGTTCTCCTCATCATTTATGATTTCCTGTGTGGATGGGATAAGTGTAGACCTACATTAGATTTTTGGTGTTTTGGTTAAGGAATGTCCAAATACAGGGTAACCCCCTGAAATAGATGATTAATGCTGGCCTGACTATTTTTGCCTGCTTTGAGTCCTCCAGAGTTTTAAAGACAAATGGGAAACAGCCTGGAATATCACTAATTTTATTTGTGTGTAAGTTTTGATTGATAGGAAAGTAATTAGTGTTCACACCATTTTAATTTACGTGTTTATATTTAACCCCGGGCGCTTTTAGCACCACTGTCTCCCAGCTGTGCTGGCAGGGGTGGGAGGGGGACGTCAGACAAACAGGGATCAGATTTTGGGGCATGACCATGAAGAGTGAGACAACAGCCTTTGTGTCGCTGAAGACAATTAGAGCTGCAGGAAGAAAAAAATAGTGCAGAAAAAAAGATTTTATTTCAATTATTTGAAATAAAATTAGTTGATGTTTTGGGCTCACAAGTTTTGCTGTATGGTTTCTTCTAAATGTCCTCTGTTGTCCATCTGCTTTGCAAGTGGGTCAGCTGGACAATGGGAAAGCTCAATTAGGGAAGGCTGTCCCAAGAGGAGATTTTTGGGTTAAGACAAGATTGACCAGTAAAAGGGAAAAATAAAAAAGGAAAATGAGAAATTTGAGAGAGAAATGAGCATGGAAACCACAACTCCCACCTGGTGTGTCAGAGGCTTTTGTGTCACAGGGCTGGGTTTGTAACTCCCTCACCTGGATGCTGAGGTGCAGAGTGAGGCACGGGCAGCACAAATCTGGGGACATTCCCCTCGCTGAGGAGCAGCCTGGGCTCAGGCTGGGGGAAGCTGTCATTGGCACCAGGGCAGGCATTCCAGGGCAGTGGGGATGCCTCCAGAAAAGCCCTCAGAAGGTCATTCTCCACATGAAAATGCTGCTGAAAAGGTGGGGCAAGCTGAATAAAAGCCAAAATAACTCAGCATCTGCCCAGTTCTCCACAAAGCAGCATTCAGCCTCTGCCAGCACCTCAGCACCCTCTCAGGGAGAATTTTTTCCTGATGCCTAACCTAAACCTACTCTGTCAGTGGGAAGCCATTGCCCCTTTTCCTGTCGCTGCAGGCTCTTGTAGTTTGTCTCTCTGCGTGTTCCTTTCGGGTACCATGGAAGGCAAACCCATTGCAGAGGCAGAGCATCACCTGCAGACACAGCTCCAGAGCTCCTCAGTGGCAGAGGGTGGGGCAGTGCCCTCTGTTGAGGATCCTTCACTGCCTTATGGACAGATTTGTGCCTCTTATTTGTGGTGATGATTATGTTTGACTCGAGACTTCCCAGCTCTGAGCTTGTTCCTGCAGTCTGACGGGTCAGAAACCTCCTCTGTTCCTTTGGCCGCGTGACTCCCCTGGAAGTGTTGGTGCTGTCATCACTGAGCATTTATTCCATCCATCCATCTCAGCTGGCAGACAGAATCCATCTCAAAGAAAAACTTCAAATGTTTAGTTTTGTCTGGAAGAATTCTCGTGTTGTTCTGTCAGTGCAACATATGCTGAGATTGTGTTTAAAAAGAAAGAACCGCTCAGGATTTTGTTACTTCTCTGTAGTAAAACACACACCAGCAATTTCTTTACAATTGAGCTGCTGCGAGGATTTCTGCTTGGGAAACAGAGTATTAATTATCTCCCAGCTCTCAGGAGGGGCGTGAATCTTTTAGATACACCCTCTGTAGAAATTCATGTGGCTTCTGATGCCCTCAGCAGGATTCTCACGCAGATTCCAGCAGTGGCAGGAGAAAAGGAGAAAAGCTTTGCCTTTCAGTGCAGGATGAGCTTTAACTGGGTGCCAGAGGCCTGTCCTGCTCGCTGGAGTGAGCAATTCTAACCCAAAGCAGTAGTAACGCTGTAGTAAGTGGGAATGCATGAGATTTTGTGGCTGAGAGGAGCTTTGGGGACGGCAGAGATGTGGGGGCTGAGCAGGGAAGGCTGAGAAGTGCACGAGACGTTCCTCAGCAGAGTTAGGCTCCTGAGGGCCTCCAACCTATTTAAAAAGGATCATCATTCATCAGCACCATCATCATTATCTGCTGGATCGGGAGGAGGAGGGGAGGGATAATCAGCAGGAGATGATCAGCGTCTTATCACCCAGCTCCTTCATTTTGGTGCTTAAACTGCAGGATTCTTTCGGGAGAGATAATTCATATTTTATCATTAAAAGTGCTGATCATAACCTCGTTAATAGATGGATATTGCTAACACACACAAAAAAGCTAACGTGATAAAATGTGAGGCTTCTATTGAATTACTTAAACCAGTTTACCTCACCTCGACATCCCTCCCCTCCCCACCGCCCCTGTGCCATCACAGACTCTGCTTGTACGTGGCACACAAAATCTATAAACTCTTTCCAGGAATACAAAAGCATTCTCTATGATGTTGATAAGAAACAGGACAGTCACTCTCCCCTGACATATTTGTTCTTTAAAAACAAATCAATGGTGCAGGGATTTGGCACCTGAATGCAGAACAACGGCTTGATGAGGCAAAGATTGTCTTCATTAAGGACATTAATATTCATAGAGAGTAGAAAATCTGACACAAGAGAGGACTCACTAACCTTTTCTCATATTAGATTTTTACTTCTTAACACAATTACAGTCCGGCAATGACTTAATTAATGCTGCTTTTTGTCAGACTGCTTTAAAGAGCTGTCAATTTGGTCCTGCAGAGGCTGTCAGTGAAAGAGAAAGACAGTCATCTAGGCTAAAAAGACACAGGAAGAAATTCAAACACTTAATAACATTCAAAGTGCTATGCAAAGTCACATATCAACCTGGATTAAGGAGAGTTTTTGTCTTTCCTCTCTGTGCACTTATGCTAATATTTCTCAGGTAAAATGGGGGCTGCTGCCACCTCTAGCTCTGAGGTACACGGCACAGAGGGAAGGAGGGGTCAGCAGACCCAGGCTCTTCCAGTTTCAGAGTATCAGGGCTATCTCCAGCCCTCTGTGGGGAGCAGAGGCACTGAGAACTACTCCAGGAATCCTTAGGAAGTGCCTGCCAGTGAAGGTTCCGGGTGCAGAAAGGTTTGAGCTGCTCCATCTCCTGCTTCTCCTTCCAGCTCCAGCAGCCAGGGAAGTGTTTGAAAAATCACCATGGCAATCCCCCCGTAAGGCTGGAGGATGCTGAAAGGCTGCAGGGTTTTTAAGGCTTGAAAGTTGGTTCAAGCCACCTTCCCAACCCTGGTGGGCTCAGCAGGTGAGTGGGAACTCATCAAGGTACAGGAATTCACCTGCTTGCAGTTGCTGGGCATTGTCCTAAATAGCTGTATAGGGAAATATTCCATCATTTTTTGACCTATGTAAAAATGAACATGTGGTGCTGGAATGTGAGCTCTGCTTAGATTTGAATTGTTTATTAATCTAATAAATATCTTTTGTTAAAAAATTTAAAGTGCAATATTAAAAATATTTTTTAAATCTACATAGAATAGAAAAAGCTCACAATCTGCTCTTTGCAACTGTTTAGAATCATAGAATAGCTCAAATTGGGTCATTGAGTCCAGTTCCCTGCTTCTCATAGGACCACCTCAAACTAAACTGTGACCAAGAGGGGCATCCAGAATTTGTTGCACACCTGGGCTGGATTGTGGTGCCCAAATAGAAATCCAGCTTTACATCACATGTGCCATCTAATTCTGGGAGGTTCATTGGCTCCTTTGAGTTTATTTTAGTAAGTGCTTTAAGGGAATGATGTAAAAAAAAATAAGAATGTTCTTTATAGACCAGCACAATCAAAAAAATAACAGGTGAAGCACAGCACAGTAACTTTGTATGTCATGTTCCAGAAGCATAATTATCTAGAAATATAATTATAACAAGCACCTGATTTAATCAGCACAGTTTGATCCCTGCCAGGGGTACAGAGGACCATAGGAGGGATGGATCAAAGGACACTGCAGAAAGTCTGGAGATATTTTTTATGTTGAGTTTCAAACGCTAAATGCTGCTTTCCACGGTGGGAGATGTTGTAAAGTGCGTTATAATTCAAGTGGGAACTGAAATGTCTGCCCACGCTGATGCTGTGAGTAGGGGCCTGGCTGGGCTGTGGACCTTTGCAGGTCTCGCTGTGCCACAAACCCTCAAACACAGCTGGCAATTCCCCCAGGTGGGCCCTCAAAAGGAAGCACAGTTATGAAACTTCTTTAAAAATGCTCATTTTTTAATTCATGTGAAACTTTTCTGGTTAGTTCAGCTCTTCGTTTAATAGTGCGACATGGGAAGGGAGAGGCAAGCTTTTGTAAAGATGTAAATGTGAGTCAGCTTTTAAACTATTTACCTTATAAGCTGCTTATGAGGCACAGACTTTGCTCTGAAAGCCTCATGTAGAAAAACCTTGCATTACTTCAGAGAACACAGACAATTGCCCTAAAGTTTCACTGTTTGGAGCATTTCACTGCGTGTGTGTGGAGAGGGGCTTGGCTTTCTGGAAATGGGGCCACACCTACAAGAAATCTGTCTCCATTCCAAAAAAAATCAGGCAAACGTGGAGAGAACCTGGGAACTGGATGTTGTGAGGTCGTGTTTTCCTCCCTCGGGAGATGTTATTTGCTTTGCAGAGTGGAGTCCTGGAAGATTTGGACAGAACTGAGTTATGCAGTCTGAATATGATTGAAGAACTATCTTGTTGACAAGTGCAGAATTATAGATTGGAATCCATTAGCTAAAAGGGCCCACAAACATTTGAATAATGGCACTCACATTTTTTCCATTGGTCTATCAAACAAAGAATCCAATAAAAAAAAACCTCTTAGAATCTTGTAGTTGCAATTTAAAGAGACTGAATTAAATTTCCTCGCACTATAGATAAGACAGCTTTTTGTTTTCACCTCATATTAGAAAAGGGAGTTTTGGTCTGTGCTGCTGCACTTAGAGCTGCATATTTTTGGCAGCTGAAAAAAGTACAAGTATTTTGTCACAAACATAAACGTCTTCTACTCAAATCCAAGAGGAAAGCCACCGAATTAATTTGGTATCAAAGGCAGAGCTTAAAGGAAGAGGCCTTTCAGTGAGCAGTGCTGAGGCTGGAACAGCAGAGCAGTCCCTGTGGAAGAGGCAGGTGCTGGGCTGGAGGAATTCGGCGTCACTTGGCTGTGGCACGGAATTCCTGCTCAGACCTGGAGCCTTTTACCTGCTCTCATCCTGCATTTGTCGCGTTCCAAAGCCGGTTTATTCCCAAAACATCCCGGAGCTGACGAGCTGGGCGAGGATGTTGTGGCTGCTCTCGTGCTGTACGTGGGGCTGGCTCCTGTTGGTGCGGGGCTTCACGTGGGAGCTCCAGCAGAGCTGATGAGTGGGTAACCATCAGCTGCCCCCAAAGGAGGGGAGGATTGAGTTATCAATATCCTGAGCTGGAATGGATCCCCAGGAATCATCCACTCCAACAGCCCCCCCAACAGCCCCACCCTGGGCATCCCTGGCAGCCTCGGGGCCGTGCCCATTCCCTGGGGAGCCTGGGCAGTGCCCAGCACCCTCTGGGGGAAGAACCTTTCCCTGCTCTCCAACCCAAACTTCCCCTGGCACAGCTCCATCCATTCCCTGGGCCACCAGAGCAGAGATTGGAGCTGCCCCTCGTGAGAAAGCTGCAGACAGTGATGGGTCTCTCCTGCCTCCTAAATTGCTTCAGGAGATTATGATCTCCTCCTGTAGATGCCACATCAATATTTCTAAAATTAAAAAAAAAAGTGGGGAATTTGAGGTTAGTTTAGAAAGCACCAATCCATCCCTTTTCACACGGATGGGGAATTGCTGTTGCACCAAGCAGAGCTGAAGGCAGCGGGGAGGAAGAAATCTTGTTGATTTTTTGAGTCTCTTTCCTCATCTTTTGAGTTCTTCTCCTCATCCTGCAGATCTTTTGTGGGTGAGCCAAATGTAATCAGGTTTGGCTCACTTGGAGGAATTAGGATGACTGCAAAGTATGCCAGATTTCAAAACAATTTCTAACAGTTTCTGTGATACTGTGTAAGCAACTGAAAATTGACATGTTGTGTTGTGCCCAAGTCAGCCAACTGCTGTCACTGAATAATTAGATTCTCTGGAAAAGAGAAAGGGTTTGGGTTTTTTTCTGAACAGAATTATTAGAAAATAATGTAGTAGCTATTTTATATAGGGATAGACTCAAATTCTTCTGCTCTTACAAGCAAAGTTTTAAAAATAGTTTGCATCTGGGCCCCGAAAGTGTCTTTCATGTATTTTTATATATAAAAGTATAAATAAGTTGTTTGAGCATTTTTATGCCAATATGTGTGGTACTTGCACATGGAGGAGTCATCGTTGCAGATGGTTTAATATTGTTTTTCCTAATAGGAATTAATTATTCTCTTTAATTCTTTTTATTTCATATGGCACATCAATTCTACAAATTGAGTTCTAATATCAGGCATAGGTCATGATCTAATTATAGCCGGATCTGTCAGGGAGTTATGGTACTTGTGGGATAGATTTAGTGCCTGATTCCCCAGGAACTTCTGCTTCTGCCAAGTTCTGCTTTTCCCTCGGAGCCGGGGAGAGCTGAGCTGCTCTGCCTCGCTGGCCTCGGTGCCTTGCCCCCCTGGCACAGAGGGGCACATTCCCCGCTGGAATAACGAGGCCGTGCCACAGCCAGGAGGCACAGGAGGAGCCCTGGCCCGGTGCAGCCATCCCCAGCCACATTCCCAGCCCTCTGGAAATGCTGGTCCTGTCTGGAGGGAAGATCTGGAGCAGATCCTTGGGGGGCTCTGCAGCTTTGCACCCGCTGGAGATTCGGATGGGGGCTGGAGGGACTCAGTTAAATGCTGACATTATAGCAACTGCAGTGAAATTGGAATAATTGAAAATACAGAGATTTTTTTTTTTCATTGCTCATATTTTCTAAGCTGTCTTGTTCCTTATTTTGGTGATACTAGCAAAAAGCAGCACAACTTTAAAACTGTTATTTTATTTTTATCTTAGTCCCAGCCCTATCCCATAGCACCTTCTCATGTGTCCTTTTTAACTGAATGACCCATTCCAACTTATTGTTTGAGCTTTCTTCTCATAAGGGCCCAGAGCAGTTCTTAAAGCTATAGAAACTCTAGTTTTACCAATACTTTTTACAGCAACAAAGCCCAGTGCAAAAACTTACATGACAGCAATTAATGGAAAATATTTTTATTCTGGAAGTGTTTTTTTCTTTTGGTCTAATTCTTGCCAGAGACTCCTCAGACCGTAAATATTTCAGAAGGTGATGGTAGGGATAAATATTATGCATTTTTGAAACTTCTCCTTTTTCTTCCCTTAAATGCAGCTGCAGAATTCAGTTAATGGTACAGGAGAGGCTGGAGCTGGGACTCTTCTTTCTCCCCTGAAAATCCTCCCCTTTATGTCTTTAGATCCAGCTGTAAAGTTCCTCATACTTTGCTGGCACTGTTACAAATGAGAGATAAATAATAAACAGTTTCTCCCAGGGCATCCAAGGCTCCATATATAAATCTGTATTAAATCCAAGGTTAATGATTGCTTTCCTGCTTTATTGGCGGTGGGGAGCACTTCTTGAAGGAGATCCTAAGTGGCAAAGTCTCTTTCCAGAGGTTCTTAGGCAAAATGAGACTTTAAGTTTTGACCATCTTATTCAGCCACACGTAAAAGATGAAAAAAAAAATCGTAATTTGTTCTGTTTGTCAGCTGGGGAAAGAAATATTTTTTATTTCCCCCAAATTATTTCATATCTGTGACATCCCTAATTTGATTTGGTCTTGCAGAGAGAAGTGCTGCTGTTCTCATTAGTACTTTGCAGCTCTCCCTTCCCTGGCTGAGGTGGAGGCAGCTTTAAATCATGTGGGAGAGCGAGGAAGGGAAAAGAGAGAAAACAAGCTTTTTGAACCCTGTAATGTAAATTTGCAGACAATTATTCATTATTAACTGCCTGAAGCATCACACCTCTCTCACCTTTGCTGGAATGTCTGAACATTAGGGTAAACAACACGCTGCTGTCTTATCATAATGCGGTTTGCTTCACTGCAGCAAGAACTTGTCAGAAACAGATTGTGATGTTGACTTCTCAATAGGGGAAAAAAAGGGCCTAAATTAGACTTCTATAAAAAGAATATTGCATATTTATTTCCACAATAACACCAAGGAAAAACGTTAGTCAAGAAGCAAGCAATTGGGTGAATAAATAAGCTTGTCTTTGTTCTCATCAATTAAGTTATTACATCAGTTGGAAAACCAGTGAATTATAATACAGATGTTTAATGAAACACTGCTGTGCCTATAAGTCAAACTCCTATTTTGTGGTGTGATTTTGGCTGCATAGTTTTGTGTGTGTTAAACCGTATTTATTAGCTGATACCCATTATTATTTTGAGCAAGGTATAATTCAGTTGTCAGGCTCCAGCTCTGGGAAGGAGATTTAATCAGTGAGAGCCCGCTTTGCTGCTGAGCATAAAACAATGCGGGTTTCATGAAGCAATCACACCAGTGTGAAAAAATGGGATTAATTAGTATTGTACAAGAACAGGCAGCATGCTCATTAAAACCTTGTGAGCTGCCTCTTGATAAACTGCCACTTGATAGGGCCGCATTAATGTGACAAGGCAAAGACTTTATTTCCAAATCCTTTCTGATTATATCTCACTTTTAAGTTACCTGAATTGACTCTCTAAGGCTTTTGGAATACAAAGATCAAAATTGCAGCGAGAGATCCCCAAGACACCTGGACAAAGGAGCGCTGCTCAGATAGCGAGGCTTCAAAAGACAACTTTTTTTTTTGAACTCCCATTCAAACATAAATCAATAGCTGTACAATGAGGCAGCTCCAAAGGTGGTAAATTTGCATTTACGCTCAGCAGGTTGGGCTGGAACTTATTTGCCGATTAGCAGCTACCTAATGAATCCCCTATCATCCCGTGCCTATCTGCTTACCAAGGCCTTCATCTGCTTGTCAGTGCACAGAGTCTGATGAATATTCCTGCAGCTCCTCTAAGCTCAGAGGGAAGGGGAGAACAAGGTGGGCACTCCCAGCCGAACATCTGCTTCTGACAGTTCAGCTTGGCAGCTGAAGAACTCCTGGTCATATTTCTTTTTTCATCCTTTCTTTTAGGAAATACTCCTAAACTAAAGATGTAGATCCCGACTAGTGGATTTGCTTCTACACGACAAAACATAATAGGAGACATGCCTGAATAACAACAGTTAATGCTGGAGAGGATGTATTTTTGATCTCCTGCATTTTCCTTTAGGCAGAATGTTTTATTCCTTCCTGAATTTGTAGTGGTTCTGATGATTTACTTGCATATAATCTTGGCTTTTTTTTTTTTTTGCCTTTCCTTGTTTGAGAATTAGTGGCTCTAATGAAATTACAGCTGAACTTGCAATAGTTAACCAGATCTCTCAGCTGTTTCATGATGCAGAGGTGCTCCAAGATGCTGACTTTCCATGTAGCTTTAGCTGACATTGTATGTAAGGCAATTGTAATGCAATAGAGTTACCTGTCAGCATATATTTGTAGGTGTGGGAAGTGCCACTCAGAGAACACAGATCTCGTATTCCCTGAAGCTTTTTCCCAACTATTTTATTTTTTAAGCAAAAACATCTTGTTAAACCTCAACACCCTATTAAAGCAACGCCATCCAGCACCAAGTCAGAGGATTCAGTCACCAATTATGGATTGTTTGCATCTGTACAGGTGCAATCCCACCCAGAGCTGCCTGGGAAAGCAGAGACTGGAGGGCAAAGCACCTGAGCTGGCTGGAGAGGGACGAGCAGGACGCTTTACAAAGTGATGTGTTGCAATATTATTAATTTAAGCCCTTAGATTTCATTGTTGTGATCTGGGTTACATGATGCAATGCAAGATGACAGCCATTGAATTAATAGAAAATGGGATTCATCTCTTGAAATTTCACACAAAATAGAAGTAGGAGACAGACAAAATAAAGGGAGATGGATAGACAGACTGATAATGCCACTAATACTTTTAAATTTAAACCGAATGGGTGAGATAATTTTAAACATTAATGGTATTTATCAACAGTGTGATAGCAGGGAGGGGGAATCACACTCCCTCCTCTCTCTCTCTCCCTCTTTCTCTTTCTCCCTTTCGTTGATTGCTTTGTTGAGCAAGTCAGTGAATATTTTACACTTTGTTTCTTTTATTTTAGCAAATGAACTGCCTCGAGCTAATGTAGTGTAAGTGGAAATTTCAAGCACCAATGTCTACAGCATGATCCAATAATAGGAACTTTCCTTCCCTCCCAGCTCTGTAACGCCGTGTAACAGCAAACTCCCAGTGCCTCCAGGTAGTCACATGCCTGATTTATGATTATAAACTACAGCTCTGGAAGAGGTTAGCTAGGTAGTTTAAATCATTGCTTTCTCTCTAATGAACTGGGGTCACAGAGAAAATACTCCACGCAACAGCCTCAGCTGGGTGTTACTTATGCCCTACATCCTCCTCCTCCATGTTTTCAGCTGGGATCATGCTTTTACAGGATTTTAATTGTGAGTGCCAGTTTAGGAAATGGTGCTCCTGAACATTAAGCGAGATGAGCTTTCCTGCTGTTGTTCGTCCTTTGTCTCGGTGCAAATTGGAGGCAGGTGCCTGTTCCGAATGTGGTGTGGACAGCAGCAAAATGGATAAAAAAGAGAAGGTCAGGACAGACACCACCCCCAGAGAGTCCAAGGAGCTTCCTTGCCCAGCAACAATGAGCTGTGGTGATGAACTCTTCTTGTCTGAAATCTGTCAGACCATTGTACCGGTATCTAAATAGAATTATAACTGTTAAAGATGCCTGAGAGATGCAAATAAGGGAATAGTCAAGATATTGCTGCAGATAGAAACTGATTGCAGACTGATGTCATTGGTCTTGGAATTCAGGGGAGGTTGGGATTGTTGTGTGAGCTCCAGGTACCCCTCGTGCAGATCAGCCTTGTGCAGAGCAGATCCCTGAAAGCCCTACTGACCTTGGCAGCAGTGCTATGGCCATATTTTCACGTAAATAAACTCTTTTCAGGGAATTGTCCCCAGTGGATTCAGTAGGGATGGGCTTTTCCTGGCACATGGCCTGTTAACCAGTTGTTACTCTGACTGAAGTCCATTGTTTGCGACCCTCTCACAGACACCACAACTCAACTTTCTCTTTCTGTGCCCCTCACTGGCTCAGAGGGCTCAGACCCTCCATGCACGTTCACACAGCTCTTATCATTCAAGTGCATCAAGTGATCCTGTCACCCTCTTCCTAAAGCAACCCATATTTGGGAATTAGGGAGGTAAATCCTCCCTGTCAGCAACTCAGACCAAGACCTGAGGGGTAGACGTGTCCCTCCAGTGGCATTTACATTTGAATGTCTGTATTTAGGAGGAGTTTTAAGCAGAAATGAAGGATTATTTTAGTAATTTAGTAGGATCTGCATGTGGCTTTCTTCTGTCAGCCAAAGTTTGAGGTGACATCAGTACCTGGGGCGGGTTCTTCCACATCTGAGGCTCAGCTTTGATGGAAGATATGCAGGACTAAATAGTCCCTGAGTTCTTTCATACAGAATTGTTACTTCCCTGGTTATTCCCTGTTGGATGCTGCTGCCTCCATGAAATTTGATGCACCTGCCCCTTTTGAACAGCTTCCTATTTTTCATGCCACTTCTGTGCCTTGTCACGATCCTTTTGGATTCTGATCTTGTCCCGCAGCTCACTCCCAAGCCGATGCTGTCTGCAGGTATAAAAAGCATAATCTCTGCCGTCAATGAGGTCACTAATGAAAATATTGAATAGCTCCAACCCCAGCCCCTGTGGAGCCTCACTTTGTACAGCCCCATCCTGCCCATCAACCTCTGACAAACACTCTGAGTACAGTTTGGGAACTGATTTTGTACCCACACCAGCACTGGTTTCGCTGAACCACATTTCCTTGAGTACAAGGTATCCTCCAGCCATCAGGAATTTCTCGAAAAGTTCCTGGTATCTACTGCTTTTGGTTCACACAACCTCTCCTTCCTTGCAGAAGTAAATTCAGTCTTCATGAGCAAAATGTAAAACTCTTCTGCTTGTTGTCTTTACAGAATACAGAGAATTTGTTCCAGTTTTCCCATAAATGTAAAAGAAGGAAACTCCTTTATAATCTCCCACTTAGTTCTTTTCCTTATTCCCTTGCCTTCTGTGTTTTGTCACTTTACCCATTCTTCAGCATTTCTCAGGAATAACTATCAGTACCTCTGAGCTTTCATTGTTTAAATAGCGGAGGGTGAGAGACAAAGAACTACAAAGGAGGCAAACTAGTTTAGAATAGCTAAATTGCCCAAATATTTTCTAAGCTTTCTTATTAAAGACTGGAGCATGGTGGTGACACTCAGCTCACTGCCTAAAAGAATTAAACACACAGGCCATCCTGAGGCTGTCTGCCAAGGCTTTCTCCACCTTTTTGAGTTGAAGCAAATTGAAAAGCTTCTGCAAACCGATTTCACTTGGGCTTCCCAATGAATTCATTATAGAAGCAGCTGTTTTGGCTTCTGCCTTTTGTATCTAAGTTTGTAACTTGAATTTTCTCACTCTGTACCTTGGGCCTTGCCTGCAGAGTCAGAATCTCTCATGAGCTTTGCAGTTCAGGTCTCCCATGTCCTCACGACGTTTTGTGCCCCTGATCTGTTTGTTTTGGTAACTCAGGGAGGTTCATTCCCCCAGGGACAGGGAAACACTGACCCACCCATAACTGCTCCTTTTGGAGTAGCTCAGCACTCTCTCCTGTGGGCTCAGTATCTTTATTCGCAATCTGCTGTTTCCTCAGCATTTCCCCTGAGTTTCTGGCATAAATGTTGAAGATTGGTGCTAGGCTTGGAATTGGATTCAGCAGTGCTTGTGCCAATCTGCAGGAAAAGGGCAAAATCAGAATTGTTCCTTCTCCCACCTCAGCTGCTGTCAGGTGGTGGATTGACACAGTGCAGTCCTTCAGAACTGCAGCTGCTCCATCCCAGATTCAATTTGGGCCCTCTGGGTAGCAGGGAGAACTATTTCTCTGCTGTAAATCACTTAGTTCAGACAGAATCCTCAAGTTGTTTTCATGCAGAATCATACAGGGACCTAATTTTCTGTGATGGCTGCTTCAGTTATTGCATCACAAAAATTCCTCACTACGGAGCAGCAGGTTTCATTCATTCCATCACCACCTATAAATAAGGGTTGTGACTGGAATAGGCCATGAGTGCTCCTCCTGGGAAAACCACACATCGCATTATCTGCGAGGAAAATGTGTTTTAAATTGCATTCTTCCAACTCCATCCTGCCTGCTGCAGAGTTCATCTCTGAGCGTGCTAAATGGCATCCTTAACACCCGTGCTACAGCACGGAAAAGCATGTTTCCAAGTGCTCATGGAATAATTCAGGTTGGGAGGGACTCCTGGAGGTCACCTGGTTCACTTGGAGGAGGTATCATTTGGCACCTCAGAACTGTAATGTGCCCCAGAGATTAAATTGGGGATTTAATTTAATTCCCATTAAAATGGGAATCTGCTAAAGTGCCAGAACTCTTTGGGCACGGCATGGAAATCAGTGGGAGTTTACAGCAAAAACTCATGGGTGCTTCAGCTCACTCTGTGGGGAAAAAAATCTGTTTAGAGACTTTTCACACTGAAATTCCCAAATCCCAAATTATTCATTATTTTTCACAGTTTTGGAAATCTGCTTGCATGCACTAAGGAATGATCCTGGAAATGTTTCAGTTGAGGCTTGACATCAGCTGTCTGTGAGGGAAGATGCTGCTGGCTACAATTTGTGTGGACAAAACACTCACTTCTGGAATATCAGGATATGTCAGTAAAGGGTGGGGTCTTAAACCAGAATGACTCATCTGGTGCAGTGAAGTTGATGCTTCCGGGTTTTATGGAAAATACTGTTCTAAACATAATGATTATGAAAATATTCTGCACATTGTGTCACCCAGCTGAGGATGCTGGAGGAGTTCAGATTCAGATAGGAGCACTCAAATGCCAGGTGAAGTCTGGGATAACGTTTGTGTGAGCACTTGAAATAATCAGCAGGTGATGAACTTCTCTGACAGCAAAATTCCATTGTGGATCTCCTGGGCTCTGAGGGGGTTCGCTCTGATGGTGTTTTAATAGTAAAGGGGTTGGTGTTGTAATATAACCTCGGGAAGAGTTTGTGCACCTGTTCTGGGCATGCCCACGATGTCAGAGTGACGGGAAATGCATCAGCCCCAGGCTGGAGTTCATACAGGACATTGCTGTGCCGTGGGATCCCTTCACCTGTGTTCTGCACGGGCTGACAACGACTCCCCAATGCCTGCAGCCAGTTTAGACAGGATCCTAAGAGCACTTTAACAGCCCAAGTCATTACTGGGGAAGTGGAAATCAATGCTGTGCCCATTCCAAGGAGGAGGAGCGGGTCTGAACGGGCTCGGTCTTATGGGAAGAGGATTTTAGACAAATTCTGTGTGTGCGAGGCACATCCTGCAAGTGTGGTGCCACTCTACAGCGGGGTCTGCTGCCCTCCCTTTTACCAGAGGGAAAGGTGAATTTACTTTACCCTGGTTAGGTTTGAGCTGACCCTGAGCTGGGCTGTGTGCACAAGGCAAGAGGAGGGATGGGGAGGTGATGCTGCACTCCTCGTTTCACCCCTCTCCGGTGCTGCAGCAGCCCCCAGCAGCTCCCCCTTCCACCCCTTCCCCTCAGCCCATCTCCCCCAGCAATCTCCTCCTCATTTTAGCAGGGATGCATGGATGGATGGATGGATCCATCAGGCACTTTGGGTGCACTGGATGCCAACAGATCCCAAAAATACGAGTTGAGGTCGTGGGCTGTGCCTACTTCTAGGGCAGAGTTTTCTCACCCCTGATTTATACACAGCAATCTTGTGACAGCCACTTTAGTCCAAGGGGATGTAAATCTTTGGATTTCTGCTTATCTGGAGAAGTTTCTGCACTCTGAATACCATGGATTTTTAGGGATTACTGGTGGGGCCCAGTTCTGGATGTGATCCTCAATCTTCACCCCTCTCCAGTTATCCAGAGATAATCAGATATTAGAGAAGGTTGGAAATTTGTCTCCTATTAATAATTTAAAAAAAAAAGTGATAAAAGACTCTGATCTTGCCAGTGTCATAAGTAATGTCACTTAGTAAAGTGACTGGCACTAGCTGTAGGCTCAGATATGCCAATTATAATTAAAGCCATTATTTTCAAATACAGTTCAGTTTATTCCTGGGGAAAAGTAAAGAGAATTTTAGAGTGACAAATCTCTCTGGAAAATGCAAACTTGACAAAAAGGCTGTGCTTTTAGACTACCTGCAATAATTTGGTTTCAGGTTGGAAATGAATATTATGCTAAAACATATTCTTTAAAATGAGTGTTGACCAACCTCACAATCTGTACAACACCCAAATATGTCGTGTCTGTCAGAGTCATCTGGAGGAAGCTTCTGATGAGTTACAAAGCAGAAATGACATTTAGTTCTTAGATCAACAGCTCTCAAACATCTCTAGTGTGGTTTCCAGAAAGGTTCTGAACCACCACCCATTACAAATCTGATGCCCATTCACAGATTGAAAGATCACCAAATTGCCACTTATCTTTGAGAGTTAAAACCAAAGATTTGGTGCTCTTTTCTGGGTAACTATGGTCTGTTAATGGAGAATCATTGACAAACCTGAGGTTTGATTCTTTCCCTCCTCATGCACAGGGAACATTGTATTTTGTAAAGCTGTGTAACCCCTGAGGCACCACTGACCCTTGGGGGCTTTGTGCCTCAACCAAAGGGGATTCTTGGGGCGACCACAGGAGGTGCAAACCCCGGCTGAGCAGCCGCTCATTCCATGGAAAGGACAGACCCCACGAGGAGAGGAAAGGAAGGGACACCAGGGATGTCCCAAATGCCCCAAACCCAACCCAGGGCACGTCCCAGAGGATGCAGCAGGTCGGGTGCAGCTCCTCAGCCCGGGGCTGGGGGCAGGGGGTGAACAGAAACGCTGTCACTGACCTTTGCCCATGCCAGTCCTGCTCAGATCCATGGGCAGTCCTTTCCTGCCTGGCCCTGCTGTGTCTCCACGGGCACAGGGCAGCGTTTGAGCCCCAGCAGTGGCTGCCCTGCCCAGGTGCTGCTGCTGCTCCCCAGGGATTGCCCGGATCCCGGCCGCTGTGCACTGAGCTGAGCTCGACACCAGGCACTGATAAAATTCCTGCTTGCACTGCAGGTGACTGGGATCTAGGCAAGAAATTTGCTGTAGTTGAATTTTTTTCATTCTTGTCTACTGCACCGGGCAGCTATTTTGTTATTATTGGCAGACCTAAAACCTTGGCTTTGTTTTCTGCCCTGTAATCTCGTGGTGCTGTCCCTCCTGCTCCCAAACCCTCTGCTCAAAAGTGTTTCCATTTGATATGATTAATAGCTCGTGGGAGTGATCTCTATTAAGGACTCAAAGCTCAATTTCAAATATTTTTGTGGTGCTTCTGGTGGGCCTTGCTGGGATAAATTAAGCCTATTTTTCCCCTGATTGCTTCGCTGGATCTCTTTGTAACTTCACCTTGTATTCCTTTCTGTTCAATACTTTTCAAAGTACTGAGAGTTTAAAGAGGTACAATAAATCCCAGATCAGTTTTTAATGACCATGGTAAGCCTGCTTGTAATATGTCAGTAAGCTGAGCCTAAAAGCCAATGGGGAATAGGCCATTTCTGCCTTAGTAATTGCCTCCACAGAAAGATTTATAATGTCATTATCTGAATCTACAAGAAATAACTCATAGAGCTGAAATACCCTAAAAAAATATTACAATTCTCTTAAAATCTAGTCATTCATAAATGCTAAATCATAAAACTTTTTTCAAGATGGTTTATGTTAAAAATAAAACACGGTCAAAATATAAATGTACTTTTTTCCTAATCAGATCCCCCGTTCTTTATGGATCTGTTTTCCGAGCTGGAGTTTGGGCAGGGGAACGGTGCAGAGCTCAGCCCTGCTGCAAACAGGCGAGTGCTGAGGAGCCACGGAGAGGACGAGCCTTCCCAGTCATTTTTCTTTATTTGTGCACGATTCCAGGGGGGAAGAGGGTTAGTTAGCACCGCAATAAAATTAATTTTAGCAATAAAAATCAGTCCCCCCTTCTCCTTCCACCATTTTCCCGTGGAAAGCCCCACTAAATGTCCTGATGGATGTACTGCAGTGCTGGTGAAGCCATTGCAGGCAGCTTCCCTTGCCCTCAGCATTCCCCAATCACAAGATATCATTCATTTCTTTCAAAAAGCAGGAAATGTACTCTTCAATTTGTCTGGTGTTTAATAAAGTGCTAGAATTACCATAGCTACCCTCATCTGCTGCTGCTTTAATACACTGGGAGATTTATACTAATTTCAAGTAGACTATATTCCTCAGTGCAGCAAGCTTATACGCTTAAAAGGGCACTGGCAGGGGGCTTTTTTCTTTTTTTAATCATGAGCTCCTATAAGTAAGGACCTGATTTCTATTTCCCTGAAGATTTTGAATTGGTTTCCTTTTTTTTTTCTGTGCTGTTTGTCCATAGTGTCTGTTTTTGCCATGGCTTTTTCTTTTTCAATTATCTTTCACCCATTGTTTAGATAAATATTATTCCCTGACGTCTCTGGAGATGAGTTGGAATGCAGTTGCTTCAACTCAGTCGAGTGGTTCCTAAAATCAGAGTGAGGTTTCTAGTCTGATACAGTCTGATTCTTCCCTGAAGTTCAAATTAAACTTTTCCAGGGTCCAATATCTGCTCTTAGACTGTAAATTATAGAGGCTAACACCCTTTTAAAGTGTGGCAGTTCTGTTATTAACTTGAATAGGCCCAGGATTTCATTCCATGTCCCATATACTTCAGAGCACAGACATATCCATAAGTAATAAATTATTACTCATTTCTGGTGAGCATTATAAACTTTCAGGTTCTTTGCCTCAAAGAAATGACCTTCCTGAAACAGAAATTATTTCCCAGCCAGAGCACTCTCATCTTCATAAAGTCTCCTGAATCTGGGGCCTGGGAAAACAATACTGATCAATTTCCTGAGTTTAAAAATTATTTATCAGCAAACAAATGTGAGCTTCTGCCTCTGGGTGTGTGCATCCAATTCTTATTTACATCAGTGGGAATATTCCTTTGCACAGAGATCAAAATCCCTTGTAATACACCCGTCATTTGTGAGCCTCTACTGAGCACCTCTTTAGTTTTACATTTAAATGCTTCCCCGGTTTCTGGGGCAGTGTGGTGGGTGCTTTTCAGCTCTGACCTCCCTGAAGGAGTCATTGGCAACTAAATGAAACTGGAATTTTGTGTGCTCCGTGTTAAGTTGATGTGTTTAGGAAAGGAAAAAAAAAAAAATCAGGTTTTCTCTGAAAGCCTCTTTTCCTTAAGAAATGCTGCACACTGAGTGCAGGCAGATTTCTAATCTGAAGTAAACTTGATTCATTGCTGATCATTAGCTTTTAAAGCTAACCTGGATCGAGATTGGGGTATAGCAACTCAAATAAAAACCCTTGCACTGAATGTAGAAGCCCATGGATAAACGTGCAAGGTGACAGCCTGGACTGAGCTGTCTGGGGCCACGTCCTGAAACTGGGGGGCTGCACATTCACTCTCATCAGGATTGTTGATAATAGGATTGTAGCAGGGAGAACCTCACCACAATGTAGGATGAAAGAATATAAAAATATCCTTTTGCTCCTTGTGTTGGAAGCTCATCCTGTAGGAACCAGGGTGCAATAACGACTGGAGCTGGGTCAGGATGAGGCTCCGGGGATTCCCTTGGTGCCATGCTTCCTCACTATTGTGTGGAGCAAATGTTTCCTGACAGGCTAACCAGGAATGAGGGAGGGATAAAGGGCTCTGGTGACATGCTGAACGTTGCAATTGTTGCTGCCAGCCTGGGGATGGGGTTTACCTTTGGCGGTGTCAGAGGTGACCATTCCCAGAGCCCAGAAGGAGGAAGAGGAGCTGCTGGGGTCTGGGTGCTCCTGGGGCTGTTCTGCCCCTGTGAATTCCCAGGGAAGTTGATAAAAGTGTGGAAATGTAACACGTGGGGGCTTTTCCCTGTGCAGCAGTTGTGAGGGGAAGAGTTTTGGTGCTTGTTCTCCCTCCTGTCATGAAAATCATTCCTCGGCTCTCTCGTTCATACTTTCCGTAAGGCACGTTTCTCCCCGAGATCTTTCAGAAATGATTAGCAGCTGTCACAGTGATGATGTTTGCAGCTGTACAGATGAAGTCTCCTGGGATCTGATCCATTAGCAAGTCTGGATGCAGAGCATCTCCCGGAGCTGGACTGCTGGCTCCGGGCAGGGTGCCAGGGGAGCAGCGCTCGTTTCAGCGAGCACCGGCTGCCGTGTGCCAGCTCATCCATTGCTCCTGCAGCAGCAGCAGCGCTTGGACACGTGCAGGAGGCAGCTCCTGGAATCAAACTGCTTTTCCTTCCCACACCATGCTCGGTGTGGTTCCCAGCCAGCAAGCACGGGACAGGCTCTGTCTCACGCAGCACTCGGAGCTCTCTTTGCTGACATCCCCTTCTGATCCCAGGCAGGGAGAGCTGCAGCCCCAGCCCCGGATCACAGGGCTCTGATGGTGAAGGCTGTTCTTGCCTTGGCAACCTGTTCTTCACCGCTAAGAAAAAAGCTGTGACTCCTTCAGGAAGTGCCCTGTTGTTGTTTTTTCCCCACTGCTTCAAAGAGAATGACAAGTTCACAGAACTCAGGATGCCTGTGCAAGGAGGCAGTGCGCACTTCAGAGCTGAGGGATGCTTTCAGAGCATTTCAGGAAACCTTTTTAATTTATTTTTCCAAAAATAAAAGGTGTTGAATTAAGCAAATTGCATCACTGTTAGTGTTGGGAAGGAATGCCTTGGTCTGTACAAGTGGAGTAATTAGTTATGGGTGAGAAATCTCATCATGAGACATCTTGAGACATGGAAAAAGGACCCAAATAACTCATAAACACACAGCCAATTCATTTCGTGCTTCCCTGAGGAGGACAGTTCTGGGAGGAAGGTAAATGTGTAAAATTAAGTTGCTCGTTGGAAACATCTAAAGTAGGAAAGAGCTGGAGAGACAGCCCAGGAAGGGCAGATAAAGTGCATGACTTAAAATTCCTGTGCTGTGATGGCTCCTACACAGTTAACAGAGTCTTGTTCTGCTTTCCTTTTGCTGTATTGTACAAATAGAAAATGTGCAAAAATTTTGGGTGAACAGTGTAAGGTTAAATCACCTTTGAATTCTTTTAGAAACCACAACCGTGTTCAGGGCAGTTTAAGGCCCTTATTTCTGTCTGGCCTCCTGCAACTTTCCACTCTCAAAACCAACTGCACCAAGAGTTTGGATAAATTACTCTGATACTGGCCCATGTGCAATGTGTTCTAGTAAAATATAAGTGTACAGGTCAAAAGAGAAATATTTAATGGGGTGTTTACCAGTTGGTGATGGGAATGGAGAGCTCAGAATACACCAAGACAGAGCAGTTAGTGAATCTGTCACGGGCATAAATCAGCCACACTCCCTCTGCATTTCTAATTGTCTCCCTAAAAAGGTTTTAGTCAACCCCTTAAAACGATGATCGCACAAATGCATTTTTATATCGCCTGTTTGCTTTTAGTTATGCAAATTTGTTCAAGAGAAACGATGTACTCAAAATGCTCTAAAATTTTTAAACCCTACAGATGTCTGTAGTGTGAGAGAATGCTAAGGAAAAATTAATAGTCTTTATCCAGATGGGGGAATGCTCTGATTTGGGGCTTAAAGCTGGTTCTGGGTCCAAGTAAAACAGGGCAGGAACAGGGGTTGGGGAGAGTATTATTGTGTGGGTTTATGGTATTCTTCCGGCATCCCAGTTCAGCAGCAGCTTGCTCCAGTGCTGGAGAAAGCTAGACATGAAAGCAGCCTCCAGTCAGATGTTTTTCTGTACCATTATTAAATTAATTTATTAAATATGGTAATTGAAATGAACTTTCCAGAGTGCACAGGCCACTTTTTAAAAAGCCAATTAACCCTCTAAAGAACCTGGGTTTAGCAACAGTGGCCAGAGCAGCTTTGGAAAATCCAGGCCTTGGTTCTGGGGTTAAATGTTGTCCTTGAGTGTTTGGGTATTCCCACCCTGGGGTGGTGATCCTGGCGTGGCCTCAGCCCACAGAACCTCCCTGTGCTTGCAGAGACGAGGCTGGTGAGTGTCTGTCACTGCCAGGACACGTCTCTGGGAAGAAATCTTGTTAGGCTTGGAGATTCTGAGCTCAGGCATGAAGCTTTCAGTCAGGAGCTTGTGTGTTTGACCTCCACACTTGTCTCTCAGAGCTGTCACCGCCGCAGAGCCACAGGAATTAAATGGAGCGCGGCTCCTGCTGTACCTGCTGCAGGTGGGGCAGGACACGTCCCTGTGCCAATCCCTGTGCCAGTCCCTGTGCCAATCCCTGTGCCAATCCCTGTGCCACATCCCCGTGCTAATTCCTGTGCCAATCCTTGTGCCACATCCTTGTGCCACATCCCTGTGCCAATCCCTGTGCCAATCCCTGTGCCAATCCCTGTGCCACATCCTTGTGCCACATCCTTGTGCCACATCCCTGTGCCAATTCCTGTGCCAATCCTTGTGCCACATCCTTGTGCCACATCTCTGTGCCAAACCCTGTGCCAATCCCTGTGCCACATCTCTGTGCCAATCCCTGTGCCAGTCCCTGTGGCAATTCCTGTGCCAATCCCTGTGCCAATCCTTGTGCCACATCCTTGTGCCACATCCCTGTGCCAGTCCCTGTGCCAATCCCTGTGCCACATCCCTGTGCCAATCCCTGTGCCACATCCTTGTGCCACATCCCTGTGCCAATCCCTGTGCCAATCCCTGTGCCACATCCTTGTGCCACATCCCTGCCCACCAGCAGCATGGGGACGTGGTTTCTGCAGCAGTCTGAGCTTGTCAGCCCCCTCTGCTTGGTTGTGATTGCACTAAAAGCTGAGTTTAGCAGCATTTCTGGAGGCTCGTGTTCCTTTGGCTGGGCCAAGCCTGGAAAGGCCCTCAGCATCCCTGGCATCTTCCACAAGCACTAAATTAGTGCTCAAACACTGATGGAGGATGTAAAACTCAGAGCTCTGCATATGACACAGTGATTTCATAGAGTTCTGCATGGCCCTAAATCCCCCAGAGCTGCTGCTGGTGTTGGTGGCTCTGCTCAGCCATCGTCTGTCAGCCCATTGGAATTCAGAGCCGGAGCACTCAGCCTTTGGAAAACAGCCTGCACCGGCTGATTTACAGCACTGGAGAGCTGATTAAAAATGTCACTCGTTAAAAAGGTATCTTTTATTATAATTGCTAAATATTTTTTGGTGTGGTTAGTGGGATTCACCTTTAGAGTGATGGATGTGAGCTGGCTCTCCTCCCGAGCTGTCGAGTCCTTGGCTCTGAGATTTGTACCCCGGTGGCAGAGGTGTTGCAGTGCTCTGCATTTTCACGTGCTCCGTCTCCTCAAACAGAGGAACATCAGCACATTCCTCTGGATGGGGTAGGGTTTGGAACCCTGGCTTTGGGTCCCAAGGACCACCTTCCTCTTCAAACGAAGAGAAACATTTAACTCCTCCCCTTCCCTTTCACAACCTTTGCAATTGAACCTCTGTGTTGTTAAATATTCCAGGACTCCTGTGCAAAAAGCATTACCTCCAGGCAGCTGAGAGTTGTAGGATTGAGTTTTCCAAACGCTGTGAAGCTGGACTGCCAAATGACGCAAGAGAAATGTGGGTGTGGCAGCGGCTTTTGCTGGGGCAGGCAGGAAGGGAACAGCGGGAATTAAACTGATTGAGGGGGTGGAAAATGGTTTTCAGCATCATCAGTGCAGTGATGTGCTGGTTGTGCTGCATGGAATGGAGACGGGGTAGGATGGGGTAGGCAGGAGGGATCGGGAGCCAGGAAAACACGGAGAGAAGGTCCTGACCTGTTAGAGATGTGCCAGAGGGAACCTCATGGCTCTGCTTGGCAAGGCAGGGCTGAGCTCCGGGGGCAACCCCGAGGAGAAGGAGACCAGCCCGGCTGATAGGATGGAATCTCCATTTCTGAGCACGATCCATGTCAGGACAGACCCCTAAAGAGGCCACTTCCCAGCCCAGCTGGCATTTTTAACTCAACTCTGGACTCTGCAGTCAGCCCTCCGGTATCACCCTCAGAATAAGATCCTGCTTTTCTAGCAGAACAAAAGAACCATTAATGACACCAATTAACCAGTGTAATTCTCATTTACACCTCTTTATTACCTTCCACACACAGTATGTGATACATTATACATCCCATTAATTGTTAACATACACGCAAGTCAAGATCTTTTATTATCCTGGGTCATCTATCATTGATACAGAGATATAGATATTTTATAGCTGAGCCAGCCACCACTGTTGTAGAGCAGAATCTGTAACGTTCCCACAGCAAACCTGGTTGTGTTATTAAGCCCTTTAGAAGTGCTTAATATGTAATTTGGCCTCCTCCCAGACGGCATTTTAGAGAGGGGAACAAAAAAGGGGGATTTGGGGTAAATTGTAATAACTTTGTGGGATTTTTTCTAAAAAAATTGAAATTATTGTTACCATTTTAAAGGCAGAGGTGTTGAACTGTAAATTCCAGTGATTTAAGGAGTGTAATTGTTTCCTTTTAATTAACTGAAAACAGAACAATTAGGGAAGGGGCAGCATTGAAGGGGAATCTAAGTGGGAATTTTTTTTAAAGTGCCAACAATTTTTGCATTTTCAAAGGGCACGAAAACCCAGATGATAATGCAATTGATGAAGCATCCTTTGCTTATGCCCTGCACAACTCCAGTTATCAGTGGGCTGCATACTGCCCACAACTATTGATATATAAAATTGTGAAGCCTGCTTTAGATACCCAGTTCAAATGGCTATCCCTGCATATTCTGATCTAAAATTCCAGCTGCATCTTCCTCTCTTCCTGCTCTGTAAGAGACCTCCCCAGCCCCTAGAACATGTATTTCCCCTCTAGAGGGAACAAGACAAGGTTTTATTTCTGTTTTCCAGCTCTGACCTGGGATTTGATTCCTGGTTTCCCTTAACCCTTCCAGCCTTGCCTGCAGCATTCCCTGTCCTGGGGCTTGCAGCCCTCGTAGCCACAGCTTGGCAGGGCTGGCCAGGATTCCCAGCAGGGCTGGCTGCTCCCACTCTCCCAGGGAGCGCAGCACAGGGATGCTCACGCAGGATGAGCCTTGGGAGCAGCTCTGAGCAGTGTCACCCCTCAGCTGGGCTGGAGACCTGCAGGGCGAGGGATTTTCTCCTGCTTCGGTGCTGGGAGCATCAGTTCCCAGCACCCTGCCCAGACAGGGTGGGCCAAGGCAGCCAGCAGAACAAATTTCCAGGTTTGAGGTTGTATCTGCAATCGAAGCAGGGTTGCCACCTACCTGAAACGATCAGGGGTGTTCCAGCAACGCCTGTGATAAAGAGTTTGAGGGAGTTCAGCCAAGGGATGGCACAGGCAGTGCTGGAGCTGTGGGCAACAGGAGCCTCGTGGTGGAGATGGGTCCCTGTGTGTGATCTCCCAGGGGTTCAGGGAATCAGGGATCTCGTCTGGAGCTCCCCAGCAGGATGGAGCAGGTGGGCAGCGGTCACAGCACCGAGCCTGAGAGCTCCAGGAGTGTTTGGATGATGCTCTCAGGCACAGGGTGTGATTTGGGGGATGATGGTGATGAGGAGCCATGTGGTAACAGACAGCAGAGCAGGAGATCTCCATCTCCTCTCTGGGCAGCTGCAGCCCCTGGGAAAAGCTCCTGAGCTCCCAGCAGAGCTGTGAAATCTCTCTGCCTGCTCCATTCTTTGCTTGTTCACTCTTACACAAGTTTACTGCATAATAATATATAAAGAAAAGCATCTGTGCATCTGCTCTGCTGACTCGTACTTCCAGTACTGAATTTCTGCTCTAGGCAGAATTCACAGGATCTGAAGGACCTGAGAAATGCTGCAGTCCATGGTGCTGCTGGAAATCTCTTCCCATTCCTCCCCCTGTCCTGGGGAGCAGCCCTGTGTCCACCTCGGCTGGGATCTGAGCCTGCTGGGCCCCAGGAATCTGCTCCACCCCATTCTAAATCCAGCTTCCATTAGCTATATTCCTTAATTAGAGCAAATGAATACTAATTATTCATGGCTAGTGTTTTATCAAAATGAATGGCAGCAGCAGTTGGAGACTTTGCCCATTAGACTTTTATCTGTTACACACAAAGTGTTGATTTATTCACTTGGTGTGGGCTCTTCTGGAGTGCATTTCGGGTGGAAGTGATTGGAGGCTAGTGCAGTGTCAGTAAACAATTAAATACCATTGCCTGAGCTGCTGCTGACCCTAAACAGGAGCACAGTGTTCGAGGGAGAAGGTTTGTGTGAGCAGAGCCCCCACAGTAAATGTGTGCTAAACCATATTTAGGCTCACAGAGGGTTGCTATGTGAATAACTGCCCAAAAATTGACAGTTTTCATTGTCTTCCCTTTCTGTGACTGGTTTTCTTTGTCAGCCAACACTTAAAATTTAATTAATTGACCAAAAAAAGATAAATTTTCTATAATGATATGGGTTATAAGAGATTTTCCTCAAATTTTGATGCTTTCTGTAGTAATATCTTGTACCACATCTGGGCTTTTTAGGTGACTCTTTAGACCAATATCAGTAAATACTTGATAATTTTGTAATCTCCAGTTAAAGAAAGAAAAAACTAAGCCATATGTGAGTTTTCCCAGTAATCCTGGTCCTGTACAAGGAGCTATGAGAGCCTTGGAGTGGTTTGTGTGAGTTTACACTGGGGAGCAGAACTCCCCTGTTGAAATCACAGCTGGATGTTCTGTGCCCACAAGGCAGCCTGCCTTGCTGAACACTTAAAAACACTTAACACGTAAAAATCCCTTTCAATTCTGTTAAGGAAGTGTTTAGCACTTTACAAAAATCAAATTTCCTTTTGTGGTGTGGTTTTCAGAAGGGATGTTAAGGTTCTAAGACAGAAGAATATTCCTAGGGAGACTTTTAGAAATGCCTGAATTGGTAAGATGATTAACCATCAGATTTTTAGCAGGCTAATGATTTAATTTTTTTTAAAAATGCAAAATAACCAAAAGAAAACAGCAACCTGATGGCATGTAAATTTAGATCTCATTCCCATTTGCTCAAAGGTGGTTCAGACTGCTTTAAAGTGATTTTTGTACAGCTAGTGGGCTCTGCTTTTATTTATCTTTGTACAACCCATCCTGGTGTCTTTTCTTTACTGAATTATCCCATAAGGTTTGGTCTAACTTGCTTAAATTTAGCTCTCTTCTATCACTAACCATATCCTATCTTTTAATTATTTCATATCTCACTCCTTTTTTCCCCCCAATTTAAAATTCAGGGCACTTATTGTCATGAACGAAAAGACGACGAGACCAATCCATAGTTTACTGATAAATGTAGCATAAATAAAGAGCTTGAACTCCCAGATTAAATTATTCATTCCAGTTTCTTGCTTGGCTCCATCTCCAGCAAGTTCAGGCGCAGCAGCAGCGAGGCGAGGCGGTTCCCAGAAGGACTGACTGCAGGAGTGAGGCAGTTCCCAGAAGAACTGGGCACAGCAGGAACATCCTTTTATTCCCACTTAGCTGCTTTTAATCATTTCTGAATTTTAGGGATGGGGGTTATGAGGATCAAGCAGTAAATCCTTGCTGAGCCGAGAGTACCAGGACTTGCTCTGTCCTGAGCAGGCACTTGCTGCCTTCCTGGGGGGAGCCTGGGGTGACCAGAAGCTCCTCCTGCCCCTCTCTGCATCTCCGGAGCAGGGGAGGCTTCAAACTCCCTCGGTGGAGGCCGTGAGAGAGGCTGAGTTTATGGATTGTGCTGGCAGAGCCCTAATAATGCGTTTTAATACCAAAGTACGAGGTGGGCAGTGATGCTCTGGCTCTCCTGAGCCAGGCCTGCTCTGTGGCTGGGCCAGCTCAGAGACGCAGAAACCTGGGGTTCTCCAAATTTTCAGATAAAATCCATCATTCCTGCTTTTCCTCTATTGTTATTTTTTGTTTTTCTCAGCAATCCACAGATTTCTGGTTGACCATTCAGAGCTGCCCCCTTCAAACTAGAGCAGTAAACCTTGAATTGTTATTACATTAGTAGGTACCAAGTCCATCAGCAGCACTGTGATTCCCACATATCTGCAATATCAGCCCAAGCCACACCCAGCAGCGTTTTTCTGAAGCTGCTTCTGCCCACTGGAGTTTCTGGGGAGTCAGGATCAGCTCCTTTCAAAACCTGTAAGAGCTCTGCAAGGAGGGGAGTGGGTCGGGAATGTGTCCTTGGAGATTTGGATGAAAAACCCTGATGGGGAAGGGGTGTGAGAGCCACGGCGAAGGAGCTGCAGAGGCAATATGAGCAAAGATCAGCAGAGCTCCTCGGGCTGCCCAGAAGTATTGAAGTGTTTCATTTGTGAAATCCCCAAAGTCTGCCACTATTTGAAAGCTTGGCACGGTGCAGGAGGGGCTCCTGCTAAGGCAGGGCTGGCACAGATGGGAGCCCAGGAACTGAGAGCAGGGTTTTGTCTCCATCTGATGAATCTCAAAGCTCCACTTGTGCAGGTGGGTTCCAAAATAAGAGAGCAGGTGGCATTTTTAAGGATTTCAAAGCAAACCTGCAATTTTAGTGAAGAAAGGTGATAAAACTCCAGAAGGGGGCCTGGGTTTGCAGCAACTTTAAGCCAAGTTTTATGTCCTGTTCATCCTGTGGAAGATTTTTTTAAAATAGATAAAAATCCCTCTGGTCCCTCTGGAGGCTGAGACTCACAGGATGTTGTCAGTGGAAGGAAACTTCTGCTGTGTTCTGGAATGTCCAACCCACTGGAAACAGGGTGGGAAACAGGGAACTGGAACAGCTCTCAGTGGGTTAAATCAGAAATTTCAGCGAGAAATGCAGGTTGAAAATGAACCTGTCAAGCTGAGAAACAACGTGATGGTTATTTGGCAAACAAAGCAAACACACGGATCCAGCCTCAGCACTGCCACTGTCCTGGAAAGAAAGGCTTTTTTCTTGGTTTCCAATCAACTGATTGCATGGTTTGGTGGCTGGAACCCAAATTTTTCAGTCTATTTTGTGTAGAGGTGAGTTTTTCGATGTGAGAGAACCCCTGAAGCCTAATAGAAACCTTTTAAGTCAATCTTACAAAGCTCTAATCTCTCAAAAGCTCCCATGTTCTTCTCCTCTGTTCTTATTCAATTTTTAATAAGAACAATTCCATGCAGCTCTAAAGCATGGCTCAATTAAGAAATATTCCTACCAGGCATCTTTGAAATCTTGGGAGGCTTTTCCTTTTTTCTTTTTTGCTTTCTTTTTTTGATTTACCCCTACGAATCTCGATTTTGGTTGGCTGGAGTTGAGAGAAGGAGTTTCTCTTTAATTGCGAGCTTCACTTCCCACTGTTATTTACAAGTAGACCAAATAACTTTCAAAGTCTTGTGTTTTATGCTTCAAGGAGACCATCGAACACATTAGTGCTGTATTCTGAAGTTACAAAAAGGAGCTTTGATCTAATTCCCCAGACATTATCTGTCCAAAAAGTATCTCTAGGTCATGAGATGTAATTAAAAAAACCCCAAGTCTGAATCAAAATTTCAAGCCCAGGTATTTTATAGTAATCAAACCTTAACTGCTTTATGATTCACTTTTATTTTTATGGTGTGTGGCACTCTTCTTGCTGCTCTGGTTAAGCTTGGATCAGCATTTCCATTATAAAATGCTGCTTTCAGGGGTTTAGAACTTAGCTGCAAAAATTTCCTCAGAGTTTAGGATGGCATTATGACCTGAGTGGAAAATCATGTTTGTAGAAAATACGTGGCTGCCAATATGCATAAAATTTTTGGAATCTTATTTTGGGCTTTTGGAGCAGATTGCAATGGTCGTGTCTCATCAGAACACGCATTGTTAATGATGAGGGAAATAAGCTGTGCCTGGAGCCATCTCACAGTGGCTGTGGCAGCTTTCATTTTCTGGTCCAGTGTTTGCCGAAGTCTCCCTGACTCCTCACAGCTGGGACAGAACCAGAGCTCAGACAGACCCTCGGCCGTTTGGGGACTTCTCCTGTCCCCCACATCCGGAGGTGCTGGAGCAGATCTCGTTTTGGGAGGTTGTCAGCTCCTGGGGCGCTCACCACTCGGAGCGGCTCCCCGGTGATCGATCGGCAGAATTGGGCATCGATAACTGCGTGCTCAGAACCGGGGCGGTGCCGCAGCTCCCCGCTCCCGCGTTCCATGAGCTGGGGTCTGGGATGGGCTCTTTGTGAGCAGCTGAGGGTCTCGAGGGCTGTGCCAGGGCTGACCTGAGGTCTGTGAAATGCCTTGCTGTATTATCCAGAGCACGAGAGAGGTAAAGGAACACCTGGATTTGCCTGTTGCAGAGCAGGTCTGATCTGTTAAAGGGAAGCAATGTTCTCTTTACACTTTGCTAGAAGGGTTTCCCTTAGAAGGCACTGGCTGACTGGCATTTTTTAGGGGAGGGAAAGTCTGGATGGTATTTTCTAACCTAAACTCCACAAAATTCAGTCTCTCGTTTGTGGTGTGGGGGTGCCTTTGACTTTTCAGCAGACTGAGATGGGCTGTGGCCTTTGTTACTACCACACTACGTTTTGCTCAGTCCTTTGGTTGTGTTTCTCCTCTTTATCATTTTCTCATGCTTTTTTTTTTTTTTTTTTTTTTTGGAGAAAGAAACTTAAAGGTAAATGGCAAAACGCCACAAACCATGGAGATTTAATTTTCTGCATTCCATTTGATTGTGCACTTGTATCTTAATGAGAAGCAGCTCCAGGAGTTGTCTTCCCAGCCCCCCAGCTCTGAGATACTTGGCCAAGCTGGGCTTTTGGGATCAGATCTTCCCTTTTGTGCAAAACTCCTGCAGACAATGGCCAGCTGCTGCCAGGTGTGGCCACCTCTAATTCACAAATAGGAGCATCACTTCACTGTCAGACTCATTTAGGCATCGTTAAGGAAAGATAACGAAAGCTGCCAAGAACGGGATGCCTGAGGGGGAGCAGTTCCTGAGCCACCGGTGCTGATAGTTTGGGTGCCCCATCCTCTCCCATCAGTGCGCCCCAAAAACACCTCCCAGCTGGAAAAGGAAAGGGACAAAGAGCTGGAGGGGGATAAAATGCCAGAAAGGGAGGAATTAGGGGAACTAATCAGAGGAAAAGGTCGTGATTCAATCAGCCAAGTCTCTTAGGGGTTTCTCTGCAGCTCCCTGTTCCTGTACGATTTCACCAGAGGAATCTTTGGAGTTTGGAGGTTTTGGGGGATTCTGGCTCTGGTGGTGCCCTGTCTCTGCCCTCCTGGGCTGTGCCCCTGCAGGGACCAGCACTGGGCATCCATGGAGACACCTCACCTGAGCTTGGTGGCTCAGCCCGTGGAGAGATCAGATCCCCGGGGATGCTAGGGGTGTGGAATTGCTGGGCAAGAACCCCGTGCTGGCTTGGTTGTTTTTGGAGGGGCTTGGGGTTTGTCTTTCGTTTTTCACAGTCAAATTGATTTACCCCAGCAGAGGATTGACTGTCTGGGGACACAGGAAAAGCTGGTGTGGGACAGGCCATGGGATTGCAAAACTCGTGGTTGTTAAGGACTAATTCCAAAGCGTTATTCTTCCTAAAAATGAGGAAAAGTCATCAGACTGACAAAACCGCTGTTAACTAGGACAGGGAACTGAACCCAGGCAATCAGATCTGCTCTGGCCAGTTCAGAAAGGGCTGAGTCTGTCACGGAGCGGGGAGAAATCACAGGATGACATTTCTCCTGGAAAGTTCACAGAAGATAGCCAGGCTTTTTTTTTTTTTTTTCTTTTTCTCACCAGGGATTTAGGTACTCTAGGTGTAGGTACAGCTCGTTGGTTTAATATCATTTTTTCCCTTAAAATTTTTGTTTCTGCTCTTTAATCAATATTATTCTTCTAAGAATGGCACCTAAGAATCACACTCCACTTGCTAAAAGCTCCTGAAAAGAAGAAACTTGTTTGGTTTGCCAAGGACAGTTGATTTACAGTGTGTTATAGCTCAAACCAGCCCAGTCATGGAATGGTTGTGAAATCTCAGCCTCACTGAAGAAGCAGCAGCTTAAATCCGTTCTGTACTTACAAACAATGATTTCTGTCTCACAAGTGCCCCGTCCCCTTACCCTGAGTCTGCCAAACTTGTGCAGGGCATCAAACACGAACAGGTCACTCTTGGAGCTGAATTTTCAGTGCTGATCTGGTGCTAGTATTTAATGTATTATTGTTTTTAAGGTTTGGTAGAATTTAACTCCTGCCACACCAGTAGGAAGAGTCAGAAAGACAGAACACAGTTGAGAGTAATTTTCATGAAAGAAACAAACCAAACCACAAACCCAGCTCCCTGAACTTGCAGCTCCCCAGGACCCCAGTGCCCCCGCTTTACTTTGCTCTCAGGAGATGTTTCTCACCCCGGGAAAAGCAGCCAGAAACCTTCCTGTCATTAGTGAATAATGCCCTATGAGTCCCTTGCGGCACAAATGCCAGCTTATGCAATGCAGGACACTCATTGTCCCTAAATACAGCACGGGCTGGTACAGAAGTGTCTCTGGAATAACAAACTTTCTCGCGTGGACGTTCGCATTAGACTTTAACGAGGCCAGAACAGCCGCGGCAGATCTCCGGTTCCGCTGAAGGGCCCGTGTTGTAAGTTCAGCGTTGTCGCTCTGCCTCTCGTGGCTCGCCGCAGCAGCCCACGCCGTGCCCCTTCGCTCAGCCCTGTCTGACGAGGAGGAGCACCAGCACCCTGTAGTATCTGGCTGCAAGTGGCCCGAGCCTGTAGTTAGCGCTGTGTAAAACCCTCCCCGTTGTTTAATGCTCTCTGTCAGGCTGCCACATTCCTGCCGCGGACTGGAAACAGCACCCACGGCCAGTGGGCTGCAAATTGCGGCACAGTTCATCACTCGAGGCTCTCCAGCACATGATAGGATTGCAAATATTTATATTAGCAGCTTTTGTGCTTGACTGGGAAGATTAGAGATCTTACAGGGAGGACTGGAGGAGGAATTACAGCTCTGAGGCATGCGAGGGGGGGCACGCTCAGGAGATGGATCTTCCCTGAAAAATCAGCTTGCTTTATTTCAGGGGGAAAAGAAATGCTCCAAAAAATGTAAAAATCCGCTAAAAGTCTTGGCAGTTTAGAAAGTTTCCCTGCCGTGTTGTGAAAACGAGTGTGTCGCTCTGCAGCTCACAATTCGGTCAGGTGTGAGGGGGTTTTCTTGCTGGCTGAAGTGGTGAAAGGTGTCCTTGAGTCAAACTGAGGGAATTTTAGTGAGGAAGGGACGGTATCTTTTGTTCTTGGTGTTTTGTGGGGTTTTTTTCATGCAGGCAGCACAGCACTGACATCATCCACTATTGTCAGCACAAATATGAACTCTTATTTTCATCGGGAGGTAACCTACTTTTAAAAGAGCACCTTGAATGCTGAATTTTATATCACCTAGAGAAAATCAAGGGGGAAGAGAGGCTCATCTGCTGTTTCAGTGCTATGAAAAGTGTATTTATTTGGTACAGGAAAGGGGATTATGGCCAGCTCTGTGGTGCTGTCCTGTGTTTCTGTGGCAGAAGGATCTCAATGGGTTTGTGACAGTCCCCTTTACGGGCTACAGGAAATGTGTGGATCCCTTTTCCCTTGATACCTGCCCCTGTCCTAAGACCCTTTAGGCCAAAGGTGTTGCGGGAGCCAGTTCAGTGAATCTTTATTAGTGAATAACTGGCTGAACAGGAGATGTTGTGGTGCACCATTTGGGGATGCTTGGTCACTGGTCCCACCTGGTCCTCAGAAATATGAACACTTTTTAGGAAAAAAACCATATTTAGGGCATCTTCATTGCAATAGTGAGGATGTTAGGCTTTTCTTCCTCGTGTTGAAATAAAGAATAGGCTGTCCTTGAGCCCAAATGCACCCAAAGTTCATGAAAAATGCAGGCACTTATGGAATGGGGTTTTAAAGTGAGGTTTTTAAGAGCTGGGTCATCAAATGAGAAGAGTTTCCTAAAATTAGGGACTGACCATTACAAGAGTAAAAGGAATTGTGAGGAAATGTGGAAGCTGTGGCTGCAGCCTCAGGTGGAAATGCAGCTGCAGCGCAGGCACAGATCTGTGGAGGAAGGAGAGAAGTTTGGCCGTAGTGTTGGGACAGGAAAATAAACAGCTTAAAATATCTCCCATAATCTTAAACTCCCGTTGAGCCCTCCCTGCAAAGCAACCGTAGAAAGCTGTGGCTGCCCCTGGATCCCTGGCAGTGCCCAGGGCCAGGCTGGAGGGGGTCTGGGATAGCAGAAGGTGTCCCTGCCATGGCAGGGGGTGAAACGAGGTGATCTTTTAGGGTCCCTTCAACCCAAACCATTCCACAATTCCGTGACATGTGGGTAGCTGAAACAAACACCTCTGGATTCCACTGTCATTGTTTGGTCCATGGATAAATCTGGCTCATATTCTCCTCCATGTAGAAATATTTAAAAAATCCCTGCAAAAACATCCAGCTTTATCAGCACAAAATCACGCACATCCCTTGTCGGTCCCATATTTAGCTCCGGGAGCAAACCACAGGATCTCTGCTCCCATTCCCATAAATTACAAAGCTGGATGTAAGCTTATTAATATGTAAGCACAATTAATGTAGCAGAATTTAGCAGGAAACATATGCAAGGGTGCAGGTGTGAGCTCGTGGTGGGGCTGAGCTGAACACAGTCCTGCAATGTCATTTCAATTGATTTTAATTGGTGTGAGGCTTGAAGAGGAGCTGACAGCTGATAGATAGATCCTGCTTTTTATACGGCTTTGGTGCATCCAGGAGACATAAAAATAGCAGGTGAAAAATACCGATGGGCCCTGCCAGCACCTCAAACTTTGGAGCAGTTGCCTTTCAAAATAAAACTGGAGCCATTCCCAGTGGATGTTGTCCATTTCTTCAGCACAGGATTTTGGGAGAGCTTCGCAGGACATCCCAGGCAACAGCATGACCCAGAGGAAAACACCAGTTAGTGTAAAAACTCCCTTCAAAAATGCTTATCAATGGCTGCCTGTAGAACTGGAGAGAGATATTAAGTGGTTGGTGTAGCTCTGGTGATATTTCATTAGAGATCTGTGCGATGGACCAGAGAAAGTGCTTATTACTGTTCCAAGTGACACCCGCTGAGGAGGGCTGCGATTATGTTGGGAGACAGGATTAGAATTCCAAGTGAGACGAGCAGGGGAAATAACCTGGAGAAAAGGATGCAGCTCTAGAGAGGCAAATTCAAGGTCCTGCACCTCAGTGAGAAAAATCAACTGAGCAAGGAGAAGGAATGAAAACAACTGCTTAGAGGAGTTCCTGCAAGGCAATGGGCTGAGCATGAGGGGAGTGAGAGTCACCAGAGCTGTTCTGGGGAAACTGGAACAGAGGAAGCCTCACCCTGATGTTCAAGACATGGGAAACAATCCCTCTGTTCTGGTCAGTGCTGCTCGGTTACCGCTGAAAAAAGAGCTCAGGGGAAAGACTGAACCAATCTAGAGGATGAGGAAAGATCAGATTAGTCTGGGTGGCTTTGCCTAAAGTCCATATCTGAATGTCCTTCAGAATCACAGAATGGTTTGGGTTGGAAGGACCTCAAGGATTATCCATTCCCACCCTGCCACGGGCAGGGACACCTTCCACCATCCCAGGCTGCTCCAGCCTGGCCTTGGGCACTGCCAGGGATCCAGGGGCAGCCACAGCTGCTCTGGGCACCCTGTGCCAGGGCCCCCCCACCCTCCCAGGGAACAACTCCTTCCCAATACCCCATCCATCCCTGTCCTCTGGCAGTGGGAAGCCATTCCCTGTGTCCTGTCCCTCCATGCCTTGTCCCCAGTCCCTCTCCATCTTTCCTTGTGGACTCCTTCAGATACTGGAAGGCCACACTTAGGTCACCCCGAAGCTTCTCCTCTCCCTCTGCTCCTGCCCCCCTTCCCTCTTCCCTTTCCCACACACCTGGATTGCTGCAGGAAGGCTGGAGCTGGTTCCTGCTGAACAAAACTTGGGGAAGAAAACAGAGGGGAAGTGGTTCTTGTGCAGCCCCTCCTGAGTGCAGTTTTGAACCCAAGACAAGCCCTTCCCTCTGCCCTGCGTGCCCCACACAGGTTCCCACTGCCCCACTGCTTCCCCAGCCCCTCAGCAGCTGCAGCCTGGCTCTGGAGCAGCGTTTGAGCGGAATAGCTGCTGATTTAATGACCAACACTAGCACTAATTGCACATGTCCAGAGGCAGGCAGCCTCATCCCGTGCCTCTCCGAGGGCTCTGCAGCGACAGTGGCCCCGATTCTGCTCCTGTGCCAGGGTCAGAGCCCGGCTCTGGGCACTGCCCTGCCTGGGCACGGGGTGGGCATCACCCCCAGCTCCCCAAACCTGGCTTTGGACACTTCCAGAGCTTATTTTTGTGCCTCGATCTGCTCAGCACAACAGATGCCTTTCTCTGCTTGCCAGCACGAGCTCGCAGGACTGGTGCAATGGTATAAAAAGTTGTGAGGTCTGGATTAATGTGTAGGGAAGAGCATGTGCTCTGCTAGATTAATGTATTTCATGACCTGCACACTGGAAAAGCAGAGAAAACTACAAGTTATTTTAAGTTCTAATTTAGTTCTAATTTAGTTCCAAATGAATATGAAACTATTTTGCAATATCAATACATTTCTTAATTTAAACAAATCTAATTATGCTAAATTAAAGATTTATTTAGCTAACTTGGTAATGTTAAATGCTTAAATATTTTAGATGTCCGAGATAAACGTAATAAAATGACTCTGTTTAATCTACAAATTAATCCAAAAAAATAAATTGCATTTTAATTACATAGATAACGATCAAGCCCAAGCATGATTGGCATATTCCTTCCCTGAGACAGAGGGAAGCAAACACTGTGGGACAGATTCAGTTTATTCCCACACGCCTGCAGGTTTTGAATGACTCTGCTGAGTTCTGTACATGCATTTCTGACTTACCCTAATCTAGCTGCACAAAATATGGCCTTGTCCCTGAAACTGGTCCAGCACATTCCTACGCTGGGGATGACTCCAGCAAGGAAAATCTGTCTTGCAAGTGAGTCATTGTGAAAAGGCTGTGCTGAGGATGCTGGAAATCAGGGTGATGCATGTGAAAATGGGATTAATCAATATGAAATGAGGATCAGCGGTCTATCACAGCAGAGCTGTTTGATAATAGTGGGGCTGGGGAAACAGGGAAACACGGGAAATGGGGAGAGATGTCAGGATAATAATGAATCAGGAGCTATTCCCAGAAACACGAGGGGCTGAGCGTGCAGACAAAGAAAGGTGTGCTGGGAAGTTGGGATCTTTGTAACAGTCCCAGAATTGGGGGAAACTTGGTGTGAAAGCACAGCTAGAAAATGAGCACAGTTATTCCATCTCTGTCTGTGGCTGCTGCAGCTGGAGCTGGCAGGTTGGGTAGCTCCTTATGCAAATGGTGTTGGAGAGTGGTGAGCAGAGGAGCCAGCCCCGGGTGCAGCACTGGGATTCTGCCTGTGCACCTTGGCCTGTTCTGGGTCTTTTTGTCCCAGAACTCAGCAGGAAAAGCGTCTGGGCCAGGCTGGGGGTGAATTTGGTGCCGTGGCAGGGTGGGAGCCGTGTGTGTCTATCCCTGCTCTTGGGTTAAACAGCTGGGAACCATCACTCATCCCGTGGCTGAGGGGTTTATGCCTTCACAAGGAGGTGCAGTGGTTGCTGTTTACCGCCCCTGTAACTCCTGAACCCACAGCTGCTTCCTCAGGCTCCTTTGTCCTCTGCCTCTCTCACACCAGACATTTTTGTGGCATTTCTCTGAAGTTTTATCTCACTGGTGCTGGGTGGTGGCTCTGTCTGGCCTCTGCCTTGCAAATAAAGCACCAGTTTTGATCTTATCGCTGCTAGATATGAGCATATTTCTTTATTATTTATATATTTTATACAATATAATTATGAAAGTGAACAGAGGTGAGACACACAGGTGCCCTGGGCAGTCTCTGCAAAGGGACACCCTTCACCCCCTTGCACTTTAACGTGTAAAACTTCCAGTTTGCTGATTATTGGAAGATGTAAAATTTAACCACCTGAGAATGGCATTATAAACCAATGTTCCTTTGCTCAGTTTGCAAATCCATTATGGATTACAATCTATAGGGCTTGGGGTCCACAACTTGGAAATCACTTTAGGAAGATGGAGGAAGGGAGTGATTTCTTAGAGTTCATGCAAGGGATTTTGTAGGGAAGGGAGAGTCTGGGGTTGATATCCCATAGGCTAATCCTTGAATAGAGCTGGAGTGGAAACAAAATAAAAAACAAATAAATAAATAATAAAAAAACACAGCAGACAAACAAAATCCTCAAGGAAATGGACAAAAAGGGCTGAAGGATCTGTGAGATGAGACGGAAGCTCGTGGAATGTTGTCACTTTGATGCATGTGGAACACTCAGGGTCCATCCCAGCGTGACGCACGGACAGGACCCACCCTGAGGAATCCTCAGGGAGCAGCAGAGGGTCAGTACACAACCACAGGAGCATTTATCCTTTCCCCTCAGCACAGGAGTGTGGTACCAGATCTCCCTGGGCACTCCTGTGTGGCACAGGGGCACCCGAGGGGTCCCAGGCTCCAGCCTTGGCTTCTCCTCCTTTTTGGGCACTTTGAAGGATTTCTCCAATGGTTTCAGAAAGCACCAAAGTCACTTTGAAGCTCAGGTTCCAGTGCCTTTCACTGATGTTTTTGGGAAGTTTTTAGCCATTTCTGAATGTGATGTATGCTCTCTTTAAGGTGCATTTGCACTGCCAGGGACGAGCAGGATCGTCATAGCTCAAAGGAGACTCGTCCCCTAAATTCTGTCACCTTCCACTTAGACTTAATGGGGCCTGTAAAACTGCTGACCAGCTCGAGTTCCCTTCAAATTCCCCTGCTAGGAACCCACAGATGAGGATTATTCTTGCATGTAAGAGCTCCTGTAAGTTCCTGTGGATGGGTGTTGTGAGAACTGGCTTGGGCTTGTCTCATCTTTGTGTCGGAGTTTGAGAGGGTTCCTACAACAAAAATCAAAAGATGCTCATGCCTGTGTCATTTTAATGGAGAAATCTCTCTCTGTTTTGATTTCTCGGATTCCTTTTAACTGGGCTGCAGAGAAACAAAACTGATTGTTTATCAAATTAGGTCTTGGAAAATGCTTTTCCCCCTTGAGGTCAAAAACCAAAAAATCATTCCACTCTTGTAAGTTATTTTGGCTTCAAGCTTCTTTAAATCTTCTCCAACTTTTCCTTCCTTTGTTCTTTCTCCAATACCACAAAAATGTAATAACAGCAGAAGTAGACAATACAGATTAGACAACCTGGATAATATTTAAGTAAGTGCTCAAGTATTTTCTTAGTGGGTTCGAGGACTGTGCTGGAGTGTTCGTGGCATTTCCAGCTCGACGGATGAAAGCTGTTCCCTGAAATTCTAGGGACAACAGAGACCTTACCGAGAAAGAGAATGTTTCATTATGTGACTTTTTGCTCTCTTCTCATAGCTAATAAAGTGTTTTTTAAAGTTGTTTAAAGTAAAGAACAAAAAGTCCTAATGGCTCTTGTATTTCTAGAAAAAGGCCATAGGTTTCTTGAAGGAGAAATTAAACTTACCCCATCTGATTTAGAACAGAAATATTTTGTGAGATTATTGCAATGAAATTATTTTCAGTGGGGAAATACTGATTCAGTAAAACCCAAATGTTCAACAAGTGCGTGCCCATTAATCTCATTTACGGGGGAAAGGAACAACAGCTTTTTCTAAGAAAACTCTGCTTTGATATGGATTTTTTAAGAGTTCTCATCTTGTTTTAAAACTTATTTTAAATTTATTTTAAAGTTACAGCTTTTACACATAAATATGCTCCCTACCCTTCTACCTGATTTGTGTGTTTATGCCTAAGGATTCTCTTTAGAGCAAAGATTTTGGGGGTGTTTTTCCTAATCAAAATGCAGAGCAGGAGAGAATTTTCCAAACTTTCTAGAAATTGAAAATTCTTTCTCCGCTCAGATTTTTTTGATATCTCTCTTGATGAACTTTCCAAACCCTACCCATATGAAAATCTGTAATTTTAGTCCATCTAGTCCTAGTTTCTGCCTTTTCCTGCACACTCAGGTTTGTGTTCCCATAGTGATTGCTGCTGTCAGGATTTGCACATCCAAACTAAAAGCAAAGCACGAGGCTGGGATGCACTAACCCAGCACAAACCAGGATGAACTGCTCCTTGTTTTACTTTAGGATTCCTTGGAAGGCTTGGTTGGAACTATATATCAGCTTTAAAGATGGTTCAAAGAAAAACTCTTCATCAGCAGAACAGGATAAGCTGCTATCATTTTTAATTTTTATTGAGCCCTTTTAGCACCTAAGATGACCATGAGGGGAAAAACAGACAAAAATATTGCCCATTGTAATAAATAATTTGTCTCAAGTTTCAAGCCTGTTATTAAATGAAATTTGAGGTAATCTTCTAAGCAGAGCTCCAGGGCACCGGTGACTTTTAAATGGAGCTCTGCTGTTCCCGGGGAAATCCACACCTTCAGAAATGGAGCTGGAGGCTAAAAGCCTCAAAGATAAATCTCCCTGCAGCTCCCCTCTCCGGGGAGGCTCCTTCCAGCAGGGCACTCAGCCGAGCTCTGGGTGTCTCCACTCTGGAGCTCCTTTCACAGGAACATCTGGCTCTGGCTAGACCTTTCTGAGGCTGCACAATCCAAAATATCTCCTTTTGATACCAGCCTGGCTGTGGGCTGTTTGGGTGCCTGCTGTAGCTGAGGAACTCAAAATGTCAGGCTATTTGTGGCGCTATGAAAGTAACAGTTTAACCCCAAATTAACAAATTCTGCAGTTTGCTCGCAGAATTGGATTTCTAGCAAAGACACAGGTCCAGTTCAGCATTTCATGTGTAGCTGGAAAGTTGAAATGTCCTTTTCTGTGCTCAGGAGAATTCAGAGCCACAGAAGATCCTCCCTGAAACAAATGGCTTTGTCTTCTGAGAAATGTTTAAGTACTGGGAACGGTGCTAAACTATTGAACCATGGAGCAGCTGCTGATTAATTTAGCACTGCCCCTTCTGGGCACTTCATACAGGGATCCTGAGGAAAAATAAAGGCTCTGTAATTAATGCTTCAGTAAGAGGGAATGAAAATAAGGTCTCACAGGTGTGTGGATAAGAGTACACGACATAAATTTATATTGTGAAATAATCTCAGCCCCTTTATGTTGTGTTCCGTGCTGTTATAGAGTGGAGTGGCTCTTTTTGCTGCTGAACCATAAATGTTGCAGCAGCTGGTGATGCCATGAGCTCTGCAGCCACATCCCCGGGCATGGGAGAGCCTCAATTTATTGGGATTTGGGGATTTTGGTCAATATTCTGATCACTTGCATGACAATGCTGCCTAAAGTCTGTAAGAAACAACAGAAAGGTATCTAGAAAGCCAAAATAACTCATTATTGCCAGTTATCTGCTCATCAAAATCCTGAGGGGGCTGTGACCTGATTGTAACTTTCCCCCAGAGCCCTACAATAATTTTAGCTGTGAAAGGAAATTTTATGGCATGTAAGATTAGCCCACACTAATGCAAGGTCAAAAATAATAGAATCAATAAGCAAACTCAATACTGTTAACATTTTGAGAAAATTACTACTAGAAAACAATGTCAACAACAGATTGAAATGGGTCTCCAAAGTTGTCCTATTGATTTCCTTTCAGATTCATGACAATCTAACTCTTTTTCCTTTGCAATATGGTATCCATTTTTCTTGGTGGGGTGGTTTTTTGGTTTTTTTTTGTTCTTTCCGTTTTACAGCCCATTTTAGCTATGAACATTTGTTGGTTTATTATTTAAAAATATGGCAAAATTACTATCTTTGAGTTTTTATTCTGAAATAGACAAAAGCCTCCGATCCCGCTCAAAAGTGGTTGGAAAGCCTAAGGCTATTTTCGAGTTTTAATTCTGTTAGCAATGCACCAGCACAAAGTGTGGGGAGGAGGAGGGAGGAAATTGAAAGCAAGTTTGACATTTGTTTAGAGCTGTCAGAATTAAGTATACTGAGAATGAGAGAGAAGTCAAAAGCTGCAGTGTGTATTTAAGTATTACATTTCATATCCGCAACAGTTTGCACCAGCAACGGCATCGCAGACTGGCTGTGGTGTGTCTTGGAAGGGAACAGGCTCTGGTTTAGCTGTAAAATTGTGCAGCCCAGGGGCTTCAGCAGGGATGGGCAGCGCCTCAGGTCTGTGTTTCCAACAGGAACCTGCTGAGATCCAAGGTTTCCCAAGGCTGAACTTTGTGCGGGGTGGAATTGTGGAATGGTTTGGGTTGGAGGGACCTTGAAGCTCATCCCATCCCACCCCTGCCATAGCAGGGACACCTTCCACCATCCCAGGCTGCTCCAAGCCCCGTCCAACCTGGCCTTGGACACTGCCAAGGATCCAGGGGCAGCCACAGCTGCTCTGGGAATTCCATCCCAGTCCCTCCCCACCCTCACAGGGAGGAATTTCTTCACCTAGATTTCCCCTCTCAGTGTGAACCCCTTACTCCAATATTTTCACTCGTGCGGTGGTGGAAATACAACAGTTTAATGTTGGAACAGTGAAATTGTGGGATGGAAGCTCCACATCCATGACCAGGAGAGTGGCAGGAAGGAAGAGAGGGAGGGATTCACCCCCTGGTGTAAGGGAAGGGCTGATCTGCTTCTCCCTCAGCACATCAGACCGGGAGGGTGGGGCTGGACAGGAGAGAACGCTGCTCCAGTTCAGCGCTGAGATGACTGCCAGGGTACAAGGTAAAATAAAATGTCAATATTCGTCCAGACTCTCTTGTAAACCCTCTCCAAGGAACCCCTCTCTTCAGGAAAGAGCTCGAGCTCCCACCCTTCTTTACACACGCAGGCAGAAACGCCTTCCCCGGCGTGAGGGGAAGGGATGGATTGCGTTACTGGGTGAGCTCGTGGTCGGAGGAAAAGTCTCTGTGCAAACCCCTCTTCCCGTGGTGTTTTGGAGTCTGGCTCGTGCAGGCTCTGGCTGCGGCAGACACGAGCTCAGAGCTGCTCTTCTCACCCTTTGAAGTCCAAACACCACCAGCAGGGTGAGCTGGGATTTTAATTTAGATAGATCTCAAAATAAGTTTTATTTATAGTGAATCTACTTCATCTACTCTTACAGTTGTTTTTAAAAGTGCAGTTTTAATTATGTTCTAAAAATCTATTTTTAAATCTTTTTGTTCTCTTAAAAAAAAAAAAAGACTGAGGCTTGAGGGAGGTTTTGGCCATCTTTGGCATTTCTGTGCCATTTTATTTCACACGGATACACATGATCAGCATTTAGTCATTGTAAGCCAACATGTGCTGCTTGAGAAAAGGGAAACATCAAAATCATCTTCTTTTATGTGTATACATCTACTTGAAATTTTACTGAATTATCATTGGTGAAAATTATATTTGACAAAAACATCCAATTTTATTGTTCAGGTGCAGACTAGAGATCAGAACAGAGACTTTATTTTTTAAAAATAGAATTATTATACTTAAAAATGAAAGCAAAATCCCTTCTGATTTCTTTCTACCGCAAGACCCCTGCTATGGCCTGTGTTTGGGTTTCTCATTCCCTGTTTAATGAATCTTGTAATATTTCCCTCAGTGAATTTAGGTGGTTTCCTTATGGGTTGTACCAAATCTCTCTGCAAAGCTCGGCAGCTCTTTGTTCACCAGAGCACTGAGGTTCTCTCCAGACATCTCTGTTTTCCTCCACTGACTATGGAGCAAATTCATCATAAATAATATATCTATATTTTTAATATTATTGTAGAATAACATTGATAAACCACGTGGTGTTTAATTCTGTAGGTGTTGTTGTGCCCAAATTCACTTTGATGGGTGCATCCAGGGCTGTGTGGGATTCCACAGAATGGACTTTGTGCTTCGCTGAAGTCCAACAGCTTTGCTTGTTTCTCTGACATCTCACAATCCCTTCTTTCCCCAAACATACCTCACTTCCTGGCTTTATTTGCATTAAATTAGGGATTATTTCCAGGGCAGATGTGCTGTGCAGGCCTGATGTGTGGCAATGTCTGTGTTTGCAGCGGAGCAGGAGCTGCGTTCCTGCCAAGCTGGGCCTGCCCTGGCAGGGCAGAAATCCAAGCTGCATTTATCCAGATGGTTCCTGCCAGCCTCGTGCTGCTGGGCAGAGGGCTGGCAGCAGCTCTGCACGCTGGTCCTGGGCAGCAAATGATGGAGTTTGTGAATCTGGGCGAACTTTGACAGCATCCCAGAACTTACTTGAAATGCATTTCTTGTCATTGCTGGAGAGAGAAAAAAAAACCAGAAGAAAGAAAAAACAGCACTGAAGGGAGTTGTCACACAAAAGTGTGTGGTATGAACTCGGGGACCTAAAAAATCAATCATGGCAATTATTTTACTAAATTATTTTAAACTGTAGTGTGTCCAGAAGTCTTTCTGTTAAATGTCTGCTGTCACAGCAACAAGCTGTGCTGTTTCCATCTCTGACCTTTTCCATGTTAAAATGCGTGTCAGTATGTAAAACAGAAGCACTCCACACACAAGCTGACTGTGGCAGTGCTTTGCTTTGCTGCACTGAAGGTCCTGGAGATACAGATTTTGCAGGAAATGAGGATAATGGGACAATTCGCCATTTAGTTAGAGGGGAAAAACACCCACCAACAACAAGCAAAGGTTGCTTTTTTCAACATTTGTTTTGTCACATTCCTTTTTGCTGTGATGTATTTGAGGGAACAGAATGGAAGACTTAAGTGGCACATGCAGAGAATGGATGAGTTGATGATGAAGTGTGAAATGACCATTAAAGCACTGACCGTTTATCCCTAATACTCAATTTGGAGTTGAGATCTGAGCGAAATGAGTTTAGTGGTTGCAGTTCAGTACCTAGTGGACAGCAGTCCATATGTCACAGAAACCTAAATCAGCTGCTGCAGTTTAACATCAATAACAGCATTGATTCTGAGGAGACGTGGGTCAGACTAGTGGATAATGACGTTAAAGACGTGAAGAGCCTCAAGGAGGATTTGGGCAAACCACTGGGATGTTTTCAGAGCAGGTTGCAGCGTTTTGGTTCCAAAATCTCCCCCCACACGAGCATGACATGCCCCAGCAGGTGCCCTTGGGTTCCCTGTGGGATGACAATGAGCAGATGTTGGGTGCACTCACCTGAGTTGCAGGGACAGGTGAGGAAATCGTGGACATCAGGTGTGATTTGCCTTTGCAGCGCAGAATCTCCAGGGTGAGACAAAACTCCCAGGGCTCCATCCTGAACTCACACAAGTCCCCACAGAGGGGTTGGGGGCAGGGGGCTGGTGCCAGTTCACATCCGAGGCCAGTTGGTTTGGTTTGGGGCTGTCCCATCAGCTGAGTGCTTTTCTAAGGCCACATTCATGAACATTTGTAAGAAATGTTTGGTTTAGTGGCCATGGTGGTATCAGGCCAGGGTTGGACTTGATGGTCTTGGAATTTCCATCCAGCCTTAACGATTCTGGGATTATAAATTATCGTCTGATTGGGAAATTTTTATTATTGTTGTTTGTGCTTGAGGAAACTACAGATCTTCATCAGAGCAGGTGCTCCGTCATCCTGTGCTCTGTAAGAAGAATTGTCCTTCCTGAAGGGTTTGGGGTCTGTCCTAAAAGAACCTCATCTGGTGTGCATCCCAAGGGTTCTGAGGATAAATTTATAAAGCCATGGACTGCAGCAGGTGTGGGGAAGGGAAATCCAGCTGTGAGATCCCAGTCTTGGACAAGATTTCCACTCTCAAGGTCATTTTTCCAAGGCCTGGTGAAAGGAACTTTTTGAATTCCACAGGCTGCCCTGCCCGGGCTGTGGAATTATCACCAGAACATCCCCTACATCTCACCAGCCACAATAAAGTCATTTCAGCATAAATCTGCTCCATGGTTGAAATTAGAAAATGACATCCTCTGAGACAGATTTCAATTCAGGGAAGTGAGGTTGGGTGTTATGGTTTCTTTCTTTTGAGATTTAAATTGATGATTAATGAAAAATAGTGTATAGTAGTAAGTCACGGGGAAATTATATCCATTCTGGGAAAGAATGGATGGATATATATATATATATATATCTCCTCTTTCCCAGGAGTTTGGGCTGGAAATTTCTAGAAAATTAATCAAATAGTATGTAATTATGTGATTTCCTACAGATGATGGCACGCACAGCAGTGAATGCTTGCCATCCACTAATCAGAGAGTGGAGAAATTCCAGCGTTCCTCGTGTCTGGATGGGAGCTGGAGGGAAGCAGTGCAGAGGTGATCCCCTGGGATGGGAATGTGCTGCAGCACATCCCAGGTTCTCCAGCGTGGAGGGGGGGAAGGTGAGCAAGCAGCTCTGTTGGGAGCAGTGGGAAGAGGAGCTGATGGTTGGTGCCCGTCCCTGAGTCATGCAGGAGGAGTCATTCAGGCTGATTAATGTATTTGCAGGAAAACAACCCCAAAAGGGCTGTGCAGACTTGTGAGGGGTTTGATGTATGCAAACGGGCGTTAGCTGGCGGTGTGGCCACGCCAGCAAGATGTGTCTGAGCAGGTAGGAGGGAACTGATTCACATTTACTGTCATTTTTTAATTTCTTGTTTAGCTTTGTGTCGGTTCTACACCACCTTAACTCGTGGGTGAAACTGCAGCCAGAAATCCCAGTGTCTGCTCAGGTTGGGATCGTTATTCCAGCTAAATTCCACCCCGTGGAGGAAGAGGAGCGTGTCATCAGTAGCTATGTAGGATCCTGGAAGGAGGGGCTTTAGGCTGGGCTGGAGCAGCTGCAGGGTTCCTCCCAGGGCAGCCCCCCAGCCTTTCCCTGGACTCTCCCCATCAGACACCTCCGGGGCAGGGGCAGCTGGGTCTGCCCAAACCCTGCCCAGAGCACCAGGGCTGCGTGGATAATTGTGCACTAGAACAGACCAAGAGCCCTTCAGCTCTGCTCTGGGGGCTGTACCTGCAGCAGTGGGAGCTGTGGCACTGCTGACTGGCAAACGGAGGGTTTGTTCAGGCCCTAAATAGAGAGGTGTGTGTGAGAGAGTGTGGGGGGTGGGATAGCAGAATGGAGGCACTGCCATGTGTGCCTTAAAATTTAAACTTAGCAATCCATAATGCAAGAGCATGCTTTCTCACTTTATTTTGGTATCTGGAAAGTTTCAGCACTGGCACCATATCAATATTTATTAATGCATTGTGAACCAGAACCTGTGATTATTACTCATGCTATCTCATACTTTACAAGCTTCAGCTCTGAAGAATAAAATCACATCTGCTTTTGCTCTTCCCATATTTTATTCAATGTTTTAACAGCTTTGCCGTAAATATCTCATCCATTATGATTCAGTTGTGACTGTATCAACTTCACATCTCCTGTTTTATTGCTGTCATTATGCTTAAACAACGCACTGTTAATTCTGTTAACTAACAAGTTCATTGTTCTCTGCAGTCAGCAGTCTCTGATTGTTGAGTCCACAGCATTCCAGGCTGTAAATCTCTCCTGGGCACTGAGTGAAGTGTTTTCCTTGGCTTGGAAAATGAAGATCTGTCCTTTATAAAGGCTGGTTAATAAAGGGTTAATTGTGATCCCCGGCAATAAAGCTTGTGGGGCAGTTCTGACTTACCAAGGATAAAACCAGGGATTCTGTTCTCTTCTGCCTCAGCCCCCAGACAACAGCAATTTTCTTATACACTGAGTGTTAAAAGTTGTAAACTTAATGCTGGGGGGAGGAGGAAACCACTCAAATTATGGCCAGAAAGAAAGAACATTAAAGAATAATGGTAAATGGAATGACCAGTGTGCTCAGGAGTGGGGCTGGGCATGAGAAATGGGGAAGGGAAAGGAATTTCAGTAGATATGAAGAAGAACCAGAGAGAGTGGATTTATGGGACCTGGATTTGTGCTTTAAAGAAGAATAGAACAAAAAGGGGTAGAAAAGCAGGTGGAGCTGCTGGTGGGAGCAGTAGAAAGTGAAGTAACCCAGCAAGGGACAAAACCTGAGGTTTAAGAAGGGGAGGCACGAGGGAGCAGAGAGAATTAGGAACCAAGTGTTGAGCGAAGGTAAACGGACAAAAAATGTTACTTTAAAATCTGAAGCTCCACTGCAGGTTTTGGGAACTGTTTCAGCCTGGCCAGAACCCTTCAGAGAGAACAGAGGGGAGCCCAAGCTCCATCCTCCGGGGTGGGGCTGGGCCACACCAGTAACACCCAGTTCTCCTGGCCCTGCTCCTGCTGGGATAGGAGCTCCTGAAACTGGGAGGTGCTGCAGTTTGGCCAGGCTGAGATTGAATTAGGGCAGAGACAGAACCTGCCCTTCTGGAGAGATGAGAATCGAATAATTTCCCAATGTGAGGAAGCCTTGGAGAAACGTGCAGTCATTTAATCTAACTTTTTTTAAATGTGCAATTCCTAAAGGAAAATGCGTCTCACGTGTGTTTTGAAAGCTGTCTCTTGAGAAATCTTGCATGCCTGGTGATCCTTTGAGTTCCTTGCAGTCCTTTACTTGCTGTCTGTTAGAAATCACTTTAAATGTTTTGAGTAAAATTCACCACTGTTACGTGCCAGGGTATGATGAACTCACAGGAAATGCAGCTCAAATGTAGGTTTTTCCTTTTTTTTTTTTTAATTATAATAAATAGGAGTGGACAAATACAGCTTTAATGGCACATTTTTGATTGAGACGTTATTGGTTTGTTATCAGCAGGCAGTGTGTAATGCCTTGTTTAAATAAGCTGGTTTATAGTTGTTAAATTTCTGTGTAATTATAAAGGCATGGCAGGGAATAACCACAGAGAGATGGAGTGCTGCCCCTCGAATTGCAAACATGGGTAGAGATGGAGGCAATTTTACAATTAAGGCCTTATTTAGGAACGGAAAACTTTTTTTTAAACTGAGATTTTTTTTTTTTTAGTCTTTTTTTATTTGAGAGATTGGGGATGGCGGTGTCTTGTCTGGGATCTGACTTCATTATTTTATACAAATTATGCTACAAGTTACATCAGTGCAAACCAGGCAGTGTTTGTTTTTACATTGCAAGTTTAGCTTTTAAGAAAAAAAATCAGGTTTAGGTCTGTTGGCAAAGGAAATAACCTGAGCATGCAGGAGGCCAGTTTGTACCTTTGCATCCTCTCAGCTGTGAAGTTTGTTTGTCCGTGGCAAGCTTGGGACTGTGTCCCTTTGCTGAGCTCCGTGTGTTCCTGCAGAAGGAATAACTGGGGAGGGAATCCGTCAATTCCCATCTCCCCGTTTGCGCTCAGTGTGAGGTGGTGCATCCGCCACGCTGCATGTCGGCCCAGCAGCAATCATTTCACCTGCTAGTGCTGCTTTTAAATTAAATTTAAACATGGGACAAGACCTGTATGAAGCTGGGGTTTGGGTCACAGAAGCGTGCTGGGATCAGCTTTGCTGGTGCTGAATCTGCATCAACGCTGAAGTGCCCAGTAAAACTCGGGAAAAATATGCAAACCCAAGGCAGCTTCCCCCAGCCTGGGTACCAGCTCAGGATTCAAACCAAAGTTTGCTCCATTCACTCTAAAGAGCCCTTAATCCTCGTGGAATTACTTTGGGGCAGTCCTGGAGCTGAAGGGCAGATCTGGGAGCTCCAGCTTTGATTTTTTACTCGGCCGTAGATTGTGTGTAACCTGAGAGTTCAGCACTCAGCTGCTGTTCTCTGGGTTCTCATTTACAAGGCACTGGCAACAATAATTAATAATAATAATAATAATAGTAATGATGTCTGAGTGTTTGGAGACCCTAATTTCTTAATATTCCCCATCTGTACGTCTGTACAGCGCTGTCTCAGGTGTGCAGGAAGGTGAAGAACCAAGGGGAGAAGGAAGAGATTCCCACAGTTCTGAAGGGACGCTTGCCTCCAGTTTTGCTTTCGGCATTTTAATGCTCTGCCGGATTTTATCCGACCCCACAAGAGCCCCCGTTCCCTTTGTGACACACTTCGTTCCGGGCAGCGGTGGGCGGTCTGATGCTCGTCTCAGGGAGTGCAGCTCAGGGGGTGAGAGGGGTGCGGATCGCAGCGCTGAGCTGAGCTCTGCCCCTCAGAGCCCCTCAGAGCCACTCTGCCCGATAAGTGCCAAGGGCTGAGCCCTGACCCTGAGGAGCGCTCAGGTTTTATGGTCTCTGGACTGCCCTGATGGCAGCGCTGCGCCTGCTGACGGGGGAATGGGTCCTGCAGACCCTGCTGGGTGCAGGGGGCACTTCCCCTGCCCGTGTTGCCCGGGCTGTGGGGGCTGGTGGATTATTTACCTCTGGGAGAGGATAAAACTCCCCTGTTTGCCCAAGGAGTCCATAAAGGACCAGCTGTGGTAAGGTGGCAAAGTTTCACTCTGCTCCACTGATGCGGTAGGAAGGAATTGACCCAAAAACGCTGTTCTGGAGCTGGGCAGAGCTGTGATGGCACAGTGGTTATCCTTGAAATCCCCTTCCCCATCTCCTGCCTGCGACTGCACGCATCAAACACGCAGCTTTGCAGCGGTGGGGCCGTGCTGCTGGGAGGAGAGAGGAGCTCTGGGCCAGGATGCGTGGCTGGGTCACAGCTCAGGGCAGGTATTTCCCAGAGGTGACCTCCAGAGTGGGCCCAGCTTTGTGGGCTTGGGAAGGTCATTAATCTATGCCAAACACCCCGTCACACGTGAGCCTCGTACCTCGTATTATTTAATTTCAGTCCAATTATTCCAGAAAAAAAACAATTAAGAAAATGAATAATTATAAAAGTAAGGTCAACTCAATTTTCTCTACTAATGTTTTTAGTTACTGGACTCATTATTGCTAATTTCTTTCATAATCTTTGCCATCTAACCTCATTTGTTTCATTGCCAAGTGGCAAGAAGGGAGCATCATAAAACTTCCCTGAAAACAAAGCAGAAAAATCATGACATTTTAGTGATTTCCTGAGAAAGTAATTATCTGTTGTTAACCTTTATGGAAAGAATTCTTCTGATCATCTTCAATATAGCTGTTAAATTTCCATCTTTCCATTTCTGATTGCAATTTTCCAAATTAAAAGCATGGAGCTAGGTAGGGATTTTAATTTCACGTCACCTTTTTTCCTAATAATTCTATTATTGAATTACAAAGTACTTTAAACAGGTTTTAGAACCTAAAAGAAAACTATTTGCCATATAATTTTTAAAAGTAATGAATTTCACAGCACCAAATTTTAAACTTTTTTTTGACTGACTGACTGAATTCATTTGGGCTCATAGAAGTACCTTGAATTTTTCCTGTGATATTTGAGAGCTGACCCAACGCTGAAGCCAATGGGAGACTTTCTGTAGGTTTCGGAGGGTGAGAAATCAGGTGGTTTCCTCTAACCTGTAAATCAATATTCAGGGGTAAATGCCCCACTTGTTGAATCCAGAAAACAAAGCTGGAGGAGGAAACCTTGGAAATGAGATGAGGGGAGCAGAGAGGAAGAGTCAGGTTCCAGTGTTTTATTTGCAGTGGATCTGTAGAAATGAACCCAGCTGCCTTTCACTTAGCAGAAACGTGTTTATTATGCCATAATCCTCTTTAAAACTTTAAAATAACAATTAAAATATTTCACTTTAATTTTTTTCTGTTTTCTCGGGGTTTGTGTTCTTTCTAGGAAAATGTTCTTTCCTGTGAGCAGCACTTCAGTGTCTGTACCAGGTACACAGAAGCAGTGATGCACTTAGAATGAACCTGGGCTGAATCTTCTGAATGGCTGTGATAGATCTGGCTGAGAAATGTAACAATGCCACGTTCATGAGGGCCCTCCTGATTCCTGAATTGCACAGAAAGCATTCCCTAAGAATGCTGGGGTGCAAAGGAGGCTCTGGAGATGTTTCAAGGAGCGCATGCCCATCGAGATGCCTAAATTAAAAAGGGTGAGTGGAGGTCAGGAACTGCCTCAGTGCTGATGGATTGATGGACATGGAGTGGACCAGAAGAGCAGCCTCCTAGTAAATTTCTTTGGCTTTCAGGATTCCAGGCAAAAGCGATTTTCTTTATTTTTCCTACTTTAATTTTTCACTTCTAAATGTAATTAAAAGGTGATTTCTTCTCCACCCCCCGCTCTGGCTCAGCTGAGCTGCTGTGATATTTTGGTAGCAGCAGGGTGTTGATTGTCTCCCCCTGTGCAGAGGGGGGAGGTTCTGTGCCTGGAACTGTGACACGGACAGGGGAAGGGACACGGAGGAGTAAGTCACCACCTGGGTGATTAATGCCATTTATGTGAGGGGGTTTCTGTACAGAGCAGGGCAGGACTGGGAAAAGGAATCCTCTAGAGATCAAACCTTTACAATACCATGGAGAGGGACAAGGATTGAGATTTAATTTATCCCGGAATCACTGAGGATGGAAAAGACCTCAGAGACCCAGCCAAGCTTTCCCCACGAGCGCTTCCCTCGCTGTTCCAGCATCACCTTTCCCTTCCCATTTACTCTCCCCTGTGTGTCCCCATCCCTCCTCATCCCCCAAGGCTTCCAGCAGCCTCTTCCCTGGCCAGGGAGGTGGGGTTGGGATCCCCCAGGGGTCACCTCTGCCCCAGGCTCACCCCCCGAGCTCGCTTGTGGCACGTTGGTGGCACCCAGGGCGGTCCCACACCATTTCCCTCTGCCCGACTTGGAACTGCTCAGCTCCAGCCCTGTGGCTGCACAGACAAATGAAGGAAAAGGAAAAAAACCCCAACCATTTTGGTCCTGTGAATTCCAAGTGCTGTGACACCTCCGTACAGATTTCCATATTCAGTCCCTTGGCTAAAACTAAGCTCTGGATCAACTTAATATCTGAAAGACTTCCTGCCAGGGATTATATCCTGCTAGGGAAGGGAGCTGGGCTTAGTGAGCTAATAGATCTTTTCTATCTCTAACTACTGCCAGTATGATTATGGTTTTTTAATCAGAAAAATGTGTTGCTGAAAAGTACCAAGATTAAGCACCACAATTGCCTGTAACAAAAGCAAGTTTTGTTGGATGAGCAGAGATCTGATGAATGACATGATTTGAAATGTTTTCATCCTAATGGCTTCCTCTTCTGAAGTTAATTTTTTTTGTCAGTTGCCAAAACATTTATGAGCAGATTTGTGGATAATGACACTCTTAGATGGGGGTTTAAATAAAAATCTGTTCCATTTGCAACCTAAAAGACCCAGCATTACAGCAGACAAATGGGTTTGGAGGCTGATTCTTCTTGTGGCAGTGTAATAGATGAGCTGGGGTCACTGGTGGTGTACAGAGAGCAAGACACAAACTTTTAGGCCAGTTGTTCCTCCCTTGAAGAAGTTTAACAGAGGAAGCGATAAATATATTTAAAATACAATTTTGTGAGAAATGTTTGCTGTGAAGGGCACAGGGCTGCAATCTAAGGAAGCTCTTGTTCCCTTTGTGAACTGAAAAACAGATAAAGAAAGAGAAGATAGACGGGCATTATGTGCTGAATAAATACCTACATTTAGAGTTGTTCCCTTTGTTCAACATCTGGATTCGTAAAAGGGACAAGAAAACCCATCCCTTACCAGCCCTTTTGAAAAGGAAATTTGGCCTGTGGCTCAGCAGTTGAATAATAGACTGAATAGAATAATCCAGGTTTGTATAAGCCAGGAGAGGTTATTAGGGAGTTGTTTGATCACAGAACTCTCATGTCAAATAAGGCACCACACAGGAATCCAGACCAGGAAATGATTCACGTGCTCAAACCACGTGTATGGAACAGCAAGCACCCAAATGCATTCAAAGAGGCTCCTAAAAAAGAAATAAAAAGGGCACAAACCATGGTTGGCTCTTAAGAACAGCGGGCAGAGATCCCGTGTCCCCCTCGGTGGGGTCAGTCAGTCCCTGGCTTCGGGGCTGGCGCGGGGGAGGCCACAGGAGCCCTGGGACAGTCCCTTCCTTTGGCCCTGTCAATGGAATCGTGGAATCCCAGAAGGATTTGGGTTGCAAGGACTTAAAACTCACCCAGTGCCACCCCTGCCATGGCAGGGACACCTTCCACTGTCCCAGGCTGCTCCAAGCCCCATCCAAGCTGGCCTTGGGCACTGCCAGGGATCCAGGGGCAGCCACAGCTGCTGTGGTGCCTGTCCCAGCTGCACTGTCTGTGCAACAGAATCCCTCTAGTTCAGGTACTGACAAATAAAGTCTTATTTTCTGTGCTAATTTAAAAACATCAAGCTGCTCCCCTGCTCAGGGCTAATTTTAGGCTCCTCCTGTTGCGCCGGTGCGTTTATAACACCCCCAAAACAGCAGCATTGGCAAAATTTGTGTTTGCAAACACAGAACTTGGTTGGTTTGCTCTTCATGTAATGCTTGTGGTGAGGTATTTGCAATTGCATTTGTTTTCTTCTCCCAAATTCTACCTGCATCTGTCTCCTTCATCTAAAGCAGGAATGCAGCCCATTATCCCACTGGGAAGCAGGGTGAGATGGTGCACAGGGATTTTGCTGGAAATGCTGTTTTCTTTCAGAAGTAATAAGGCCACTTTTCCCTACCTGCAAAGTATCAGCTCTTACATCCTCCAGGATGGCATTACAATTATTTCCTGGTGATCATGTGCATTTTCTGCTCTTGAATTCTGAGGTTCATCTCTGCCATGCTTTGCAGGATTTCTAAAACACATTTGTTGCTCTATTGTCCCAAATTCCACCTTTTCAAAAGCTTGTTATGCTTGATCCAGGCTTTTTCTCCAGCTCCAGAGTCTGGATCACATGGGACTTCAATGATTTCAGTCATTAGAAAGACTGAATAACATTTTCCTTCACTTCATGAGAGAACTGACAAAAAAGGTAGAAAACTTGGAAGGCAAATTACAGGAAGTTCAGCTGCTTTGCAGACATCAGTGGCAGCTGAGGCACACTGCAAATACCTTCAAAACATTCCCTAAAATACTTCTTTAGTTAAAATTAGTTATAATTTGTAAAAACACATTTCTTCTTTGAAGCCATCTGGGTTACCAAGTTCTTTCAACCTGACATTAGAGAATTAAATCCTGGCTTTGATTAAAGAAATGGTGGCACTCCCTTCACTTTATCGATGCCAAGACTGCAGCTATAACTACTTAGGAAAAAGAACTTGGCATTCCCGGTTTTACCTACGCACCCACCAAGCTTGTACGGGGCTGTTTCTCACCGTAGATTTTCTAGAGTTTATTTTCCAGGCCACTTCTAAACAGTGAGAGGGTTTCCTTTACTGTCCAAAGAACATTTATTCCACAACCCCATAGATTTTGTTCATGCTGGACTTTAAATCAACTCTCAAATGCCCACAGGTATCTTCGAAGGCTTCTGAACAAAGAGTGGTTTACAGGGGTGTTTTCTGCTTTGCCACGATGGTGATTTGTTACCCATCTCGTGGGTTTCTAAGCAGACCCCTGCACCGAGCGTTCCTATTAATGGCCTGGCTGTATTTAGCTGGATAAAAACCATTCAGCCCCACGTATGTAATAGTTACATTTCTGTGATATACATACTGGGTAAAAGCTTTCTCATTTTCATCATTTAGACAGGTAGGCTCTGCTAAATCATGTGCAGCACTCAGAGCAGGATGACAGTGTGGTGGGGGGTAAAGAAAATAGCAGGCAACTGCTGCAGGAGGCTTTTTCTGAAAGCCTTGACCAAATGTTTAAGCCCAAAAGAGGCCAAAAATGATATTAATTTATTTTCTTTTCCCATGGCAAGTACCTTGTGAGAGCAGTGAGAGGCTGTGCTTGCCTTGCTCGTGTCAGGTCGGGCTCCTTGGTGTTGCAGACCTGTTTTACCCCGAACCCCTTTGCCTGAGCACCTGCGTCCCCAAAGCTCTGCGCTCCCCGCAGCCCCATCCCACGGGGTCACCGTGCTGGGCACACCTAGAGGAGGCCCAGCTCTGCAAACTGGGAGGCTGCAACCCTTAACTGGTCCAGTCTATCAGATACTGGCTGGAATTTGCTTCCCATCTGCATTTGCCAGTCTGCAAAGTGCAGTGTGTGTTCAGCTCCCTGTGTATTGGCTTTAAACCCCCCCTGCAGCCTCTGCTAACTCTGGGTACCTCCAGAGCACACGGGGCACAGAGAAATAATCCCCCAGGGCCAAATTCCAGCGGTGTGAGGCTGCAAGCTCACACTCAGCCTGGCTGCCCTGGCCTAAACCAATTCAGATCCACACCACGAGACAAAGTTTGGCCCTCAGGTGGAATTTCTACCCTTGATTATCTTCATTTTCCGCAGTGTATCACACATTTGTGTGTCTCTGGCCCAGCTTTAGCTGCAGTAGCTCAAGTGCCAGAACCAGTTTGGAGTAAGAGCTTTCCTGCTCATGGTCTTTATCTGGAGGGGGGAAAAATCAGTTCATTATGTGCATAAACAGAGCAAGGATTCCTGTAGGATGAGGGAAACTAATTTAGTGAGCAGTCAGCAGCAGAGCACACCTTTTCCATCTCATTGGTCTCCCCTAAGCTTTTACATCATTTCCTGCTAACTTATATTTTCATTCCTTTTATTTTTAATTTAACACAACCTTTTCTCAAGTCCCAAACATATGATCAGTGAAAATGGCGTGGTTTTCACTTTTAATTTGTATTCCTTGCCTGCCCCTCTTCTTCTCTAAAGACAGGATTGCTTTTACTGTTTCACGTGCTCATGTGTGTGCACGTTTGAGCTCTCTTTGTTGTCTTGCACTGTCCCACACACCCCCATCATCATTAGTACCCCTGTTTTTATCCTGCAGTAGAAATCTTTTACAGGATTCCTTTTTACCCTGCAATTGTGCTGTTAAAAGGGAAAAAAAAAAAAAGAAACAAAGAAAAAGAGAGAGAACCTGTAGCTTACCTTGGAACCTCAGCCAACAGGAGTTCCAGTGTGTATCAAGAGAGAGAAAATGGAAATAATCAATAAATGCACTTTGCAATCTGGTCAATGTCAATGGCATTCATTTGGGTTTAGTCTCAAATGACCAGAATCACTTCACTTTCTCAGTTACTGGTTGCTTCCTGTTAAAATACAAACAGCATCGCTCCGGGGGTGAAACCATAATATTTTTATTTTCCATATAACTTCTAAAAATCCCTTGGAATATTCCACAGGGCCTGATTTGTGCCAACCACGTTATGGAGAAGAATACCAGTGTTTTCCTCTAATACCTGAAAAATTCAAAGCCACAAACAGCATTTCTCCAGCAAATCATTCCCACCTCACGTTAATTGCTGATTCCTGCTGCTGCCGTGGTGCTGGTTCCCCCAGCGTGTCTGTCCTTTCACTGAGGTCATCACTAAATGCGCACATTTCCTCTGCCAGTTTGGGGGGAAATGGCAGATTATGTATCAAGGCTTTACTCTGATGCAGAACTTTCTGTGAGACACGTCACCCAAATAAACCTTGGAGCCCTGTCCCGTTGGGAGTGGGAACTCATAAACACAGAGCCAAAGCTCCTTGGCCCCCAAGCCCCTAATATGACTATTAATTGTCTTACCTAGAGGTTTGTGGCTAAAGTTGTTGTTTTAATGAAAAGCCTTTCAAATTGCTCTTTAAAAGGATATGCTTCGCCACTTTTATTAGTTGTTAATTCTGTTTTTAACTACCTATTGTTGGCAATATCCTCTTAGCTTGAATGCAATCTCTTTTCCTAGCGACTCTATCCATTTTTAGTTCATTGATTCACTGGTTTGGCTTTTTTTTTCTCCCCTGGATTTCTAAAGCAGGAGAAGTTAAAAGAAATTCTTAATTGTTTACTTCATTGTTTGGGCACTGATATCAGCATTGACATCTGGAGGAATATAAACAGATTTGAAAGACTTTTCCTTGTTCGTGTACTGAAGGGAGCTTTGCTATGTGAAATTGATTTAAGTTTCCAAATATGGGTCAGATAAACTGAAATAATCTTTCCTGAGTTCATGTTGTTCTTTCTGGCTACTTATATGTAGGGGTTTTTTGGTATTAAATAATGTCTGGAGGCTTCAAGCAGTGTCAGATTCTGATATCATGGGGATCAGTGGTTAACCCTACAGCAGGGGCTTGGTTTTTACTCCACTGTGCATTAATTCTTGTGTCTTGGAATTGCTGTTACTCCCACCACGACTTCTTTCCTTCCGCAGCTGAATTTTGAGTTCTGCATTTACTCAAACTGCTGGAAATTCTGTAGGATGCTTTCAGAGAGGAGAGGCAGGTTTGTGAGGCAGTCAGGGTACCCCAACCTCAAACACCCCAGCTGTGACAGAGCTGCCCCAAGGAGCAGGGATGAGATCCAAGATCTGTTCTGTGGGTCTCCTGTGGGAGATTCCCATGGAATGTGTGTGGTTTTCCAGGGAGAAACGGGAGAGGGGCTTGGAATCCACCACATAGCCTTTGCCAATAGAGACATAATTAATAATTAATTCATTTCTCTCGAAATTCCTGTGTTTGGATGCCCACAACTGCACTTCTCTGATGTGAGCAAGCAGCAAGTGGTGGTGGTTGTGGGCAGGGGGGATCTGCTGAGGTTTCAGACTGGTTTGTGTGGAGCAAAGCGCTCAAACTGGTGTGAACATCATCAGTACAGGGCATCCCCACTCATTATTTACTGCTCAGCTTGGAGGGGATTCAGGGCTCAGCCAAGCCCTGGCACTGTCCCCTCTCCCCAAAGGTGCAGCCCCGTGGGGGTTTTCCCTTGGCATTTCCCTTGGCAATCCATAGGAACGTTCCATTTATTTTCTATAACGTCTAAATCATTAGAAGAAAAGCTTTGGGGTGCAATATGAGAGTGACAAAGATAATTACAGTTTTAAAGCCTTAAGAGGTTTCATGCATCATATAAAATTTTACATTCCACCACCAATTTAAATCAATTACGATCTTTAAATCTATAATTGTGCTATTTAAAGCATTTTAAAGGGCACAATGCATGTGGTATTTCACTGTGTTCTCGAGTATTTTCACAACAGATCTATTTATTGTGTGAAAGCATCTAGAGGCTATTAAAAGCTGATCAGAGGCATTATTAACTCTTTAGTCTGTCTCCTTAATGCAAGAAGCAGATATGCTTAGGCGTTATTTATCACTTAGTCTCAGTTGTGCTGAATTTCTCAGCCTTTAGTCACAATAATCGTGGCAAAGCCTGGGATAGATCATGCAGAGTGTCCTCATCACGCCAGACCAATGACTGCTCCGTGCCTGGCTGAGCAGGGATTTGCTTTCCTACTGCAACAAGGCAAAGAAACAGAGACTTTTCTAATTTATCCTTTTCATGCTGGATCTAGATCACTGCACAGGTAAAGATGGGGCTCTGCATTCTTCGTGCAAAGCCTTTTTCCTCTCCCTGCGTTTGGTTTATATCGAGGGGTTCACCCTCTCTTTAAGCTACTTCATTGTTACTGTTCTTAGGAAAAAACTGTGATTGTCTTTCAAAATCCTGAACCAGAAGTTTCAAGTGAATATCATTTTGGTGAGCCTTATCATTTTTGTTTTAATGGAAGTTGAGACATCTGACATTTGATGTTTCTAAATTCATGCAAAAATTGAATTTCTGATCAACATCTTTTCCTTCAACTTTGCTCCACTGAGATTTTTAACTGTACAAAAATAAGGAAGCACAAGTGAAGGACTGGAAGTCAAATTAAAGTATCTCCGTAACTGTGTTTTAAAAATATGGAGAGTCGAGGGGCTCCATATTTCCAGTCATTCTAACAGCAAATCTTGGCTGCCCCACTGTCCCTATATTCAGGATTAAACAAACAAAAAACCACACACACCCCCCAAAACCAGCCAACCAAAAAAAAAAAAAAGAGAAAACAATACCCACTGTCTTTCATTAGCAATTACTGCTGGTGAAAATTTGAGATATTCCCATGTCCACGTCACTGCGGCTCAGATGGTCATTAGTGGAAGCTGATGGCAATAAAATACTCTTCAAATAATTAGTCACCTTTTGGGGAGGGCCGAGGGGAGGGGAGCTGCTTGTTGGTTTTCAAACATTACTTTAAGTGGGAGCTTTGATGCTCTGTGGGCAAACGCCAGCCCCAGGATTTCTGACAGGAATCTCCATTATCATGGAAGCAGTTCTGAAACTGCTGAATGGGTGGACACAGCCTGGGTGTTTTTTTAATAGAAACAGAGCCGTGGGTAAAGTGCCTCTGTGGTGCAGGGAGTGCTGCTTGCAAAGATCCTTTTCTCCTTCAGTTCCAAACCCAAACAGCACATAGTACCAACAGCAAAAACTGGTTTTCTTCTTAAATAGCTGGGATTCACTAGTTCACGTGTTCCCCTGGGAATCAGCAGTGGTGAATGCATTTGCTTCTTAAAGAGTAGGCAGGATTTTCAGTGCTTAAAAAGCTAATAAATAAAATAAATAGTAAAAAAGGGGCCCTGCACTCTGCCTGCCCTGGGGAAAGAATTGTCCTGTCCCCAGGTAACAGCCTGGATGTGTAAATTTTGATCCTCTGCCTCAGTTTATGTGATTTGGAGAGGAACTGATGGGAGCTGGTGATGTGCAGAGCTGAAACAGGGATTGCTGAGCTCAGAGAGGCACAAATTGATTATTTCCCAGACCTTGCCAGGTATCTGTGGGGTCAGTGCCCACAATGCAGTTCCCCAGATGGATCTCCCCGCGGTTTGCTGGCGGTGGGGTTTGTTCTGGGGGAGGAACCCGGCCCCGAGCTGAGAGCAGCAGTTGTGGGGCAGGCAGGACACGAGGCTGGGTCTGTCCCCCCTGGAGGGACAGCAGCGTTGTCCTTGCGCTCCCAGGGACACGAACCCCCTCCCATGAGCAGCAGTGTCACTGGAATTAATGTCCCAAGCACCGAGATAACGCTGTGAGAGCTCTCCCCACGCAGCACACGGGAAATTGGATGCAGCACCTTTTCCCAGAGGATTTCCTCTGGGAACATCGGCTGGAGGAGCTCGTTTGAAACCATCCCCTGGCTGCTGCTTTGTACCAAGGGCAGGATTTTTCATGTTCTGACATCTCCAGCACTGACTTGGGTGGAAGTCAGAGCAGGGAGGGGAAAAGCCAGGAAAGCTGCTCCCAAAAGCAGTGTGTAACCTCAGACGTGCCCACGTCCTTTGGTTGGTGGGTTAAATATTAGTTTCTGACCCTGTTCCCATTTGCCAGACTTCAGGATTTCAGTGGGGCACTTCCAATAAGATTTACCTTTTCTTGCTTATTAAAAACAGAGCAGATTGATCTGTTAATCCTGCAGGTCTCTGGCTCCTGGCTGCCAAAGACACTTTATTTTCCTCGCTGCCTTTCCCTCATGTGAGGAGTTTGGTGCTGTTGTGGGGTGTAACAGCAGAAGGCGTCAGCTCCCCTCCCGTTGCACAGATTAGGAAAAGCTCCAAAGGGAGTCAGTGTGGCAGGGGAGGGGCTTTGGCAGTGATTCTGCATCCCCTGGCACTGCCAGGATCCAGTCTCAGTTCTCTCTCTCTCAGCTCGTGCGGTGCCATCGGTGCGGGCTGTGCCACACCCGGAGCCTCCCTGGGCTTCCTTTTCCAGAGGGATTTGGAGCTGGACAAACTGACTCCCTCACCCGGGCAGCACAGAGGGGCTGAACGAAGCTGTGGCTCTGAGCTGGTTTCTGCAAAAGGCCCAGACCATTAAAACTGGAATAAAACAGATGGTGGAGAGTGGAATAGGATTTTTGGGTATCAAAGATATCGATATCTGAAGTTACTGCACTAAAAAGCAGCAAAGAAACCACCACAAACCTCCAGAATGGACATTAAAAACCATCAAGGCTGGCATATTTGGGGGAAATCTAGGTTTTAGTTTTAATATGTTTCTATGAGGGCGAACTCAATAAAGTTGTTGGTGTTGGAGGTCGAAAGCAACAATCTCCATAATGAAAATGCCATCCAAGTGCAATATTTCACAAAAAGCAAAAAAAACCCTACCCTGCATTAAAAATATTTTCCTCCCAAAGTATCCAGAGAACCAGCCCAGTAAATAATGTCACTACAGGCTAAATAGATTTGGAGATGATAAGTCTTTTATTTTTGCAATAATAGTAGCAAATAAAAAAAGGCCATTTAAAATCTGAACAATGTTTTTTATGTTCAAATAACAAATATAAATTTCCGAGTGGTTATCTCCGTATTTCTTAATGATAATGCATTCCCAGTTCTAACAGCAGCAAATACCCATTTTCACTCCAGAATTAAGTTATCCTGTAAAGTAACAGCAACTGATAGGAGGAGTTTATAGTGAGTATAGAGATTATTGATTCTTAATGCATAAAGGATCCATAATGCAAACATCAGTGACAAAATATTTTTGCATTTTATTTCTATATTTATTTGGAAAGTCTATAACTGCAATGGCTTATTTTACTAAGCTGAGAAAAAGTATAAAATGCTTTGGAATACTCTGAGCTACAAAGGTAATAAGTGCTTAGATTATTGGATAAAATGTGGTTTTCTTTGAGCAGAATACATCAAAAGAATCAGTTTAGGATTTCTGAGTGACATCATTGAAGGATATTCACCTTCCTGCAAGTGCAGCAAAGCCAAAGCATCACTCAGAGCTCTGTGCTGACAATCAGAGATGGACAAACAACCAAGAACGATCATCCTACAAAGTAATCTGGTTTTTATACATGGGTCCTCAGCAATCCTGACCGACCCCTAAACAGCCCTTTTAGATACACATGAGAAGCAGTGAGACATTTACAGGGGAACAGCTCCACTTCCATTTCCCAAGATTTTTTTTTTTTTGCTGCAAAAGAAATCACTGTAGGAACATGAGACTTTTAAACTCACAAAAATAACTCAGCGTTGCCCTTTTAAATTGTTTCCACTGACAACCGAAGTCACGGTGGCATTTGTTCCTGCGGATCCCAGCACACACATGTATCCATAATGATCCATCCCTCGGATGGCACAGCTCTTCTGTGCTTGCTACCTGTCAGGCTTGTACTCCAGAACCTTGAATATCAGTGACTCACTAATGTTTTATGATATTTTACCTCACTTTATGGTAGTCATTTATGACAAGACCAGAATGACATAAACTGCCATAAAGCAAAGCAATGCAATCACACAAATGACCATAAATCAAGATAGCAACAGAAAAAGGTCATAAAAAGGGAAGAAAATTGGAGAAAACAACATTTGAGTTCAGATTCTGAAGTCTGGAGTTAGCAGCACCGAACTTCAGGACAGATGGATGTGAGCAGGCAGAGAATTCAGTGTTCCACTGATACCAATCATTTTGGGAGGCACTGACAGTGATGCATAGATGGGCTTTCGTTACTTTTAAGGCTGTTATGAAGTATAAAGAGTTTATTGCAAGCACGTGAATGGGCTTTTTTTCTCCTGTGAAGTTATCTGAGCTTTGTCCTACACCCCAAGCAATTCCCAGATCGGATGACCTCTGGAACAGCTCTTCTATAATCTCGATTTATCTTCTGTTTTAAATGAAAAATGCTTGCCTGGTAACCAAGTTGGCCACCTCTAAAAGAAAGGGGTCAGGATGCTCTTCCCTCAGAAGGCTTTTCTTGGTGTGAAGGAGCAGCTCCTAACCAGGGTGGGAGTTGACGTGTCCAGGGTGGTCAGTGGGGATCAGATGGATTTAGGATTGCGGGTGGGTGGGGCTGGAGCTGTGGTTTTGTGTGAGGTCCCCTTGGTGATGGGGAGGAGAGCAGGAGCAGATGACATCAGGGAGGACAAGGAGCCCAGGATCGGAGCCTAATGGGGCAGCAGGAGCTGTAAGCAATGAGGTGTAACGGGACGTAAACCACACCTTAAAGTTATACCCCCATAAAAATGAGAAACTGCTGGTGGTGCAGATAACAGCATTTATGAGGAGAATTTATGGGCTGCTCATGTGGTATAAATATATACAGTACACAAACACCAGTGGGAATAAATTCCACTGGACAACCCTGTTATTTTAACAGTAACCTTGAAAATATTATGTTATTTAACTGTAGAAAGTGCTAAAGGAACAATACATAATTTAATCCCCTCCTCTCCCCTGTCCAGCTCACCTCTGTTTCAGCAGCAATGGCGTTGTAAGAAGTGCACTAAGATAAACACTGATAGTTAATTGCATTTATTTTAACATCCTTGTGCTTCCCCATCCACCCCCTTGTGCTTTCAGCCTCTTTCTGAAGGAGCTGAAGTGCTCGAAAAACTCTGAGGACATATTTTTATCCCTAATCTTGATCCAAGACCTCTAATTTTTCCCCTGCTCTGTTTCTCCATTCGTGAAGTGAGTTGCTTTCCTCTTTCATAGTCTCACTTGTGCTCACAACTGCCAGAACCATTTCTGGTCGTTTCTTTAAATTCTTCCTTGTCAGAGGACACCAGAGTAGTAAACGCAGATGACAGAAATGTAGCAGATAAGCAAAAAAAAAAAAAAAGAAAAACAAACTCAAAAACCCCAGAGCACTTGAGCTGAGAGCTCCTGAGCAAGTGCCTTTGCAGGGAGCTGAGCTGGGGAGCCAAGACATCAAATTGAGGGGTGCAGCACAGGGATGGGCAGCACAGGGATGGGGAGAGCAGGGATGGGCAGCACAGGGATGGGCAGAGCAGGGATGGGCAGCGCAGGGATGGGGAGCACAGGGATGGGCAGCACAGGGATGGGCAGCACAGGGATGGGGAGCGCAGGGATGGGCAGCACAGGGATGGGCAGCACAGGGATGGGCAGCACAGGGATGGGCAGCGCAGGGATGGGCAGCTCCTGTCCTGCCCTGTGCCTCCACGGGGCTCTGTGCTCAGGGACAGTTTGGTTCCCTTCTTGTCCCTCTGCAGGACAACACCTGGAATATTTAGGATTGCTGCAGTTCGCTCCTTTCCGGAGCCAGGATGGTTTCACCTGCGAGTCCCACACGGGCAGAGAGGCAGGAGATGCCAGCGGGGCAGGGGCTCTGAGGCACAAGGGACACACGAAGAAGGGGTTGGGGATCCATGAGGAGCTGCAGTGCCTGGGTGCTCCACCTTGTCTTAATTCCCTGTTGGTTCCCTATCCAGGGCAGGAGACAGCATTTGGGAAAGGAGAATGCCATGCCCTGCACTCCAGGAGAAAATTTGTTTGCCTTTCCAACTCTTTCCAGCTCCGATTTTAGGAGTTATTCACCAAGGTGTAAATTCCCTTTGCCTGTGCTCTTGCTGCCAAGAAAGTAAAGTAGGACAAGTTAACAGAGTGATCCAAGAGGAAAGGAAAAGCTGGGATCTTAATTTTTGATGCAGTCTATGTGTTCTCATTATTACATTGTCTGTTTGTATTACTTTTGATTTATAATGTAATTGGGGAACTATACAAATGTTAATGGGAAAGATACTGTTCTGAATATGACAAAGTTGTTTACTAATTGTTGCCTTTAACTTGGGCTAATTTTGTAGTATTGAAATATTTAAAAATGTTTTATTTCTTTATTTTTGGTTGTCATGAAAGCGTTGTTTGGTTTAAACTCCATTCTCAGATGAGCTGAGCTCCCTCCCCCTTTAAAAGTAGGAAAATAGTGTAAATTAAAAATTTGTTACACTGGGGTTCAATCTCAAACCTTTAGGCAAGCCCATCCATTTTGTTAAATATTTAGATGAGAAATCGTTGCTTGGCTGTTTATTTATTTATTTTTCCAACATCCACCGTGCTGCTCATTATCTTAGGGGAGATGGAGAATATTGCAATGATTATTAGTAAGCCTGGTAATGAGATTACTGAACCATTTGCAGTTGACTTTTTTTTGTGATGCGTAATTACAGGGGTTTATTTACAGTGCCTTTAGAGGGTTTGGTTTTGTTTTTGCCTTTTAATGATTCACATTTATATCCTTTGTTCTTCGTGGAAGGGATGAGATTGTATCTCTGGGTGTTTTGCATTTCTCCCTTCCTAACACTCCCCCTGAAATGAGTGCTGCACTTCAGAGGGAAGAAAGCAGCTCTTACCCAGCCAAGTGATCCCCATCCTGAAAGCTCTTTTATACCTGAGTAATCTGACTGATATTAATTGGGAATACTCAGGTAAATAGGATTATTTGTGCATTTATCCTGGGTGATTCTCCCAGCCCGTGCTCAAGTCAATGGAGAGAGTCTCATCGACTCTCTTTGGCCTTGTCTGTCTCATAAATGTGATTTATTAATAGAAAACAGTAGAAGGGAAGAGCTGCTCTGCAGGCCTTAAATATCTCATAACTGGGAGTTGTTAAGGTTGGTCACATCATTGTCACATTTATTACTCCCATTCCTGACTGTTGCCCACTTTTCCACCAAAACAACTGTGAATTCAGCCATGATTTTAGTGGGGGACTCCTGCTGTGGAGGGGGAAAAGAAGAAGAAAAGAGATTTGGGGCAGTTACTGGGAACAGGTACAGGAGAGTCCTTGGGGAAGACGGAACGGTGGAATAAAGATGCCCTGGTGCTACAGGACTTATTCTGGAAGACAGAAGCCTTTATTTAGAGAGCACAAGGGTTAGACGTGAAAATACAATATCTTTGTTTTCCTGGTGACTCAAAGTCTGTAACATCGAGTTAAAGCTCTCCCATTGCCTCAGTGGGCTCGGTTTCATTGTAAGGCAGTGACACCTTTAAAGCTCTTTTTGCCTCCTTGTTTTGCCAGATTTATTTACAATAGGTTCCATTCTCAATTCAGGTAGAAAAATGTAAAAATTTTATGCACCAGCTTTAATCACCTAAATAGGGCACAGGCAAAAAGATGAAAATTGGGGTTAATATGTGACATTAAAGTTATGGCTCTAACCCAAGCTATTATTTAGAAATCAGTGGGATGTTTCATTTGTAAAAATTGCAAGTTCTGGGATTCCTTTCATGTTCAAAAGCAGATCTGTGTTTAATGCTTGAAATTTATATAAATCCACAGTTAAAATGCCTTAAATGCAAAATTTATTTTTTCCGTCAGGAGAAAGCAAGTCACTTGCTGTAAAAACCCAAAACCACACAGAACATTTCAGTTTAGCTGCAAAAAAATTAGAATGTAAAAAAAAAAAAAAAACCAAAAGGACAAGAAGCTCCAGAATAATTGCATTTCCTTGTAGAATAATGCCAAAGCTAAAAACTTGTTTATTTTATCTCAGGATGTGTCTGTTGACTGCTTCATTACAGCAAGAATAAAACTGCACCACAAAAGGATCCGTGACTTATCCAAGGCAATTTAAAGCCAGATCCCAACCACCCTGGCTGTAGCAGAAATCCTCTCTGCAAATTAAATGGATCGGTCTGTGGAGAGTCGGTGGAAGGGAAGGACGATGATCGCTCCCAGTATGTAACTCCCATTCCAGCTGTGAGCTGTAATGCTGAATCTACCTAAGCCAGGATTAAGAACCCAACACACCCCTTTATTTTTGACCTGCCACGTTTATGTTCCTCTGAGCCTAGGTTGTGTGAGCTGGCTCGCAGCACTGCTGCGTTCTGCTCCTTTTCTCTCTAAAAGCACATGAATAATCTCACCTGAAGAGCACAAGGCAGTGACAGCCACCACGTACACACTCGATTTCTGAAGTGCTGCCTCACAAAGCCAGCGAACCTAATTAGAATAAACCCTTTCTTAGAAAGGAAAAGGTCCAAAAAACCCCTATATTGAACAACCGGGGTTAATTTCACTCTGTGAAATTCCAGATTCAGCTAAAGTGCCATCACCTCGTTGGGATAACTTGTCACACTGCTGGAATTTAAGCACCAGTGATCTACTGGGAGTAAACATCCTTATGTACAGTGGCTAAAGGATGGGCACCCTGGGGTTTCTACCAAGCCTCCAAGACCATATATTGATGCTGGGCTCGTTCCTTTCCCTGGTTCTGAGGCACAATTAATCATCTCACTAAGGTGCCCTGTGTGGTCCATAATTAATATTATACATGGACTTGGGAAGAAAGCTTTGGGGGGGATCTGGATGATCCAAAAGAAATATGGCACCTCCTTTATATTCAACAGCGAGCCGCAGTTGAGTCTGCGTGGTGGAGATTGAGCTGCTCCAGTTTGAAAGATGAGGAGTGATGAGAATGTTTCTTTTTCACCCCTCGCCCCCCAACACTTGCAGCATTCTCTCTGTTCAAACACTGCCCTGGTGTTAATTTTTGCCAAAAGTGAAAGAGAGGGTGAAAAATCATTAATTCAATTTCTCACTGGTTTGCCTCTGGTGATTGCTGTCACTTCAGGTAATAGCTTGTCTGTGGTTCTGACCCAATTCTTACACCAGTCCCTCCATACTCAACCAATTAATCTAATGGTTCATTAATTGCAAACATCTGAAATCATTAGAACCTGATTGAGCACAAAAGCATCAAATCCCGTGAAGCTGTGACTGCTTAGCCAGCAAATGGTCTCATTGCAAAGGAATGTCAATGTTTATAGTAAATGTAACCTAAACTGGGGTGTTCATTGACATATCCCTCCATTTGTATACAACGGCTCTGACATCTATCAGTTCAAGAGTGCATGATTTATCCACTGCTATATCCTGGAACTGACAAGCCAAAGATTACAGCTTAACCTACATGAAAGCAGAGGCTGTATGTATTCCTAAAATAAATATTTAGTAACTGACAAGCTCTGGTTAATATTAATTCCTGATAGAAAGCAGTCAATTTAAGCTTACTTCATGCCAAAATCTATTTGTATTTTGTAAATCATTTTTCATGAATATAGTCTGGAGAGAATGTGTAAGTGGGGGTGGGTGGCTGTAGCAGTTGCATTTTATATCTCCCACATCTGCATTAAGGAGAACCCTTCGTGTGCCAGGGAAGTGTGGAAGAGCACACACAGCACTGGGACGGGGACTGGGAAATTGAGACTTGATTAAGTGAATCTAGTGAGCATGAAAGATGCCAAATTGGGCATTCTGGAGCGTGAAGCCTCCTGTTCGTCCGTGGGGGACCCAGCACAGGTAGCAGTACACATCACTGCCACACGGCATCAGGGACACCTCTGTCACCTCGATGTGGAGACAGGTCCAGACCCAGTCACGTGTACTCACAGGTCTGTCTGGGATTTTTCTCTTTTTCTTTGTTTCTCTTTAGTGCTCTGCTCTGGTTGACGAGGCGGTGATTGGTCAAAGGCTGGACCTGATCTTGGAGGCCTTTTCCAACCTCAATGACTCTGTGATTCTTCTTCTGTTTGTTTTTAGAGGCTACTGATTGTTCTACTGATAGATAAATAGAGAAAGAGATGAAAACGTCCATTAGGATGTTCCTGAGCATCGGCACTCCCCAAAATGTTTCTGCCGTGCTGCTCTGGTGCCAGCTGCCTTCCCACAGGGTCCAGTCTGGGGCCACTTGTCCCCACTGTCGCCAGCATGGCTATTGTAAAGGGGGAATGATATTTTCCTGTTGAACACATGTTTTGATAGATGTCTTCATGGGAAAACTCACTGGGCTGCTCAGTTTATGGTTACAAGTATGAAACTTTCTGCACAGTGCAGATGCAAGTTCATCCCGCCCCTGCACAGGGCAGATGCTGAGTTGGTGATGTAACAAACGTGAGCACTGTGTGTTCCTCAGACAGGATAAAATCGTGACTACACTCACCTAGGTCTGCATTTCAGACCCTCAAACCACCTCTGACATAAATGTGTGTGTGAAACTCATCCTTGTGCTCCTAAAAGCCCTCACTGAGCAGAAGGGGAAGGACTGGGCCTACCCTTCCCCAACTGCAGTCACAGTAAGCAGCCCACAGAGTCACGTCCAGCACTGAAATATTCCCATTTAAAAGATGGATAACAAGGGTGCAGAGTGATACCAAAGTGCTCAAAGTCCATGTGAGCAGGATCCTTCTGCTCCTGCAGATAACAGTGGGGAGAGCCAGGGCTGGGGCTGCTCGGGGAAGGAGCAGGCTGTGTGCTCCTGGCAGGAGATGAGCAGTATCAGTAGCCCTAATGATCCAGGGCAGTGGCCTGAGGAAGTCCTTGGAGTGTGGTTTCCTTTATCACTTTTACTGGGCTGCCCTTTGGGGATGAGTTATGATCTGCTGGTTTGATCTTTTGTATTGTGTGTGGGGTTATTGCACCTTTTAGTTCCTGACAGCAGTAGTAAAGCTGCCAAGTATTACTTAAAGTGTGGGAATGTTTACAAGAACTCAGCAAAGGAGAGTGCCTGGTGTTCAGAGGGCTGAGAGAGCAAGAAACATCATCAGCCACCGGCCAAACGGGGTGCTGGGTGCAGCAGCTCGCTTTGGAGTTACCTTTTCCAGCTGCTGGAATGAGCCTTTATCAGAATCCAAGGGCTACAAGCAACGTAAATCATAAAAAGCACAATTCCAGGATGTATCTGTGCTTGACTTTAAGGAGAACTGCATGTGATTCTCTATATTCCTGTATGTTCCCATCTGCTGTGGAGTTACTGCAGACGAAATCCCAAAGCATGTTTGTTCTGAACATGAAATTTTCGGTTTTTGACAGTGTTCTAATGGAATCATAGTTCAAAATATTCCGTGAAAACATTACACTCCCCCGTCATTAAGGTGAATTTTGTTTGCATGCTCTTTTCCCAGAACACTGATGTTAATTTTTGCTTAACTTTAGTCTTACAAGGTATGAAGCAATTTAACAGACTCGGTAACCTTTCATTAAAGTTCAGTGCAGTACTTAAGCATGTTGGGTGCATTAATTGTTAGCTGACAGCTATTATTTCTGAGAAACCCTTTTGTAGGAAAATTTCTGCTTGATGGATTGGATTTTACAAAATTTGCATTTCACTGAGCCAGAGTTAACTGGTGCTTAGAGCTACAGTAGATATTTAAATTGGAAAACAATCATTCTTCAGACTATTGTTAAATATCTGTTAAAACTATGAAACTTGTTTAGGATAAACTTGATTATGGAGCTCATATCCCTGCAATGTTGGCTTTGACACATCGTTATAACAAAACTGGATTTTAATATAGATAGAACTGAAGTCTGCACCCAGTCCTGAGGGCTGGCGCAAGGGAAAGCCAGGAAAATCAGCAGTTTTGTGTGTTTCTAAAGCCGTGGCTGAGAGCTGGAGTCAGATATATGTATTTCCTGCCGAGGATGCTATTAGGCGGTGTAATGCAGGGTGAGCAGCTCTCCGAGGCGCCGGGGAGCGTGGAATTTCTCAGGTAGTAAACTCGGAAGACTTTAATGGATTAGCAGAGTTTTCCTGGCTACTGACTTTGCAATGACCCTTGCGTGCAGCAGACGGAGCTCCCAGAGCTCTGCACCAGCCAGAGGGATATTGGAGCACCAGCGTTTTCCAGTTTACTCACTGGGGTAGCACCAGCACGGGGGAGGCACCGAGAAAGGAGTGCAAAACACCAAATCTCTGCAAACGGGGAGGAGGAGGAGCTGATGGTGATGAAAGAGGGGTGAAGCAGCTTGGGCAGAACATGAGAGTTCTGTGCTTGAGCCAGTTGGTTACCAGTGCTCCAGAAGAGAGAGCAGAGCAGCTGGCAGGGGCTGGGTTAGAAATAAGAACTGAAGGAAGGCAGAGCCCACGCACACAGCAAATGAGGACAGCAGATCTGAAGGCACCTGGCTCATTATGCTGACCCACAGCAAAGATGCTGGGAGGGCTGGGGACCAAGAAAGAGGAAACCAAAATGTCCAACAACGAGGATGAACTGAGCTGAGGGAGGAATTATAGAGCACAAAACATTCCTAAATTGCTAAGATCCAGTAACAGAGAGATGTTATTTACAAGTGTGGAGCACTGGGTCTGTGCTGTTGTATATACTCTGATTTTATCACTGACCCACCAGCATTAGGAGCAGTTGAATTTTTTTTAATTTCAATACACATCTGTGTATCCTCTCTGATCACAGCTCCATCCATGCCATCATCACTCCCAGCTGCCAATACATTCCAGTGAAACCTGGTGAAATAGAAATCCAGGAACATTTCTGAAGAGTCATGACCATAAATGTACAAGTAACAGCACCAATATTGTATTATTTTTTTTTTTACTTAAGTTGTTAAAAATGTAACACAACTTTTCGGTAATGACAGAATAAATTAATATTTTTTTGATTATGTCAAAGATCTGAGTAAAAGTTGAGTCATGCCTACCTATCAGTAAATCAATTACGTGCTGTAATTTGGTAAATTTAGCTGACTTTAACCACTAATCTTGGATGCTTTATTAAATACAGAAGAGTAGCAAGAAATTCCTTAGATCATCAGTATTATCTCATCAGGAGTGGAAAGGAAATGTTTCTTCCTTCCATATCCTAGAAATCTGATGGGGAAAGGAGAGGACAGACAGAAAAGTGAGTTAATTATTCAAGAAGGAGTTTCCTCTTCAGCAAATTCCTCTCTCAGCTCAGCCCAACCTTGTCATTACATGGCTTCTAATTTTAGGAAGAATTTGGATAGCAGGTCAGAACTTTAACATTTCACTGCAGAGTGCGTGTCACCGAAAATGGTCGAGTATTTTCACTTCTTTATTAATTAAGGGTCTCATGGTGAGACCTCACATCCCCAAGTTCTTTGTGTGTTCTCTTTCTTCAAAAATGTTCTTTGTTTTTATGCTCAAGAGGGAGAAAGGAGAAATAACTCAATGCTGCAATTTTAGCAGCATCCACCCCACTGTCCTTTCCATTCCCACGAGTCCATTATCCCACAGGTCCCCTGCATCTGTCACTGGATGGGAACGAGCCCCTTGGGTGGAATTCAATCAATACCTTGACCTTCAGCAAAATCCTTTGTTTGTATCAAGTAGACAATGAAAAAAAAAATCATATTAAATGGAAAAATAGCATTTTCATGATAGGTAGGACACAGAATCCATGGATGCTAAGTTTGGGCACTGCTTGGGAAATGGAGACAGTGGGGCAGAAAACATGGGAATCTGAGTTATTGTCATTCAGATTGCTCGTGAGCTCTGGGATATTTGTGAGATAAAGGCTGAGATCTGTCACATTTGCACTTTGTGCTGAGGTCACCCATACACAGAGAGCGATTTTTCCAAGATGTAATATCTGTTAGAAAAATGAAAATAAAAAGAAAGCAGAGCTCATTTAGGGAATCTTCATTATTGGGTGTGGCAGAAGGGGAAAAGCAGGAAAATCTACAAAGAGATCACGTGAAACAGAGCTTGAGAGATCAATTTTACGTTGGTTAAAGCAGAAAATTGGCCATATTTTCATGAGGGAATTGCCATAATTGTGTTCTCATGTTTTTAAAATGAAGCATTCCCCAAGGCAGTGAAGGCTGGGGAAAATACCTCAGTGGAAATGCTGGGCTTCAAAAATATAACAAGTGGGTTGGTCACTTGTGTGGTGCTCTGAGAGTCAAAGTTAGAGGATCTGTGACAAAAAGATGTTGGGATGTGCAACACACCTTGTGCTGTTACTGGACTGGTTGGGAAACGTGGAAAAACACAGGCAGGAATGTGAGCAAACAATTTGTTTGGGATTTTCTTGGCAAAAATTGTATTTTGATTGAAAGCTTTTGAGCAATTCTATTAAAGAAAAGCATTAAGTCTTCAGAATTTCTGTTGAAACTGAATTTCTCCTGGAAGTGTTCTAGGAATGGATTACAGGGATGCTTGGGACAACAGGATAACTCCTCCAACAGCTTTGAAAATAGAGGAGTTAAAGGAAAACCTGCTCAGTTCACACTCTGCTACCTTGATAGATGTATTTTATTTCTTAATCTAACACACATTTCCAAATGAGGCATCTTCTTGCTCAAATGGCATTTCTGTATCTGAGTATCTGTGGTTTAGTCTACCTTATCTGTAAATTAGGTAGGGAGGTGCAAAATTCGTGACCCCAGCTCTGTGGCCATTTTTCCTGCAAAAAGGTGTTTGAAGAAAATTTTACGTTATTAAATACAAAAGTCATATTTGGGAAAATCTATCCTAATTAACTTTCCTTTTGAGTTCTTTATAAACTCTGATACCTTTTGCATATTCAGTCGTAACCAGAGATGACCAAAACATTCCACCTTCAACTTGTTTTAGTATAAATTTTTCCAACGAAGGGCAGAGATAGAGAAGAACGTATAAAATGTGAGAAGATTCTTAAAAGGAAATAGATAAATAGGAAATATATCCATTATTCCCTGCTAACTTTTAATCATCTCAGATTCAAAAGACAGCTTGCATTCTTCGTTGACAGAGAGCCACTCCAGGAGTGTAATCATAGTAAAATTCACAGCTAGGATAATGTACAACCGGAATTCTGTCTGGAGGAACTGAGGTATGCCTTGGAGGAATGCATTAGATGCTATGGTTAATTAACTAATTTACTCAATCAAGTTTAACAGTGGTTTTAACTTTAATGGCACCATTACATTTTAATATGAAAATAACAGGCTGGGTTCCCGGCGCTCCCTGCAGCCCGCCTCCTCTCCACCATCCACTTCACAACTGGATTCTGATTTGTGACGTCTTAAACCTCCTTGTAATGTCAAGCACACGTATTCCAACGTGTGCAGGAGCACTCTCCGTGCCCACCTTGCACATCCAGCCTGCATTCCCCAGGAATCACGGACATTACACACGTGGAAACACAAGTTAGGCTCGTTTCAGTTGTGCTTGAGGGACGTTCTCAAAGGAGATCTGGAGTTGCTGTTCCCTGGCAGAATTCCCTGTCTGTGCCTGGCTTCCCGCTGGCACAGCTGGGTCCTTCCAGGCTGCAAGGGAAAACGAAGCAAAGGGGAAAAGGGTTCACTCTGTGCTCCCTGGTTTGGTGAAGGAAGGCTCTTCTCCTTCCTTAAAATCGTCAGCCACAGACCCTTGAGATGTTCCTGTCCCCACGGCAAAGTCCATCCTGGCTGCACTCTCCCCCACACATCCTTGTGAGCTTTTCGGCTTTATGGAACATAAATATTCTACGGATCCCTTGAATGTCGTATCTTGATATTCTTAGACAACCCCGACAACCATGCTTCACTCTGTGTCTTATTTTTGTCTGATCTAATTAATATTAAACACTAAATTAAACGTGACTGGGGAAATCCTGCTCCCCAGTATGCCACTAGTTTCCATCTGCAGCCCATCAGCAAATAAGTGTGGGGGGAATTGTGCCCAAAACTGGCAAGAGGAGGCAACTGATGCCTTATTTCTAGAAAAAGATGGAAAAGGTACCTTCAAGCTGTGTCAGGCAGAGAATGTGCAGCTCTCCCTGTCAATGGGTTGCTGTGGGTAAAGTAGAAAAAGCCTCATTTTTAGGTTGGGGTTTTGTTGAGTAACACCCTTTAAAATATGGTCACGCAGAATATGGTGACCAGGACTTGGTGTGGAAAGTCCATGTGGCTTCCACAAGGCCCAGACATCCAGTTTGGTGGCTGGCACAGCTGAGGGAACTCTGTTCCTTCATGGAAGAAAACATTTGGATGCTTAGAAGACACAGAATCCTAGAATCACTGAGCGGGAAAAAACCTCCAAGGCCACAGAGGCCGAGCTGTGCCTGATCCCAAATTTGTCCCCAGCCCAGAGCACTCAGTGCCACCTCCAGCCCTTCCTTGGACACCTCCAGGGATGGGCACTCCAAACCTCCCTGGGCAGCCCCTGCCAAGGCCTGAGCACCCTTTCCATGGGGAAATTCCTGCTGATGCCCACCCTGAGCCTCCCCTGGCCCAGCCTGAGGCCGTTCCCTCTCCTCCTGTCCCTGTTCCCCAGGAGCAGAGACCAATCCCCACTTTGCTACAACCTCCAAGTCTCCCTTGGGAACTCCAGTGGCCAGGACAGAGCATTCAGAGCCCCTGGGGCTGTCCCCACGTGGGTCACAGCAGAGGATGAGGTGTTAGGGGTGAGGGTTGGACGCAGCAGCTGGAAAAGGCAGAGATTCCTGGTGGCAGAGGACACCTCGCTGCTGGGTACCCACATCCAGCTGATAACAGATTTCATCTGATTGTGGCAAGGGACAGTAAATCACAGCTAAACACTTATATGTGATTTTATAGAGAATTTTTATTATCATAGGTACAAAGGCCGTACTTTGGAGATTAACTGGCAAAAGTTTTACAAGGCAGTGGAGATAATGAATCACAAATTCTGTGAGGGTGAACCTCCCGTGCTGAATCCGAGTACAGCTGTCTCATATTTGCTCTGTGTGCATTTTGCTACCAGTAATTTTGTCATCAATTTTCATATTTTGTTTAAACATATTTGTCTTTTGGACAAGATAGGTCATATTTCACCCATTTGATGAATTTTCTCCTTGGTCCAGTTTTACAGGATTTGCACTTAATTAATTGCACAACCTTTAATTCGACAGACTGTTTTTAATGGCTGTGTAGTTTCAAATGCACATACAGGGAGAAATTTCAAAAAGCAATTGTTTTTATGTCACTACCATTGAAAGTTGCAATTATTAAAATACACACATAATGGCACGGAATTCCTTAGCTGATGATAGTAAATACGCACAAGTTTTTAATGCGGATTTTTAGGGAATTTGGGGTATGACCTCCATATAGGAATATTCACGTACAGCCCCTGCAACTTTGTACAAACTCACAGCTTCCACTTGGCAAATTTTGCACGTGTGCTTTTGGCAAGATGAGCCTCGATTTAAATTTTTTCCCGGAATTATGCTGCAATTCCATCGAGAGTCAGTGACGGGACTCCTCGATCGGGCTGAGAGCGCTGTGCTTTAAAGTGCTAAACAAATTTCATACTTCCAAAGCTCGGGAAAGCTTGGGGAAAGGAAGCCCACCTTTTCCTGGAGAAGCTCAGCACTGACAGTCGTGGCTCTCTCAAAATCTTCTTTAGTTCTTAGCAGGCTGGCAGGAGAGGGCCAGCTCACCCTGCAGACAGCCTGCTGTCTGCAAATGTGCCCATCAAACGTGTTTGTCAAGCCACCAGGCTCTCCCATGCCTGGTAAAAGGCAGACAGGAAGGAGTAGGCAAAGGTCAATCCTTGTCAGCTCTTTGTAAATGCAATTGTAGTGGCAGTGTGCGAGGCTGCCTCGTTCCCTAGCAACTTTGGGTGTGCAGGGAAGAGTTAAATACATATTGCTCAGGGTTGCTTTTTGTCACCTAATTTTGGCAATAGGATTTTTTGTTGTTATTTTGTTTTATTTACTGGCCTTTGTGTGTATTTGGAGGTTTGTGTGCATAAGCTGCGAGCTCCCATCAGCAATTGTGTAAGGCTTCAAAAAGAAAGCTGTTCCTGAGGACTGACTGACTTCTGAGTTGGAGGATAATCATGATAATTAATCTAGATCCCGGCTTCTTTTGTTATGTGGCTCTGAACAAATGCAACTTGTGAAACAAATTCCACACAGCCTCTGTTTTTCACATTGGTAGTGGTGAGCTGCCATCAGAATCTAACCCGGTATCACGGCGTGCTTGGAGAGATCTTTTATGCTGATGGTGATTAGATGGGGAATTTTTAAAGTATATATGTCACAAATACCTCCTGCTAATGACAGCCATGGGAGTAGTGATTTTAAGGCAGATTTTTGTTTAGAGGAATGAACTTAGGGATTAAGCCAAGGCATTCAACTCCAGTGCAATTTCTAGGAGTTGTCCCTACTTACACAAAGGATGAATTAAACTCATTTATCTTATTGAAGCCTGAGACAAAACGTGGGGCTCACGTGTGCTGGGGACTGGCAGAGCTGCTCTGACCACAAGGTACTGAGAGAGATGTTCCCAGCAAGGCCTAGTTTGTGGGTGTGGGATGGCGAGCACATCCCAGTGCTCCGGGTGGGAATGGCCTGCGGAGCCCCCAGCGTGGCTGCACCGCAGTGAGAGCGGTCAGGGCTGGCCAGGAGGGTGGGCATGGATTCATGGAATATCCTGAGCTGGGAGGGACCCACAGGGATCATCAATGCTGGCCCTGCACAGACACCCCAACAACCCCACCCTGGGCATCCCTGGCAGCGCTGCCCAAACACTCCTGGAGCTCTGGCAGCCTCGGGGCCGTGCCCATTCCCTGGGGAGCCTGGGCAGTGCCCAGCACTCTCTGGGGGAAGAACCTTTCCTGATATCCAGCCTGACCCTCCCTGACACAGCTCCAGCTGCTCCCTGGGGTCCTGTCCCTGGTCACAGAGAGATCAGAGCCTGCCCCTCCACCGCCCCTCTCTTGGAAGGTGCAGACAGGGATGAGGCTCCTTTCAGTCTCCTCTTCTCCAGCTGAACAGCCAAGTGACCTCAGCCGCTCCTCCTGTGGCCCCTCCAGACCCTTCACCACCCTCACAGCCCTCTGTCTGTCACTGCAGAAACCTGTCCCTGTGCCAAAGTGTTGCCCAAGCAGTGCGGAGATGGAGTGAGGAGTGACTGCGATGAGCGGCTCATGCAGGCTGTGAAACACCGGGAGAAGCACGCTGAGGTGCTGCTGGGTTTTCCATTTCTGTCACATTAACTTGGCTAAAGAGCAGCTCAACACAGTGTGGGTTGTAAGTGTAATTAATTGATCTGCCAAGCCATAGGTTGTTCCCTTTCCAGCAGCTAATATTCCCTTTCCCTCCATTTTCCAATGGACTCACAACACTTTCACAACGTTCAGTGGTGATATTGATGCAGGCAGAAATGCCTCCAGAACATTGCATTAATCCATATTATTTTAATTTAACAGACTAAATTTCCTCATGTTGTTGTTCCTCTGACTTCAGCAGAGTTCCACGAGCAGAGGACTTGTTCCAGTGAGTTTTGCAGTGCTGCTGGCCATCAGTAATTCCTCCCTCCACTCCTTTCTTGGCTTAACTTATGGAACCTTCAGAGATGGGCACGGTGGTTAAATTGCTCAGTGGCTGGTGCAGGCAGCAATACCTCTTTGTTCACCATTACACACAGTTTTCTGCTTATCTGTAGGTTTGTAAACGTGACATTTCGGGTGAGACTGTGCCTGTTGAGGCAACTGGACAGTTTAGCACCCACACAGGCGGGCCCTGCTCTGAGTTGGTTCGCAGGCGTTGCCTTCCCACGTTCTGCACGCGATGAAGGGGAGCAGGGGCCCATCCTGTGGTGCTGAGGATGCTCTCTGCAAACACAGCACTGCAGAGTCTTGCCCAGGCTCCCAGAAAGTTACAGGTAATCTTAAATCCAGGCTGGTTTTTCCTTCTCTTGCCTTTTTTTTCCGAACACTGGGAATGAAAAGCAAAAAGGAAGTTGCTAAGGTGAGAGGAGAAAACGTTACAGGCCTGCTTCTCTTCCATTCATCTTTTCAAGAACTCAGAATAGTTGTTGCAGAGAGAAAACAGGGAACTGAGGTGCTTGAGGATGGATTTGCAGCTTCCCCCTCCTGTCCAGGAGCAGAGTTGCACGTTTGGATCACAGGCCTGGGCAGGTAACGGGCAGGTGTCTGCGGGTGGGATCTCAGGGTTCCAGAAGGGAAGCCAGGAGGTTTTAGTGAGCAGGTTGGGCAGTCTGATGCCTTCAGCTGATTTTCTAATTGCCATCAGCTTCCACAGCCTTTTCAAAGGTGATCACAACAGACCTGACTCAGGAGGATTTGTGGAACCAGAGCACCTTCCAGCTCCAAACTTCACAACCTGTGACAGGGGAGCACTTCCCTGTAACCCTCCAGGACTGGCACCGCAGACTCAGGATTCTGCTCCTGGCACAGGGCCCTGGCCTCACGTAGAGGCAGAGTTTGCTGGGTTTGTTCCTTGTAAAGATTTACAACAACTTCATAATTCCGCAGTAGAAAGAGTCATAAAGGAGGAGTTGGAATTCAGGCTGTGTCCTGGTGAGATTCTCATCTTTGTTCCTTGCAGATGTTAAGTCATTTTGAGATGCAAGTCATTTCTTTGAAAAAGCTTTCTTTGGGGCTGCAATCTAATGGCAGGAAATTAGCTGTTAATCCTGTCTTTTCTTGGACAGACCAGACATGCATAATGAACTCCCCTTTGCCTCCTCCCTGCCTGCCCAGCGATTCAGTTTGACCTGAAAGCAAACATTTTCTTCCAAGAAAGACAATGTTTATGAGGTGCAGCCCCAGTTTGGCTCCGATGATTAGAGACACATGTATCAACCCGTGTAAAGCGGTGATGGCTGGATGAAAGGAGCCCTGCTCGGGAGGGCTGACATCACCAACGCTGCGAGAACCAAAAGAGCAGCACCAGCTTCACACGTTCCAAAGCTGCATCCAAACTCACGGGTCTGCTTGGTGACCCTCGCTCCTGAGGAGCACAAGGCAGCAAAGCTCTGTGGTTTGTCTGGAAGGAGCCACATCTCACCCCTCTCCCTGGTTCCTCCTGCTCAGGGGGCTCAGGGAGAGGCACGGCCCAGAACTGGGAATAAGGTTGCATCACCTTTGTCATCCAGTAGATTTTGGCTACTTACACAATCCCTGGATCCTCCCTGGAAACTCTTGGCAGCTCTGCAAAGACACTGATTGAAATAGGCAACGGGGATAGGGAATGGTTGGAGCTGTCATTTCATCAGAGACAGACACCCCTGTGTTTAAGAGACGTTGTCAATACTCACTGTTTTCCATTAAATTCCCTCATGGATTTAAAAGAATGAACTATTTTTCCAGAACTAATCAGGAAAAACAGCAAGCATGATGGTATGGCCTGGTGACAGAATATCAGGCAACTTTCACAATTCCTCATGTGTGCACTAGATCACACATCTCAGTGGGGCAGAAAAGCCTTTTTTCCCCCATTTTAACGCTTGTAACTCCACAGCTGATGCTGTAACAGCTTCCTGGGCACAGGTGGAAAGGGTGAAGAGACACTTATGTTATTTTCTGCTTATGTGGCTGAGAAGATTTTGCTGTTTCAGGGTATTTCAGCAAAGGAAAGAGGCACCTTTGGGAAACTGGGAGAAGTTCTTCCGCTGAGCAGGAGCATCCATTCAATCTTGAGCTCATTGTTTCTGGTGGGCAAGCATCAAATCAGGCACTGTGATGGGATCCCTGGCAATTCCTTCGGCTTCTGTCATTCCTTCCTTCTGCTCCTCGGCCAGAAATCCTGGGAAAATGAAAAGTGATAGGGAAATAAAAAGTTAATACAGGTCCTTTTAATTGTGCAGTGGGGGTACTGTAACGTGAGAGTGGAGAATACTGGGGTGGAAATGAAGAGTTTGTGGCAAATCGAGAGGCGTGGATGGAGGGATGTGTTGGACGAGCCAGGTGCCCACAGAAAGGGCTCTGCTCAGCCCTGCCCCTCTGGGGTGGCTGGGAGACAGGTATTTGTGGGTGTTTATGGGTATTTATGGGTATTTATGAGTGTTTATGGGTGTTTATGGGTTTATCCTTTAAATAACAACCCACTGCTCTCGTCTGGGGACTGGAGGAGACTTCAACGTGGAAATCAGTGGTTTTGTTCCTCTCCTCCTCTACTGATTCCATCTGTCAGTGAATTTAGAATCACAGAATATCCTGAGCTGGAAGGGGCCCACAGGATCATCTAGTCCCACCCCTATCCCTGCCCAGACACCCCAAACCCCACCCTGGGCATCCCTGGCAGTGCTGCCCAAATGCTCCTGGAGCTCTGGCAGCCTCGGGGCCGTGCCCATTCCCTGGGGAGCCTGGGCAGTGCCCAGCACCCTCTGGGGGAAGAGCCTTTCCCTGCTCTCCAGCCTAAATCCCTCCTGGCCCAGCTCCAGCCACTCCCTGAGCCCTGTCTGTGGTGAATTTAGTGCCACAAACCCCTCAGCGAGGCCCTGGGCACTGTTTCCATGGCGGGCACAGGGTGGCAGGCGCAGGGCACAGGGTGGCTGTGGATTGCTGCTGTCACACCGTGCACGAGATGCTCCCTCTCTCCTCTCAAGCATTGTGCTTCATTCCTGCTCCTTTATCTCTAAATATAGCAATGCTGGAACATCTGCTTATTTAAGTAGTTCCATTTGGTCCTAAATCCATCAGGTTCTTGTAAAAAGGACTTTAATAGGTCATTTTTCGAGTGAACAGCGGGGAGTTACTCAAACTCCTTGGGCTGGGAAATGGCATTACGTACTTCTCCACTGCATTGATTAATTTTTTTTTTTTTAAAAGAATAAGCTGGTTTGAAATTTTAGTTAAACCAAAAGGAATTGAAGTGAAATTCATATGCCAGGCAGCAGCCTTGTGAAATGTAAACTGAGTTATAAACCTATAGAAAATGGATTTTATTATGGAAATGTAAACTGTCCCCTAAGCACAGCAGAGGGAGGTGACGCTGTAACAACATACAAGTAAGTAATAAACAATAGCCAGTATTATATCAGATGGCTGGGTACAGCTAGAAATGTATCTGCTTGGGTGTTGAATTATCCCCAAATTTGAATTATGGGCATATAATTCAAATTATCCCCTTCCAGCCATATAAAGTCTGACAGACATATTTTTTTAATATACTTCTTGTGCTGTTTTGCATTATGTCACATCCTCCAGCGTTAAAACCACAGCTTTCCTAACATGATTCATCAGAAATCAGGGGGGAAAAAGAGTTGAGATCTGATATACTGAGTACTCTTAAATTACAGAGCAGCTTCAAGTGCAGTGTGTGAGACAGAGGCAGGGTGAATAAGTATGTCTGGGGCTGTCATGTCCATGAACTGGGAAACTCACTGGCTCACTGAATCATTTCCTGGTCCTCCTGCTCATCCATCGACACCGAGAGAACCAGGCTGGGCTCGCAGAGATGAAAGCCAGAGTAATTCAGAGCCAGCTGTAATTCTTTATAAAACATACACTAAGTATTTTTGTTGACTCCTGCATGACATTTCCAAGGTGGCTGGGAAGCCAGGCCATTTGTTACACAGGATCCAGATCAATAGAAAGCACAGAGGAAAACAAGTCAAGTTAACATCCAGTGGAAAGGACAGGACAACTTCCAAGTTTGCACATCTCAGCTGTGCTCGGTGTACATTTCAGGGGAACATCCTGTTCTTCACAACGTCATCTGCAATTATGGAAAAATATTAAGCATGAGGAAAAGCTATTGCCTTATGACTCTGTAATTGTCAGATTTGACCAGTGAAGAGAACAGAGGCGTTTGCTCACCCTTTTCTCACCCTTTTCCTTCTGTAGCTCTTCTGTCTGACCACGAGGGCTCCCTGTGCCTTTGTAATGCACATCGCACAACCATCGAGTGCTCTGGCACACCCGAATTGCCCCTTTCATTATTGCCAGCTGCTTTATCACCCCCAAATCACTACATTTTTAGCATATGAGAGAACACAATATACCCTAAAAGCCTAAATATGTATTTTTTGTCAGATATGATCTATAGAAGATGAAAATAATTTTCTGTATTGGTTCTCAAATAATCTTGATCAAATTTCATAGTAAAGACCCTTGCTGACTTCAGGGGCTTGAGGACTGAAAGTTTTCAGGGTGTCTGGGCTCACGTTTCAAGATCTGATTTGAAAGGCAACTTTTCAAACATCCATTGTTTGATTCAGAGCCTTGTACAGACTCGGGACTTCCTTCATCTCATTTTAAGGATCAAGAGTACTCCCCCTTGTATTTTGGATGCTGTCCTTACTCAGGGAAGTTTATAACCAGGCTTTTAGTGTGTTCCATATTAAAAGATGGAAGGGTAAAAAGATTGCACCTCATAGGTTTGTCCAAGAAAATGACTCCTGGCTAAGATTTAAAAGAATTAACACATCACCTGGACTTTGCATGTGAAGCTTTAACTTTTTGATAAACAGCAAACTCATCTCCTGCTGTGCCAGCTATTTTTAACCCACCTTGTGAGTATGCTTTTTTTATTGCTTTATACAGCATATCTGATTCTCTCTAAAGCACAAACTAAAAAATCTATCGGGCTGTCATTTGCTGCACAGTGCCATCTATCATCATGCAGCTTGGCAGCTGGAGTGCTCGGGAGGGAGGGGGGCTGGAGCAGGAGGCACAGTCAAGGACTTTCGCATGTAACACCGAAAAAAAATCCTTGTCACAATTATTTATGGCTCTTGCTGGGGCACATAATAGGACACATAAAACCTCTGTTTCGGTGTGGAGCAGCCTCCCGGCCCTGCTGCCGTGGCGGAGTCGGGCGCAGGCAGTTTTGCTTTACACATACAATTTCCTGAACAATGCCGAGCGCTTGGGAAGTGACAGTGACAAATTCTGGAGGCTCTGGCTGCAGCTCTGCAGGCTGGTAGAGGAGCAGGGGTGTCAATAATCGAGGAAAGCTGCCAATGATACCAAAATGCCAGTGTGACACTCCCCGTGTTCCACCAGCTCTCTGCAGCGCTTTTATTTTGGAGTTGCAGGGAACTTCTCGTGTCCCTGCAGCTCCAGGCTGCGAGGGAAGAAAGTGACGGAGGAACCTGTGCCAAGAAACAATTTCTCCTTATTTGATCTTCTGTGTAGCTTGATCTCACGATAACCACAATATTGCTGTTTCAGAGCGGCTTGATGAATATTCAGCAGTTTGCTATCAGTGTGAGCCTGGTGTGAAGTGTTTCTGTCGGGCTCTGTGGTACCAGCCCTCTGCCTGACCCTGCTGAGCAGTGTCCCCTCTGTGCAGGTCCCAGTGATGGATTTCTGGCTGCTCCTCTCTGGGTGGCAGCGATGGAGAGCTGTGCTGCTAAGGAAACCATGGTTTGGTAATTAAACATAAAACTCGGGTCCCATCCAATAAATTGTCTCGCTTGCAGTTTCTCCAGAAAGAGCGTAGACAGATATTAACCTCGATGTCCCCATTAAAGTCCTGTGATACACTTTTTATTTCCCGTACCTCGTAGCATTTCTGATCTCCAGTGTTAAGCACCAGACTCTTTAATTCGCACAAGAGAGGCCAGGATAGGTTTGCTCCTCTGGAGCAAATCACTTTTGAAGGGACGATCGACAAAAACACCAAGAATACAAATTAAACAGAAGCACCGGAAAAAACCATCACCTTAAGCACTATGTATTTCACTCTTCTCAAGGCACCACAGACAGCATTCAGGTACAGACAGTAACTGTGCCTAAACCCCCCTATTTATTGATAAATCATGGTTACTTTTTCTCAGTGGAATGAACCTGCCCTCTTCCTGAGGCTGCAGGAAAAGCTGGTGGCTTTGGGACAGCTTTGAATGGTAGAACATGCCTAGAAAAAAAAAAAGAGAAAAAGAACCAAAAGCCCAAGTTAGCAAGAGTTGAACTGTGAATTTTTTTTGTGGTTCAGTCCTGTTGAACTGAGTGACAGAAGTTCACTCAAGCTTGTTTCTCATGAGCGTGTTCCCAGAGCAGTTCCCACAGGGCAGAAGTGCTCGTGCAGGAAGCAGGGCTGGTTTAGGGCTTTGCATTCCCCCCTCAAACCTCCCCCTCATCCCAATTCTCCAATTCACGGTTCCTGTGGAACAGAGGTGGTCAGGGCAAGTGGAAGCTGGAGCAGTTGGGTGCTCTTTACCTCATCTGCACCCTGAGAGTCACAGCCCCTTTCTCCTTGTGGTTTCCTCCTTCACAGCCTGAGGGGGACAAAACAATGACTTTTTGGGGAATTTGGGAAAGAGCACAAATAGTGAAACTGCGAGGTTTTTTGGGGTTGGGGATTTTATAGATCTGTTGAGTAGCTATAGAAATAACGATGGTGTTCCTCAGTGTGGTTCATCTCGTGAAGTTGATCTTGTTCTTCAGCCCCTTTAGTTGAATTCGTTTCCCAGTCACATGGACGTGATTTGGTTGGTTTGTAGCGTGGGGTGCCGCAGTTAACAGAATACATTGGATGGTGCAGCCTTTAAACTGGTGGATTTGGAGCCTCCCACTTCCAAAAACAGTCTGCGCAACAAAGTTCTTTCCAACGCTAATATAAGTACCCTTGGAAAGCAGAGGGGAAGGGAGCTGCAATGGATACAGGAATTGTAGACTTGATCATTTCCTTACAAACTGTTCTTGTTAATTGTGCACAAAAGTGCACAGTGTATTTTTATAGTTCTGATTTTCTAAGTGTGCTTAGAACCTGAATTGCCCACTCTGAGGTTGTAAATTACCAAGTAATTAATATTAGAAGGTAAAAATATCCTTTAAGGTTTACATTGATGTGAAGAAACAAAGAATGCCATAGTGCCCCATCCGTTCTGCTGCCACCTGAGTGCAGCACCTGAGGTTTCCGATAGCTAAAAAGGCCATTCTCGTAAAAGGCTGCCTTTCTAATTTTCAGAAGATGAAATATTTTTATTTATTATACAAATACTTTTAACTCTTTGCCACCTAAGGACTCTGACACAATCAGAGCTTTTCCACGAGTCACCAAACCGTGTTTCCAGCTTGGCTGGGTTTTTTTCCAAACCAGTCCTTAATAAACTTTCAGCCTATTTGGGGTTTTATTTCTTGCGATGCCACACCACGTTGTTCCTTGCTCGAGATTGACACCAATTTAGTGAGATGTGGCAAACATGCAGCTACCAAGGAAATAGTTTCCTTAGCAACAAGGAACCTATTGACAACACTCCACACGGAACCCACTTTAACCCCACTCGCTGGAGTGGCTTTTCCTGGTTTCTGGTTGTTCTTTGCAGCTGTACAAAGCAGATGTTAAGGCCCAAATTGTGCTCTCATCATCTTCAGAAAAGGAGGAGTTGATGAACAACCACTTGCAGCGTCCCAACTTCAGGATTTACCACGGCACATCAACGCTTAAAATGCCCGGGGTGCAAGTCTGAGCTTAACAAGGTTCCTGTGTCTGTAAGCTGAGCCCAACTGACAGATCCAGGATTTAACAGAGCTTAATATAAAGTAATGGGAGGAAAAAAGTCTTGGTGGCACTGCTGACACACATTTTTGGTCAGAGGTATTTATATGCTGTTGATGTAAGGGGCCTGTGGAAATGCAACGTTAAGTTTAGGGCTGATAAAAATAAAATAAACATTCCCCAATCCCAAACGGGAATTGTCGCATCCAACTCATTTGTCTTGGAAAATAGCAGCAAAAATGCATGGCTTTGCTGGGAGAGGGAAAGGCTGAACCTGTTTCAATGGAATTTTGGTAAAAAAAGTCCCACACAAGTTCAAAAAAAGCAATTTCACCATGACATCCCTTGTTGGCTGAATTTGTACTGATGTCTTAGTTTTGAGTTCCTGATTTGGCACCAATATTTTATGGGATGGCCCAATGTTAATGGTTGTATCCTAAGCCCAGAGGATATTTGAAGGCAAATCCCTGTTGTGCCACGTTTTCCTGTGCAGGTCCCCATGGACTCAAATTTCCAAAGGGATCAGAATGTTCCCAGTTTGGAACAACCCCCAAGAGACCCTTGATGAGGATATGATTTTGGGGATGTACTAATTTAACTCTCAAAATCAGATCTCCTGAAACTGTTCCCTGTTAGCACCCAAATTTGAATGGCAGTTTTGCTGTTGCTTAAAAGATGTGAAGTTTAATAATTAAATATTTCTTCTTAAAATAAAACTGATACAGAGATTTTTACCATGCTTTCCATAAGAAAAAGCAGCACTGAAGTGCTAAATATTGACATTAATATAACTTCCAAACAGCTTCTAGGTAAAATTCAGTGGCTTGTCTTTAAGATTTGGGGCCAAATTTTGAATAAAAGTCTCTCCTGAAATGGGCAGCAGCACCTGCATGGTCCTATAAAAATTGCGGTTAAATTAATTTTCACCGTAATTAGTTAATTAACACTCTACAACAAAAGGAGAACATTGCAAAGGTGGAAAAAAAATCTGTTCTATTTCAAACATGAGAATCAGCAAAAACTCTTTTGAATCAATAAGAATCTTTATGATACTTTGGTCGTAAAGATCTGATTTTGAGAATAAAGCCCTTTTTGCTTGTACATAAATAAACGTAGAAGTTACTGCACAAATATCTCAAGAAATACGTTTGAGATAATTAATATTTGCTGGAATTAAATTATTAGATTGCCTTTAGCCCCACTGAGCTGAACTCCAGATAGATCTTGCTTTGTGCTGAGCACAAGGAAATAATGTTTTTCGAAAAAATATTAATATAATCGTAAAAAACTGTGCATCTTGAAGACCCAAAATCATCTGCTTTTTGACTGTTTTGTTTTGTTTTCCTTAGTTTCTGTATCCCTTTCAAAACTGGTAAACCTGTGACATCTATTAAAGAACTTTTTAGCTGCTAAAGTGCTGTAATTAAAGTGCTGTATCAGCAGTTCCACATGGAGCCTCTCCCTCATTCCAAATGTGATTTGATTATCTCTTCCATGAACCCTGGCAATTCTGTGGATTTGCTTTTGTAATTAGACGGATTTGGTCTGAAAATCAACAATATTTCCTAGCCACTGGTTTTAGAAATCCTTGCTAGAAAGAACACTTGTGATAAACTGATTTTTTTTATTTTTATGCAAATTGCAAGTATTATAACCTACCATCTACTTTAGCATCAGTTGTTCTTCAATTTGAGAAAATGCTGATTTAAAGCATAGCTTAATACAAATTTTTCAGTGAAGCGCAATAGTAAAAAAAACCCCAGAAAATTCCTTCCTTAAAATTATAACATCAGTTTGCCCAAAGACACAGAGAGTTTCATTTTAAAAAGAAATTAAAAACTTTGAGCTGGGAGAGTCTTTGAAAATATGTATTGAAAAAACCTCACACCACCAAAATCACATTAATAAGTATTAAGTTATAATATTTATATTATATGTATTTAAGTAATAATTATTAAGTATTAGGAATATATTTGTAACTATGTACATGATATCTAATACAGGGTCAGGTTTGGGGCTTCCTTGATACATCTGTAATCTGGCTTTGAGTAAAAAGAGCCAAGCTGGTTACACTAGAATAACAAAAGGTAATTAAAGCCTCATTTATTCCATACTGCAATTTTTCCAAGAGTATCCACTAAAACGTTCCTACAAACTCATACTGTGGAATATTGGCTGCATCCTGAGCTTTGCTGGGCCCTTACTGGTGGGGCAGCAGCTTCCACCCCTCTTCCCAGCCTCAGCCACCTGGATCAACACCTTCCCTTCCCTGGTGTGGGTGTGAAAATGGGGTTCTCCATTGCTCCTGAATTCCTGGTGATCCACTCATTGCTCCCAAACTCCTGCAGATCCATGGTGCCTTTGTGCCTTCAGCCGGGAGCAGCAGAGTCCCTGACCCTTCCCGTGCTGTCGGTGTGAGCTCTCCCCATCCCAAACCCCAGCACAGCCCAGCCAACAGCCGATTCCCTGGGCAGCCTGTCCCAAAGGCACCTCAAAAGCCCGTTTGAAACACCTGCCTGCACGGATGTCAAACACTGCTAATTTCCAATTGACACCTGCTGGACTGCAGCAGGTGAGCTGGAAGGGATTTAACCTAATCCTCCCACAGCTTTCTTGAGCCCTTCATTCCCTCACAGCCCAGGTGAGACTTCTTTTTTTTCTGGAGACAGACATTTCAATTTCATTCTTTCATCTCTGGTGGTTAACGATGCCAAAAAGTAACATTAGGGATACGTTAGGACTTCAGGTTTTCTGACACTTATTAAAAACTCCATGTGAGGACAGGGCCGCCTGTCGAGGTCGCTCAGGCAGAAGTGCTGTGGCACAGAGCCACGGGAAACTGGGCCACTAATGAACTCCTGGGATCCCTCCCTCCGGCTGCAGATGCTCCAAACTTCTCCAGCAGTTCAAAAAAAGGGGGTGGGAAAGGGTGTGCATCTTTCTAAAGTCTTTTCAAAGTGATGGGGTGGAGGAAACACAGAATTTTGCAAGACCGTGGGATGCCCAGAGACAGATTCTGCCAGGACAGGGAACAGCAGCTGTAAAAGGGATCTGCAAGGGGCACACTTAGCCCAAGCCAGAGCATCCTCCTGCCTACAGCACAGAGCAGGGGATTTATAGGTGTTAATAGTCAAAATAAGAGGTGTTGCAGATTTCTTCGTCCACCTGCACGAGCTGTGCCAGGCTGGGATTTGGAGTGAACTCTGCCAGGCCTTTCAAGGCCAGGCTGGACAGGGCTTTGAGCAACCTGGTCTGGTGAACCACAGTCCTTGTGTTTCCTCTCATTCCGGAATGGTTTGGGTTGGAGGGACCTTAAAGCCCATCCAGTGCCAGCCCTGCCATGGCAGGGACACCTCCCACTGTCCCAGGCTGCTCCAAGCCCCCTCCAGCCTGGCCTTGGACACTGCCAGGGATCCAGGGGCAGCCACAGCTGCTCTGGGCACCCTGTGCCAGGGCCTGCCCACCCTCACAGGAACAATTCCTTCCTAATATCTGATCCCTGTCCTGCAGCTCTTCTCTTCCATGCCCTGACTTGACTTCACTGAATGTTAAACAAGACCCAGAAATGTCTGGAAGATTTCAGTAATTCCATTTTGGTAGCAAATGAAAACTGAAGAGTCTTTGGGCAAATTAGTAAGGTTGATCCCCACCACTGCATTACGAAGCGAAGTCTTCGGTGTACACTGAATTTCCTCTTATCCATATGTATATCTGCTGCTTGCTGTTTTCTTGATAAAAACACCAGCCTTATTTCAAGTGCTCTGCCCGGAGCAAACTGCACAAAAATATGAACATTTCTTTAACACAACATCCCCTAATATGTAAATGGTGGTACAGGACAAGCTCCTCTTTAGAGCAGTAATTGTTAAGCACAAGAGAGTCACAAAAGCTGAAATTTTGGTGAGCATCAGATTTGGGACTCTTGGTTGTGGTGTCAGCTCCCACCAACAGCTTGGAAAGCAGGGAAAATCCAGTGGCTCCTGGTCTGAGTTGGCTGGAAATTGCTACGTGTTTCTGAGGTTAATGAGAGAGGAATTAAGCACATTCGCATGTGGTATCTCTGAGCTGTTTCTGTAAGAGCTGCTAATGTAGCACAGAAGTAATAAACCAATAAATTAAAGGTTCTTAATTATCATTAGAAAATATTGCTATCTTTAAATGCAGATGCAAAGTAGCGGGGAAAGAAGTAAAGAACTTTCTGTTTTTAAATTAGCATGAATTAAGAAAAAACACAGCTCAGATTTTCATTCTGACTTGTTTTAACTGGAGAAATGCTGAATATGCAATGATTTTTTTTTACATTAATAATAATAGGAAATGGTAGATAGTGGCATCTCAGCACAATTCTAATTTAATGAGAAACAATAAAATAGTTTTCCAAAGGGGCCTATTTAGGTCCAAGAAAGGGGGATATTAAACTTTCAGGATTTATTTTACTTTCTTTAAGGTGTGCTGATGTGCATTTTCTATGACTATATCCTATCTGCTTACTAGATCTTCTATAATTTCCGTGGTTGGAAAAGAGCTGATATTCTTCCAACTGGATGATGTTGAAAAGGTGTCAAGCAAGGCACCTTTTTTCTAATTGTGGTTGGGTTGATCCACATTGCAAAACATTTCCTTTGGCTTCATGCAAGGTGGTGTCAGCAAAGGAAAGGAAAAAGGAAGAGAAAGGAAAAAGGAAAGGAAAAAGGAGAGGAAAGGGAAAGGACAGGAAATTCTTGATCCACTTGTGCAAGCCTGGATCTTGTGGAATTTAGAAAAGAAGGAAAATCATAAGCTGAAAACTCACAGGAAATATCCCAGAAGCTTCATGCCTTTGCCAGAAAAATTCCTCCACAGTGGGAGACACCTTGCAGGGGACAGGGAAAAGGGAGCTGGAGTCACTGGGGGATGTTTCAGTGCCAGCAGGACAGACCTGAGCCATCACCTGCTGCATCATTTGTCTGACACTCTGGGGAACTGATAACAGATTTTTAGGATATTTTACTTTGGTAGAAATTCCTCTTATTTACCTGTTTTGCCTGATTTCTTTGCAGAAATTGGTTGTGTCTTCCACATAATTAATAATCTGTCTCACAGAGTGAGAGCTGTGGTTCCAAGCAGGTGGCCCCAACCTCTGCTCACTGCAGTGCTCTGGGAAGGGTTTTGGGGTGCCCTGCTCAGCCAGGCACAGTTGCTGCTATTTAGGCTTCAAAATTTGTATTTCCCCTAAGTGCAGCAGACCAGGAGAGCAGCATTTGGGCAGTTTTAGGTGAATAAATGAAATCATTTTTTCAGGAACAGCGAGAATGCTGATTTTTTTGATCATTCCTTGCTGACTTCGTTTGCAGTGATTCTGTCTGACGTCAATCCTTTGGGAGGCCTTTTTGGATAAATTTCAGCAGGCATCATTATGATCAAAATATAACATATATTTGTACTTAAAGCACATAATTAACTATTGGAATTCATATTTAAACCATGGCTTGCTCGTTTCCCTTTTCTGTAATGTCTCTTTAGCTCCCATCATCCTTTTTTTTTCTTGTTGTTCCAAAGGTCTCTGTTAAAAAAACGCTCTTCCTTCCGAAGGACACTTGCTGTATAATCCTTTGTTAGGATAACAGGACCATCTGGTCCCATCCATCTCCCTACAATTTGATGCTGGGTTAATTGCACCCTGTCAGCAGGCGTGATTGACACTATGTTTTCTCTCCTCACCAAGAGGAGTCTATTAACAATGCTGTTTGTCTGAATTCTGGGACATCTTTTCACAGCTGCTTGTGTGGGACCATCTCCTCTTCCCAAGTTTTGCTATCAGCCATTACAATGAAAATACATAAAAAGTAAATTAATAATAGCTGTGCTCAGATTTGGTGGCTAGGTGCAACCCAGTGCATTCTTCTCTAAAATGGAATAAGCTGGTTTGGAAACAGTAAATTAGGGGGTTCATTATTGCTTTAGCAGAACAACAATGGGATCTCTCTTCATCCTGTTGTTAGAGTATTGTCCCTGCAGCATGGCATGAATTAATGGGCACAATTCCTCTGACTTCAACAGAGCTGTATTAATTTATCCTACCCCGAATTTGACCTCAAGTTGTAAAATACTTCCCACACAATACCTGAGCTTCTCTGTAAATGGTACCACTGATTAAATCCAGGCAGGTGCTCAGTGCAGCACACGGGATGTCACCGTCCCCATTTCAGCAAGCAGCACTGGCAGGCCTGACCTGGCCAGAGGTTTGCTCCATTTTGCCATTGGGATCTGTGTGTTCGGCTTTGTTTAATCCAAAGGATCCACGTTGTTCCCAGGCAGTTTCCGGTGAGGTCTCACCACAAGGCCCGAGGCTCCTGCCCTGTTCCCCTGCTCCCACAGCACCCGATTTACAGCTTGTCCTCTGATGGACAACCAAAATTCACTGCTTGCCATGAAAAGAAATGGGCCAACTAATTCATCATTTTAAGCAAAGCCAGTTTAACAACTCCACGGGTTTTACTACTCAGCCTCCTGCAAGCTCCAATTTGTTCAGCTTAAATCACTTGATGGGGAGAACTTCAGCCTCACAGCTCGGATGGTTCCTCGCTTTGCACTTGCTGTTGCCAGCACAGCCCTGCCACGACGGTTTGACATTAGGAGATAACATTTTGTATCCACTGACTCCTTCTTTTACATGTGTTGACATTAAGCTGAGGGAACTTGTGCGTCATTTTCCGAGGCGCAGTTTCTATTCAGAAAATCCACTTTTACTGGGACTGCGCTGATTAAAACTCCTGCAGAGACACCACAAATAAAGTACAAACAGGTAAAACAACATGCAACAGTGAGCAAGATGTTGGAACCTTTAAAAGAGGTCAGTTCTCTGCTTGGTTGGGAATTTTACACTGCGATGCTGCCTGACTGCAATGCCCGTTGCTCCAGAGTGATTTTACTAAAATATGTTGCTTTCAAGGTTTGTTGAGAAAAGCTGGTGGGGTTTTTTTTTATGTCCAGTGTTATCTGGTCAAAGTAGGATAGAGACTGACTTCAGAACAGCTAAAACTCTTTAACAGCAGCTCTTCCGTTTGCACAAAAATATCTCAAAAGTAACTGAGTGATCTCACACACAGCTCTGTAAAACCACGATGCAGAGAACCCTGAGCACGTCCCAGCAGGTGCCAAACCTGAGCCAACACCTGACTGGGGGAAAGTGCTTTTGTAACAGAATGGCAGCAGGAAAAGTCTTGGGGTTTCTTCTGATTCAGAACAGAAAATTTTCTTACCAACTCGATTTCTGATAATTTTAATTTGTTATTCTTTTTTTGTTCTGTAATTCTCTACTTCCATAACTTCAGCAAACTATTTATAGATTTCCAAATCCCAGCTCTCTGGTACATGCAGCTGAGAAATACTGCCTTCTCTTCAGTGAATATTAGGCCTTTACATAACATATGTGCATATCACTTACTTGCTCTAAATTTGGTCTCCTCTGCTTCCGCTCTGAAAATGTTAATCTGTGAACCGTTTCTCCAAAATTCTCTGTAGAATTATCGGCAGTTGGTATTCACATGGTGGGAGATCAGGGGACAGGCCAGCGTTGCTTTGTACGAGGAGTTGTGGCTTTTTGGGGGGAAAAACTGTAAAATTCCTTTTGAGGATGGCTCAGCCAGGAGCTCCAGTTTGGATTGTCACACCCTAAGTGACACCCTAAGTGCTGTTCCCAGTTGTGCTGTGAGTGAGGCTGGGACGGGGCTTTGTTTTCCCCTCAGGTGTTGGGTAACTGGCACAGCTCCACGTGCGAGGGGATGAGAACACTGCGATATTATCAATCACCATTTCCAAAGGAAACAACAATCCTTTTTGTCACTTTCACTGGTACTTTTACATGGCAGTTGCTATAATTTAATGTAATTATATCTTTCACTGGGTTTTATCCTCCTATTGTATAGATATTCACGCTTCCTCCGATGATAGTTTTGATTGCAGCTCCCGGTTTCCTTATGGAGAAATTAATTGCTTACCTTGCTGCACCTCCAGAGATGTGACCCCCTCATATCCTTGCTGGATATTTTTCCATCTCAGGCTCCTCCCTGATGAAGCAGGGAGATGCCTAAACATTTCTATTCATACTCACTCTGTCCCCTACTGGATTTTGCAATTGTCATGAGAATGGTAGTTCCTTGAATTAATCTTGTTCCCAGTCATCAAATTATTATAACTTAGTTTCAGCAAATACAGTAGCTACTCAAAAACCACATTACTTTGTGGAGCTGGGTGAAATATTGTGCACATACAGCAAATGCGACAAAATTTGCCACTTCACTGGGTTTGCAAAAAGGGAGAAAAGGAGGAAGAAATCCCCCCCTTTTCTCCTGCTGTAATATCACTAATTACCTCATTATCAAAAGGCCATTCCATCAACAAAAATGTGCTTTTTGTACATTTTATGCAAGTGACCTTGAAAGTTATATATGAAATAGAGGCTTTGTTGCACTTTTTCGAGACTAAAAAAAGCAAATACCTGCTGATGCAAAAGACAGTGGAGAAGGAACAGCTCCAGCCCCAGCCTGGAGACAGCAGCAGCAGCAATGCTGGGTGTTCCCCTCAGCCTCAGGTAAATTCCCCTCAGCTGTGCCCTTGCACAAATCCATTTGGGCTCCTACAACCCCTGTCCTGCTCCCGTCTCCCGCCTTCCACGCTAAGTTACATTAGGAGATCTTAGGGCACAAAATTGACTTTTATGCTCTTTTATCTTTATAAAATGTATCTGAAGCGCCTGGCGGAGGCTTTCCAGGTACAAAGGTGTGTGAATTAGCGCAGTATTGCAGAAGTCAGTTCAAGTGTGTCAGTTCATGCTGGCTGAAGAACTGTCCAGCACCAGGAATTTCTGTCCGTAGGGAATATTCCCTTTCCCGATTCCTCTGTATGATCCCGCTGTTGTTTCTGCTGCTGCTGAAAACAGCGCTTCAGAATCAAGCACCAAGAGAAAATGAGTGGTGTCTGCACCTGCTTTTCAGAGCTGATCACCAGGACATTTCGGCTTCCTGGAGAAGAGCATTTGTAGCCACATTCCAGTGGGGACTCTCAGGAAAGCCAACAATGATTAGCTAACAATGAAAGTATAAATCTATTAGGTAAAATAATTTACCTCCCTGAAGTTTCCAATGCAGGTAGAAACCAGATGGTTTGGGGTTTTTTTTGCAATTTCAGATCAAATTCGTGGGATCAAACTTTGCTCCTGCCAAGGCCAGGCTTTCAGCTTAGACAGGAGCTCGCGCTTCCTCATGAGCTTTTCCCAGGAGGAACTGAAGGGAGAAAACATCTAAGGAAGGAATGACCAACCAGTTTCTGCTTGGATTTGGTCTCTGCAGACCTTGAGTGGGGTGGCCCAGTCGGTTTGTGCAGCTGAATGAGATCGGAGCTACCACAGCCAGAGCAGAGGCAGCCACTTGCCGGTGGGGAAAGTCAGAGCGGCTCTGTCAGGGCTGATGAAGACACTCTGAGCACGAACACTACAAAGCCCAACATTCAGGTCGTTGCTGCTTCTGCAGATAGAGGTTTAAAAAACACTCGAGTAGCAGGATCCTTCCTGGCTTGTGTCTCCTCCCTAAATGATCCAAGGTGTCCCTACCTGTCCTGCCTTTCCTGTGCAAAGCCAGGATGTGCTGGGGCTCGTGAAAACCAAATGAAGCCATAGAGCAGTGAGGAGAGGAGTGTAGGAAGGGAAACACAGCTTATGGGATCATGTGTTCCTGCACTAAAAATTTGGATTCAGCAATAGCTGCAGCTGATAGCAACATGAGGGGTTCTGTTGCCGTGCCCAGAGCCTGTGAGGTCTCACTCCTCAAGGCACAGTCATTTCTGCAGAGCCCTTTCCCACTGTCAGAGCTGCTGGGAAGAGAAGCAGTCAGCCATTAAAAGGTGGGAAAGCATCCTGCTGTTATGTATATGAGAGCAGGGCTTTGTCTTGTCACATGTCACAGGCGCAGCAGTAGAGGGAGAGAAAATCCTATCAGTATGTGATGGAGTTTGCAAGATGTCCTCCAAACCTTAATTATTGGAATGTGTCCTGGGACAAGTGATGCTGTCATTGAACCCTGATTAGTTCAGAGGCAGGGTGGATGCAAGAGGGAGGAAACATAATGTCAGACTGGTTAATTAGCAAGCAAGCAAGAGCAACCCAAATTGTACAATCTGATGAGCAATTTGTCACCCACTCATTTTAAATGAGAAATGTGGTATCACTTTGCATTTCCTTTGTATTTTCCATTTTTGGATCTCTTTATACAGGAACTAACTTTGTGGCTCCTCTGTGGGGTAAGCAAGTGTTAGAGAGATAAACTCAGGGCTCAGGAGTGACTTGTCCACACATCAAGACTGCTGGCAAAAAACCTGAGGCTGAACCAGCAGCCCCATGCTCTAATCGGGATTAGAAATAAGAAAACATGGTGCAAGAAATTAGAGATGGAGAAGAATGTAAAATTCAAGGTCAGAATATTTAGTCTGTGGATTATCCTGCCCCCAGCTCTCCAAGGTTTCAGTTTATTTAGCATTCCTTAGTGGGTATATGAATTTTTAGGGCTGGGGTAAATATATTTTATGCTATTTTGGTGATACAAAAGCTACTGAAAGCTGATTTAAAGTAGCAGGTGGGAGTTTCTGTCTGCACGTGGATGTTCTTCAGTGACACAGTGCTGTCAAGTGGCTTCTCCACCACCCCAGCACCAGGAATCTGCACAGGGGGAACCAGCACTGGAGGGCCAGGGACAACCACGTGGAATTGGGGGTAATTTTACCACTGTAGGGACTTGGCTCGGACAAAATCTGAGCGACTCCTTCCATCTCCCACCTTTGAATTCCATCTCAGATGTTTCTGAGGACTGTTTGTGTCGAACCTCTCCTGTCCTCGTGATGTTAATTACGGGAACAGTTCCTGGTGCTGGTTGTTTGAACATGTCCCAAAGCAAAGCTGGCTCTCAGCAGCCTCTCACTGCTCTGTAACTGCTCGGTAAACACCCCCCTTTAAAATGGAGAAGGGTAATCACCCAAACGTGTAACCCTGAAGGTGTTCCACCAAAAAAGCAGCAAAATCATTCGCTATTGTTCTCTCACCACGGGAAGATGGGGGTTTTTCAGCCTTTGAAAGGCACGGAGTGCTTTGCCGTTTCCTGGATCACTTTTCAAGACTTGCAGCTTCTGAAGGAGTCCTTGAGTGATCTTAGGAACGAGCAGTGCTTTAAAGCATCATATCAAGCTTTATAATAATGTCTTCAAGATGTCTATCACATGGAAAGTCTGAAGAAGGGCTTGTCTTTAGGAAGGTTTGTCTGTCTTTTGTCATCTAATCAGCTGATCTAAGGAAAGGCGCCTGCAAACTGCATATTTCTCATCTCTTTGGAGCACCACAGTCAGTGTTGTGGCTGTTCCCACCATAACAGGTGCATCTGGGCATAAAGAAATATTTCCAGAAAGTGATAAAAATGACCCATTTAAGGATTTGTCTCTTCAAAGAAGAGAATGAGCAAAAAAAGCTTTTCATTATAAAGCAATTGGTACCTTAAGGGTAAAGATTTCCTGCAATACGTCTCCTGCAGTTGTTCTAGGATTCAATAAATGTGAACTGCCCTGAAATTTCTGCTCTGTCCTTGTGGTACCAACATTTTGCTGCTCTTTGTCAGTTACTGATGTTTGGTACTGGTTAGTGTTTTTCAGTCCAGTGTTTATAGCAGGTTTGTGGTTCTGGATGAAAGATCTGTCCTGGCTGCACAGGGATCTTGATCCTTCCGAAGTCTCTTCCTCTCTGCATCAGTGAAATTCAGGATGTGGCAGCGACATCAGGGCAGGGAGGGGAATTTAGGAAGGCCCTTTGTGTATTTACAGAACTTTAGAAATTTCTATATTCACAGACCCTGCATGAGCTCAGCTGAACACAAAAAACAACATTCAGTGCTGGGATTTTGGCAGAGAGGTTTCTGTGACCTCCTCCAGGTGTTCCAGTGGGGACAGGAGCTCCCCACTTCCACCTGTTCCTCAGGGTAGATTTTAGGCTCCAGATTAATTTGATACTATTATAAATAACATTTGTTTTTTAAAAGTCTACGTTAGATTTCAGCAGATGTTTTGAGTAAATTCGAGGTGAGCTTAACCATTGCCTCCATGGCTGCAAGTGAAGTCACAACCATCAGGACCTCAACAGGTAAAACTGAGTTTTGAGGGGGTTTAGTGTTGCTTTCCTCTCTAAATGTAAATTTAGGCTGGACTGGTGCATCTCCAGGTTGTCTGTGCCCAGCAGCCCCTGTGGACTCTCCATCCTTTGGCTCTTGGTATAGAAGTCTGGCAGGTTAAATCAGCCTCGCCCCAGATCCTCGCCCTGCAGGGATGACTTTGTTTTTGGAGAGATAAAACATGGCACAGGCCTGTTTTAACCCAGCACAGCGCAGCACAATCCCTTCTGATTGTTTTAAGTTATTTCAAGTCAGTTCCTGATTATCATTTGGGCTAACAAATATTGACACATCAGTATTCCACCCATGGCTGCACTGACACGAGCTCAGAAACACGAAGCTAAGCTGGCAAGTACCTTTTGTTCACAGCTCCTCAAATTAAAGACAGGTACTTTGGTGTGTCTTCAACCAGAAACAAACTGTGAAAATTCATTTCCCAGTGCTATTTGGGTATTTTTGTAACTCACTATGATCACACTGCATATGCAGATCCAAGTTAAAAATAAGCTTTTCAACTCTTGCTTGTTTATACAATATTAGAAGCACTTTATAAAAGAGGATGTTAATTAATGCTGTATTTTAATGGTGTTCCTATGAATTTGTAAGTACATTCTGGAGAGACTATCAAATGTAATTTACTTTCAAAACAATTGGAGATTATCATGATCAAAATCATTCAAATACTATTTTTTTTATTTCCACTACCTTTAGTGTGGAATGGGTTCTGTTTAGATGTCTCGCACATACAGAAAGAAAAAAAAATCTAAAGAATTATTTTCTTATTTTTTTCAGAAGTGATTTTTAAAAAGGCTTTCCACCTTCATTTCAATCTAGTAATTTTCAAAGAGAGCTAGGAATGCAGTGAGTTTTCAAAGGGGCAAGCTGTACCCTTGTGCTCCTGAAAACATGTATTTTTTTCATATTTTATTTAAGATATCCTGTGTGCATGCAGCTCTCAGCCAACTAATCCCATGCAGTCAGAGGAGTTGTACAAACCTGTTGAGCACAGCAGCACTCACAAAGAAGTTCTCCACAGTGATGAGCTTCTTGATAACTCAACCTAAAATATTTAGGAGGTTTAAATGTTTTCAGTGGAAATCATTTGTGGTGCGAACTCCTCCACTTCTACCCGAAACACAAAGAAAATATCTTGTCCAGACAAGAAAATTGTTAAAGTTTCTTTATAAGGAAAGCATAGGAAACGTTTCTTTTATCATCTGTCTATTGATCAGAAAAGGAGATGTGGCTTTCGATCTTTTGACTCCTTAAGTGGAACAAAAGTCTCAGAACAGGATTGTTCAGTCCCCGTAGAGGAGGGGAAGGGGCCGTGGCAGATGAAACACAAAAGGTGAATCAGCACAGTCAGGAGTTGTTGTGTGCTCAGTGCAGAGCTGATTGCAAATCCAGGGACAGTAAAACCTGCAACATGTTTAAACCCAGCCCCGTTTATTGCGGTTCCCTGCTTTCAGCCGGACCCTGAGCCATAAACCCGGCTGCCAGGAGCTCCACCTGGGCCCCATGAAAAAGATAATAAATCCCCCTGCCCCACTGTCTCCTGCCACATCCCAGGGATTGCAGTGATTGCTTTGGGGCTCTCCACTGGGCCCAGGAGCCGTGTCCCCTGTGCTCTCCCCTCTCCAGGAGCCGTGGATATAAAACATTTTCATCTGTGCTCTCTATCAGAAAGCATCTGCATTTTATTATATTTCATCTTGGTGCCAAGAAAGGAATATGTTTTGGAACTTCCGAGCACCATCATATAATTTTCATTAATAGAAGGAGGAGGGAAGTCCCATCACCCAGCACTTGAAATGACCTTACAAGGAGAGCCACAAAGGAAACAAAGGCTGGGGATGGCAGGGCCCAGCTTACCCACGGGGGAAGTTCCTTGGTGTTACACCGATGAAGAGCAATCAATGACAACGTTTTGGTATTAAAATAGTGAAGGAAAAAAAAGAAATTTTAATAAAACTGATCCTGATTACACAGAGAACATAAAACACTGCTCTCCTGTAGTAGCCATATATCAGCTGAGCTTAGACATGTTCAGCAGCATCACTTCAACGAGCCATGGTTGCCTGGCTTTTTAAAACCTTGCAGAAGCAAGCAAAGCCTTTGCAGCATTTCTTATTAGCATTTATTCCTGGAATTATCCCTGTCAGAATTTTCCTCTGTCAGCAAAGAGAAGGCTGAACCAGAAGGGCAGAAAGAACATGTGGTGGTGCAGCCACAAAGCCAGGAATTCCCAGGCCTTTCACAGGTGTTGGCAACACCTCGCTCATCTCAGCCTTCCATTTTTTTTTTAGAAGTATGAAGAATATCACTGTGTTCTGTCAAGTACCTGGTGGCCTGTAAGGCGTAGATGTTCTCTTGAGCTCAACATCCTTGGAAAAGCTCTGTGAGATGCACAAGAGTGAGCTCAGCCCAACCAGTCCTTCCCTGTCCTGCTTTCCAGTTACATTTAATTTCTCCATAATTCAGGAGATCATTTAATCTACCTCAGTTTCCCAGTGTGTAAAATTGGTCTTGATGAGCCCATAATGAGGCCAAAAAGTTCAGTCAGAGCTGGAAGGTGGGAAGTGCTTTGCAAGTGCAAATTATTTTTCTGGCCTGGACTTTTCTGTGAAGTTCTGGAGATAATATTTTAGCTTTTTTTTTTTTTTCCCCAGTTTTAAATTGTTATCTTGAAAATGCACAATAGCAAATTTCCCCAAACTTTAGCCAATCGGGATCAGCCCTCCCAGATAATGTAAATACAATTAGTTGATTTAAAGCACATTTCATGTTCTGCTTATCTGCTAAGTGTTTTGGTTATGGCGTTCGTACAGAATGAGTCACTCATACATATTCCTCAAGGAAGAGCCAAAAGATGGAAGGAAAATACAGCCTGAGGAAAAAGTCTATAAAGATTTCTCGCTTTTCTAATCCCTTCTCTCTAATGTTTCTTTGTAAATTTGTCAGATGGGAATGAAATTGCCTCATAACTCTCCAGATGTGAAGAGCATCACTGCACAAAATTACGTACTTGTCAAAGCAAGGGGGAATTTATGTTGGTGTTCCTGAGATGTGATTTTATTCAGTCTATTTCCTTTGTGCACATCATAGCAACTAGAAAGACAAAAACAGCTAGTTTATGTATATCTTCTTTTTTGCCCCCCCCTTTTTTTCACCTCTGGTGAATTTTTTAGCTTCTGTTTTTCCCTTTTGTTTTCTTATCCCCCTCCCCTCCCTCCTTTTATCTACTGCTTATTGCTAGTGACAGTAAACTTCATCCAACAACACTCTGATGAGAGCAGCTATGATTCTACCAGCACCAGGCAGTTCAGACAAGTGCTACAGTAATTTTCCCTATGGAGCACGGAGAAAGGTGTGGCTTCTCTCCTGGTTAGGGAAGATGCTTGTTTAGAAACCTGCAGCGTTTCTTACAGGCAACCAAATCATTATTTAATTTGATAGTTTGCTTTATATTCTAGTATTTTAATTTAAACTTTGTGCATTTTCTTCCCAAACCTCCTGCAGTCAAATATTGTGGTTAAACTCACCAAAAACTTCTTCCAGTGAAGTCCAGTTCCTTTGTGCTGTTTTTAATGATACTGTTGGCAGGTTTTGTGCAGTGTTTCTTCCTTTAGTTTAAAGCTCTGCTATTAAACGAAGTCTAAAGCATAAGGTGCATAAATGACTCAAAATTCCAGCTCCTGCTGGCCATGACCTTCTCGAGACATGTAAAAAATTTCAGCTTTTTAATCCTCCTGTTTGTGTTTCTCCAAGACACTTAAGACGGTTTCTAAACCAGTATTAATGGGGTAAAAACAATGAGCCGAGTAAAGGAGATCTTCAAGGCATTATTTGTGATGGATCTCTGAACCTCCTCTAAAAAATCGGGATGACTCCTCTAAATAACAGGGACTTTGAGGTACAGCATGGGAAGAGATACAGATCCATCAGTGCTCCATAATCCCTGTCCTAAGCACAGCTCAGTTATGGAAATCAAATGCTCCTCTTCTTTTTTTTTCTCTTCTTTGTTTTCCTCCCCTCTTCAGTGTTCCCTGTGGAGATTGGTGGTCACTTCCCTACGTGTATTTAAACCCAAACATATTCTGAGTGCTAAAAGGGTGAACTTTGGGTTGCTGGCACACCAAGACATGCCATGGATTTACAAGTAAAGCAATATTCTCACTTATATAAGAGTAGGTGATGTGCTGAGGATGTCAGGATTTTTCAAGGGAATATTAGAAAAAAATTATTTAACTGGATATTAAGTTTTCTGGGAGCTGGAGTGGGAGGTTATAAAATATTGTAAGTGTTAAAGCCCAGCTTGGTTCTCTCTCTGCTAAGAAAGCACTTGTGAAAATACATCGGAACTAGCTCTGGAACTGGTTTTAAGCTGCAAAACCCTCCATCGCCGATGAGGAGAAGAACACCTTGGAGACTCTGCTAGGGCAAAGTCTGTGCAGATCCTCCTGTCTCTTTTTATATCTCACTACAGCCTCTCGTGTGACCTTCCAGATATCATCCATGTGCAGTCAAGGCCAATCTCTCATTGTAGACAGCTCCAAAAATAAACACAGGGCGTACTGTGCCCCTTCCTTACCTTGGGCCTGTCCTAGCAATGGAATAATGGCTGGGGAGAGTCAGTCCTGGAGTGTTCATCAGGACAGAGAGGCTTTGTGTTACCTATTGGACCAAAAGATGAAAGAATTTCCTTTCCTTCATCATGGTCTGGTCCTACAAAGTGTCTGTGTGTGAAACAGTCCTTGGAATCAGTGAGTTAATATCAACATCCATCAGCTTTTTATCTCGGTGAGGGTGTAAAACACTGCCGTAGAGCAAGGAAGGAGAGTTTCTGGAGCCATCCCAATGGTTTCTTAAAGCAGTTTTCCCTGTGGTATATGGGGTATAAAATTATCATGGTATTGATGGAGCTGGAGGTTGCTCAGAGCAGCCTTGAGCAGAGGCCTGGAGATCCCCTGGAAAAGCAGCAAAGTAAATGGCACGCCACATATTGTAAAGTAACAAGAAGAATTTTTATTATTGCTTTTTTTTCCCTTTTGTATTTTTCTTACCATTTTGATCAGATGTACATTGTTTATAACCCCTAGTTTACTGGCCCCAAATATCATTACAACGTCTGCACGATGATCTATGTTTGGTTGTTACCCTTTTAATGGATAAAAAAAGATTTAAGTACTTCATTCTGTTGCATTTTGACAGCTGTTAGCCATCATTTTTCCATTCACCTGCATTTAGCAATCCCATAAAGGGAGGCAATCTTAGAACTAACAAGAGCTGGGCACTGCAAGGTGATAATTCTGTATCACTTTGGCCTATAAATACCTGACAGGCTTTGGGCTGAGTCAGCAGTCTGTAACAAAGTGGCAGCCGTGCCCTTTTATCTGTGTGAGTGTTTCACAGCAATTGGACTATCAGCCCCTGCAGTGAAAATCCATAGTATCGATCAGGCTATTTCTCCACTGTAATTCTTTTGTAGGAAATCCCTGATGACAAATTTTATCTGCACCACTTTTTGATTGCTGGTTTGATGTAAGCGATCTCCAAGGGCAGAGTTAAGCTCCTGGCCGTTCCACATTATCAAGCACCAGCTTTATTTACTGAAACTACACTTGTGGTCACCAACCAAAATAAAAAAAGTGAGAGAGAGGGAAAGGAGGAGGTGGAGGAGGCTGAAAATTAAGAACAAAATAATATTTCAAAAGCGGGAGCGAGGGGGTGAAATCACTTGTATCGGCTGCTGGATTGTTAAGTAAAAGCATGTCCTGCATTAATAAATGCACAAACAGGAGAAATATGTTTTGATAAAAATATCTATGGGATACAGGGCTGTGTCTGGACAGTGGACTGGGTTTGGAGCTGACCCTGCAAGCTCTCGTTCGTGGGAATGGTCCCACAGCTCCCTCCAGGACCCTGCTGGGAGCTCACCGTGCTCATCAGTGAGCAGGATGTGAGTTCACCCCTTTCCCAAACTGATAAATATTCCTCCTGAGCTGCCTCACCTGTGCTCAGGGCAGGGTGTCTCAGGCCACACAGGGTTTGCTGCTGTGATCAGACCCGAGGTGTTTGCTGTGGTCTCGAGGGCCCTGGGCAGGGTTCTGCTCACACACGTGCTCGGCCAGACGCGGAGAGCTTCCAGGTACAAACCTCAGGGTGAACAGAAACTCGCATTAGTGGTACCACCCTGTGGATTAGCTGATGCTCTTTAGCCTCCAAATTTAACCTGGAAACCCTGCAAAAGGAAGCTCATGGATTTCCAGTGTCCCTTAGCTGAGTGAGGGTGAGGAGCCTCAGACACTGCAGAACACAGAAATGCCATTGCTGGGAATTCAAAATTTACTCCAGTTTTGATTTCGGTGTGGGTTATTGTCTCAGCAGAGTTACTACAGATTGTCCCTTGGACAGCCAAGTTTCTAATTTCTGCATTGCTGCTGGATGAACCCTTAATTCCTGAGCCCCCAGGGAGGGCTCCTCACGGCAGTCATTGCCGTAGCACTCGGGGTTGATCACTATGACTGTGCAGAGATGTTTTCTTTTTGCTTAAGTAATGCAGCATGAACCAGGGAAATGATGTCTTCTGTTTTCCTTTAAAGCCCTGAGTCACTGACAAATCCCAAACACAGCACGTGCTGTACAGAATTACTTAGGAAAATAGTCTAGCTCCGAGTTGGGGTTTTCACCCAAAACATGTTAAGCACAAAACTAAAAACAGCTTGTGTAGCAATGAGATCTCCATCAAGGAAATATCTGTTTGTACTGCTGGGCTCCTGCCTCTGACTATGTCACTCTGCTAAAATTCAGTTGCCTAGAAAATGTATATCTTTGGCTAGAAACATATATCCAGAGATATGTGTTTACTGAGCAGCATATATTGGATTAGGCATGGAGCCAGTCCTATTTCATGACTACACCTTTGAAAAATTGTCTGATTAACACCGAGAGGAATAATTGTATGTGAAAGGAATAGTAAACATTCCCCACTGGAATGGATTTTCCGCAAATAATGTGAAATACCTTGTCCAGTCAGAACCCTATCCCAATGAAAGCACTTTAATCATTTTCTTAAGCAATAGCTCAGATTAAATAAATTAATAGCAAGTAAGTATTGAGAATAATTGGGATTATTTGGGAGAAACTATTTTGGCTTTTTATACAGCTGAGCACAGGCTGAATAAGTTCAAAGTTTGCAAATTTGATTCACGAAAGTGGAATCACAAAACCCAAAGAGAAGACAATAAGATTTCCAGGGGGAGTTGAGTGAATTTAAAAATCAATGAAATCCTTTATGTAAGTTTTATGCACTGCATATCTCTACCCAAGATTTTTGATATAATTTAGTGAACCAAATCCAAAGCATGCAGTTTAGCCCAAAGTCTGTTGTTATTATTGGTGAAGTACCATAAATCCTAAACCAATTTTGCCCTGTGCTTGAGAGGTTGGTGTTATTTGTGGCTGGATTGACCGAGGTAAGATCGGTGGGGATCAGTCTCAGGTTGGACTGGATGATCCTGGAGGCCTTTTCCAACCTCAGTGATTCTGGGATTCTTTGTTAGGGTCTTACACGTCAACTTTGAGGTACCAATGACGTATCTGAGAAAATAGGTGACACGGATTGTTTATAAATTATTTGGATTTATTCCTTTTATGTTTTGTCTTTAAATTTACTCCTGATGGAAAGCACTGAATTGACATCAACAGGGTGTCCTTTGTGGGTGAGGTATGGACAGGTGTTCCCCCAGTGCTGCCTTAGGACCACCAACCCATGTCACTTAAACTACTGAGCAGCCATCAAGTAATAATGACTTCCAATTACTCCTAATCTGGGCTAGACTTGAACCAGCGACCTTGAAAGAGTCTGTATCCCATTAACAGTTCCCTAAGCCAGCCAGTGCCAGGGTGTTTTATTGTTCTGAATGCAACCCCAGAGCTTCCCTTCACTCTCCTTTATTTCTTTTTTTTAACCTGCTTAAAATTAGGGGTGGAGAGGTATTGAAATACTCAATTTGCAGTTTCCCTGTATCTCTAATAGCACGTCTAGAGCAGCAGCTTTCATTTGCACTGGGAATACCTCCCGCTGAAATGAAATTCTCTCTTCTCAGTCCTTGATGCCTTGTCTGTCACTGACGGATTTTGCACACCTAGACCTCCAGAATCAGTGAAAGCTGCCTTGATTCTGCCTGGCAGGACATTACAGCGTGGTCTCCTGATTTCTGGGATATTCTCGATGTTATAGGAGTGAACCAGACAAGAAATGAGCCATTAGATGCTAATTTCTATCTGCAGAATACCCCTCATTAAATTTTCTGTATCAATTATATTTTTTCATTATTTTTTTAATCTATTCTCAGAAAAAAGTACTGAAATACTTGGTATTTTCACCAGGGCAAGCACCAGTTGGTCTGTTTGATACCAGCACTGAGGCACCTTGTACCAAGAGTGGCCAAAGGATGGAATCGATGATCTTGGAGAACTTTTCCAGAACTAAATGGTTCTGTGACTCTGTGGAGAGCTGGCAAGGAGGGAGAGGACAGTGGTGGGGCTGCAGGTTCCCCTGTTGGGGTGGTTCGTGTGTTCCCAGTAGGTGCCTTGCTCATGGTAGCAGAAAGGACAGCAATACCTTTGTACCTGAACACTAAAAAATCACCCGCTCCTGCAGCCTCCCCCCAGCTGCAAGGGTTTGCCAGTTCATTTGCACATTTCCAGGCTAAAACAGGCTCAGCTGCAGCATTTTGGTGCACGTTTGTGACACCTCCTGTGAACAAAAGGTGTCAGTTCAGGATGGTTTCTAACCTACCACCTGCCTGGCTCACCTCTGCATTAAAGAGATCCACTGATAGTGCTGGAAAATTTCACTCCACTTTCTTCTCCAAATTTCTGGTGCTTTGGGGCAAATTCAGTGTTTTCATTAACATTTCAGATAAGTCTGGAAAGAGCACAGACATTAATGCAGATTACAGGCCAGAAATGCTAAGCAGCAGCAGCTTCCTTTGATCTGCTGAGATATGTCAGTGGTAAATATTTCTGCAGCCCTGAAAATCAGCAGCGTGGAGCCCTTGTCCAGATAAATGGGAATTTAGCCATCCTGGGGACTTCTGTTGCCCTGCAGTGCCTTCCCAGCCCCGTGGTTTGGGGCTGATCCAAGGGAACCCCCTTTTGGCAGGGTTAGCAGACAATATCACCTCACATCTCGGTGTGTGAGCAGGCCCCCTCTGAGGGACTCATTTCAGGACATGTTTGCATCTTAAACTGCCAGGTTCTCCTTTAGGAAATGCACCAGCAGCACAGTAAAGGCACTTTCCATGGGAGGGAATCAAACCTGGATCCCCCATTTCCACCTGAGTGCTCCCACTCTGGAAACTGAGTGGGCATTGATGCTGCTATCCAGCTTTAAAATAAAGAACTTAAGCCCTTCTCTCCTGTACCAGAAGTGGTTCCTGAGCAGGAGAGAGTAGGAAAGGACAGGAATATTATTCCTACAGGCAGGATTTATCCTATTTATTTCCTCATTTCCTGAACTTAGGTTTCTGCCCTTCCATCATGGTTTTGGCCCTGTTCTCTGGGCTCTGGTTCACCCCATATCCTTTATAGAATGTTTAAATGATTTTACCAGAATTGTCTCGATTTAGGCTTCCAAATTGAATCCTTTCTTTACAAGGACCTTGAGATTAACAATGTTCAGTGGTGGGCTCAATACATGGGGAATTTTTCAGCTGGAATTCACAGCTGAAATGCTGCTCACAGGCAGGTCTCGGATTTACCCCTGAGAAGTGAAACAAGTGTATTAAAAATAGCATTTGTATGGATGTTTCCTTCTGTGCTCCAAACCTGCCATCCTGATGGTGTTTCCTGTAGAGAGAAGATGATTCCTTTGGGCACAAGGGCACTTACCTGGGGCAAACCACAACTGTGGGGACGTGTCTCCCAAGGAATCGAATCAGTGACTTGGTGAGGTTTTCCCCTTTAACACCCTGATGACATTAATTAGAATTGTAAACTGCACGTCTGGTTTCATCAGACCTGTCTCCCACCATCAAACAAAAACAGTCTAATGTCAAATTATTGAAGTCTCCCAGCTGCCGGAAATTCCCCTTCCCGGCTCCAAGTGTTTTTCCTTTACCACAAAATAACAAGCAAGTCCCATGTGTTTGTATCAGTCCTGCAAGTGCCGTCTGTAAAAGTCATGTCATAACCTCAATCAATCACTCAGCACTGGCCAGCACTCGGGTAGATGATCCAGAAATCCTCCTTTCTGGGATTATACTGCAGGAAATAACACAGTGCTGCCTGACAGGAGCAGCAAAATACTTTAGAAGGAGGCCAAACAACCAGAGTTGCCCAAGTGGTACCTTCCTGGAGCTTCTGGGGCTGCATCTATTTCCACATAGATGTGCCACAAAGTGCCAGCTGGAAGCTGGGTGGCAGGGTGGCACTTGCAGCATTAATTAATTTCTTTTGCTTGCACATGAAAACATATTAAATTTTCTAGACCTGAACACAGATCCAATTAATCCATCTGTCATGGAATAACGAAATGCCACTGACCACTGACAGCCATGGAGAACACAGCCTGCAGATCCTAAGCTTTCTTAGACTGGATATTCAAAATTTATGTATCTGCCAGTCAAGATATAATAAAATGCAGAAACATGCTTGTAAAAAGAAACGTGATATTTACTGTTCAGCCATGTAATATCTCCTACTTATACATGTCCCTTGAGGATATCTCGATGTTATTGGAAGAGTAGTTTCCTTAGACTACTCTTTTCCTCCTTTTCCTCCTTTCTAGTTCTCTTCTTCTTTTTTTGTTATTTTCTCTTCTACTTTTTTTTTTTTAATTTTTTAATTCTCTTTGGAAAGGGCCAACCCTTGTATTGCCATACTAGAAATGAGTAGCATTTGAGACTTAACAGTGGGTTTATTGTAATTAATTTGTGGTATAAAGCTGAAGAGCAGTTTAGAGTGTGTAAGTTTAAGACCACTGAGGATTTAGAGTTATTTGAGCCAGTCTGAGCACAGACTCCATGGACATCCACCATCACTAAATCAACACAAGGAAAGACAGAACTGGGGCCTTTCAGTGTTTTCCTGCTGATTCCAGCCAGTAGGGTTCTGGCTGTGTTTTCCAGCAAACCTTGGGAATCACAGACCCCTCACCTGCAGGTAAATGGTTAAAGGAGAGGTCAAGCAGCAGTATCCAAACTGGAATACAGCTCTGCATTTAAAATCCTCCTAAGCTGTCTCGGTTATCCCGACGTGCAGCAGCCCTGATGTCCCTGTGTCCATACGTCTGTCTCTACATGCACCCCCTATCCCAGTGCAGTGCTGAAAGGAGGCCAGTTTAAGGTCCTTGAGGAGACAATAATGTTTGTTTTGTAATGCTCAGCGAAACTAAAAGTCATTTAATGCTGCCTCTTGGTGAAAGAACAGAGAATACACCCTGCTGCACACTGTAACTTCAGGTCTCCTTGCTTTTATCACTTCCCTTACTTTTATGACGTGTGCAGTGAAAAAAAATCTCTTGTGAATGGAAGTTTAAGTTTCCCTGCAAGGGTTATGAAATGTGGAGAGGCAGCACAGGCCCCTCTGCTGCACCTAAAATGTGTTGTCTATGTGGTCACCCAGCTGGGGACAGGAAGGGGCTGCCTTCCCCTGAAAGCAGTGTCCATCCTAATTTATACAATAGTTTGGGGAAATCCCCGTGATGGGCCAAGGAAGAGGCTATGGATCCACTCTTGAAGCTCCACTGCTCCATGCAACCAATGTGGAGGAGCTGTAGCTGCTCCTGCAGCATCCACAGAGGGCTACACCGTATGCCAGATTTGTTTCATGAATTTCTCTCCTCTCATTGCCTTAAGCACAATTACAAATACATTATGCAGTGTGAATTTTCACCCTTTTTTAGCATTCAGTGGTGCTATGAACCACCAGCCTTTCCCCTCGGTGTACTGGGTTGAAATTAGTGCATTCCCCAAATATCCCGCTGCCTGTGCCATCCCAGTGTGACCCACAGAAGGGACGCCACCACCAAATGCTTCCCCTGACGGGATTTAGTCAATCACATCCACGAGATCTTCCGCCCTCAGCTTTCAGAGGGGTCAGGAACCCGAGGCTGCCGCTGCTCCCAGGTCAGCGCACAATGAGCTGCCGCCAGAGACAGCTCCGGATTTTCAGCTGGGGGAACGGTGTGATGGACAAAGCACAGCAAACCAGCTCCATTTATCCACTGGAACGGGCACACGCTTCTCCCTCCCCTGGAGGGGCTCTGGCTGCTCCTTACACAGCACCCTTTAATGTGGGTTTTGGCAGGCAGGCCCTGCCCAGCACCGGCGCGGTGCCGAGTGGGCCAGGCCGCATCGGCCTCTCCTGCCTGAAACAGAATCTGACAGAAATTTAGCAAAACTTGGGCTGTGCATTGAGAGGCAGTGATCAATTCTGACAGCGTCCTGCTCTGCTCAATATTCTCTCTGAAGTGCCTGGAACCAAATGCCAGTGCAGAGCATTTCTCCCCGAAGTTCAAGAGGGGAGATGTAAACACAGGCCGTAAAAGACCTGCATGTCTCCAGCTTGTAGGGGTCGTAATTCTTCCCAGCAAAGTTACCTTTCCTGTTTCTATGAATTACCCTTACATTCTTGTAAGAGATACGGTTTGAGGTATTTATGGTGCATTCAATTCTGCTATCATTGATTTACTGGACTAAACCTGCTCCAGGATATGATGTAAAGCCCCTAATTCCAAAAAACCCTTACATCTCGGCGAGAACAGCATTTTCTGCCCTGTTGCCCTCCAGCAGATGACCAACGGAGATAAACAGAGGGCACTCCACTCTCGGTTGCAATGTGCTTGGTGATGTGAAGGAATCAATCAGACAAAAGCAGATTATTAGAGTGTCTGAGAGAGATCAAACATTGCTGGCATCTTCACCCACACACGGTTGATTTACAGGCAAGCTGATAAAGTGCTGCAGCTCACTGTCAGAAGTACATGACAGCTCCTCTAGCTCTATGGATAAATTATTGCTGAAGCCCATGATAACATTTCTCCACCTAGCAACCAAACATAACAGGATGTGGCTTTTAGTACTCGGAGCCAGAATGATACAAAGAGAAAACACAGAAACTCTTCAAGCAGGGAGGCAGCACACAGGAAAGGCGGCAGGGAGAGATTTTCACACACACACGCGAGGGGGGTGTGTCTGTCCTGGCTCTGCTGGTGGAAAATTGGCCGGGTTGGAGCCATGTACCTGCAGAGACGCTGCCAAAATGCCTGGGACTGCAGGCAGGGATTTTAGAGGGGGTGTGGGCAGAGCCCTGGAGTGGGCGGTGGGGCTGCTCCGCTCACCCAAACACCCAGGGCTGCCCCACAGACCCACAGCCAGGAACACCCATGGAAAATACCAGGTGTTTCCTTTGGCTTGGAGAGGCACCAGCAATAAATAACTTCACTGTGCTTCGAAAAAAGGCAAATCGAAATAATCCGATTATTTGGAAGCCAGTGCCAAAGAAAGATGCAGTTCAGATAGTCTCTTTATTTTTATCTGGTGGCTTATAAAATAATAAGTAATATAATCTGCTAAATATTGCATCATGGCTATTAGACATTGGGGCTGTGCTCAAAAATTAAGTTGGGTTAATTAGAGCATGTACTATGTGCCTATAAAAGACTAAATCAGGCTCTGTCTCAGGAGCCAGACGTGAGTGCTTTTCAAAAACTGAGAATGTGACCCTGACAACTTAAAATCTAAAGTACATTGAAAGTACTCACAGGTTAGAGGTTCTGCTGCCTCAGATGCCTTTCATAAATTCTCTTGCTTTGAAATACATTTCCTTATTTTAATTTTTTTTTCTCTTTGTTGCTCTATCAGAAGTCATCCCACAGAAGAGTAGGGAAATGAATATGGAAATAACTGTATGAAAGAAATTATGGAACCTGTTTATCTGTACTGTTCTGCCAAATGAACAATCAGAAAATGTGATTTTTTTTTCTTTTCTCCCTGTGGCTTTTTCAGTTACAAGAATTTAGCGAAGGTGAGAGGTAAGTGAGAAATTCTGAGATGTAAAAGATGTAATTTGATGGGATCCCTGAAGTAATTCTTTATATTATTTGTTTGTTTGTCATATTAAGGGCTCGGTGCTGTTTATCTGCAAATAGATCTAAGCCCAGTTTGCATCTGGAGTTTTTGTGGGGTTTCTGTGGTGGCTGCTGTGATGGGAGGTGGCCCCAACAGCTCTTGGGCTGCCCCAATTAACCCTTTGCTCTGGTTAATTCCTGCCCCGCTGCGTTATCTGCACACACCTGAGAGGGAGGAGGGACCAGCCTGCCAATGCCTTCCTCAGCAATACCCACGGTGCTGGCTGGATGGCTTGAAGCACCCCTTCCCTTTCTGCCTGCTGAGGGCAAGCGTGGGTTCTGTGCTTGTTTATCGCCTTCTAAAATCCCCCTCTCATTTTACCACCCCCTCTTACGCTCCTCCAGACACGTTACAGGACAGTCTCTGTGGGACCTCACGGGGGGGATTTGCCAGGGCAACTCTTGTAAAAGCCAACAGAAATTGCGTGGCTTAATCCTCGTGTGCTGCATTGAAAAATTACCCATAAATATTTCACCATTATGTTTTATTATTACAGTCAAATTTGTTTTATGTACTTATTATTTAAGGGATAATAGGGCAGGTGTCCCGTTTTATGAGGCAATAATCTGGTTCACGTTGGCTCCATAGTTTATCCCTCCCAGAGAGCTGCATTATCACCAAGGGACATGGGGAGTTTGTCTTATTATAGTAATAATAATAATAATAATAATAATGATAATAATACCACCTGATGTTCCTACAGCACCTTTCCTCTAGAACTGAAAGCATTTTATAAATCTGATTTGATTTTTGACAACTGGGGTCATCTCAAGGATTATTTCAATAATGCCAGCTCTGGACTGAGGACAGAAACCAGACTTTAGGCAACCAGATACCCCCTGGATCTCTGGAAACCTGTGGTGTTTATCTCTGTCCTACTCAGATATCTGGGGGTGCACGTGCAGGGGACGAGCCCCAGGTGTTGATGGCTGTCCTTGGCTGTGGCACCGTGGGCTCACAAACTCTGGGAGTGGAACACGATGCCCTTCACTCCAGATGTCTTGTAAAGCTCAGATCCAGCAGAACCTGCTCTGGGGAGGCTGGGAGAGCTGGGCTGCAGGCAGGGACAGCCTCACCTTTATTGGAAGGTTTGCTTGAAACCAGACCCAAGGGGAGGGATTGCCACCCCTCCATTGGGTAATGCTCCCTTTCCAGAGGATTTGGGTTCAGTGTCCTCAGCATGGCCAGGATCGGTAAGGTCGGTGCCCTTTGGGTACACACAGGTGCTGCTGACAGGAGAAACCAGCCTGAATGCCCCCTGCAGCTCAGCCGTGCCCTGGTGTGGGTTGTGCTGGTGACTCAGCTCTGTTTGAGGCTATAGTAGCAAAATCTATCAGATATACGTTATCTAGAGAGATAGATTAGATTGCACACTAGATATTAGCCATATATATCAGATGTTAGCTGTATGCAGTGCATTAGCCACACTCAGGCTGCTGTTTTTTCCTGAACACCAGGGTGTAAAACTGAGGGTCCCTTCAATGTCAGGCACCAACGAGTGCCCATTCCCAGGCCCTGGAAGGAGCCACACAGAGCCTTGGTTCTCCCTGGATGAGCTGACCTGTCGTGGTTGCTTTGTGCTCTCAGCCCTTCAGCCAAGCTGAGCCCAGGAATGATTTCAGAGTTTATGATTCCAGGTTTTCCCTCAGAGCCAGCTCCTCCCAGGGAAACATTCCCAAACTGAGATGAGGTTTGCATTTTATTAAAAGTAAAAAGAGGATTTATCTATAAATATTTCTGGGGTTTTGCTTCTGCTGTTGCCTCTCTCTTTTAGATTTTTTCTTCCTTTTGTTCTCTTCCTTCAGCTGCGAATCCAGAAAGGCAAAAAAACCTGGGATGTTTGGCTGTAATATGAGTATCTAATAATTTCCAGTAATAGAAGTGGTTTATTTCTACTTGAAAGTTGAAGCCAGCTCTGATGAAGTTATATATTCTTTGATTAAATAAGATATATAGGGCTGAGTCTGCTCTCCTAACATCCCAGAGCCACAAGGGCTTTAGCTACTCAGAGGCTGTGTTACTCATTCCTCCCTTATCCACAATCCCAGGCTGACCTAAAAAACTTTCCCAACTAATGCCTGACTGAAATTGCCAGATTTCCACATGAAGTCAGAATTTTACAATTTGAATTTTCCCCATGGGGAAAAAAAAAATACCTTTACAAGAAATTTCCAGAGTTTTGCTTCCTTGCACCTTGCATGATTCAGCATTCTCTGAATTTCTCTGACTTTCCTCAGTGTTGGAGGGAAAAGGACCAATTTCTGCCACCTTCATAGCTGATCAACCAGATATTTAAAATATCAGTGCCTAAGTCCGCCAGTAGCTGCTTAAAAGGATTTTTATGAGTTCCTACCTGTGTTTGTGAGTGCCTAAACACCTCCGGACGTTTCATCTCATTATACTTTGTATTGTGGTGAAGGGATAATGCTTTCATTAGATCCATCAGCCATTCACAAAATATAGCTCCGTGCCACATTTACATCAGGAAAACAAATCATACTGTGCCTCAACTTTCCCCCATTAGGAGCGGAATGGATGTCTCGCCTCACCCAGGCAACGGGAGATGTCAAAAGTTCATTGGATTTACGGATTACAAATCACCAGTTGTCTCTCAAGCATTGTGCAAATTATCAAACGTTGTTTTATGGCACTGAGGGAACTGGCTGGGCAGGGATTCAGGCATGTGCTGAAGCACCTTGTTGACTTCAGCATCTAAATATCTAAAAGGAACATTCTAAGTGAGAAGAAGAGACGTGCTCTCCTCCTTCCCTGGACCAAACTGTAGCTTGGTCCCCAATCTCCTCCCTCAAGAAGTATCAAAGTTTGTCCAGGGGCTCAGCAGAGCAGCACCTCATATTTGGTGTATTTGCATCTAAATTGCCTCTTTTCATTTATTGGAGTTTGTTGGTGGGGTTTTTTTGCTTGCTTATTGCAAAATGTCATGTTTTCATAACTTCCAGAAAGCCGATATTGTAAGAAAAAGACCAAGTTGCATCTTGCCTCATTATATTAAAATGTTAACATTTCTAATATTTCCTAATGACACCACTGTAAAGTAAACATTGGAATGAAAAGTTCTGTGACTGAAGTGGAGCCTGGAGACAGTTAATGGGAATGTGTTCCTGGGGTAGCTCAGGGTTTGCTTTGGGGATGTATAGGTGATTATAGAAAATTGGTTCCATTACGCCCTCAGCTACAACGTGTAAAGTCATTTTACCCCACAACTGATGGCAGAATGGGGACCAGGCAGTTTCTAGTGAGAAATGTGATGTAGCTTTTGTGTTGATTTCATATTTTCTGCCTGTGTATCGTGCCCTGTGCTCCTGCCTGTTATTTATGCGGGGTTACCCTTTGTCATCTGGTTGTTATTGTTTCAATAATAACCCAGACACAGCCAGGAGGGCACGTCCCACAACACCCCCACTCCGATGCTTTATGGACTGGCGAAGGTCCTGTTCCTAAAGGAAACAATGGGGTTTTTTCCATGCCATGTCCGGGTCCAGGTGTTCAAATTCAGTTGAAACCACGGCACAGAAACAGCTTTTTGAGGCCCTGGATGTTAGCACCAAGCTGTGTGATGCTTGTGTGATCAGCACTGCAGTTCTGTATTCATGAGGAGGTGAAAGATGAAGTATAGTGTAAAGTAGCTGTTGCATTCGTGCTTTATTGTCTTGAACCCGTAATTGAATGGCTGCTAAGTGCTGAGTCCTGAAGGGAAAACCCACCCCGTGGAGTTCTTGGCACTCTTTTATGCTCCAAGAGTTCATCCATCCAGCCTAATGTATGAAATGCCTTCATATTTTGGCCTTCCAAAATTCAACCGGCATGTGTTTCAGATGCGATGTCTCTATTATCGCGTGCTTTGTCGCAGGAGGGGAGGAGGGCACCGCATTTCCACGAGGGCTCGTTGTTGTTATCTCTCTGAACACGCAGCCCAGACAAAGAACCCTTGGAATGCAAAGGAAGGGAAGTGCTAATGCTCGGCCCTATATCGGTGCTGAACTTTGCAAGCACGAAAACCCTTCTCCCGTCTCAGCTCTGGCTGCTAAATTCCAGTCAGGGAAGGCTGGCACAGCCCTGGCACTGCGGCAAGGTTGGAGGCGTCTGTTGAAGGCTCTATTTATCACATCATGGAGTGAGTCCCTGATGGAATCGGCTCCCTGGACTCCCACCAAATGGGAAATAAGGCCTGCATAGGTTCAATACCTTTTAAGCCACCAGCAGCCTAAAAATCTGCGTGTTCTAAAGGCACCTGACCTCTCAGAGGCTGTGCCTGGGCTGAATTTGACCATGACAAATTGGCTGGTGTTTTGTTCTTAGGACTTGAGCTGCTTCAGCACCAGCTCAGATGTCCCAGAATCCCAGAATCGCTGAGGTTGGAAAAGCCCTCCCAGACCATCAGTCCAGCCTGTGCCCGATCCCCACCTTGCCCCCAGCCCAGAGCTCTGAGTGCCACGTCCAGCCCTTCCTTGATGCTCCCCTGCTCTGCTCTCCTGGCTGCAGACAAACCCAGAACGTGGAGCTTTCCCTCCAGGAGCTCTGTCCCAACACAGTTCTGCTGTCTGTGGTATGTCCCAGGAAACGGAAACAGCCTGGAGCTCAGCAATGGCCAAATTCCTGGCCAAAAATATTGACAGAAAAGAAAGAAAAAGCTCCCCATAGTCACAGAAGGTCTCCAAGAGCTTAGAGTAGATTCGTGGCCTTCCAAACTGCTGGATGCTGCGAGAATTGTGGAATTTGGCTCAGCTGGGCTGCCTCCTTCCTGCACCAAAACTTCAGTGCAAGCAGAAAATGAAAATTTCTTTCTTCAAACACAGTTAATTGCTTTCAAGTTTTGGCACTTCTGTCACTATTGGATTTCCAGGGCGTCCCATGGTAATGATTAGAACTAAGCAAATACCTCAAAATATTTTCCATGCAAACTCCCTTGAATAAAACATTGAATAGCCTTCAGCTGTGTTCACACCCCTTTCATATTTGCTTTCTCTGAATATTCCAGTGACTGATTTACGGGCAGAAATGTTAACTGAAACAGCAATTTTTAAGGGAATGTTGCATAACATTTATGGAAAGCAGATTTTAAATACGGCTATAGTATCTAAATGCAGCCTAGTTGGAGTAAAAATAAAGCCAGGTGATTTAGTCCCTCCAATCTAAGAAATCATCTCAGTGTCCAAAAGTGCAGAGACCACAAACAAAAGGAGGCTCTGTCCACCAGAAAGACCAAAAATAAGGGTCAGATGCAGGCAAAGCTTAGGAGGTACCTGGTGAGTTTTGAAGAAGAGCCTGAGCAGCGAATGTGTCCAGCTCCTGTGGACAAAAATACCTTCATAAATCTGGCCCTGACTCAAAATAAATGTTGGATATTGAACACAGTTGAAAAACGTGAAAGTAATTCAAAGGTAATTGTGAAGAGGAGAAGAGACTGAGCTCGCTGAACTTAAGCTGTTTACTCTGAGTAAGTTGATTGGCCTTACTAATGATACAGGAGCCTTGGCTGCTTCTTGGAGGTGTCATTGTCAAAGAGCAAATATTTGCATATTGCTCTTCAACATCATTAGTTTTGTTTTGGAAGGTGAGTCATTAAGACCAAGGTTTGAGAAAGTGTACAAATATTGCACATCTCATTTGCATCCGTGACTAATTTGTGCATAAATCAGGTGAGATGGCTCCGAGCTGACCAACCCTGGCATCCTGGGACGTGCAAGGATGCTCACAGGCCGCTCACATCATCAGCTGCACTTCAAAAATAAATTAATAATAATTTTTTAAAAAAAGCTGAGCAAAGCTTTAAAACTCAATTTTTGCATATGAAGCTCTTCTCATTCTGTAGCATGTTCCAGGGAGGGAGAGCTCTGCTGGTACAGGGAACTTCGACAGATCTGCATTATTCCCCTCGGAGTGCGAAAATATCTTCATGCCATCTCGGAAAAAACCTCATTTAAATGCTCTGTGAATCCAGCCCTTCCCAAAGGCCACAATATATTCATGTATTTTGGATGATTTGCAGCTCGAAAACCATGCAGCTAATGCACCCATCTCACCACGGGAAAGATTGAAACAAAAACACCACAAAAAACCAGAGAGCGAAGCTGAAAGGCAACCCACAGCCCCTAACCCAGATTCCTGCTCTGAAATAAAGGCGGTCTGAGGATGTTCTTGTTACCCAATTCCACCGACAGCCTTTAAAAAGGCTTGCTCTTTAAAAATGAAGAGCCAGAGTATTTTCAGAGGGACGCTCACACTCCATTGTACCTTTTTCACCCTTCTGATTAACTCTCTCTAAAATACCCTTATCAAGCAGCAGTCTCGAGGCTGGAGAATGATTTGTGCTCTTTTTCTGTGAGAATGGAAGAATTTCCAAAGATAAAAATTACGAGCAGATATTCGAGGAGCTTTCCCCAAGAGTGGTGAAGTTCAGGTTGAGATTCTCCAGCACCGTATCTTTGGCAGGGTGGATAAATGAACACACTTTAGTTTCCCTTTCTTCCCTAAAAAATCATTTACTTCCCCTCCTGCCATCACATGCTAAATTAAGTCAAGTCTTTCTTTTATTAAGAAGACAGCTCTTTTCTGAGCTCCCTAAACTTTTCTAAATTTTCTTACCACAAGCACTGCTCATTTTGTTTCTTATCCAGAGACTGATAACAGGGTTTCTATAAAAATGAACATTCATGATCAAAGAGCAACTCTGTATCATAAACAAATTACAACAACTGGGCATGCTTTGAAATAGCTTAACCTAATTAAGCTCAAACACTTTCGCAAAAGCTTTAAAAAAATGGGTGTAATTGGAGCTCCGTTCAGGTTCAGCTGACTTCATATTTTTAGTTTGGTTGGCATTTTTTTTCCCTTTTAGAGCTTTGCATAAACAAAACATTTTGACAGTGTTGCCTTCCTGGGAAAAAAATGTTGGTGGTGCTGAAAATTCAGATTTCCAAATGAAACACAGTTCTAATTGCTCATTTTTGCAGCTCTGGTGATGTGTGAGAGATGTGCCAAAAGCAGCCCCAAGTGCCTGTGACGGTGTCACACGTGTGGCACTCATGTGCCACGCGGGGCACGGGCGACTGGGCAGTGCCCGTCGTGTGCTGGGCCACCAGCAGCTCCCCGGGGGGACTGGAAATGCAAATGGTTGGGTTTTTCTTTAAAAAATCAGTTACAAAGTAGGTTTTGAGGATTAAAATGGAAATCCCAATGGTTTTCCTCCATGGTAAGCCCCGCTGTGTGTGGAGCATGCCCAAGTGTTTGTCCAGCCATGGGTTTCTTCGTCTTTTCCATGGCGTGTTGTTGGTTCCTTGTGAAAAATTAACTTTAGGCTGAGATCAGCAGACATTCAGCTTTTCATATCTTATTTCTCATCTCATTCTCTCCTCCCACTTTAAAGGTGTTGTGAAAAACTTTTCTCAGGTATTTCTTGATTATAAACCTCTGAGCCCCAAGGCTTGATCATCCCCTTAAATCTGATTCCAGGGGGATTTTCAACACTAATAATAATAGTAATAATAGTAATAATAGTAATAATAATAGTAATAATAATAATAATAATAATAGTCCATCCTTTAATTACTCAGGTCAGTGTTTTAAAGGTCCAGCAACACCTGTGGGTGGTAAAATGGCCCCCCGTGCTTCTTTATTGAAGCATCAATTTTGTTAAACTTAGAATGAATAAATCTTCTGTAATCTCTATAGAATTGCGCCCTTCCCTCGTCACCATAAAGCCTGAATGCTTTGGTTATTATCTGTTATAATTTGTTGTTATCTGGTCTTTTCTGCTGTAGTGAATTATTTCCTCTTTTTCAGAAGATTTTAATTTTATTGATTTTTTATTTCATAATGGAAACAATTTGCTGTTTGCCCAGCTGTGGAATTTCCATAAGGAGACAGTGATTTGCTGAAGGCTCTAATTTACACTTCTCAGGAATATTTGTGGAAAAAGAATTTCAAAGTCATTCTTATCTGCTCTAGGTTTTTCTGCACAACTGTTAACACTGAATTTTGCTCTTTGCTTGTAAAAGTTTGCTAATGATTACTGAAGGCCTTAATTGAAACAAATTTATGTATATATCTCAACAAATATTTTTGTCCTGTAATACTCAATATTTTCTTTAACATTTTTGATTTCTTTTCCATTTCTTGAGGATAAAATTTTCAGCAAAATTTCTTTTCATAAGTGAGAAGCACTGGAAGTGCTAAGCCAAATTACCTGTAATTATATAACCTTCTGATTCTGCCTGTGTTTAACAGATTAAATGTTCTGTCTTTACAACTTTCAAGGTTAAGTGCCCATAATGGGACATGCTGGGGAGTCAGGTCATATAATCCCCAGCAAGTGGCACTCAGAGCCCAAATGGAAGAGAGTTATTAAAATCTATAACATGCAACTTTAATCTAACACTCAAATTATAAGGGAGCCACTTGGAAAGAGCCAAAGGCTATTTGCAGGTTCAATATATTCACTTTGCTCTCAACAGTGATCAAAGTTTGGAGCTTCACACGGCTTGGACTGATGTAGGAGCTAATTTGGAGGAGCTGCAGAAAATGCTGTTCTGTCTCCAAGCTACAGCGGGTTCCTAATTGGAGTTTTACACCCGGGAGGGAGGGAGGGAGCAGAGCCTGCACTGCCCAGCTCCCCACAGGGCTGCACCAGCTCGTGGGCAAGGGTTAAAAGCCAGGGAGATTAATCTGAGCACCAAGACAAATTACACTTCTATTTTTTACAGAAAGTTTTCTAACTGGAGTGGTTCTGTTTTAATTGGGGACTATTACTTTAAATGAAATGCAAGATTGAGAGCCTTTTTTGCAGGGATATTTCAGTCACTGTCAAGACCTCCCAATACGTTCATTCCTGCCTCTCTTCCACATATTATTATTTTTTTTTCTTCTGGAATTTTCTGGAGTTTACTGATATTTTCTATTCCCAATCTACCCCACGTACCAAGTCTATACAGTTGGGTCCAAACCTATTTAGCCTCGGGGTGACACATTAAAAAGCCAGGGTGATTTTCTTTTGCCCCAAAAGGCCACTTCTGAGTGCGTCACTGTCACACCGAAACAACTGCAGCGAAAGCCCTTGATCACAACATCCACAGCACCTTTGCATTGCTGTTTTTGCTCTGTCAGTCCTTGAAATGACCTTGGCTTAATTACCTGCATCTCAATGAGTGAATCTACATAGCAAGTGAAGGTTAATTAATGAAGGATCATTTCTTACTTAAACCCATCAGGCAGTGGCTGACAAGCAAGTCTGGCCCGCGCAGTCCCAGCCTCTATCTCATTAGAAATGGTGAGATTGATGTGCTGGGGCTGCTCTAGAAACAGGGCCAGGACAGTTTGTTAATGAAGAGAACTGATGGGCTCCTGCAAAACACTCAAAAGCCTCTGTCTGTTATCACCAACGTCACTGAACTTCAGCTTTTCCCACCAGCTCCTCCATTTCCAGAGTTTCATTTGTGCCTTTTCAACTTAACCTTCTAAGACTTCCACCCAAATGCTGCTCTGGGTTTTCTGCCTGGCTAAAAGGGCCAGAGCAATCAGATCTTCCCTCCCATATTTCGGTGGCTGGCACAAAACCCACTCAGCTGCATCGTTTCAAACCTGGAGGCTGCAGGAATTCATCCTGGTGACCTGCCCACCTCCACCTCTGGGGGATTCCTTGTCCTGGAGTGCATCCCTGTCCTTCAGAGCTGGATGTGCCTCTGTTGCCATTCCCCAGCTGGAACGGGCTGGGCCTGGCTTCCCCCTGGGATGTGCCTTCCCATGAGCTCAGGAAAGCTCTTCTCCAGCCTGTAAAGGGGAACATTCATGGTGGAGATGGCAAAGAGGTCACACAAGGAGTTGCATTAAGACTCCAACATCAATATCTTCACCCTGCAGCAGCTCCTGGGGGTAAAACACCCACGAAGAGCCTGAAAGCCAAACCAAAAATCCAGAAAATAAGAATTGGAGGAAGACAGTTCCTCAAAGCACCTGAAACCAAAGTTCAGAAGCTGTGCTGAGAGCCGTAAAAACCCTCTGTGCTTGTAAAGAGCCAGCCTTGCACTGCCCATAAATCTTTTCTTTCCAATCACTCATGGGGTTCCTGATTTTAGAAAAACTCTTGCACTTCATCTATCTGGAAGCCCGTGGGGGAGAATGTATTTTCACAATAAACAGTGCCTTCCCCCTGCCCGTGGCTCGGGATGATGGAGGGAATTTGGTCCTGTGTCACTTGGAACTTTTCAAGCATAAAGTGAGACTCAGCTTTCACAGGCAGGCTTTGCACAGGCCTTTGCAGACAGACGGATCACACCTACAGGGATTGATCGCACTCTCAACACTCTGGACTGCAGAGACCAAACCAGACCCTGTTTCAGCACGGGGCTGCACCTTCCAAAGGCAGAATACAGCACAGAACAAAGCTCAGGAAGCTTTCTGCGTGCTGTAACCAGAGCAGAGGGATCCAGCCTCACCTATGAAACCATTTTGGGGTTCCAAGCATTGATGCTTGGAGGTCAGAAGGTGATTTCCTTTGCCATCTCTGGTTTTTTCACTTGGGAGCCAGCCTAGATCCGTAACTGCCAATTTTCTCATCCTCAACAGGTTTTCCAAATGCACAAGTGGCCAGAGAGGCAAACATTTCCTAAGCTGGTGAACAGAACATGTCAAGACCAGAGGTTTGTTCCCTTCCACATTTTGTCTGTATTTGATCTTGCAAAGTTACAGATTCTGGCTGCCTTGCCTCGTCTCTTTTTTCTTTAGGTTATAATGTGCCTTTACCTTTTCCAAGCTCTTCCCTTCTCACTCTTATCCACTGATTAGGAAATACCAACAAAACAAGTCTCAAATATTTGATCCTTTCTCATCCTTGCTTTTGAAGGCTTACACGAGTGAAGGTGGGGCCGAGCCCAGAGGTAAAACTTGAACACTCTCTAGAAAATCATTTAAAAGGTGAATTGCTCCCACCCAATATTAAGTGAAAAACACCTCATGTGATCCTGCTTCTGTCTGTTCTATAAAAATTGATTTTTTTTCTATATGCAGCAGTATTAGGAATTGTTTCTGGCTTGGGCATGTGCCAGGATTTAACTCACCACATTTCTAATGTTTTCAAGTGCTGGAAAAAAATTATATAAAAAGTTTTCTGTAACCGGGAAAAAGAGCTCATTTACCTTTGTAATTTTCGATTAATTTACTACTAGGATTCATTTTGCATTTAATTCAGTCCTCTAATGGCTTAAAACTGTGTCTTTGGTCTTTACACATTTGTGGTCTCAGCCGTGTCAAGCTTTTTCATCTACTTTATGTTCATTTATTTTAACTTTTAGTGGTCTTCTAGCCAATTCTTTATCCTTTTTATTACAAGAGCATGAAATTTTATAATGCCCTAGAGCTTTGTTAGTCAGCTGCTACAAGGTTCTTAACCTTAGTTAATTTATTCTTTCACTTTTGACTTTCAGATATGGAGCATGCTTTAATATTTTGGTTTTGAATATGAAAGCAACTTTTATTAAGAAGGTTTATGGCATTAATAGATCCTTATTTCATTTTTACCGGAGTGTTTAGGTATCCTGCTAGACACAGAATGTATCATTTTCCATAATTATCTATAATTTTTGTAATATAATTTAAACTCTACTATATTAAAATATTGTTAATATAACAATCTTAACCTTTTCAGGTAATTTTACTCCAGAATCATTGTAAACAAGCGTAAGAATGGCTCTTTTTCATTGTAAAACCTGATATTTTTTTTTGGTTGCTTATTACATTAACAAGTAATTAAGTCATGGAAGTTTGCTTATGTAGAGAGAAAAAAAGGAGAAGGTTCTAAAATCATCACTTGCTGTAATTTTACATAATTATTCTGAACACATCCTGTATCCCAGCAATGATGTAATGCTGGCCACTCTTGCAATTTGGAAAGTCCCCCAGGAATTCATTAAATCCCTGCAGCCACATAATTATCTGAGAGTTTTGTATTTTTGTCTTTCAGAAGTAATTTTTTCTTATTCCTGTCCAGAGAGCAAAGCTTGGAAATCTCAGTGCTGGTCTCTGCCTTGAAAAGGCAAATGAAAATCCAAATATTACAAGGAAGGGAAAACCCCAACCTTGGCCACTTCTATTTTTAATTCCCCTTGCTCTAAAACACATCCAAGTGTTGTTGGTCTGGCTCACATTGTCCTTGGGCTGAGAGCAGTACACGAATATAAGCATCAAACTCAGGGGGGAATTCTGATTTTGGGGGCGATTTTAAAATCCACTGAAATAAAGACTTCATTTTGTGGGAATGGCATCCCTGAAGAAATGGCCAACATGGGCAGATTTTGCTCTGAAGTTCCACCTGCTGCAATCCAAGGAATGCAGCCTGCTGCTTTGCACTTGGCTGAGGCACACAAAATGCTTCCTACACAATCCTCAACCACCACCAAACACGACACTGTGCCCTTTCATTCACAATCTGCCTTAAATCCACTGACATTCCTCTTCTTCCTGTTTCTTTTTGGACATTACAGTATTTTTTAGCTGATTTAAATCCCCTTTCTGTGCTTGCTGCAGTGCATCCCTCTCAGAGATGCTCCAGCAGACACATGCAGGTGCTGTCCTGGTGCAGAAAAGCCTCCTCAGAGATGAGCCAAGGTGTGCACGAGCCCCGTGCCCCATTTTTATCCCATGTCCACCCCCTGGATGTGAGGGATGCTCCAAGTTTGAGCAGCATTCTCTGAGCAATCACCAATCCAAAGGGGGGACAAGTGGAAAATTAATAGCAAGGGATAAAGAGTTCATGTGGAATCCACAGGCTAGGCTTGAAATAACCACATTTGTCTGCAGTATGCCATTTTTATACCTTTTGGCTTCCAGGAATCTCCATTAATCTGTAATTGTAATAAAAATGCATTTTCATTTCAGCCCAGGTAAGAGTGCTTGCTATAATTCTCCTTCTCAATGTGGTGGAGTTGTTGTTTCCCCTCCATTATTTACTTGTGTGTAAGCACCAAACCAACCCCACTGCACTGGAGGTTCGCTTCTGTTCTACAGGGAGCTAGCACTTAACAGGATTTTATATATATATATATATATATGTAATATATATGAACATTTCTTTGTCAGGGAGAAGCTTTTAGTTATTCTGACATGAGGCTTTCACGCAGCAAAAATATTACTAATACTATTTTGCCTCTAAAGTGCATTTGTTATCAATATGCACTTAAACTGGTGATCAAGAGTTGGTGGGAGAGACACCTGCTCTGCATTTCTTATCTTTTTAATACCTTAGGGATACATCACTTAATAATTTAGTGCTAAACCATTTAGCATTTTAGCCCATCATCTCTTATATTACACATAGGATTTCAGTAATGTCTGATAAAATTATGTGTTAGCTGCCTTATGTGTGTGTAAAACTTAATAAGTCTTCTTCCCCCCCTCAAGTTTAATAACTGATTTCTTACATTTATGGATGTGAAATTTTATTGCTCATGGATATAGTTTGAACCTAAATCTTCATATCTTATAAATTGATTTTTAGTTTCCTTTTTGACCTTATGAATTTCAATCAGACATTGACCTCTTGTTGCTCATGAATCTGACTGATTTAGTGCCATATAACAATAATACTGTAGAAAAGCATTATCATAAGAGCCCACAGGGTTTGCTGAAACCCATAACTAGATTTTGGAGGCCTCTAGCAAGAATAATTCTTGACCCAAGACTATTCTCTAATACCTTCATCCTTTACTGTTCTGGACTGGCCAATCCTTGTTTTAGTACATTCAAGGAAAGTGGTGGAGACTCCCAGGAGGATACGAGCTCAAACTGTGTGGAGAAGATAATGCTGAATATACTCCTGTAAAATGAAGCTTATAAAAGACCAATTCTGTCTGGGATTTGTCACATGTTGAAGTGAGAGGGAAAGACAATTTAAAAGGAACCTTTTGTGACAAAAATTAGTATTTACTCAGTGTTTGAGATTTTCGAAAAATAAAAATTTAATAGTAATTGTCTTTACTGGAATGTGTTGTTATTCTTCAGTCTATCACTATGGCTGCAGCCTAAATAGAGGACTTGAATGATTACTGCTTTGTTTGCCTGGCTGTGCTAATTTAATTTAATTTAATTGCTTATATGCTTTGCTTTACTGAATAACTGGGTGTTGATGTTCATTATTCCTTATTAAGAAAGAATCTTAAAGTGAAAACAAAAGTGGGAAGGCCGTGGGCCTGTGGCATTGGTTTACAAATGCTGACTCTGGGCACAAATGTTTCCTGAGTGCTTAGTGACCCCAACATTTTCCCTGTGCCTGTCCAGAGATATGGAAATGGCAGTTTTATTTATGAACTGATTGCCAGGACACGAGCAGGGAGCCAACACCAAGAAATCAGGTAAAACTCCTTCTGGTAAACAGGGCAGAGGGTTAAGGAGGGAGGCATGAGCTATGAGCTGTGAAATCCTCCTGAAAGCCAGCCCCAAATGCCGCAGGTGTTCCAGGGGCACTCGGATCAAAGGGCCCCATCCTGCCACAGCCTCCTGCTGCTCCCAGGCAGGGCTCACTCTGTCGGGGATGATGCACGAGGAGCACACTGACACAGCCACTGGTGTGGGGGAAAAGGGTAACAGGTCTTAAGTGCCCAGTGTTATGTAGAACTCAGCTAAGGCAGAGACACGGCTCAGATGAGCCCTCTTCACTTGTGCTTTGTGATTCCCTTGCTTTTAACAGCAAAGCTGCCACAGAGAAAAGCAGAACTTGCAGCTGGACATGAGAGTGTGTGCTGCTCATCATCCCGACTGTAGAACTGGATGCAGAATGCACGTGGCCTGTGAAAGCCAAACTGGTCACTTTGCAGCTGCCTGAGAAGCAAATCTGAAGCCACAGGTGCTGCAGGACACAGTCACATCCCTGTCCTGCTATATCCCACAGAGGGGCTCCTGCAGGACACCCAGCAGCCTTTATTTCATGTTGGGAGGCAAGAGAAAGGCAAGGTGCTCCTCTCCTTCTCATTAAGGATATCATGTCCTTGATGCTTTGCATTTAAAAATTAATTAAAAGTGAAGCCCTCTTCATGGCAGCCCAAAAACTCCCTGGCCCAGAGCCAGATCCACTCCTGCTCCCCTGGAGAGCCCTTGGCACACTGCTGGCACTGGGCACCACTGGCAGATCCTGCTCAGACCAAGCTCCCAAAGCTTCCAGTGCACACACAGAGGCTGAACTGGCACTCCCAGAGAGCCCCTGGAGCTGCTCACAGCCTTCTCCAGGCATCCCTTCCTTGGAGGATGGAGTGCAAGATGAGGGCTTGTGCTAGTTTGGAATAAACGATGCCAAGTGTTGCTTAAGGACCAAAACTCAGCCTCGATGTACGCCAGTGAAAGCAGATTGCACGTGTAACAAAAAGAGCTTCTGCTTCCCTGTGCACGGGGCTGGGAGCTGTTAAAGGAAGGAATTTGTGCCTGGTACATGAACGTTCAAGGCTTTCCAATTTACACACAGAATACAAGAGGTGAGTAGTCCAAAACATAAATGTGTGAGTATCTGTGTAGTATTACTGCTCTGTTTACGATGCTCAAAAGTCAGAACTGTGCCAAGCCATTCTGTATTCTTATAAACTATTTAAATAATTTATTGACATGTAAAGGCAACAATCCTCTGTGTTTAGTCCAGCTTGTGTTAGATCTGATATGAATGAGGCTCTTCGGACCTTGCATTTTTACCTAATTTCCTCAATGTTGGCAATAATTCTGCTGTTTCAATAACTGATCTTATTCACCTGCTGCTAAAAACACTTGTCATGTTGAATTACATACCCTGCACAGATATTGTTGCAATTAGCAATTACAAAATATCACAACAGAAGTGTACAAAGGTTTAGGATCCAGATTTTTGACTGTGTGTAATCACGTCCTAATTTGCTGAAACATGAGCCAGCAAGTTCTGTTCATTTGTACACAGGTTTATTGATCTGCATACGCAGATGCAGTAATTGCACATGTAAATTTGGAGCCATTTGATATAAATATAATATGAAATTTCATGTTTTTTCTCATTTCCAGAGTTCCTGACTGGGCCATCCAGCAACACTGGGCCCAGGGGCTTGGGGGAATTAAACCCAGCTGGATCCAGTGCAGGTCTTTTCTCAGTTAGAAGATTCCTGAGTTCACGAATCGGTTCCCTTCTGCAAACCAGGACCTCCAAGGTAAGATTCAACCAATTTTTTGTGTACAAATTGACTCCCCTCCTCTTCCACAAGCATTTCCAGGCGTGACAGACGTCCCCACCACAAGAAAGCATCTGTGACACCAGGTAATTGTCTTTAGCATGCAGCCAGAACAAATCAAATCTGACTGGAAACCAGTGCAGGGAGCGATGGTTTCCAGGAGCCTCCCAGAGCCCCTGGAGTGTGCAGCTTCTCTGCTGGTGGGGCTGGGTCACACTCCAGCCCCATCCCAGCATCCCACGGCTTTAGCGGGAAAGGGAGAGCTGGGCAGATGGGAGACTCTGTGGGAAGTGCTGGTCTGGGGGAAGGAGGGCACAGGATGGAGGAAATTGCTGTGTTTGAATCATGGTCCACATTGTGAGGAGTTTTTTCCCCTTAGTCTTCATAGCACACAGAGAAATTACCCACAGTGCCATAGCTCTTTTTAAAGAAATAAAAAAGACAATAAAAGATTAAAAAAAATAGAAAGAGATAGGAGAGAAATCCTGGAAACATTTATTGCTGCTGTTTCCATCCAGTGTCTTGGTACAACTCTAACCAGGGAGCTCCAGGGGACCAACAGCTCTGCCTTCTCTTTTGGCTCTCCAGCCACTCGAGTCTATTTTGATTTCTTGGTGTCCTTTCTGGTTGTGCTGGATTACTCATAACTGCAGCGCAGTGGTAGCTGCCAATACAAATTTAGTCTTTTCTGTTTATTCTGTACTGTCCTGTCAAAGCAGATAAGTCTGCTTTGCATTAGAGCTCAAAAATTTAATTGTGGGAAAATGATGAGTCACTGCAGCGAAGGTAAAGCAATGTCTGTGTCAGAGGACGCTCTTCTGATGTACAGAGCACTGAGATGACATCAGGGCCACGAGCCAAAAGCTCTCACACCAAGGTGTCATTTACATCCCCCTGGGACAATGGGGCTTTTTGAACCAGCCAGAAGATTGATTTGGGGTCAAGTGGAAAAAAAAAAATAGAACAGGAAAAGGGACTCTTCCAAGCTCTATTAGCAATTCAGGCCACCTGCTTGGGAACACCTATTGAAATTCTCTCCAGTGACTGCTCAGGACAGAGCAGGATTGTCCATTCTCGTCCCTCTGAGGAGTGGAGTTGGGCAATGACGGGAGTGAGCAGCCCTAGGAACCAGAAATGCCACTGCGCTGAGAGGAGCAGAGCAGACCCCAGTGTTCACAGAACCACAGAATCATCAGGGTTGGAAGAGACCTTCAAGATCATCCAGTCCCACCACCAACCCAGCACCACCATCATCACCCTAACCTGTCCCCAGGCGCCACGTCCAGATGCCACTTGAACACTTCCACAGACGGTGGTTCCACCGCCTCCCTGGGCAACTCATTCCAGTGCCTGACCACTCTTGCAGTGAAAAAAATTCTAATATCTAATGTGAACCTCCCCTGGTGCGAATTAAACCAATTTCCTCTCATCCTTTCCCTTGGGACACAGCAGAAGAGGCCAAGCTCCTCCTGGCTGCACCCTCCTGTCAGGAGTTGTGGAGAGTGAGAAGGTCCCCTCTTTTCCAGGATGGAGGTCTGGCAGCCTGGAGCTGAAGTTACAGCATCATTCTCCCTTGCAGAGCTGCTTCTCTGAAATCAAATCCATTTCCAGAGTCACACCAGCCTCAATTCTACACTCAGTGCTCCTTGGGAACGAGAGAATTGGGCCTTTAATGTGTGTGGTGCTGCTGTCTAAAGGAAGGACAAACGCAGCCAAACTCCTCTGGTGCTCCCTCAGGCCCCGTCTGAATCTTTCCCAGGTTAAGGCTGCCATCAGCCCGTCCCTGGTGACTGGAACTGTGGCTGTGAAGTTTGTTTGGAGGGCCCATATCACATATGCATATCTGAGCTTCCCTCGCTGCATTCCGAGCAGACCTTCTCAAGGACAAACCTAGCAAGTCACACCAAGACTAAATTAGGTGTCTGCAGGATTTCCTTGTGATATGATAAATTTCCAGCAGAACAAATAGCAGAAATGGAGTAGAAATGCATAAGGAAATCCCAGGAAGGATTGATAGGAATTAATTCAAAACCTTTTTCTCCAGCATAATTTGGACAAGACATAATAGAGTTCACAGTTTACAAGTAAGAAGCAAAAAGCAAGAAGTACATAACTACTGAAACAGCCCAATTAATTCCCATTTCGTGCTGCATCTTTATGGGGAAACTCAGCTGTGTGTTAATGATCCTCAGAAGGATCCAGACAACACTGATGCTGTACTTACACTTCTTATTAAGGGTAAAATTCACCCTATTGAAGAGGACAAGCTTAAGATCTATGCATCCACTTAGTACCACTTATCCCAATTTTCACTTAACAAGAGCCTAAGTAGTGTATACGTCTGGATTGTCCTTCTGCACTAAAGTGAATTTTCTCCCCAGTAAATTAGATTGGTCTGATGTGTGCTTAAAAGGAAGAAAATCTTCGCTTTCATGAGGGGCTGTGCTGGGAAATTGCTGCTTGACCTATAACTTAAACAAAAAAATTTGCAGTTGTTCACAACTGCCCTGGCAGTGGGACATGGGATATTTGCACCATTTTCCAGTTGATCAAACAGCAAAGCTGAAGTGATGGAGCCCATCAGTCCTGAAGGGGAATAAAGTTTGTGAGGGAGCTGCTCACTGCTTTGTTATTCCGATCCTTCTCGTGGATGGTTTTTAATACACATTTATCTTGATGTTTGAGTCAAATTGGCATAGAGTGGGTTGAGTAGCATCATGAGACCATCAGCAATCCCTCAGCAGAAAGCACAGAATGGTGGAATGAAGTTTTATATTTAACTTACATCTGAGATAAACATAAACAGGAGAGTTTTGCCAGCCAAGAAGTCATGACAAAGTTGAATTAAATGGGAGATCCTGTGTGTGTGCAGCCCTGTGTGTGTTTTCTGTGCTGTTTGTCACTGACAACAGGTCAGACCCCACCGTGTGTGCATCCACCCTGTTCCAGGCACAGCTCCTGGGGCTGGACAAACACAGATTCACCATTCCCAGAGCAACGATCCAGGGCCCTCTGGCTTTAGCCTTGGGAATGGGCAGCTGCCTGGAGAGCACACTCCAGGAGAGGCAGGATCCCTTCCTGTGGCCTCAAACGCATGTTTTTATTTGCAGCAACACAGGCTCTGCAAGATATTGCAGTCACAGTTAATGAAGTCCTTAATGAACTGACAGGCCTGGTTCTTATCTCGCTTACGCCAGATTTAAACCTATGTAACTCCATTAACTTGGTGAGTTGATCCTAATTTCACATAAGTGTAAAAAAGATGAAAACCAGACGTTTTATGTTCTCATTATCTAAGAGAATACAAAGTATGGCATTCTTAAAAATCTTTTTTTCTGTTTTCTCTCAGTTGCAAAGAGATTTAAGGGCTCCTCCACCTTTGACCCTCCCCACTTTCCCTATGTACCAGTTTGTGCAGCTACTTACTCTGTTTTCCAAGTTAGTCTGATCATGCAGGTTTTGATCTCGTTGTGGTTTCGTACCTCCTGAAACGAGTTTTGTAAACTTTGTTCCTAGTGAGCACATTCCTTCTGGCATGAATCAAAACTCTGCATTCTTCCCCCCTTCCCACGGAGCCTCTTCTAAGAGTTCAGCCTCCTCCAGAACATTCATGGCTTTCTCTAATGCAAAGAAATTACCAGCGCAGAAACCAGTCATACCACAGGGGTGTAAAACTGTGGAACTGAAGGCAAAATCGTTTTCCTCCTCACAGTTTAACTTCGGAGATGTTTAATCTTGGCCTGTTGTTTTCAGCTGAACTTTCTCTGCCTGCAGTAGTTCACTTTCCACGTGAACTCTGAAAGATCAGTTTTACCCCAAGGAGACATACTCTGTGTACACAGAGAAAATGATTTCAGATGTTTTGGTTCACTTTTATTGTGTTTTGATATTGATATGATTTCCAATAGAGTATTGCACTGTTCTCTCTCCACAGCCAAGCTCAAATGCCAGTGTGAGCCTCATCTTCAAGAAATCCAAGGCAGTGAGAAGCTCACTCACAGCAGGTCCTTCTGCCAGCTGACTGCCAGCACACACACGAGGGAAGGGCAGAAGTGGCCAGCACCACCCCAGCCAGACATGTGAAATGCTGAAAGCACGAATCCCAGCTGACCTCCCCCGTGCCAGCACTGCAGGAATGCCTCTGACTTTGATGGAGTCACTCATAATTTACAGCTCTGGGAGATCAAATCCATGGCCCAGAGTACAGAGATGTTAACACGGATAGTCTCTGTCAGAGGAGGGATGCTGATTCTAATGGTACCTCCTGTCAGTCAAGCCACTGACTGAGTGTCACTTACGAGGACAATGGGTCACCCTTTTCCCTCCATTCTGAATGCGATTAAAAATATCAAAATGAGAGTTAGAATGGGAAAAAACGAACTATTAGGAAAATAAATAAGAGGACTGGAAAGAGAAATCAGAAAGGAGACTGAAAGGCAAGTGCCCTGAAGAGCCCCACATCAATTACCTCGGGCTCGGCAGAGGGTGAGGCGGCTGGCGGGGCGGCCGGCAGCGATCCCCGTCACTCAGCTGGGTCACAGCACTCATTGCTTATTCCATCCTCCCAAGGCCTATGCCAGACTCCTCCAGAGAGTGCCAAGTTTCTGCCAAGGGAGGCAGTGAGAGCTCCAGGATCCGTCTGCAGCCAGAGCCAGCGAGGGATGAGGGCAATCCCCCTCTGGGGTCTGGTGACATCAGACCCAGCGAGTGAGAGCGGAGCCGAGGCCGTCCAGGGAAGCTGTGTCAGAAAAGACTGAATGAACATCATTCAGGGACTCAGCTGAAGGGAAAACGAAGCAAATTTGGGATGTGAAATGCTGAGTAGGTGATTATTTCTCCTCTGTTTGGTCCTGCAGTGTGCCCGACCCTTTGCATTTCTTATGGCAGTGACCAAAGGTTAAAATGAAAGCTGATATCCCTTTAGTGCCCTTTATCATGAATAAAACAAAAGAGTTTTGCTTTTCCTGGAAAAAAAGAGGGTCCAGGTCCATTGATCATCAGGTAGAAGACTTTTCTGTACCTATTTACAGCCTTACGTGTACTGAGAGCTCACATCAGATTAAAGATCTGTGAATTCTGCTCTCTGTCACAGCCTCACACTGCCAAAAATCCTGAGTCTTCATGTGACTGCAGCAGGATGGGCTTCAGTTCCGAATCCCAGAGACGCCTCTGTTTAAGGACCAACTCTTCAGAGATGCACTGGGAGCCCTGCAGTTGCTCCTGCAATCTGTGGGCACTCACTGTGTGGAATTCAGTCTTGGAATGCTGCTGGAATACAGACCTGGGTCTCTCTGACCGGAATTTTTAACAACTGGAAGTTGCAGGAGATTTCCAAAAAGGTAAGCTGGGGATGATGAGCTTTTTAAATCACAGCAATACCTGAGTATGACAAATACCACAGAAGGGCTAATGCTGTTTGGCAATTTCCTGGAAGGTCTGTGCAGTGGAAGTTCAGTTCATTAACTGCTACTGATGCCTCCAGAAGTCAGCTCAGATTGTTTTCCTGAAATAAGACCTGAACCCAGATGGCAGAGGTGAACCTGCCTTGCCAGCCTCCACCAAGAGAAGATGCAGGTTCAGAAACAATATTTATACTCCCAAATCTCAATCGCTCTCTCTTTTTTAAGCTTATTAAAATTAAAAGCATGACCTGCCACATCACATTACATCAAAACATGATGTAACTTCTTAATTTAAAAAAAAATTTTAATTTATGATGTCGTATTATGCCACAAAAAGCTTTTGTTTTCCCCAGAGAAACTATAAATTTTTTACAGTGACTGTTTCTCCAGTATCTTTGGCAGACTGAAACAGTGAGCGTTGGCAAAAAGCAGATATTTAACAGCTCCTGACGAGCAGCTTATGAATCACCAGGCTGGGATGCTGGCACACAGCTCCCTGTAGGTACCTCTGAAATCACCCACCCTCCCTTCCCCTGCTGCTCGCTGCAGTAACACCGAGTAACTGACTGCTCCCAGCCACTAACCCTGATCTCCTCCAGCCTTCATATTTCTGGAGGAAAGCACTCTTTGCTCTAAAAGTGCCACTGCAGCCACATTCCAGTGTCCAATATGGATTTCTACTGAGTTTGAGCAGCCCAGGAAAATGCTTTTCATTGCAACAGCATTTGGCATTTCTGTGTTTTTCATTAAGAGATGTGAAAGAGCTTTGTGCTTCAGCTCTGCAGCTCTGTAGAGGGGGACCTGAGGCAGGAGCAAAAGGAGATGGCATCAGCAGAGCCAAGAAGAATCCAGCCCAGGTCTGCCCTGCTGCTGCCTGCATCTCCAGGTGCTGAACCCCCAAAGCCTGGCTGGCTGCTCCACGTGCTCCTGCAGGCAGGCTGGGCCAGCCCAGGGTGTGGAATGAGCTGCTTCTTGGCCTGGCTCTCTCACAAACTGATGACTTTTTTGGGGACTGCTCTGGCTGAAGTGAAGCTCAGTGGAACTTGAGAACAGGGACTTGTTCTGTCCAAAGCAGGGTTTCAAGGCCCTGGTTTCCAAACAATTGCTTTATAGGATGGGCTGCATGCTGTAAATCTGCAGCACAGGGTATGCTCAGGTTGGCTTAACTAAGGCTGGGTTATTTGTCCCCCAGCTGATAAAGGTCATGACGCTGTCAGGCCCTGCTGTACCGCTGTGCTCAGCTTTCACTGCTTCCAGAGCCATGAGCCATGGTGCACACATGGGGTATAAAGCCTTCCTAAAATCACAGCCCTTAACTAAAAGCTTTTTCTGGGAGACAGTGTGGCTTGAATTATACTGAGGACCCCAAACAGCAATTACTCCTGGGCTGCTGCCTTTGAAATAGATCTATTTGAGGTGGATATTCCTCTGTGGAAGGGGTAGTTCTAATCCTATTTATGAGCCTTACTGCTCGTACTGAATAACCTCAGAGGGGTGGGAAAGTTCCGGGAGTGCTTTGGGTGTAAATGTGCACGAAGATCTTCATCACCAGCGCGGGGTGGGTGAAAAGGGGACAGGGTTTTGTCAGGTTCTTTGTGCAGCTGTCACTTTGGGTGCCCCAGCAAGAACCAAGGCACAGGGCTTTGACCCATTTCTCGTGAGAATCCTGGGAGATTCTCTGTTCTATCTCAGTGCCAGCCAGGGGAGAGCTTTGCCTTCCACTCCTGGTGTCACTTGTACATCGAGCACCTTTCCCATGACTGCTGTTTCTCGCAGTGAGGGATTGGTGAATTAACCTGGGTGGGTTTTACATGAGATCACATCTTCAGTGGTTCCACCAGTGCTGTGCAAACACCTGCACCAGCAGAACTGTCAGAGGCAGAAATGAGCTGGGGGCTGCTCAAACTCCAGTGGTTAACTCACACCTGAAATGTGCTTTGCCCCTCTACAGCCTGAGGAGACACTTGGCCACAGAGAGGAAATGGGAGAGCTCTCAGGTGAGCGGATGGAGCTAAGCTAAAAACCTCCACACTCTCTTCCAAATGCGGAAGGAATTGCCTTGGATGAGCCTCCTCTTGACTTGACATAGGAGGTTTCAAGTTTTATGGCATCTTACATTATTGTTTAAATTTGTTTCAGGCAAGAAACACACTTTTTAAGGCCAGGAATACAGATTTGTGAGATGCTAAGACACCTGAAAAGCAAGAATACAGATTGTAGGATGAATATTTCACAGAGTAATTATTTAAATATATTCAAGTATGAACATCTTTAGATCCTAAATTTAGTATTCCTTAAAAACATAATATTACAATAAAACCTAGCCCGCTCTCACATTGTTCCCAACATCCCAAATCTCTGTCTGAACCAGCCGGTTTTTAAAAATTGGGTCTTGGTCGCTTGTTCAAAGCGTCCCACTGATATTTTTGCCCCAGACTTTAATTTTTGGCACAGCACTTGCACGTATGCAAAACACGGTGGCACAGCAGGGCTGGTGTGGGAATGCTGCGATGGGAGAGGCAGCTCCTGCTCCCCGCAGAGATCCCTTGGCTGAGCTGGGGTTAGGTGCCTGCCTGGGGCACACGGAGCAATCCAGAGCCTGCAGGATCCGCTGGCAGCTCCAGGCAGGAGCACTCTGGGCATGGAGCAATCAGGGACCAGGAGGAAAACGCTCCCTGGAGAGACCTGACATGAGAGAGATGACAATGGCTCGAGCACTTGGGTAAGGAGGTAAGATTTAAGGAGCTGAGAGCTCTGGAGGCGCTGCTGAAGGAGGGAGGTTGTGTAACAACGCTGAAGGTGACAAAGGAAGGAATGGACACACACCTTGGAAGTCAATAAAACACTGGCAAAGAGTGGCAGCTGCTGTTGCAAACTCCTGAGCAAATCCTGAGTTTTTGGGGAGCCTCATTGCTGTACCAGAGGTAAGAAATCCATCGCTCCCCTGATTTATTTGTAAATCTCATTTTCAGTCAGGCCCTCCACACCTGCACAGCAAGGTGAACCCCAGTTTTAGGGCTCAGCTGTTGTGGTTAGGCCCTGCAAACAGCTGGATCCCCAAGGTTTGGGATGATTACACCCCTCACACCCCTGAGCTCTCTGTGTGGCACAGGGACAAACAGGCACCTGCAGGAACGTGAGCCCGCCTGCCCTGGTGACAGCAGCACCGCTCAGAGCCAGCCACACCTGCCCTGTTTGAAACCAGAGGTAAATGCTTATTGCACTGCAACAGAGACAGCCTCTATTACGTCCTGTAATTACACTGTGGAGTGACACAAACACCTTTTGTTATTCATGGAGTCACCAAGCCCAGTAAACGGCTCCAATTCTGGACTTAAGCAGGGGCACCTCATTAGCAAATGTGGGCCGTGATATAATTGCTGATACCCTTCTCCAGCCACCTGTCTTCCTGCGTGGTTTTTGGAATGTCCTGATTGAAGATTTCCTCTCCTGAGGTGCCCTCACTGCACCATGTTCAAGCAGGGTGTGCAAAGGTGACGGGGAAGGTGCGAGAGAGCTCCAAAATTTTCATACCCTCAGTGTTACCTCATGTCCTTCCTGTTCTGTGAAAATCCAGCAGGCTTTCTATCCTTCACAGCAGGCCTTTCAGAGGTACTCTCACATTTGCCATTGTTCAGTGCAACGTTGGAGCCAGAGGATGGTCACAAATGCTGTGTTTGGACCAAGCTGTGGCTTTGGCACCTCAGTTTTCTGGAAGGACTAAGTTGGAGTTACAGGAGCAAGTCCAGCCCAGCCCAAACATTGCCATTTGGACCCTTGACTTATTTTCCCAATTTGTTCCCCTGTTTCCAAACCCTCCACTAACCCAAACCGAATCTTCCCTAACAAAAAGCCCCTTTCTCCTCCCGACTGAAAGCAGAACGCTTTAGGTAATTTCAAATACAAATGTGCAATGAAACCTGAGCCTGGGTGATGCTACGAGAAGGAAGAGTGTGCAGTTTGCTTTATGTGCTTTTAGCTGTTCTACCCTACACCGCAACATGTGCACCCACTCTTGTAACCTTTACTGCTGTGCAAAGATGATCTGTCATTCCTACAGAATATATATATATATATATATATATATATATATTTATTCTGAGGCAGCTCCGAGTCCTGACTGCCCTCTAGAGAAATTCTGCTGCAAAAGCTCAGACCCACAGAGTCAGCAAAAAGTAATTGCAGCCCTAATCTTAACTACAGCAGCTGCACACGGGGTCGGTGACAAGATCTGGAGGAGCAGAAATGCACTTAAAGGACACTTTTTCTTGAGCCTCTCACTGTCACTGGGAGCTGTGGCCAGACACAAACACCCCAATCCAGGCACTGCCTGGGAAAGCTCAGCAAAAACTGTTTCCACTTTCCACAAGTTGAAGTGGAAAAGAAATGAAAACATTTTTTGCAAAGAAATTAAAAGCTGCCTCATGTTCACCTCGCTGGCACACAATGCTTAAGTTATTGAAGCTGCACACCTGAAACTCTGTGTTCTTACCTTGCTCTCACACTTGCAGCTCACACCGAACGTGCCTGAGGAGGGTGGATGGGTCTGGCTGTGATCCCGTGTCTGGAGACATCCCAGCCCCTCCTGGACGTGCTCCTGGGTGACCCTGCCTTGCACTGGAGCATCTCCAGAGGTCCCTTCCAACCCAAATCTGAGATCCGGAGAGTGGGTGCCAGGAGCTGTGAGGCTGCTCAGGGCTCTGAGCTCCGGCAGGGGCAGGTGAGCTCCTACAGGTACCCCTGACCCTGGAGTGACTGCTTGCTGCTGCCCCAAGAGCAGCTTCTGGTGAGATTTATTTGTGTCGTTCTGTAAAACTATCAGAAGTTCTGTAAAACACCATCAGAAGACAGTCCGTGTGTTGCAGTGCTGGGGGATGTTATTCCACGTGCTCAGGCCAACACAGGGAAAACGGCACTTTAGCCGTGAGAAACAGTGCAGAGCAGCTCAGGATGCACTCAGCAAACTGAGATCCTGTTTGGATCTGACAAAAGAGAGAAAAAATGTCAAATGCCTGTCTCTGTGTGTATTTTTTCCCCAAAACAGCTGAATCCCGCTATCCTGCAGGACCTTACTCACTCAGCAGGCTGTCAGTGCAAGTTCCTGCGCAGAGCTGAGCCCTTCCAGCCTCACGGGGTCTGCCCTGCCGGACCAAGCCCAGGAAAGGCGGCAGAGGAGCCGGGGCAGGAGCGCTCCCGGAGCAGCCGGGGCTCCCCTCTAATGGCACCTGTGCCGGGAGAGCTCCAGGATCCCGCCGGGATCCTGCCGGGATGTGCCGGGAGCGCTCCGGGATCCCGCCGGGATGTGCCGGGAGCACTCCTGGCTCCGGGATCCCGCCGGGATGTGCCGGGAGAACTCCGGGATCCTGCCGGGATGTGCCGGGAGCGCTCCGGGATCCCTCCGGGATGTGCCGGGAGCACTCCGGGATCCTGCATTCCCTGCAGGAGAAATGCTCGTGTCCAGGGACAATGGCAATGTGCTGTGTCTGTACATCCGCAGTGTTGGTACAGAGCTGCAAAGGCCGGTGCACATCTGGAGGGTTGTGTTCAGTTCTGGTTCAAGAAAGGAAAGGAGCAACTGGAGAGGGTCCAGCAGCGGCTGCAGAGATGCTCTGGAGTCTGGAGCATCTCTGATGAGGAAAGACTGCAGGAGCTGGGCCTGGACAGTCTGGAGAAGGGAAGGCTGAGAAGGGATCCCATCAATCCATACAAATATCAAATCCTCTCAGTGAGTGGAGAGTGCAAAGTTAGAATTGGCACACAGAGACAAAAAACCAGCAATTATTCCTATTGTTGGTTTGTTACAATAGTAGGAAAGAGTTCATTTCACCCCTGTCTGCAGCCAGATTCTCTTACATTCTAAATAAACAAGGGCTGGAAAGGAAATTTAGGGTTTCTAATGAATATTTTGCCCGGTCTCTAGGCAGCTCAGGAACAGTATTTTAAACGGAACCCAGAACTTTTGGATCCAGGCTCTTCCTTCACTCCCTGAGCCACTGCTGTCCCTTTACGTTCTCTGTTACTTACAATATTCTGCCCACCAGGTTTTTTAAATTCTCTTGAACTGGGGAGAAGGGAAGCACCAGAATTTTTCTTCTCTTGTAGAAAAAATGCTTCAAACTTTTTTGAAACCTAAAAAAGGTTCTGCTCAGTTTGAGGCAAAGGTGCAGTCAGGGTTTTATTTATCTGAACCACCTCTTATTCCACAGATTTATTAATTGTCATTTCCATTGGCTCTTTCTCCTCTTCTCCACTGAGTAACATGGAAACCTGCAAAAGCGGAATTGAGGGTTTGAGCTCAATTTGAGTTGTTTATTTGTGACATTTTTATCTATTTTCCCACTATGTTTTCTCTGAGGCAAAGGTTGGTTTGCCCCCTGAATAGGGACCATTACTCTGATTTTGTTATTGCTGCTTAAAAACGCTTCCTGAAGATCCCCTGCCTTTTCCTCCGTGCAGCTCAGAAAGCAGAATTGCTGCTCCAAAGGACTGTCCTGCTTGTATCAACTTGGAAAGCTCAGATTGAAAAGGATCCTCCTGAGGCAGCCCTCCCCTCCCTGTGCAGGAGTTTCAGTGATGCCCACGGGAAGGGACCAGGACGGGCCGGTTCCACGCCAGAGGAACTCCATGTCTGGGGTCTTCATCACTGCAAAGGTCAGAAATGCATCCCCAAACATTGATTTTTTTCCTGTTATTCCCGATTATTCCCCTTTGTGCTGGCCAGTGTGAGGATGGGGAGGGGAATTGTAGCAGCTGGTGTTGAAATAAAAGCAGTGAGGGAGCGCTGTGGGCAGAGGGATTTGCAGCTAAGTCAGCACTGTGGTCCCCTGGATCCATTAGCACCCCTCTGACCCTGCTGAGAGGGGAAGAGCAGCACCACGTTTCTGCTTGACCTGGCACCAAAACCAGCCACAAATCTCTGTATTTACTGAAGTGGCTGCTTGGCAGTGCTGAGCCCGGGAGGGCGGTGGGCTCTGGGCAGCAGTGATGGGCGAGGGATGGACAGTGGTGCCTCTCACCTCAGGGAAGCCAGAGCAGGTACAGAGAATGCACAGAAGAAAAACTCCAAAACTTCTGATTTCTGCTTCATTTCTGTCTCTATTTGCTCTGTGTCAGGAGGACCTACAAAAGATGAATTTTAACAAGCAACCAACCTCACGGAGGCATTTGAACTCACACCCCAGTGCTGGTGAGTGACTTATCCTCCATTGGTTCTGTGGTTTATTTTGCTTTGGTCTAGAAAATCTCCTTGAAACTCAAAAAATCTTCCTGGCAAATGCTTACTCAAAAGTGATACATTGCCGCACAAGAAATCGGTTTAAATAGCAAGTAATTTCCACTGAAAGCTTGTTCAGGCAAGAAAATACCCAGATATTTCTATTAATTGACCTAATCCTGCCCTGCCAGTGATACCTGAGCACAACTTAGTGCCTGCTCAGCTCATTGAGAGGACAAACTGTCCCCGAGGAGCTTTGGTTGTGACCATCGTCCCTCTAAGCGATCCATCCTCTACTGCACCATCCCCTCAGCAGCCAGCTTTGGCTTAAATGTTTATTTTTAAAGACTTCCTCCCCTTCCATTACTCAATTTTCATCTTCTCTGAAACCCTTTCTGGCCCAGTCAAGAGGGGACACAGCAACGTGGGATTTGTTGATGAGGTGATTTGAGTGGCAGTTCTCACTGCCAGCAATCGGGGAACTCTGCCTGGGCTTTCTCAGCAGAAGCTGTGGCTGCTCCACCCCTGGGAGAGTCCAGGGCCAGGCTGGACAGGCTTGGAGCAGCCTGGGAGAGTGGAAGGTGTCCATGGTCCCTGCCCATGGCAGGGGTGGAATGAGATGAGATTCATGGTCCCTCCCAACCCAAACCACTCTGGGATTTTATGGTTCCATAACTGAGTTTCTGATGCATCCCACCCCTGGCCCAAGATGTCAGATATGGACTAAACTGGGTACTTTGGGGTGGAGTCCAGCACTGGCAAATTTTCTTCATTGCAGTTGTCAGCTGCATTATTCAAAACAGCTTAATCCTGTCTGGCTCCTTGCACACAAATGTAACATGCTGATAATATCCATTCCCTTTCTTCTGTACCTTTGTCTCTCTCCATTATCATAATTCTGTCTTCCAGCTTTTTCCTCTGCTGAGCTTTCAGAGACCTTCCTAATCAACATTTGACACAGAGGGAAGATGGGTGGCACCAGGGTGGGTAAAAGGCTGTGCTGTAATTTGAGGGGCTCTACAATCATCTCCAGGAGTGACAGCACAACCCAAGCAGCAGCTACAGCTCACTCACTCTGGGGAAAAACTATTTGATTTTAGATATAAATGTATTTATATTTATGTGCATATGCTTGTACACGTCAAATATTAATTTCTTTTATTCTAATTTCCTCTCATTTCCATCTGTCCCTGCGCCTCATCAGTCTGGGGCTGGGCTGGCTCTGCACGAGCTTTGCCTTTGAGGTGGCACAGAGCATCATTCCAGGGAAGAAACTGTCCCCAAAAGAGCAGTTCTCCTCTGTTCTCCGTCACAGGGCTGTGGATGCACTGGTGTGGCTCTGACACCCCCGTGCCAACCAGTCAGTGCTGGGAACACTGGGACAGGAGCTCTGGGGCCAGCACAGGCAGGACCTGGAGCTGCTGGAGAGAGGCCAGAGGAGGCACCAGGATGAGCAGAGGGATGGAGCAGCTCTGCTGGGAGGAAAGGCTGGGAGAGCTGGGATTGTTCAGCCTGGAGAGGAGAAGCTTTGGGGTGACCTCAGTGTGGCCTGGAGGAGCCAAGAGGAAAGATGGAGAGAGAGAGGATTTATGAGGGATGGAGTGGCAGGACAAGGGGAAATGGCTTCAAATGGACAGAGAGGAGGTTTAGATTAGAAATTAGGAGGGAATTGTTCCCTGGGAGGGTGGGCAGGCCCTGGCACAGGGTGCCCAGAGAAGCTGTGGCTGCCCCTGGATCCCTGGCAGTGCCCAAGGCCAGGCTGGACACTGGGGCTTGGAGCAGCCTGGGATAGGGGAAGGTGTCCCTGCCGTGGCAAGGGTGGAGTGAGATGATTTTTAAGGTCCCTTCCAACCCAATACTCTCCATGATTCCATTTCCAGGAGCAGGGGAGCCACACTGGAGCCAGACTCCCGTGGGATGTACCCGGAGCCCCCGAAGGTGCCAGGCCATGGACACGCCCAAGGAAATGTCCTGCCAGAGCCTGCTGCAGGTAAAGGCAGAGCAGGAGCACCCCTGGCCCAGGCAGGGATCCGAGCCCTGATCCCACAGGGGGCTGCCCGAGCCCAGACATTAAATGTGACCCAAACCACCTCCCATTTCCAGCCCCTATAATCTGTAATCCTGTAACAAATGTCCCCATTACTTTTGATGTGTATATGAGATCCTTTCTGTCCTTAACAGGGGGAAGAATCACCTTGCCTCCCTCCTTGCTCTGCTGGAGGCCAGCAGGTTAATTCCATGCTCTATGCATGGATAAAAAGGAGGATAAGAGGAAGGAGTAGGTCGGGCAGTGGCAAAGGTTGAGCAGCTCTGCTTTAAACACTTCATGGGGAATTGTAAAACTTCTAAACAATTTAATAGATTAACTTCCCCTTTCAGTGGCATCAGTAAAACTGAATTATCATCCTCACTTTTAACTGATGCCCAGGCCCAATACTCATCCATCAGGGATCATTTACTGATAAAGCAATCAATCCTGTCACGGTGCAGAGGGGACAAACTACTCCAGATACCATCACCAAATATCCTCTCCACCCCAAAGCTTTCTGTGAGGCTCTGTCAATGAAAGTGCATTTGTCTCCCCTTATCTGCTGCAGGATACGTGGAATACAAAGGAAGAAAGCAAAATCTGCATTTGATGTGCTTGTGCAGGTGGCAGAGACATCACCCACCAGGACGATCTGCCCCGTGCCAGGGGCTGAGCTCAGCCCCCGCACCACCACCTCAGGCACCACAGTGACAGAAATAAAGCAAATGGGAAGGATTGGAGAGAAAAATGAGAGAGAATGTGGAAAAAAAATGTGTTCCTGTTATCCTTGTTTTAGGAAATCTTCTGTGACTTGAGCCAGAATCTCTAAAATCCTGGTCATCTCCTCAGAGATGCAAAACAGACTTCTCTTTTGACTCCTCACTGGTAACAGGTTTGGGCTGGATGTTTGCCTTTCTAATCTATTAAAGGTTTGTTTTATTTATTTTTATATGTATCAAAAAGCTCAAAAAGAACTGGGAAAAGTTATGAAAGTTTCTGTAATTCTTTTAATCAGCAATTGGATTTTGTTAAACTCTGTCTTAATGAGCACAACTATAATTTAAAGAACTAACTTCAAAAATATTCTTTTTTACTCAAAATATCCCCACTTGTCCATTTCCACTAGAAAACAGGGAGATTTTTAGGAATAGGAAATCATGTTTGAATGAAACACAGAATAACTTATTTGCTAAAATAAGGATGATTTAAAAATGATTTATTTTCCTGCTCATTGTAGTTACATTTCTCTATTATTTGACCATAAGGTAAAAGATCAGAGCAAGTTTATTTCTCATTCAGATATGAACTGCACTAAGACCCAACTCCTTGGATATTTGTGGATGATAATGTGGCCACTGGAGCAAAAAGGAACCTGTCCCTACAGCTGCCGAGGAGTTGGGATTTCATCAACAAACAGGTTCAGGGTAAATTAAGAGGTTCAGTGTAGCAGAGTTCTTCAAAAGCTTTCTAGTTGTTCAACTCCAATTAAAAGTCAATTAAATTGGACACTTAATTCCCATTTGTGTCTATGAAAATCTCTCCTCTGTCATGTCCTGGGTTGCAGTTCTGGGCTGAAAAAGCAGGTGCACAAAAATGTATAAAGAATGCAACGAAAGTATTTATTTCGGGGAGTATTATGGCATTTACAGTATCTAACAAAGAGTATCCCCACAAAAGCACACACAGCACCAGATAATAACAAATGAAGATTTTAATATTTCTATTTATGTGTGTGACCTATCAGCCGAGAAACTGTGTGATTTTTGTGTCCAGAAAATAGGTTTTATACGGTGCGCCAAAGGCAGCTCGGAGCAGCTGACGGAGGACAGCCAGCACAGCCCTGCTGGTGACACAAAACCGAGCATCTTTTTAAGGGAATTAACAGGGGCAGCAACTGTAGTGGGGCTCAGAAGTGATGACAATAGAAAACTCTTCAGGGAAGATAGTCTGACTCTGCAGAAAGTTACTGACATATGTAGGACAGGAGAAAGAGCCCAAGAGCAAACACAAATCCTGTCTGAAGATCATGTGGTGAAATGTATCAGAAGGAATTACAGCAGATGAGAATGCAAAGGTAACGTGTAAGGCAGCGCTGTGTGTGCCAGATGCAGAGAAAACCAACAGCGCCAGAGCTACAGGAGCCCCTGGAAGGGTCAAACCCTGGTATTTAGCCTCAAATACCTTTGAATTTTCATGTGAGTCAGGTTTGAGTGAGCAGGCCAAAACCCACTCTGGAAGATTCTGATTTTGGGAGAGACACACAAGCTGAAGGACTTTACTCCTTGCTCCTGGTGGGGATGTGAGTGACAGCTCCCAGGGGCAGCCACTCCCTGCAAACCTCTGTGATCTGGGGCTGAAGCACTGCCAGAAACGTTCTGGAACTTTCCACTGCCCCCCAGCACTGAGCACACAGAGCTGGCAGCCTGGGCACCTAAAGCAGCCATTGCAGCGATCCTAATGCAAACTGCAGCTTGCAAATCAGTTCAAGATCTGCTAACCACTGCCCTTCCCTCCTCTGCTGAGCAGATTTGGTGTCAAATCCAACAAATCTTTGTCCACCAAAGAGCTGCCAATGGGATGGGACCCACAGGAGAGCTGGAGCTCCCCCATCCTTGTGGCCCTGCAGAGTTGCCGAGGGTGACTTCACTGGATTTGAGTGGTTTTATTTAACCTGTGGACAAACTGTCTGCAAAGAACTGTCCAGGCTCTGAGAAAAGCACAGTAATTGTAAGGACAATGAATTGAATCCTTGAGGTGTGGCCCTGCTGAGCAGCACTGGGCCAGCAGCAGTCAGGATGCCAGCAGCAGGAACCAAAGTCAGCCCCACTGGCTGAAGGATTCTTCCTGCAAGCTGAGCCTGGTTTTAAAAAATCAAAAAATCTCCTTCTATCACTATGCTGGTCTCTCATTCCTCAGAGGACACTGACCAGCACTTCTGTGCAGAGCAAATACCAGCAGCAGCTCCTAACTCTGCTCACCAGCGGACAGGGATTTCTGCCAAGGGCTGCTAAACGACGGAAAGCAAGTGAAGAAACAAAACCTGCCCAGTAACATCAAATACGGCAAAATGCACTGACACCCTGTGCACGGGCAGAGAGGAAGGCACAGGAGGAACAGCAAGCAAGTGAAAAGCTCACAATTAACGCAAATGTGGCAATGGGAAGCAAGCTGAGCTGAGGCCCATCGGTTCTCCAGGACACCAGGCAAGAGCTGAAGGAGTCACCATCTCCCAGGGTCACAGGGGTTTGTCACCGGGGTGCAGGTGATGGTTTGGGGGCTGTGGAGCTGCCCTGTCCCTCCCTGCAGGGGATCCACTTCATCCCAAACGAGGGAAGAAAAAGCTCCCCAGGGAGCTGCAGGAGCCTCCCACAGCTCCGGGCTCTGTTCCAGCCCTGCAGTGCCCAGGGCAGCCCAGTGCTCCCAACACTCCCAGTACCTGCTGTGGCCACCACAGTGGGAGCAGGATCTGTGTGCAGGGGCTGTCACATCATCTTATTCCAATACATCTCACTCCAGGCATCTTGTTCCTTAAACAGTCCCCCTGGCCCCTCTGGAATCCATCCTGAGATCGAGTTTTCAATATTTTTTAACAGTATTAGAAGCATTGGAACTACCCCTGTTTATCCCTGTGACAGGTATCTGTGCTAATTAGATATTCTTTTATACCTCCAACCAAATCCCAGCCCTTTGGGAAATCAGAGCCTCAGCTACACCCCTCAGAAAGGCTCCTTCCTCGTGGAGAACATTCCCAACACTCCCCATCCCACCACGAGGACGTGGGGATGCCAAAGCTGCAAGCAAATGAATGCTGACCAAGAGAGACACAACAAAACAAGCTTTTGAAGTGGAATGATTTCCAAATCAAGAGTAAAGTGAGGCACAGGTGGTATTTTTACAACTAAAGGAACCTGGGCACAGGACAAGGCTCGGTGCCCTCCACCCTCAGGACTTCTGTCAAGGTCCCACCAGGACCTGGAAGGGACTCTCATCCCCTGGAAACTGATCAGGATCAACAAATATTAACAGAGGTAAGACTCACAAGCAAATTTTCCAAGCACCTGAGGGCCACTTTCTGTGTTTATTACTCACAACAAACCCGTGATTTCCACAAGCACTTTGCTTCTATTGAATTAAATAGGGAAGACCCAGCTTTTTCCTGGTGCCCCACAGATCCCACCCCACTGCTGAGCTCATCTGGGAATCTGGCTGCAGGGGCGTGCGCTGAGAGCCTGGAAAATCCAGCTCACCCCGAGCTGGCAGCCGATCCTGAAACAATATCTGGAAATCCACTCGCAGCATTTGTAATAACGACCCATTTGCATACACAAAAGCTGACTTTTGGCATCAATAACGTTTTCTTGTAACTTTCCCTTGAAAATCTGATCCAGACTGTCTAGACAAGTCAAAAGGCTCATTTGTGCTAATATTTTATAATTTATTATTGTGCCTTCCATTCGGATTAATCTGGAAAGGGCTCCTAGGGAAGCTGCAGTGCTGGGAGGATGTCGTTTTACAGGCCACTCACATAATCCCCTGCTCTGCTCAGACAGACCCTTGAAGTTTGCTCTAAAGCTCACACACACAAACCCAGCCTCATAAATCTCCTTCTACCTACTGGCACGCACTTGAGACACCCCCAGTTCATCCAAACACACACATTTGCTTTTTATTTCCTCCTACAGCTTTTTTTTTTTCAATAGGAGCATTGTAAATGCTTCAGCAGGTGAACATTGTAGAGCTAAAAGAAATTTAAATGTGCCATGTATTTGCTGAGCAAAGATACCCTGGCAAGACACTGAGACACCTTTAAAATGGTCTGTCTTTCTCTTTCTTACTCAAAATACAGCTTTTACAAATACGACATCTGAAAATTAAAATGTTTGTTCTGAAAGTAATAGCCAAAATCATGGAATATTTATGTGATCATTAATATTTGAATTTTGAATAATGTATACTTACATGTATCCACCAAAGGATGCAATGTGGGTTTTACAGTAAAGCCGTGTTGCCTCCCCTGCAGCAAGTGCAGGGGCAGCTTTATTTGTGTTGCTCACTTGCAGGGATGCAATATCAGATTTCACCCTTAACTCTGTTTCCTGGAAATATCCACGTCGGGCTCTCTCCCTCTGCGCACGCAGGAGGCCCAGATCCACAACAGCCCCTTTGAGAAGCTGGGTTTGAAACAGCTCCTCCTTGAATTCATTCGATCCCATTTGCTCCTCGCTGTGTCTGCTCCTCACCAAAGGTTTTATCCCTGGCAAACACAAACCCCGTCCCAGCGCTCTCCAGGAATGGTTTCCCTGTGCCTGACAGGGGTCCGAGGATGCTGACAGGTTCTGGTCAGTGCTGCCAGTGCCAGCATGAGGAGCAATGGCCAGAAACTAAAACCACAACCAGTTCCACCTCAACATGAGAGAAAACTTCCCATGGAGGGTGGCAGAACCCTGGAACAGCTCCAGGGAGGGCCTGGAGTCTCCATCTCTGGAGACATCCCAAACCCACCTGTGTCACCTGCTCCAGGTGACCCTGCCTGGGCAGGGGCTGCGCTGGGTGATCTCCAGAGGTCCCTTCCAATTCCAAGGATTCTGTGGTTGATTCTGTGTGCAAGGGCACTGTCCAAACTGATCTGCTCCCCTGCAGTGCCTGAGCAGAGCTCCTGACCCTCCTAAGCAAATGTGGGCCCATTTTCCTCAGAGCCTGGGCTTGTATTTTGTATTTCAAATTGTGGGCTTGGCACACAGCAGTTTCACCTGACTTTCACCTCAGGATCCGGCTGCTGACACAGCCATCACAAATGCAAACATTCCTTAAAATATTCCACTGGACATTCACTGACAAACGTCTGACCCTGACTGACAAACACCAGTGCAGGATGTGATCGGTGCCCACCAAGGTGTCCATGGCTTTTTGGGAGGTTCCCTGTAGAAGGACAATTGCCAGGGTGGGACACAGAGTTCATTTGAGCACAGCCCAGGTTTCACACTCGCTGGGCTGTCTCTCTCTGCAGTTTCTATAGCACCCAGGTGCAGGAGAACTGAGCAGGTCTTTGAGCACAATTGTAAAACTTAAAAGAAGGGATTTAATGGGAAAACCACCTGAGAAAGATGATGTGAAGTAAAACAAATCCATGAAATCGTGCACAGACAGTTCTTCTTTAATTGCAACTGATTGGTAAAGGATTTCCTACACTCAACCCTGTAATTAAAAGAAGATTCACAACCTCGAGTGCATTCTTCCATTAGAAATCTTACATGTATTTCCAAAGCTGCATTTTGAGCCTTAGAAAACATATTTGAAATACTGGCTAACATAAATCACCTTTTATCCACTATTCTCAGTAAAAGTGCACAAGTTGAAGATATGGACCCCGTTCCTGAATTATTTGTATAAGTGCTTGTTAGCAAAGATGTGGGAGGGATTCCGTGCTTGGACAATTAATGGATATATCTGACTGAAGGAGAACATTTAAATCAGTTGAGCCTGCAGCTGAAATCTTTTGCTCAGATTGTAAAGGGAGCCAGAGTGCTTGGCATCTTCCTCCCCAGCATAATCCCATCGAGCCAAGCAGACTGTGGCCAGACAAAGCGTCTGCAGGGCTGACTGGGAGCTTCCATCAGGGATTTAGACATCTCCCTGATCTAAACTCCAGTTGCAAATAATTGCAGGTGAAATACGCACCCTTAATTATTGTTTTGCTCACACACCAAAAAAAAATCTGGCATTTGATCCTTCCCTTTCTCTTGTTTTTATTATAAAGCACGGCCATGAGAAACAGACCTTCGCACTGTGCGCTGTGCACAGAGGCATTTTACCCTTTAAGCCCCCAAAGAAACATCAGGCCCAAGCAAACGCCCTAATTACTGTGTCTGCACTCAGCATGTCCAGGGCAGCATGCAGAGCCTGCAGAAAGGCAATGGCAGCTTTGGGAAATCATCTCCTGGATTACAGAAGTGCCCCGGCGCTGCTCTGCGTGCAGAGGTGCCACTCACGGGGCACGGCCCCACCTGAGCACGGCGTGGGTGAGGGGCTGAGCAGGGCTTGAAAGCTGCTCCTCTCCTCAGCCACACGCAGCACCAGCCAGCGGGACTCAGCCTTTTGAACCCTGGCCTGTGCACCTCACACAAAGCCCCTAGGCTGGGTATTTTTCCCAGTGCCCTGAGGTTGGATATTTTTCCCAGTAACTCATGCCAGAGGTAGCTGAGTAACACTCCCTGTTAAAGAGAACAAATCCAATCCATGCCTTCACTTTCACTTTGCCAGTGTCCCTAATTATGGGAGTTACTGCTCAAGAATGAGTGCTCACAACCACCCAGGTAAGGCAGACGTGTCTTGTTCCTCTTCTCCTGGCACATGAATCGGATTTCTAAAAATTCACTGTAGTAATCACAAAGAGCTGCTGCAAAGAATTACTTGAGAAAACCTTCTGAGATTTCAGCCTACCTCGTCCCTTTGTTTCATAACTAGAAGGAGCATAATGAATGCAAAAACTCCGTGAATAGAGCTCAGCAGGGCCCACTTTTTTCTCCTGGCTCCTGTGATTATAATAATTTGATTTTATAGGTGTCTATCCTAAGACCTCAGCTAGGGAGCAATCTTTACTGAGTCATGAACTTTCACATCATTAAATCTCTCTACATTTATTTTAAACATATCAAAAGTGTCAAGTAACTTTAGTTCCACTAAATTTTATTTGCACTGGGTGAAATGAAGTTTGGCCACTTGGGAAAATGAGTGGAGTAGTTTCCTGAGCAGCTGGGAAGGGACTTGGGAGGGATTCCACCCACGGAGCAGAGCAGCACAGCCCCTGTACAGGACAAGTGTTTACAAGGACAGGAACCTGAGTAATCTCCTCCCCGTCTGAAGGGAATATTAAACTCTTCTGTCAGTTGGGTGTTTATTATTTATGGCCCTTTTTTTATTGTTGTTGTTGTTGATTTCAAAAAATATTTCTTTGTTGGTGCAACTCTGACTCCCGATAGAAAGTGATGAAATGCCCAATATGTTAAAAAACCTTATCACTAAATCAGAAGCAGAACTATAAATTTGGGCTTTTGAAACTGAACTGACTGTTGAGGATCATTTTGCTCCTGAAATATTACAGCAGTGATCAATTTGCTGTAAAATTAAGCAGTTTAGCTGTGCAATCTATAGATGGAAAACATGTTGTTCTTGAGCAAAGTTTATGCCCTGCCCAAGGGATAAATTAAATTTTATGGGTAAGACATGCATTATTATACGCTTATCTGTTTAACATATCATTCTTTTCCACATCAGTATTATAAATATTTTTAATCATACATTTGATCTCTTGTGCATATAGTGATATGGTAATTCCCCCTGCCCCCCTCAAAAAATATGACCAAACACAGCTAATTCATCACAGAACAGGGGAGAATATTCTAATCTTCCCCAGAAATATGCTGAAGATTGAAGCAGAGGCACTTAGAGTTGGGGCTACTTTGCAATCACTTAGTGGGATAAAATTTTCCTGAAGGAAGGGGTGGAGCTACATTCCCTATTTTTATTACAGTTGTTATTATTGAATATTTATCTTACAAGGCTCTAATCAAACCTGGGGCTGCAGTCCAAGACAATTCAGTCACAAAAGTTTGGGAAAGTGGTGAGATATGTGCATTCAGCAAAGCTGTTAATGGTTTTAGAAATTTCTGCTGGTTTCCCTTGAATTCTCTAAATCAGAGCTCTCAAACTGCCCCAAGCCCTGGCTTTCCAACAGTGGGAAGTTTGCACAGAAATGGACCCTCTGGAGGCCAGAGGAGGAGGAGGGAGAAGCTGTGAGTCCTCTGCCCTTCCCAGAGGAGAGACAGCGCCGAGAGGAGCCTGGAGGTGTTTTAGGAAGAGGAGCCACAGAGAGCTGACGCAGGGACAAACACAGTCCCAGGTAAATCACCTGCTCAACACTCACCACATGGGACACTTTGGTGCGAAATGAGAAGCAGCTGAGCTCCACTCGGCCATGTTTGCTATCAGCCACATCCTCGGGTGGATTTTTTAAATGCCAGTGTTGTATGAACAGAGGCATTTGTTGTAATTCTTGTTCTTGTAAGAACAAGAGCTGGGAGAGTCAGGCATCTCCCAGGGTTTTGGTTTTGGGGTTTTTTGTTTCTGTTAAAGCAGATTATAGGGGGTGGACTCAACCACTCAATTCTGAGTTCACCTGGTTGGTTTGAATGGCAAAAGTAAAGAGAAATTCACCTTAATTTGGGTACTTGCCCCCCAGTTGCCTTCAGCATCTGTCACCTCGCCTTGCTGCTGTGAATACTCCAAGCCATTCTGTGCTTTATGTGCAACTTTGGCTTGAGACAATGCAAATTCTCCTAATTTCCTTTGGAACTGTGTGATTTACTTCCCTGCTCAGCTTTGCAGATCCGAGGCGTGGGTCCTTGGGACATTGTCTGCATGGCTGACAGCCCCTTTCTGCTCTCACCGCCCCCGTGCCTCCCTGCAGCCACTCAGATCATCAGGCTGCTGGCTTTGGGTGACACAGGGATCACTGACATCTTATTCCACTCATCTTCACCTGCTCTTGTTTCTTTATTTTTATTTTCTGTAGCATATGCTCCCATGGGTTTTTCTTATCCCACAGAAATGCTTTCGACAAGCACGTTTGAGCCCGTATTTGAGGCTGCTTCCATGTAAATAACCTGTTCAGGGGGTTATGGAATGAGAAGGTGAATAACAGGGAGAAAAAAAAAGTGCCTTGAAGGTGAGATCAATCCAACCGTGGAGAAAACATTATTATATTAATTATCTATCCATTTACAATGTAACATGTTTGGAATTTGCCATTTGTCAAAGCCATCCCACATGAACTGCTCCATCCCCAAACTCCGAGGAACTTGTGTCAGGACAAACCTGAGTCACTGCAGCAGGACGTTAACAAAGCCCAGTCCCACCCACCGAACTCAATGCCAATGTGCCACTGTCCTCACTGGGAACTGGAAGGAGTCCCCAGCTGGGACAGCAAAATTCCTTCAGACTCTTCCTCGTCTCTTGGGGAGGAACAAGACAAAGGAGGTGGTTCCAGGCCCAATATCTCACACAACTCAACTACACTTGATTATTATTTGCTTCTCACAGCCTGAAAAGAATCCCACTCCCAGATTTGTCTGTCTCAGCCCTGCTGAAGCTGAGCACTTTCATACATATGTATGTATAGCTTAAGTTTTTATGAGCATAATTTGGGCTTTTCAAAATAGTGACACAATAACAAAGCAAAATTGAGACACGCATGTAATTTGAATACTGATTTGGTTTTATCTCTTCCTGGTGCTGGCACTTTTGATGCTGCTGTTTTCCACTCCATCTTCTCTCGGTTCTTATTTCCCAATGAATGGAATTAGCTGGGAGGGCACTCGTGGCTTCTACCAACCAAGCATGAAACCTGCTCCGTGACCTCCCTGAGAGTTTTGAGAGTTGCTGCTACCTCTGGGTTTTCTATCAGCTCCTTAGAGATGTGTCCTGATGCTCTTGTCAAATAGGGAAACCTCTGGCAGAAGGTTCTTGCCCCGTTCTGCGGAGTTCCAGAGCCACCAGCCCTGATTTTTCCTTACGGCACTCCGAGGAGGCTGCTGCCAAGGATGTTTGCTGCTTGTGTTTCAGGTCCAGCACCCTCAGAGACGTTTGCATCCATGTGCAAGTTCAGGACAGGATTCCCAGAGCTCTCCCAGCCAGGTGAGCAGCACAGGAGTCAGGGCTGTGTCTGCTCTGCTGCTGGGGCATCTCCCAAGCTCTGAGAACCAGGAATGGTGAAGCTCTGACCTGTCTCCTCACCCTTTTTTGAGGTTTCTGAGGGAAAACCCCAGCCGGGTCACACCTGAACAGCAGCCCAGAGGCCCCTCAGACAGATCTGAGCAGTTCAGTGTCATGGAGAATCTGATCCTCAAAATTATTCATTAAAAATACCCACTTAATAATTTCAAAGAGAAAACTGAAAGATGCTCAAGGGCAATCTGTGAACAGAAAAAGGGGGTTAAATTCACCTAATAAATTATTTGCAGACTGAATAATTCATGGGAAATCCAGGACGCATTTAGAGGGGCTTGATTTGGGCTGTCAGCTCCTTTGGAATGGGAAGATCCCTCAGAACTTGGCATTTTCTAAGGCACCATTTCAGTACAGCAGAATTTCCACCTGGAACCAGACTTGTGGGTGAATTTTCCTGTCCCTGATCCCAGCCAGTACCTGGAGTCAGAGGGAAAGCCACAAAAAAATCTTACAACTGGTTTATTCTGTCCCTGTCTCATAGGAAGCTCCTAGCAGTGGGCAGAAATGGGAATTAAGGTTTTGACATAACCAGGACAGCCCAGCAGCTACATCCCCGTGTTTGAACTTTGTAATGCGAGCAGATCAAAGTGAAGCAGATGTGGGAGCAGTTGTGAGAACCCAGGTGTGTGTCACTTACCGGCCACCTCAGGAACTGCTGTGTCACAGACAGACTCCAAATCATCAGATAGAAACGTAAATGAAGATCTAAGACCTTTCTGGAGGCTGTAAACACTTGGTTTCATCTTGTGGCAAAGGGTTAAACTCAGCACTAGCACTGGGTTTATTTTAACTTGGGATAGAGTTCCCAAGAGGTCCGGGAAAATAAGCTGAGGTTTGTCCAAATGCAATGGAAAGCCTGGAATTCTAGAGCGTGAAGTAGGTAATGAAAGGAGCACATGAAACTTTGTAAACAGAGGTGGTAAAACAAATTTAATAATAGACTTTTTAAACTCCCGGATCACTGTCAGAGCATATATGTGTTAAAAGACCTATAAATATGTTTTAAAACAATCTATTTTCCTTTCACTTAGCTGCCAAGATCTCCATTAGGAGGTTTGTGTTTCCTTCCAACATTAAAGAATCTCTCTAACATCTGTAGCGATGAGCAGTGAAGAGTGTCAGTTCTGCTTCTGAAACAAGCAGTGCCACCATCTGAAGGAGGAAAAACGTGAAATAATGAATATGCTTTCGCAGATCAGGCTGCTGTGTGTAGCAGGGGATGTGCAAAGCCTCGTGCCAGGTTTGATCTCCCGAGTTTCTTCTCTCCAGCCCTAAGGAGTGCAGTTAATTACGCAAAACTTGGAGAAAGTATTGCCCAGAGATGCTGAACCCTGACACAAAGTGCCACGGAGCACTGCGAGGACTGTGCTGTGCGCTTCCTTCCTTGCAGGAAGAGAAAGGGATCCCAGCACAACATGAGCCAATCTCAGCTTCACTGAGCAGCCACGACTTGAGAAATTATCTGCTTTTTTTCCATGAAGGTTCCCAGACCCCAGGACAGCAGCGTTGGATGGGGATTCGGGAGGTTTGGGAATTCAGGACTATCTTACCTGGCTGTACTTCTCATTTCAGCTGACCTGAATTGGAGAGTTTTATGCCCAAATGCATGGATACCATGATGACTGTGTGAGGATGTAATTTATAAAGCCGTAGGGGGATTCAAACCCCGACATTTGCAGATCTGAAGATTTTTAAAACCTGATTCCCAGGACTCCTGTGTTAAAGCCAGAGGTTTGAAACCACAGTGGTTAAACTGCTTACTACTTGACCTTAACTACAATGAAGAGGGGAAATCAGTGTTAATCTTGCTACACAAACCTTAGTCTATTTTATTTTTTGCTTAGCTTTTCTTTTTGCAGCAAGGATATCATTTTATATATAAGATATGCATGGGTTTACATTTATTATCGGTACATGCGATCAGCCCAAATTGCTAATTCATCCTTAATTTTTTTGGTTCAAGTTACACACTCCATGTTATTTTAGCATAAGGCTTTTTTGTAATGTAATGATATTTAATTTGCATTAGCACAAGTGACATACAATAGATCATGCTATTATCATGATTGATATCAGATGAACTGGCATAAATTCAACGTTATAAATTGAGACTATAAATGAAACTCTGATTTTACAGGAATTACTGTAGTAGAAAGGCTAAGGACCCTCAAGTCAACCTTACTCAAACCCACTCTTTAGAGCTTTATATATTTTATGCCTGCAATAAATGCTTTTGTGAAAGCCCATAACCTGCAAAAAAAAAAAAGTCATTGGAAGTCTATTAATTATAATAATACCATCCAAAAAGCTGTGAGGGCTTATTTTTGTGACATCACTCTCTGATTTCTTACTGCCTTAAATTATCCCTTTGTTGGCTGGGTGAGGGTAACAGTCATACTTTTGTCATTAAATATAAGGAATTTTAAAGCCTGATCCACCCCAGCTCTAATTGATATTGCTTTCATTTGGCAGATAGTGACCTGATTTATAATTTAAATATGCATCATTATATGCACCTCTTCTGTATAATGAAAAAGTGAAGTTACTCTCATCTTTTCCTGCAATGTTAACATCAAGGAAAAGTATCTTCCTTTTTTCCCCTTTTATACTTAGAGCCTAATTGAAAACTGTTCATTGAATTTCAACATGATAGAAAAGTCTTTTTATCTCTCAATTTGTCCATTAGCTATTATAATTGAAGTATCTGCTCCACGGCTGAATTGATATTGTTCTTGTTTAAATTCGGGATTTCTCTAAATCCTCTATGAGGCAGCAACTCAAAAAAATATGGGTTAGGAGCCATTAGTGAGCACTCCTGCCTCAACAGGACGTTAGCCCAGCACTGCACACGTGCAAAGCCCCACAAAGTGGGAAGCCATCGGATCTTCCTGGAGAACGTGTTGCATAATAATCCGAACAGCATGACCAGAAGGTTTGCTAATTGCCACATCTGTTTAACAGCTGTCAGATGTTTGCCATATGCTGCCATCAATATTACAGCAGAGTACATTACAGGGAGTTTCATTGTGTTCCACTGTTATTTATTTGCCACAGACATTACCACAGCCGGTGACGTCTATTTATGTTAGATCACTAATTACATTTTAAAAGCTGCATGCAAAATCCAGGGGTTTCAGCCTCCTCAGCCCCCATTTCTGATGATGTCACTAAGACATCAGATCTGTGAGCTGGTTTATAAACTTCTATCTCTTCTCCTGGTAAATAATTCTTCTGCAAAATAACTTATTTATGTTGTTTTTGAAGGATGTTTCTAAGCCCATGTTATGTTTTAATGGTGATGCTTGTAAAAACTCAAAAATAACCTTCTTTTTCAAAGAACCCACTTCATTCCATGGTTTTTTTTCATCAGGGCACAGGTCAGGGATGGAGGACAATTCAGCTTTACAGCTCAGAAGGCTGATACCCCAATTCTGGTCCCAGACCTGCCACTGACTCATCCCATGCCCTCGATTCTTGGTGTGACCCTGATTTTCCAATCTGTGAGCCAAACACCTGCTGTGCCCTCAGAGCTGGATTCTGGGCCGGCTATGGGGTGAGCCAGCACCTTCCTAGCCATGAATATGGCTGATTTTTGCTGATTTTTGCTGATTTTTGCTGTTCTTTTACACGTTCTTGCAGGAATTTTTGAGACAACTCTTTTCAAGCGCTCCGCGCGTTACTTTTTTGTCACCGCGGCAGGGAAAGAGGAAGCAGAGATTGACAATGTGCAGACGAGGCAAAATCTGCATGATGTGATTTAATGCGAGTTGATAGGTGTCACTGATCTCTATTATAAATAGACTGTGTGAATTCCATATGATGTATTATTTATCCGTTGTAGATGTCTTTTTGTTTCATTAATAAACCTAGAAATCAGACGTATACATTTCCAATGATGAGATTTTGGCAATACAAGGCATTGTGACATTTGCCTGCAATTGCTCAATTATTTTGATGATTTTCTTCTTCTTTCTCTATAAATGATTAATGCTTGAGATGTTTGTTCAAGATTCTCCTGATTTTAGCTCATTTGTCCAGCTGAGTTCTTTTTTCCTGCTCTAATTAGGGAAGATTATTGCAGTGTGAGGACTTCCAGTGTGACCCGAATTCCAGTTCCTGGGAGATGTTGCACTGGAACACACAACAGGGTCCTCTGACTGAGGTCTGGGGGGTCTGGGACCTCCAGAAAATCTCACGTTATTGATGAGGTTTCCATTTAAATCTGCCTCAGAGCAGAAACTCTTCGGCTGTTATTCTACCTACACTTGAAAACATTTCCGTGGTATTTCTGTACTTGAGAAAGTTCAGAAAACACTTTTCTGTTTACTCCGATAGGAAAAGACTTGAATTTTTTAGATTTCTGCAGAGAACAATAAGCAACAGCTGGTGCCTTCCACTCGTGCTTTCAGAAGAAGCACAAGCAATCTTTGAAGATGCTACAGGGCAAAGAATTTCGAAGAAAAGGTAAGGCTGGGGGTTGTTCCAGGAGCCAAACTGTCAAACCTCGGGGTTCCTGGGATGGTTGAGGATGGGGGGTCCCTGAAGGAGGGAAATGGGGCTGTGAGTTCAGGCAGCACGTGCCTGCAGGAGCAGGAGGTGCTCAACTCCCACGAGGAATCCGAGTGCCTTGCCCGAACGCCTCCATCAGTAATCTAAAATTTGTCTGCCTTCTGCATTTGATCTCCTCATTTTCCTCTGCTATGCCTTTTTAATGCTGTTTGTAGCCATTTCAATTATGTGATTTCCTTATCTGTGTACCATGGAGAATACTGTACAAGGCTTTATAAACAGCTCCTCAGTTTATCTGCCTGTCATTTGGTTTTCATTATGCGAGATAACAATCTTCCTCATATCTTATAAGAAGATAGAATGTGATTGTTTTGAAATGGGGAGGGGGGGAAAAGTCTACTCTGCATTATCCTCAGCCTCGTAGCATTTGTAACGTCACGAGTGTCAGCACAATCTCCAACATTTTTCCTTGCTGTGGTCCAGGAAGAATTATCTCCGTAGTGTTTTGTGCTTGCTGCTATCTCCTCTTTTTCTCCATTCTAGACACAGTGAGGTTCTTATCTGGAGCGCGGCTGTGCGGCTGCAGATTTGCCTAAATTCAGTGTGATCACTCCAAACCCTTTGGTGGGGCTCGTGCACTGAGGGGAAGGATGAGAGGCAATTGTCAACAGTTTGCTGTATTAAACATGGACAGATATTGTTCATGGCACTTGACAGTTCCTGACTTTCAGCTGTATAATGACAGTGCAACAGTAGGAATTCCAGCAGCCCAACTTCTGTCTTACTTCAAGATAAGCTTATCAACTGTAGCCTGAATCCATTCAGCTCCTAAGTAGATCAGAACTCGTGTCATGCTGAACTGCTGTGCTGATCCCTGCTTCCTACCCTGCTTTGCATGTCCATATGGTCGGGGTTGTTTGCTATCCTACAGCTGCCTTGCAGGGTTTTCAGGAGACAGACTGTGCTGTGTCTGTGTTCAGCACCTTGCCCTGGATCCTCCTGCTGCCACCAAGTGCTCCTGGAACAGAAACAAGTCCAGAAGTGAGAACAGGTGATGGTCAGCCCTGGTGGGGTTTTCTCTCTTCATCAGCTCCTTGATCTACAAAGAGCAGATGCTTTCTTCGGCTTCTTAACGTGGAAAACCCACCCTGAAGTTTATCCCGGGCTGTTTATCCCCGAGATTCAGAGGGATCCCTGAACAATACAGGGATCACAGCTCTCACTCCCAGCTGCACACTCAACAATGGTTTAGGGTGAAGAATTGACCAAGTGCCGGTGGAATTTCCACGTTCCCTTGTCTGCCCTCCAGATTACAGCACTTTCCAGACTTGTGGGATTTGGTGTCGGGGAGAATCGAGGACTTGGAGAACTCTTGGCATTTCAATGTTCAATTTTTTTTAAAAAAGCAAAGTTGGGAAAGGAAATTCAGCCGGTTTGATCATACAGGATTTGATCAGCCAGAGTTTGATCTTACAGGAGCTGGAAACTCCTCCAGGCTGGGATTATCATTCAGGTTCTGCCTGTACAATGAAGAGCATAAAACATACAAAAATGTACAAATGTTGGCACTGGCTGTGTCCTGTCCTGCCCCCAGCCAGCCCTTGTCCACTCACTGCTGTGTCCAGCGTCCCCCCTCCCGCTGGCCAGTCAGGGACACCAAAGAAAGTCAATCACTCCAGACTTCTCCAGAATATTTTCGAACAATTTGTGTTTATTAAATCATTGGTGATTTGGTTTTTCTACTCTGAATGCGGTCACTTTTTGAGGAGCGGCAAACAAAAGTGATCACTACCGGAATAATGGAAGTTTTGCAATTTCTTATCAGTGGGAAACTCTTTGCTGCTTGACTTTCCACTGAAATACACTGGTAGAAATATGAGTTCATATTTCAGAATTAAATGCACGCCTCAACGGCTCAGTTTACGCATCCATAATTATATTTACAATTAGAAACAATGTAATCAGGAATAGAACTTTTTTTGTTGGCTGAGTGCACCAAATGAGTTGTGGAGAAAATGTCATTTTAAGCCATGCTTTCTTCCCCACAATTTAGGAGCATTTAAGCTTCATCTCCGCCATACATTAGGAAATTATGGGCTAATTAAGTCCTTATGGGGCAGCACTAGGTGAAACACCACTGGGTCCCTCCCGAAATTCCCTTTTGCACAGCAAAGCCCCAAATGGTGGCACACAACAGGACACAAACCCACCCCGTGCGACGGTTCCCTGTAAATATTTCAATTCCTTTAGAACAGAAAAGCCAAGCTTTAAATGGAAATGCAAATGGGGAGAGGGCACATGGCACGCAGTAATTGAGAATTCCCTGCCCTGCCAGGCGGGGTTAATGGGCAGTGCCCTGCAGAAATCCGGCTCCTGCGAATCCTTGAAATGTCAGAGTGGTACAAAACAAGACGCTGATCCAGGTCCTCGTGGTGTTAAGTGGAGGCTGCAGGGCAGCTCTGAACCCAAACGCATAATTTGTAGACACAGGATGTCATTTACGATTGCTTACCTCTCATTAAAACTAATCAGAACGGCTTTCTGGCAAAAATTGATTTTTAATTGGAAAAGTTACATCTGTGAACCTGTTTTCCTTTCAAAAGCTGGGAACTGATGGAAAATGTCCTTGTTTGCTGAGAGCTCCAAGAGCTCTGAATGACCCTTTTTTCTTTCCATTTTTGGCCAAAATTAGCATTAAAAATATTTGTTTGTATGCTTTGCAGGATGATTTCAGTCAGAAAATTTATTTTCCATTAAAAAAAAATCAGGGGATGTTTTCACTTGCCAGCTTGGGAAGCAAATGGCTGCTGGGATGCAAACAAGAGGGCAGAACCTTGCAGTGGCTTCCACACTTCTCAGGGTACTTTTCAACAGGACTGTCACTGGCAGCACAAGGTGCAGCAATGTCACTTTTAATTAAAACCTTTTGTTTTACCTGCACACAGAACAGCTGCAGCATCCACAACACGTACAAGGCCATGGCTGCGGAATGGAAACGGAGACATTGGCAATGGGAAGCCCACACAAAGCTGGTTCGTGCCATAAATCCCAGAAAATCTGCTCACTTCTCCCTGGACATGGCACTCAGTGCTCTGGGCTGGTGACAAGGCAGGGATTGGGCACAGGATGGCCTGGGAGGGCTCTTCCAGCCTGGATGGTTCTGTGAAACAGCTGTAGGTGTCGAGTTCTTTGGAGTTTCAGTGTGATGAACCTGTGGCAATACAAACCCCTCCACTGAGATGGTAATTCCCCACGAAACACCCGAGGTGTCCGGAGCCCTCAGGACTGCACCGCTCGGTGTGATCCTGCAGGAGAGGAGTGATCTCCTTCCCCAGCTGCTGGGATGTGCACCCCAAACCTGGCCCGGGCCCTCCCCTCCCTGAGGAGCCACTACTGAGGATATACTAATTACCACGGGATACCAGGAGCTGATGTGTTTAATAATCCCTGGTTCATCCATCCGAGCCGGAGTCGGGTGAGAATTCCCTGGGGAGCAGAGAGGCTCTGCCATGGCCTGGCCAGCTGTGGGTGCTCCCAGCCCTTCCACCCAAACCCAACCAGGAACCACACAAAAGCATTCACTGGAGCAGGGAGCGTTCCCAGGGCTGTCGGGGTGGCAGAGGTGGGGAGCGGGGACACGGCCCTGGAATGGCAGCTGGATCACCGGGAGGAGGTTTGCTCCAGCCTGGCACTGCCAGCTCCCCTCTCCTCCCTTCCCAAAATGCAGGTAAACATTCATCTCCAAGGAGGGCGAGGTTGTTAATTAGATAACAACACTCGGGTTATTTTAAACGGAACAATTGCTAAGCCTGGTGTGCAACGTGGGCTTATTTCTTTGTTTTCCTGAGATATTTTTTGCCTTCGTGAGCGCTCCCAGAAATATCCTTGCAGGATGTGCATCTCATTTTCCCGAGGATTTTATGAAGACCCCAGGGAACAGAAGTGTATTACCTGAAGTTACCTTTCTGTCATAAGAGCCAGGTAGCAACCAGTCAGGAGATGCAAAGGACCTCTGGAATTTAAACTTCTTTGGTGTTCTGCTCAATAGAGCTGAGCAAGAATTTATGCTGGCTCTCAGAGCTAGGCTGTGCTATTTAAAATGGAATTTCATCCTAATGAGCCTAAAATAAAACAATGTGTGGAAGGAGATTTCAGAGTATCCTCAGCTGTATCAGGAGTTCGGGAGAAGGAGGAAAAAACGCCAAACCCAACCAAAGAGCACCCTCTCCTGGACACAGCGCCCGTGAGGACCCTGCGAACGCCCATCGCGAGCGAACCCCGAGCTCTGCTGCTCCTCAGCGAGCGAGGAGACAAGGTAAGACGCCGTGGATAACGCTTCCCATTCCATTTTCCACAGACAACATAGAAAATGCTCATCTGTTTTTATTTTTCTATGTGTTTTGTATTAAATCATGAAAAATTACCAGAAGCAGGGAGTCAATTTGCTTTAAAAGGTGTTAGTTGTGAAAGGTTCATTTTCATCACGCTTTTATCATTACTGGAAGATCTTTCAGGTGGGTCACTCAGCAAATCGGGGTTAATATACTTTTGTATCCAACAGATGCTTCATTTTTATTTATTTCCAAGATTATGATAAAAATATATTTTTTCCACTACAGAAAAATAGCTTGTGGAGATACATTTTATACTGTAGTGCTTTAAGAGAAAATATCTTTTATGTATTTGATATTCTGCCTTCTTCAGGAAGATGCTCTTCCGCTTCTGACTCTCGACTGAATAGATTTGATGGTGAAGTTTTCAATGCACATTTAAATCTGCTCTCCATGAATACTCTGCCACATCCTCTGAAATTCACAGATGAATGAATTTTTACAGGATTCCTGGAAAGCAAACACATCTGACCACGGGGAATATTAGCCTGATAAAGATTTAATTGTAAAATGACAATGAGCAGCAGTTGAAGTTCAGATAGTATTTCCCTGGCTGTCATTTCTGCGTGCAGACATTATTCTAATAGGAAACCCTCTCATCTTTGTTACCCTTTTCATGATCTTTTCAGTGCCTGAAAAAGTCAAGTACCAATATCTTGTGACACAAACACAAAGCAAAAGCCTTTTCTTCAGAAGGATTATGATTTTTGTATATTTTTTTTTTTGCAGTGGGTGACACAGTTCATGAATAGCAGCATTGAGTCGTGATGCCAAACCAAAATAATAATAATTATTGTTGTTGTTGTTGTTATTATTACTATTTTAGCAGGACAGACCAAGCTAAATACCTGCTAACTAGGGATCAGCAGATGGGATTTTTTAGCTGGAAGGCCCTAGGATGCTCTGTACAACAGCAGTGTGTTCACAAAGCTCAAATGAATTTCTGATGAACATGTGCAGTCACACTATTTCTGTGCCACATCTCAGTGAATTAAAATCTGCACACAAAGAAAGTGTTTCCTACACTTTGTTCATCATTCTAACAATATCAAATGTCATCTACAGTAGAAAAAATTGAGATTCAATTCCTGCTCACCTGAATAATCCCACTAAACTGGGAACAGGACTTTCCTTCCTGTAGCTCCAGCGGTGTGGGACGTGGTATTTAATAACTGACGGATAATTATGCAATACAAAAGGAATTCTCTTTTTATCTACCAGCAGTTCATTTAGCTAAGTTGGAGAGGGTTGATGTCTAAGCCAAGAAATAAGGAGAAGCCCTCCTGTCACTGGCCAGTGGACACCCCTTGCCTACGGACCCAAAAAGCGGTTTCTGTGGCACACTGACAGGCACTGCTTGTCCTGGAATTCCGCAGCCTTCTGGAAGCACAGACCTCGTGAAGGATGGCAAGATTTATAGAGCAAAACTGAATGCAGAAGATTATTTTTTGTAAGCTTGGGAGTGTATGGATTAATAAATCCTGGTTGTCCCAGCTCTTAGGAATTGCATTCTGTCTAAATTTCAGTTTTGTTCTCTCCTCTCCCCCCCGGTAGAGCTGAACCTGGGAATAGCATCACTCAATGGCTCGTTAGTTTGATAAAGTGGCATAAGTGACTCCAGCTCCGATGGGTACTCCCAGCTCCGAAACATTTACACATCCCAAGGGAATTCTGAAAAACACCACAAAGTCTTTAGGTACTGAATCACAGGCAAGTATTCTGAATCTTTAATTTTTTTTATATATTCTTTTCTATGAGGATGTCAGAACTAAAATATGGAATATGCTTTTCCCACTTGGTTCCTATTACTTGTAAAGCATTCAAAAGCTTCCAGAATAAAATTACCTCCATGCCCTGCCAGGGAGCAGGCAGAGCTCCACGGAGTATCAAGGGAGTCCCTCCGCTGGTGTTGCTTTCCATTTTTAACCCAAATATAATAATAAAAATGACTAAATAGGAGACTGGAGCTGTACAAGCTTAGATTCAGCATTTATTTGTTATCATGTTCATCCCAGTGGCGTTTTACTGTACTTTTATATTTATACAAAAAGTGCTGAAATATATTCCATAAATTAACAAGTTTATTTCCAGGTGTGACATATTCATCATCACCATCATCATGTGAGTTTGTTTTAAAACTTTGCTCATATGAGAGCAGCCAATTTGCACTTAGGAAAAAAAATATTTGAGAGAGAAATGCAAAGAGATAAGAGGTGCAGGAAGCTGAATCCAATCATGAAATGATATCTGTTACTTTTCTTCCCAACTGCACATTTTCCATTGGGGAAAAGGCACTGAGGCATATTTAACCCCATAAATGCCTGAAATTCCCCCTGGGTGGATTCGGGTCTGTGTCCTGACAGTGAAGAATTAAACAACTCAACACAAAAATACATTTCTATTTTGTTCCAGTATTCGTTTGAGGCTTAATCACAGTTGTCAATGTGCTATTGCAGTGAATAATATTTTCATATTGAGTTATTTTACAGTTCCTACAGCAGTAAGGAATATCTTAAGATACTAACTGATTGTTTGGGCTTTATTTATTGTACGGGAAAGCAATGACATTGAAAATATTGTATAAACAGCAAATACACTGAACAGCAAAATCCCTACCCTGCATTATGAATTGAAATGACATTATTTTAAAACATTTGAAAAAAATCATTATAATTATATGTTCTCAACACAGACACAAATTACCCATTATTTTAACATAATTAATTTGAGCTCAGAGCATTTATGTTGCTGTGTGTGTGTCATTATCCATCAAAATGCTAAAAATTGGGGTTTGAATCTTTAAGTTTTTTCTCTAAATCCATCACTTGTTTGTCTCCACCTTCATCACCTGAAAGTTTTAATTACAATTTACATTTCTTTTTTTTGTCTGTCCCCTAGGCCACAGTCCAACCTCGTGATGATCTCACACCAGGGCCTTTAAGAGAGAGCTCTCCCTCTTCAGTGACCTCAGGCTTGTAACCGAGTTTCTGTTCTTTCCCTGTGATACTGTTGGGTTTTGAAGGGGTTTTTTTGCATCTCATTGCTATATCCTGTTCATTTATACATTTATACCGCTAGTTAATGTATTTTTCTCTTTCTCTTTTAAACCCACCCTCCTCCATCTGCTGTGAAAGGCAAAGGGAACAATAAATGGTGTCGCATTTCAAGGGTCAGGGTTTGTTCTCCTGGCTGGCTGAACAGGTACCCCTCTTCCCAGCACCTGGATAGGTTTGGGCTGGGTTTTCTCTGAGCTCACGGTAGGGTCCGCTGCTCCTGTGTGGTCTGGGGTGACAGGAGATGGATGGAAGCTCTGCATGGAGGCAAAAGTCCACCCATTTCTTGTTGTCCTGTCTCCAGGAGGGCACTGAGGCCGCAGCTGTCCAAAGTGTGCCAGGGAACGCCTGTCTCCAAGGCTCTGATGAGCTCTGACTTTTTTATGCCTCTGATTTTTTCCCTTGTCTCTCGTGATTGACATTTGTCTTTTCTGGGTCCTGTTTGCTTGCACTGCACTTGTGGGGAGCCTGGAGCAGTGCGGTATTTTCATGTCAGCCGGGTTAAGGGTGACGAACATTACACATGCACACTGATTTATGCCTGTGAGGCTGCAAATAGTGTCAAGTGTGATCTCAGCACAGCTCTGCTCCATGACTCAAGCGCTCGCTGCAGTGTTACACTCTCAGACATCAATCCTCAGCCAGGGAGAGGAAAACTCCTCCAGAGCATCGACAAAGTCCTGGGCTGGGAGAGTTATTAGTTATTCATGAGATAATAATGGTGTTTGCAGTGTTCATGCCATAGCCAGAATCACTGAGGTTGGAAAAGACCTCCAGGATCATCCAGTCCAAGCTGTGCCCGCCTTGTCCCCAGCCCAGAGCACTGAGTGCCACCTCCAGCCCTTCCTTGGACACCTCCAGGGACGGGCACTCCAAACCTCCCTGGGCAGCCCCTGCCAAGGCCTGAGCACCCTTTCCATGGGGAAATTCCTCCTGGTGTCCAACCTGAGCCTCCCCTGGCACAACTTTTTGTACAGGTCCTTACATTGCTCTCTTTCGCAGGGCCAAATGTCAGAAGCTCCTGTAAGCAGCTGTGGGTCTGAAAGCTGCTGTTCTCCCAAAGCCATAAGGTAATTTTTTTAATATTTCAAGCTCTGTGTTGTGTTGAAGTCGGTGCCAGTGACTGGTTTTCCTTCTTCTGACCATCCATGTAAAACAAAGCCCAGAGAGAGGAATGTGACAGAATTCCTTTGGGATACCAAAGGACTTGACCCTCTGGCACCTGCACAGCTACCGGTGCTTCTGCTGCAGGTGCCTCTCTCCCTCTGCTTTCAACCACGTGGAGCTGCCAGGACCTGAAAAACCTTTCCCAGCACAGCCACTACCAAAATTCAGGAATCCCTATGAAAAGCATTCATTTGGCCCCAACTCGTCTTCTCCCTGAACAAAAAGAGGCTGAAAATTCCCAGCCAAGCTGTATTTGCTGGGAAATTCCAGAGGTGGGAAGCACAGCAGCAGAGCAGTGCAGGACGGAGCCCTCCCCTTCCCAAGGCCTCCAGCCCTCGCCAGCACAGGGAACTGAGCAGTGCAGTTCGCTACTGACCAGCACTTCCTGCAGGACAGCAGGAAGGAATGAGGGAAGGGGTGGAGGGAATTCCTCCTTGCAACGCCAGCTGCAGCAGCGCAGCTCAGCTGAATCTTCTGTGCGTTAATTTAACACATCTCGTTAGTAGTGGCCAATTAATAACGCACCAGACACCAAACCTGGCTCCGCGGTGCCACCTCAGAGCACTCCTGGATCAGTTCGGGATTGCTGTCCTGACACCCAGCTGGAAGGACAAGCACATCCGTGGGTTCTCTCCGTGCTGAATTTGTTCTGGCAGCCAGCAGGGGCACACAGCCTGCCCAGCTGGCAGTACAGAGCCCTGGCTAAGCGAAAATCCACTTTTTTAACAAAACACAATGCTTTTTCTTTTCTAATCAACTCAAGCAGGCTTGTAGTCTAATGAAAAGGCATTAAACTGAGGGAGAAACAGATAAAAATAATTTATGCTGTGTTCCAAAGCACACCTGTGGCTGCAATCATAATCGGTGGATAGACAGACAGGCAGACAGTTTTGGAAATGGGTCACAGTGTTCTGGAAAAAACAACAGAATGAGTTAAAAGTCAGTTTTCAGTTCCATGGCTCTATCTATACTGTGGAAAAAATAGATTTGTGGTGATTACTTTTACTCTAAGATTTAATTCCTTTTGGATCTGTTCCCAAAATGGTCTCATCAGCACTAACCATATCCTTGTTTCTGTGCTATGCTTTATAGGTACTGGCTGTGTAGCCATGCTAACATTTCCAGAATCAATGTAAATTCCTTAATTTTTATTACTTTAGAGGAAAGGGAGGATTCTGAATAAATTTTGAACTCCTGGTAATGTTCCACATTCAATACTCATTGCGTGGAGTTTATTTGGTTTCCTCCTTCATTAGTGTTTTCATGTGTCAGTCAAACTTTTAATCCAGACTTGGATTAAAATATACTTTAGGTCTTGAAGTGATATGATGTTTGTAACCAGTTTGTAACCACTTTGATGTGCTATCAAACATAGCAGGTTTCAAAGACAAGAATGAGGAGTATCACCTTTGTGTTTTACCTTGGTTCCCTGATAATCCCATGCCTGTGCTATATTGTTTTGGCAAAACGGATCAACAGAAATGCCAAAAGGACACTGTTTGCCCAGGAAAATAAGACTTTAAGTATAATATGAACTGTGCAGTTTAATTGGTGTTGTGCTAGGAAAAAAAAAAAAAAGAAGTGATTTTGCACAAAGAACAATAATGAGTAATTCCTTCAACTTCTTTGCATGATGACCACTGAGGAACCTGGTCTGGGGGAAGGTGTCCCTGCGCAAAGCATGAGATTGGAACGACATGAGCTTTAATGTCCCTTCAACCCAAACCATCCTGTGAAGCTGGTGTCCACTGCTTCTACCGCAAGGTGTAATCCCGGTGTCAGCCCTAGTCCCTAAAGGCTTGCTGGACAAGTTAAAGCTCCAGCCTGAGACTGAGGGCTCTGAGGGAGCCGGGTGCGCCGCCGGCCCGCGGCCGCCTCGGCAGGAACAGGAACGGGCCCGGGGGTGAAGGCTGGGGCCGGGCACGGCCCGGGGTTTAACCCCGCCGCTCCGCTGCCTCAGGGCCGTGCCCGCCCGGGGCCGCTGAGGGCCGGCACCGCCGCAGCCTCGCCGCCGCCACTGAGCATGCTCGGCTCCCGCACATCCGCCCGCGCCCGGCGGCCGCGGCGGCGGGGAGCGGGTCCGGGGTGCCGGGTACCGGCAGGCTCGGGGCCGCCATGAACCGCGGCGGGGCGGGGGCGGCGCCCGCCTTCCCCGGCCCCGTGCAGTGTAAGTGCTGCGCCATGCGCGCTCCGGGGCCCGCGCCGCGCCAGCGCGGGGGGAGCCGGGGCCTGCCCAGGCCCCGAAACCTGAGTAGCGCATGAGACGGGCGGGAGCGGAGCCCGGGAACCTGGCTGGGGGGCGGGGGGGGGGAACCCGGGAATCTGCGTGAGCGCCGCGGGCGCCGGGCGGGCGGGGGCCGGGAACGGGCTCTGGGGCCGGGCGGTGCTCCGGGGTCACCGGGTGCTGCTCCGTGGGTGCCGGGCGGTGCTCCGGGGTCACCGGGTGCTGCTCCGTGGGTGCCGGGCGGTGCTCCGGGGTCACCGGGTGCTGCTCCGTGCACCCCGGGTCGTGCTCCGTGGGTCCCGGGCGGTGGCCCGGGGTCACCGGGCAGTGGTCCGTGGGTCCCGGGCGGTGCTCCGTGGGTCCCGAGTAGTGGTCCATCCCGGGTGGTGGATGCTCCATGGGCACTGGGCAGTGGTCCACGGATCCTGGGGGATTGTCCACGCTCCGCGGGCTCTGGGTGGTGTCCGTGTGTCCCCGGAGGGCTCCGTGCAGTGATGCCGCAGCCACTGGGCGAGTGCTCCCGCGGGACCCGAGCCCTCTGGGGATGCATCCCCGCCGCCCGGGGGTCCCGCGGTGCCCCGGCAGCTCGGGGCGCTTGGGCAGCGGGATGTCCCCGTGCCACCCATCGCCATCCCCCGGGCCGAGCTGACCGCGCCGTGTCCCCGCAGTCCCCGGCAGCACCACGGTGCTGGTGGAGCTGACGCCCGACATCCACATCTGCGGCATCTGCAAGCAGCAGTTCAACAACCTGGACGCCTTCGTGGGGCACAAGCAGAGCGGCTGCCAGCTCACCAGTGCCGCGGCCGGCGCCACCAGCACCGTCCAGTTCGTGTCCGAGGAGACCGTGCCAAGCACACAACCTCAGAGCACGAGCAGGACCATCGCCTCCGAGACACAAACCATCACAGGTACCCAACCCACCACAGGTACCCACCACAGGCACCCAGCCCATCACAGGTACCCAAACCATCACAGGTACCCAACCCACCACAGGTACCCATCACAGGTACCCAGCCCACCACAGGTACCCATCACAGGCACCCAGCCCATCACAGGTACCCAAACCATCACAGGTACCCATCACAGGCACCCAGCCCATCACAGGTACCCATCACAGGTACCCAGCCCACCACAGGTACCCAGCCCATCACAGGTACCCATCACAGGTACCCAGCCCATCACAGGTACCCAACCCACCGCAGGTACCCATCACAGGCACCCAGCCCATCACAGGTACCCAGCCCATCACAGACCCACCACAGGTACCCATCACAGGCACCCAGCCCATCACAGGTACCCATCACAGGTACCCATCCCCTCACAGACCCATCACAGGCACCCAGCCCATCACAGGTGCCCATCACAGGTACCCAAACCACCACAGGTACCACCGTGTCACCCGCCAGGTGCCAGCACCACCCAGCCCTCTGCCCCTGTGTCCCCGTCAACCAGCTACAATAACAGTTTTCACATCAGTCACCGTGTAACCAAGGAAATAAAACAGTGCTTTGCTGCCTTCTTGGGTTTGTTATAACAATAGTGGCTTAATTTGCTAATTGAGATACAAGTTGTCTCAGAGAATTGCTCAAGTCTATTGTGTTGTGTAACCAGCTTGTGCAAATTAATTAAAATTGTCGATGCTTATGAAAAATACTGAAATTACTATGCATTTTATTTTTTTTTTAAGAGTGCTCTTGATGGAAAACAGACACAGAATTGCTGTCAGGCGCCCATCCAGACCTTTTTATGTGAGAACACTGCATTCCCTAACATTGCTCCCACAACTAATTGGCAGGAAAAATATTACTCAAAATTTCTGCCTATGTGAAGACTCAAGTGAGGTCCCGATCCTGGAGACATTTAAAAAAAATTAGGATTTTGTTCCGTGTATGAAGGTTTGCCCTTCTATATATAGTTTTGTTTTATTTTGGTGTGGGACCTTACTAAACCCCAAATTATTTGACTCTAATTTGGATAGACAGATTAAGGCAGAGGATCTGGAAGAGCACTGAAACAAACTGAATTCAGGGCTCACTTCCAGGAATTTTTGTATTATAATCCCTCAACTCAGTGTGGGTTTTGGGTGAGTCATTTTTCTGCTTCGTATTTACTCATCTTTAAAATGAGGACAGTTCTATCCATTTGCCCTTTTGGGGTATAGCGTTGTTTGATTGATTTAAAAGCTGCTACTTTGGCTGAGATATTTTCACCTGTTATTCTTGTGAGTAACAGCTAAAAACAGTAGAGTTGAAAGAGGCTGAACTTTTTTAACAATTACAAAAATAATTTGTGTGATGCCTTTTGACAATATTTGCCATATAAATAATGATTTTTTTTTCTTGTTTGGGCTATAACATAGCCAGAGTTGAAAAACAAATATATCTTTATTTGGTATTTGGAAGAGAAAAACCTTTTTCCTTTCCTTCTCCTCCAGGTAAATAGGAACCCAGGAACAGGAATGTTGCTAGGAAAGAAACCAGAATAGAGAATTCATGAAACTAGACAATAATTAGATTTTTTTTTTCTGATTAGAGAAGTTAATGCTCTCACATGAAGTTTTTTGTGTGTTTAGTTTCTGCCCCAGAGTTTGTTTTTGAGCATGGCTACCAGACCTACCTGCCCAGCGAGAGCACGGAGCCTCCAGCTGCTGCTGTCGTCTCTACACCACCAAAAGCAAAGTCCAAGAAATCCTCCTCCTCACTGCCACTGAAGAAACTCAGCTGCCTCTACCCAGGTGAGATGGGGATTGTTCCTTCTGCCTTTTCCTTTTAACATGGAGATCTCTCCTGTAGTGACACACACAGGAGATTTGATACCTGCAGCAGTTCTGGTGCTGATTTCACAGAATCCCAGAATCCTTTGGGTTGGAAAAGCCCTCCCAGACCATCGAGTCCAACCTGTGCCCAATCCCTACCTTGTCCCCAGCCCAGAGCACTGAGTGAAAGGCACATTTCGGATGCTGAGGGTTCATTTCTGCACTCCAGAACTGCAGCACTTTCACTTGAACAGAATTCCTGCATGGGGAGCTGTTACCTGAGTTCCCAATTGCACTAACTCAAAGTCTTATGTGGAATTAATTAGTTCCTCCAGCATCCTCTCAGTACTGTAAAGAACATCTCACATCCCAGGCTGAGATTCCAGAGGACTTGTTCCAAATCTTATAGAAAAGGGTAGGAGTGAGTTGCCTCCAAAGGGAAGCATCAGGAAACTCAAATTCACTGGTCACTGTTTTAAGTAGAAGTGAGTAAACAAGATGAGGAATTAATTTTCTGTTAACACTGAATTTTAAAGAAAACACTGTTGAAAATAAACATAATGTCCAGAATACGGTAATATATTTTTATTATTTTGCTAGATTTTCCTTGAATTTAATGATCTTCCTGTTTTCAGGTTGCCAGTTCAAGACTTCCTATGGTATGAAGGATTTGGAACGTCATCGGCGAACGCACACAGGTTTCTGTTCCTGTATTTTCTTTTGGGGTGGCTTCCTCCTTTCAGCTTTTTCACAAAAGCTGTTTTCCTATGAAGTAATGTCTCTATAAGTAGGATGTACACGTCTGTACCTTCTAGTACTGTCCTGGTCTGTGCCTGAGGAATTGCCTGTTGGGGACATGCCCCGCTCTGGGCAGCACCAGGCACAGGCACTTGAACACTGGAGGCTGATTTGAGGCACAGCTAAATTCCTGAGTGCACACCATGTGTTTATCAGGGTGCAGTGTGGTGGCAGTGCACACACCTGCTTTGCTCTTCGTGTGACAGCAATTCCATGACTTCACCCCCCAGTTTCAGAGTTGCAAAGGGAGAAGGCTCCAAAGGCTCTGCTGCAGTTTGTTGCAGATGCGCCTGCAGCCTCGTGTCCAGCTCCTGCTAACGAGTTCCTTTCCTAGGCAGCGTTTAGTCTGTGCTCATTTGCTTGATCACCACGTCCCCACATGCCAAACCCTGAGTGTGTCGCTGTTTTCCCCATGGACGAGTAGAGAAACGACACGAAGTCCAGGCTCAGGGATAATGGACGCGCTTTAATGAACTCTCAGAAGGCTTTTATATGTTAGTTTGCAAAGTGTATTAAGTGGCATAAGGTAATTGGTTTTTGCCATCCACCCCCTAAGGGGATTGGTCAAGTTCTAAGACACCCATCTCTGAGTGTTTTTCTAGTTAGAACCATAACAATCCTGCAAAACAGCCTGCAGCTGCAAGAAGTTTACAAAACTGTAACAATTGTTACAAAACTTACTTGCATGGGAAAGACAGAACTCTCACAAAAACGCTGCAGAGAGCTGAAGAAATTCTCTGCTGGAGTTTTTTCAGCATCCGTATGAGTGTGTGCGTGCTGCTGTTGCAGGAGACAAGCCCCACAAGTGCGAGGTGTGCGGCAAGTGCTTCAGCCGCAAGGACAAGCTGAAGATGCACATGCGCTCGCACACGGGCGTGAAGCCCTACAAGTGCAAGCACTGCGAGTACGCAGCGGCCGACAGCAGCAGCCTCAACAAGCACCAGCGCATCCACTCCAACGAGCGCCCCTTCAAGTGCCAGATCTGCCCCTACGCCAGCCGCAACTCCAGCCAGCTCACCGTGCACCTCCGCTCACACACAGGTGCGGCTGGACTCGGTCCACGGCTCGGAAGGTTGGAGGGTCACAGAGATGATTTTAGGTCATGTACAGGTGCCCAAAAGGGACAGCTTGAATTCACCTCCTGTGAATTTCTTGGGCATGGGGTCATTAGGGCAATACAGCTCCACTAAAAATACCTGGAAGCAATCAGGTCTGACTCCTGGTAGGCTTTCTTCTAAATTGGTTTTGGAACTCTCAGATGTTCTCAGTCAGCAGAACTGAAGTGCTGATAACTCCCAGTTGTGTGTTCAATCCCTGCATGGCACTTCAGAGCTGGACTCAGTGATCCCCTCCCAACTCAGAATATTCTGTGATTCTGTGATGTAATTGATTAAGAGCATCGAGGTTCTTATCTAAGTCTTTCAAATCTGGTCCACTCTGTTAGAAACACTGAAATTACTTTTTAATTGTAGTAGTTACATCAGTGCAAATGTTAGCTGCCTAATTTAATCTTCCTTGCATCAGTAAAATAGCAAGGAACTAGCAATTTAAGTTACGTGGTTTTTTGACCCTTTTTTGTGGTACCTTCCCTGTGCAGACTGAGGGACATTAACAGGGTAGGATGAGCAGACAGAACTATATTCTGCCCATAGAATTTTTGTTCTATGGGTAGAAAGCCTGTAGGCTTATAAACTTTTTATCGTTTTCTATTTGCATCATTTGCCTAAGTTTCATTTAAATCAGATTTCTCTCCTAGAGGTTGTTCCTAGAAGAGAGTTGCTGTAAAGATACTGCTGTACTGTTGACTCTGTACAGTTGTCTCTATATGTGGCTTTCACCTAATCCAGGGCACTGGATTGGTTTCTGTGTTATCTTTTATACATTTGATTAGTTCTGTGAATTTTGGCTGCCTGGTGGTTCTGGTTCAGTGATGACTAGATTAGCTTTGAACCTCTCCTACCTCCGATTCTGGATTCGAGTATAAACAACAGCAGTTTGGATGTGTGCAAGATGGGATTTATTTGGAGTAGAGAAAAGAAATAAATCCCTTGTGCATTGGGAAGGAGGGGAGGGTCAAGCCAGTCTGCCTCTAGCAGAAAAGAGTCTTTTATGCTTCACAAATGTGCTGTGATGGAGCAGGCAGGACTGGCAGGTCCCTTTGCAAGTCCCCCTCTTTCTGGTGCTGTGTGAATGTGATGGTCAGCCAGAGCAGTGGGGCAGTCAGAAGTGACCTGTTACAAACACTCTGGCTGCAGAATGTGTCACATCAGAGCATTTTTGTGCCCTTCTTACCTGAGTGAGCACCTGGGAATGCTCATGGCTCTCTGGTGTTTCCAGAATTAGATTTCTGTGCCATTCAGTATTCCAATATTTGGGAAGGCAGCTTAGGCTAACCTTTCTTTTTGGCATATCAGTCTGTTGCATCTTAAGCAACTGAATTATGCTAAAACTCAATCTTTAGTTTCGTTGTTTCTTCTATTTCTCCAAAATTAATCTTTTTTTGTAAAAGGACTTTTTGACTTGCTGAAAGGGGGCACAATAATTTTGAAAGGAATCATTTCATCCTTGTTAGGTTGCAAAGCTGTCATGCACACAACCAATTTTAGGAGAAAAGTAAGACTGGGATGTAGAATATATTGCTTACTGGAATTAAATTAGTAATCCTCTAGAAGGTGAGTGTAATCCCCATCGCTCAGAGTGGGATCTTCTACACAGAATTACTTGTTGAACGAGTCACTAAACATCAGCTTCCTGTTAATTTGAGTGAAACTACTCTTAGGATTAATAATCCCAGGGTCAGACACAAGTTTTTATCTATATTGTGGCAGTGTCAGTTAGGGATGGGCAGAAAGGTAAAGAAATACAGAGCAGACCACTCTTTAAACAAACAAAACCAGCACGGTTTGCTGTATTCTTTTTCATTATTGTGCTACCCTGTATATGAAAATTAAGTCATTGAAATATGAACTGTGCCTTCATCAGCAAAGCAGATAAAAATTCAGTAGCTGAGGCTGTAAAATAAACTAGATGAACAAACAGTGCATCTTCATTAATAAAGTCTGTTTAATATAGATAGTACACCATGTATCTCAATTATTAAACAGATACATGGATTAGCACAGTAGGCCACAACTTGATTTGAAAAATATGCAGCTAAATCTATGACATATGTATCTGGATAAGCAAATTATGCAAAATTATACAGCTCTCACAAACTCTATAAAATATTAACTTCTAAAATAAATCAGCCATTTGCAGTTTGATTATTAAAGAGGATAAATGCTTGTTGAACTAAATACACTTTCTTTTTCCTCCTCTCACCAAGAGTGTCTTAGAACCTAGTAACACAATTCTTCTACTTGTTCAAAATAATGCCTACATAAAGACTTCATGCTCAGGTATTTTAGAGAACTACATATTTTGATTAAAATAAAAAAAAGAGGGGAATAGTTAGTTAGTTAGGTTGCTACCTTTGCTTTGGATTTTTTTTTAATGGCTTCAGAACAGGCTCACTGGAATTGATTAGAGATTAGCACAGCTCCACCCTGACATGGTCATGGATATTGTGACACCAGCCTGCAGTAACAAAAATGCAAAATAATGGTTTAGATGCAAGTGTGTCAGAGCAGGTGATAATCCTGTGTCAGGAAATTTCTCTTGATCTTGAGGATGCGTTGGGAGTTCAGAACAAGGCAGCTGTACGTGATTCGTCCCAGCAGTGGGTCCTGGTGTCTGCTGTGTAACCTGTGGGTTCTGTTGGCAGGTGATGCCCCTTTCCAGTGCCAGATGTGCCCCGCTAAGTTCAAGATCAACTCGGACCTGAAGCGGCACCTGCGGGTGCACTCGGGAGAGAAGCCCTACAAGTGCGAGTTCTGCGAGGTGCGCTGCGCCATGAAGGGCAACCTGAAATCCCACATGCGCATCAAGCACAGCATGGAGAACACCCTCAAGTGCCCCGAGTGCGAGTTCCAGTGCGGGAACAAGACCAGCCTGCGGCACCACATCCGCACGCACCAGCCCGAGCAGCCGGTGAAGTGCTCCGAGTGCAGCTACTCGTGCTCCAGCAAGGCGGCCCTGAAGGTGCACGAGCGCATCCACTGCAAGGACCGGCCCTTCAAGTGCGAGTTCTGCAGCTTCGACACCAAGCAGCGCAGCAACCTCACCACCCACGTCCGCAAAGCCCACGGCGACAAGGTCAAGGGCAAGAAGCACTCGGTGGACAAGAAGGAAGGAGAGAGGCCGAAGCAGGGCGGCTCCCGGCAAGTTGCCAAGCTGGATGCCAAGAAGGCCTTTAAGTGTGACCTGTGTGATGCCTCCTTTGTGCGGGAGGATTCCCTCCGGAGCCACAAGAAGCAGCACAGTCTGTACAATGGCTCCAAGAACAATGAGCTGGCTGTGCTGCAGCTGCAGATGGATGCCAGCCGGCAGCCCAGTGCCCCCATCACCGTCAGTCACCTCCAGGTGCCACTCCAGGCCGCTCAGGTGTCCCCGTACAACGAGGGCAGGGTCAAGATCATCGTGGGCCACCAGGTGCCTCAAGCCAACAGCATCGTCCAGGCCGCCTCGGTGAACGTGGTGCCCCCCGCGCTGCTGGGCCCGGGGCAGGAGGAGGTGCTGGGCAGCGGCCGCCTGCAGCTGCTGGGCCAGGTGAGCGTGCTGGCCCCGGCCCCGCCGGCGGTGGCCACGGGGGACGGGGGGCCGGTGGCACAGCCGGCCGTGCTGCTCACCGCCCACGAGCAGGGCGAGGGCAGCGCCCTGCACCAGGCCCTGATCCCCGGGGCTGCCCCCGGCCACGAGCCCCCCACCAGCCAGGCCTTCATCGCCAGCTCCGGCATCAGCTGCTCCGACCTGGAGGGGCTCAACGCCCTCATCCAGGAGGGAGCCACGGAGGTGACCGTGGTCAGCGACGGGGGGCAGAGCATCACCGTGTCCACGGCTGCCCCCCCTCCTCCCATCTTCTCGTCCTCCTCCCACACAGAGGGCCCCAAGCAGACTCCATCCCCGATTAGGCACGGGGCTGCTCTGGACACAGCTCTCTCCCGGGGCAGTGCTGAGCATGGCAGGAATGCACAGGACACAGCTGAAGGCAGGATTTGTCCTCCAGAGCCAAATACCTTCCACGTTTTATTTGTCTGTGCACTGAAGCGTCTTGTGTGTGAAAAGGAGGATGTGTCTGTATTTCTGTGCCTCTGCTGAAATCAGAGGCCCTGCTCCTCGGAAAATCGAAGCAGCTGTTGCCAGTGTCCCCAAGCAGTGACATCCCCAGGGTATGGCTCTTGTACTGTGCTGCCTGAAAGGAGAAATCCTCACCTTGTGCTGAATTACCTTCACAGCAGCCTTGTTGTTTGGTGCACACACAGAAAGACAATAATCTGAGCCATTCTGGAGTTTATTTAAGTGAAGTCTCTCTCAGTTCTGTGCTCTGTGTGCATTCACTGCTCCTGGCTGAGCTCTAAGGAACCCCCGCTGCTGGGTCTGCTCCAGCCCAGGGGAAGTTTGCGGGGCTGTTCCTCAGTATCTGTAGAAATTGGTAGCACCTGGCACTTGAAATGCTTATGCAGAGACCAGGGGATTGTTTTTAGAAAGCAAAAGAATGTTGTCCCTCTCTCAGTAGTAACTAACTTTGTTAGCAACGACACCAATTATCTCTGGCATGGTGTTGTCTGTCAGAGATGCCTGTGAATTATCGAGCCAAACTACTGGAAATATATTTTTTACAAACACCACTTAACCTTTTGTTTTTATTTTGATGCTGCCTGTTGGGAGTTGCGTGGGTAGTAAAAGTGCACTACAGTCTGGGTCTTCTTTCCATGCTAAAGGGGAAAAAGGAAAAGATTGAATTTAATTTAAAAGATATTCTAATCCAAGGTCTGTCACTCCAGCAGAAATTCAGGTTGGATCACAAGGAGATGGTAATTTATTATTGTACAATGGACCTTTCTCTAATGAAAGAATTGCAGGCTGTATTTTGAACTCTGCAGTTGCCCGTGCAAAGGTACCACAAACTAAAAGCAGTGAATTGTGCCATACTCGATGGTGTAGGTGAGCTCTGCAGGCAGGGTTTCCTCAGCTCCCAGTGTTCCGTGTCATCCATAGGTGGTGCCAGAGGCCCAGGGAAACTTTGGAGTTGCTCTGGCTCCTGGATGATGTTTCCTGTTTAACACTTCCTTGTTAAAAGCATTTCAAAATTCGCTTTTAGAAGACGTTACCAAAGGCTCAGCTGTAAAAATCTCGCTGTCACTTCAGATAAAAAGCTGCACATAAAAAGAAATGTCCAACGTTTTCTACAAGAAGCAGATCTGTGGCCAAGCTTAATCTCACAATTCATGGTAAATTGATAGTGTTTTACTCCCTGTTAATTAACTTTACCCTGTTCGTAGTTCACAGCTGCAGAATTGCCAGGCACTACAAGAATGATAAAAACCGAGGGGTTGTGGCAAAGCTGCTGGTTTGAACTGCAGTTTGTGCTTGCCCTTGGCCAGGGGCTGCAGCCCCACGGCCAGGAGTGTCACCTTCAGTCCAGTGTCACACAACTGCCACAGCTCTGTTATCTGCACTGCAGCTTCTAAAAAAGCCTTGTGAAGCCTCTAAAGTAGGAAACCGGTAGATTTGTCATATTGTAAAAACTCACCTTGGTTCTGGTCCTGTGTGGGCCTCAGAGATAAACAGGAAAGATAACAAAATGGTGTGAATGAATAGACAAAGTGCTGCTTCTTCAACGTTGTGTGGCTGATTGCATCATGTGAACAATCTAGAGACTTCTTTCCTCCACCCTGAGAACAAAACCCGGCTGATAACCGAGGCTGACATGGGGGCAATTTATTTTCAATTTTCTCTTCCAATATTCTGGCTTTATTTCTGTGTGTGACAGTAATGGTCTGTGTTTTGGAGCTGGCAGGGGCAGATTGTTTTCATCTCTGATGTTCACTTAATACATTCTTCATGTTATCACAGAACCATCCCAGGAGGGAGCCGGGTAATTCAGAACAAGTGTCTCTTGTAGAGCTCTCCTGCTTTTGAGCACATGGTAAATAAATCCTATCCTTCCCTCCCTGGAGTTCTGCCATGGCCTCAGAGCTCTGGAGCAAGCTGTCTCTTTCCAGGATGAAATACTGGGATGGATTTTTGTTGCTGCTGCCCGGAGATCCCCAAGCTCCGCTGGTAAGTGCTGGGCCCAGGAGCAGAGCTCAGTGGTCCCACCGTGGGTGCTGCTCACACTGCACGGCCCTGGATCCCAGAAGGAAGTGTAAATAAATCTGGATATCCCACCCAGCACAGCCCTGGCTCCCAGAAGGAAGTGTAAATAAATCTGGATATCCCACCCAGCACAGCCCTGGCTCCCAGAGGGAAGTGTAAATCTGGACATTCCGCCCCAGCCCGTCCCTGGCAGGCTCTGCTCTCTGCACAGGCCTTTTCCCAGTTCGCCTGTGGGGTCCCAGGTGGGAGTTTATGGTGTCACACCCTCCCTCCTCTCTGGGGGTGAACCTCTGCCTGCTCAGACATCTGAGGTGACACTGGGCAAGCAGAGGTGCAAAACCTGTGTGCATTTCCAATAAACCAGCCCAGCTCTTGGGCCTTCCCAGCCCTTTGGGGTTTGTTGCTGTTCCTCCCTGATGCTGCTTTTTAAAGGCAGAGCCAGTTCCACGTGAGCTGATCCTCCACCAGGCCTGCTGAAATGTGCTTTCCTCCTGTGCTTTTGTGAGGCAGAAATACACAACAGGAAAACAATCTGAAGAAAAATGTGTCTTGGGCACCTTTTATTGTGTTTTGGGGAGGCTGGTTCTGACTGAGCCCCAGCTCAGTGTCCCCACTGGGGTCTGAGCAGCACTGGATTAAACCTTACCAGTGCTGCTGTATCTTTTATGTGGTTTTGATAAATATTTTAGCTGTTATTTGCATCCAAATGGGAGATTCCTGCTCAAAACCAGCCTCAGTTTGTCCCATGCACAGGGGAAGTTCCTGGATATGCCCCAGGAATCATTCCTGGATGAGGGGATGGGATCAAGTCCTCACCTCAGACGAGACCTAAAACCAGCAGGACTTGGCCCAAAGCTGGCTCCTTTGGGAACGGAGGGAAAACCCAACTTATATTGAACACATGTGGGGCTTGCAATTGAAAAATTGTAATCAAAATATTTCCCAATCATTTTGGGAATGAGCTATTTATTACTGCTGTCGTCTGACTGCACTGGAAAGTACCTTCTGTTGTGGGCTTTAAAATGTCAGAGGCATGCCAAGACATTTTTTCTCTACTACACAAAGAACTGGAGAAAGGCTTTTTTTTATGTAGATAGCTTTATTTTATTCTGTATTTCTGATTCTTGATTTATTTGTGTTTGAAGTCAAAATACAGTCAGTCATCCTTTTTGTACTGCTCTGCTCTGGTGACTGCAGAAATACTTTCTGTGTCCTCAGTGGCAAGACCTCTATCCTATAATTTCAGGAATATTGACTGGACACTCTAATGGCTTTTTACATCTCCAGTTGGAAAATCTTTAGCCTTGTTATTTAAATTTTAAGAAGGGAAACCAATATTGTTAAGAGGAACTGATGTCTCCTGTCACTTACCCAATGACCTTTCATGAGGTGATAAAGGTTTCTATAGTGACCTGAGGAAATAATGTCTCAGGTATCACTGTGAATTAAAAGTCTGTGGCAGGAAAAGCTTTCTTTTCTCTCTCTCTCAGGTATCCAGTTCTGCCTTTGTCTTTATTCCAGTTGCTGGACATGGAGAAGGACTCCTAAAACATCCAGTATTTGGTTACACGGCTGTCTTTAGAGGCTTCACAATGTTGTAGGGAAGGAGGAAAGTCCATGGTAAGGCAGAGGTGGATTTTTTTACAAGCTGTGTCCATGGGAGTAACACACTCACGTTCGGGGTCTGCTGCTGGAATGCCACTGAATTCTGTAACCTGTGGTATTATCAGCTAATTTATTCCACAAGCTGCAGGAGCTGTGTTTGCCTCTCTAAAACCAGGAATTATGATTTATTGCAGATTCAGCTTTGACAGTTTAAGTTCCTCGATTCAGACCTTGTGTAAACTTACCTTTAATCTGAAAGTGAAAGCTCTTGGTTAGTGAGAGAGTGGCTGCATTTTGTAGGTAAAAGTTGAACATGATCTGGGAAATAATTAACTGAGAGCCTGGAAAGTGTTTTGAGGTGTTTTTATTTGGTTGTTGTGTTGTGGTTTGGTTTTATTTTAAAGACACAGGGATGCATTTCTGCCTTCTTGTGCCGCTGGATGAAACAACCTGGTATCAGTGTCTTCCAGTTTATCAAACCTGATGTGAGACGCCTAAAAAAGGCTTGGAGAAACCTCCAATGTCTTCAGCTTGATTTTCCCTTTGATGTCTTTCAGAATGAAGGAAAGCTGATAAATCTTTGTGCTATCTGTATTGGCAGCATCTGAAATAAAGGCTGTCCCTATTCGCTCTTGCTCTGAGCTGTCAGAATTTTCTATCGGCTCGCTTTCCAGCACAGACTGGGAGCTCTCCAAGCCCTGGGCCAGCAGAGGCAGAGCAAGGCCGGCCCTGAGCCCTCACCTCCCTCTGCCTGGTGGTTGTGTTTGCACCTTTCAGATGTTGGACTGAAAGACAAGACCCACCCTGCGCCTTTTCCTAGCACAGATCACAGCTTGCTCCTGCCGAAGTGTGTCTGCACTCACTGCTGGTGGCCACAAGTGATTATTCTGTCAGTAATAGGTATTTGCACTGGAGTTGTGCTGCTGGTTCCCCACCTGGAGAAGGTGACTGCCCTCAGAAGGATATTGTGGGGATGGGAATAACTTGGATACCTCGGTGATGAGCGAGATGCAAATACCCACATAGATCCTGGAGATAGTCACATCTCCTGATGGCCCAGAGGAAAATTCGAAAGAACAGGAATGCATAAAGCTCAACTGCATAATGCATAGCAGTCATAATTAATAGATTAAAGTTCTTTGTGAAACATGCTTTTTTATTCTAATAAAGGGAAGGGACTACAAACGGTGACACAGTTTTAGCAAAACAGCCGTGTAAGATGCCACGTTAGAGTTGTAAAGCTAAAGAGGTGATAAAAATGTGCCTTGGGTTTAAATTTTTACAAGACTGATGTAAGACTTATTACCTTAAATAGCAGCACTTTTCCTCATCTCTGGATCATTCTGGTTCTCAAAGTACACACAATTGCTGGGGGATTATTAAAAACTTGCCAATGCTTGCTGCTTAGGCCCTCCTAAAAAGTTCAGAATTCATCCTGTGAATCACTTTGCCTTAACAATGTTAAATTTTGCTTTTGTTGTAAAATCATGGAGATCAGCCATTGATAGAACTTTAATTGGCTGGGGATGTTCATGATTTTTTTTCCTTTAAAAAAAAAAGCCTGCCAGCAAAATTGCTTTTTGGTGATGACTCTGCTTGAAAAGTGCTCTGCAGGGGCCCATTCGCAATTGATTATCTTTCACAGCTAATAGCTTCAAAGGCTATTTGGTGGACAGTCCAGTTTTACATTTAAATGTAAATCTCGATAGCCTTGACAGACTGATGATCAGAGAAAAGGGAGGTAAAACCAGTAAAATAAATGTACAGCTGGTATAACTTTCACCAGCTCCTCCAGGGGCAATCGTAGTGGAATGAAAGTGGTTGCAGTTTGACAAAGCTCTTCAGAGGAGATGGGGAGTGGGAAGTTCCCTGAGAAGGTGCAGCATTAATAAGTTGCTGAGTGGCCCTAAAAGTTCAGTCTGGTGTCAGTGGCTCCCGTTCACGCTGCCTTTGGGGTCAGGAGGGAAGCTCAGAGCTCTGGAGCCACCTGGGCAAAGCCAGGCTTGGGGTGAAGCCACACCAGGGAAGGTCTCTGGCCAAGGAAGGTGAGGACACGTGTGGGTGGCTCGGTCCTGGTGTCCTGGTCATGGGAGAGGTGTCACAGCTCCCCTGGATCAGGGGGTGCCTGGAAGGAGCCGAGCTGGCCCTGCCTGACTGGAGTCTGAATTTGACAGCTCATAAGAATCACCAGAGTGACTGATACGATCCTTACTCCATCCTCCCTGGGAGAAAAGGTGGACAAGGAATTCCTCAGCTCCCAGACATCTCAAGAGCTGCGAGGAGCTGCCTTTTTTCTCATTTTTAGTCTTTGTTGCCGTGGAAACAGAGCACAGACACTCACTGCTTATTCTCACTGCATAGTCCTCTGGGCCAAACAAGTCCAGAATTTTCCAGACTTCCAAAGGAAGGGAAAATAAGGGGTGGAAAGGAAGAATGTCCAGTGTGGAACCCATTGAGAAACAGGAGATCAAGGAAGGAATGTCTGTCTAAGGAAAAGAGGGAGGTGGTTTTGGGGATACCTGGGGATGAGAGGACAGAAGATGTTTGTCCCGGGAGGGACTGGCACTCTGGGAAAACACCCCTTGGCCTCAACTCTCATTTTCCTATGGGTTCCTGGAATCCTCTACATAAGGTGGAGAGAAGAGAATGCTTTTGTTTAAATTAAGTTTGAATTCCACTCCAGTGGCACAATACTCCTGTGCAATGGAGTAAAGGGCATCTATCTTTTTTCTTTTTTTCTTCTTCATCTTTTATCTTTTCCTCTTCTTTTTTTTTTTTTTTTAACTTCTACCACTCTGTAAATCCTCTGCACCAAATCCCAAACTCCCTTAGGAGTGCTGGCCAGCACACTGATCATGGTAAAATGGGATCAAACCCGGGCAAAAACCCACCTGCCTTTTATTTGTCCTTCAGGACAGCACCATAAATTAACAATGATACCCCCCCAGTGAATTCATATCCTCCTTCCAATACCAAATTAACAAAAATGCATGGAACATGCTTAACAAAAATTGACACATCCTCCCCTGTTTTTTATTTATTTTTATTTATTTATTCAGGATGCACAAAGCCAAAGAATCAGCAGGTCCAGAGACCCCATCAGCACGTGGAGAAGGTTTGTGCCATGGCAGAGCTCAGGCTCTGGGATGGTTTTGAGCCTGATGGGGTGGGCAGGACTGGCAGCAGAGGAGGGGCATCCCTGGCACGGGCTGGGTGCAGGATTTTGAGGGAAACCCCTCCAGGTGGACACAAGGATGAAACCCCAGCTGGCTCTTTGCAGTGCCTGAGCCCCAGCTGCTACAGAGCAGTGGCAGCAAAGTATTCAAATTGCAATGAATCCTCTTTTCCTCCCCGTGTAGAAAAGTCTTTAATAATACATCCAGCTATCAATCCAGTGGCTATGAAAAGAGAGGATCCATAAAATCCATGGGCAGAAATACAAGTTTCTGTCTATATTAAGCTCAGAATAAATTATCCATGTGGCCACTGAACTTTGTAGTGATCTTTGCATTGACTTCAGGTCAGATCCCTCCTTAAAATCTGCTTTGTGATATGACTGGTCCAGAAACCAGAAACGAACAGAAGAAAAAACTTTACTTGTTCTTTCACCTTTCAGCAGTTTCCTGCTCTGGGTTCAGCTTTCACAGATTTATTCCAGAAGCCTTTGGCCCATTCATGCAGAACTGGTCTATTTGCATGTGCAAATTTCTGTTCTTTGCCCTGTCTCTGTTCCGATGTGTGAGTTCAGTTTTTGTATTTGGTAAATAGAAATACTTGGCATTTGGAGAAAAACTGGGCCACACACAATTCTTCTGTTTACTATAACTAACAGCAAGTAGTAAAAAAAAATAAATAAACAAACGTGTTCCCCATTAAATCAGTATTAATTCATGCAGAAAATCCACTTCATCAAAGGTTTTCCATTTTGTGCCTCTCCATGTTATAAAGATGTTAATTTTTTTAAATCCCAAACACTCGAATTATTTTAGCTCATATTTGGACACAGAGACTGGACCATAAAATTAAGAACATTCCTCCCTTTCCTTCTGCATTGTTATTAGTGGGAAAAAATTACAAAACACAATTTTCTTGACGAGAACTTCCCAAAAACTTTTAAATTTGTAAACATTTAAGTGTCATATATAATTTAAATGTTGAATATAATATACTGTATTCATGCTAGATAAGAATCTGGGTGTTGATTAATTTTCTGTGTCCTGCTTTGAGCTGTTTTTCTGCAGGAGGACGGTATCACTGTGGCAATCAAAGCAGTTTGGGGTATGGAGCTGTTTAGCATCCTGCTGATGAGTTATGCCATCAATACCAAACTGATTTCCAAGATAAACCCAACTGAGGCATAACAAAGCCCAAGTGATGGCCAACTGTGCTTATGTGATCATCTTACAGTGGTTACACAGCTCAGAGCTGCTTTTATCACTGGCCTGGTGATGCATTTATTGTGGGCTTTGGAGAGAAAAGGATTCAATTAAAAAGGCATCGTGGTGTTATCAGCCAAATTCTTCAGTTCGGCTCCTGGTTGTTAAACGAGTTACTCAGTTTACACCGAACGAATCTAAGAAAAATGGAAGCAGAAGTGATTTGCTAGAAAAGCAAATCAATTTGGTTACAGTTACAGGAGGAGGACGTGAGGCCCCTGGGTGAGCACATCATCTCCGATGTACAAACAGCTGCTAATCTTATCAATGCAAAGATGCCTCCGTGCTGCATTTAAAAGCCAGCTGCCTTTATTCCAGCTCCCACTCCATTGAAATCTGCTATAAATACCTATTTTATAACACTGACCCAGTATATAAATTGCTCAGTTCAAAAGAAAAGCTTTTTTGGAGGAAGGGGGGAACGGAGTAAACGTGGTGTGTTGTAAAAGCTAAGTGGTTTTATTGGCACTTTAAAATACCCTTTTCTGCTGAACTCTATCAGCTCTGATTATATATAACAACAGTAGTTATGTATTAAAAATGTGTGTCAATAGTTCTGGTAGCACTGTGAATTGTCATTTGTGTGACAGAGGTCCCAACAGGCTTGATTGACAAAATGTGGCCATGGCTCAGAGGGATCAGACAGGGGGGATGTGTTTGGCTGGTAAATTGATAAGAGCAACCATCTCAGTGGTTTAAATAAGAAGCTTCATCGAAATGCCGGTGCAGGCTGCACTTGCACACCCCTCACAGAGCCCTTTCCTGGTGCCAGTGGAGAAGCTGAGGCTGCCACAGTGCAGGAGGTCCCTGCAGGAGTTTATCAATCAAATAATGAATTAAACCTCGAGTAAAGATTAAGAACAAGTTAATTCCTATTTACACAGGATGGCTGCTCAGTGGTTTAATCCGTGCCCTCGTGTCAGTTCTGGTAGAGCCGATGAACTCCTGCTCCCAGAACACCTCTGCCATGGGAGGTGAAGCTGTATCTCACTAGAAGGTGTTAAACCTTGTGTTTTCCACTGGTGACCTACCCAAAAGTACCGTACGTTTTTCTGTGTGAGACCACAGCCAGGATGGAGCCACTCAGACGCCTCATCTCACCTAAACTCCCTAAATAAGCAGCACAGAGAGCAAGCTGTATCCAAATTGCTTCCACAGAGCAGTCGGGCTTTTCAAAGGCTGGTTTCCAGCCAGGAGTGGATATAAAACAGGGACTAAAGCCTCCCTGCACTGGACACGAGCAAAGCTGTCCTCAGGCAGCAGGTGTGGAGCCTGTTTTGTTCAGGGAGGGCAACCTCTGCTTTTCAGCAGCTTGTTCTGCCTGCGTGTGAACTCACAGGCTGGGAAACGAAACATCCCCCAGGACAGCTCCCTCTTTGAATCCTCTCAGCTGTATCCTACATAAATTACGGTGTGCTGAGACTGGAGGAAGTAATTTAATGCTGGAATTCTCCAAAGGCTCTGCCTGCTTGTTTTGCTGAGGTGTAGCTGTGTTATGCATTATAGATAAACAGGGACTTTTGAAGAACCCCCCTCTTCCTCGCAGTTTGATTCCCACAGGAGTGAGATCAGTGAGTTTTTGTTGATAATTGCTGAGTACTCAGTGCTTTGGTTTCTCTTCAGACCATCCTCAGCTGAAGGCCAAGGCCAGAGGATCACCCAGCTGCTCCTCATCCTGGGTGTGCTGCTTTGGCCAACAGGCCACAGGTGGAGAACATTCCCCTTCCTCCTCCCCTCTAGGTACTCCAGCTCCACCACCCCCAAATTCATCTCCTCAGGTGCATCCTCTGGTCCCAGGTCCTTCTTCCTGACCGTGGCAGGCACTGAGCAGGTGCCTGTGTAAGAAGCTGATGTTCCCTGCTTTGGTTCCCTCCTGGGCAGGGGCACTGTGTGGTATCTGCAGTTGGTTTGTGCAGTGTTTGGCTGCCCTGCTGCTGCTCTGGTCCATCTTCCTAAAGAAAATGATGTTATTTTGTGTGGTCAAATCTCTTGTGCTGTGCTGCAAGCCAGGCTGATGGGGCCAAGCCTTCAGAGCCTCTGGGAGAGAGCAAGAGGCAAGCAGGAGCAGCGATGTTTGGAAGTACCTGGGTGAACCTCCCAGCCATGGGATAGAACCTCCTGCCAAATATTAGCCCTGGCCGATACCAGCGAGTCCTCGTGTGGGTGGGAAACTTGCAGGATTATCACTTTAGGGTGATAAAAGTGGCCTTGTTCTATTTATAGAGCACCTACAGCTCTTTCAGTGGCGTACAAATAGAAGGTAAAAGAAATAATCTTTTGAAAACATTTTTGTTTTAAAACTCCTTTTATAACCTTGCAGTGCAGAGCGATGGGGACAGCCACAAAGGCTGGCCATCCCCTAATGAGGCTGCTCACATCCTGCCTGCTCTCTATCAGCCCAGGGAAGCAGTTTTCTCCAGGGCTGAGTCAGAGCAGCGTCAGCTTTGAGTCACCCTTTGGAAGTTTCTCCCTCTGCATTGGTACACAGCGGAGTTAAACTCAGCAGCCTGGAGCTGGGCTTTGCAAACGCTCCCTGTAACGACGGACATGTCTCAGACACTCCCTTCTTTCACTCACTGCTTAGTTTAGAGGCACTGGGTTTCAGTTTTCAAGTGGAAAGGCTGTTAATGTTGGGGGGTTTATATTTTTATTATTGCTATTTTAAAATAAGTTGAACTTCCTTTGTAAGCCGCGTGTTTTGCCCCAGGCTCTGGGTAACCGGCACGATCCCGAGCAGTGCCCAGGTGTTTCTGACGGAGCTCTCTGGTGAGGAGCAGCAACCTGCTGACCCCTCCGCTGTGTGGCACGAAACCCACGCCGTGAACTGCCCCGCCAGTTCTGTGAGCAGCCTTAAGATGTCACTGCCCGCCTTGGCCGCGCTGCTCCCGCCGGTGCGCGGGGGGCTGGAGCAGCGGAAACAGCCTGTTATTTTTAACACATCTCCCCCTCCTACAGGGAGTGACAGACAAGGTGCTGATGTCAACTGGCTGCTCTTGCAGGCATTAATTAACTCAGCTGAAAGTCCCTTTAGTTTCCATTTCCTTCTGCAGGCGCGGCTGAGCTCCGGCGCTGGGAAGTGCCCGGAGAGGAGGGAGAGCTGCCTGTGCTGGGGCTGTGTCTGCTCCCGGTGCTTGTGCTGCATCCAGCAGCCCCTGGGAGGGCTGAGCACCTTCCGGTGATGGTTACCCGAGTATCTCAGTGGGCTTCGCTCCTCTTTTTTCCAGCCCTGTTGTTTATCCAGGTTTCACCGCTCCGCGCTCTCCCGACACCTTCTGCTGAGCTGCTGAACCCCTCTGTGGGCTCAGCTCGTTCCCAGAGTTTCCTTGTTCTCTCCTGCTTTTCCAGAGCTGAATCCTTGCTGGAACACATTTCTTTGGGGCTGTGGTGGGTTTCAATGTCTGTAGTGAGAGATCAGCACTGAACACGCAGGGATGGATGCAGCTGGACACAGGGAAGTGTTTTGAGGGAGGGTTGGGTTATCCCTGCTCCAGGGCAGGTCCTCGCAGCTCCTGGCAATGCTGCAGGGAGGTTTCTGGGGCCTGAATAAACTCTGAGGAGTCAGTAAAAGTCTGGGACTACCTTATTTCTCATCCACCAGGCTGCTGGAACTGACTGCAGGGCTGGGCAGTGCCACGGCCGTGGTAAAATCCAGAGTGTAAACCTGTGTAAACAGTGGTAATTCAGATTTCAGTTTCCATTTACAGTGGGATAGGAGTGTGCAAAGCCAGGGCACGGATGGATGGTAACTTGTGCAAGGCCTGGCGCTGCCAGTTCTTTCACTCTTAGCTCTTTCGGACCTTGTTGCTGCCACCCTGAACTCTGCCAAAATAAGAGCAACCACTGACAACCTCCAGTGATCTTTAAATTAAATCTGTAGCATCCATCATGCTGCCATCCACAGAGCTGAGATTGGTGCCAGAACTCTCTTTGCTTGAGCAAGTCTTTGGGCAGTCCAGCTGAACGTGGAATTTCTACTCCAGTGCATTCAGAGATGCTGCGTGTCCCCTGAGCATCTGGCACCGAATAAAGGTTAAACTGGGAAAGATGTTCTACTTTTCATCCCCTTTGCCCATATTTACAGTTGTAAGATATAGAAGTGCAAGTCTATATTTGAATATTTTACATCCTTAAAAATATAAAATATTTCTAGAAATAAAATTATGATTTTTAAAATATTTTGTCAGATGTTGCAGTTTGAGCTCTCCTTGCCCTGTTTCCTGCCCAGCCAGTATAACACAGCAGGAACAACTCCATATCTATATCGTATTCACAGGAATAAAATCAATGTATAAATTCACATTAAAGCTTGCTTTTCTGAAGTATAAATCTGTGACAAAATCCATCACATTTGTTGGTCTGGGATACTTTTTTTTGCTATTCTATCAGCTCCTTCATCCTCTCTCACAGAAACTTTTTTTCCTTAGAATTCTACCATTTTTTTCCTTAGAATTCTGCTTAATTGGGCTCCGGTCTGCACTTTACTTCCTTACCAGTAAAATAATTTTAACTAGTGGCTGCTGCAAGAGCCATCTGTTGTTCCTGCACTGCACATTCCCACCAGGACAACCAGGAGTCACCAGCCAGCAGCTGAGGGGACGCAAGCGCCACGGACAGAGCCGTCACCCCACAGCTCAGGTCTGTCCCTTTTCACCTGCTGAGGATTCACATCCCGCCGATCGTGGCAGGAAAAGCTGCTGTCTGCCAGAGCCCTCAGAGCTCTCTTCACTGGGAGAGAGACTCTGACCCGTGAGGGGGAACTGGACACCCCTTTAACAGTGCTCATTAATTAGGAATATAAGTGAGGATAAAAAGAATTGCCTTTGTGTTGTGGAGTGAAACTTTGAAGCGGTGGTGTTAAATGTTTAGGTCTTCAAGAAAACAATGGATCCAGATCTTATAAAATTTATGGCTTTAAAATAAAAAAAAGTAATGGATGGTAAACAGCAGGCAGGGTGGAAGAGCACTGTAAGGGAGGGTGTGCTGGCTCTGGGGTAGAGGAGAGGTCTCTGATTCAAGGTTTACTACTCGACCATGGTTTCATGAACCTTTTTGTGACCCCGAGCAAGTAACTCCCATCTCACTATTCTTCCATTTCCTCTTTCTGTAAAATGATATTAATAGCACTTCAGCTGCAGAGCAGGTTTATTGTACAAGGCTTAATGAATGTTTGTCTCCCTGTGATTGAGCTTCTTTCCTGCTGGAGGCAAGAATTTTAAGCAGGTTGATTAAATAGAAAAGGTCTCTAACTGAAGCTATTATTAAAAGCAGAAGGAATTATTTCTTAGGGAATTTTTAATCTTATGTCTGTTAGAATTGTCAAAATACTACAGCTTTAGTTCCTCTGTTATTTAACAACTTTAATTTTGTTTCTGCCAGAAATTCTGCTGGGGATGCTCTGAGTTTTGAAATGATCCAAGACAGACCCTGCTAAACTCTTCTTGCTCTGAGGAACAACAGTTACACAGTGAGAAAAGTGTCACTGTATCAGCACTACACACAGAGCTCTGGAATTGTAGGAAAAAGGAATTCTGGGTGTTCAGACAGATCCAGCCCTCCTCCCTAAGGCTGTTACTGTGATGCTCTGGCATGAGGTTTGAAGCTCTGAGAGGTGCAAGACTTGGTGTTTGCAAGGAGCAAACTCAGCAGCCCACAACAGGATGGGTGGAAAAGGCCGTGCTGAGCTTGGAACACCAAATCAATCCAGGAAGAAGCACTGAAGACAACTTTAGGACACCCTGAATGTCCTGTGGAGGCAGCAGCACCCATCTGGGGTCACCTGTGGTGGAAATCCCAGCAGCATCCCAAACGTCTTGGTGTGGGAAAGAGGGCTGCCACTCTCTGGGAAAGATTGCTGCCCAAAGCCATGGCTGTGCCCTCCTGTGCCAGGTTATTGCTGGGAGTCACACACATTTAACAGCCCTCCCTGGATCTCTAGCACAAAATGAACCTCCGTGCTCCACCAAGGAGGGTTCACAAGCATCACGTGCCGGTAGCAGCTCTATGAATTCAATCTCTCCTCTGTGGATATGATGAAAAGCTTGGCAAGAATTTAGGCAGTGGCCAAGGCGAGTGTTACAGAGCACCATTGTGGGGCAGGGATTATGAAGCTGCTGCTGGTGGCCAGAGACAAAGGATGGGATGTTTTAAGAGTTAGCCTCAGTAGTAACCACGGTGTTGCCATTATTATACAAACAGGGCTTAAAGTCCTTGTCTTTCTCCCTGATGTGTTGAACGCAATTGCACTGGTTAATAAAAATCAGGGACAGGGTTTGGGTTTTCTCAGAAAATTGAGTGGCTGGAGCGTCTTCAGAAGCTGTGTGATGTAATTTTGCTGATAACTGCAACTTATAGCTGAGAAAACGAATTCACAGTTCCCTTGTTACAGCTGAAATGGCCAACGGAGGCTTTGTAAACCTTGCAAAGAGAGAGAAAACACAGGGGAATGTACAAGGGAATATTTTGATTCAGTGACCTGACGTTTCCTCCTAAACCTGATCTGCCTCTTGTTCCTGGTATCAGCCATGGAATGAACAGATCCGTGTCAGGAGGCAGCAGGGTGCTGTGGGAGCAGTGCTGAAAGGGGGCTATAGGTGCTCATGGAGCATTCAGATCCAGAGCTCCCAAGAGAATTTTAAACCATCTGGGAACTCCGAGACTCCGAGGCACCTTCACACCCACAGAACTGAGGAAGGGCATTGTCAGCTCTCCCTCCTGGGGTACCCCGAGGCACAGAACGGGCAGAAATGACTGAAATCATCTGCTGCTGTCAGACCTCACCCCGGGACCAGCCCTGGGCAGTGATCCTGGTGCACATCTGGAAGGAGGTTGGCTTGGAGCTGTGCAAGGGGGTTGCTGTAAAATCCAGCCAGTGCCCGTTTTGCTGGGGCTTGGATTCAGGCTCAGTTCAGGGAGAAAACTTTTGAGGTTTTAAATGAATTCATCGTTTGCTTATGTTTCTGTGTTAGGAGTAATGTGTTCTTTCTGTTTGGCAGAGCAGTTAAATGTTCAGTGTCAGCCTAATCCTTCTGGTGTTTGGGAGGCTTTCATTTATGAAATCCTCAGGTTATTCACATCCTGCTCATGTAGAAGTTACTACAAAATTAGCATGAAATCTCCCAGCAGAAATCAGAGGTTTCATGGAGCTTTACTATGAAAGAACAATAACAACAATCATTTCTTGAAACCTCTTCACAATGTCAGACTAAGTTTAGGACGTGCTAAAAAATCAAATAGACCTTTCCTGTCATTCAGTTCTCTCAAGACAAATTGTGAGGGTTTAATTCAGAGGGGTTTTGCTTCCATTACATTTTGGCATTCTGAGGCTATGAACCCAATAATCTTCCTCATGTAAAAATACATTTAATAAGCTATAAACCTCCATTCTGTCCCCTCTTCCCTGTTATGGGGCTCCATCAGCATCAGTAAAGAATTGCACATATAAACATGTACTCAAATGGAACCTGCAGGGAAAATCAGATTTACAGTCTTCTTTCACAAAGAATCACGTTTTTCTCAGGCTGTCTGCAGAGTTGTTAGAATCCATTAAAAACAGAGCTCCTCTTTTACCGTACTTAGTCCTTAATTTCTCAAACATGGGTAGAGTATTTGTGTTTTCCTAATAACAGTTGCAGGGATGGTTTGGAGGGAAACTGCACATTTATGTAGGCACTTTAATGCAGCTTTTAATTCCAAGTTTATTAAAGACATTTTTGAAGGGACAATTCTGAAAAAAAATCCATGTCTGTAGTTTTCCATGTTAACAGTTTATTTACCGATTTATTTCAGCTGCTCATCTCTCCTTAGCTATTGCATCCCCAATCACTTTTCTGCCATCAGAGGAAACAATCAGAAAAAGCTGCCATTGCCCCTCCAGGTTTCTCGTTGGCTAATTGGAATTTTTGGCTTTTTATCCTGCTGATTAAAAGAACAGCTGAGTGGAAGTCAGAATGCATTTACAGAGCTGCCACACCCAGCCCTGCTCTTTGCTTTACTCTGATTAATTTAGCAAATGAAAAACCCCTGTAAACTCACATAACTTTTTGCCCATAGTTGCTCTATAGTTTGGGGTAAGCCTTGGGTAAACTGGCCCGGAGATAACTAAATCAGTGTAACAAAGGCTTCCAAAGAGCTTTTTGTTGAAAAGTGGGTTTCTGTAAAGTAACATTTTGTGCTGGGGCATATAGATGGTATGAAATGGAGAAGCTGCCTTTAATTTGGTGTATGAGAAAAACAACTGTCACTGTTTACACTCCTCACTCAAGGTAAGCGTGTTTGTCTAAAGTATTACCCCAGCCTGGCTTGCAAACACTTGAGGCTTGCTTACCATTTTTCTATATATAGACTGCTCTGTGGAACTGTCTTTATCAAAACTTTGGGGGAAATCTTTAACAGAATCTGAGAGACTTGCCTAATTTATGCAGCTGTCTATTCTCCTCCTATTGATTCCCTCCATGATATGTGTTTATCCTCCCTGCCTGTGAAAACCTGGAATTAAAACTGAAGCATTTCTATTTTATGCCTGTAATTGCTGGTAGAGAAGAGATGGGGGTTATGGATAAAAGCTGTAATCTCTTTAGTGAGCTTTAAACAAATCATCTTGCAAATCCCAACACAAAACTACCCCAAGTTTACGAGACAGAAACTTCCAAACAGCAAACCCTTACTTCACCACAATTTTTTGAAACTATTTTAGAGGCCCCTTCCCACACCTTTTGTGATGAAATAACCTAAAATGAACCAGCTCCCTGATTTGAGAGGGGAGAGAGTTGGGGACCTGGTCCCCACATCAAAACTATCCCGGAGAGATCAACCATTGATGATTTAAATCTTCACTACTTTATCTCTTTGTTTGCTGCTTGGAATGCTATTGATACCTTCTTTGTCTTTGTAATTGTTTTAATTAGCCACCCAGCATGGGCCCCTGGCAGTGCTTGTGATAGAGTATTATGGGGCACGCAGCGGGACAGTGAGCCTGTTAACATGAAACACGGACATCACGGCAAGCCTCGCTTCTTTCATTTGTGTCATTTTTCTCCTTGTCCCCTTTGTTTGCGTGTCCCTGCGTTATTGCTGGCGAGGAGGAAAAAATCCTCCCCGAGTCCTTTGCCTTTTAAAAGGGGAGAGGAGCATGGAAAAGCTGCGCGAGTATTTCCCGGGGATTGTTCAATTAGAGCTGGTATTGCCACGTATCATTGCTGCAGTCAGACAAAGAATGAAGCATTGCCCATATTGATTGGTCTTTTCACGAGTCGTGTCTTCAGCAATTAGGCCGATATTTATGTCAGTTACTGTACTCTCCACTAGGCAAATTTCTTCTTAATTATTATTTTTTTGGCTCTCTAATGTTATTTGTTCTTGTTGACCACATCCTTCTTTTGTAAGTGGAAATCTGGATGTTCAATTATGATGCAGATCTGCAACTCATTAGCAGTGAGCTTTGGTGCTGTGGCCATTTGAAGACAATTCTATCATTTAACTTGTGGGAACTTTCGGCAACGTGTGTATTCGGGGGGGGGGGGGGGGGAGGGAAACCCCAAAACCCAAAAGTTTGTTTTTAGAGATAAACAATAACATCAAAACCACAAATCCTTTCATAGTATAGTTTGTCCCCCACAAAAATACAACTGTGCCTGGCATAGAGGAATGTGAATAGAGAGAGGTGCTCCATGAAAGCACAAGTTTCCTTTGGAGACAGTTTGTTCAGATTAGCCCAAGGTCGGTCCCTGCCAATTATTGCCCCACTTCAGCTGCTCTCTGGACATTAATAAAAGCATCTGCTGTATTAACCAGGAATCCAGTCTTGGACTCTCAAAGCAAGGAGCTGGGGTGTTTCCCCTCTCTGGGATGAGTTTTAGCTCATTAGTCTGTGTGCTCCATCTCACTGGTCTCCTTGAAATGTGTCCGTGATAAAGGATTGGTTTGGGACTTGATGGACTAGATGGAAATCATTTTCCACTTGGCGTTGAGTGTAAATCCTAAATGCCTGGGAATTCCTGTGTTATGTTAACCTAAAGGCACTGCTGATTTTGTGTTGCCAATTCTTGCACTTTCTCTCTGGCTGGAGGGATGTGAAAAAGGTGTGTGTCGGGGGAAGGCCTGAAAGTTCTTTATTACACCAAGCAGACAAATAATGTCACCTTATGAAGAGTGGGAGGGACGTGGGTTCCTTCAGCAAAGGAAGCAGCAAGACATTCCCTGCGACATTTTACCTCTCTTCAAGATACAATTTAAGTTTCTCTGCACCGTTTCCTTGGCTGTCCAATATGAGAGGAGGGAGAGGTCTGAGTTTGCCTCGGCTCAGTGGTGTTGGTGGGGATGGGGAATGGCAGACATTAAGTTGTCTGAAGATTTGCCGATTTTTATTCACATTTGTAATGAAGCAGAAATCTTGGATGCAAGACTTCTTGTTTGACCTTGGGCACCTTGTTCAGCCCATGCTGAGCCTCAACCTCCTCCGCCAAGCAGAGGCTGTGGCTCCTTTTGCTTTTCTAGAATGTGGCTAAAAGCCACTAAATATTGCAAAGAGCTCAGAGGCTGCTTTAAATAAAGCTTTTGGGGTTGAAAGGACGAAATCTGAGAGTATCTCTGATGCCACTGCTCAGCCAACCTTTACAGAGAAACAAGTAATCTTATTTATATCTGTTTATGTCTGTTTGTTTCTCTTCTCCAAACAGAAACAGAACTCTTGAGTGGCGCTCAGGCTCAGCTGTGCTATGCCATGGGTGCCAAACGGATATTTGTAGGTGATATTTGAGCATTTTAATCAAAACTGGATGAGTTAAACATTACAAATGCCTTTGCACTGTAAAATCATGCACTTGCATACTGTGAATTTATATTTCTGGAGTCTTCATTCGGATTACTTTGAATTTGGATGTGCATGTACTGCAGGCAGCAGTGGTGGCATTGCTGATTGGGTAATTAGGTTTTGATGAATTTATTTCCTTGTGTATTCGTGGACAATGCCTGCACCACTTAAAGGCACAATTTGGTGTTTGATGCTTTTTTACATGCCGGATGCCGTGCCCACTCTGATAAACCTGAGTGTAAAGCAGAAGCTGCATTTCTGTGATGCCATTACAGTGCAGTTGTGGGGCTGTTTTTTCTTTCCAGCCTGGACCAGTGTCCTGATAATGTTCACAGTGTGGTTTAACGGGAGGGAAGCTGGTTGAGCGCTTGGATTTGATGCCTGCCTTTTAAAGGCACAAAACCAGAACAAGCTGAACCCAGAAGGAATCCCTTGCATGCAAAAAGCTGGTGGAAAAAAGCAGAATTACTCCAAAGGAAGCCTGACGTGTTATTAAGAGATTAATGTACTCTTTGTGATTAGGATGGAGCCATTGGTCTGGAGTCGATTTTCTTTTCAGATCAACAAACCTTGTTCACTGGTTATTTACTAGATGAAGGCTCCTATAAAGCAGCAGTGCAGGGCTTTTTGTGTCCCTCTATCTGACTCACAATTTATAAATAATAGCTGTGTTTACAAATGAACCCTGAGCAAAACTCTCCCGGGTGAGGCAGTGTCTAAACTGAGACAGTTTAATTAGTTCTTACTCAATAGCTGGTACTCAACAAAGGCCCATCCCAGTGCCAGCAGAAGCTGGTGTTGTCCTCATGGCGTGCTGGGTTGGTGATCTGATTTGACCACTTTGGACACACCGTGTTATTTTTGTTGGAAAGCTTGCATGGGGAAGCTCTGTAAGTCGTGTGTAAGCTCTGGACACTGGCGGGCAAGAACAGAGCCTGAGTCTGGGCCTCTCCTCTCCCCAGGCAAACTCATTTTTGTTGGGGAGTTTAAAGAAAAATACCCACAGGCAAAGCCCAGTAGAACACACCCAGTGTTCCATTTCTGGGGTTTCACTGGTGTTATTGACGACCCAAGGGCCCAGGCTGGCAGTGTCCAGCCCCAGGCTGGGGAGGTGGAGGTGCCCTTGGCGGGGGCGTCACCTCTTGGGGAACACACCCACCTTGAGAGACCCACATCTAAAGCCACCCTGATGGAGAAGCTGTGGTGGGGAGGGGATTTCCTGTCCCTGGAGCAGTGGGGACAGCACTGTAAACGTGCTGGGGGGAACGGACTGGGGCCTGAACTGGGAGAAATCCGTGCCAGAGCTAAACGTGCTCATTTCTTACACAAGAGCTGTTGTAGTAACGCAATGACCCACAGGCAGCTTGAGTGTAAACAACTAATTGTAAAGGTCGAGTGATTATTTTCTAGTTTTCATTTTGAGCTAGATGGTGAAATGTTTACATCTCCTATAGATATGATTGATGTGGAGAGCAAACAAGAAAAAAATCCTTTGCTGGGTCAACAGGTTACTTAGAAATGTGTAGAAAGGTTAATCCCAAAGCTTCTGTCCTTCTTAAGTGACCATTGTTATTTATGTATTCATAACCCTGGAAAAATCATACAGACCTTTCCCCCCACTCCAGGAAGTTATACTCATGCATTTACCTGTTACAAATGACTAACTAAAGTAATCCACGATTTTTATGACCTCTCACTGCACTTTCAAATGAGGTTTTTTTCCTTTGTGAGAGCTTGCCGAGGTATTACTTTCTGCTCAGGTGTAACTGAAATCCTGGGTCATCCATTCAAGAATGTTGTTGCCTGTGAGATATTAATTGCTTCTAAACCTTAGAGCTGCTCCAACTTCCAAAGGTTAATGGAGCAGATAGATTTAGGACATGTTCCTAACCACACAGGTTATCCTCCCTTCCAGAAATATGACACTCGCTGAGATGGGTCATTCATTTTTATTGTTTAAAATGTAATGAAGCATGGCATTTATAATCCACTGGCTGGGAACATCTTACTTGGAGGAAAAGAGGCCACGATATGAGTGCTGTAGTGGCTGTTGGTACATCCATCTCTGGAAACAAACCCACCTGGCGCGTCCCTGTGCCACCTGCCTGGGCAGGGGCTTGGCCTGGGTCATCTCCAGAGGTCCCTTCCACCCCAGTGTTGAAGCTGTGGCTCTGTGCTCTGGGTTCCATTACCCTCAGCTGACACAAGCTTGCTTCTCTGTGGTGTAAGGTACACCCAGCTGAAATTTGCAGTGAAATGTCGGTTTCTCTAAATATCACTAGGCCAGCACCCTTGAACTCCGTGCCAGACAACGCTCCTGAGCAGCACCAACAAATTCCTCACACGAACTTCATTAGCATCTCCTAATTTTCAGACGTTATCTAAATTCTATCTATCATAAACCCTTGGCAAAACAGCTGCTAAGTTTTGATAAATATTTGATAAGCCCCAGGATTTACTGGGAAGATTCATGAGGGTCCCCTCATCCCTCCCACACACACTATGGGCTCTGGAATTTTAAAAATATTTGCACAGGTTGTGTGTGAGCGGGATGTGTGGCCACGTGGCTGCCCACGGTGTGGGTAACCTCCAGCTTCTCCTCTTTGTCTTACAAATGGAAGCAGCAGTTTGGCTTGCCAGGTTCTGCACCCCTGTGTGTCCTGAAAACACAACCAAGGAGGTCTAAATCTGGTTTATATCAGTTAAAAGCCACATCTTTTGAAGCAGTTAATGTTTTGACCAATAAATATTATCAATATTCTGTGCAGAAGAACAGAAATTCTTTTTCTGGCTTTCTGGTGTCTGTCAGTGAAGTCAGATACTTTAAAAGGTTGAAATTGTGATATAAAAGTGTCATCCCTGTTGCTGTTATAACAAGCTGTATTAAAAATAACAATGGAAGATCTTTTCAGAATGAAAAGGAAAATAAAAAAGAACTTTCAGCTTGGTTTGGGAGAGCTCCATGCAAGCATTAAGCTTCAGGTGCCATTCCAGGGAAATCAGTCACGTTCTGTGCAAAGGCAGGTGTCACCCAGACTCTTCCCATTCATTTAAGGGTGAAGCCTGAATAAATGCTGCCCTCAAATCTGGAAGGAATTTTTACCTTGGGAACAAGTGGCAAAGCTTATGCTGCAAGTTTTGATCTTGTGGGAGGGTGCATCCAGCATTCCTGGCTGCAGGGTTGTTGCACTCCAGGCTGCTTCACATCAGGACCGGGTGTCTCCCTGTCCTGCGATAGTGGCAGGAGTTTTTCATGTATTAGTGAGAAAATCTCAAAAATATTCAGTGGAGTCTTACATTGTTATTTTAATTTAAAAATTCATTTAAAGCCTTCCTGGAAAGGGTGGTCAGGCCTTGGCAGGGGCTGCCCAGGGAGGTTTGGAGTCCCCGTCCCTGGAGGTGTCCAAGGAAGGGCTGGAGGTGGCACTCAGAGCTCTGGGCTGGGGACAAGGTGGGCATCAGGCACAGCTTGGACTTGATGGACTGGGAGGTTTTTCCAGCCTCAATGATTCCATGATTCTGTATAGATCTGGAAGAGCCTGTAGACTTTCTTCTGGCGGATTTCTCCTCCTTCCCTTGCCCAAAGACACGACCAGCGGGAAGACCACAGTGATCTCAGCTGCCCACAGAGAGGGATAGAAAATTGTCATGGTCCTCAGGGTCTCCTGTTGTGGAAACTCGACTCTATAGACTCCAGAGCTGAGTGCCACACTGTGGAATAGGGAGGGGGGGTCTTTACACCTTAATCATACTGAGGATGAAAATATTTCAATACTTAGGGCATAGTAATGGAAGATCAGTAGATAAAGAGATTTAGAGCACTCAAAACAGGCACATGTTGCTGTGAGGCCAGGAAGGAGGCTGATGAAAGGGCTGGGCATGAGCAGAGTGAGATGTTTGCTGCTCCTGATGCAGTTTGGGCTCCTCTGCAGCTGCTCAATACAGCTACTCAAGGGTTATACACACCACAAGAGGAGAACAGTTGTTTAACAGAATTTCTTCACTACTGCATTTGGATTAATTGAATCCTGTGCAGGCCTTATCAGGAAGAGCTGTCAGCAAAGAATTCCAATAATCCAATCAGGAGGTCACGAGTGCAAGAATAAGTATCTACAAATCGGATTGAGAGAGCCAAACCTGAAGCCAAGCAATATTCCAGAGATGGCAGAATAGATGATTTCACCACATTGCTGATATAATTAATGGAGATTGATAAGTTCATCACAACACCCATGTTTTGCTTATTGTGCTGGAGAGGTGATAATCTACAATCCTGATTCAAAAGGCAACAGAACAAACCAAGAAGTGTAAATTGGGTGGGAATAGCAGCTCACAGTCATGATTCTCATGTTACAGTCTGTGCAATTTTATTGATATGAAGGACTTTTAAGGAGGTGCCCAATGTTAACCACCAGGTGAAGTACAAAGCCATTGATAACTGAGCAACAGAGAGTTAAGAGATTGTTAAAAAAAATAAAATCATTGGTCGTGGGACTGCTTGTGTCAAACAGTCACCTAAAAATAACAGCTATTCTGCAGTGCAGATATTCAGGAATATTGTTGGTATCAAACTGTTCTTAGGAGGAAATATTACAAGTGGATGACTCAAACCTTACTCACTTCTTGCTGTGTGTTTCCTGTTGTATTTATCAGAGAAGTCTCTTAACCTGAGCTGTCATGTAACAATGAGGCTGCCCAGAGGTGACTGAAATACAGTAAGCACACCTTGCAGCCTGGTTTCACCTGTCAGTCTGTTGATTTAAGTTTTGGGGTGGGTTTTTTTTTTTTAGTTTTTTTCTTGTAGGAAATGATAGCCTCAAAAAGAGAATTGAAGTGTATGCTCAGGGCAGGGTATGACTGGGGAAAGCATTGCCCTGGGTGAAATTCAGCCAGCACAGACCTGGGGACTTCTGGCTCTCCAAAGGGAAAGAGTCTGAGCTCTGTCTGTCAGGGCAGCTTTGGGTCTGGGAGCTGTGATGTGAAACCCAATTCCATGATGTGTCCTGGGACCAGAGGTCTTCCCTCACTCTTGAACAATTTCAATTTCCTGACTGCAGAGGCAGAGATTTATCTCCATACCCATCCAGTGCTTGTTTTACTCCTGTGTCTGTGCTACAGGATGCTATAAAATGGTATCATCTGCATATGCCAATTAAACAGAATGAACTGAAGGGGAGAACAAGTGACACATGCTCAGTTCAACTTCCCTCACACAGGAATGACTGGGAGAAACTTTGTGATTTAAGCCAGTGTGACTGAGAGTTGATTTGGTCTCCTGCTGACTGCAGAGAGGCTTTCCTGAGCCAAGAGGTGCCTCTCTATTGTAAAACCTTGTATTTCTAACCTTTAACATCTTACCAGGAGTACTGTCCATTGCTTTCACATCATTATCTGAGTTTAAATACCTCTCATCTGAGCTTAATCTTTAAACCTTGCTTAGTGCTACCTTCATACTTAATCATTCTCCTGCTTTGCAAAGCACTTGGGCATCATTCCGATGATAAATTTCAGCTTCATCAGCTACTGACCCACATATGCTCTGCAACTGCTTGTCCCCACAGGTCCTGGGGTAATGTTATAATTAAAGAGCAGCTGCTGGCACATATAGGCTCCATGGACTCTGTCATCAAAGGGCAACTGATGTCCCACATTAACTGAATGGATCTCTAAGGAATTTCAGTGACAGAAACCAACTTTTGTCCTCAGGAGAAATTACAGCACATCTGCCTGGTCCTGGTGCTTGTGCCTCAGCCACTCGTGCCTGGAGGTTTGGCCACGAGGCCTTGGACCACCACCCATCCCCATGAGTCTGATGATTAAAGCTAAGCAGGAGACAAATCTAAAAAGTACTTTCATAAATCAGCAAAAATGGATACAAGCAAATAATCTTGTGTTTGGTGTATGATTAACCCGTGGAATTTACTGCAGTGGGATATTACTGAGGCAAATAGTTTAGTAGGATTTAGGGATTAGAGAGATGAATAAGAGCAGCATTTACTGGTTACCTTCGCTAGGTTTAGGAAAGGTAATTTCTTCCCAGTGCAACTCGATACACGAGTTCAGCAAACACCCACCAGCACGAGGACAGGCACTGTCCTCTCCAGCCTGTGGCTTCCAGCGGGTCTCCAAGACAAGGTTTTCCTTTCCTGGAGCAGGATGAGGCATCAGTGTGCTTGTCAGTCAAACACTGTCCTGAGAGCCCAACTGCTCTCTGCTGTGGGAGGATTGTTTTGGCCCTGTGCTTCAGGCCAGGACTATTCCGCACCCTCAGCAGTTTAGGGCTTTGCCCTCCCACCGTTTTTATTCCTTTCTTACTTTCAGAAAGCCAGTGCCCTCCGCAGTGATCATTATGAGTAACGGACAAGCTTATTTATTATAAAGTCTGTTAAGGGGTGGTTAGCAAGGCCAGGTTTCTGTTTAACTGTCCCACTGTAACCTGCTTGGGAGCAGAGCTGCACTCCAAACATAATGACCTCTTAATGCTCCTTATTTATTTATTTAGAGGCAGTATAAACACGCTGGGCCAGAACCTCTGCGGATACATCAGCCTGCCCCCAGCAGCCAGGATCTGCTGAAATCAATGGGCTTTACTGATTTACATCCCCTGAGAATCTCCATGTAAAATAAATTCCAGCCAGGAGGTAGGAGATATATGGAAATGCAGAAGTCAGATAAATTGGTGTGTTTGTATGACACACAGACATTTCAGGGTCAGCAGCAGGTACAGAAATCAGGGTTCCTTTAAAACAAAACTTAACAAGTAATCCAACTTATTAAAGCTGATTTATGTTTGTTAAAAAACAGTCAGGTGACAACTGAGTGATGCATATCTTTATTTGCCTTGCTGTAATCCTGCATTTTTGTTTTGCACTGGCAGCTCTGATGTCTTGCTGCTTTCAGGTCAGAGTCTAATTTCAGCCGTCCCAAGGAGGGTGGTGCAGGGAGCAGCACAGCCCTGCTTTGTGTGCATGCACAGAAATAACAGCTTTTGCAACACTGAACCCCTCCGCACTCACAGGAGCTGTAAACTGCCCCATCCACCTTAAAAACAACTAAATACCTTTCAATCAAGAGCTTGCAAAATGCTTTTCAAACTGCCAGCACAGCCAGGCAAGTTTTAATAAGTTGAAATAGTCCTAATTTTCCCCCCCCGACTGAGGTTACTCCTCAGAAAATGCCATGCAGGTTTTGCTCCAAGTGAAATGAATATGCATCCAATTTTCTGAGGCCACAGTCCATGGCGTGTGCACAATTGGGAGTTGGATTAAGCTGAAATAGGTGGATTTCTACTGAGGAATGTTAGTATTGTATATTTGAAGTACATAGTCTTAACTGACTCATTTCTCTGCTGCTTTTCCCCCTCCCTCAGGATGAAAGAACAACCCAAAACTTCCGAAACAATTTTTGTGGGGTTTAGTGACGTAGCCTTGTCCCTTAAGCCATGACTACTGTACTATGACTTATTATAATGCTGTGCCATGAAACACCTCATAAAAATGTTATTTCCTCTGCTTTCTTCTGAACCTTTACAAGAAAATTGCTTTCAGTCTGCTCAAATCCTGTTACTTTTCGTAACAACCTCTTCTAAATAGAAGCAGTGTAATTAACTTAGGTTGATAAGAACAAACCAGAAAAATAAGGGAGATGTTTAACTTTCTTTCCTCCCATTTTGTTTATTGCTTTGTCACTTACCAAAGGTTGGAAGGGGAAAAAAAAAAAGTAATTGGATGGTTTATAATTTGTGACCATTTAAAAGAATAAATGACCTGAATCAAAGGTCAAAGCCTTTGTGCTTTCTGCAGTAGAGAGGTTTTTGTTTTGTTTTCCCCTGAATCATTTATACTGGAAAAGAAAAAAAAAGAAAAAAATTAAAGCAGAGTGAAATAAAAATCCTCCCTACGCGTGTTCACGCACGCCGTGGTTCCAAAAGGCCCTTTACAGCTTCTGATTTAAAGGACTTTTTTCCTTAAAGCTTGCAAATATCAACAACATTCCTGCACACTGTAATCAAATACTTTCCCAAAAAGCCATGGAATGTGCCATAATTTGTCAAAGATCCTCACTGACAAGTTTTTAGTAAAGTCCACTACAGCAAACCCTCCTCGGCCCCCTTGACCCACGTAGCAAGAGACCTTTGACCCTATTTGGGCCTCTTTTATGAGCTTCTTTCACTCTGACCAGATGGCTAAACTATCAAAGGTTTTTATGAGTAAAAACTGCTTTTCAAACTCACAAGTTGTATATTTCTCTCCATGTTAATGTGAACTATCAACCCAAAGGCTTTAAATTGAAAACACAAAAGGTGCGGTGCAGCTGCCGCATTGTGCCGGCTGGGTGGGGATGTTTGCAGAGTAAACAGCTGATGGCCACATGAAGACAGTTTAAGGCCAAATAGTTTAAAAAAACACCCATGCAGAACCTAATAAATTATTTTTCCCCCGGATATTGTTTGGTGCCTCTAAACAGGGTGTTTGCATATTCATTCCCAGCTCCCTCCAGCCCAGCCTCCCTCCCTGCCTGGGGACCACTACCCCGAGTGGCAAATTAGAACTAATTAGACCAAATTGTGTCAGAAACAAAAATAGAGATTACAGACTTCTCAGTCAGTTTGAATTTCAATGCAAACATCTCTGAACACCTGGACATCACTTTCTTAGAGCCGACTGAACTGTCTTGTCCCTTACTGCCTGTGTGCTCTCACAGAAGCACTGGGGAGGATTTTTGATCCGAGATCATTAGTGGACATTTGTTGTTACTGTACAGTTCAGATAATTTTTTTAAAATTTAATATACTCATATATCTTTTATATAAATTATTAATACACTGTATGTGTTTCACAGTGTTTGCTCTCCCTGTTTTTAGCAGGTATTTAACAACTTTCCAATCAAGGTCCTATAAATCACAGAGAGATTAGTAAAGAAAAAATCATACCCTCCCAGGCATTCCCAAGAGAGCTAGGGAATATAATCTGCTCTTCCTCTTTCTCACAGGTCTCCAAGAGCTCTTTTTTAACCCTTCCCATTCTGGCATGCCGTTTTCTCCACGGAGTATTTGTTTCATTAATGGAAAATCATGTGTTGTCTAACGGAGAGAACTGCACATTTGGGAACAACTCAGTTTAACACCCTTAATGACATTGTTTTTATGCAAGGTGTTTCTTTAATTCACTTGAAAATGAGGGACTTAACTGGCTATGTATCTTTTTGAGTCAGATATCCTTTCCTCTCACTTAAAATCACAAAAGGGTTTTGTTTGAAGGACAACAGTGGTGTCCAAGTAGGATAAAAGATAAATATTGAGAAGAAGTCCCTCCTTTAGTGAAACCAAGGTGTCTGGTAACATCAGGCTGGTAGATCATGTGGTCATCCCTGGATCCTGAAATCCCAAATCCTGTGGGCCAGGGCTGTGTCTTCTCTTCAGTAGCTGTTCAGCCCTACTGTACTTCGAGCTGTCAGTCATGTCAGCACATGTTGCAGGAGAACATAATGAACAGAAAAAGAGATGTAAAAATGTGTCAATTTTTCTCATACCTGAGAGAAAAAAGAAATCAGCTTATCCTCACCTCCTGTCTAAAGCTTTTCACTTTCTCAGATTTCTTTACATGTGACTTGTTAATCCATCAGTCTTGTTTATCCAACCAGGTTTATTAATGACAAATGTTGCTGGCCTTGCTGAGTTATGACTGTAAACTGAAAGAATATGAGGGCCAAGGTGAAAAGGTGATTTCTTTATAACAGCTGTAATTTATCCTGGGCTTTGGCCAGGCCTTTGATTTTGGACTGGCCCTGGATATAGTATTCCTACTGATTGCATTAGAATAGCCCTCAGGGGTCATGCTGAATTCCAGGGCCCTGGAACCAGTTAGAAGAATGGAAGATGACCATATGTGCAGGGTTAGGGAATGATAATAAGGTGCAGCACAATACCAGCCTGAGTGTTGTGGAAATCCTCTGCTCTGCCTTCTGCAGGCTGTCATTCATATCAGCATTGCATAAGAAATGCACCCCAGCTTGGGCAGGGGGAGGAGAAAAGAAAGCAGGAAAAAAGAAATTAAGTCTCTTAGTTAGCCCTTGGGTTCATTAAATGTTCCCTGCGCTGAGAGGGTTTGAGTGCCTCGTGTTTCCTCTGTGAAGGTTTTCGAAAGGACAGGAGAGGCCAGTGCCATCCGAAGCAGCTTCAGCAATTGTTGTCCCCAAGCATCACTTCTTGTGCAAAAGCCACCCTGGCCTTGTCCCACAAAGAAGGAGGAGATGGAGGATGTGAGGGTCTCATCCCTGGCTGTCTCTCAGCTGAGTGTTGCTGAATCCAGACTCGGTCAGGCCACATCCCATGGGATTGTCAGCGCTGGTGTCAGAGGCAGGGCCGGGCTGCCCAGGAGTGGCCTCCCCTCCTGGGGGCCCTGAGCTGGAGCACCCTCCCAGGTCTAGGAGAACTCTCATCTCTTCCAGCCTGGCTGAAAGCACATCTTAACCAGCAGCAAGTGCTCAGTCTTTCCTCTTGAAAGTGTTTCACTTTCGGTGGAATGAGAGTTTAAAATGGACGTGTAAGGAGAGCACAGGAAGGTGTATAATTTTCCTAACTAGGGGTTAGGGCACTGTATTGGAGAGGTAAATGGGGCTCTGCTCTAGCAAATATTTGCATTATTTTTACTACGCAGAGAACTAACCATGGCAACAAACTTTATTTTTTAATGTCCTATTCTGAGCTGCAAATTGTAAGAAACTACAGGAAACAGGAGGTCTGGGCTCACCTGCCCTCAAGTCAGCTGGGTTTCCACTTTGTAGGTGCACACAGCTGATCCCACTGCGATGCCACTTGTACAATTCAGTGACACACACTGCTAGGGACAAGTTTTCACAGGTGCAAGATTGCCTTTGAAAAGAGATCAATCCACCTCTTACATCAGTTTTATTAACTGTTGACAATTCCCATTATTTTTCAGGCATGGCTGGTTGCACTGTCACTTTGGCAAATCCTGGGATAGCTCGTGCTCTCTGCTGGCTTTGAGCAGGGTGATGCAGTACCTGAGCTCCACAGAGCACAGCTGGTATCTCAATCAGGGCAAACCTTTAAATGTGGGGATCCAGGCCTGGCTCTGGGCTGCACATAAAGCTGGACATGCTGCTGCTAATCCTGCTGCCTGCCAGCCTGTCACTGAGTGCTGTTGCTGTGATTTGCAGCCGGGCTCTGACTCAAGTCCCTGTTTTCACACCAGCCAGTCTCTATTAACACACAGCGTGGCCTCAGCTCTTCCTTGCATGTGCATCTTTTGGCCTCTGCAGTGTTTCGTCATTACCATACGCTAACTTATTAATGGTCCAGGTTTTACCTAATGTCAGTATGAGCCTACTCTCGTTCACCTTGTCAGGGCACATCTGAGCATCTTCCCGAAGTGCAATAAATGCTATTTCTAATCAGTGCTCCTCCTGCCTCAAAGGATGGGCTCAGGCAGTGGAACAGTGGACCAGGAGGGAGACATTAGGATTTTCTGAGAGGAGGGAATGGAGGGTGAGCATTCATAAGGCACTTGCTGCAAGAATTTAACATACAAAGCCACTCAGGCCTCTTGTTCTGTGTTCTTCACGGCCAATATTTCAGAAAATACAGCCTTAAATTCCTTTATGTTCTGATGGCACAATTAACAGCAAGGCATCAATCTTCAGTAGCAGAATGCAAGCTATTTGAAGTTTCATTTATAAGTATGTAGAGGCTATGGGGTTTTACCTCAAAACCCACTTTCCATTTCTAATGAAGAACAGTAATGTTTATTCACGTCCTTGTTTCTGAGCTGTGTTCCATACAATTGCCTGTAGTGCCCAGAGCCTAAAGGCACAGGGATAAGGTGTACCTGAGTATTTGGGGAGTGGGCAATCAGTGGTCCTGATAGAAATGCTCCACGTTTCATGTGTCACTTATCCATACTTCATCAGCTAATTAAGAAGCACTAAAATCAGTCTCTTTTGCACCAATTCTTAGCCCAGCTGGAGTTAGAGGTGCTGTGGTGGGGTGCTGCTGTATTCCCAAACCATTGCACCCCTGTGACATTAACAAGTATCCCTGAACAAGAGCAGGGCAGGCCGGGGCTGTCAGAGCTGCAGTTTGTCAGGACAAGGAGTGTTGACTGACAGATCCTTGCAGGTCTGGCTGGTGCAGTTCCCTGCCTGCCCCTGTGTCATTCTGACTCTGCCTTGGTGACAACTGGCTGAGAGGTGGGAGCAAACAAACAAGGAACTTCTTCAATTGTTCCAGGTAGACCCATTTGTCAGCCTGCTGTGTGCTCAGTCTGAGACTGCTGCTTGTTTGCCTAAAAATTTGGCACAACTCATTTAAACAGGCACATTAAGAAGAGAAGTAATAAAATTGGGTCTCTCAGTTTGGTCCTAGAGAGCTGGGCAGAGCTGTGGAATGAATGAGATGAAGGGAAATGAAACCCCTTCCCAGGTAACTGCACCTTGGGCTCACATAATGCAGAGCCCTGGTTTTATCTGCACATCTGACGTGCCACTGGCCTCACTTGCAGAAAGCTGACCTTGTGTCAAACGAGATGATCTGACTGACATTTTCTATTTCTGGAAATGATTAATCTGTTTAGAAAAAGTTCAGTCAAGAAAAGCCTTGAAGTTTCTTTCTACGTTTCCATTGATTTCTTAAAGATTGAGTTACATTTCCCATTTGTTAGAGACTGAGAAGTTGCTATTCAGAGAAATTCTGATCCCAGTGCTCTGGCACGTGTTTTGTGAGGCATTGGAAGGGGCTGCCAGAGAAGTTTCTGCATTACCCCACAGAATGGCCGTCTGGGTTCTCTTCAAATTTGTTTGCGTTTCATTTTTTTCCAGCCTGTTCTGAGCTATAAATACTCTCAGGACCATTAGGCTCCTATCAGATACATTCATATTTGCCCTTCTTTTGGCATTCCAGTCCCCAGCTGAATCTGATAAGCAGATCAGTCACTGCCATGTCAGCTAGGAAGAGCAATGTTGTACCTTAATATTTGTCATCATTACACAACACACCCAAGCAGAGCAAGCTGTGAGGAATGCAGGTTTTCATGCTTTATCAGCTGTAACTAAACATCTGGTTACAAAAAAATGAATCACTCAAAGTTAATGAAGGTTATGATTTCATATAATCCTTTTCAAGCAAAACAAATTCCACTGGAAGAATATAATAGATTAACTGTGGAACTGAATCAATTGAGGTTTTGCCATCAGTTATTTATAACCCATCCGGTTTCCATTCTAAGCTCAAACTTTGTTTTGTCATTGCCAGCAGGACTTTTGCATTTCTTTTCAAATGTGCTCTCGAATGCATTCATTTGGTAGTTTCCTAGAAACATAACCACTGGTTTGGTTGGGAGTTCGAGCAGATTAGTTCAGTTTGTGTTACTGAAACGCTGCTTTTAACAAGTGAAAATAAAATGCAGGTATTCCTGAAATTCCTGTGTGCAATACCAGGGTCCAGCTGCAGAGGTGGAGGGACATGGCCTTCTGTAGCCTTTCTCATCAGCAGGTCTGAACTATTTCACATCCAGTAGGAAGAGCTTGGCAGTGCCCTGCCAGGATGAGGAAGGAAATCTCAATTTCCCTTCTGAGATGGGAGGAACTGGAGCACTCTGGTGTGCAGAGCTGCTGCCCAAGGTGGGAAGAGCTGAAGTGGGCAGGAAGACAAAGAGCTCCAGGGAAGCCGAGGGAAGAGGAGGGGGGTATTTCGTGCTGGTGCTCTTGGACAGATGGCTGGAATTGGTTGGGAAGAGCAGGCAGGCAGTCTGACAGCACTGCTCTGGGCAGGGCAAAACCAGCAAGCCAAAACAGGGCTAAATGACAGACCAGAAGTCTCCCAAATTGAAAAGGGATGCATGAGTGCTTTAAAATCACTAAACAATTTCCTGGCACATGGGTGACACAATTTTAGGGGTTATGACAGAGGAAAAGTGCTTTAATGAAGCCTCTGAATTTTATTCCCTATCAGATTGTGATTTAACTTAATGTAATTTAGAGTATTCATTTAATTTCATGTTAAAAGCAAAACTAAATAAAACTTCTTGCTTTTTAAGAATGCTACTCCCTGCACCCCTGAGTCTGGGATTTAGCAGACTAATGGGATCAGTCATCCCCTACTTAAATACATCCTGGACAGCATTCAAAGGAATGTCGTTGTTTGTGTCCAAACTGGGCTGTCCTCCTCTTTTTAGCATCTCTGAAAATAAGTGAAGATCCTGGAACTGCCAATGGTGCCAGGTCAGGGCAGGCTGTGCCTGCAGCAGCATCTCTCCCATCCCGCTGGGCCGTGGCCTGCTCTCCTTGACTTCCCCCTCGGGCTCCTTCTGGGTCTGGGATTTCATGATCCATGTTCAGTGTGCCCAAACTCTTCCCTGCCTGTTGCTGGTGCCAGTCTGTGGCATCAGCCCCGCTCTGTGCTGGTCCCAGTGCTCATCACTAGCAGGGTCGTGCCAGCCCCAGTGCCACACTGGTGTTAGAGGGGGTGAGGGACAGCCATGGCCAGCTGGGCTGGGGAATGGCCAACAGGAAAAACCTGGGAGCCTGTTGCTGTCTGAGCCCCTAAAAACTCAGGTAAAACAGGAGATAATTCACATTACAAAGTCAAGTCATTAGTGTTGGATACACAGCAATTCAGGTGTGACCCCCAGAGCAAACTAAAACTTCCTATGGGAGAAATCCCAGTGGGCTCAGCTCTGTCCTCTCGTGCTGCCATGTGAATCCAGAATAGTTTGCTTTGATACATCTGAGAACAGAACAAAGCCACTACAATTAATCATTTAATGATGAAGTACGAAAGCAAATGGATTCAGAATCTTTCTGGAAGACAAATATGAGCACAAAAATAGAGTTGCTGTGACAGGCCCCTTTTTGCTGGATAAAGTTTCACATCCTTCCAAATGACACCCAGTTGTCTCCTCTGTGTAGCAAAGATCTCCCACTTCTTTCACAAGGCTTCCATGACTTATCTATTTTTGTTTTTCCCAGCTGTTGTTGTAAAATCTGTTATCTTTAATGTATTACCCTGAAAAACAACACACCTTTGAGAAGGCCAGTGGACTGTGACATAATTAGATGCAAAATGCACATCTAAAAGCTGTTTACTTCCTGTAACACAAGGATAACTACTAATGAATCACCGACTCTGGGGATTCTCAGTTTGTAACTGGATACTCCACAAAGTTCTTATCAGATCAACAATGATTTCTGTCAAAAAAGGGGGGAAAAAAGAAAAGTGGGGGTGGGCAGGTTTTTTTCCCCTGAAACCAGAGTTTAGCTTATATGCACCAATTCTAAAGCATTTTTAGCATGTCAGGCAGAGTAGTCATGGTGAGTTTGAAGGGATAAGGGAAGATAAAGTGTATCAAAGCAGGATCTGACACTCGTGATGCTATGCAGACCTTTCTTTCTGAGAGCATCTCGCAGGCTGGACTGACAGCAGGGATTAATCCATGCAATGGCAATAAACAATAGTTGAAGTGGGGTTGAGGCCTAACACCTGGATGTTGTGTTAGCAGCAGCAGAGGAGCCTATTTCATGCTGGGGGTGAATATATATGATTCTGACACTGTTGCTTTGCCAGCGGCAGGTAGGACTGCTCAGACCTCTTTTGTGAAAGGATTTTTTTCCTTTTTTTCCTTCTTTTTGTCCATGGAAAAGCCGCAGGCTGTGCAATCCAGATGAAATGCTTTAGCACGTTTCCATCCTGACCCCGTTGCCAGGTACGAGCAGCTTAAGCACACGGATTGACACTGTGTGGTTATCTCCAGAGCCACATTTACCCAGGATCAGGCTTTTCCTGGCCGGGCACGGGCACCTTGAGCTTGGTGAGGTGGTCCTAGGGGTGCAGCCGAGTTTCCCAGGCAGGACAGTGGGGACCCCTCCCCAAGCTCCCGGGACGAGGCTCCAGGGCCATCCCGAGCATTGTCCTCAGCAGAACCGAGTTTGTCACGTCCGCTCAAGCGTGTCGGCCCTGCCAAGGGTGCAGGAGGGAGAGCACGGGGAAATCTCCCCTTATCTTCCCTGGGGTGACCCTTTCTGGCTATAAAACTTGCCAGAAAATTTGCCCAAAGAAGCCGAAAGGCCACGGAGAGGCCAGAGCTTCACCAGGCACCGAGGGATTCTCGGGAAGCCCCGGTGCAGCGAAGCCTCGGCGGGAAGTTCACCGTGTGGGGGCTTTTCTCCATTTTTGACCTCATTTACTCTCATGTATTATCTCTGACTCCTCAGGGTCAGCCTATGTAGGTCAGGGATTCATTGACATAGATGTTCATCTCTCTTCTTTACAAGGAGAAAAAGGCAGGGGGGAGAAAAGGGAAAGTGGGTTGGACAGACTGACAGAAGGCCCCAAGAGCCACGTCCAGAAAGTGATCCGGAGAGAGGATGTGAGGGCAGGCGTGAGAGGGGGAATGGAGCAAAAGGAAAAGTGGTTCAAGTGATGCTTTGGGCCAGCAATTCGGAAAATACCCGTGTGGGAGCCATCACACTGATTTGGAAGCACTGCACCATGGTCTTCCTGGGACAGGCCTGGTCTCACCAGCCTCAGGGCAGAGCCCTGCAGTCATGGCACACGCAGAGCTCCAAGCAGACCCAGGGAAGAGTTCTTCCAGCTAGGTGGCTCCAGTATAACTACTTGGAGAATTTAATTATCTTAGTCATGTACTAGGAGATCCCCTGAGAAAATGAAGGGAAATGGGATGTATTTGCCGATTAATGCTCTGTTACAAGCATTTTTTGCATTCAGCAGCACCAAATGATGTGTATTGAAAATCCAATTGCTAAGATACTTGGCCAAGATCAAGAGAGATTTTGCTTAGGAAAACAAGGAATTAAATCCAGGTTTCCCAAAGCCACATGCGAATTCCATCCTGCCAGTCTGGGCTCACCCACAGTGAATTAAATCAGCCTTTGACAAAGGGCAAGATCACTTTTGGCCGTAGTTATCTGCAGGTAGAAGTGGCTATTCCACTTTCACCTGTCTCATCTGGCTCTTTGTAACTACCCAGTCCTTCCTCAAAAATAGCACAGGGAAATATCGAATATATTTTTGTGAACTAACCGTTCTGTGTCAGCTCCTGCAGAGACATTCATTTGAATAAATAGCTATGATATTTTTTTTCTTCAATCCCTTTCTCTGTCTGGACAAATAGCACAATTTTGTTCCCTTCCTCTGCTACTTGGCCAGTGTATTTAGATGTTACAGAAGAGATTTTGAACACTCTGAATGCTTGCCAGGGCCAAGGTCTGAGGCTGGCAGGCAGTGAGGTATCTGGAATACAGAAGTCTGTCTAATTCAGTCCCACTCATGTGTTACTGGAAGCCTTTCTGCTAAATTCAGGCTTACGATCAGCCTGTTAATGTTTACAACGTGGCTCTTTTGGAATAGATGGGAAGGATTTGCAAAGTGAATGTGCCTATAAAATCTCTTATTTACATGCATCATTTGAGTGATTGTGTGTGCAGAAGGACAATGACGTGAGTTGTTTCCTATGCAGTGTATTCAGCAGTCTTTTTCATGCAGCAGCGTGGGCACAATGGCTTTTTAGGGGCATTCATCAGTGCCCTCCTCTGTAACCTGCCTCACAGGGTTTACAGCAACTCGATTTCAGAGTGTTATATTTCCAGAAGGAAAAAAAAAAGAAAAAAAAAGAAAAAAAAAAAAAAAGAAAAAAAAACCAAACACATGGAGCAAGTCTTGGAAATCTGGGCAGGGAGGGGAGTGCTGCACAGCTGGGCAGCTGCTCAGCCTGGCAGAGCCTTTGGAGCCCAGCCGCTGCCTCAAGGCTGCACCTCTTTGGGCCTCGGGGGATTTTTTTGCCCAGTTCCTTTAGGCATTTAAAAACCTGTTTCTAGCAATAAAGGCCATGCTTGTGAAGGGAATGTCCTTTCTGTGGTTATGAATAGGGGAATGTCTGATGGATGAGTCAGAACCAGCTACAATTAAGTAGGAGCCACTTTGTGAAACATCTGATGGTGAAGCAGGAGGAGGAGCCCGCTGCTGGGGGGTTTTTGCTTGGTTTTACCAAGACACATCACAGCTTAGGCACCAGCTTGTGCCTTCCTCCTGTCTCAGCTCTGCCTGTCTTGTCCTGCTGTGAGGACATGAGTGTGGTGGCTTTTTCCTCGGGGTCCAGCACACAGAGGCTGCTCTGAAAATTCCGGAAGCTGCTACAGTACAGATAATACATTCACAATATTGGCTGGGTGCATCAGATAATTAAGCCTTTAGGCTAAGGAGCATCTAGCAGCAGAAACATGCAAATCTTGCTCACAACATTTCACCTGTGATTTATTTCTTGATCCACCAAATAGTGCTTCACGGTTCTACAACATCTTTTGATATAAGTGTTCCAAACTGCTTTCAAAATAGGAACTCCCAAGGTCTCTCAGCAGCACTGGGTGGTGGATACCCACCTTGTTCATTTACATTCATTCAACTACTATATTAAAAAAAAAAAAGCAAATTAAGTCTGTATCCAGCTCTGTTTGGTGATGAAACCTCCTTGTCACTGCAACAGAAATTAACCTTTTGTCAACAGCTCTTAACAGGAGGGTTGCAAAGACCCTGACTTCCTAAAGTGCGGAAATAGCCAAGAAGCAGCAGAACTCTGACATCTGAATTTTAATACACCAACCCCTTAGGAAGCTGATCGGGAGGAGGGGGGGGAAGTATTTGAGCAAAATGCTTTTATTTGACTGTTTTCTCTCCATTCAGGAAGAGTAGTTGCCCTAACAATGGCACGAATGTAGTGTATCGGTGAGTTGTATCCCTTGAACTCCAACTTACAGAACAAAAGACTTCTAAGAAGCATCCATGCAGCAGATGTTTAGTTATCTGAAGTGTCAGAATGCCAATTAGATATTGAACATGGCAGGAGGAGGGTGGAGTTTCCAAAACAAATGAATGATGAATAGGAACAGTTCCCGAGTTTGGTCTAAAGTCCTGCTGTTCTTTTGTAAAATGATTTGTGGCAAATTTGTTTTGTCACTGAGGCATAGTTCCCCTTCAGGATTTAAGTGATTTTTATAATCACTCCAAGGAAACTTTAAAAAAAAAAAAAAAAAGAAAATGAAAAAAAAAGGAGAAAGAATATGAGGATAAAATGCCTTATTTGTTATGAAGAACAGGGTCTAAAAATGAACACGTTTTAAAGTGTAACCAAATAATCCTGTCTTCCATGTGGTTCATACGTAGGGGCTTCTCCCCCACAGTGAAATCCTGCCCTTGCATTGCAATAGAAAGGGGATTCTTTCTCAGAAGGAGGGGGCGGGGGGCGGGGGGGCAAAACATGAATGAATTCAGTGAAAATCGTTTGTTTCAGAGATTAAATTTTAAATTTTATTGCTAGTAAGTGCCAGGATAGTCTTGTACATGGTGGGCTGAAGCCAGTTAAAAAAAAAAATCACCGAGGTTACAAAATGCCTCCATAGCTGACTTGCATTTTTATTGTCACTGACCTCAGTAAATCATTGCTAGAAATTATTATAACATGGACATTTTCAGCTCAGTGCTTTCGTGGCGTTGTGTTTAAAATACTCATCTTTGACTCGCAAAATGCTCTGGATTTTTCTTCTAAACAGTCACGCACAACTTGTAAATGTACTCAGGACAACTGATCCTGTGTGTCCCTGGCAAATAGGAATAATATTGGACAGTATAAAATACCAGGCAAGGCAGCAGAGAGGAAATTGGAGTTGCATTGACTTAAATAAGCAAGTGCTGTGACAAAATTGTTTAGTTCTCTTTTGACCTTTTGGGGTCACGTTTGACTATTTATGCTATCTCCTAATGCTCTACTTCTCCCTGCCTGGTAACAATTATGTGTTTATGCTGTTCTTTGCCTTCCCAGTTGGTATATTAAACAATCGCTAATTACTGCATAAAAATATACATTCCTGTTTCGGAGCTTCCTGTAAACACCCAGCTACTTCCAAATGCTCTCTTTAAACAGCTGAATGAAAACCTCCGTGGTTTAGTCATGTTGGCTGATTTGTTTAAAACAAACGCATGGAAACCAAGATATTAAAAATTGACTTTTTTTTTTCCCATCCAGATATGGGAACAAATAGCAAGACTTATTTTTGGGAGGAGGGAGTTGAATGATGTGGGTAGATTTGGAATTTGTTTGCAGCAGTGTTATCAAAGGAAAAGCTCAGCTGAGCACAATTTTAATGCACATTTTGTGATCATCTTTACTGTAGCATTTGGTCCTTTTGTCTTTGGAGGGCTATTGTTAAGAAAGCTGAGAAAAAGACTTTTTACTGTTCTACATGTGACAATTCCTGTCAAATTCAGCAGGAAAGACAGTAAGAATTAAGTCTCAGAGTGAGTTCTGCTGCTTTGAGAGCTCTCCCTGTTCCCACTGAGGTCCACAGACGTTGCTTAATTGCAAAGGCTGCCAAGCCAAAGTGAAGCTAATCTAAGGTTAGATCCTGACACTCATATTTAAGCACTTGAATGAAAGAGATTTGGAGTTTAAGATATTTGGACATTCCATTTTCTACTACACAGCAGCCAGCAAACACTTTCAGAAAATATTAATAGTAAGTTTTCATGGAAAGTATCCAGCTACTGTAAAACCTCTTTGATTTCTTTTTTATTATTATTTTTTCTGCCTTTTTTAAATTGTATGTCCTTTAGTTCAATGCTGCAACTTGAAAATAATTCAGGCAATTTATTGTTGCTACCATTGAGAGACAGATTGAGCAATTCCTCCCACCAGGGTATTTCAATGCATTTCAATAAGGCTGTTAAGCACCACATAGGTCATGCACTTTGCCCACCTGGTTCTTTGCTGTGTAGTGCTTAAAAACATAGAAGTCTGATAAAAAATTGGTTGCAAAATAAATTTTGTTTCTTGCACTTTCAGTTTACAAACTTTAATTCCACACTGAATGTTCCTCAGAGAAATCAGCTCATGACAATGACAGTGCTGGATTAGTTCTCTGCTTCCTGGCTAGACTTGGTGTTTCTGCTTTAACTTTTCCAAATGCTGGGCAGCTGGTCCACAGTGAGTGTTCACTGTGTCTCAGTGGCTCAAACACGGCCACTTCTCCAGCCAGCCTCAGGCAGAAGTCACCCTTAAAATCTGAACCTTCTCTTGCTGCCTTATACTGAAATTAAATCAGCACCATGGCCTTTAATTGGTGCACGTGGTACTCCAGGAGAGGGGACGAGGTGCTGTGACACCCCAGAGCAAGGAGCCACACAAAGTGACAGAATCTTGCTCTCGATGACGTTACAGTACGTAAAGCAGTGAAACAGGGCAGGAAAGCCATTTCCCAGGCTATTTCCTGATTTCCTGCTCTCTGCATTCCTGCACATAAACCTTTAATTCATTTCAGAATGCAGAGGTCATGACAAAAAGTCAGAGGATAAATATACCCTTTTGACAAACAGAAGGTTGACAGCAGTTTTTACCCAGCGGTTTCGGGGCCAGGTGTTTCCCATACACTGTATGGAAATGTGTCCATGTTGTGTTAGTGTTTCAACTGTAAACACTCTGCAGCGTTATGCTCCAAAATAATTTCTTGATGGCAGGGCAGAAACGTTCACATCTGTATTTGTGCAAGACCACGGGTCTGTCTGTCCAAGGAGACTTGGGCTTCCAGTGACCTGGGGACTGCATGGTGTGAGACAAGTCACGGAATCAGGATTTTTTGGTCAAATGTCGTGCACTGAATTGCTGCTGATGCAGGAATTACATATTTCGTATTCTCTGTGATGGAGCAATGCAAATATTTGCTTTCTAGTAACAAAGCAGCCAAAGGTTTACCTCGCAAAGAGGCCATTCTGTGATCCCTGAATATTATATTGCAATTATTTGTTGTGGTTTATTATGAGGACAGACTGCGAGTGAAGGGAGAGTTTGGTCACTACTATACAGAAGGAAATAGGCTGGACATTGGGAGGAATTTCTCCATGGAAAGGGTGGTCAGGCCTTGGCAGGGGCTGCCCAGGGAGGTTTGGAGTGCCCATCCCTGGAGGTGTCCAAGGAAGGGCTGGAGGTGGCACTCAGTGCTCTGGGCTGGGGACAAGGTGGGCATCGGGCACAGCTGGGACTCGATGGGCTGGGAGGGTTTTCCAACCCCAATGATTCCATGATTCTGTGAAATAGAGGGATAAGGTACAAAGTTATGACTGATGGCAGTTCTTTGCCCAGGCCAAACACTGCACTGGTCCTTGCAGATGATTTTCAAATGAGTGTTTGGGCTGTTGGAATGATGAAACAGAAGCATGGCCTGCACTCTGCTGTGCTGAGAGTCGTGCAGTGAATCTCCCAACAGAGAGAGGCAGCGAAAATTCTGCAGTGCAAACATAGAATCCGTAGGATTTGGTACCTCCCAGGAGGGTTGCACCCCAGGGAGTAAATGCTGCACCCCCCAAGGGCAGGCTGGCTGAGTCCCAGCTCAGCCTGTGGTGAAGTGCCACAGTCCAAGTCAATAAAGTGCAGGAGTTTTGTTTAGCTAAAAAATCTTTCGGATTAGATGGCTCAACTTCAAATGATCCTCTGATAAGCAGAGAGAAAATACACACCCTCGATTTGCTATTATTTGGAAAAGAAGAGCCTAAAGAGGAAAGGGATAACTGTGAGTGCCTGGGAGCAACGAGTTCAGGGGTATTGCAGATGGTCCTTAGAACCATGGCAGCCTCTGGGCCTTCCCTGCTGAGACACTGCCTTGAAAGATGTCTCAGTGCCTTTACCTCTTGTGGCTTTTGGTTGGTTTGTTTTGTTTTTTCCCTGAGCAAGAGAAAGATTTGATCATTCAAACAAAACTAGAACAGGACTTGCCTTGAAAGAAATCAGGAAAATAGGAGGGCAGGGGGTTGATCTCCCTGCTGCAAGTGCAAGATTTTGTGTTGTGCTTCCACTTGCACGAGATGTGGGACTTGGCAATGATCTGTCAGACCAAAAACATTCTGGGCTTCTAAGTGAGGATAAGGAATAGCCAAAAAAAAAAAAATAGAAAGAAAATGGATGGGAAAAGAAAAATCAGTTTATCTTTTTCTGCTCCTAACTCCCTTCTCAGCCTCGAGGCTCAGTGTTTGTGAAGCTCTCCCTGTGCCAAGGATTTCCAGTCACACACAGGACAACTGAGAACCCCACAGAAAGGGAGGGGTGGATGGCACTGAGGAGCTGTTATCACCCAGATCAATGTTTCCTGCAATCCAAACCACTGTAGTTGGCTTGAAATGAATTGATTGCAGCTGTCCAGATGTCACTGGCTCCCAGCATCTTCCCCAGTGACTTCTCCCCACGGAAAACTGAAGACTCTCCTGTACTTACCCTCATACATTAGGTGTCCCAAGGGACATCCTTGTGTTATTACCCCTTATTTTGCCAAGGGTGCTGGCAGTGGGTGACCTGCACAAACACCCTCTGCAGCTGTTCCAAAAGCTGTTTGATAAAACCTGGAAAACGCTACTGAGAGATAAAACAATCCTGGCTGCACATAAATATTATTATTATTTGCTTTCGAAGCCAATTTGGTTTCATTAGATACCAAAGTTTGAAAGCAACCTTCAAACAACCCTTTTTGCCCCCATCCTCCAAATAAAATGTGAAGGAGATAAATAGATTAGGGTCCTGTTTGCATATTGATAAGAAAAAGTACATTACATCAATGTAACCAAATATCTTATCACAGGCATTGCAGACTTCAAGGTCCCTATTAATATGAGAGCAGGGAAAAACCTGAGTGTTGAAATCAGCTCATTAAAGGGTTTGGTTGCCCTCAGATTTTATGAAGTGATGTGAATTACTGTTCATCAGGGATTGAAGGAAGTGTGGTATCCTCTGACATGGTTCAGCTGACCTAAGGCTCCTTAAATTCTCATTGCTTTAAAGTGACTCATGTACAGCAGCTTCCCACAGATTGTGGCAGCAATTCCACCTGGCCGGCACAGCAGCATCTCCTTCATGCACCAGCTACTGGGGACTAAGGGAGCACAGTTACCCTTTCAGAATTTCTTTTTTTTTGGAAGCTGAAGGGAATGAAATGGTTTTGGGAAAGGAATTTCTAAACCCAGGATGTCAGTGTTGCAATGATGGATGCGAGTTTTGTTCAGCTCTTCACCTGACTTTGTTTTCCTGCTCGGCCACCTCAAAGGCCTCTGGTTTTGCTGTTTTCCCTGGACAGCAGCAGATTTTGGTGTCCTTTGTGTGTGTTATCTTGGCTCCAGAGCTGCTATTCTGTAACATCAGTGATGATTTCCTTTAGTGTCGGTGGTTGTCTGCCTGGCCCAGCCCCTGGGATGGGAACAAGGGCAGGTTCTGTGCTGGGATATTCAAGGCAGCCTGTGAGGAAGCTGCTGGCTAAGAACTGCCCAGACACAAAGTCTGTGACCTTTCTTCTTCCTCTCCTCTTCACCGATTGGGTAACACGATGAGATTCAACTTGGGCCTTGCACTTTATCCATTTGTGGCCGGTTTTCCATTTCCAAATTTCCCCTGAAAAGTAACAGAGAAAGTGGAGGAGTGTTACGGGATCTGACACTAAGAAAATCTGCAAAACTGCACTCAGATAAAGGACAGAAACGTAGGGAAAAGCAAAACTTGTCTATATTTAACAAGCACCTAGCTGAAAATGTGAAGAACTCAAAAACCAAACCCCGTGTTATCAACTGTGAGGCACTGCCAGCACGTCCTTCCCAAAATCCATGAGCGAGGAGCTGTCCTGGGGAACAGCAAGGCAATGTTTTCAAAGTTTCTTTTTTTCTTTCTCCTCTCAGAAAATCCGGGACTCCAACCTGAATGATTGTTGCATGCTAAATAATATTAGCATTTAAATAGCCCAGCATTGTAGTTAACAACTGGGTGAGAGTAATGGGAGGGTGGCAGTGCTGGGTTCACACCTCTGGCCCCGGCACTTTCCTACCCTCAGCTGTGCGGGGAGGAGGCAGCGCTTCTCCCCCTTTGTTCAAGATCTTTGCAGGGATAATGAAGATCCAGCAGCAGCTATAAAAAGCTAAATCCTAGGCCTGTCTTTTGGCTTTTGCCTCCAACTCCCTGTAAACCCACGTCTTGCTCGAAATATGACCCTGATCAAGAAACTCTCAGTAAGCTGCTTGAAACGCATTTAAAAATTCTCTTTTTATTTCGTTTAATAAGCTTGACGGGCTCTTGCCCATAAGGAGACTGCACAGAATATGTGTATACTCAGGTGTCCTCATTGTCACAGCTGAGATGTTGATATGTTGCCATGGAGGAAGGCTATTAATGAGAGGAAATTAAATTAGATCACCTCTGTGCATTTATCTGCACACAGCACAGCTTCAGTCTCGAGGAGAGGGAGTTCTTGTGGGAAAGCAATTAATAGATGCAGGTGCACAGGAAAAAAAATGCATTTCTTACAGATCTCTGAAGGATGCAGATGATATTTGGGCTCTTTGACATGCTAATCACCAAATTTCACAGATACCGGGTGATTTATTTCACACAAATTTCATAATTAGCAAAATGTATTGTTTTTCCAGGGTTCCTTTCAAAAGGTAACAGATGCAGTTGTCTAAGGTAGGGGATGTAAATAATTTGCAGCTCGTGTAGAAAGCTGTTAAAGACACCCCAGTCTTGCCTGGTGCTGTGTCCCACAGCAGAATGTGCAATCAAAAATGCCCAAAAATCCTGGGGTCCTGCTGCAGCCAAGAGTGATGAGAAGCAGCCTGGGTAAAATGGATGTGTGTGGTTAGCTGGGGCAGAGAAGGCTGCAGCTAAAAGAAAATGGATCTTCTGAAAGCAGGACAGGAGGCCATGGGAAGAAGGGCCTTTGTGTCAGCAGGAACTTTCTGCCCCACATCCAGGGAGATGAAGAAGATGAGACCTGAACAAAGCCTAACCCAGATCCTCAGTGCTGACAGATTTGTTGGGTTGTTTGGTTTGGGTTTTGTCCTTCTGTTACATGTTTAGAGGTGTCTCTTGGGCCAGCCTGAAGGAGCTAAATTTGCCCCTGGAGGGCTCCAGAGCCAGGGTAGGTGGGCAGGACCCTCCAGTCCAGCATCACAGCTCATGGATCTCCCTCCTTTTGACTCCCCTAATGAGGAAGGGACAGTAATTATCAGCCGTGGGGATCTCTGACCAATCAATTCCCACTCCGTGACAATTCTTCACTTATTTTGCTTGATGGGGTGACAAATGAAATATTCTATAACTGTAGGTAATTGTCCTCAGTTTGAAAACAAGAAAATTGAGCCCCAAGGTCACCAAAGCTACAGTCAGGTACAGCAGGAGGCAAAAATCCACCTTCTGAACAATGAGCTCAGTAGGAAATGGCACAAACTCTTCATTCTGGAAGGAAACTCAATAGATTATGACAAAACTGTAATTCAAATCAAATATGTAAATTATACATTAACAATGTCTTAGCAATGAACAAATATACTAGACTTAAATAATTATGTCACCCAAGATTTTTTAAATCTTGGACTTTCTAAGTTTCTTGAGAGATGTGCTTAAACTAACTTGGTTTAAGAAAATGTACAGTATATTTGCTGAGGTTTTGTCCCAAAGGAGAATGAATTAATGGCAACTTTTCTTTTTCTTCTCTGCTCACCCACAATCCAGCCGAAACGTGAACAATAAATTCTGCCCCTGGGCTGAAATCCTGTATGACAGGTCACAGCCCAGAGCGAAATTTCAGAGATGAGCCACGTAAGCCCTGCAAATAGGAGCTGATAATGATAACAATCACTGCCAAACCTTTAACCATGCCTGTGCTAGTGTGTGTCACCATAATACAATTTTGTATGTTAAACAACAGATGTCAAACAGAAGAAAGGAAAGAGGCCTTTGCTTTTCTTCTGTTGTGGACCTTGTTCTTCCAAAGCAGCCATTTTTTCAGTTGCCATGACAGTGTTAATAGGAGTTTATCATTTTCCCATGCCTGCTGCATACTAATGAGGGATCAATTCATGACTGTTATCTGTAGGGCTGGGAGGGTGCAGCAGCGCAGTCCCTGGAGCACCGAGGGCTCGGGACAGCACCTCCATCCCCGGTTTTATAGGGAGCAGTTTGTGCTGTTCACCTTTAATCCGTGGCAGGGTGAGGATATGCAGCAGCCAGGGCTAACGACCCAGTGCAGCCACCAAAAAGTTTGATTTGCTATTTCCTGGTCGGTGCCGGGGAAAAGCAGCTGTGAAATATTCACAGAGATAAGGAATCGCTTCAGCTGCATGGGGAAAGCTGAGATTTCTGTGAATTTGGCTGAACTTCGGGCCCTGGAAACTTTTTATTTGGAGCACTTTGTTTTAGGCTGTTAGGGAAAAGGCAGCTCTCACCTTCTGCAGGAAGCACCGGGATTTCAGAGGGATTTTGGCAGGGTATTGTGTGAGGTGGGGGATCCTGCCCCCACCAAGCATTCTCCTCAAATCCAGCGGTGAAAATAGATGAAGAAACCGAGATTAGGAACTGATTGCAGAACTGGTGGGGGTGTGATTAAAGTGGTGCTGAACGGTTTAATCCTAAAAGTTAAGGAATGCCATGATACAAAACACATCAGAGTCTGGAAGAACTCAGCCCCAGATGCAGAGGCTTTTCCTCCTCATCAGTTCATCAACTGCACTGGGAAATATGGGGCTGAATCAGGATTATTCATATTTACGCCATGATTTATTCTAGGTAGCAAATTGAGTTCAAACCAAGGACCGATCTGAGCTGTATAAGATTTTCAAATGCATTCTATATCATCACACTGATAATGCCATGGATTTCTAGATGTAAATTTTTCACCCATTTTCCTTTTGGATTCCTGTGTTTGTTTCGCTGCTATAAAATCCCAGAGACATGAGGGCAGGCAGTTTTCCCTTTTTTTCCACACAGATATTTTTTTGAAAGAAATCTGGAAGGATTTTGGTCTTTTTTTTCATTCTTTTTATTTTCCTTTTTTTTTTTTTGTGTGTGTGTGTTATTTGCAGTTGTTCTTTTATCACTATCTTCAGGAAGCAGCATTACCATGCTGCAGATAAGAGGCACATCCAGATGTGCATATCAAAGGATGAACAACTACTTATTAAGAAAAACTCCTTTTACGCCGAGCAGGGTTCAAAGGAAGAGTAAAGTCTAAGGCATAAGCGACAAAACTGTCTGGCAATTCTGTGCATTGTCAACCTAATGCACAGAATGGGGGAGAAAACAGTTTCATCCCAAAGAAATGGTTGCAAAATGCACATGGAAAGACAAAAAGACACTCAAAGGGCAAACACCCTTCTAAGCAGTCACAGTATCGCCCATTCCTTTAATTTTTGTACATTAATATATATATATATGTTGTTGAAATAGGCTTTTTTTCTGCTTTTTTTTTTGCTTTTTTTTTTTTTTTTTTTTGTCTGCAATGCATTTTTAACAAAAAGTTCCCAGGGAAAGGCAGATGAAGGCAGACTCGTGATCCCATTTGGATAATGCTGGGAAATGCTTGAGCTTGCAAAGACTGTGTGGCAAAATATTCATGTGTTACCCACCATCTTCATAAAATATTCTTGAAAACCAAAGGAAAAGCGTGTTTAGCTGGCTCTATCACTGTAACCATGGCGAAATTCAGAGCTGGATCTGGACTTGGAGTGATCCAAGGCAGGGGGATTCCTTCCCCACGAGGAGTGTAAGCAGTGCCTGGGGCGTCCCAGCTCTGTCTGCTGAACCAGTACAGCAGGGACAGGCTGCTGTTAAATGGGTTTGTTGGGGAAATGGCTGCAAACAGAATTTTCCCCTTTTTTGCCGCACAGTGCTACCTCCTTTCTTTGGATACCTATCACAAAATATCAGGGAGCCAGGAGAGAACTGAGTGCAGTAAATGCTGTTCTTTCTGAGCAGTTCCAGGATTTGATCCCTGCCCTGGTGCTTTAGCACACCCCGAGCTAACCTGGAGCAAAAATCCCAACTTCCTGTCTCTTGCACATTCAGTGGGACAGCCGTGGCTTAGATCTGCTGAAGTGCACGAAAATCAGCTTTTCACCCTTCCGTTTCCCTGTCCTCTCCCACCAAAGGTTGGGAAGACGTCTCCAAGGAGGGTTTATTTTCTTTTGGGTGGAATCACTGCTTTCTGGCAGCCCTCCAGTGCCCTTGAAACAGCTGGACTCTGAATATCTGAAATCACAGCTCGTGTCAGGAGCTGATGCATGTAAAAACGCTGCTTCGGGAGTGTAAGACTGGGCATCTGATGGAAATGCTGCTGGGCTGAGCAGGATGTACTCAGGACTCATCCTGCAAGGGATCCGGGAAATTCAGTTGCAAGCAGCAAGATTTTACCTCGTTCTTTGACAGGTCTTTTGACAGATTGATTATTTGTAATCAATCTTTCACTGTGAGTAAATTGAAATAAAATCATATTCAGGTTCCTATCCTGGCAACAACACAACACAGGATAGTTTAGCAGCTGGCTTAATCACTGCAAGTTTCTGAGCTCTTTTCATTTTTAGCTCTGTTGAAAATATGAGGTTGCATAATGCACTCCTATGTTTTATATAACAGCCTCACATGGCTTCACGTTATAATTTCACATCAGTTTTACCTCAGAGTTTCTAACAGGTCAAGTAACCTCCTGATTTCATTTAAAGTTTCCATTATTCTCTCCTGAAAAGGAAAATCTAGCTCTTGTTTGGACAGCTTTGGTAACTCCAAAGGAAAAATTGGGCATTATAGTGAATACAAAAGATTCACTTTCCATGCATTAGGCTTTTGAATTGCTTTCTTAATGCAAAGTTGGACAGGAGAGTATAGGCAGGGAAAAAAGATCATTTTGTGTCCGTGGTCAGATGTCAATATTGACAAAAATAAATGGAATGTAACAATAGATCCTTGCAAAGATGAAGGTCATATGACTAAAATGTCTAAGCAGACCTTGCACTATGGCTGTATCTTATTGCTGTTTGTGATAAATCACTCGGTTCCCCCCTCCCCTTGTTTAAAACATGCAAAAAGAGAGAAAATCTGTAATTTTAGCCCATTTTAGGCAATAATAGTGAAGATGAATCTGAACTGAAGCACTTGGACAACAAAAATTAAAATACAATTTAAAAAAAGAGAGCAAGAAATAAGCCTAAGGAGGTCAGGAGTGTTGGTGTCACTGAGGTCTGTGTGCATCACTCCCCACTGCATGGTTTGAAATTTATTTCTTCCAGACTCAGATGATGCAAACTGCTGCCCCTGCCCAGGGCTCAGCTCTAGTTTGTAAATTGGGTTAATTAGTGATAGTCTGTAAACTCATTGTGGCTTAAACTGAGAGCTTTCCTCATGTCAGGCTTTCTTGCCCAAGCCAATCTCTTTATGAAATCAGTCTCTGAGGTTCTTCCAGGTTTCTATTTTGCTCAGTTAATGCCATTGTTTTAAATGGAAGAAGCTGTTCAGCATTCAAACCTTTTCCCCTGGAGGCTCTTCCCAAAGTGAGGGGCAGAGCTCAGCCCTGCACAGCCCTGTGTGTCTGTGCCACCCCACAGCGTCACTGGAGGGCTAAACCCTGAGCAAAACCTGCTTTGCTTCACAGGGATCATAGAAACTCCACCTGTGTCTGAGACCTTCGGCTCAGCAACCCTTGAGAATTTTCAAGTGTCGTCATTTGTGGTCTCCACGCACAGTTTCTCATGGCTTTGGTGTTCCTACCTGCTTCTTTTGTGTTCTGTGAAGGTCCCTAACCCAGGCATTGCTGATTGTGTCAATGTCTGGGTACCTTTTGTGAGACTGAAAGATAAACCCTCAGATGCCCAGTGTTCCCTGTTCAGAAATATGGACAGACACTGTAAACCAATTGAAAAAAATCAAAAAACCACTTCAAGTACTTCAATTTGCAGCTGATTTATAGACCTGATGAAAGCTATTTTCTTGACATGAATTATTTTTTTTAAATGACTCATTTTTTTATTACCACTGCAGTCTGAGAAGTTCTTCATGTCTTGTCTTGCATGTGGAAAAATCGACTGTTGAGTTCACTCCAGAAGACAAAGCAGTGGACAAAGGTTTCCCAACCATGGCATTGTCCTCCCAGAGGGCTGAACAGCCCCACCAAGTTTGTTTCAATTACACTGCCATTTCCTAACTCAATCCAAAATATTTCTTCAAAAGGCTCATCTGGTTTAGGGTCATGATCATAGCTGGAAGGTCAGTTAGTCATTGGCAGAGACATTCGCTTCTCACTCCAATCATCTTTCATAAATCTTAAAGGAATGCAATAGTTTATGGCAGGAGGAGCAGGGGAGGGTAAGAGATATTCACACTAAATGCATTTCTTCAAATTCTATGTATTAGTTTTTCCTCTTTGTACCTGAGAGAAATGAGGCTGTTTCCCCACCTCTGAAAAAGGAGCTACGTTGCTCCTGAGCACAAGAGGTTTCTGTCCAGCACAGGATCTGCCAGGAAATTTAGGCCAAGGTGCCCTTGTTCACTTGTTATTTATATGATATGCATATAATAATGCTGGGCTTAGCCACTGCCACCTCCGTGTGCCAGCACAGCTCTTGTGGGGACAGGGAGGGAAAAGACTGGGGAAAAAACCCCTTACATTTCAACAGAAACCATGTCATGATCACTTTATTTGCTGATTTGTTCCATTCAGGGCATGGAGGCTGTGCCTGGCCCGAGCCCTGTGAAGGGGGACAAAACCTGAGGTCTCCAAGCGGCCCTGGCAGGACCAGGTGCCCAGGGGATGCCCTGAACTGCCACCTCCTCTCCGCCAACTCCAGGGTCTCTAAAGCCACCCTGGCCGTGCTGCCAGGGACAGTCCTGGGGACAGTCCTGGGCACAGCCTGGGCTCCTCCCTCATGGGACCTTTGCAAGTGCTGCCAATTTTAATGCAACCATTTACTGCCACCAGGATTTTGGAGAGATTTAGGCAGATTCATTTCTCTGATTCTGAATCTGAATAGTGCCACTGTGGGAAATTCTTACTCTAAATGTGGTCAGTCTGGCTTCTGGAGGGCACGGAGTGAGCCTGGGGCTTATCTGATCTGGTCCAAGTACCGTGAGCCCGTCCCAGAAAACCAACAGTGCTGCCTCTGAATGGCAAAAGAAAAGTGAGTTAAACAGATAGTGAAATAAACTATTTATCTGGTGCAAAGATGAGAGGGAGGATTCCCAGTGTACTCTCAGTTGTGCTGGAAAATGTACAGAAATTCAATTTTCTTGGGAAAAAAAAGAAAGGAAAGGTTTAGTTACACTCATTCTACAAGAGTGTTTTCCCTCATTTGGAATAGTTTGAGAAGTTTGTTAGGTGAAAACTGTTAAAAAAGATGTCAAGTGTTAGCAGCAATAAATCCGTATCGGTTTTGTTTCTTAAAAAAATTACTGATTTCAAAAATCCATACTATGGATTTATCCAGTGACAGCAGAACTTTTAGTGCCTCCCATAAAAAATATATGGGCTGATTCTCCCCTCCTGATTATTGGTAGAGCACAACAAAAGAGTTCTGAACATGGGTTTGATGATGAGGTGTGAAATGTTTCAGTGATTTGTTTTGTGTTTGTTCCTTTCATTTCTAGATCACTCATGACAAACAGCAATGTATCAGCAGGACGAGACAATTTACCACTGCATGAGCTAAAAGGGGAAAAAAGTTCCATACATTTTATATCCCTTTTGTAGTCACTATACTGCTCTAAAGATGACCGTGGGTCACGGAGCTTGTACTCAGCAGAGTTTATGTGTTAATAACTTCTTTGGATGATCTCACCCTGTTTATTTTAGGGTCCTTAGATAAGGATGGTGTTGTCTGGGCTTTCTTTCATAAAACCCCCTTTCCTCACATGATTCAAAAAATTACTTTCTCGTGAAAATAAAAAACCCCAAACCCCTCAGCTGAAGCTTTTCCCCCTTCTCCACTGAATGGATTTTTCCTTTGTTTGTACATGACAATTTGTGGGGGGAGAGTTTTGTGCTTAAACTGCTCATGTGACTGTGTCACATGCATATCAGCTACAAAAGGAGCTTTGGCATGTTATGTATAAATCTCCATTAAGAGAGAAAATAGGCAAGTTTTACGTGACTGGTATCTCATTCACAATAATTAACTCATTAACCATCTCCCACCGCTGTACCAGCAAGGGCAAAACAACCAGCAAAAGAAGCATTTTGGTCACGTTGTGGCACCTGCAGGAACAGTCAGTATTCTTATCACAGCCTCTAGTTCTCATGGTATAAAGTAAGCTTTATAAATCACAATTTTTTAATTTAAAGCCTCTTGTCCTGATTTATGCAGGAAAGGAGACCCGTGTGATAACGTGGTGTCTGTTTCTTTTTGGAGACATTTCACTCCAAGCAACTCTCGAATTTGTTGCCTGGTCTGACCTGAATTTGAGGGGGAGGCAGAAGTCTCAAAGATTGTGGTTCATTCCATGAGAAGTGCTGGATATCAGAGAAGGGCATTTTTATTTCCAGACAGCAGAAAGGGCTCTGATGTGTTCAGTCTTTATTGGACTGCAAAGCATCCAACTGCAAAACACACGGGAAACCTTCATTATTTCATTGCTTGTGCAGCAGCTGCTCTTTCTGTAAGATTTCCCCCAGCAAGCAAATCCCTTACAGTGGGCAAAACCAAAAGGACATGAGCACAACCAAGAAAAATTACTATAAGGCAGGTTTGTAAATTTGAAACAATCCTTGTAGTTTGTTCCCAGCCCTCCCTGTGCCAAAGACACACAATCCCTTTCATCTCCCACCATGTAAAACTAAATCCAAGCAAGTTGCTGGGACAGCCTGACAATCTTTATCTTGTCCATCAGCATTTTATGATAATTTTGAGTTAAAACTCTGCTGAAGGCAAGTTCCTCTCTCTGAGAGCATCACCACAACTCTGGCAGTGCACAGGTAGCTGCTTTTCCAGAAACCAGGGTAACTCTGCTGTAGGATGGTGACTACTCAGGCAAAATTCCTGCCTTAATATTCTGGGAACCTCTGAAATGTCCTGTGCTCAGCCAGGGCTGAAGAAGTGCTCTGGTGGTTTGGACACATCGGGTTTATTCTGTCAGTGCCAGCCAAGTGTGTGTTCCCAGAGCAGGGACGGTGAGAGAGGTCTGAGAGAAGTTACCCTGGAGATGAGGAGAGGAAGGGACAGTCCCAGCCAGGTGCCCTGCTTTGCGTCTCCTCCCTCTGCGCAGAGCTGGGGCTGGGGGGTTGCTGTCATTAAGCTGTAAAAGCAGGAGTCTGCATGAGAAGGAAATGGGCACATAAAGCCATCCCCTACAAAAGGTGACATCCCTGAGATTATTCTGGTTTTAAGAGGCTTTTTAATTTGTCCGTGGGTGAAAGGAAATGTGGCTTTTGTGCAGAGGTCCTGATAAATCTCTTTATGACAAGAGGCAGTGGACAAGTCATGGGGACAGGTTCCCTGCAGGTGTGAAAGGGCTCTGTGCCCACCCAGAGCTGTCAGCTGAGGGCAGGATCTCTACAAAGTGTAGCTTAGCCTCCAAATGGCTTTGATCAAACATTTTGGGGCTTTTTTTCTTCAATATCTGAATATCTCTCTGTCTGAGACATGCACTTCTCTTTTCAAGACACGTTAATAATGTCGGAGCAAGGCGGAATCGGGAGGTGAAGGTGACAAATAATGAGTTGGTGTTATCCCAAGCAGTCTGTGCCAGTGTCTGCACAATTTCCACTTGTGACAAGTTTGCTCCAACACTCAGGGCTGGAATTCATTCCCAGAGGTACCACAGGGGCTGCTTGTACATCATTCCCAGTGGGAGCTGTGGGTGACAACACATCCTTTGGGAACTGTAATGTTCCCTAAAAACCTGGGGGACTCTACTGGTGTTAGAAAGTAGAGTTAAAGGTGTTCCTTTGGAGGGGGAGATCCACCAGGCCAGTCCAGCATGGGCACAACCATCCCAGCCTGCCCAGGCATTGCCAGGCACCAGCAAGCCTTGAATTCACAAGGTCAGTCAGAGCTGCAAATTGATCTAGACCTGTTTGTGCATCTTCTGAACCTCCTGCCTTCACTGTTTGGGTTCTTTGGCTTCATTGAATGCAATCCTTTCTTTTGGGGACAGTATGAAAGCCCTGCTTGCATTCAGCTCCTCAGCAATGGCAGCTTGCTCTGGTGCTCTGGGCAGTTTGTAAAGGAAGTCTCGCTGAAATTGCTGGTTAGCGTCGTAACTGAAAGGCACTTCCTTTCATGGCTGCCTTTAAATGCAGCTCTGATGCTCGCTGATCATAAATGCAGCCCGGTCCCTGCACTTGAAAAAGCTGGGGAAGCACATAAGTGATTCTGGTGTTTTCCTGTTCCCATTAAAAATGCTCAACGTCCTGTATTTGCACGGTTGCCAATGTGATTTCGCTCTGGCCTGCTAAGCTCTTTTCACTCTACTGTAGGTCTAATTGTACAAATTTTCCTAAGAGAAACCCCAGCTTTCCCCCTTTCCATGGCACAGAAACGCTCCTGCTGTGAACCTGCAGCCAGGCTCGGCGTCCCAGTGGGGCACAGGGGGGCACTTCCAGCCCCACTTCCTTCTCCGGGCAGGGAGCAGGGTCCCCAGGGCTCCCCCCGGGCACTGCCTCCCTGGCTGCTGTTTGCCAGCTTGCAGCCACACCTGCTCCAGGCCACTAAACCCTTTTATGAGGAAAACCTTAATACCTTCCAGTAAAAATCATTGCCGAGGCTGCCACCCCCTGAGCCTCCCTTCCCGTTCCCTCTGCAGCTCCAATTCCTCGCTGCTGGGAGCAAACTCATCCCTGGGTTTGATACATTTGGTATAAACATTTCCTGGAGCTCATAAACACCTTTGTCATTTATCAGTGCGGTGAGAGATGTTTATTGCCCAGACAGAAAACTCTGATGGGATCAGTGCTCCTGGAGACTCCCTGATCCCGTGTGCTGACGCTCCCCAGAAAAAGGCTGAATGTGGGGCCAGGTTTTAATTCTGATTACGGGGGCCCCCCACTTTTTAATTGCCCCTGGTGATGACTGCAACTTCCAGCACGAGCTGGTGAGCACTGTCTGAGCAAAGCTCATTTTACAGCAGTCCTGGTATGGACCAAATTGAGGGAGGTAAAAGGAAAGAGCTGGGGCGGTGGGGGAGGAAGAGGAGATCTATAACTGGCATGTTAATAAAACTCCAGTTTGTCACTTCAGCAGCACACCCTGAGTGTAATAACTAAGCTTCCTTTCTATACCCCCTATGAGTTCCTTTGTATTGACAGATGCCATTTGTTCATTTACGACGTGATAATAAAAACCTTCAGCTTTACTGAATGTTGTTCTTTTCCTCCCCTGACACTGGGGCACCAAATGGTTTGTACTGCACTCAGCAGGCACTTTTCATTAAAGATCATGCCATGAAAATGAACTGTATTTGAAAACCATTTAGGAGCAGAAGTTCTGCTGCTGAATAGGCTGCACAGAAACCTTCCCTGGCGAGGCAGCAGCTTCCCGGGAGCCTCACACGCTCCCACGTGGATGCTGGGATGAGGGGGGCTTTATGTCCAGCAGCATTTGGGAGTCCAGCTGCTCAGATTCCTGTAGCAGTGATTCTACATTGCTATCAGCTTCCTGTGATTATTTCTTTTTAAAATCTCTATCTGATTTTAAATGCCGCAAAAAATCTTTCTTTGTGCTTATCCGTGCTTCTTGAAACTGGTGATTTCAAAGTTTTCACACTCACGCAAATGAGGCCCAAACTGTAAATGTGGATGGCTGAAAACTAACATTTGAATTGATAATTAAGCCTTTATTCAGGAATGCTTGTAAACGTGGCTCAAACTATATTTTTAAGTACTGGTCAAAATTCAGGCTGACAGCACCTACAACTGTGATTTGATTTGCAAAGTTACAGAATGCTTCAAATTCCCACTGACCTGAGCAAAACATGAATGCACAGCTCTGTCCAAAAGTAGCAATGTAAAATGAGTCCAAAATTTACAAGAGATAAGCAAAGCAATGAACAACATTTGTTCAACACAGTAATTAATTTTTGTCCTGGAGAATAAGTGATATTTCTCTCCCTCTGCAGAGGAGTCAGTTATAAGTTTAGTAGCTGGCTGTAGGTTTTGCTGTGAGTACAAAGCAATAATTTGCATTAATCATTTCTAATTAAGCCAAAAAAATTATTAATGAAGCAAAAATAATTCGCCAAACCGGAACACAGCCACAGACTGTGTCTTTTAAATACCAACAGAGTGCTCTCAGCAATTTTCCCTAGGCAGATCTCTAGAAACACATCACCAGCTCCTGCAATGCTGCAGTAAGTCAATGTTAGTCTCTTTATTATTATTATTATTTAAATTAATCATATTTCATTGTACTTTACAAAATACCTGTAAAAGAAGTGTTTACTAACCACAAAAAAAGGTACTAATAACTGTTCTCACCCTTCCCTGCTCATCCAGGAGGGACTTTTATCACCAACATTATCACTTGTTGCCAAACAAGTACAGAGATGTTAGCCCGGAGGATGAAATAGTTTAATCATGGGGAAACAATTTGCAGTGCACAGATCTCAGCTGGCTCCCTTTCATCTGCTCGCAGTTACTCAGCGACTCCCGAAAATCTGTTTTGTAGCTGCAATAAAATTCATTCGCCGCTCTCGCACGCACACACCAAATGGTTCGCCCGATTCTGAAGTGTTACAATCACCTGGAACAAAGACAGGATCCATAAGTTTTCAGGGGGAGTATTCTGGGGGTTTTAAACCACATAAACATGATATTTGTCTTTAAAAAAATAAATAAAGGGGAGATTACAGATGTAGGGTCCGGATTTATCTCTAGATTTACAACATCCATATGATGATGTAACCCATATCACATGTGAGTTCTCACTCTCTGTATAGCTACACTTTGACTATTAAATATTCAATAGCCCCTGTTTCTTAGTATGCCCGAACCCAAGCAATTACTTATTGGCAATGTTTTGTTAGAATGTGAATAATTTTAACTTACTTGGAGCTATCAACTTCTAATTTGCTGTCTGAGCAAGCCTGTTATTTAAACTTTGATTAGCCTGGCAATATCTTCTGTAGTATCTCTTAAGAAAGTGCCCTGTAACACTTTAAAGCCCTGTACATCCGAATATGAGCAGTGGAAATACACCTCTAATGTTTTTCATATGCTCTTATCTCTTCCTCTCGCACAAAAATGACTTTAGCTGAGCGCAGATAAGATCTCTCTGTAAGCACAAAGCTCCGGGGTTAATTCAAAGTGTTGGTGCTCTTCTCAGGCTCAGCTGCTCCTCGGAGCAGCCTGGGCCGTTATTGTGGTCACGCAGCAACCAAAGGGAGACAGTGCTTGGTTCACCCCGAAAGGGAACCGTGGGGACCTCTCTGCCCTGAGCCACAGAGAGAGCGGGGCAGGCGGGGCTGGGGTGCCCAGAGAAGGGAGGGGAACCTTCCGACTCCCGTGGCAAAAGCGGAGCAGTGGGGTTAGGCCAGGATGCGTCTCCAGATTGCACCTGGGAGCTCCATCAGTCCCTCTGAGAGGTTTGGTGTTCAGCTCTTTGCAGAGTGGACACAAAGATCCCAATGCTCAGCCTCCAGTGTAGAAACCCATCCCAATGTGTGGGGTGAGAGAAGGGAGAAGCTGAGAAGTCGGGCTGGTGATGGCCAAGGGCTCTTGGTTTCTCAGAAACACTGTTCTCTGTCAAGACAGCTGCCTCTACCCCAGCCCACACCTCTGGTGTCTTTACTGACCCTGGAGATCCCAAACGTCCCGGGGTGAGGAGCTGGAGAGTTCTCGGCTCCAGTCCAGCCTCACTCTGCAGCTGCACCAAACAGAGCAGGAACAATCCAGCCCCCAGCCCACGGGCTGCTGAAATCCATGACTGTTCTCTGTGGCACCAGAGGCAGCACAGGTTCTGTACAGGGCATGAAAGGGGCACATGGGGTCACTTGCTGACCTCTGACACCCCCTTGTCCATCAGCTGTGACATCCCCTGTGCTTTGCACAGCTCCCCAGACACCAGTGTTGATGAAAACCCCACAGTGCTCGTTTAGGAGGAGCAGTGCAGAGGGACGAGGACACTCACAGCCCATGGTCATGTCCTCCCTCAGCTGGAAACTTCCTGGGCAACCTGGAGCAACCTCGCTGCTCTCTTTGCCTCAGTTTCCCCCTCTGTGCAGGAAAATGTGCAGATTTCGATGTTTCCCAACGTCAGCGAGCTGTTGTGACATATCATATTCAGCTACTCCCTAATGGGGACCATATAAATTCCATAGCTGCTTTATCTGATCCAGCAGTCATGAGTCTGCCTGTCTGACAGTTGCTGCTGCTCTTGATAAGAAAACATTCCTGCTCCAGAAATTCCTTTTTGAGGAAAGAGTGAGGAAGGTCTCAGTCATGTTCTGCTGAGCAGGTGCGTGGGCAGCAGCAGATTCATGGTCATACGCCCTGTCCTGGCACTCTGTGGGTGAGGGTCTCTGTAAATGTGCACCAAGGTCCCTGGAGAAGGGGACAGTCCTTTGGCAGGCACCTCCTGCCACCTGCAATGCCAAGGTAGCCCTGGAGCCCAAATTGTTGGTCATCTCTTTTCAACAAACTGGGCAGAAGTTACTGTTCTCATGGGTTTGGTTTGTGGTGTTTCTTTACAGCAAAGTAATGGAAATTAGTTATTCTAACCTCATTTGAAAATTAGATTTTAATGTGTTTACATATGCATAAAAGATCTTGACTTTAGCCACTGCAGCACCCCCTGGGTATCTCGGTTCCTTTTGGGGGGCAGTCGGATACAGAGATGCATTGTTCACCTGCAAGAGTGGCAAACTAACCAGAAGAGCTCCAGATCACACATCTCTTCCTCCACGCGCAAACAAAAAAGATTCTGGGTTACAAATGCCAATGGCAACACTGGCAGCATCCCAGCTGGGCACACATGATGCCAGTGCCCGTGGAAATCCTTGGAAAAGTGCCATTGGTGCCACTTCTGTGAGCTCTAACACTGTTCATGTGGGAGCTTCTGAGCCACACAGCAAAGGCACAGAGACGTGGAGTTTTTGTGTGTTTGTTACCAAATTCTGCCCTTTCCTCCCCACCTTTTCATTTCATTCCACCACCCTACAGTCAGTCCTGCAGGCTTAATTCAAATAACCTGTTTATTACTTCAGCAGTTCACAAGAAACATGGCTTGTCTAGTTCTGTTTATAGAGCATGTAATCATTAGAATAAAATAACAACAAAGATCAAATCACCATCTGTATTTAAGAGTGACCTCAAGTCTTTCCTGGGACAGAAACACTGCTGTGAACACCTCGGAAGCTTTGGGGACCTCAACTAAAATCTTTTCCATTTTTAACAATGTGCATCATTAGCTTTTGTTATGGTGGGCTTTGCTGGGTACAGTTATTTATATTTTGTTGCTATGGCAGTTGCTTCTGGTTTTGAAAGGTGGGGATGTTTTGTCAGTCAACTGGAATCAGATTAATTGAGCTCCTTCTGATATAAAAGTCTCAAATCAATACAGTGTTCACCTTGTAAAATGCACTTTTTTTGTTGTTGTTTAATGCCTCCTGAGATCAGATGCATTAAAATCCACGTGGAACTAACTTTTCTTTCTCTTCTCACCCCCACACTTCCCCATATGTGGTTTTGATTTTCCCCTCAGGGTACCTATGGGAGGTCTGGAAAACTCTTGGGAGCTTTCAAAGAATGTTAATATGTATAACACTGCATTTTTAGTTTTAAATACAACATGTAAAGATCTTTCTTTTTGAGGATAAACAAGTAAAGCTGCTAGTTAAAAACTATTGGTAAGAAAAAGTTCCCTCTTACCATAAAAAAGCTTAATAACATTTAATTGTATTTCATAGCATTTTGCACCCGTAGTATTAAGCATTTACAGTTCCTTGTAAAATGTCTGGGCAACGCTGACTTTTAATTCTTCTGAGCTGGTTTTTTTTTCCTCTTCTTGATAAGAAATTTCTACCTAATGGTTCAGTACAGCATTTGCTCTCCGAACCTTGAGCATTTTGTTTGCCTCAGAGCAGAATCTGGTCCTGGTATCTGCACTGATCTTAACAAACCCCATCTCTCTGCCTGATGCTTTCTGTGAGCACTGAGATTGCAATCACCACTGGGAGCAGAGCTTTCTGCCATAAGTAATTCTGCAGATAACAAGAATAAATATTTATAAGATCAAACTCTCCAGCTCAAGCACGAACACCCAGCACCTTTGGGTAGATGGTGATTTTGTGGTGATGATCAACAGGCATTAAGTTATTGGTTATAGCTGCACTCCCTCATTTTATCCTCACTCGAAGAGTTAGCTAGGCAGTGCTTCAGATAAAGACTGTGAAATTTGATCACTGGAACTAAAATGGATGGCTTAGCTGCCTAATCTCCTCCATCCCGTTATCATCAGCTCCCAATCCCCTCCCCACACCATCTTCAAAATTGGGAAATAGCCCCAGACTTATGGGAATATGCTGCTGGCTTAAAGTAAACACTCTCACAGACTGTGTGGCCCCAACAACAGCCACAGGTGGACCTGGTGGGAGCCCCAAAGAGGGAACATTAACTTTTGGGGAGATTATGGGGCGTTTGTCTGTGGGATCAGCTTGTTAAAGTCGATAACTGATTGTCTTGATAGCAAGAGCATCTGAAAACATCTGCTAATATATTGCTAACTTGTATAATCTGCCTTTATCCCAGCAAATTGCCTCTGAAGGCTAAATCCTCGCAGATGAGGAAGAAGTTTAGCGTGAGCCAGGAGAATGAGACCTCTCTGATCACCCATCAGTGCAGCACAAATAGGGGTAGAGCAGAGCAGAGCTCTGGGTGCTCTCCTGCGCTGGGGATCAGGCTGGGTTCAGGGTTTGGGTTACTTTCCCCCAAAAGAGACTATTTCTCCACGAATGCAAATTAAGTTCATTCATTTTGCAGGATTGGTTATTGACGCCTTCCCTGTGGATACACGGAGGGGAGGAAGCAAGCCCAGATGTGTTTCCTTTGTGCTGGGTTTCTCTTCACCAGAGGGGATTCTGTACCCACAGCCTGGTACACTCGTGCTGCTCCCAGAGCAAACCTCCCAGCCTGGAAATGCACACGGGATTGCTGCCCGTGTGTCAGTAGTGGAACTTCCTTTACCAGAATCACTTAATGTGAACAAAAAAATAATAAGTTTACTACTGACATCACGTCCCTTTGTCATCCACAGACTTTACTGACCTTCACAAAGGGGAAAATTATCCACATTTTTGTGATAACAACAGTAAAGTACAACTAAAATCCTGATTTAATTTGAGGTGTTTGTTCCATACTGCAGGAGTACACAAACGCATAATATCCCAGATTTTGAATGTATTAGGTGCTGAAAATACTTTTAGAAGAAAAAAAAAAAGTGCTTTCTTTTCCAAATTCCTTCAATCTCTTTGTGAGAAAAGATAACAAAATGGGACAGAAAGCAAATGGATTGGGCTAATAATCTGAACCTCTGCAATTCCAGCAATATAGGTTTATGATTAGATTTCAACTGGACATCTTATTGGGCATGTTGATAAGGCATCCCCATCTACATCTTGTACCAATGCGCTTCCAACAGATATGAGCTGCTGGTAATTAAGGCAGCTGGGATTATCTGTAATGTTATTTGTGGGGGTTTGCCCATTTGCCGCTGCTCTGTCAGCTCTGGGCTCCTGCTTCTGGCCGGGGACAATGTCTGTGCTCTGGGCAAGAGGGGAAATCTCCCAGGTACAGCTGGAATATTGTAGGTGGGACTGGGGACTTGGCTTTGGTCTTCACAGTGTGGCATCAGGATTGCTGTTAGCAAGGATATGATGGCCTAATTTAATATATTGTTATTATACCTTATCTATTTCTTCTATCTCATTTCAAATCGAGTGTCCTCTATCCAAAAAGAGAAGCCTTTCAGAGCCTGCACTCCCCATCCCCCTTACCCAGCCAAGGACATATTTAAAACTTAAGGGCAAATGTTCCATAAAACACTGCCCAACCCTTTGCAAATTCCCTGCATAACTCTCACATGCATCCTCTAACTTTAGTCCATCCCGACTCCAAAGTTGTAATTTGCCCTCTAGTCCTTTTCTTTCTCTCTCTCTCTCTTTTTTACAATCTCTGAGATGGCAATTAGCCCAAGAGATGCACTTAGAGCTTCGCTTCAATTACAGATCCCTCCTCTCAAGCGCTGCTCTATGCTAATTTAAACGGCCTTTTGCATGAAGCATCAGTCTGAATTCTTTAATTGTTCCCCCCTTATCGGAGACTTGGCTCACGCTTTCCACCCATGGGTGTGGTAATCATAGTCCCAAAGGCGAACTGGGGCGAGGTTTTGTTAAAGAAAATCCCTCAGGGCAGAATCCGTAAAGCTAAAGGAAAAAAATAGCAGTATTAGAGCCGACCATTAATGCAGCCTTTTTCTCTCCATAGGGCTGATGGAGCTTCCCAAAGAGGAGTAAACGTTGTCATCTGCATTTTAGAGGTGATGAGCTGGGGCAAGGCAGAAAGTTCCATCGCACAGATCTGGACAAAGGCAGGGCTGATACGGAGCCGCAGAGGTTCGGAGCGTTTGATGCTGGAGACATTGCTCCTGTTGCTCCTGGATGATGACATAAAGGGGTGATATAACTGATGTGCGAGAGTTAGCACGACCTTCCCCTCTCTGCAGGTCCTTGGGGTTTGTGGATTTGTCTGAAATACATGCAGGGGATATCCTGAGTGAAATGTTTCTCCTGCTGTGAACCTCAACTCTTCTGCCTTTAGTTTAACTCTGTCAGCGCATCCCAGCCTCCCAAGGTATCCCCTTGCCTTCCACACAGAACAGATTCAAGAAACACGCTGGGAGAGAAATATTAGCTTTAAGTACCAGATACTGAGGTACCCAATGCTCTGCAGCAGCCACTGGGAGAAGCAGCCCAAGATGCCCTTGAGAATTTGGAGGAAGCGGTGCCTGTCTCCGTGCCAGCAGTCCTGCCTGGAAAACGGTGCTGAGCCTGCTGGCTGCAAAGACACAAAATTGAGTATGACACTTTCCTACTCCTCAGACTCCAAATTCCTGCTGCTGTACATTAAGCACCCCCTCGTGAAGTTAGAGTAGCTCATAAAAGTGTGAAGCAGAAAGTCCGAACTTACATGGGGACTGTTCCATTTTCTCTGTGTGGCCATAACGAGGTTATTTATGGTACATGTAGGAAAGATTAAAGGTTTTCATAGTAAAGGAAAGCGAGAGCTCCAGAACTGGGTGCCTCCTAACAGCACTGACTCTCAAGACAGGATAAATCACCCAAGCAACCATTAAAACTTCAAGAAGATTGCTTGTAAACCTCCAAGCAATGCCAGTAAAGCATATTCCTTGCCACAGAGCAGCCCAGATGGTGGAGCTCAGCAGTTTTCAGAGCTGAGGGCTCCTCACAGTTCAACCCTCCTGTCTCTTTCCTAAGAGGGCACAGTGCCAATGAACCACTATGGAATCGATGGGATCTGTAAATGTGGGATCACAGGGACAGCAGGCTCGGGAGGAGGGAACTCCCCAGCCAGAGCCCATCTCAGAGCTGGGCTCCGTTTCTGCCCTTAACAACTCCAGGCTATTTTTCATTGTGCTGCTTCTTGGGGGTCTCCCATCATAACACAATCTCAGAGACACATTTTTATGGGCTTCAGGAAGTTAGGAAAATATTCCAAGGCCCTTCAAGGTTCTGGTTCATTTGCATTTTAAAAAGTCAAGTCTGCCCGTTCCTTCCACTCTGAAAGACCAAGTGAAAAGTGCAATAAATCACAGTTTAAGCTCGTGTGTGGCAGAGCATCAGCCAGGGATCCTTCCCTGAGCCCTACACCAGAGAAGAGCCCCAAACCAAAGGTTTTATATTGTTCCTCCTAATCTTTTTGTTGTTTTGTTTGGTTGGGTTTTGTTCGGTTGTTTGTTTTGTTTTGTTTTGTGTTGGTTTTTTCTTCTCTATTTCTATTTCAGGAAAACCTAACCCAGATTTTGACGTGTGACCCTACTTGCCCAGGCTGTGCAGAGGTAAGTCCTGAGGAAAGTGTTGTAGGAGTTAATCTGGGCCAGCACTGGCCCAAGAGTAATTCCCGGAGATGGATCATGCCTGGTCCCAATTCTACAAGCAGATTTCTCTCATGTTTCATTTCCTTTTCAAGCCTTGCTCAAGAGAAGTTACCAGACCCAATTTTCATATTAAGTCTTAAGCTTGATCTAAGAGAGAGGAGTAAATTTATGAAGAGTCTTAATTCTGCAGACTGCAGGCTCCCCAAGGGATGTTCAGTGATTTTCTGGGGAATTCTGGTAACGGACTCAATTCCCACAAGAACAGTTTGACTCTTACTGGGGGATTTCTGGTGTTGTTACATAATAAATCCCGATTCTTGTGAGAAAGATAAGGAAAATCTACTGGTATTCAAACCACTGATATTTAAGCAATTGTTCAGATTTTGGGAAATACTTTTTTCCAGACAATATAAGAAAGTCTTTCTGGGACTGGAATGCAGTAAATCTCTCATAAATACATTACTGCTGGTCACTTGTGTAACTCAGTGGGGGTATGAGAATGACAATCAGTGCTTCGTCATTCTGGTTTTTTCATGGAGTAATTCTAAAGTTGTGCAGGAGGAATCGTCTTATCCAGTTGAAATCCGTGGATGTCTTTGTGCAGTGACCTTGGTGCCCGTATGAACTGGGGTTTAACAACAGCGGGAGATGGATCCAGAGCTCCAGTCCATACAAACCAGGCTGTCACAGTGTCCAAAACAACCTTCAGATACCGCAGTCACCACAGGCTGCCTGCAGACCTGGCTTTAAATTAATAAATGTTCAAGTCCCCTGAATGAAGGAACGAAGGAAAATTCACAGGAGCTAGAAAAACACCTCTAAAAATTAGGTGATAACATTATCAAGCCAAAATCCCGCATCTTTCTGGGGAGGATAATTAAGAAATATCAGTGCCAGAACTCCCACAGGTGATGTGGGTACCAGCTCCAGCACTCAGACACGAGCACTGGGATGGGACCCAGGGGTCCTGAGGGCCACGGAAGTTGCTGGGAATTTGCCTCCCAAGCAGCTGGAGTCAAGTGGGAGCGCAGTGGTGGTGAGGAAGGGGGGAGGTGTATCTGGGAAGCCCCAGCAAACCCCACCGTGGTGCCCCTCCATGGCTTGCACTGCTCCAGGAAACTCGAGTCCAACACTTGGCATCTGAGTGGGGAGAGCGTTTCCTGTCTGGAGACATCAAATTGTGCTTCATGTATGGCCAAAGTGCATTTTCTTTGTCTGTGGGAAGGTCAAAAGCACTAAAGCATCAGGCCAAAGCAGGAGAGGTGAATTGGGAGTATAAAAACTGTGGCTAATGTGAGGCAAGTCCATGAAAATCTCATTCCTATTTATTTCTGCTCCCTTACTCCCCAGATATTTGTGTGTTGCCAGCACAGCGCCAGTATCCGATTTTTTTTTTTTAAGCGTCCTCCTGAATTAACCATTCAGAATCCTCCCAGAAATGCCCATGAAATTTGAAGTTAGCCTGGAAATCTTTCAAAGGACCCCAAAGATAACTGCGCTGGGTCTTCTATTACATTTCCATTTTATGGCATCTTTTTATATTCTGCAGTAGCCTTTTCTGAATAAAAATGAGACAGCCTCTTAAGAGGCCTTTTTATTATTTGCATTTGGCAAAAACAGCCTTAATGAGCTGTTAAGAGTCATTCCCCAGTCCTATTGTTGGCGATGCATGGGAGCCTGTAAAGTGCTGAAAAGCCAAAAGACAATTTATGATCCCTGATGCTATCCCTTCCTGAGACAATTCCACAGAAAGGAAGATATCTGGGGAGTAGGAAGTCCCATTATTTAAATGCCTGAGTAACTTCACTGGAGTCATAACTGTGGAATTTGCTATTTTCATTTCAGAGCTGCTCCCAGCCTGCGTTCCCGGTGAGAGCAGCGATGTCACTGCCTGCGCTCCGTGCTCCTTCTGATGTGCAGCGCTAGAGAATAGGGAGATGACTCAGGGAAAACTCCCCATTCATTGCCGGCATGGAATAAATAGCACCAAATTCCAAGCAGGCACCAATCAACTAGGGAAACTCCTGCTTTTCTGCCTGCTCGCTGGAGGCAGCTGCTCTGTGGTCAGCGCTGCCCACATTAGCCCGGTCCACGGGATGTGGAAAGCGTAAAGGAACTCGAATGTACTGACGTGTGGGACGGGAGGGTTATTCAGCAGTGGGGAAGAACCCCAGACAAAGAGTTCCTCAGGCTGTGCAGCGGAAGATGTGAGGTTCTGGGCATTGTTTTCCCTTGGAAAGGGGCAGCAGCCAGTAAATGTCGGAGGTGTTTGCAGCGGCTGAGGGTGCTGAGGGGACAATCCCAGATTTGTGACAAAGGCAGAGACCTTGATGTTATCATTGACACCCAGAGGGCTCAAGAAAAGAGCAGATATTGTACCATTGCATTGTCCCCTACTGTAAATGACAAAATGACGTCTCTTACCAGGCTCATGGGTATTGATCAGCTCAGGAACTCCCACGCTGCCCACGGCTGAGGGCAGGTTTGTCTCTGTGGCAGGAATTAAGGGCTATTCAGGCTGGCTGAGCAGAGATGACCCAACGAGGCCTTGCACCAGTGGGATTGCTCCTGTTTTGGGAGCTGGAATCACTTCTACTCTTAGTCAAAACAAGGAAGGTAATTAAAGTAATGAAAGATTTAAAAGTCTCTCTTAAGATGTCATTTTTTATACAGGAGATCTTCTCTTAACAAAACCAGATCACCTCCTCCACTGTGACATTCCCATTCCTGGCCAGATAATCCCAGCACAACTCAGGTGTGCAATGAGCATCCTGTAGGGCCACCCAGCACCAGGCACCAGAGCATCTTGAAGAGGAGAGAAAAGTCCTTCAAATCCTTAATCGAAGCACCTGGGGAATGTGGATATAGTGACTGACCATAAAACCCCAACCACCAACCAACAAACGGTTCCAAATGCTCCAAGTGCCTCTGATGAGAAACTCGCTGCCAGGATCCATAATTCCAGGACACCTCTGTGACACCCCCCAGGTGCTGAGTGGGTGCCAGTTAAAAAAGAGAGCAGAAGAACCCAAAAGCTGTTCAAAAAGAGGGTTTGTGGCCAGCTCCAAGCCCCCAGTCTGAGCAGGAGGTGGCCACATTTACTGACATTGATATAGGGAGCATGAATGGAGAGTTTGGTGAATTTGGGGTGCAGCACCACCCCCCAGCCTGGCAAAAGAGGATTCACTGCTTCCCTTCCCTTGGTCCTTTAAGGGTGCTGGGAATCTCCAGTGGGGATGAAGAGAGCAATCCCTGATTTTGGGTACCACTCTGGTACAAACAGTCCTGGGCAGGGAGAATTCAGGCCATGGTTACACTTGGCTTTTCAGCTGGGTTTCAAGAGCACACCGTGGGCTTTATTTTGATTTAACTCTATAATTTACAACCTATTTTTTACTGAATAATCAAATGTGTAACTGGATTATCTTCCTATTATTGTTACATGTAGTAGTCACTTATGATCTGCTGTAACAGAATAGTGTTCAAAAATAGAGAGCTCAGTCTCACTTAAAATACCAGCACAGGTTCTACTTTTTAGTTCTGGCTCCCAGGAAGTTTGATAAATGATCTTAACCTGCAGTGATTTTTCCACTGATCTCTAATTTTTCAGGCACAATCGAATTTTTCTGCTTAAGTTTGATTTTTTTGATTCCCCGGAAATATCAGGGTCTGACTCTGACCTCGCATCCCCAAACGAGCTGAGTGACTTTAGATTATTCCTTCCTGCATGAACAGCAACAGAGCTGCTGTGTAATTTTGTCTTGCAGTGGGGAACTCTGTGTTGCTGTTTAGTTGCAGCCCTTTGTGTGGAAAGCACCCATCAGCAATTACCCATGTGCCCAGCGTTTTGTCACAGCTCCTTACAGCTCAAGGCTTCCCCGGGAACGCTCCCGTGCGGGGCTCGTGGAAGTGGCTGTGAGAAGGGTGACAATGAAGTGATGCAAGCCCACAGCAGCTGGATTCTTGGCACTTGACTTGGCTTCTGATTCTTTAAAATGTTCTTTCCTTCGGGAATTCTATTTGCACGAAAACACAGCACAATAATTTGACGACTGCTCACCCTCATGATGTGCAGAGAAACAAAGCAGCTTAACAGTGAACTAAGCAATCAGTTGTATTTAATTTTTTTTTTCTGAAATCACACCTCTTTCACTTTCTTTCCTCTGCTGTGACTTACAAAAGTGACTTACAGTGCAGCTGGGTTATGCAGTAAAACGAGGAACTCAGAGCTGGTAAAAGAAAAGGATTATTCTTCTGTTAACTCGGGGAACAAAGCTTCCCAATAAATGTCGTGTTCGGCCATGCACCGAGTGCTTTTGTGCAGCTCATAGCACAAATCATACTGTTCCCAGTGCTCATCCCCAGCAGTATTCTTTAATGCTTAACTCAGTGACCTCACAAAAATAATTGGTGTGAGGCAAATTTACTCAGCCCTCCGCCTTTATTTGCAGACTGAATGGCTCGGAGGATTGTGCGTATTGTTTATGGAAATGAAGAGGGAGAAAGGGACACAGAGCGTTTGTCCGCAGCTGAAGACGCGCCCACGCTCAGCAGGCCCGCGGGGCTCAGCCCGGTGTCCCTGCCTGCCGAGGGGACACGTACTGGGAGGTGCTCATGGACCAACACAACCGCAAATCAGCGCAGCCGCTGCCAAAACCCAGCCCAGCCGCTGCCGTTCAAACGGTTAACGGCGTCCCCAGCCCTGTTCTCGAGTTAAAATTTCAGCTTTAACTGCGAGCTTTGACTAATTATTATCCCCCAGATGAGAGTCGCAATGATTTATGAGCGGCTTTACAAGCGAACGGATCAGTCCGGTTCTCCCCTCTCGGTAGAAAAAGTCCCGTTTGAAACTTTGGGGGTTCTTGGCATCGCCTGGGGTCCGACCCCAGGCTCCAGCTCTGCCTCCAGCCTGGCCCAGCAGAGCATCCCAGCGCCCACCCCACGCCTGGCAGCGCCCCGGGAGGGAGGCAGAGCAGGGTGCAGAGCAGCAGACCCGCTCCTTTGGCCGCATTTATGTTTATGTTTATGTTTATTTATTCCCCGCGGAGGAAAAACCCCAAGCCCTCGGTTTGAAGCGGGGTGAGAGACGGAACAGAACCGCGGTGCTCCGTGTGCATGTGACAGAAGCGGAGCACAAAAGCCGCTTACCGAGCAGCTTGCGGAGATTAGCTGACAAGAACCGAGCCATTCTTTCCAGGAGCTGTTATTAGCATATTTTTCATCAATACTATACTTAACAGCTACTACATAGCAGGAAGTGGTATTTAACCTCTTGTTCCAATGTAACGAGATTACTTTGGATGGTTATGTTACATTCCATTCATAAAGCCCCTCCTGGGCCCAGTTAATTGGATTCACTGGTCGCCAGCATGAACTGGGAGCAAATGCACCAAAGTGTATTCGGAATATTGAAATTTTAAGCTCGGTTTGTCTTTAAGGCTGCACTGAGAGCGATGTAAAACTCGATGTTGACAGATAAGGGGTGTCAGTAGAACATTCTGCCAGCTTCTGATGAACGTGGGGGGTTAACCACTTAAATGCCCGAAGTTTAAAGGAAAGCTCATTCTCAAAGGTAAAGTTCTTTGAAATAGATGAACATCACCTGACTTTTTGAGGCACAACCAGGTGAAACTACTTTTTCCTTTATTTAGATGTAAAGCTCTGAGCCAGAGGGGACTCTGCAGCTATAAAACTTTTGCCTTTCAGTGAATTCAGGCTTGATTTGGAAAATGACAGGAGTAGAGTTTGGAATAAAACTACAACGCAGGTGAGCCTTATGGAATATCGTGTTTCTATTTTAAACAATTCCCCGGTCCTAACAGTTTCCTTTTTGATTTTTTTTTTTTGAAGAGTTTGTGGGTTGCAAGATGGGTACCAGGGATGTTTTTCTTATTTGAAGGATGCAGCATTAATTAATAAAAAATAATGTGAAAGAAAAAAAACTTGCAACAGCTGAATTTAGTTCAGCAGAGTTACAGCAGCATCTCCCTCTTGTAGAAACTGGTTTGTTCTTCTACAAAAAAATCTCTCAAAATAATTAAAGTATTCTCCTTTTCCATCTTCTGGCAAAACAGGGATTTACCTCTATGTAAAAGAAAAGCATAAATAAAGAAACTAATTAAATTCAGCCATTTGGCTTAACAATGCAGCTGTTTTGCTGCTCGGCTGTAGTGTTACATGCAGCAGATTTTGTGCAGCAGCACAAAAGAGACACTTTGGATTTTTTTTCCTCCCCTTCCACCCACCTTCCTAAGACTCATCAGCACAGCCCTGACCCTCTGCATTGTTTTTAAGCCAAAGAAAAATCTCCAAGTGAAGAGTGACAATGAGTTTTCATGCCCAAGATTAAAATTAACAAATTAGGAAAAGTTTGAGATGGGATTTTTTCCCCCTCTATGCTGCTGCTTCAGAGAAAGTCTTCAAAACTTTTTGTTTGTGCATCTCCAGGCTGCAAAGTTAATTTAAAGGGGCACTGCCAAGGTAAGAAGCTCAGAATTTGGTTTGACTGGCTGTGCATGTTCCCTTTTGGACTTTTTGGAAAGTCTGCATAGTTCTACATCTTTTTATCTTGAGGGAGAGAAAAAAAAGATATTCCTCCAGGACAATATATCAAAGCTGCAGGTCTGACTTCATGGGCAATCCTGCAAAATCTGCCCAGTGTTTGTACATAATGGAGGAAACGCATTTTTGAATGAAAACCAACTTCCTTTGTAAGGTTCCCAAAGGAATGAGTTTAGTTTACACAGAAAAAGAAGGTGATGGAGGAGGATTCTGTAAGTGCTGGGCAACTGTGAGCAAAACTGGAATTTAAAAACCAAACCAACACAGCAAGTATTTGTCAGTGGATTATGGGACACTTTTTATTATTCAAATAACTCCTAAAAGGCAGCCTCAAAGTTGTTTCCTTCATTTTGCTCTGAAGACATCACATATTTACTCATGACTTAGGCTACAGCCAAGTCCTGTGGAATTATTCCTGGGAAACACAGGACACGGAGCGCCTGGGCTGGATTTGCTGTGTTCCTTACAGCTGCTCGTGGGTTTTCCTCGGGAATTCCGGTGTGTGAGGGTCTGGGCTGGCTCCAGCAGAATCCACCACCACGTTCTGCTGGCGTGTGTTCAGGTGAGCTGCAGTTCCTGGTGGGAGCTGTCCAGCAAGGGCTGCACGGAGCAGCTTCTGCACCACCAGCAGCAGATCCAGGGATGCTCTGAGAGCCCCCAAAATGCTGCTTTGCTGGTTTGCACTTGGGAAAATCCGGGAGCTGGGTGTTTTCACCTCCTGGGAATTGTGCAGAGCCGCACAATTAAACTCAAGACCAAACCACAGCACATCTGCTGCACTCACTGTGTAAAAAGAAGGGATAACCACATATGAGGGATCCATTTTTTGGCTGTCATTCAGCAAAGGATGAACTCATGTACCAAAACTTAAAGCAATGAAATGCACACATTCTCCTGGGATTACTGACATGCCTAAAGCTGGGTACAAGCATAAGCAGTTTGCTGAATCAGGACCTAAAATGGCACCTTTGCTCATAGAAATGACACTTTAAAGCTCATTTTGGAGCATCATGGTAAAATAAATCTTTACCTTAGTACTAATAAAAACCAATATTATTGGTGCCTTTCCTGTAGCAATTCATTGAAAGAGAAATGCTGCACAATTGCAGCTGACCTTGCTTCTTGATCACCTGGTAATTAATAGGAATAGAGAAAAAGCCCTGTATTTCTGAGTGCTGATCAGGCAGCAAAGGCACTCCAAACATCTGAAGAAAAAACAGTTTGTTAATTGCTGTCTAGACAGTTTATTGCTGCAATAAGATCAAAACACAGAATACTGAGGTTTGTGGTATGAATCATGCAGACTAAACAATTGTTTTATTGCATTTACAGAGCACTTGATTTATAATGCAGTCAGCTCGGTAATAAAATTCCTCCATTGTATATCCTGAATAATTTCACCTCGTTTCACATCTCCCTGCTTTAATTCTATATCGAGATGTTTTAAAAATGTCTGGATGGAGAGGGGATTACTGCCATGTGTATATAAAGTTACTTATCTCGGGTCTCTGTGGTATCATCACAGGCATCCCGTGTTCATCCAGCACTCCCTGCATCAGCTGTGGGACTGGGGATACACTGAGCAGATTTATTGGGCTGCAGCCCCGGTGAGGGCACTGCAGGGAAAGTCAGGCTGGCCCATGGCAGGAGGTTTCATCCCTCTCCACCTTCAGCCAAAGGGGATCAATCAGGCAAGTGGCTTTTCCCTTTTTTTTTAAACTTTGTTACTCTACAAAATTTTACTAAGAAGGAAGATTTATCTGTCTGATTCTGTGGGCATCTCTGGGGTGAAGGGGAGCTTTTTTGGAAACCAAGAAATTTTTGGGATGATGGAAATTCCTTTTTATTAAGCGCTGAGCTGGACTAAGGGAATAATTGCGTGAATTGAGTCTGTGCAAAGTGCCAGCTTTCCCTGGGAGCATCACATGATGCTGCTGTGTTTTGGATAAGACATCTTTGCATTATTTTCATTTCCTAGTTTTGACAAATTATAATCATCCCAATACCCCTGAAGGCCACAGAAATAACAGATGAGATTGTAGTTCTGGAGCAAAATCAAACCAGAGACCTAAATCTGGAGAATCCCAATTCCACAAATGCTGGGCTGCCATTCTCCTCCCGCTGAGTGGACAGTGTCTGTCTCATGGCTGACCCTGCAGGTTTGTGTTCCTGGAGAGCAGCAGTCTTGTATGAGGAAGCTGATGCACTTTTGAAAATGACCCAGAGGTTCTTGAAAACCCAGACTCAGAATCCCAACCCAGCGAAGAAGAGAAAGCCTCTCAGGTAAATGCGATGTTCCCTGAAATCCCCCTCCCAGAATCTCTTCTTTCTTCTCCAAGTGACAGAGACACGAACACAAGCAGAGAACGATAAAGTGCCTCTTGAAAGAGCTGGTTTATTGTAAAAAGTAGTAACAATCCTAGACAAAATCAGATACTGAACCCAGCATGGCAGGGCAGGGCTCCACAGGCAAACAGGCTTCCAGCAGCACAGATCGATGCCTTGTGACCAGAGGGATGCTGGAAAGAGAACCTGAGATGTAAACAGAATTCAGCAATCTTGCCAGCAATCCAGGAACTGGCTGGTCATTTAGACCTAGAGATTTTCATTAATAGAATTGTAAAGTAAATCCATAACATCGATGTCGATAATGCAGAGCTGTAGTTTTACAGTTTTGAATGACCTGATAAATTATTTGGTTACTTTCTAACAAAAGTGAGAATCTGTTGCTGCCTGAGAGGATTTGACACTAAATTTTGTGGTAAAAATAGCAGCAAAATACTCTGTTTAGAGCCCAACTTCCATGGAGGTGGAGTAAACATCTCTAGAAAGGGAGGTGTGATTTTGTGTGTCAGGACACTGGCTCACATCGTTCCGGCTGCCAGAGCATTTTGGTGCAAATTCAGGCAATTTTCTGCTCAGGACGTGCAGTGCCTGCTGTGCAGCAGGATGTCAGTCACCAGCACGCTGGGCAGAGCTGGTGGCACCATCCCTGCATGTGCAGGTGCCTAGGATGCTCCAGAGTCCCCCTTCTACTGCAGAGCACCTGGGCCACCTCCTGCCCGCCCCGCTACGAAGGGCCAGAGGGCTCTGACGAGAGTCGGGGTATCCTTGTGAAGAATTTTAGGAGAAAAATATGAGAATTTGTTTTGCCCATTTTTCAGCCTAATTTTAATGGACTGCTCCCTGATGGCCTTGAGTTGTTGTTGTTGTTATTATTACTATTATTATTCCTCCAGAGAACGACTCCAGAGTGTGAACCCGGGCAGGGGGGTGGCACAGACAACGTGCCCTCTGCTCCAAAGCTGTCCTCAGGACAACAGAGCACAGGAATTTATGGTGGGGAAAGAGAGTGAGGGAAGGATTCTGTCTGGGGAAAGGCACCAAAATGTTGTAGAGACTGTGAGCAACAAATGTAGGTGCTGGAAGGCGTTACAGACAGCCCCGCGGTGCAACAGCCAGGTGTGACAGTCCCTGCCCCTCTGGGAGGGCACCCTCTCCCCCGTCAGCCCTGCACAAGCTGTTCCAAGCTCAGGGACTCGGGGGCAATCAGCCCTCGGTGCTTTCTTTTACGTGGCTTTAAACGCTGTGAGAAGCATTTCTGTCGTTTATTGCTGCTCAATAAAGTTTTATCTTGTGGAAGTCATGATTTATTTACTCCATCTTGCAGAACAGACATGTGCTCTCTCCCACATCAGCACCCCTTTACCAGATTCATAAAACGTGTTAACAATTCATTTAAAATTCATATACAAGGCAAGCGCAGCTCCCTGCCAGGGCTGCAGCAGGCAGGGTAAGGCAGCACATGCTGTCAGGGGTGCTCTGAGCAGCTCTGAGCTCTCCAGCGAGCTCTGTGACTGCTCCCCTGTCCAGCCAGCCAGACAGCATCTTCACATTTCACAGTTAGCACTGAGCTTTCGCTGATTTTCCTCCTCAGCTACCAGGAAAAGCCAGATTGTGAGAGTGGTAGGTTTAGAGAGTGACTGGTCAAGAGTTTATCTGCAGCCTTTCAGGTTCTGCACTGCCTGTTTAACAGGGCTTTCACCTGCCTTTCACAGAGCTTTTTGCTGCTCTGTGTGTGGGTTAGGAGCAGAAAGGTGAGGTGAGAATCAAAATGAGGTTTTTTATCCCTCTGTGCTCCTGTGGGAAAATCATCTTTGCCTGTAGCTCTTCCAGCAGTCCTTCTGAAAGGTGTGGCTTCAGCGACCTTTTAGTGATGGCTGTGAAATCTCCCTGGTTATTCCCTTTCCCTGTGTTTTTGGGGTTACTGCCCTGTGCCTGCTCACAGCTCTGCTGTTTTCATTTTCCAGCACCAAAGGACTCTGGCTCTGAACCTGACCCACGAACATCCCACCCCAGGCTCCTCTCAGCGAGATGCCTCTCTTTGAACCTTGGCCAGGCAAAGAAGACTTATGGGAACATGAGCTCAGGCTGGCTTCGTTATCCTCTGGTATCTCACGGTATTTGCATAATTCCCAGCCTAACGAGATGTGAGGGATCTGGGATATCTCTGCAGTTTGCTTGTTCCCTTCTATCCCGATTCTATCTGGGAAAGACAGCCTGGTGTTTGTGAATTCCAGAGCAAAAATTGGTGGCAATTTTGTGCTGCCCTAAATAGGAACACTAAAGTTTTGGGGTGTGGACAGGTCCCAGGCGTGTGCTCCAGGCACCAACTGCCCTTCAAAAGAGCACCCAGCTGGGTGTGCATTCCTCACCACGTTGCTACACACATTTGTGCAATATTTGGCTTATTTGTGCGACATAATTAATGAAACATGTCTCGTTGGCACCAGCATCCCTGGGGACCCGAAAGCAAATGGGGGCCTTTGAAGCCTGAAACGGTCTTAAAAGCAGAAAATATTTACCACAAGTTTATTAAACCAAGCTTTACTGGTAATAAATTAGCAGCCTGTAGACAGGCCCTTATCTTGGAAGGCTGGCACAGATCTATCAGCAAAATACAGCAACAATTTACAGTGTCCACAGCAGCTTCCAATCCCTCATTCACAGGCTGCTGATGCACTTGGCTACCAAAAGCCCCAGGTTTGGGAGGGTGAGATGTCCCTTCCCAGGGCAGCTCCTCTGCAGAAAACAGCCATGAGCCAGAGGACTCCTGTCCATGCACAGTTCTCAGAAATCCCTGAAAGATGCCAAGCCTTACAACCCCCTCGTGTCATCCCTTTTCCCGCAGCCACTGATCCATGACTGGAAGTATTTTAAAGACGTTGACCCAGAGTCTCAGTAATTGAGCTGGGGGTGGCTGATAATGTCCATTCTGCCCCTCCATCTGCAGTTCAGGTTATGTGATCTCACTGTGCTGTTTCAAACCCACAAACCACTGGGGGGGTGTTTGCGGATTTGCGCATCCCTCACACTGCCCCATTGTATGGTAAATTATATTGGAGCCTCTCCTGAGCCGCTGAACAAAAGCCCATTGTTTGAGGGTGTTATACACCCCACGTGCTCTGCCCAGGACCTACACTTGGAGCATCAAAGTGGAGTGAGTTCACATGAGAACTGTTTTCTACTGTTTCTCTTTGGGTTTTTAATGGCATTTGTGCAGGTGCACAGCTTTAAAAAAAGGGCTTTTTTCTCAGTCTACAGAGTTGGTCCAAATTTCAGCTGGAACAAGAGCTGTTTGCAGCAATGTTTGATTTTTAACAGTGATCTCACAATTTTGTTGCATCACCAAGTATTGCTCAGTTTTATTTAATAATGGTGTGTTTGAGTATCTTTCCATCAAAGAGGTTTTCTAGATGGGGGCCAGTTTGTGCAGTCCAGCCAGTGCTAAATCAAGCCCAAGGCAGCTGAGGATGTGTGCAGCTATTAATAAGTTCATCTCAGTGCAAATGCTGTCTTAGTTAATAACCAATTATGTTTAATTGCAGTATCAAGCCTTGTGTGCCAGGCAGCACAATCCCCATCCTGGTAACTGCTCAGAAGGCCCCAAACCTCTGCACTGTGGCCATGGCTTCATGGCAGCAAGGGCTCAGAGCATTCTTGCCCCACCACACCTTTCCCAGCCTCCACCCCTTGATTTTTGTGTGTGTTTTTAAGCTGGATCGGTTCCCTGGACTGGGTGACAGATTTCAGAACAAGGTGGAAGGACTTTGGTGCATGGAAGAGGAATGGAGGGAATCCTGGATTCTTGGAAACCACAATTGTGTCCAACCCCACAGTAACAGGAATCTGCAGCTAAGGTTGGTTATGGCCCCAACCTGCAGCTGATGTCTGTTCCCATGGGAGAATCCCTTCCCAGCAGGGCTGTGCACAGGGTTGATACTCTGTCTTCCTAACTCCTGGAGGGCTGAAGCTTATTTGTACATCAAACAAGGCCCAGTTGGAGTCTACCACGCAGAATTGTCCCCCTAATACAACTCAGCTGTGTGTGTATTTCATTGCAAAGAAAATACAGCCATGACTTGCAGCAGGTTCCCTCAGCAGAGGCCACGACATCAGTGCTGAGTGCTCATCTGACTTCTGTGTGTTAAAAGAGGTGCACTGGGCAGGATTCTGGGTACATGCAAATTTATTCAGAATCACCTGAAATATTTGGAGTTACAGGCGCAGGGGATCTGAGTCGAGCCACTTGTCCTAGTTTCTGTCACCCAAACACTAACCCTCTATAAATCATTAATTTCCAGACTGTTTATTATCCAGGGGAAGTAACAAAACAGGAGTATCACATAACACATCCTAAGAATGCCTTGTTCATTTTAAGAGCAAATAAAACTAAATAGCACCAAGTTGTTACTGATGCGGCCTACGAGGCCGAGCAGAACACAAAAAGGGGCCTTAATCAGACAGAGGCCACAAAATAAACAGGGGAATGGGCAAAAAAAGAAGGGAAAACAGCGTTTGGACAAGAGTGAGCACACGTAGACATCTTCACATAGACATCCTTTGTTTGCTGTCACAGGGAAATTGCCTCTGCTCATTCCGTGGTGGGGCTTTTGGAGCAGCAATGGTTTCCACAGCTGCCGCTGCCCTCAGCCTCCTTTCTCACAGGAATAATTTAACACCTATCCCCAGGCAGAGAACAGAGCAGAGCCTCCATTTCAAAAAATAATCATCACAATTAATTACTCTCCGTCAAGAAAGCAAACTTTGGGGTGTTTGGTCAGCAGGGCCCTTCTCTAATGGGTTTGTCATGTGTCACCAGGAGCTGCTTGTGACCGGCAGGGACATAAATTCCCAGCTGAAGATGAGGAGGAGCAGAGTGATGTTTATCTGAGCCATGACTTCACTGAAGTTCGCCTTCCTGAGCAGCTCCAGGGGTGCAGAGCAGACCCTGCCACGGGGAGAGGATGCTCCAGCACCCAGACACTGCCGAGGCACAGAGACCCACCTCGTTCCAAAGTGTCACCACAGAGGTGCAAGCAGGAACAGGAAAGTTAGATAAATGAGGTGGGAATTCTAATTTATTTTGTGGCCTTTCAATGGGTAGTGCTGACAGCTGGGAAATGCAGATATCCTGGCAGCTCTGCTAATACAGCACAGCCAGGCTCCGAGCTGCCTGAGTCCTGCTGAACCTCCCCAGCCTGACTTTTTGTCAATTTAGCTTAAATGCCTTCCAACTTTCCCTAGTAAAAAGTCCTTTTCTGGGCAATATTTCAGAGTTTATATTGAGCTGGGTGTTCTGCTGGTCACACTTGTCAGGAAGGTATTGTGCTTCTAAAAGTGATGTTAGCAAAACTGTAATCCGGGCCTCACACGTTATTTTGCTCCATATGTTATTTATTTTCATCTCTTGAGGTCCCAAAATACTATATATTTACAGCTGCCCTTTAAAGTTATTGTTAGCTACAAAATATTAGAAACATAGTTTCATCTATAAAATGTGTAATTAAATTAATCTTTACCATGCTTTTCTTTACCTCACACAGGAAGCATTTTAGTCTGATGAATACCATGGACATATAATTAGTACTTTATACCATAAACTAGATTATAACTTACACTGTCCACCCTGGCTCCAAAAATCCTTGCAGATTTTAATTCAATTGCTGCCCTTTATTTGGATGAAAGCATTTGAATTCAATTATTGGTTTGATTATTCAGGGCGGATTTGTGCCTTTGTATGGGTTAGATGTGGCGGTAGTTTTAAACACAGGTTTAGTGGAAGTCTCAAATTAGGCACTTGCATCTATATTTAGGCAACTACCAGAGTTTAAATGCTGAACATCTGATTTTTCTAGCTGAGGTTTGCCTAAGTTGGGGTTAAATGGGAATCAAGGCTGCACGATGAAAGTAAAGGGAAACTAATTCTGAGGTGTGTCTGAATTCCGGTGGGAACTGGGCACCTGAAACGCTCAGACTCTTCTGACAGCCCCCTTACGTGCCTAACTGTACCCTCAGTGCCTAAATCCCTTTCAAAATCCAGCAGGACACTTTGGAGAAGCGTTTGCCAGCAAACCAAATAAAACCTCCTCGTTCTCTGTGATTTCTGCTTTCCATGCCTGAGAAACTTTCAGATGATCTGCCCTTTTGTGTTTTAGCTGAAGGTGAGTTGGGTGTGGTTGCAGTTTAAAGACATTTTAACCATGGGGCTGTGGATAAGCCAGGATCTCCTGTTTTGAGGTGTCTCTCGCAGATGGAGCTGGTTGGGGTTGATCCTGCAGAGCCAGGCCATCCATCCTCCTCCTGCAGAGCCAGGCCTGTGTTTATACCAGCTTATTTAGCTTACTCCTAATGCACATCCTAGGGCCCACCTCTCACACACAGCCCAAGACATGTTTATGAAAATTCTTTATAAGCAAAATATTTTACTTGCATTGAGCAAGTTCAGATACAGAACAGCCTCAGTGCCACGGGCTGGTTCAACACTCTCCCCATGCATCTTTTATTTAAGGATTCAGCCTTCAGCCCACCCACATCACCACAACAGGACCCAAGAACTGGAACACGTGGCCAGTCTTGTGCTGGTTTTGCTAACGTGTTTGCAAGCAGTCATTATTAGTCAGAAGATTAAACACCCCTTGGAGCTGCAAAGGTGAGTTGTCAGCTGGAGAAGAGCAGCTGGGATTTGGGTTTGGGGTTTAATTCTCTAAATGTTCTTCAGAGCAGGTAGTACATCCCTTTACAAAGTGTATTCCTGAGCTGTGATCCTCCTCTGTCAGCTAACTGGGAAATCTGTTCCACCCAATGGGCTCCAATCAACGGCAGCATTGAGCTGCCCGAGCATCAACAGCTGCCTTGATCTCAAAGAGATCTCGAGCTTTTACAGAGCCCACTGACTCCCTTTGTGGGTGCTCAGCACTTCTGAAAATCAGGCAAGCTTTTAAAGATTAAACAAGAGCCTGACTCCAGCAGGAAGTAAAATCATTTAAAATTGGCAGAGAGACACATAAAAAGGGTACATGACATTCAAGAGGTATTTTATTCTATTAGACAGCAAATTCATTGGAAATGCTTTCTCGGGGAAGTGATTTGTTGAACTGTGGGACTCATGGCCACCCAGACAAGGATTTTAAAAGTTTCATGCACAGACTGGATGACAGAACTATCTCTGTTTAACTGGTGTTGCTAATGGCATTTCTGCAAGGCTTGTTTAACCTCAGGCTTCAGAGTCTAATCTATACTCTGATTTTCAGCTCAAGACAGAACCTGGTGTGGTGGCTGATTATCTCGCTGGTCTTTGGCACCACCTTCCCTGAGCATCAAATGGTGTCCAGTATCAAAGCTCGTTACTGAATGGGACAGGCACCTTCCCCTCCTCCTGGTTAGTTATTTCTGTCCCACACAGTCATTTCTGTTGTCCTAAGATCAAGTTGTGGTGCTCAGACCCTGCAGGAAAGGTACAAATGTCCCTCAGAGGGATTCTGCCTCTAGAAGATAGAGGTGATGAGCTCTAAAGCCCAGCAATAACCAGCAGCTCAGATAAGTTTCCTTCCCTGGGTGCTGGTTTGTACCCACACTCTGACTCCACACACACCTGATTCCACGTGCCCTAATTTCACATTCATCAGGATTCAGGTGGGCACCACTGAACTGCTGCACTCAGCCTTCTCCTGCATTATTTATGTTAATTCTTTCCTGAGGGGGAAAAAAAAGAAGAAAAGAAAAAATATTTAACATGCCTTTTAAACTCATAAATATAATGAATCAAAGGCAATTTGGCAAATCTGTTTTATGGCTGCAGGCCCACTGTGGATCTGCCCACTTAGTTAAACTCAGTCTTGCTGAGGCATCTTTCTACCTCGAGGAATCTGTCACGGGGAGCCCATCGATCACGGGGACGGCCCGTCCTTCCCCAGCACCAGAACGTTTCACTTTATTCACCCATTCCCTCACTTCCTGCCATCCATCTCCCTCAATGTTTCTTTTCCTTATTCTTGATACCTTTCCCAAGTTGCAGCTCCACAATCCATTTACCTGCTGCGATCATCAGACTAAAACCAGAAAGAGACTGGAGCTCAAATTCCCAGCAGGCTGAAATCTGATTTCCTGCCTGTTTTATTCACCTAGCATTGACAGTATCTGGAAAACTGAATATGCACTGGGTTTGGATGAATAAATTCCACATAAGAGTGAGATGAACGCACCATTTTTCCTCATAGGTATTCAGAGGAAAAAATCCCAACAAAACACACACACATACACACTCACACCCAGGCATTAGCTTCAATTACCCCAAAAGCTCCAAAATTACCTTTAAGTCATCTGAGACTTTAATATATATAAATAAACGTATATATACACACACTGAGTTTATATATAAATACTGGAAATATCTATATGCGGGAGATATATATATAGGATATATATACTGGAAATGTTCTGTTTACTTTCTGAGGGTTTATGACCTTAGGATGAACCCCACCAAGACCCCACATTTTCAAGCTTTTCTTTATTATCCCATATTTTAAGATTACTTTAGAGATCTGCAGAAGAAAGGCTTCTCTTACATGCATTTGTTTCTCTAGGAACTTCAGTTCTAAATGAAACCTCAAATATCGTGGGAGCTGGAAACCCGAAACCAAACAGTTTGTATCAAGAAACTGCTTGATATGAACAGTGAGGGCTCTGAATAGTCCTCATTCATTTTCAGAACTACCATCAGCTGGCTCTGTAATAGTAGATTCCCAAAATTATGGAAGTTTGCAAAAACATCCCCTCACATGGTGAATTAAAACCTTTTTTCCTTGTTTTTTGCGCACACATGGATAGAACTTCCATCACATTTCACAGATAACAAAATTACATGGGAGGTTTGGTTTACATGTGAGGTTTGATTGCCAGAGTTCAAGGGCCACCTGGACAGCACTCTCAGGAGGGTTTGTTGGGGTGTCAGGGCCAGGAGTTGGACTTGATGATCCTTGCGGGTCCCTTCCAACCCAGGAGATTCCATGGTTCTATGAAATAAAGTCACTTTTTCTTGAATAAATGTTGAAAGCAGAAGGGAGCTGATGGGTCAGCAGTGCCATGGAGCCTCAGGTGTTCCCATCACCCACTGCTGAGGAGCACATCCACCCACCCCACCAGGGCTCCGGCTCTGCTGGGGAACCAGCCAGGCTTTGGAGCGTGGAGCTGGGAGAAGGTGCTGTTCAACAACGGAAGAGCTGGCCATCCCACTCCTCAGGATTCAGTAAGACTGAAAAGGTGAATTTATGGATTCCTTTGCCCCTTCCCTCTTGTATTGCAGTGGCATTCCCTGGCCAGGCTGGGAGCTGGTAAAGCAGCACCTTCAGGGAGCAAATCCATTGCAGGGGAGGCTGCAACACCCCCCTGGGACAAGAAACCCGGAGTTTGTGCCATAACAGGATCGAGCCTTGCCTTGTTACACGAAATTCCGAGGTCTTACTAAGTTCTTTATCTACACCAAGCCTTATTTTGGTGTCACTGCTCCTGCTTTACTCTGTAGACACCTCAATATTGGAAAAGCTGCTTAACCTTGGGGAACACCCCCAGTGCTTCACTGCAAGGCAGGGAGCAGAGGATTTTAAGAGAGTTCTGCTCTGCTGTACAATCCACGAGGGAGGTAAATCCAGCCTAGCCCGGGAAATGCATCCTGGGGTACTCGGAGGGTTCCTTGCAGGGCTGTTTGTTTGTGTGCGGCTGCCCCGGGCTATTCCAGCAGAATTCCTCGTGCTGAAGCAGCTCCATTCATACAGGCAGGGTCTGGAATAAGCCCAGCCAGGCCAGGGCAGCTCGGAGCTGCAGAGGCAAACCCTGCCTGCTCTGAATTCAGTTTGCTTCATGCACCACCCTGCTTCTGCTGTTAAAAACAGAGCCAGACAAAGCTGGAGGGAGAAATCCCCGCGGTTCAGATTTACACCATGCATCCAACAGACTTCCCCCCTTCTCCGGAAGAGTTACAAAATGCATTAATTGAGCTTCAGGGTGGCTGATAATTACATAATTGCAGACTAATTTCCCCTTTCCTAGAGGTGAAGTTACACTGGTGGCAAAAAGACCTGCACAGTCTCTTCAAAAGCAGAAATGCTCCTGCACAAAGGAGAGCTGATCCTGGCTTGGAGGGAGCTGGGCTGAGCCCTGGGTGAGCAGGTATGGGGCTGGTGGGCTCCAGCCCCATGTGCAGGCTCCTCTCCTCCCTGGAGGGACCCACACGCACTTTTTGTGGCTGTGGGCTGAGGAAATGACCCAGCTGAGCCTGCAATTTTTATTTTTATTTTTTACAGGGTTATTTTTCAGCCAGTGCAGCATAAACAGAACAAAAGAGAGGTGGGAGCCCAGGCTGGTTTGGCCATGATGCTGTTTAGTGCTGATACTCCAGTGTCTCCGAGCTAAACCGGGAGGCTTTGGCTCTGTGGGCACAAACTCCTGTCTAAAGCCTTGCTGCAGACATCCTTCCTCTCCCCATCGCTGGCTGGAAGCAGGAATTTTGGCTCATCCCAACCTGTAACTTCACATCAGGGCTCCTGGCTGAGCCCCCTGGGCTCTGCCATGTTCTGGTTTAACAGCCCTGAGCACACCGAGGGTGAGGGGCTGCTCCCCGGCTATTGGCAGCGGTGATTCCATTTCTGCCAGAGGCATTAGCACCCAAAATTCGGGCTCTTCTGCCTCGATTTCACCATTTCTCACTCTGGGTTCGGACAACGACTCTCTTTAAAGCCAGAACCAGCAGCGGGTGTTTTGTAGGGGGTGATGAGGATGTTCCACCCCGAGTTCTTTCATTACATCCCCTGCAGGTAACACCCTGCACCTTGCTCAGCTCTTTCAGCCCCAGGCAATGACTTTATGCTGTCTGTGACACGGCTCTAGGGATGATAAATATTTGTACATTTCTTAAGATTACCTCAGCTGGTTTCTGGAAGCCCAAGTGCTTCCTAATCTTTTGCTTTTCCCCCCTCAAAATTAAAAAAAAAATAAAATTCTCAGCCATTTAAAAACTTGTGGCTTCAGACTCCAATAACAACTTGAAAAGGTTTGTAGGAAACAAGTCTGCAAATGTATTTAGTGTATGGAAAATGATTTTCTGAAGAACATACTAGATGTTCTATTTCACCTAATTCTCTGTATTGATTTCTGTGGCATCATCTTCTTCCTTCCCTTTTTCATCTTTTAATGCATTTCTATTTCTTCCGAACACACAAAACCCCTGTTTCTTTTACAAAACAGAACAAAGAAGTTCTCCTTCCCAATCAGTAATTTCGTTTTCTTTTGTAATTGTAAAAAGAAACTCCTGGAAAATCAATATATTGTTGCCAAGTCATACACAACCGGGAACGGAGCAAGCTTAGTAAATAAAGGAAATTGCGATTTTTCCCTCTCTTTGGTCACCCTTTAGTACACGCAAGGTGACTGCCAATCTCTCTGTTTCTTCCCACCCCAGCTATTCTCCCTTTCCTCCCTGAAAATTTTCAAGTTACTCTTGGAGATGAAAAGAAAAGTTTGAAAAGAATTGTTCTTGGAGCCAAAATTCCTGATGTCCTAAATTACAGCAACCCCCACCCGAAGTGGCTGGCTCCTCAGGGTAATCTGAGCCCTCTCAATTAACCAGCACCGAGATAAAGATTGCTCATGCTAAAGATGTCACATAACACCGGCCTTAGAAATTGGAAAATCTCAGCTAAAGGGAAGATACCTGCTCTGCTGGATCAATAGTTTCAACATATATCAATATTTGGAGACGATTTACCCTCTTGATGTGCAAAATTGAGTGAATTTGTGCACCCAAACCTAACAAGAAGGGCTTCTTGTGGAATAACCTCTTTAATTAAAATGTATAAGGGACCATTTCAGGTGAGGGTTTGTAAGAGCTCAGATCTTTTTGTGAGGCTTTTTGTCACTTGCGAGATCCCCACTCCGAGTTTGGGAGCTCAGATGTGAGCTGCTTCCAAATCTGAGGGGGCAGAAAAGAGATGTGCTACCAGCTTGATTTGCACCTGCAATTAAACAGACACCCAGGCCAGGCTAATTTACACTGAAACTTAATTGCAACCATAAATCTTGTGTATACAAATGCCATATAAATAAAACCTCTCCTAGATACCCATGATCTGTTACGCAAAGGAGCCAAGAGTCCCATATCTCCTTTTTTTTCCATGGTTATAGGTCTCACTTTGGGACACGGAATTACTTCAATGCATTTGTCTTTTTGCCTAAAAATACCTAACTGTGGGGTGTCAAAAAAAAAATCAGGACCCAATTTGTCCTGGCACACCTTTGAGCAGGGATGCTGTTAACAACTAATCAGCAAAAGAGTGTGGGGAAACACAAATGTGTGGGTTACAATTTATTAACTGTTACTCCAGTGTCCTGTGAAGGTGCTTTGCTGCCCTTGAGTTTTGGAGGAGAGAGTCAGGATTGAGGGTTACGAGGAAGAGGTCAGGGGACTGTGGTTTTCTGAGGCCGGTTTTTATTTTCTAAACCATATCTCATGTGTGGGAGGCACTTTGAGACTTCAGGGCTGAGCTGTGCACAACCACAGCAGAGCTCTCTCTGTGAGTGGCAAGTTTGTGGTGCAGTCCAAAGGAGAAAGTGAAGAAAGGCAACATCCCAAAAAGAACAAAAAGCACCCCAGGCTGGGTGCTTCCCCTGAAAATACCTCTCACATAATAACTTATTTCCGTATAAAATTCAATGTTTGGGGGCTTTGGGGGAGCCCGGATGAGGAGATTGAAGGAGGGCAAGATGGGAGCTGAAGGCATTGGGTGCCTGGACCAGGCTGGAGCAGCCTCTCAGCAGTGCTGGGATCTTCATGGGGGCTCACATTGAACTAGGACTGGATGCTTGCAGGGTGGAATTGTAATTTCTTCTGGTCACGTGGCTGGTCAGTTCAGAGGCAGCTAGATTTTTGTTTTTCTTCCCCAAACTGTATTCACGAGGTTTTTCCCTCCCGGGCTATGAGCCTGCTGTTATTGTGATAAGCCTGTTTATGGTGTGACCTACTTAACCAGAGCTCTGGTGGCTGGAGGCTCACAGGAGTGCAAAGACTAAAGGCCACAAACAGGAAAAGATATCATATGAAAAAAAAAAAAACAACTTTTCAGGCTTTTGTCCTTTACATGCTGCAAGGTGTCAAGCACTGAACCAGCGCCGGGACCATTGTTCACCCAACTGCCCCTTTCAAATGGAAATGGCTGCAAAAGCCATGTCAGCAAAAGGAATTCTTTGCTTAAACTGTGGCTCCTCGCTTATATCCCACAATAAAACCTGAGGCCTATTAGTCCATACTTAGGACTTGTTACTAGGTTTTAAAGCTTCTTTCAGGCACAGTTTTAGCCTAATCTGGCTGTACCACTACCACGGGCAAGATTAAAAAGTGGCAAGGTTACGTTGCCTTCGACTTGAATGTGCGTCAGGGATCTGATTTAGAGTTTTTACGAGTGAACTGTCTCCTAAAAAATATCCTTCTGGAGCTCCACGGGCCTGGCTGCGTCCACACAGGAAACAGGCTCAAGGATTTCCACAGGCCTGCTGATTTTTCAGCTTCCATGCTCCAAAGACATATTTCCTTTGAAGTGTCTCAAATAGGGTAGTATCCAATTATATTTGTAATCCCAATCTAATTCAATCAGGGACTCCAATTATAGCTGATCTGTCTCTTAATCTAGTTAAAGTCTGTGGAGCAGACCGTACCTTAGCTAACATAACTACGTTAAAATTTAAGCTGTTGATCCAGGGATAACCAAGTTACAAGACACAACCAGCTGAAAAGTGGGAGGTGTGCACTGGAAATGGGCTCATCCTCATTGAATCCAAACCCTGCACCAGCTCTCCTTGCAGCCAAATCCCTGCCAAGCTTTTAATTACGAAGGGCCTTAAAAACTACTTTTGTTCTGAACTAGATACAACTGGTTTAGCTTTAACTGGTTGTTTTCTTCCTCCTGAATTCTTCAGCCCAGCTTCCCCTGTCCACTGTGTGCCATGTCCCCAAGGGCATCACCTTGAAACTCTTTGGAGCCTTGCAGCTGCCTGGCACCTTCCCCGCTCACCGTGTGGCCTTGGCACAGCTGGGGCAGCCAGGCTGGCACCCAGGGGCTGCACAAATCCACCCTCACCCCAAGAGCTTCCTCCGGCACTCAGAGGAGCTGACACACACTGGTGATGCACTGGGGCATCGTTTCCACCACCAAAGGCAATCATCAGAGAGTGCCGAGGCTTTGGGAGGTATAAAAGCAGGCAGATTGTAAAGCAGATGTTGGGGAACTTTCCAGATGTTCACGGAGTTGTGCTGCATCCGTGTGACTTTAGAAAACACCACTCTGGGTCAAGATCTTGAGACAATATTGCTTATGGCAGACAGAACACACCACCAGCTTTGAGTCTTGGACAAGAAATGACCTGTAGGGAAGTTGGAACCAGGAGAAGGAAGGGATGAGCTTCTTCCACACTCCGCTCTTGGCACAAGATCTATAAACTGTGAGAAGAGGACAACACTCAGAGTAAATTGTGCACATGTTGAAGAGTGATCATCCTATTTCACCCCCTCTATTTCCCCCTCCCTCCTGGCATAAAGAGTAGAGCACTAATTTTGATCATTTTAGATATTGGAGTCATCATTCCAAGCTAACCCTTCATTAAAAAAACCCCTCATACATTTGTATCCTTTTTTCTATCAGCTTTTATTTGGATAATTTTGTGTTGATTTCTATTCATGGTTTTAAGGGTTAATGTTTTGGTTTGGGTTTTTTTCCTATTGACTTGCAACCGTAACAGCTGAAGACAGAGGACTTGGGGATGTTTCAGTTTGTGATAATTCTTTCTTTACTACAAGCTGAGTTATCAAAGACCACCTCCCAAACCTGTTCTGAATCCCCACTAACAATTGGTTGCCAGTCCTTCACAAAGTATGACATGAACCAAATTCACCCGTATGGAAAGGAGCCAGATTTAGGACTGGGATGTAACTGATAAAAGTAATTGGAAAAACTGCTGTAGCAGAAGAAATGGAATTAGGCCTACCACATTAAAAAAAATGTTATTAATCATAGTCATAAAAGCAGAAAATGAAAGCTAATTTTACTAAGTAAAAGCCCCCTGCTAAGTGGTATTTTGACATCTGAAAACAATTCAGTTTCGATCTTGGTGCTCCACTGACATGAGCAAGGAAACTGAAAATTCTCTCTCGAGGTGCTATTTCAAGTCATCTCCACGCAGACGATTTTCCCTGCAAGTACCAGGAACACAGACCTGGAACCAAACTCAGTCCTGTGCCATGTGCTTTTCATGAGCTGCTTTTTAGGATAACACAAAGTGTAACAACAAAATGGGTTATGGAGAACACTATCTGCAATTCCATCGTGGTTGTCTGAGACAAGGATACAGGGGGAGGGTGTCATTTGCTATCCACTAAGTTGCATTTTTATTGCCATCTGATTCAATATTTCACTGTCACATTCAGATATTGTTTGGTATTCCCTGAAAAAAAACCACCTCATAATCCAGTTCCAAACCATGTAGGGATTCACCACAGGCTATGGCAGCCCTGATGCACCCTCACACCACAGCTGGCCCCACATCCCCCCTGAGAAAGGAATAATAATGAGACATCCCCAAGGCCCCATTACAGCACAGTGCTAAAAGAAAGGGTTTGTGTACCTTGTCTGGGAGGAAGGGATCTCACAGGATTCCTGTTACTCTCCCTGATGTATCACTGGGCCATGAAATTCAAAGAAGACAGCAGACAAAGCCAAGTTACACCTACCTCTGATCTCAGGTTTATTCAGAAGCAAGTAAGTGTTTGAAATTGAACAAATATTGCAGAGGAGGGGGAATGTTATTCACTTAACACCCAGGTAATGCATTTTGAAAAACACTTGTATTCTTGGGGAAAGCTGGATCTCTCATTCTCAGATTGTACCTGACATCTAATACAAGATACTGCACAAGGACACTTTTCATGCTGTGAGAAATTAGAGCTGATAAAGTTTATTCCTGCGCAGGTGAAACGCTCAGGCATTTTAACAAACACCCAGAGGTTTGTTTGTTTACCTGCCTGACCCACATGCCTCTCATTCCTCCTGGCTGGGAGCTCCTTGGTGGGTCTTTCAAAAAGTTACAATTCCTGTGTTATTCCTTCCCTTGCGTGGGAGATCTGAGCTTGGAAAGGTCGGTCCTAACTTTGGCCCGAAGCTTAGTAATGAGCAGGTGTACCCCATAATTACAGCAGTGAAAATACAGACAAAAACCAGGGCTGTGGCTCAGGTGAGCAGGGCTCAGTTGTGTTTGCATTAACAATCCCACATGGAAGGCACTTCAGCAAGGCTGTGGCTGCATCATCTGCAGCGGCACCAAAAGCACCACCAGGCCCAGGAGGGAGTTGTTCCCTGAGTCGTGGGCTGAGGTTGCTAAAGGATTGTGCTCCACCATTCTCCCACTCCTCGGTGTTTTCCCTGCTCAGTCCCACTTTGGTGCCCTCTGGCTTGCTGGCTGCCATGTGGGCGAGGTTTGAACCCTGATTCTTGCTCCATTGACCACATTAATTCAAGAAAGATCTTTCTTCTCTCTCCAGGTGAGGACTGTCACACAATTAGCACAAACTCATGTCTTTAAAACTCCTCCCCTGTGATCAGCAGCTTCAAAAAAGGAAGAGGGATGGATGGACTGAGGGGAAACATAACCTTTATTTTGCTATACAGGAGAAAAAAAACCCTTCATTATCATAGTTATAATGGTATAAAAGGTGTTTAAAGAGAAGTCTCCTGGGTTTGGGTTGGGATAGAGTCTAGTCTGGAGGAGTCACTGCCCTCGCTAACATTCAATTTAACATCCTTATGAACTGCTTCTGAATTTGAATGTCTGGGTCTCTGCACTAGATCTTGATTAACTGGCCCAACAATGAATGTTAATCGCCCTGATTTACATCGCCTACAGAGCTATGGTCAACTTCATATCAGCAAACGTGAAACATCCTAAACATGTTCCAACAGGGAACTTTCACAGCGTCTTCCACGCTGTGGAGATGAGCCCTGGGAGTCTGCACTGGGGGATTTATCTGGCAGTGAGCTGCAGTCAGGAACAGGGGAGGATACAAGAGCGAAGTGAACTGCTGAGCCTCAAGGACCTTTTCCTTTTTCGGCTCTCCAAGCTATAAAGACGTAGGTAACACATAGTGCGACCTAGGAAAAGGCATTTTTAGTTATACTTGGATTCTGAACACATAAAAAACCCCTAAGTTTTGAACGTGTGTGTTCTTCCCAGCAATAAACTGAGCTGATCAAAGGAGACAATGCAGGATCTAAGACTATGTTCTTTACCTTGGTGGGAGTCAGTAAGTGTGCATATGGAGATATATACAATATATACATCTTCAGCAAACATCCCCGTTGGATTTTTCCATAGATGTAACCATTTTGCAGCGACATTCCCGAGGACAGGAATTTCCGGGGCTGGGCAGAGCCGCTGGCAACAGTTTCTGGTGGCAGGAGTTCCACGTGCTGCTGAGGCAGGGCGTTAAACCAGCTCCTGTTATCACTGGGCCGGCTGCCCCTGGAAATTCGCCTATCAGGGACGATGCCGCAGCTCTGTTGGTGGTAGAAGATTGTTCCTCTGGACTTTTCTTAAAAAAATAAATAACTGTCAAGCCCGAAAAGGAAGCCTGCTATTTTTCAAATCCAGGAGCTGTAATCATGCTAATCCATATGATCGTGCTAAAGCCAAGCAAAATGCCTTTTGCATATGATGTAATCAGCCAGGGTAGCCTATTTATAACCACCACTGGCTGGGAACACCTTCCCAGAAAAATAGAACCAGGACAGCTTTGCCTTGCTCACATTCCTCCTCTTCCTCCCTGTGTTTTTCACTTTCTTTGTGCTCTTTTGCCTACTTTTGCTGTCTTCCCAGCCTTAAATACAGCAACTTTTTAATTTTTATCTTAAACTAATGCTTCCCATGTATTCTGTTTTATCAGTGTGTTAGAGCTGTGCTGAGTGAAATCCCAGTCCTGTGAAATCAATACCAAAACTTCTATTGATTTCATATAATATATTCCTTTAAATTCAGTACAAATGCTCCACAGGAGTTGTCTGTTTTCAGTATGGATCTACTGTACAGGGCTGTCAGTCTCTCAGCTGGATACATAAACCAGAGTGGTTTAATAAATTCATTGGTGTGGGTTGGGAGCTTTCTGCGTAATAACTGAAAATCTGTTGGTCACACTGAGCATATCAAGTGTAAAAGGAGAGGATTCATCAATGTGAATATCTATCTCTGGATCAATTAGTATCAATCTTGTTTAACAGTCTATTTCCTCAGGACACACTTTGGGAACAAAGAGCATTTCAAACTGTTGGTTAAACAAACAAATATAGAGAAGCTCTTTGGGCAACACGAGGGTGGAGTAAACATCAGATAAAAATGGTCAGCGATTTCAAATACCTGTTAATCTCTGCCATTTTATATTAGTAAACACAGAGTTTCTCTTGATGTAATGTGCCCATTAAAGTGCAGGAAGACTGGGGGTTTTAAACCATTTTTTGCTTGCAGAAGAAAGTGGCCTGGAAACCAAACTTTGTCCCCTGACCTCCATGTTCAGTAGTTGTCCAAGGAGGAGGGTGACACCTTCTGCTCTGCAAGATTTGTGTTATCCTTAGCTAAATAAAACCCCCTTATGAGACACTATAAAAACAAAACCAACCCCCGAGAGGATACAGAACTAATTAGATCAGGATGCACTGCTTACCTTGATCTACAACATTAAGATATTTTATGCCTGTCCCACCCAGGTCCCCCCTCCTCAAGCACCACCAAAATAAAGATAATCCTGACCAGTACTTGGCATGACTGTATGCACAGGCACAGATTTTGGCACAGCGTAAATGTTGTACAACCCCCGGGGGTTTGCAGGGTAGAAGTGTCAGTAAAGTACCAGGTGAAAGGAGCTTGTGGTGTTGTGCAATGTCCTGTGGCAGTTGTGTGGCTGCCTGAGGTGCCATCGCTTCCTCCCTCCTGCTGGCGAGTCAGATTTGGGTTTTCCACCCTGCATCACCCTTCTGAACCGCCCCATCACCTCGGGTGGATGTTTCTCGGCACAGCAGCTTTGCAGCTGGGGAACCCTCAGTGCACAAGCAGGAAACTGAGGCACAGCCCCTGCTCGATTGTTTGCTGCTGAATGCAATGGCAAGTGCATATTGAGTGTGCCTTCAGCTGAACCGAATTCTCCTGGACCCTCACCCCGTGTCCTCCTCCTCCAAATCAACAAAATCATCTCTTCATCAAATAAATCTTTCTCCAGTGTTTTCAAGCAACCCATTTCATTTTTCATAGACAGACCTGGGGTGTGTGTGTTGTTCTACATTAAATCAAAAAGCAATCACGTGTCCCACAAAGATTTTGCAATCCCCATCTCCCTGCATTCAAGGATCCTCACATTTTTGCTTATGCAAGATCCGTCTGGCTTCAGTGGGGGCCGGGGGGTGGGGGTGACTCTGCTGTGACACTCGGGGGCTTCACAGCACGGTTCAATCCGAGGCTCAGCTGAGCCGGGTCCTGCGGTCACCTCCAGCCACACGGACTGTCCCCAATGTGCCACCCAGCGCCGGGGGCCACCCGGCTGGGGCTCGTGGGGAGGATTTACGCGTGGCTCATATTCCCATGGAACCCAACAGCCGAAAAGGGGAGTAAAGACAAAAATTATTCCACTATGTATTAACGCAGTCAGCTCAGTGTGGGAAAACACTTTCAAAGCGCTGTTGCTCCAACTTTTTCACACGAGCTTTCACGTGTCTGAAGTTTTTACTTGCTGTTAAAAATACTACTGGCTCAACTTCGGCTGCTTCCCAGAAAGAGAGACTTTAAAGAGTCCTTAAACAGCTGAACCAAACCAGCCTAATTAAGCGCCGTCTGCATCCGCTTTTAAAGCCCCTCCAGTTGCCCACCCCACCGCGAGACCCCGGGCTTGCCCCTTCCAGCTATCAGTGCTCTTCCCTTTGCCACCTTATCGAGCGACAAAGGGAAGAATGAGCATTGTCCCGGGCTCCTGCTTGCTTTAGGGGAGAGGGAGGGAAAAACTCTTTAGAGCATGATATAAAGAGCGCAGGTGAGACAACAAAGGTATTGTCCGTGTGCAGGCTGGAGAGCCGCGCTGCCGGCTTGTTTGTTTACCGGGGGGGGTGGCCCGGGGCGGCCCCGGCCCCGGCCCCGCGGGGCTCACGCCTTTGTCGCCCGCCGGGGCGGGCCGGGCGCGGGGACTACATGGCCCAGCGTGCCCCGCTGCGCGGATCAATGGGGCTGATTTGAATAATCTGTGAGCCCTTGGACTCAGGCCAATCAGCCGTCAGGGACCCATGATAAATCGCAATGCATTATTGATAATCATAATTACTCTGACATGCGCATTCCGCCCAAATTTCCCAACTCTAGGAATTTGTTGTGAAGAGGAAAATAATTGCTACTATTGCATGCTCCCCATGCTGGTGCACCATGTCGCGACGGAAGCAGGCGAAGCCCCAGCACATCAACTCCGAGGAGCAGCCCCCAGATGCTGCAAGTGGTGAGCGCAGAGGGGGCGCGGAGCGGCCGCGGGTCCCAACTCGGCTGATGCGCGGAGGCGGCGGCGGGGAGCGAGGGGCGCTTCCCGCGGGGCTTTTTCCACCCTCGTGCTTCACCCCCCGCTCCTTTCCCCCCGCGGGCTCTGCCAGGAGCCGACCCTCGGCTCCCCCCAGGGTTTTTGGGGGGCTGAACTCCCCGCGGGGCTGAGCGAGGCAGCGGCTCCTCGTTATTTTCGGGGGGGCTCAGCTTCGGGCGGCTGCGGAGCGCAGCGCTGCCCCTCGCCCTGCCCGGCCCCGCAATGCCCCGCACGCTCCCTCCGCGCCCGCGGAGCCTCCGCCGGGTCCCGCGTGGGGCCGCAGCCTCATGGGAGGGGAACCCCAAAGCCTCCCCGAGGCGGAGGGAGTTGGGGGATGGGGGTAAAGGGATGGGGGAACAGAGAGAGAAATTACAGACAACTTCGGAGGGGTAGGAAACGGCTCGGGCTGGGTTTCCTCGGTGTGTTTAGCACTTTGTCGGGAGTTAGATGAGAATTTTTGTGGGGCTTTAAAAAAAAGAGGGGGGAAAAAAACCTCCACGCTCGGACTATTTTTGTTGGAGATCACAATCGCCCTGGACCTTTTGTAGCTTGACCTCCAGCCATCTTTGATTTCCGACTTCCTAAAATAACTCCGGTGAGCTAATGTGGGGTGTGCGTGAGCGCTTTGTATTTGGGCGGCGTGGGGGACTTCGCCACCGGGAATCACTGTCCCCATTTTTGGGGAGCTCGCATTCCTGGGCCGTGCTACGGGAAAAGTAGAAATTTTGGCTAAAACCAGCCGCGAGCTCCCGGTGGGGTGGGCGTGCAGGGGAAGGGCGGAGGGGGCACTCGCCGGTGGCCCCCACGGGAGCGGGGTCGGGCCGGGGCTCCCGGAGCAGCATCTCCCCGAGCCGGGCTGCGGGGGCTGGCGGCTCCCTGGCTCCGGTGCGGGCTCTTCCCCCGCTATTGCCGCCCTCGGTGCGGAGCTCGGGACGCTCCCCGCTCTCCGGTGCCCGTCCTGCTCCCGGGCGGAATGCGGCGGGACCAGGGCACGTCCCGTCCCGGGTGGGGAGCGTTTGTTTGGAGATGCTGTGGTTGTTGTGCCCAAGTGTTTCCGTGTGTCCCCCAAAAACTTTCTTTGGGTTCTTTGCCTGCTTTTGGGACTGGTTTTGTTTCCATGCCTAGAACTGATTAAAACCCATGCACGTTACGGGAGCTGCTTATTCCCAGCCCGCAGGAGGTTCGGGCTCTTTAATTTTTTTTTTTTCCTCCTCCCCCTTCTCTTCTTTGAGTCGAAATGTGCAATTGTTGGGTCCGGTTAATGGTGACTTAAGAAACAGCATGCTGGCCAGAAGGCAATAAATCCCATGTTTAATGCATGACTGTTTTCCTTTGTGCATATGGTTAGGTTGGGGGATGGAGGTGATGTTTCCACATGTAAATCTCTGCCCGCTGCTGGAAAGGCACCTCCGGCCCCGCGCTGAAACAAAAGGGTTAATCACTCCTGATGCGGCCGCTGGGGCGGGGGAGGTGTGCGGGAGGGAGGGAGGGAGGATCGCTCCACACCGCGCTCTCCGGGGCAGTGGCCAGCTGCTTTTTTGTTATTGTTGTTGGGGCTTTTCCCCCCCCTCCCGTTCTCAATTTTAACAACCAAACCCTGGATGAAATCCCTCGGGGAGCCGGGCAGCGGCCGCACAGGCCGGGGGACCTGGGGAAGCTGTGGCCGCGGCTGGGGGGAATTCTCCTGCCGCTCGTGGGGTGCTGTGGGTTTGGGGGATCGGGTCAGATCCCGCACTGAGCCCTGTCCTGCGGGGTCTCCGCTCTCCAAAGTACAGCCCGGGGCTGCGGCTCCGACGGCTCGGACCGCCCGCCAATCCCCCAAATAGCCCTGATATTCCCCGCTCCAGGTGTGCCCGTAAATAATAGGTGATGAAGCTGTATAACAAAGTCGAAATTCCGGAGGGGTTTGTCTGGGGCATTATCGAGGATATCCACATAATGGTAATAATAAAATCAAGCCCCTATCTCCTTTTTTGCAAGTGTTCCCTTTCTTCGCAAAGCGATTTGGGACCCACCTCTGTGAACAATGCAGCGGGTTAAAGTGTCCCGCGAACCTGGGGATCCATTAACAGGTCAAAAAATCAGCAGGTGGTCACAGGGGAATAATGCTACATACTGAAAATTAGCATTTCCACAAAGGGCTTGAAAATGCCCATTGTGCTGGATTGCTGCCATTAAAAATCGGATTCATTCTTAAAAATACAGTATCAAACTGCAACTTTCTTTTTTTTTTCCCCTCAGGGTGAAATTAGCCTGGATTTCTTTTAATTAAATCTCCGATTTGTGCGCTGAGCTCTGTAGAACTGGAGAAGGGATGTTGGACAAGGAAAGGCTGAAGAAGGGAAAGCCCAAGTTTTGTGGTGGTTTATCTTAGGTTTGATTTCGGTTGCCCGGAGCTGCTGTCGGGGACGGGCTGGCCCGGCCGGGAGCCCCGGGTGCGGGAGCATCCCCGCCGTGCCCGGGGTGCCGCAGCCCTGGCAAGGGGGAGAGGGTGCCGGGGGGCGGAGGGGGGGCGATGCCCGGCTTGTTTTTTCCTTTTACGTAGGTGAAACATTATATTCGTGGCAGGGATGGAGCCCTTTCGCCGGGCTCGGCGGCATGTGACGTTTTGACAGAGCTGCTGCTCTAACCTTTGCCTCCTCCTGCTTGCTGTGGGTGGTAAGTTGATGTCAGGCTCACAATTAGGACTCTCATGCAATTGACCTTGGCAGCGGGGTTTGTGCCGTTTAGCTCGCTCTTAAACACTGTACGAGTGTTAAGTGCGGTCCGGGCCGGCGCAGCTGCGGCCGGGGAGGAGCGGCCGCCGGGCAGGTAGGGACGGGCAGGGCGGTGGGCTCGGGGGGCCGCGGGCTCGGAGCCAGCCGCAGCCACGGCCGTGGCCGCAGATCGTTCAGCGGGGGATGCTGTCAGCTCAGGTGGGTGCCGGGGTGGCGGTGGCCCCGCCCGGGGTGGCGGTGGCCCAGCGGGGTCGGAGCGCGGGCCGTGAGTGCCCTCCACCGACCGGCCCCTGCACCTCCGGACAGCGAGCGCGGCGCTTCCCGGGGCTTCCGAGCCCCTCCGGGGCGGCCGGAGCGCGGCCGCGCCCGCGGGAGCCAGCGCCTCGGGTCCCCGCTCGCCCCGCGTGTTTTAGCGCTTATTTTGCCCTTCACAAGCGCTTATTCACCATGGTTTGTTCCGTCTTTGGCTGAACATCTCGCTTTAAGTTGTGCATAGGCTAAAGGGTGAGTCAGTAAGTAGATAATAAAATAATTAAAGCATTGAGAGAGAGCCTGTAAGCACGTGAAATGCTGAGTGTGGGTGTAACGCGTTTCTGCCTCGTTCTTGGGTAGAAAAACGCAGCTGATGAGTTCAGCGTAGAAAACATCAAGGCCTTTGGAATATCTCTGTAAGTTGTCAGTCGTGTGTTTTACTCAGGGAAGTGATTTTGTCACAGTTAAAATGCGTTAAATGGTGTTTGATAGTGGGAGAAGGGAGATTTGAGGCAGTGTAGAGTTCTTGGAAGCCCTCGCTTTGCAGCTGGGAGCAGGAGAAAAGCATCAGGGAAGCACGATCCTTAGAGCTACAGGGAGCTGATGGCACAGGGTTCATGTCTAGGACCCGGAGTGGACGGTTGCTAATCAATCCTCCATGAGTTAATTTAAACCGGGGAAGTGCATGGCTTTGTTAACCTTAAAGTAAAAGTAGCTGATCGAGTGTGGGCTGTGGGGAAAGTAAGCTCACCAAAGGTATTAAAACTGCTGAACAAAAAAGTGGGTAGGAAAACTTGAGTTCTGTTTCATCCCAGTTCAAGTAAAATAAAGTTGAAAAAAAAGTCACTAGTGGCTTAAATGAGTGGTAGACCAGCAGCACCCTTCTTGAAATCACATCAAACCAGATTCACTTCACTCCTTTTACTGTTTCCCTTAAAAAAAAATTAATTCCAACGGTGTGGATTTTATCAGCCTTCCTTGTCGATGACCGCCTTGTCCTACACAATAGTGGATTTTTTCCATCCATTTGCCAGTGATTCAGCCTAACCCCCCTGCTGGGTTTACTGCATTCTTCTAACTTATTGGATAACTAGATGCTGAGAGATAACATTCCTGAAATTCGGGGGTGGGGAGATAAAAAAAACACAGTAGAAGTCCTATCCCTGGGAAGCCTTTGGAGAGGGTTAAGTGAAGTGCACAAGGAATTGTTGTGGCAGGGCTGTCCTCGGTAAATCCGTGTACAGTCGGTGGGCAGAGCTGCCCTCCTGGCATGGAAAGCCCCGAGTTCAGACCGTTATTTTATTTTTGATAACTGCTGGGCTCGGGGGAGCTGAGGTGCTCTGATAGCAGCGCTGGGGGCTGGGGGCAGGAGGTAGTTACAAATCAGGATGATTTTCACAGAAGCTGTTGGGTTTTTTACAGAAACAGTCAGTTGCTCCTTTGTTATTCCAGCTACTATAAAATAACCCAGCGTCCTGCTTGTGAATTTATCTAAAACCCTTTCTGAGACAGGCCAAGATGTTATAGTCACTTTCTTTAAGGTAAAAAGGAAAATAATGCATTACTTCCCTATTTGACATGCAGCAAGTTGTTTCAAGCTCTGAATTGAATTTATTCAGAGCCCTAAGCTAATGCTTTACTGTCAGGGAAACTGGAAGCAAAAATACGTGACAGGGGCAGGGCTGCCAACCTCTGCCCACTGCTGCCCAGCACAGGGGCCTTCAGTTTACTGGAGTTTCTTTCTCTGAGATGGCAACTGCTGCTCAGAACCAGAAAAGTTACCAGAGTTCCTCAGAATTATGAAAATGAGGAGCGTGGGCTGTGCTGGAGATTGGGAAAGGGGCACTGAATTTAGTGTGATCTTATCAGCACAAAAGTAGAAAAATAAGTACTATCAAGGGAAAGGAGATAAATGATCGGATGCTTTGAAGCAGTTAAAGTTTGAGGGCTTGTCTAGACATTATCCCAGAATATCTCCTTGGGGGTGGGCAGCAGTGTTTGGTGCAGACATTTCTGTGCCACTGGAAAAAGTAAAAGCTATGTTTTAATATTTTGTAATGTGCAAACAGTGTAGTTCCGCCTGGGAGATGGGACTGAAAAAGCCCCAAACACTAAAGGATTTGGAAAAGAGATTTTCATGTTTTAGTGTATTCTATGAAATAGGAAAGTAGTCAAGTAAAGACCTCTCAAGTCAGTGTAGAGTAGTTCTGGAAGTTTGTCTTTTCTCAACACAGGTACTTTCTTTCCCATTATATCTGCTCAGACTCTTGCAAAACAAGTTTAAAATAATCTGTTCTTGATCCTGGTTGACTCTGTTGACCAAGTTCTGAGTTGCGTACTAGTTGTACTTGTCTGCAGGCTGGACTTCCCCGTACGTTTTTAGGGTTAAATCAGGTTTAGAGACATCACTTTAATGATATTTGGGATGGGAAGTGTGTGCTGCTATTCTTGTTTCTTTCACTTACGGGAGTTGTTTTGGCTGAAGGGGAAGTATGTTTGGGCTGAAGGGGAAGTGTTTAATTCTCCCTGTTTAAATAGGAGGCATCGAAACATTTTTGATCATAGCTGTGCTGAAAACTCCTTTCCTCCCCGTTCAAGGACTTGTGCGGATTTGGATTTATTGCTCTGCAGATCATAGCAGAACAGGCTCTGATACTTGCAAATTTTTGTGATTGATCAAGTTTATTTTTAAAAGTAAACTTTCACATGCACTTTGTGCCACAAACATTAAACGGTTGAAGGTTGCTTTGTTGAATACCACCCAGTGCCCTTGTTGAGCTAAGGAATGGCAAGGTTTGCAATATCCTCCCTCAGAGAGGTTTTACATCCCCTCAAGCAGAAAGGTCGAGTGCTCGAGTTGTCATCTGGACATGGCTGCCCTCCACGTACAGGACACTCCCAGGCATCAGATGTGTGGTTTGGCCACACCTTGCAAATCAAGGCTTGCAGAGTCCTGGCTTCACCTGGTCCAAGGGGATGGGCTGGTGACGTGGGACTGGAGCCGGGACTGGAGCCAGGACGGCTGGGCAGGACAGGTGTGTGACAGCGTACCCGGTGTGCTGGGGCTCTGGGCAGGACACGTGTGTGCCACCATTCCCAGTGTGTGCTACCATTCCCAGCGTGTGCCACCATTCCCGGTGTGTGACAGTGTACCCGGTGAGCTGGGGCTCTGGGCAGGACACGTGTGTGACACCATTCCAGGTGAGCCAGGGCTCTGGGCAGGACACGTGTGTGCCACCATTCCCAGTGTGTGACACTGTACCCAGTGAGCTGGGGCTCTGGGCAGGACACGTGTGTGCCACCGTTCCCGGTGTGTGCCACCATTCCCGGTGTGTGACAGTGTACCCGGTGTGCTGGGGCTCTGGGCAGGACATGTGTGTGCCACCATTCCGGGTGAGCTCCACTGGGGCTGTGGGAGGTGAAGTTACTGCAGCCTTGGCGCCCATCAAAGTTCGAGCAATTACCGTGATCTCTGGGATGTTTCAGCTGATGGGGGCTGGAATCTGGCTGGAGCCCGTCCCGCTTCCCCCTCCCTGGGAGGTTTTCCCTCCTGAACGCTCCTGCCCTGAGTACTGCCCTGCCTCAAGCTGGGTGTGAGTTTGTTTGAAGGATGGCAAGGCTGAGCAAAAACATCCTGTTTTGGTTATGATTTCTCTTAACGTCTTCCAGTTCAGATATTTCCCCGAATTATTTTTTTTGGTCCACGTGCAAATTCTGCTCAGTCTAAGCTGTGGGGTGCTGGTGGTGGAAGGGCAAGAGCAGATTTGGAGTCCAGCTTGGCTTTCCCTGCCCTTTCCCCGAAGTGGGTGAGTTGTGGATGCAGCCGAACAAGGCCTCCTGCGAGCATCGGAAGTGCCTTGGTCTGGTTTTGCAAGCAGGACTTGTTACTTGTATTATATTTTAATAATCATCAGTATCAGTGTGGGCTCATACTCGTGTGTGTAGTCCTGGACTTTAATAATGTCTTCTTTGCTACTGTGTCCATTAGAGATTATTTTCGGGGTGTGTTTGCTTTCGAAGGATTTACGAGCTAATATTGGTGCTTTGGTTTTTTGTCAGTCCTCTTGGCTTGTAATTAATGTCGTAATGGCGGAGTGAAAGTTGCTTAGACCTGGACAATTATGAATTGCTCAGAATTCCTGTGTTAACGCTCTTGTATGAATTTGAGAGATGGTTAAGAAAGAATTAGGAACTGAAGTGCAAACACCAAATAACTCGTGTGGTGTTTTGCTCAGTGCTACGATGCTTCCTCTGTCTTCCTTGTGTTCCTTTTAATCTGTGTTGCAGGTGCTGCCTTGCAGAACTGTCCCGGGTTTTTTTACCTGTATAAAGGGATTTGGCATAAATCTCTTTTCATTGAGCTTCCTGAGAGTCCTTTTATATTATGTTTTTTCTTGTAAACTGAACTGAGATGCAGGTTTATTTTGGAATGGAATTATGCAAAGGAATTGGCATCAAAACAAAGAGCAGAACTTCAGATTGATCTGCAAACTTGATGCCAGTCTTGTATCTTTAATTTGCAGTTCAGGTGGAGTTGGTGATCGTAATAGTGAATACTTGGTCTAAATCTAGCAATTAATAATGTGACTTTCTTTTATTTTAAGGGAGTCCACAAGACGTCCCAGGTGATAGAGATGGTGAAATGAGTTCCAAAAGGTGCCGCACGGAGGAAACCAAAATCTGTGAGAAATGCTGTGCAGAATTCTTTGTTCTCTCTGAATTCCTTGAGCATAAGAAAAATTGCACTAAAAATCCACCTGTTCTAATCATGAATGACAGTGAGGGAACAGTCCCCCCTGAGAGCTTCTCTGAGGCCTCTCTGGGGACCTTCCCAGGTGACCGGATGGACGGCAGGACACGCAAGGACATTCAGGCAAAGGGCTGCACTGGTTCTGTGGAAAAGAGAGAAGGAAAAATGGATGCTGAATCAGTAGGAGGAATGTACCTTAAAATAGAACCCCCCCTCACGCCTGCGGCGCCCGGCCTAAGCTATCTACCAAAACCCAAAGTACCAAACACTAACGTGACTTTGCAGACGATCCGTGGCACTAAAGTGGCCGTGAACCAGCGCACGTCCGACGCCATCTCTTCCTCGGCAGCCGGTTTCAATGCCATCCCCATGATCCTGGAGCAGCTCGTGTGCTTGCAGCAGCAGCAGCTCCAGCAGATCCAGCTGACGGAGCAGATCCGCATCCAGATTGCCATGATGGCTCCCCACGCCCTGCACCCCTCCATAGCAGCTGCTACTGACCCACTCAAAGCTCTGGGCGCCCACATGTCCCAGCAGCTCTCGGCTGCTGTGGCTCTAATCGGACAGAAAGCTGGAAGCCAGAGCCTATCACTGGAATCCTTGAAGCAAGGAAAACTACCTCATTCTAACACTGGCATTGCAGCCGCCAGCTCGCTGGCTGCTGGGCTCTCCTCCTCCTTCCCCCTGAAGCCCGAGGGCAGCCGAGGCCTCCCCGGCTCCATCTCTCAGTTCCCAAATCCTTTGCTACCTCAGTCCTCCGGCTCAGTCATCTTCCAGAACCCGCTTTCGGCCGTTTCGTCTGTGATGGATTCCTCAAAGAAGGGGAAGGGGAAACCCCCCAACATCAGCGTGTCTGAAAGCAAACCGAATGCAGAGGAGCCCTTCTTCAAACACAAGTGTAAATTCTGTGGGAAGGTCTTTGGCAATGACAGTGCCCTGCAGATCCACCTCCGCTCCCACACTGGGGAAAGACCCTACAAATGTAACATCTGTGGGAACCGCTTCACGACCAAAGGAAACCTTAAAGTGCATTTTCAGCGTCACAAAGACAAGTACCCCCACATAAAGATGAATCCTTACCCGGTTCCTGAGCACCTGGACAATGTTCCCACTAGCACTGGAATCCCATATGGGATGTCTGTGCCGCTGGATGAGTCCAACCTGATTGTGGACAGCAAACCTCTCCTAACAACCCTGCCTACCTCTGCGGCCACCGGCGCACCTCAGACCATGTCCAGCCTGGCAGGCATCAAGGAGTCTCTGCCCGGTGCATTCTCAAGTGAGCTGCAGTCCAGGCCCTCTCCAGAAAGCGAAGGTGGCTCCTCCTCGTCGGGGGCGGTCGGTCACGAGTCGGGAACGGAGCAGAGCTTGAGCTCACCACAAGCTACCTGCAGCGTGAGCATCTTCCACGTAAGTGGGTCAAATGAGCAAGGCTCAGAGACATCAAAGCTCCAGCAGCTGGTTGAAAATATCGACAAATCCACTGCTGACCCCAACGAGTGCCTGATCTGTCACAGAGTGCTGAGCTGCCAGAGCTCGCTCAAAATGCATTACCGCACCCACACCGGGGAGAGGCCATTCAAATGCAAGATCTGTGGCCGTGCCTTCTCCACTAAAGGGAACCTTAAAACTCACTATGGTGTCCACCGGGCCAATACTCCCTTGAAGATGCAGCATTCGTGTCCAATTTGCCAGAAGAAGTTTACAAACGCCGTGGTGCTGCAGCAGCACATCCGCATGCACATGGGCGGGCAGATCCCCAACACCCCGATGCCAGAACCCCCCTGCGACAGCGCCGAGGTGGATCCTGCTGTGCCTGAGAAGAACGGAGACATCGGTCGCCCGGAGGAGATCCTGGAAAGCATAGACATGGAAGAGGACATGGACTCTCAGGATGGCCCCAGGAGTTCTTCCAAAGCTCCTACTCCATATGATGCACAATCAGAGTCGCCCGCCGCGGCCGCCGCCTTCTCTGGGGTTACAGCACTGGAGAATCAGATGAAGATTGGCACCTCCTCACTGAATCTGCAGCGGCAGAGCAGTCTGAGGTCCAGTGACAATGGCTCAGCAGAAAGCGATGGCATGACAAACGATTCATCCTCTGTGGCAGGAGACCCCGACTATCAGAACGGCCGGAGCCCCGCTGCCTCCGAGTCGGCGTCGCTGCAGGCGCTGTCCCCAGCCAACAGCCAGGCTGAGAGCGTGAGGTCAAAGTCACCTGCCTTCAACAACCAGGAGGATTCAGGCACGGGGAATAAGTCAGAGGGTCCTGAGAGCGCTCCTGCAGAAATGGAGGGGGTTGTGGGAGCTCTGGATTTAACGTACGGCAATATCGGTCGGAAGGTCATTAAAGAAGAGCCTGGGCTACACTTTGCGAATGGAGAATATGGTGAGTAATGCGAAATGCTGGCAGTGATTTGGGGTGGGGCAGTAGGAAATCAATCTCTAGAAGGACCAACAGGAAACAACTTCCTCAGCTTTTCCCTCTTCCTGCTCCTCTGTTTGGATAAAGGCATAGGCCCTGTAAAGTTTTCCTGACTAAGTCAGGCCCAAAATTTAAAGGCTTAAGTGCTGTGATCTCGTGCAAGGTCCTAAAAATTAATAGAGACTGTGCCCTTGCTATCTTTCATGGGCTCACCTGGTATCTCCTTACAGCTCTTTAAAGATACACATTTGTGTTTCACAGGAAAACTGCTTATTCCAAGAGGATGATGTGGAAACTCTGAATTCATTTGTGATGTTTTCAGGCTCGCTGAAGTTAGATTTGACCTGAAAGACTTTCTGTCTCATAAGCTCACCAACAAACACAGGGATAAAGTGATTTGTTTTGGGGTATCCTAGGAAGTGTGGTGGGCTCTGCAGATGTGCCCTTCAGGCACATACAGCTTCAAAGGCAGGGTCTTTGGAGTGTTAGCCAGGCTTAAGCTTGGAAGCAGGATGAGGTTGGGATAAGCATCACCTTTGCTTTCTTTCCAGGTCGAAGCAGTATTCCAGCCGCTTTTGTCAGAGCGCCGCCAGCCCTGATTAAAATGGAGCTGCCCAGCGATCGTCCCCTCAGCACTGGCCACTTCATTGGCCCTCCAGCTCTGTCCCCTGGGGTCGCCCCTCTCCTGGTGCCACGCCCCAAGTTCTGCCGTCCTGCCAAACAGCACATCTGCACTACCTGTGGGAAGAACTTCTCCTCTGCCAGCGCCCTGCAGATCCACGAACGCACCCACACCGGGGAGAAGCCCTTTGCCTGCACCATCTGTGGGAGAGCCTTCACCACCAAAGGAAACCTGAAGGTGGGTCCTGTCGTCCTCTCCTTTATCTGTGAAACTCATACTAGAGGTGGAAAGAACTTACTTTTAGTTCCTCAGGTACTTCTCTTTGACTCTTGTCTCCTTCCTGAGTTTCTCCACACAATTTCTTGTGTAAGTGTTACTGAGATCACCCACAGGTCTTTGCTACTGTCCTTGAGTTTCCTCTTGGGATGGAAGGGGAGGCTTAGCCCTCGCTAAGCAGATTGCTTTGTTTTTTAACTTGGATTTGGATGTGTCAAGACATGAGCATTTCATAGACTGAGTGCTACGAAATGCTGCCTGCAGAGTAAATGCGTTACACTGCACTGCTTGAAATTTAGTGAGATGAGGAGGGATAAACCAGGATAATCCTGAGATGGCACAAAGTGCTTGAGGATTGTGTCTAAGCAAGCGCTGAAGAAGTGCCGCGAGTCTGTCCTTCTGCCAGATGAATCCATTTGCCCTGTGAGGGACTCAGCTCCCTCACTTGCACAGAGGCTTCTCCCTCCCTGTGAGAACCTTTTCAGGCTCTTCAGTCCTCTTGCCTAAATGCTGATGGGGAGAGAAAATACTCTGCAGTGTGTGAGCAGTGCCTTGCTGGAAGCACCAGCAGAACGTGGTGTGGAAGATTTCAGCTTAGGTGAACCTCTCTGCCAAATTACTTGGTGGTTTTTTGCATTACCCAGTACTTTCCTCACTGTAGTCTGTTTACAGCAGATAACGTGGCTTCTGTTTGGGCAGAGAGAGGGGTGTCTTTGCCAGCACCGCTTGTTCTAAGTGTAAATCACAGAGCCATGGTGATGTCAGGCAGTGGAATGACTGTGTCTGACACATGCCAGGAAGGGAACTTTGACAAGAGAGCTCTCCAGCTTAAATATTTACCTGAATGCAAATGGAGCAAGCCTGACTTCTTTGGGCAACTTGGCTGCAAGCAAAGTAGAATTTGGGTACACCACAAAAGAGCTGCAGTACTAACGATTCTCTTTGCTTTCCCTCCTCACCGGAAGGTCCATGTAGGAACCCACATGTGGAATAACTCAGCCAGGCGGGGGAGGCGGCTGTCCATCGATAACCCCATGGCCCTGCTGGGGAACGACCCCAAGAAGGTGTCGGAGATGTTCCCCAAGGACATCATGGCGCCCTCGGTGAGCATCGACCCCGCCGTGTGGAACCAGTACGCGGCCGTGCTCAGCAACGGCCTGGCCGTGAAGACCAACGAGATCTCGGTGATCCAGAGCGGGGCCCTGCCGGCCCTGCCCGTGCCCGTGGCCGGGGGCTCGCCCATGAACTCTGCCGCGGCCTCCAAGGCGGACGGGGCCCAGGCCGGCGCTGCCTCTGACGCGGAGAAGGCCGCGGGCGCTGCTGCAGACAATGTGCCAAAACACCAGTTCCCTCACTTCCTGGAGGAGAACAAAATTGCTGTTAGCTAAAGACTCTAGAGGAATTGACCTACAGAAAGAACAAATATATATAGACACAAACATATATTTTTAAGAGATTCCACTTCAGCCTCCTATTTTCCTATTGACGTGCAAATGATTTTATGGTTGTCTTTGTAAGAGTTGCCCAGAGTACAATCATGATATTGCTTTGCAAATAGTAATTAATAAAGAATAGGATTTCCTTCTATTTGGAAAGATGCGGGTCTTGCAAAGTAGTTCTTACGTGTGACTTTATAATGTGTACAGCCTTACAGAAGTTTCTACAACTTGAAATTCCAAAGGTTAGAATATTTACCTCTTTGTTTAGAGTGATAATGGGGGTTTTGAATAGAGTGGAAACAACCTACTGTTGATGGAAGAGCTTCTATTTACTGATGAGAAATGGAAACTATTAATGCGGGTAAATATCCTAGAATGTCTGCCACCCTCTTAGAAAGAATTTTTCTGTTTGGATTTTTGGCTCTGTGTGGTTTGTGAATGTACTTTTTCTTAATAATGGCTATAAAAACGACAAAGTTGGTGGGTTTTTTTTAATACCTTTTTTTTTGCCTCAGAAGTTTTATGAAAAGCAAGTTGCTGTTTTTCTTTAGTCACTGCTCCTAAGTAATTAATTCTTTGTGTTGTTGACTGCTGCTTATTTAATACTACTACTAGGACAGTCCTTCAAGTATAGTGCCAAAATTCCTGCTTCCAAAGATGTGCAGTTTTTCCCAGATGTTTTATTTCAATACCGAGAGCCCCAAACGAGCATGGGTGGGTATGTATATACTTTTTGTTGTTGTTGTTTTGTTTCCTCTTCAAAGGGAAGACTTGCCTTGGGAAGTCAGGTCTAAAAGCTCTGCAAGGAATCTCAGGTGACTGTTGCAATTTGCCATGGGAACTGGCTTCCTTAGCAAGAGACTTTTTGGTTGTTTTTTTCTTTTCGTTTGGGTAATTTAGGAGATCAGTCTGTGTAAACCTGTATTTAAATATGAAGTATTCATGCTTAGGTTAAATGTTTTGTGGGTTTTTGGATGGCATTCCTACTCTGGTCATTAAGGGTTTTTTGGTGGTCTGTGAGCTTGCATGCCACCAAAATGATAATTAATGATCCATGTGTGTTGTATGAAGGTTGCTGGGATAGTCATCTGGATTCTAAGTTATCTACCTCATTTTTTCCTTTTGTAGTTGTAGTGTCTATTTTTCTAATAATGACCACTGTAATGACTGAGATTCAAGCAGATGCTTCCATGCACTATGTGAAACCAAAACCTGATGTATTATTAGTGGAAGCACCTGAAGAGTTGCTGGACTGACCTTTCGCTATTCCTCGAACGCCTGCTGGAACTGGATGTGTGATGGGATCTGAACCAGGCTGCAAAGGGAGCATTTGGTGTGGAAGGACTGAAGGATGGAAAGAAACCTGGCTGTTGACTGCAGGAAATCTTCCAAGTCCAGTCTCTGCTGTGGAAGGCCCCAAAAATGCAGATTACCAAAAGTTTGTGTAATGTTGTTGCACCTAAATCTTGCTTATGATCTCTGTATGCCGAGTTGTGCCTTTCCTGCTGGACTTGTGAGTAAGAACATACCAGTACCTGTTTACACTGTAAAATGGATATTGTTACATAGACCACGCAAAAGGCATCCCAATTGTCACGTTTCTACATTGTGAATGTATGACTTCTGAGAACTCTGTAGTTTTTTGAGTATCTACTGATGCGTTTCTGTTGACATTTTTTGAGAATAAATTTTGGGATGGCTTTTTCACACTTGGTGCTTTAATTTTTCTGTCAAAAAGCTTTTTGTCTCCTGAAGAGTGAGTTCAAGAGGCAGCTTGCTGCTTCACTCCAGGGACCTGAAATCCATGAGCTAGAGTTAGGCTTTAGTTCATTACTTAGAACAACAGGAACTGGGAAGCTGTGGAGGAGTCCTAGATCCATTCCTTAGGAACAGCTGGGGTTTGATACAGGGGTTGGGACGTGCCAGGGATGTTGATTTCCACACTAGAATAGAATGACAGGAATACGTGCAATCATTTTTGTACTGTGATCATCCTACAAAGGGAAAAAGAATATTAAGTTGTCAAATTGCCAGTGCCTGAAGATGCTGGCTGCATAGAAAAGGGATAAATAACTTCCCCTAAAGAGCAAAGAAAAACAGTTCTGACAACAGCCCTGATAAAATGGGAAAGTGCTGAGATCCTGATTCTTGCAACCTCAACTCTACTAAAATGTATTTGGGCCTGGGGAGGTAACAGAGGAGGAAAAGGGGTGCAGAACCAGGGACCCGTAGAGCTGCACCTTTCCAGCATCAGAGCTGCCTGATCATGGTGCTCCTTGCTCGATCCTTGAGAGCGCAAGGAAAGGCAGAAAGCAAACACTTGTTCTCTCAGCTCTGCCACCAAGCTCTGAAGGAATGGAGAAAGGTGTAGAGAGGGCAGGACAAGTCTGAGGTCCTGGAATCTCTGTCCCTTCCAATGGTGGGGTGGATTTCTGGCCAAGCTGTGGGGCTCTGACTGCCTCTTCATTACCATCCATAACATAATTCCATATTCACGCCTCTGCTGCCTTTAGGTGTATTGTTCAGCAGGTTGGAAATTGAGGAGGGAAGGAGTTTTATAAAGCCTGAGTGCTGGTCCAGAAATTATGAGGAAACTGCTGGCAAAGCAGGACAGCAGAGGCTTTGGCAGGCAGGTGTGTGCTGTCCCTGCAGCTCGGGGGAATCGGGTCAGTCTGGGCTGAGCCTGCCTTGGCCGAGTGGGCAGCAGAGCCCAAACGCTGTGACACAGAGGCACTGCAGGGCTTTGCTCTCCAGGCCACGCTGTCAAGCGCTGGCTGTGCCCAAAGCTGTGTCAGCCCAGTGATAAGGCAGCTCCAGGCTGGAGCGTGGCAGGATCCCTGGCCAACCCACTGCCAGCAAGTCCTGGATCTTCCCTCAACACCTGGATAACAGGTAGGACCTATCTGCCCCCGTCCTCACAGCAGGAGCTGGGCCACAGGGACGTTTCTGCTGCAGGGCAGAGTGTTTCCAAAGCCAGCAGGGCTGGGAGTTACCTGCTCTCCCATGTGTGAGAGCTGAACCAACACCTTCTGAAAGTCAGTGTGGTGGAACTCCCCCACAGTGGCAAGTGTGCTCAGTTTACAGTAACGTTGCATCTTAACAACTAAAGGAGACAGCTGATTGTCTTCTGGCCTTTGCTGCTGTGAATCAGGAGCAAGTTTACAGAGCTCATGCAGCTGCAGCGGTGTGAGAGCAGAGTGAGCTCGGTCTGTGCCCTGTCTCTGCTCATTAGCCTCTCCTCTTGCCTAGAGGACTTTCTTGTTCTTGTTTGTTATTGCTTACTTTGCTCATCGCACAGGGGATTTGCAAGCTGTTGCTTTTGTGTAAGTAGCATATGTGCTTTATGTGCTTGCATGAGCTAAGGTAAAGGCTGGCTTGCTTATAAAAAAAAGAGTAAACACCAGGTACATTTGCTTTACCTTAATGCATTACCTCTAATATTCCTCGAAAGAAAGATTTATTTCAACCCGCCCTTTCTGTTCAAAGCTTCCCAGAAAGTCGATGGGAGCTTTGAGGAGGGGGTTTGTCTGACTGTGGTAGATAAGCAGCTCTGGGCTGAGCTTGGTGGGGCTGATTTGCCTTTCCACAGCTGGCAGTGGGGAGGTGGGAGCCGGCCTGGGCTGGTAAATACAGCGTGGAGCAAAGGGTAAATAACCATGGAGCTGGGATCAGCACAGGGGAAAGGACCTGGCTGAGGTGCTTGAACTGATGGGATGGCAGAGAGGGGCTGAAACAAAGGAAAAGAGGTGAGTATTACATGAATTTTAAATTTTTTTTGCTGTTGAAGGCCATGGTGCTCCCTGCAGGGTTTGCAGTCTGGAGTCAGGGAAGGTGATGGTTTCTGTCTGCAAAATAACAGCGTAGGCAGAAAGCTGCCTTGGTGTCTGTGATCCCAAGAGGTTCCTGCTCACAGCTGAGGCTTTCTTGGTGCTTTTCTGTGCTGTGTGCTCAGCCCAAAGGGCTCCTCTCTGCCTGTCCTTCCCCTGCCTCCCTGCTGGCCGCTGTGTGCTGAGTGCTGGGCTCACGTGTCTGACTTCAGCTCACATTCACCACTGACCTAGAAAAGCTCCTGGCACTGCACAGCCACAGCAGGACGGGAAACAGCTCAGAGGCAGAGAAAGAACCAGCAATTACACACTCCTGGAGCCCATTACCCTGCTATCTATTTTGTTATCGTAGCTTCTGTTTTGTGCACTTTGAGTTAATTGCAGATGAAGGGCAGTGTTCTTTGCAACATTTTGATTACTGTTGGTGCTGTCTGGTTTATTGGGAATCTTGTTTGTTATTGCCTGTTATAAGTGATTTTGTGCTGGACTTCTCAGCCACTCTCTGGCAGCATCACTCTGGTTTTAAACTTCTTTATTAGCATCTCTGCTTGTCACATCTCACAGGTCAAAGATTCACTTCTCTGACCCAATTACTTCGTGCAGAAAATGAAGTCTCAAGGTAGAATGAGAACAGGTGGGTCTCATCACGGGCCTTATTTTCCATAGTTGGTTTAGGCAAAATCCAGACGTGACTAAAGGTTTGTGTAAGCATCTCTCTAAAGAAAACTAAAACCCAAATCAAGTGAAAGTCACAATATCTAGTGCTATTAAATATATATGTATATTTAACTTGTCCCAGCCCAGAGCACTGAGTGCCACCTCCAGCCCTTCCTTGGACACCTCCAGGGATGGGCACTCCAAACCTCCCTGGGCAGTTCCAAGGCCTGAGCACCCTTTCCAGGAAGGGGACAAAACTGAGCAAACTGAGCTGACCAAAAGTCCACGCACTCAGTTTATGAACCCATGAGAATCTGAGGGCCAGGTATGCAAACCAGGGTGTGTTGTGAACAGGAGGTGATGCAGGGGGAATGTATGGGGAAAAGAATGGTAAATAACCTGTATTCTCAGTGTAGTAATATAGAACCAGTCCTGAAATCTTTTATTTACATGCTCTTCCCAGATACTCACTGGCTTTGCAGTCCTATGCATGTGAGGATGTTTTTAAATCAAGTTACCTGGGTTGGCTTTACAGCCCTTCAAAGTCCTGTTGATCCACTTGGCAAAGTTTGTTTTAGAAAAATCTGTCTCCATGCAGTCTAGATGTTCAGAATACCAAACATAACTTTTTTTTCTTTTTTGATACACTGGTTGGGGTTTTTTTCCCACGAAACCAGTTTGATTACTTAGGTCTTTAAAGTTCAGCACACATTCAGGTGATTTGCTGCCTCAGGGTACCTAAATTTCTGTATGTATTAGAAGTACTCCACCCCTTGCAACTCACAAAGTCCAGATTTGAAAAACATCAAATTCCTTCACTACTTATTCTTCTGTTTCCCCCTCAATTCTTCCAATCTTAAATGACAAAATAACTACATTATGTAGGGTTTTTTGGGTTTGGTTTTTATTTTTTATAAAAGTCGCAAATATAAAATGTGTAACAAGTATTTTCAGTTTATAGCTTTACTTTTTTTATCACACTCACAGGAGGTGTAACACAAAAACAATATGGCAAGAATTCACAGAACAGCTACAGCTAATATCCAGATCATTTCAAGAACTAACAAAATACAAATATAAAATGCAAGTGGGAGTTTATTTGTCTAGAAAGCCTTTTTCTTTCTTCATTTCTTAAGCTGACAGCTGTCCTAGCTGAACGACAGTTTGACTATTATGGTTTTAAAAATTAGGTGCTAAAGGGTTGTTTTCTTCTTGATCCACAACATATAATTATGCGAGGAAGAAAAAGATCCTACACAAGGACTGCACTTCCTCAGAGCAGCGTGAGCAGTATCTGCTCTGAAACTTCATTATGAGAATGCCAAATGTTCTCTGCATAGCAGAGCCCATGGCAGTAGGAGCTTTATTGTAGTTTCCCTTAGCAAGTGTTGATGGATTTATGGAGGGCTTCATTAAATATAGGCTTAAAGGATATCCGCTATCGCCCACTTGTCAAAAGCCAAAATAATATCAAAGCCATCCGTGCAGCTCCGAGCTGCAGGTGTTAACAGTGCATGATAATCTGGGAGTGTTTAACTCCCCAATTAATCGCAGTAGTCTTGTCTGAGCTCAGCCCTTTCAAAGATAAATTTCCAAGATGAATGCATCCCGTGGAGGCTGAGGGCACACGTACAATGATCCCACCCTGCCGAAGGTTCGTGCTGTGCTGTCCCAGCCCGGGGTTGTGTTTCCCTGCCTCTCGAATGCTCCTTTCCCGGCGGTGGCTCCGCGCCTGCGGAGCTGAGCCCGGGAATGGGCGGCTTCTGCCGGTTTGCTCTGATTTTGAGGGATTGAATGCCACAGTCCAGGCCTGTTTCAGTGCTGCCTCGAGGAAGAGTGACGTTTCACAGCACCAAACCCACCTCTTTGCCTGTCACTGTGGGAGTCAGTCAGGAGCACGGGGAATTATCCCAGTGTAGGAGCCGAGTGCTGCACGTTTGCCCTTAGCAACCAAATCCCTTCCCCTGCCTTCCTTACAAACGGGGCAGCTGCAAACACAGCCCTGAAACAAAGCTCTGAGTACCATGTGCAACGGGCTCTGCTTTCAGACAAAGGAGGTGCACCCTGGTGTTTGTAAAACATGCACTTATGGAATCAGGTAATAACAGGTACGAAGAAAAATGGCACAACTCAGGCTGTCTGTGGAATCATAAACATTTTGTTCAACCAGTCACACACCTTTAGTCTGAGCCAACTCCTTAGATGTCAGAATTCTCTATATTTTCTCTAATTTGTCAGAATTCTCATGCTTAGCAAAAAAAAAATAAACCCAAAAGTAGTTTCAAAATTGAATTAATCTTTCAGCTTATAAAAAGTCAAACAGGTTATTATTATTATTGTTATGACCTTCCTCTGTGTACATCAGGGAAAAAAAATAGTCCTATGCATAAAAAGCTCAATCATTTATTTAGTAGCACAGCTATAATGGAATAAAATTTATAGCATATTGTGCTAAGAAGGTAATGAGTACAGTTTGCAAATGCATTGTCAGAACCACCAACCCATTGTTTGAGTGGGAAACTGGCACCAGGACTGACTTGCTCCTTGAAGGACTACGGGCACACCCCCAAACACCGTTTATTGACACGTTCTTTGATCAGTGGAGCTGAGAGACCTGGATGCGTTTGAGGATCGGTGGAGCCCCGGAAGGCCTCAGCTGTGGGTGAGGGGGTGGTGTCACGGGCAGAGAGCAGGAGGCAAAGCCCCGGGGACAAGGAGGGGACAGTGCTCTGCACCACAGAGCTGCAGGGCAGCAGTGGGGGAGAAAGGCAAGAGATAAGACAGGAAAAGCTTCCTAAACCAGTGGGAACCGCTATGGCAGAGGCTGATGGACACAGGAATTTCTGGTTTGATTAAGATGCGCCTGGAGCCTGTCCATAGGCTGGGCTTTGCCAGGATCAGCTTCCATTTGTCTTTGTGAGCCTGAACATCATCAGGCCATGGGAGACTTGGTCCATAAAACATAATCCTACAGGCAAAGCAGGTGTGCTTGTGCTGCCTGCTCGGGGAAAAGGTATTAAATCATCCCAATCAACAACCTGGTACTTCCGTCCAACTCTTTGTGTTAAAAATGGGGGCTCAGCCTTGGACTTGCCAATAAATCATTCCTGGGTTTGAAACGGGATTTATGATGTGCAGTGATGAGAACAGTGACAGCACCTGATGAACTCTCCCTACAGCACAGCCTCAGAGGGGGCCAAGTGGTCCAGCTCTGGTTCTAAGACAAATCACTTGGTGGAAGGAGAGCAAGGAGAAATAGAAAACTGCTTGCTCTGCTGTTAATTTAATCATCTAGGGGAAAGAAATCCTGGGAGAAAAAAACCCATAGATAATGATTTAAAATTATGGAAAATAACTCAGCTCCTTTTAATTAGCAGTGGTGCAGTATGAATTCTAGAGCTTGCAGGGCTCCTTTGTGAGCCTCAAGTTCTGTGCTTGCAAAAATAGAGCATCAAAGCAAGCCAGTGGCATCAGAAAAAACCAAAATAGGTTTTATTTCACTTGATTTAACAAATCTAACTTCTCAGTCTGAGGCTGGAGGTTTTCCCTTGGGCATTCCTTCTCAATAGGAGAATGAAAATCAAAGGCTTGGAAACCAGGAGAGCTCATACCTGCTGTGAGTGCTGAGATCACAAGTGCAGTGTTTCCAGCAAAGCAAATGTTATGCCAGAAATATGTAAGGGAGTGGGTCTAGCCCACTGGGCTACAGCCCGGTCTAGATCCTTCAGAGTGATTTTCTAACTAAAACTCAAAAGTGTCTCAATACAAGGCAAAAATCAGAGCACCCGTGGGGGAGGCTTTGAACGTTTGTTTGGCTCCTCAGAGGCTGCGTGAGTCTGCAGGCTGCGGGGCATCCCTCTGCTCCTCCTTTGGGATTACTGGGACTGAGTCACCTTGCAACAGTCAGTGGTTTCATCTCCCATGCTCTTGGATGTTGGAGTTGGGCAGGAATGATGTGGAGGAAGTTCGGCTGCTCCGTGTAAAGGAGGGATGTAATTAATTTCTGTCTGATCACAAAGATATCAAGGGCCAAAATGTGTTGCTTAAAAGAATGTTGGATGTTTTAAAACCCAGTGCCACTTCCACATCAAAGCAAGTAACAAATGGCATTTGATAAGTTTTATTTTAATCGAGGCTGGAGGCTCAGACTGGCATTTCAGCCTGTACAGCATTAGGGCAGTGGGTTTGAGGCAATGGTGTGAGTAGTTTTGGTTAAGTACAAGGTCCTGTTTAGCGTCTTCAATTGCTCCTTTTATTAAATTATAATTTGCAGTGAATTCTATCATCATATCCTTTCTCATTAAAAAACCCAAATGTTAAATATGAGAAAAAACAGAGTAAATGTGTTTCATGAGCCGAAGTGTTTGTGGGAGAGGGGATTTCTGTTTCTACTTCAATTGTCTCCATGAGGGGGTAAGAACAGTAGATTGGGAAATAAGGAATTAAAACATGGTATTACTTAATTGAAATACAGCCTAAAAGTCAGTCCTACAAACACTTTTTGTAGTAAGCCCAATTTAGGATGGCATTGGAAATATCTGCCTAAAAAGTCTCAGTACAGGTGCCTGAAACTGGTGTAACTCTTCATTGTGTTGCTGAAATGTCCTCATTGCAAAATGTCAGGATGACTCTGCTTCAACTGTAAGGAAAAAAATTAAATGACAGTTGCAGTTTTTGTGCTGGTGTAATCCACAGTGTAACGAGATGCTTGAAATCATAAACAGACGTGCTGGAGCAATTTGTGCCTAAACTTGCAGAGGACATCTGAATTTTTATCCAGAAATGGGCGTTGTGAGGAGTGGGTGAAGGTCACTGAGCAAGCAGGGTGCAAGCAGCAGCAGCAGCATAAATCCCAGTCCTGTAACGCGGGTGGGGAGTGGTAGAGAGGAGGGGAGCTCAGCCCCGCGGCTCCGCGCTGGCTGCAGAAGGCAGAGGAGGCGCGGGGCGTGGTGCGGGCCCTTGGCCGGGGGTGAAGGACAGCAGGGCTCAGCTGCGGAGGTGCTGAGGCCGACAGAGAGCGGGAAACGAACACGGGGCGCCGGGGGAAAGGGGCAGGATGGGGTTAAGGGCAGAGCAGGTGACGGCCGAGGGCAGGGCGGGGCAGGGCGGGGCTGCCCTGCCCGGTCCGGGGCGGAGCGGACCGGACCCCACCCGAGCCCAAGGACCCGCCGGATGCCGGCGCTCGGGTCGGGCCGGCGGAGCATCACGCGGAGCCGGTGCGGCGGTGCCCGGTGCGACGGGGAGCGGCGCGGAGGCGGAGGCGGAGGCGGAGCCGGCGGGCGGGGCGGGCGCGGCACCTGCGTGCTGGGAGCCGGCGGCGCCGGGCCGGCCCCTCGGCGGTGCCGCCAGACGGCGGCGGCCGGGCTGGGCGCTGCCGGGAGCGCATCCCCCGCTCCGCTCCGCTCCGCCCCGCGGCCGCGGCCATGACCGACAACATCCCGCTGCAGCCGGTCCGGCAGAAGAAGCGCATGGACAGCAAGCACCGCGGCGGGTGAGGGAGGCGGCGGGGGCGGCGCGACCCCCGGGGCGGCGGCGGGGCCGCGCTCGGGATGCGCGGGGCGGGGGCGGCGGAGGCGGCCCGAGCCCGGGCAGGAGGAGAAGGAGAGGAGGAGGAGGAGGAAGAGGGGGAGGCAGGCGGGCGGGCGCTGACAGGTTGTTCCTGACGCCATTGCCGTGGCACGCCCGGGCGCCGGGCAGGATCCAGCCGGGCTGCGGGAGCGGGGTGCGGGAGCGGGGACAGCCCTGGCGGGGAGCGGCTCGGCCCGGCCGGCCTTCAGCGCCGGAGCCGCGGGCACAGCGAGGCCCCTCAGCCGGGGGTCGCGGCCAGGCGGGGCAGCAGCGCCCGGAGGGGCCGGGCCGGGCGGGGGCCGTGTCACCGCGGCCGTGTCACCGCCGCCGCCGCCCGCCCGGCTCCTGCTTGTCATCATCCATCCCCGCTGTGGCGCACGGCCGGGGCTGGAGAATGCCTCGGCCTCGGCTGGGGAAGAGCGCTGGACCATCGATGGTGTGTGTAACAAAGGCCCCGGCTCCCATTAACTGTATCAGCACAGCAACACAATATCCTTGTGTGCCATGTTGCCATAGCCCGAGTGTGCGATGCGTCCCTACCGGAGACGTGTGTATGTATTTATACCGGTATTCCCGTGCAGGAAGTTTCATAAGAAAAATGGTTTTCCAATACTCTTCCATTATGAAATTGCACCACTGTGCAGACAGGTTGGTTTGCACACAGCAGGGTGCACGTGGTATCCAAGTCACCTGGCTGTCAATTATCGCAGCATTTCATTTGTCCCTGGAGAATTTGGGTTTTTAAAATGTGGCAAGTGATGTTAGCAAAATAAGCCAAAATACTGACGGAAATCTTCACTGTTAGAACAAGGGGAAATACACCTGCTGGTTTATGTTTTTGGTCAGTAGTTTGGATTCAGATGCCTGTAACTGACATTGTTGTACATGGTTTATGCAGCGTTAGAATCATTCCTTGTTGCCAGCATTGTTTCTGGTACCTGCTGTGGCGGTATCCTCGCCAGGGATGGGTGTGTGATGCAGCAGCGATCCCCCGTGCCGGTGTCACCGCTGAGCAAGTGCCACAAGGTGCAGCCACCGTGGCCTTGTGTTTGGTGAGGTGATTAAAGGGAGCGGGGAGAGGTGAAGGCCTGGGAAATTTCTCAAAGCTCCTTGAATGATTTCTTTTCCTGGAGTTCTCTAATCTCCACCAAGAGCCTCGTGGGTGTTCTGATGTGGTTAGTGCTGCCTAGCAGAACCTGCCCTCAGCTAACCCAAGCTATGGTTCATTGCCTGTGGATTCTACCTGATTAGCAGCCACAGAGAGGGTTTCCAGTAGTAGCAAAAAGTTCCAGCAGCATGTGAAAAGAAGATTGCCTAGGGTTTTTACTCAATAGCAGTTGAAATAAATTGGATTTGGGGTTTCTATTTGGTGCAGTAACTGTTTGGGGGTGGGATTTGTCATATATGAGGAGCCCTTGTTTTAGTGATGTGATCTCTTGGTATTTGATCAAGTGATGGATAGCAAAGCATCAAAGTCAAGCCAATCCAAACCAGTGTTATAAACCATAGGAGAAATCATCCAGCAAGTTGGGAGGTCACTGGTGTCACATCCAGAACAGAGTCCTGGGAATCCTAAGCCATAATCAAGGCCTCCTCTCTTCTGTTCCCTCTGAGGAAAAACCCAAACAAAGCCTATCCAAGTTAGGCTCCTTGATGCATATGAAAACCCAGGATAAGCAAGTGTTGATGGGCTTCACGTTTCCATAGCCCCAACTGGTTTCTACTGCAGGGGTTCCCCCAGCAGTGGGGGTGAATTTTCAGACAGATTTTTGTCAGTGTGGTCTTCTGGAGTGGGGAGCAGATTTCCGGTCCTGTACTAAATGACTTCATAGAAATCTTCGTTTCAGTGAACCTAAAAGTGAGAAATGCCTAATTCACCTGTAGGGCAGGTGCCATCCAGCAAGGCTTTCATTACCCTCGGCCTCTGGCATGCTTTGAAGAGAAGCCAGGGAGGAACTGGCTCAGTAGCCCTGCAGAGATGAGTGACGGCTCAGACAGCTCAGGTCTGTGTCAGAGAGAAGCCGTGTGCCTAATGAACCAAGTGGGAGAAGTAGGGATCTGTTCCTGAGCACAACTTCAACGTGGCTCGTCCTTGCTCCCGTCAAAGGCTGAGCTCTGAATTCCCGTGCTGTGTGCCTTGAATTCAGCCGTGCTCACCCAGTGCTTTGCAGCGCTCTGCAAAGCCCTGTGAGCGCTGTGCCGGTTAGGAGGAAGGATGGCATTAATTGCAGCAGGACTGGTGGTGGGATGGGAGCGAGCCTGGGCTTCCCAGGGCCTCACCGTGCCGGGGAGGGAGCTGCAAGTTCCCCAAGTACCCCAGGTGCTCCGCTCAGCGCATGACACAAGTTTTCCCCTAAATAGCTGGTGGTGTCAGTCCTCAATCCTGCAAGGCTTCTTTTAAAGCAGCAAACTGCTGTGCTCATGCTGCTGCTGCCATGTAAAAGGCCTCGATCCAGAGCTGTGGGGGGAAGGAGAGGGAATGAGGCAGGGAAGGAGGAGCTTTACAGGAGCACTTCATCAGGCTGTGCCACTGTACGTGCCTGTGTACTTTGGCTCTGTTTAAAATGGCAAATTCCATCTCAGAGTCAACAGAGAGGGACGGCAGCTCCTGCCCCCGGTGTGCCTGTGTGGGTGTGCCTTGGCCCGTGCAGGGCTGGGGCTGGGCTGCCTTCCCACGCACAGGCTGGGGGCTGCGGGAACTGCAGCTCCCCCGGCCCCTTCCAGAGCCATCCCGGCTGCATGGCCTGCAACGGGAGTGTTCCAGAACGTTTCTCATGGAATGACTCATGTGGAGGTGCATAAAAGGGCAAGGTGGTCGTGCATGGCTCTTTAGCCATGGAAAATTTGTTCCCTGCTTTTGGAATAATGTCATGGTTTGTGTATTAAAGGTGCCAAGCATGGCCCGTGAGGGTCACAGAAACATCATCTGAGAAATGGGCTTGGTTCAGAAGTGACTAAATATGCCAATGAACTTCAGCACTAATTTGACCAATTCTACCTCAGTATTGCACAAATGTGGCATTTTTTTGCCATTGGGTTTGTTTTACATGGAAAATGTGCATGGAAGCATTTTTCATTTGATCTTCAAATACTTCTCCATGAAACACACTGCATTTATAAGTAAAACCTGCTTCTTGCTCGTGGCTGTTCATCTGGCATCTGACAGTCACTCTGCCCTGTTGCTGCCTCTTACCTCATCACTGGGAATGCGTTGTTGTAAGCAAATATAATCCCAGGTGAAGTGCAGAGCAGACCTGTTCTTCAGTTCCTCCCGTTCGCTTGGATCCCTGTGCAGATTAAGGGCAGCATCACTTACAGGACTCAAAGTTTCAGGTACAGTTTGCATCCAGAGAGATTCTGAGTGGTTGTGACTCTGTTTGAGGATTTGTGAGTTTGTTTCCTGTTATTATTTTTGCCAGGTTATGATTTAAAATGTGAATTGCACAGTGCTGTATCAGCTGCCCCATATAAGCTGACTTCATGTATTTTTCATGTTCTTTCTGTAAGGTGGTATTTTTTAAAAGTCCGTGGTTTACCCTCACTTGCTGGTTTTGTATACTTCAGGGGCTACTGCAAGATTGTTCTTTTCTGTGCTCCAGTTCCGAAATGGAGAAGGAGAAATGTTTAGGAATGAGTTCCTAAACTTTTATAGAAAACTGTTTACATGTCTGTAACTTTGTGATTCCTATTCTTGGAAAGTGCACGTTAATTTTATCAGCGTTTCTCAGCAGCAGTGTAAACTTTGAGCTGTTTTTTCTAGACAATCTTTCCCTTTCCAGGATGCAGTCTTCATATTTCATGATGGAAAACGTTTTATAATTCCCAATAATGCCAATACTTCTCTACCAGAAACTTCCTCTTGTGACACTGCCTTTGCTCTGAGCAGAGAATTTTGGAGTAATGAAGCAGCCCCTTCCCTCATCATCTGGGTCCCTAAGGTTGAGACTTAAAAGTAGGGGTGGTAGAGAAACAGCAGATCACAGAACTACATAATGCCTGCAAAATTCTTCCAGGGAGGAGCAAGTAAAGTAACTGGAAAAAGCTGACAGCTCCAGTCAAAAGGACTTTGATTTAATGGGCACCAAAGCTAATCTGAAAACACATTTGTATGTGCTCCGAGTACTTTGTTTCTGGTGCCCAAATGAATGGATTTTTCTTTTTTATATTAAAGTTATTCAGTTTCCAGAGGAGAAAGGGAAAAGGAGAGCTAATGATCTTATTGATTCTTCCCCAGTGAAGTTTAAGACATCACTGAAAAGTTTAAAAATAATTAAAAATTAAAGCAATTGGATATGTTTGGGAGGAGTGATAAACATCTGCCTGGAAGAATGAGCACATGGTTCTGGGCTTGAGAAATGACTCTGTTCTTACCAAAAGTTCATTTTCTAACTTGTTTCAGCGAGCCGTGGGCTGGTGCTTAAATAATTACTGTGTGAGATAACACTCCTGCTAGTCCAGGGGTTGGATAGTGGATGCTCTGTGCCCACCCAGCAAAGCAGAGGAGGGGAAAACACGGTCATAGAACAGGTGAGGGTTAAATGCCAGCGCTGGGGTTGAATAGGTGCCTTCAGAGCAAAAATCCTGGAACGTTTGTGGGGTAAAAGTCAGGGTTTGCTGTCCGGATTTTCAGCCGCTGGTGCCTGAGTTCCTGGCTGAGGCTGCAGCCCTGGGCTGTGATGTAATGGGATTCCTGAGCTGGGATTCCTGAGCTGGGATTCCTGAGCGCTGAGGAACCTCCCCAGTTAAAGTGTTGCAAGCCATGGTTGTAGTATTCTGTTCATTGGCTGAGCTTTTTTTTATTAAATACTTTACAGAAACCTCGTGCTGAAAGGCTGTGTAGGAGATTTCCAGCAGAAATGCTGGCTGTTCTTTACTTGGGCATTGATACTCCTGATATTTGCCTTCAAAACTTGGTAGGCAGGAAGTTTTTCTTTTGTTTGTCTAATTAGGTTTTCAGTTTGCTTTCCCTGTCATTCAGGAGGTTGCAAAAACTGTGACTCCAGCCAGGCAGGGCTTTCACAAACCTGTTATTTTTACTCAGCAGATTCTCCCGTGCCCTTTCTTGCTTACACTTGGAGCTGCATTATTTTTAGGTTGTTTGTCAAGCCCTAGAGCAGCACAGCATTTGTAAATTACCATTCTTACAGCAACGAGTGTGTTTGTGGTGGAAATGCTACAAGAGGTCACCCTATTGTAAATATTGTGATATAGGTGTGTGGGTATTTTTGCTGTTGAGTACAATCCCTATAAGAGACCCAACCTAAAAAATAAACAAAGCTAAATGGTTTCAGATGTCTGATTGCAAGGACTGACTGATTTTTCCTAACTGGAAAGCACGTTGTGATGAAATAGGGTGTATGGGCACCAGATTTGCTCCCTTGGGCAAAGCCTCTTTTTGGAGCCTTTTCTCCTTTGTGAAAGAAGGAAAACCACTTTTTTCTCCCTTTTTTTTTCTGTAGAGCATATCTATATTCTGTTGGAATCCAAATTACCACCATTTCCACTACTTTCCATTAAAATATATTTGGGATGCAAGTGGCCATTTGTCTTAGGTCTTCACCCGCAAACACAAAAGCAAACTGCAATTAAAAGGTATTCAGCTAACAAAAATACACTTCTGTAGTAGAGCTTGTGAATTTGAGTGTTTAACACCAGCTTTGCTGTTTGTCTGGTCTTGGTAACCATCTGCCTTTCAGTGTGGATGTTATACACAAATGTAGGGGAAAAGGATCTACTAGTTAGATTTTTTTTTTAACAAGCAAAAATAGTTTGTAGAGTTGACAAAAATGGAGAGTTTCAGGGGCAAGCATAACTTTTTGAAGTGGTTATATTTAGGGTATTTATATTAATTATGGTTTTATGGCACTACCTAGGGAGTAGTCGAAGAAGGAAATCCACTGGCTTAGAAAGGCGACAAATGCAGAATAACAGGGACTGTCCCTGTCCAGAGATAAGCAGGTATGGCAGCAGTGGTGCTGCGAGTCCATAGGAAGTCAGATGTCTTCTATATATACCTGAACATTAAAACATCTCCAGTTATTTCATTCCAGTAATTTGATTTTGGTGTTCACTGCTCTCGTGGTTTGAACTGTTGGAATGGAGGGTTTGACGTAACCTGGAGCTGAAGGAGTGTCTTGGGCACCATCCAAAACCTGTGATTCCGTGTTCCTGCAGCACTGCTGTGTGGGTGCTGTGCAGTGCTCTGCTGTCTCGTCAGCATTTTGGTCTCAAAGCTTCTTTCAGAAGAAAACCACCTTCCCTATGCTTGGGCGGCATCTGTACTTAGGGCTTAGATTGTTCTTGGTACAGACTAGAGAAAATCCACCTTTTCAGGGCTTGTCTGTGACTCTTCATGAAACAGAATGATGTCCAAGTAATTTGATTAAGCAGAAGTCCTTTTACGTAGTTTTGAAAGCCTGTGAGAAATCACCTTGCAAGTCAGGCTGGTGAAGTGAATGCCTGTGCCTGCTCAGGGAGCACTGGATCACGTGGTGACACCTCTTTATTTCTGGAAGCAAAGTCGAGTTTTAGTCCCCTTCTGTACTCAGGGAACTGTCGCTGTTTTCCCCACGGACGAGTAGAGAAACGACATGAAGTCCAGGCTCAGGGATAGATGGATGATGATTTAATGAATTCTCAGAAGACTTTTATATGTTAGTTCGCAAAGTGTATTAAGTGGCATAAGGTAATTGGTTTTTGCCATCCACCCCCTAAGGGGATTGGTCAAGTTCTAAGACACCCATCTCTGAGTGTTTTTCTAGTTAGAACCATAACAATTCTACCAAAACAATCCGCAGCTGCAAGAAGTTTACAAAACGGTAACATTGTTTTGTCTTACTTGCATGGGAAAGACAGAACTCTCACAAAATGCTGCAGAAAGCCGGAAAATCTCTCTGCTAAAGCTTTTCAGTGTCCACAGGGAACTGACTTAACTGATAACACTTCTTTCTATTTGCAGCCAGCAGGGCTTGAAACATTAAAAATTAAGTTCTTTGTAGGTAACCACCTTCTGTATGGAGAGTTGTGAACTCTGTTCAACGCACCACATGTATCTTCTGGCGAGACAGGGACTTCCAGAGAGCTTTGTGCACTTCCTTCAATAGTTATTTCTTTGTTAGCTGTGCACTGAACTGAACTTTTGGGGCAGAATGCTTGATTCGAGAACAAATCTTTGTGGTACATTCTGGAAAGATGTTTTGTAAGAGCCCTGAAGCTTTTGGTTATCAATCTGGCTGATGTTGGCTCTCCCAAGTGTCAGTGAAATTCAACAGGTCTGTTCTTAAAGGAACAAGGGCATGGGAAGAGATTGGCTTTCAGAAAGCAGCGGTGACGACAGAAAAATGCCCTTTTGGGGTCTGGGAGGGTACGGTGATTTTGAGCAGAGAGGCTTTTTCAAGGTGCAGGAAGGATGGCTGGTGCATCTTTGCACCTTCCTTGACGGACCTGACCTCGCTTTGGTTCCGTGCCTCCAGTGAGGATTTGTAACGTGGGGCAGGGCGTGCTTTTCTTCACTGAAATTCGTGTGAGCAGAGTTCTCGGTGCCAGGCTGGAGGTCCCGTGAGGCACCTGGAGCTGGTGCAGGTGGGCTGGGGCTGCAGTGGGTGTTAAAAATTAACGAATTAGTTAATTAATGTTCCTTCTGCAGGTGTTGCGAGTGCTTAAGATGCTGTGGGAGGAGAGACCCCAGACCTCGGACTGTCTGGCTTGGCCACCCGGAGAAGAGAGACCAGAGATACCCTCGCAATGTCATCAACAATCAGAAATACAACTTCTTCACCTTTCTCCCTGGGGTGAGCATGAATGAAGTTGCTTTTCATCATCCCACCCCACTGCTTTCCCCATTTTTCAGTGGTTTTACAGTAGATAAGTGCAGAATCTGGAGCTGGAGCAAATGATGAGGTTGTGTTTGGCAGAGTTCATGCCAAGACTGCCTCAGGGCAGCAGCAAACCAGACACTGGTCTGTCCTGAGTGTCCAGGGCTGCTTTAAAGTCAGCACTTAGTCACTAGGACAGCATGCAGAAATGTTTCTGGTGGTTATTACAACATGCATAACATCCTCCCTCCTCTTTTTTTCTGCTTTCTTTTTTTTTTTTTAGGTGTTGTTTAACCAGTTCAAATACTTCTTCAACCTTTATTTCTTGCTCTTGGCCTGCTCTCAGTTCGTGGTTGAAATGAGGCTTGGTGCACTTTACACATACTGGGTTCCTCTGGTAGGTCATTCAAGGTTTATTTATCCCAAGAAAGTTTCAGTGTTTGACAAAATTTCTTGTGCTGCCTTTTCTGTGGGGTGTAAGTTTGCACCTTAAATCACATTTTTAACTTGATTCCTGAGGCCTGTGCCGTGCATGTTGTAGAATTTAGACTTTCAGTGCAGTGAAATCCCTGGTAAAATCCAGAAAGAAGTGAAGGGGCAGCTTTGGGACACTGCTGCTAAAATTCAATTTGTGTTAAAGCCTGGATCTCCATGAATTCTCTCCCAAATACTGTATTGCATTTGCTGTGTGAATCTGCTGCTGCTTTCGTAGGATCCTGTCCTGTAAATTAAATATACGTGCACATGGGGGATCTCTGTGTTGTATAGGCAGTTGTGACTTGTCTGTGCCAGGTGAGTAATTAGAACTTGCACATGAGCTGCCAGAGAGCAGGATAAGAAAATTCTTTGTTCATTACTGCTGCTGTTACAAGTGTTGGGGCTGGAATGACATATGAGATGACACAGGCAGTTGGAACATGTGGGAATGTTTTGGGGTGATTATTTGAAGACTCTTCAAGCAGCTGAAACCTAAGCTGAAAATAGCTGGCACTTTTAAAATTTTATTTTGGAAAGCAGGTAGGAATTGCTAGGTAAATGAACAAATGCATTTCATTACTATATTAATTAGATCACACATTTAGATATATGTATGTACTGGAAATCTTCAGTTCCTAAAATCATCTTGCTCCCTTCTTAAAGTTCCTTATTGACAAAAATAATCAGTACATGGTTGCAATTTTAAACACAATACAGGTCCTAAAAAGTTCATTTTCTCTGATGCATGAGGAGTGTTTTAACTGTTTAGTGAGGCTGAGCTAATAGTCTCTAGGAGAAACACAACTTTGTGATACCAAGCCCATAAAGAATTGGTTTGCATTAATTAATTATTTTTTATACAGTGAAGGATGTGATGTGGGCATTTCCTCATGGCAAGAGGAAATGAAATGACTGCTCATATGCACAGACAAGTAGGACTGAAGCCCTGATCAGGCAAACGTGTAATTATACCATGAGTAGTGCACATAAATATCTGTGGAGTGTTATTTGTGTCGGTGGAGTGTCTGTACACACACACATGAAGGCACACGTATTCTGTATTTATCTGTGTATATAAAAAGGGGGTTACACAGATTTCTGTATAAATTTCTGTGTAAAGAAATCTCCCAGAGGAGTTGTGCTGACTTCAGTGGCTCTGTGGCAGTGGGAGCACTGAGATTTGCGGGATCCTGCCTTACCTTGGAATTCTGTGTAACCCCTCAGTCTCAGTTACTCACCTGTGAGGTGAAATGAAATACGGTACTTACATTCTTCAGGTAAACTTTGCAAAGATTTGCTTGGGGGATTAACTTTACAAAGATTTGCTTGGGGAGAGCATCATGATAAAACTGAAAAGTTTTTTAAGCAACAGCTCTTTTTTAAGGCAGCTGTTGTGTGTTTGGTACTGGGAGTTTGCACAGCAGCACATCTCACTGTACTGATTTAGCAAGATAAGATACAATAAGGCAATGCAGATTGCTGGCAGTGGCACTGATAAATATTGCTCTTATTAGAGGCAGATGTGATTTTTTTTCCCTGACCTTTTCATCCCTCCTGTTTCCCCCCCGTGCTCCTCGCAGGGGTTTGTGCTGGCTGTCACCGTGATCCGCGAGGCAGCCGAGGAGATCCGATGCTACATGCGGGACAAGGAAGTGAACTCGCAGATCTACAGCAAGCTCACAGCCAGAGGTCGGCTCCGTGGCTCCGGAATCCAGCCCTGCTGACAGGCAGAGCCAGAGTTCAGGCAGCGGGAGGGGGCTGTGGGCTCCCAGGCACGTGGCTTCCATGGCCACGCTGCCGCCGCGGAGCCCTCGGGGTCCGGGTGGCCGCTCGTGGGTGGCTCCTCACCAGGCTCTGGGGGAGGCTGGGGTTTGCTGAGGGATTCATGGAATGGTTTGGGTGGGAAGGGACCCTGAAGCCCATCCAGTGCCACCCCTGCCATGGGCAGGGACACCTTCCGCTATCCCAGGGTTGCTCCAAGCTCTGTCCAACCTGGCCTTGGCCACTGCCAGGGAATGGCACAGCCACGGCTGCTCTGGGCACCCTGTGCCAGGGCCTGCCCACCCTGAAGAGCCTGAAGAGGCTGTGACGTGTGTGTCTGTCAGCAGCAGCTGATGTAGTTCCTCAGGACTGGCAGGATCAGCTCTTGCGTTTTCTGTGTCCATCCCCTTCAACCTCTCTCCGTGAGGAGTTTGGAGCCCTCATTTGTGAGTGAGCCCAGGCTTCGGCTCAGCTGAGCCTGACCCTGCCCTGGCCATTGTCCACAGCTGTGCTGTACCTAACAAAGACATTTAAATTCTCATTTGAACAATCCAGTGCTGCCTCACTATGGAGTTACTCCTAATACCGTGACAAAAAGATGGTGAGGCCAGGGTTTTGTTTTAAAAAGGGAATGAACAGAATCTGAGCAAGTTTTGGTTCTTTTCCATTTCCAATTTCTTAGTTATAGAAGTTTATACCCCTGAATTAAGATGCAGTGATGTAGGTGTAGCAAAATGTGCTGCATTTGTAGGAATAAGGCTGCTTTTTAAATGTAATTGCTTAAGGCTGGATATATTTCACATGCCAGGAGTTATGAGGCAACTCCAAACTGGGGAGTTTGAGTTTCTGAATATTAAATCTCCTTTTAATAACATGTTCTTACTACAACACTTAAAATGCTTGGCAACCAACAAAAGCCTCATCCAAGAGGGGTGTACTACATCTATTTAAAGATATAAAAGAGTTGCCTTCTGGATTCTATTCAATGATCTATAAGGGGCCTGACCTCTCCTTTAGTTCTTTTCATATTGCTATTACGTTTCCCATGAATGATTTCCCTCCCCCCAGTCTTTAACTTTTCTAATTTTGTGAAAGAAACCGAGGAGGATTGGCAGCTGGGCAGTAGCTGAAAATCTTAAGCCACTGTATTTAACATGAATTTTGTGCAGAAACAGGAATGAGACTCTGTAGTATAGTTTGGAGTAGAAGAAAATGTAGAAAATTATTTGTGATTGTCACATGGTTTGGGGAGAAAAGTAATTTTCTGTCCCTCACTGAACCTCAGTATGGAATTTTTTGGGAGAGCTGATCATCTCCTTTTCCACTGATTAAAACCTCAGCACCTCTGAGAATTACCTGGGAGCAGGGAAGGGCCTGATGAGGCCACCCTGGCTGGGGATGGAAATTTGGTGTTTGATTTATCAGTCAGGGAAAGGAGCTGGGTTTTCAAGGGGGACTGTCACCAGCTCAGAAATAGAAGCAGCAAATATCAAACTAAGTTTGGAACAGCTGATGTGAACAATTAATTTTCAGTGTAGCTGACAGTAGGACTTGGGCTGTTTACAGACTGTTTCTTTTTTCGTTGCTGTCGGACAGCACAGGTCATGCTGCAGGGTTTTGGCACAGCCCTGTGCTGAGACCTAATGACAAAAACCCCTCCACCCTAAACCTTTTTTATCTTTTTACCCAGACAATCCATTTCTGTTCCAAAATGATGAAACCAGCAGACTTCTGGAAAGCTTTTTTTTTTTTTTTTTTTAGTGGAAAGCTCTCCATCTAAAGGATAGTTGTTTGGATTGTTATAAAAAATAATCAAATTTCAATCCCCTATTCATAAACCCACAAGCCTCCCTGTGTTCAGGGGTCTGTGTTCTGATCTGCTTGATGGAAAGCTAGAACTGTGCTTGCAAATTCCTGCCTTGTTTTTCTTCTCTGGCAGCCCCCCCTCCCTGGGCAGCACTGCATAATAGAGAGAAACTCCACAGAAAAGTGGGAAGGGACCTCCTACTGCGGGGTGCTACTTAAGATACAGATCATTGGCATTTACCAGCCATATAAAAACAATATTTTCCCAAACTCTGCAAGTCCTGCTCCACAGCATAAGGCTGCAAAAGCCAAAAGTTTGGTGCAGCACATCAAACAAACTCCCCCCCCCGCTCTTTTTTATAGATGCATTTAACTTGTTTTGGTAAACCTCTGGCTTCGTCTTTAATTCCAAATTAAGTGTTTGGAGCTGTACCTCAGTGAAGCTTTGCAGATCTGTTCTGAAATTTTGACTTATGTAGAAAAAGGCATCTCTTCTGGCTAATACATTTATTCATTTAAATAATCTGCTTTCTGGTACATCCATTACGCTGCAGATTTGGTGATGATTTCAAAGACCGTAGCTTAAGTTGGAACAAACTGTTTGCATTTTATTATGTTTACTTTCTTGTCTTTAAAAAAGATAAATCAAGATACAGCAAAGAATGAAACAAATACCAGACAAATTTTAGCAGTAGATTTTTTTTTAACAAGAGCTCAAGACTAATTCCTTTTAAAAAGTGTTAAACACCAACTTCTATTCTGATTAACTTAAGTACAACTGAAAGTGATATAAATGCTAAATAAACCTATGTGTGTTTAGAGGAAGCATTTCTAGTTGCAATTAGAAAAGCAGGAGTTTATAATTACAAAAATACTTTAACAGCAGAGCAGTACTGGGAAATGGAGCAGTTGTGCTATTAGCTGGTTTTAAACATGCATGAGAAAACATCTGATGTTTAGGTGGCAGTCTCCCCACGGAAAGAAAGAGGAATTATAGAATTCCCAAGATCGCAATAAAACTAATTCAAGTAAGTTGCTTTATGGGAGTCCTGAGTCAAAGGAAACATCTGGTCCTGGGCCTTCTTAGCAGGACGTGTGGTACACACTGCAGAGATGTCACCCACAGGGGCCAGGGAGGCTGCAAAAGCAGAATTAGCTACCTAAAAAGGGCATCTCATTTATCCAGGAGTTATAAAAATGTGTGTTGGTTAGAAAGGTCCCCTCTTTGTTTTACCCTCAAACAGCTGAGGTCGGGAGGGTTCGTGAACAAGACAAATCTGCTCCAGCTGCTTTGGGTTTTCTCATATTGGAAAAATTTTAAAGCAGATGATACTGTTTTCAGAATAATGATCCCAAAAGCCTTTTATGTGCGTAATGATAGGAAATCATCACATTACAGCTTTGTCCAGGCATTAATTTTTCTTTTGCAGAATGATTTTTTACCTCATTAAGGAAAACCTTACAAAAGTAAGTATCCCTGAGCCCTGCAGGTAGTGCTGCTGCTACTGACAGTCACCAGATAAATCCTTGTGATCCTTAAGAGAATACAGAAAATATGGTTAAACAAATCCACAGCTTTTTTGCACATTGGGTCAGGAATGGCTGTGCCTGTGTGGGGAGAGCACACGGGCTTTTTTCCCCCCCTTCCTTTGCACAGGAGAATATTCAAAAGCACTTTTTGTTGTTTTGTGAATAACCGTATTAAAAGGGGAGGAAGAGATGTTATCTGTCAGACCCTTTTAGTGTCATAGTACCTAACTTTGTATAGCCCATACAGAAGACTGCCAGGGATGCTTTTTTTGATCCTCTTGGAGTGCAGCTTTTCTTTTCAAGCCTCAGCGTAATGGACTCTTAATCCCCGGGTTGCTTCCTGCCCCGGCAGAGATGTCTTTAGCCCAGCATTCGTTTTGTTTACCTTTTTTTTTTTTTTTTTACAAAAAAAACCTTAAAAAAATCTCACGAGGCAAACTCCAGAATCCATGAAAGACCTATGAGATATTTGTGAAATGGGCCATGACTGCTTATAATTTGTAGTAATAATTACAGCATGCAAGGAAGTCTGCATTTATTAGCAGCAGTGATGAAGCATGTTGTTAAGCACACAGTGTGTCACCAAAGCAGCAGGCTGCCCCCAGCCCAGAATGGCTTTCATTGTTAATTTGGAGCAGAAACACTGAAGCATATCCTGAGAAGGATGCTAATGAAGGGACTGCCAGCAGTAAAATCCCAGTGACCTTTGTGCTTTGTGCTAATTTCTATTCCCCCTCCCTTCCCCCTTCTGCTTTCCCCCAGAGCTGCTATCTGGCCAGTTAGCCCATGAATTTTGAGGTACAGTAGGAGTGTTGTCCGTGCCAGTGGAGCTCCACGTGCCTCCCCCACTTCCACTCGAATCACAGCAGATTAAAGAGGCTTTTGTTGAAATATAACAGACACGCAGAGGCAGGGTTCAAATTAACTGATTATAAATCACTAGTTAGTCTGAGAAGCCAAATCTAGAGCTGGCTAATGATTTGAAATTACTAGCCAATTGTTAAATTAATCCCCTGTTTTAAAGCAACTGGGAAATGTTTGACAGCTGCACAGGAATAAACATTTACATGATTTCTGTAGGACCTGTTCTCTGCAGGGCTCGTTTGGCCGGGTCCAGCAAGAGGCAAAGGAGAGGTGGCAGAGCTGAGCCAGATTCTGGAGCTGTGGCAGGGGAGGAAATGAGCCTGGATTTTAGATGGGCCCATTGTGCTTTCAGCTTCCAGGGCTTGGCTTGAGAGTCGAGCTTTATGCGTTCAGGCGCCTAAGGAAAAGGAGTTGGATTTGATGGTTCCCTGCTGTAACTTTCTGCTCTTGCTGTCGTCTGCCTGATGCTGAAAGAGTCAAGCAGTACAAAAAGAAGAGTTTAAGGAGTTGTTTCGGAGTTACCATTAGGGGGTGGCTAGGGGTTTCTGCAGCCTGGGCTGAGGTCTGGAGCTGTTACATGAGGGGCTTTCAGCCCTTTTTGGGAGACCCACCCCTTAGTGGGAGTACTGGGCTCAGGAAGTCTTTACAGGGCAGCGCTGCCCAATTCCTGGGGTGGAAACATTTCCCGTTTTCCCCACCACAGTGCAGTGGAAGGGAGGGAGGGAAGGAGCACCCCACAGCACCCCTGAACCCTGTCCTGCTCTGCTCTAACACACTGGCACCTTTCCTTTGCAGGGACTGTGAAGGTGAAGAGCTCTAACATACAAGTCGGCGACCTCATCATTGTTGAAAAGGTTTGTCTTTATATTCATCTTTCCTGTGTAAAGTACTTTTTTTTTTTTTGCAAGACCTTAGAAAATGAGATCTTTTAAATTCATACATATTTTACAATAGGCTTAGAATGTCAGGTGTTGAACACAAGTTAAAATATTTAATCACTTGTTAGGGTTCCCCCACACCACCAATAACATCATTATCTTTACAAATGAGGGCAAATCTGTAGGCATGCACCTATAACCTCGTTTTTCTACTTGAACTACAGCAAGATAAAGAGCCTCCCTATCCTTTCCCTGACTGTTGGACACAGGTTAAATACCTGATGCAAATGCAACATCCAGGTGTTTCTTTGGGTATAAACACTGCAGTTTTGGGAGACCCAGTGATCCGCTTGTAGGCGCTGGTACATACAGGTATATTTCCCCCTTTGTACAAGTTTTTATGTGGTTTTCTTTATCCACTGATTTTATGTTTTCCCCACACACTCTCTGCAAGCAGCTGTGACCTCTAAAGCCATTAGTATGAAAACACTGAGTGCAAAAAGAGAAAATTGGTAGCTGCAGATTACAGATACAACCTTTGTGCTAACATGGGGCTCCTTGAAAGGAAACCAGCATTAGTTTAAGATTTCTTCATACTTCTAGAATTACTCTCCAGCCCTTTTGTAAACCTAACCCTTGGGTCTGGTCAGTGGGAGCTGGCACCAGTTATTATCCTGCACTTGGAATTCTGCAGGGAAGCGAGTTCAGGATTCAAAGCAAACTGAATCCCAAGCTCCAGGCTGACAAAGGAATCCTCTTTGTGCCTTTGCTGCTCTCGGTGGGGCTGGGGAAGGCGCTGCACACGCGTGCGAGGCTGGGTGCACAATAATGGCCTTTCTTCTCCTCCCAGAACCAGAGGGTCCCTGCTGACATGATCTTCCTGAGGACGTCGGAGAAGAATGGTAAACATCTGGAACCAATTGTCAAAATAGCCATTAACCTTTCACTGGTTGTTTAGAGAAAATTATCTTTTGGAAATGTGAAAGAAATAGATAATAGTAAAATTTTAGATAGAGAGAGGACTCAAGTGGTTTTATGGACCACCACTTCTCAGGATGTTACACTCTCATTTTGTTTGCTAATCAAAGGATGTAGGGGGTTGAGTCCAGGGTAAATGAATCTGGTTGCATTTTAGATACAAATCATTTTACTTGCTGTTCAGGTTTGTTTTGTTAAGTGTGGGATAAGGAAATGTTTGATCAGAAGGATTAGAAAACAGATTATTGGGAGCATTTCAAGTGTCTTAAAAAGTGTAGCACAGAGAATTCTGGCCTAGTGGAAGGAAAGGAATGTGGTGCAGGAATGTCATCCTTCCACTATTAATAGATGTGAATCAGACGCTGTTTCCAGAGAAAGAAGGATATGAATATCCTAGAGGGGAAGCCATCCCATGAGTTATCTGTAGATGTGCCTAGGGCAGGTGTGGAAGGATCCCTGACTGCTGTTGCCCATCCCCAGGGTCCTGCTTCCTTCGCACGGACCAGCTGGACGGGGAGACGGACTGGAAGCTGCGGCTGCCCGTCACCTGCACCCAGCGCCTGCCCACGGCCTCTGTAAGCTCCTGCCTGCAAATTCTGTGCTTGGGAACTGTGGGCACCTTTTACCTGAAAATGTGTGGGTGCTGCAGTCCCTGGGCTGTTTTCAGCCTGCAATTTCTTGTATGGGGCACGGACACCTAATAAGCCCTGGGAGTCTCTCAGGTGCCACCCCAGGGAATCCCCCTCAGTGAACTGCTGGCCCAGGAGTGTTTTCTGTTGGGCTCATGGGCTGCAGTAGATAGCATGGTTTAGAATTGCCTTACCTTGATAAGTAACTCTTGCCTGAGTGTTCTGGTAAAACTTAAGTACGTTACTAAGCTGTGGCTGACTCTCTGTCTGTTTGACAGGACCTGCTGCAAATCCGCTCCTACGTCTACGCAGAAGAACCCAATATTGACATACACAACTTCGTGGGGACCTTCACCAGGGTGAGTCTGCTGGCATGTGCTTGAAATCAACCAGAGATTCACCAGGGTTTATGAAAATTCTCCATCCTATCAGGAATCCCTCTGCCAACTCTCCCAGCAGCGCTCTCCAAACACCTCTGTGGGACTCTTGTCATCCTCTGCTCTTTTGCATTCCTGACAAGTGTGTTTATTTTTCTCTTTATCCTGTTGTAGGAGGACAGTGACCCTCCAGTAAATGAAAGTTTAAGCATAGAAAACACCCTGTGGGCCAGCACAGTGATTGCATCAGGTAAGGTGGAGATCTGTGTAAAATTGTTTTTAAGGGAATATGTTAACAATTTTTAAAGGTATTTCTGTGATGGAATAATAATTCTGTCAGTTGGAGAAATTAGCAGTTGGAATGAGGTTACCCCTTGTCCTAACACCTCTGGGGAGCTGAGCTGACATCTAATTGCCTCTTGGACATTCCTAGATGAGAAAGAAGTGGAGTGGCCTTTGGGGCCCTTCTTTAGCATCCAGGACCAGAATAGCACTTAATTGCTCTCCACATTGACATCCTAATCTGTAACAGAAATGGTGTCAAATGGATTCTGGTAACAGAAGCTAAGATGAAAGATTTCCAGGTAAGTGCTTCCATTGAGTTTGTCCTGTATACTCTTAAAAAAGGAAAAAAATCAAGTCTTTGACAGATTTTGACTCCTATATACAATAAACTCCCAAGGCCTGAGATTAATCAATGCCCCCTTGTAGAGGCTTGTCGAAGTGAAAGCCTTGTTCCTCTCCTGCCCAGTTATTGGCAGAGTTTGCTGGGCAGTAGCTGGAGGAGAGTGGAATTCTGGAGTCCAGTTCTGGAATTAAAGTTGTCAAATGGAGAGACTTGACAGTGCATTTGCAAATATAATTTCAAAGGATTTATGCACTTGAGTCTGTTTGAAATGGCCATAAACCAACTAGAAACACTTTTTTTTTTTTACAGATCAGTGTGTCTTCAAGTTTTTTCTAGTCCTGGCAGGTGCTTCCTCTCATTTTGACTGACCTATCAATACAATACCCAGTTTTGTTTCTCCTGTGGTAATAATAAATAGCCTGTTGTAGGTTATTTCTGTTAGGAGGAAATGTGGATATTATTTTTCTTCTGCTGCGAGTTGTGGTGCCGTCTCACTGGGGCAGCCCTTGTAAGATGAGGCAGAGCAATGTGCCTTTCTCCATCTGCTGCAGCAGGGCTGGGTCTGACTCTGACTGTTTGCAGTGGATTTGGAGTAGCTGTGCCATCTGCTGATTTGAATTGTGATGATCTTACCACCACCTGCCATCTGGCTCCAGGGATTTGTTGTTGTTTTTGGGGCTGTTTTTTTAAAGGAATGTTGCTCAGCATATTTTTAGAAACCACCTCTCCTGAATCAGTCCTATTTAAAAATAAGTCACTTGCAGCTTGTTAAAACTTTGATCATTAATGAGAGCAGGGGAATAGTAGAGTATAAAGTAGCAATGTATTGGCAGTAGTGCTTTTTTTAGAGTTGGTTTTCTCCATTTTTACAGACTCCTAACACTTGGCAATAGCAGCTTTTAAACTGTTGATGGTAGATGGCTTTTTCTTCATGGCTTTTTGCAATGTCTTTAAGAGAAAACCCATAGAAACGCAGTAGTTTATGGTGCTAAACTGAATTATGTTTCTGCAAGAAGAAAATGGAGAACTTTGTTGCTCTCAGCTCTTTAGCAACTGTGGGACAGAGCATTAAAATCCACTGATGGGCTCCCAGCAGCTCCATCTGTTACAGGAAGGTAGGAGTTGGTATGATTCACTTTGTGGTAGGAACAGTATTTAGATAAACACTTAAAGTAAATTGTAGATTTTAAAATAAGGTAGTTCTGTCTTTGAGCTCTAGAATTCATTGAATTTGCTCTGGTTGTATCAACCTTTACCAATGAATAACCATAGCCCAGAGCTGGTTTAATTTTGACACACAATGAAGGACCACTGTCTGGTGGAAGGCAGCACCAAAGTGGGATTCCCATGGGTGGGAGGAAATCCAAGAAATCCTCTAAATAACTTTTAAAAATAACTTTTATTTATAGTGTGGAGAGACAAGTGGCATCAAGGGGGGCTAGGGAAAGTAGAGCAAAGCTGGCTGCTCTTCCCATGAGCTGATGGACTCTGTGATGCTGCATCAAGTCCAAATCTGTGACTGAAGAATTACTGACTGGGAGGATGTTTCCTGTTCCAGTCCGTGTTTCCATAGGTGTTGTGTTGCAGATACCAGCTTTTTGAATTTCTTGTTGCTTCTGAAATTAGCCTGCTGAGAATCCTTTCCACCTGACAAGTATTTTTATAGAGAAAACCTTTGTGTGTGCAGGCACTGTGGTGGGAGTTGTCCTCTACACCGGGAGGGAACTGCGCAGTGTGATGAACACTTCCAACCCAAGAAGTAAGGTACGGTGAAGAAACAGGCTTATCATAAATAATAAGGGTCAGAAATTGATCATTTTTTAAAAGAAGATCCTTCCAAATGCTCTATGTACACACTATAGGGACAACCTCATAGGAATAATTAATATTTTCCAGCCTGTGATTTAAGATAGTTACGATAACAGAACCTATTTCTCCTGTTTTTTGGATCCTATAATACATGTGTCTTCTCACTTTTTGAAGATTGTCAAAACCATTGTCTTATATGTTTATAATGAGACAGTCCCAGTTGGAATAGAAAAGCTTGTTTTGCTGCATTCTTCTGTTGTGGCAAAGCTAAGACACGGTGCAGGGGTGTTTACGCAGTCTGCAGCTTTTGGCAGCGTGAGTCCTCTCACACCTCTGCGTGCTCTGCTGAGCTTCTGAGGGATGGAAATCTCATTTAATAGGCTGGCAAGAGCACTGTTTATAAATTTAAATGTTTGTAGTGTTTTAAAAGAAGCTGACTAGTGGGGAATGGCTCTTTGGATAGAATGGCAGTTCATTTCCTTGGTGAATATTGCGCTGAGCTGACACCTTCATCTGTGTAATTGAAATCTTTCTCTCCTACTGTTCTAGATTGGTCTTTTTGATTTGGAGGTGAACTGTCTCACCAAGATCTTGTTTGGGGCTCTCGTGGTGGTGTCCCTGGTCATGGTGGCCCTTCAGCACTTTGCAGGCCGTTGGTACCTCCAGATCATCAGATTCCTCCTGCTGTTCTCCAACATCATTCCCATTAGGTAAGGGGACAGCTGTTAATGCTTCCCGGCACAATGCTGCCTGCTCGGTGTGTTCCTCCGTGCTTCCAGCTCGGACAGGCAGTCAACTCTTACCTGTTCCTCATTTCACAGCTAAGCAAGTCTAGAAGTGGAAATGAAGTTACTGTTCAAACATAAGAATTGCTTTGTTGTTTCTGCTGAATTTGTTCAATTTATTAACCCATTCACTGAATCAGGCTGTGGATTAGGCATTTACATCCCATTCTCTCAGTGTTTGGACTGCCTGGTTACTTTGATTAGAACAGAGCAAAAAATGGAAAAGGAGGTTTATTTATACAGCATGTAGTGCAATACATTTAGAGGGGAAAGAAACTTTAATATTAACTTATACTGTATTAGTAAGTAGAGTGGCAACTTACTTTGGGTGCAGGACTGGGATTCATTTCAGTTCCATTTTTAATCTGCTCTCTGGTATCCATCACTGTCTTTACTCTGTGTCCGCCTTCCCCTCAAATCATATCTGCTCTTTTCGTTGTAATTTTATCATCTGTCTTTGCATTACAGTGTAATTACATTTGCCACCGGAGCACTAACTTTGAATAAACTTCTCCTGAAGCCCCCCTTTGGCACCTCAGATTCACTGTGGAACTCGTGTCCTTTCATTGCACTGTGGCAGTTCACAAGGACTTTTTCCAAAGTTTACCTGGTGATACTTTTTATTTTCCTTTTTCCCTTTCCTGCTGCGTAGTTTACGCGTGAATCTGGACATGGGGAAGATTGTGTACAGCTGGGTGATCCGCAGAGACTCCAAAATCCCTGGCACCGTGGTTCGGTCCAGCACTATCCCTGAGCAGCTGGGGAGGATATCCTATTTGCTTACAGACAAAACAGGTATTGGTGCAGAAAATATGGATTTGAGTCATGGTATGTTGTTGTTTGGATTTTGGTACGTTTTTGGCCAGGAGAAGAGGATAATGTGAGATTTCTTTGGACTGGAAGAAATACACATTTCCTGTCACTTTGACAATATGATTTAGTCAATTTTTGAAAAAAAGTTCTGCATTTTTTTTGTTCTGAATGCACTATAAGTAAGGTAGGACAGGAATATTATACTGCTTCAAGAAACACTTAAAGCATGCTGTTACAACAAAATCTGAGGGGAAAACCAAAATTGAGATCAACTTTTTAGAGCTAGTTTTCAGAGCCAGGTTAAGATAACTTACATATATAATATATAGGCAGAAACTGTCTGCTGCTGTCCTTACACTTTTGAACCCGGGCTTGAATTGAAGGCCTGAGCTGTAATGAAAAGCTTGGTCTGACAAAATCCTGGTCCCACTGAAGTACTGTCCAATTTTTTTGGTTCCAGTGGGACCAGAACTGTGCTTGCAGCTCCTGCTGGCATTGACTGCGGGGTGAATCTCATGCTTATTTATGCACCCCCCACTTCCCAGGAGAATCATCCCTCAGGTTTGTTAATATTGGGTTTTTTTGCCAGCCTGGGCTGTGCCGGGAGCAGTGCAGTGACCAGTTCAGCTTCCGGCCCAAATGCAGGTTTCTCTGTGTTTGAGGGACAGCAAGGACAGGAGGTGTGCTGGGCAGTGGGGGTGTTGTTCCCACTCCATGGTGCTGCCTTTTCCCAGGGACTCTCACCCAGAACGAGATGGTTTTCAAGAGGCTCCACCTGGGAACGGTCGCGTACGGCCTGGACTCCATGGACGAGGTGCAGAGCCACATATTCAGCATTTACACACAGGTACAATTGACTGCACTCACTGACTCTCTGTTCCCCAAAGTTTTCCACATCACTGGGCTAATGGTGAATTAATGTGGTAGGGATCTGCTTATGAACTACTTTTGGGAAAGTGTGAAGGTCACTGGATGCTTTATGCATCAATAATATCGTGATTGCTCGTTACATTCTGTGGGTTGTTTCACATCACATGCAAGTGTAAGTGTGTGCCTGTGTCTTGTTGCTGAGGTCTGAGTCTAAAATAACATTTATTTAGATATCCAGGTATGTCTTTCCTTTCTCCTTCCTAGCATTTGATTCTTCTCTTGGTGTTAAGACCGTTAAATTACTGTACTAAAAAACCAGTCCAACAAAAAACCCCCCGAATCACAAACCCCCAAACTTCAGGTCTATTTGCCTTCATTTTACACTCAGTCTCTGGACAAAACTTGACTACTGGTTAATTATTTGCCAAAGTGTCCAGTATTTGTCAAGAACATTTGGGTGACTGACTAGTCCAGTGTGTGAGCAGTGACTGAGTGCCTTCAGCTCGGGGTTTGCTGTTGGATTTTGGCAGCGGTGCTGATGAGCAGTGGTATGAAATTTGAAGATCTTATGGGTCCTAATCACTAGTGTGGAAAATAACATGTGGAATTACCCTGGTGATGGATATGTCTCATAAAACTTTTATAATTACCATGTGAGATTCCTTATAATGAGAAGCATTTGCTGGCAATGATTCATTTTGAACTGTAGTTCTTATTCTTTGCTCTTATTTTTACCATGTTGTGGCCTTTGACCTGGAAGTGAAACTTTTGTCCTTTTGACACTAAAGGTTAACAGAGCAGGAAACTGGATCACTGTGTGTCCCTTCTTCAACTGGGATAATTTAGTAATTGTGCAATTATCTGAAGACTCCCATTCTGATACTAAAAATAGTATTAAAAATTAAATGAATGTAATTAAGATTTTCTAGCTCCATACAAGTCATCTGTTTTGTGTTTTCACCGGTTATATTCTCTTGCACAAGAAACCCAAGTGACTCTAAATTTTCCAAGCCACTGGTCTTTTGTGGGGTAAAAAAATGGTTTCTCTGAGTCTTTGGAGGTTGGTGTGTCACCCTTTGGTGGATCTGCAGAAAGGGGCTTTTTCTTGGTGTACGATCCAAAACTTTGGTAAATCTTTTGGGGCCCTTCAGGAACAATGCTAAAGGAGCTGGGTTGCACTGGGGTGTTCCCAGGGATGGCCTGAGTTGAGGTCCGGGAAGAGCGCGTCTCGTTTTGGGGACGCAAGTCTGCACAGCTGCTTCGGTCTTCGCTGAAGTAAAAACTTAATTTAACTATCATTTTTTTTTCCCGAGAAAACACCGTGTTCCGGTTTCTTTTGTCCCCCCAGCAGCCGCAGGACCCGCCGGCCGTGAAGGGGCTGTCGCTGGCCACCAAGGTGCGGCGCACGATGAGCAGCCGCGTGCACGAGGCCGTGAAGGCCATCGCGCTGTGCCACAACGTCACCCCCGTGTACGAGTCCAACGGCGTCACCGACCAGGCCGAGGCCGAGCGCCACTACGAGGACTCCTGCAGGGTGTACCAGGCCTCCAGCCCCGATGAGGTCAGGCCAGGGCCGGCAGATTGTCCGTGTGACCTTGCTGGCTGCTGAAAAACCCCACAGTTATGAGGGGAAAGTGCTCCAGTTTAGTGGAGGGGATAATATTTTAATGCATTTGTTGCTCTGATAAGCCATGAATAGACCGTAAGTGCCCTCTCAGCTGTTCTGCCTCTCTGCCTGAAGCTCCAGACTGGTATCTGGCTGCTGTATCAGCCTCTGCATCACAGAATGTTGCTCCTGTTTCTGCACCTTTTGTCCAGGGTATATTTTTCATTTCAACGCCGTGAATCCCTTTGACCACATTTGGTAAATTACAAGCAATCTTGTCTTGTCTGGGGGAGGACAATTTGTGGAAGAGGGTTGGAATGCTCACACAGTTCAGCTCTGCGAGGTGTTTGACCTTCCAGACCAGTGAAAAGCTGTAAATCACTGTAACCACAGCACATCCCACGTGCAGGTGCACAGAGCCAGTGCCCAGGTTAATTCTGGGCAGGGAGTGAAGTTCACAGGCTTGTTTGAGAGCAAAGCTGGGCTCTGCCAGTTCTCTGCCAGCACCCAGTGCAGCCAGGGCTGTGCAGATGGCACAGTGGGGAGAAGCTTGAGAGCTCTCCAGAGGCTCACTGGAGACTTACTGAGCATCTGAGAGATCAGGTTCAATACAGGACTTACAGTGTAAGTGCTGTTTGCCACCCCCTGCAAAATTTGGGAAACGTAGTTATAGTGTTGTTTCCTTCTGTGACAAAGACAGGAGGAATAAAATGTGGCTTCATGTATTGGCTATGCTTCTTGGATACATCTTTTAGTGCAACAGAACTAACACATTTTGCTCTCTATTAATTTGTACAATTACATTTGCTCTGTGCTGGAGAGACACTGAAGTTTGAGACTTCCCCTGAGAATCCCCCTGACAGAGTATGAGATCAAATCACCCTTTTGACTACACTCAAAAGGTTCTTCCATTTATTGCCTCAAACAAACCAGCTTTGCCTCTGATAATCACCTTTCCACCTTTGCCATCAGAGAAGGAGCTGGCTTGCCTCATTGTTAGAGAAATGCTTTGCATGGAATTAAATGTACTCGTTGGAAGCCCAGCTGTGTGAGGATTTTGGGACTGTTGTGCTACTGAAAGACTGGCACAGAGCTGCTTTGCACATTTAAATACATTCAAAATATTCCCTGGGGTGTTTTTCTCCCAGAGCAGGCGGTTCATTCACTTTGTACAGTGTTCTCTTCTGTGCGTTGTGCAAAGCTGCGTTTCTGCCGTGCCCCCTCCGTGCTGTGGCTGCAGCGAGGTGCCAGCAGTGCCCCCTCCCTGGGCAGGGGGTGGGTGTCCTGTCCCCCATGGGCTGCGGCAGCCTTTGCTTCCCTGCTCCTCTCCTCCACAGTGTGCTGCTCTCCCTGAGAAGGCAGCGCACAGAAAGAAGTGCCTTTGCGTTGAAACCAGTTCTGAATGATTTCCAGATGGTAATTTTTGTGATCTGCGTCTAAGTTGGTGGGGTCTTTTTCTCCTAAAGCATTTACAGGCTGTTTTTGCACTGATCTCTGTTTATTTACATATATACTGTGGTATATAGTGAAGTCAGTGATTTTTCTTTTACTTTTACTCTTTATACTGTTCTGTCTTTAAAATATTTACACAGCAATTTGTCTGAAATACCCAGGGGATATTGTTTATTTGTTTTACTATAGCATGATAACTAATCCTTCCAAGATTATTGTTTAAATTCTTTTTTCCTTTCTTGTGATATCTTAAGTAGAGAATTACAGCAGGTTCAGAAATCAGATATGCTTTGCTGCGCTGAGGAAATCTTGTCTGTAGGTCTTAGATATACAAATATTATTTAGCTGTGCTCTGTATGTCATCCTAGATGGTACAAAATGCAGGAGCTACACAAGTGGAGTCCTTGAGAAGGGAGTAATGCTGTTAAATAACATTCCCTGTAGGGGAATGGCTTTGGACTCCTGTTAAAGCCAGCCTTTGAAATCCTATATCAATAAAATATTGCCATGGCAGGGAAGGTCAGTTTATGAAATGAGTACAAAAACTTGTATTCTCTTTACTTTAACAGCAAGGGTAATTTCTACCAGTTGGCATAGGATTCATTTCCTGTAACAGAAAGCAGGATTTCCTAAATTTGTTTCCTGTGCATGCTGCCATTTAGAAGTCTTGAAGTATCTTTATTCAGATATCAGTTACAGCCTTGGGGCTCTGCGAGCCAGTTGTCAGTTGCAGCCATACAGTAACTAACAGGGGAAATGAAATAGATATAATCTGATCGGAGATAAGAGTGCCTGGGATTCCTGGGCAAACAGTCTTTAACCCTGACAACGGCGGCAGCTGCCAGGACATGAAAGGGTGCGGGATCAATTGGTCTCTGCCTGCTGTCTGCCTGCCTAGGCAACCTAAAGGGGACCCTGCAGAGCAGCTCATGGCACAGAAGGATCAATTTGTCTCTTTAGAATGAAATTTATTAGTCGATATCCACTTCAGTGGTGGCTTGGGTAATTTAATTGTCGGAGAGAGCAAAGTTTGAGGATGCTGTGCTGAGCTGCTGGGGCTGCTGTGCTTTGAAATGCTCGGATCTGTGTCAGGCCTGGCCTGGTCTGAGCTGCAAAATGCTGGCAGGGACTTTATTGATTTCCCTCATCAGTGAGCATGGGCTCCCTTGAAGGTGTTTGAGGCATTTCAAGCCCGCTTTTAATTCTCCTTCCTCTAAGTTGTAAATATACTGTTGCATCCTGAATATTTCTCATCTTTTGGCTGTGGCTGAGAGCACCCGAGGTGTCTGTGAGAGAAGGAGCTTCAGCAGGCTGAGCTGGGAGCAGAGGGTTGTACCTCCAGGCCTTTGGAGCTCACCAACACGGGCAGAAGAACAGCCAGGGCTGCACTCGCTGAACATCACGCAGCATCGTGCTGGGAATAATTCCCAATAATTATTTATTAACCAGAGCATTAGAAAGCCGAGCTCCAGCTCTGCTCTGGGAGGCTGCTGGGAGGATTATCTAACTGCACACTTTAATGCACTGAGGATGGCTTGAAGAAACTTTTGAGAAAGATAAGCTTGAAAGAGCCTTTGATTTGTCGTAATCTTTGTGAGTAAGCCTGCACAAACTTGTTAATATTAAGCCAAATATTGATTCAAATTGATTTAAAGGTCTTTCAAGGCAAAGCCAACTCAATTACTTTTTTTTTTAATCTGACAATTTGAGACCACTTTATGAAAGGAAAAGTTTGGTTTAGGTTCTCTTTTAAGCCTGATTTTGGATGAAAAGGAACTGAGTTCACAAAAGATTCTCCGGTTAGTCCCAATTGTATCAACCTATTAGTAAAATCTAGACTCAGTGCAAGCATTTACAGGTTCTAATTTTATTTGTATCTCTTGTATGTGATTTTCCAAAATAAATTTCATTTTTAACTGGGGTATTTGTGGTTGCTTGAGGCAGTAGAGGCAGAACCTGAAAGGCAGAAGGGATAATTAACCTTCCAAGTCGACAGCAACCCTGTGCCCAGCGCTCTTGTGCGTTTGAAAATGTCACTGTAAAACACTTCCAGTATTTCAAATCTGTTTAGGGAAAGTATCCCTTGATCTTTTCTGGAGGCCAGTGATAGATGGGCTCGTGTCAGCTGCTGCTCCATCTGTTACTGCCCAGACAGCTTCTGCAGTTAAATCCCAGCAAGCTCAGCCTGAGATGGATGTGTCAGCTGAGCTGGGCACTCTGGGGCATTCTCAGGGAAGCACAATACAGACTTTGGTCTTCTGGCATGGCTCTGCTTGCAGTCGAGTGAGAGCTTATAGAGAACTCAGTTTTGTAGGTCCTTAAATAGTAGAGGCTGCAATCAAAATGATGCCCACCACAGTTCAGTTAAACCTTGAACAATCTGGGGCCTGTTCTGGGGTTTTTGTTTTGGTTTTTGGGTTTTTTAATGTTTAGGGAGAAGGGTTCTCTGCTAGGGAGTGTCTGAGCCAGCCTTCAGCTGTCTCGCTGATCACTGCAAAATTGTTGAAATTTGTTGTTGAGCTGTTACTGCTGAACACATAGAGAATAACACAGGGCTTGTTTTGTTTGGGGTTTTTTAATATGAATTTTTAATGTGCTGCATTAGTGTTTCTGGCTTTGAAATTGTAAATCCAGGGTGAATGCATCGTTTTGAATTCTTAATTTCATAGACAGCAAGCTGGGAAATGGCACTTTCCAAAAGTAACTGTTTGTAAAGGGATTTCCCTGATGTGCCCAAGGAGGTTTGGGCACCCCAGGGCTGGGCAGAGGATTCCTGTGCCTGCTCTTGCTGAGGGTTGTCCTTTGGAACAAAATCATGGAATCATTTAGGTTGGAAAAGCCCTCCAAGATCCTCGAGGCCAGGCTGTGCCCGATGCCCACCTTGTCCCCAGCCCAGAGCTCTGAGTGCCACCTCCAGCCCTTCCTTGGACACCTCCAGGGATGGGCACTCCAAACCTCCCTGGGCAGCCCCTGCCAAGGCCTGACCACCCTTTCCATGCAGAAATTCCTAGTGTCCAGTGGAACAGGGCAGTCGAAGGCAGGGAGGTGACCACCTCCTGCTGAGGGTGTGGGACAGTGCCACAGCTGCATCAGACATGAGCTGGGCTGCCCAAACCCTGAAAATACTGGCAGGAAGTGTCTGAATCGGGAAAAAGCTACTAGGAAGAGCCATGGAGGAGCACCTGTGTTTATCAGTGGATCTGTGTGATAGCACCATTAATAACTAATGAATGAATGAGTAATGAATTAATGACTGATGAATTCTCTGCAGCCCTCTGCTATCCCTTCCCTCGGGAGGTGTGGCAGGACTCCTCACCGTGTCCTTCTCCTCTCAGGTGGCCCTGGTGCAGTGGACAGAGAGCGTGGGTTTGACTCTGGTGGGCAGAGACCAGTCCTCGGTGCAGCTGAGGAGCCCGGGGGGGCACATCCTCAACTTCACCATCCTGCAGATCTTCCCCTTCACCTACGAGAGCAAGCGCATGGGCATCATCGTGCGGGTAAGGGCTGCGTGTGCCCGGTGGGACAGGCACAGCTGGGGCAGCCCTGCAGGGACCCAGGGCTCACCTGGGCCGGCCTCCCTGCTCAGAGGTGTCCCCAGAGCCCACAGGAGGCACAGGAGGGCACCTAGGCAGGGCTGGGGTATCAGCAGTCAGCGAGATCCACTCCCTCCCTGGGCAGCACACAAAGTGAAACACTTGGGAGACTTTGGAATATGAAAACGTGCCCAGGAGCAGGGATACCAGTGGAAGTGGGCTGAGAGGCTGAGCTGGTACAAAGTAATCACTGTGTTAAATCTGGGGATTTAGAGATCCGTGGAATGCATTGAACACACACTGAGTGTTCCCACAAATATCTTGTGCTGCAGGGGATACCTGCAACAAGTGCAGTGTGTACCCAGTTTGGTACAGCACGTGTAAATTCTTCAAAGTAATTACTTTTATAATGAAAATTATGTGGAGACTTCAGGCAAACTTTTCAAGAGCTAGAATAAAAATATTATCAATAGAAGAGAGAGGACTAAAGAACCTCCCTCCCCAGTGCTTTCACTGCAAGTGCAAGCTTTTGATGAAATGCAGTTCTAGCAAAGGTGTAAGAGGTGGACTGTCAGAGCCAGGGTGCGCTTCATTAAATTGTCTTTATATGCTCAACAGAAGGGAATGCCCTGAAATTTTCTTATCATGAGTGTAACAGTGCTCCTTTTTCTTTTCCCTTCTTTGATTTGAAGCTTATTCCTTTTAAATTACCTATTCTTTATCTTGTCCCCCACTAGGAATAAAAAGGTTTCTAGTTTGTATTTCTCTGTTTAGATTTTGCTGTTTGTATTTTAGGCAAAACCAGCAAAACTCCCACTTGTGGTCAGTGGGAGCAACATCAAGCCTAGATCCTGACTGTAAATACCTTTGAAGAAGTGTTGGTCCCTCTCTGTTGATTGTCTTTATTTTGTAGCCATTCAGCTTCTCTAAGCCACGAAAATCATCTCCCTGTGTGCCCTGTGCAGAATTAGGGTTGAGTAGCAGATGTTGACTCCCTGGGTGTTGCTTTGCCGTGTTTCTGTATACTCCAAAATAATATCTTCAAGCAGGGTTTTAATTTCTATTAAAATATATATATATATAAGCAGGTAGTCATCAAGTAAAATGTGCTTTAATTAAACATGTGAGTGCATGTGTAGGCACTCCATTTGGCTTGATCCACAACTCAGGAGTTCACCTTTTCAGTGCATCTCCTAAACTGTGCTGCTTGTTTGAAGAAGAGAAATAGGGGAGGGAGAGCGGCATGAGGCATCCAGGAGAAAATACACCAGGAGGGAGACGCAGCTCAGCACTGCAGTGAGCACAACCCAAAGGGGAACATTTGTGCTCATCTGTGCAGGTACTGCCTGTCCTTAGAAGCTGCAATTTTCTGGCTGCTGGGAGCCCTTGTGAGAACTTTGCAGGCTCCCTGCACAGCCTGGGGACAGAGTGTGAGCAGTGGTTCCTGTGTCCAGCCCAGCAGGGCTGTCCCTGCAGGCACCATCTCCCCTGCACATCCTGGCTGCTCCGGTGCCTAGGAAAAGATCTCCTTCAACATGTAACTTCTAGCAAATAAAGCAATAGTTAATAGTGAAAATGAATCACAGATGTTGCCTGGTTTGGGATATTTTTGCAATATCTGAGTGTTTCCTTGCACTCAACTGTCATTTCTGTACCTGATTATTTCAGTTCTAAGAAATCCTGTTGTACCCAAGCAGCCTCCTCACCATAGTGTGCACTGACTTATCTTCCCCATTGAAGAAGGCCTGTTTGTTTGACCACAACATTTTCCATTCTTCGTTTTCTTTGCATTTTTTTTCCCCTTACCCACGTGGAATGATCTTTGTTGTAGAGCAGAGATAGTGCTATTGTCATATCTGGAATTGAAAGGAGTCTTTGAACCGTGGCCAGAGGCAGACCATGGTGGAAAAAGATGCTTCTCCAAAACAATGTAACTGGCAAATCTGTGTGTAGATTTATAGAGTGATCTTGCCATGATCTGAGAACGCACTAACCTCCTCCTGAACTCGGGCAGAGGAAATGACTAATGCAAGGAGATAGCTGATACAGTATTTATATTGGACAAAAAGTCTAAACTATCTTAAGCCAGCTCTGCAGCACGGGAAGTGCAGTCTTTATTCAGTTTCCTACAGAGATGTTGTTAGACACTCTTTAATCAAATAATTTCATAGATAAACCTTTACCTTTGGCTACTGCCAGAAGTGGTGTGTTTTATTTAAGCAGATTCTGGTTGTTTTGGAGGAGCAACACCCGTTTTCCTCTGGGATGTGGGATGTGTATCAGTTTGTGAGGGCTGGATGTTCCAGGACATTGAAAACCACACTTAGGCTTAATCATGAGCATCTTCCTTGTGAATATCTCTGTGAGCTTGGCAAAAATATTCAGTAAAGGAGCTTTGTTATCCTTGGCTAATTATTAATTTCCTTATCCAAGACACTTCTTTCTTTGCAGTTTTAGTGTCCACATCAGGTGCTACTTTTTGCCCTTTTTTTTACTATGGATTTAAACTCTGTTTTGCCAGTGCCATGGGACATGGGGCTTTTAACCTCTTCATGTGTGAGAACCTCCACCACTAATTTCTGTCATGGTGGGACAGACTGACCCATATATTGGTGAGAGAATGAAGAAGTGTCCACTCTTTCATTTCTTTTTTCTCTGAAGTACTTTGCCCCCTTCATTCACAGCTGTTTGTTTCAGACCTTCCTGGGCTTTCTGGTTTTGCATTTCAAGTTTGTTTTCCTCCTATCCCTGGTGGCTGTCTTGGTTTACAGAGCAGTTTGTTCCTTACTCATTGTTTTGTCTCCTTTGAGGAAATTGCCAGGGTTTCCATTAGCTTGTAATACTCATAGCTGTGGCCTCCTTAGGTATCTGCCTGCTTAGAAAAGACTTTTTAATTTGTGGTAATGCAAATATGCTTTGCTTGCAGCCTATAAACTCCTTGAATCAGATAAGGCGGGCAGCAACCCAAGCTTTCTGTGGCAAGCATGAGCTTTAATTATGCTTATTCCATGTAGTGTAACAGAGCAGGTAAATCAGAGGGCTTTTGACTCTGTTCAGCTTTGTGCATCTGTTTTGTTGTTTCAGGTAAGCAGGAAATCGAGTTTCAAGGTGAGGGCTTGAGGCTGTTCTGGAGTCACAGGCAGTGAGGGCTGGGAGGAGTCTGTGCGGAGATGCTGATTAAAAAGCTGATCCTCCTTGTCTAAAGCATTAATTCCTGCTGCAAGGACCTGAGTTGCAATTGAATAGGCATCTCCTTCTGGCCCTGAGACAAGAAGTGGAGCTGGTGGCCCTTCACCTCACCCCGAGCAGACAGTTCTGTGGCTGCTGTGCTGAGAATCCCTCACCCAGTTTGCTGAGGCCCCTCCAAATCTGTTGGTATTGTCCCAGCTTAGGCTGCTGTGCTTTCTCTGCAGGATGAATCCACAGGAGAGATCACGTTCTACATGAAGGGGGCAGATGTGGTGATGGCTGGCATCGTGCAGTACAACGACTGGCTGGAGGAGGAGGTACGGGAGGGCTGCTGCTGCTTCTCTCCGCCAGGCAAAGCCTGGCACTGCAGCAGGGGGGACCTAACTGCTAAAATATCTGCAAGCCAGAAGGTCACTGGTCTTGGCAATTCGTTGGATTAGTCCTCAGCCAAATAATCCACAGTAACAAGGAAGTCAGTGGCAGTTCAGCACGTTTAATGTGGGATAAGTCCTGTAAATAAAATGGGTTTTGCTCAAAACTGATTGACACTTACCAAATTTGTCCTGGGATTGGTTCTGTGCTTGGATCTATTTTAGCCTGAAAGGTCTAATTGCAAAACTACATTTGGCATCTTTGTACTGGGGTGTGTTTGTCAGGTTAGCAGTAATGGTGGCACAGAGCTCATGGAATCCCAGAATGGTTTGGGTTGGGAAGGACCTTAAAGCCCATCCAGTTCCACCCCTGCCATGGCAGGGACACTTCCCACTATCCCAGGCTGCTCCAAGCCCCGTCCAGCCTGGCCTTGGACACTGCCGGGGATCCAGGGGCAGCCACAACGGTAGCTTCAATTACTGATTCTCTGGTGTTTAGAGAAATAATAACTTGGTCTTACGTTAAAGAGCTGATTGCCAAAGATGTGAAGTCTACAAATCACAGGCCTGTGCTCTTTTACTTAGAGACAGAGAAAATTTAATCAATGGGATTGTTTCTGCCACTCTGGTATAGCAGAGAGGGCATTTTTCTTCCTGATCACTGGGATAGGTCACAAACCATTGCAGATCCCCTCTTTCCTCTCGAGTTTATCATGCACTTTATCAGATGTTACAGACTCACTGGGGTTGCTCAAATGGGATGATTATTTTCTTAACCTGCTATCTTACACTGCCATCTCCACCCTGCTGTGCATAAATCATTTCAGTGGAGATGGAGTTGATGGTTTACAATGTGATCCTTCCTTGCAGTGTGGCAACATGGCTCGGGAAGGCCTGAGGGTTCTTGTCGTGGCCAAGAAGTCTCTGACGGAAGAGCAGTATCAAGACTTTGAAGTAAGTTTTTATTTGGGTTTTTCCTTTGTTTTTAAACAAACAATCACTGAAGTGATTCTCACAAAGCTCTTGTGATAATGCTGCCTCTCATCTTCCAGCTGTCTGCTAGAATTGTTGTTCTAAAATGTCTTGATATTCTTTTAATCAGTTCCTTTCAAGTGATAGGTATGAAGTGTGTATCCCAGCCAAGACCCTCCCAAGCAGTTCCTGAATCCTGCCTTATAATCTCTTGTGGTTATAAATTCTGCAAATTCTCATCATTTGTTAGACAAGTTTGGGAAATGTGTTGGCTTTTAATTTCCATTGTTGCATTCTGACATCCAGGGAAACTGCAAACAACCAGAATGCAACCCAGGCAGCTCCCTGGAAACACGGGCTCCACGTGTGGGCTTTGGGTCTCTCCGCAGGGCACTGACTGGCTTAGCCAGGCCAGCAGAATGGGAAGGGGAACTGTTCAGTTGATGCACAGATGTGGCAGTGGAGCTGCTCAGGATTCCCTGGTGCCATTGTTTCTAGAAGTGTTGCCTGTGGTGGGAGGGAGCTGCTTGCAGGCTCTCTGCAGGTGCCACTCCAGCAGCGGCCTTTGTGTACCCAAGGTCATGCTGTGCCCTGTCCTGCCCCCCAGCAACAACTCCCTCTGAAGCATTTTCCACCTTACTCTGTCACAGGCACCTCGTGTTCACCAGCCCTTACAGGTTCCATCTCTAACCACGGGATCACAGAGTGGCCTGGGTTGGAAGGGACCTAAAGACTGTGTGGTTCCAAGCTGTGCACAGGGACACCTTTCCCTAGAGCAGGTGGAAGGCCACAGAGGGAGGTTAACTGCTTCACCTGGAGCTGGTCAGCCCTGTGTGCCCCAGGAGCAGGCTGACCGTGCTGTCTGTCCCCAGGCACGCTACGTCCAGGCCAAGCTGAGCGTGCACGACCGCTCCCTCAAGGTGGCCACGGTCATCGAGAGCCTGGAGATGGAGATGGAGCTGCTGTGTCTCACTGGGGTGGAGGATCAGCTGCAGACAGACGTCAGGCCCACGCTGGAGACGCTGAGGAACGCTGGCATCAAGGTCTGCCTAGCCCAGGGGTGCTCCAGCAGGAACCCTGAGACCCTCTGGAGTGTGTGGCACTGTCCCACAGGCAGTAAATTAGGGGAGCTGGGGGCCCTGTCAGGGTTTTAAACATCACTTTGGGAACAGAACATGCTGCAAGTAGTAAATGTTAACACATGAGTCGCCTCTTGTTGTGCTTTTCATCCCCTCACACGCTCTGGCTCCTCCTGCAGAGAAAGGAATCGTGGGCACAAGGCGGGTCCAACAGGAGACTCTGGGGCAATTCTTTCAGGGAGTTGCATGAAACAAGGCAGGTTTGGATGTGTTTGCTCTGTGGTGCATGAACCCCGTGCTGGCCTTGGAGCTGTGGATAGCCACGTTTTCAGTAGCCACTAGAGGGGAGTCTGAGCCAAGAGAACCAGGGGCTGGATTTTTTTTCCAGCTTTCTGGGCTCCAGCATCTCTGACTCCACACCTACAGCCCCAGCTGTGCTCAGCAGTGAGGGAGCTGCTGTGGTGCCTGCGTAGGTTCTCTTTCTGAAAACTTTGTCAGCCTTGCTAAAGGGAAAAAAAATGGATTAAACATTCAGATTTGGGTAAGAAAAGTAGGTGAAAGGTCCTGGTTGTGGTTTCTCTGCTTTAAGTCGCAAAGTGAGCAAAAATCTGAAGCCGTGCTGTGAATGCAAAGCAGAGCTGTGTGTTTGGGGTTTAGGTGGGAAGTGGAATTCAAGGCTTGGGACAAGCTTCCAAAAGTGCTTTTTGTTTGGAGCCATCCCTGTAAACAGCAGAGGCTACAGCAGAGAAGCGAGACCAGGGGAATCAGAGTTCCTTAGTGATGTTGTAGTCCTGGTCCATCACTCCAGAGGGTTTTCCTTCTTTCCTTTCTCCCCGCCTGGGCTGGAGCTGGTGTGGAGGTGTGGGGTGTGCTGAGCACTCCTGGCACTGCAGTGTTCATCAGGGCTTTGCACGCGAGGAGTAAATCCAGAGTGAAGGGGGTCTCGCAATTCATGACAGGGACCATCTTGTTAGGATCAAATCTCTTTCCAACCTCAGAATATTAAACAAATAATTGAGTCTTTGTGTGGGTTTTTTTTGTTGATGTTTTGAGATTTTCTTGAGGTTTTTGTATTTTTCATTAAATATTCTTGGGCAATGTCTTGAAAGAATAAAAACACCAGTGGAAAAAGCCAAACTCACTGTGATATATTTACACTGGAGAAGGAATTCCCAGCCATTGCTGCTGACATTGCTTTCTAACTCCCTCCCCTCACCAGCACTAAATAAAAGGAGCAGTGTAGATTTAAAAAAAAAAAAATCTAAAAAAAAACCCCTCAACCAAGTTAGTGTGTTCCAGACGTACACATCAGCACTGAGCTAACCCCAGTTGCATCATCCACATTTCAGGCTGGGCCAGGAGGGATCTTTCTGCAGCAGGGCCCGGTTGAGAAATGGCCGGGGAGGGACACATTAAAACACAAATACACATATTTTAGCTTGCATTTTGTGGGTTTATCAGCAGAATCTTGAAATATTGCAGGTGGGAAAAATGTTACACAGAGTTTGTAACTTCCTTTGTGCCTCAGCCTCTGTAAGAGCTTTGCTTTCTTTCACGTGTGAGAATTTTCTCGCGTGTTTTAAAATAGGGGTTTTTTAGAAGAATAATTTGTATGTGTGTTTTACCAGTCCTTTTATAAGCCTGAAGTGGCAGGTGGTACTTGCAGAGGTCCTGCAGACGTGGTTGTTAAGCTTTATTTAATACGTGAAATGTTTGGATTTTAGGTGTGGATGCTGACAGGGGATAAGCTGGAGACAGCCACATGTACAGCCAAGAACGCGCATCTGGTGACACGGACACAGGACATCCATATATTCAGACTAGTGAGTAACACCCACACTCTGGGACAGGAGGGCTGTGAGATCACAGCTGTTTTCCAGCAGGAAATTTTTGTTCTTTTGACCCAGTTTTCTACCCTACCCCGAGTTTTTGTTTCTGTGGCCACATGCCCTAACTCAGTGTGCTGCCTGTCCTGGCCGTGTTACCTTTGCTCCCCCGGGACTCTTTGTTGTTCTGTCACCCCAGTGAAGCACACCTCGCTCAGTTCCATCCTCCCCCAGGTGACAAACCGAGGAGAAGCCCACCTGGAGCTGAACGCCTTCCGCCGCAAGCACGACTGCGCCCTGGTCATCTCGGGGGACTCGCTGGAGGTAGGGACAGCCCCGGAGCCTGGGCTGGAGAAACCCTCCTGCTTAAAGAGCAGGGTGTAAATCAGGTGTGTGCTGTGTGCCAACCAGGTGTGCCTGAAGTACTACGAGTACGAGTTCATGGAGCTGGCGTGCCAGTGCCCCGCTGTCGTGTGCTGCCGCTGCGCCCCCACGCAGAAAGCCCAGATCGTGCGGCTGCTCCAGGAGAGGACGGGCAAACTCACCTGTGCCGTGGGTAAGTGGCCAGCTGGGGAGCGGTGACCACGCAGGAGGGCACCTGCAATTTCTTCTTTCAGAGTGAACAGTCTGACGTCATCTCGTACCACCTGGAAATGCTGATTTAGGGAGTGGTGGTTTTGTGGGACGGTTGTGAAGATGAAATTTTGCACGTGGAAATTCAATGCCAAACTCCTCATAACCCTTTCACATGGCACCTTTGCAAAACAGAGCTTGAACCTGATCAGGTGAAGTGCCACTGTTAATCTGAGAGCTTTGTTCAGCATTTTAGGTATAATGGTACCACCTACAAGTGAGATAAATCGATCACTGACCTGGGAGTCTATTAAAACAAACTTAAGAACTTAAATACATGATTTCTATTTAAACCCTTGCTCTTCTTGATTGGGTTAAGTGTTTCTTGTAATATTACAGTGTGGTGCAGATGACTGTCGTGGGGTTGCAGGTTGCCCCTGTTGCTTAACTCTCGGTTTTGTTTGTGCTCTGCCCTGCAGGTGATGGAGGGAATGATGTTAGCATGATTCAGGAGGCTGACTGTGGTGTTGGAGTTGAAGGAAAGGTGAGATTACCTCATGTTTAATGAGAATTTCTGTGGCCAGTTTTCAAGCAACTCTTAAATGAATCCTCAGAAATTTGTGCCAGAAAGGGAACAAGCTCCCACAAGAATCATCATCAGACCAGTAGCCCTATCATGAGAAATAATTTGGCTATAAAGGAGACTGCTGTTAAAGGGAGTTCAAATTCATTATTTGGTTCTTGGCAGAATCCCTGAATTCGGACCTTCATGTTAGTTTGGGGGGTTTTAGATGCTCCAAATGCTGGACTTATAATTACACTGATAAGATATACCCTACATGCACAATTAAAGACTGTTCATGTTAGTTTGCAAACAAAATTTGGGTCGGAACTCTGATTCCTGCACGTGGAGCTGTGTGGAGCTGCAGGGCTGGATTGGCAGCAGCAGACAGACTCTGCTTGCAGTGAGCCAAAACTGAGTGAACTTTCGAGACAGAGAATTTGTGTTCAGCACTGACTTGATAGGAGTGTCATGTTAACATGTGTGCTGTGAATCAGAATCCAGAGGTTGCTTAGAATTGGAGGCCAAGGTTCAAATGGGAATTCTCCTCATATTTTTGCTCTTTGCTTAAAATCCACAGTGGAAGGAGAAGTGCTGAGGCAATACTCTCCCTCACCTAACATACTGCAAATATTCCTGGAAATTCTGTCAGTGATAACTCAATAATAACATGATATTCTTTGTTTCCAGTACTGAAGTGATCTCACCGTGCTCTTCCTTGCTCTTGTTCCCAGGAAGGGAAGCAGGCATCGCTGGCAGCCGATTTCTCCATCACTCAGTTCAAGCACCTGGGCCGTTTGCTCATGGTCCATGGAAGGAACAGCTACAAGAGGTCTGCAGCCCTCAGCCAGTTTGTCATCCACAGGAGCCTCTGCATCAGCACCATGCAGGTAAAGGGGCTGCCAGGAGGGGGTCTCCAGAGAGAGGTGGAGAAGCCAAATCATAAAGGAAAGGTCCCATGTCTCATTTTGGATGCCGTCATTTCTTGTCCTGAAAATTTTCTTGGATTAGGACTTGAGGTTGTTACTTCGATGTGAAAACACACGAGAAAGTTCATGGTATTGGACAAATACCAGCAACTGCTCCACAGGAATAAAAAGAGTTGATATTCCACTAGTCGGTCTTCATTTCAGGAATTTAGAGAACCCACTGCAAGAACGTTGCAGTTTGAACAGAGTGTGTTTTTAAGCTGTACTTTCACTGCGGTTTCTTAGTGCCTAAAAAGCTCATTTCTTTTCTAGGCTGTTTTCTCATCAGTGTTTTACTTTGCTTCGGTTCCTCTCTACCAAGGCTTCCTCATCATTGGGTAAGAGCTCTTTTTACTGGTAATGGGGAAAGCCTCTGCACAAGGAGCACTGCTGGGCTGATTAACATGCAAGCCATGCACGTCCCCACTCTGTTACAGCTGCTTCAGGAGATGGGTGCGAGCCTTGTCCCCTTCCTGCTCCTCTGCTCTGAGCAGTCAGTGCAGACACTTCCAGAAACCTTTCCAGCAGGATGGTTTTTTGTCACATTTGTGAAGCAACCCATCCTCCAGGAATGTTCCTTTGGTCCCAGTAAAAGCAGAGGGACAGTTGTGCTGGGCTGGTGTCTGCACAGCAGTGAGAGGCAGTGCCCAGCTCCTGGCAGTGTCAGGAAGAGAAACAACCCAACCTCTGCAACAGGAGGAGTCAGTTCCTGTCCAAAAACTGTCCAAAATAGGGCATTGCAGCTGTAATCCCACTATGACTTCTTGTACTTTGGAGTACATAACTTAAAAAACCCAGCAAATTCATCTCCATTCCCTTCTGATGCAAACAGAATCAAACCTGAGCTCTAGAGCAGACTTTGGGATGGGCACAGGTCAGTCCTTGGCTCCATTAATAACTCACTGCAATACTTGAACCAGTCACCTGTGTGTTCCTGATCAAAAGCCACTCAAAAAGCCAACCTGATAGTTTTATCCTACCTGCAAAACTCTGGTGTGCTCCCTTTGCAAGTTTTTTATAATGTGTGCATTATTTGGCACATAAAGAATGTTTATTTCCTTTCTGGAGCCTGGCATTTTTGTTCATCTCCACCTGAAATAATTTACTGGTCTTCTGCCTTCCTCCCAGGTACTCCACAATTTACACCATGTTTCCTGTGTTTTCTCTTGTCCTGGACAAGGATGTGAAATCTGAAGTTGCGATGTTGTACCCAGAGCTCTACAAAGACCTTCTTAAGGTGTGGGAGACTCTTGTTTCTGTGTTTTCGTTTAAGGCAAGATCCTCATCTTGATCTGAAACTGTAAATGTGTAAAGTCACATATATTGTCAGGAGATCCAGAACTTTATCAGGCATTTTCAAGCAAAATTCTGTTAAAGTTCAATTTGAATTAACAGATAGAACCAGAATTCCTGAGAGTTGCTTATTGAATGCTACATGAAATGCAATTTATTAAAAACGTCTGGGGAAGTAGAAGTTCCATTCTGTGGGAAATTCTAGGGATTTAATATTACCAATTTGTTCCACAATAAAGGGAAAAGAGAAATTGTTGGGGATTTGGCACTGTCCTGAAGCCAGAAAAGGGAAGAGGGGAAGGGATATGCTCATTTGTTGGAGGCAGGAGGTTATCCCAGAGTTTCTTCAATAGAAATTTGACTTGGTTTGCTTGCTGTGCCATTTTTGTAGCTTTAGCATCTAAGTCAGGTCCTTCTCCTTAGACAAAGAGAACTTTATTTTGTGTTTACCATAGAAATACCAGGAAGGTAAATCTTGTCTTAGGTTCCTTTGTAATTTTTTTTTCTTCCTCCCTGGAAAATGTTTTGAATAACTGGGGTATGCAGCCTGGGAACATCTTTCTTAATTGAAGGAAAGGGTGGACTGAGTCTTCACCAGATCCTTTCCCTCAAGGATTCCTGCTAAACAGATACTCTCAGAAGCACAGCCTGTTTTTCCAGAGCCTCAATAAGTCTCCATCTGGTTTCACTTGTATGTTGTCTCTTATGTCATAAACCACTAATTCTTCAACCACCCTTAGGCCTGGTCTAAACATAGGGGGTTTTGTGCTGGTATGGCTGTGTTGGCTGGAGATGGTTTTTTAAAATCTATCTGCCTTCAATATGAGGGTGATTTGTGTGTGTCTAGAAATACAATATTAATGTATTCACATATATGTGTGTACACACATCTTACATTTCACGGTTCGGTGACTAAACTCCTGAGACATCTTTGCACTGAATTAATTGTGTGTGCAGTGAGGACCAGGCTGTGCTGTTGGAGCCCTGAGCTTCCACAGCCCCTTCGAGCACCCGGAAAAATGAGAATAAAGGGGCACTGCCTCAGGGTTGCTTGATATGTTTTGCTTAATTATTTTTCCAAAGCACTTTCCAATTCTCTTATTAATTTCTAAGTTGATCAGTAAGTGAATTTTCATAAAAGAAAACCCTTTGTCTTTTTTTTCCCCCACCCAGGGACGACCGTTGTCATACAAAACTTTTTTAATCTGGGTCTTGATAAGCATTTATCAAGGTAAGAAATCAGCTTCTGCTTGTGCCTTTAGATGTTGTAGTGTGTGTGACTGTCTACGTTTCTGTATTGCAGGAAGCTAAGCAAGGCATGAAATGAATTTCCCAAAGTATCCTTGTGGTGATGAATATATATATTTTTTGTCTCGGAAAATGTCAGTAATGTTACCAAAGGAAAAAAATTATCTAAAACCAAATATTGGCAGTAATTGGCCAACCCTGAGATGTAGAATTCAAACCATTGTGTCTCTTCCCATCAGAACCATGCACTGTAATTTAGTGCAAGTTCCTTGCAGTGCTGTAGTTGCCCCATCTGTAAAGCAGAGCTCATGACTCTCCCCTTCTTTTGGAAGAAGTTCTCCAGTCTAGAGATTTTGCAGGTTTTTGTCAACATGGAAAATGCAGCATCTGTAGCCTTCTGTATTTTATCCAGAAATGGAAGTGGCAATAGTTCTGGTTGCTTCACAGCCATCTGTAATGCAGGGTTGGAGTCGAGCTCAGGTTCTTGATCGTATCCCATACACTCTAATTAGGCTGCTCAGCAATTAAGTAAATGCCTTAATTACAATGCATTTTCAACAGTGGCTGTAGTAATTTGGGTATGCATCTAAGAAGGTATTTTCTTTCATTTTGTCTATTTTTTAATCAAGTACCCTCAAACTCAAATACTCTCTATGAGTGTTAATCAGGGAATTGTGGAAAACAATAGGTCAATAATGTGGAGCTAAAAGCTGAAGTGGCAATATTTCTTGTTTTCCAAAACTCCTTTATCAACATGAGTCACAATAATGGGTCAAAATAAGCAGGTAATTCTTGTGGATTTAATTGATGTTGCCATCCTCAGCAGGGAGTGTAAAATCTCTGTTATCTTCATTTTCTGAAATCTATCACGGGAGTCCTACAGCAGGGGTCAGGGGCTTGGGGTGCTGTGTAACACAATGGCAAAGCCAAGGCATGGATAGAACCCTCCCAAGTGGTGGAAAGCTGCAGCCAGAGGGTGATGCACGGGGGGAAAGATTCCTCCTTGAGCTAAGAGCACTCTCTGGTTACAGGGTTTGGTTAAAGTGACTTCACCAGTGATGTGCTCAATAACCAGCAAACAGCGGCCAAACAACGGGGCCAGTTGCTAGCAGAGATGAGCCCGACCAAAACTTGAGCAGTCCCAAAGTTTGGAAAGTTCACAGCTGGATTTGAACTTTGTGGCTCGAGCTCCGTTCCCTCGCAGGTTTTCCCTTCCGGAGCCAGCCTGGGTGATGGATGTTGGTGTGGATTACTCATGCTGCTCACATGAGTTATTTGTGCAGGTGGCCTGGAGCGCGCCCTGGCCAGCCAGGATAGGAGCACAAACAATGCCTCGTTAGCAGAGCTTTAATGGGATTCTCTTCGGGGGAGGTGTAAAGGGGAGAGATCTCAGCCCAGGCAGTGCAAACTGAGGCTCACTTGTATCCACTGAGCTTTTCAACACTTTGCTGCCTCTTGGCACCGAGGCAATGCAGTAGGATACAGAAGAATTTGATATCTTTTAGCTTCTGAGTAGTGACCAAGTGCTTTTCTGGGAGGATAGAGTTTCATGATGTTAGAGATCTCCAGTTGCCAAAACAGCATGTATTAATTTCCTATCTCCATGTGTCCATGAATATGATAGACTGTTAGAAAACTTTGGGTACCTCTGTTGTAACTTTTCCCTGTCTTCTCATCAGTTCTGTCTCCTAAATAGTAACTAATTCGTTGTTGTTACATTCATCAGGTTTCATGAAAAACAGCCTCAAGATAGGATTGTTTCAGCCTTTCCAAGACCTAAGTGTGGGTTTTAGAGCTGAGCCTGGTGTTTGACTCAAATAGTTCCATTCCCTTGCAGGTAGCATCATCATGTATGGAGCACTCCTCCTCTTTGAATCCGAATTCGTGCACATTGTTGCCATTTCCTTCACATCGCTGATTCTCACCGAGTTGCTGATGGTGGCACTGACAATCCAGACGTGGCACTGGCTCATGATCGTGGCTGAGCTGCTCAGCCTCTCCTGCTACATCGCTTCCCTGGTCTTCTTGCACGAGTTTATTGGTAAGGGTGAACGCTCTCCTCAGTCAGTTCATGGTCTGGGTGGAAACTGCAAAGAGCTGAATTGAGCAAAAGGCAGCTGGTGGAGCCAGCAATAGGCACAGTGACAGTGGTACCAGAGTAAGCTCTGTGTGATTTGAAGGCGCTTGGAAGATACTTTATGGTTCCTTCCCGTAGCAAAATGCTAGAGAAGGTAAAGGTGGTCAGCAGACTGTGCTGGGAATCTCATCCATGCTTTGAGCTCCAGCACGTGTCAGCTCTCTCATGCAGCAGTGACCTTTATTTCCATACGGGAATTTGATATTAAAGATTGAAGTCTCTGCTGCTGGATTGAAAGATTTGGTCTTTTAAACTGGGCGAAGGAGCTGCCTCCTAAAACTTGCCTTATTTTGTCTGTTCATTGGGACCATTCTCTTACGGGTTTGGTTGGTGGTGGTATTTTAGTTGCCTGCAGCAGAACTAATCCTATTCCCTGGCTAGGGGAAAAAGGGTGAGGAATTCCAGATTCCCCCAGCAGAGTTGCAAATATCAGACCCATTGGGTTGTTCCAGTGTTCATTCAGGAACCACAAGATGTCACTACTTCTTCCATAAAGCTCTTTCCTAACTGAAGACAACACGGATAACTTCCCCATGGCTGGATCTGTCTCTCTTGCATGTGGTTATACCAGTTCCATTTTGAATGATGCTTTTACTCTTTTTGTAAAGATTCTGAGGTGTTCCGAGTCAAGAGCTGTGTTTGCTGGGCTCAGCCAAGCAGCAGAGGCAGCTCCCAGAGTGGGAGGACACGCAGTGCTTGGCAGTGCCAGGAGGATATGCCTGTGTCAGGGGGGGTTTGGGAGGGCAGTTACCTGTGACAGTCACATTCCTTACACCCCCCTGCACAGCACTTCTGCATCTTCTGGGGAAGAGAAGGGCAGAGGAGTGAGGAGCCACGTATCATATGAGCTTTGAACTTGGATATGGAGGTGGGGCAGTTTTTAGAGCCGTAAAATCATAGAATGGCCTGGGTTGGAAGGGACCTTAAAGATGATCTAGTTCCAGCCCTGTGCCATGGGCAGAAGGAAGCGCTGGTAGATTGAACTGCTTTGCTGCACCCCTTCCCAGAAGGTCCTCCCCATGTTTTCGACTCTGTGCTTGTTTCTCCACACAGATGTTTACTTCATTGCCACCCTGTCGTTCCTGTGGAAGGTCACTGTCATCACCCTGGTGAGCTGCTTGCCCCTCTACGTCCTCAAGTACCTGAGACGGAGGTTTTCTCCCCCCAGCTACTCGAAGCTCACGTCCTAGGGCTGCTCCTTGCACACAGAGACAGACGTTGCCCCGGCCCAGAGACAAACCCCTAGCTGTTCCCACAACGAACGCGTCCCGTACCTGCGTCAGGAGCCCGTGGTGATCTCTGTTACCTGCTGCTGTAGTGAGAGACTTCCAATCTGCCCCAGGCGGGAACCTAACATGGAAAGGGAGCGTTTGGAGGGTGGAGGCTCTTAGTTCATCCAGTTCTTGTCACTTTTGTTCCACTTAACTGGGGTCAAATGCATGGAACTGCGATGGCAGTGGGTTTCTCTTGCATGGTTCAAAGCGTGTGGAAGCTGCTACCTGACCTTGGGATTTACATTTGACAATTTAAAGTGAATTTTCTAAGTGTCTGCGCTGTTCTTTGCATTGTGTTACCTTTTTTTGTGTTATTTGTCTTTTTGATTCAAGTAGTTACATTCTTTTTACATCTTGGAAATCCCTTAATGTGGGTGATGCACTACACTGCTGACAGCTGATTCCTGATTTATGGCATGTTGCTTCCATAATGGGGCTCCAGCCTGTCGGATCTACACACACTGGAGAATCTGAGCGTGGCTGAGATTTTCCTTCCGTTGAAATGTGGTCACCCCAGTGATTTTGCAGGTATCCAGCCATTGATAAAGACAGAGAAGTGGTAATTCAAAACAAGAGAATTTGGTTTTGTTTAGCTTTTGTGCTTCCTGTTAAAAGGAGCCAGTGACATAAGAGTTTTACTCTGTATTTATTTGTGTAGGAGAAAATTATCTAAACTAAAGCAAATCCTCTTTGGAACAGAACTTTGCAGTTGATCATCCTTGAAATGTGTCGACAACGTGAGAAGAGACTCGTACTGTTCTGCAGACAATGTGGCAGACGTGTCTTGAATCCTTGGAGACTGAAAGGAGAGGTCACAGAGCTGCTACTCCTCACAGCTCCATGAAATCTGTTTCCTGTTAGTGTGAAACTGTGAGGATGAGCTGCAAATAAGCAGAGGCACTCCTAGGTGGATGTTTTAATGACATGCTCCCTGCAGAGAGGCAGTTTTTGGAACCTTGCACTTGCTTTGCTCTAAAAACCAAACCTGAATCACAGGAATGGGTTCATACAAAGGCATTAGGCTCATGTGCAGAGCAAGTTTATGCATTTTTAATTTTCAAAAATTAACTCGATGAGTTCTGTTGTTATAATAAACTTTGGTCCACATTATAATATCATGAGGAGAGCAACACGTGCTTGGGCTTCTCAGCAGAAGGACAGAGACTTACAGGGACCTTTTAGAGTTGGTGCATCAAACACGGATGAGCTTTTAGTGGCAGCCATCCTTGTCTAAAGGCTCTTCAGCCTGTGCTAAATTAGTTGCTTGCTGTCTTCTTCCCACATCAGAGAAACCACGGGCGGAGCTGGCACTGCTTGGCGCCGTTGTTCCTTGGCTGCACGGGAGGGAAAGAGCCCAGAGCCCCTGTCCCAAATCAGAGCCTGAGCTCCCTTCTCCTGTCCCAAAGCAGAGCCCAGAGCCTGAGCTCTCTTCTGCTGTCCCAAAGCAGAGCCTGAGCTCCCTTCTGCTATTCCAAAGCAGAGCCTGAGCTCCCTTCTCCAGTCTCAAGGAAGCCCTTCCAGGTCAGGGCCACCACGTTGGCGAGGTGCAGAAGCTCCTGGGTCATCTCTGTGCCACGCTGAAGCTCTTGAAAGGGCTCCAGGTCCTGCTGCCATTGCTGCAGGCATTCCTGTGGCAAACAGCACAGAAGGTCTGATGTGAAAATCCATGGAAAATGGGAGTGGTGTTTTGAAAGAGCCTGTGTTGGCCCACAGTGCTGTGTCCTGAATTTTCACATCTAAGGTAGCCGTGCCTTGTGTGGTCGATGTGTGGCAGTTGCTCCAGGGAATGTTTTGCACAACCTGACCTGCCTCTCTTGCTTTCAGTTCCCGTGAATAAATATCAAAGGGATGGGGGGAGCAAGTTCCAGAAGTTTTAGAGAAAAATTGGATGTGCTTTGTACCACATGTGGCTTGGGGTGAGAGGAAGGTGCAAGGCCATATGACCTTGTTGTTTCATGTGGTGGAAACCCTCTTGATTTAGAAAATTAGGTTTCAAAATCCTTCAGGAATAAGGGCAGCAAACACTCTTTAACTCACTGGTTTTATTTTGTGCCAGTCTTCTGATAGGCTTGGGTCTGAAGCCCTGGTATGGAGCAGCTGCCCTCAGAAACACCCTGCTGGCTAAGGAAAGCTGATTCTTAATATTCACCTTGTCATAATGGTTTGAAAATCTGGTTTTTCCCTTATATTTTATTTTTTTCCCCTAAAAGTAGTATTAATATACATTTCTACTTATTTGACATGCATGTTGAACAAGACTGTGAAAGTCCAGCATTCCCAGAGATTTGTCTTGTGGAGGAAAAGCAGTCCCTGAACAGCCTATCTGGGGGAGGTGGGCTCACAGCCTTTTGTGAATTATGCTGTTTTGTCAAAAAGATCCTTAACATTGTCTTCATCATGACTGGAGTGTCCCAGGCAGCATTTCACATGGATCATGGAATGGTTTGGGTTGGAAGGGATCTCAAAGCCCATCCAGTGCCACCCCTGCCATGGGCAGGGACACCTTCCACTGTCCCAGGCTGCTCCAAGCCCCAATGTCCAGCCTGGCCTTGGGCACTGCCAGGGATCCAGGGGCAGCCACAGCTGCTCTGGGCACCCTGTGCCAGGGCCTGCCCACCCTCCCAGGGAGGAATTTCATCCCAATATCCAACGTAATCTGCTTTCAGTAGGTTTAAGTACAAGAACCAAGAATTCTTTTGGCCCCAGGTGGTGACTGAGCCGCCCAGCCCCTCTGGGCTCTGGTGCCCAGCCCTGTCCCTCTCTCCTGTGTGTTGGTGGTTCAATGTCCTGCAACAGCAACAGTGCCAAGCTACTGTGTGTAAATATTTGAGACATATATATGGTAGAATTCACTGTTTTCTCAAGTCAGTACAGTTTACACTGAGTGGACCATATTTGCAAACTATTAGCTTACACCAAGAAAGGGAGTGAACTGTGATTTCATTTATATTTATTGAATCATAAGTTTAGTAACTTATTCAGTAGAGTTGATAGTGATCTGTAGCTGTGTTTTGGGGTGTGGATTATGTTCTTTGCAGCTCGTGTTTTTGCACAAGGTAGTAAATCCAGGAAGTAATTTCTGCCTGGATATATGCTACATTTTTTCAAAGCAGTCAGAGACTAAAACTGCCATCTAACAAACAGCAGGAAAGAGGAACACTTCTGTTTTTCAAGTTTAGCACTTTATGTTTGCAATCCATTTCTCTTAAGTTATTTAAAAATGTTTTTAAAAGCAAAATTTAATACATATGTTCATATTTACTGTACATTAAAATAAATGGATTCTCTGCTGGAAATTTCATCTTTTCCTCTAGTATGCTCATAATTTGTACTTTTGGGGAGTGAAGCATTGTTTTCTTCTTTTGTGTAGTATCTTGTTTGTCGCCTTAGTGTTCTTCCTATTCCTTTATGTGTGTGGGTTCTGTGCTGTAGCAGTTCATGTGTGACTTGTGTGCTTTGGGACAGCTCCAGGTGCTGCTCCTGGGTCCCAGTGTGAGTCTCACCGTGCTCCTGCTTCCCCAGGTGCTGCTCCTGGGCACCAGTGTGAGTCTCACCGTGCTCCTGCTTCCCCAGGTGCTGCTCCTGGGCACCAGTGTGAGTCTCACCGTGCTCCTGCTTCCCGTGGCTGCCAACACTCCGTGCTGAGCTGCTGCAGGGTGAGGTTTTGTGGCACTCACTGTTCTCTTCTTGCACCTCTGCAGGTCCTCCAGCTGTGTCACAGCCCTCTCTATCTCCTTAACTCTGGATTTGGCCCCTCCACAGAGCTTTTCCTGTTCATCTGTGCAAACATTTGTTTTGCTCAGCTCGTGGTGCAGTGGAAACCCATCATTCTGTGTTCAACAGCAGCAGCTTCAGTCTGTGCAGGGTCTGATCAGACCTGGCTGGGGGGTGGTCAGGGACATCCCTGGTGTCCCCTCGGGGTGAGAGCTCTGTGCTGGGAGCTGCAGCTATGGCTGGGCAGCACCTGAGGTGTTTTCCTGTGCTTCCTGAGCTGTCCCAGCCAAAGCCCAGGACAGCCTCGGCCTCTGGAGCTGCCGAGGGAAGTTGTGCTGGAGTTGAGCTGGGTTTGCCAGGGAGCCCCAGGTCAGAGGGGGAGTCCCTAAAGCTTCCCTTTGGGATTTATGTGTAAGAAAGCTGCTGCAGCCTCTGCTGCATCACAACCCCCTGGTTTGCACAAGCAGGGCTCTGACCCAGGGCTGTGAGCCCCTGCCATGTGCAGCTCAGTGTCCCGAGCTGTTCCTGTGGGATTGGGCTCATCCCACAGCATCTGGGGCCAGTCCAGTGCCCACTTCAGCAGGAGCTGGCTGGGCTCTGTATTTATTATTAGTTATTTCATAAGTGTTAAACTCTATGATTTGCATGAATTCCTGTGGTTCACAGCTTTGCCAATATGGTCCATTACTACTGCCTATGACAACTTGTGTACTGATATGCCTTTGAGAACATTTTAATTGTTAAAGTTGTTTTAAAAATCAATGTTAAGTTAATTTAATTTTTAATGGGGAAGTGGATTCTGGTGTCAAAATGGTATTTACTGTGATGCCGATGTTTTGTACCTGTCATCCAGCTAAACAACCTGTAAATACTCCTGAGTCAAAAGAAACATGAATGCCAATTATTTATTGTTCTGTGGAGTTACATGTCGCAGATGTGTTAGAACTGAAAAGGGAATGTTGTAAAACAAGGTGGAAAAAATAAATTTTATGCAACTTCATTACTTCATCCCTGTATGATGCACCCGGTTAGTTCTGGCACGATCAGTCCCAGCTGTGCTGGGAATTGTCAGGCTCTAGGGAAGTTGTTTAACCTGTGTCTGGGAAATGCACATCCAAGAAATGCTCAGAGCTGCTTCGCTACATTCTCTGTGGAACTGGTTTTGGTGTTAACGGGGATGGTCGTTGCTGCTGGCAGCCACTGCTGGGAGTGAGGAGGGAATCTTTCATTGGAACACAGATATATCCTGCCCTGGGAAGAGCAGTGATGCAGCAGCATTAGGAACAGCTATTTTGGGAATGTTCTCGTCCCTTGGACATTTGATTCAGTGAGTGGCTTGGCATGAGAGCAGTCCCAGGGCCAGGGGTCAGAAACGGGGGGAGAGGCAGGATTTAACACTGAACATTCTCCACAGGGGAAACGTCAGTAATGTTGAGTACAAACACAGTGCAGCAATTTTCTACCGAAAATGTAATAGAGCCATAAACACTCCTGAAAGAAAAAAAATTAAAAATGCAGTTGGATAAAGCAAATCTCTGACTTGGGAGGCTGTTTAATGAAAGCAGAGATAAACTGTCCCTCGGATCAGTGAACATCTATGGGAGTGTTTCATTTGGATTCTATAGGACACAGAGGCCCTTTTTAATGACTTAACTTCTTTTTGGTATAAAGTAGTCAATGCAAATATTAAATAAAGCATTTTTGTGATGTCTGCACACATCAAATGAATGGTGTAGACTCCAGAAATCACAGGAACAGACTTTGCTCCCAAGTGTTACCAATTTCCCACTCTAAATGGGTTACATAAGCCCTGGTTAGTGGTTCTTTTAATTTATGGATGGTTTCTTTTTAATGGTGAAATGTGTAATTAAAAAAAGCTAGAAATAGTTTTTCTAAACTCACTCTGGAAGGGAAGGAGAATTTCAGCAATTTTTTTTCACCCAAACATTGCATAATAGTAGAAATGTCAAAGATTTCCATGGGGTTTCATTTCGTTCTTCATGTGGCTGTGGTCATGCAAGAAGTTTGAACACTGCAGGGGCTGGCAGATTTTGGGAAGATCATGCATCCTGGGGTAAGTTTTCAGCCTAGGCTTTACCAAAGAATGCCAGTGGCCTCGTTTTTCAAATTGTGGTTGTATCATGCACTGGTGTGTCTTTGTTTTTCCTTTTCTCTGAGAAGAAAGAATAGGTGCTGGCTGTAATTGGGTGTCTCGCTCTGGCCCGAGCCTGACGGAGCTGTGGAGGCCTCCCTGCACCATAAACCATTTGGAGAGAGGAAAACCTCGGAGACCTGCTCTGTCTTCACCTTCTGATGGCTCCAGTCACGACACCTGCACTGCCTCTTCTCCCCTGCATTGCTGTGGCATCAAATTTGGTCCTAAGTCTTCACTAGATGGAGAGAACTGCTCCTGTGCCCCTTACCCAGGTAGGAGATGGGGCCAGAGAGAACCTGTGGTCTGGGCTGGCCCTGCAGGCAGAGCACGGAAAGCAGAAAAATATTTTTGTTTTGCTGATTAGACTTTCTCAGCACCTTAAACATGGGAGTCAATCCTACAGGAAAGTTCCTTCTTCCACAGAGTATTCGGATGTCTGGTTTTAAATGAGGGGTGTGATTGCAGGCTTTAAAAACCTGTCCTTCTGATTGGGAGTGTTGATAAACCCCAATCCAAACATTTCAGTGGATTCTTCTGTCTCCCACCTGGAACTGCAGATCCAAATCACATCTGAGATAAATGTTAAATGTGGCTGCCTGTGGGAGCTGTGAGACTCCGAGTGGGAGCAGCAGGAAAGGCACCACTGCAACTGCACAGGAAATCAGGGAAACCTGGAGTGTGCCAGCACTTACCAGCAGCACTGAGTGCTGCTCCAGCACCTGTTCAAGGGCAGTTTCAAAGTTGATGCTGTGGCTTCCTTAGGCCGTGAGCATTTGCTGGCCTTAAAACCCTCTGGATGCTGTGGGGCTCTCTAGGCTCTCTGGAATTTTGCTGCTGTAATTGAAGTTAGAGGTGATGAGCATCTTGCAGGATCTGGCCTTGAGAAGAATGTCCTTCCCTCGGCTGCTGTTCCTCCCTTTGTGGCCCAAGACCTGAGTGGGTTACAAAAAAGGGCTTTAAAAATCTCTGCGTTCCCACTTTAAAGCCTCCCGCTCTTGGCTCACTGGAGTTGTCCACGTAAGGCAGAATGCTGTCTGCTCTTCAGATTCTCTCTCAGAAAGGAGTAGTAACAAGAACAATCTGTGCAAAAGAATTTAACGCAGTAAAGATGGGGGTAATAGTCATTCTCATTTGTCCTTTTATGTGAAACAGATTTTATTTTAAATGTACACTCTGAGTAGCTTAACCATATCCAGAAAGTTGTTTAGCAGGGTAAAAGTAGAGTTACCCACAGGATAAATTGAGAGCGTGAGTGGAGGTGAGCGGGCTGTACTGAGTGGCTGTGCTCAGCCACCTCAGGAGTCCCCCGGGGCACACCTTGGTGGCACTGGGACACTGGGATGCCCTGGCCTTGGGCTGTTGGCAGGCAGCAAGTTGACTCCTGTGCTTCACATCTGCTCCAGAAGAGCTGTGCTGGAGGTGTTGCATTTCTGTGCCTGTCCTGTGCTGCCTCTGCTGGGTCTAAAACAGGTCCCCTCAGATTGGTTCTGTACAGATGTCACCAACCTGTGACTTGTCAAAAAGTGATGCAAATTGCTATTGATCAGGACCCCTATTAAAAATAAGAACAGATCAAATGCCCAGTGATGGTCTCACTGAAGCATTTTCCTGCTCCAACAGCAAAGGTGTCACTGCCAGGGGGAGAAACAGCACACAAAAAAGCTGTGCGAAAGGCAAGGGATGGTTCCCACAGAGGCAGAACTCCTCTGCACCTCTATAAATCTGAGATTAAGGTTCGGAATGAAAGGAGCATTTAAAAGGATCAGCATTCCCTCTGTCAGATTTTAATACCTGATCTTTCCTAGAGACACTCCAGAAAACAAATTCCTTGAGTGAAGTCTCTATTTGCAGCACTAACCCCTAAGGAGAGGACCTTCCCAAAGCAGGTGGAACGTGAGCACGGTGTTGGTGTCTCGGTGGAAGACCCGGGGCTGGCGTAAAGGAACACTCACCCGCCCCCTCACACACTCCTCGGGTTTTGTTCAAGCCCGAGCTGAATTCTTGCCAGTGCTCATTACTGAAGTGTGGAACTAATTCTTACAGGTGCCGTGTTCTCCATAAATTGCCTTCAAAAGAAAGAAACTTCTTGTGTTTCACACGTGAGTGACAACTGTTTCCTGCAGCGGCCGGGGCGTCCTTGGGATCTGTCCCCACCAGGAGCCCGGGCCAGCGCTGATTTACACAGCTCCCACCCGTCCTTCTCCCGGCTCCCGCTGCCACTCCAGCCCTGAAGAACATAATGCCACAAAGCCCTCAGTAAAACCAGAGCCTGCAGGAAATATCAGGTGTTAACATCCAATAAAAAGCTGACACGCTTCAGCGAGCCGGGATTGCAGGGTCCGGCCCAGGCAAAGCCTGACCTAATGCAGAGGTTTATGGCAGTGGCAGGTAAGGACTAATTATAGACCCTGGACTGCATCACGGGCTGGCTGTCAGGTTAACTTAGGGACTGAAGTGCCTGCGGTCACACCGGGGGCTCTCTGCCCCTCTGCGTAACTGGATGCAGTTGGCTCCTAAAGAAACGTGGGGAGTAAATCTGAGGTGCTGAAAGAAATACTGCAGCAGAAATTACACTGTGGGGAAGGTTTTATACGTGTTGGGGTGAATTAATGGCCGGGTTTGGGGTTTTTGGAAAGAAAAAAACACAACAAACTTTGTGCACAAATACATAGTTTAAAATATATTCTCTTTCAAACACCAGCTATTTTAACAACAGTGTAAATCAGATTTTACAGACCACATATTTCAAGTATGAAGTTCATTAAATGTGTGAAATTCTAGATTAGCTGCCGGGTGTGGCCAGAGCCCCAGTAATGAATTGTAAATTCTGTTCAGGATATAATATCAGATTCCTTTGCCCTGGCACTGATATGAAAGGACTAAAGCCACCTTTTCAAAACAGTCATAACCTTTCTTTATTATCTTTATTTAGTTTAGCCATCATTTGATATAATGAATGACTACATCAGTGTTTCCATCCTGAACCTAATGCACAGGTGTTTAACTTGATTAATTTGTGGGTTTATTATTATTATTAAACCAACCTATGTCTCAATGTAACTGAAATTAATGCTATCAATTTATACACATTTTTGCCAGTGCCCTGATAGTGGGTGGCTGGCTGTCTTTAGGTTCAAGAATATCACTCTAAACTACAATTCCCTCTGAATTTGTGTGAAAAAAATCGATTAATTAATGACGCTGTTCTCATTCCATAAACCCTTCCGTGAGCTGGGAGCAAGGTACAAAAGGGAACCGCTCTTTCCTTGTGCTGCTGTAGCCAGTGAAATTTAGGGACAGCTCTCTGTGGTGTCCAGCTCCACTGGACAGTGGTGAGGACAGAAATCCGGGTGTTCTGTGCCCCAGGGGCGGGCACTGCCCGGTGCAGCTCCAGGAGTGCCGTAGGCTGATCCAGCAGGTGCCTCTGGACCTGCACGGCCTGGCCTTGTTGTTTCTTCCTCTCCCTTTTCCTCCTGGGCTATCCAAAGGGAAGGGGGTTCACAAGCAAGTTCTACTCCTGATATAACCAATATTGGGAATTTTCCAGGTAGCTGGGGCTGAAAATCCAGGGCTAAATAGAAGAATTGGCATTTCTCACTCATGGCTGTTGGTTGGAGACCTCTTTCCAAAGCAGAATTTTCAATGGTAGATGAAAAGCGAGTTCTCATTTGGGGAAAACTCAAGCAGTTCTGGTTCCAGACCCGGAGAGCCCTGTGTGGGTGGATTCCCTGGGCCACGTGGAGCTCACTGCAAGATCAGACACTCTGTAACTTCATCAAGTGGGTGAATATGGTATTTAGACACGTGCATCATCAGGAGTGAGTGTGAAGCGGTCCCACGCCGTGAGGATGCTCCGGGACTGCTCGGGAAGGGGAGGGAGGTGCCGGAGTGCAGGACCTGGGCACGGCTGGGGCCGTGCTGAGGCTCTGGGAGCCGGGAGGCGCGGTGAGGACACAGCCCGAGTGTGGGAATCCCTGCTCAGCACGGCAGGGCCGTGTGGAGGCTGCTCCGGGAGCCTCGTGTGCGAGGGCACATCGGGGAGAGCAGTATTTACTTTGGAAGGGCGAGCAGCTTTTGTCAAAAATACTTATTGTTGCTGTGAGACTGAAATACCTTTTGCAAGTGGAAAACAGAGATGTCTCCATGAAGTCTCTGATGATAAAATCCAGGCAGCTGCCCCAATGGCCCGAGAGCACATCCTCAGGAAGCCTTGATGCCTTATCTCCTGAAGAGCATGAGAAATAATAATAATTTTTAAAAATAATCTTTTTTATTGCCGAATGCCTGCGTGGAGCCGGGCAGGGAGGCTCATCCTCCGGCAGGGCAATGCTGTGGGCGGCTGCCAGGGGAAATCAGGGACCCCCCCCGGGGCCGGGACCCCCGGGACCCCGGCTCCCCAGACCTCCCGAGCCCGCTGCCGCTCCCCCCGGCCGCCTGCAGCTCTGCTCTGCCGGGCAGGGAGCTCCTCGCTCGGCCTCCTGGGCTGCGAGCCCGGCGGTGAGGACCGGCCGGGCTGTTCCCGGGGACAAGTTCAGCTTCCAAATCCATCCCCCGAGCCAGGGAGCTGCTCGGGGTCAGAGCCAGCAGATGCACCTCTCCTCTGTCCCCAAAGCCAGGCATCCGCTGGGCTCATCCCAGAGAGTGCCATGGGCACGGGGGGGAAGCTGGCTCTGGTTTTGGGGGGTAGGGATGCAGTCCAGAATGTGCCCCTAAAAGGAAGAGGAAGTATTCTCCTAAAGAGGGAATAAATAGCTAAAAATATTAGCTATTAATAGCTCCTTACCTCCAAAAATAAAATCCCTTAGTGATACCAAAATAAGAAAGCAAAGGAAAGTCGGAGGTATTTGGCCTTCCTTTGAAAAGGGAAGCTAAAAATAACTATATATATATATAAAAATCTCTCGTTTCTAGGGAAAGTCTCTGCCCCCGCATCCAGCTTGCACAGTTATATAAGACTTGAACTACATCCCCCTCTCCTCCGCGGCCGCTCACAACGCGCTGGAGCCGCGGCCAGATGGAGAAAGGTTCCGTCAGGAAAGTTTAACTCAGCGGGGAAGCTGCAGCCAGTGGAGGACACGATTCTCTCGCTGAACTCTCCAAAAGCCTTGGAAATCTTACAGTTGTGTCATATGCTGGTTTGGGGAATGCTAGTCCGGAGGCAGCCGCCAGCCCTCTTTCACTTCTTTATTTATTTATTTATTTATTTCGCGTTGCACTGAGTTTAATTTGGGTAGCAGGATTCAGCAGTTTTAAGTTGGAAAAAACTTAGTGGAAGAAGATATTTTAGGAAAACCCTGTCATGTGAACTAGCGGGAGCCGATCAAACCGAGCTATTAAAAGAAAGACATTGTATTTTTAAACGGTGCAGTCCAGGGCAGCCAACCTGTGTGCCCAGAACCGCGGAGCCGGGGCTGCTCCCCCGCCGCAGCTCCGCGTGGGAGGAGGCCGAGCTTTCCGTCGGGGTGGCCCATTCTCCGCTCGCTCTGGGATCCCCTTGGCACGGCCAGGTGCCCTCGGCCCCCCCAGCTTGTGGGGCCCCCCCTGCACGCGGCTGCTCGCCCCCAGTTTGCCCCTTCCCAGCTCCCCCTCGCCTCAAGCCCCTGTCCCAATTGTTGTCTGCCCTTCCCAGTGCAATTCCAACAGGGGATGCTGGGGTGACTGGTCAGAGCCGCAGTGAGGAGCTGGGGTGGTGAAGGTAGAAGCTGAGTTATTTACTTATTTCTCCCGACTAGTAATTAATTAAAATCGTTTTGCTCTCCCATCAAAGCAGCAGCCTCGGTTTCCCTTAACCGTTTCCAAGCAGGATTCAGGTGATTCCGATTTTGCCGATGCCGGCGGCGGATGCTCGGAGCCGGCGGTGGATGCTCAGGTGTGGCACCTGTGCCGGGGGATGCGGGGTCCCCCCGCCTGGGGCCGGGCCCGCTGCCGAGCAGCGCCGGGGCTGTGCGGGACCCCGCTCGTGGCTTCGCCGCTGCTCGTGGAGAGGGCTGCCAACGGGAAAAGCCTCCAGGTACGAGCCTGAGGGTCAGGTGCAACTTTTCGGTCCTTCCCCGCCATCCAGGGCTCAGGCAGGAATATCCTCACGGGAGAGCGGCTCAGCCCTGGGGGACGGGGAGGAAAAGGCTCCCCGAGAGCCGAGGGGTGCGAGGGGGTCTCGCTGAGGGGCTCGGGGGGAGCTGCGGCCAGAGGGGTTCCCGGGCCGGGGCTGCCCCGCTCCCCGGGGGAAGCCGGTTGCATAACGGGCCCGCGGGGCTGGGGAAGGTATTTCCGCCCCGACGTGTCCAAAGATGACAAAGGATAGGAAAGTGAGGTGCGCTGAGTTTCCCCGGGCTGCCTGCAGTTGCTAGCCTGCAGGACAACAAACCCGAGCAGCAGAAAGTTTGATTGCGATACCTCCTTCGAGTCGATTTGGGGAGCGAGGGAGTGAAAAATGGAAATGCGGGGCGGGTGCCAGGCAGCCCTCCGCGCTCACCCGGCCAAGTCCGGCTGCCGTGACTCACCCGGGGCTCCGGCTGACCCCGGCAGCGCTCCCCGAGGGGCGGCAGAGCTCCCACCCTCCCCGGAGAATCGTTTATATATGTGACCTCTTCATCCCTGCTGGAAAAAACTCTGTGCAAGTGCAGTCGCAGGGAGACACCGAGCCCAGCGCCGAAGGCAGATGCTCCTTACACACCAGTGAAAATCATACATTGTGAGACAGCCACAGTTCATGACATTCCCGGCTTTATTTTCCTGTTTTCTTTTGCTTTATTTTCCTGTTTATACATAGGACGTGTAAACACACGCGGGTTGTCTTGGTTTCGGAGGCTTCCTTGGCTATTTCATTCTTGCTAAGCTCCACGTGTATCAGTGGAAATCCATGGGGTTGCTCCTTTCCTAAATTGATCTAAAAATAGGAACAGAGAGAGGTCTGTGAAATACCACTAAACAAATTCACCGATTTTTAATTTTTCTTTTAGTCTTTGTATGAAGAATTGAGCCAATGGTAATTAGAAGCCAAAATCTGTGCCAGTAACAAGATGGGTATTAATAGGGTGCTGGTGAATTTAAAAGACATAAATATAAGCTGGGGACTTCGCTTTTCTGAATGATTTATTCAAAGGTAAAAGCAGCAGCAGCCTGAGCTTGTCTCTGCTGAGAAGAAGGAAAACTTCTGCACAGAAGCCCCGTCGCTTTGAAAGGCTTTGCAGTCCCTGCAAGTTTTGTTTAAAAAGCACACACTGGGATTTTTAACATCATCCATATTTCTTTCTTATTCGCTCTAACTTTCTGCTCAACAATTAAGTGCTTGTGCTGCAGACTGAGAAAGCCGCAGAGCTGCCTTGGCCCGGAGCTGGGAGACGTCATGGATTCCTGAGTGTGAAGTTGCAGGAAAGCCCTCAGTTTGGGAGATGGAGGCGATCCAGGGGTTTCCATGGCACTGGGATAAACAGGAGGAAACAGTGAGGGAATCCCGTTATTTTACAGCATTCAAAGACTATAAACACTCGGAGCAGGGAAGGAAGTGGCCTTTCCCTCTCTAGTAACCCTCATCTCAGAGCAGAGAACTGACTTCACTTCAGGAACAAGCTCAGCCCAGTTCGGATCCCTCTTTGCACCTCCAAACACTTACTGAGGAGGCGAGCAAGAGGGGTTCCCTCTGTCCGGGCGGCACTGGTTGAACATGGTTTAAAGGACATTTTTTTTCCTTTTTTTAAAATTTTTTTTCTGCTTTTGATTTTTTTTTTTAATTCCTGATGCAGCGAGAAACTGCCTGCAGGCTGGTACACTACCACCACATCATGAGGTCTATGGATCAAGGTAGGGTGCGACTGCTGCCTGTGTGCTCTGTGTGTGTCCCTGTGCCGCTCCCCTCCCGGGGCTCGGCGGGTCCCTCCCCGGCCCGGGGTCCGTCCCGCGGCTCCAGCCCGCTGGCAGGCGGGTGGGCAGGAGGGGTTCACGGCGAGAAGGGCCCTCGGGGAAGGGACTGGGCTGGCTTTAGGTTTGCGTTGGTTTGAAGCGATCCGCCACGGCGATACAAATCTGTCTGGAGCAGCCTCCTTTAAACTCCAGCCAGAGGGACTCTCCTCTTCCAAGCCATCACCCCAGGAGTCTCGCTGACTAACCCGGCCGCTTAACCCTTGCGCCGCCTGCCCAGGTCGGGGGCTCGGGGCTCCGCGGCGATGCCCCGGGCCCGGCGGAGGCTGCGGCAGCGCGGGCCGGGCCGGGGCTCGGCGGCCGCGGCGCCCGGGGGTGCCCGGGGGTCCCGTCGGGGCCGGTGCCCGCGGGGCGGGGGCGGGGGCGCGGGCGGGCCGTGCGGCGGGCGGGGGTCGGGGCTGGGGGCGGCTTGCGGGGCGCTGGAGGAGGCAAGAGTTAAGCGCGGCGAGAGGAGGAGCCTGCCCGGCTGTCAGCCCCGTGCGCGGCCGCCCCGGCCCGAGCCACCATCCCCTCCGCAGCGCGGGTGTCCCCGCTGCCGCCCGGGGACAGGGGCAGCCTTCGGGGGATGCTGCGGCTCCCTCGGGCATCCTCCGTCCCGCCCCGCCGGGCTGCGGGCCCGGGGCAGGGCAGGGCGCGGCGCGGGAGCGGCCGGCTTGCGGAGGCGGAGGGGGTCGGGCTCGCATGGAGCGGGGCACGGGGCACCTCTCCGGCTGGTGCTGGGCGCGGGGCTCCGGGCACAGCCGTGCGGGGCTCTCCGGGTCCGGGTGGAGGATGCTCGGAGCGAGGGAAGCCCTCGCCGCCCGCAGCCCCGCTCCTGCATCGCACCCGCGGACCAGCGAGCCCGGATCCCCCGCCGGGCCCCGCTCCCCCGGGCGCTCGGAGCGCCGCGCCGCCCGCCGGGCGGGTGGGTGGGCTCGGCTTTGACAGCGCTGTCGCTGCGGGGAGAAGCGGCAGGAGGTGCAGAAGGGAAGGGCTCTTCCATCGGGCCGCTCCATCCTCGATTCCCCCGCCCGCGCTGGCAGCGCCGCTCGGCCGCTGAGTCAGAGCCGGGGCCGCGGAGGCTGAGCGGGCTCCGGGAGACGAGGCGAGCGCGGCAGGGCTGCCTTTGAGGGGCCCTTAGTAGCGGCTGTTTGTTTTCTCCTGCCGCAGCGAGCTCCCCGGGCACCTGCCAAAACACACTCGTTAACACCTACACTCAAAGGGGATCATCCGAGAGCTCCGATTCTCGGGCAAGCCAATGGAAAGACTCTTGAGTGGCTTTATACCGCCTTAGGATCAGGCCATTGCCCTGCCTCGTGTCTCCTCGGCTTTCTCCAGACAAAACTCCCTGTCTCCTGAGCGCTCCAGCTGCTCTTAGTCACTCTCACAACAGTCTGCGGAAGTTATTTTGCTGCAGAGAGCAGCAAAGGGAATGAGGAGACTTGGTGCTCCTGTCAGTGATCCTGCTCTCACCTGCTGCAGGACAGCAGTGCATCAAAGCACAGGGCAGCTCTCCAGTGGCACCACAACCCCTTCCAGGGCAGCTCTGCTTTTCCCAGAGCCCTGCAGTCACAGCTCAGAATCAAAAGCACTAATTTATTTTTTTTATTTCTAGATCGAATATTTGAGACAACAGCAGCCAGTGGAGCAGTGCACTCAGCTGCACCACAGAGCCTTGAGATGCTCCAGAAAGAACGTGCTCCCGGGCTCCAGAATGCATTTTTGCCTTATGCAAATGCTTGCTCCTGTCAGGGGTGCACGGGTGATTGCAGCAGTCTCGGCCCCCAGCTTGTCTTTTTGCCACAAGGCTGCTCCCAACATTTCCACAAGGAAAAAGCAGCACGGAACTGCAAGGGGTTAATAGTGCATGGCACTTTTGGGATCAGTCTCTGCCTTTGGGAGGATTCCTGCACCCACAACAAAGTGTTAGAGTCTTACTAATGCAGGGTGTGTAAATGATGATGTGTTAATAATTTTAAGCCCTCATCCCCTTTTATGATTAGAGCAGGCTCGGAATGAGGAATGAAGGCTCTGCACAAACACCCTGCCAGCAAAAAGCTGCTTCCGTAGCTGCTCCCCGAGCTGCGCTTCAGCAAGTCTCAGCCACGGCAGAGATCTTCCCCAGGTGACCACGGGTCCCCGTGTCATCCTGTGGTCCCACAGCTGTTAATTCTCTGTCAGCTGACCTTTCTCTCAGCCAGCTTGTCCCGTGGGACACAGTTACACCAGCTACAGTCAGCAAATGATTCCAGAGTCTTTCATGCAGGGCAGGAATCACATTCACAGATGGGACACTGACATAACTGGAGCATTCTTTTATAATATTCCAATAGATACTCTAAGTCAAATTTCACCACTCATTTTTTAAAAAATAGCCAAGGATAATAATAACCTAGAACTTCTTTTCCACTACTGGCTTAATCTATTTTTTTTTAAACTATGATATGTGCATTCCTTTGGTTTGCCCAGCAGACTTCAGAACTTAATGGGAACGTGGAGATATGAGCAATTTTTCCATTGTCCTTTCTTGCCAAACCACTTTAAGCTTGAAATTGGGGGGTAATATCTCTGACTCAACCTGACCCCAAAATTGAAAAGTAGTGTGTGTGCATGTGCCTCTCAAAGGAACTACCAGATATTTCTCCCTTCTCTCTCCCTCTCTTTTTTTCTCTAATAACACTCCCCACACTCCAGACCAAGCAACCAGTCACTCACAGTCTGAGCTCATTTTAAAGAGCTTGGATTAAGTCCATGTGCAAGTTTTAGTTGCCTGTTAAATTTCTAATGCCTGCCACATACACCATTAGAACGCTTAGATTTTTAAGACAGCATTGACTCATATTTTCTTTGGGTTTTAGCAGCTAAATAGACATGCAGCTTTCTTAATCCACTTTTCTCTCCCTCTTTTTCTTTTAAAAAGTTTAATGTGAAGGTATTGCAGTATTAGAGATCCAGTGTAAATTACGTGTCGTGTGGGACAAATAATAATTAGCGCAGACACCCCATTTCTGAGAGCAAATAAAGTTTCTTCATCTCGGAGCATCCTCTGATCCCTTGCATTAGTGAAGTTATTGGTACAGGGAATACAGTGGGGCAGTATAAGTAGAAACTGAAAATAGTAAATGAGAAGTTACATTGGCAATGAATTTAAACACTGAGAAATAGGTTAAGTACTTTCTAACTCACAGTTTGTATTACACTAGAAGTGCTCTTTTTAGCTTTGTTTTTGGATTCCCCATCCCCCAGTACCTAGGTAGTCCAGCATTCACATACTTTTAGAGTTTTATTAAGGTACAGCCCTGCCAAAGGCCAGCACGGATCCAACTATGTGGAAAAGGACTCCTTCCATTCTGCAGTTCCCTGAAATGGCAGAACAGTGTATTTCCAGTTCTGCTCTGTGTGGAGCCTGCTGCAAGCATACGTGGCTGCAATTTTTGTTAATGATGCCAAGGACAGACTTTGCTTCAGCTCTTGAAACACCTTTTTGGCTCATGAAAACAGCTTTATAGAAAAACCCCAGAGTTAATGCTGACTCCCAGATCCCAGTGTGGGTGATGAGAGCCCAGGCAGAGCTGGCACCAGTATCCAGGATCCTGGATACAGGAGAAATGCATGGAGTATCCTTGGAGGAAGGAAGGGTCTGATGTGAGAAAGATTGAGATTTAGGAAAACCAACCAGTGTTTCTGGTCTTTGGACATTCTATTCCAGCCTTTCACTCCAGCCCTAATGGAAATTAAGCTTTGGGAAGCGTTTGTGACATCGTTTGGGTTATTTCTTTGATTTGGATGATGTTTCTGAGTGTATATATTGGGCTGAAGAGCCCACAGTCTATTTAAGTCTTCCCTGCCTTTCCTTCATCACCAATTATTAACAACAGACCGTGGGCAGTATTCGTCAGTTATGTAGTTATTAACAGCTAAAACTTAAACAATTTATAATGTTTTATTTTCATTGTGGGCTTGAGAGCCTGTTTTGGGTCTAAACTAAACTCCGCTCAGCCTTTGGAAGGCTCCAAAAACTACAGCTGTCACTTGAGCTGAATTCCACAGCTGCCTGCACCTAGCAATGGCTGCATGCCTCTCTAATATTTAGGCCAGATCTGTATTTTGTGCATTTGCAGCATTTCCGCTCTAAATAACACACTGGTAGGTTCAAACCCAGCCCACAGAGCGTTCAAACTCACATCTCTGTGCACTCAGAGCATGTGGAAACTCTTGTTCCTATAGATTCTGAGCAGTGATCATATGGGACCGGCGTCCTCACGTGCCCCGAGAGCTGCAGGAGGGAGCGGGAGGGACACCCTCGATTAATGCCTGGTGGCTCTTGCTCCTTGACATCTGTCAAGTTGTCTGCTGGGCAAAAAACCCTGAATTCTATAAGCTGAGCTAATTCCTGCGTTTCTCTAACACTTTTCTCATTGCTGTCTTGTCACACTCACTCCTGGCCAGAGTCAGAATTGATGCTTACGTGTGTTAGCAGTGAAACTCTTTCGCATGACACGGTCCTCTTGGAAAGCAAAAGGTACATTTTCCATTTGTGGAGTATTACTAATCCTAGGAGTAGCTGAGGATAAGTTTGAAACTTCAGATGCCTAATGGATTGCAGGCAAGCTGGGAAGTAAAGGATGGGGCAGAGATTCAGCAGAAGTCGGGGTCATCTCCCCATGCCCTCCTGCCAATCACCCATATCTCACTTAAAAAGCCCAATGTTTTTGTTTGTGTCATTTCTTTCTGTGGCTAATACAATTGATGCTCTCCAATCATGCTCCATGTGGTGTTAGCTGTGGGGATGACAGCTCTCTTTAGTGCTAAGCCAAGATCAGCAAGTATATTTTGTTTTTCTAATGCATTTTAAATAGAAGAGCCAACGATAAAAGGCCAGTGCTCAGCAAATGGTAAGGATCACTGGAGAACAGACATAAGCAATCCAATTTAATAGATGTTTAAACAATTCAGAATAAACCAGGCTCTCAGAGAGAGCAGCACGGGTTCCTCAAGAGGCTGGCAGCCTCAGTAAATACCTCAGTGAACACCCTGGCACATCGTGTCTGCAGGATCACTTGTCCTTTCTGATGGTCACTTTTCCCGATGCCCTGGCACCTTCCAGTTCCAGTTTAATGTCACACGGCCTCATTCCAGTGTGACTGCTGCCCACCTGGCCTGATGCAGCCTCGCAGCAGGTCTGGCTGCTCCCTGACTGCCCTTTCAGCCCCAGCCCTGTGTGGTGTTTCTGCTCACCCAGAGGTGTCCTTGATGCACCCCAGGAGCTGTAGGGGAACCAGCCAGTACTGGGCTTCTTCAGAAACTCCGTGTAGAACCTGATTGCAAACTGTAGGGAAAGTCTGAGTTCTTGTCCTCTGGACTAGCAAAGGATGGAGCAAAAGGGTGTGATGAGAAGGCAATTTGTCATTGCTTGGCTGGACACATTAATGAGAAAGGCAGCAGGTTATAAACCCAAATGCAGAGATTCTGGTTCATGTGTGCTTTAAAACAGACTTTCTGTGACCTTAGACAAGTAATGTAGGGTTGGATTTGTCTTGTAGTTAATGCCGTCGTGCTGACAGGCTCAGCAAATAAAAACAAGCTGAAGTAAACACCAAAATACTTTTTTAATGATCTTGGTCCCTCTGCCTTTGCCTCCCTACCCTGTCTACAGTCTAGGAGCATTTTTCAGACTCCCAGACCTGATGACAGCCATCTGCACGCTCATAAAGGGCACCATACAAACAGGTAAGCGAGGGAACAGCCTTCTGACCACAGATGCTCTGAGCACACAAACTCAGGGGCTCCAGTAACCCACGAGTGAAGTCACTGCTGGTTGTAGCAGCCATCCCAGGGGTAGGAGGCTGTCGGGGGGCAGTGACCATCACCCTGCGCAGGGCCAGGGGAAGGTGGGATGAATGGAGTCAATGTGGTGGAGGTGGCTGGGGGGACCTGGGGAAGCTGGCAGCACCCAGCTGTGGTCAGCAGGGAACGTGGCGAGCGCCCATCCTCTGAAATGCTGTTTGTGAGAGAGGCAGGAGGAGAACAGAAGCCTTGTGCACGATGAACCTGATGCCTCTAAAGGTGCTCCAGCTGAGGGAGGTTGTCCTGTGCTTACAGACACCCGCCTGCTGCCGCAGCCTGCCATGGGAGCGAGAGCACATGGCGTGGGATGTGTGAAGCCTGGAGAAGGCAAGGGCAGCACCTGGGCTGCCGGGAGCTGCTGGGACCCTGCAGACCTCAGCAGAGAGGGGCTACGCTGCTGGGGAGAAGGCGGCTGCGTGCGAGACACCCGCTCATGCCCGACCTGGGGCAACAGGGCAGAGACGCTGGCCCAAAGGGGACCGTTTCGGGAGGCTCCCGTGCCGGGGCGAGCCCGCCATTCCCCGCTTTCCCAGCCCCGCTTTCCCAGCCCGGCCGGCGCTCTGCCCGGGCGCGGGGCCGGTGCGGGGCTGCCGGGCCGGGCCCGGCTCCTCCCCCGGGGCGGCCCCGGCGCAGGTGGCTGCGAGGAGCAGGAAGCTGCCCCGCTGCCGCTCGGCCCCTCGTGCCGTGCCGTGCCGTGCCGTGCCGCCCGGGGCTCGCCGCCCGCACCGCTGTCGGGGCACCGCGCCCGCCGCACCCTCCCGCGCCGGGGCATTTTTGGTGTTTCCTCGCTTTACTCCCTCCGTCTTCCCTGCCCTGTGACCGCTCGGCACTCGCTGTCGGAGGCACCGCCGGGTCGCGGCCGCGGCACTCGGGGCGCCCCCGGCCCCGGGCGGGCCCCGCTCCGCCGCCGCCATGAGCGCCGCGGGCCCCGCGCCCGGGCCCGGCCCCGATCCCGGCCCGCAGGAGGGGGGCCCCGGGCACGGCCCCGGCCCGGCCCGGCCGGGCAGCCCGCAGGAGGAGTTTGACTTCTCCATCCTCTTCGACTACGACTACCTGAAGCCGATCGAAGGTTGGTGAGGAGCCGCCGAGGAGCAGCGGCGGGGCCGCCCGGGCGCGGCGGAGCCCCCGGGCAGCTCCTCGGGGCACGGCGGGCACCGCCCGGGCCAGCCCGGCAGGCGGGGCCGGGCCCCTCGCGTTTGCGGGGCTGCTGTGCCGGCAGGTGCTTGCCGAGGGCCACTGCCGGCGAGTGGCTCGGTCTCCATCCCGGGATGGAGGGTCCGGGAGCGGCTGGGGGACATCGCTGCTGTCCCCGGAGTTGTGCAGCCGGGAATGAGCGCAGCTGAAAAGGCGAAGCGGAGCAGCTCAGCTCAGCTCGGTCGGGCACTTGCTGCCCGGCAGCATCTGGCAGAGCGTGCTCTGGAGGCTCAAAGGCAGCTGGAGCGCTGGGGCGTGGAGCCCGAGGAGCTGCTGCCTGCCGTGAGCCGGACCCTCCTGCGGGGATGGCAGCGGGATCGGCACGGCTGGCTCCAGGCTGGGGACAAAGCCATGAGCTTAAGTTAAAATTGAGGAAAAAAAGAAAGATTTACAGACTGTTCTGCTTTTCTGAGCTGATGCTGTGATACTTAAAAGCACAGTGACAGGTGTTCCCTGACTTTCTAAATGGTAATTCTATCTGTTGATGATACTAAACAGGGATACTTCCCGTAAAATATAGATTTGTGTAAACCAGACAAAGCCAAAAGAAAAGGACCCAGAGGAATGATTTGTTGGGATATTGTCTCTAAGATACGTTGGTTTTGATTCTGCACAGTGGAGAGGTGGTGTTTCCCTGGGGCATCTCAGAGAGATGTTGTGTTCCTTTGAAGGAGGAGACCTTTGAGGCCTGAATCGTGGTGTCATTAGTGAAATGGAGAGTTGTTGCTGAGTTTTATTCTCTGTGTCCTTGTTTAAGTGTACAGATGTGCACGAGCATCGAAGCTGACTGAGGATAGTTCAAGCCATCAGATGGACAAAGCTGAATTTTCTTTCAAGGTTTCATGTAGATCAAACCATGCTAAAATAAATCCTCGATGGGGAGGGGTTAGTGATGTTAATGAAAATACACTCAGTATTTTATTTAATGAAAAATCTCAGTGAAAGCTTCAGATGCTGGTTTGTTCACATCTTTACAGTAGACAGTGCTGCTGTGAAGCCTTAAGTGGGAAGTTCTACAGAATATGATCATACGTAGGTGGGGGCTAGAAAGTTTAATCTTCAAACCACATAAATGCAGAGCAGTGTGTGCTTGGTGTAGAAGTAACTTCCTTCTTGAGCCTGCTTTCTGCACACTTTTGTGTCATTCACACTTTTGAATGACTGGAAGCCATAATTAGTAGTAATTTTGTTCCAAAGATGGAAATCATTAGCATAAAAAAAAGAAAAAGAGCACAACCATATATATGAGCATTGTAATCTGGAGAACATTCTCCCTGGCTTTGAAAAGGCACCAGCTCCAGTCTGTAAGCAATCCAGGATACATCCGTGATCTTTAATGTACAAAAGATTAAAGCGTGTTTACATGAGAGCAGAAAATGTTCAAATTCTGAGGAAGGGCTTTATCCACATGCTGGTGGTAACTGATGCTCATTGTTCATGTGCAGTTCTGCCCTCATCTGAACTGCAGTTGGGCACACAAGTCCTGTGCGGAGGAGGATTCAAAGTGGAACCAAAACCAAAGGAGTGGGTCCCAGCACTTCAGTCTGGTTCCTGCATGTGGAGTCCTCCCAGTCTGGTCTGCTCCACACACTGCTCATGACAAGTCCTAAAATAACAAATCTATAAGCAGGCTAAAAGGGACTTTTTAAATTTTAAAAAATATGGAAAATATGTAAATTTGGGGCTCTAGGAATGGATTGGGGTGAATGTTTATTCCTGATAAACAATTTTTTTAAAGGTTGGAATTGTGAAAGCACAATCCAAGCTTGTGTTTTAAAAGTAGGACCTGTATCACAACTTGTCATGGGAATGCCAGAAATATCCTTCCTGAAAGTGACTGACATTCAGTAGTGCTTGTGTGTGCCTGGGACAACAGGAACATGGACTGCTATAAAAGCAACAGGGAAAAGAAGGGTCAATAAAAATCCTATAGTCAATATTATTAATATTAGATATTCCTCTTGAAGCCAATCATTTCCAAAAGTAGCAGTGCTGTACAGAGTGCTTTTTACCTTTACTTGCCAGACTTTAATTAGCAATCTTCTTAGGATTTGCAAACAAGAAACATCTGCTGAACTCGGGGGCCTGCCCAGGTGAACAGGATTTGGGGAGTGTGGGCAAGGCACACACTGCACTTTCAGGTTGAAGCTGTGATTTCATTTGGCCATTGATGATGTTTCTGTGTCCTTTAAACAAAAAAGTGGTAGATGCATTCCCTGCAGAGTTCCTGTGCAGGTGTTGGCAGTGGTATCCCACATTTTAACTTATTTTTAAACTAAGGTGCTGCACGTCCTTGTTTCTTAGTGGAGAGGATTGACAGAGAGTTAATGAGCATTTCCAAATGAGCTCCTACAAACAGCGCTCCCAGAGGAGTAGGTCCTGATAACTACTCTGTGTGTTCTTCCCTAACACCTGTTGTTGGCTACTATGAGACACAAAATAACTGGAAATACTGAAATCCAGACAGGGCTCTGCTCTGGCAGCTCCCTTCGCGCAGGTTTATTGGGCGTTCACTGTGTGAGGATCTGCTGAGAGGTAAAGCTGCCACATAATTTTTAATGTTTGAGGTCAACCCTTCTGGGAGCTGATCCTCTGAGGGGGTGTTCTGCAAATCCAAACAAAACCCATGTTTAAATAAGATTCCAGACAAAATCCTGCCCTGAGACAACAGGTAAGAATGCAGATGGGAAAGAATATTTTCTCTAGGCTCAGGCTCTTTCTGTAGCTCATTAGACTCTTAGACTGCATCTGGTGATATGAATCTACAAGGTCTGTGTGTGTAGTGTAGAGAGGGGAAGCAGGGAGCATCCATAAATATTAATATTCCTCTAAATGCTTGTTTGTATGTAGACAGGCTCCCAGGGACATTGCCACGTCTTGTAGGTGTCAAGCCCTGAATAATTTGCCTCGTTCCTTTTTTTCTTCTCCCAGATGCAAAGCTATTAAAAGGAAAAAAAACTGAAAGTGCATGCAGCTGGGTCCTGGGGCTGGCTCAGGAACACAGGAGGCAGTGTTCAGCCCTGCCATAAAGAAACAAATATGCACATCTACCAGAGAATTCCAGATTTCACTCAGGAAACCAGCTCTCACTTGGAGCTTCCAAGCAGTTAGTGTAAATAACAGACAACTCAGCTTTTGAAAAATGCAAAGAAGCTCTGGACTGGCCCCTTCAAATGACAGTAAGCAAGTTAATTAAAAAAGAAAATCGACTCTTTTACTTATGCAAATGAGGAACTCCAGTGAAATCCCGGGAGCTGCAGCCAGCGGATGTGAGGTCAAAACCCAACTTGTGCCCCTGCCCTCCCTGGCCTGCACAGAGCTATCTTTAGCTTTTCCTCGAGGATGGTTTGGATAAACCCAGCATGGAATGCAGTCGCTGGGGTGAGCCTTTATTCCCTAATTTCATGCTAATTGGCACGGTCGCATTTGGCTGACTGGCTGGCTTTGAAGTAGCTGCCTTGTTTTAAAACAGCGCGGGGTGGCCCTGCCAAGCCACGTGTGCCCACACTGCTGTGGTCCTGGGCTTGGGGAACCTCGGGAGCCTTTTCCTTTTCCTTTCTGCCGTTCAGAGATGTGTGAAAAGGAGTTTGGTAAATCAAGGCTTAAGTCCTTTGAACCTGAAATCCCTTGATCTCTTTCTCCTGTGGTTCAGCTCTCCCTGGGTTGTTAAGGGCACTCTTGAGGGCCCCACTTGGGGAGGTTGTCCAGCTTCCAGTGGGTTGATGGAGTTCCCTGCACCCTTCCAGGGCCAGAGGAGCTGGTTTGGTGGTTATTTGCAGTACAGCAGCATCCAGAACCCTGCTTCATTCCCTGCTGTGGTAAGAGAGACAGGCGTGGGTAAAACCTGTGGAAGAAAGGGGGAATGAGAGCTGGCAGCTTGGGTGGGATCCTAGAGGGCTTGGGGGTTAGACTGCTCTAGGTAGGGGAGTTGAGTGCCAAAGCTGACTGAGAGCATGAGGAGATGCCAGTGTTGCCTGGGTGAGAAACATGCTTTCTTTTAACCCCCTGTCAAAGCAAAAGGATCTTTTGGTACTGAATCACAGGGTGAATCAGCAGTGAAACCTCAGGCTGGGAAATGCCTGAGTGCAGGGAGGGGGGAAGTGCTGGAGCTGCCCATGCTGAGGAGCTGTTTGTGAAATGTCCATCAGAAAAGCAGTGGAGAGGACAGTCCTTAGCTGGAATATTCCGGTCTGTGTTCTGGGATGCAGTATGTAGGAATTGATGAACTCTTGAAGGTGGCACAGCCTTGGGAACAAAGCTGTATCTCTGGGGTGTCTGCACTGAGATTTTCAGGTTGCTTCAGTCCTTGGAAAACACCTTTGCTGGGCTGATCCATCACATACCTGTTCTCTTGTAAGGGGGTGCAGGGCTCTCGCTCCTTGGGGAGCCCAGCTAGAGGGTGGCAGGGCTGTTCCCTGCCATCCCCAGTGTGGCAGAGGGCCAGCAGTGTGAGCTTTGCTGCCCTGAGCTCCTGCAGCCCTAACCAAGGTCACCGTGGCAGCTCAGGGAGAAGCTTGAGTGTTGCTGGGGCCATCTGCCTGGAGCCATTCCTGTGTCCTGGGCTCCGTGTTCCCACTGCTATCTGCAAGTGCAGAGAGAAAGCAGCTGAGCTGCTGGCGAGCATCCCCTGCTCCTCTGCCCCTCGCAAAGGCAGGAGCTTGACGCTGTTTACAAAAGCGAACTCCTGGTGGTGGTGATGCTCCTCGTCTCCTGGGGCTGCTGGCTCTGGTCTGTCCTTCCCTCGAGCAGACTCCTGACCCCAGCCTGCCTCAGCCAAGCTGGCCGGGAGCGGAGTAGCCAGTCCCCTTCTGCTGAAGCGAAGAGCAGAATTTCTGCCGATTTCCGTGGAAGAGCCGTTTATTTCTGGGAGCAGCACTTGCTGCTTCACCCCTCTGCCCGCTTCCCTCCCCGGCGGGGTCTGGGCTCCCGTTGTAGCATCACCGGCGTTGCCATGGGGACAGACCGCGACGTCACCGGCGTGGGCAGGAGCGGCCGGGACAGTGATCTCATTGTGCCTCTGCAGCTCCGCAGGGCCGGGAGAGCTCCCCAAAGCCCCAGGCCGGGCTCCTGACGAAGCCGTGCCGATGAGTCAGGGCTGCAGCCTCTCCCCTGGATCGCAGCTCAGCCCTGCGCATCGCCGGCGCTGTTCTGGGCGCTCCTCAAAGCAGCCCAGGGTTTGTGTGCAGCCGTGCCCACGATCCCGCTTTACTGACAGTTTGCCCTGTGGGGGGAAGTAAATATTGTTCCTGCACAGAAGCTGTGGGTGTTTGCTTGGCCGGGGGCTGTGGCCGGGGTGAGCTGTCCCGGTGGCAGGGGCAGGCTGCGGCTTGCTGTGTGTGTAAGCCTTGTTATTCGTACCTGCAACGTGGATCCTCCGGCAGCGGGAGTGCCGAGGGGGAAAGTGCTCTTTCAAACACAGTATTTCAGGGACAAGCAAAGAAAATGGGGGTTGTCTGAAGCCCAGTTTTTGATGGGTGGTCACTGTGGGTGAGGGGGGTGTGTTTGTTATTCAGCATACTTTAAAAGTTACGTGTGCACGTACAAATACCTTTGCTTTTCCCGTACCCCTCAGCCCACCCCCACTGGATTTGCTGCTCGGTGTGTTGTGAGGAGTTTTGGTTCCATACCTGTTGTGTGTATCTGGCACGGATGATTCAGTTTAACGTGTGTGGTGGGGCAGCTTTAGCTGCGGTTGTGCTGCATGGGGAACTGAAAGGGTCACCTGCTCCTTGATGTGACGCTGTTCAGCCTGGAGAGGTTTTCTGCTCCTGCTGGTCACTGCACAAATCCTGCCTCGAGCCTGGCATCCAGCCTGGCTCTGCTTGGTGCTGGTTTTGCTCCCTGGTGTCAGCTGGAATCAGGGTGATTCTCCCCAAAGCGGAGGGAGCATTGTTTTGGGTCTGTGGGGGGTGTGTTACTCTGCTCATTCTGGAGACGTGACGAGGTCTGTTCAAAGTGAATCTCAGCAGCAATCTCGAGGCTTGATGTGTCAGACCTGAGTGATGGAGATGACACATTATTCCTGAGTGCCAAAGCTCTGAAATCAATGGCGCTAAAAATATGTTTGGCTCAAAATTCAGTGACTCGCTGCTGTTTTCCTATCCCCAAAACAGCTGTGTGCTGGGATTAAAAGCCAGAGGGAACCTTAAGAAATGTGCAAGCTGGACTGTCCTGTGCAGCTCCCCTCCTGCCCTAGACATTCTGTGTGTTGGTTTGTTTGCTTGGCTCTTGGGGTTTCCCACTAAACACAAAGGCTCAGCAGTTCCTAAAAATGAACAGAAAACCCCTGAAAATAAGTTAAAATCTCTCTGCATGTAAAAGCTTCACTACGAACTTCTGCAACTTTTGCAGAAAGCACAGTCAGCTCCTGCCTGGCTTTCTGTGTATTTTCTCAAGGGAATTGCTGCCTCATGTCATGTAGGAGTTAGAGAAAATGCTGGAACAGTGATTTAAATATTTAAATGAAACCCTCTTTGCCTGTGACATGCACTGATGTGTGCCCAGAGCGAGCAGATGGTGTGAATTAATCCCAAATTGTGGAGTTGTTTCGGGTATTTCCTGCTGGATACACTGAAGTCTTTAAAAACACACACAGACCCTGGTAGTGTTTTGCATGTTTTTGTGTGATGACAAATATTCTTCAGCTCCCAGGCTGGGGCAGCTCCAGGAGCTGATGTCCGTGGGAATACCTGCCATGACTCTGCTCTCTGGGATGCCACTGGCATTGCACACCCTTGGGGTGCTGGGGCCAGACTGGAACTGGGCTCAGCAATGCTGGTGGGAATTCTGTGTTCCCTGGAAGCATCCCTTTGCTCTGCACCCTGGGGACAGTTTGAAAAATGGGAATCTCTGAAAACTGAGGATTTTTTGCACCAGCAGAGAGAGGGTTCTACTGAGCACTTACTTATTTTATAAGTATTTTATAATCCCTCTCTGAAAATGTTCCTTGGGCTGAAATTTGAATGTGATTGCCCTTAACCACAGGACTGGATTCTTTCTCCCTCTCTCTCTTTTCTGACAAATATTTGTGAGTGTGTTTGCTGACTCACATGAAACCTGTCATTAAACTTGCTGTCATGATACAGAGCCAAACAAATCATCACACAGAACTGACTTTTCAATTTAAGAGTTGGAGCTCAACTTTGGTTCGTGAAGCCTTTCCTGGCGGGGCTTGGCTGTGTAAGGAAGGTGTTTCTCCCTTCACCAAAAGCTGTTCCTCAACATTTGGTTTTATGTAGATCTGTTTGGAAGCGATTTTGTGATGTGCTGGTCTCAGTCCAGCTCCTAGCTGACAAAATGTGACCAACATCACAGCAGCCAAGTTGTCACTAAGGGGTGTCCTTGGCAGGAGGGGCAGCCCTGCCATGGACAGAGGGGCTGGCACGCTGCTGACCTGTCCAGGTGATCCCTCAGGTGAGGCTCAGGCAGCAGGAGCCCGGCTGGAGGTGTTTGCAGTGCTTCTGTCCATGCTGCACCTGCCCTGAGCACTTGAGCTTCCCTGGCTCTTAATCCAGTACTTTCACAAGCATTAACTGCAGTTAAAAAGAATTAAATAATAAGCTAATATCAGATCACAACCAGTTTATAAATATGCATTTTTTAATCCATGATTGCTCAGCTTCTGTAACAATATTTACAGTCTTAAAGAGACCCTTCTTTTTCCAGAAGGACCGACTCCACATAAAACCAACAGCCCACCCTCTGGAGTTACATACGCTCATGATGTCTTGGACTGTGGCCTCAAGCCATGCCCCCTGCCTTTTTCTAGCCTTTCTGCAGATCCCATGGGCAGATATGGACAGCCAGATAGCATAGGGCCAACACCTACACACCCTGCCAACGCTGCAGGGGCCTCTGCTCCGAGCCCTAGGATTGAAATAACTCCATATCATGAACTGATTCATTCAGGGGGTCCCTTCCGCGGCAGAGACACAGATGTTCTTTTGGTAGAACATCAGTCAAACTCAGCCACCACTAGCCCGAGGGTTACCCTGCCTGTCCCTGGCTTTGAGGGCTACAGAGAACCACTGTGTCTGAGCCCAGCTAGTAGCGGCTCCTCTGCAAGTTTCATTTCAGAGACAAATGTTTCTCCTTGCACATCACCATGTGTTTCACCAAATAATGGTCCTAGTGATGACCTTTGTCCACAGTTTCAAAACATCCATACTCATTATTCTCCTAGAACCTCTCCAATAATGTCACCACGAACAAGCATCACGGAGGAAACCTGCTTGGGACGCCATTCACCATCACCCTGTCCCAACTCAAGGTCTTCGTCACCAGGTGCAAAACGGAGGTACTCTTGCACTGAGCACTACAGTACTCAGCTGCCTTCCACCTCTCCTCGGCAGTCACGGACCCCCTCTCCACAGCCCTCTCCTCGCATCCCCCTGAGAGAAGACACCTCTGCAGTTACTTACACGCAGTTGGCCAGCGCTTCCCTTTCCATGGATGCTATGAGCAGCCTTCCTACGGATCCTTCCTGTGGTGTCCCCACGAAAATTTGGAAAACCAGCCCTGATCCTTCATCCATGTCTTCCCACAAAAACAGCATTCCATGTCACGTCTTTCAGACCGTTGACTTCCACGGGCCTTGTGAGCAGGAGGACAGGAGAAACTCGGCCCCAGAATCCATTCTGTTGGTTCCTCCATCCTGGACAAAGCAGCTGGTGCCTGCAATACCCATCTGCAGGTATGTAAGCCTTCTTGTGAGTGTGTTTTCCATGTTTTCTTATGATGTAGTGTCCTCTGTCGTGGCTGATGATCCCTAGGAGTGTTTTCTTGGGCAGGTCCTGCTGCAGACCAGAGCTGAGTGCTCAGGGACAGCATTGGTTAATGGAAGCCCAGTCCATTACAATTCCGAGGGATGAAAAAATCAGGATTTTGAAGAAATACCACCAAAGTGGTTCATTGATAGCACAGTGCACTACAAATTCAATTTCCAAATGGTTTGTCCAAGTGGATTGCAGACAGCCTTTGACAAAGGCTGAACACTCTGGTGCCATCCTGCTACTCTTAAGATGGTGGGATTGCTTTTGTAAAGTTGCATACAAATTTCCATCAAGGATGAAAGTGCTTTACATAGTGCCTGATTTAACATAGAGCTCACTGCTCCACGTCAGACTGAGCATTCGATCAACTCCAGTGACTTAGTGTTGGTTGTTAGTTTGTTAATTGTCCCTTAGCCCAAATCTCAGCCCTCCATTGTCTGGCCCTGTGGCATCTGCCAGGACCAAGGGTGCCAAGAGTGCGACTCTGCTCCCAGTCCCTGCTGGCACCCTGTCAGTGCCATCCCGCTGGGCACTGAGGTTGTCCCCGTGCTGATGTTGTCCCAGGCTGTTCCTGACCTGCTAAACACAAACTGTGAGTGCAAGAACACAGGCTGTGACTTCCCTTGGCTTGTCAGACCGGTCTGGCAGCAGCCTGTACTCACAGAGTAAGAGTGGTTTAAAATCCAGTGCAAGCTTTAGCTGTACATTGCAGTGTATTCATTTCATGTCATAAACCCTTACGCATTTTCATAACAGGAAAGCTAGTACCAGGTAAGAATATTTAGCATTTTATTCATGTGCATTTTAATACTTATGGAAATCATAACAATTGTTAATTTACACAACGGGTAGGTAGTGGTAAATGGAGTTAATATTTCACAGTATGTGTTCTGTGATCCAAGTTTGAGACACACAGCAAAAGCTAGGTAAAACAGGGGGATCTTTGCAAAAATATAACTGCTACAGATATTTCTGTAGCAAAGAAGTAGAAATATCTTATTCTCTTCTGCAAGGAGATGGGCCCACAGAAATTGTCTTCTCAGCAGAGCTTGCAGTCAAATGTGAGCAGTTCAGCATAATCCCATGGGAATTCATAGCAGACCCCTAAATGTTTCAGGTGGGACACTGGGACAAAGGAAGGATCAGGGCTTTGAGAAATCATGTTCTCAGGAGTTTCCCTGGTGTTCTCTCTCTCTCTCTGTCCCAGTTTGCCTGTGCAGTCCCTGCCGCCCCTGGAGTGGCCCCTGTCCAGCCAGTCTGGCTCGTACGAGCTGCGGATCGAGGTGCAGCCCAAGCCCCACCACCGCGCGCACTACGAGACCGAGGGCAGCCGGGGCGCCGTCAAGGCTCCCACCGGGGGCCACCCCGTGGTCCAGGTAAGGCTCTGGGGAATCTCCCTACAGGAAAAGTTCTTTTCTGAAACGCTTGCTGGAGGCTGCCCCTGAAAGAGCGGCACCCTGTGAACCTGCTTGTGAAAGTGCTTAAAGGGTCTGAGCTGAGCTGTGGTGAAGTCCAGGACTTCGGGAAGGTTGGTTGGGGTTGGCTTCCGAAAGCTCAGAAATGTGGGCACTGTATTTGCTGCCTTTTCTGGGCTGTATAAACCTTGTGTGATCCTCTGTCACTGATGACTCTGTCATAAGGTGCCTGGGGAAGCCACTGCTGAAACAAGTGAGCAAAATTCAGGCTGCCGGTGGTGGAGAGAACGAATTCGTCCCTTTGCTGACCTGAGAGGTGAATGAGCTGAACCCTTCTTCTATTTGGAGTGCAAACAGCTTTTCCCTCACCTTTCAGAGGGTGGTATAAAGTGCTGGCTGAGTAGCTGCAGTGAAGCCAAATGGGGGCACATCAGTCATTTTCCTCATTTCCCCTGTTTTCAGCCCGTGTTTCCTGAAGGAAAGCCAAAGCCAGGCTGGGGTCGGGGCTGTGCTGTGTCAGTGGGAGAGTGCTGGGAATGATGTGTGGGAGCTGGACAGGTCGGCCACAGCTACAGCCTTCACGAAACAAAGTTGGGCTGCATCCTACAGATGTTCCTGACACACTCAGGATTTGCAGGAACCAGGAAAACATTAACATTTATGTGTAATTTCAAGCATGTGATCAATACCACTAATTTCACTGGGTTGATTTGTGCTTAACTTCAAACATATGTTCAGTATTCCCCTGCAGGCTCGCCCCCTTTTAAAATCAAGCCATAAATTGTTAAATCAATGAATTTGTTTGCTTTGATGGAGCTGGACTTACCTGTATGGACTGGGTATTTGAGTAAAGGGTGCAGGGTAATGTTAAACAGCCATCACATTTGCCATACCTCGGTAATGCAGGATTTTTGGTTTGAGTCTGACAAGCTCGTAGCCTCCTGTGGTGTGTTTGAAGCTACAGAGATGCAGGAATGATACCAATCAGCACTTGCTCCTTTCTCAGTTTGCGTGCAACTACAGTATCATTTACCTTCCCACAGTATTCCTATCAACAGGGTGCTTATTGCAGTGAAGGAGTTTCTGGTGACATGGGGAAATAGAATTTGTTTCCTTCCTGTAATCAATATCAATCAAAAAGGCATTTCTATTTTCTGTTGAAGACAGGAACCAATATTGCTAGTTTTATCATAATTTGCCATCAAGCTTCAGGATCTAAAACTATAAATTCAAATGTCCATGTTAGTTCCCCAAGCAGATGTGCCTCTGCACAGCTGTGCCTGCATCTGGGGAAAATATGGACAGTTTCTTTCTGAAGGTTTATTGTAAAGCTGGGAGTATTTGTTGAATTTGTGTTCACTTGAACATAACCAGGTTCATATGGATGCCAAGCAATGAGATAGTTGCACCTGTATGGTTTATGACATCTGAATCTGGAGGAGGCTAGTAAAATCCAAAGTTTTCATGTCATAAGTTATTTGGCTTCAAGGGATCTTTTTTTTTTCCTCCTTCTTTCCCCTCAGTGAAGTTTAACTTCTGTGTTCTTGTCAGATGCAAAAAGAGTATTTTTCTAAAATACAACCTCTTTTTAAACAAATATTGGGGTTAAAAAAAACCCAAACATTAAATTAACCCTCCACATGACTAATTACCCAGCTGAACTTGCTGGCAGAAGAGATCTTGGCTGGTTTTTGCAGCATGGTGTTGGCCTGCAATATTTATTTTTTGGAAAGTGCATTTTGCGTGCAGATTTCTTCTTTTGGGTGCTCTGAAGCTACAGACCAGCAGATCTCATATCCTCCAAGCCTTATCTTGTGGTTTATCTTTCTGATGCTGCTTCCTCTTCTTCACGTGTCAAGCCCTAAGAGTTTGTGCTCAAGGCTCTGCACCAGTTGTGCACTCCAAGCGTGGCAGGAGAAGAGTTTGGGTAACCAAACCTTTGGGAAGCTGGACCACGTGGAATAGGACATTGGCTGTGTTTGGCAGGAGGAGGGGGAAGCTGTGGATGCCATGGAATGTTCACACACCTGATTTCAGGGCCGTGGAGAGTCACATGGAGAAGCACAGGCTCCCAGCTCAGGTGCCTGAGTCACTCTTGGGAGGAACCTACAGCTTGTGTTAACTGTAGAGACAATCAGGTTGTAGGGATGTGAGTTAGATGTGAGTATCCCCTGGATGTTGAGGTGCTGAGAATAGCCAGGAGATCTTTTGTAGCAAGGACAAAACTGAAGTTTCCATGCTCCTTCCATCCTGCAGGTCCCCCAGGCACTGAGACCACAGAGGAGGGGAGGCACGTTTGGTTCCCAGCTCTTTTTTCCCAGAGTTGAAGGTCAGCTGCTTATTCGTGGCCAGCTGCTCCAGTCAAGGGTGTGGGGGAGACTGTCCAGTAGGAAAGGCAGTGGCTGCTCCTGTGCAGAGAGCTTATGGATGTGACTGGGATAGAGGGGCAGCCCAAACACAAACCTAGAGTGTAATGGTAGAGGTTAAATCCCTGACCCAACTGTTTGCCTTGGTACAACATCCCAGTGCAGGCCAGGGCTTCAAAACCCCAGTGCTCAGGTGAGGGCAGAGGAAGGCACAGGGACCCCCAGCCCTCCCACTCACCCCAGTGTGTGCCAGGCTCCTCCTCATTTCTGCTCTCTGGAGCAGGAAAGCTGTACAGAGAGGGGCTCCTGTTCAGCACAGCCAGCCTAGCTTTCCCCTGGGTTTTAACTTTTAAAATTGTGGTGACTTTCACTGCCTCTTTTTATTTTTCTTATTAAAAAGAAGCTGGAATGGCAGAGTTGTTAGTGGAGCTCACAGGAGCTGCTTTACAATAACAAACGTATGTTCCACTTTCCTTTTATATTTGAATTTTGCCGTCTGTGTTTTCTTGTGGTTTCGCAGTCAAAGGAGACATTGTTTCTTAGCCTGGGCTTCCCATGGGGCTCTGACTTTTGACTGTGTGTGACTTCCAACATCCAGCTAATTCATTGGTGTGTTAGTGAAACCGGAGCCTTTGATGGAAACTCAAACCCAAATCTCGGCTCCGTGGGGTGATTCACACTCTCACACGTGGGGCCGGGCTGGAGCCACGCTCCTGCTGAAACCCCGACCAGCCCGCCCAGGGGGATTTGCTGCCGAGGGCACGTCCCAGCAGTTGAGTTTGTCCCTTTCCCCACCTTCCCGAGGCCCCTGTGCAGGGAAGGGCAAGGCCAGGCTGTGCTGGACCCAGCTGGTGCTGCACAACATCTTTGTGCCACTCTCGTGGCCATCGCTTCCCTGTTCTGGAGCTGGGTTTTGGCTCCTGCAGGGATTTTGCCCCCAGCTCATGAGCAGCAGCGTGTGACAAACCACCTGCACCTTTCACACCTGATTTACCTGCAGGACTACAGGGCTTGTTTGCACAATGGGATCGTTGTCGGGGCCTCTGGAGCTTTGAGCTCTCAGCCGTGGATTTATTGACTGCTGTTCCATGTGCTACTGCGGGGGTTGATGTGCAGTGGCCAAACCACAGATTGTAGCTGCATCTGGGAAATTCTCTTCAAAACGAATGTGCCATCAAATGTAGGGGTAGGTCAGCAGCCCTCATGCTGGCTGCAAGCATGGCTGTACCTTTAAATTAGAGGTGAATGAAAAGCTCTCACTGAAACTTTTGAGCCTAGTTCAGGATGCATTGCTTTGACGGAGAGGAGTTTTGGCAGAGGCGAGGGGAAGCAGCGTGTACCAGCTGGTTTGAGGGGGGTGCCTGTGCTGTGCAGGTTATGTGGATTAGAAATACTCCTGGATGGGGCAGATGCAAGACTTAGGGTATTCTTCCCTGTAGGTTCTCGCTGCAGGACTGTGCACGGGGCAGTCAGTGTGCTGTAAAGCAAAGCTGGAATCTGGCTCTGTGCCACAAATGTGGACACTTCCAGCACAGAGCTCACCCCATTCAGGGTGTGCTGCAGTATCTGCAGGAGCTCACACAGGGCATACAGTGTCCTGTAAACTCACACCAGGGCTCTCTGCTCACGGGTTTCCCTGCCCAGCTGGGCTGAGGCTGGTTCCACAGTGCCTCTGAGAGCTGGCAAGGGTCCAGCTTTGCTAACTGGTGGCAGAGCCCCGTGCTGAGGAACTCCGCCAGTGTGATTCTGTCAGAATCGTCCAATTTGCACCCTCTGATTTGCTCGTGGCACAGCGAGTTCTGTCGTGCTGGGGAGGTTTAGATCTTTTGTCATGAGTGTGCATGGAAGTGCTTTAATGACACAGTTGGTTTCCTTAGCCAGCTGTAAAAATGAGATCTCCAAATCCTCCTCCCTGTACATGTGCACTGGACAGATGCATTGTGCCTCTTCTTTTAAACTGTCATCTGAGATAGTCAAGGCATCCTGAAAACAGGATCAGCTCTTCACGGGGGTAGAGAAACTGAAGCCCAGAGAGGAAACAACTTGCTTACACTGCACTGTGAGGTCAGTCAGGAGCAAATACTCCCCATTGCTTTCTCCCAAGAGCTGCTGTCTCTGTCCCAGACCTGTACTAACCCCATCTGAAAGCAGAAATCCCAGTAAGACACTGGGAGTCTGGTTGTCATTTACTGTAAGGAATAGCAGAGCAAGGGAGATTCAGCCCTTGGAATTTTGACAAAACTGTCACCAAAATAAGAAACAATTAAAATTGAGTGTCATAAAAAAATCATAATTTAGCAGAATCAGATGTTCAAAAGATTATCTTCAGAGGCCTTTTTGGACAGCTTAGGTGGGGAGCAAAAGGAACCAAGGCAGAGATTTCCTTTTGGTTTGCGTTCCTTTGCTGTGTCCCAAGTACATTAAATTGAACAAAAACATGTGAGAAGATTCAGCTTTGTTGCTCAATGTCAGCTCTAACTGAAGCAGGCAGAGGAGCTGCTACATGATACAGTGGCTGGACGAGGTCTTTGTTGAATTCCCCACAGTTATTGATATGCCACTCTTCCTGAGACAATGCAGTGACATTTTCCATCTTGGTACAAGTATTGTTGAGCAAAGACCTCCCCAAAAAACCCCTTGACATTGTTGCAGTCAGCGGCTATTAGTGATGGGGATTAGCGATCAAATCCAAGGCTGAAGCTGCTTGCAGCAGGAAGGGGGGACAGAAGCGGGGCTGGTGTGCGCTTCGGGGGCTCTGGGATGCGGGTTTGGCTGCGGCCGGAGCGGGGGAAGGTGGGCGGGGGCAGCGCGGCTCCCGGGCAGCGCCGCTTATCTCCTGCCGAGCAGCAGGAAGGGGAGCCGCGGAGGAAGCGATTTCTCACGGCTTTGTGTTCGCTGCTCATTAAATGCTGCTCGCCGGGCTCTGTTTTCCCCGCTTCTCGCTGCCGGCCGGGATGGTCCGTGTGAATCACCCGAGCTGACCACACACAGGCACACCCCGAGTGGCCTTCACGGGGACAGAGCCAGTGATGCACAGCTCGTGGACCAAAGCCCGTGTTACCCTGAGCTCGGAGACCCAGGGAGCTGGGTGCTTTCGAGCAGATAAAATCTCCAAGCCTAGTGAATTGATTTCCCAAATTTATACTTTCCTCCCGGCCACGGCTTGCGTTGTCTAGGCAGGAAGGTGTGTGCAATCAGCTTTAAAGATGCAGCTTTGCACATCCCAGGGAGAAAGTTAAATGCCCGACAGGCAGAGCTCTGTTGGGATGAGTGGGAAATAAATTACTCCCTTGTACTCACTAAGGCAGTCGGTCTCTCACAGGTTCTTACTGGGGCTCTTCAAAAATGCCAGTAAGATTTGCAGATGCTGCTGCTTTTGTCTTGCAAAGCCCAGCGCTGCACGGAGGATTTTGATGTGCAACAGCTAAACTAGAAATCCCCGAGAAAACTTGGCTCTGCAACCCATCAGTGTAAAGGCAAAGCTTGCAGTGGTGCTGGGAACTGAGGTGCTGCAGCTGCTGAGTGGTGCTGAAGTGCCTGTTTGGGCTGCTTGCAGGACAGGGACAGCATTCCCTGTCAGCATTCCCTGCAGCAGGGCATGGGCACCACGGGTTTCTCACTGGGCTTTGGCTGCTCATCCCCTGCAGGGCCTGGGAAATCACTGCCCCTCCATGGCTTGGCTTCTGGGTAAGAATAAAAAAGTTATCTTAATTATTTCCTACTAATCTCTCTTTCTCCTGCTAATAATGTAATTCTACATAAAATATAATAATATTTAAATTCAAGAAGGCGTATCCCAGATTGAAAGATCTAAATTTCAAAAGTTGCACTGAATTCCCCCTGTATAGATATGCTGTATCTATAGGTGACCACCTACAGAATCTTTAAGGAATTTGCCTTGCTTTCTGACTCTGCTGGCAATTTATCCCTTGATTTTAGCACAATTAAGCAGTGTTGCAGCCTTCACCTGTGCAAAGAGATTTGCTCTTCATGCAGCACAGCAAAGGTGACCCTTTCAGATGCCCCCAGCCAGGGGCACTGCCAGCTGGCGGGTGCAGGGTTTGGTTCATCTTAGCACTTGGTAGGGAATGACATAGATGGGAATTTTTAATTCTGGCTTTAAGTGCTGTGTATTTGGAGCTGGGGTCTCAGTTTGTGAGGAGACCTGAGTTTTGAAACAGTGCAGGAGAAGAAGAGTGTTTCATATGCCTGATGTGTGCTCTTGATGGCTGCGGTGACTGGGGCCATCACAGGGGTTGTGTTGGGTGTGTAACTGAACAAACTCGGCAGCTAAAAGCACATCTGCTCGTTTTTTGCATGCAGAATTACACAGGTGCCTTCCTGCAAATGGCACTCCAATCCCCCCCTTTCCCAAATTTGACTGGTATTGATCCATGAGTGGAGTGCAGAATGAATGAATTTGATTTCTGCAGAGGTGAGATGATGCTTTGAATCGTGCCACACATTTCCATTTTGTTTAGAAACCCAATCATAGCAGCAAACCAAACAAGAAAAGTCTCCTTGTTTTCTGAATGATGTTATTTGTTTATCTGCCAAAGTGCTTTGCATTTCCTCAGGTCACAGACCAGCCCATGTCTGGCTGTGTTAATATTATAAGAGTTAGGCAAAAGCAAAGTTTAAGAAAAATCTTTCAACTGAAAGAAATAGGATCTTAAAGTCCCAAAATAGAGTATGGAAAGGTACACATCATGTCTGGCTTCTCTTTCCCCTTGTGGCAAATGTGACTCAAAGGAGTTGGGTTTTTTCCAGCTCGATCTGTATACAGTTTGGGGGAGTTTTATTGTGAATAGGTCACCTTATAATACACAAAATATTTCCTCCCAGAGTTCTGTATTCGTAAATCTTTCTTGATCCTTGCTCTCTTGAAACTGAAATCTAGATGATTTCGTTTTCTTCATGGAAAGGAGAGCGAGAAAGAGTGAAGGCACACCTTGGTGTGGGGCTGGTGCTCCCACGGAAGGGCTTGGAGGGAGCAGCTCTGATGAGCAGAAGAGCAACACTGAAAAACAGAGATTTTACAGCAGCTTGGTTGTTGCTAAGGGAGGGAAAAATTAATTTCAAAGTTATTATTTTAAAAAGCATTTTAAATCTTCACTTCTCAAAGTTTGTGTAAGGGTCAAATTTATTCCTCCTTTGCTTTGCCAAAGAAAAGATCAGTGCTTTGGTTAAATGTTAAAGCAGCTGCCTGGCCTAGTGGAGGTGAGTGTTTATTGACAGTGGCACTCTTTAGCAGTTCAGTTTTAAGGAGAGCCATATCTGCAGCATAGCTCTGATGTGTCCTTTCATTCTAGCGCACAGTGAATTTTCTCTACAAAAAGCAGCACAGATACTCTGTCCCTGCAGAGCAGGGTGAGCAGCACCGTTCCCTGGTGCACGTAGAGAGACAGGCTGTGTGACGTGACTGCCGTGATAAATTGGTGGTGAAGCTGAGTGTAAAACTCTGATTTTCAAGCTCCTGGAGTGTTTCTGTGGGCTGCTCATCTCCATTGTTTGTTCCTAAGTCATCCTGCTGTGTTCGTAGCAAGTGAAAGGTAGATGGAAACGTTTATGGTAAATGATCACCTATATTAGCCCTGAAAATGTAATCAATTAGCTCAAGATTAGGACAAACCCTTTTAAATGGGGATGCTTGACTCTTTTACATATATTTTTTTCTCTTTGTATTTGTGTTTTATAATGCTATTCTGATTTTGCAATTATGTCATCCTACAGCATTGCCATAATGCCATAAATTACCAAAAAAAATCTTACTTTCTTCCACTGACCAAACAACTGATTTAAAATCTGGTCCTGTGGAGGATCAGGAGGCCTTTTACTGTGTTTTATGCCCCTGGGCCAGCAGATAATACAAACATTGCCATATGAACAGGGAATCAATCCCTGTCTTCTCTGTGTGCATTTATTTATACAACACACACCCACAGACATGCACATTATTGGATGGCCATGAACAGTTGTGTCTTGGGAACTCATTCTGTACATGAGCAAACACCACTTAAAATTACTTTTAAAGGTGGCCAGTATTAAACCCTGTGTATGCAGCCAGTTCTGTTACAGCTGCTACTGACTGCTCACTGGGGGCAGATTTTCTTCTGTAATTTATTGTCTGTTTTCCTCCATTTCGGTCTCCCACCCCTAACTCTGGGATTTTGTTCTGCCAGGACAGAGGGTAGAGCAAAAGCTGCTTTGCTGTCACTGTAATAACCCCTCCTGTCCAAAGGATCCTCTCGTTGTTGTAGCTGGATCCACAAAGAATTACTCTGTCAGGCATGACAATAAACACACTCAGTACTTAAAAACTGCTCTCCCCCCTCGCCCCTTGTGAAGACAGCATGGCTTTTGGTGATACAATGGCTTTTCACTGAAGGCCAGGAAATGTTGGATTTTGAAAGTCCCATACTTAGGGTGAGTTTCCGTGTGGCTCCCAGTGGATCTGGGCTGTGGATCAGCAGGGGCTGATTCCTCCATCAGTGCCTGTTCCCAGCAGATCTGTCATTGTGGCCTCTTGTGCCTTTCGTCTCCTATACACTTTATCCATTTCTAAATCTGCCCATGGCTGCCACTGTGGTTATCACATTCCTGGCCACGCTGCGTCTCCAGTCCCAACCCTGGTGCTCCGAGTCCGGCTCCCTGCTCCTCCCCTGGCTCCCAGAGCCAGCTGGCAGCTTTGCACGGAGCCTCCTGCCCCATTCCCCTCCTCAGCCTCTCCCGAAGCGCTGGTGCCAGCGAGGTATCGGAGGTGTCTGGGCTGGGCTCTGCAGCTGGGTCTTGCACAACCCCTGCCTAGGGCCTGGTGCCTTCAATGGAGCTATTCATGGAGCTGTTCCTGCAAGGGGAGGCTGCTCGCTCGGGCCCTTGGCTGGAGGGGTCTCTGGGGCACAGCCCCTGTCTTTGTGTGCCTCCAAAATACGTGCTGGATGAGGAATGATAGCTCTGGAAGTGAGTGTCGCCTTACATTTGCCATGCTGGAGGAAGGCTGCCAGCACTGCATTGATGCTGCATGTGGTCCCCTTCCAGGGGGGAATTAATCCTTCTATGCAAAGATACCTCCTGCTGACTGGTGAAAAGAAAAAAAGGAAAAAAACCCTGGTTTGGCCATGAATACCATTAGCTTAATCTTCCTTTTCTCTGATCTTCCAGTACTATTTGCTTTGTATGGCTTCATCAAGGTTTTGTATGTGGACAGAGTAATTGAAAACAAATTTAGCATGTCTCAGACCATAAAGTTCCCTTTCAGCTAGATCCCGGGGTATGCGGTAGATAAATGTCTGGTTCTCATTTTTGGTTATGTGAGAAATTCAGAATGGTTTGATTTGTAATTTTGAACATTAATAAAGAAGGAGAAGTTTCCTTGTCTCCTGGCCTATGAAGGCATTCTGACTTTCTTGCAGCAAATGCTGTTTATACAAATGTTATTTAGTACAGAAGAGTCTGTTTATGTCCTTGAGGCCTAGAAAGCCCAGGCTCTAAGGTTGTCTAAGACATCCTTGTGCTGTTCAGTCCCAGACCCAAAATGCCATCTCTGCCTGTACAGGTGGTGTTTTAATGCAGTGCAAGAGGAATGGTGAAGGTGAACCAATAACTGGGGGAAGGATGAGTTTCAAAGAGCGGTGAATCAATGCCAGAAATCTACATTTATCTATAGCTATAGATACATGTCTGCAAATCTCTTTGGTTTCCTGAAGGCATTGCGCGCCCAGTGTGTGATAGCAGATTTTTGTGTCTTGCCAGCTGCACGGGTACATGGAGAACAAGCCCCTGGGCCTGCAGATCTTCATTGGCACCGCGGATGAGCGCATCCTCAAACCCCACGCCTTCTACCAGGTCCATCGCATCACGGGCAAAACCGTCACCACCACCAGCTACGAGAAGATCATTGGCAACACCAAGGTTTTAGAGATCCCCCTGGAACCCAAAAACAACATGAAAGCAACGTAAGTAGATTTCTTTTTATTAGCAAAGTTGAGGTGGATTAAGTTGGCACTGAAGTTCTTTCTCTTTGGAAAGGAGTCACTTAATAATGATGCTCTGGAGGGACTCCCGTTTCCAGCACATTGGGATGATTTATGAGTGCAAGGCCATTTTTACAAAACCAGCTACAAGCACTTGGGTTAAAGCTGCTGGAAGAGTTCCCATTCATCAGGTGACCCTGCAGGCACCCCTGCTCTGTATTCCAGTTGCTGCAGTGACTCTGCTGTAATCACAGAATGGTTTGGGTGGGAAGGGACCTTAAAGCTCACCCAGTGCCACCCCCTGCCATGGGCAGGGACACCTTCCACTATCCCAGGTTGCTCCAAGCCCTGTCCAGCCTGGCCTTGGACACTGCCAGGGATGAGGCATCCAGTGTCTCACTAATAATCCATCATCTTCACAGTCAGAATGGGTTTGTAGTGCACTCGGGAAAAGAAGACTCGAATCTAAGTCCTTATGCTGCAGGGACAAGTGAGGAGCAGGGGCAGCAGACAGAGGAAAGGTGTATGATTAATTTTACAACATTTAATGGAATACAAAACATCTGAACTCAGCCCAGTGCTCTGGCCATGAAATCTCCTCTTGTAATAGGTTAACAGAAAAGCAAGTACAGGCACATCTTGTCTGTATTACTCCTTCCAGTTTTATGGAGGCAGAGGGATGAAGTGGGCACCAGACTGAAAACTTCAGGCTTGAATGTGTGCCAGGCAGCATGAGAGTGATTGCTCTGCAGAGGGAAGAGCTGTATCTCCATCCTTCAGAGGATTCTGACAAAATTGGCAGAGCAGTTATATTTTTAAGCCCCCCTACTTCATCACAAAATCCACATTGTTTCTTCATATTTTTTTAGAAAATATACCTCATTCCTAACAAGGAACCCTGGAGTAATAAACCCCTGCACATCTGCAAGGGCAAGGAACAGTGTGGGTGTAGGAAACAGCTTGGGGCTTATACCTCCCCAAACGTGATTTTAATTCATATCAAAAGAAGAGAAATGATGTATTTTTAGAACTGATATCAAAATGGGCTGGCAGTGCCTGTTTAATAGCAGTGCTCACTGCCGACTCTGAGAACTATTGCTGAGCTTGACAAGTAATTGTCACATTTTCCTAAGGCAGGCATGTTTGCAAGGTTACCCTGGACTCTTGAGAAGCCAACCTGCACTTACACCGACTATTAAGTTGCAATGCTGATTTAAGGAATCCAAATCCTTTCATTGCTGCTCAACCCCATCCTGCTCCCTGCACCCTCCCTTTGTGCAGGGACATGGTGCATGGGACACAGTGAATGGGAGAATGAATATCTGCTCTGCCAGGCTCTTGCCTTGTCTGGCAACAACGTCCCAGGGCTTTGGAGGATAACACAGTGACCTGGGCCAGGCTGCAGAGCCCAGTTGTAGCAGTAGCACCCACCTGGTGCAAAAGGAGGAGAGAGCAGTTTGGTTCCTGCTTTGGAGCTGAATTCCACATGCCTGGATGGTGCAGGCAGTGGGGATTCTGTAATCAGCTGCCTCAGCTGCCGTGATTCCCCACGGAGCTGAACTCACTGAACTGACCTGCCCAGGAGTGGGAAGGGCTGCTGTGCAGTCCCTGGGAGCTGGGCTGTCGGGAGAGCTGCTGATGGAGGCTCCTGCTCCGGGGTGGGCTCTGCCGTCTGCGCTCTTGTGCCTAGCACAGGGGAAATAAGACTTGGGGCTGTAATGCTTGGAGAGCAGCTTCTGCTGTTGCCAGAGTGGGGAGAGGTCCAGCAGCATCCCGCATGTGCTGCATGTCTGGGATTTCTTCCCCTGTAGCTGCTGAAATGGGAATATCTGGCTCCTAACCAGAGCAAGTACTTAGAGCTGTTCTTGACCCAGTGGCCGAAGCAAAACAGCTTCATCCCCCTGAGTGTGGCCTGTCCCGGCTGCTGAGAGCAGGGGTCGAGCTCAGGGCTGTGTGTGTTGCAGCATCGACTGCGCGGGGATCCTGAAGCTGCGCAACGCGGACATCGAGCTGCGCAAGGGCGAGACCGACATCGGCCGCAAGAACACGCGCGTGCGCCTCGTCTTCCGCGTGCACATCCCCGAGCCCAGCGGCAGGATCGTGTCCCTGCAGGCGGCCTCCAACCCCATCGAGTGCTGTGAGTATCCCTGCGGCCTGCTCCTCTCCGGGCCTTGGCTCCCGGCTGGCACCCACGGCAAGCCCACCGTGCTCTGCTCCTCTGTGCCAGCAGCGGAGTGACCGCAGCTCTTCCCTGCGGGCACTCCCTGTCCTGAAGGAAGCTTGGGGGGCTGGTAGCTCTTCAAGGTGCTTGGAGCTTGTGAGGACAGCGAGCTCCAAGCTCCAAGTTTGGGAGCTTCTGCAAAGTTTATTTATTAGCGTGTTGCTGCTGGATCCTGCTGCTGTTGGGTGTTCCCTGGGAGCAGGAGCAGTGTGGGGGTGTGTGCAGGGACACATGTGCACTCTCCCTGTTGGAGCACGAGTGTGCAAGCTGCCTGCATTCCTGGCTTTGGGTGGAGGCACAATCAGAACTTGTCGTCCACAAACTGGCAGGTGGCTGGAGGTTTGAATTCAGACTGGGCTGGCTCCAAGCCCTGTGGCCAGTCCTGTGTGCCAAAGGAGCGACCAGAGTCCTCTCATCTGGGCTGTGGCAGAAACACAGCTGAAATGGAGGGACAGGTTTGATTCTGAGGCTCAGGTGCTTTCTGGTCATTGTTTTTTCTAGCTGTCAATGCCAAGGAGTGCACAGCTCAGGAGGCTGAAGCAGGGAAAGCACAGGTTGTTCTGGTATTCCCCTGAGGGACAGAAGAAAACTGGCAGTTTTGATTTCTGAAGTGCAAATCCCATAAGTGTGTGAGCTCAGAAAGCTGCACCTCCCACTCATTGTAACGGACTGGATCCTGAGAAAGAGAGTCCTCTGATGAGGTGCCCCCCGTGTCACAGTCATTTCTGGAAGGGCTCCGCCCACTTTGCTGGTTCCTGTGCATCCTGTGATGCTTTTTGTTGGTAAATGGTGCCTTTTTGGCGGTTTGGGGATTTCACAAATATATAATGAACAGTTTTCCTCTCCCTTTGTTGAATGACTCACCCCTTTAGCAGAACCTGTCTTGCCATAAGTCAAGTGAAGAAAGCCATTGAGTTTCTCATGTGTGAGTCTTATTTATTGAGATGCAGACTTTATTTAAATACAACTGCTTAGCATGAGAGGAGCCAGTTTTGGGTGGGAAATCAAACTGGCTAGTGAATTATTGATGGCAGCTCTTTAAAAAGCTGTACAAATGAATAACCGAGGCAAGGCTGGGAGGGGATGATGGGTATGAGTGATCTCTTGGCAATGTTTATGAGAAGATACCAACTGTCAGAGCATTTTAGCAGCTGAGTGAAGTCTCTGGGCACTGTGATGGGGAAGGGACAGCAGTGGGAGTAGCCAGCACCTCTGTCCATAGGAAACTGTCCCATTCCTCTGTGGGATCAGGTGGCTGAAACAATAGTGGCCTCCACCCCGAATGTGTCCCTGCTGAAACAAAGGTCCATTTGCTAAAGGAAGCGTTCAGTGAGGAGCTCCTTGGGTGGGGAAGCTCCAGGTGTAACTCCTACACCCTCCGGGCAGGAAAACAGCGCCAGCCCAGGGCAGGAGGAGGCTGGTCCCTGGGTCCTGCAGGGAGCCCCACAGATCACCCCCCACTTACTCAGATTCTCCTCAGGAAAAGCAAGTATGAGTTAGCCAGGCATTTCTAGGGCCCTTCCACAATGGCACATTGTATTTGTGCCCATCACCACAGAGTGTTCAGGCAGAAATCCGGGCACGGTTTCCAGAATAAATCACATTTTTCTGAACTGTGTGCACACACCTAATTTGCCTGTGCAGCGAGGGCTGTGGCAGTGCCTTGGTTAAGATGTTGAGGCATTTATTCTGAGATGTCTTTGCATTGATGAGTCTTAGGGGCATAAAAAAGCCAAGAGTGGAGATACCAGCATAAGTGGCTTATTGTTAGTGGGGGTTTTTTATAATTAAAGTACTAAATTGTTGGCTGCATAGAAAACAGCAAAGCTCTTACAAGGAAAAAAATGTATTTAGTCCCCAAGGAAATAAGAAAAGAAAGTTTTATTTTTGGAATAGTGGCTATACAGGCAGTTTGGAGAGATATGTTAAGGGCTGTGCTTTTCTGAACTCATGGAAGCAGGGTATGAAGTGATCTGGAGGCATGAGCCTCTGCCATTTAGTGTGCATGTTGCATATTTAGCACTGTTCTTGCATTTCAGTAGCACTTCCTGATCTCAGCCCAGTTCTGGGAAGATGGTTAAAAACATCAGTGGGCTCAGCCAATATTAGTAATGCAGCCTAAAGCTCACTAGAGATGGTAACCTCAGCTTGTCCCAGACGATCTGCACACCTTGCAGAGCTCCCAGGCAGTCTCAGGTAAGCTCAGGTGCCCTGCCAAGAAGGGGCACTGGGCTGAGGGATGTCTTCTTCTTGTCCTACCTTCTGTGCTGCTGGGATTCACTTTTTTCCCCTTTGTTTTCTGGTTTGTTTGGGTTTTTTTGGCCTGGCCACCTGAGAACCCTTACCCTCAGGGACTCTCCTCGGGATCCCTCCTGTCTGGTAGCAGTGATAATGTCCCTCTGGGAAGGCCCTAGTGAGCAGCAGCTCCAGGATCACAGCCCATTTCCCTTCCCGGGGCTCCCCCGAGCACTGTTGCTACCAACAGAGTATCCGAGTGCTCTCCTCCCCAGAAGCTGATCCTGAGGAAGTCCCACCAGTGTCAGCAGATCATTAGCTGCAGTGAAGCAAGAACTGTGAAATAGCTGCTTTTCAGAGCACTGTTTGGTTCCACCTCATCTGTGTCACATTCAGCACTTGACAGATTTTCGGAGGGGATTTCACAGGTTCAAAGCATCATCCACAGCGAGTTCCTCCCCAGGCAGCTGTGTGGGAGGACTGAGGGGGTGATGTGTTGTTAAATGATCACTTGTGCCTTAAAATGGACCTCAGATCCAGACAAGCCTGCACATTCAGCAGCTTTTTTCTCCTGTTGCCTGTTGATTCATCCTGAAGCCACTGAGGAGGCAAAGGCATTTGAAATCCCTCTGACAATTGTAGCAACAGGCCATTGCTCAGCCAGGTATAGGAAACCACTCTCTTGTAGGTGTGGTGCTGGAAAGGTGAGAAAAATCCCTTCTCCTGGTGTTGGTCCACGCTGAGTCAGTGAAATGACAGCGAGCCCCACGGGAGCCGTGCTGGGATCCAGAGCCAAGTGTCCTGCTTGGCCTGGCTCCCTGCTCCCTTCACTGCTCAGGGCTCTGTGTGTCCAAATGTCCGTCCCTGCTGGGACAGGTCAGTGCTTCAGGCAGGAACCAGCTCGTGTGGGCCCTGCTGTGCCAGCAGGGCTGTGACAGAGCTGCTGGTGACCTTGCACATGAGGGGTTACTGAGTTCACTTGTCCCTTCAAACAGGGGCACCTGGCAAACCACCCCTGGAGAGGTCTGACACTTGCAGACCGCTGTTTTCAAGCCACGAGGATGATTTCTGTAACATCAGTTCCGTTCCTTTGCCTTTCACCAAGAGCTGGAGCTCATTTCTCGGGGAGTGGGTGGTCTCTGGTGTTGCAGAAATTGTTGACACTGGGCTCCCTCTCCAAGAGATAGGTTTGTCATGATCCCTGGGAGCTCAGGCTGTGTGCCCCAGCCTCTGCAGTTGCATTTTCACTCCTCAGCTGAAGCATCCTGGAGCAGAGAAGGAGCAGGGTGGGAGTCCAGGGTAGCAGGGCAGCTTGTTTTGCTCAGGCTGTCAGCAACCAAAAACTGCTTCATGCAAATGTGTGAGTGTGAGGCTCAGGAGTATCCCCCACAGTGCCCCAGGTTTTATTCTAAGGGATCCTGGTTAAACCTTCCCGAAATCTGGCACAATTCTTGCTTTGTAGAATCTGTGTTTGCTGATCCTGAGCTGTGCTCATGAATCCCTTAAAATGCAAACTTAAATTGCACTTGGCATGAGAAAAGGAGTCTAAAATCTTGTTCTTATAATAGATGTTCCTAGGTGGTAAAAAAACAAAACAAACAAAACTTATTGCTAAAGAACCATGTGTCCATCTAGAGGAATTTAAATAGTTTCTATTATTGACCGTATTTTGTTCCATTAAATTGGGTCAAATTTCTTATTTCCCTTTAATCAATTTCCCTGGAAGTTTCCTTTATTTTTCTCTCCTTCTAGTAGATTTTCCCATAATATTAGACAATCTGAGCCTATGATTTGTGACACATTAATAACTACAGAGGAAAGAGCTAGTCATGTAAAAGAATGTTGTCTTGGCAAGCCAGCGAGAGCTTTTCCTCAGCCAGGAGTTGTGCTGGTTGGAACACAGCAGCAGGCAAGAAGGAGCCCGGCTTTATTCAGATAGAAAAGCAGAAACAAATGGTCTCTTTGCACTTGGGAGATACCTATTTGCAAGTTTAACCATAACCATGATTATTATGGGAGTATCATGGTTTCCAGTTGAGTTAAATGAATTTTTTCCCCCTTTCATTTCAACTTCAAGACAGTCTCACAGTTGGCTGCAAGTACAGCTGACAGAAAAACTGGTGTTTTCTCTAAAGAGAACATTTTCTCTCTCTTGAAGCACAGAACGTAAAAGATAATTCTGACAACATCTGCCACTTTGAACGTGCAACCAAAATATTTCAGTCTTTGAGGTCTGAGTCAGAGCGAAGGGAAGTGCCTGCCCCTTCTGCAGACTGCCAGCCTTGCTCCAGGGGTAAACTCCTGTTTACTTCTGGTCTTTGCAGTGCTGCTGGTGGTAAAAGCAAACACCCCAGCACAGCACACAGAGCAGGGACTGCTGAGCAGAATTTCAGCTGAGCAGATCCCCTCCACAAGGGATTAAAGGGAAATGCTGTGCATACCCACAGAGCTGATTGACAGACAAGTGAACCGAGGCCATGGTTTTCCTGTCATTAATCACACACTGGCTTGGTGAGCTGGCTGCAGTTCATAGAAAGTATCACACTTATCTGACACTGCTGCCATCGGTGCTTGTCACTCCTCCTTTGCGAGGACATCATAAATTATGTGCAGAGGAGGAGGTGGAGAAAAGCTCTCTGTTTTTGGTGCTTTTTGCTTGGATGGCTCTGCACAAACTGCTGATTAAGTCTTGCTGGCAGCAAATTAGAAACTGTTGTCAGTCACACTGCGTTCTTCTCAGAGTGTTTAGACCACATTTTCAAGGTTTCCCCACGAGGGCTGGAAATTTGCTTTATTTACTTGATTCCTAAGTCTTCCACTGCTCCATACTTGTACCAGGAGGTGAATTATCCCATCCTTCTGATCAGAAATTTGCTCGTCTCTAGGGTGTCTTGCTGATGTCTCCCTGGCTGCTGGAGGTGTCTCCTGCCCTTGGTCCTCCCATGGCTCCCCAGCCTTTGCCTCTCCTCCCACTGCAGAGCCCAGGATGCTTCAGGGAGTGATGGAGGGGATCAAAGTCTCTCACGACATTAATGAGTTGGAGAAGTGTTGAGCACAGCAGCTCTGCTCCTATCAATCCTACCACAGGCAGCTCGTGGTAAATAAACCCAGTGTGACAGCAGGAATGAAATATTTACTTTGGCTCATTGAGGTTTGCACTGAGGTGGAAGAATTAATCCCATAACAAATTACACCTCTGCTATTGCTTCCAGGGGTCAGGGGTTTTTAGCAGCAGACATCCAGCTCCATCTGCTCTTCTCAAACCCAACAGGGATCAGTGGCTGGATCAAAAGCCTTTGGGGGTTTGGAGAGACATGTCAGGGGTGGTAAGTCCCAGCTCGAAGGCTTCCAGCAAGCTGGGGTGACCTGGGGCTGCTCTGGGCAGGGGTGTCCAAAGAGGGACCTGAATATTTGTTCTGGTGAGGCCACTGCACTAGGGTGCAAGCTGTGACCCCACCCCTCTTAAACAGCCACATTTTTTGGTTTACTTGGCTTGTGAGTTAATCAGAGGTAGCAGTGGCTTTGTCCTCACTGAGCCTCAGTCCTGCTCCTCCTGATCAGGTGTCACAAGGACAAGATGTCTCTGACATCTCATTGTCAGCATGGGGGACAGCAAGGAACCTATATCTGGAGTCAGTGCTGCAGGTGTTGGAGAGAATGTGGAGGGGCTTCACTCTAGCAGGAGTTCATCACAGAATTACAGAAAGTCTTGGCTTGGAAGGGACCCTAAAGCCCATCCAGTGCCACCCCCTGCCATGGGCAGGGGCACCTTCCACTGTCCCAGGCTGCTCCAACTGAGATTGTCCCTTGTCACCTCCCAGCAGCACTGGGTGATGCTCTCATGGGGGAGATTGGGAGCTGCAACAGACTTCTCCAGGTAATCATTTTTATCAAAACACCCCTTTTTTTTTTCCCTAAAAGCCAAGTCTCTCTGCTGCAAAAGGAGAGTTATGGATACTGTGGGCAGGTGGGGAAGCAAGAGCCACCTTTGCCTGCCTTGGCACAGTTCCTCGAGGTCAGCCTGCAGCCTGTGCATCCCGAGTTCAGCCTGCTGGCCAGAGATTTAGGTCATCTTCACCTTTTGTCCAGCTGCTGGCATAGGGAGGGGGCTGAAGGCTGGAGCCCTGACAAACGGGGGTGCAGGGGAGCCTGGGTGGGCTGTGGGCAGCAGGGGCTGCTCCTTGCAGGCTGAGCTCACTGGAGGTGCTGCAGGGCTCTCAGACAGTGCCTCCCTTTCTGTCTTGTGTCACTGCATGCATTGTATTTCTTGGCACCACCAATCCATGACATCTTGATTTGCAAACAGTCAAATAAAATAGAAAAATAATGTCCCCTGTTAATAGGTTGACACACTGCTTCAGGCCAAGCGTGAGTATTTCTATAGCATTTGCTTTGCTGCCTTATGTCAGTAACTGTTGCTATTGAAAGTAAACACCCCAACTGGTTAAATCAACAGTGTTTTGTTTATTCAAAGCTCATAAACTCCAGTAGCTGTAGGTCACTTTATGAAGTGCCAACCCCTGGGGGAAGAGAAGGAATAGTGTGAAATTATTGCATGCAGTCCACCCATCATGAGCCTTAGAGGAAGGGGATTTATTAGCAATTAATATTTCTTGCAGAGGAAAAAAAAATAATCCTATTGAGGCAGCTCCACACTGAACCTTGAACCTCTATACTGGTGGAAATGGGGAAGAGGGTGAAGCCTTCTTACAGGCTTGGGTGAAAAAAAGAGACTTTGGAAAATGAAAAGTGGCTGGGGTTTTATTATTAGGAAAGGATTTCAAACCACCCAAAGGGAGGAGAAGAATTCAGGTAAAACAGGACAGGGGAACCCCTTTAGTGTGGTATCTGCACTGGGGAGCTCAGCTGGAACTCTTCCGGATGGGATTATTCTGCAGCACATCTCAGGCACATGAGGTTTGCACGCCTCCACTTGGCTCAGGGCAAGCACACTTCTGGAGATGCCCAAAGTCATTGCCAGGTGCAGCAGCTCCAAATGTAATTGAGATGAGTCAGAGCCACTTCCAGGCTAAAATTTGTCCTTCCTCATCCCGAAAAAGCCTTGGGAACCACTGATCTGTGGGATGGCAGGTACCAAGCTCTCTATGAACACAGTGAAGTTGGAAAGAGATGTAGGTTAATGCGGAATTTTGATGACTTAGGATGCTTTGGAAGTGAAATTTGGTGATTGAATAGGAATAAAGAGTGTCCAGGACAATGCTTAAATACTTAAATGTTTCCTCTTGACTGTTGTAGACATGCTTTTTGACGATTGCTATTTACTCTTCAGCCTTTGAGGTTACAGATCTGTCTTTGTGATAAATCCAATTATGAACTCATCAAAAATGTTAGTATTTTGGGAAAGAAATTAATCTTACAGCCATGTGAAAGAAATTATCAGCTTCTTTGAAAATAATCTGAATATATATTCTTTAGTGGCAGTATATTAGCCCAGATGCTGTTATATACTTGAAAAGAACAATGAGTCCTAAGGTAATTTTAAATAGATTTCAAAAATGCCTCTCAAATGGCATGAGAAAGTTACAACTATTGAATTACCTCTGTTCTTTAGTAAGAGCAAAGTCTCTGTCTCGTGACTGAAGGGTTCAGCAGAGCTAGAAAAGTTGCTATGAAAGGTTTAACGCTTGAGTTTTCTCACCAAATATTCCAACATTTTCTCCAGGTGACGAGAGAATTTCGCCTTTCCGAGGGCTGCAGAGCAGTAGAGCAGTGCCAGGTCAGGTCACAGACAGCCCAGCCTCGCCTGTGTGTGAGTCAGGGCCAGCACTAAACATACAGGATCACATTTCCTCGCTCTTGGCTCAGCAGCCAACGGTGTTCAGTGAAGACACAAGTGCTCAGGGTCTCTTCGTCAGGGAGAGCTAAAATCCAGCCAAGGCAGCTGGGAAAGAGATGAGCAGGATCCTCTGGAGGCATTTCCAGTTGGGGTGGATGAATCTGGAGGAGTTGGAGTGCAGGTCATGAACTCGCAGTTCACCAGCCCCAAGCTGCTGCCCACCTGGTGTGGTCACAGGGAAGCTCCTGATGTTTTCCAGCTGTCTGCGTCGTAGGGAACAGTTCTCACATCTTCGCTTCCTTCAGCTCCCGCCGCTTGATAGCAGACACTTGGGATGGCTCTGCAGGGATGGTGGCCAGGGTTCTCCAAAGCTTTTCTGACCATGCAGATGGCTGTTTTAATGGGACCAGAGGAAAGTAGGTAGAGAGATGGTGCTGTCCTGGTTTTCTGGCTGGGGAAACAGAGAATAACTTGTGAAAGTCACGCTCCAAATTCATGGCCAAGAACAGTAAAGACCTTAGAAAGCCTTGATGACGTCTGTGTCCATCTGGATCCCACCCTACCTTTCCTTCCCTTGCCTTTTATAATCAGACTCAGTCTGTGACACAGGGCCCTGCTCCTCAGATGTTCAGGCTTCTGCAGAACATGCTTGGAAAAACGCTGGGCTGCAGCAGTCCCGGTGTGACCCCTCCTGATCGCAGCTGGGGCTTCGTGGCTGCCCCTCCAGCGAGCCCGAGGCTTGGTGCCCACACATGGACGTGGACATGGACATGGAGCTGTTGTTGGCAACCCCCCTGTGCCAGGCCCTGTCCTGTGGGAGGCAGTGGGATTTTGGAGAAGAGGTTCTTTTTTTTTTTTTTCCCCTCTGAAGGAATTCAGTGTTATTCAGTGGAATCCTCTGTGCAGGTGGAATTTTTGGGCTCTAGGGCTGTAGTGTGTGCCTGCGCTTGAAACTTTGGCCGTTTTCTTGGAAACAGGCATGGGCAAGTTTCAGCTCATTCATCCAAGCTGTCCTTTCTCAAGGACAAGGAGCAGGGCCAGCACAGCTGAACCACTGCAGCCAACTCCTGAATGTTTCCAAATAAAATGCCTTGAGTAAGTTTATTTTTCCCTCTCAGACCTAAATTTAGCACCCTGGAGAAGCTGCTTTGGCAGTCAGCGGATGGTAACGATGACAAGATCGATCTGTGGATAGTTCTGGGAAGATTTGGAAAGTCCTGGTAAAACAGAGTTGGTTTCATTCATGTTTGCAATTTGTCCACAGCCCAAAGGTCTGCCCATGAGCTTCCAATGGTCGAAAGACAAGACATCGACAGCTGCCTGGTTTATGGAGGACAACAGATGATCCTCACTGGACAGAATTTCACAGCAGAGTCCAAGGTGGTGTTCACAGAAAAAACATCAGGTAAGGCAGGTTTTTCCTAACTTTGCCTAGTGGGATAAGGCAAATCTGTAGTGCCAAATCTCGTAAGATTTGTGCTCGTGATTACTCGAGTGAGTAATCCCATTCAAGTTCATGTAAGTAAAACCATGTGAGTAAAATTAGACTTGGGAGCAACTGTTTGTGTTGTTGCTTCACAAGAATCCAGGCACTGGGAATCAGCAGGGACAGGATCTCTTATCAGAGAGAGGAGATGAGCACTACATGTTCCTCTGTGCTTGTTCAATCTCATGTTGAGTGAATGCTACTGTGGAAATCATCATTGAAATGAACATTTTTTATTGATGTGAACTACAGGCAAAGATTGTGTTTTCTTCCCTTTAGTAGTCTGTGGAGAAAAAACATACATAATATATCTTTTTATATCAAATTCTTTTTATACATGTAATGAGATACGAGAATACATCCCTTCTCCTTCCGTATTTTTTGTTGTAAACTTTGTGTTCCCTTTGTGCTGTTAAGAAAGCTTGTTGCTTGGAAGTTTTCTGTCGGTGAACTGAGGTAGAGGCATCTTAAGTGATCCATCCAGTGACCTGCAAGGGATTTAGGAGATTGCATTGCCCAAGCGAACAGCATGTGCCTGATCTATGGGCTAATGCCATTGGAAAAAAGTGAGAATCGAGCCAAAAATGAACGTACATTCATGAACGTACATGAGCACCAGCTGGTGACATGGGGGAAAATATTCCGGGGGTCCCAGTTCTCTCCCACACCAGCAGCAAGCCAGGCTGATTTTGCAGGTATCAAAGGCTCTGAAGAGCTGTGGAGGTTCAGATGAGCCTGTGCAGTCAGAGGAATTCTTCTGGCACGCTCTGTTTCCTTTCAAGCCCATGTATTAATTCCTTCCCCCTGTGCTGCCACTGTTCCACCGTGTCAGCGCTTCGGGAGGGTACACAGGAACATCTTGGCAGCCTGCAGTGCTACCTGTCCCAAGAATGTTTTGCAGTAACTACAGGAGATGATCCACTTGAAGGAGGGAGCTCTTAATGCCATTTCGAGGAACATCCCAAACGCCCTGCCCCTATTTCCATATAAGAGCAGAGAAGGCTCTGGCTGGAAGAGATGTTAGAAAGTAAAAAGAACAACAACATTTTCCACACTAAATCTAAAGCTTTTCTTTACTGCTGGGGAAACTGCAGGGGTTTTTTCCTCTTTTTTTACCTCCTGGTAGGGGAGAGACAGGACTTATCCCAGCAGCCGTGCCCAGTCTGGAGCAGGGATTTGCTTGCTGGTGTTCCATATCCTGCCTCCCCCCCAGCCCTCGGCCTCTGCAGGCAGTCTCACTCTGCTGGACTCTGAATAAATGATTGGCAGAAGGGGAATTCAGAGGATGGGAGGTCCAGGTTCAAATCCTTGGGCTGAATCAGAAGTCTGTGTGGTTTGCAGTGGGTTATCTGGGGGACTCTGTGCTGAGCTGGTTCTCTGTGTGTCCATGTGCTGTTCCATAATGCAGCAGCACCTCCAACAGAGGTGCCCTGGAGTGCTTTTAAATGAAGATTGCTTTATTTAATAGTTGCGTCTAAAGGTGAGGAAGGTTAAGAGGCTGAGCTGGATACACAGATCATGCATGGGCTGAGTGCAGCAAACTGAGAATTGCTTTGTGCCTGGGTTGTCAGAGGTTGATGAGTGTCCCAGCTCACCTGAAAATCAGGATCTTGTGTGCCTGAGACTTTCAGCCTCCCTCATTATGCACTGTAGACAATTTGAAGTATCTCTACGATGTCTGTTCATAGTTGCCATTGCCTCGGGCTGCGTGAGCCCAGAGCAAGGAGCCCCAGCTGTGCAGCCCCGGGTATTGGTTCGAGCAGTGCCTGGGTGGAAGGAGGAGCAGCTCACCCACAGCTCCTCTGCCCTGCACAGCCCGTGCAGAAAGTGCTGATGAGCTGCTCAGGGGCAGACTAAGCCACAGCCACCACCCTGGGGGTGGATAGCAGCACAGCTCTGCCTGACCCCAGCTGCAGCGGGCTGAGTCTCTGCCAGAGCACGACGCTGCCCCGGAGCCTGTGAAAGAATCACACCTTTGTCAAGGCAGGAAGATGCAGCAAGCTCGCAGGGGAAGCTTGGTTTTCTTAGAGTTTCATTTTAACAGCTCACAAGCCTTGTCTGTGCTAGCAAGTGGTGCTGGATTTCCCACTTCTGCCACCAGTTTTAGCTGTGCTGGCAACAACAAGGGTGAGAGCAGCGGTGTAGGTAACCACCCCACAGCTTTTGGCACGCTGTGCTCCACACAGCTCCTTGGCTTGTGTGTACAGTGTTTAAGGTGAGAGTAGCAAGGCTGTTTTTTCCCCAAGAACCTTTGTGCAAGTATCTTTGTGCAGCCAGACCTTCTCCTTTTATTGTTCCGTAGACTCCAAACTCTGGGTGTCCCTTGGATCTGGGATCTGGGTGAAGCGGGTGCTGGGAAGGCGTCAGTCACGTGCTTTACAAAACTGAGGAAGCTGCTGTTGAGGATCACAATTGTACATTAGGTTTCATCCCTCAGAGGAACACTCAGAACCTCTTTCCATTTCCTCTGGATCTTGTAGACAATTCTTCACCCACCACTAGCAACGCAGAGAAACGTGGAACTGGTGAAATTTGTGACAAAAATACGTGTCTCCATGAGCAGTAATGAGCAGGTTTTATTTGTCTTTTCATAGAACTGCAGATATGTATATTTTCCCATAGAAATACCTGGAAAATAAGGACAATTCCCTGAATTGTGGCGGGATGTCATAGTGAAATGAGTGTCCCGTGTCACGCGAGCCGCAGGCGGTGGCAGGGAGCTCGCTGGGGACAAGGCTGGGACAGCGTCAGCTTCGGCTCACGACAGGAAATGGCAGCAGGAAACGGAGTGAAGGGGCTGGAGCTCAGTGCTCTGAGGGGATAAAGTACTTGTGTTTGAAATGCTGATGCACAAATAGCATTAGGTTTCTGAATGCTAAAGTTTATCAACATGCAGGCCTTAGAGTTTCGAGTTCTTTCTAAGGTTATCTCTTCCTGATGCAAGATCATAAAATGTAGCTGCTGTGAGCCAGGGGAACTCATGAATTCCCTAAGCCCAGCACACAAAAGCAGAGTTTGGCTGAAGGATTTTGGAGATCTGAACTTGGAGACACGTAACTGAGCCCAGCTAAATTAAAGTAGGTCAGGGGAAGCAACTACACTGGACTGTATTCTCTTAATTTTGATCTGGAAGAGAGAGCTTGAAAAGCAGTCTTGGAGCTATCAAGGACTTGGAATATGGTGAAGGTCAAGGGTGTTAGTGCTTGGTTGGGGCCCAGATCTTACAGTGCAGTTAAAAAAAGAAAAGATTTGGAATTCCCCCTTTAATTTACTTTAATTGTCATGTAATAATTTGCAAGTCAGATGCTGGTTGCATTGTGTTTACTCCCATTTGTGTACTGGTTACTGCTGCTCTGCTCTCAGTGGTAGAGGAGGTTCGTGTTTCTCTGGGAGAAAAGTGCAAATGGACTGTGATTTCCCCTGCCAAACTCTTCTGGTGGCCACATGGACATCGTGAATCATCGCTAGGACAATGTGGGTGGTGGAGGAACAACCCAAACACAACGTCCATCCTTGGAGTGGCTCCACCATAAATCTCCCGGCTGGGCCAGGCAGGGTGAGGAGAGGAGGTGCTGCTGTGCCCTTTGAACTGCTGCAGCTGCCAGGGCCCCCAAGTGTGGACGTTCACAGCCCCTGTGACAAAATCAGTCTGTCCAGCTCTGGAATCCAGCAGTGGTGCTTGAACACGCTTGGATGTGTCGTGGTTGCAGGAGAGCTCAGCCCAGGGCAGGACCAGGCTGTGGTGTTCGGTGTGGGGGTGCTGGGTTGAGGCTTTTGTCTGCACAGTGCCCGAAATGCTGCACCCCAAAGCCACGGAATGGGTGCCGGGGGGTCCAGCCCCAGGAGTCCTGCAGCACAGTCCGTGGTAGGACACCATGGTGGGACGGCATTGGGGCAGGTTTAACGAGAGTAGGAGGTGGCTGGTGTATTGGTTTGATGATAGGATCGTGCTCTTTGTGGGACAGGTGAAAGGAAATTCCAACACTGTCTGCAGCAGCGTTCCCCTTTTCTGCTGTGTCAGTTCCTCACCGTGCTCCGAACAGGGCGCTCAATCCCTCTTTGTAGTCTGACAGTTTCATGAATGATCCAAAAACTCCTGGGGAGTGCAGAAAATAGCAAACTATTTTCAGCAATTAACTCCGTGAACTTAATAATGCAACAGTAATGATGCAATTTTCTCAGGCAAATTCAAGATAAAATGGACAAAAAGCTTTTTAAAAAACTTTCAGTGTTTTCCCAGATTCATTCAAAAGAGATGTTTGCTACTTGAACAAATAAACATCTTTAAATATTGAATGTGACGGCTGAGCTCCAGTCACTTACTGGTTTTCTAAATTAATGAACTTAAGTTTGAAGAACTGAGAGGAATGGGACTTATCTTAGGACTAGGTCATAAATCAGTCACAGATGCCATTCACCACTGAGCATGAATTAAGTGTAGTTTTAAAAGGCATCTTATCCTGATATAAAATCCCAGAGTCTGGGGAAAAAACTACTGTTTGGATTTTTTAATGGAAAAGGACAAGAAAAAGAGCACAAATATCTGGGAATAGTTACAGAGTTAGCAAAGCTGAAAGTGGTACTGTAATCTTAAATGGTTCAGTTTGTTTGCAGTATGTGAGGCTGTACAGAAAGTGCATGAAATAAATCGGTTATCTTGCTGTTTTCCTGCTGGTTTTCAAAGAGCACGTTCCCTGCTCCGTGCAGGCTGTGGCTGGGGGCCAGCATGTAAAGCTGGATGCAAATCCCCTCCTCCCTGAACCTGCAGAACGCTGGGAGGAGCTGGGGGAATCAATCACAGCTGTCTCTGGGAGGCCCACCTGGATTCTGCATCAGCTGGAGGTGCTCGCCGTGCAGGGCCACCTCCCCTCCCCTCCCGTGTGCCCCAGCGCAGGGCAGCAGCAAAGGGAGCCCAGGGTCTGCCGGGGGATCCCCCTCCAAAGAGGTGTCACGGGTGGGGACATCTGGGGGGGTTTGTGCTCTTGGAGTGCCTGTTTTGTGTGTTCTGTCTGCACGAAGCAGGAAGGAGTCTCAGCAGGTCCCACCATGTGTGAACACTGAGGAATAACAAGTATTCATCAGGAGGATTGGTTTGCCTGGTTCTGCTGTGCAGGTTAGAAAGTTTCAGGGTAAATGGGGCACCTTCTGCTTCTCCTTGCTGCTATGGCTGCTGAAAGCCAGCAAACCTTTCTCCCCAAAGATTTCCCCCTGGCTGGAATGTGCTGCCTGCCCCAGGTGTTCCTGTAATCCTACGGGGCAATCGGCCGACCGGGGATCCCAGAAAAACACTGCAAAACAGGAAAAAATCTAAGGCTCTCACACAGAAAAATGCAGGAGAGTGTGGCTGCAGAAACGGAGTTGCCATAGCTGTTAGAGACTCAGCGAGACAGGGTGGAATCCAGTGTTTTGGAAGGTTTCCCCGTATGACACAAGATTTTGGAATTTTACAGCTGGTAAATCCTTATTAACACAGGCAGCCACTACTGGCCTGGATTCCCTGGCTCACTGTTCACTACGGGGGCGCCTGATGGAAGTGTGCCTGGTCCTGATTATTCAGCTTAATTGTTTAGGGAGAATATTAAAAAATAATAATAATTCTTGGCATAAACAAAAGGCAGAGAGACAAGCTCCCATCACCTGTTGACAGAAAATTGATCATGAAGAAAGCTGGCATGGGGAGTGGAATTCCCTGTTCTCCCACTTAGTCATCGCATCCTGGTGTGACTCATTTTATTACATGGAGGTTCCCAGTGGTTTTATTTTGAGAGAAGCTTTTGTTTAATAATTTATACACACACACACACACACACACACACACACACAAACACACTTATAATCTTAAAAAAAAAACCAAATCTATTCTGATGAATTGGCATAAGGAATCATTTGGAAGAGCTCTGGAATGAAATACTGTTCCTGCTGCTTCACTGTTCAACTACTGTATTTATGTTTTATTTTAATGTGAATTGAATTCCTCAACAATAGATGGGGAGAAATCTCCTCTAGACTTGTTCTCACTGTGCAAAATGTCAGATTTGGGGCTGGGCTGGCTGGTGGATGACTAATCCATTGCCCTTTTACCTCCCAGACCTTGCCTTGTATCTTTGGCCTTGGTGACTCAAACTTCTGTCCTCAGTGCAATGAAGGCACTGGCCTCTGCTCATAACAAACAGAGCTCCATTAACTGCAGTGGGCAGTCTTGCTTCAGAAAGAAAAAGAAATCCATGAAAATGAAGCTCAGGAAAAATTCTGTGGTTCCACTTTCCGTGAGTTTTAAACACATTCATGCTGCGTTTACTGTAAAGTTTGAAAATCATTTTGAAGTAAGAGCTTAGAATGAGGCAACAGCTCAGGACCAGATGCTGAGCAACCTTGTGCTGACTTGCAGCAGAGTAACTTCCCAGCTGAAATCAGAATTTGTCCCTGAATTTGTCCAGAGCAGCAGAGATTCTGAGTGAGCATTCCCCGTAAGGTTTCTGCTTCCCAGAGTGGTTTTGCCCTACTGGAAACCATTCGTTGCTCTCCCTTTGTTCTTGGAGTGGCTCTAAAAACCCCTCTCTGTTTTCCAGAGATGTCTGTCATCTACTGATAAAAGCTGTCAGAGATAATTGTTGTGCTTTTTTGGAAGACCTTCCAAGAAACACAGTGAATGGGGACAATTCGCTGCAGGCCCAGAGGGACTGTGCAGAAATGTGCAGTCAGAGCCCTGCCCCTCTGGTCACCAGGCTCAGTTTCTCTGGGGAGCCAGCGTGGTTTGCTGCCTGGGAGGAAGGTAACAGGTTGTTCATTAAGTAATTTGTGTAATGCTTGACTGAAAAGCAGTGTACGTTTGCAGGCCTAAAATCACATGCAGGCGTGGAATCCCATACAGGATCAGCACAATTGTATATTTAGTCTTCAGCTGCAGAGAACTGCAAAGAACATTTCCTGAGCCTCTCAGTCCATCAGTCATGCTTGTTCAAATAAAGCAGTAAGTTTGTTTCTCTGCTAGTTACTGACCCCAAAGTCATGAGTAAGGGATCCTGAATAATGTGTAAAGGCTGTAACTGGTTCAGAAAACCTTTAATTGGCTAGTTAAAAAAAGTCCTATAAGGGGCTGCAGAGAATCACCCAAAATGTTCCTAATGCAGAGTGACGTTTTGATTTCCCCCAGTTTGAAGCAAGACTTTTGGTATGATCGCAGTTGGAGTTAGAAAGGGTAGAATTACTTTCTTCCAACAACTCATTCATTCCTCCAAAGAGTGCTGACACAATCAGATCTCTCATCGGGGTTTAATGCTAAGTCTCATAGCCCTGAAGCAGCACAAAAATCTCTATTTCCTGAACATTTCACTGACCTGTGGTGTTAAAGACTTGCCAACTAAGACAAACCATTAAATGAGCAGGGAACCACAACAGTAAAAATATTGCATGAGGCAGCCATGGCTGGTAAGACCTCAGGGTCTAAATCCAAGAATATTTTATCATCTTGAGTGCAACTGCTGCCCTTTCCAGAGGCAGGGATTGAATTCCCTGTGGTGGAGGTACCATTTGAAAGGCACCACACACGTGGGCCTGGCACTGGATTCCCGAGTGATCTTTTGCAGTTTTTGTACTCTCCATTGTTGAAGCAGGTTTAATTATGTGCAATAAGCAGCTATCTGCACTTGTAGACTTTAGATTAAATTATTAATCAAGCTGGGGTTTAATCTTCTCAGTTTCCAGGCAGGAACTGTTTGTCCCATTTGTGGCATGACAGAATGACAGGGTAATGAAGGCCAGAAGGGACCTCTGGAGGGTTGAGCACAACCTCCTGCTCAAAGCTAAACCCATTTCTGGTGCCCAGACACCTCCTGGGTTCCAGGGAGGGGCCTTTGGTGTGACAAGTTTTGTACTGGGGCTGTGCTCCACTGCCACATCAGCATTAAGGATTTTTAGTACATCCTTACAATAAGAATCCCATTTTTGTTGAGGACTTTCTCCAATCATCCACTTTCCCGTCCTCCTAAAAATTTTTGCATTTATGCACATTCTAAAGATGATAATCACATGTTGACAGTTTGGTGCAGGTTTTCTCTGTTCAGAATTTCCTGAAATGATCCTGAGACTTCTCAGTTTATTCCTCCTGCTCTCCATTAGCTGCCAGAGTGTGCATAATCAAAAGGTTTCTTTTTGTTAGCAGGAAAAAGAATAGGTTAAAGTAGAGAGAGACTTCTGAATGCAGTTGTATTTTTCATTTTCCTCACAGCCTCCCTCATCCCTCTGCCAAAAGCTCCCCATAATGTGCATATCCAGAGCGGTTAAAGGAAAAGCAAATATTGATTGTCTCGAGCTAAAGTGAAGCAGTGAGGCAGATGGAGCCACATCATCATATTTAAGCATAAAGGTCAGGGAGTGAACTGCAGAGTGGTTAAATTCAACAGGGCTTCAGTGCTCAAAGAACAGGCATTGCTGCTGCTGACAGATTTGTTAGAGACCTGTTTAGCTGCCACAAATATGAAATCTATCCAAACAGAAGCATCTACCATTGTTGGAATGATAACCCCAAATACATTTATTTCTTGTTTGCTTATTCTCATTCTTACTTTTGACCCACACAGACTTTGGACTCAGCCTGAACATCATTTGATATTTATGGATGGCTTCATTAGCTTTTAGTGCAATTTCAGTGGCTCAGTTACTAAATCAAATCCCCTGTGGTTGTGGTTGCATGTGTTCCACAGGCTTCTTGAATGTGGCAGATGACTTGGAGGCCCGTTTCTACTTTAGTTTATGCATTTTGGACCAACAAATCCTTTTGATTTCCACCTTCTTTGTGAAGTTAGTGCTGTTGTATCTGCACAGATTGTTTGAATTTAGCAGTACAGAAACAAAGATGAAAACATTCTGCCTGGAGCAAAACCAGTGTCGAATATTCCTGCTTGGCTGTCTCCTTGTTGTCAGGACATCTTCATATGGCATTGCTGAGACAGCTCTGATGTGTCTCTTACTTTATTGACATATTTTCTTGTTTCCTTTTCCCTCCTCTTTTCCTCAGAGAACTCTAAAACTTTATCCTTTGGGGTTTTTCAGGAGTGTGGGGAGGTTCCTTGACACACACTGTGATGGTTTCTTTTTGCAAACTTCACCTAGAAGAGGAATCCCCCCACTGAGCATTTACTGCCTTGTCATCAGGGAAGGATTTCTGGATTAACCCCCCAGTATTTTGGCTTCCCCCTTCCCTGTTTGCTGTCTCAACAGCAGCAAGGAGTTGGCTGCATGAACAGGGCTATAGATTGAATATAGCAGTGGCCAGATGAGTGCTTATGTTAAATGACATTAATTAATGGAATCTTTTCCATGCCTTTGCAGCGGTCCCTTGGGATGTGCTGGCTCCAGTGACAGCTTTGCTGAGGCCATCCCAGCCCCAGCAGCCACTCAGCCCCACGTTAGAAAAGACAACTGACTCACGGGGGGAGCTTAACACTTACAACAAAGAGACAAAACTCGGAGTTGTTCGGTGCTCCCTCCTTGCGGCGGGAGCAGCTGGAAGCCTGGGATCTCCTGATGGAGCCACACTTCCAGCTATTCCTTGGCTGTCTCCATTGCCCAGGGAAGGATCGGGGTGAGGGAGCCCAGGCAGGGCTGGGTGGCCCCCCTGCCCCACCAGCAGCCCCAGGAGCCCATCCCAAGGGAGGGATGTGGGCTGTGACCTCCAGGAAAGGCTGCCTGTCCCCAGTGTGTGTGAGCAGAGCCCAGCAGGGGTGTCCCAGGTGTGGGGTGCTGGCCAGGTGAGGTTCTGTCCCGCTGGGCTGAGGGCACACGGAGCTGGGGCAGACAGGGACCCCGGGGCTGCGTCCTGGCCACGGAGCCCAGCTGGGGAAGGGCTGCTTGGAGAGCCCAGCACATCTGTCAGCTCATTGTCTGGGCCCAGCACAGAACAAAGAGCACAGCAACAGAAAAAATGCAAAATGCATTTAAAAATACTCTTTCATTTCCCTTTTTGCCAGAAGCAGAAGTGCTTAAATAACAGAGGACAAAAGCAGCTCTTGCAGAACTTCCAAGAGTTGGGAAAAATAAAAAGCCCTGTGAGAAGGACTGGATTTGGGAGACTTTCACCCTTGTCCTGCCTGGTCTGGGGAACCCCCAAAGCAGCCAGCACTGCTCCCCCTAAAGCAGACAGCAGCCTCCTGGCTGCAGCATTCCCAGTCCTGTCAGGTCCTTGGGATACGTGTCCCCTGGCCAGTTTAAAAGCAAGCTTTCAGAAAGGTATCAGGCAATCTTTTTCCCCCCATCAGTATTTTTCTTCTGCAAATTGCTTGGCTAAAAGGCTCAATGGAATATAAAAATCAAAGGGGTACAGATTAAAATCGAAAAATAAAATAAGGAAAGCACTGCAAAAAATGTTTCTAAATTTAAGGAATATTTGTAACCAGAGGAAGCAGCCAGTCTGTATATGAATGTCCTGTCACTGCTGATACACTCTTACAGCCCAGGGGTTACTTCGGTGGTATTCCATACAAGGGGATCAAATTTTATTTTCCTCTGTAAATGTAATTTTGTCTAACTCAGAATGGAGACGAGCTGCATGGATGTAATAATTAAGGACAGGAAAGCTTGCAGTGATTCAGGGTAGAGGCTGTCACACATGCAGTGAAGTGCTTTTGCACTGAGCACGGTGAATATTTGGTGCTTTACCATGGCTTTAGAGCTGTCAGTGGCATTCTGGGGGAAGCCAAGTGGTCTTGGCTTAAAGCAGCAGAAAGTTTGCTGAGCTGCTGAGCCAGTGTGACCATGAACAAGTTATCTGACCTTCTGATGCCCTACATCAGTCAGGCTGGCTGGACTCAGGCCTGGTAAAAAGCAGATGTTGCACCTGTGCTAAATATTTCATTCTTCAGTTTGGCTAATTTCTACATAAACATTTAATATTAATATGTATGTAAGCTCTTTCCTGGAGAGAGAAGTGTTCAATGATGTGTTTAAATGAAATGCTGTTGGTTTTGGTTTGGACTGGGAAGGTGCTTGAAATTAAGTCCTATTTTGAGAGCTTTGCTAACTTGATACCCTAATTTGTCTCTTTTAAAAAAAAATTTAATAAGTCAAGTTCTATGATTTTAAAAAAAACCACAAAGGGGTTAATATTGTGATACTCTTCTAGATGGGCAGCAGATCTGGGAAATGGAGGCAACGGTGGACAAAGATAAGAGCCAGCCTGTAAGTATGCAAAGCACTGGGTGTCCTCTCCTGCAGCTTCTGGGGAGGAAGTTGTGTTCAAGGGGGAGCTTCCAAAGAGCATCTCAAAAGCAGAAAGAGCAGCAATGATGAACAAATGTCAAACGCTGCAGCAGTACATGTGCTGCAGAAAGAAACGATTCATGCAGCAGCAGCCCCCAGCAAACGGAGTCACTGCTGGATCTGTGTCCTGCAGACCCCACGGTGCCAGCCCAGGCTCTGCAGGATGCTGTCCTGACTTCCCTGGCCCCTGGGTGCTGTGTCCTTTGCCGGACAGGATTTGTCCTGCAGGAGTTCAGATGAACACTGATCTTTGGAGGGAGTGAGCCTCTTTGTTCCCTTTGTTGCTGGGACCTTGCTGTGGGCAGGCAGAGCTTTCAGGAGCCAGCAGTGACACTGCCATGGGCCATGCCTGCCCTGCTGGGAGCAGGGGAGCTGCCACGGCAGTGGGGCCTGGCAGTGTGTAAGTAAAAAGCCTATAGAATAATTGAGTTATTCTGACAAAAAGAGGGAATTCTGCAGTGCACACTCATTTATCAAGCCCTGTGCAGTTAGCAGTGCTTCTGCATTTATCACCATTTTGTGTGTTTCATTTGTAGCTGAGATTTTTCCCTCCAAGTTCAGGACAGCACCAAGTTCCAGAGGGATACAGTCCGTAGAAACCAACTTGCCAGTACCAAAAATCTTCTGGTCTTTCACCGTCTGCCCTTTTTTCTCGTACTTTATAGGGATGAATAGGGAGATTTCTCTTGTGATGCCTGGAGGTGCAGCAAGGGGAGCTGCACACAAACATCCCCGCTCAGCCCCAGTTGGTGATTCCTTGTTGTCCCCTGTTTCAGAGCATGCTGTTTGTGGAGATACCCGAGTACCGGAACAAGCACATCCGCACGGCCGTGAAGGTGAACTTCTACGTCATCAATGGCAAAAGAAAAAGAAGCCAACCCCAGCATTTCACCTATCACCCAGGTAATTCTCAGGGACAGAGCCACTCGTTGCCTAATTTCATGAGCAAGATTTGATTTTCTGCTCTGTTGTTTTCTTGCCATTCTTTGAGGAGCTAAACGTTGCTGATTTAATTCAGCTCAGGACTCAACAACTGCTTGGTTTAAAGGATGCCTGTGATTTATGATCAGGATTTCCATCACTTTGGGGTGGCAGCTATCTCAGTTATCTTGGCAGTGGGCTGATGTTGCCCTATTCACTTGATAGAAGTTTGCCAAGAGCCTCAGTGGGAAGAGACTCAGTCTGGGACATGATGTGACCCTCAAAACCATGAGTGTTGCCTTCTCTGATGTGTCCAGCAATAAGAAAACACCAGATCTAGGAAAGGGCTTGGGATGGAGGGAGGCAAGCAATATATATTCTTCAGAATGAGGCTACTTGAGAAAAATATGAATGGTTTTCTGATGTTCGTCCTCTGGGGATTGGTGAGCCATGTCACAATAAATGCAACAGGATTACTAAGGAGATTCCCAGAATTTCCCAGCTTTGGCTGGGAGAAAAATATTGTGAGAAAATCAGAGTATTGTGTTTGTGGAAACCAGAAAGCATAAAATAACAGCACCAGGTTTTCTGCAAGCTTCAAATGATGTCTTGATTTGACTTGTCTCTAAGGAGAGGCAAACATTTGTTCAGACTCTTATTTTGGTCTCCTCCAGCCTGAAAATCTCTGGTCTTTTCCCTGAATTTATGAACTCTCTAGAGTGTCACCAATGTGAAGGTTTTGTACAGTTGCTAAATTGATCTGCTCTGGAATGGTATTGAGAAGCACACTTCTATCTCAATACAATCCCTAAAACAGACCACTTAGGAGGAGGAATCTTTACTTCCAAAAAGGAATATTGCATGACCACTTTATGGTTTCCATTGTGTGGTGTTTCTGTAGTGTTTTGGGAAAGATTTGACAAAAAAAATCATTGGGAATGTAGAGGACCATCTTTTACCCCACCAGGATTCACACAACTCTTAATAAATCATGGTCTTTTAAATGATGGTGTCAGACAGGTCTTCAGCTCTCTGCACTGAGGAAACTTTGTGCAGCAGAGACAAAAGCTCTAAAATAGTTCAACTCTTCCTTTGGTCACTTGTTAAATGTTTGACAGAAATTCGGGGAGTTGTTTATGTCCTAGGATTTCTATTGATTCAGTCTTCCTTTGAGATGGAAGTACTACATGTAACACCTATCTATGACTTCTTATTTTGTCTGTGTTCCAGAACGGCCCTTAAATGAATTAAAATAGGAGCTGAAGTGTTGAATTTTTCAATTTTAGCAATTTGTGGTTCGTTAGTACGTTAAAGATTTTTCCAGGAGCTCTTAGCACAGAGTGCTTTGAAGAATCTTTAGCATGGTTGCATGTGGGTGATTTATTAAACTCAGTGCTTGTGACATGTGAATTTACACACTCAAATCTTGTAAAAGGCTTAAATCTCTTATTACTTCAAGGAAAACCTCTCTGTTTCTCCTCAGCTCGTTACGAATAATGTCCTTTGCATGCTTTATTCTAGTACCATCAATCAAAACAGAGCCCATTGATGACTATGATCCAGCCTTAATCTGCAATACAGTACACAGTGCTCTGGGGACAGTAACACAGCCTTACTATTCACAGCACACAATGGCCACCGAGTCCCCTTCCTGCCTCGTGGCCACTATGGCTCCTTGCCAGCAGCTGCGCTCAGGCCTTTCCTCTCCCGACTCGCGGTACCACCAGCAGAACCCAGCTGTGATTTACCAAAGGAGCAAGAGCCTGAGCCCCAGCCAGCTGGGCTACCAGCAGCCCAACCTGATGGCCACACCAGTTGCCATTGCAGATGCCCACAGGTCTGTGCTGGTGCACGCTGGTTCTCCAGCCCAAACGTCAGCCGTGCTGCACCACTCCCCAGGCCACCAGCAGTCTCCTCCTGTGATCCACTACTCTCCAACCAACCAGCAGCTGAGGTGTGGAAGCCACCAGGAGTTCCAGCACATCATGTGCTGTGAAAATTTCACATCCAACGTGTCGAGATCCAGCCAGTCCCAGGCCAGCCAGGCCCAGAGGCTGAGCCCCGGTTCGTACCCCACCGTGATCCAGCAGCAGGCGGCCCCAGGCCAGCGGGCAGCCAAGAATGGGCCACCAGGGAGTGACCAGAAGGAGGTGCTGCCAGCAGGAGTGACCATCAAGCAGGAGCAGAACCTGGACCAGGCGTACCTGGATGATGGTAAGTGCTGTGCTTCTCTCAGGGGCGGTTTGTTGGAGGGAGGGGGCAAGTTCAGAGTTCTCAATCCCCCTGTCCCTCGGCGTGGCCTCCTTTGATGGGCGTGGACGTTTGCTGTGCATTCAGGCTGGATTTGGGTCTTTCATTAGGTGCGTTTTTGGTAGAAGGCAAAGCACTTTGGCCACTCATCCACAGAACCCCTCTGCTTGCTCCGTGCCGCGGGCTCAGCTGCCAGGTTGAGCTGGTCCCATTTTGTTTCCATTTGCCAAAGGTTCCATTGCCAGTTTGGAAGATGGCGGATCTGAAACGAAACACGCTTCTTAATTATTTTATTATATTTTTCATATCAGGGCAAAGTCCACTTTGTAAAATGCTCTTGTACATGTTGTACCAAAAAAAAAGCCCATTGAGCAATCTATCAAGGCCTGTAATGAATGGGGTAGTGCTGCAGGCAAAACCATTGCAGATGTTGTAGATGAACAGTGGGACATTGATAAGTAAAACAATGCTGTTTCTTTGTTGTGAGCCAGCTGATTTAGCCTTTAGGAATGAACATAAGTTAGAGTAAAGCTTTTTTTGAACATATCCTGCTTATTCTTAGGTAGGCAGCTATTGGCAGTCTGGTTGATTGGTTCTTTTATTAAAGCACGTTCCTGCAGGAGGAAATCAATGCAAAATTAATAGTGCAGCTGGACACTGCAATCACAGAGACCAGCAGCAAGCCCAACATTGATTTTAGTGGGAGCAGAGCAAGGCTGCTGGATATATTGCTGCAAATACAGGATGTTCTTGTGCAGGAAGTGCAGAGCTGATTGTCACGTATGGGAACTCTGCTCTCCTCTCAGTCCAGGCAATTGCAGGCTTGATCTCCTGGATGTGCACCAGGATGTGCTCTAAGCACATCCCATTAGTTTGGGATTTTTACTGCACTTACTCACCTGGAGTTGTGAAATTGTGCCTGTGAGAGTTTTACTTTCTTCAGCTTGGGTTCTGGTGCTCTGTGTCATGTGCAGCCTTCACTGCTGGGTTTGTGGGCAGTGTAGAGTTTGGATGGTTTCCTCTGTTAGCTGTGTTTGCAGAGCTGATGCAGCTTTGGTGCCATCGCAGTAACCTCTGGAGAGTTTTTACTGGTTCCCTTCTCTGAGCAGGAGATTTAGGAGTCCTAAATTTAACTGAGGAGATTCACTTTCCATTCAGGGAATTGGGCATGGTAACAAAGCAAGAGAATCTTTCTAAGAGGAGAATTAACTCCGTCGTTTAGGGTAATTTTAATACAAGAAGCTGAGAGATTCTTCCACATTTCTAAAAATGCTTGGTACACACCTTGTAAAAGAAAGGAAAAAGAAAGAATCTTGAAGTAAAAGCTAACTTCAAAGTCAAGCCAAAGTCCACTTAAAAGAACTCCCAAGATGGACTGCAAAATTAATTTTTTTAATCAGGCCAGTGACACCCAACTGCAGCACAGCTCACCAAGGATGCACTCACCGTCCCTGCTAAGAGGAGCCATTAGGCAGAACAGCAGAATTAATAATGAAATCCCAGGCTTTTCCTTGGCTGACTGGATCATCTTGAATTGATTTCAGCCAGAGATTGATTTATCGATCATGCCACCCAAATCAGGCCAGGCAGGACGGGTCACATGCAGTGTCTTTCCTGACCTCAGTGAGTTTACATCAGCTGCAAGTGTGACTTGGAGAATTGTGATTTACTTTAGGGCTTTGCAAAGCATTTCATTCTGAAATGTTCAGGACTTGAATTGAAAAGCCACATTGTTTGCTGCTGGGGAAAAGTGACTCAGAACATAACAAAAGCCATGTTTTTCCTGACTAGAAAGTTTGGTTTTGTGCTTTATAGTATTAAAAGAAAGCAAACCCAAAGGATTATGGAGGCTTTGCCCTCAAATCCCTTTTATCCAGAAAGCTCTTCTGAGATAAAGTGAGCTGTTAGGTCTTGCTGTGATTTTCACTGGGCTGGTGCTTCCCCAGGCAGGCTTGGCATGAGCCAAGTGCTGCTGCTGCCCAGGCTCTTGGGCAATCACTGCTTGGTGTCTCTCGCTTCCCTTCCCCCATCTTCCTCCTCCCTCTTCCTTGTTCTCCTTTCTCCAGAGTTCTGCTGACAGTCCAGCTTTCGTCCCTTTGCTGTTGCGGCCTCTTCTCATCAGCTGTTGCCCGCTGCCTTCGTGGTTAACACACAGCCTTGGTGTTCTGGACTTTGTTTCTATTCCGAGCTCTGCCACAAACTCCGTGAGTGACCCGCACATGCCCCACGCTGTCGGTTCCTCATTCCTGGAGCTGGTGCCTCTCAGAGTGGGCATGCTGAGAGTGCTGGGGCTGTCCTGGGAGTGAGCGGAGCAGAACATCCCATAGCTGACACCATTGTTATTTCTCTTCACCTCTCTCAGCTTCCTGATGTCACTGCTGGCAGGACCCCTCATTATTTTCTTCTCTTTCCTGCTGTAAAAAATATGTTACTTGTCCTTCCTGCAACCATGGTTTGGTTTTGTTCAGAGCCTTCACTGCTCCACAGGACACAAAATACTGGGAACTCAGCAGACTTAACCTGTCCACCCCTGCCTTGAAAAGATAAGAGCTGTTCCCCCTCTGCAGGAGGATTCCAGGCCTGTGGGCTCTCGAGGCTGAGTGCAGCCAAACCAGCCTGGGCCTCAAGGCAGGTGATGACGAGTCTTTACCCATCTTCTTGGGTGGGTTTTGCCATGTGCCAGGAGCTCTTTGTGCAGAGCTGCACAGGTGGTACCACCCACAGCCCCTTGGTGATAACTTCAGCAGATCTGTAGCTGGTTTGTGACCCTACTGTAGATGTCCAGACCTGCCATGTGCTTTCTTGGCAGGAGACATTGGCCCCTCTTCTTGCTGGTGCAGCCTCAGAGAGGAGGTGCCCAGCCCAGCCTTTGCTGCCCTCTTGCAGCTTCCCAGCCTTCCCCTCCCAGACAGAATTACAAAACAGGGTTACTGGAAGGAAGGCTCACTATCCAGTCAGAGAGGGTGGATTTGGATATGCACCCGTCAGGGACTGATGCAAGTTCAACATTGCCACACGAGTGCCTTCATACACTTACTCCTCCATATTTCTCTGTAAAAAAATATATATATATATGTAACTTTTAGTTATCAAATGGTGTGAAGAATCCCCAGAGGAAGGGTCTGTTCCTGAAAAATTGACAGGGAAACCTTTGTTACACACCTCTGCGCCACAGATTCAGTCCTGTTGGAATTACTTTGGGAGTGACGATCTCCTGGATGTCAGGAGATCCTTCAGGATGCATCAGGTGTCCAGGCTAGTGCTGGCAAGCAGGGATCAGCTTCAAATGCAAGTGAAAGCCATAGGGTGACAGAGTGACAAGCTCGTTTCAACCGAGGCCTCATCTTAATATTATTCATAACCAAACCGCCCACAATGGTAAAAGTTTCCCAAACAACCACATAAATATGTTGACAAATAGAGCTTAGTTCCTCCAGCACCCTCAGAGCAATGAGATTAACTCTTTAAAGCACAAACCCAGTTAAAAATGTAGTTCTTTGCAGCACTGTCTGCAACTCCTGGTGGGGCAGGATCGAGAGGGGGTGACCCAGGGCTGGGGGCACTAATTGTGCTCCTCCTGCAGAGCCAGAGGGCTGCTGGGCAGCTCCGGGGAAGCAGCTCAGCTGCCGTGGGCCAGTTCCCCATCTGGGACACAGACACGAGGCTCAATTCCATGCACAGATCATGGTGGTGTAGCTTGTGTTGAGTGTTATCAGCTGCCTGCCTTAGATTGAGATCTCTTCAGTTCAGCTGTCAGGCCAAACTTTGCAAAGAAGAATGATTGTCATTATTCAAATAGTAACTGTCTAACCACATCTGACACTCCGAGGTGCCTGCTGGATACAGCAGCTCTAAATTATTTTTGGTGCACAGTAATCTCTTTTGGGGAGGAGAAGAGCAAGGCAGATGATGTGTAGTGGTTTATCAGGCTGCTGATCAGTGGAGATGTTTTATAGTGAGCTCAGGTATTTCGCAGAAAACTTCAGACACGTCAGATATTTCTTAAGAAAATGGCTGTGCAGGATGTGCAGTGTGGTCCTTGCACATCACCCAGCACTTTGGATCACCTCCATGACAAGCAGTGTGCTCATTTGTGCAGTTTTGCTCATCCAGCAGCACTCAGTGTGTTACATCCCTGCGTTTCCTTTGTGTGTTCTTTCATTCAGCAACAAGAAAATCCTCAGTCTGTCCCCATGGTACTGTGAAATGAAATTCAAATCCCTTCTTTCCTTCATGTTCAGGAGGAAGCTTTCTTTTCTGGCCAGCTCTGTTCTCCTTGGGCAGGGAGTACCTCCAGGAAACCCTGGCTCTCCTGGGACTGTCAGCCCGGAGTGCTGCTCCAGGACTGAGCTCCTTCCTGACGGGGAGTCCTCGGGGCTCTGGCTGGATGCTGGCACATCCTGCGCTCCTGCTGCCCTCCCCAGCCCTGCCCGTGGATGGAGGGGGTGACACGGAGCTCCTGCCAGCTGTGGGTTCCAGTGGGAAACCCTCTGAGCACTGGAGCTGCACTGGCAGGGCCAGGGGTCCTGCCTGGCTGGAGAGAAGCTGCTTTTCTCTCTAAACACTGTAGTGAGCCCATGCATAGAAAGCACAGAAGGTGGTGGCTTTAGGGGCATATTTTAGGTTGGTTTGTAGTTGTTTTCATCTTGTGTCCATGCACAGAGTTAAACGGCAAGACAGGGCAGAGGGGAAATGTTCTTGTTTCCTGGCATTTTAGACAGGAGCGAATTTGAATCCTTCATATGGGCTGGGGTTCAGTTTCGAGCAACAATTTGCATCTAAAAAGCCATGCTCTGTTTTTAATTAGAACTACTTTTGATAGAAGGTGTGGTCACTTCTGCTCAGGCAGAGTTTGACTAAGAGTGAAGCCTGTATGTTCTCCAAAACATTCTGCTCAAACACTCTAGCAAATCTATGTATTCATCAGACTCTTTCCTGAAGCTCTGACTCACATTATTACAGATTTTCGGTTCTCTGCTGGGACCTTGCAGCACTCCCTGGGTACACTGCAGCTTTATTTTTGGATCACTGCTCTTGTGGCTTTGTGTTGTGTTAGATCTGCATGCCCCTGTCCTATGTCAGAGTCTTGCTTTTCTAGAGGCAATATAAAAAGAGAACAAAAAGGTGGTTCTGCTCCCAAAACCCTGTAGTCTGTTGGCAGGAAGTAGAAAGATGAGTCTATTAGGAGGAAGGTCTGGGTTGAGTCTGAGCTTGGTCTTCCAGCAAAGTATTTAACTTCTCTGTACTTCAGTTTACCTTTATTAAAAAGTACCTTATCCTCCCCTCTAGTTAATTAATTAATTCATGTTAGTAACACTCATGGATTCTCAAAAAAAACCCTACGCTTGCATACCTGAATAAGAACTGAGTCTCTTCACTGTTATGGCAGGCTCCATTTGATCTTCTTCACCTCTAGAAACAATTCACTGTTAAAAAGTTCAGACAGATCCAGCCCCATATGAAGACTGCCCTTTCCCCAGCAGCCTTTCTGAGCAGCTGCCTCAAAGCATGCAAACCAAAACAAAGCGAGAAAAAGAAAAACCCATACATCCCAAATCAGCAGTAGAGGAAGGAAGAAAATGAATCAAGTGATTAAAACCATAGTTCCACTGGCACCTCTTTGTTCTCGAGCTCAGGAATCTTTAATTGGTGCAGTAAGTGCCCACAGGCGAGTTGTGTCACAAAGCGTTTCCTGTGCCGAGAACATGCAGAGCCCATTAGGAGCCCAGAGCTGCTCTGAGGGGCACGTGGGCACTGCTGCCTCCTCTGTGGGCAGGGTCCCCCCAGGACCTGCTGCCCCAAGTCAATAAACCCCAATTCTAGGCATTTGGGGTGGAAGGCACATCCCTGGTTTTGAAGGCTGACTGTTACCAGCTGAAAGCGCTTAGTTTTCAGGAGTCATCAAGCAATTTTCAATGATAGTTTTGAAATACTGGCAAAGAGTTACTTGAAAAAAAGAACTTGTTCGTGCAGTTGGGAATTGAAAGCTTCTAAACCACAATAAAGTCCTTTCCCAGACTTGCTGTCCATTTACTCCAAGCTCATGGCATTCCTTAGACAGTCTGAATCACAGGCAGCAGACAGCTCTTACAAAGGAGACCATAGACACCCATCTGTTGGGAGACATCTGCCAAAATAGACCATACATTTACTTTTATTCCTTCAATCCACTTTCAATTTAAAGGGATAATAACAATAACATTTTTCACTCTAGTGACACTATTCATCCAGTGCAGGGAAATGGTAACGAATTAAAATTATTCCACTGCAGAAAGAGGCAGACAAGCTTTTCCCCAGCTCTCACAGATGGATGAAGCAGGATCAGAGCTTTTGAGGGACTTGGCTCCAGCTGAGGCAAAAAGTCAGTGGTAAAACTGTGACTTTTCCTGGGGAACCCCAGACTTGCAGGTGCCCCCAGATGTGCAGGAGCTGGTGCAGCACTGGCTGTGCTGGAGGTGGTTAAAACATGTTGCAGTAAAGGGAAGGACTGGCAGAGCTCCTCTCTCCTTTTCCTGCCTTTCCACAGGCTCGCTCCTTTCCTGCTGTATCCATCAAAGAATTGTAGGTGCTTTCTAGCAGGGAACATTGATGGCTGGCAGGTCACTGGCACTGGGGTCAGGCGTGTCTGCCAGAAACTTTCTCATTTCTTGGGCAAAGTCTGGGGACAGAGCAAAGCTGTTGTGTGAGCAAGTACAGGGTGTAAGGAAGAGGGATCAGCGATCCTCCTACAAGCTGGGAGTGATACTGGGTGCTTCACATGGAAATTCTTTCAGTTCAGTCAAAATCATAACTGTTTTGACAAAGTTTTTAAAAATGGGGACTTTGGTGATGTGAAATGTGCAGCTAGAAAATGGTTTATAACAAAACTGTGCAAAGCAGGAAAGGGGATTAACTCATTCTAGCGCTAAATTCTCCATTTTGCGTTGAGCCAGAGAAGCACTCTCTGGAAGCCTTGAACAGGGCTTGCTTTACACTCCAGCAGCTCACCACAGAACTGTGCTCGTTAAGGTGGTTGGGGTTTTTTTGAATTTTATTTTGCTAACACAGCTATTATGGTAAAAACCCTTGTAGAGACACAGCTCTGCTGGTGTAAAAACCCTGGAATCAGCACAGCTCAGGCCAAGTCAGGGAACCACCAGCAGCTCTTCCACGGAAGGGATTTGTACTGGGGTGAGTGTGCACGGGCAGGGCGTTTGTTCCAGCCGTGCCAGGGCTGCTCCGCTGGGGCAGCTGGTAGAATGAATGTGAACCTAAGGGGTAATGTAAGGGATTTTCCCATGACAGGAATTGCAGGAGCTCAGCCTGCTCGCCTGGTCTGTTGACCACCTCAAAACGAATCCCAGTAATTCCCAGCAGAGGTGATGCAATGAGCTGGATTCATTTCTAGGAGCAGGCGTTGCTGAGGGGGTTGTACCTGCAGCAAGGTGTGTACTTGCCCTCACAAACAGGGAGGGGGACAAAATCCTTTTAGCTCCCCTTCAGAATGAGCATGATGCAATTGAGTATAATCAGTGACCTGGCTCACATCCACATGGCAGCTCGAGGCTTTTGCTAATTCTTTGCAATTTCGTTGCAGTTCTTGGAATATTAATAGCAATTTAAAAGTTTCTGTGCAGGTGACTGCAGCAGAATAGAGAGGGTTGTGGTTTTTTTTCTCAATGGTCTTTTCAGGTCTGATCCAAGAAAAAACACTAAAAGTACAAACCTGGATGTTTTGGGCTTTCAAAATCCAGACAGACAAAAATGATGCCACTTTGGGGGTGGGAGGTTGATTGCATGATTTAAAAACCAATTTCATGATTGTTGGAGGCCTGACTCATGCACCCTGAATGCCTGGGTTTGGCATTGCTGCTCTTCACAGTATCATTTGGTACAAATTGGGTTAATGTTAAGAATGTGCAAAGGTGGGGAAAGGGTCTTTCCTCCCCTTAAAGCTCAATGTAATAACTGGGAGGATTCAGCTCCTCCTGTAATGACTCTTGAAAAGGCAACTTGAGTCCTTTTTGAGCTGCACTTTGAAATGTTGGGAGCAGCTGCACAGAGCCTTGCTGCTCGGAAAAGTTTGGAAAACATCTGCACATTTCTTTAACTATTGTGAAATAAAATGCCTGGCAAGAATAACCATCTTAAAGATCTACAGTCTTTTTATGGTGCAGACTGAAAGGCAGTTATAAAGTCTTCTACTGTAGAAAAATGCCTGGATTCTCAGCATTATTCACACAGGCAGAACTTTCTCAGCTCAGGTCACATCCTGCCAGGCAGCAGGGATAGTTGGTGGGGCACTTCTTGTCTGTATAGACCTTTTCTCTCACAGGAATGAAGATCTAAAATTGATTAACTTAAAGTCCATTTTTCTTCCACCTGTTTTTCATACATTGTTATAAATAACAATATAATTATTTATTCATATTAATTATAAACCTATCTATATAATTATAAAATATAATCATTTATAATCAGTATTTATTTATAAATCTCTGGTCATTTTTAAATTAAAAATATGACGATGAATCATCCGAATTTCCCATCCAAGTTAGTTTTCTTAGGAGAACTCAGAGCAGCAAGAGCTGCTTTTCTGCCCAGCAGAAGCTGCTATGGCCTTACACTGCCCAGCCATTTTATAGCTGTTTCCTCACCAGTTCCCAGAGACTCCTGTGCTCAGATTTGGATGCAGTGAGTGCTTAGAGGCATTTTGAAAGCAGACTGGACAAATGTACAAGAAGACAACCCTGCACTGGCTACGAGAGGTACTTGATGAGCTAATAGGTCCTTGCAGCTTCTCTGATGTGAAAAACAAGCAGTGCATCCCTAGCTGTGCCAGCGGAAGAGTCAGGGACTGGGGAAGAGCAAATACTTGGAGACCATAAAACTCCCTTCAGCACATTAGCTCCTAGTTTGGATTTTCAGTCAGGTGCTGGCTTTCACACTCTTTCTCACTGTGTAATACAACTTTTTCCGTGTTTACCAGGAAGAAACCTAAAATGTATAAGCAATGCAGTTGTGTCTGAATCATCACTCCAAGTCAATTTTGCAAGCACAGAAATCTGGGCGTACATCCAACTGGGAATTTCACAGATGATTCCTCGCTCTAAGAGGGGTCTGCACAAAAACCTGAAATCCAAGTATTCCCAACTTTGCAGGCATTCATATTCTCCAATTTATGTGCACATCTCCAAGGGATGCTGCAGTCTGTTTGGAATTAAAACTCTGATCTCTCCAAATTTGCATGACTAATGGTCTGCAAATGACTTTGAAATCTTGGTCTTGAGTTGGGTTTAACCAGTGTTAGGTATAAAAGAGTTAAATCTTCAGCTACTGTTAACTGGAGTCAAACCACTGAGGAACAAAGGGCTTCACCATGAGCAGCTCTTACTGACTCAGTGAGAAACAAGGCTCACACTCCTCATCATCTTACAGGTTCTCCTAATGCACACAGTTCCCATTTTAATCAAGCCATGTCCTTTTGTGGATTTTTAATTCGGAAACTTTGCACTCCGAAATAGAAACTAAACTCTGCCTTCAGCTGAACAAACACTATTTCTTTCGAGTGAGGTTGCAATTAAAACTAGCTGTAGTGAGAAAATTATTATTGACTTCTGCCTGTGGATATTGGAGTGATAGGCTTCCACCTGAGGGGGAATTTTTCTACGTGGATAATTGTCAGGTATGGAAGTAAAGGTCAGAAGGGGCTGGTCCTTGCTCCCACCCAGCCGTGGGTGCTGGGAGGAGCGGGTTGTGCACCAAACACTGTGCTCTGCATGACCACAGAACCAGAGACCCTGCACAAATAGTGGGGTGATGCACCTGCAAAGTGCCAGCAGCATGGTCCTTTCTCAGTGGTGACTTGCTCTGACTTTCTGCAAGGAGCCTGAGCCTCCACTCTCAACGTACAAGGAGTAACTGGGGCCAGGGCAAAAGCAGCAGCAAATTAGAGGAGTGTGAGTTTGCAATCATTCCCTCTGATCAGCTCTGCCAGGGGAGTCTCGTCAAAGATTCCCAAATTGTGGTGTGGTTTGGTTTGGTTTGGTTTAGGTTTCTTAATGATGGATGACTTCATCACCCGTGAATGAATCGAGTCAAATGTAGGACAAATAGTGAGACACATGAATGACTCCTATGACATTTGCAGTGTCTCAATGGGTGCTGGTTTATTTAGGTGGTTTCTAAGTTTCTTTGGAAAGAATGAGAATGACTAAAAGAAGGGGGAACCACTTCTTAAGTATGGCAGTCAATGGTGAAAGTATTGTGACAGTTAAACCTCCCTGGGTTCAATATCTGTCATTATGAGTAACACAGCCTCAGTTTTTTGGTAAGATCTCAGTTCCAGGAGACTCCACAGCCACAAGGCCAGAGGCCTGGATGATGTATCAGACACTGCATTCCCTTTGTGGTCAGATACCTCCCAGTGCTGGGTCTTCATCAGCTGTCAGCCCATCAGTGGGCTTCCAGTTCTCCGCAGGAGGCAGCAGGGCCGTTCTCCTGAAGTGTCCCTGGTCACCAGCGTAGGAACCTGTGCTAGGGCAGCGCCCCAGTTCAAGTCACTGCAGATGAAGTCATTATCATTTTGTACAAGTTGATCTTTGCAAAGGCTGGAAATAGTCTGGACACATCAGGCATCGGGCAGATCCAGGCTTAAACCAGAACTGAGGCAAATTGGAGGGGGACTTTTAGTAGCTGCATTTTTTAATTATATTTTGGTCTGTGTATCTTTCTTCCTTGAAATTGCACTACATTTTCTCTTATCTGGTTTCTTCTGCACCCTCGTTCATTTGCTTTGAGTTGGGTGCTGTCTCCTTCCTTGGAAAGCAGTCCAAGATTGCAGCATCTAAGACTCCAGCAGGCAGACCCTAAGTGAAATTTTCAGCTGGGTAGGCTGGGTTACGTGAGGGCTCTTCTGAGGTCATCCTGCAGCTTCATACCCTCAAATAACTTAGTGGTGTTGTAAGATATGTTTCCTTTTTAAAGAAATGCCATTGATTTTTATACAAATTTTTCTTCAGGACAATTTTTATAGGCTATTATTAAAACACAAAAGTAGTACTACATCTGTTTTAGAAATTAGTGTCTCTGACCCTTTGTTTTGTACTTGGTTGCATTTCATAGCTCTTCAAAACTAATGCAAATTTTAGATCAAGATTATGACTCCCCAGAATTTCAGGCTGTTCCGATAACAGTCTTGGTTTAGATGCAGCAGTAAACGCTCCTCCAACTGTTTCTGTCATGCAGAAACACGTCTCTGTTTTCAGAACCCACTGCAGAGCACCAGTGTCTCTGCAGGGGCTGGAAGGAGCCTCTCCCACAGGGGACATTCCAGTGCAGCTCTCGGGGACAGTACCCTGGCAAATAATCTGGCCCTTAATCCCAGTCAGACTGCAGTATTTCCTTGATTCAGCAGTCTGTGTGAATAGCACAAGCCAGTCATTTCCTCCTGAGCGGAGCACACGTTGGTGGCTGGGGTTTGTTGTCCACGTGGCTGCACTGCCTGAGGCTCAGCCTGGCAGGATCAGAGCCTGTGGGGTGAGGGGTTAACGAAGGGCAGCCTCCCCAGCCCCTCAGTGCCACAGACAGAGCTTCTCGGGGATCTCTCTCCTCAAGACACCGCAGCGCTCAGATGCTCTCGTTATCTGGGGAGTCCCTGTCTGTGGCACGGAGGCAAAAATGCTTTGGCAGAGTAGTAAGTGAGGAAATTCATTTTCTTGTCTTTCGAAAACAGCGCGGCCATCACGCCTGGGCAGATCGAATTTGTTATGATAGCAAAACAAGTTCTATGGAAACCATTGTGAGCCCCGAGTGAGGCTGCCCAGGAGAGTTGGGGAAAGCCGCTTTTGTTTGTTGTGCTTGGCATCATTCTGCTCTGGATGAAGATGCTTTAATTTTGTGGGGAGACCCAAGAGAGCATTCCTCTTTTTCCATACCAGAAAGCCTTCCAAGCTGGCATAAGCATCCCCTCTTTCCAGCTGCTCCTTTCCAAACACACTGTGCCTCCTAAAGATAGTCTTTACAGTGGCTGGGGCTGGTGGAAAACATGAAGCCTGCATGGATTAGCACAGGAATTCATTTGGGCTGACGAATTGGGTTTCCCTCTATAAACAGCAGTAGTGTTTTCATCTTCTGGACAGCACAGCCAACTTCACGTCCCCTGCTCCTCGCCCGGCCCTCCGCCTGTGTCCAGCCCAGCCGTGCTGAGAGCACAGCAAGGCCTCTTGTGGGGGATGGAAAACAGCACGTGTTCAACGAGGTGTTTGCAGCTATCTCCCCTCTCAGACAGGTTTTTTCCAACCCTTAGAAGAGGTGGTGGGGTTATTTTTTGTTGGTTTTTTTTTCCAGTTTATTTTTCTTTCCAGGTAAAAGGGAAATTAAAGTAGTCCCTTCTCCCTGGCTTAGTGACCTTACAAGCAGCCCACACTGTGTATTTGCTTTTTTATTTGTTTAATTTTAAGTACAATGTGCTTATCATCTGCAGGAGTTAGGGATTCTCTAGAGAGGATTTTGTCTCCCTTTTTCCCCCCAGGGCCCTGCACAGCATCACTGCCTCCAGGGCCACCCTGCCCCTGCCAGGGAAGCACCCCCAGCACAGCACTGCTCCAAATACACTTTCCTATCACTTATACTTTCTTTTATAGCTTACTTAGTACATATAATGATGAGGGATTATTAATCACCCCACATTGTTCCCCTGGTTGCTCAGGAGGGGAAAGATGTGAAGGCCAATTACGCGATCAGGCTGCATTTAGTGGTGGTTTGTATTTATCTGACTGTTCAGTGATGGATAATTTTGTCCGTGTCCCTGAGTAACTGAGCATGGTTGTGGATAAAAATGGGAGATTTGGGATTCAGCTGTCAAATGGAACAATTGTTAATGTAGTAAAGCTCTGTCTGTTAACTTTACCTAATCACCGTGTTTTCACATAGATAACCCACACCCCATTAAAAGTTTGTTCCTTGGAAATGAGTCTCAGCAAGCCCTCACCTCCCCATAACGCTGCAGTCTTCCGTGCCCTTTCAAGGCACTCTGATCCAGCCTGTCCTGTTTCTAAATCACAGCCTTTTTATAGATAACATTGATTTTACCCATCACAAGATGGGATTTTAAAAAACCAACTGCAAAAAAGCAGAAAACCTGAAGTTGGGTAGCAATGCCATCATGGTTTGCAATTCTGTTGATTGGTACATATTTGTGCAGTTCCCAGTCTCCACACTGCCCTAGTGTGGTTGCAGTGGAGTTTAGCCCCATTCTCATCAGGGTGCTCTCAGGACAGGCTTTCATGTTTAGGTCCTTCAAGCAAACTCACTGGCTGCCAGGGGTTTGCAGCTGGAGCATCAGCCACACGAGGCAAACAAAACCCAGCAGATTTCCAAAATACTAACAGCTGGGTGCAGATGACATTCTTGAATGAAGAAAAAGAAAAGCCCAAAGCAGTTGCTCTCTGGCCCCTTCCCAGGCTGGGCACCTCACACCACTGGGAGAAAAAGAAAACAACTGGGGGTGTTTCGGGGCACCTAGAAATGATAAGGGGGGAGTCCCCACTGGCAACAGTCACCCTTCTGAGCCACAGGAATTGCCTCTCCTTGTGGCCAGAAGGCTGCAGTCCTGTCTCTCCTGATGGGCATCCCAACCTCAGCCAGGGTCAGCAGTGACCAAACCCTCTGGAGACTCTGCTGGCTGTCTCCACTCCCAGTGGTGATTTCCAGCCCACAGATAAACTGTGTGATTATTTTCAGTGTGGATTAGTCACGCTGAGGGGTTGCTTACCATGCTCTTGAGAGGACCCCAAGGAAAGCCCCTGGTGTGACCCATGTGTGACATGGCCAGGGCAGAGCACGCTCCCAGCCCACCAACAGGATGTTGGCTGCTGACTTGGCCATGAGACATAACCCAGCTCTGCTTGAGGGGGCTCTCCCAAGGTTGCTGGTTGGTGTCAGGTCAAAACAGGGGAAGTTTTCAGTTCTGTGATGCTCCTTCTGCCCTCTCCCAGCACCCACTGGAGCATGAACCTGCTGTGAAGTTACCAGGGCTCAGCCACCCACTTTAACTTGAGCAAATTTTAGCTTCCTGGCCAAAGAGCGGAAACACTCAGCCGCTGGGATAGTCTGTTTTTTCCCGTCACTTCCATTTTTAGGTCTCTTCATGTGGCATTTTTGTAGTACTTGGGATATTCCCTCCCCTTTACCGGGCCTGTTTTGCTGCCTCTGGGCTCAGCAATGGCATGGCCAGTAGGGAACTCCAGTGTGGTTGGAAGCGTGGCATGTGCTCGCTGCCAGGCAGTCCTGCAGTGCCAGGGAACACCCAGAGCTGGCTGGGACGGGCTCTGCAGATGGACTGCAGCCCATGGCCAAGTGTCTGAGCCTCTCGAGTTATGGGGGAGCACGGGTCAGGATGGACATGTCCTGGTGCTTTGTTTGGTTTCTCCCATCCACTGAGCCTGTGGTAGAGTGCAGCAGCTGGTGGCAGTCAGCCATCAGAGCTGTCCCCCTTTCCTAGAGCAGAGGTGGTGGCAGTGCTGTTGCTCCTTGGTGGTGAGGTCCCATCACGGTGCTGCACGGCCACACCAGGAGCCTTCCTCAGGTGATGCTGCAAGAGCACGCAAGGAGTCAGCACTGCCTCCCCTCCATGAACCAGCTCTCACCAGTATGGAACCCTCCCATCTCTGCTGGGCATCCCAAAGGACATTCCCAGTCCCTGCTGCAGGACATCTCTGTGGTGTTCCCAGCGCAGCAGGTACCCGGTGGCTCCATGTGGTTCCCCTGCGCTGTGTGTGTGTGAGCCGGGGCATTTCACTCTGTTGGCAGCCACCCTCCTTCCAGCACTGCTCACAGAGACTGCTGGGGATCGTGGCCTTCGCCCTTGCTGCTGCTGTGTGTTCCAGCTGTCTGTGGCTGGTTCCCCACTGCAGGACAAACAGTATTCCCATTGAATCCACGATCTGGCTGCAGGCACGGCCTGCCAACTGCTGCTGAATGTGTGCTGTGCTCCGATGAGATCATATCGAACGTAAGCAAGTTTTATCTTTATTTTAGGCAAGAGGGTGTTTTATCCCTGTGGTTCCAAAGCCGCCGTTGTTAGGTTGGAATTCTCCCAGGAAGTGTAGCAGTGCATGGTTAAATGCAAAGTAATAGTTTCAATATGAGCCACAGACACAGAGCTCTGAGCTGGCTGTGCCGGCTTGTGTTTAAAGGAGAATGTGGTTGCACAGCTGGTGAGAACTTGGGAGAGATCAGGATGGGCTTGCCAGGTATCCCAGATCTTGCAGCGTGCCCGTGGGACACTGCCCTGAGCACAGGATTCGCCTCCTGCCTGGGTTGCGTGGGGATGCACACAGCTCCCAGACCTCACAGCTGGAAAACTGGGGATGGCTCATCATTAAATCCCGGGAAGGATTCCCTGGGGCAGTCTCTTTGGGTGGTGATTCCTACATCTTGATCTGGAATTGGGATGGGAGATCTGGAAATAATTGAGGGCTAATTTCTGAGCAAATGTAGGTTATTGCTGTTGTGATGAAGTTGGGAATTGCCCAACCTCAATAGTATGGGCTGCACTTCAGCTAAAGGTGAACCTCCACTGGGCATGGAGGAGCTCATTCTGTTTCTGGTAATTGATATCCCTTCTTTTCTCTTCTCTTTTGTCTTTTTTCTTCTCTTTCATCTTTTTTCTCTTCTCTCTTCATATTGAGAACAAAAGTTTTCTCATTCATGCCATTGACTCAGATTGAAAGTTTGAAGTCTCTGGATGATGCAGATAACATTTTTCTTGTTCTCTCAAACTGTTTACTGTCAGAAGTTCCTGGCCTTCTTGAGGCAAGATGTAAAACCAGTTACAGTATCTGCTCCCCGTGGTCTTTTGCACTCCTTTTCCCAGTTATCCGTGTCTCTTATAATTAGGTCTGTCTCGTGGTCTCTGATTTATACATATACCCCATAGTATTATATAGTATTTTTATTAGTACATTATTTTATGTTAGAAACCCCAGCACTCTGTTGTGGCAGACACTGCATTGATTCCAAAGTTAAAAAAAGCAGTTCCTCCCTCAAAGGAGTTCCAGACAAAGTGCGAAGTAAGAGCAAACAGCTGGATGTGGGCAGACACACAGTATCTTGTATGTGGCACCTCCTTGACATTATTAGATGTGAATTGTAACACTCTGTCAATAACAAGTTAAATATTTAATGGTCTGGATCCTTTCCAGCTGACTTGGGAGTAGTAACTGCAGCCCCAAAGTGCTGGACTCCTGTTGCCAGGACCTGCAGAGCTGGTGCCCATCTCTGCCCGTGGCCTTGGAGGGGGGAAGAATCTTTCCCCAAATACTCATTTGCTGAAGGATGTGGAGGCATGATAGAAAAACAGTCTGTGTGTTAAAGCAGTTTTGTGTGTTCCCCTGCTCAGTGTGGTGCCTACTGCCCATAGTCCTGAAAATCAAGCACGTGGAAACAAATGCCTTGTGCAGGCTGGCTGGGCTGGGGCTGGTTGGGAAAGCAGAGTAGTTGCAAGCAGGGGGAGATTTGCATGTCTGGGCCAGAGGGGAGCTGAGTTTGCTTGGCAGAATTGCTCTCAGGCCACTTGTGCATCTTCCCTCTTACGGTGGGACAGGGATTTTCTGCTGTTTTCTCCTGAGAAGCAGGCCCAGGATTCAGTTCAGACATATCAGGAGGGAAACCTGGTTTGTGGAGAGGCTGGGGTTCTGCAGGAGTCCACAGGCCCTTCAGAGGGGATGTTGCAGAGTGAAGACACAGCACAAGATAAGATGCCAGAGAATTAGAGCCAGCGAATAGTTTTGTGGATTAATAGACATAAGCAGGGGAGCTCAAGAGAGGGAAGTAGATTCCATTATTGACTGTTGATCCCCTGCAGGACTGCCTAGAGGGAAGGCTAATATGGTTTGTTTTCCCTTAATTAAATATTTGTTAAATGGTTTGTTTCCCCTCAATTAAATATTTGTTCTGGTTGTTCCTTTGTGACAGAAATAAAAAAGCAGCAGCATTGCCTATCTTGTACTTTCAGCTAATCCCGAACATGCTGTAACTGTTCCTCTGTCGTACCCCCCAATTATTTCCTGTAAAAAATAGCTTTCTCACATCCATTCTCTTCTCTCTCTCTGTTTTTGAATCACTTTGCTGAATGACTCATCCCGCCGCAGTAAACAGGTTAAGTCTAGGAGAATGATGAAACTGCACAGTGACGTGGATAAATAGAGCTGTTGCTCGTGTGCTTTCGCTGCAGTTGCTGTTTTAGAGGTGTTGTGGTATCCAATACCAATTTCATCAGCTTTTAAACCATGAGGTGCTGCTGGAGGGAAAAGTCATTACCAGCCTCCTTTGGTTTTGCTGGTTTTGAGCTAAAAGAAATACGTCTTAATACCAAATGGCACTGCTTATCTCAGCAGTTCTGGATCAAATTCGTAAGGTCCAAACCATGCACAATAAACCAGGCACGAGCACAGTTCACCCTTGTGCTTTGCAGCAGCAGCAACAGAGTTAAATCAAGAGTTAGCAGTGACAATATGAGGACTCTTGCCTTGTGTTTCTTAAGCGTCAGTCCATCAGCCTAATATTTCTGTATTGGTTTAGCCAAGTAATGTGGTTTACAAAATGAACTCCATCCCCTTCTGGTATAAGTTTTTGTGTATTTATTTATTATGTGCTCATTCTACTTGGAATATTTTACTTGGTCTTGTTGCATGTAAACTAAAGCTAAATACAAACTTCATCTTTTCTCAGTAACTCACTAACTATCAACTAGAGAGAGCCAACTCCATGACTCAGACACGTGTCCCTTCCCTTGCAGTTGCAGCCAAAACTCTCTGGCATCAGAGTGCTGCAGAATGAAAGTCATATCTAAATATATGTGAGCAGAAAGAAAGTCAGTTAAAAAAAGACTTTGTTATGGAACGCTACTACAAACCAAATCCACGGTGGCCTGGAGTTCCTCATCACACCCAGGCTGATCTAGTTTTCCACTTTCAAGGTACTCTTCCCAAAGCAGCTGCTGACACTCGTGGAGGAGCTGCACAAAGCCAGCTCAGCTCGTTGCAGTCCCTTTCTGCCTCCTGCATGGTGACTAAACAGACTTAAAGGGTTTATCTGATAAAGCACAGGATATTTATCACCATCCTAGCAAACAATAATACAAGAGCTTTTGTTTCATACTCATGTAGTTCTGGCAGTGCCGGCATTGCTACTCAGAGCCTTGGTCAGGTAACCTGGGAAGGAGGTGGGCAGTGCCTGGCCCCGGGTGCCACCGTGAGCACCATCCTTGGGTTTGGTTTCAGTGTCTGCAGTGCTCTGGACTGGGCAGGAAAAGGGAATGAGATTGAAAGAAATGGAAACACCTCGGTTTGCTGGGGTGCCTCTCCCAGCTCTGCTCCAAGGACTGCCCAGACGGATTTGCTGAAGCCTGGTGGGGCAGGAAGAAAAGGGCATGAAATTGTTCCTGAAGGTGCCCTTTCTTCCTCCAGTCCGTGTGTAGGCAGGGTTTGCACCTGTCTTAGAATCTTCTGATGAAAAAAGTGATGACTAAATACTGAAATCCATCGAGCAAACAGGAAATCATACTCCAGAGCAAAAATTGCTCTTTGTCTTTGCTGTTGCAGTCAACAGCCCAGGATGAGAAAGCCCGTGTGTGTCCTGCAAATATCACCCAGTTTCCTGGTTCATGGAAAAGGTGCCTCGAAAACTTAACTCATTGATTCTCAGTAGATCCAAACAGGGGTCAAATAGATTAAATAACTGAAAGCACCACAAAAGGCACCCATCAATCTTAGGACTCTTCCCTTCAGCTCACTTTAGGGCAGCCTTTGGCAGCTGTTTCTGCAGGAGAATGTGTCATCTGTGGTGCAATTCTCCTAGTGCCTGAGTGAGCTCAGCACCTCATGGTGCTGTGAGATCTAAAGGATCTGAAGTCCTACCTAAGGACTTTAAAACATCCCTGTAGGGACTCTTGGGAATGCTTGCTCTCTGCTACATCCACACACGTAGCACAGTGGATTTACTATAGGGTGTAGCTCATTCTGTGGAGGTCATCATCCTCTCAGGCTGTTTTCTCTTAGCTAAGCACAGATTATTTGAGTTCCATGAGTGTGACCTCACAGACTTTGTGCATTTTTCAGCCCAAAGCATATCTGTAACAGGTCTGGTCCTTCAGGGATACTTTGGCCAGGGCCATATGGCAGGATGATGACAGAGGTCCAAGCCCTGGACTCCCCCCATTCCCCTCTAGGTCATGCTTTTTCCTGCCAGTTTTGAGGCAGTTGTTTTGTAGTGGCTGTTGATCTTTTCTGGAAGTACATTGACAATAATGAAAGTGCTTAGAGAATCCTTAGCATTTCTGAGGTGGTGTCACAGACAGATTTGTGTTTTGAGTACTTCCTTCCTGCTGGTTTTGATCTACAATGTGTTTAGGGCATTGAATTTTTTTTAGCAGAAATGCTATCTTTATTTTCTGCTCTTTTCTTGCAGGCACACCCAGCTTCCTGTTACACATTTTGGGTAGGACAGTACCAGAGATACCAACTGTTTGATTTTTGCACCTCGCTCTGGCACTGTGCTGAAATATAGGGGAAGGATATTTAAATGTCATGAGTGCAATCCAGATCCTGTAAATCCAGAGCAGCTCAGATACTGATTTCAGTTGGGATGGGCTTTAGCCAAAAATATGCATTTTATTTAGATTCTGTTTTCCATCAGATATCTGTATTATGTTGCTAAATTCGTGGAAAGATGCCAATGGGTTTGGAGTCTATTGATAACTCTTACAGCAAAAATGCATCCTGGGACTTGAGTTGCCACTTCGTTTGAGGTCAGCAACTTCTTCCAAGAGTTTGCTTAATTAATGGAGATGACCTGATTGCTGTTGGGCTGGAGGGTGTTGGAGAGGTTCATAGTTCACACAGACTCCACGGGTTGCAAGCAGGACAAGGCAGAAAAGTTGCAGGGTGCACCTCTTGGCATTATTTCAGTGAGGAGGAAACCCTGGTTTTGATACGTAATTAAAGCTTTACAGCTGAGTTTAATTTTGATACATAATTAAAGCTTTACTCACTAGTTTTATGTCCCCATTTTCCAGAAAAAAAGCCTTTAATTGCTGTTGATTTATAAAACAACCCCACAGGCTCCCAGTACTTTTCCCCAGCACAGTTTGTTGGGTTTGGGCTCCTTGTGCCCACTGCACCCAAATTGGCATTTCCCAGTCAATGAGTTGCTGTGCTCTCATGTGCAAAAGCTGATTTTCCAGGATGCAGAATATAAAATAGGCTGTGTACTGAGTGGGAGGTTCCAGGGTATGATACGTGGCTGCACAATCCTTGGGAGCCAAGTAAAATACTTCTTTTCTATATATAGTCACCTGAAATCCAGCAGCAAAAACACTTCTGAATCTTGCACTCAAAACTCAGTTTTTTAAAAAGCACTTTTTGCTCCTTAATATTGCAATTCTTTTTTTTTTCGTTTCCACATGGTTTTGCAGAAGTGCCAAATGCTTTCACGGTGAATTCAAAAGAAATCTAAAAAATTAGGAAATTAAAAAAAAAAAAGGGCAGAAAATTTCAAATACTGCCTTTTCCTGAGAAAAATAATTCACCTTATTTGTGTTTGAAGCAAAGACTGTAACTTTCATAATTTCTTTGCCCAGATTTTCCTGTTGTGTACAATTAAGGCAAAGTCTGATTTTCACAGCCGCTGTGGTTGGATCTCTCAATTAAAAGGGACTGACTTTGGATCTGCCATAAATGTGTTGGATCTTATTTGGGGACTGAGGTGATGGCAGAAGTGAATTTTGCAAAAGGCAGTGACAAGTCTTTGACCTGACTCACAAGTTGCAGGGACCTCCTGTGCCTTTGGAGTCTCAGATCAAATTATGAGCTTTTCACATTTTGTCACCAATTTAGGAGTGTAAGTTTTTGAATATTCATTTTTAGATAATGTTGAGAAAAGAGGTGAAAAAAAGTAAAACCTAGTGCTGGATCTGAGCAGAAACAGAAAGATCAGGGGTTAAGTTCTGCCTTATGTGTTGTATATGCTGAAATGTCCTTTTATTAAATTAACCCAGAAAGTGAAAGAGTAGCTGAAAACTGTAGCACTTGGCCCTGCAACATAGGTCAAAGGTTACCTTTTTTTCTCAAAAATGGTTTTGCAAATCTTTTTCAGAGCTGATAGATACACACCTTAGCTGGATACAAAACATTATATGAAAAAGAATGACTGTGATCTTTGATCCAAGCAATCAAAAAGAAAGGTAATTGGTATTTTTCTGCCTTTTCTCCAGCTGTGTGTTTCTCTTAACCTTTATTTATTTATTTTTTCAATTAAAAAGTCATGCCCCTTTTTATTTGGCTTAGAGGGTTTAAAATACTTGATTTGATTTAATTTAATTTTTTTTTCCGTTCTTTTTCTTCCCCACTCGTGTAGCACAGAGCTGTCCCGAGGCAGCTGGGGCGCGGTGGGGCCGTGCATGCTGGGCTGGGCCGTCCCGTCCTTCCCAGGGCCGTGCTGGGCCTGGCCAGCTCTGAGGGCAGCCTGCAAGCCCCGGGCCAGCTTTCCTCAGCCCCTGGTGCTCCATCAGTTCCTGCCGTGGAAGGTTCGCTTTGCATGTCACAGTTCCCCGTGGGCCCGGCAGGACGCAGAATATTGCAGGGAGGCGCCGCTGGGGCTGAGCTTTTCCTTCTCTGGCTGCTGTAGGATCCCCAGAGGGTCGCTGCCACAGGCGTGGGGCTGTGGCAACTCCCACGGCATCCCAGTTATCCCGGGAGATCCCGGGGTGGCACAGGCGGGGCTGTCCTGGCCGTGCGTGCAGAGGGTGTGAGGGTGGCACCTCACGGGGTGACACTGCCAGCTCAGACAGGGCCTCCGTCTGTGTCTGGGCTGCTGGGGACGCAGCCCGGCGTCACCCCACGGAACACACTCCGCATTTCCAGCTGAGAGGATGTCAGGGGGTCCTGAGTGCCTGTGGGGCCTGGAGCTTGGGGCAGACTCTGCCCGTCAGGGGGACACAGACTCCCCCCGTAATTCCAGCAGCCTCTGGGTCACCTCCCTGGGGATCTCCAGGGCCACCGTCCCACTCCTACAACAGCGGGATGGGACAGAGGACACGCTGAAGGGGTTCAGGCCCAGCCAGGCATTTCCGTGGCCTGGATGGCTGATGGCAGCTGTATTTCAGTATCTTCTTTTATGATTTAATCTTTCATTATCTCTGCATATGTGCTCGTGGCCCCGTTTAATCAGTTCTCTCTCATTAACGGATCAATAGCAGTGTGCTCCAGAGCAGCCAGTGCCAGGCACCTTAAATAACAATGTTTTATTTATTAATCACATAATCTCCATTTCCTCTCAGCTAGAAATGTGCAAATAATGAGAACCGATACTAGAGATACATTTTAATCATGATACTAATAAAAGATAGCTGTGAGTTCAGAAGAGCAGGTTCAGCACATGCTCTCAGCTTCCTCTGAGATTTAGACAGGGCTCAGTTTGCTGATTTTGTTCAACCTTCTGTTGAAACCCGGGTCTCTTGGGTTACACCTGGATCTGGGTCCACATGCTCCCAAATCTGGAGCAGATCCCCAAAGATGTGTGATTTTACTAGGCTTGGTTTGGAGGTGATTTCAAGCTGGGAGAGCCATCCTTGCCTTGGGATCCATTCCTGTTAGTTTACATATTCATTGGGTCTAGGGACTCTGGTTGTAGATCAGGACTTTCAGTGCTGGGACCAGCACTGACACACGTTAGTGATGCCCAGCTTAACCTGCACCTAACACTCCCCTCACCACTTGGATTTAGGTGAAATTCGGGGTGACTATGGGACATTCAGGCCAGCTGATGACAGGGAACTCTTGTCATTCAGGTGCTTAAAAAAAACCCCAATTTTCCCCAGTTTTCCTTGGCAGGGAGTGATCTCAGGTGTACCTGTCTGTGGGGTTAATGCTTTAGACTGTTCCCCTGCAGCTTTTTAGCCCTATTCAGGCTGCAGCCCCCTGTAACCTCAGCCCACAGAACCCACTGCTGATCTCACATGAGGGAAAGTGAAGTTTGCAGGCTGAGTCAGCACTTCACCACAGCATCCAACCTGCCCAGAGCCGGCCCCGGGCAGGGAACAACCAAATTTGGACCCCTCCAAGCCTCTTCAGTGAACTCCATTTAATTATCTGCTCATGTTTCACTTCATATTTAACCCCTCCTAGATGCAGATGACTGTTGGCTCTGATATTTCCATGACTGTGTTAGATACAAGGAAGCTCATCGATGGTATTTTCGGTACGCTGGCAGCTCAAACAAATGTGTCGATAAATAAATTGCCTGCAGCCTCTACCCACTTGTTTCTCGAAAGGAAATGACCCTGTAAGAGTGGGTGCCCACTTCTTTTACCTCACTGCTATTTTTAGCTGAGGCTGTGAAAAATTTCCATTGAAGACCTGCTCCTGTCATTTCCTGGGTAGAGCAAACAGGAAGCTCTGAGTGAGCGGGAGGAGGTTCTGGCCTCAGAGTGGACCAACCTCCCCTCCCTCTGGTTGCTCCCTTGCACTGCAGAGCAGCACACACCGAACACCCACAAGGGCTTCGTTTGCCACAGCTCACCCCAAAGCCAGCAGGTGACAGTGGCAGGTAGGATGCTGGGCAGCAGGAGAGGGCAGGAGTTCTGCTTTTCTTGCCCAGATCATCTCCAGGAGGCACCAGTCTGGTTGAAATCAGGCAGTTCCCAGCAGGAATTAGAAAGAGCTAAGCCATGGGCTGTTAATGGTGGGATTTTTGAGCATGGAGTTCCTGGAGTACAGCCCCCCACAGCCAGTAACAACATGGGGCTTTGAAAAAACACGGATTTTACTTTCTCAGAGACAAATCCCAGCATGCAGAGAGGAGGGAGATTTCAAACCATGAATCATAACTATTAAAAACTAATTCATGTGTTCCCCTTCCCAGAGACTTGCCAGAGATTGGGCACAAGGTTTTTTTAGAAAGGGAAGTGGTGAAATACTATGTTAATTAATACTATGTTAATTTGTGTTTTTCATAAACATTTACTAGAAATGGGATAGAGTATAGAAGAGTGTTACTGCTGCAAACCTGAGGATTAATCAGTCTTGGGTGAGGGTCTGCTTTGGTTTGAGCTAGTTCCTGTTTCAGCCCTCAGATATCAACAGGGAGAAATCATTTAGATGTGGGGTCTGAAACTTAGAAAAATTGGCTTTCTGGTTTTAAGGCAACTTTGTCAAAGTAACTGAACAGTTTCCACACCATGATGAGTACAGCACCAAGGAGTTGCAGGTGAAATGGAGCCCCCAAAAAGGCAGTTCTGGAGTTCTGCACCAAAATGCTCATGGTTTAGGTCTCTCCTAATTAAATTTCAGAGATTTCTGCACTTAAATTCTAGAGAGAGAATTGTTCCAGGAGGTGCCAAAGGGTGTTTTAGGCAAGTGAGTTTGAAAAGTTGCCAGGAGACATTGGCTTTTGTAAAGAAAGTGATTTTGTTCTGACTTTTTAAACAGACAGCAAAGTTCTTCAGTGTCTTCTCTTGAGCTTTATCAAGAAGCATGTCCCAGCTTCTCACAGTACCCTGGTGGTGCATGGAAGCTGTTTGTGCCACAGTCTGCCAACAAATGATAATAAAAATGTAAAGCAGGTAGAGCCTAGAGTGGAATTATAAAATACCAAACGTAAACCACCCAAATGCAAACTTTTTCACCTGAATTGCAGTCTCTGTGTTTTCATCACTGTCCACTATATTTCCTCCAAACCTGGCCTTTTTCTCTTCAAAAGATTCTTTTTTCAGCCTACTGAAAATGTGAAAATGCTTAGATACTTAAGAGATGTTTCTTCCTTTTCTCCCCGGGGTAAGGGCAGTGCCTGTGGCAGAGGGAGGTGTGTGTGTGAGGGATGTGGCGGGTCCTGGGCATGTGCTGCAGCCTCTCGGTGTTTTATGGCACCTGAAGCACAGTGAAACCCCCTCTCTCCACTCCTTCCCCCTTGCCTTCCAAAAATGTGTAGTCTGGGCAAACAGGACTATTTAGGTTTTAATAAAATTAAGTTATGAATGCAGAGGGGATGTTTTCAGCTTGACTGCCCAAGGATTGCTTTTACTTTTTACTTGTCGTGATGTTGGAAATGCTTTAATGTTTCCTCCTCTTTCTTTTATTTCCCAGTTAACGAAATTATCAGGAAGGAATTTTCTGGACTCCCTGCCAGAAGTCAGACATAGAAGAAGAGATTTGTGAGACAGCTTTTACCGAATCCTTCCATAAGTGACCTCTTAGATCCTTCCAGTGCCCCTGCAACCTCCAGCTTCCTTTGCACTTCATCTCCAGGCAGCGACTCAGTGCGAGGAACAATGAATTGGCACCAAGTGACAGCCTTGACTGAGCAACTCGCCACCTCTGTCTGTAAACACCACGAAGGACACCCTTCCTTTCATCCAGAGATCACATTGTTCTCCTGGAACAGAGCATCTGTCTGAGGAAACACTTCAAGCCTGCTGCAAACCATCTGTCTGTGCATCCATCCATCGCCGGGAGATGGGACCTGTCCCCTGAGCAGGGCACAGAGCCTGGGGGTGGATGCTGGGGGTGGGGAAAGGGGAACAAAGAGTAATATATTCCATGAAAGAGTAACACCATCCTGCAGGTCACTAACAATGATTTGCCCTCCAGGTTTCAAAGCCCTCCTGAGAAATTTTATTATTGTAGGAAACTGAGGCAGCCCAAGCTCGCTCAGCCTTCATCCAGTCTGGGATCAAAAGCCAGTTTTCTCTGAGCCCTGTGATTGGTATTTCAGACAGGAGATGTCAGCTAAATCCAGAAGTTTTCTTCATTTTTCTCATCAGACTGGATAGGAATTTGAAGGAGAGGGATTCTCATAGACAACCAGTGAAAAGAGCAATTCAGCAGTTGCCACGCCTGTCCCAAGGTAAAATAAACCCAGGTAAAACAGAGATTAATATATAGGAGTCACAGTAAATCCAAAGATTTTATGATTGATCCTTATTAATATTTAGGCAGTGTAGGAACACATCTTAGATATTTTCTCTCTTACGAATTGTTGCTGTTTCTTTTCATGTAGAACCTGCTCTTCACTCATAACTTGTCTCATTTAGCAGCTGGAACATTTACTCACCCAAGCTGCAGAGGAAAATAATTGCATCTTACAGAAGCCATACATTCCAGAGAAAAGATACACTTATTTATATTCATCTTGCCTCTTTAGCTTTGCAAAGCTACCAGCAATTCCTGGAGAGGTTAAATTTCCACGTGAGTTAGTATTTTGTTATGTTTTGCTTCGTGTGTTAGAATATCCTGTCCTGACTCCTGCTTAGCACATTCCAGGTAACCACTGCCACCTGCAGTTGTACAGCTACAAGTTAGAACATTCAGGAGAGTCAGTGCCTCCTCAGTGGGATAAAAAGGCTTCCTGAGTGGGTGAGCAGTGTACAGTAAAAGATAACCGTAATATTTTAGGAATTACATAGTAATTTTTCCTGGTTTTATAAATAAGGAATGCTGATATTTTCAGGAATGCAGAGCCTGAGCTCTGCTCTGGAAAGCACAGTGAAACTAATCCAGTTTTCAGTTGTGTCACAGTAAACTTTGCAGAACACCAGCATGTCCACTGCTCACAGCAGGAATTAGGTGATGGGAATACAGCAGAGCAGCCCCAAAATTGGTTCCCCAATGCCTCAAGACAGATTTTACACAATCCCTGCAGAGCATGTGCTTGGTCCAACAAAAATCTCTTCAGGACTATCAGGAAGAATATATTTTCTGCCACTAAAAACTGGTGCTTAAACTCTGCAAGGTCTTGGGGTTTAGAGTGGGAGACAGAAGCATTAGGTTCTTCAGGATGCCTGACCTGGGTCTCAGCTAAAATTTGGCTCTTAAACAGAAATCTGAATTTCACAAGAGGAGCTCTGAGCTCCAGATTCAGCCCAGCTCAGATCCAGCACCAGAGCAGAGCCCTGCACATCCCAGCCCGGCATTAATGGCACACCCTGGCTTCTATTTCTACTTTGTGAGATTCAAATCTTTCATCCCAAAATGAGTCCCCTGTATCCCAACACCCAGAACTCCTGGGATGCCTCATTCTGGTGCTCTCATTGTGAGCTCTGCCCTGCAGCAGCACCTCTGGTGCCATGGCCAAGCCTCAGCCTGTACTTGCCGAGGTGAAAATGGCCTTTTTTTAATTGCTGACTTTTACAGGAACAAAACTGAGGCCCAGACTTGTGAACAGGGGAATTCCTGTTAGACAGCACTCAGCAGGACTCTGACTGGCTCACACGCCTCAAAAAGCTATTTTGGATTGTTGTAAACTGTCAGTGAGCCAGAATCTGGCACATATTAAGAGATTTTCATGCAGTCTGATGAATTAGACAATTTTGACATATTCTAAAGGCCAGAAGTTGCCTGTCAGAAGTTCTTTGCTGCAGCTGATTAAAAGAACAGACCAAATGCATCTCCCAGTTTCACACTTGGATGTATCAAATGTTTTCCATCATCCAACCTGTAAAGTATGGGAGAAATTTAAAAAACAACCCAAAAACCCATCCACAGGAAAAAAAAAATCCTCAGATTACTGGCAGAACCTTCTCTCTTGCTGGATTTTAAGTAGAAGCTCGAAGAAGCCCAGGAAGGTCTTTTCAGATCTGTGGTGTGCTGATGCTGCTGCTCTGGTGATTGTCTGCAGCAACCACGCATCAATTTAGGAGAATAATTTTTTGCGTATTTATTTTTAGATAATATCAGTTTAGAAAAGAGAGGAGGAAACTAAAACCTGGTGCTGGATCTGAGCAAACAGCAAGGTCAGTGTTGAAGTTCTGCCTTATGGGTTGTAGATGCTGAAATGACCCTTTAATAACTTAAACCCCAAAAGGAAAGAGTAGCTGAAACCTGTAACATCTGGCTTTGGACGTGGAGCAAAGGCTGTTCAGGGGCCAGAGGGACCCAGGCAGGCAAAGCCCTGCAGTGCTGCATGGAACTGCTCTGCAGCCTGCACCCAGAGACCTCTGCAACCAAAATACACAAGATTTCCACTGTGCTGATGTGTTCTTCAGGCACTTTGCTATAGAGGGGGAGAGAGGGTTGGGTTCTGAGTTGTTGGATTTTTTTTTTTGGTGTGTGTTTGTTTGTTTGTTTTGGGGGTTGTTTGTTTGTTTTATTTTGTTTTTGGTTTGGTTTTTTTTAGTTTTTTTGGGGTTGATTTTTTTTGTTTGGGGTTTTTTTGGGGGGGGGAGGAGTTTTTTTAATGTGCTACAGGTGCTCTAGTCACGCTTGCATTGACTGTATTCCTTCCTCAGCTTTAATGCATAGGTATTAATCTGTTTGTGTACATATACATGTAATTTATAGAATACACCCACACAGAGAGGGAACTATTTACAAGGGCTGGTAGTGACAGGACAAGGGGGGAACAGCTTCAAACTGACAGAGAGTAGCTTTAAATCAGAAATTAGGATAAAAATCATCCCTGTGAGGGTGGACAGGCCCTGGCACAGGGTGCCCAGAGCAGCTGTGGCTGCCCCTGGATCCCTGGCAGTGCCCAAGGCCAGGCTGGAGGGGGCTTGGAGCAGCCTGGGACAGTGGAAGGTGTCCCTGCCTGTGGCAGGGGTGGCTCTGGGTGATGTTTAAGGTCCCTGCCAGCCCAGGCCATGCCCTGATCTCTGTGGGTGTATTTTATATCCATGATTAGAAATGAACACCCCGTACAGAGCTGGGTCACTCCTGTGCTGGCTCCCAGCACTTGAGCAACTCAGGGTGGAGGGTTCACCCCATGTATTCTCTAGACAACATTTCAGGGTTCAGTCACAGCTGCACGAGCTCAGGCTGTGCTGCCCCATCTGCTTTTCCATGCAACAGTAGTTAAATAATTCAGCTTCAACCAACTTTATATTTATTTCCGGAGAAAAGGAGCATCCTCAGACATAGTGTTGTGCATTGTTTTCTCTTTAAAAAGGAAACTGATATGTTAAAATTATATAGCTAGGCTGAAGAATTTCAATATATACAGTACTAAATTATTTCCTGTTCTTGCTGAGCAGTGTATTTCCAGTATTAATATTTTTGTTACTTAATACAACTTTCTCTCTGTAGAAGCACAAGCTTAACCTTGGAAGAGTTAATAGCATTTTGTGAGCAATTTGTTCTCACTTCATCTGGAAGATAGCCATATTTGCACATGAGGAAGTTCTGTCTTTCCTCAGTTATCTGAATGTTTCACCACAGTGCCTTCCTGCCATTGTACCAAAGGCCTACAAATATCTTGTCTGCAGGCTGAACAACTCTAATGCATTTTCCATCAAAGTTGCACCATGTGAAGTTCATGGGGCTCATTGGAACTCAAAAGTTCATCTCTTTATTTGTGCTGTGTGTGTGTGTGTATTTTTTTTTTAACTTCCATTTTTCCATCCAAGCTTTGGCTGCGAATACAGGATGAGCTTCTATAAACTTCTGCATCAAATATACATAGAATAAAAACCATCATTCATGATATGTAAACAGTCTGAGAGTGGAATGGGAGTGGGCAGATATCAGGAAGATTTTTTTTGTCAGTTATGAGTGTTGGAAGTCGAGTTTGCCAGGAGAGCAATTGCTTGTGAAGATACTTGCAATGAAATATGAAGTCCTGTTTTTGTTTTTCTCCATGAGAATGAGCAAAATGTAAGATCTGAGCAACAGCAATGGAGTGAAAGTGTCTCATGTATGTTGTTTTTGTTGGTAGAAAGAATGTAGAAGAGTCATGGGTTTTGCACTTGCTTTATTTGTATCCATGTAAATATGTATCCCTTTCATTCTCCCTGTAGGAATACAGCATTTCCTGAATGTAGAGTATTTCCAAAACCAGCACTATGTTATTCTCTATTGTATAAAAAGCTGCTGCTTCATAACATATCTAAACCAGTTCTCAAAGTAGCTAGCATGTTTTTTAAAGTGTATTTTGTAATCCATATCTTTACAAAAAAAAGTGACTGTGCTTTTTGTCTGACCAAATATGCAACAACTTTTGGATTAAGGTTTGTATTTATAAAGGATCAATTTTCATTTTCTGAATACCTTACTTTTCTATGCAATTGTTGTTGAATTGTTGTTGTCCTAAAAAAGATGTATTTGATAAATTTCCCAAAGACTTCAAAGACAGCTTTAAATGCTTGAGAAATATGTTTCTAAATATTTCAATCTGACTTTTTCCCCTGCATTTCTTTCCAAATTGCTACTTAATAGGGAACAATTATCTGCCAGATGGGACTCAAGAAAATGACTGTCTTAATTTCAAATCTTAAACTGATTCAGATCTTCATCATTTTTGCACCACTTAAATCATCTGATGTTCCAGTTTAGCTGCAGTTCTGAGTGTTTGTTATTTATGTTCCATATTCCTGTGCAATAGGAAGAGATGCCACTGCTGGGTCTCGATGGGGTGAATTGTAAAATTCTCCAGAAATCAACTCTTTTCCTCATCATTTACACTGCAGTGGTTTCTTACCTGTGAGGCAACACTCTGCCATCACACATGGAAGGTTGTAATTCTTTATTCATCTCAGTTCAGAAGGAATAATCCACCTTTGGGAACGTTTGACATAAGATTGGCATCTGTATCTGTAATACCTGCTGCATTGTAACTGCAGGGTGATGCGACAGCTGATACCAACTTCTGTAACTACCAGCCAGTATCCAACCCACTCTGGTCTGTTTAAGGTTTGTTTAGCCATTTTCATTGTTTCAGGGGTATAAAAATATAAATTAGTACCTGCACATTGCAATAAACTTCACCTGAAGGTGCTGATGCTGTAAAAAATGATCTCGACTGCAAAGAGTGGTTACCTGGGGATAAGGTGGGGGTGAGTTTCCTTCTGTAACGCATAAAATAGCAACATTGGGTAGAAAGCTCCAGAAGGACTGAGTCTCAGAAATGAATAATGTTTTTAAAACCCAGGGATCCCCAGCTGTGCTGTTGGAATCAGCAGTTATTGAAGGATTGCCCCTGCTCTGAGCAGGGACTGCCCCGGTGTGTTGGTGACACCTGGGCACAGAGAGTCTGAACAGTGCTGGCCTGCCTGGCACTCATGTTTTTGTCTGAGTGTGTAATTATGAAGTGATTCCCCCCAAAGTCCAGCCCTCCCTGCCCTGGATGTTCAGGTAAAGCCATATTTTCATAGACACACGAGTGAGCATTTGTCACTCACATCATCCTGTCAGATGTCTTTTGAATTAAAGTGCTTGTTCAAAACCCTGACTCACAATTGAAAAGGGGTTTATATCATTCACATTCCTACAACAACGTTGTTAACCTACAATGTAATGATTTTTTGCTATCTGTAAAGTATTTTTATATATTGCCTGTACTATGGTAGATTAGCAATAAATGAAAGGGCATCATCTACTGCAAGAGTGTTTGGTCTGTTCTTAAATACCTTAAATACCTTACTGCCTTTGATAAATGAATATCAAGGGGCTGAGTCACCCACTTGTCTTCTTGTCCTTGTCATCCTCCTAAATGCTCAGGAATGGGATGTGCAAAAGGATTGCAGAGTACAGAGCATTTCGTCATTAATGAGCTGCTCAGCTCCCCTTTGTGTCAGGATCCCACCCAGGTTCTGTGGATGAGACTTCTTTATTTTCCCTTAATGCCTGTTTTCCCTCTTTTAATTTTCTATTCCCACCATCCCAATAAAAAGCCCCAAACAATCCACATCAACAGCTACTGCAGAGTCTTGACCTTAATAAAGCAGTAATTTCCAGCTATGTAAATGTCCTCCTGCATCAGTGGATGCCGTTTTAGAGACTGGGGATGGACTCCATGTCACCTTTTTTCATCTAAATCTTAATTCTGCATTTTTCTGCTGGAGACACTAAAAGAGACATTTTCATACTGCTGTGCTGGAGGGATGCCCAGAGCCCATTATGGCCCAGTGAGAGTCGAGTTTATACAGCGTTCAATTAAAGACATTTACCTTAACAAAATCAATATTATCCTTTGCATTTAAAACCAGAGAATTCAAACCATATTCCGTGCATTTGTTGGCCATGGAGCAAGTGCTTTGCTTTGCTTATTCACAAAAGCCTCAGAGCAGGGGCCATGTGGAAGTTCTTAACTCCCAAACCCTGTACAAAGGCTGGGAGCCTCACAACCCAGACAGGCTTCGCCAACAAAGAAGCTGTTACTGGCTAGGAGAGAACATTTTATGATGAGCAAATATATGGCACACAGGGTTTTAGCTTTATTCAGCAACAGGAAAATTTAAGTAACTTAACCTGGAAATTCCACAGCTACAGTCTGAGAACTTGAGCACCTGACCTGATCCTCTGGCTTTAATTTATGTCTTGGGGCTGAATTAAAGGACTACAACAGTACCCCAGATTTTTTGTCTTAACGGGAAATTTCCTGGATTTTGTAGACTTAACTCGCTCTTTTGTAACCCTTCAACATAGCTGACTTTTTTCCCAGTTTTCAGGGTAGCAAGGAAGAAAAACCCATGTTTCTAATGAACATCTGGGTCTCGTATGAGCACTCGCGTGCTCCGCTGTGTAAATATGCGATTTACAGCTTCTTTTTCTTTTTTGAAATACAAATGTAATTTAGTCAATTTAAGAAGCTGCCTTTCAGCTTCAGAGCAGATTCTTTTCTAAATACATCATCACTGGCTTGCTCAGGTGGCCACGCTCAACTGGGCTGCTCCAAGGGCGCTTCACAGGGAAGAGGAGCTCCCACCCAACACCATCCTCCCTGTCCCTGTGCCTTACTTGGACTGGCTGCTCCTCTGAAATCATCTCAGCGAACGCAGGGGCTTGAATTAATTTTATTTAGGGAAGGCGAAGTCACAGCAGAGGATTTGAGCTCCTACTGACCCTAAGGGCAAAACTGCACAGCAAAATTGCTGAGGTTGTGAGGGATCACTTACCCTAAAAACCTGGGAAAGGGAGGTGGGAGAGGCTGGCAGGAGCTGCCCTGCACACGAGTGGCCACAGCCAGGCACCAGCGGTGACTGCAGGACACAGGCTCCTCTTTATTCCACAGACCAAATCACAGCCAAATCAAGGAGGGCACGGGGGCAGCCACTAAAATAAAACCATTGTCTGTTGCTCAGACATACACACAAACAGTAGAAGCCTGGATTTTTCTGAGCTTTGCAGTCTACCAGCTAACTACCTGTGAGAGCTCGGCTCTGCCCGGGGATTTTGGATGCAATGGATTTCAGGCCAGGGATGGGGCGTGGGGAGCAGCCAACATTCACCTGCCAGCCTTGTTTTCTTCAGGAACCCTTTCTCTGCCAGCTGCATCATTTCTGCACAGCTCTGGGGTTGAATGGCATTAAAGAAGTTATTTCTAAATGTTATTAACTGTTTTAAGGGCTGGGCTGTGCCTTGGGCACTAGAGGGTAAGAAATCAGCAGTAACAAACTGCAGTTTAACTCCTCACACCCCTGGGCTTGACCTGCAGGTTTAGGTTGGCCTGAGTGTATTTTTCATGGACTCTTTATACAATATTATTGAAAGACAAGCAGTGCCCTGAACGCTTCCTTAAGCTGCCTGATTCCATCAGCACGAGCAGACCACTGACATCAAAGCCCAACAGATGTTTAACTTCCAAGCTTTTCCATGATGGGCTTCACTAAAGGAAAAGCAGGGGGAAAAGCTGAGACCTTTCCCTTTGCATTCTCCAGTGACCAGCTCAGCCAGGAGCACCTTTCTTTCCTTACCTTTATTCTTTCCTTACTTACCTTTATTCTTTTCCCCAGTTCCAAACTCAAACAGTTCCATAAATCAGGATTTGTGTTGGCTTCTATAAAGGGCTCTTACAAGAAATCACGTTGGCTCCATCCACTTTTATAAAGGCCAAACAGCCTAAGGAATAAATGGAAGGAATAAATGTAGTGGGGCTGTGACCGTGTATCTCACACTGGCGGTGTTACATTAACAGCTGGACTCGGGGATCCTAAAGGTCTTTTCCAGCCTAAATGATTGTCCGATTTTCTAGGCTTTGTTCTGGGAATGGGCCTCGCTTTGCCTCAGAACGTCACTGCTCCCTCTCAGCTGCAGGCTGGGGCCACAGCAAAGCTGACAGAAAATGTGCTCTGTACCCTGCAGAGAGGGCTGAGTGTGTTTTTGCTGCCCCTAGCAAGGAGAAGGGCCGGGAGAGCGGCAGGGCAGGTCCTTCAGCACAGGATGGCAGTGCCATCTGCAGGGAGTGGAGCTCAGCGCCCGTCCCAGCCACAGCCCTGCTGGGAGCCCACCTGGAGAGACCCCCGAGGGAGCAGGGGGTGGCATGGCCATGGCAACCCCCGGGGGCAGCAGCTGGCACTGGCCTTGGCCGGGAGAGCCCTCGGAACCTGCCCTGGCACTGGTGCAGGGCCATCGGGGACCTGCAGCCCGTCACTGGCCCACGAGATCCCTTCTGTGTCTGGGGCGGGTTTAGGTTCTGAAACTGCAGATTTGGAAGGATCCAGGACTTCTTCGGAAAGGCATTGGAGTCACCTGAGAGCCTCACACAAGGTCTGCAAAGAGCAGCCCCGGACAGAGACTCCCTGGCTCTCAGGAGGAGGAGCAGAACCCCCGAAGGTGATGAAGAGAACAATTCACTCTGCATCAATCTCATCTGTTGGGTGTTCTATAAACAACAGAGCTGGAGGCTGCCCTGGAAGGAGCTGAAAATCAGGTGTACTCACTCACCAGTCGTGGCTTTACCCAGAGCATTTTTCCAGCAGCACAAATAGGAAAGCACTGAAATGGCGTTTGTTGCCTCACCAAGGAGAGCATGGCTGCAGGTGAAAAGGTTTCCTCTGAGGAATCATGGTCAGACACAGGCTCAGGACAATTTAACAGGACAGTCCATCTGGTTACACTTCAGACATGGTGCTTTGCTGTCCAGCAAATTCCTGCCCGTGCCACTGCATCCAGTTTTCCACCTAGGACTGGAGCCAGAGGACCCCCTACGTTCACTGTCAGTCACAGAGAAATCCAAACATTCCAAAATCTAAACATTTAAAAATTACAAAATTCCTTGGGGTTATCCAGTGTGTTTTTTCACCCACACAGCACAAATTTCTCAAGGAAGTGTTATGACCTTGTTTGTACAGATGGTGAGACTGAGGCATGGGGAAGGGACTCATCCAAAGTCCCAGCTCCAGCAATGATAACTGGGGACAAACCCTTGTTATCAGCAGTCTGAGCCCGGATCAGTGTCCATACTCCTGCTCCCCATCATTCATGAATTTGATGTGGCTGCAGCTCCTCTTTGCAAGGAATGACCCCGAGGTGCTGCTCATGAGCTGCTGTGCTCAGGTCCCATGGAGTCCTCTGGCATGGAAACCACAGGACACCTGGACATTGTTGCTGTTGGCACAGCATTCCTGGTGCTCCAGGAGGAGAAACACCAGCCTGTTGTTCTGCTGTCCTTTGTTTCTGATTTATGGATCCCTCTGAAGCAGAAAGGTATTCACTTCATTTCTGGTATGTGGTAAAATTGGGATTTCAAGAATGGCCAAAATCCTGCTGCAAAGACAGCAAATTCCAGATTTATTCCTGCTTCAGTGGGTACAACATCTGCATACTAATCAGGCAGTCACTGGGAAGTTGTTATGGGCAGAAATACAAGGTATATTTTCTACCCTGTAATAAAAAGGGTTTATTTCAAAGCCAGACCTCTCTGGTTTGGAGACTGGGGTTACCCTCTGTGTGTTTGACATCATACCTGGGTCATTGAGCTGCTTCCCTTGTGTTCCCCTCTGTCAGTGATCCCAGTGGCAGGAGGAGTGACACCGAAAAGGAGAGTCCTGGCACGGTGTGGCTGCAGGAAGCTCTCACCTGGCTGTGGATCCAGGTGAAAATCTGCCAGCACTGGAGGCAAACTGGGTTTCGTCCCCCTTGGGATCAGGGGCTGGGTCCAGCTGTGTTCCCTGTGGGAGGAGAGGAGGGACTGGGATGAGGTGACCCCACAGAAGCAGCAGCAGCACTGGCAGTGCCAGCAGGGCTCTGCCACATCGCAGCCATGCCTGGCTCTGCCCTGCCCAGCCCTGCCCACAGCAGCCAAGAGGAAGCCACTGGCACATCCAGGTGCCAGACAAACCTCTCTCCCTCTGGCCCCGGGACCCTCGCTGTGCTCTGCTCACCTGCAGTGCTGTTTAAAGCCTGGTTCTTTCACTGCCCCACTGTTGCCATTCATCTCTGCAATTTGAAATGTCCCTCTGTACAGCCCCGAGTCCCTGAGCTGTACAAACCCGGCTGGCAGTGAACAACCCTCGCTCGACGTGCTGCACACCGCAGACACAGAATGACCAGTGTTTCCCCAACCCTTTTTTTTTAAATTTAGCTGTTAAAATACAAAAGGGGGACTAGGGAGAGGAGTTCATCCCACAAAGTATATTTCTTGGTTGCTGAGAGACTTCAAATCTCCCTAATGAATAAACACAGCACACTTAATTTTGTTTATGAAAACAGACTTATTGTGATGGCAAAAAGCATGAGTCAGTGCCCTGGGTGAGGGGAGAGCAGCAGCTGGAGACACTCACCGAGAAGCAACGCCTCGGAAACCAGAGCAGCTCTCCTCTCCACCAGAGCCAAGAGATGCAATTTCTCCTCTAACACAAACCACCAGCACACAGGGAGTGGGAGAAGGCTTCCTCATGACCTGGCAGTTGGCTGCTGAGCAAGTGCTGCCATGGAAAGCTGCAGATCTGTGAAGGAGCAGCAGACACTGCACGCCCTGAGCCCAGCTCAGCCCAGCCCCAGGACGCTCCTGCTGGAGCTGGCCCAAGCCTGGCCTGGATTTGGGCTCCTGGGTAACAACCAGAGCTGCTGCTGGTCCCTCACTGAAACCCAGCAGAGTCACAGGGGAAGGTGAAGATCTGAGCCCCTCGAGGAGGAGGAATTGCTGACTCCACAAAGCACATTCCCCATTCATCCCTGCATCCCCTCTGATGTGTTTGGCATTTATTTTGCTTGGACAAAATGAGCCAAGAGGGATCTGAAACTGTTCCCGTGGCTTCCTGGCCTGGTGAAGGCCCTGAGGCTTCACATAAGCAGGTGCAGCAGGAGCATTATTTCCTTTTACTGATTTTACTGTCTAAGAAATGTCTCACCATTGGACTCCCTTCCCACACGTCCTGTCCTCCAAAGGGGACTCCAGTGCCTGAGGAGCCCTGAGCTGTCCCTGTGACGTGTCACCTGCCACCAGCACCCTGCAGAGCCAGGCTGTCAGGTCTTCCTCTGCTCCTCAGCACATCTTCATAAATAACCCCAGCCCTGCCTCACGCCATGGGCCTGCTGTTCCCCTTCCTCAGTTCCACTGCTGTAAATCTGCCCCGGCTGCACGAGGGATGAAGGATCCTGAATAAGGACCCTCCCAGCCAACTCTCCCTGGACAGAGCCCCTTTGTGTGCTGGGGGGTAACACACAGGGCTCTGTTCAAACAGAACAGGCCAGACACAAGTTCAACGCTTTTCCTTCCTTCCTTAAAAAGGAATTAAAGAAAGGAACCCATTTTTGGAAGGCCAAGCATGGCGGAAGGAAAGAAATTTCAATTAAAAACTTTAAATTTCAATTAAGAACCTTAAATTGCAATTCAGAACCCTAAATTTCAATTAAGAATCTTAAAAAGCTAAAATTGCTCATCTTACATTGGTAATGCCACCACATACACCACAGGAGACAGGCCAAGCTATCCCAGCTCCCTAAAAATGTCCCACAAAGACTGAAACAGCAGAGATGTAAAATTCTGTGTGTTCCACTTTCCACGTAAGGCAGAGAAGAGCCCGTCCCTGCAGTTACAATCTTTGATGGCAAAAAGACTACGAGCCAGAAGGGAATTGGAGATTTTAGCTTGGGCTGTCAGTTATTAAGGGGCCTTTCAAGTTTTTGCCATACAGCAGAAAGAAGTGTGGGCTCCTGGGGGCTGGGCTTTGCTCTACAAGCACACAGTCATTATTTTCAGATATTTAAACCACTTCTCTAACAGGTCAAACTACTGCTTGTCACACCTGCTGGCAGAGCAAGGCTGGGGCTCGTGGATTTTCATCACTAAAGCCTGCACCTTTAGCCAAAAAATCAGCAGCTATAGAAAATATAAATCACCAGCTATAGAATAATAATCATTTAAACAAAAAGGAGTGTAACTTCTGCAGACTGAAAGGTCACATTCATCCAATGGTGTCTGGGATCCCAGGAAGCACCCAGGGCTGTGTGGGTGCAGGGTGTGTAATACACAACCAGGGTGACCAAGGGGGATTTTCACACTGATTTTGCACTAACTCACATTAAAGTACAGGTACAAAGCACTGAGGTGTGACTGGGAATGGTTCACAGTGCAACTGCTGTGCTCCACGGGTTGGTTTTACCTTTTATGTTATTTCTTTGTCAGTGTGATTGATGTGCCCCCTGCCTCCCCCAGCCAGGGCTCCCCACACTCAGAGGGAGCTGTTGTTCCAGGGGTGATCGGTTCAGCAATTTTCAGCAGTAACTGTATGCTCCACTTGAAGAATTATTTTCAAATGGTGTTACATATCAAGTGAAGCCTTGGGTAAATAAAGGCCAGCAAGCAATAGCAGAAGTCCTTCAGTAGCCTGTGTTAGTTACAGGCCAGTGCTTTCTGTTACTGCAATCACAGAGAAATTGCCATAAAAGAGTGAAAACTCTGTGATCCAAGACCTTCTGTTCTTTTTCTTTTTGGTACCAGACTCGTCCCCTAAAGCTTAAGATGGTTGAATCACAGATGGATCCTTTTCCAGCTCCTTTGAAGTTCCTGATTAAACAGTGACTTTTCATGGATCTTCAGTACAAAGCCAATTCCTCATCTGCCACAACAGCACAAATGGAAGAGGATGTGACACCAGCCCGAATAAAGTGCCAGAAGTTTCATATAAAACCTGTGACAGTTCCTCCTCTGGTTCTCACAGAAGTCAAACTTTTCAGGTTCCCTGGCTCCAGAAGATGGAGAAGAGGCACCACGTCCCCAGCAGCATCCCTGGTGCCGTGGGGACCATTGGATTTCCCATTTTGCTGTGCTCTGTGTGCCCCTGGTACAGGAAGGTCTTGGCCCTGCTTAACATATAGATACTACTACAGACAAATAATGGAGAACAATAATTTCCCCATAAGATCCATGTGAAATACTCTATATCCAGAAGTACTTATAATTCAAGGGGAAAAAATGCATTAAAAACTAATTCTGTGGTACTGAAGTTGGCTCAACCAGCCCCTTTAAAACAAACAAAAAACCTCCCCGAGCACTGTAGATTAGTTGGCTTTTCACCAACCAACTCTGATTGAAAATCAAACGCAGATGTGAGGAGAGGAGCAGCAGTTCCAGCTCTCCCAGCAGCCGCCTGTTGCTGGCACGCTCCCGAAACTCTCCCAGCAAACTGGTACCGGCTGGGCCCCGCGGAGCCGGCGTGGCAATTCCACGGCCAGGGCCTCGCTGCTGTCCCTGCTCACACAGACAGAGCTCGCTGCAGCTCAGCGGGCAGGATCAAGGCGAGGGACTCACGTGAGAAAGCTGAGTTTCCTCACATCTGAGGGGTCCGCGTGCAGCTCAGCGTGAGGAGCCACGAAATTCATCCCTGCCTTGTCCTGGAGGATGGGGAGAGTCCTCCTGCACAGGGCAGAGGGGCTCCATCACCCCAAAGTGGAGCCACCAGCCAGAGAACTGCAACAGGCTGGGCAAGACAAGAGCACTGAGCAGCTTTAAACTCCTTTTAAAAAGAACTGAAGAAGAGAGAGTGTGATGATAAAAGAGGTTTTGTGCTGTGCTGGCAGAGGAGCAGAATTGATGATGTGATGAGTCAGTTCCCTCTCCAGCATTAACAACCCTCAACATTCCCTCTTCCAAAAGCAGCCTCTGTTTGAGGTCCCTGGCTCCAACACCATCCTTGGGACAAGGATCTGTCTTCTCTCAAACTTGACTCTTCTTTTGGGGGAAGAGAAAACCATCACGGCACCACGACAAATGGTTCCAGGGCTGAGGAGCTGCCTGAGAGCTGCCTGGCCTCTGGGCAAGAGAGAACATTTTGTGTCAAAATACATCTCATGTGAATGATCCTATTTACGGCACAAATTCCAGCCTATTCTAGCTTGCCCTACCCAGAAATATTAGGAGAATTAACCTTGAAAAATTGAAAAGCAGATCCACTTCCACATGCAGAGCTGAACTTTGCAGGATTCTTTTTTTTTTTTGGAAGTTCATACCACTGGCTGCACTCCCCTTCACTCCCCAGCACTCCCTGCCTTGTGCAGGATGCCTGCAGTGCCTATCACACCAATGACACTTTGTCTCTTGGCAAAAGACGTGCTAAATGAGACTTGACTCAGAGACCTGCTCACCAACAGCAGTAAAAATTCCCCTTGAAACGTCCCACAAAAGCAGAGTGAGGAGGTAACCCTGTCTCTCAATTAATTCTCTCTGGAGACTGAGAACTCGGAATATCTCTGCAATATTGGGCAGCGGTGTGTGAACCTGTAATAACAGAGAGCCTCAGAAGCATTAATTTTATTCATTTTGTCCTTTCCTCTATAACAAAACAATCTGAGAACGACAATGCCATTAAAGCAGAGAAGGTGGAAATAAGATCCTTGCTAAGAAACCATTCACCAACACAGCCACAGATAGAAGATCAGCTCTGCTTCATGACTCATCTCCGAATCTATAACTATTTAAATACTCAAGTACTTTGAATTTTATGTGGTCACAATAAATAGCAACAGGCAACTGAATTCACATCCTCAATGTGCAATACTTTCTTAAGGGAAGCTCTCCACCTCACCATCTGCTCTTTCTTCCCCCTTTCTCTTATTCCTGCATCATCTTGGATTTCTACCTCCTTTTCCTCCCAAGAGAGCACAGACCCTGAAAAGCACTCCCAACATTGCTGAACCATCTTGAAAGAAATGAGGAAATAGTCCATGAATTTTTACAGGAGCAGCTTTCATACTCTTTGCACTCTTTCACCTGCACTCCTGCAGACTCTTTTCACCTGCAGACTCCGGGCACTGCAGGCAGGATCTCAGTGCAGTACAGTCCACCTTGGTCCTTCTTCCAGCAAGGAACACGCTGGCTTCGCTCAGTAACAACAAGAAATAATAAAAAATTAATAAATAATAAAAACAACGGGCCTAACATTGCACAATAAGCACAATCCATGCTGGAAGATGGAACCCCTGCACGCACAGTCCTGCGTTTGTCTCACGGAGCCCAGCCTGGCTCTGCACAAAGACACCCATTTTGCTCCAACCCTTCCCTCAAGACAGAGCTGGAGCTGGACTTCAGCCCAGCAGAGCTCTCATGGGAACCAGCTGCTCACGGGCAGTCTGGGCTGGAAATGGACTTGGACACACAGTCCACTAATGGCTCAGCACATCCCAAAACCTGGGGAATGTGGCTCTCCCGAGCCTGGTGGCTGCTGACCCTGAAACCTAAGGAACAACCATGATTTCAGTGGCAAGACCTTCAGCAGAGCCACCAGCTACTCCAGAGCTGGGTTTTCAGCCTTTCTCCTGTTGCCAGAAAGGGCTCTAGTGCTAAACCCAAAGCCTCCCAGTTCCTTTGTTGTGGAACTCTGTCTGCACTGGGCCTGCCCAAGCCACGAACCACTTGCCAGCTCCTCCTGCACAGCTGGGGCCCCACCCAGGGCACTGAGGTCCTTTTCTGCAGCATCCACCAGTTCTTACCTGTTTTCTTTAGGACTCTGAGTACCCATCAAGCTCCACATCTCCACCATTTATCTCCCACGTGTCCAAGTGTGCCTCCAGATGGAAGCACCTGCAGCATTCCTGATCCCGAGGTCACTGTGGGAGAACGTGTGTGGGAATTTGGATCAGACAGGGGCTGTTTCAGCATTAGGCCTTATCGGTCACAACCACCCGGGTTCCATCCCTACCTCAGAGAGGGACACAACGTGCACGTTGTTCCCTGTGCTGTTCTCCGAGGGATTCGGGACATCTGCAGTGCATTACAGCCTTCTCAAAGAAATGTTGTCTACATTAAGTACAAGTATTTAATTAGCACTTCATTTAGAGCATGTGGTACAGCTCACAGCTCCAATTCGGGCCAGAGATGATTTTCAGGGGTGGGTGGAAGCAGGGGGTGATGCCAGGAGAGCAGAGCAGCTCCCAGCAGCCGCTCACGGCTCAGAGTCCGCAGGGAACCTGCCCTGACCTGGAACCGGAGAACAAACGCAACTCACAGGAACCACTGGTAGCAGGGTCATGGAGGACAGGACATCCCTTCCCTGTTTGCCACCTGTGGGTACCTCCAGGCCCGTGGGAGGGAGGCTGTTCCTGTTCCTGAGGTCGGGGGAGCTGGAAGCTGATCCCATCCATCCCTGCCCGGACACGCGGCAGGGCCCCAAGCCCAGTCCTGCCTCGCCCCGGGGAAGCCCCGATGATTCAGACACCCCTGTGAGTCACCCTCCACCCCTCCCTCCATCCCTCCCTCCGTCCCCAGGGAGAGGCTGATGAGTTGCTGGCCAAAGCCAGCACCATTTGGGCTGCGCAGTGTCCCGAGCCCAGCAGGAGCTCCCCTCCCAGGCACACGGGTTCCCCGCTCTCCCCAAATCCCACCTGCACCACTTGTTCCGAAGCGTTCTAAAACAAAGCTCTCCAGTAACATTCAGTGGAGCTTGCCCATGGTCCTATTGGCTCCTCAAGGACTGGGAGATTCCAGTGTCCACACTGGCCTAAATATTCCCCCTTGGAAGGAGAGCCAAAGCCTCAAACGTGAGTTTCTTGCCAAGGTTGAGAGCAAGTCAAAAGGCATCTCACAGACAGATGAGCAGAATCACTGCCCCAGAGCTGCTGCCGGGATCCAGCTCTGTATTTCACACCTCTCAAGCTGAAGTCCTGATCTGGCCAACCTTGGATTTTTGCATCTGTTTGAATCCCCAAATCCAGCTACTTTTGTAGTACCTACAGAAAACACAAACAAACAAATATCCCTGAATACATACAGCAAATACACTGTAATGTTATCAGAATAAATCTCTGCCAGACAGACCAAGAAGCTGTGGTTTTGTGGGATTTTATACACAAGTGCACACACATCTATCTACTCATGTACATAGAGATCTATAAATTAAGCAATTTGTATATATATGATAAAAACTCTTCCTTGGCAGTACCTAAAACTGCCATTAACTGTGGGGAACAGACACATGAAATCACTGATTGTCACTTTTCTAGTTTATGTGTAGTGTCTGCACACCTTCCCTACTGCAGCCATATCCTGTGCTATCTCTTTGCAAGAGTTCTCCCTGCTGCAAGGGGCACCAGGAATCTATTTTTCACATTTCATTCTGTTAGCGTATTTCTTTCCAGTGTCACACTCCACCAGAATGCAGCCATTATCATGCAGTTATCACTGGGGACAGCAAAGGACACAGTTCAGGGACAAACAGCACTGCTGTCGTTTGATGTGAGAGACTCGAACACAACATTTAAATGTTACATGGATGGAAGGCAATGCACATCTCTGGAGCAGATTTCTGAGTGCCAAAATACTGTCTTGTCACTCCTGGCCCTTGTAAACAGTCTCTCTCCATCTTTTTTGTGAGCTCCCTTCAGGTATTGGAAGGTCACAATTGGGTCACCCCAGAGCTTCTCCTCTCCAGGCTGAACAATCCCAGTTCTCCAGGACAGTTCTCCTGGGGTCTCGTTGAAAATTAAAAGGTTGGTCCCAGTTTGACAAAATGCAAATGTGAAAGGTGCTTGTCCCGCTCTCTGCAGTGGCTGTGATACGTGTCTGCCACAGTAAGAGCAGCTGGAAAAGGCTGAATTTGCTTTTTAGCATGACCTAATTCACACTGTGTGCGCGCTGAGGGGAGCAGCGCGGCTGCTCGGCTCCGGCTCGCAGGGCTGGGAGCTGGGGCTGAGCCTCAGCAGATGCAGGAGCAGCACTTCAGCACTGAGCACCTCTGGCTGCTCCCTTGCAACTGCAGGACACGGGGGAGCGGAGTGTTAGGGAGAGGCAGCACATGGAGCCTCTTCTGGGGGAAGCAAAGATGAGGAGAGTGAATAGAAGGAGCAGGGGTCTCATGGGGAAGAAACTCTGATTTACATTGTCTAAAGGAATAGAAACAGGACATAATGAGGAGACAGGAAAGACATCTTGGGCTTTGATTCTGCTGGCTCCCCTTCTCCTCTCTGCATATTCCCTGGAAGTTTTCCTTGTGGCACAAACTGCTTCATATGCATCTTGTTTACTTTTGGCCTGGATCACTTCCTTTGGAGCCAGCCCAGCCCCTGTTGGGAACATCAGATAAATCTGGATTCATTTGAAACTCCCTTTTGGAAGAGGCAGGGTTGTCCTTGTCAACATGTCAGATTAGGAATGCTCCATTTGGTTTAATGGGGCTGGCTTTTGGTTTAATCCAAAAGACTCCATAAACTTCCATTGTAATTTATGCTCCAAAGCTTACAGTCTTCAGAACTCAGATCCCCCCTTCTTTTCTTCCTGTGTTTTTTGGAGGTAGTGGCTCCCTTTTTGAGTTGTGCTCCTTTGCTGTACATCAGATCAATTGTATCTGCCAGAGAGGCTCCATTTATTATTCTGGTGTAAGGAAGGGTTTTTATCAATCTGAAAAAAATACCATTTTTATGATCTGCAATGTTTAGAAATGCATCAAGAATGAAGGGAAACCAAGGAACAGAATATTACAGAAGGGTACCTGAAATCACGACAGTATCGCATGGGATCAGATTGATTTCTCCCAACACAGACTTCCCAGCTGTTGCTGGCAAGTGAATTCAGACACAATGGAACAGCAGCTTCTGAAAAGCCTCTGTAGTTGTTATTTTGCTGTTCTCTTACCTCATAGATGGATGAACTCCTCCACTCCTAAAGGAGATAAACGGGACAGTAAAAGGCATCTGTTACATTAGTAACTGTAGGGTTCTCCGAGGTATCTCTTTATGGCAGGCAAAGTGTTCTAGATACTGAATGAATCAGAGAGGGTCTTGGATTTTTGAGAGGATGGATAGCTATGAACTTAGTGCTGAGCTGGCACTCAGGACATCTGGGTTTAAATCCCATCTCTGGCATCTCCAGCATCTGGCACCCACACATCTATTGTGTGACTTTGAATGAGTAACGGCCTGCCATTCCCAGCCCATGGAACAGGGATAATGACACTTCCTCACGCTCCCCTTTGGTCTGTCTGATCCACTTAGGTGAAAAATTAATCAGCTCAGAGCCTGTCCTTGCACAGCCACTGGAGCTGGTCAGCCTGGGACTCGGAATCAGCGGGATTTGGCCAACAGAAAATGTTTTTCAGAGATGGTTCAACCCTTTTGGAGAAGCTCAAAGGTTGGAAGAGACCTCATTCCAACCCCTTGCCATGACAGATCCACTATCCCAGGTTGCTCCAAGCCCTGTCCAACCTGGCCTTGGACTCTTCCAGGTATGGGACAGAAACGATGCTAAGAAAGCTCAGCACACTGAGGAAAACATTCCCCCATAACCCTCAGAGCTGGCACAAATAGACCTGTCAGACATTTTTAATACTTCTCAGCTATTTAAAATGTGACTATTCATCATTCTTGCAAACCAGAGCCTAATTAGATTCATAAATTATTGCTTCAATGTAGAGCAGAGCAGCAGCTTGCGTTCTGAAGCTCATTTCACCCAGAGGGGTCCCAGTTACACCTCATGTGTCCCTGAGCACAGTAATGAGGCACCAAGCACAACACAGGTTTTACCCTTCAAAAAGCATTAAGGGGCAACCCCAAATTTCCAAGCTGCATGGCTTAAATACATCTTCCTACCCCCAGAAAGGCTTTTGAAGAGGATGCTGAGCAGCAGGAGCAAGTGGGGAGGTGTGGCAGCAGGGAAGAACCAGCCCTCAATTTAATCTCTCATGTGCCCAAAGGCTGAAGGGTTCCACTTTCAGTGGGGATCTGAGAACTCTGCAAGGTGTTTCTTGAATAATTGAAGCTCTTAGAATCATGGAATGATTTGGGTTGGAAAAGCCCTCCCAGCCCATCGAGGTCAATCTGTGCCCGATGCCCACCTTGTCCCCAGCCCAGAGCACTGAGTGCCACCTCCAGCCCTTCCTGGGACACCTCCAGGGATGGGCACTCCAAACCTCCCTGGGCAGCCCCTGCCAAGGCCTGAGCACCCTTTCCATGCAGAAATTCTTCCTGAAGTCTTGATCAGGGTGGTGGGGGATGAGCACAGGAGCTTCCCAGCTCTCCATGGTGCCCTTCCCTCCCCGTGAGGTGTTTGCTGGGCTGGGGCTGAAGGGCCCTCTCTGGATGTGTTTGTCAGTCAGAGGGGAGAGCAAACCCTGGCTGCTCTGGGTCGTGGCTCCATGCCCTGAGCAGCCCCGGCGAGCTGAGCACACCAAACGCACCTGGAGACGCTGCCAGCTCCAAAAGCCACAGGGTTTTCCTGCTTGGAGAATGCAGAGGAGCACTCGGTTCCCTGGTGGCACTGCCCCAGGAAGGTCCCTCAGCCCCAAAAATCAAACTGATATTGATGGGACCACGTGCAGAACGTGGCCCAAGACAGGACATAAACCAGAGTAAAGCCAGATTCTTGTCAGCTCTGAGATCTGATACTCACACGAGTGCTGGGAATTCCTCTGTTCCTGCTCCGTCTCTGAGATCAGTTCCATTTCCATCCCGCTTTCAGGTCTTTTTGAATAGATCTGCTCAACACAGGGGAAAATGACAGGGTTTAGTTCCACAAAGCAATAATTAAAATGAACAGTTCTACTGTATGTGTCAAAGTACTATTACATCCCATTATAAATAACAATAACAATGGTAATAATTTGAACATCGTAAGTTTTCCTCAATAGAAAAATCTAGAAATCAAAAAGACATTGTTTATATTTGAATTTTCATTAGATAAAAGACTTCCCACTTTAGCCTGTTTTTGGTATAAAAATAGCACCAGGGTAAGAACCAAAACCTAAATCTGTTCTATTTGTGTTAACAACAGTTCTAATTTCAGGCTGCCTCTTTCCTGCACTACATTTTTTTGTATTTCCTTTTGAGAGTTATCCAAGATCGTAGCCTTGAATCCAAAACTTTTACCATTTCCTTGTAGGTCCAGCATCAAATCCCAAGGATCAAATTATTTCCTGGAATTTAAGTGTCTCTACAACAGATCAAATACATATTTAAGAAAAAGCTCTTCAGATTATTTAAAGTGTGTGTTTCTTTTAAAAATATGCAAATTTAAAGAGGAAATCTGAAATAATAACAACTTAGAGTGAGGCATAAATTAAACACCAGCTATTTTAAATTTTATATAAACTATTTATATATTCTCAAATAGTGCATCACTGCTGCTGATATTGTAAAGAAAGTCGAGGGAGTAATTCTGCAAGAAGTTGGACAGTCAAATGAGTAAGTGAGCTTTACTTGGAGTAGGAACAGGGAGAAAAGCAAATTCAGTGTATTTGAGTTTCAGTACATCTGTGCTCAATGAGAGGTCCTTCAGCACTGAGAAACCAGTAAGGAGCTGAAAAAGCAAAAAAACTTCTCTTCTTCTTCCCATTTATCCAAGCAAATGAGGTGTGAGTGGCTGAGTCCCGTGAGCTCCAAACCTCTGACACACACATTGATGAGAAACAAGCACTTGGGTTTACTGACTTTGGGGAAAACTTTCCTTAGTCCATAAAAGCCTAATTTTAATTGTAACTCGTGCCTGTGTGAGCTTATGGCTTCTCTTCCTGATGCATCCAAAGTATTTCAAGACAGCTTTTAACTAATAATTTTAAGCTGCTGTTTTTATGGCTTTTAAATTGAATTTCAGGTTTTATTCAAAAACAGTTTCACACCAACTGGAACTGAAACCAGGTGCGCCGTAAATAACAGATGCTTGTCAGCATTTCTAACCCAATAAAAATAGAAAACCTGCTCATCGGAATGGATGCCTTCTGATTTACAGAATGGATTGAACATTTATCTATCAGGTCTCTCTGAAAGCAGACTTTATAGAGCAAAATAAATCCAACACATAAAAGTCAACATTTACTAAGAAAGTATTTTAAAAGAGCAAATGCAAAACAGCTTTAAATCCGTTCTTCACCTCTAATGTTTCTGACTGTTGATATAGACCATGACTTTTAGTTGTCATTTAAATAACTTCAGTCAATTCCCCTCAAACATTTCCCTTTCCCTGAAGCAAACAGGGCAGAGGCTGCTAAAGCCCTGCTACAGCACAGCTGGCAGGGCTCCGTGCTGGGGTGGAGGACGGCTGGAATTCTATCACTTAGTTATGTTTCTCCACAGCTCAGGAGGTGCAGAATACAGTGCAGAAAATGCCATTTTCCTTCGCAGCCACGAGAGGGGAGCCTTCTCCTGCTGTAACTTAGGGAAAGCCTCTTAAACTGCTCAGCACATGGAAAACATTGGGAGAGGGAAAGTCACCTCCTTGGGTTTAGCAGGGAAGTTTGGCATCATTTTCAAAGTCACTAAATACATACATCCAGTCAATTAAAAACAATCCAGCTTATAACCACACTAATTATTTATGTGCGTGTGCTGAAGACTCTTTGTTCCAGGGCTTTGACATGAAATACGAATTTCTATAGGAGCTCTCGGTGCTTCTCCTCCCTCACACCAGGCCTGTGTGGAAGCGGGATTGACTCCCTGGGGAATCCCGGGGCTTCTGCTGAAAGGCCACGGAGTCCCAAGTCAAACCTCCAGCGACAAAGGACAGGCCTGCTGTAGGCTGGGAGCTCATTAATGGTGGGCTCAAGTGTCATGTCTGCTATTAAGGCGCAGCGGTTTATTGTGATGTTCTCCTTGACGTGGCCAGGTTCATTATCTGGTGATGAGATTTGCACCTGCAGGACGAGCAGGGGTTTTTCTCTTGCTGGGGGTTAATGAGTCAGGGCCAGATCTGCACCCAGCGGGTGAGAGAAATCCCTATGTTGGCTCAGGGAGCTTGGACCAAGGCTCCACTGGCCACCAGCACAGGGAGACTCCCAGAGCAAAGCCCCAGCGCCACTGGAGGGGCCCTGGGGCTGTTTCTGGGGGCATTAAGCAGCACATCCCTGTCCTGGAGCCCAGGAGGATGCTGAGGTGGCTGTCTGGAGAGGAGGTGGGTGGCAAAGGAAAGCTGATGTCCGACCCCAAACACGCGACTCTCTCCTCCACTCCCCCCTCTCCTGAAGCTGCAGACTCAGCAGCTCTGTTACCAGAACATTTGATAAGCTCAGTAAAAAACCAGAGCACCCATAGTCCCAGAAGGGATACAGTGAGATTTTCACCTCTGGCTCTGCTTTGAGCAAGGCTGTCATCCCCAGAGCACGGATCCAGCGCCACAAGGGTCTCCACAAGAGCCTGAATGAAGCTGGTGAGGTTTCAGGGGATGCTGCCAGGGCTGGCTGATCCAGAGCCCATTCCCTGCTCACACACACTTGCTGCAGAGCCCCAGGCACGGCTGCTGTGGCGGTGAAACAGCTGAGATCTCGCGTTTTCACCGGCTGAAAGTTCAGGAGCATAAATCCTGCGAGTGACTTTGTCCCAGCCCTCGCCGGGACTCCCGCTGCCCCGCACCACAGCAGCGTTTTCAGGGAACACAAACAGGCACATCCTGGCTGTCACTGCACGAGTACCACCCTCTGCGGCGTACAATCCAAGGCCCTGGGCATCAGGGGACAAGCCCTGGCTCTGGGTTCTCAGAATTCACGGATTAAAGCTCACCCAAGGGAAGGAGCGCTTCCAGCTGTCAACATATTTTGTTTTGAGAGAAGAAACTGCACGTGATAAAAAATCTTCACTTGAAACAGGTCCTTAGAAGAGCAAAATAATTGAGATCATGCTCTTTATTTATCACCAGAAAGGGATGAGGTTTTAAAGCTGTTTTGTTCTTCTTTACAGTTGCTGTCAATTCTGACCTTTCCATGTAACTCATCAGCAATCTCTTATTTCTCCTTCTTTAAATAGAGGGAAAGAAGTAATGAATTTTAACAAAGACTTCTTATGCCTCAGCGATTCTCAGAAGTCTGAGTTAAAGTAGCACTAAGAAAACCCAAAGAGCTTCAAACTGTTTGAAAAAAAGTTCTCACCCTCACCATCGATCACCCTTCATTTGCACAATATTTCCTGCTTCATTACCCACAGGTTCTCCAGTCATCTGGGTAGAAAGGACCTGATATAAAAGTAAAACAGAAAATGAAAGAATTCAGTAAGTTAAAATGTTTGAGGCTTCTTTAAACAAGTATCATGAAGTACTAATGACATAAAAAATTTCACACACTTTTCACACCTTGTGGGGTTTCTCTCATCCGGAGAAATGCCTTTGCTGGGAAAGACTGAACCTCTTCTCTTTGCAGTCCATTACCACCTTTTTCCCTGGACGAAGGCTCAGGCAGACTGCGGGGTTGTTATGCCGCACCCCACAGTCGGACTCGCCGCTGTTTTGCCCTTGGCAAGGCAGGGAGGGCAGGGCGCACCCAGAACGAACCGAGATACCGGGGGCACCCGGAGAGCTGAGCGCCAGCAGCTGGGGACAGGCACTGCTCGCTCACCGTTCTGTTCCATTTGTCCTCAACACACTTGGTCCTATTTGTTTGAGCAGATAACCAGGCCAGCAGCTGGTGTGGCAGAATGTCCCTAATTCACCTCCTTTGGTCCATTTCCGTATATTTAAATTTCCATGGTAAGCTGGGTAGATACTGAAAACTTTATGTTTGTCTCTCCTACCCAGGCAAAGCAACCTCAGAGCTTCAGTTTGTATAAATACCCACAAGCAAAGCTGCCTGTCCTTCTTCGGTCACCTCAAGAGAAAAAAAATCCCATTAAGGGTTCTGGTTTGTCACTTTTACTGTCAGGTCAGAAATTCCTGTTTCTAACAATATTTCACTGTATTTACCAGTTTCTGCCTGCAGCTCTAACTGGAAGCAGGCACAAAATAAACAAAACTCTTTGACACTTGCAGAGATTTGTGGGGTGGGAGAAACTGCCCACCCTCGGAGAGAAACAAAGGAAATCTCATTAATATCCATGTCTGCAGGGAGGCAGAGGATTCTGTTTCTTTGGATTTAGTCATTAATCAGTTTTTATTACTTTCATTAGTATTGTCATCCATGCTTCTGCTACTTTATACTTTACCAAGTTAATTAATACTAAAGATTAAAATGCAGCTGCCTAAAACATCCTACCAGGATTCAAGCTGAAAAAACCCCCAGAATTCTAGAAATAAAGTTTTATGAAAGAACCAGCTCTGAAAGAACTGGTTGAGAAACTCTTTTGGCTGTCAGGAGCTGATCTTCAGCAAGGTCTGGGACCTCATCTCATTCTGAGGCAGATTAGGTAAAACAAAGAAAAAACAGATCTCTTTTTCTGCTCAAAAAACCCCTCAAAACTGTTTTAATAACATTTGCTATGTCCCAGAGTTGGAGATCTCCCTGCAATGAATGGTAAGGCAGCAAATATTTTGGGGCCTCTGAAAGCTTATAAAAACAAAGGTTTATAGTCTTACTTAATACTGAAATCTCAGCCTTCAGAGATCAAAAATGGTGAGATGAGTGGTTAAATGAGGATAAACCTCTATACTGCACTTAAAAACCAGTTGTACACCTGGGAAGAGCCAGATGAGAATTTATGAGGCTGCTCTGGAAGAGCTCACCAGGCGTTTGAGCTGTTACTGAAACACAACAGCCCTGAGCTGCTCAAGGGGATGAGGGGAAAGAAGAAGAAGAAAATCAAAAATTCTGGGGGGAGTGCTAAATGCATAAATTGGCATATTTGTACCTATTTCCATTCTTTTCATATTTCTGAATTAATTTGGTCTTCATTAAAAAATAATGGCAGCCTCAGAGGGAGCTGCAGAGCATTTCAGGCCATGGCACACAGCAGAATCATGGAATGGTTTGGGCTGGAAGGCACATTAAACATCGTCCAGTGCCACCCCTGCCATGGCAGGGACACCTCCCACTGTCCCAGGCTGCTCCAAGCCCCAATGTCCAGCCTGGCCTTGGACACTGCCAGGGATCCAGGGGCAGCCACAGCTGCTCTGGGCACCCTGTGCCAGGGCCTGTCCACTCTCCCAGGGAACAATTCCTTCCTAATCTCTGAACTAAACGCCCTCTCTGTCAGTTTGAAGCCATTCCCCTTGTCCTGCCACTGTGTTTCCTTAGCTTGTAATTCCAAGCACGTTGGAGGGGCAGGGAGCTGTGGGTGGACTCGGGAGCCCGGCTGGCAGCGGGGCCTCTTCATTAGGAGAAGAGGGATGTGTAACGTCTCAGAGTACTTAACTCCAATTAACTGATTAGCTGGAGGTAAAATCCGAGCAAACACAAGGCTGTTTGATGTCTGGAAGTCAGAGACTGCCAGCTGTCTCTGTTTGGAGTACAGAGACCGTCTGGGCTTTCATTTTGGTGTTGAATTTGGGATGGCTGAGGAGGAACTCCTGTGCTCAGCCTGGCCAGGGCACCGCGTGCTCCGGAGCGTGGCCAGGGAAGAGGCTGCACAAAGTGACAGCAGATCTGGGGTGCCAGATCCCCACCTTGGGGTGCCCTGTGTGCCATGGGGGGTACGTGACTCCAGGGAGAAGAGCTGGAAAAGGAAAACCCGTGGCTGTTGGTGATAACTGAGGGATCACTCTGGCAGGTAATTGATAGCAGTAAAAACAACGCCAGCTCCCTGCTCAGAGATGGGGCTTTTCATCCACAGCTCAAACAGCTCCACGCACTGCTCCCAATTATTACGGGTATTTTCAAGGAGTAGGACAATTTCACAGCTCCATGGAATAATCTGCCTGTCAGGCTGCCAGCAGCAGAGTTGAAGGCAAAGCCCCAGCCTGGCACTGCCACACCACCGCCCTCCTTTGGGTTGGACTCCCAGCCACAGTCCCCCTGCAAGGACACACCTGGGCTGCCTGGTGCTGCTCCTAGCAGTGTTCTTCCTCCTCTCCCTCCTTTTTACCTTCCCCTCTTGCTGCTCCCCAGGTCATGGGGTTGACACAGCGGTCTCAGAGGTCTTTTCCTATCGATGGTGGGAAGCAGTCAGTGAGTTTGGGGTGGGGCAGCCAGGCCAGCCCACGCCTGCCCAGGGGAGGCAGGAGCTGGGGCTCCCCGGAGCTTTAGCCCAGCAGGGAGAGGTGGGGACAGGGCTGGCAGCAAGGGGCAGTGACAGGCACCAGGGACTGTCACCTCTTGCGCAGGATCCCAGGGAAGATGTGGCTACCTGCCACGGGAGCTCTGCCCCCAGAGCTCAGCATCACACCTGAGCAGTATTTTGAGCAGAGAGCCTGAGCCTGTCAGCACACAGAGCACTCCAAGGGCCCAGGAGCTGCCAAGAGATTTCCTTCCCCTCACTGGCTCCTCACAGACTCCACTGTGATCTGTGTCCTGCAGATTTCAGCTGTTCTGATTAAATACTTAAACTCTCCATGTCTGCACCAGAACCAAGGCCTTGGCTGAGGCTGCGACTGTCAATTCTGATTCCTACATTTTCTATTAAATTTACTGTCTCGTTTCACTGCTTTACCTCATATGACATTTTTGCTTTTCTTTCCCAGGGTTCTTTTACCAGCACTATGGATTCAAATGGATGCAATAAATCGTTTTCAAAGGAACATGTTCCTGTTTAAGATCAAATCAGAATTGTGAGCCAAGTTAATTGTCTTAAAAGGTGTGCTTAGGATCAGTGGAGAAAAGTTTCTCTATTGGAACAGATGCTGATCACAGATTTAGTGAGACTTGCATGGTTTGAGACAGGACAAATCTAGCCTTTAATATTTACAGTTCTCCAATAAACCTTAGCAATTAGTTTTTAAATAGCAGCAGCAATACGCACACTATTACTTACTGTGAAAGCTTCAAACATTTAACATAGGATAGTTTCCCTATAAAAATAACTTTTAAACTTTGATAGACAAAGACATAAATAAAATACTAAAAATACCTTTTTGCAGAGAACATAAATGTTATTTATCCCAAGCCATCCTGTGTCCAAACCACATCATGTCCATATGCTTCAGAGTCAAACAATTTCCATAGATATTTCAAGGTTGTATACAGGCTACATTAGACTGCTGGGATGACAGGGGTACAAGATGACCCTGTCATAGAAAAAAGGCCAGAAGAGAGCCTACCCTGCCTCTAAGCAAATCATTTATACCAGGCAACACCCACTGCAGCGATGCGGCAAACACTGCTGGCAGGGAAAGGGACAACAATCCCAGGAAAATAAACAATTTCCAAAACCTCCTGCTTAGCTGGGAAGCAAACCCATTCAGAACTCAGAAAATGATGTTCTGACAACAGATGCAAACCTGTGAAACAGGGGCACTGCAAACTCACAAAGTGCTGTAGTGTTTCAACACCCAGGGCCAGGACAGCTCCTTGTTTTCCCTCTGACAGTCCCCAGAGGAAAGGCTTCTAGAGAGGCCAAGTCAGGGTTCAGAAAAATTGGTTTGAGAACATTCTTGTTGGCCAAAGTCATTAAACTTGCAAAAACCTGCCAGCACAGCCTCTGTCAAACTGTTCCAGTAGCACTTCCTTCACTAAATACCTCTTCAAGCACAAAATAATTTACACTGCACCCCTCTCACCCCGCAGCAGGCTGGCACTGCAGTGACTCGGTGCAGTATTCCAGGATTAGGAAGCTGATCTGCTGCCAGCTGAAGGTACCTGGGAAGGCAGGTGTGTCAGACCTGTGTAACACATTTTCCTCTGTGCTAATGCTCCTGCAGCCATGGGAATCCCTCAGCGTTCCCTGGCCAGGGACACAGAGCTCTCTGTCTGCCACCTGCTTATCAAACAACCAGGATTTGGGGAAATCTCACTCACAAAAAGTGCTGCTCCTCCAAGGTTCCAGTGGCTGGAAGGTGCCCAGAAGGAAAGGAGGAATTTGATTTCCTAATTCAAAGAAAAAGCTTCTTACCAAGTGCGTTCCAGCGCAGACCAGAAGCCACTGAAAACCCGGCCCACAGTGATTCACTGCCTTTGGAGTTATCCCTGCAGGGAGTGCAACACGCTGGCTTAGGGCTGGAAATATAAACACCTTTATTTGTCATCTGAGGGAGACAGAGGTTAAAGGGTGTTTGGAGAAAATATTCTCCTCTGCGCTGGCAATTCAGTTCCCTGGCACACTGGTCCAGGGAGGGATGGGGAGGGTGCGATGCAGGGAGATCATTCTCCTTCCCCAGGCCTGCTTCACGCCCACCCCAGGGTGCCTGAATTACAAAATCTCCCATTCGTTATAAATTTCTAGCTCCCGGTTTCTCTGTGCCTCTCTGTAGTGCACAGGAGCATTTTAATGTGTGCAATCCTTAAATGTCAGTGTAATGGGAAGCAGATGAGTCTTTTATGACAGCAATTTTTCTTTCGTTTTTCCTGCTAAAACTGTGCAGCGGGAATAGAAAAAGATTTAGATGGTGAAAAGTGTGGTTTAGATCAGACATCACAACAGTTCTGGCTTTAGGCACGTGAGGCACATCACGGCATTAAGGCACCAGCCTCCTTCCAGAGTGCTCTGATGCAAACTGAACTCATGGAGCTGAATGAGAATTCCTCCTTAGTGCTGCCCAGCCCTTCTGCTAATCACGCTTTGTTATGGACTCGATTTTGGGCTGCTGTAGCTGCCTCAGCTCTCCTGGGCACTGCACGGGACAGCAGAGTGGAGGGACAGTGCCTGCCCAGACAGCAGCACATCCCAGGCTGCAGCAGTGGGGAGGAAAAGCCATTTTTATCCTGTTCCTCCTCCTACCTCGCTTCCAGAATTTTGTACGTGGCACTTGCAGAGCCTGCAGAAGGAGGCAGGGATTTAATGAGCATTTGAAAGTTAAATAATTTGTAGATGTGACTGTTCTGAAGCCTCTGTTTGCAGAGAGCCAAAAAAAGCGATGTCTCTGCACGCAGAGGAAGTTGAACCACTCTACATTTACCCAAAAATCTCTTCAGAAAGTCCTGGAAATGCCAATTGAGCCAGACAGGAACCAGTTTGGGAAGGTCACAGACTCAGGACATGTTCTTGTTACAGCTGCTGAAGGGTGGAGATATCTGAAATCAACTGATACCAACACCCTCCTGCACGAGTACATGAAATAGATTTTCTTTGCACCCTTTTGAAAACAACTTTTCAAACGTTTATCACACTGTTATTCAGCTGTATCATAGTAAAGCCTTTAGGCGTTTCTCCTGTCAGGCTGAGGCAGCACAGAGCTCACACTTTAAAGCAAAATTATAAGTGATAGCATTAAAAGGGAAAAACCCACAGAAGTAGTAGGGAAAAAAAACAGGCAACATTTCAGCAGGCCATGCTGACTTGTGAGATCACCCGGGACGCTTTTCTTCTGTCTGGACTAAGGATCCACTCCTCTGGTGGAGAGGGGAGCAACTCCCTGTGCTGAGGGCCGCTGAAGAGAGTTCCAGCTGCCCCTTTCTGCCCATCTCAGCAGGTGAGCTGCAGAAGGTGGAGCTGTCACCATTTCAGCACCTAAACTCCCATCCCTCTTTCAAAAGTTCAGGAAATGTGCCTTGAATAGTAACATTCCTTATCAGGAAAAGTGGGAACTGGCTCCTAAATACTCAGTAGCCTTTTCAAATTCAGCTCTCAGACCGAGACAAAAGTGCCCCCAGGTGTCTGCCCTGATGGGCCCGCAGTGATTCCCAGCTGCTGAACACCAGCTCAGGCTTCTGGCTGCTCCAGAGCAAGGCTGCTTTGGCCAAGGACCCCGAGCTCAGACTGGACCTGAACTCGGGGACATTGAACATCTCTTAGAGCCAGACCCAGCCTGGTAATGAGCTGTTCAGGCCTCGTCCTCCTGGAGCTGCTGTGGCTTTGACCAAAGGATCCCAGCCCGTGCCCAGGGGATGTCTGAGCCGAGCAGCGCGGAGGCAGCCCAAGTGTGCCTCCCAAAGCCGCCGCTGGGGAGAAGCATCTCCCCGGGATGCGCAGGGCACCTGCAAGCTGGGCTCGGTGCTCTGACCAGCTCCCACCCACCGCTGCTCTGTGGGCAAGAAACCACCCACGAAGGGCTCCTGCTCCAGGTTTCATCTCTGCCACACCAACGCTGCGTGCAGACAGATCCATAAACGCCTAGAAAACACCACCTTCCGATTTCCAACGTGTTTGAAATAAAAGCAACAGGATCAAGATTTGGTCCTGGGTTTCCATCCTGACTTTTCTCCCTCACTCACCTGAGATTTTGCCACACAGATCTGTTTTGTTTCCAAGGCTCGCTGCCTTTTCAGCAGGTGAAATGATCCAATAATTATCCTTAGCTTTTCTACATGCCCAGAAAGAAATTGATCATGAAATTACAACTTTTGAGAAGGAGCAGACAGGAGCTGCTTTGTGCATGCACTGCACAAGGAAGAACCTGCTCAGAGCCTCAGCCTGGCAAAAACTCACCCTTTCTTATGCTCTGTCTACTCAAGAGAGCTCATGAACCACCTCAGGAGTTGGTTTAACCCCTCAGGTAATCTCTAAAGCAGTTGTAATTAAAAATCTGCCTGGAACTGAACAAATCAGCATCAATCCTTCAGACTCTGCGGGAGAACAGGACTCCTCTACAGCTTGATAATTTGAAGATGGCTGATACAGAAAAGTCACAAAGTTGAATAGATTGTCTGTTCAACGTTGCATATTTTTAATTTACCCTGCCTTGTTTGTGGCTAAAATCTTCACAGTGCTGAGCCACCTAAGCTGCAGCATTATTCACATGCACAATTGGAACAAAGCAGCAAACAGTTCAAATTAATTCTGGATAAAGCCAGAACAAATTGTATCATTTGCAATGCAAATGTGATTTCAAGCTTCATTAACATCTTCTTTAGGGTCTGGTGCCTCAGCAGTAGGATAGAGTGATGCTTCCCCAGCTCCAAGACATGTGCCAAGCACCCTGCCACCCCTTAGTCCCTTCTGCCAGGGAAGGAAACAGGAACACAAGCAATGAAAGCCACCAGTGGTAACAGAACTTGCTTTGCTCCAGTTTGAAAGGTTAACTTTCATTTTAGTGGAGTCAATTCCTGGTGCACCCAAACATTGCCATTTCTTCTGCCTTTGCTTAAATAACTTCAGATCACAGCAGTGAACGGGGATGAAAATGGGAATTAATTTCCTCAAAAACAACCAGACCCCCATGAGCTTCCTTTTACTCTCAGGACTGAAAATGAAATCAGATTGTGAGATAAAACCTTTCTACAAATGGAAATGTAGATAAGAGCTCCAGGATTTGGCTGTTCTGCTTCCTCCTGTGCATCCCTGGTGCTTCCAGCAGGATCCAACTCCTGCTCCATCGTGTTGGAGAGCAGCAGGGAACAGGGGGCTATGGAACACCCAAATTCTATGGCAGGGTCACCAGGACAGGTCCAGCCCTCTCAGAGCACACAGGTGGCTCCGTGGGAGGTCACTGCTGGCTGTGTGATGTTTAATACCAAGTAATTACATGTAATGGCAGATATGGGAACAAACACTGATGGATGGTTTGGAAACACAGCATTAGAGAGATTTAAAGGCTGCTTGCAGAGGAAACTCCACTGGTTGGGTTGGTTTGTGGATTCAGGCTGCTGCAATTACACCAGAGCAGCTTTTCACAAGGGTGGCTGATATATAAACTCTGTGTAACAGGGATACTCTCATGCAATTTTTACACTTTTTAAACTTCGTGCACTTTTATTTGCATAACTGGAGAAGACTTCCCTTGCAAGCAAACCCCAGGGGAGGCTGAGTGGGGTCTGGGAGCGCCAGATTTTGATGGAGTGGCCACGAGGGGTCCTGCTCAACTCAAAATGGTCTGAACCTCTCTCAGCTAAATGTGACAAAATGCAAATGAAAACATGCACACAGGCTGGCTACATAGATGCACACGCTAAATTTAGGGAATGCAAATACTCATCTGATTCATCTGCCCAGCGAGTGCCAGTGCAGGGATAAATCAGTTCATTGGCTCAGGCCACAGCAGCCCTGGGTGAGCCCAAACACCGACCGTGCCCAGCCACAGCAGCTGAGCAGGCACCCTGATCCAACCAGGCTCTGCACCGCTGAGACAAAGCTGAGTTCCTGCCGTGTTCTGCCTTCAGCAGACTCTTCCCTGGGCTCACGGCACGCTCTGAAGGTGCGGCCGGGGCTGGAGAGCCCCTCTGGCAGCAGAGAGCTCCGAGCGTCTGTCGGGAGCCGGGCTCTGCCAGCACAGGGGGGCACAGACCCAGCCCTGCTGGCAGTGCCAGGGGACTGGGGGCAGCAGAAGGTGCCCAGCTCAGGCAGAAGGCACCTCCATGGAGGCACCTGCGGCGAGGCTGGAGCACTGCAGTAAAACATTGGTTGCACAGCCCGCCAGGAGCACTGCTGGGAGAACAAAATTCTGAATGGGGAAATAAAACCCGAATTATATGCACAGATAAACATGTGCCTTTTCATGTGTCGGACTTGGAGCAGCAGGGCTGGAGTTCAGCCTCTTTGGGAGCTGATGTGTCCCCTTTAACCATCCACTTTTCCAAAAAGTGACCCACGGTTTGTTTTCTCGCAGAGAAAACTGTCAAAAACCAAGCAGGTTGTGGGGGGATGAGTGGCAGAGCCCGGGGTGCGAGGGTGCTGCGAAGGCACAGCAGTCATTCACTGCTCCCTCCCGGCCCACTTGAAATCCTGCTCTGACAGGTAGAGCAGAACAGCCTTACTCAGCTCCTGTTTTGCTCCTTGAATCATCTCTCTTTATTTTCCTGACAAAAGCAGCTTTTCCCCCTTCTCAGCACTGCAGAACCAGCCCAGGGAGCAGATCCCCCTGCATGCATCACCGAGATGCAGCACAGCTCTCACTGCCAGAAGCTTCTTCTGAAGAATGGCAGATGCAGACAAATAAGAACCAGCTGGGAGAAAAATAAAGTCCTGATGTCTCATCTGAGACTCGACCTTTACCTTCTCCTTTGAGAGGTCTCCTTTAAATCAACACGAGGCCTTCCCAAATGCACACATGCCATTGCTCTAAAAACTTCTGTAATCATATCTTGTGAACAAACATGAGTCATGAACAAAACTCTGAAAGCAAAAAAGGCTTCAAAATTAATCTACGTAATCATCACATTACCCTCAGTGCTGTCTAAATTCTTCCTATAACTCACTTTGGCATTTCACTGATGAAGATAAGGAGCATAGAGAGTCCAAGTGGCCAACCTGCCTCAGGCTGTGGGGAGATTATGGAAGGAGAAAAACCATTACTGAGGGTCAGCTGAAAATGATCCAGTGACCTGAGGGCAGGGAGAGGTGGAGAAAGCAGGAGAAACCGAATCCCTTTTTTTCCCCCCAGAAAATGTTTGAAACTGAAGCATCCAGACCCGTGGGCTGCGGGAGGTTGGGGCTGTGAGGAATCCAAAGTTCTGCCCCTGCCATTTTCCTGTCATTTATTTGTCCGAGGAAGCCCAGGGTCTACAGCCCCCAGAGCTGGTGGTGAGGGGGTGCAAGGCCTGCAGTGAATAGGGGAGAAATCTGAGATTCAGGAGATGCTGCAGCAGCACAGACACCTTGCAGCGCTGTTCTGATAGAAACAAGGTCCCTCATCCATCACTTCTGACTTCCAGAAAGTGTCAATGTGAACACTCTCCAATCTCCACGAAGTCCCATGGAAACAGGTCACCATGTTTTTGTCAGATTATACCAAAAAGGCATTATACATATATTTATTTCCATCTGTTTTATAGCCTTCATCACCATAGTAACTTACCCTCCTGTCAGTGCTGCACGATATCTTCCAGCACCCAGGAGAGGTAAAATACACTTTCCCTTATCAGCACTCGAGGTTACTGCACCGTTTTCTCAAGTGATTGCAGGAGCACATCCTGGCTTGCCAAATCCCCTGCTGCTCGTGGTGCCTGCTGATCACCCGGGCCTGGGGCAGGGAGAGGAAGCTCTCCTCCCACAGGGCATCAGAAATGAGGCTGCACTGGAGCACAGAAAAGAGCACTATTAATCCTTGCATTCAGCTCCCTCTCATGCCAAATCAACTGCTCTGAATATTGGATTCTTTTCTGATGCTTAAACTGAAAACAAAAAAAAAAGGCAAGATAGAGAATATGAGTCCAAAAAGAGGCTGCAGGCACCAGTTGCTGCATGTAATCACTGAAAGCTGTAGCACTGTGAATATATTTCTGATTATGTTTCAGTTTTTCATTATTAAAAATGGGCTGCAGTTGATTCATAGTTTTGCTGCAATCAGCTGAAAGCCAATTACCACCACAGCACAAACCACTTCTGAGGCAGACTCTCAGGCTGCCAGGGAGAAATACCACTCTATTCCCAGAGCACTCCTTCTCCCCAGTGGCAAACAGCTCATTTGTTGGGGAATTTTCTACAAAATTTTGTGCAGAGGAAAACCTGCATCGCCTGGGCTACTCCATGGAGCCGGCTCTTTCCTTCCCAGAGAACCTGGACCCTGCCCATGGCCCTGTATCCCAGCATCACCAGAGCACCCATCCTTCCCCGGCGGGAGGCAGCTTTTCCTGGGCTCCTGCAGAACCACCCACGGCCCTGCCCACACCTCGCTAAGCCAAGTCCTCCTCTCTCCTGCTTTCCTCTCCTCTTTCAGTCAAACCTGTTCTCACAAGCTCACCAATTTTCATTAGAAACACCGTGGGGTAGCAGCAGGGTGGGGAACAACGTTTATATTTTTGCCAGCCATTCAGCAGGAGCAGCAGGAGTAATAATGGCTTGTCACTCTGCCCATCCCTTCTCCCTCCCCTCCCTCCAACCTGTCACTTTGCTTTGGGATTGCCCACGCAAAGAACCAGGAAATTACTTCCATTTTCCCTGAATATTAGACAATTTATCCATGCTTGTACCTTTGGTGGATTCTTCCTACAGAATTACAGCCCAGAGGGTGTTGGTAAAGTTGTAAAAAGAGTGTGGCAAGAATCCACAAATCATGACACCAGTCCTGTGTTCTAGCTCTAATTAGAGGCAATTTGCATCTGCTACATGTTTATATTCATGCCAAAACGCAGCTCAGGTTCAGAGAGAAGATAGATCTGTGCATCAGTTCAAGCTCAGGATGCAGCAGGGGGAAGAGGGAAGAGCAGAGGGGCGTTAGCAGGGAAGGGGCAGGAGAGAAACAGAGCCACACTTTGTGTTCCTGTCCTTCTTCGGAGGTTGTCAGTGAAGTCACATCTCCATTGGCAACATCACAATCGTCTCCACAGCAACAAATGTGATGCTGCAGATCGCTGAAATATCTATTTTTGAAAAGGTAGGAGGAAAACACAAATGTGGAGCATGTAGGGGTTGAACAGCCACACAAGCCTAATGACTATAATGGGAGGTGCACAAAAATACTGAGAGAGGAGCTGAGCAAAATCACTCTCTGAAAATTTCTTCCTGGACCCTTCTTAACATCTCACAGGCAAAGGCAGAAAAGAAGTCCCAGAGGCAGCCAAATTCCCTGTGATCCCCAAGGTATCCCTGTCTCTCTGCCAGATGCTCCTGGTCCCACAAAGCCAGGGGGAGGCAGGGGAAGGAGAGGAGCTGGGAATGAGATCCCTGTGTGACCCTCAGGGTGACAGGGACCAGCTGAGCAAAGGACAAGCCAGGGGTTTACACTGGGTTAAAGTGCAATTACTCCTGAGAAAAAGGACCTTAAAAGGACCTAAAAAGGATTTGCATCCATAAAACATAAAGGGATTAAAGTGGAAGGAAGTTTATTTTCCAAGTCTAATCTAGATGTAGCCAAAGGCTGTTAGCAGCACTGCCCTCAGGTTCCTTCAGCTGTTGCTAAAACTCCTAGGGAGTTTCTGCTATGATTTGTGCCATCCAAGGTTAAAAAACGCCTTCAGCTTAGCAGTTCTTGGAAATGCTTCTGACATTTTGGACAGAACCTCAAAGAACTCTTCAAATGCAAGGGGGTGTGAATCCAGAATCTTTTTGACAGGCCTTGAGCTAAACCTTCCTGCTCAGGTCAGGGCACTGAGCAGCTGAGACCCCATCAGCTTCTCCTCAGCAGAGAGTGGAACGTTTGAGAGGAAAGACCCCTCCTCTGCAGCCTCGGGGAACTGGCCTCGTTCAGAACAGGAGCTGCCGGTGCCACGGGCGCCGGGGAGGCTGCGGGAGCTGGGGCTGTGACAGGATTAATTCTTCATTTCTGAGACAAGTCTCTTCAAGAGCCATTTCCTCGTGAGATGCAGGAGGGCTTCCCTTCAAAGGGGAGGAGGACCCACCCTCTGCTCCTCCGTGCTCCCCTCTGCCATTCCTGGGCTCGGAATTCCGGAGCTCCAGGAGCTCTCAGGGATGCACAGGGTGGGATTGTTGGGGTGCCTGTGCAGGGCCAGGGTTGGATCAATGACCCCTGTGGGTCCCTTCCAACCAGGGCATTCTGTGGTATTTACCAAAGCCCCCAAATGCTTGGAAAATGAGGGTGTGGGGTAAGAACAGACTTGGGCAAATGAACAGACCTGCGATGCCTCCAAATCCCTTCCAGCACATTCCAGCCATCATTGCTGTTCCCTGCCTTTGTGAACTGCCAATTGCAATCAAATTTATGCAAAACAGAACCCTAAGAAGATGAAAAAGTTGTGTTTAAACTTCATATAGGAAGTACAGTGCTGTAAATATTTTTAATTGGTGCTGTGAGTTATGTTTTATGCTGCTTCTGCTGTGCCCTGCATATGGTTTGAGATCAGTAGTTTATCACTGGAGCTGGCTGATGGTTTCCACTGAATGCACACTAACAAGAACCAGGATATGAGAGAACCATAAATAGTGTAGAATAAATGGGAATACTTTTCTCTCCACAAATAATATATCTTTCTTCAAAATGAGTCTCTCTCCTCTGGCATGACAACAGAATTTGATTGTCTTCGGTCTATTTGGAAAAAAACCCCAACCCTCAGAAAATGCCAATTTCTCAAAAAACAGAGTAATGTACCAATTTTTTAAAAGGGATCACCTGGAAACATTTTAGACCCTGGGAGGGCTTTCAGAGAATTTAGGGATTGTGCCACCTCTGCTCTGCTGCCCAGGGGTGTCTGGACCCGGATCTAGACTCCTTCTGTCTCTGGATCAGCCTAGAGGGGTGCCCTCACTCTGGGAAGGTGCCTTTGGCACAGCAGCCAAGCTTTGAAAGGCTTCAGCCTCACCTACAGCACGGCTCAAACATTTTTTATGCCACAGCAAAAATATTTTTTTGGGATGGGAAATCAATTTCCTTCCCAACTCCATTTTTAAAGAGCAAGTCAGAACAAACCCACCTACTGTTTCCTTCATGCTTTTAGAGGCTTCTCTTCCTCTGCATCTTGTAAGAACTGCGATTCAGAGATGAACAAAAAATGAGATGTACCAAGGACTGGCACAGGACTGCTCTGCTCCCTCAGCTGTGCCTGCACGGGGAGAGGAAGGCAGCAGGGAGAGCTAAAGCACCCCGGGCCCCTCACAGAGAGCCCCCAACAGCATTAACCCCTCCCAAACCCGGCCCACAGGCGCTCCAGTGGGTGCCTGGCAGTGCCCCATGCACCCCACAGGGGTGGTCTCTGCACCCAGAGCTGCACATTGCATTTTGGAAAACTTGCAAGCAGGAAAGTGGGGTCACCCCCTCAGTCAGCCCAGGGTGCAAAGAGATTCTCCCTTCCTGACAACAGATATTTAGAGATCTACATCCCTCCTGGCAACATTATTTCATCTCTTATTTTTATATTGATAACAGAACATTAGCATGCACAAGTGCAATTAATATTTTATTATTTTCCTGTCTCATAAAATATAGAAATTTAAATCACCAAGGAATTAGAGGAATGAAAGGAGCATTATGTTTTAGCAGCTACGTGGTGTGGTTTGCACCGTGTAATGGGACATGTTTAATGCAGTTTTATGCAGCAGCCTTTCATCATTTACATTTGCCTCTGGCTTCATAAACGGTGCCATCCTGTTTAGGTCTGTTACAGTGGGATGTAAACGCTTCCCAGGCAGCATCCCCATGAATCACACCTGGAACATGGAAATTGGCAATCTGCATTTCCATACATCACTTCCTTGCTTCTGCCTCTCAGCCTTCAGGTTTAGGGTTTGATTTAGGAGTGTGCCAAGTGCCTCCATGAGAATGGCCAGGCAGGACAGCAGAGTGGGAGCTGCTGGGAGGTTTCAGCCTCGCTCTTGGGCCAGGAGCCATCGTGCTGGGGAGCACACAGGGGCTCTGACACCTATCCTGCTGTTACTAGAACATCTAGAGTGTCTTTCTCTAAAGATAATGAAGTCAAAGACTCCAACAGAGCTGGGAACTCACCCGCAGCGTTCCAGGGACCTTGAGCATGGACAGCAGCAAACAGCAGAGCTCCTGGACATGGCTCAGCTGGGAGGTCACAATTCCCAGGGAACCCTTCCCTCTGGGCAGGACCCTCCAGGGCTGAGGAACCCCCCAAAGAGCCACATTTGAACGTCCATCAGAGCAGTTTCTCCTGGAGACGAGCAGGAGCTCAGCCCACGCTCAGCTCTGTTGACTCAATGTGTATTTTTAAGTGTATTTTTAAGTCTACAACCCCAGGAAGATTTCGCAAGACAGGAATTTGCTGTACATATTAGGAAGCTGTCAAGGAACAGCCACCTTCACACAGCAGCTGCCCTTTGGGACGGCGGGGCTGTGGGAAGTGGCAGAGCTGGGAGCAGGGAGCGGGGAAATGCTGTGTGGCCCTTTCCTGGCCCTTCCAGGGCCACTGTCCCAGGGGTGTCCAGCACAGGCACCCAGATTTGGTGCCCAGCAGCTGAGGCTCAGGGACAGCCAGGAAAGAGCCTGGAGCTCCCCAGCCCCAAGGCCTGGAAGGGAGGGAGGTGTTGGGGAAGCTCCACGAGGAACAGGCAGGGCCAGGGCTCTTCCCCGGGGCACCACTAAGCACCGCTGGTGGGGCAGTGAGGACCAAACAAACACTGCTTTTCCCAGCCTACGAGTGAGGACAGTATGTCTGCACACATTTCTGTGCCCCACTTTGGCTTCTCTGCTTCTTCAAACCACGAGGGGTTTAAAGGATCACCAGCAGCTTTGGGCCCACCTGGAATCTGTGCAGCTCCAGGTGCTCTGTGGGACCCCTGAGCAGCATCTCAGTGCTCAGGCACAAATCACACCCAGGCAGTGCTGCTCCAGCGGGGAACAGGACACTGACCTGCCCACAGCAAGCCAGCGACAGCCACAAATGGAGACAGATGCCTTGAAAACCTCTGTTTTCCACCGTAAACATGAATTCAAGAGCACGCAGGGAGTATTAGGTTTAGTATCCAATAAAACAAGAATAAACTTTGTGGGGATTTCTTTAAAAATCACGTTTCACAGGCATTTTTATGCAGGCAGAGTTTCTGCTGTACAGAGGTTCACTTTAAGAGATTGCAAGTACAGAGATCTCTGATCTCTTTCATCTTTTTTCATTAAAAATCAGCAGTTGTGCAGGGTTGAAAGTTCTCCAAGATTTTATTAAATTGGGCAATGCCAGAGGAGAAATAACAAATAATGTTCACAAGGATAAAGTTTTGCTCTCATTATAAACTTCACACTCTCCTTTCAGTGCTGGGTTTTCATTCTGCCCCTCTGGCACTTTCTGGCTCCTGTTCATTTTGCTGTTCTTAGTCTTAATTTAAATCTAGATGCAGTGCAATCTTTGTTACGCCATATCATATACAAATCTTGTTTGGGACTTGATTTTTTTTTAATAGGCATGCCGAGGCATGGCTGTCATTAAATCTACCCAAAATGTTCTTCATACTTAAATAACAGAGTTACGAAGTCAGCATAATGGTAGCAAAAGAGGGTGAGAGGGAGGAAGAAAAAAAAGGAAATTAAACAGGTAATAAAAGAGATTTTCAGATGAGATTTGGAATCAAAAGCAGTGCCAGGAAGGCATTTCAATGGAAGGGAACTACCCCATGTGTTAGTCACTGCAGAGGAGGAGGTTCTGGTGTAAATCATACAACGGAGTAGAGGTGTGCAGGCAAATAATCCCAGGCTCCACAGAAAAGCAGCAGGGCCAGGGTAGTTTGGGGAGGAAAGAAGAGCCTAGAGAAGGATGTGGCTGCGTTCCTGTGGCAGGTCCATAATGGAAGAGGCACGGGAAGCGTGTGGAGAAAGGCCTGAGTTCTCAATCAGGCACCAAAACTCACGGGCAGTGTCCTTAGATAGAACTGAATCTCCATCCAGGACGTTATGGAGATGGACATTTAGGACAGGGGGATGTTCAGACTCTGAGCACTCCCGGCCAAGGAAAGGAAAGAAGTCAAGAATGGCAGCGAGAAATGGGCAGACATAAAACTGTGCTTTTAGTCCAGCCACCCTCTGAAGGAGATTGCTCTCAGCAGCTGCAGGGATGGCTTCCATCCACAGCAAAGCTCATTTCATCCCAAACAGTTATAAAAGATAAACCCCAGCTGCAGTATCAACACAGGCACAGCTTCTCAGGGTATGAGAGGGAGGAGCCCAGAGAAAAGATGGTACTTGTGCAACACTCCTGCAATCACTGCAGTTAATCCCTGAGCCCCTTCATCAAAACTCATCAAGAAAACAGATTGATGAAATCAGAAGAAATACTGCCTGAGTAACTCTTGAGACAGGCTCAGAGATTTTGCAGCATTATTAAAAATGATGGGCAAATCCTGATCATTTTCTAATAATATCAGGTATAATAACCCACGTGGTTTTAGTCCTTACAAAAAACAACTTTTCAGCACTTGTGGGATTAAAAATTTCATACAATGGAAGAAGAAAATGGACACTGGCCCTACACAGAGCAGAATTCTCCTAGGAACAAACTTTCTTATGGAGTTTTATGAGTTTTCTGCTTCCAGATGCATTGGGAGCACAGGTTTTTCTACGGTAAGAGAACCTCCACTTCCAGCCTGGGTAGGAACCAGGATTTACAGAGAAATGTGGAAATAATTAAAGTAGGGGAAAAAGCTACTCATGTTTTAATTTCATGCTTAGGTTCATTCAGAGTTTAAGATGAAGGGATGAGTCACCAGTTCTTATTTTACTCAAACCAAGCCCCTGGAGAGTGTTAGATTACACCGAGTTACAGCCTGTGCTCTGGCAAGAACCAGTCTGGGATATTGGCTGCCATTTTTCTGATCCCTCATCTTTGAGATTTAGCCCAAAATGCAGCAGCCCCAAGCAGAGGCTGAGCCAGACTCAGCCCCTGCCAGTCATACCCTGCCCAGAGAATGGGCTCCAGAGGCTCCCAGCTCTGTCTGGGACATGCAGGGCTGAGCAGGGCTGCTCACAGAGCTCAGCCTTCAGGGTTATTGGTTGTGACAACCTGTAGGAAGCACGTCCAGCAGCACTTGATGGGAAAAGAAAGAGCTGCTTGTCTGCCTCACCAGGGCCCTTCCCCTCCCCTGGTGATGCCGGGGCCTCGGGGGAAACAGAAAACTGCTGGATGTTGCTTATAACAGGATTAACCACAACTTCTGAAGTTCAGAGAGTGACCTTTCCTAAAATCCATGATTTTCTGACAAAAGCACTTGTAAATGAGTAGGGGCTTGGCTGTGTTTAAAGGTTTTGGTCAGGGGGGACATTGGCCTTTTCCCTCGCTCTGCCTCAGCAGCTGCATCAGAGACACTTCCCCAGCGCTGGGAATGAGCTCTGCTCCTGTGCACAGACTCCTGCGAGCCTCATCTCTTTTCCTTTCATATGCTCCTTCAGAGGGTTGTTTTTAAAATGCAGTGCAACCTGGGATCAGAAAGCAGGAAAACAAAGCCAAAGTCCCCACTTTCAGTACCTTTCATAGCCCAGTCAGAGCTTGTGACTGTCCTTTAAGAATGTGACTGGTTTTAAACCATTGCCCTCAACAAACAGCCCCCTGATGGTGGTGTGAGACCTTGTACCTCTCTGACCTCTTCAGACTTCCAGAGCCTTTATTCCTTATGTTTTAGGAATTATAAATTATACATGGCATAGACTCCATGCTTGATTTGTCTCTAACTTTGGTTAAAAAAGGAATGGTCTGACTCAGTGCCTTGGCCAAGTCACTCCCTCCTCACAATAAAGTGAAGGCTTAAAAATCATGGCCTGTTTATTTAACCAAGTTAGGGGAAGCAGAGGAACAGCAAAAAAAGAAGAAGCTGAGAAAGAATGAAGAAGCATTAAAAAAAAAAGACTCACACCTCGATTGTGGCTTTGCCAGCTCAGAAAGCAGCTGGTCTGTGCGTGCCCTGATCCCTGGCCTTGTTAAAAGCAATGTCACCCCTGCTGCCTGCCTGTGCTGCGGGGAGGGAATCCCAGCACCTCCTCCTCGTGCTCCCCTCTCGCTCCGCAGCACAGACAGCCCACAGCATCAGTGGGCAGCGACAACCGGGCTCTAATTACCCACCCCTGCACGAAAAGCGCAGAGCTGATCCCGCAGCATTGCTCTTCCCGTGGAGCCCGTTTATGAGATTCCTAAATGCCTTTTGAAACAAAGCTCTGAGGACAGCTCCACTGATTACAAGAAACTACCCACTTTGAGGGGTAATTTGTGGTGGCTTTTGGGGAGGACTTGTGCTCTCTGTTGTGCTCCTGAGTCTTTTGAAGCTTCTGTTGAATAAGAATTTCAAATAATCCCTAGCAGAAGCACAGCCCTCTCAGCCCACATGAAAGCTCGCAATTACACAGCTGCAGACAACATGAAAAGCCTTTAAAAAATGGCACATCCACTCCGACACCACCTCTGCCTTTCCCGGTGTCACTCCAGGGGCCGTTCGCAAGGCTCGGCTCCCGCAGGGGCAGAGCCAGGGAATGCCGAGGGAGCCGGGAGTGATGGCCGGGACCAGGCGAGGGTGGCCGGGCTGCCCCTGCCCCAGCACCGCCTCCTGAGCTCCCTTCCCTTCCCGCAGAAATCCAATTACCAGAGCCAGAGCGGCGGGGGCCCCCAGAGCCGCGTTCGTGCTCTCGCAGCCCGGATCCGCGCGGCTCCCGTTAATTACCGCTCGTGATTAGCATTTACATCGGGCACAACTTGATTACACCTTTGTTCCAGCACCAGGGGCCGCGTAATTCCCCGCTTCTGTGGCACGGAGCGGGATAGCAACGCCCACTGAGCTGGACGAGATAATTCGGGGGCACTGTGGCGCTTGTGTCAGATGTGACAGATGACTCTGCTTGCCCTGTGCCGTCCCTTTTTCCAGCAGTACGAAAAGCATCCAAGAAATTCGTGTTTCACTTGTTTTTTTCCTTTCTCTCTTTTCCCCACTTCTCCCAGCTAGACATTCACATTCCCTCCTCCTTCCCAGTGTGTTCACACATGAAATAGTCCCGTGATGTCTTCCCCACCCCAGCTTGCCATTCAGCAGAGAATCTGCCTCTGCCTCTCCAGTTTAAAATCAGAAGCACAATAAAACAGGAATTCATTTTAATGTTTCCTAAATGTTCTTGCCACTATTTTTGAGGCCATAGAATCATAGAATGGTTGGGGTTCAAAGGGACCTTTAGGATCATGTACTTCCAGGCCCCAAATATCTTCTTTCCCTGTGTTTTTCCACTTGACTGAGAGGCTTTAAGTTGTTTAATTCTTCAGTGCTGGACAGAGCTTTACCCTTAAACAGCAGAGTATTTTCTTCTGCTCAGCTTGAAAGGATAGTTTTAACTGATTAACTCAGACATGCTCCAGAAAGAGGGTTTTTAAATTCAATTTTTACATGAACATCGTGTTCACATTAGAAGCATCAATAATGGGGGAAAAAAGGGATGATTTCTCAATAATTATTAAAAAGACCAGAATTTCAATTAAATTCATGACCAGTAACAGGAAGGGTAAGAGAATCCAATTACAGCAACTCTTGCTTCCATCAGATGCTCCGTGGGGATAAAAATTACCACATGTGAGTAGAAATTGCAATCTGAGATCCCACATGAGGATGTTGGCTCTGAGCTGCAGCAAGCAGCTTTGATTTTCTGCCCCTTTCCGTGACAAGCAATGTGCGTCCCCCCCCAACTCACACAAAATCAGTATTTATCAACAAGGGCTCCTTTGGGTTAAGAGATACCAAGAAGCCATTACAAGCATTTAGTTCTCCATCCTCTCAGCCTGCATTAGATATCTGTGAATCTGCCACCAGCTCAGCTAGATCGTGCTAAGTGGCAGCAGAATTGTGCCAGCCACTCTATAAATGGAATTTTCAAGACAGAAAAAAAAAAAAAAACCCATGAAATGAACCAAACCAAAACAACAACTAAATCTGTGCTGGTTAATAGGATGAGAGATGGAGAAAACTCTTGACTGTCAGAACAACGGATGTTGTTGTGGGGAGAAAAATGATGGCTGTGCCCAGTGTCCTCCCTCAGGCCCAAAAACAAAGAAGAAAATAAATATTCCCCTTTCATATCTGTCTCATTGTGGGGAAATCGTCTCAGTGCCACAATTTGGGAGTGACATCTGAGTTGCAAGCTGAGCCCCTCGCAGAGGGGAGCGCACACAGCACCGAGCAATCCCGGCTGTGCAGTGACATTTACCTTAATATCCTGCCCAGGCAAGCAGGAAAGGCCAAACTGGAGGAACTACAAAATGAAAGGGGCGAAGTTTAAGAGGTTGCAGCTTGAGAATCAGCTGCAATGTGAATTTTTAAGGCCAGTTTTCTGCAGCTCGCACCTTCGCGCTGTCACCTACGCTTCTCTGCCTTGGTAAACTCCAACCCTTGCAGACACAAGAGCCCTTGGAAAAAACTCTTCGGGGCTCAAATATCTGAGCTGGGACTCATCATCACCCAACTGGGCTACTCTGCTTCCTTTGCTGGTGTTCCCCACTCCGAGACCTGGAGGAGAAGGGTGACCTGGCCTGCAGATGCTGCCACGAGCGGGTCAGGGCCGTTTGTCCCAGCCCTCGCAGGCCACCTCCCCTGTGGGGTTCGGGTGACCCAGCTTCCATCCAGCCTCAGCAGGGCAGCTAGGAGCCCCCAGCACCCCACACATCACACAGCTACACGGACAGGCAGGGCTGGTGCTGCTGCTCTGCACCATCTGGGAGGTTCCACACCAGGCGACAGCCAAGACTGATCCCATTTTCTGAGGTATTTAAAGTCCCACTGTTCAACTCCCAGGTGCTAAAATAGCATCACTATTAAAGCCTAAATGCTGGAACACTGAGAATAACCTTTTTCTGCAGGAAAACATAGAGGAATATTAACTAGACAGAACTGGTTCACTCTGGAATTTTACCACGATGAGATTGACGCTCCGTGCAAAAACAGCCCCCCTCCCCTCACAGAGATTTCACCTGCAAGGGCCACACTGGATTTCCTGTACAGAGATAACAGACACACTCTTGAAATGGCACCTTTTGGATGTTACATTTCCAATATGACAGAAACTTTAATTCACCCTTTATTCATAAAAATGTCCAGCAACTTTCTGAGAATGCGGCTACCCTGAAATAATGGTGTCATTATACTCATATTTAATTTATGATGAAAGCCAAAAAAGCCACTTTTACTCCTTGAATTCCCAGTACTTCTATGACTTGCTGTAAGCCAGGCTGCAGAGAGACAGGGGTTGTTTTTCTGTTTCAGAAAGTAACATAATCAACCAACTAAACTCCAGTATTAAATCTCATCCAGCCTGTGACAGCAGTGACACATCTCAGCACTGACTGGAAAACAAAAGCCATCGACCACAAAAAACAAAAGCCATGTTTTCTAAAAAAAGGAAATATTTGTTTCTTAATAAGAACAGGTCATTTTGTAGAAAAGACTAGGAGAAAATTATTAATTTTGTTTGACCCCAAATGACCCCCTGCAGCTGCAACAAGACCTCAGTGGAATTTAAAACATCAGGCAGAGCCTTTTACCTCCAGCCCAGTGGAAGTAACTGAGCACAAGCAACACAAACAGAGATGCTCAGATGTTCCTGTCCTCACTTTAACTCAGCACACACTGTCAGAGGGAGAACATGCTTTTGGAAATGGTGGGGGGTTTCCCAAGGACAAACACACTTCAAAGGAAAACATCTAGTGCCTTTTTTTTTCAGTGTTAAAATGGATTTTTAGACAAATAATGGCACTGCACAATTACTGTCCTCATTTTCTCCTAGAGGTTCTCCCACTGCTGCTAGGGCTCGGGAAATAAATAGCTGGAGAAAGGAGTCACAAATCAGCAGTGGAAGGAAAGGGAGATAGCAAAAAACTATTACCTGACAGCAGATAGCTACAGAGCTCAGCATTTTTATCAGTGCTTGAGTAATGGAACTTCCAAACTGGGCACAGCAGGGAGGGAAGCAGGTCAAGGCCAAACACTGGCACTGAAAAGGATGCTGTGACAAACCACGGAGCTGCCAGACACTCATGGCCCCCAGACACTCAGAAATGCCTGGCTGGGGCACCTTGCTGCTCTCAGTGTCACACTGCACCCAGGGCCTGGCCAAAATTCAGAGAAACCAAACCAAAATCCTTGTTGTGATTTGACATACAAAACACACATCCAGGTTTTAGTCTCTGCTCCAAGAACTGGCAACACTTGCAGTTATTAAGTGCCTGGTTGATTTTATGCAGAATATCAACCCTGACCATCAGAGGAGCAAGCCCAGGGGTGACAGTGATGGGACAGCTCCCCAGGAGCCTGGGGACCACTGACAGAGGCAGTACAAGGCAGCTGTGGGCCAGGAGGGCACGTTTTGGCATGTGAGAAAGAGTATTTTCTATTCTTAAACCACATCAATCCAAGTGCTGTGATAGCACTGCTAAAGAACCTCTTACCCACCACTATTCCCCTCCTGGGCTCTCCATCCCTAAATTGGTGTGACTGGGGAGTTTAGGATGCTTCTGAAATGCTTTGATTGTCTTCGGTTTTCCATTTTCTTCCCTCACGCAGCTCTTCACTCTTACTGAGTCAATAGAATAATGAGGATGCTGTTCTTAGGTTTAAAGCTGAGTAAGTGACATTTCTATCCATTATTTATTTGCCTTGAAATTCTCATGAATACCACCAGTGATAATCACCTAATTTCTATCAATTTATTTCTAGATCACCATCACACACGAAGTGTACTGCAGGTAGCAGCTCAATCCAATATTTATGAAGTGATTTTTCTTTCAATGAATACAGAGAGCCTCAGCGTGGTTACAACTGCAGCTGTTCTTTGAAATTCCAGGCTGGGGACACACTGAATAGAAACAGAGCTCAGCTTGCTGGCACTCACACAATTGCTGGGAAACGTCAGAACCCTCCGAGAGAGCTGCGGTGGATGCGTTCACGTTGTGCTACACGGAGTTAGCTCTACATAAAGGTTACTCCCTCTGCTAAGTTCTGCTGTTCTGGTGAGCAGCACCAAGCATTGCTGAGGGCCCTGTGACCTCTCTGACGGCCCCAGGCAGAGATTTCGGAGGTGGCTGCAAAGAGCTGGAGCAGCCTGTGCTGGTGGTGACAAACCACAGTGTCCCACCTCTGATGGGACCAGACCCTGCTGGGGAGCTTTGCTGTGGGCACCCATGGGGCACTTCCCTGCTGCCCCCAAAACACTGCAGGCACAGGGCGCTCATCCACAGCACTGCCACAAAAGCCCAGGGAACCCCTGCAATTCAGGGCTGTTAAAGCTTCCAGTAAAAATTAGGAAGACAGGGTTGTCCAGGCTGGATTTCTATCCTGGATAACTCCACCACATTCAGCAAGTTTTAGCCATAGAACTTCATGGCCTTCATGTTGTTTTTTTCACAGGACTTTGTTACAGGTCATGGAACAACCACACACAATTTGGGATGTCCTGGTAAAATACAGGGCAGTAACTATGACTGACACTCTAGACTGCAGTTACTGATAAAGGATGATAATGAATGAATAAAATACAACTCTTTTGTACAGATAACATGGGGAAAAATGGTGCAAAGCCAAATGAAAAGCAGCATTTAATGACTGCCATGACAACAAGCTATACATTTTGCTCAAACCAAAGACAAGCAATTGCATATGACTGCAGATTGAAAACCAAACTCTATTTCTCACTACAGCCTCTGCCAATTCCATGGGTCTGTAAGAGCCATATTTTTTTCCACATTTTAAGAATCATCACAGATTTCTGTAGGAGGCTGGAGGTCACAGTGCACCTCCCTATCCTGGCTCCTGATAGACAGAAACCTCAAAGCCTTTCGGTTCCAAGCAGGGGCCAAAGCCAAGACCTTTGAAATCTGCCAGATTTCTCGGGGTGTTTTGACTTGCAGCCTTTGATACCAACATCATTCATGATTCAACAGCACCATCCATCCAAACCCCACGATTTTCATCTTCTGAAGCTGCACAGCCAAAAGAATCTTGTTAAGAAAAGTGACTAAAGGATTTCAGGGCAGCTCACACCGAAATTGTGCGAGAGGATTTATGAGGTTTTAGTGCCATCTAATTTGAGCTCACCCTCAGAGGTGAAGCAAAGGCTGATGTGTCTCTGAGTGCCAGCAGCTCTCCCCTACAATACATCTGCCCTCTCCCTGTCCCAGCTACTCCCTGAGCCATTGCCCAGCAGCAATCTGCAGCAGGCCCAGGCAGTTGTGAGTTATTTTCCTCGGAATCTGACAAACTTCACTCTGACTCAGCCTGATCTCCATTCCAAAATAGGGAAGAGGAAAGCAGCCAAGCTGAGGAGAGGAGAAGTAGGAAAGGGAGGAGCAGGCAGTTGATCTGTTTTTAGAAAGAAGAGCAAAAGGAAGCTCAGATATCCCTGAATCCCAAGCAGAAACAGTATTCCAGTTTTGATCTTTTCTTCCCCATTGAATTCCTCACACAGGCCTTGGGATCAGAGTGGAGCAGAAAGAATGGGCACAGCATTCCACTGGCGTGGATGCAGAACTAGTGGGTAATTACACTAAAGATGTTTTTGGCACACACAGCCACCACCCCTGAAGAGGATGATCAGAAATCCTGGCAAATGGCAGAGGAAAAGATCTAAAGGGGAAAATTTCACACTAAGGATGCCCCAGCCTGTGTCAGGATCAGATGGAAGAGACACTGTAGTCTTTATTTGATCATTTGCTCTTTTCTCTCCCCCTCTGAGCACATTACAAGAGTAAATCCTCCCTCCCTCAGAGTCATTTGTAGAAGAAAATCTCCGTGCCAGCTCTGCAGTCCCTCAGCATCAAAACCTGAGACTGCTGTGAGCTGGCTCTCGGACTGGCAGGAATCTGGGATCTATTAGCAAGAGAAATTAACTAGAAAATATCCGTAATAAGCACATGACCGAAAATAACACATCAAAATGAGAATCCATCCATGCCCACAGGAAGGCAGCCATGAAACACGGTGTGTGCTCCTCGAAAACCCCGCAGCAGGCACAGGGCTCGCTCCCCAGAGCTCTGCATTAAGGGAACATCAGGGAAACAGAGCAAAGGTTTGGAGTTTGGCTCTTGTTTCATGCCCACCACTTGCTCCCCCTGTGCCTGCACAGACAGCAACCAGGCCCTATACAAAATCCTTTAATGACTCAAAACACATTTTTCTTGTCTAAATGCCAGAGCTGCTGCTCATGTTCAGCACTTGTTTCCTTAGGACCAGCTCTTCCAGGGACCAGGTGCCCTCAGCCTTTCCAGGGCTGTTTCATTGCATAAAAGGGGCATGGAAAAGTCTCCCTTGTCCCCTTTCTCCTTGTGGGACCACAGGAAGTGTTTGTGAGGCAGCTGAGAGCTTCCTCTCCAGGGAAAGCTACTCCCTATACAAATCCACCTGTGTAGGTCTGGTGGTCCCAGGGCCAGCAGCTGAGTGGGTGGGATTGGATTTGGGATCAGCGCTTTCCAGAAGGATGGGTGGTAGAAAACCACTGGACAGAGGAAGGGAAAATGAAGAAAGGACTATCAGAGGAAAATCCCTGGGCAGAGCACGGAGTCAGGAAGGCAATATTGAGATAAAGAGAGGAACATCAGTGCAGACCTTGGAATTGGTGGTGGAAGTTGAGACCATGGTCAGGCGCTGGAGACGGATCTCAGGAGAGCACAAAAAATTACATTTCCTACTCCTCAAGTGTGTAAATACAAATAAGCCCCACTCAAACACAGCTCATGCCCAAAGGCCCCAAACTCTGCTGAACACCAGAGCTTGACCCCAGCATTCGCCACGGCCACAGGGGATGTGGGAGAGCAGGGGGGCACACGGGGAGGGCAGCCCCATCCCTACACTGCCCCACAAACCACTCCCTGCAGGCCTGTTGCCATAACAACCGCAAGAAATGGCCATAAATAGAATCTCTCCTGCCAGCAGGGCACCTCACTGGCGGGGATTTAGCTCCAGCTCCTTCCAGTGCCCCTGCTCCTGGCGCGTACAGACACGCGAGCGTGCGGCCAGAACACGCACAAGTGGGCACAGGCATTCACAGGAGCTGCAGGCAGAGCCCCAGAGCTCGGTGACCACCCCAGCCGTGAGAATGGCCCCTCTGAGCTCTGCGGTCCCAGATGCTCTGCTTCTCCTCTCTGCTGGGGAAGGCACTTGTTCAAGGGCTTGTTTAAGGTCTGTGGCCTCGGAGCCCTGCGCAGTCCTGCCAACCCTGTCCAGAGAGAAGCCACCAAAGCTTCTGGTGCCCCTCTTGTTCAAGTAGCAAAAGAGATAAAGGGCCCGCTTATTTGAAAAGAATGTCAGAAAAAGGATGGAACTGCCCAGATAAGAAAGCAATTTTCTGCAGGAAAGAAGCAGGGGATTCTTGACAGTGCTTGCAGATCCCAGAGCCAAACAGAATGGCTCTTTCTCAGACTGCTGTGCGATGCAAGAGACCTTTACCACGTCCTTGTGGTGAATATCTGCATCTTAAACCTCCAGTGACAACTCAGGTTTAGTCAAAAAGACATTTGTTACAGAAACAACGTTACTTTATTTCTCCTCTTGCGCTTCTCCCTCGGCACAGCAGCGAGGGACTGCTGAGCTGCCCTCCCCCGTAACTGCAGCAGCTACACCCTGTCACTGCTGCTGGAAGGAACCAGCCCTGGCACTCAGCCGCTCCCCGCACGATGGCAGGGACTGTTCTCCAGCACTCCACCCTGCCAGCACTGCTGGCACCCCGGTGCCCCGGGCAGGGCAGCGGCACCAGCACGGCTCCCTCACCTGCGCCCCACGCACACCCCCGAGGCTGCACAGCAGCCCCACCAGCCCCGAGGGCTTATGTGTAATGAATGCACACCGAGGTGTAAAATACACACCGAGGTGTAAAATACACACCAAGGTGTAAAATACACTCTGAGGCGTGTAACAGACCCCATCCCCGGCGCTCCCAAGCCAAAACCAAAGTCACAGCACAAAGCTCTGTGTGCCCTCCAGGTACCCCCAGCCTGCCCAGCCCGCACCCCTGAGCGAGGGAAGCTGCAGGTGCAGGACATTGCAGCTCTGGGACCAGGAACACTGGTGAAAGGATGGCCTTGGCTTTCACAATCACAGCACTGGCAATCAAATCCATCTGTGCAGAAAGCTCAGGGGAAAATGGATAAGCGAGTGAAAACTTAGAGCTGTGCAGGCTCAGCTCGAGCTCAGGGCTCTCCTGCCGGGCTCCTCTCTGGTCTGGGGCTGTCCGAGGGCTCTGAGGTTAAAAAGCAGGGAAAACTCTCGGGGTTCACTTCATCTTCCTGGCTGTTGGAAATTACCTCAGCAGGTGAAGGAGAGCAGTGCCCTCAGTGCCCTTCCTCCCCAGCTGCCTCACCAGAGTAAAAGCACCCCTCGGACAGCACAGCCCTCCCTCACTGGGGCTACTGGGGAGGGCCACGAGTGTCACAACCCCAGGACATGGGGAAACTGAGGCACGGGGCCCTGGCACGTCCGAACTAAGGTCACCCAGTGCCAAAGTCAGAATTCCCGAGGTTTACTGACCACAGCACTGCTCTGCCTGCTGGTCCCATTTCTCACCAGCAAACCCCGTATCCTAACTGGGATTGGAATGATCCCTGCCATGACCAAGAACTCTCTCACCTGCACCAGATACTACAGAGAGAAATGCAGATAATAAAAAAGCTTCCCAAGGACCCAGTTATGTCCCTAATATTTACTCCTGGACTCCTGCAGCTGCTTTAATCCTACTGATGCTGGGCTAAACTTCAAAATAAACAACACAGTGCATTTCCCACCACGATTAAATGTAATTAATGGGTACAATTAGTCAGCCAAAGATAAAATCCTCTGGCAGAAAGTCCATAGCAATGCAAATTTTAGTCTAGTTTTTGAAAGTATTTTATTCACTTGGCACCTTTGACTTTGTTTTTCATTCATCATAATCCTTTTATCCCCTGAAATCTATATTGATTCCATTTCAAACTCTGCTCTTAATCTCATTTAATACATGTAGATGTTAGACCATTTCATATTCCAGTTGCCTGGGAAGTTGACAAAACCAGCTTTTTATAATCTCAATTTTTGTTTAAATATTTTTCAAATTCTGTTTTCAGCACCCTCACTCCTCTGGTTTTCTTTATCTGAGCCTAAATAAATGCGTATCATGACAAACACCTGTGATTGTAGGGCAGTAAATACTCAAATTCCACCTGCAAAGAGCTGATTCCCAGATTTGTGTGTCTGATGTGGGAGCTCTCAGCCTCCAAGTGAGGGTACAACATTGGCACATGATGAGGCACCTCATTAGTGTGCCCAGTTCCTCTGCATGAATGGCTTTTTATTTTTTACCCACAGCAACACCACTTGTGCATTCAGTGCCATTAACTCCTCTTGTCCATTAGGCCAGGAATTATGTGAATGTTTTGCTGAAAAATGGCAGGATAAAAACCAGAGTACAGGTATGTGAGCAAGGAAGACTGATCTGAAAAAGCTGAACCCTCATTCTTCAAGCAGCTGCAAGTTCCATTGATGCTTAAAGCCAACTGAAGTCAAGCATGTAAAGCAACAGCAAAATCACTTCTCTATATATTCAAGAGATTTTCATCCCAAGGGTTGCTGGAGAGCTTTTCCTAGATACATAATGAGAGATAAATCAATAGATCGCCAAAGAGAGAATGCTTCTGTGCTGGAATTTGATACATTTCTGTAAGAGAAACTTTGAAAGGATGGGCAAGAATATGCTGTGCATTAAAATTGCAATGAAATACTGTGCTGGGACATAGGGTGGGTATCACGGGTCTTTCAAAAGGCACTTGGCGTTGCCACGAGATCCTGGTAAGGCCTAGATTAAAATAAAACATCAGCTTTGAACAGCTACAGGGGCTCATTAGCAGAGCCCCAGGTTCTCTGGTTACTGGGGTCACCGACCCTTGAGGGCACAGCCTCCACCCCCTGCTCTCCTCACCCACAGAAACCCTCCCCTGGGGCACAGGAGAGAGAAAAACTCAGCTGGGAGCTGTCTTGGGTGGAAAATGGGTAAATAATGGAAAGCAGTGTTCTCCCTCTTCATACAATGACATTTTTGTTACTGGATAATCCTTAAGTTCTTCAAAATGGAAGTTTGCACCTGAGGGCCAAAGCAGGACCCGACCAGCAAATTCTGAGTGCAGCAGGTCCCAGGGACCATTTTGGTGGAATGCATTTCCCCCCAGTGCTCTCATAAGGAGTAAGAAGCTTCAAGAAAAGGCCTCCTCAAAATAATATGGTCCAAACTTGCCCTCTGCAGTTAATGTGCTGCAACAAACTTCTCCTCTCAGACTGACCCTGGCAGGGCCTTTCTCTGGGGAAGTGAATTCCTGCATCACTGCAGGGATCAATCCCTTCACCTCCTTCAGACACCCCCGGGCTCACTTGAACGCTCACACCTCATTTCATGTCAATCAATCGAGATGAACGAGAGTTCAAACCAGCTACTTAAGGTACATCTCTTGTACACACCAGGTAAGTGGGTTAAACAACGCATTTGTCAGCAAAAATTCTTGTAGAGAAAGGAAAAAAACGTCGACAAATGTTATAATTGAGGGATAAGTTTTCCCTGAATAATAATAATCATAGATCCATGGACTGAATATGGTGTGGACCAGAAACAGCTCAGAAACTTCAGGTCACAGCTTGGAGAAGAACAAAAACTTTCCCAGATCAATATCAGTAACCAGTAAAAGCCGTGTCAGGTTCTATTTTGCAAAGCCACTCGTAATCAGACCAGGAGTTCTTCTCATCTCAGACCCCAAAGTTCAAAGAAATATTCTAATATTGATTTGGCTCTACACATCTCCCTTGGAACAGAAACCCCCAGAGAAGAAAGCCAGGCACATGAAACCATAAAAATAAAGGAAAATCTTTAAAGAGAAAGTTTTAATTCTTACCAAAAAGAAGAGAAAAAAACCCAACCAACCAAAAAAAAACCAGCCCCAAACCCCCAATAAAAACACCCAGCCCAACTCAGTCGTTACATCCCTTTCCAAATTCTCTCTACACCTCTACTTTGAAGATATTTTTGCCTTGAAAGAAATTATTTTAATGTAAAATTATTCCACAGCATTTGCAGTTGAAATCTGCCTCTGCAAGGACTACTCCATACTTCATTTCGAAGAGAGAGAATAAAATGCAAGGGAAATGTTTATTTCTGTAACACAAATCTGTAACATACAAAGTCAGCTGTAATTTAATTAGCAGCTATGGCAGATTACAAGATTTGTGATTCCTCCAATAAAGACAGATTTTTTCGGAGCAATTAACACAAGACCAGATGTGAAGCCTTGAAATTCAGAGAGAACAAAAGTGGGAGGTGGAGTTGACAATAAAAATGCAGGAAGTGGAAACAAATAAGTTGTTTTCTAATTTTTATCACAGTTGTCCTTGCTTGGGGGGAGACAGGTTACTGTTATAGGCAGATCAAATGACAAAAGTGGTGCAGAGCTTCCTCGTGTGCAGAATGTAATTCCTGTTATCCGTGCCCCTCCATTCAGAGCAAAGTTGTTTATCCATTAAAAAAAAATTACTTGTAGCAGTAATTCGGGGGTTCACGAACTTTTATTATTTGCTGCATTTAATAAGCAGAGGGAAAGAAAAAGGTCATGTCTTGACTGGAATAGCTCGTAAGTGAATTTATCAGCAAAACACAGAAGCTGAAGATAAAGACAATCCATGTTTAGTTGCTGTATTTGATTGTTTTCCTTGTGGCTTAATAGTGTAAATTAAAAGAGAGCTTAAATGTTAGCATCACTGACAAGATGGCACATCCAAAATTATAAGGAAGCAAATAAAATGATTCATGTGGAATTTTGAAAGATCTCAAAATATGTCAGCCACCAGATGTCACAAAACCTGCAGGGGATGATGCACTGCACCAAGAGAAGGGCAAGGCTCTGGCAAAGCACAGCATGGCAGGAAATTATCCTACCAGTCCCCATAAATCTGAGAGCCTGCAAATGAAAGGAATAAAACACACCAAAGACAAAACAAACTGAGGTTTTCTCTGCCATCCTCTACCTCAAAGGAGAAGTAAAGTGTTCAAGACCAGCACCTTGAGCATGGCGGAGAATAAGACTGCCATAAACTAAAAAAGAACATTCAAAAATACCCAGGGCCAGCCTGACCCTACCCGAGTGTGACAAGGTCAGCGTGTTCAGCATCACCCACAGATGCTGCAGACCAATCAGTTACCTGAACTGCCAACAGCACCAATTCCCAAATATTGATTTTTATTCACACACAAAATGCAACAAATCCCATGTGAAAGACACCATTCAGAACAACTAGAAAGTACTTTCTCCCTTGCCAAATGCATTTCCATGTACTTATGGAAACACAGGAAATGTGTATGAATCCATTTGTATCCCAGCTTAATGCTGATAGCAAATCCACAGTCTAAGAAGCGATGCTCAGTAAAGAACTGGACAAAACCTGACCCAATTTCGCCAGAACTGAGGCAGCAAAGTGTGCAAACAAGCATCTATCCTGGGCAGGAAAGAGCCCCAGCAGATAAACTCTGTATTAAGACCCCTGAACACTTCTAAAGGGCCTGCAAGAGCGTTATTCCTCCTGACTCTGGATATTCACTTGGATTGCAGGGACCAAGGAGCTCTGGCAAAGCACCACAGCCAAACCAGGGCACCCAGGCAGGGATGCAGAGCCTTTGGCATGAGGGTGCAGCAGAGGGACTGCAGAACACTAGGGGAGGAGTTGTGTGCTCAAATTAATTAATCTAATTAAATATCAACAGTAAGAAAGGTTAATAAAGAGAAAGACAGATTTTCAACCGCTTTGACCTTGAGTTGTTAATGAAGTGCAAATCCTCTCCCTAGGAAATGTGGTTGCTTGGTGGAAGCAAGACAGCCTGCAAGGGAACCTGCAAAACAGCCACAGCATCCTATTTATCTCCTCCTGGTCGGGGATACAATCCGGGAAATGTGAGGCTCCTAACTTGAAGCAGCTTGTGACATATAGAAAGGAAACAGAAGTGGTTTTTCAGTCAGATCACCCACTACGTCCAAAATAACAATCCACCCTATCCACTCTGACAAAATAACACATAATAGAACTAAAACTGTGCTGACAAAAATAGTCTGTTAAGCTTCCCATTCCTCTGAGGCCTGCAGTCTATTTTTGCTGCTGAGAGCTGAAGTTACACACGCCCCACCGAAGCTGCCTCGGCTCAGCCACTTGAAAGAAGCAGCCTGCAAAGCATTAATAATTCATCTGATTGAGTTTAGCTGGCACATTCAGCAACCAAACTGCACCAAACTCTCCTGTAAGGAGGGAGAGAGGAGCTGTTTCAGAAGGATATTTCCTGCTCTACAGCACGTTCCTTTTAAGTTTTTCTCTTCCATGTGTTTATTGGCGATGAAAAGCTGCCTCGGGCAGTCCCAGAGAAAAGGTGCTCATGTAGCACCAGAGCAGGAAAAGCAGAGACAGCAGAAGGATGAAAGTTTCCGTGTCAACCATGATCCACCAATCCAATTTCAGTCTGATAATTCTGTGCTCTTTGATAGTCCTTTTGAGAAGTTATCCCTGGCACAGGAAGAGCAGCAAAGACCTCTGGTGCCATCTCTCCTCTTTCCACTCAGCCTTAGAAATGAGCAAAACCAAGATGCAGCTCACACATGCAACATCCCATTATTCTGCATGGATGCAAGGCACAAACAGCTTCCAAAGGAAAGGCTCTGCTGCCACACCCACACGTCATTAACTGAGTCCTACATTTATGTCCATTCATTCTACTTTCAAAATATTTTCTAGAAAATGGGACTGAATTAAACCTCTGGCAGCCTCCAGGTTTATTCACTCTATCGATTGCTCTGGAGATGAGTGGGAGTAATTATTTTGAAAAGGTTCATTCTCCAGAGTGAAGATGGAGAGTGTTAAATGTGTTCAAACTGGTGAATAGCAGACAGCTGAAAGTGAGAGAAGGTGCAGCCATGAATGACTGAGAAGGAAATGCAAAAACGACTGGGGTCTGCAACAGCAACTTTTGATGACCACAGGGGCATAAAGGGGATGTTGAGAACGCCCCAAAACAGAGATTCCTCTCTTCTGAGGGGAGATGGAAAAGGCCCAGCTTTATTCCTTGACAGACCCGTTCCCTGACACGTGGGACTGGAAGAGTTGCAGTTTTTATTTTCACAAACAGTGCCCTGGACACCAAAGCCTTGCCTCTGGCTGGACAGAAGTGGCACTCAAGCAGCCAACACTCCCAGGGCAGCCCCAGCCCCAATAACCTCCCACAGGAGAGGGGCACAACAGCTTCAGGACTCGTGTGGTGAGGCAGGAAAATGATTTATTATCTAAAAGGATTTGTCCCAGTTTAGTTACAATACTGGATTTTAGTGTTTTGCAACTACCACAGGTCCCGTGAGGCCCACGGTTGCCTTTTCTATCACAGTTAAAAGTGCAGGTGTCAAAACCCGAGAAAGATGATGATCCATGGACATAAATCATCCCAACACCTGGGGACACAAAGCTCTGCAAAAGACAGGACACAATGTCTGGCAAAACACCTCCAAGAGAAAATCCATGGGCTGAGGTTTCATCAAGAAAAGCTGCACCTCACAAATAACTTTGTGCTTTCAGCTCTCTGCTTATGTATAATTATATATATATATTTATATATATAAACTATATCTTTTTAACAGATGGGAAAAATCCATAAATTAGGCCTCTCTAGCATTAATTTGTTGGCGATTTTTCATTTGCACGAAACCAACCTTAAGTAATCTGTGTTTAGGAGAAAAAAACCCCAAGATCTTTCACCTTATTGAACGTCACCTTCTCATGGAACAGGTCATTTATTGAATCATTATTGGATTATCTTTCAGTAATTAAGTCTCTTCAGCACAGCAGTTATTCATTTGAGTAGGTCTTAAAATATCACAGCAAGAGAGCATTAGCAACCACTTTTAGAAAAGTGATTCAGTTTAAAGAAAATGGAATTTCATCTGTCCTTCCCAGTGTGTCATTCTGGACCCCAAAAACCTCGGGTGCTCAGGTAGTGCTGGATCAAACAGAATGGCTCAGAAGCACTTGCTCACCACGCAGGAGACCTTCTCTATCTGCAGAAAATTCAAGTTTTAAGCAGGGTGCTCATTTCCCTCGTTTTTACAACTGCTTGTGCCACACCAATAGAAAATGAACAGCCAGATCTGTCACACCCATACTGGTCATCACTTTGATATCTTGTGAGCAAATAAACCACAGAATGGAATTTGTTCAAAGTTTTTTCAGAATGTGTGGACAGAGCCATTTTTCTTAGAAAGACATCCAATACATTTTGACTGATTTACTCTTCTTCAACTGAAAAATGTGCCCATGCAGAAAGAGGGGGATCTGATAGTTTGTCTGGGGATTTCCAGGCCATCAATGCTGCAAATCCCAGGGCTGCAACCATCAGGAAGGCCCAGACAAATTGCTACTGAATGGGCTCAGTTTATCCAGCAGCACAGGACATGCTTTGTAAGATAAAGATAAAACCCGGTAAAACCACGAGCAGAGGCACATCATCACTCTTTTTCCATCCCAGTGGCCACATCCAGCCTCTGCTCCTGGGAGCAGCAGCTTCCAGAGCCACCAACACTGGGGTGCACAGGTGGCCCCGTGGCCACTCCCGGGGGGTTGGTGCTCCGAGAGGGTGATGCACTCACAGGATGTGACCAGCTCACTGTTCAAAAGCAGATGATTAAACAGCTTTTATCTGTAAGCCAAGGATTCCAGCCCATAAAACAAAATTATGCAGCCAGAGCAGAAATTTCGTGCATGGAAAGAAGAGTATTAAGAAGCTGGGAGCAGCTGCAGGTTTTGCAGAGCTCCCTGCAGGGTGGGCTGTGCTCTGGGTACTCTCAAGGCAGGGGCTTCCTGCAAAGGTACAGCCAGTCCTCATCAGAGTTTGACTGATTAGGAAGGGAAGGCAAATAAAGGAGAATAAATTGCCCACTGACCCAGACTGAATCCCTGGACAAGCACAGGAAGCAAATAAGGTCCGTGATGGATCTGTGTGCTCCCTGCCCTCCTCGCTCCCTACAGACACTGGTGTATCTCACACTGGTGCCACAGAACTCTCATTCCTGGGCAGAAGTCGTTTATTGGGAGGAGAAAGTCACAGTTAACACTAAGGGACTTACTTTGCTTTACTGCTTGTAATTCAGGCTGCCTGGTTTTGTTTGTTTCTGCAATTCCAGATCTATATGAACTTGCATTAAGAAGTTGCCTGGCACAAAGCCGGTATCATTTGCCTCCTCTTTGGTGCCAAAAGCTCTTGCTTTCCACATCTCCCAGGATCTCAGGCACAGCCCAGCCGCCATCTGCAGAGCTTTCCCCTCCTCCCCCCAAGTTTCAATTATTTTGCCATCTAAGCAGCAGTCACTCCAACACTGAGCTGCAATTCCCAGGGGACTGCAGCTCTCCTGCAATTTGACTGGAGTTCTAGCCAAGCTTCCTTCCCATTTTGTGGTATTATTCCAATAAGCTGAACACCGCCGGTGCCATGTAACCTCCCAATTCCTGGACAAAGCTGTTTGGAGTCCTGTAGCTTATTTCCTTCGAGACTTATGAATAAATTATAGTTCCCAGCACCAAAAGATTTCATTAAACTGACAAACACCCAAAAGACTGGAGTTTTTTTCAGCAGCTCTTTCCATCCCAAGAGAGACAGACTGCACTGGGAGCTGCACTGGCAGTGGCGGAGCTCTACAGGGCAGCCTCCCCCCGTCCTTTGTTTTCCCCTCTAATTTGTCCTCCAGTTTTGATGTCTCCAGCCTCCCCGCTCACACCTGCCCAGCAGAAGGGGTGGTGTGGAAGTACAGAAAGGTAAAAACCAGCCTCATTTTTGTGATAAGCAAAAAAATAGTATTTTTGAGGATGAGGAATTTTGCATTTTTACTTCAGTTATCTTTGCTTTCTGGTCTGGCACTTCCCAGCTAAAGCTGAAACCTGAAGTTATGACCTATCACACTGCAGAAAGTCATTACTACAGAAATCAGCAGCTGGACGTGGTGCCCCCCCACACAGTGCTGTGCAGACATGGACAGATTTTTGGGAACGTATTTTAATCACCTTAACAAGGGAAAAAAAATTGCTAACCTCTGCTGCACCTTGACTGGTGATACCACAGGCACTCAGCCATGACCCTGCCAGCTCTGTGTGCAGATGTGCCAGAGCATCACCCACAAACAGGCCATGCTTGTGAAAATCAAGCAACCAAAGCAGTGCCACTAAAAAGCCAATCCCAGCCCTCCTCCCTGCAGCTGCACCAGGATCTGCTCAGGGAATAAACACCTCTGAAAAGTAACCTGGCACACCAAAGCCAAAAATGAACCCAGGTCAACTTCAGCTAGGTCTGCTCTGAGGCCCAGGACTGCAGAGGGAGCGAGGGAGGGCAGAGAGCAGCGTCCCCCTGGCAGCAGCACCGAGCCCCCCGTGCCACCCTCCTGTGGGGCTCTGCCATGGGGTCCCTGCAGGGCCACCACGGGCACTGGGGGAAGCTGGCAGCATCTGTTTAATTCTGTGTATTGGCTGGGAGAAGGAAAAACAGGTTACTGCCACCTGAAATCTGAAAGGCACTGTAAAACACAAGGGACTCTGAGTACGGTGGCTTGGCTGGGAGGCAAACATGCCAAGGAGGGAGAGTACTGCTGTAATGTCTTCCAGCACATGGAAATAGGATCCCACAGCTCGGCAGAGCCCTTCTGACTGCAACATCAAGACCATCACTTCCCGCAGCCGTGAGTTAATGATAAATGTCCCCTCTCCTGAGGAGCTCCCACCATCCCCACCTGCCCCACAGCAGGGCCGCAGGGCTGGCACCGCAGTGCTGGCACAGGGGCTGCTTCCTGCCCTGCTCCACAGTCCCTGCTCTCACTGCCCCTTGCAGCTCCTTCTCCTGGCACAGGACAAAACAGGGAGCAGGCCCTGGTTGTCACCAGGAGAGGAACTTCCTGCCCTCGTGGCTCTGAACCCCCTGGGACAGCCCAGCACCTTCGCCTCGAGAACAGCGAGTCCCAACCACGAGCACAATACCTCATTTATTCCCTTTTACTGAGCAATCAATCCAGGGATAATTCTGGCCATTTTTGCAGTCGTCCCTTCCATGTATTTGATCAGCTGTTGTACTTCCCTGGTTACCTGCACTGGGGTTTTCATTTATTCAGGTTTGTGGCTGGTGTTTACTTTATTTTTAATTCAGTGACCTGACTTTGCTCCCCTGTCCTGTGTCATCATTGCAAGAGTGGCAGAGAGGGCAGCACTGTGATTATGAGCATGATCAAATGAGCAAACCCACCCTGAGCTCTACCGACCATCATGGTCCTGGCACCTGGGAAATGCCCCTGTGTGTCAGTGGGACCCGAGCCTGACCTTCCCCAGGCTGCTCAGCTCATTACAGAGATCAGAGCAGCAGCCTTGACTCCCTCCCTGTGCAAAAGGATCTGAGTATTTGGATAATCCCTGTCTCTGCTGTACCAGTGAAGATGGGCTGATGTTAAATGAAAGGAACAGAGGGGGAAAAAAAACACTTTTCTTGCTGGCAGCTGTGTTGTACTAAACTGCTGAAGCGAGCTGGAAAGTGTTACCTTAAAAAAGCTCCCAATTCAGACAACAAATAAACACAACCAGTCCTTTGTCCATCCTACAGACCAGCTTGGGCTGAACTGTATCTGGGAGCACGGATCCTGCAGTAATTAATCCTCTGATGATGTGACTCGTTAAAGTTTGTGCTGCCCATTACTGGAGTTCCCTGTTTCCCTTCCTGCCCCGCTGCCTGCCAGAGCTGCCGGTGAACAGAAAGCAGCAGCAGCAGCACGCTGGGGAGTCTGTCAGCCCAGGAGAGCTGCCACCAGCCCCCCCCGGCAGCAGAGCAGCCCCACACATCTGCCTGCCCGCACCCATCTGCCCTGCACGGCCGGGAAGCTGCTGTGAATCCCTTTGGCACCAAGGGCTGCCGGCTGAACAGGAACTCAGGTGTGCTGCGTTTGCAGGGACACGCAAACCCAGGAGAGCCGCAGGAGCTGGTCACTCTCCTGGTGACACCTGCAGCTCCTGACCGGCCTGGCAGCGCTCAGGTGTCACCCAGCAAGTGCAGAGGGTTTTTTAAACTCCAAGTTATGCCAAGTATGTTTGCTTTCTTTCAACTGCCTGTGAAGTCTCCATTCATTCCCCCAGTTATGATGCACAATAAGGTTTTTGCTTTAAAACAGGCTTTTTCTGTTTCTCTACTGACTGAGGCAAACGTTTAACCAGCATGTAATAGAAAAATCCCTTCAAGGTGCAAAGAAATGCAAGTGTTCCTACACTGAAAATCTCGTCAGAAAGGGAAACCAGCAGTAAATGCTGCTCTGAACATGAAGTGGAACAGAACAAGACTGCAGAGAGGAGCTAAAGAGACACTCTCTGCTTGTCACCCACAGAGAAGGGGCTCCTGGCCCCCTCAGCGATCCAGTCCCCCAGACCCAGAGGTGCTGCAGCCTCAGTGACGGGGCAGTTTCCCTTTCCTCTGACTTGCAAACCCGCCTTTGTTCACATTAAAATGACTTTACAGCCGCCTGAAGGTATGGGAGGCTCTCGTATGTTTGTTTCTCAAGCTGTGTAGAGCAAATCACCTGCACCTGATCACACCTGAAGGGTGGGTGCTGAGTGGAGCCCCAGGGAGCTGCCAGGGGCTCCCTGTCCTGGATCCATCCCTTTGTACAGCTACTCCTGCTGAGCCAATTTATTGCAACGCTACCCACACCCATTCCCTCATGCCTGATTCTCTGAGCATCCTTTGCTCTACGAATGCTGCTGCAGACACACAAACACACACAAGGATTGGTACATTCCTGGTTCCTGAAAGAACGTTTCCTTTTTTTTTTTTTTTTCAATTGGCCAATTTATAAAGAATGAGAACATAAAGGGAGAATTAAAACAGGCAGAAGTCTCGCACTTGAAATCAATTCCAATCAGACACCAGCCACCTTCTTACAAATGGGCCCACCCATCTCAGAAATACAAATTATTATTTATAGCCAGAGCTTTTCTGAGGCCAGAATAATGTGTCAAGCACTAGAATTTAATTCCCATTTCCAATATGTTTGGAAACTGAGCACATTTCCATTTCCACAGGCAAATATTAGTTAGGTGCAGATCCATAATATTTCCATGAGCATTCAGCTTTCTAGTGACAACTACAAAGAAAAAATCTGCTGCCTGCAAACCAGGCAGCTGCTCTGCTGGTGTTCTCCTACAAGCTCATAAACCTGCATTCCTATATCCAACATCATATGCAGTGTGAGAGGAGTGTGTTTGATTTAACCCCAAATGTTAATAGATGGAGCCAGTAGCAGCACCTTCTCAAAGCTTAATTTCTTCTCTTCATTGCTATGGAGCTGCTTCCTAGGACAGAAATGTGGAGATTCAGATACTAATCCCTGATTTGGATTTAATTTCCCGATTGTGAACAGATTCCAACATTTTCCTCTGACACAAGCACATATTTCACACCTGTACAAACACCTGAACACACCAAATCCTTTTCTTCAGAGACTGAGACTTCACGAAGCTACACCCAAAAGAATAGAAAAACTTCCCAAAGTGTCACAGAAATTCTGTGAGCCTGAAACAGCATCTCCTTAAGAGGGAAGAGAGCAGGGACCTCGATGCTGAGATTTAACAGCTGCTGTGGAGAAGTGCAGGGAGTAAAAGCAACAAAATATGAATTCTGCAATGGATAAATAGAGAATTCAAGAAAACTCAGGCCGAAGTCCCTAAGCACTCTCATTTGAAACTCGCAGTGAATGAGGGGCAGAAGTTTTCTGAACATTAACATAAAAGTTTTATTGAAGTTTCTGTTCTAAGTGTTGGTGATAAAATTTGGCACATAAACCCTCAGAGCTCAGAGTATTAGAGAGACATTAAATTATTTATGGCTGAAAAAGCACAAAATACCAGACCAAATTACAGAGAGCCAGGCTATGCCAGGTGTTTCACCACTGTGTGTATTTTCAGTCCTTAATTAAAAGAAGAAACAAGAACAAGAAGTCCCAAGTCACAATCATTACAAAGATTTGGAGGAAAAAACCTAAATCAAGTCTCTTGTGATTCTCTAGGGACTTAAATTAAGTGCCCAATAAAGTGGGCAGTTAACCATGTAAGAACAGATCTCTTGAGTGCTTTAATTAAATGTTACTCATCTAAGTCACAACAGTCTTGGAAACTTCAGGTTCTCTTCTCAAGGCCATACAATAGGAACAACGCTGAAAATTCACACTTTGGAAGTCAAATGTGCAGAAAAATGGATGACAAGGAACAGATACAGAGAATTTGCAGGGTGTGCCATGCAGTGGATGTTTGCTTTTCCTGCCAAGGAGGGGATAACAGGAAGAAGCAGCACTTCAAGAGAACTGGAAGTTATAACATATACAGATGTACCCTGAACTCCAGCCCCCTCAGGAAAGGGTAATCCAGGCCTACTTCTCCATTTCAGTGGAGCAAGACTTTTTTACTTTACAGAAATTGGGAGTGGATCTTTGAGCCTCAGCAGATGTTCTTCACTGCACTCTTGCTTACAGGTGAGCAGAGAAAAGTCCTGGCTCCTGCCCTCTGCAAAACAGCCCAGAGCTTGGAGGGGTGACCAGGATGTGACACTGTTTTCAAAGGAAATCAGGACATTTTGGAACACTACGTTTTCTGCTTATACAGAGTAGTTTATTGCATGTTACATTCTAATCCCTCTGGGCCTCTCTGCGGCATAGGAAAGGGGCTGAACACCGGATTTGCTGACCCTAAAATTTGTGTCACAACAATGATGGCAATCAACTTCAGTTTTAAGTGGGAATTTAGATGTGAACTCAAGTTTTTAATTACAGCTAAACTGTCTCCAGCCTGACGAAGGTGAGTCCTCAAACACTGTCCCAGGACAGGGGGGAGCAAACACAGTGGAGAAGTGACTGCAATAGATAACTTGCAATCTAAACATCTCCAAACTGCCCCCTTGTCTAAGATCCTGTTTTCAACCACCCATCCACACTCTTTACAGCTCCCTTTCCCTGCCAGAACCTTTATGGGTTTTAAGATAAGGTAGGCAGCAACACTAAATAGGATTTGTGCAGCTGACACCCCAGTGGTCGTTTTGCCCCTGACTGAAGCACAGGCTGTTCTTGCTGCAGGGTAAATCTGCACAAAATGGTCACTGAGCAGCTGGGGCTGCAGGAGAAGATCCATTTCACTCTGGGACATTAAACTACACTTGAACTTTGAAAAACCTAATTTTCTTGGGGATCAATGCAGTCAATACAGGTGTTAAGAGAAAAACAATTACATTTGCTGTACTTGTGCACTGCCTGGTGACCTACACACAGCTCTGGCTGCTGGCCCACAAAAGCTCTGCTCTTTCATGAATCAGGAGGAAACTCTGGTGATACATAACGAGAGGGGAAAAACCCCTGACAGTGGACACAGCCCTCGCAGGTGTTACAACCTGTAATTATTTCCTCCAGTGACTTCAATCACGCTGCTCTCACCTTGAGATTCACTACAAGTCAAGTGCTCTCCCCTCCCCACTTCTGCCTGTATTTGACAATTAATTTTCTGGCATATTAAACCAATGATTATTAATGGTGCCACAGCTGTCTATGTCAGTGATTGTGATCAGCTCAAGTTCTCTTCAGCAGATAAATATTTTTCTATAAACCTAGCAACGCTTGCTTTATGGAGAAAACTGTCAGCTTCTCAGTGAAGGAACTATATCTTCTCAAACATTTGTGCAGTGTGTAGTAAAACATAACCTTGATCCAAATATAAAAAGTGTTTAGGTAGGAGATGAAAGGGGTGGTTTCTTGAATTAGAAATAATATCCTAGCCAGGAGTTATTCATGAAAGTGGAGTCTTAATATTTACTGAGGCTTTCAGCAGCACTGATTTGCACTAGAATTTATTAACTTTTCAAATACTGCACAGTGTACCTGGGTACTGAAATGTTCCCCACGAGAAGCTCACCAGAAATAGGGTCTATCAGAACAGTGTCTATTTTAGCATTCAACTGGGCTTGATTCTGCTTCACCTGGAGCCAAGGTTTAAAATACCTATTTCCAGATTAAAAAGTAGGGTTTGCTTACAGACAAGAGGTCCAGGAAAGGCTCTCACAGACTCTGAACGAGCCCTGCCCAGAAAGGTCTGTTGGCAGCACCTGAACCCCCTACTGCTGTGGATTCCTGTGCCAGGGACAGACTCATCCCCTCTGTCCTGACCCAGCAGCTGGGAGCAGCTCAGAGCTCCCAGGGGTCTTCTGCAATGTCAGGACCCACTGTGACTCTTCCCAAAAATCCCAGGCACCCAACACGGTCAAACCCAGAGAAGGATCCGAGAAACCCTCAGTGAGCCAAGGCCAGGCGGAGGCAGCCTCACATGTGCACAAACACCACACCAGAAGTCACCTGTTGGCACTTTTGTCTGCATGTCCAACAGCTGTGCTGGATGGCTCCTGATTCCAGCAGTTCACAGGATCCAAAGAGATTCCCTGCCTTGCACTGTGTACAGTACTCACTGTATTTTACATCACAGTGACTGAAGTCCTGACAAGACGCAAAACTCATCAATCAACTCATGGCACAGCACTAAAAAGTTTACTACGAGCCTTCTCTCTGCTCAGTTTGTGTGCAGAATATCTATTTTAATAAATTTGGTTCTGAAAACACGAAACTAGCTGAAGATTTCCTTAAAAAAAAATCAGATGTTATTTACACAACAAAAGCTGCCCATTTTTTTATGGCATCAAGCTCACAAACACACTTGGAGAATTTGCAGTTGAATGGTGAAAGGGCAAAATGCATCAAGCACCAGAGATGTGAAAGTGTTTTAAATGGGAACAGGGATCTGGCACTTGGCCTTGGAAGAGCCAGAGCAGGTGTTCAAGAAACACCAAGTTCTGTCTCGGAGGCACCAGGCTCATCAATAATGGATTCCTCGGCATTCAACTGCATTTCTTCCCCATTTTAAGTTTGATACAGCTTGTTCATTTTCAGGAGATATTTTTTCCCCCGAGGAGCCCCAACACTTTGTTGTCACAGCTCCTAGAACTTCTCTGCTGGCGCCTGGCCCAGACAAGTTGTTACTGAGCACACGCCTTTATTATTGCTGAAAGACAGATTTGACAATTCTGATAATGAACAAGTGCTGGGTGCTCCAAGGGACACTGACTGCTCCCCATGCTCTAAATGCTTAAAATGGTACCTTGAACATCTACAGACCTCCAAGCTGAACTTGTCACAATGAGAACTTCAAGGCAAGAAATCCTCCCTCCGCTTCTGCTGAGTCTGTGACACCCACAGACCTCACACCAAGTGTTGCAGAGGTGCAGAAAGCCCCAGGTATTCATCTGGAAATGGTCAGTGCTGACGCATTTGAATTAGTCTGGGTTGCTAGGAACCTAATTCCTGGGTTAGACTCTTGCCTGGTCACCTGTCGCAGTTCTGGGCTCGTTTCAGAGCTGTTGTTTAGGTTATGCTGCTGATTTCTGCAGTGTTCCCCATGCACTGAGTTCCACAGAGCCTCTCTCTGCTGTCACTTGGCTCAGTCCCACTGAGGTGTAACACCCCAGCACGACAGATCTCATCACGAGTTTCCAGATAGCCCAAGTTCTCCTCATTAGACTCGTCTGTACCAGAGGAGTTTGCCAACCAAAAACCATATGGTTTTCCTTTGCTGCCTGGAGACCCCACTGCTTCCCTGCACAGAACACTCCAAACAACATATGGGGATGCAATGGATACCCTCCCAGCAGGCCATGAACCACCACCAAGGAGACTCCATCCAGCTTCATCAGATGTACCTCAGAACATTCTCCCACTACTGCCCTGTTGGGAATTCCAGAGTTCAGGGGCATCATGACTAAAGTCTTGCCAGCAGCCACTTGCAATGGCACTGTTCCAACTCAGAGCCAATTTCAGACACGAATTCAAATACAACATCCAGTTCTTTCCAATTCAGGTGGAAGCTCCTTATGTAAAATGAAAACAAGAAGTTAAATTGCTGTGCCTTTATGTGCACCTTGAAAACTACAGGCCAGCACTCTGAGCTCCCAGCCAGATCCTACCTGAGGTTCATTACTTCTCTTGTGAATTATGTTTACAGCCAGGAGCCACACAGTGGAACATTCAGAGTCACTGCCCAGCAGTGGCCCTGCAGAGGGGTTAACACAGAGCTGCACCCCAAGATTCCCCTCTGCTCCGTGCTGGAGATGCCAGAGGAGCCCTTCTCTGCCACAGAGCAGCACATTGTGCTGCATGTTTGTAACACACCTAAAGGTTTCATGTCAGGGTTCAGCTTGTACAAATGGCAGGAAGGACTTGAGGACCCTGAAGTGATGGGAGGCTCTGACACAGTGACAGAACCTTAAGCAGATGGATCAGAATGAAACAAAAAATGCTGCTAGGAAGAGCTGGTGCCCTGAAACACAGCATTTATTCTGTGCTTGCAAATACACTCGGTGCTGAAGACAAACTTTTACTCATGTTATTGGTTTTGAGGTCTGTAAGTGTTTTTCAGCCAGAATTCTCTGTGGGAATGGTTTGATCTCTTCAGTGCTACTAAATTCCCAGAATCAAGTCAAATCCAATAACACGGTGCAGCTTGAAAAGAGAATGTTTGTTTCTAACCCATTTCTGAACGATTTTCATTATTACTATTGAAGATGTGAGGATCAGACAGCCATTGCACCAAAGACTTCAGGGGTTTTCTATAACGCTTAGGAAATCCTGTAAGAGAAGAACAGCAACTGTACCCTGCCAGTCTGCCCACAGATCTGAAGTGTGTATCAGCAAGCAATAAACATGCAATAACATCAGCTTTTGCAGTGGGATGAAAGCCAGAACTGGGTGCTGGGCAGGCTCACAAATTCAGTGTTCTCTAACCTGCAGGCAAAGGTGCTGGAGGAGTTAATGTGCAGCTCCAGGCAGTGCCAACCCAGCCTCTATAACCATTTAACCTGCCAGAAGTGAGGAACGTTCCACAAGTGCTGCCTTTCATTTATGTCCAGAGAAACCCCCCAAGAGCAGTGTGTAAAGGGCTTCCCTTCAGAGCCCACTGCACCAGGCTTTGCTCTTGCCATCCTCTTGCAAAGCCCACAAGTGAGAGCAGAGCTGTAATTCCTTCTGCCTGGAAGCTCCCCAGAGGTTTGGCTGACCTTTAGAACATTCTCTTCCCCCAGCATCTCCTCTAGAGCAGCTCCTTTCCCAGAGATCTGGCAGCACAGGAGAGGGGCAGGAATCACATCCCCAGCCCACCCAGGGTTTCCTGAACACAGCCTTGCCTGGCACAGAGGGGCAGGAGGTGAGGAGAACGTTCCTGGAGATGCAAAGAGCACACGGAGCCTCCGACACGTCATTCTGATTTAAAGTCATCTGCAGAACAAGGCAATCTAAGCCTGTGCTTTGGACTCAGCTTTATCCACAGCTGATCCGGCTTTAAACAGAAACTGTATGGGAAGTTAAATTAACCTAAGAGTGAGGTGTAGTAAAACCAGACCAAACAAGCTCCAGCATCAGGATTTAACTCTCATGTCACGACAACAAAAGTACAAGACAGCCCAGGGTAATGAGATTTGGACCATCCTCATCTAAACTGTAACTCAACGTCTGCTTCATTAGAGGTTATTAAATGTGTAATTTGGTACAAATCAAAAAGGTGCTCTTGAGAATGCTCAAGTGGCTTCTCAATTTTATGGAAGCGTTTGAGGGTGGAAGTTCTTAATTGTCATGAAATCCATCTTCTAATACAACCAAGCTCTTGTCTAGACAGATCAAAATCAACAATTTTATAGCCAGTGTTGGACAAACTGCTTTTGTTGTGCCATGACTTATGTGTGTTTAGCAGATGCCTTCCAAACATCTTTATGTAAACATTATTTTTTTAAAAATCATGTGGTACAGAGTCACCTCATCCTACTGGAGGGACAGAATGCTCAGTACCTGTTAATCATCAGGGAAATAATTTCAACAGCCCCACAGGCACTGCACCTTATCCTGGCACTGATGTTCGGTGCAGCTCTAAGTCTTTACGCAATTAACTTTCCTATCAAGAAATTGCAAAAAGCATTAACGATTGTAATGTCTCATTAATTAGTGGTAAATACAGGTAAATCAGTCAGACCAGCCAACACAGTAGAACTTCTGGTGCTCACAGCATGTTAATATGTTGCTAATTAAGACCATCAGCATTCCTTTTAATTAATATATTGGCTTGCTTAAGATTTAATTGAAATTTTACCAGCCCTCATTTTTCCAATTCAGAACACGTACCAGGCAAAGACTATACAAAAGGAAAAACAAAGCTATTCCCTTCATGTTTGTGGAGATAAATTCAGCATTTTAGATCTGAGCTCGTTCCACCTTCCAGATTAGGATGGGAACGTGAGAGAAACCCAAGGAGAACATTTTTGAGTGTGTGCACACACTCACAGTCAGTTACAGCTCTCTTTGGATAGGAAAGGAGCTGCTTCTGGCTCTGGAGGTGACACATGGACACCAGACACAGAAGAACTAAAGATTCCTGGGTCATTTGGTGCCTCTGAACCCAGAGACTGAGATTCACCAATATCCACAGAGCTCTGTCTTCAGAAATACAGATTTGGAGAACAAATCCTCAGGGGACAGGATTCCTTCTCATGTAGTGTAAAGTTCCAGACTAAATTGGTGAATCGCTAGTTTAAATATCTATCTCCAAAGGCAAAATGAGAACTATTTCTGCTATATCCCTGCATTTTTTAAAAACAAAAAGCACTCAGTGTATCCTCCCATCTTCTTTCTTCTGTGCTTGAATGGCTTCAAACCTAACAGAGCTTCTGAACAAGTTGTGTGTTTAACATAAATACCCTGAAGAGCTGTTGAATTGAGATTCAGAAAGTGTCAGATAGAACCTCCAGAGAATTTACCTAGAGGCAGAAGAGGGAGATGAGAAACAAAACTATTTCCATTTTCCCTTGCTAGAAATACTTCAAAACATTAGAAAAATATCTAAGTGTTTTGCATATATTAAAACTGAACCGGGAAATGCCTTTAAACTGCACAGAAACTTCACTTTCACAAAGTTACAGAGCAGTTTATCAGTCCTTGAATCATATTCCCAATCCCACTTTAATTCCCCCTCTACAACACTGGTTTCCTTTAAGACTGAGCATTTCCAGGAACAGATTTCCAGAGAGTGTACCAGGGTTGCATCTGAGACCTTCTGCCACGAGTTCGCAGTGAGCGCTGCCCATGGACCAAACAGGAGCACAAAATCCCCGATTCCCTGGGGCCAGCCCGCGGCCTCTCGCTGCCACAGACAGCGCTGGTGGCTGAGCCACTCCTCACTGGGGTCACAAATAGAACATTCACTGCCTCTCCTTTCGCTGGGCATGGAGCTCAGCACAATCCACACGAGTCCAGCTGGTCTTTGCCGTTTGCAGCAGTTTCCTTGGGAACGTGGGATTCCTGTCCTAAAACTGCATTGAATTGTCTTGCAAACAACACACACAGAGCCCATTTCCCGCAACAATGAGGCAGAAGGAGGGAATTGCTCTGTGCATGGCTGCCTAAGGCTCTGCAGGCACTGGGGTTTGTACCAGGCAAGAGCTGCATCCACACAGGTATGTCCCAGAACCCTTCCCAAAACAGTTCTCCTTGTGCCACATTCACAGGGAAAGAGAATTCTCCCCAAAGAGCAAAGGCTCTCTAGAACCTGACCCACTTAACCTTCTAAAAAGAAAACAGCAAAAAATCTTCAACCATTACATTTTTTTCCAGGGGAATTGTGCAGTGATGGAGACACCCCAGGGCTGCAATCCCTCCCAGTGTGGCATTCCTTGAAGGGCTGAAATCCAAATAAGAGTATGCCTGGGAGGGAGAATGGAGGGGGAAGGATAGAAATAGAGGCATTAAGAAGGACTAATATTCTGTTGGTAGGCAGACTCATGATGGAAGGGGGATTATGATTAAAGAAATCTCAAGAAGACAACTTTAAAACAAAGAGAAGAACTGCCCATGTTACAAGACCCAAACCCAAACAGAGCTGTCCTGGCAGAGGAGGCTGCATCTCCTCTGGGCCCCTTACATGGCAAATCCCTGCGGAATCCCAGCCCTTTGTTTGGATTTCATGTTGCTTGTCAAGGGAGCACAAGTGCTCTGTACATCTTCGGGGTTTGCTCACATTTCCCGTTTATCTTAGGGAGTTTCACGTTTATTTTTGAGGCCTTTTTTGGGGGCAGAAGCACAGCCTGGGCTGTGTCTCCGTGGCTTTGCCAGGCAATAAGTCTGGGACACTGGCAGCACCAACCACTCCTCCCAGGGATCAGGTCTGGCAGCACATGGAGCAGCAGGTACAGGTGGGCATGTCCTGCACTGGAGCAGGGCAGAAAACATCACTCAGGGGCTAAAAGCTGTCCTCTGTTATGAAATGTGCTGCTGCTGCCTCTCAATCAGCTGTTCATTGCCCAGGCTTGCTGTTCCACCTTCACCAGAGCCCTGTGGGTTGGTTCAGACACAAAACACCTGCAAATGTCACTATAAAACCCTCTGAGATTTGACACCTCAAATCGTGCTGATAAATCAAATTGCTGCTAGTTTATGCTGCTTTAAACAGAAATGTTTTACTTCACCCTGTCACAGGCACCTCTCGAGGAAGCCACTGCTCCCTCTCCATTACATTTCCAGCACCAGGACAATGTTTGTCATGGAATTACTGGGCAGCAGTGAAAATGCATCACTCCCAGGTCTCCACATGCAGATCAGCTACTTAACCAGTCACCTATTTTTAGCTCTGCCAGGCAATCAGGATGCTGTTCACAAAACACTTTACCTTAAAATAAAATTGCTTTCCTCAGATGACACTGACAGGTTCTGTTCTTTTCACGTTTAATGTGAAACCTCAAATAAAAGATAAGGTAGTTTATTGAGAAAGGAAAGACTGTTCTTAATGGGAGAGAAAAACGAATGTATAATAGCCTAAATGTTAGTGATTATCACTCTGAAAAGACATTGGGATGTAATGGACATCAGATAATGGGGGGAGACAAATTGGTGAAGAAGGAGCAGAGTTGCCTGTCACAGGCACTTTGAGGAGGCCTGGTTTGAAGAAGCCTTTCCATGGCCACAGCCTCAAACCACGACAGCTTCGAGGGGTTTAAGGGTCGTTTCTTCAGAGCCAGCACAGCCCCCAAGGGGTCTCCTGCCCTCAGAGGACTGCCCACCGCCTCGGGGGAGCTCCCACACTCAAAGCCCAGCTTTAACACTATTTCCAATGCCAAACCATCCACATGTTTTTTTCTGCCAGGCTCTCACCCTGCTGGTACCTTTCCCTTCTCTCCTCCCCTCTTGACTCCTCAGATCTCACACACAAATGCACTTTCACTCTTTGGCCAGACTCTAAAATCCTTCTCCAAAGCAAAAGTTTTTCTTGAGCTGTCCACTCTCCCTAATCCCCACAAGTCCTGGCACTTTCATCTTCTCAGGCTGAAGATGAATGAGACAATCTGAGGTTTCAAGAGATTTGCTCTGGTCTCTGGGACGTTTATGTAAGCCCAGAGAAATGCCATTTACAGCAGTCAGCCTGGGTGTTACAGAGCATCACCGAGATAAGCCCTGGGCCTGCCACAGACGGACAGAGTCATTTAGAGAGCAGAACAGGATAAACCCCAAACAGCTGAATCCCAAGTGCTCAGTGTCTCTCAAGACACCAGCTGAAGAATGGAGCTACATTTGTGTTACCAAAAACCAGAAGGGGCACAATTAACCTTGCAAAGTGACAAGAGAATTCTTTACTGTATCACAAATCACCTTCATCCTCAGCACAGTTTTTGACTTTCACACAGTCCCATTTGCAGAAGGGATTCATCTTTATCTGAAACTGTAATTGAATGCCAGCAGTTACCTTGGTGACATTTAAAAATCTATCCCTGTGCTTTGCTGTCAACACTTTATAACACAATAAAGTGCCTCATGGAACAAGTCAGAGCACAGCTCAGGGAATAGCTCCTATGACAACTCCATGAATCAAGGGGATGGCAGAGAGCCTCAAATGTCAAATGGACAGCAGCACACAGGTAGAGAAAGCCCAGGCTGAAGCCAGTGCTGCTCCTGAAGCTGTGCTGAACTGCAGCTCCAAGCCCGGCTCCAGCCATTTCTGTAATTAAACAAAGCCCTCCATTCTCCAGGTACTCTCATTTTCACTGAAATTGCCAAGAACCCTGAAATTTATTATGCAATCAGTCCAACTGATTTCAGCAGGCCTCTGCTGGGACTGATCATTGCCAGTGAGGGAGGAAGAACCACGCTTCCTGTGAATGCTGTTTGTTGTACTTCAGGTGTTAAATGCAAGTGGGGAATTGAATTATTGGTCAAAATACAGGATTCCCATTCTGCTTATGGCAGCACATCCCTTGAGATCCTGGGACAGAGGGCACTGGGCATTCCCAGTTTTATTGTCCATCAGAGGCAGATTTGTTTCACTGGCCCACAGCTCCAGCTCTCCACGAGAAGCTGGGAGAGGAGCCTGGCTGAGGCACAGGATTGCTGAGGAAAGGCCCCACTACCCAACTCCACCTCTTCCTCCTATGTTCTTGCTTTTCCCTTTCTTTCAAGTTTTCCTGCCTTTACAGCCTCTTCCAGGCTTTTCTGCTGCCTCCCAGGTGCCTCAAGCAGCAGGTCTCCTCCCCAGCACACAGACCCTGGGCACTTCCATCACTGCCCCTCTGGGCCCACGACACAGAAACCTCTGGACCATTGGTCCCTGAAGCAGAGAATTCACTCTCTTTTGTTGTAGAACTAAATCTGAGCACCAGTTTATTTGGAAAAGGCCCCAAACCCAGCTGTGTGTGACCTCCCTGCAGCCCTTCCACCCTGGGAAAGCTGTGCATGTCTTCTGTAGCTGTCCCATATCTACACTGCGAAGTCCTCAATCCATTTCCAGGAGACAAAATCCATCTTGGCATGCCCTGAAGATAAGGCTGAGCTTTTCAGCTGCTCTTGCACTATCGGCAGAAGAGTGCATTAGAAACCCAGGTTATTCATTTTATTAAAGAGCATTTTCTACTCACACAGAAGTGATGGATCCTGCTAAGCACACTCAGGTAGAGATACCAAAAGTGAAAAGGGCACATCTCAATCAGAAAATGCAATAAAAACTGTGGCTTTCTGGCACTCCCTAAAGATGCGAGAAGTTTCGCCATTTTCATTGGAATTTCAAACAGAGGGAACAAAACATGAGCAAACTGATAATAAAAACATTCCTGAGACAGACAGACCAGGTAAACGAAGAGATTATAATCTTGCCCTCCAGTAAAGTTCTTTTCACCTTAAATCCACTCAGTGTAGAGATAATCTTGCCACTGGAGACCACAAAAGAAAAGTTATTTGCATATAGAATAGGCTCACAGAAAATTAAACTGCTGTGCAAAACTAGAGCTTATTATGCAAGAAATGTGATAAGCTAAAACATACAAAAAATCCTCCTCAAGATCTGAGCAACATGAGCTAAAAATACCTCTATTGCATGTCATTTACAAATTCAAAGGGTTGTTTAGGCTGTGTTTAGATTGTGATCAAACAACACTCGATAAATTTTTTTCCACTTATGATTAAAGATAGTGCTGGATTTTAGGTGTTCTGATTGCTTTCCTCACTTCATTTTTATTGCTATTTTTAATTTGCACTTGAAGTTCCCTGCACCCTTCCTAAAAGCAAACAGCAGTGCTGGGAGGGTACCAAAGTCCTGCTCACGTTCTTCCTGACAGGACAGGAGGGATGGCCCAGGAGCAGCCCTGGTTTACACACCAAGGGCTGGAGAATGGTCCATGTCCACGCTCACACACCTGCCCTGCGGGGCCTGGGACAGGCAGTCACCTGCACACACCTCTCCAGTGCTCCCACAGCTGTTAAATGTCACGGATCTCTTGTGCCAGAGGGTTTCTACATCCCAAACTTCCCAAAACTCCAGGTGTTCAGCACTCCAGTGGTGTCACACCACGGGGTGGCATCATCCCCTGCATGGCCCAGCACTGGGCAGGTGTCCTGGGGCTGCACATCAGAAATGCTGTGCAGGTGCCAGGGCAGGTGAATTAAGAGTCTCAACGTAACTCCTCAAACTTTTCATTCTTTCCAACTGCAAAGAACAGAGCTCAGTGCCGTGATGAAAAATTCTTGAACATAAATTACCATCATTTTTCTGTTACATAACATGATTTATCCAAAGCATGCACTGGGCTCACTCCAGCTTCCACTGAAGTCAATAGAATTGCAAGTGTTCAGCACCTCTGAAAAACCAGGACATGCTTATTCATGGGTATAATTTATGGTACCCAAATTAGAACATTCTGTCCTTAAGTTCCCAGTGCAGAACTCCTTCCCCTTCTGTATGGACATTAATGGAGCAACACTGAAATGTACCCTCAGATCTTCAGTGGAATGCCCAGGACTGCTCAAACTTCAAACAAGCACCACAAACACCTGAGCTCCTGACTCTGGAGATCTCTTCTGCCCATCCACAAGGTCAAACTGGCTCCAAACAATATCTTTCCCCGGTGAGCCCTTACCTCCATGGGGCGTCAAGAAGGAGCAACTGCCAGAGATGCTCAAGCACATTTCAAGTCATGTACAAAGAGCAGCCATCATCTGGCAAGGACATGAGGAAAGCCAAAGCAGAAGTGTAGGAAATCTGCTGTACTGGAAGCTCTGCTCATCCTCATGGCCACTTTCTCAAGGAAGTACTCTTTATCAACCCCTCTTGATGCGTGCTTTGGACAGAGCCTTCATTCATTCCTTGTGGATGTGTTCACAGCTTTGGGTGATCAAGGCTGGCAGTAAAAATCCCGTCACAGATTTTTCATTTCTTCAGAGCACAGCAAACATGGAAATCAAAACACAGCTCAGTCTTGCTCAAAGCCCCTGGGATCTGTCCTGAGGCACTCAGTTGAGGTGGCTGCTCATCTCCAGCTTCCCTGCAGGTGATGAACCACCAGGGTTGTGAAGAACCAGCCCTGGGTCATCTCAGGATGCTGAGGGGTTTGGGGCTGCTACAGAGCCCAGGTATCCCAAACCTGCAGCCTCCTCCTGACATCCCAGTCCAGCAGCAGAGGCTGGTGTGGCCTTTCCCCACACCTGTGAGACACAGACACAGAGGCAGCAGTCTGTCCAGTCCTGCCCTGTGCTTCTGTCCAGCCTCGCCTTGCTGACAGCCACAGCTCCCTGGGCTGCTTTCTCCCGAGGAAGCACCCAGGTGGTGGGAACAGTGCCGTGGGCTCTGCTCAGCCACATCTGGAGCAAGGAAAGAGTCCTTTTTCCTCTCTGCATTGCTGAGCAAGGCCTTTCCCACCCGGGCACTGAGGGCCTCCCCAGAGCTGTGCAGAGCAGGGCGGCAGCGGGTCAGCGCTGGCAGCCAGAGCAGCATCACCCCCTCACAGCGTGGGGGGAGAGGAGCGAAGCTCTGGGGCTGGGAACACGCCCGAGCCGGTGGGAAGATGATATTTTCCTTCCACCAAATTAACAGATCTTGTTTTTCTCCCGTCCCCTGGGCCCCACACGGAGGATGGGCAGATGGATCCCGCCAATCACTCCATGCCACAGTTGCACCACACAAATGTGCTTGAAGGAAAACTCCTGCAGCACTCAGAACAGGGCTATTATAGGAGTCCAGAAACAACAGCTTGTGTGTTCACATGTCTATTCCAAGTTTCAGATTTCTTCAGAAAACAGGAGGCCAATCTAATCCTTTTGACTTTGAATCCCTCGGAGGAAGGCTGCCTAACGTGCTTGTCAGGCTGACAAGGAGACACAGACCTTGTCCCCTCTGCTCTGCTCCAAACCAGGCTTGTGCCAAGTCCACTCCACATTCCCAGGCCCTGGAAGTCTAAAGGACTTTGCAAGAGATCTCTTTGCAGGTGATCAGACAGCATGAAATTCAGTGATTAAATAGAGCTGGCACATACTGGGAAAGAGATACAAACCCAGAAACAGCCCTGAGTTTTGCAATTGCAGCATTTAAGTTAAAAATAATCAGGCCAGTAGAATTACATAAACTCAAGTTTTGTACAAGTTCCTAAACATATCAGTCCAAAATGGCCTAAATCTCACCTGAACACAATCCTCCTGGAACCCCTCAGAGATGTCATTTCTTCCCTTCATTCAAGCACGTCAGATAATCTGAGACTTCGTGCACAAAGACACCCAGCAGCAGCGATGAGAAGGTACCAACCTTCAGAATGAGCATTTACTTTAAAAGAATGCATTTCTGGAACAATAGCTCTCAATATCTTCATTCTTTCCTTTGTATCTTCCAGCACTGGGCCCTCTGAAGCCACCTTTGCAACCTGCCTTCCCCAGCTCCACAATGGAAAAAACACATCCTTACACCAAAGGTCCATTTAAGGGATCCATTTTTCTTTGGAAATTCTGTTGAGCCAAGGATCGGAGTTTACAAGGTCCCTCCAACCTCAAGGCAAATGAAGAGTTAACCACAGGTCTCAGCCCAGCACATTTCCAGAGCAGTCAGCACATCCAGGCCATTACCAGGGGACATTCTGTCCTTGGGGAGGGAACAGAGCCTGCAGAACCCTTCCCTTTGCACCTCATTTCCATTTGTGCACACAGCCCACATCCCTTCATGCCTGTGACATCTCCACATTTACACATCCTGTGAAACAATGCACATTAACTGCTTTATCCACCTCTATTCCAGGAACAACTCCCCCCTCCAGCCAAGCAACATATGGCCCTTAAGCATCTTCCCAGAGGGAAGCCTCTAGGCTAGAATTTGGATGACAAAACTGGAAAAAAGTTGAGAAACTTCTGAACCAAACTTGTTTCCTGGAAGATTCAGCCTGAACTGAGAAGTGCAATTAGCAGGATTGAAAAGCTTTTTCACCTTTCAGCTAATTCAGGGAGAAAAGGTGATGGATTTCCTCACACCCCGCTTGATGTCCATGACCCTGTAGCGGCTGGGTCCTTCCCCAAGGCCTCAGACTCCCCACAGGAGGAGCACGGTGCTGCAGCAGCTTCCTACGGCTGCAGCCTGATGTGCTCAACCATGACGTTATGGCAACACCGAACCTGTTTCCCGGGAGGAGGTGTGGGAATGCTTTGTGAAGCTCAGTGATTCACCGGAGACAATGGGGAACTGCTCTTTTCCATTTGCTAAACCATTACTACAGCTTTCTCACGTGCTCAGGTGATGCAGCACTCAGAACCAGGCAGAAATAAACCCCAGGAGACAGGAAAACCTTTCCATTAACCCCCAAGTGCCAGTGAACCCACAGCAGCTTCACACCAGCACAATACACACAGCAAAGCCCCAGCAACAGCTGAAGGACCCTGTCCAGCTCACACAGCCTTAAACCCTGCACCATTTCTGAACAAGGAGGTCTCATATTGGCAAGAGAAGAGACCTGTGACTGAAATTGCAATGGGGTGGCCGATGGTTGTTACCTTGGTGACACTGAAAACCCCTTAAAGGTCTTTTCCAGCCTAAAGGATTCTATGAAGGACCAGATTCGAGCCTCACTTCCAAGAAGCTGTTTCTGCAACGTGACCTTAAAAAAGCCAAACAAAGCCTTCCCCCAGTTTTCAAGTCCTGCTGGACATCAGGGAGAGTCTGAGTGGTGGAGCCCAGTAACTCAGGATAGTACTTATGATTTATTTTAAAGATAAAAAATTAAACCCACTGAAAATCAAAACTGACTGATTTCCCACGAAACTGAGGATCCCAACCAATACTTCAGGTACAGCTATGTCTAGAGTCCATCGCATCCTGCATAATACATTTCTGTTGCCTTCACTGCTGCTCAGTCTGGGGGCAGGCGAGGCCAGCAGAGGGTTTGAGGGGAAGACAGGCAGGTCCTGTCCCTTTCCAGCTCTGTCACCCCGTGTACAATGATCTGTTTATTGAGCCCAACACACATGTGGGTGGTTTAACTTAAAAAAACTAATATTAGGTATCATGTGTTACAAAGTAAACTTTTCACAGGAAGATGTTTCTATAGTAACTAATGTTTTTCTAGCAACACATTTCACATCAGGGTTGCCATAGAAACAGAACTATAGAGATGTGTTCAGCAAATAAGTTGTCAATAGCTTTTCCCCCAGCCCCTGCTCTCTATCCCCGTCAGCCTAAGGGTGAACACAGCACCCCGTGTCTGCCCTGGGAGACTCCAGTTGTTGTGGGAGTGTGGAATCCTCCCTGTCCATGTGAGAGCATCATCTCCCCCACACCTGACCGCACTTTTCAGAGCAAGTGAAATGCTCTGTTCTGGATCAGGTTAGAAATCCAGACAGCTCAGAGCAGTTGTACAGGAGAGTCCCAGTGAAACACCTTCATCTGCAGGAGAACAGTGAAATTACCCTGCTGGAAACACTGAGCAGTGGAACCTCAGAGAGACCTCAGGGTGTTGCTGGGACATGTCAAAGGGACGTCAGCTCATGCCAGGAAGCCTGAATCTCCCTGGCTTTGAGCATATATTTAGGCTGAAGCATTCCCAAGGGTAACGTACAGACTCCCACTCACCTCCAAGGAAAGCCTGCAAAAAGATCACGGCTCTAATCTGGCATTTACATAGTAGCTGGGATTTTAATTACTATTTGTTCAGTACCTCACCATTCATTCAGCAGCAGCCATTTGTACACCTTCAGGACTGCTGCTGCTCCTGACCTTTGCTTTCCCTTCTCTCCTACTCTTCTGTTCCTCACTTCTCTTCCCTGCAGTGGTTTTCCCTCACAGCTCCCTCCATCCCAAACCCCCAACCCACCCATAGTAGATGCTAATAATCATTTACACCAGCAGCCCTCGCAGGCTGCTCTCTGCCTTGCCTTCTCTTAGGAAGAACCTTTGCACCTCCAGGCAGCTTTGGGCATCTCATTGTTGGCTCAAACACGAGAAACCCAAACCCCGCAGCCAGAGATGCCACCTGAAGGGGAAGAAGCTGTAACTGACTCTTGCACCAGGCATCAATCAGCTCCAAATTTATCAGCACGGCTGCAGTGTTTCACAGCTCTGTCCTCTCCCAGGCCTGTCCTTCAGACAGAACCTGGTGAAACAGCTTGAAGCATTTTATATGGGAGGCAAAGGAACCATTGCTCAAGTGCCATTAGGCTTAGGTTCCAACTCAAAACCAGCTTAAAAAAGACAAAACACCCATGATGCTGAGACCTGAAGAGAGTGTGACTGAAATTCCCTTGCTAAGTCCCCTCCAGGGGTGGCCCAATGCCTTTAACTGGGGGGTGTCCAGGCTCAAAGGGCAGCTGCTCAGGCACTGCCCAGTTCCTGTTCCCACAAGTGCTTCCAGTGCTGGTTTACATTCCCAGCATGTTCCCTGCGCTCGGGATGTTGAGATGCAGGGCTTGGTGCTGCCACACAGCATCTGTGCTTAATCCAGGGAAAAATAAGTGTCAGTGCACTACAGAGGTCCAGTGCAGATGGACCTGGTGCCCCTGGTAGAAGAGGCATTTCTGCTTCATTCTTTAGAGAGATCTACATGAAAATATCACACTGGGATATGTGATAAAATCTGGTTTTTCAAGCTCATCCTCCAACCTGCAGCAGCACTGGTTTGAGTATTTTAAATTATTTCGTATTTCTGTAACTATGCAATGGCATAACACTGAATATGACACCCTCCCTATTTCACACTCTGCCCCCTCCTACCTGCTACGAACAGAAGGAGCAGCAATACAGCTCTGGTGCTTCATTCCGAGGTGTTACAACAAGACAGTCCAGATTCAACCATCTTTAAGGAATAATTTTCAGGAGCAGAGTGATAACGTCCTTGTTCCCACTAAAGACTCAACAGAATAACCTAAAACAAATAAATAAAATCTACCTGGGATAGCTCATAACTGGGATTTTGAAGGAGCCATGTACCAGGCATGATGGTGAGGAAATCTCTGAGCTTTGAAAAATATCACCAGAACTGCAAAATAGCATTTTATGGACTTGGGCAACAATTGGAGAGTGACCTTAAAACTCCTCTGCTGACAGATTGTGAGTTACAGTGAATTTTACTAATTCGTATATACAGGTCCTGCTCACCCTGGCCTCTCTTTGCTTGCAAAGCCTTAGGCTGGAATCTGCTCAAGCTGGGAGTTGCTTGTACATGCCCGGGAAATGCTAAATATAAACTGGACAACATGCAGACAAATCATTTTAATGAACTTTTTAGGTCAAGGTCCAAGTCTTCATTTGCACCTGAAGAGCACCAAGTGAACAGTGAACACCTGTCCCAGGTACAAGTCCTGGACCACCATGGCAACTCAAAACTGAAGTCTCGCCCAATCCAAAACATTTTAAATCTGTAGCACTTATGAACCATTGATATCCTCACTAATAAAGACAGAAAATAAGTCTCTCTAGAATTAATTACCTCTTACGTCATCGTATTGCCCCATAGTTCTAAATCTCTCCTTTTATCCCTGTTTCAAAAGTAGGTCCTCAAGGGCACTGCCTCTTGGATGAGAACATTTCCTACGTGTCCTTCAAACACTTTAGATTCTTTAATGAGTAGAGGAGCAATCTGTAAATCAGGAACTGCAATGGGATCATTTCACTATAGTCTTCTCATAGAGTGGACAGATTTTGGGTCAAAAGAGCCAAAAAGAAATTAAGTACAAGACAAAAAAAGGTCCTCACTAACAGGCTTCTCACATTCCAGTGTCACCCAAAATTTCCTAGCAAGCTCAGTTATTCCATGCAGTCATAAACTGAATCGAACCCACAAAAATAAAAACCCACTGGGATTACAACTAAGGCCTTTTTGCCTTCTCCTTTTCAGCTGTGTCTCAAAAGAGGCAATACCTGAACACGCTGCCTGAGGGCAAGGATACACTCCCCAAACTGAGAGGAGAGCAGCATAATCACTATGAAACACACATTTACATTTGAATCACATCATGCAGGAGCATTAGCTTCTCCAAGGATTATTTTCTTGGCATCCAAGGTCATGCTAACGAATAACATCAACACAGGTGAGCCACAAGATTTGGGTGAAAGTTTGAGTGTGCAAAGTACCGAGTGTGCTGGAGCATCTCCCAGCAGAGATCTCTTGGCTGCTGAAGTTTAATCACCAATGACCAGAGCTTCACTCTTGAACCAAAATGATCCCAAGGGCTGCAGGGTCAGTCACATATGTCCCTTTAGGTTTACCTCACTCATTCAGCTCTCAGTTACAGAGTTTAAAATTCACATTCAGTCCCTTGAGATCCAACATCCCATCCAGAGATTTCAGCTGCTCTAACGCTTGGCTGTCACAGGCGAAGGTGTTAGGCAGGTCCTGTGTCCACCTTTCCTTTGAGGACAGGCTAATCCTACATTTAGATCTCTTTATTCCAAGCAAGTAAAACTCCAAAAACTTCAAAATTCATCATAACCTCCACCCCAGACAGGTTCCACCTGCACCAGCCCCTCCTTGGGGGGTGCCAGCAGTGACCCAAGCTGTGCTGCCATTCACACAGCCTGGGTTTGGCTGGAAGGAGCACTGCCCTGCAGGCAAACCCTTTTTTCTCCCACTGGAAATACAAAGCACCAGGTTCTCATCCCTTGCATAGACACCTCAAACTCCTCCTGTTTGCACTCACAGAAGATCCTCAGGTCCAGCCCAACCCAGTTATCTGCTCAGTCACCTCTTCCCATCCATCAAACACTGGAATAATATCAGCGTTTGAGAGTCACTCCAAGCTGACGGAGGGTTTGGTGTTGAATTGTGTTTCAGAAGTTGGCAGTGTCTGAGCTGCCACTGATCTGCTCTGCTCATTAAATCAGGGAAATGAGATGGGGTCATTAGAGCTCTCCTTAACTAGGCAACAATCAAGGGCTCACAGAACTCGCTTGAAAGAACAGAAGGTGCCCTTAGGAAAAGAGTGGAGTTTGGTACTGGGTAGGACCACTCCCCAAGCAAAGAGAAGCAGTAATGAACACAAGAAAAAAAAAAATCCAGCCTCTCAAAAGCACAGAAATGCTTCAGAAGGGGCCCCTTCGCTGCACCTCCTGCTCACGAGTGGCCAGAAGCAATCCCTGTAACAAAATTAGCTTTTCCAAATGGCAAAACCAGAAGGTGGCAAACTGTGACCTATTCCCAGGGTCATACACCAACAAAACCTCATGTAAGCATTTTCTTTAAAAATTATTTTAGGAAAACTTCAGGCACACAGGCTGGAAAATAGTTACGTTCTTAATACAGATGAAAACTTCTGCCCTGAAGTCCACTCACACGAACAAGTAGAATAACAAAGCAGGTGATATTTCCTATTAGCAATCTCCACTGGTTATTTTTGTAACTCTTGAGAAGCAAACCAGTAAAAAAAAAAAAAAAAATCAAGCCTGTTTTGTTAAGATGCTGGATAAATTGGATGCCTGTTAAGCTCTGATTGCTTCTTAAATATTTGGCTAGACATGAATTTCTTGAGAGAAGAAGGTTTAAGGACTTTTCAGTCTGATCCTGTGAGACCTGAATACAAAGCCTGTCTTGTAAAATACCCTCCTGCTTGTGTGAAGTCTCACAGAATCAGCTTAACTACTGAGATTGGGCTGAACTCACTGTGCCACTAGGCTCAGAATCCAAATACGAAATGCTCATTCAGAGTTGGGCTTCCTGAGTTGCTCTGGACACTCCCCCCCACCCCACTTTTATTTTTCTAATTCCGGTAAATTCCATGGCCTTGTTCCCTACACCCAGATTATCCCAGTGATCAGAGGCCTTGGATCTCCAGGTGGATCCACTCTCCCAGCCTGCAGCTGTGTGAGCACATGGATGCCCTGCACAGGTTTTGTTCCAGGAAAATGGATTATCCCAAGCTCTGCTGCTGCCTTTTTCCATGGCGATTTTGCCCCAGCAGGCACAGGACCCTTGGAAGCACCTTGGGTGGTTGATGTTCAGGATGTGAACACAGAGGAGAAAACAAAGCACTAATGAAAGCCAATTTTACCCTCTTGCAAAGAAAAGCAGACAATACCTTTTCACAGTCTCCCACTGGCCACCCACCCTTCCCCCACGCAAGGAGCTGATGTGGCACCAGGACTGTTCCTCCCAACTTCCCCCCTTCACCTGAGTGAGTGCCTGCAGCTGAGGGAAGGGTGCTTCTCCAAGTCAAAAAGGCTCCAAAGGGTTTCAAACCCCTAAACCCAGCTGCTGCCACCAAAAGACCTATAAATAAATCTCAGATCACCAAAACTCTCATGTCAGTATAATTTCAAATAAGTTTGGACAGAAAAGATCAGCCTCTCTGGGGTTGCATGCTTGGTTCTAATAGCATTGACTGCCTGGTAACAAGATGAAGAGCTCTTATAAAAAGAGACAAGCAGTGAGAAATTGTATTATGTACTAATACCCCCCTCATTGACAGCACTTATCTGCAGGGCCGAGGTCTGCACGGAGAAAGGGAGTTAAAAGCTCTGTTATCATCAACAATGGCTCTGCCTTCTGCACCAGAGGGATTCATGGAGGGTTTCTGCCTCCACTGAAGCCAAGAACAGCATTAACTCTGCTGGAACCAGCTCCCAGCTGCAGAAGAATTGCTGTTGTACCTGTCCCACGTGTTTGCACAGGGATAAAGCAGCAGAGCTTCGCAAGGAAACCACTGACCTCCAAGTGCAGCTTCTCTGCAGTGGAGCCCCGCACTCACACATTACCACACTCCCCACACAGCAGCTGGACCAGATAAGTCCTTCCTTTGTATCAGCAACAACCCTGCAAAGTCCCTCTCCATCCTCAGGCCTCGGGGACCAAGGTTGTGCAAAAGGAGAGAGTTTGGCAGCACAAGAAAAAGCAGCAGTTCAGACTTGAATTTTAAAGCCCCTTACCTGCACTGTGATGTCCTCGCTTGATCTCCCAGACTCAGCAGCAGTTTGTTTAGGGCTGGTCTATTCAGTCTCTTCTTATGTGAGGAACTGAAAATTGATGGCTGAATGTGCTCCATCCCAGACATTCCAGAGTTCCAAGGCTTGGCCTGAATTTTAAGTGTTAGTGGAGTTTAAAAAAATATAAAATAAAAAAAAAGATGAAGTGAGACCAACACATGGCATGGAAGAAAGCAGCACTGTGAGTTTTTCTGGGAAAGAAAGCAGCAAGGAAGCAGGAGAAGCACATGTCCCCCCCCCCACAAGATATTGCTTTCAGCTGTTCAGAAACGAGGGTTAATTACCCCTGCACAGCTACAGGTGTGACCAAAAAATGCAGAAGTAAAATGCTGATTTTTGAAGAGAAGTCAACATATTCTTCTGAAAAGCAAAACAACTTCAAGCCCTTTTTAACAGGAATATCTTTAACTAGCCCCCAAATAATCTGAGGACTGTTGAGACAGCACGTGGCACAGCCCTGCTGCTGGGAGTTCACAGAGCAACATGCTGCTCTCTTCCAGAATTTGTTTTCTAAGGATGTCTTAAAGGTCTAAAGAAAAATCTAAGAGACTCCTATTACAAAAACACCTTTCCAAATTCCTGCTTAAATCAGCTGAACATGCTTTGGGTTGGGGTGGGATGTCCTCACCCTTTTCCTTCGGGTGAGGAACATTTTTATACCAAGTATTTCCCAGTGCTGTCCTGTGAGGAGGTGAACACCCAGCCCCGTTTCTTTTCAGCAGCTCCCAGCACAGCTCCCCCCTCACATCAGGCACTGGGACTCTGCTGCCTTTAGGGAGAGTGATGTACAGGGGGAGATATCGAACACTTAAAACTCTTTGCTTTTGTTTCCCCACCCTCTGTAAACAGCAGCAATGCTGTGGAGTTACCAAAGTGTTGTTACAGGATACGTTTTTCAGCATTCCCAGGAGAGCAGAGCTGGAACCCCGGAGGGGGAGCAGCCACACTCCCTCACCCTGGGCTTCTTTTCTCCTTCTGAATCCTCAGCTCCAGTGGGACCAGTGGGACCTGGATCTTCAGAGGAATCCAGGCTTGTGCCAATGAGAACCAACCCAGACAAACGCTCCATTCTCCCAGACAATCCATATTAACATCCACTGCTAATGGAGACAGCTCTGGGCTGCCCCGGCTCCTCTCACAGCCGCGGTGCCACATCCCTGCCATGGGGACAGAGAGCTGCACATCTGGATCCACGGGGGCACAGCTGGCAGCCCGTGAGAGCAGCAACACAACTTTGTTTGTCTTTTTTCTCCCAGACCCCATCTGAGGAGCAGTTAAACTGTGACTCTCACCACTAACCCATCTAGCTCCCTTAAACAAGAAGATATGTAGTAAACAATGATGAGGGAAGAAAGAAACCACTGAAGTTTTACAGCTTAGAAAGCATAATTAAAATAAAACAACCCCTTTTGGAGAAACACTAGATACACATGCAGCCCTTTTGTATAATCTGCTGTTTGACAGCATTCTTAAACTAAGTAAGATCGCTAAAAGCAACACTAAAATTAAAGAGTAAATATATGGGAGTGAAGTAGATTTCATGACAACACCAGGGAAGATAAACTAAAGATGTTGGTCAGAATGACAGGGTTTTGTTTAAGAACACATGTACTGCTCTGTAGTTGGGAGAAGAAAAATTGATTTTCCAGACACTGCTATAAAACATGCCAGGAACCCAGAGCAAACCAAGAAAACACCAGCTGCAACTGGATAATAAAGCATCCCAAATTTTCCGTGTATGCCCATGTACGGCAGGAAGAAATTACCCTGCACTTAACTTTGCTCCCTCTGTCACAGGTCAAAGGACAAGAAACATTAATAGAAAGCAGAATTAAGTATCAGAACCCCTGGGCATAGAGAATTACCATCAGGGAGGAGCTGATGAGCAGCCTGGGACCAGCATCCAGGGCCTTGCTCAGTCCTGGGCAGCAGCCACGAGCAGCAAACCCTGTGAGCCCAGCAGGGATGGGATGGATTGGGAAAAAGTGCAAGGAAAACTCCTTCTGGATGGAAACCCCATCCTGACCACTGGGGCTGACTCGTACCTGGTGACGGAAAGTATGCTTCAAGGCCTTAGGTTCACAAATATAAAAGAGAATGACAAGAAAACATAATTAACTGCTTTTGATTAATAAAACTGAATAATTGGCTTATCTTTTCTTGGCTGTTGTTCATAGAGTTTAAAAGCTACAAAGAGAATAAGGCTGAAAAGAACTGGGGAAACTGCAACTCACCTCAGTGTGGATCAAGCACTGTGGTATTTCCCGCCCGGAGGTTATTTTTATCTGGATTTTCCAACCCTGGTGTGACATCATGCCTTGATGAGGTAAAAGACCTCAGAACGAAGGATGTCCTGTGTCTTTTCACAAACCCACAGCCACCAATACTCTCAATGTAAAGCTGCCAGTCACCCGCAAGGTAAAGATTTCCAACATCCCTAGTTAATGCAGGAGTATAAATTCCAGTTCAGAAGTGACTTTGTTACACACAGTGAGCATTGTGGAGGTGGTAGGCCCTGGAAGATGCAGACAGGCACATACTGGAATTTTCTAACGTATCAATCAATTCCATCATATCCAAAATTACATCAAGTAATTACCCTAATGGTAAGAGGAAAGCTGACTGGAGCTACTGTTGCTCTATTCTCTAAATCTAGCTTTCAGAATGGCTGATAAAATATTCTTAATTTTGATGCTGGCCAAAAATGTGGCACATAATTGAACACTGATTTGATCATCGTTATTACAGCACACACACATTTCAGGAAAAGGTGGAAAAACCAAGGTAGTATGGAAAAGACTTGGTGAAGATCTCCAGCCCTCATCAGTGACGGAGAGGAAGGCTCAGTGAGAACTGCACGGGGTGGAGGAAGGTGCAGAAGGAATTTGCACATGGACATGGATAACCATGGATTGGGCTCCACTCTCAAGGTGCCCCTCAGATTGTCACTCATGAGAATGTGCACTCACAGACCAGGCTCCCGAACTCAGCCTAAATCAATAATTCAGCTGACATGACGACACTATTAGCCCAATTAATAATTCACAGGTGCATATAAAAATATTCGGAACGTTTTTATCGGTACCTCTGACATGCAAACCACTCCCATGGGTGACACTCACACCTGACACCCGGTGTGGAAACACCCCACTGCCTCCAGGATCACAGAATTAAACGTGGAGCATGTTCTCTTCCCTGGAGAACACTTGATGCCTTTCAATATCCCAGTTTTCTATTCATTATTAATCCTTTCCAGATCATTTCTCAAGCTAATAGCTCCCCGATTACACATAGCCTTAGCAGCTCCTAAGAGCAGTGAGCAGCTCCACACAGGAAAGTCCTGGACACACCATTTCCCTACATAAAGCACTCCAGTGACACCATCACCTGGGGTCCTGCGTTTTTGTACAAAGGATCTCAAGCAAAGAGGAAAGAAAGAGGAGGGAAATTCGGCTCCTGACCTGTGGTACCTGTTCAGCACAAGCAGCTGCAGCTGGGGGCTTTCCCTGGCACTTATCTGTGTCCTCTGGAGCGGTGCCTGGACAAGGGCCACCAGAAATACACACTCTCTATTGTCATCTCAGGTGAAATGTGAATGCAGCACATCAAACCACTTCTGGCTGGATAATTTAGCAGCAATGTCAAATAGGAGTTGTTAAATGAAGTGTCTCACTGAGAACACCCATGTGTGATGACTAAAAAGAGACTAAATCATTTTTGCCACATACTACCAGGATAACAAATGGCCCTGTTTATTGGCCAAGTCTTCACCAGCCCCCCACAAAACCACACAGCAGCTGCTCCAGAAGGTGAGCCTGGCCTGCTCTGGGTACAAAAACATGGGAAATACGCCACAAAGAGCCCTTTATTTATTTACATTTTTTTCACCAGTGCATGATCAGAATAAGACACAGCATTCATATACTGGGCATCACTTTTACTCCTTGTGCAGGTCACTGTGTGAAATCCAGGTGCCTGTCACAGATCCTTCCCCCTAAAGGCAATTTGTTCCTGCCTGCTGGGAGCCCCTTTCCCTGCAGCCTGTGACTGAGGACTTTGATCTTCCCCATACCCAGGCAGGAGCTCCAGCTCAACACCTGTCCCCTCATCAGCTCTGTGGGGAATATTTGATCTCAGGGTGTTTAAGTGTGTGCCTTGCACAGGTCTGGGAACATCAGACCCAGCAAAGCTGCTGGGTTGGGGTTTTCCCAGCGGGTTTTACGGTGGCTGCCAGTCCTGGCTCCAGTTCCTCATCCAGGCAGAAAGGAGAGATGGATCCCAAGGGTTGGATCCCAAGGGTATAAAACACTCCCGATCCTGTTGCTTTGTGGCTGTCACCTGTGGGAGGTCAGGGAGATCCCACTGCACATGGACCGGGATGCTTTTGGGACACCCCAAGTGGCCTGAGACGCTGATCTATGGAATGAACATTTCCCAGCTGTGGTTTGTACACCCTTCACATGAACACAGAGGTGCAGGGAAATGTAGGTTTGTTGTGCTACACCTACTGATGCTCACAGGCTATAAATAGGATAAAAGAGAATTCACGGAAAGATTTCTGGAAACCTACTTAAAAATCTGAACCACATTTGTTTTATTTTCAGTCTGCATCCCTAAATAAACAAAGTCTGCACAAAATGTGTGTAATCTGCAGCGGTGCCTAAATCAGCCCTCTTCATTTGCATCTTTTCCTTTCAACTTCTGAGGTGCATTTTTATGCGGAGAAAAAAATAAATGTTACTTTCATTCTCCTTAGGCCCATTTTTGTACTTTTCCGTGACAAATTATTCTTTTAATTTGGAGTCTGGGAAAGACACTGAAAAGCTTTTTTCTAAAGGCTGAAACCTCCTTGTCAAAGTAAAATGAAATCATCCAGTTGCACAAATCCAGAGTTTTTTGCAAGTATAAACCTCTAAAGCAGTAGTGGTGGAGCTGTTGCTCAGAACCAGTGCAGCAGGTAGTGATGGTAACGAGGCTGCGGCTGACAGAACCAAGCAGAGATAATTTAGCACACATCTCTTTTTATTCTTGCTGTTTGAGATGGCCCAGTCTCTATAGCAGCACCGCTGTGGATAAATATTGCCTTTGTTTCCTTTCCTTCTGTGGGTAAATTTACTTTTTCCTCTTTAGATAGCAGCTCTCTTCCTAGGCTCTGCCTGTCATGTGGGCCAAATTCACCCTGGAGTGAGCTTTCCATCTCACGAGAAGTTTAGTCAGGAAAATACTGGATTAAGAAAAATTAAAGCAAACCTGAATCTGTTATTATCATTCACTTTAACTAGAAAGTGTTACAGGAGTAAGAAAAACAAAATCTATGGGCCAGTAAGACCAGAACCAGCTCCAGATATTCTGAACTTGAGCAGAACATGGTCCAACATTCGCTCCTCCAAGTGTGTTTGTAACTGGCCCTGGGCTGGAAGGCAGCATTTTGCAGAATTTGGGCCTTTTGATATCGTACAGCACAGCTGGAGCTCCTGCCCCAGAAATCCCCTTTTCCAGAGCAGCTCTTGTGGTCATGGCCAATGACTGGGATTGGCACGACAACCCTGGTCCACATCTAACCCCGAGAAGATCCAGGGTCCAAGGAATCTTGCCTCAGGAACAACAGCTCTGCCCGTGGGAAGCACTCAGTGCATGGGAGTGCTGCTGAGAACCATGGAATTGTGCTTTGCCCACTCTCTCCTGGACCAAGGAGACTCCTGGAACTGCTTGGCCATGGGTTCGCTCGGCTCCAGACTCCAGGCGGTGTTTCCTGTCTCCTCCTTGCTCCATGGATCATCCCCCTGGCATCCTGCCACCTTTGTCATCACTGATTAGAATTCCAGCTTGATGAAAAACTTGCTCTGAGCCATGGCAGGGAGTGACTGTATCATTCTGGAGGTTTCATTTCTACCTGCCAAACCTGGGGCTCAGGGTGCACTGGGAAAGGGCTCAGTGACAGAGACAAACAAATCGCCCCTGCTGGAAACTTCAGATGTGCCAGGATGTCTTCATCTTATTATGTAAAAAATGTAATCAATAAGAAGATTCTGCGTTCAAGAGGAGTGCAGGAAACTCTGGGATGGATGTGATGGGTCTGTTGAAATGAGCTTTATTTACTGGAAGGGATTTTCGGGAGGTGTTACGAATTGGTTTAAAATGCAATAAACTCTGCTCAGGGCAGCACCCTGGGAAGTTAGGCTAGAGGAGAGCAGTAAGGAATCTGCCACAGGAGCACTCACAGGGAGTACAACACAGTTTCCTCTGGAATATCAGCAGCAGCTGGAACTACCCAGGCAGCATGGAAAAAATTGGGAAGCTTTTCCTGCCCAAAGTAGCAAGAATTAGCATTCATGGTAGAATGCTGCAAGATTTTAGCACCACTGGAGGATCCATCTCAAAGCCTGGGGGCAGCAGAGCAGGTGGGAATGGGCTATGTATGGGATGGACAGGTGAGAATGGGACATGGGATGAACAAGGAAGGAATTCTGCTTCTACAGAGAGGGCTGGACAGGCCCCAGCCGCTCACAAGGCACTGAGGCTGCAGCTCCACATGCAGATAAAACCATTGCATCAGCTCTTAACCAATAACTGTTGCTCACAGCAGGACACAGAAGCGTTTTCCAGGAATCAGAAAAGTTATCCATTTACTCAGAACGAAGTCATACTCTGAGTGCAGTGAATAATTATTCCTGCCCACAATGCAGCATCAGGGAAGTTTTTAACAAGTCATTATGTGGTGGCTTTCAGAGAGAGCTAATTGGATGTGTCTCCAGGTCACTGCCTAAGTACTGCTACTTCCATCGAGAGAGGAAAAGATCAACTGTAATTTCTGTCATTAAAACTGCAATCGGTGTGTGCTCAATGCCCTCCTGACAGACCCCAGCCCAGCACAGCGAGCTGTGCAATTGCACCCTGGGAACTGGATCTACAAGCCAAATCCTGGGCAGGGTGTCAGTGTCTCCATCCAGCTCGGCCTGCCTCATCCCTGGAAGCGGAGAGCCGTGTCTGTGTCTGTGTCTGTATCCCTGTCCATGTCCCTGTCCCTATCCCTGTCCATTTCCCTGTCCCTATATCCCTGTCCCTATGTCCCTGTATCCCTGTCCCTGTCCCTGTATCCCTGTCCCTGTATCCCTGTCCATGTCCCACCGAGCTCCCAGCACAGACCCCACAATCCACCCAGACCTGGCGCTGCCAAACCCTGCTCTGGCCCCAGGGCAGACCACGCTGAGCAGGACGGGAAGGGGATCTCTACTGGACAAAGGGAAAGTCTCAGGATGTCAGGGCAGCCCACTGCAGACCCTCTGGAACACTGATGATTTATTAATTAACAGATCCTCGTTATCCAGAGCAGCCTCCGCTGAGCCTCCCTGGAGCGTTCCAGGCCCCACAGCTGCAAACACAACTGGCTGCTCCTGGCCTCTGAGCACAGCTCTGCTCCATAGAGGGTTAGAGCACAAACACAACCCTAACGCTGCCCTACAAGTGCTTGTCTTCGTATAAACACAGAAACAGCACTTACACCAGAGCCTGGAAGAGAGCTGGACCCGACCTGTCCATCAGCTCTGGGTGTTCAGAAAGCCATGGACACCCTGGAACTTCGTTCTCGTGTTGCTCTTGGCAGGTGAGTTTAACAAAATGCCAGAGATGAGAAATAACAAACCTAAGCCTCCCTTTGCTGGAGATCATCAGCTTCAGTCTCACCTCCACCGTGTTTCAGAAGCAAGCAGCTCTAGAAGGTGACTCCTCACATGCTGCTCGTCTTGCCAGAGCTGTGTTAGCTGTGGAATTCTTACAGAAGTGCCAGTGCAGCCTGAGCTCATCCGTTCTGTTTCCCCTTGGCTCTGTCTGCAGCAGTGCAGAGAGAGACCGGACAATGCTAACACGACTGCTCCAATTTTCTAAGGTACCAGGGACTGTAAAACCATAAACCAAGAGGAATGAGACTGAAAAACAAACGCAGACAGAATTCAGTACAAAACACCCCTAAGCATATCCATAAAAACAACTGCCTGAATTAATTATTAAAGTAATTTTAGACACTCTACACCACAAACTGCAGAACTACCTAAGAGACTCCCAAATATCCCCAGTGAAGCACTTGTGAAAATCCCACACTGCAATTATGTTCTGTTCTGCATCTCCTGGACACGAAACACTTTCCACGAGAGGACAGTTAAGTCACTTACCGAAAGAGAGGAGATGGGATCTCTCCCCCACACACTGTGCTGGGGCTCCAGTGCCCATTTTCCAATTAAACTGGTCCAGTTTATCTGCCTGTCTGACAGAAAAAGAGTAGCAGCCAAGAACTCATTAATATCTTTTTATCAGAGCCCTGCTAAGCTAAGATTTGATCAGCAAAGCAATCAGACCTTGTTATAGCTATGACATGGCATTGCAGAGATGATTCAGAGACTGAAAATATGGAGATTTTTCTTATATTTGTATAAAATAAAATAAATCTTTACCTTTTGTAGTCCTAGAATGCCTGCAGATGCAGGGGAGTGACCTTAGAGTGTATTTGTTCCTGCAGAGGAACCATCCATTTGTGAGTTATTTCACCAGATTTGTCAAGACAGTGCTGGTTTCTCTATTTTATGAGAGAAACAACAAATGCTAACATTGTTCTTCAATTCCCAACAGCCACGAGATCCAAGAGAGAACTCAGTTGTTCAGTGCACCCCCCAGGTCCCCTCCTTTGCCAGATTAAACACAGAAGTGGCAAAAAGCACAGATTTATTGGGCTCATGCTGGAAAATCACTCTTCTTTATTTGTTTTGTGGCAGCCTCCAGGAGCCGCAGCAGCAGAGCCCATCCTCACTGCATGAGGACAAACAGGACTCACAGTGCTAATTAAACCACAATTTGCTCAAAATCTGAGCCAAAAAAGACACCAAGTAAGAAAGAGCTGTGATCATCTGTGAACTTCCCTTCTGTCCACGCTGTGCCAACAGAGGAGCAAAAGCTCTGGATGCCTCAAGACCGACAGAGCAAGAGGTACAAAAGAGCCTCAGAGGCTGTCTGAGCCCTCGCCCAGGACGGAGCTGGGGCCCCACACCGGTTCTCTCTGACTCCAAGGCAGTTCTGACAGGAATTTCAATGGGCAAAACAAGCAAAAAGTTGCCATGCCCGAATTCCAAAGGTCTGCAGCTGCAGCCTGCTGCTAGCAGGGCCCAATCAAACAGGAAATGCCAAAAAATACTGTTTGTTTTTAGATAAATCCATGAGCTTCAAAAGTTCAGTAAATGTGAATGACTAACCCACAGCAAACTGCCAATGAAGAACCTGATCTTATTCTTATAATTTCTACAATAATTATTCTCAGAGCAATATTTCATAAACTTAATAAGAAGGAAAAGAATCTTATTAAGCAGAAAGCTGGTCTACATTTTGTGGCAATTTTGCTGTAAGCAAGTCATACAGCTGAACAGTAATTAGGTATAATAACTGCATTATGCAAGTCTTGCTTCTTGTATATGGGGTTCCATTTCTGAATTATAAGAATCACACATTGGTTTAACTTTGAATTTATTTATATTGATTTTATCACATACTAGGAAAGCTAAACCTCTCCATGAGATATCTTACCTGGCCTCTACTGCCTTTTCTTTTATTAACTGTTAATAGTTTCAGCAATCATTGAATCATAATGAGATTAAATTAATAGTCTGGATTTAGCAGAAGAGATGTTCAGGTTCACCATACAGCCATATGGAAGATTTATTTATTATTTTAGAAAGGAAATGGTATTATGGGGCTATATACTTTCCAAAGAAATAGAGTAACCCACAGGGAAGTTTTAGGAGCAGGGTCAAAAGCATTTCTTTCAGAGCTACATACAGCTAAAAATTAATGAGTTCCTTTATTATTTTCACTCCCAGGTTTATCTGAGATGAACACATTACAGGTTCATGGATGTGGGAGTTTCACAGAGCCACACCTCTTCCACAAAGAAAGAATTGAAGATATTAGCAGGAAACTCCATCAAAGACCCCTCAGCAAAGCCAAGGGCAGCCTGTGCCAGCGCTTCCCCACCCTCACAGGGAAGAATTCCTTCCCAAAATCCGGTCTAAGCCAGAGTGGAGCCGTTCCCCGCTCGTGTCACTCCACGCTCTTGTACAAAGACGCGCGATTGCAGAGAGCCCCGGAGGCAGAGCGGCTGTGGAAGGTCAAATCCCCTCCCCGCACTCGGACTGCACCTCCCCTCTCCGAGCCCCCCACGGATCCCGCACGGCGCTGACGGGGCTGCCAGGCACAGCTCCACGGGAGCAGCAGCTCAGAGCCAGCAGCAGCAATTCCCTGTGCTCACCTGCCCGCCCCGAGCCCTGCGGAGCTTGGGAGCTCCGTGTTTGCTGTGCACAGCCCCACCTCGGGCACGGAGACGGGAAATTCCCGTGCCGGTGCCCCAGAGACGCTCCCTGGGATGGGGGACTGTGACTGCAGTACCGACTGGGCTCCACGCTGAGTTATCCACACCTCCCACCCAGCCCGAGAGCTCCCCAGGGCCCGTCTCACCAGCTTCTCTCCAGATGATTCCCTTTCCAAAGGGAAGCTTTCCAGCAGTGAACATGTGCACATTTTGCCATTGAATGCAGACACAACAAACCAGAGAGGGAAAATCAGCCCAGGCTGAGCAGGAATCTCACCGATGTCCAGAGGAACTCAGATCTCTCTGCCCCACCTACCAACGTCCTATCTACTGCCTTTTTTGCAGAAATACTGAGATTTAAATTGTTTCAATTCTATTGTGTCCCCCCAGCTTTTAGTAACAGCAGTTGCAGGAGTCATGCATGGTGGCTTTTGCCTAATACATTTTTTCCTTTATATTGTCAAAATTATTTTAAAAGCTGCAACACAAAATACCTTTTCATGTGAATCAAATGTCTTATGACTAAGATAATTATTTCCTATGCACTGGATGTATCACCAGTATTAAAAATTGACTGAGCTAGAAAAGGTGATGCAATGGGAGTTGGTCTCTTCTTACCTATATTTTTGAACAGAAATAAATGACTGAAAATTGTGTGCCTGGTGACATTTGACAGTTTGAGTGATCTATCATCAGGGAACCAGTAAATTTAGTTTGGAATTTAGGACCCTCTTGTCCTTGAAGTGTTTCACGGCACAGGTTCTGTTCAGGTTCTGACCTGAGGCAGATGCAGTAATGAAGTATTTAGGAGCATTATCCATTCTCACTCGTAAAGCTGAACAATGCTGCTGCTTAAGCACATGCTTGGGAAGGCATTTCTCAGATCCTTGCAAGGCTCTTTCAGTTCAGTAATCTGAAAGAAAACACAGTAATATGTTTTTGGAAGCCTGCCAGAGCCATGATAAATAATCTCCTGTTCCTGATAGTTTCAATACAGCAGTTCCCCGAAACTCATTTCAGCCCAAGAACCTCCCTCTCCTGTAAACACTTTCCACTGCTCTTGTTGGTACACAATATGAATCAGTTATTTAAACATACTTGAAGTTCTGCATTTTACCAAACATGTTGGAATATTGTCGCTGTTTTCCCCACGGACGAGTAGAGAAACGACACGAAGTCCAGGCTCAGGGATAGATGGATGATGATTTAATGAATTCTCAGAAGGCTTTTATATGTTAGTTCGCAAAGTGTATTAAGTGGCATAAGGTAATTGGTTTTTGCCATCCACCCCCTAAGGGGATTGGTCAAGTTCTAAGACACCCATCTCTGAGTGTTTTTCTAGTTAGAACCATAACAATTCTGCAAAACAATCCGTGGCTGCAAGAAGTTTACAAAACGGTAACAGTGTTTTGTCTTACTTGCATGGGAAAGACAGAACTCTCACAAAATGCTGCAGAAAGCCGGAAAATCTCTCTGCTAAAGCTTTTCAGTGTCCACAGAATATAAATATTTTTAAAGCTGGTTCCTGGTTATGTGCCACAGTTACAACTGCATTCCTCAGCCGCAAAGGAATCCAAAGCGAAAAGAGTCACCTGCAGGCAGAAATTCTCCTGTTTATCCTTTGCCAGGCAGTTAATCACACGTTCAGATTAGGCAGGAGTTATGTTAGCACACAAAATATATGCATGCAGAGGTTCCTTTCCTCACTCATGCAATGCCAGGATTTTCCAAGGCTGGATGCAGCCTGAACTGGAGCAGAGGCTGCACAGACAAGCACTTGAGATATCACTGGGGAGGAAAAGCTGCACAGCTCAAACCAAACCCCCGTGACGCTGTTTGAGCACATCCACACCTCTCTACTTTTTCAAATTACAGAGTTTTCTGCCCAATTGTACACCTGACTTCTTTCTGTTTTCCAGCTCATTTCCTGTTCATTTCTCATTTTCTTTGCAGAGTAAGAGTTTATGTTGATTCTGGTGTCACATCCACCAGCCTCTCCTGCTCAGACACTTTCCAGCAGCCCCCAGGTGCCAGCACACACCATCCAGCCAGGAGAGGATCCAGAACGCTTCTCCGTGGCTCTGCAGAGGGAATATGGGGGAGGTTGGCAGCACGAGGCACTGGAGTAAAATCTCAAGGGTTTGTAAATTAATTTTAGTCACATCGGGCACCTTGCAAACACAAACACAACATCTCCAGAGCTGCAGATGGAGGAGGGATGTGTTACTCCTCGCTCCTCCAATGCCACTAACACGACACAGACGTGCAGGAGCTCGTCAGGAGCTCTCCTGGATGATTTGCAGCAAGGACAAACACAAGCAGAATGAGAGAAGAGGCTGGTGCTGCCCATGCACAAACACAAAACTCCCAGAACACTGTACAAGGAATAAAGCTAAAGGAAAGCTCTTCTCCAAATACAAATGCCCAAGGAGCTGTTTAATGATTAAAGGTGGGAGTAAGATATGTAAATTTAACCCCTCTCTGCCGCAGACCTGTGATCTAACGCAGGTGATTGCAGGTGGGTCCTGCTGACCAGGCATGAGCATCAGTGCCAGGATCCTGTAACATGCCCTGCACAGTGAATTGGGCCCTGACCCACCCATTGAGACAGACACCGTTTATTTGTGGTGGGCAACCACAACCACATTTGCTCAAATGCACCTCAGCTCGCAATAAAAGGACAATAAGGGGATGAAATTCATATTTACCTCAAGCAGGGCAGGTGAGGAAATCTTTAGCATTCCTTGGAAAGAGGCACCAAACCCAAACACACCGGTACCTGCCCCATGCGCTCGAGGGGAGCTGCACTGAGAGCTTTGAGACACACTTGGAACAGCAATTCTGAGGCTTTTGGTCAACGCCTGGTGGCTGGCAGAGCCCTGCCTTCCCTGGGCACTGCAGGAGAGAGGAGCAGTGCTGCAGTGCCAGAACACAGCGGTGTGGCTGGCACAGACAGGCCCCAAAGCAGGGCTTGCAGGGCTCGTGTGGATCAGGGTTTGCAGGCATGCTGAAGGCTGACTCCAGCGGAAGGAGGGAATGCAAGATGAGAGGAGCACGGAAACGCGGCTTGCTGGGTCCAGTCCCCTGCTATTGCAACCCTGTATCATGATACCTCTGGGGATCTGAGCAGCTCTGAGTTCCAGCAAATGATAAATTGCTGGTTTAACCGGGTTGTTTGTAATAAAACGCAGGGACAGGTTTGGAAGCTCTATCCATGTGAAGGTACACTCCAGAGGCACTGCACTAAGAGTCATGGAGCTGTTCATGAGAAAAGACAAGAGAAGCAAGGAAAAAAAATGCCTGCATAGGCCATAAATCAGCAAAAAAAGGTATCACCATGCAGTGACAGGAGAACTGGGTCCACTTGCAGGAAATCTGCTCACCCTGAGGAGCCAGAGCTGCCCTTAGTGCAGTCTCCTTGATCTCAGGGGAAACTGAGGATGGCAGCAACATTGCAAACAGCAATTACCACCCATCCCAAATCGTCCAGGCTGGCTCCCTCAGGAGCTCTCTAGTCCAGCCTCCTGCACAGGGCAGGAGTTGGGAGAGCAGACTTGGCTGCTCAGGGCTCAATCCAATGGCCTTTTGAAAGTCTGCTGTCTCTCTGATAAGCTTTTTGTTGACACTGGAAGCCATCAGGAGTCCCCAAATCCTTGTGGATTGCACTGTCGATTGCACAAGTCCAATCCTGTGTCTCAGCAGAGCAGGTACTCCATGCACTGACCATCCTGGTGGCCCTGTGTTGTACACACTCCAGCCTGGGGATGTTTTCCCTGCCCTGAGTGCCCCAAAAGGAATGCAGTACTTCAGAAGAAATTATTTTCTCCTCCTGATTTGTTTGGGAGGTGAGAGGTGCTGCGAAGTTGAAATACCTTGTTTTGCTGGCAGCACTGCTCCTGACTGCAGAATGATGCTGGAATTATCTTAAAAAGCCAGGGAAACTGATAGAACAGGATTTCAATGTCAACAATCAAAGGAACAGAAGGAAAAGTAGCCACAGGCTGTAAAAAGTAATGAAAGTGGGATTAAAATTTTTCTCTGCAGCACTGCCAGTTCCTCAAGAAGCACAAAGTAGTTAATTTACTCTGGAAATCCTCGGCCAATTTTCCATGCACAGCTGTTCACTGCAGAAAAACTGCTGGGGCACTCCCGGTCACCCTCAGGGGCAGGATCACCTCTGGTTCCCACAGGAATTCTGTGCTCGTGAAGGATGTAAGAGAGACAGGCCTGAAAAGGGAAGACCTCCATTTGCCAGACCAGATTTAACACTGGCCAGTCTCACACCGACTCCTCACACTGATGTCCACGAAGTCCTTGACCTCACCTGAACCTGCCAGGCCAGAGTCCAAGTGAGGGGATGAGTCCTACAGTGGGTACCAAGCAAGTTGCAGGGCATTCATATTAACACTGACCACGAGTAATAACCATTTTCAGTCATTATTGCTCAAAACTGGACTTGAAAACTGCTTACTTGCAATGGAGAGTTCCACTCCTGTCTGTCTCCAGATGGAAATGGGATCCTGATCCAAACAGCACGGTCAGGGACGATTTATTAAATAGTAGAAAAACTCTGCATTGATCGTATGGGGTGGTAATGAGTTGTGCTTTTGTGCCTCCTCCTTAAAGGATCACTGTAACTCGATGGGGAACCAGAACTCACAGAAATACGGGCTGGCGAGTGAAGGTTGCTGGAAGTCTCCTCTGCCCCAGGCACAAATGTTACAGCCAGTCCTGAGAGCTCTTTAGCCAATCTTTTCTTTGAATCTCCACTGAACAGATTTACAGCCTTCTGAGGTTCCAGCTACTCGCAGGGTAATAGTTATGTCTGGTTTGTTTGGTTTTTTCCCTGATATCTAAAGTAATCTCCCTAATTGCACTTCAGTAAATTGCTTTTTGTCCCATCATTTGCGGTCACAGGACAAGTGTTTACTGTCATCTTTACAAATGTGTTTACACATTTGAAGACAGTTGCTGAGTCCTTACATTGTGTTTTCTTTTCCGACTCAAAGAATGAATTCCACCCTTCCACACAGCTTACATTTCTAAGCCTCTTGCAGTCGTGGTTGCTATTCCGCTCTCTGGTTTGCCTGCATCTTTCTGTAAGGGTGAGTGCAGCGCTTGAGACCGGACAGTGCTCCAGCCGAGCCTGGCTAGCGCTAAATGGAACAGAAATAACGCCCTCTGATGTCTCACAGCCGATCCTCCTGCTCTGAGCGCTGGCAGCAGCACGGCTGCTCTGCAGCACTGCCCTGACTGCGAGCACTACAGTCCCGAGAGTCTCCTCTGCAGTGTTTGTGCCTCACTGTGCTCATTCGACGTGTGATATTCCTCCTTTGTGGCACACGGTATCATTTTTTCTCCTAGAGTTTCAATGTGTTGAGTTCAGACTGGCTCTGCAGTATCTCAGGGTCATTTGAAATCTCAGCCGTGCACTCCGTGCTGGAATCACTGCAAATGTTATAAAAATGCCCTCCGTTCTGTCACCCAAGTTATTACAGCAAACACTGACCAAAACTGTTCCCAGATTACTCCCTGGGAGACCCTACTTAATATGTCCTTCCTCTTTGACAGCAAAGACTTTTAAAATACAGGCTTTCATTAGCAAGATTATTACAGACTATTGTACAAAAGCCAAAACTCTCGTAGCTGTCACTGTGGTCAGTAAAACCAATCACCCCCCTGCTACAGACAAAGGCTGAGAGCCTGCTAAGAAACCTTTCCAAAGTCAAATAAAAATCCTATGCAGTACCATGGAAAAGCAGCCCAAGCTGACAGCCCCAGTCGCTGACAGCCCTCTACACAACTGCTGTTCTACAGCTCCGGCTGAGGAATATCAGCACGACTATTTCTGTGTGCCCACACAATCCTGAACCACAGTCCGATTTAGTTCAGGGAAAAAAAAGAGGTGTTTTGCTAAAATTACCATAGTATAGATTTTTCATTTGTATTACCATAGCAACAAAGGACTTTGCTTGAAATGTGACCCCGCAGTGCTCGGGGGCAGTGCACAATGCCCACAGCCCTTGCCCCTTTGAGGTGACTGTCCCCATCCCGCACGGAGGTGCGGGACATCCCCTGCAGGAAATTCCCTCCAAGAGCAGTGCCTCGGCAGGGAAGGGAAATCAGAACCCAGAAGTATCATGATCTCGGCACCCACGGGGGCAACAGCACACGGGATGGGAGCGTTCACTCAAGAGTCTGTAATAGAGCTTGAGCTGCTGGTGACTCCCGAACCCTGGCACCGAGATTTAATTCACTGCTTTAAAACCGAGATTACATCCGCACAGAGCAACTTCCACCCAGATGTCAAACAAATTTCATTAAAAAGTAGAGCTCGGCAATATTCTCCAAAGCTGTGACAATAAACCAGGGTGCTAAACGCTGCCGTGCGCTGCAGGGGTGCCCGGGAACAAAGCATGGGCTTAGCTCTCCTGGAGCCTCTGCGTAGATCGGGAACAGAGCCGGGACGGGATTTATGCTTTAATGGACACTTGCAATCCCTCTTCTTCAACCAAAGAGCCCAGATTCGCACAGCAGCAGGAGTTCCCCGCGGACGGCGGCAGCCCGGGATGCCACCTGTGCGCAGCCGGTGCTCCCGGCGCGGGGCAGGGCTGGCGGGCGGCCCCCCCGGCCCCGGCTCTGCTCCTCCTCGGCTCCGGGAGCTCCTCCTCCTGCTCCTCGTCCCGGCGCGGCCGGTGCCGGGCAGCGCGGCCCGGGGCGCTGCTCGCGGTGCCGCTGCCGGTGCCGGTGCCGGTGCCGCACCATGCGCGGGGTCGGGGCTCCGCCGGAGCGCGCCCGTCCCGCCCCCGCCCCCGGCCCCGGCGCTCGGCGCGGCGGAGGCGCAGCGCGGTAGCGCGCCCGGTGCCGCCCGACCCGCGGGGCTCCGCGCTCGCTGCCCGCTGCCGGCGCCGCGGGCAACTTGCAGGCAAGTTCGGGCAACTTTCCCGGCTCCGGGGCAGCCGCGGGGCAGCCGCGGGCAGCGCTGCGCGCCGGGGGCAGCGCCCGGCCGGGAGTGCCCGGAGCCGCGGAGCCCCCGGAGCGGGCGGGGCGGACGGGCCCGCGCGGCTGCAGCAACAGGTTCTGTCCCTCCGCAGGGATGGAAGAGAGGGAGCGGCCGTCATTCCCTGCCGGAGCCGGGCTGGCCGCGCCGCCAGCAGCGGGAGGGGCTCGGCTGCTGCCCGGGACCGCTCGGCTCGTTCCTGCCCTGCCCCGGCCCCGCCGCGGAGGAGGCTGACGGCGCTCGAGGCTCATCCATCGGGCTCGGTTCGTGCTGCTCGGGCTTCCTCTGGCCGGCTCTGCCGCTTCCCGCGTCCTGTGGCTGCACAGCGCAGGATGGAGGCTCGTGTTTCCAATTTCTCCCGCCTTGCCTAATCTGAAGGTCTTTTATAGCTTTCTTTTTTAAATAATTAAGGGATGTCTTTTATATTGGTGTATTTACTGACTTCTGCTCGTTGGTGACTGACAGACTCATCAAGTGAACTGTTCTTGATAGGCAATGTCTTTCTGGTAGTTTTTTTCTTCACTGGAAAAGACTTGGGGAGGGGGTGAGGACAGGAAAAGCATGAAAGAACTCTTCCATGACTACATATCTTCATTTCGGTAGCAAAATATTTATCTATATAAATAAATGTCAAATCCTTTACTTTTTAAAATTATGCTTAAGAGATTGCTATGAATGTGACTTGCTAAAATTTGTTGACATAAATAGGTTTCACAGCAGGAGAGTTATTAATCCTAATGTATTTCAGAACATTCTCCTGGGCATATAAGTTATCTGCAAAGTTATTTCACTTCTGATTATTATCAGTAGAATAAGGCTCAGCTTTATAAAACCAAACAGTGAGTAACATATTTGACATAATTCTGTTTGTAGGTTGTCATGAGATGCCACATCTGTCCAGCTCAAGGAGAGTAAGATAGAGATAGAGCATATTTTTTCAGCTTATCTGCTTTTCAGGAGAGTTTTGTTTTATGTTATACATTGACCTTTCTAAGTTTTACTCTGATTTGGCTGGAAGTGCACTTTTGCAAGCAGAGTTGAAGTTTGAGATCTGTTCTTAGGCTGTAAAGAGCTGTAGGAGTACGGCTTGAAGTGTGTCAGGAGGTACCTGGCAGTGAGGTACAGCACGGAAATCCTGTGCCAGGAGAGAGCTGAATGTGGCACTGCTTGGAAATGCTGCCTGCTTAGGAAAGACTAAAGGAGGAAGGACCACTAAATTGCTCCTTATGGAATGCTTTCCAAAAAATCACTATTTTCATATTAAATCTGCACTGAAATCTGAAATTTTTTTTTAATGTTTTTTTTAAACTTAATTTACAAATTGTAAAAAGCAACAGAGATGAGTTGCAGGCACTGGAATTGATAGGAGAGTCTAGGGAGGAGTTCTGCATCTTCTTTGCAGGCTTGTTATCATCTAGGCACAACTTTGAATTGTCTGCACCACGGAGCAGGACTCCTTGCAGGAGCTCTGATTACATCAGAGATGCACTGCAGAATTCAAAATACTGCAGAGGACACTGAGGGGGGGAAATGACACTTGCAGCGGAATTTCAGCATGTTTCTCATGAGTTCTGTTTCTTTCCCTCAGAAGGGCATCTTTAATAATTCTTTTCCCATTGCCTTGGAGTCTGGCATCCTTCCTGAATTTTGGCTCAAAGTGAGGGCACTATGGATTTCTAATTTGATTTCTTCACCAGACATAATGGATATCATCTTGTGCAGGACAGATTTTTGAAAGTATGTTCTCTCTTACTTCCCATGCACAATCCACCCCTTGGAGTCACCCAGAGCCCTTGCTGTAGGCCAGTTATTTTGTGTTACTGCAGGTTCTAAAAGCCAGAGCAATTCCCAGGGTGGATAATGCAGGAAGAGACAGTTCCTGCCCCAGTAAGTTTACAAACATGAGAGCAGCGATGCTCAGAGAGAAGCGGTTTGCCCGAGAGGACAGCACATTGTCAGCAGGGGAGCCAGGAAGCTGAACTGGGCTTCAGTGAGTCCCAAACATTCAGAGGGCAGAATGCTGCTCAGACCTCAGACCAGGAGGGCTTTTACCATTGGGCCTGACTTAGCCAGAGCAGAGCAGAGGATTTTACTGTTACAGCAGATCCTTAAAGTTCATCTTGTTTAATTGCTGGGAAGATTGGGGCTGTAGGCTAATGTGTTTGTCTGACCTTATATTCCAGTGTGATGTCTTTACTCCTGAAGGCGTTTCTTATCAGCTGTCCCCAGTATCATCAGGCTGCAACGGAGGAACAAAGCAGTTTGCTTGGGCTTTAAGCTCGATAGCAAAAAGTCCTTCCATTAATTAGATGTCTCTCATCCTAAAGCAATACTGACCATCACTCTATCGAGGCACCCTCAGAAGGAAAACAAGAAACATGCAGAGAAATGCACTGGTTTATTTTTCTCCTTTCTCTGTTCCTTCAAGTCAGGCCACGTTTATTATTGTCCTTTATTTCCTCCTACTCTTCTCCTGTAGATATGATGCTGCGTGTATCTGAGGCAAAGAACATGAAAATAACCCATGTGGAGCATCAGATCCTACGTGGGATTTGTAGGCTTGCCAGCTCTGGTTATGGCAAACCAAGGAGCAACCTTTTCTAAGTGCAGCCACTCAGTGTGTCACACATGGGATTCATTTGTCCAATTTATTGCCTCACGCAGGTCGAGGAGCTGGCAGCGAAGAAAAAAATTCCTTTTTCTTTGCTCTGCTCTTTCACAGTTGCTGCCTCAGGGTTACAGCATGTGTCTGACACACGCAGAACATTTACATTTCCCTCTCTCCATTTCTTCCCATTGTGTCAACAGTGGATGTGCTGGGAGATCAAACCAGTGACAGAGATGAGCTGCCTCCTCATTTTTCCTGGCTGAGATTCAGAGGATAAGTTGTTGCTAACCAACATCATCTGGTATTACAGAAGGGAAAATGGTTAACAGCTCCCACTTATCCATATCTTATATCAGTCATAATCTTCATTCTCTTTGGACCAGCCCTACCTTAGACATGGCTGAGGCAGAGGGGAAAAGGCGTTCTAAAATAAAACAGCGGTTGGTCTGAGGGATGAAGCCCTGCATAAACATCCATCAGGCAGTCCTGTTCTCCATACCAAACCTATAGCTTGCACTCCAGTGGCATTTCTTCTGCTGATCCATGGCAGGAGGTGGGACAAGATGAGCTTTAAGGTCCCTTCCAACCCAAACCATTCTGTGATTCTGTACAAGTGAGGAGTCAGGAAATAGCACTCCATCCAAAACTGACCTGGGGCCACCTGTTTGTAAGTGTGCACAGAGCTGCTCTGTTCAGCCCAAACCCTCTGGGAAGTTTAGGAGCAGAGCTGAGAGAGTTTTTAATTGAAGCATTGTAAGTGCCCTTGCAGCAAGGAGAGCTCTTAAACTGATGTGCAGCTGTGGTTTGAGTCCTTTGCTGTTGTGTATTCACAGGTTTTTCTTCTCCAATAGGTATGTACCACTCCTGGTGCGGTTTATAAACCCCAGCTTCTGAAAAGGAGGGTTCTGTGGCTCAGCAAGTGGCCCTAGCAGGGGGTGTATCCCTGGGGTGCTCATCCAAGGGGAGGTAAGTGCAGCCAGGAGAAGAACAAAACCCTACTGCTGCTGAAGCCAATCAACTGGAATATTTATTCCTTTCCTGTGAACCCGAGGCTAGAAAGCCAAAATAGCGGTGCATATTTAATGTCTCTATATCGTACAATCTCCTTAATAAGTAAATACTCCTATCAAGTGAAGCTCAGTGACTCTGTGCACTAAGCTGAGGCTGAGTGTGCAGATGGAAGGTCTTTTGGAGCAGTGCTGCACAACCTCCTGTGGAGGAGCAGATTTCAGGCTGACTCTTTAAAGTGCAGTGAATTAGGGAGGCCAGAAGTTTGAACATTTCCAGCTCCTCTGTTTTATACCCAGCTGAACTCTGTTCTCTTCATTCCTTGGACTTTACGCCAGTGTTGCATGAGCAGAATTTGAACAGGATTTTCCAAGTCGTCATTAGAAATGTTTGGGTTCTTATAATCAGAGGTAAAGGCACCTTGGCTCAGCCTGCTGCAAGGACAAAGCCCTATTACTGCATAGAGGGTGTCAGTTATAACTGAAACAACATTCCAAGGTTTGCATGGAAATCCTGTATTTCTTTGCAACCTTTTGTAAGTGAGGCCATAAAAAGGGAGCTGCCGTGTCATTAATTGTGTATAAACTCTATACAAATGTTTATGTGCTCACCAATACAAGTGAGCTTTTTCCCCCCAAATTGTTTCCAGATGGCCTTTTGGAAATTAGTCTTGTACTAACTGGTTTTTAGAAGTGTGCATTTACTGAATTGCAACATAATCGACTTCTGATTCTTTCTATGTACTTCATGGGCAGTAAAATACTCCAGATTTTTATGTGTAATACTTTAAAAAATTATACTATTTCCTTTCCTACAAAACACACTTGAATTCTGTGTCCTAATGTGATACTGTCATCATTTTTATACCTCCACTCTGAACCAAAAACATCCTGCCACACAGAGGAATTATTCCTGTTTCCCTCTCCATCTACTGGGAACTGAGACCTCTGTATCTGAGACAGGAGGAGCCTCCCAGTATGATAAACATGCTGAGCAGAGCTCCTGAACCAGGCACAGCCCTTGATATGGGGTCAGTGCTGCCCAGCTGGACAAACCCAGCCTGCCCAGAAAGGTCTTCTGACCACACTCAGCCACTGCTCTTTCCTTTCCAATTACTCTTTCCAAGTGCTTTTGAGCTCCAGCCACTACATTTGTTCAAAACCTGCAAACAGCCTGTCATTTCCTCACCCCCTGTGTCTGTTTTCTGTTCCAGAAGACACTTGCAGAAGCAGTGAAGGGATGCAAAGTTGTCTTCCAAGATGACTCTTATGCCTGGAGAAAATTCCGACTATGACTATAGTGCCCTGAGCTGTACTTCTGATGCTTCCTTCAACCACACGTTCTTTCCAGAATCTGAAACCCTCAAGGGAGTGTTTTACCAAAGAGCCAGGCTAATCCACCCTCAGGAGGATCTCCTCAAAGGCTTCCACCCCGACGACCGGAAGCGTCACATAATTATCAACGTGGGGGGCATCAAGTACTTGCTCCCCTGGACCACGCTTGATGAGTTCCCCTTGACACGTTTGGGACAACTCAAGTTCTGTACTAATTTTGACGACATTCTGAACATCTGTGATGATTATGATGTGACGTGCAATGAATTCTTCTTCGACCGCAACCCAGGGGCGTTCAGGACAATCCTGACCTTCCTGCGGGTTGGAAAACTCCGGCTCTTGCGGGAGATGTGTGCGCTGTCTTTCCAAGAGGAGCTGCTCTACTGGGGCATTGAGGAAGACAACTTGGACTGGTGTTGTAAAAGGAGATACCTGCAAAAAATGGAGGAGCTCACAGAGATAAATGAACGGGAGGATGACCTCCTAGAAAATGAAACAACAGGTGAAACAGTAGAGGAGACAAAAATTGGTTTGTGCATGAAAAAGTTGCAAGACATGGTGGAAAGGCCCCAGTCTGGCCTTCCTGGAAAGGTGTTTGCGTGTTTGTCTGTTTTGTTTGTAACTATTACAGCAGTGAACTTATCCATCAGCACCATGCCTGACCTGAGGGAGGAGGAGGAAAAGGTAAGTTAGCTTTTAGGATGGCAAGTGGTATGTGCTGGGAAGAGCAGAGCAAGTACAAGGTCTGAGGTTATTGATTTCAATGGGGATTTTGCAGCTGTCTTTGGAGGGGGGGGAAATACCATGAAGAATATTTGAAATCTTACATGACTGTTCAGTTACTTGTAGAGAATTAATCATATCCAGTTTTATGTCCAATGAAAATTCTGTTAGCGTGCAGTCTCCTGTATATTACCTTGTTAGACTTTGTATTTGCTATTTAGAAAGCCTGAAATTCCCGAGCAATATCTTCTGTGGAATAAGCAGTGCCTTTCTAAGTTTTGCATTTAGCATGTTCCAAACTGCCAACGTGTTTCCCCATAGCAACAGCTCCAATTCCTTTAATATTTTGGGTTTAAAAAAACCAACACAGAAGCCTCTCCTCCTGTCACCGCACCAACTAAAATAGTTATTATCCAGTGCCGATTACAAACTCCTCCTCTTTCCTGCAGGGTGAGTGTTCCCAGATGTGCTACAATATTTTCATTGTGGAGTCTGTGTGTGTGGCATGGTTTTCCCTGGAGTTCCTGCTCAGATTCATCCAGGCCAAGAGCAAGTTCTCGTTCTTGCGGAGGCCCTTGACGCTGATAGACATAATCGCCATCCTGCCCTACTACATCACCCTGCTGGTGGACACGGGCTCGGAGGGCTCCAAGAAGCCGAGCTCGGGGAACATCTACCTGGACAAGGTGGGGCTGGTGCTGCGGATCCTGCGGGCGCTGCGCATCCTGTACGTGATGCGGCTGGCGCGGCACTCGCTGGGGCTGCAGACGCTGGGGCTGACCGCGCGCCGCTGCACCCGCGAGTTCGGGCTGCTGCTGCTCTTCCTGTGCGTGGCCATCGCGCTCTTCGCGCCCCTGCTCTACGTCATCGAGAACGAGATGGCCGACTCGCAGGAGTTCACCAGCATCCCCGCCTGCTACTGGTGGGCCGTCATCACCATGACCACCGTGGGCTACGGGGACATGGTGCCCAGGAGCATCCCCGGGCAGGTGGTGGCCCTGAGCAGCATCCTGAGCGGCATCCTCCTCATGGCATTCCCGGTCACCTCCATCTTCCACACGTTCTCACGCTCCTACCTGGAGCTGAAGCAAGAACAGGAGAGGATCATGTATAGGAGAGCACAGTTCTTGCTGAAAGCCAAGTCTCAGATGAGCAATGAGTCACAAGGCAGCGAGGTTTTGTTCACCACTCTCTCTTCCGAGACTAGGGACAATGAATGAAATTTACGTTACTGTTTCTCCTGCTGTCATTGTATCAGATTCCATCTTTTCATTTGCTCTGGAAGCGTCTTACAAAGGTAATCCCCATATTAAAGCGAAGAAAAGGAGCTCTAACCAGGACCTGATGTGGTTTAAGAAGTCTGTTACTATGCTGTTCCTCCCTCCCCCCATATAATGTATAGGGCAGAACTTTCACTGAGATCATGCAGTGGGATTTAAAGAATTAAAACTTCTCTGGCAACAACACAAAAAAAAAGAGCAACATATAATTATGCACTTGACAGGCTGTTTTGCCATTTGTAATACACATTTTTCCAACCGAATCACAATGTACATAATCATTAAACAGGCTGCCATTTTTCGTGTTCTCCTTGTATATAAATAATGTAAATACAACAGAATTAATGGCTAAATTCTCTCCCAGTAACACGCCTTAGAACGTAATGGAAATAACCACAGATGTTTGTCCCATTGTGCTTTTAAAAAACGTCAAGTAAGATTCGTCACTCGCCACAGAACCATCTCTTTCTCTGCAAGTCAGCCCTAAACACAGCAGAACAGAAGAATCGAGCTGTTTATAGCATAACCTTGCTAAAGATGTAAATACTCAGAGCTCAACAGCTTCAAAATTTAATTGACGTTACAGCATTGATCTGATGCCATCGAATGCAACATCCCAGGGAACAAAGCCTTGGAGTTTTGTAGCACTTAATATTATTATCAAGAGGTGACTAACTGCAAACCCAATGAAATATGCATGAGGAGATGCCAGCCTTCCCCACCATCTGTTCCCAGCTTCACTTTCCCTCAGCTCTGAAAGGGAACTGGGAGAGGGCAGTTTCCAGGGACCCCCCAGCACTGCTGGGCAAACTGGGGCCACCCCTTCCCATGGAGCTCTTGGTTCTGTGACAGGAGCAGGAAATCTGTGCCCATGGGAAGATGCCAGTGAGGAAAAAAGAAAACATGATTTGAGTCCCGGAGGGGGGACACTGACAGCTTTGTGCTTCACTGTCCTCCGTCAGGAGGGACTCAGGTCAGGATTAACTTCACCTCTGCCATCGTTACACACGTCCTGGTAATGGGGAAGATTTGAAATAGGACAGGAAAAAGCAATGAACATCCTAAAGCACAACCACCTCGGTGCAGGCTGTGTGCTGGAGCCAGGGGGAGCACAGGGGTCAGTGGGACACCCGGGTTTGGCACTGGTTTCTGTGCAGGCTAATGACAGACCCCGTTTATTCTAGAGGGAATGACCCTGACTTGCCTAACGGCTCAGGAGAAAAGCTCCAGAACTTGAAAAATAATTAAATCCACTTGTTTGATTTCATGTGTGCTTAGAGGTAAAGAAAAGCTCATTTAAAGAGTTTCACCTATTTTCTACTCTTTTTTGTAAAATTACTTACCAGCAGTTAAGAGCTTGGGGAATTTAGAAGCCCCCATCACATTGACCAATGCTTCTTTATCTTCATTTTCAGAAATACTATTTCTTATTGGCACTTCTGGAGCAGGTTGCAAGAAATGTCAGAATGCATAATGGTTTTATGGTTTAAATTACGGCCAAGGACACAACATTGTCCTTCCAAAAAAAGTAAAATCAGTGTCTCGGTCTGTGCTGTTTGGCCAAGCCCACGGCACGCTGATTTTCTGTTCAAATGTCTTTAAAATACAACTTGGAGATGTTCTGATATAGTTGTTCCTGAAGGAAAATTCCAAAACTTTTAAAAATGCACTTTACAAATAATTAGGGCTGTAGCATTCTCCAGCCTGTGGTAGGGAAATGTGCCTATGGAACATTACTGTAGAGTGCTAAAATACCCAGTCTAAACTCTTGGCAATTAATTCTGTGCCAAAGCTGCAAATGAACCAGCTTTTCACTCTTGTTCTTCATCTTTAATTAGAGTTGGACAAAAAACAGGAACATCGTGACAAAAAATTCTTCTCCCCATTTTTTTTAAATTTCAAAACTGTTTGATCATCTGGAGCATTGGCTCCAGCACAAGTGCTATACATCTTCTACCTTTGTGTCAGCGTTCGTTATAAAAAGAACTGGTAATTAGATTAGTCCTGTGAGCAACAGTTGCTTATCTAAGAATGTGTTTGACAGGCTGAGCCATAAATAAGAAGCTGTACATGAATATAAGGAGAAATCAAGACTTACCAAATAAAACCGAAGCTCATTTCCATGTTCTGCTAGCTAATAAATGCTGTAGGGCCATTCATTTTCTCACTGTCTTTACATTAATGCTCATTTATTTCATGTATCACTTAATTTTTTTATCCCACAACTAGAGCTTGATTCTAAAGCCCTTGTCCAATAAAAATAAATTTAAAATATCACCCTGGATTTGGGCGTTGGTTGAGGAAAACTGTGAAAGCATCTTGCCTTGCAAGTTCTGCCCAAGCCAGGGACAGATGAGCTGTTGGGGATGTACCTGCCCTGTGTCGTGTTGTACTTGGCAGCAGACGCTTGTAACCATCTTGACATGTTTGAATGGCTGTAACCACCCGGGTGTGTTTTACAGGGGGAATAATTACTGTGGTCCTTGTGCTAAATAAATCCAGCTCGGAGGCTTAAGAGCACAACTTTAGTGTGAACCCCACCTGCTGTGTTCCAGCCTTCCTGGGAAGGCTGGGGTCTCAGGTCATCATGCCTCTTTACAGTCTGCTATCTGGATTTTTAGTCGAATTCATGAAAATCATGGCTTGACTCAAAAGCTGGCTGTTTCCTGTGACACAGCTGAGGGCTGTCACTCCTTTTTGGCCTTTTACCAGCACGTGCAGTCACCAGCAAAGTTCCAATGCCAGCACTGGATGCTCTGCTGAAGCCAGAAGGGCTGTGCGAGCTGCCCCACAGTGGTGCATGCCTGCGGCAGCAGGGGCTTGCACTGCTCTGATTCCTGCTGCGTGTGCTCGGTGCTCTGGCCGGCTGGAATCCCCCTGCAGGAGCTGTATTCATTGCATTAATAAAGTGATGGGCTCTCCTCGCATGTCCCTGTGCTCCTTCGGGAACAGAGGGGTGGAGGGTAGCACAGGAGCGGGGCTGGGGCACAGCTCGGCTCCGAGCAGGCCCAGGCTGTGCCAGAAAGCACCAGCAAAGAAAATTATCCCCCTGCAGGAAAATCCAGGTGCAAGATTGTGTAGGGAGACTTCTTTCATGTATGTTGTCCCAAGAATCACAATCACAGTTCATTGAGACAGAACTTTGAAATATTTTAACAAAGAATCTGTCAGACTCAGAAGACAACAGGAAGGATCCATGAAAACTGAGAAAGAAAAATCCCTGATGAAAGCAGAATTTCCAGGTAAGGCGGTACATTAAATTACTTTCTCCAAAATCCTTCCTCTTCCACCCTCCTCCTCCCTCAAAACCAACACAAACCCCTTGGTGGGTGCAACACAGAAATGAAGGCAGAGCCACGTGGCTTCTCTAACAGTACATCAGAGAAGGTGAGCTGAAATCATTTATATTATGTTAATATTCACTACAGGTCAAGGTCTTAAATAATTCTCCATAGGGAATATTCAGAGCTTGTCTCCATTTGACCCTTTACAATGTTCCCACTGTAATTCAGTAGCCCAGATCTCCACAGCCGGAGGCTTCGGGAGTGTCACTGAATAGTCAGAGGCTTTAGCAATGTCTAATTAAACAAAAAAATCATGCAGGGCTGAATCACGGATTCCCACATCATCAGATGCACGTCTGAGAAGGAAACCTGGTGTGCTCCATACATTCCTGACTCGCGTGGGAAGGGTTTCACTGGCAGTTCAGCCTGATGCAAAGGCAGCATTGTTTGCTGCAATATTTGCTGCAAAATTTCACATCCCTCTTTTGGGTTTGCAACAGGCTGAAAACTGGACTAGATAATCCTAAACCTTCATAGACTGAATTGACTGTTCAATAAGAAATTAATCCATAAAAGAAGTGTCAAATGTGACTTTGAAGACCGTGACATCAGTCCCTGCTCACATCAGTCGGTGCCATTAACCCCTGCCCTGAGCAGCTGACTCTGGCTGGGGTGTCGGAGGTTTCACCATTTCCACAGCCATTACTCACCATTTGCTACCAGGAGTTGGTACAATACTACATGACCCATTTTTTCTGTGTTAATAGTTCTGTTGGCCACCTCATGCAAGGTTTGACAGTGGATTTAGTATCTATTTATCCAAAAGAGGACAGTGGTACCAAAATACAGGGAGAAAAAAATCCCAAGTGCAATGAGCTGGTGGATCTGGAGTATCCCACAGACACAGAGTGTGCAGCCTGCAGAATCCCAAACGTTCTGAAGGCATGGAACTAGAGTTCATGACAGCAGATGAATGTCATCCCTGACAACAAAAATGCACCTCCAGAGTTCTACTGCTATGGCAGAAAATGCAAACCACAAGATTCACCCACTCACTCCTCTGCCATGTCCTCAACAGGGCTCCTTGTCTGGTGGCTGTCAGTCACTGTGCAAAACCATACACCACAAACAAAGACACATTTCTACACCACAAATAAAGTCAAGGAGAATTTTGTGTGCTGCCACACTGAAAACAGAATTTGGCCTATTAATTATTAACAATAAAACTAGTCCTCCCTCCCTTTTTGCTCATTGTTTTTCTTTCTCATTTCCCAGTGTCTCACATCCTCTGAAATACTCCACAGAAATCCCTAACGAGATGAGGAATGCTATTAGCTATGAGCCTGCCAGGAGCACGGTGAGGAAACTGCAGGATTGGAATATCAGGGGATCTTCTGCCCTCTCCAGCAGGGCTTTTACTTTCTCTTTGCCTGCAGGAACTAATCCAGAAGCAAATGTCGCTTGAACAGAAATAAAGTTCTGCCATAACTGGAACCACAGCAGGCCAATTAGGGTAATTAGAGCATATTTGCTACACTTTATAAATATTCATTCGTTATCCCTGTAGCCCTTGTGACAGGAGCTGGAGCCTTGTGCAGCCCCAGAGCCAGGCAGGGCACACAAACCTGTGTGACTCTGTCAGGCTGAGGTCTCAGCTCCTCCTTTGTCAGGTTCCCTCATTAATGACAGCAGCTTTGTAGCCATCTTTAATTATGGTCATAATTTAACTCCTACATTCAGTGTGGCTCCAGAAAAGCTGGGCTGTAAACTACAATAATTAGCCTGCTCAGGGGACTGACCTGGAATATAAGAAATTCCCAGCCATCATCTGGAGATTGGGATTTTTTAAAAAACTTGACAGCTCTCAGTCATGCAAGTGAAGTGGTCAGCAAGATAATAATGTTTATCTTTCTGTTAAAGATAACAATATAATTTAAATGGTGCCTACCTCAGGAACAAAGCAGGCACCAGCATAAATTTCTATAGTTAATTCTATAGAGAAATGAAGTTTTGACACAGAATTGCTGAATGATAAATTGAAGTGCTGCTCTCACTCTCATTAGTGATGCACCTCATGTCACAAAGCAGCTGAGAGATATCATCCGTAACTTTCACAGCAATGGCAGCTCCCGGGTCAGCCAAGGAAAAGATGACTCAGTTTCTTTCACTCATAAAGAAAAGCACATTTTGGGAAACCGATAAATATTATCCTCATGCAAACCAACCCAACAGTGCAATTGCAGGTGACTTTAATTTTGGAGAGGAATATTTCTGGGGACAACATGAGTGGGCAAAGTCAAGGCTGCAAAGCATCACATGGCAGAGTGAGGGGAGGCTTCCAAAAGCCCTGAAATTGGTTTGAGAAAACTTTCCTTCAGGAGGGGCCTGGGGAGAGCTGCCGGTGCATTTTGTCCCTGCTGCCTCCTCGCTCTCCACTGACAGCAGGAGCTCCGGCCCACAGCTGAAGTGCTGCAAGCACTTGCACAGCACCAGGAGAATTCAGGAGGAATTTCTCCATGGAAAGGGTGGTCGGCCCCTGGGGCTGCCCAGGGAGGTTTGGAGTGCCCATCCCTGGAGGTGTCCAAGGAAGGGCTGGAGGTGGCACTCAGAGCTCTGGGCTGGGGACAAGGTGGGCATTGGGCACAGATTGGACTCAATGTTTCATGGAGATCTTTTCCAACCTCAATGACTCTGGGATTCTGGGATGCTGGGATGCTGAGATGCTGGGATGCTGGGATGCTGGGATGAGGTACAGTTACATTTTTGCACGTTCCTGACAGGCAAAGCCAAAGGACAAGTGTTCCCCGTGAATGCAGCTCTGGTTATTCGCTGCGTTTGTAACGATTGTATTTCTCACCAGGAGAGGGACAGTGCCCCAAACGCCCACCTGGCCCCAGAGGTGGCTCCGCGCTGCTGGAAGAGTCAAGAATCCCCGAGAAACACCGTAAATCCGGGGTGTGAGTCAGTGCTCGGGAACGGAACGGGCTTTCATCCCTGCGGAGCGGGAATGTGCCTGATCCAAGGATCTTACATTGCCATCTACGGGCCGCTCCCGGCAGCTCCCGGCAATTCCCTGTCCCAAAGCACCCACCTGCACCAGCCGACTTCAACAGGGTGGATAAAATATTCAGGGAAGTTCTTTTTAAAATCCAGAGGAAAATACTCAATCTATTGCACTGCAGCCGTGGCCTCTCACTTCCAGAGCAGGCTGCTGGATCTGCAAGGAAACGAGGATGAAGATACCATCACTTCTGTGAAGTGTGACACTCCTACAAATATTTATACAGCATTTATTTGGTTGGAACATTGATAAGTGGTATTTTTCAAAAGGCTAATGCAACTTTATACGACTAAAATTAAGATTTTCAAGGTCACATGGGGCAATGTAAACACCTCCATCACTTGCACGAGAGCAGCCCGGTAAGTAAAGTTGTGGTTTTATTTCTAAAAGAAATGACACAATCTACCTCAAAAAAAAAAAAAAAAAAAAAAAAAAGATAATCTAATTGAGGATGAAAAGGCAGCTATAGAGTGTTTCAATGAGTTCCAATCACTGTCACACCTGCTACCTCCCACTACTCCAGTAGTAAAGTGAAACTGAGAGCAGAGTTTCAGAAGCATGTTTGAAATGACAACATCCAGGTCCTGGAAATTACTTCTATAATTCTGCCCAAAATATGTCTCTCCCAGCATCTGGAGTACACCTCCAGGTGCGCACATACATATGTGTACATATCAATACATCTATAAAAGGACAAGTTTAAACATTTTAATGATTTTTAAGAATTTCAAACCCTTACATAGTGAAGTTAGAAGTGTGTTCCACAAAATAAGAACTTTTCAGCAGGGCCTGTAGCAATAGGACAAGGGGGATTGATTTAAACTAAAAAGGGCAGATTCAGACTAGCAATAAGGAAGATTTTCATTAATGTAAGGGTGGGGAGGCCCTGGCACAGGTTACCCAGAGAAGCTGTGGCTGCCCCATCCCTGGAAGTGTCCAAGGCCAGGTTGGACAGGGCTTGGAGCACCCTGGGATGGCGGAAGGTGGGTTGGAATGAGATGAGCTTTAAGGTCCCTTCCCACCCAAACCATCCTGTGATTCCATGACTCGTTCCACTGCTCCTGAGCAGGTGAATGCCCATTTGCCTAAGAGACTTCATTTCCCACTCAAATTGCTAAGGAGCCATTTTAAATTTGGAGATAACCTTTCTTCACCAGCAGGGATTTGGTCTCCTAGCAACAGCACGAACACCTTGTGAACCAAACTACAGCTTCTTCTCACAGCGGGGCCACGGGAACATCCCACTGCCGGTGCCTTCCTCCAGTGACTGCCAGCAAAGGGTCAGGGCACCAAAAGTGACAGTGAGCACCCAGCTCAGGGTCCCAGGGAGCAGCTGGAGCCATGCACAGTGTGTTGCTACAGCCTGTTCTCCTGCCCAGGTGCTGCTTTCCACACGCTGGCTGTGGCTCCAGCTGTAGCCTGACTGGCTCTCAGAGGATACCATCATCTTACTCATCCCTAGTGCACATCAGGAATAGTTTCTGCTCTGGCTGAACACCAAGATGTTGAAGCTGCAGTGTGAGCAGGGCTGGTATATTTAACCAAGTAACACAAACTACAAAAGGTTAATGCCACAAACCAATTTGTGTGTGCGTTTTCCTGTTGTTTACATTGCTCCAAATTTTGCTACCCTAATCCACGTTAATATTCATCTCCATTTTATTTTATGTCCCTGGTCTTTTTTTCAAAAGACCTGCACAATAATGGATTTGTACAAGGAACCTCAGCTCTTGCTAAGCTTGAATTGTATCTCACAAGCTCGGGACTGCTGTGGTTTATTAACTTGCAGTGCCACCTAGCACCCAGCCCTCACATTATTCTTTCTGTAGTTTCACAAAGGAGACCTCAAAGCTTTTGCATTAAAAAAAAAGGACAAACTTGTGCTTGCAGTATTTTAAGGACCTAATGCGAAGTTTTGTTTTGAACAGTTAAGTTTTTATTAGAAAAAGCAACCCCGTGACATTGAGGGCGAAGGACAAGGCGATCTTGTCCTGACCTTATCCCTCCTGATAACACAGCCCAGCACACCCAGAGCTCCTTGGCCAAAGCAGCGGCTCTTCATTCACAGTGTCAACACACCCCAACATTTCAACAGTGCTTTGGCAGCAGTACAAAATCATAAAGTTTTAGTGCTTCTCTTAGAATTTCTAAGTAGAGTTTCTTCCAGTGAACGGAGAAACCACATGTCTGGAGTTCAAGAACTAAAGCAAGTCAAAACAAAAGATAAGCCTCCAATCATAAGAATGGTTTGGGCTTAGCTACGATTTTATGGTCCTTGATTTTTCAGCCTATGTTTAAAGAGTCCAGCACTGCCAAGGACTGCATTTACAGGACAACACACAGGCAAAACAATCTTGCAACAAGGGAAAAGATTTTACACACAACTTCTACACGCTCAGATTTAGAATCGAAGAGTTTTTCCCTTCTCTCCAAATCCTTGAGTTCACCTTGCTTGGAATGACTGAAAGGAATGCCTTTGTCAGCTCAGAGAGATGTGTGACACACCACCCACTGTGGGTATTACGGAATTACTGCTACTGCTGCCTTTTACGTTTCAGTCTCTTCTTGACATCACAGTAAAGACAGAAGAATTTAAAACCTGGGCAGGCATTTCAAACAAGGCCCCCTGGTTTCTAATTCCCAAGAGAGGAAACCCCCAGAACCCAGACATTGTGGCTGAGCTGTGCCTCCACAACCCAATGACTCTTGGGCACACACCACAAACACTAAAGTTTACTTTAAGTCTTGGCCTTCCATGCTTCCATTGTCCTCTAAACTGCAAGATCTGACTCTCTGTTTACAAAGTCACTACTGTTCCTTCACGAGACTGCCATTTCTAGAACCGTGGCACGTTATAATACAGCTGGCAGTGCGGCTGTTCTCAAATTTATTTTACCAAAATACACCTTTTCAACTACTAATTATAATGGCACTCTTCTTTTTTTTTCCCTAGTACAATGTGAAGATTAGTCATGACAGGTGTTTTTTTCCTCCTCAGGAAGTAAAGAAATCCATACCTTAATTAATATAAGGAGATAATTAGTATGCTGAGGTGATGAGACCTCAGGCAGCTCTGCTGAGAAGCTATTTATTTCTCTTTCTTTTCATTCAGTTAAGTACAGATACTCCCCAGATGTACAGAGTTCTTCATGCCAGTGAGCAAATATAACTGGGGAGGTGCACCTGCCACAGCAACAGGGAGAAAGCTCAGGAAACAGGTTTTTGTCCTTGCAGGAGGGAGGATAAATATCTAGTTTTTCCTCTCTCACCTCCTCATTGCCTCTCAGTCTCTGAAATCTTCTGTGCACTGATAAAAGCATTTTCTGTCTGTTTTACAAACTTTCCAGGGTCAAACTTATGTCTTATTAACAGTTAGCCTCAGTTTCTCTATTCAAGCTGGAGAATCCACTGCTTTGCCATCCAACAAATGAGGATGGATGGCTCTGGAAGTTCTTAACACCCTGGTGCTGTTCTAGTCCATAAATACACAAGGCTTCGACAGAGAACTGAAAGATGTTGACCACCATGGTCTCATTAGTGCTGTCCTGGCAATTCCCTGTGACAGATCAATAGTGCTACAGACCAGCTAGAGACTAACAGTAATTATTTTTTATTCATTTCTTGCACTGTTTCAATTTGTTAAGCAGTTTAGAGACTGAGTAAAAACAAGACTCCTGTGACTTGTCGTTTTCCAGGTTGAAATTGCTAATTAGGAGCTATTCTCAATTATGACGTGCACAAGTCAGTAGTTAGGCCAAGTTTTTACTATTAAATCATAACCAAGGAACACATTTCTTTCCATTTTCATGGACAGATTTACATTTTTATAAAAATAATCAGAAAGCTACAAAAATACGCATTTTTGGGGGAAAAAAAAGGCAACATAAAAAAGCAGCATGGTATTTCTATCTGGTTTTTCCATGTGATGTAGCCATTACACAGAGGAGACGGAACCCTACGGAACTTACTAGGAAAATGTGTCGTTTTTCCACCATTTAAAATTCTAGTACTGAGGAAACGTTGAGTCAATTTTAGTGGCCCAAGCCATGAGCCCCCCTCTAATATCCTTAGCTAACATAGAACCAAATTCTTCAGCAGGTAACTCCTGCAGAATTTTTACAGCCTTCTGGGAATCATTTCCTAACTTGCAAACAACATATACAGGGAGACAGGTTTGGTCATCAGTCCTCTGCTTTTCTTCGCAAATTCTTTTTTGTAAATACTGCAGAGATTCTTCATTTTTCTCTTCCAGTTTACTCAGAGGGATATGGACAGCGTGTTCCAGGCGGCAGATATCCACCTCCACCTGCGGGCGGACATCCAGCAGCACGTGAGGAACCCGCTCATCCAGCAGCTCTTTGTACTGCTGCACAGAGATCCTGTCCTGGCTGGGCAGCAGCTGTAAAGCCCTGCACTTGTCCGTGGCAGAGGAACCGCAGAACGCCTCGTAATCCTGCAGGCAGGTGACGCTGGGGTTGTCCCCGCACACGGCACAGTCCGGTTTCTTCGGCCGCAGCTTGATGTTGCGGAATCTCCCTTCGAGGGCATCGAACATCAGCATGTACTGGTTGAAGGAGGAGCCCATTCCCGAGGCGATCTTCAGCACTTCCAGGGCCTGGATGCAGCCGATGATGCCGGTGACGACCCCCAGCACGCCGCCATCAGCACAGTTGGTCACGGTGTCGGGCGGGGGCGGCCGGGGGAACAGGCAGCGGTAGCAGGGTCCCCCGCGGTAGTTGTACACGACGAGCTGCCCCTCGAGCCGCAGGGCGCTGCCGGACACCAGCGGCCTCCCGGCCAGCACGCAGGCGTCGCTCACCAGGTACCGCGTGGGGACGTTGTCGGAGCAGTCGGCCACGACGTCGTACTGGCGCACGAGGCGCAGCGCGGAGCGCGGCCCCAGCGCCCCGCGGTACGGCACGTACTGCACGGCCGAGTTCAGCCGCCGCAGCGCCGCGGCCGCCGAGCGCGCCTTGGGCCGCCCGCGCCGCGCCTCGCCGTGCAGCACCTGCCGCTGCAGGTTGCTCGTCTCCACCACGTCGTGATCCACCAGCCCCAGGCGGCCCACGCCGGCCGCCGCCAGGTACTGCGCCAGGGGACAGCCGAGCCCGCCGCAGCCCACCACGAGCACGGAGCTCCGCGCCAGGCGCAGCTGCCCGCGCACGCCCAGCTCGGGCAGCACCAGCTGCCGGCTGTACCGCAGGATCTCGGCCGCGCTCAGCGCCGACCGCGCCGGCAGCGGCGGCAGCTCCGCGGGGAAGCCGAGGGCTCCCTCCTCCTCCTCCTCCTCCTCATCATCATCATCCTCATCCTCCTCGTCGGCATCCCCCGAGTCCCCCCGCGCCAGCTCGGCCGCCAGCCGCTCCCGCATCCCGCGGGCTCCATCCTCATCCTCGGCATCCCCCGCGTCCCCCCGCGCCAGCTCGGCCGCCGAGGGCTGCCGCACCCCGCAGGCTCCCTCCTCCTGCCGCTCCCGCTCCCTGTCCTCCTCCTCCTGCTCGGCGGTGTCCCCCCGCGCCAGCTCGGCCGCCAGCCGCTCCCGCAGCCCGCGCAGCTCGCGCTCCCGCCGGCGGATCTCGGCCCGCAGCCGCGCCGCCGCCGCGCCCGCCATGGCCCCGCCGCTCCCAGCCGGCCCCGCCGCTCCCGCCGGCCCCGCCGCTTCCGCCGGGCCGCCGCGTCACTGCCGCCATGGCGGCGCGGGGCCCCGAGCGCGTCTCGGTGCTGCTGCCCACCTACAACGAGCGCGACAACCTGCCCCTCGTCGTGTGGCTGCTGGCGCGCACCTTCAGCGACAGGTACCGGGGGACAGCGCGGGGCCCTGCGCCCGGGCCGGCTGCCGGCGCGGAGCCACGGGATGGCCACGGCCCGGAGCGGGATAAGCGCTCCCGGTGTGCGGTTTGGACGGGGTTGAGGAGTGACAGCTGTGTCTGTAGGCGTGGGAAGTACACGGCCACAAAGTGACACAGTGGCGGCACAAACGGGGAATAATTTCATGGGAATGGGAATTATTTCATTGGGAAATAATTATTGTTTCAGTGGAATCGATTTTGAAATTATCATCATAGATGATGGAAGCCCGGATGGGACACAGGAAATTGCTCAGCAACTGGAAAAAATATATGGATCAGATAAAATAGTGAGTTGTGTATTCGGAATTTTTTTACTTTTTTTTTTTGTATTGGAAAGTACTGTAAGTCTTTGAGAACTGGGATGGATTCCCTGGATTCTGCACTTTCTTTACATCCTTAATCAAGTTGTTGTACACCACTTCAGACAAGTGTAAGACCACGATGGTTCATAATGCTGCATTCTGAACAAATACGCAGAATCGTGAATTGATGTTTGAAGAATGTTGTCAGTACTTTGTGCATTGCTGCGTGCTCCTGAGTAACGACTGGTGGGTGCTGCTGTGCTTGGTGCAGGCCTGGGGAAAAGATGGGGTTTGGATAAGATTTAATTTCATTTTAATTGACTGCAGCAGTAAGGAAATTGGAAAGATGAAAGCTAGGCTGGGCTTGTGCTTTATTTTTAATCTGTCTCATTGCATTCCTCAAGACCAGGAGTTCTTTATTTATTATTTTTATCTATGTAATATATTATTGCATAACCCTCAGGTATATACAAGAAGCTGTCATTTACTTAGTAGCAGTCAGATACTTTTCCAATCTGTTACTGCATAAATGCCAAGCTTTTTAAAGTATTTCTGGATTAAGTTGAATTTATGAAGATTGTTTTAAGAAAAAAATATATACGAAGTTTTAGAGTCTTTTTTAAAACTGCGTGTCAAGTAATTTATGTGTTTTTTGTATCTCCTGTAGCTTCTGAGACCCAGAGCAAGGAAGTTGGGCCTGGGTAAGTCCTTATTAACTCTGATTAGTACAAAAAAAATAAAAATCTGCTGTATACTTTGATTGATCCAGTGTATAAAGGCCCAGAAAGAATCACAGTAAAGCCCAAAAGCTGAAACATGTTTTCATCAAGTTGCTTGTAAACAAACAAGCTTAAAAAATGCACACATAAAAATCCCAGTGTGTTTATAAAATGTTCCCCCGAACCTCAGACTTGATCTTCCCTCCTGCCCTGCATCCACTGAGCACAGAATGAGGGTTTGAACTATTGGTGATGATTTGGAGCCTGTTTCCTGTGGCTCCGAAGTGCATGTGGTACTTTTGTAAATGACATTTCAAGCAGTGACCCACTCCTCAAGCGAAGTTTCTCTGTGCATTTCTGTGTTAAAAGAGTGAGGGAAGTTATTTCTGTTTCCATCAGGCACTGCTTACATCCATGGAATGAAGTATGCCACTGGGAATTTCATCGTTATTATGGATGCTGACCTCTCCCACCACGTAAGGCTGGATTTTATGTACTGTGGGTACCATCTGTTATAATTCAGTTTTCAGTGGTTGCTGTTATTTTACCCCCGCCCTTTTTTCTGATCTATTTTTCTTCCATTTCAGCCAAAATTTATTCCAGAGTTTATCAGGTAGGTGCCAATTATAGTATGAAAGTTGTACTTTATAAATTATTTATGAGGCAGTCTATGAAATTCTATGCCATACTGGATAAAAGGTAATTATAAGATTCCCCGAAGTAGCTCTTTATAAGAGAACAATTAATAGGTGTTTAAATAATGCTCATAGCCACCCTAAGTATTGCTTTCCTCTCTTCTTATTTGTTCAAAAGTCTGTAAAATACAGATTTTGTACTTGAAGATTGATTGTTCTTACTTTGAAATTTGTACTTTGAAACATTCCTCTAGTTTTTCTGATAAAACCAATTGTTTATAGAAAGCAGAAAGAAGGCAATTTTGATATTGTATCTGGAACAAGATATAAAGGAAATGGAGGCGTGTATGGCTGGGATTTGAAAAGAAAGTTAATCAGGTTAGTACTTTTCAGTTCTTTACCCAGAAATTTATTATTTATAAATAATAATTCCAAGTACTCCATCCCTCTAAGCTGAACTGAGTCTTTAGTCCCCAGAACTGCTGTACCTGCTGGGCACTGCAGAATCACACAAAATACCAGAAGCACCCACCACTGCCAAATTCTTTGGTTAAAATCCACCAGGAAGGACTGGAATGATATGGGTGGGCTTGGAAAATGGATTGGAACAGTGGCCTCAGGCTGGGACAGAGATCCAGTTCCATCATCCAAGGAACGAGCAGAGACTCTGAGACTTGTCAGGTGTGAAGGACACACTCGGCCTGCACAGCTGGAGTGCTCCTCTCCCTCCCCAGTGAATCCCCTGCCAAACCCCTCTGGTGACACTGCCGTGTGTCACAAGTGGAGAGTGATGTGGCACGATCAGTGGTTCCTTAGGCCTTACTCCAGGGGCAGTGAGCACCAGGGAGGGGTTTCACCAAACCCAAGGCTCTGTCCAGCTGCTCTGAACACGTGAGGCTGCCCTGGCAGGGCTTACAGGGACCCACAGGGAATCACGGAGTTTCTGGGGAGTCCCCTCTCCAACACCTGATTTCAGAGAACAGGCAGAAGCTAATGGTGATTTATTTATCCTGCAAAGAATCCAGAGCACAAGCTGTGTTACAGTCTGATCTGGAGGTGGTATCACAGGGAGTGGATTTGGATTTTTCCAGGTTTTTAATGGCTGGAATAAGTGCCCATCTTTTTGTACTAAACAACTCTGACATTGATGTTTTCTTTCACAGTCGTGGAGCCAATTTTCTGACTCAGGTCTTGCTGAGACCAGGGGCATCAGATCTAACAGGGAGCTTCAGGTATGGGTCTGGTTTGCAATTCCTAAAGTTTATTGGAAATTAAGAAACTGCTGGACAAGGAACTAGATTAAGAACAGACCTCCTTTATTGTGGACTAGGAAATAATTTGGAAAGGGTGGAAGAAATAGTGGATTAGATTGCAAGAACTGCTGCTCCCATGACCTCATTAGAGTTTTATAAATAGTAATGAGCTGAGTGATTGCAGTTCAGATTCCTACACACTGTCTGGATTTCTAAATTCCAGAAATTGTGCTTCAGGTTTCATTTTCTTTGCAATTGTTTACAGGTTGTACAGAAAAGAAGTCTTACAGAAACTAATGGAGAAGTGTGTTTCTAAAGGATATGTCTTCCAGATGGAGATGATTGTCCGGGCTAGACAGTTGGGATACACCATCGGAGAGGTATGGGGCAAGCTGGGATAAGTACATTGTGCTTTCCTTTAAAGGAGACACAGATTGCTGACTTCTGGGTACTTCCAAGAAGCAGCCAAGATTTTCAAATTATTATAAAGAAATTACATGTGTAGAGTTCTATTTTTCCAGCTTTGTCAGGTGAATGCCAGACCTGAAGTTGCAGTTATTTATTCCCCTGGCTGATGTGCTTCTCAGATCCTTCCCTCTTCCTGTTGCCATTCCTTTAGCAGCACACAATTTTACAAGGTTCTTCAAAGGAGGGAAAGAAGTCAAAATACACCACAGAGCTGCTCTGAGCCTTTTCTTCCCTGCTTCCTATTGTACCAACATCTCTACTCAAGTCTTTACAAATCATTTCATTTTCTCCAGCAGCCTGATTCTATTTCAGATTTGTTCTCTGTCAATTATTGCCGTGTTATTTTCCAGCTTTCCAGCTATCACAACTTTCTGCTTCTAAACTCTTTGAAGGTGCTGTCTACAGTCAATGAAAAAACTCCAAGCAATTGTTAGATTCTCTGTCTCCAGCAGTCTGCTGCCTTTTTTATTTCATTGAATTGCTTTGCTGGTCTCTTTAAAGATGATTCACTGGGAATATCTCTGCAGGAGAATCTCAGAGCCAGTTCTTCATCCTCATTTCCAGGACTATGAATTGTCAGAGAATTCTGGTGCTTGTACTTCTCTCTCTCTAAACTTCATGTGTGGCATTTCTCCATTGACACAGGGTAGAGCATTTCCTCACAACAAAGCAGCTCTTTTCTTCCACCTTTTTCACTTGTGGAGCAGCATCCCTGTGCTGTCTGTAGCTGGAGTTTGACCCCAAGCTCTTTGGTCTCCACATCGAGCTGCATTCACATTTTGCTTCCTAATATTGCTGAATTAACTCCTCACCTGCATCGAGATACTGAAACCTGGGCTGAGATGAGGTTTTATTGAACATACATTTTAAAAGAGTAAAACACACTTCTCTGGCTTCAAAAAACCTGAGAATCTTGGGTTGCTTGTACCTCCTCTGGCTGCTGCCACAAAGACCTTTTCTGCCAGTTATTTGACCCTGCCAGTCACCTATTGACAGCCTGTAGTGGTTGTATGACATCAAATATAAAGTATTTGTCTTGCAGTTCTCAGCCTGCTGGACAGGCTTCAGGGCTGCTGTGTCCCAGTCCCTGCTGGGCACGGGCTGGTTTGTGGTGGGCACATACACCACCCTCCACAGGCCACCCAGTACATTCCCTGGGGAGCATCTTCTTCCCTCCTCCTTTGCTCCCTCCCTCACGTGTGGGAAGGGATTTCCTCTGACATCTGAAAAACTGCTTCATTCTTCTCCTTTGGCCTTGTCTTTCAGATTCCTCTGTGACACTTGTAACAAGCTTACACTGTTCAGATCCTGACACATTCATATAAACAAGATTATTGTATTTTTACTGTTTTTTCTTGTCACTTCCCAGAGCAGGACAGTTTTCTATGACATTTCAAATGCATTTATACACTATTTCCTGATCAATACTTAGGATCTTTATATATTTTATAATTATCCAGATAGTAATACTGGAATTCCAAAAGAGGTGACACTTGCACATCTAACTCCTGGTTTGCTGCAGCTCCACAGGCAGAATGGGAGTTTTGATGCAGCTGTAAAATGTGGCTGTGAGGGAAAAATATTTCTTCAGTGAAGTTGGGAATTGAGATTGAGCTCTGCCAGTTTGAAAGGAACAAATGGCTGATGAGAACTGACACAGGCTGTACCTGCAGAGTTGCATGCACATCTCTCCCGTTTTGCTGTATTTCACCACGTGTGTGGTGTCCTCCAGCACGTGGAACAGAGCCTTGGAAAATGCTGCCTTTGAGACCAATGATAGAAGGAAGCAAGGAAGGCAGAAGTCCAGAAACAGCACAGTGCTTAATTCCTGTGCTGAAGGGTAACACTGGAGCCCTCTCATTAGATGAGATATTAACCATTTATTATCCTGGTCAGGAAATGCCACTTGTGCCATCCTGTCCTGGCTCCATATTCAGTGATTTCTGCCCATGCCCTGTAGACCAGCTGTGTGGAGTTGCCAGGATTGTCACTGGGATCATCAAGGTGACACTGCTAAGACAGCAGAGTCATTGCTGAGTCTCTGCCTGCCTTTCTGGGCATCTTCTTCCCATCTTCTTGTCCTGAGTTCTCTTCTGTCCTGGCCTGACCTGCTGGAATTGTGAGAGACCCTCTGGCACACATGCAGGGGGCTGGGGATTTGTGTGTTCCTCTTGCCAGCTGATTTCTGGTTGACACTGCCAGCAGAACACCAAGCCAATTTTTTAATGCCTTTTGCAATTGCAATTCTTTATATTAGTCCTGAAGTAATTCAGTTTTGCAGACAAACGTATATGGAAATGCTTGAATATTCTAACACCGGGTTGGCAGAATGTCCTGTCATGTGTCCCTTGTGTGTGGCCAGAGGACTGAAAGCAGAACGTTCCCAACATCTCATGAGTAGTGAGTTCATCTGGACAGTGTCACGTCATGAAGGAGACCAAAATTAATGTGTTAAATGCTCTTAAATCCTGCAAATAATCTATGAAATGGCCCAAGACTGATGAAAACAGCTCTCGTTTGTACAATATTCACTGTCATGTTCCAAAGTCATCTCCCAGCCAGCAGCGAGGTTGAGCTGTTTCGTGGTGGGGGCAGATTTGTGCTTCTTGAGGCACTGACTCAAAGGCTCTGAATTTGGCCGACAAGGAAATGCTGGAGGCTTTGTGAGCTGCTAAGTTCGCTCTGCCTGGGTGTATCATCCAGCCACTGAGTAATGTCTTTGGATCAGCTTTAAAGGTGATAAACCAAGTAATTCCATGCTCCCCAGCTATGGGGCATCATTAAAGCCCTGGTAAGAACTGACACAAAGGAAGCCAGCCTGGTGCTTGCCTCCTCCCCATGCCTGAACAAGCTTTAGCTCAAAGGCCATTCTTTAGTTTACAGAATTTCTGATGATTGAGGTTTTGAACCTTAAAAACAGTTTTGCTTGTTTCAACAGGTTCCCATTTCATTTGTGGACCGTGTCTATGGAGAATCCAAACTGGGAGGCAATGAAATTGTCTCCTTCTTAAAGGGGCTCTTGACCTTGTTTGCTACAACCTGAGAGTTCATCCTACAGTAACTTTTTTAGACAAACATTTTCTGACATTTGTGTAGATTTAAACATATAATAGCAAAAGCTTGATAATTTGTGTGGTGACCAGGAGACCTGCTATGACCTAACAATTAGACAACCATCAACAATAAATCAAACATTCTGCAGCCCAGAATGCTCCTTCCTGCAGAAATGAACTGTATGTTAAACTAAAAATGAATAAAGGCTAATGCTTTTCTATTTTTGTAAAAATAATTAAGTCTCAATAAAGAACACAAAGCTAAATGATCTTTTGCATTTGGAAATGAATCATTATTCAGCAGAAGCTAAAGATGATTTTGAAATAAAGATGAGCAAGGGCAAAAAAAGCCCTGTCCTGTCTTTGTCCTGTGGTTTGTAGGTATTAATTGAAATAGATACTAATTAGTGTCCTTTCTTTCCTCAGCACGTGTACACGTGTGTCATGAAGCAGCTACAAAGAACTGCTCACGGCTGGGGTAGTTTAAGAGGAAATACAGAGTTCAGTGGTTTGTGCCTAGACTGGAAAGAAGGAATATTCTTTGGATAGGAAAGAGAACCATGTGTGTGGAATAATTTTGTATTCTGTGTGTTTGTCCAGAAGCACATGAGTCCCTTTACCTACCTTCCTTAGGAACTAAACATATTTAGTCTGTGAAATGGGATCTCACCTGGTTTAGGGGAACAGGAGACCCTGTTCACCTCAGGGAAGATATTTCAGATTTTTTCCTTATGTCAAGTAACAGTTTGCAATGCAAAGTCTGTATTTGCTCCAGATCCTGAAGAAGGAAGTACAAACAGAGCAATACAAGTTTTTGTTTCATGGTTTGATAGAGCCAGAACTCAGAAATGATGAAGCTCTTGCAATCAAAGGGAGGAGATGAGATTATTCTGATAATGGCTTTATATATTTATATGAAAAATATGTCCTCTTTTTTCTTTTGTGAATACCTGTGGAGTTTGTGGATACCTGTATCAGAAAATTACTGGTGTGACAGGAGAAGCAACAAGTGTCTTAAAAATGCTGCCTGTTCGGCTCATGTTTGTCTGCATTCCTTTGGCACACTAGATGCAGTTGTTAATGTTAGAAAAAAATTTAGAATGTCTGCAGATAAATGATAAAATTTTATTTCAGAGTCATCACATTGATTAAAAAAATAAAACTTTCAGTCAAGGTTATTTTCTAGTGGACTGCTTTAGAGCTATTCCTCTGTTCTCTACCAGAGTTCTACAGATTCTGATAGTTTCTCCTTTGCTGACTTTCCAAAGCAAATGTTTCAGATATAACTTGCTTTAAAATAATAAAAGATGTAGCTGTAGGTTTTGAATCCACATGGAACTGGATCACAGTGACTGAACTGTACATTTTGTGACATTTGCCTGTACTTTTTTCAGAAAATTACATATAATTTCACTTGCTGCAGACTAATCAGAGCAATAATATATACAGAGAGAAATCTCTGGATTTAAGGGCCAGCGAAATCTGCAGTAACTAGGTTTTATCTGTTTATGTCTCATTTGGAGGTTTCATGGCAAAAAAGCATTATTTTAAGTTAAAAATAGTTTAAAAGTTTTTAATGACCAAATAATGAGGGTTTAGATGTTTATTTAAATTTACATAATGCTGATCATTTGCTAGAATGCAAATTAAGCCTCAAGAAGTTCATCTTTTCCTCATTTTTATGTAGGGATATATAACTGAAGTCCAGTATATGAATTATTCATCATGTAGCTGCTGTGAATTAGGGTTTAGCTTTTAGAAGGTCCATGGCTACTTTTTAATTATGAAAATTACCTGGTAAAATTCCTTCATTTATTGATGAGATCGCATTTGGAGGAAGGTGCTTTCACATATCAATTAGGGTTATAGTACAGGAGTATTTTGTGTTCTGCATTGTGTGAAAGTTTGAAACGTGACAGGGCAACACTCAGGTTTTAGGTAAATAGGTGAAATTTCTCACTCTGTGTAGAGGTAATGGATTTATCAGAAAAAAAAGTGCTATAAAGAAACAAACCCAAGAGCTCCATGGCACCAGGACATGAGCAGACACCACAATAGTGCCTGAGAGAAGAAAAACTGATCTCAGTCTCCTGCACCCACCTGCCTGTAGGAAGCCCCTCGGAAAGGAACTAATCCATGGATCCCATGGACAGGGGCAGCATTAAGAGCATCCAGGCTTTCCTCCTTAGTGGGATATACAAACACACATTTCACCACATACATCATGGAAACCATTTGGCTTTTCCTAGCAAAAAAAGTCTTGTGATCTTGCTGTTCTCCAAATGTTTGTAACAGACTATAGTGGAACAGCAGTTCTATAATCTTTGGAGATCAAGTGCTTGGAACTCCATATAATGTCTTAAATATTCATGGGCTAGGGATTTATATAGTGGCATTTTAATTCTCGGTTCCTTAATACCATTGCAGTACTCTCCTTGCCTTGTTTTGGCCACCACAAAACACTGACTTGACATTTACTGGGAATTTTTCATTTTATGTCCTTGGCTTTACAGTTCCACATAAATCAGCTTTTCTTAATTACATCCATATTCATTTCCTATGAAGGCACAAATACTTCACTAATGCACTTTCTCTATTATACTTTCTTAGGAATCTGTGTCTGCAAGCACTCAATCATCTGGCAGGAGCAGGAGCTTTAATTGCTTCCTGGCTCCCATCAGTTTAGAGCAGGGCTGGAGTTGGTCGGGCACGTTTAATGCAGGGGGGAGAAGGTAACTCACGTTTGGCACCAGTGACTTCCTGTCCCCTCAGCAGATCTGGGTGTGTCATGCACAAGCCCAGCAGTTCAATCCCTCTGACCCAGACCAGCAGGATGCTGAAGCTGGGACAACCACTCCAAGGCCTGGCTTATTTATCTACTGGAATGTGAATCCAGAGTCAGTCCCAGATCCCTAGCTGCTCTCTTTGGTGAGGATTTGTCTGCTCTGAGGTTCAGGGGAGTCAGCTTCACTTTTGCTTTGGGTTTTTGGCAAAATCTGAGGCTTTAACCTCAGCCTGCAATAAAGATGTAACTCGCTGCCAATATAAACACTAAAATCAAACAGATTTTCCAGTGGACTGTGTAGAAATCCAACTGCAAGGCTCCACAACCTTCTGCATATCAACAGTAAAAAATAATGATGACTAATCAATAATATTTATTTGAGGGTCTATCAGGATCCCAAGTGTAAGCCTGGATTGAAATCTTGGCACAAATGAATTCAGTGACAGATTGCGTGCTGAGTTCAGTGCATGGATGACTTCAGCGACAGATTTCAGTGGCTGGCATTCCAGAGCTGAGGCAAATGCTGATATCAGGATCAGCAGGACCAGGAGGTGTGCAGGGGACAGGACTGCTTATCAAACTTTTCCTTGTTTTAGAACATGTGCCATGCTGCAGAAGACATGGGCAAAGAAGGTAACTACTGCCAAGCACAGAAACTCTGAGCATCATTTCCTCCTCTGTTTCTGCCACATTTTACCCCCTCTCTCCAGGCATCATGGCAATTAAAAACTTTCTTATAGACTGTTACTGTTCAGGGGAAATATATTGGAGCTGGAGAGAGAAAACCAAATTACAACTCTTAATCCAAAACTAGATCTGAAAACTCAGCCATTGAGAAGGATTTCAACAAAGCAAAGAGCATAAAATGGAAAGTTATCCCTGCAAGGTGGTTGCACTGACTGTTCAAGAGAAGATGGCACCAATGTTGACAGGTGATGAAGTGTCTGAACAGCACAGGAGCTGGGTGGCTTAGTGGGTCTTAAAGATCATTGTGAGACCCATGGTCTTAATGCTGATTAACTTATTTGTGTTTATTATATAATTAATTATGTTGTGTGTAAAACCACCAATAGTTGTCTTAATGATTTTGTATTTGAATAAAACCCACGCATGACACTGCTCCTGAACTAGTACTAGGATGAATCCGGGCACAATGTTGACCTGAGGCAGTAGCACAACACATGCAATTAAACCTATTCAGCTTGGGAGTGCTAATTGTCTCCCCTCTGGTGTGAAGTGTTTAGTCTCTTACAATGCAGTGATTTTACTGATTTCCAGTGGCTGTATTGTGAGAAACAATACCCACCTCTGTAATAGAAAAAGTATATTAAGACTATTACCATCAACTTCTGTTTCATTTTGTTCATTCTGTACATACAGGAGAAAAATGGTGCCAAGATTCCTTTTCTCCTTCTTCCCCACTGCTTGAATTTTAGCTTTAACATCAATCTTTTCACACAAACTTTGTAAATTCTCATCTTTCTTCCCCAGCTCTCTGTTGACAGCTGTCACACTGTGCAAGCCACCACGAGAACCCTCCTGAACTGAATGAGAACAAGATCTTGTCCATCATTCAGGACTGCTTTCACACCCACTCTCATCCTTGCCCCTACTTTTCAGCCCTGTCATTGCAGACTTTACCCCGAAGCAGGCAGTGCCTCCCTTCTGCTCCAGCTTCTGCTGCCATATCACCTTTCCCTCCTGTTCTCTCCCTCACCACCCCTCTTGTGCACTGAGCGAGTGTTTCTGCCTCCTGACACTCTTCTTTCTATCTGGGTCTAATTTCATCCCCTCCCATGCCAAATTCCAGTTTCTAAACTCTTCACAAATGGTTTTCCATACTGCAATGGCTCAAGCAGCCATGAAGTTAATTGAGAGTTTCTGAACATGGTCCTGACTTAGCGACATTTCAAAATGTTTTTCAACATACTTGAATAATTGTGCCATCAGAGAAAAAATACCTACTCTTGGAAGGCAAAATGATGTTGTTATAGGAAAACCAAACCAGCTCTCTTTGCTTTCCTTCCTTGAGACAGATTCTACACGTCTCACAGGAACTCTCGAAGTACCTCAGTTCTAGGAGCTCTTTAATGCCAAAGCACCAGCTTTGGTTTTGAAGTTTTGTGTATTTCCAATTTTTAAAATTTACATTTCCATGTAAGAGAAAGACTGTGACTTCCTGACTCTTATGCCCACTGATGTGAAGATGCTATGGAAGCACCCAGTGAAGCCCAGGTGTGACTTGCAGTGACAAGCAGGGGATTTCTATGTCCCACTGAGTGAGAAAGTCTCAAAGCAGCCTCTCAGACACAAAATGTCACTAAATTCTTCATAAAGCTATTTCAGTGAATTGTGATAAACAGCACATACACATTGTCAGGACACCAGTCACTTGAAAATGCAGGAGATCCTTCAGTTACATGAAGTCTAAAGAATTGGTGACAACTTTTCTCTGCTTCTATACTTCAGACAAGGAATCAAATGGACTTTCCTTTCCAGCATTGTGAGGCTGAACTCCAGTGTGTCACTGAACCAGAAAGGGTGTGAATGCTGAGGATGGAGGGAATTACACTTCATCCTCCAAGTGCTTGTGTCTTTCTGAAGTAACAAAAGCCATCAATCCCTTTCACTCCTAGAGGGCTTTTTCACCGTGCTATAGAATTCATCCTCATTTGTTGAAGAGATCTTGAGCAGTGTCATGATCCACAGGGAAGAATCACATGTGGAGTCTTGTCCTGATCCCAGTCCATGGCAGGTTTGGCAGCAGGTGCCCCAGCGAGGCTCCCACATGGCCATCGCCTCATGCGATGTCTCCTTCCCTCCCCTGGGCTTGGGCCCTGCCAGCCCTGGCCAGGCTGCGATGGGCACAGTCCTGGAGCAAGTCAGGCTGGAAGGGACTCAGTGGCTCAGCTGGTGCCACCTCCCTGTTCCAGCAGGGCCATCCCAGAGCACATGGCACAGGGGTGTGTCCAGACTGTTCTGGAATAACACTCCACATCCTCTCTGGTCTCTGTTCAGGGCTCGGTCACCGCCCAGGGAAGTTCTGCCTCCTGTGCAGGGGGACCTCCCTGGGCTCAGGCCCTGCCCGTGGCTCTGGTGCCACTGCTGGGCCCCGGAGCAGAGCCTGGGCCCTGCCCTGAGCCCTCCCTGCAGCCAGGGACAGCCAGGGCTGAGGGCCCCTCTCAGCTGGGGCTCCTCTCGAGGCTGAGCAGCCCCGGCTCCCTCAGCCTTTCCTGGGCACCGAGATGCTCCAGGCCCTTCAGCATCCTCGTAGCCTCCGACGGACGGGCACGGTAGGCCCGGGCCGCCTCGAGGCCGCGTCGAAAGCCCGTCGGGCCAGGGTAGCAGGGCGGGCAGAGCAGGAGGGGCGGCCGGGCCGGGCGGGGCGGGGCGGGGCGGGGCGGCTCGGGGCCCGCGGGGGCGGGGCGGGCGCGGCCCTGAGGCGCCGCCACCGCCGCCGCACGAGGCCCGCGCGCGCTCCCGGAGCCGCCCCGCGGTCACGTGCGCGCCCCCCGCGGTCACGTGCCCCGCCCCGCTCGCGCCCCCGCCCCGGCGGCGGCGGCCCCTCAGGACGGGATGTAGTCCCGGCCGGGGGCGCGGCGGAGGGATCCCCGCGCCGGACCCAGCCGCAGGGCGCGGCGCCTCCTAGCGGGACCGGGGTAGATCCCGCCGCCGCCGTCATGGCCGCGGCCGCCCCGGTGCGCCCCGCGGGGGCCCCCCCGCGGCGGGGCCGTGTCACCACCCGGTGCCGCGGGCGCGGCGGGGCCGGTCCCGCCGGGACCCCCGGGGCTCCCCCGCCCCCCCGGGGCGCGGCCCCCTCCCCTCCCGCCGGACAATGAGTCCCGTATGCTAATGAGGGTCTGGCGTCACTTCCGCTCTTTCTCGGCCGCCATCTTGGCCCGGGCAGGCTCTGGGCAGCGGGACCCGGCTGTATTGTCTGAGGGGCCCGGGCGCTGCCCCCGCCCGCCGCCCGCGCCCCCGCCCCGGGCACCCGGCCCAGTGACCGCCGCCCCCGCCCCCGAGGCCGCTCCGCACCGCCCGCCCCGCACACTGCCCCCCCCCGTCATCCCCCCTTTGTCTCCCCCGCGCCGCCGCCGGCTCCGCTCCGCCCGCCCGCCCCGGGACCGGGCGGCGCCGGGGAGGGTCCGGCGCCCCCCCCCCGCCCCAGCCCGCCCTCGCTGCGAGGAGAGCCCGGTCAGGTAGGTGCGAGCGCGGGTTCGCGGTGCGACCCGGGCGGGGACAGCGCCCGACCGCCCCCTCCCTCCCCCGGGCATCCCGCGCCGTGCCCGCCGCCCTGCCCGCCGCACCGGGCGTGCGGAGCTGGCAGCGGCCCCTCCCCGCCCGCACACATGTTGAGGAGCCCCGGCAGCTGTGGGGACCGTGGCGCTGCTCGCTCCCCGCCGCCGGCCCCCGCCGCCTCCCTTCCCCACACGGACGTGTCCCGGCAGCCCGAGGGAACGGGACCGCGAGCCGCCGGCCGGGTCCGGCATCCCGGTGTGCAGCTGCACCGGGCCCCGCCGGCGGAGTTGATGCTGGAGCGGCGCCGGGGATGCGATGAGTGGGAGCAGCGGAGGGGTCCCTGCCCGCGGGAAAAGGCGGGATCCGCCGCTGCCATCCCGAGCCGCAGCTGCGGGATGGAGCGCCGTTGCCTCACCCGTCCCTGCCCCGGGCTACGGTTACCGACTCCCGTTTCTCAGACAAAGGCGGGGGACACCAAACCCGGCGCCTCGCAGCCGCACCGGACAGATACCCCCGTGCCACGCACCGCCTTCCCCCGGCGGCTGCACCCCGGGCGGTGGTTCCAAAACAAGTCGCAGTGCGTGCGCGGTGCCGGGGTGCGTGTGCTCCCCCGGTCCCCCCGGTGCCTCCCGGCAGCGGCCGCGGGCGTGACACCCCGGCCCCCCCCAAATCCACCGCAGCCCGGCCGGGGCGCTGCGCGGCGGCAGCCGGCAGGGGGCGCCCTGCGCGCCGGGCACCGCTGCGGCGGGGGGGAGGGGGCACCGGCCGGGGGGTACCGGGAGGCACCGGGGCACGGCCGGGGGGTACCGGCGGGTTACGGGAGGCACCGGGGCATCGGCCGGGGGGTACCGGCGGGTTACGGAAGGCACTGGCGCACCGGGCGGCTCGGGCCGGGCTGCGGGACTCGGGCCGAGGTCACAGCTCAGCCGGGGCTCGCCGTACCGGTGGCTGTCCGAGCTCTGGGCACGTGGCTGCAGCCCACGGCGTGGGGCGAACCTCCAGGGGCTTTGTCCGGGACCGCAGGGCAGAGCCCCGTAACTGGGCGCTTCCAGGTGTTGATGGTCGTTGTTTGTTAGGTGTATTTAAGCCGTTTGGGAGGTGTCAAAAAGGTTTGCATTCCTTGTAGAGAAATTCCCCTTTTCCTTAAGTTTGGGGTTTTTTTCCTAGCTATGTTTCTATTTATTTTTGCTGCAATTTTCTATTTCTGTTTGGAGGTGTGAGGTAACGGAGGCAGAGGATTCCCGCCTGTCAGGGTAGCATGGACCGACCGTAGCTGGCTGCTGTGCAGCTCAGCCCTGTGTGCCCCAGCAGTGCTCCCTCCTGCAGGGTCTCCTACTCGGGAAAACTTTCACTTCAGGACTCTGGGAACTCATAATCACAAGTTGTCATCCTTCTAGGTGAGAAAGATGGATCAGTCTGCTTAAGAAACAGAAAAGCCTTTTTCTGCTTTTAATAACAAACCAAACCAAAGCTTGGTTCTTTTGCAGATGTGCAGTTGCAGATGTTGGGCAGTAATTTGATATCAGCAGATGGACATCTACCATGATATGTGCTGAAATCTTAAAAGAGACAACAGAAGAGGAATACTGTTGTCAAGAGGCTTGCACCGGATGCTGATGGGTTGTAACATAATGGTTACCTTTTCTGAAGATTATTGCAGCAAATACTTCCAGCTTCATTCTAAATAGAGATGTCCTTTTTGACGTACAACAAATAACTTGTTCTCCAAAAGTGATACTAAGCTGACTGGTTTTGTACTATTTTTTGGTGGTTAGCTGCCCTTTGCTCAAATTAATATTATTTCTTAGTTAGCGTTCAAGAGTGACTTTTTGGTATCCAGCAGACATGAGATGCTCCCAGGGGACATCTCTGAGATCATTGAAAACTGATATCGTTTTAGTGCCCCATTACTAAAAAGAGAGTTTTTTTGTTTTGAATTGAAGTGATGGTCTATCAGACAGGTTTGTAGAAGGCATCTCTGTAGGTTACCACTATTTTTGCTTCAGGGTATATTGTCATGAAGAGCCTGTAAGTTCACTTGTGTTAGGCTTTGGGAGGGGGATGCTGTTGGTTCTGCAGGAGATGAGGAAGGTGAAAGGTGACTCCTTTGCCTGTAGATGAGACAGACAAGTGTCACAGTTAGGAATGAAAAGTCTTCACAGGAGAGGAACTTCTTGACTGTTTTGGAAAGTTCATGCCCTGCAGTGCTAAGTATCAGCTGCACAAACACAGCACCCAGTAAGGTGTGTGTGCTCCTCAGGCTGAGGAAGAACTTGATGGGTTTTCTCTGTGTGTGGGGCAGAAGTTCCCAGTGGTCAGAAGATGCCCATTAGCATTTCAGAAGTGCTCGCTGTCCCTGACACAGTGGTCCCTGTTATTGCCACAGTGTGTGGGCTAAGCTGTGACAGTGTGATGTCTCATTTGTGAGGTGCTGCACAGACTCCCTGTGCGGTTCTTGAGCTTGCTGTGAGCTGTAGGGAAAGGCAGGACACGTGTTCTGGGGCAGGTGAGTTGTGCTGCTCACACGCTGCAGGGTGAATAATGGGTGATTATTCCCAGCCCAGCTTTACCACTCAGTAATAACATAAATACTGAAAGTAAACATTGACGTTTACAGTAGATTCCTGGAATACAGAAACATACCAGAATCTTATCAGTAGTCATAAGTCATACAGTCCAAGTGTATGTTTTATGGCTGTTTATTAAGATGGCAGCTGATTTGACTGATGCAAAGAAAGAAATTGAAACAAGTGATTTTGTGGAAGCAAAGACGGTGCTCCTGGGCTAATGTGTTCCTTTTGAGGTGGCTGTAAATAAGATTTAGCAGCTTAATAGGAAATGTATTTGGGGTGGTTTTTGTGGGGTTTTGTTTTCAGAAAGGGAAAGTTATCTTTGCTCCACTACTTGAGATGTTTAAGGGAGACAAAATTCCATTGGGAATGAACAAAGCAGTATCAGATCTGAGGAGGACCAGTCTAAAGACTGTAGGAGAGGTGCCAGGAGATGCAGGGAACAGCTCTGGGGCTGCAACTGCTCAGCTGCTCAGTGTGTTGTTTCACAAGTGCCATTGAAGCTGCTCTATCTGCATGGGCAAAATTGGGGGTTTTTTAAAAATCATTTTAAAACATTTAAAAATCAGCTGAGTTTGTATATTAATAATGCTACATTTAGTGGGATTATTTTCTTTAAAATGCATGCAACATGCTTGTTTAAAAAGGCAACAGCTGACTATGCTGGCCTGCATCTAAACAAGCATCACACCATTTTTTTTTGTTATATTGAGTCAAGATCTGCTCTGTGCCTAGATTTATATATATATATAGAGAGAGTATGGTTCCTATGAACATAATCGTAACAATCTAGTTTTTAATGTGGAGATAGTCCTGCTCATATAAATAAATCTGTTGATATAGGTGTGTTTCCTGATAGTGTAAGAGATGGATGACAATGAAAGGTGCTGCTGAGTCTCTTTGCATTGTAAGAAAAAGAACCCTTGTTGATGTTAATTTAGTTTTATTAAAAATAAATCCTATACCTTCAGTATATGTGGAAGGTTTATTTTGCCTCACCTGACACATTTGGGAAGAATGCCCTTGGTTTCCTAGGCAGGATGGCCAAATTGGCCTGTTCCTTTTCAGCTTTCAGGAAGAACTTAGTTCTGGTTTAAAAATCAAATGGGTGTTCCAGATTTGAATAAAGGCTTCTTCGAGAGGGTGTAACTCCTTTTTATCTACCTGAGGACCATGTGCCTCAAGGCAAGAACTGCATTGTTCAGAGCTTCACTGCAGCTCTGGTGTCAAAAGGCAAACAGGAGCTTGCATTTAGTGTCTCTCATTTCACTGTAGTGCTCTTGAATGTGAATGACAGTTGATGGTTTGGAGTAAGAATGGAGTAAATACCATTTTTTCTGCAGTGAGTCACTTTCAGTTACCACCATTTTTATCCTTACTTTTTTCTTTTTTTTTTTTAAGGTGGCATTTAAGACTATTTAGATGAAAACTGACAGTGGCTGTTGAGTCCAAGGCCTGTGTAGTTGACCTTGTGGACACATCACACCTGCAGATGTATGCAGATCACGTAGCAAAAACCTTTCATTTAGGATCTGCTTCTCAAGTATTATCTAAAACAATTTAAAAGAAACAAAAATAAAGCAACTGTGTGAGCAGCTGAGGGAACACTCCAACTCCTCCAGTCCTGCAGGTGGAGGAAAGGGCCTGCTGTCAGCCTGCCTTCACTGTTGGCTGTTTCTTCCGTGCCCCAGCTCCTTTCCCCTCTCCCAGGTCTCAACCAATGCTTTCTTTCACCCTGTTCTCCCTCTTGTGTGCATTGATTTCTGATGGGACTCTGGATCTCGAAGTTTGTGCTTTTGCTGCCCCTGGGCCAAGGAAGCTGTTGGCGATGCAGCTTCATAGCAGCAACAGTAAGGGGACAAAATGGCTCTGGAAATCTAAGTGGGCAAGACAGTGGTCTTAAAAGACTTTTTTTCGCCTAAATAGTCAAACTCAAGTTTGTGATCTTTTTTGTTTTGTTTCCTCATTGCTGCTTCTATGAAGCCCTTTGCCTATCGAAGGTTCCTGAGGCAGATGGAAGACAGCAGTAGCTGAGGTGGACTGACGCTGAATGTAGGCAGGGATTGGAACCCTTGGGAGCTATGCTTAGACAGAAAGGGAGAGAGGTAAGAAATGTGCAGTGGTAAGACTGATTTGAAGCTCTTGTTTACAGCCTTTCCCCCGTGTTGTAATGGCAGCGTTTGTGCCTCGCGTATGTGAAGTGTAAGGCAAGGGAAAACAACCGGCACCAGCCTCCTTCAGTGCCTATTTTTACCCTCGGAAAACTCAGATGCAGCCAGTTGGCGAGATCCCTCCAGTATCTGATGGATCTGCTGTCTGAGAAAGCATGGATTGGCGGGGCTTTGGATGAGCTGGGGAAAGTATTCGTGTGCTCTTTTGTGTGCTGGTTTGTGCTGCCCCTCGCACGCAGCCCTGCCTTTGGCTGCTGAGGGCACAGCAGGGCTGCTCTGCACTCCGGGTGCGAATACCTGAGTGTGTCTGTGTGTCTGTCTGTGTGTGTGGGAGCTGCCAGGGCAGGGCTGGAGCTGCTTCCTGCTTCCCCGGGGCTTGGCCCGGGCCCAGCACCGCTGTTTGGGTGAGGGAAGGAGCTGCTCTGCCCCAAACCACTCCTCTGGCTGCATCAGGGCTCTGCTCTGGCTGTTGACACAGTGCTGATGTCAGGAAACATGACACAGAGGGCAGGGGACCGTTTTCACTTGCAATCTAATCTGGTTGCAGTTTCCCAGTCGGTGTAATCCAATCATAAATTACGTGTATATTGATTATTTGCTTTGTTCTTGCACATTTTACAGTGACTACTGTGCTGCTTTGTTTAATTACACAAATGTTTTTTGTGAGCTTTGGATTGAAAATTTTAAGATGATTCTTGATTTAATTTAAATGGTAACTGCTCATTCATTAAACATGCTTCTATTTCCAAAATTATTTTTATTCTGGGATTGTTTGTGCTTAGGTACAATCTAGATGAGGATTATTTTGGAATTGTAGAGCATATTCATGCAGCCTTTTTTCCTGATCACTGAAGTGTGGATATCATGGTGTAAGCAAATAATATCCTTTGTGCTTCAATGATCTCCAGTCTCGATTTCAAATTTCTGCAAGATGTGCAGGCTTTATTGCATTTCACACCAAAATCTTTTAGAAATAGCCCTGAACAAGCCTGGCTCTCACACTGAGGATGTGTATTGAATATTGATTTGACTGCCCATGTTGTATGCATATAAACATTTATCTGTGGAGGTCTTGAACAGTCACAAAAGATATTCTCTAAGATGGCAGGAGGTGTGCGAGCCTAATTCTTGAGCTGTGAGTGCCTCTAATTCAGGATTTTGTATGCCCTAGAGAATGGACACGATTTCAAAGTGCTTTTCAGAATGCAGTAGAGGTTGCCAGAGTTGATGTGGCCTTTATCAAGTGTGTTGAAAAGATCCCTCAGAAAACATTCAACTTCAGCGACCAGCATTCTTTAACATACCTCAGCCTACATCATCAAAATCAGAAAACCCACCAGGAGTTCCCAGAAGAGCCTAGGGAAGCAGATTGTTCATCAAAACAGAAATAAGGAGTTGTGGTTCCCAGAGCAATCAAAATTTGGCGATTTTGTATTTCACACTGGGGTATAGAGATGCCACAGTGCCCAGGACTCCTCCTACTGAACCGAAGTTGATGAGGAAACAGTTAATTCCCGCTCAGTTTTGCAGTGAGTGTCCACACCCACCAGATGGAGCTTCGGGCTCCAGTGGAAAATTCCAGAAATTGAGCAAGAATGAGAAGTGTGTGAATTACTTAGGGGATCTGTCTGCTGGACTGCAGAAGGTGGTTTTTTAGCCTTTAAATAAAGAATGAATGGAGACTGAGGCATATCAGCCTTACTGATTCCTTTCACTACAACTGCTTTCCATAGTTCTTCCTCTGATGGGAAGTTGGGAGTTCTTAGTGCAAGAGTCACCAAGCTGAGCCTAGACAGCAAGCCCAAACAAAAAGGTATAAACCAGAGTTTCATAAACCTTTGCTGAAAATTGCCTGTAACCACTGAAACAACAAGTTAAAAATTTTTAGCCTCAGAATTTCCTCCCAAGGATAAGGTGGGGTTTTTTTAGTACCACATTTTAGAGGGACTTCTCTCCTGAGGCCGTGCTTGTGTAGGATGTTCTGAGAAGTGGTGTGAAATGGTCCTTTTGTTTTGACACACAACTTGAAACTGGTTTTGGAAGTTGCTGATCTAATCTCTGAAGTGGTTTCTAATATTTTTTAAATCCTTGGCTTTTTGACAAAGGGGCTGTTAACAAATTGCCTGTTTGCATGTGAGGGAGAGCTGGAGGGTGTGCTGTGCACAGTGTGGCTCAGGTCTTACAGTGCTTTGTCCAGGTGGCATCTTGCAATTGGGGATTTCCTTCAGTTCGGTAATCTCAGTTTTAAAACTGAGGTTTTCAGAGGGTATAATTTAGAGTTTGTGTTGATTCCTCTTTCATGTGCCCAGTCCTGTCTTGAATACAGACCCGAGCGGGAGGGCTGGGGCTCACTCGGTGCACGTGCTGGCTCTGCACCCCAAATTCCCGCTGGAGCTGAGCTGTGGGCAGCTGAAGGACCACACTGCTCCTGGGCAGGAGCTTCCTGCCGCAGGGGGCTCGGGGGACAGGCTGAGGAGGTGCTCTCAGTTGGAAATGTCGCGTTACAAAACAGGCTCCGTCCAGGATTATAGCGGATTGGAAAAGGAGCCCTCAGTTGTCTGGCATTTCTGATGTGCTGCTAAACTGCAAATCTCATTACCTTCACAGGAGTGTGGGTGCACAGCCCTCGGAAAAGTAGGCCAGAAATGCTTAAATAAGGAGGAAAGGGAAGAGTCCAAGGGAAGAAAGTGAAAATGCTCAATGTCAGCCAGAAAGAGGTGTGTTGGAATAGACTCTTCAATCACTCAATACAGGGAGGAGAGAGAGTTAATTGAAACTCTTACTTTCAAGGAAGTTTTCAGTAGTTTCTGATCTCCCAAATTCTCTCTTCTCCCTGATACTTCTACTCCTTTTTTGTATCGCTTGCTCACTCTTCCCTGAGATATCCTTGTGCTTCCTGGCTATCACTGTTCCTTGCTCAGCTGTCCTGGAATTGTCAGGTCCCAGAGTCCCAGGGACTGGCCATCGCTGTCGTCATGTGAATATAGAGTATTCTACACCATCACACCACAGAGCATCATTTAACCTGCATACACTGAGAGGCAGCTTCTCTGTTGCTGTGGGAACCACAGGTTCATTTTCTTGCATATTTTCCCCGTATTTTAAGAGATTTCACTCAGTGTTGTGCTACCAGCCTTCTCTACAAATCTGTGTTTCATGGCTGGCTTTTAGAGCACGCTTTGAAATGCACTTCGCTGGGCAAATTATTAAAAGTTACTTTGTTTCAAAAGCAGTTGGAATAGCAAAATAAAAAGCACAGTATCGAGAAACCAACTCCTGTTTCATCTCGCCCAGGAACACAGAGCTGCTGCCAGCTCTGATGTATGATCCTGTGTTGGGCTGTTAGGTATAAACCAGTAACTTCTTCAGCTTGAAATACTGGCAGAATACTGGCCAAAATCAAAGGAATTTGGATGACATAAAGTAAGAAGCATGCCATATGCTTGGGGATCCTTGTCAGCAGCACAGCACAGGGAAATGCTACTCAGTGTTTGGGAGACTCAGCATGGGATGAAGTACTTCCCTGAGCTCAGTATCATCAGCCTGATGCAGTAATTGCCACTGATCTGCTCTCAAGGCTGATGAGTCCTCACCCAGAAGTGTGTTTGCTGCAGGGAGGACTCCCTGGGACAGAGTTCATTTGGACTTGCTGGATACACAGGGACACAAAGTCTGCCTTCTAGTCAGAAAATGATCCAGTGTAAAACAAAATAACCCATCATCCATCTCTGCATGGCTGAGGGTGTGAGTGATGGTCTTGTTAAAGCAGGTGCGATATTCCAGCATTCAGTTTTGCCGCCATGTGAAGTACTTTAAGAATGCTGTCTTTTTTAATTTCTTAAAATGTTGTAGTGTCTTACGTTGGAAGTGTACTTGCCAAAGAAAAGCACTCTGTACTTCAAGCTGTGGATGTTCTGTGTGAATAATCAAGAGATTAAAATGTAACAATTTATATTGCCTTATTCCCTGGCAGAGTAATTATTAATGACTCAACAAGTTTTGCTTTTATAAACTTTAGATTTGGTTGTTTCAGATTTCATGGTTCTAATGTTACGTTTTGTGTTTCCAGTCTGTGCAAGACTGACTTTCTGTCCATGGGTGATGTGAGTCGAAGAGAGATCAATCTTCCAACAGAAGTGTGATCATTTACATGCCATTCCCCCAAACTTCCCGTCCTCTGCCAATTTTAATCTGAGTGCTTCCCAGAGGAATGTGTGTCCCCAGGGCTGTGGCTGAAGGCCATGTCACCTGTTTGATGTCCCATTGTCATGTAAGGTGGGACCTGTTTGTATGGGAACCTCCCAGGAAGTGTCCAAGGGTGGTACCGAGTGTCCCTGAGGTCCCCAGGTGCAGCTGTACTGCGATGCTGATAGCTCCGGTGAGGTGCACACTGAGGGTGAGCCACAGCACTCCAGAGGGTGGGTGGAGTGTGAGGAGGAGCATCCTCAGCCTCTGTACTGCTGAGTTTCTGAACTGGGTAACTGACCTGAAATCTGAGCACTGAAGCGTTCCTCAGGCAGCATCCCCGGGCAGAATCGGTTGTTGAAGCACAAACCTGCTCAGACTTGTTGCAGCACAGCTGCCCTGCAGCCCCGGCAGAGGCACGGGGGCTGGGGTTTGTACTTATCAATGTGAGACTGCCCTTACCACATCTCTTATCTCTTATCTCTCCCACTTTGTTTTGTCCAGCAGGATATGAGCCTTCCTCTGTGCCCGGGCTTTGGGCTCCCCCAGGGCGTGTAGCAGAGCCCTGAGGGGGGCGTTCTGCAAGGAGAATTGGCTTTGGAGGCTTGTGCATGAAACTTGTCCAATGAGTCTGAGACGCCCAAGCACCATTCATTTTGGAGGTAAATGCCTCATCAGAAGTGCTGAAGAGATGGGGAGGAGTTAAGATTTTCATTGGCAAAGTATGGACAAAAAGTAGTTGAAAGGATAGTTTTTGACTGTTTACTTCTGAGGTTTGGACATTTTGAACTTAAAGGAACACCAACTTGGACTCTAGAAAAATTGAGGGGCTGGGGGGCTTTGGGTTACATCACTCTGGCAGCTTCACTGCCAATTAATTGGTTTCCTGGTTTAAAATTTTCCTTCTTCTGTTGGTTTAAAACCATCAGAGGTGAAGGTGAAAGCTGATTTAAACTGCAGGAGAGATGACTCTGGAATGCTAAACAAGCTGGGGGAAACCCTCTGACTTGGGATAGGGAAGTTCAGAGATCTACAATTTAAGTTGGATGTCCCTTTAAGTTACTCCTTGGATTATGACATGACTTATTTGAATCTCAAGTGAAATGTTTAATTTTGGAAATTTAGCTGAAATGTTCTTTATTAAGGTATTTTCTATCATTTGTCTATAAACTGCTCTGTCAAAGTGGACTGTATAAAGGGACGGGAGGGAAGAATCCTGTGAAAAGATAAAATCAAAGCGGGAAAAACCCCCAGCCACAAACCAAACTAAAACAAATGAAAGAAAATATAACAGTGACAGATTGAAATGTTGGTACTTGCCTTGGGTGGGGGAGGGAGGGAGAATCATTTGCATGATGTGTTTCACTTCCAATTTACTTAATGCTATTGTTATTGAAATTGAACCAGGTTACTGATAAAATTGTAACGATAATGTACATTTAAAAAGTTAATGAGTTAAGTTTGCTCTAGTAAACAGCAGTAATGTCCTGGCACCCAGCCCACAGAGAACTGAAACTATGGTACAGATTTGCAGTGTCTGGGTTGCACTGAGGATGCTGATCCTGGGTTCCCGTTGCTTTTTGAATTTAATGCCAGCTGTTACTGAGAAATATATAATACCCCAACCCAGGCTGTCTGCTAGAGAGTTACCCTTTTAATGAAGTAATTTTTAGCATGATCTGAATTTTATGTACTGATGTGTTACCAAACTGCATGAATTTTTCTGATTATGGTGTTTGACTCTGCTGCAGCCCTTCCCTTTTAGCATTATTATGGATATTAAGACATTTGGGGTTCAATTATTGGAATGAAAGCCGTGGGATCATGATACAGACCTAACAAAGGCAATGGACCAGAGTAGAGGGTTTAAGTGTGTGGGGTGGGGTGTATTGTAAGGGAAAGGAACAGCTTTTAGAATAAGGGTTTGAAACATTGCTTTTTCTGTAGGAAAAAGATGGAGTATTGCATGCTGGGAACAAGTGCTTTCCATAAGGTAGCTAAATTTTAAAAGTACATTTGTTTCATTTTGTCTTAGGCTTTGCTTAAGTATTGTAATCTAGTAATTTTGTCCTTTCTGCAGTTTTCATTTTGATTAGACCTCTGCAACTCTCTCTTCAAAACTTAACAAAAACCCAACCAAAAAACTCAAACCTGGCCCACAACTGCAGTTTGCCATTTCTGAAACATTGCTCAATGTGTACAGAAAAATATTTAAAGGTTATCAATACTGGTATAAATTCTTCCATGATTTCAAAATTGCAGGTATTATCACTGTTACATTTGAAGATGTGAATGTGTTGGGTGACTACAGAGAAATGACCAAAAGTAAAAACAATTTGTTAAATGTAGTCTCCACTGACACCTCTTTAGAACCAAAAAGTCCCAAGCCTCAAAATACCAACCCCAAGAAGCCCCACTCCTCAGGAATGCTGTCAGCAGAAACTCCAAGTAAATAGTCTCATTTTTTTCCCTTTGTTCCTGTGAATAGCAAGACATAACACACTTGGAGGAAGTCTGGGTAGATGAGTCAGGACTTATTTCATTAACTGCAGTTAAATGTTTTGGCCAGGTTTCCCCAGGAAACAAAGCTTACACAATTTTTCAGATTGTGGCTTGTCTCCTAATCCCCCCTGCCTCCTCCCAGCCAAGAGAAAAGGGAGCCATTTTCACTCAAATTGGGTGGAGATGGAGGTCTGGAAAGAAAAATGAGCACCTTTAATTTGGATTAAATGTATCTCCAGGAAGAGAGGAGCCAGATTTGAAGGTCCCCAAATTCCCTTCCCAACTCTGTCCACAGCCTGTTCCTTCAGCGGGAGCAGCAATGCCAAGGGGCTGCCAAAGGCTCTGGGGAGGAGCAGCTGCAGGGAGGGGACAGAAATGCCACTGCTCAGGCTGGGGCTCCTGGGGGCCCCCGGGGTCGCTACCCAGTGCTGCTGAGGAGCCCCTGGAGCTGGCCCAGCCTGGCCTTACCCAGCTCAGAGCGAGCCCAGGCTCAGGAGGGAAGAGGCGGAGCAGGGCATTGCCTTGACTGCGTGTGTGAAGTGTTGAGCGCCAAATGAGGTGTTGTGCCTGACTGAGTGTGTGTATAGTGCATTATTCCATGGATACGATATTATTGCAGGTACAGCAGCAGCTCATGATGCCCCGTAAAGCTTTTCTTTCCCAGAAAGAAAAGCAGGCTCGTGCCAGGGAAAGGGATATGTTAAAAAAGAGGAGGAGGCGACAAGACTATCTCAAAAGAAGCGTGGAGCCGCAGAAAAATACAGAAACAATAAAATGGCACAGGGATGATGAGAAGAGGAGAGAAAATGAGCAAGTTAAGGACAAAGATATCAAGAAGCGGTGGAGACAGGATGAGAGAGAACGACGAAAGAATGTGGACGCTATGAATTGGCACAGGGAAGAGGAGAAGAGGGAAAATGAGCGAGGTAAGGACCAAGAAGGCCAAGAACCAGCAAAGAAAGGAGGAGAGGGGGAAAGAGCACGGAAAGGATGGACCTTGTGAAGCAGCAGAGGATGATGAGGGGGAGAGGGGAAAGCAGAGAGGAAGAGCAGTTGTGTTTTATAAGCATGCACAGAAATAACAGTAAATAGTATCTTTTAGTTTAAAATTGATAGAAAATCTGCTTTAACGAACAAGAGTTCTTACACTGCTGATTATTTTAATAAGATAAGATTGAGCTGAGTATGTCTGTGAACTCACAGTCACGATGGCACAGAACAGGCTGGGTTTGCACCTTGCGTATACAATTGTCTGTTTTGCACACTTGTTCATACCTAATGCTTTGTTCAGCACTGTAGTTGGTTATTCTGGTTGTCAGATCACCAAAAAGCTCAGGTTTTCTCAGTCTTCATAATAGGAATAAATGAGAGCTTTAGGAAAGGAAGGGTCAACCTCACGTGCTCATAAGAGAAGGTAAAACTGATGCTTTATTTCATTCTTTTTAATAATGTTCCTATGAGGGTTGTAATCACATCCACAGTTTTATTCTGAGGTCAGTTATTTAGCAAAAGTTGAATGGAAGTGTAAATTTCATGGAACGCTTTTAAGACACATTCAGCTCAAGAGATAAAAAGAAGAAATGAGAAGACATTAAGAAGAAATTCTTCCCTGTGAGGCCCTGACAGAGGCATCCCAGAGCAGCTGTGGCTGCCCCATCCCTGGCAGTGTCCAAGGCCAGGTTGCATGGGGCTTGGAGCAATCTGGGATAGTGGAAGCTGTCCCTGTCCATGGCAGGGGTGGAACTGGATGAGCTTTAATGTCCCTTCCCACTCAGGCCATCCCATGATGATCCTATGAAGAAATTACATTAGTGCAGAAGGGGTAGGTAGAGTGGCCTCTGTGAAGAGCCCTGGGGTCCCTGGCCAAGTTGTACAGGTCTGGGGTGCCTGAACAAGATAAAATGCACTGGGGTCTAGGGGGGTTGTTACAGCTTTTGGGGATTCCATAGTGGATTTTCATTTGCCATTTCCCAGTGATGCTGTCCCCAGACCTTGCTGAGTGCAGACTCCTGCTCAGTGCGGTGCTCAGGGTCCCCCATGTTCTGTGCCTGCTGGTCGTGGGAGGCTTCCCTGGCAGTGGGCAGGACATGGTGGCATTTCCAGTTAAGCATAAAGAGAATAAAACCTAGAGTAGGTTTGCTGGAAAACTAGACTGGTGCTGTCGTAGTTCTTTTGCACAGCAGGATCTTCCTCCAGATTATTTCTTTAGGTCTTTATTTCTGGTTGAAAACCATTGTTTTACTCTGCAGCCTGCAACAGTAGAAATCCTTTGTGCTTGGTTGTACTGTAGCAAAACTGAGACATGAACCAAGCACAGGGAGCACCCTGAATAATGTCCAGACATGGAAGTAACACAGTGGAGCACATTTGGAATATTGGCTGAAGATTTCAGTCGAGAGAAAAAGGCTGTGTTGATGTGAAGCTGGTGCATTTTTCCCTGAGTCACAACAGCCTTGTTCCCTGTGGGTGCTTTGAAGCTGCACGTGGGAAGATCCCCCATTTCCTGGGTCAGAGCAGGAACAGCCCAGCACCTTTTACCTGGGGAATCAAAGGGGAGTCCTGACCAGGGCCAAAGTACAAAAGACCCATTGGAGAATTAAGATTTCAGTTACACTAAACTAGAAACAGCTTTTGCAGTGTAGAGACGGGTGCAAGCTTTCTGTCCTTTATCCCCTCTGATGGTTTGACTGCTGTGGGGCTTTGGTGTTTCTCCCTCTGTCTCTGAGGGCACACCTTCTGTGGGGTCAGAGTGTAGTGCTGGGGGTGAGATCAGAGGGAGGGCTCTTTGCACCGGCACAGGAATGTAGTGAAGAAAACACTCACCGTTGCAAATGTGAAATGAAAACTTTGATTGTGGTTCTTCTAAGTTAGTAATCTTTTGCTCTTTCATAGCTTGTCTTTTCTGCTTACTTTTGGCTACTGAATTGTTCTAGGAGTCAATACCTGGCTGTGGGCAAGACCTTTATGCTGGGAACTGCACAAACAGAGCAAAGGAAGGTTCCACATACGGCTCACAGTCACTGTGCTTCCTTTGCCATTCCTTTGTGATTGGAGCAGTCAGACAGTTTGTGTACACACACACTGGAGATGAGGGAGATCTTCAGGATCTGCCTTCTGAGGCACCTGAAGATCCTACCTGGATATTTCTAGTCAGGGTGTTGTTGGGGTTGGTTTTAAGCAGTCATTTATTCATTCCACCCAGCACTTCACTGTGGATTGATGTGGTCAGCGATGCTCCAGGTGTCTTCCCTTAAACATCAGCTCTTGGTCAGATAAAGGATGCCTCATTTCCAGACCAGCATTAATGCCTAGATGATGATTTGAGAGGCTGCTTAATCCCAACTGCTTTAATGTCCCCATCCAAGGAGGTGCCAGCAGAGTGATGTTTACATTACAATTGAAGTTACTTGCTGTAAATAGAAATGGATGGAGATGCTAAAAGCTTTTGTTGTAGTCACAAACTGTGATAAAATCAGGCTCTCCACTCACTATGATTAAATAGTCAGACATTTCCTAAATAAAATTAACTGTATTTGCTTAAGGATGAGGGGTTTTGTTACAATTAGGTGACTTGCATTTGGCTATCCAGCAGAACTTGCAAAGTAAGGTTGATGTTAAAAGCTGACATTTAAAAGTTCAGGTTTCAGGTGTGAAGATCTAACTCTGTCCTCTGTTATGATGGGTGGTGATAAGAACATCCAGGGAATTTCTTGTCTTTAAAATTTGACTGAGGCAGGCAAAGGGCAGAGGCAAGAAGAAGCTGCAGATAGACCAGAGATGTTGTTTTCAGGCAGTTGTAAATGGCTTTCTTGGAGTTTCTATATATCATGGTACCTGTGGCATGTTCAGCTGTATTAGACACAAAAATTAAGAGAAAGTATTTGATTCCTTTGGTGAAGAAGTTCATGGGCATTTTGAAATCAGCTGTTTGATATCAAGCAGTATTTTGAGACTTGTGGCTGACCCAAGTGTGCAAGTAATCAGTGCCTAAAGACAAGCTCTACACTGACTCTGGCTGTGTCATGAGACCAAAAATGCTTTTCTTTGCAAGCACAGGGGTTCATTCTTGGGTTTTGAAGAAAGCAGCCCAGCTTGCCAGGAGCTTTAACATGCACTGTGTTCATGCACTGCTCTTTCTGCAGTTCCCATTAATCACCTGGAATAACATTTCTGATGATCTCCTTGGATTTGAAATTCACTTGAAAATATTAATTCAAATCCTGAACATACTTGACTGAGCTGCTTCACTGAATTTTTTCTGAAAAATGGGATCATGCAGCGACTGGAGGTGTTTCTGAAGCAGTGAAATTACTCTTCATTTCTTTAAAAGGCACCTGGCTTGCTTTCGGTTGTATTAGACATGGTTTTTACAGTAGAGCTGAGGATGGATAGAGTGTTGGAAAAGAGCAGTTCATGAGCTGGATTCCCTTCAGCTGGGCAGCCCCAGCCAGGCCCAGTGGAACTGTGGGCACTGATGAGAGAGAGGCTGACAGTTCCCAGGGACATTGAGAGGTTTAAGCCATCTCTTGTACTTTTCCCAGTGGTTTCTCTCTCTGGAGGGATCTGCCCAAGCTTTCAGGTCCCCTCTTCCTAGGAGAATGTTTGCTAAACAGCTTCAGCCAGTTGAAGCTCTGAGTACAGTAAAGGGAGGAAACAGCATTAATTTCTTACCCTACCTTCAGCAGAATGCAAGAAGCATCTTTATCGCTGAAGAGACACTGTGAAATCCCTTACAAGATGGACACGAACCTTGAAGCTCAGCTTGCCAGTTTTCAAATCAGTTAGGATACATTGCACAGGAGAGAACTGAGTTCTGAAGTACTTCACTCTAGGGGTTTGTAAAGACAGACGCTCTAAAGAAATTAAAGTTATTTCCAGAGGCAGCCCATTGCTCCTGCAGTAGTTGTTCCAGCAGTTTGTTGCCTCTTTAGAAATGCCCTCTGCAGCCTCATGGGCAGCCTCAGCAAGGAACAAGCCAGAGAATGTGGCAGTGTGCTAGGGAATGGTACAGCTCTGATACCTGTTCTGTGGGGAAATGAGGCAGACAATTACTGATAATTAAAAGTGCAGCACTATCAGACAAAACACATTTGACTGAAACCTTTTCTCTTATTCTTCTTTTTCAATAGAAACTATGTTCCAACTTCCTGTCAACAACCTTGGCAGTTTAAGAAAGGCCCGGAAAACTGTGAAAAAAATACTTAGTGACATTGGTTTGGAATACTGTAAAGAACATATAGAAGTAAGTATGGCACCTCCAAGTGTTAAAGCTAAAATGCTGCAGAGTTAGGGGGACAGTGAGGTATTTGTGTATGCCATGATTTATTTTTAGACCTGTTTAGGTTCCACACAAAGTAGGAATTAATTAGAAACTTGAGATATAATGTACCTGTAAACACTTCTAGAAATATTAGTGGCTACTGAACATCCAGGAATGCTGCAAGAACCAGGAGTGGTGTGGGATGTTGGGGCAGAAATGGGTCTGAGGTTTTCAGCAAGCGTTTGTGCTGCAGCAGGTCCTGAAGTTACAGGATCACCTCTGTGCCTGGGTCAGTTCCTACAAGGGAAGGGTGTTTGTGCTGCTCTTCTGGACAAACTTCATCGCTGTGGCTTTGCCTGTTCTTTCAGTGTCTCTTAAAAGAGCATTTAAGTGAGATGTGTAAGAAAGAAATGCCAGTCCTTCCTGCTTGCAGAATTCGTGGAGCAAGTCTCATGTTAAGGGGAGAATTCTGAACTGGGACAATGTTACTTGCAGTATTCATTTCAGTGGAGTCCTTATGTGCTGCTGACTTCATGCCAAAGGTGAAATGCCAAAAAAATACTTTGTAAGATAATTTTTTAAATAAGAATTGGGTGTCTTGGACATCACACAAGTCCAACTTTAAAAGCTTCCTGTGTGAAATTAATTAAAAGCCAAACAAAACGAATACCACACCACCACCCCCCAAAAAAGCAGCCAAAACCCCCCAAACCCACACAGCAGTTTGGGAATGTTTTTCTCCAGGATTGCTTTTGGAATGAGATGAGTTTGAAACTACATTGTTGGGTTGGTCAGGAGGATGAGTGGTGAGGATGTTCTGCAGGTGTTTTGTGATATGGAGAATATTGAGAGCTCTCCTCCTCCCAGGAGGTGCCCCCTAGACTCCCCCACTGCCTCGAGTGATGGTCTCTGCCTTGGCCAGCAGCACCTGGGAGGATGCAGGGATGCTCAGGGATTGCTTAAGGGAGCCCTTGGGCCTTGGTTCTGACTGTCTGTCCTCTCTTCCCATCTTCCCTTCTCCAGGATTTTAAACAGTTTGAACCTAATGACTTTTATTTGAAAAACACTACATGGGAGGATGTGGGACTGTGGGACCCATCGCTTACAAAAAACCAGGTTGGTAAGAGTTTCAGTTGACACTGAGGCTGGAGATGGGTTGTGCCGAAGGGCATTTCACAGACATGCCAAGAGCTTTTCCTGCAGTTTTCCTCATGGATTTTCATGTGTTGGCAGCTCAAGGGACAGCAAAAAGCTACGTGCTTTTTTCTTTGCTTTGTTAAGTTGTTCCTGATCTGTATCTCAGGAGCCTGGCTGGCCAGTACTGCAGAGCTGGTGGGTCCTTGTTCAAGTCTGCACATTAGGAGTCCATTCCCACCTGTTCCCAAGCATAGCACAATTCCACTGGCCCTCTGGCCAAAGGATCAACAACTTTATACAGCTGGCAATGAGTCTTTTACCTTTCCTGAAATGTTTTATTCCTGGTTTCCATCCCTTCCGAAGCTGTTTCACTGGACACGTCTCTGCTGCTCAGTGCAGGGTCGCTGTCAGTGCAGCCCTGGGTCCCACAGGCTGTGTCCCACATCTGCTTTGGGCATTTCTAGTTCTGCACAACAGCTCAGTGACACTGGCAGTTCTGCTGTTGAGATGTTTCTGAGCCAGTAATAAAGGAATTTTGAGTTGAGCCAGTAGTGGAGGGAGGAAATGATGCTCTGGGTTCAAGCAAGTGGTGTGGGCTGCAGCAGCCTCTCCTGGAGCTGCAGGACAGAGGCACCCCAGCAGTGACAGGTCAGAAACCTCTCTACAAAGGAATCCCTCCACGAGCAGGGAGGGATGGTTGGTTGGTTGGGGTCAGTCTCCAGCCCACCAAGTGTGTGAGGCTTCAGCAGGTGGCCAGAGCAGATATTCCAGCTTCCTTCTGCAGAGGGAGAGTGCAGCTCTCCAGCTCCCTCACCTGTGACCAGCTCGGTGCACAGGACATGTTCTGACGCTCAGGAGGAATCTCTGTAACTCTGAATTCCATGTGTTACCCCACCTGAAGTGCCAGGGTGCTTGTGGCTGTCCCCAAGGCCAGTGGAACTTCAGACTGTGCTATAGCAGTTGACAAGAGCTGCATTGGCACTGTGTTAAATGAGGCAAAAGCTGCAGGCAAACTGCAAGGGTGGAATTCTCAAATTCCTTTTTGTTCCTCATTCAAGATTGATTTAAAAATCAGGTTTATGCTTTGATCACAAGGAAGAGGCTTGGTGGCTTTAAGGGCTTGTGTAGCCTGTGTCTTGGTAAGCTTAAATCCTTTTGTTCACCAAAAATAAGTTTGGAATTCCACCTTTGCTATTAAAAGTGTGTAATGGATAAAGACACTGAAATGGCTCAAGTTATAGATCCATCTTACATCTATAAAGTTTGGCAGATTTAGGTGGGCAGTATCTCATCTGGATACAGTCTCATTTCCTTAAACAATCCTGCTTGGCTTTCCCCCAGAAAGGAGCTTACAGGGACCTTTTCTTGCAGCTCAGCTGCAGGGAGGCTTTTTGTGATTGATAGGGAAAGACACTTCTGACTCAGCCTCACCTGCCGAGGTCATGGTTTAACCCTTGAGGGACCCCTTGGCACTCACCACATCATGTGTATGTTCATGTGATCGGCTTTTTAGGGCCTGATCTGCAGGCTAGAACTGGGAGAGAAGTGAATTGAAGGTTTGAGACGGTAGCAGGGAGTCTCATGAGTATTGTTTAGAAAGTCTGCATAGAGAGTATCATGGGTGTTACTTTGCTGAGAAGTGCTGTTGAATATTTAGTCTGTGCTCTGTTTTCTGTTCAAGGACTATCGGACAAAGCCCTTTTGCTGCAGTGCATGTCCCTTCTCCTCGAAGTTCTTTTCAGCCTACAAAAGCCACTTCCGGAATGTTCACAGCGAAGACTTTGAGAACAGGATCCTGCTCAACTGCCCGTACTGTACCTTCAACGCGGACAAAAAGACTTTGGAAACGCACATTAAAATATTCCACGCTCCCAATGCCAATACACCGAGTGGAGGCATCAGCACTTTCAAAGATAAAAACAAACACGAGAGCCTTAAACCCAAGCAGGCTGACAGTGTGGAACAAGCTGTTTATTACTGTAAGAAGTGCACTTACCGCGACCCGCTCTACGAAATCGTTCGAAAGCACATTTACAGGGAACATTTTCAGCACGTTGCTGCTCCTTACGTAGCCAAGGGAGGCGAAAAGTCCCTCAATGGTGCAGTTCCGTTGAGCTCCAGTGCCCGAGAGGAGGGGGGTATCCACTGCAAACGATGCCTTTTCATGCCGAAATCCTACGAAGCTTTAGTCCAGCACGTGATCGAAGACCACGAACGGATCGGATACCAGGTCACGGCAATGATAGGTCACACTAACGTGGTGGTTCCGAGATCTAAACCTCTGATGCTAATAGCTCCCAAACCCCAGGATAAAAAGCCTATGGGACTCCCTCAGAGGATGGGTGCCCTCTCCGCTGGCAGTGTCCGCTCGCTCTCATCACAGCAGATGATGAACAGACTCACTATACCAAAGCCCACGTTAAATTCTGCAGGAGTCAATATGATGTCAAATGTTCACCTACAGCAGAACAATTACGGGGTCAAATCAGTACCCCCCAGTTACGTTGGTCAGCCAGGGGGGAGGCTCAGCCTCAGTGGCAATGCACCTGTTTCTCTTTCCCAACAATCACAAAGCATGAAACAGTTTTCGGCGAGTGGCAATGGAAGGCCTTACACTCTGGGAGGGGAGCAGAGGTCCCAGGCCTCAGCCAGGTACTCACTGCAGTCTGCCAACTCCTCCTCACTGTCGTCGGCGCAGCTCAAACAGACGTCGCTGTCGCAGTCCCAGGCAGCATCCAGAGCTCTGGGTCAGTCTGGCTCCAAATCCCCCGTGGCTGCTACAGGTCCTTCCACTGTGAACACCTCGTCCACACAGAAGTGGAAAATCTGTACAATCTGCAACGAGCTGTTCCCCGAAAATGTGTACAGTGTCCACTTTGAGAAGGAGCACAAGGCTGAGAAGGTGCCTGCAGTGGCCAACTACATCATGAAAATCCACAACTTCACGAGCAAATGTCTCTACTGTAACCGCTACCTGCCCACGGACACGCTGCTCAATCACATGCTGATCCACGGGCTGTCCTGCCCCTACTGCCGCTCCACCTTCAACGATGTGGAGAAGATGGCTGCCCACATGCGCATGGTGCACGTGGATGAGGAGATGGGACCTAAAACTGACTCCACCCTGACCTTTGATTTGACATTGCAGCAGGGCAGCCACACGAACATACACCTCCTTGTCACCACTTACAACCTGCGGGATGCTCCTGCCGAATCCGTAGCTTACCACGCTCAGAACACCCCCCCGGTTCCGCCAAAACCGCAGCCCAAAATCCAGGAGAAATCTGACGTACCGGTCAAAAGTTCTCCACAAGCAGCAGTGCCCTACAAAAAAGATGTGGGGAAAACTCTGTGTCCTCTGTGCTTTTCAATCCTAAAAGGCCCCATCTCTGATGCCCTGGCACATCACCTCCGGGAGAGGCACCAGGTGATTCAGACGGTTCACCCCGTGGAGAAGAAGCTGACCTACAAGTGCATCCACTGCCTGGGCGTGTACACGAGCAACATGACGGCCTCCACCATAACGCTGCACCTGGTGCACTGCAGGGGCGTGGGCAAGACCCAGAACGGGCAGGACAAAGGGACATCGTCCCGGCTGGGCCAGTCCCCGGCGGCGGCGCCGGTGAAACGCGCCTACGAACACATGGAGTTCCCCTTGATGAAGAAGAGGAAGATGGACGACGATGACTCCCCCTCTGCCTTTGAGGAGAAGCCTGAAGAACCCGTAGTTCTAGCACTGGACCCCAAGGGTCACGAAGATGATTCATACGAAGCCAGGAAAACATTTCTTACAAAATATTTCAATAAGCAGCCCTACCCCACTCGGAGAGAGATCGAAAAGCTGGCGGCCAGTTTGTGGCTCTGGAAATCTGATATTGCATCTCACTTTAGCAACAAAAGGAAGAAATGTGTTAGGGATTGTGAAAAATACAAACCCGGGGTGCTGCTGGGCTTCAACATGAAGGAGCTGAACAAAGTCAAACACGAGATGGATTTTGATGCTGAATGGCTGTTTGAAAACCACGACGAGAAGAATTCCAGAGTCAATGTCAGTAAGACTGTTGATAAAAAAATAAACTTAGAAAAAGACAATGACAGTTCCTCAGACAGCTATGAAAACCTAGAAGAGGAATACAACGAGAGCCAAAGTCCCTTCGGCCAGCACGTCTCTGACATCGGTGGGAAACCCTCGTCTGACAGCACAGTGCAGAACCCCGAGGACAGCATAGCCAAGGAAATAATGGAGGAAAACACGTTACAGTCTCCAGAGAAGGCTGATCAAAAACAGGAGGAAAGCTCTAAATACAAAGAGATGATTCCTGCTGAAGAGCCAACAAACCTGGTAGGTGATGTTTCAGATAGTGAAGGGGATCAGGATGACCAGGATGATGCAGTGGAATGGAAGGATGGAGCTTCCCAGTCTGAAAGTGGGCCTGGTTCCCAGCAGGTTTCGGATTTTGAAGATAATGCTTTGGAGGTAAAACCAGAAGTGTGGACAGATGAATCTTCCCAAAGTGAAGATGCTGGGAGCAGTAAACCCCCTGTGGAGGCCAAGGGGGGTGGATCTGAAAGTGATGAAGAACAGTCAAAGTGGAAGAATCGTTCCTATGGAAAAGTAGAAGGGTTTTGGTCCAAGGACCAGTCACAATGGAAAAACTCCTCCGAGCTGGAGGAGAGCCTGGCCAGCGAGCAGATGGAGTGGCAGAGCAGCACAATGGACAGCGAGGACGGCGAGGGCTTCGGGGCCGTGGGGGCCGAGCCCATGCACGGCAGCTTGCCCGGGGTGGAGCTCAGCAGCCAGCAGGCGTGAGCGGCTCTGCCCGCGGGCGGCACTGCCAGGGCGCTGCTCCGCTCCCAGCTGCTCCTGCCCCGGGGGCACGGCCGGGCCTGGGGGGCCGCTGCTGCCTGGGGTCCTGTACAGACCTGCTGGCCCAGGGGCTGGGGAGTTCCTGCTGGGATGAGCACAGTAACTTAATGTGAAAACGGATACGCTGGTGGCTCCAGAATGCACACAGAGAAAAGCAGAGGATCATTTTATCTGCATTTTCAACCCTCCTTTCACCTTGTCCATGTTGAGTTGTGTCTTTCCAAGAGGCCCCTCTCCGGTAGCGCCGTGCCAGCGACCCGGTGCCCTGTATAGCAGACTCTGGGGAAATGGAGTTTTCATGTATCATTCTGAATAGTTGAAATGTATATTTGTACAGTCTTTTAGACCTATTCAAGTGAAGCTTATGGAACTGTTCTTGTGTACCCATCATAGATCTGTTTCTCTTTTTTAGTGTTGCCCTGCTGTGTAATAAATGCTGTACCTAGTTTCCCTAGCAAAGCTTGAGACTGCTCTAGTATCAATTTTGACAAACTTAGTTTTTGCACATAACCTTGTACAATCTCCAACCAGAGGCCAGCAACATTAAAATATATCTGGGCTCTGTTGTATTATAGAATTTTCTTGTTCTGAATATCCTTGACATGACAACTGATGACAAACATATTTCAGAGCCATTTTCTGAAATCTTTTAAGCTAAAAAAGAAAAATCACATGCAAGAAACAAGTTTGCAGCTACTAATTTTGACACCTTTTAGATCTGTATAAAAGTGTATTGTGTTGAAGCAGCACACTGAGACAAAGTGCTGGGTTTGGATATTTAGTTTTATCTTTAGTTAACACCACTGAGGTGTTGTATTCATTTATACCATCTAATATATACACACTGTTGTAGTATGTATAATTTTGTGATCTTTATTTCCCTTTGTATTCTTCATTTAAGCATCTAAATAAATTGCTGTATTGTGCTTAATGTAAATATTTGCTTTATTACATGCTAGTGCTACATTCCTGGCTGGTAAATCCCACCTCACTATATTCAATTCCTTCTTTTTTGCCTTTGTTTTTCCAAGTGCACCCGAGCCCTGCTGGGGCTTCTCTGTTTAGTACTTACTGAATACTTATCTCCTTCAAAGTTATTGAAAATTTACAGAATAACTTGGGCTGAAATGTGTTGCTCCTGTTCAGTGCTGTAGAACACAGAGTTATAAATAGCATTGTACTGGTTTGCCTGTTCTGCATCCTGGGGAAACAAGGTCTGTGAATTCCTTGATGAACCGAGATTTGCTTTCACCTGGAAAACGCTTCTGTGTGTGTCTGGAGCCCTGGGCCTGAGGGCCAGGAGGGCAGTGCTGTGGAGCAGTGACCATTCCCACATGGAGGAGCACGGGCCTGGGCCGGCCGGGAAGGTAAAGTTATTGAAACACCAGAAAAACTGAAACTGAGTTTGTTAAAAGCTGTGGTTGGTGTGGGCAGGCCAGGCCTGCAGTGTGGCCCCTGTGCAGGGAGCTGCCAGCTGAGCCAGCCCCCTGAGGAGGGGATTCACTGAGGGGACTCTGATGAGAACGAAACTGTTCTTCAGTACAGCGGGGATTGGATTTAAGCACAGCTCATAAATGCAAGTGCCTGCTGTTTGATACTGTACCAGAACTAAACTGACCTGTGAAACTTCCCCTGATGCTCTGAAGGAGGAAGTCATTCTGGGTGTTCCAACATTTTACACAGCAAAACCATTTCCCAGAGGTCTTGTGCAGACATTTGAGCCTGGAGGGCTGGGGTGGGTAGAGCTGTAGCTGCCCTGGAGCCAGAGCTGGGGCTCTGTTCCCCAGGTGCTGCTGACTGGAATGAGCAGTTCTGGGCTTTGTTGAACTGACTCTGGGTGTGAAGTGATGACTGAGAACAGGTACCTGCAGGGGGAGATGATTTCGATTAGTCTTGTGCTTTTTTACCTCAGAGAGTGGAGGTTGGACTGGCTGGCTCCCAGCTCTGGACTCCAGCAGTACAAGATGTGTTTGAAGAACAATACTGGAAAGACACTTCAGCATTTACATCAGCAAAAAATCTCCTTGTGTTTCTCTGCTTTCAGAAAAAAGCTGAGCCTTAACTCATTTTGTGAGCAGGTTTTCCAGATTACTTCATCAAGAATAACTTCCCAGTCCATCAGGTGAGAGTTCATAACTCCCACTCAGCTGTTGGTGGGTTGGCAATCTGTGTCCCAACACCACCAGGCAGGGAGTCCTGGAAAGGCTGAGTCCTTTCTAAGAAAACCTGGTTGTGTTCCTTGCTCCTGCTGTGCCACAGGAAGCTGCTGGCTGAAAATTCAGACATTTAATAAGTTACTTTGTGTCCTTCTTGGCTTTAAGGGATGTTACAAATACCTTAAAAAACTTAAAACCAGAGTACAGCAACCTTTATCTGTTTAGCAATTACATAAACAATTTGGTATCCTTTTATCAATGAGCATCACATTTGTTTCAGTACCTGGCAAAGTAAATTTAATATTAGCAAGCTCTATAGTTAAAAATCAAGTTTCAGTATTCTGAACTCCTGGGTGTAGTCAGTGAATAGTAAGACTGAAATCTGAACTCTTTAGGGGTGTTTCATTTGCCAGAAAATTCCAGGAAATGCCATTTTACACCGTGATTAAATTAAAGGTCTTGCACACAGCCGTTCTCTTACCAGAATATCAGGAAGGATGGAGGGTGGTTATTTTAAGTCTTGGCATAAACTTTCTAGTATTTCAAACCAATTACTCCTCAAATCTGGCATTGAGGCTGGGCATGGATTCCTCTCCAGATTTGAGGCTAACCACACTTTTGAGGAAGTCAGAAAGGGGAAGAAAATAGTGCAGCAAAACTGGAAGAACCTTAACCCAATGTGTGTAATTTAGGATATCGTACCGTTAACTTCATGGGCTGGAAGTGACCCACATTTCACAGCCGCTCTGCAGTTCTGGAGCAGCTCCCCGGCCCCTCCCACTGTGCTCGCAGAGGAGCAGCTGGGGCTGGCTCTGACCCTGCGCTGGGTCCCGGGGCTTCGGGAGCTTCCCGGGCCTTCGGGAGCACCGCGGCACGAGGACCAGTAGGACTCTGCTCTGGAGACTGTACCTGGATTGAAGGAAAGTGCATTTTCTGTCTGAGACGCGCTCTGCGATGTGCGGGGTGCAGCAGCCGAGGCTGCAGTGCAGGTTATGGGCACAGAGAGCGTTCCCAGCCCCACAGCCGCTGAGCTGTGCCCTGTTACCTGCAGGGACACCCGTGGGGAGCTGAGGCAGCGCCAGCCCATTGCACAGCTGGGGTTGGTGCAGTAGCTCAGGCAGAGCTGGGATGTTCATGCACAGGCTGCACTGAGGTGCTGTGGTCCAATACAGGCACTTTCCTGGCTTTTCCTCCTGCTTCCAGCGTGCTCCTCCTTCCTTCCTTCCCCTGCCTTCTGCCCCGAGGCACAGCCCCTGAGCAGGGATTTCCCAGCAGGGACACACAGGCAGCTTTGTGAACTCCAGTTCTCTGCCCCGTGAATCACACCCCAAAGCCGCCCTTCCCCTCAGCGCCTTCCTGTGGGGCTGTGGCTGAATCCTTTCCCCTCTCTGGGATTGCTGCTCAACCAAAACATTTCTGCAACCTGATGTCAGAGAGGTGCAGTGAAGGTTCGTTGCACGAGCTCTGACTCTCACTGAAATCAGCTCCAGTGCCATTTGCTGCTGCTGTCCCTCTGTCCCACAGTGGCAGCTCTGTAACAGCAACTCACCAGTCAATACCTGACCCTTTGACACGGATTTTCATGACAAACCTGAATATTCACTCAGTATATTTATAGGAAAATTCTGTCATTCTTGCCACTAAGAAATTAGCAGGTTTCAAACAGTAGTACAGTTACAGGAAAGTTTCCCATTGTGTAGAACACACATTTCGTACACAGCTGTGGTATGAAAACAAATTCATTTCCATTCTTGTCAGAACCAGAAGACTTCAGGTATTTGTGTGCATTGTCTCTCCAGTTTTGTTAATAAATAAGCTGATTTGGTTAAACAGGTTGCTATAACTAGAAGTATTTTGTTCCTTTTATAACTGATTTACCTCTCTGTAACCCCAGCCCATTTGTGATGATCCATTACAATAACCTGCATTGCAGGGGCAGAGAGAGACAGCCACTCGCTCTGTCTCTACTCCTTTATATTTTAATTTGACTTTATCTTTCATCATCAGTCCCACTAATAAATATGAAAAGGTTGTGTTCATTTATTTCTGCATCAGAAGAGCTTTGGTCTCCATGGTTACAGCTATGCAGCTTTACTTTCACCATAAGCTTGGCTTTTTTTTTCCCTTTACAGACTTTGCAGTGGGTTCTCCATCTTGAGCTTTTCCAGAGGCATTTTTAAAACAAGCATTTTTTCCCAGTTCTCCATATTGTACTTGATGCAAAGCTGATCATCTAAAAGGTACATCCCCTCCTCTGTTCCTTGCTCAGAGGACTAAGGGGCTTTAGTTTTCCTGGGCCTATTTTGAAGTAAAAACCTTAAAAATGCTACAGGTGCAGGGATGGGCTGTGCTGCTGCTGGTCCTGGCTAAATCACACCTGCATTGCAAAGTGGCACATCCAAAGGTCCAGAACAGCTGCACAGAAAGTTTATTTGTGTCATTCAGGTTACATCACACAACAGCTTGTAAAACACTGCTCCTAGTGCAGAGTGTGCTGGAAGCTTGAGCCACGTGTAGTTTATGGCATTTTAAAAATCTGCCATTGACTTCATATTCTCTTGCAAAATCTGAGCATTTGTGAAGCTGGCAGTGTTGGCACAGGACTGGCAGGTTTGACAGGCTGCACTAGAGCACTCTTCAACCCCCTGAGCATTTCAAATATAAAACATGAAGGTAACCAAAGTGAGCTTTTGGACATTGTCTTCACTGATTTGGGAAGCTCATCAACCAAGTGCAAACTCCTGGGATCAAATCTTGGAATAAATGTTCCCTCTCCACAAAGCTACAAGAGGGTCAGAAATCTGTGCTTCCCCTGAGAGCTGCCAGCCAAAGACCTGAGATGTAACAGAGTCATAATGATCTAAAGTAGGAACCATTAAGAATAAACCCTGGCACCTTTCTTAGAAACCTCTTGGTTATCAAAAATTACTTACTTTGATTTTGGGTACCTACACAGTTCCCAGGCAGGAAGTCTTCAGCTGGGGAGGGCTCTGGCAGGACAGGGGGTGAGATGCTGGCAGGGGATGCCTGAAACAGAAACAGGGCAGAAATTCAGCTTCTTGCTCAAGTACGGGAAATAATACTTGAGGGAATTGTCTGGCGAAAGAGACAAGGGGGTGGAATCATCTTCTCAGAACTGAAGTTGCTCTCCAGTAATAATAACTGACTTTGTAAGCAATGCTGAAATGTGAAGTTGTTTACTCTCACACCTGAATCTACAGACTTTGCAATCATCTTAGCTGGGTTAATACTGAACAGATAAAAATAGAGTAGAACACGGGGGAAATTAGTTTTAAAGCACAGAGAAATGCAAATGAATTAGTACCACTTGAAAATACTGACTACAGAAGAAATACAGAAAGGGATTTGGGTTTGCTTCTGGGGTTTTTAAGAATTCAAATAATTGATTAATATCGAATTGAGGAGATAAAATAATTTTTTCTATAGTGCAGCAATCCAAACCTCTAGCTAAAATCCCAGTCTCGATGGAAAAGAAGGAGCCTGTCTTTCCCATGAGGCTGATGCTCTCCAGGCTCTAAACTTCACCTGTTTCCAGAGGCCAGTTTGCTATTTAGATTAAATCCTCCCATGAATTTTTGTGCAATTCTCCTTCGTGTGTTTCATCACCTCCTTCCCATGGGCACAATGCTACAACTTATAATGTAACACAAACCCAAGTTTTATTCTTCTCAGACTCACAATCTCCTAAAACCAACAACCACAAGCACTGGGTAAGACAACACAAAGAATCTGAATTGATCATGGAAGTGCTACTAGTGACGACCTGCACCTCTGTGAAACAGAAAGGACAAAAAGCCTGGAGCAAAGAAGCTGTGAGAACATCCAGCTGTAATAATTCATGCTGGAATATGAACACTGTCATTGTCTTCCCCAAAATAAAAGTAGAGAGAAGGAAAAGCTACAGATCACTCCAATTTCCCCAAGTAAAAAATCTGTCCCTCATTTGTAGGGCAACACTGCCAGCGGTCACACCAGGAGAACACGGGCAGCAATAGTGCTGTGAACTACAGTAATTAGGCTTAACGAGCTGGATGCCAGTCAGTGCAGAAAGCACTGGCCAGAGCAATCCAACTTCACTATGGGCACGGCCTCTCCAACCAGCCTTAAAAGCAGCCTCTGGATTCCCCACAGCTCGTAAAACCACTGTGCCGCTCCAGTTTGTAACCAGTTACTTGAGAGTATTAGCACTTACTATCCAAAATTCCTCCAAAAAGATGATGCCACAGTTGCAATGAGAATTTACTATTTTTTTTAGATCCTTGCAGTAGTAAATCTGATGCTTTGATGACTAATACCTTACTATTTATATAATATTACAGGTATTTTGACTCACAGATGCACCTCCCCTCTGACCTGCAGATACCACCACATGCTTTCTCTAAAACCCCCTTGACATGGGGCATTTTTGGAAATGAGAGGCAAAGCTCCCAGTCTGCACAACGTTTTCCAAGGAGGGGTCCAAGGAAAGGTTTTCCACAGTGGGAAAAATGCCACACAGGGCAGGAGGAATCTCTGTGCTGTGCACATCTCACAGGCTGCAGATGAAATAATTCCTTTGTGGTCAGGCTGCTGGGAAACTCAAAGGAGAAGTGAGGTGGTCGCCTGCTAAGCAGGAGGGGGATGCGGGGAAGAGGGAGAAAATGTCTTGAAATTCCAAAGGCTCTTGAAGTGATCAAAAGAGAGAGGTTTAAGTAGAAGCAAAGAGCTTTTTGCCACATCACTCGATTCCTGTGTGCCACCATCTCATAAAGGCCAGATCACGGCCGGCTGCTGGATGCAGATCTCTCTTGAGCTGCCCCTGTATTCCATTAACTTACTTAAAGATCCAACAATGAGGGAATAAACTGAGAAAATAAAGATTAAAGGAATTAACAGAGGAATTTAGCATTTGGAAGGCAGCATAGCATGTTCAGATGAGGCCTGATCAAATAGTAGTAATGAAAGGATTAAAACATTTGTGAAAGCTTTTGAAAAATCAAGTACACACAATTCTGCACTTGCAGGCAAATAAAAGCACTGGCATGTAGAATCACGCCTGGAAGATTAAAACTTCTGGTGGCAGCTTTAGAGACTTCAGTCAGCTGCATTTTAACAGGCAGCCAAGTTATCCAGGGAGACAAATTGTGTGACACACTGTGGAAGGCACTAAAAGCACCCTGGAGAAATGCAGTTTGAAGCCCCCAAGAACCAGGTCCCAGCTGACACAGCAAACACACAGAGCAGTAAGAAAATGACCCATTTAAGAGCAGAGTGGTCGCTCTGACAACTGCAACCCAGCCTCAGAACAGCAAAGCTGGGTCAAAAGGTGATCACTTCCACGTTACATCACATCCAGATGGAAATTCTTTTCAGGACAGGAGAGTTTCTGTCCTAAGGCAAACACAGCAATGTCAAACCACTCCAACTTTCGAGCACAAGCCTCGGAGCCCAATTTTTGCTTTCCTCCCACACTACATACCTTCACCCAGAATTCCTTGCAGGAGTTGGAGTCCATTCTCCGTATGGAACACCTTTACTACCACGGACAGGTAGAGCAATCAAACTACTGCTCTGCAAGCCCAAAATGACTGAATGAGGAGCACAAGCTGCAGAATTTTCTTCCTGAAGAAACACAAGTCTTTTCCTTCCTGTTGTTCTGAACATTTCTGTGCAAGCACGTTGGAGCAAAGTTAATTCCATGCAAGTTCCAGAAAGCATCACATAGATTCTGTTGGCTGAAACTGGCCATTAATGACAACCTTTCACTTACAACATATAATTTCCTCAAGGCAAGGATAAATCAGACGTCCCTTGTGAAGTACAATACCATGAAAATACAAAAAATCTGCCGAAGAGTTACTTGTATTTCATAAATAATAATGAGATACGTGAAGTCAAGACAATTTAGAAAAAGGACAGGAGAAAAAACCGACAACCATGTCCCCCTTTTTCACCCTGAATCTCTTCAGATCTGTTCAACAGCTGCAGTAATGTTCTGCACAAATCAATAATCTTGCTAAAGCCTTGGGAAGGTGCAGTTCATTGGCTGCTTGGTAAGGAGACAGAAAACAAGGATGCACACACAAGTGTGGGATGCAGCAGAGGTGTGACAGCATTCAGGAACTCACACAAGATGTGTTCTGAGTGTACAGTCCCAGACTTGGTGTTTGGTCTGTTACACACCAGGTGATGGATTCAGCTCCTCACTAATAGAACCATTTCCCCCATGTGCTGCTGCCAGAAGGAGCAGGTCCTTTCAAACAGAAAGTCTGGGTGTGTTTTGTTGCCGTTTGTGGTTGGTGTGACAGTCTGTGTCTGTGAGGCTTCCTCAGGCAGCCAGCCCTGGCTGTGGCATGCCCAGCCTCCCAACTGCCTCGTGCTCAGCTTCAGGAGAGCCCAAAGGGAGCAGGAGTGAAGCAAGGAATGAGACAAACCAAGATAAATAAAAACCAACATACTGGGCATTTCCACCTGCAGGAGCAGCACGGGCAGACACCTTCACAGCACCCTTCTACCACAACTATTCTAATTTCATCAATAAGGTAACTCCATGCACTCTTTGCCCTGGTTTTTTTTTTTTTTGCCAGCTCTGCTCCCAGGTTCCCAGGTCCCGGTCTAGTGGCACAATCTGAGGAAGTGCCTAAGACAGGCAGATCCAAAGAGGGACTATTACAGCAAGCTGGTAAAAAAAGACAAAAAAACCCCAAACAACAAACTCTAACAAAACCTTTGGGACCAGACGGATGCATTTGGGGATGCTAAAGCTGCTGGTTCACATCATTGTGAGGCTGCTGTCAATCAGCTTAAATGTCAGGGCAATCAGAGCAGGTTCTTGATGACTGGAAAAGAGCCAAATGTCATGCTCAGCTTCCAGAAGGCTGAGGAGGAAGAACTACAGGATATTCAGCCTAATCTCAGTCCCAATGAAAATATGGAGCAAAGCCTTTTGGAATCCATTTCCAGCACTCCATAGCAAAGGAGGTGATCAGAAAGAGTCAGCATAGATCTAATAAGGGTGAGCAGTGGGTGGTGACTCTAATTACCAGCTGGCAAGAAGGCAGGAAGGGCTGGTGCTCCTCAGAGAGCAGCAACTGCCCTGACCCAGCAGGCTCTGGCACGGGAGGAGGGACACAGCCAGGCTGAGGAAGTGACCATTCAGTCGAGGCCTGTGTCTGGTCTGGGGCTCTCAGGCCAGGAGGGTTTGCTGGACTGACACCCTGGGAGCAGGCCCAGCAGGAGGACAATCAGCGTGCTCAGAGGGCTGGACACACATCACCAGCAGAGGCTGAGCTTGCTGATTCCTCAGCCTGAAGAAGAGAAGGAATGGGGATGGAAAGCACCTTGGATACTCCAGCAGATCTTGCAAATGTGGCAAAACTGGAAGTGTTAGATTTAGCCTGGCAAAAGACTCAATATTCTAATGCTCATTGGGAAGGCATTCAGACAACCAGAGACTGACCCACCCACAAGTCACAGGAGATGGAAAATTACACTCATTTTCCAAGAGTAATACAGCAGGAAATAAAGATCAGTGAAGGCTGTCTTGTATGTCAACCTCTAGTGAGCAGCTGGGATGCTGTTCTGTGGTGGTACAGCAGAAATTTGCCCACAAATACAAGAATAGCCAGCATGCCTTCACTGTCCAACCAAAGCTGAGGAACTTGTTTCCAGCTGAGACCAACAGCTGATGCTTAGAGTATAAAAACAGGGCAAGTATGCAGCATTCCTGCCTGAAATACTCCCCTAACCTATAGGAATTTGCAGCGTAAGAGTTCCTAGAAATAGAAAGATAACTTTGCTAAATTACTTTGATGAAATTTAACGTATATAAATCTTCTTTCAGTTCCAACTGCAACAGTGACTTCCAAACTTTAGTGATACATCACATGTCAAAAACCCTCCCTTAGTTCATTTGGAGACTATTTCTTGATAATTTCTATTTACTGTCTCATGCAATTTCAGATTTCTAAAACACTAATGGATTCTTCTTGAGTGTGGAAAAGAGAAGACTGAAATCTGCTTAGCTGTTTCCCAAAGGGATGTGGTTCCCAGCTCCTGTTCCAGATGCCTTTTCTAGTCCTACTGCAACAGGATCAGAATTTCAGTCGAAGTTAAAGATGAAACCACAGATGTAGAGAGGGGCACAAGATGGTTTTGATTTTCTGTCTTTGTACTTTTCCTAATAGTTCCTAACTTTCAATTCTTTCTTGCCTGTAAGTGACCTGTGAGCTGAAGGTTTTCCCGAGGCCATCTGGATTACTTCATGATCTCTTTCTTTAAGGAAAAATGCTTGTTCATAGACCAACACCACTCATGTGAGGCTCCCTCACGTCAGCCCCATTTGCATCATAATTTATTGACACCTTGTTTTGGCTAGAGTTTTCCTCTCAGTCTCTCAGTGTTGGAAGGTCTGTCTGCAGCTCTCTGCAGTTGGCATTCCCTTTTGTGATCTCAAAATAACCATGTCAACAAGCTTTCTCACCTCGTTGTATGCCTCCTTTTCTAAATCCTTTGTGAACGCTGAGCAGCCTGCTAGAGGTAGAGACAGCACCTGAAAGACTTCTTCCCAAGCCTCTTGCTCAGGAGCACATAAAATATTTCGGATCTCAAGAGGCTGAAGAAGTCAGCACTGCACTTTTATGCTTTGCAGGCCCATCATATGCGAATATGTGACTTTTAGCAACCTGACAGGAGCACAGCCACAGCGCTTAGGCGGGAGAAGAACAGCCCAGATAGTCCCACTCCAGATACAAGCCTCTGTTTCTTTATTTGTAAAAAGAAATATTCTTTTGTCTTCTGGGCTGGAAATTATAATAGTTTTGCAATCCCACAAGGTCCTTCTACAGAGGGCACTCAGGAAAGGAAAGAGTTAAACAGAAATGGTGGGGGCTCTGCAGACTTTTCTGGAAGAGACACTGTCAGGGAACAGTTCTCCTTCAAGTTGTGTCAACTAGCAGAGAATCGCAGTGTCTGCGTGCCAGCAGGCAGAGCAGGGCACCTGGCACAGCAGGGCTGGGGAGGGCACGGGAGCCCAGGGCACCCAAACCCAGCCCGGCCGGGAGGGGCTCGGGCTGGTGCACACAGACAGACACACACACACACACACGTCCTGCATGTCTGCTCCTGGCGAGCCAGAGCAGGGGGCAATCCTTGCAGGTGTGTCCAAGCAGGCGCAGCCCAGCAGGGAGCACGCCTCATATCAGGGTAAGTGCGAAATCCTTCCCAGCAGAGCTGGATCCCTGAGGCGTTTCAGTGCCCGGCTGAAGTGCAAAACCAAGGGAAAACATGCTGTGCTCATACCTTTCTTTTTTTTCCCCCAAGCCATATTGACACATGGACTCTGCGACAAAATGAATGCTACTGAAGCCCAAAAATATCTGCACTGAATATAAATATATTATGAAAGAGCTTTAAACTCTGCCCTAAAGCACTCCCCGATTGGCTGCCAATGATGTCACACAGCCCCGGAGCCCAATGAAGCACCGGGCTGGGCAGGCTCCGTTCGGAGTGCGAACTGCCGGGAGCGGGAGCGCGCACACTCGGGGATAAACACAGTGTACCACACAGTGTAACCAGAGTGTAACCGCGGTGTAACCACACAGTGTAACCACACAGTGTAAAGTGTAACCGCAGTGTAACCACACCGTGTACCCGCACTGTAACCCCACGCCCACTGCCCCGTAACCACACTGCTGCTGCAGCAGACCTGCACCTTCCCCCAGGGAGCCAGGACCCGCTGTGCCCTCAGGCCCCTGCTGTGCTCACAGCCTGATCCCAAGGCACAGGACAGCACTTTACTTGGAGACAAACTTCTGAAAGGGTACAGTAAATCACTGACAGCCTTTAGGTATTAAAGATACGCTGGTGCATATTCAGAGCAAGTAGTTTGGTCTTCCCCAGAAGTTGTGACCTTACATTTCAAGTCAAAGGTGAGCTAAGTACAGTACCCTTCCCTTTCCCAACAGGAACCTGGCCTTCAGTCCTGTTTGAATAAACTGGTATGGAAGGGAGGAACATTTTACACAAGCCCCAACAAAACCACTGGACCAGGTTGCTCCAAGCCCTGTCCAATCTGGCCTTGGACATTTCCAGAAATGGGGCAGCCATAGCTTCTCTGTGCAACCTGTGCCAGGGCATCACCACCCTCACAGCAAATAATTTCTTCCCAATATCCCATCTAACATTGCCCTCTGGCCATTGCCCCCTGTCCTGTCACTCCAGGCCCTTTTAAATAGTCCCTTCCCATCTTTCTTGTTGGCTCCTTCAGGTGAAGGCTGCATGTTGCTATCCACTCTTGTTCCTTCTACCTCTCTTAGCAGTTTCATATTGAAGACAAATGTGCTAAAATCAGTCATAGGAAAAAAACCCCACAAACTCAGTGTCTAAAAACCTCTTGCTTTCCTCGATTACTCCTAAAGGATCTCTTGACCGCTGAACCCAGCACATACCATGGGTTATTTCGAGTGGAACAAGTCCATTAACTTGTAAACACTCCTGGAAACTGGGAGGCAGCGCCAGCCCTGCTCCCTGTTCCCGACTCCAGGCAGAGCCGCAGTCCATGTGTTCACACTCACCATCTGCTCGGCTGCGTTTGTTACCACAGGAAAAAATGTCACTGCTGAGTAAAGACTCCTCAGAAGCGAGAGAGGAGAAACCCGACCTAACCGAGCCATAAACTCGGGGTTATTTGGATTTTTCTTACAGCCGCACAGTCCCTCACTCTCTCAGCATTCACCCCAGAGGCACCTGTGTAAAACAGGCTGTTCGGCATTGCTGCCTTGGAATGGCGACGCTGGGAAATCGGGAAAAAACAGCCGGAGCCCGGGCGTGTGGTGTGCGGGCAGCGAGGGACCTGGCGGGGCCGGGCGGGACCGGGGGGCAGGCGGAGCGCGGGGGCGCGCAGGGATGCGCGGGTGAGCGCGGGGATGCGCAGAGGTGCCCGTGGGCGCACACGGAGCGGCCGCTGCTCCGCAACAAAGCCCCTTCCCCGGAACACCACGACATCAGCCCAGAGTGCCCGAGGCCACGGACGAGGGCCCGGCCGGGAGCGGTGGGACCAGTGATGGAATGTGCTCCGTTTTGGGAAACAGGCAAGGGTTAAATACGTTCTGTCAAAAATTAGATTTGCAGTACAAACCCCTTACTTCTCACTGCCTGGGAAACTAAGGAAGATCAATACTTTGCCCCAAAAGTCACACACGGCTGACAAAAGGATATTAGCAGCACATACGGATGCCACAAACGCCTGAGCACGAGGCATTCATTAGTCTGAAAAACCCTTCACCTGGTCCCAGATCCTTCATTCCTCATACCCATGCCCTTTTACTTCCAGTCCAGCTCTTTCCTCTGCACAAAGGAGCCCAGGTGTTTCTTGAATTCACTGTGCATTTCCAACACTTCACTCATTCCCACATTAATGAAACCCATATGGTTAAGTACTACTGCCCTCCCTTTCTTCCTTAAGGCCCTTTTTTCCAGAGACTTGAATTCACTTTATGAGTAGCTTTCCCTGTACTACAAAACTTGCAGAGGTTTTATTAACACCTTTCATGATTCTGAAGGCTACTATAAAAGGGCTTATTTACTTGAGCCCATTTGGACACGAGGAACCAAAGATCAGTGTGTCCTATTTTCAAAAGTATCTTGGTCCAAAATCACCCCTTTTACAGCTTCCCACTTAAGAGCTACTTCAAGAATTAATGTGGCAGACTGCATACATTAAACTGGAAGCTCAGAGACAGAACAGCTTGCATGAAGACAGCTGCAGTGATTTTCAACCCCAATTGAATCCTGAGTATAAATTATGAACTTGTTTTATAAAGTAAAATGTTTGTAAACAGATAATAATTTTATAGTGCTTTTTTCTTTCCTGTGCAGAAATAAAAATAGGAACAAAATAAACACAGAAGTTTTTGGTTTTGTCACACTGAGACCACAATTTCCACAGACATTCCTCTGATGGGACACTGTTCCAAAAGTATCTATTACATGGTTACAGCAGTAAGGAGAGGAGCATACCATGCTTGGAGACAATTATCCACAGAAATATGGTAAAACAAAGTTCCCAACACGCTCACCACAACTATGGCTAGCAAGAACAGAAATTCTCAGTGTACTAAAATCCATTTGAAGTGTTTAACACTAACATCATACATACTGCAAGATGTTTCCTCGTCTCAGCTGGAATACAACATGTAGCTGGTAGAGCACAAACAGAGAAAAACAGTATAACCAAAGAAACCCTGAACCAGGAAACAGAGTCAGCCTCCTCTAGTAAGGCAATTCTAGTATTTGGGAAATGGGGTTATTTTCTCTTAACACCAGCTGTATAAATGGCACACCTGTAGCAAAGTTACAGCCCCAGTTGGGACATCTGCAGGGAAATCCAGGCAGGTGATTCTGCTGAAGGACCCAAGAGCACCTTTCACAGGTGTGCCCTGCAGGCCCTGGAGCCTTCACACCAGAGACACAGCAGCCAAGTTTAGCTTTTATCATTTCCTTACTTTGGGGTTTTGAAGAACTGGCAGCAGCAGCACAGCCCAGGTTTATGAAGAGGCGCCCTGAACCTTCAGTATTTCACACAGGTTGTTTTGTAACACTGAGCACACCCAGCCCTGTCTGACAGTGGCACTGAGCCTGCACTGCAGACAGAAGTGCAAGCACAGAGAGCAAAGCCGCTGCAGCTGCATCCACCCCCATTGCCCCAGCATCCAGGCCTGCAGAGCTGCAGTGTGACATGCAAACACTTCTTCCATCAGTGTGCGAGCAGCAGCTCTGCTGCAGGAACATGCAAACACTTCCGCCACAGCGTGAGCAGCAGCTCTGCTCCTGCATTCCTTACAGGAGCAGCAGAGGGACGTGGGGTGAGGAGACAATTCCTGCTATTGACTGGCGCCAGCAAATACCTGCTCTGTAAGTAACTCACTTTAAGTCTGCACAGGGCAGTGTTATGTAAAACACTGCCCAAGGAAGATTTTTCTCGCTTTTCAAGAGCAAGCATCAGAGCCAGCACCCGTGTGCTGCAGAGTGCATTTCAAGCTGAACTAACCAATAGTCCCTGGCACTGACAGGGGGGAGGAGCTCTGGTTCCTATTTTCTGGCACAGATCAGTCTGGCTTACAGAAAGGCAGCATTTTACAAATCTTTACATATGTAGCCAGAAGCTTTTGTCAGTGAGTTCCATTTATAGCTTAAAAACAATTTCTATGACAGAAAAGAGACGAGAGCACTAACGAAGGTGCCTCTCTGACAAATCAAGTTTTTTCTAGTTGTTTTTGTTCATTCATTTGATCTCAGTACTGGAATTTTGTAACAAGAATTGGCTCAGTATCTTTCAAAACATAAAGGGCCTAATCCCTCCCATTAGAGAACAGGAAGTCAGAAGCCAATCTTAGCACTGACTAAAAAAAGGAATCCGGATTGTTATTTTAACTGCTTTGTTCCACATAAATGAGACCATTTTTTTTCCTGGTACCATTGCAGCATGATGGTTTAATTAAAAGCTGATTCTCCCCATTAAGTGGCACCTGTTTAAACAAGAGCTTTGCCCCAAGTGCTGTCTCTGGAGCAGTGATGGCTCTGCAGTGTCCCCCCATAGCTGTGTGTGTAACTCACGTGCTGCACAAACCCTGATGTTTGTGCCTGTGCTGTCCTGCCTGACACAGTGTGACAAGGACATGTCTGCTGCAAAGCCTTTTTACACCTGCTCTAAGTGCAGTCAAACCCAATTGGTTCAGATGGGAACAGGCAGTACTTTTGTATTTTGACTTCTGTTCTTGCCCACTTGAAAACTGCAAACTGTCACAGCACTTTGACAGCTGAAATCTTGACTTCTGGGCCTACTGCATCCCCTCCCTTGAATGTTCCCATTTTAAACTGTTTTCTTTCTCAACACAGAACCAGCTAGGCCTCTCAAACCAGTTAATGCATCAGTCCAAATCACAATGGAACTGGATGAACTTCAAGCATAGCTGCAGGTAAAATAAACTGAACATCCCCCTAAAGTTCTTAACATTAAATATTTAAGCACATGCAAGACTTTTTCATTTTCCCCGCTATTAAAAAAAATGGCCTGTAGTATTCAGCACTTGAAAATTAATGAGTTTTAAATATGAACATAGTACACCCCCAGTTTTGAAATACTCTGCTTTATTTTCTCTCCTCTCATCTTTCCCATCTGGTATGGTTTAGTATTAATTTAACAAATATTTTTCTTCAAGGCTGTCAGAAAAATCTCATAGCACTTCGAAAACACCAAATATTATTTTGTGAGGTAAATTAGGACACAAAGAAGTAGCGTGACATAATGTGATCACACATTGTCAGTAGCAAAGTATAACAGAAATTGCAATATGTGCTGCTCTGGAGCCTTCAAGAAGAAAAACTGCTAATATACAATAAAGAGTGAGCCTGACACCTCCCTCAAGTTACATTTGAAGGATGATCTGCAAAAGTTAAAAAATGCAAAGTCTCAACATAGGAAAGATTTCTTACTCCAGTGATCTGTTTCTGATAAGACACAGCTTACTGTCTTGTACCTGAAGCAAAACCTGAACTCCACAGAGCTCCTTAGCCCTCCTGAGCTTTCTCCTCTCAGAGAAGGCGTCTCCTATCATCCATGGAGACTGCAGCCACAAGTCTGTGATTCCACAATCGCTGGGAAGCACTGTTAAGCATGTCTCTTTCCTAGATACTCCAGCCAGACTCACCAATAACTTCTGCCTATTACTGAGCTCAGGTGAACCAGTAAAGTAACACAGAGAATGTTTCATATCCCACTCTCACTTTCCCACTTCCATTTCTGAGAATCAACTCCAGCTGTCAGGAAAAACCATCAGCCATCACCTTAGCCAGGACAAGAGAGCAAACCCCACCTCAGAGGAGCAGCTGCTGGTCTACAGATTACAATATTTGTAGGAAACAAAAAAAAAAAAAGACAGTAAAAAGCCTCCAGAACAATTATCTGACAAATGTGCACTTTGTCTTCATACCACCAGCAGGAGATTTTTTTTGAGGTTATGTTTTATAAGTCTGCAATTATACAAGGGTTAAAAAATACTCTTTAAATAAATATTTGACAAGACCCTCAGCCAATGCCATTGAAAGAAAATTTCCAGCTTTAAGAACACGAGAGCGATTACAAGCTGAAAACAGCAAGAGTTGCTAATGTTCAGCTTTCTTCCGTCAGAAGATACGGACAGTTTCTTTAAACTCCACATGCTGAAATTCTCTAAAATAGATTTCCTGTCCTTTCCCTAAGACTGCAGCACCCTATTCAGCCAGGGCACAGATAACATCTTTGAATAAAAATGTCTGAAATCACAGTTTCTCCCATACAAAGTTCAAGCTTTACAGCAGAAAAGCTTTTCTGCCACAGAGCTGCAAACTTCACAAGAGAAGGTTCCTTCCCCTGTTCTGTTCCCTCTGGAAGTGTTATATTCTTACAACCCAGCAGACTTAGCCAGCCATGTTTGTAATTTTTATGTAGTACAAGGTCCTTTCTGTCCAGCCCACCTCTGGATATTCCAAACACAACGAGTGAATCCTGATAACTCACTTTTTTCCCACAGATAAGATTCCTTTCTCTTTTCTTCACTAACATCATCATTACAAGGTGCTTGCAAGCATGAATATACCATTACGTGAAATTTCAAAATTTTTCTTTAAAAACAAATAAAATTGAAAGCACTGTACTTGTTCAAGCCCAACTCAAGGCAGTTTCTGTGTGACCGGCCTGACCTTCACATTCTTACTGGTGTCCCAGTTACACAACGTTGTTTGTATGGGCAGAACCTCCAGCTTTGATCTTTTTTCCAGACTGGGTATTTGCTGCAGGTTTAACAATTTTGGAAACTTTTAGGGAATAAAACCAAACCAATTAATTCAGATAATGAAATTAAGGAAAAGTATGTGTTGTTTAGCTCTTTTGAAAAGCCCCAATGCCTTCATAAGCTACAGCAGGGATTTTAAATTGGCAGAAAACTACCCTCCATCTGGGACATATTTTCCCATTTCCAGGAAAATATGACCGAATTTGGCCAAGTTACAATTCTTTATGGAATTCTTTACTCTATATAAACTGTGTTTTTCTGAAGATTCACTGGAGTTCGACAGCTGAGGATGAAATCAGTGTGCACCATCTCCTGTTCCACGCCACACTGAATAGCCATTACTCTCTTGGGCAGTTTCTGTTTGCCCTGGATCTGCAGGAACTGAACGGGATTCTTCCTGCAGCTGAAGCTGCCAGAGCTTGCTCTGGTACCTGACAGAGCTGTGAAGTGGGGCAGCTGTACCCAGTGCTCACTGGCACCTGTGAGGAATGGAAGGGCTGAGGTCAGGAAAGGCTAACTGGAGCTACAAAAAAGTCTTGTTTAACCACATAGAAAAGAGTAAGGATCTTTTAGCTAGAATGAAGAGAACCTGGCGTGGGGCTAATAGTGCAGGGAATTTTCTGGGCATTTTGAGATACTTAATCTAGAATCTCAAACAAAGCATAAATGACTGCTGTGGATCATTTAATCTATGGATGAAGCTTTATAAGCTCCAACAGGTACTTCTACATTTTACTGATGGTCACATGACTCATGTGTGTCTTTGGTTTTTTTAGGAAGGTCTGTTTTTAACAACTGAGTATAAACAAAGCAATATACATATAAAATTACTCCTAGTAAGATTTTATGGTGTTTTTATTACCAGAATGAATAGATCAATGCAGATCAAGTGCTTTTATAGCGCTCTAAGTGTTCTGCAATAGCAGATCAAACAGTAGAAGCTTTCTCCTGTAAACAAACCAACAGTGTCCCCTGCAATCCTCATGCCAGCACTGCAGCCCCCAAATGCACACTCGGCCACCTCCCCCAGCCGTGACACAACCACAGCCCCAGACACTGGGGTATCTTTACAGGATGTCCTGCAGATCCAACAGAAAGGGAGCACAGACACTCAGGCTGGGTCCCTGTCAATGGAGGCATACTGATATTTCTTAATGTTAAATCAAAATCCAGAATTAATACAGAATGGGGGAGATGAAGCAGATCAATTCCAGATTTGTTCTATTTAATTATTTTGGGTGGATGGCAGGCAGGAAAATCCTCCTCTATCATAAAACACATGTGAAGAACAGATTGGTGGGCTGGGGTAAGGTTCACATTCAGGTAAACTACATCAGATTAAAATTTGAGCCTGGAATTTCCAAAGATAAGGTGCAAACTTCTAATGCTAGTGTCAGAAAGGAGTAGGGAAGAGCCACTCCCACAGCACAATGCTGCTGTAATTGAGATGATAACTGCTGCAACTCTGAACAAGAGCTCAGAACAGAGCCAGAGAGATGGAGCACACACCCGAGATAACAATGGCAGAGCAGACAAGAACAAATTTAAACCATCTTTCTTTGAGGGTAAAAGAAAATGACCAATCCAAGATCCAAGAGAGCTGCTGTTGCAGCAGCAGCCTGTGATGGAAGGAAATGATATGCAAATATGATTGCAGAGTCGTGCACAGCCTGCAGAGCCACAGCTACAGCCGGGTTCAACAGGAGTCAGCACTGACAAAGGGAAAGGATGCTCCAGGTACAGCAACGAGCAGGACTGCTCTGAAACCCCACACCATGAAACAACATTGATTTCCCCTTGGGCAATGTATTTCACTTTATCTTACTGAAGATTTACTCAAGTGCTCAGCACAAACACCAGAGCACAGCAGTCCGTCGGAAAAAACCCTTGTTTCTCTTCCTAGACATTACTGTGCTAATTGGAGGAGGGAAGTTTTACCTGAGCTTTGTCTTCTAATTCAAATCAGCAAGACTAAGTTTTCTAACTGGTGAGTATGGCTGGAGGATCAACACACGCATTTAAAAATGACAAAAAGTATTATCAATACAAGCAGAGATTTCGTAGCTATCTGTACATCCTCTTCAAGGATGAGGAGCCAAAGAAATGGAAACAGCAAATTTCCACTCTGGTAACTAAAGCAGCTGTGCATGTCTGAACAGACACCTTTTCCAATCATGGTTTCACACAAAGAATCCCATCTGAAAAGGTAACCAGCACTGACCCATGGAAACAATAAGAGAACAGCAGATAGAAGGGTCTGGGGAAGGAAAGGTTGGCAAGAGAAGGCTCACAAGAGGTTCAAAAGCTTGTGGGATCCATCTGAACAAACTTACCACCTTCCCTTCACCGGAGCTAGAAACGTGAGGTGCATGCCTGACTGACGGCAAAAAGAACGAGGAACATAAAAAATCTTAGCGTAAGATCCCAAGCTGCAGAACCTAATAGCAAATCAGACAGAATACAGTCAGCAGTGAAGAGCTATTGATTCCAACCATGGGCTTTGAGCAGGCAATGCCATACCACCAAAGCAATCACCACCTTTCAGGAATGCACTCAAGGGATTTTTGACCAAAGAAACCAATCTCTCGTGTTCTACACTTTGCACAGACTAAATGTGCTTAGTTTCTAGGCATCTGTAGGTATTTGTAGGGGTGTGCAGGGGTCCATAGGGATGTGTCAGGGTCTGCAGGGGTGTGTCGGGGTTTCTAGGCATCTGTAGGGGTGTGCAGGGGTCTGCAGGTGTTTGTAGGCGTGTGTAGGGGTGTGCAGGGGTCTGATGGGGTCTGTAGGTGTTTGTAGGGGTGCGCAGGGGTCTGACGGGGTCTGTAGGTGTTTGTAGGGGTGTGCAGGAGTCTGATGGGGTGCACAGGGATCTATAGGTATCTGTAGGGGTCTGTAGGGGTGCGCAGGGGTCTGATGGGGTGCGCAGGAGTCTGATGGGGTGCGCAGGGGTGTGCAGGGGTCTGATGGGGTGCACAGGAGTCTGTAGGGGTGTGCAGGGGTCTGTAGGGGTGCGCAGGGGTCTGTAGGGGTCTGTAGGGGTGTGCAGGGGTCTGATGGGGTGCGCAGGGGTCTGATGGGGTGCGCAGGGGTCTGTAGGTGTGCTCAGGGGTCTGTAGGTGTCTGTAGGGGTGCGCAGGGGTCTGATGGGGTGCGCAGGGGTCTGTAGGTGTCTGTAGGGGTGCGCAGGAGTCTGATGGGGTGCGCAGGGGTCTGTAGGGGTGCGCAGGGGTCTGATGGGGTGCGCAGGGGTCTGTAGGTGTCTGTAGGGGTGCGCAGGAGTCTGATGGGGTGTGCAGGGGTCTGTAGGTGTCTGTAGGGGTCTGATGGGGTGCGCAGGGGTCTGTAGGTGTCTGTAGGTGTCTGTAGGTGTCTGTAGGGGTGCGTCGGGCCCTGCCGGTGCCCTCCCCGCCTCCTCCCCGGCCGTTCCCGCCTCGCCCCTCAGGCGGCCCCGCGCGCGCCCCGGCGCCACCTGGCGGCGGCGGCCCCGCAGCGCTGCCCGCGGCCAAGATGGCGCCCTGAGGGCCCGGCCGAGCCCAGCCCCGCGGCTGCTCCGCCACCCGCGCCTCCAGCGCCCGGGCCAGCTCCAGAGCCCTGAGCAAACCCTACCCTGGCCAAACTCAGGCTGTGAGGGGACAAAACGAGCGGAATGGCGGGTGTACTTCCATAGCGCAACTTACGTCTGTCCCAGCTCTGTCCAGGGGACACTCACGTCAGGCACGATGATGTCCTGCAGCAGAGGTGTGAGAGCTTCCGCTGGGCAAAGTCTTCTACTGGGCTATACAAAGCTTAGCTTGAGCTCATCAGGAGTGTAGTGCTACAACTGCTACACAAAATTGAACATCGGAATGAAAGTTAGAAGTTATACACTGGAGGAAATTGCTGCTCCTAATTGAAAATGTAAAAAACACAACACTAAGGCAACTCTCTGTGAGAAGGAACCAAAAGCCCCGTTCCCATTTCTGTGGTGCAGGGCCAGGCCCGCCCAAAGAGACACTCAAGAAGACGCAGCCACAAAAGCCGTGATCAATTCTCAAGCAAGGAAACACCTAAATTACACAGCTACTTGGAGCACGCTACCAAGATGTGCAAGGATCAAGAGAGGTCAACAGTTAAACAGGTGTTTAATTTCAGCTGAAGAGGTCTGGAGGAAACAGAATGACTTCCAAGGAGCAAAGAACACAATTTCTGTATTCCTTGTCAGAACTAACAGGCATCCACTTTTAAAAATATCCATTCTACTTTACAGCACGGTACAGGAAAGTTGTTTGTGTCTTCTTTATTTCTTATTTAACACCAGTACGAGTGGCACTTGACTAAACTAATAGACTCCAGCTGACATGAACTAATACTTGAATGAAACTTGTTCCCTACTAAGTAGTTCACTTTGCAACATCATCTTAATCAAGCTTAAAATTTTGGGGTTTTTGTAAATGTTAACACCATTAACAAGACTTGTGTCTTGCCGACTGTAGATGCGTAGATGACTAATAAAGTAGATCTTAACCTAGAAGCAAGACAAACGCTGTCAGTGGTTTAACCACGTAAAAATGATGTGGGTATCCTGGACCAAGCATTGTATCATCATCTTGAAAATGTTGAACACAAAACCAAAACAAAGATCCCAAGATGTGGTTATGTGTAAGTGGTCTGACTTATTGCAAATCATTGACAACCACGCATGAAAAGATGATGTCAAGGAAGATGCATGGGAAAAAATTCTCTGAATAATGAAACTGAACAAGTTTCCCTTTTCTTTCTTGGAGACAAAAATAAATCACATCAATATTTTGCTGTCAAAATGAAGGAAGGGGGCGAGGGGAAGCTATTTTAAAGGTTGGTTTAGGAGCATCTTTTGCCATGACAAGAGAAAATTTTAAATAAACTGCCCAAAGAGAACATGACTGGCTTTACACCACCACCAGGCTCAGGTGGGATATCAGCTTCCTGCAGGTCACAAAGGGAACAGTCCCAAGTGCTCCCCTTTGGGTTTTGGAGCCTTCCTTTCTTTTCTGGTGGTGGTGGGGAAGTGTCTCAGCCTACAAAGAGCAACTTCAAAACCTCTGTCTTTGCCTTCAGGGATCCCAGGCGTCCCCTGTTCCTCACCAGTGGAGCTCAGCAGCTGGAGAAGAGCCGGCTGCACCTCGGATCCTCAAACTGCACATGGTCCCCCTCAGTCACATCGGCACTCGGAGCTCAGCCTCACACACCAGCAGGCTTCATTTCTACAAACCAAATAACAAGTACCAGGCATAGTAATCAACAAGAAAAAAAAATTCTAAACAAACAAAAGCATGCAAATAGTGATAGTCAACTTCACCCAGCACTGCATCCCAGCCACGGGAGTCCCGCAGACCCGTCTCTGCCCATCCTGAAGGAACACCGGCAACTCACTCCTCCCGCTAACCCACCGAGCACCGGCCGGGCCGGGGCCGCTCCCGGCATCCCGCTGAGGGCTCGGGTCCGCGCACAGGAGCCTCCGCGGCTGCAGCGGGACCGCGCGGGCGGCGGGGGCTGCAGCCCCCTCGGTACCGTCTCGCCGGGACGCCCGGCCGCACCTGCAGATCCCCCGTCGGTGCCCCCGGAAGGATCGGCTCAGGAGGCACCCCCGGCTCTGCGCCCCCTCCTCCGCACCCACCTCCTCTCCTGGGCCGGGGCTGCTCCGGCCGCGGCATCCCGAGCGCTCCCGGCTGCGCCCCGGGCCGGGGCTGCTCCGGCCGCGGCATCCCGAGCGCTCCGGGCCCGGCTGAGCTCAGCGCGCCGAGCGCGGCACCCGGCGGTGCGGGGCGGGAGCGGCTGCGGGAGCAGGGCGGGCTCGGCTCTAGTTTAGTCACCGGGAAATTAAAGGGCTGCAGAGGAAAATGCAGCTCTAAGGTGCTCGTAATTTCTCTATCCCCGTTTGTGAGTATTGAAATGATTTGAGGTCAGAGACGTTCAGTTCTAGATTGAGCAGCGCAGAACCTGTGACACACTGCGTAGGTCACAACCAGATCTTGTCCTTTACCCCTTCCTCCTTTCTTTCTGCATTCCTTTCTACAATATAGAGATCCAGTTATCAACCACCTGAAGCACGTTTGAAAGACAGTTAATAGCATTTCAATGTTTAATAAAACACCCAAATGCTCTTTTGCAAGTAGTTGTTTGCTTTAAGTTTTAGCTCATTTCTTAACTCATGAGTTTGCAAAAATACATCTACTTTTCTCATTTTGCTGCACAGAACAGAAAGAGTGTGAATGGCAGACTTAGTAACAAGGTTATTACAAGATTTAAGCTATTAGGTTTTTAAATTTCAGAATTACAAGACCAAGCATTTTATGCAGCATTCACAAAATCAGAGAAATCTATGTTTCTACATTCAACTCATTCTCCTCAGCATTTGAAGAATTTCAAGTCATTTCTACCCTCCAACAGAAAAGAGAATCCCACCTTTTTTTTTTTTTTTTCAATTGGGTCCACGATATCCAGAACAATAGCAAAGAAGCAAAAGAAAAAAAAAAAAGGCAAAGGCCTTGAGAAATTCCAGTGTCTCACAAGAAGAATACTCTTCTCGTGCCTAGAATTTACTACTACTACTTGTGAGGGTCTAAAGAGACGAGGCTTGCAGTTAGAGATAGGATCTTTTATTTGATCCGCTTATACGGCTTCATAGAATGGACAAACCTGTGGCCATTGCAGAATTACGTATTCCTTTCTGCAACATGCTGGGACTTTCACCTCCTTCATTAGTAAATCTCCTATTTGCTTCCTACTTTTTACTTTTATCTCCATTTTCTCTTGCAGCTGTGGATAGCTAGGCCATTTTTAGAACTGATTTAGACAGGACAGTCTGTGATACACATCAGCTTTGTGTGTTGTAACCATACCAACAAAGTGTTGTTTATAAAAGTACCACCCCCTACAAGGGTGGTGTCCCCACCTTCTCTGGCTCCTTTCACATCAGCTGCTATTCTCATCTGTTCCTCAGTTCTGAGCACTGCCATTCCACCTGTGATTACAAAAATGCCATTATCAGTACCTGGGTATTGCCAGGTGCTCACGAGAGCATGCTGGAGAAGCCACTGCACCACACAGGACAAGAACCATGTTCTGATGTGGGGACAATAAATACGCTCTTATACACCCTCTTAAACATAACACCACAGAGCCTGAAACAAGTCTCTCACTGATGAAATGCCAGGTATTTCCTTATGCTATCAGGTAACAAAATGGTAGTTCAATAGAAAGGAATGTTAATTGGAAAGACAAGAAATGATATCTTATTAGCAACACTTCTGAAATCTGTATAAGAACTGCTGGTTTAATAGTACAGCACTCCTTTAATCGCTTTGTGCTTCAGGGCTCTAAAGCACTTTTAAATCAAGCACACGACATTAAGTCCCCAGAGACAAATTTACCTCCTATGTGAGAGGAAAAGTACACAAGTGATCTGTCAGAGCTGCACAAGGAGTCTGAATCCCTACATCTTGGCTGCAATTCTGCCTCCCCAAGGACCAGCTGTACCATTCATTGCATACTTCTACAGCTCCAAGAATATGGTTACCATCCAGCACATCTTTCCTCATGTTAGCATGGGAAGCCATTTATGAAGCTACCTTAAAGCTGATTATTCCTCTCTAGCATTACCACATGCAACTACACCCTAGTATCTGAGTGTGACACTTGTACTGAAGGAACACGTCTTCAGAAGAATTCTGTAAAGTCTGTAACTAGAATGCCAAAGCTAATTTGAAGATAAAAAAACTTCAAAGGGGCATTTAGCACCGGTCTAAATCTTTCTCCTGTTGGTATACCAGGGAGAGCAGGATTTTTACTTGATTACTTGATTATGAAAATCCTGGGAAGTCTTTGTATCTGTAACCATACATGAATTTTCAATTTCATAAAATAACCCAAGTCCTAATGCCTTGTTAACAGCTCTCCACCTTGAGAAAAGTTAAATGCTGCTGGGTTTAAAGGACAGACGCAGTTAACAGCTGCATTCCTTCCTCAAGGAGGCAGCAGTAGTGAAAGTCTTCCTTTAAATGAGTTTCTCAGTTTAAGAAAACTACTGTAGTTATGAGTGCTTTGTAGAAGCAGCGTTGCTGACCTGTGTGAGTGCACTTCAGCCTCATTCCCTGAAGTGTCCCAGATCAACTCCTGTACTGTGTCTCCTCTGCAGAGCCGGCCCTATCAGGCTCACTTTACTCACTTTATCCTCACAGATAGAGGCCCTCCCAAGGACACGTTCCTCAGTCTTTGCTCCTGCTGCCTCAGTGCCCGAGCCAGGGAACACCACAGAGGATGCATTGCAGAGAACTCACAGCATTTCAGGAATGCCACACTGATTTCAGCATTCCTTCCAAGTGTCCTGTGCAAAGAGAAGAGAACTCCCCCAGCTCCAAAACACTCAAGCTCCAATGCCCAGGGCAGCAGCCTGGGTTCTTTGGGCTGCACTCTGAGCCAGTGCTGATCCCAGCCTTGCTGTCCCCTCCCCACGGCTCTGTCTGCAGGGATGGAAAGTACTGAGACACAAACAAACCAGTCCCGCAGACACGAGGGAGGTGCAGAGCAGAAGTCTGTGCTCAGCCCCAAAGCAGCAGAAACAAAAGCCACACACAAGGGGCTGAGCACAGCCCAAGTCTCTCCTCCCCGGGTAAATGTTTACAAGGGCTGCCAAGGCAAAAGAGATGGGAGAAAACATTTGCAAGTGAAATGGGTTCGAGTTCAAACTGTCACACTTGTAGCAGATACTCACAGCAGCAGCGACAGCCTCCCCAGCAGCACCTGACACGGGTGACGCAGCAGGAGGGACCTAAACCTCTCCCAGGAGCAGTCCTGAGGCAAGCCATCCACTGCAAGGTTCACTGCTGCAGCTGCTGCAGGAGCAAGCACAGCACAGGTGAGCCAGCAGCACTCAGGGACACGGTGGGACCCCAGGACTGCCCAGTGCACAGATCTGCTCCAAGGGAGGGACAGAGGCACAGGGAGAACACTGCCAGGAAAACACAGCCTGGGTAGTTGGCCAGGAGAAAAAAATTGAGCCCATCTATTGTCATACTTGAGAAAAAGGATACATTCTTCCTCATTTTGATTTATCTGACAAAGTAATCAAAAAAACCCATTTTATTTCTGTATCCATTTATTATTTTGGTCTGTAAAAATATAAGACTAATATACAACTACATCTACCTTGATTTTTGTAAAATCAATCTTCATTCAGTGAGATACCAATGTACATTATACATTAAAGTTGTAAGAAAAATACTGATATTTGACATTTTAAACAAGTTCATTCATGTAAAAATCACATTGCAAGTAAAATTTAATTAGAAAATACATAATATTCACAAAAATACACGTTAAAGACAGCTTGTGAGAACATTGTCCTAAATTTAATTCAGGTTGGAAAAAAAATATGATTCACAGTTAGGCTTGACTTCTCCAGTACTATAGCAGAACTTCAAAGTAAATGCATCTTAATTCTACTAAGAATTTGTTCTTCTTCCTATTAAGGTGCACTTAGATCTCCCAGTCGCAAGGGAGGAATGACTTGTCCCCCTCTGTGCATGTACACAACATATAACACTAGTGAAAGGAATTTCAGTTTTTCATTCCATTCTGAAATAATTTGGATATTTCATAAATTAATTTATAAAATCTGGATTGAAAATACAATTTACACACACAGGATACTTAATACACAAAGATTACATCAATAGCAGCGTAATATTGTCAATCATGCGCAGCATCCTCACTATCACTTCTGGATTTTTTCTCAGTTTTTTAGCTATAGATAAAATCTATATAAAACAGTCAAGCCTTTAAGTATTGTCTTCCAGGGAGAAAACAGTATAGATGTTAAAAATTTAGGAGGTAGTGAATGAAAGGCTAACAATACCAGCATATTTTAAAAAACCTTATACTGAACCCCAGTATCATTTATATATAAAATTAAATTTAGCCACTCATAATCAACCATTGATCATCCTGAAGTAGCAATTTAAAAATCTTCTGTAATTAACAGTGTATGTATTAGTAAGATATGGAAGAACTTTAGAAACTTTATGGTAACTGCAGCATTAAGCAATTACATGCTGTGCAGTCTGTCATTGTAACTGTAAATACACATTTTTTAGATTTATTCTTTAGAGTTTTTATCAAGTCCCAAACGCTTAGTTTTACTACGTTACCAAATTTCTGTGAAACAGAAGATGATATATGTCAAAAAGAACATTATCTCACGTTTAGATTACTCAGTTTGCAGGAAAGGTCCTAGGAGATGAAGTCTCATGCAGTTTAGAGTAGGACCTCAGTCAAATTTCTACAAGTCCTTAATACTGGCATATATATTATTCAAACTATCCATGCACGTGCCTGGCAGCACAGCAGCCTCGGGGCTGGGACCTGCCCAGTTTCCTGGCAGACTCAGCCCTCCCAGCCAAGTCCATCCTCCCAGCTGTGATCTGAGCTGCAAAATCCTCATGGACCACATCAGCCCCAGAGTGGATTTCCATGGAATGAAAATGTCACACCTGCCTTAAGTGCACTACCAGTTCATTCTCTGTACCTGTGGACCTCTCTTCTCTTCCCATCCAAGTGCCTTTATTCCTTTGATTATTCACAATACATTCAAGTAAACCAAAGGCACAGAAGTGCAAACTAGCAGAATAATGAGTCTCACCCTTCACTGTGATTTCATACAGGAAGGAAAGTCTTTTGACAAAGGAAAATAAAAAAGATATTTTCAAAGTAAACAATCTTCCATAAAGAAAGGAAGTGTAGAGCAGCACTGAGAGAAAACATGTACAGGTAAAAGTCTCCATGTTTCAGAATGAACATTTCTTTTTCTCATTTCACACTAAGTGGATGTAGTTGCTTCATTTTTAATAATTATTAGCAAAACAAGTGAAACACTTGAAAGATCTTGCTCTTGTAAAAGATTCCAGGGCTCTCCACACACACACACACCAAAGAAACCATAAGTAAGTGCGACAAAAGAGCCCCTCACCTGTATTTGCAGAGTACCACTGCCTGCTGTGCCTATTCTCCATAAATCCTAAGGGGTATGAATGCCTTTCTTGGCATCTTGGACTCCATCGGCATTGGAGGTTTGAGAAAACTACTGCTCATGAGATACCAATTTCAAATGTGCATTTTGTAACATCAAACAGCAGGGATTTGTTTCTGCAGCAGTGTTTGCATCATCACAAAAACCTGAAACAAACACAGGTTTAGCCTCTGATAGTCTGTGACGACTTTTACAGATGCCCTAACATTAAACTTACAGTTGGTCTCCTGTTAGTAAAGTTACCAGAGGTAGATTTCCCTCAAATAGACTGAGGGGAAAAAAAGAAAGGGGTCAGTCTCCCTTCCCACTCATCACATCTTCTCAGAGGGTGGAACACGCTCCCAAGCACCTGACTCCTGCTCTGGGGAGCACAGGACCACAGGACAGAACTGGTAGCACCCTACTCCTCCTTAGAGGCCGACAGAGGCCATGGGATCCCTGGGGAGATCCTTCTCCCCAATCCTATTAGTCCCCATCTCATTTTCCTGCCACAGCTTCTGTTCCCAAAGGAGGGTCAGGTTGGGAACCAAGGGCCAAAGTGGTAAAGCAGGAGATACAAAAAGGGAAGGATAAAAACAATGCTAGAAGCCTCCCCTGCACCTGTCCCAGTGAGTGCAGTGGTTACACACACACCTTTGCTCTTGCAGCATCAGGACTTGTCATCAGCATTTTCACACAGAGCAACTCTGTAACATCCACAACACCCAGCCAGGGGCACACAAAGATCTGCATTTACAGATCAGTTCCTAATAATGAATAAGTTAATATCACATGGCTCAAACAAGTTGTACTAAAGCCCCATCCTGATTTAAAACTTTTTTTAATCCAGGGATTTAATTTAAACTGTTCTAACTTGTTCAAGTTTGAAGAAAGTCACTTTTATGTAATCCAGAGTCATTCCAGCAAACCTTTGCTAGTAGAAATCTTTAGAGTTTCTACTAGGAACTGCAATTTTAACAGAGATTACATGATGCTATTTCCATAGCATTGTTTACATTTGTTTTGTTTGTAATTTACTGGGATTAGTAACTAAATCCAATTATATCCTTAAATATTGCAAACTAGAACGAGAACAGGCCTTTGATGCATTAGTGTTAAGACTTTCACATTTGAGTTTCAAAACTAGAGTCATTAAAAGTAAGTTTGCCTGGCCATTAAAACCAGTAATGGTGCCTGACTAACAAGCCTGTGGTTGCACATTCACTCACAAAGGAACAGTGACCTCCAAAGCCCCACTGCAGGTGCTGCCTACAGAGCCCTGTTGTCCCTGCATCAGCCAGGGGACCAGACCAGCCATGCCCATCTCTTCCCAGCCCACCCCTGGCTTTCTCCCAGTTTCCTCTTGCACAGAGCCCAATAACAGCTCTGCAGCGGAGCAGCAGCCAGGACAGGAGTGAGGGGGCTAAAGCAGCTCCATCACACGTAAGCAGCACTTCAGAGGAACATGAAACCACAGTACATGAGACGGTCAGCCTCACACGTAAGGAAGTTTACTTCTATAGAACCAGTAGTTTACAGCATTAAAAAAATAATAAAAATCAAGTACCTTTAAAAGAAAGCTCACAGCCATCTCTTAGCTATCCTTCATTTTCAATTTAAATTTTCCTCATTCACTTCCAGCCATTTATCAATTATCTTCCAGCTTTGTGAATTATTTACATTGAAGTGCAGAATTAATGAAGTTAGTCAACTTACGTAATTTTGAATTTCTTGTATTTACTTTTTCCCTCCTTTTAATCTAACTGCAGTGCATGGTAGATGGAGAGGTATAAAATGTATTACATATTAAGCCCAATTAAAACATGTATGGCATCCTTACTTATACAAAGTACACCAATGTCATTTCATAGTGTTATTATAGTTCCATCTTCTTCTAGCGACTTACGCCCTGCCTCTGGTACTTCATACTCCATGCTAATGTTGCCTGCTGAGTGATTCAAGTTCACCTCACTGGAAGGAAGGAATCCATTTTGTGTGGACTCGTGGAGGAGTTCAATTTGTGATAAGGATTCTATGCTTTCGCTGGTAGGTGCAGCTTTTGGGATCTGCTGTGGCTCCCCACTGTCTTCAATAATAATGTCCTCCTCATCGCTCTCCTCTTCTCCTTGCAGCAGATTTCCCAGAATGTTTGGAGTGCTGCTGGGAAGGCTTGACTCAGTGGACTGGCCGGAGCTGCCCGAAGTCCGACTGTTCCTCACGACGTTGTTCCTCTGGTTGGCGGGTCTGACCGTGATGATCAGGTTGCGGCTGTTTGCAATCATCATGTCTGTAACTTGATCGAGGCTTTTTCCTGACACCTCTATCCCATTCACCTCCAGTACCTCATCATTGACAGCCAGCAGGCCTGTGCTCTGAGCCAGCCCTCCAGGGACGAGCCTGGATATGAAAATGCCCGGGACTTTCTCCAACCCATGCGGGGTGACCCTGACGCTGGAGCCGTCGCGGATGTAGAAGCCCAGGGGTTTGTCAGTGCCGTACTTGTAGAGCCGCACCCTGCGGTGGGTCTCGGGCAGAATATCCACATCTATGATAGAGGACACTGGCCTGAAGTCCTGGGGCATGCTAATGACAATGTGGGGTTTCTTCTTGTGGTTATCCGGACGTAGCACGTTGGATAAGACGTTCTTCTTCCTTGTCATCGTATCTGTCCCGAAGGCACTGTAGTCTGCATCTTCTGTAAGACAGAGCACATGGGGATTAGAGCCTGCCAGGCATGGCCAGGTCACATTGCTCAGCAGAGGCAAAGAGCTCATCTAGAAGGTGTCTGCCTTACTGTCATAGAAACCTTTCTCTCTACTCATGAAATAAAAGCTTTAATGTTATGAGATTCAAAGTTTGGAATACTTTTGGTTTTCTTCTACCAAAAGAAAGAGAGTGAACAAAAGAAATTAAAGCAAGTTAGCAGCAGCAGACACAAAGAGCTACAGCTGCTTGAGAGAAAGGGTAGAATGGAAAGAGTGAGTACATTCCTAGAAACATTTTAATTTTATTCAGAGTAATTCCACTTGCTAGTTTTCTCTCCTCAGGTTTCAGATCATTGGAAAAGAAAGAATGAAAAAGGGAAAGCAGCCAGTGTGCCTATTATTGCCTAGTTGCTGGGAGCCAGCCAAGTGACCTGGATTCAAACTCCAGAAAGCTTATTCCATTCTGCACTCTTCCCTGCCCCCACGCCATGTAGGTGAAATGGCTGTGGAGCAGAAACAAAGAGACCTCGCACACAAATACTTCAAGCAAAACTGTTCATGCAAGCAATGCTGTAACTGCCACAACTTGATACAGGAATAGGCAAATGGCTTAGAGCTTAAAAAAAACCCAAAAGAAAACATATTAGTCCTACAACTACTTGTAAGGGACGAGGAAACACGTTCTGTGGAAGCAATCCCGATTTCTGAAATGCTTATTTTAAAAGGTCCCATTTTTCTTTTTAATATGCTATAACTCACCAAAAAGAATGAGCCTAAATACATTCAGATCTGAGCTTCCTCGGATTTACACTCGTACTTTTTCAACATTGCACACATCTTCGCTCTACACGGGAAAACCTCCCCATAATCACGCAGAACTGGACTGCACTAACCCTAGGACACAGAGAAGCTGGGATTTCTTTGTATTATCACATTCAGATGCCATTGGTAGAGCCAAGAAAGTGGGAGAATGGCTATACATTTCAATCTGTGGACTGGACTGACTGTGGCAATGCTGCCCTGGTGGCATTTCAGGACAGCTGCCAGTTGCTGAGGAAATCAATGAGTGCACTTGTTTCTCAGACTGAGATATACAGACATGCACCAGTTAGATTTGGACTCCTCAGATGCTTTAAGCAAAATAGAACAGAGAAAGTATTCCTGGAGCAACAGGTTAACACTTCTGCAGCATGTAACACTAACTCCTCCCCTCCCAGCCTTTAGGGTTGCTGAAAACAACAACAGTCCTTTGGCTAGGAAGGCAGCCTTGGACCTGGTATTCTAAAAGATAAAGGACAACAGGAAAAGAAACAAATTTAAATGAGCCCACAAAAAACCTCAAAGGGATTTATTGTCAACTCCTGGCTTGTGTGTACACAATAGCTCATCAACATGTCTTAAAAAAATGTGTCCTGATGATGGCCTCATTTACATTTCTTTTTTATTTCCTTTGTTTAAAAAAAATAATCACACCATAAGGAAGGCAAAGCTCTTGCTTGGCTGTTTGCTAAACACAGAGCATCTTTTGCATCGATGTTTACAGCTAAAGTTGTTCAACAATTTAATTGACACAATCAGGAGTTATTTCTGAAGATACCTGATTGACACAGCCATACTACAGCCTGAAGTCACTTCCATAGCAATCTCAGTTACTTCGGAATTTAAGGTTTAATTAATATAACATTAGATCTTAACATCAAGCAAAAAGGCTTTAGAAATAGCCTAAAATCTGATCTTCACATGTCTAAGAGTATTAGGTCAGTTGTGTTGAAGAGTTAGTGCATTAAAAAACAATCCAACCTCCCCACCCGAAGTGTATTAACAGGTGAACTATGTCTGAAGTAAAACACCCACAAAAACGCAAACTCAGCCTTTTCTCTGTAAAAGGCACTTTGGGATGTCTGACTTAGATCAGCTGGTTAAAGCCCTGTACTCCACTGCTGACAACTAACATGCTGACTTTTCAGACAATATAGAGCAATTCTTTTAATGTTTGCTAAAAATTTATGATCAAAGAAAAAAGTGAGAGAAGTTTTGCCCTTATCTCTCCTGACAACCCACCAACCAGTTTCCAGTTAGACATCTGCTGTTTCCTTGAAAGGATTTTTGCAATTCAATGAGGTGCAATAGCTTCTCTTTTTTTATTTAGAACTACAACTGTTTACAAAACAACCTGGAAAGGACAATTGTGAAATCAGATCCTAGACAGGTCTTGCTTTAAATACAAAGGTACACTTGCACTCATCCCTGCTCGAGTGCAAGCTGCTGATGACAGCTCCAGGACACAGGTCCCAACAGACTGGTGCCAATCCTTTTAGTACAACAGTCGGTTTAGAAACAGACACAAGAAAACAGTACATCAAAGCTTTGTCAGGACTGATTGTCTCACAAGTGTTCTCCCATATGCATTGCAACATTAAAAGGTATTCAATTTATAGGGTTTTCTCCTTAAATGCAAAGTGCAGAAATTCAGAGAATCAGACAGACTGTGGTATTTTACCCATTGTGTCACATCAAATACGTAAAACATGCAGTGTTCCAGCTTGCCACAGTGGGCTCTAAGGCTTCTTTGCCTTCATGGCAGGCCACACACCCCACAGGAAGTCTGGCATGGACTGGATATACAAACACATATTTATTCCATCCCAGTAGATCTATCATGTCCTGTAAATGACCAAAGACAGTTGGTGCTCTTTACTCAATTTAGATCCAGAACTGTTCCCAACTTCCTTCACAGAAACCACCTCCCAGCCTGCCTTCCACAACTATCAGCTGGTAACTTCTGTCCTAATCAAATTTTTCCAGTTAGTAGCGAAACATGAAGATCAGCTGCAACAGGACTATCTTTGAAAGAAATATTATGTAAATGTCCGCATGCGAAATAACAGATTCAAAAGGACTTTTTAAACAAAAACTAAGAGCAGGAACACATTTCTTGGAAAAGAGAAGAACTTTAAAAATCTATTTCAGAAGACAAATCAGAAATCTTAAATTGAGCTGGTGCTTTTGTTTGTAGTAACTTTCTTATGTTACAGGCCACATGGCTGAAATAAAAGCACCCCAAAACTGCAAGCCAGATGTCAAAACATTTAAGAAACTCTGACACACCAGAGGGTAAGTTTTTTGTATTATAACTGCTCTGGTTTTTTGCATTATAACTGCTCTTAACAGTTTAATAATTCAGAACTAGCACGAACCTCAAGATAGACAGTTAAGGTTAGAGAATTTGTGAGGAAAAAAATAGCAAAAGGTTGATAAACTCATCTCCCCAAATCTCAGCAGAACAGCACACTCTGGGTAACCTCTATTCCACTGCTAAACAAGTTTTCTAAAGCAATACTCTCAAGTACAAAGGCATCTTTGTTCTGGCACCTCACTAATCAGTTTAAAGCCTCGGTGAAAAATATTTTGGCCTAAAGCCAAAGGACAAGGTGTTAACTACAGATAGTGTGAAGGAGAACGTCCACACGGTGCAGGAAGGATTTCTCTCCCCAGCAGTTTCAAGCTCAAGGTGGCACCAATCTGTACAGACTTATTACATGAAATTGAAAACAAAAGCCCACAAATGCCAAATCTGGTTTCAATTTAATGTTATTGAAGACAGATTTAAAAAATATTTTCCTGACCCATTTGCAAATCAATGTAGAGTTACCCCTTGAGAATTAAATTTTCAAAGCCCCCAAGTAGTTAATGTATTTGAATACAGATGCAATGTAGCATTTTTTAAATACAACCCAACAAATTTCCTCTTATTTAGTACAAAATATGGTTTTAGGAAACTAACCTGTGTTTTTAGGAAGAGGCCTCAGAATAGCTAGGCTAGTCCACAAAGAGCTGTTTAAAAAGCCAACTGCTCTTACTTCTCACCAAAGTAAAGTTTCTCAGTGACAAAGTCTCTCCAGAGGCACAAGTGGATTAACCAAAGAATCCACTTCCCACTAAATACAGCCACATCCATGTAGAACTTGCAAGAGCTGGATATTGTAATTAAGAATCCTGTGAGAGACTGTTAAGGATATTATAATGAAATGTGTATTCTGATATCTCTGTTGTTCTTGTATTTACAATGCAAAGTTCCCCACATCAAGCTGCCCTTCAGCCTATGCAGACTGTTCCACTCCATTTTCTCTTCAGCAGGGTTTTTCTCACAGACAGAGTGACTCCCATACATCTGGATTTAATCACAATACATCGGTTTAACCTTTAAATACCAGATGTCAACAGTACCTGTTAATCTGTTAAACTGCAGAATGAAATTCCAGCAAGGAATGTTTTCTGCAAGCTGACAGCCAATCCTGAATTGTGCAACATCAAACCCCAGTTTAGATTTAGCACTGGAGCAGTTTAAAGTATTTTAAAGGAATTTAGTGAAATACAATTAGAGGAGTATAAGGGGAATAATGTGACTTCATTACAGGATCTCTAGGTTTCTTACCACATTAACCAAGACACATAAATGCTCAGGACAAACCGAGAGCTTTCAGAAGAGTCAAAACAAGCAGGAGAGAAAAGAGTTCTTACTCTGGCATAATATTTCCCAAATTTTGGAGTCCCATTATCACAACTAGCACTTATAAATAAAAGCAAAACCATCTTGCAGCTCCCATTGCAACCCCTCAAGGTATTTCTTGGATGCAATATACTAAGAAGTTAATACTATTTACATTAGATTTCACTGCAGTCTGCTCATACCTTAAGTTAGCTTTGCACAAATTAAGTGTAGCTTGTAAATAGTTAAGACAGTATGATAAAAATTTCATATATTATAAGACAGCAAAACACTTTCTCTCTTCCCCACAGTGGCTTTTTGTCAAATATCTTAAATTCCCAACTACTGCTGCTGGAAATACAAAAGAAGTTAAGAGTTCCATTACAAAACCCACAAAAATTTTTCAGCTGATTTAAGAGAATGCATGAAAGTCACAAGTAGCCTTGCAGGCGGAAAAGTAACTTGTGTCACTTATAGTTCCAAACCAGCAGAGATCAAAGCAGCCCCATCAATAGCAGGTTTTTGTTCAGACATTTCTTTTCCATTCCAGAGGCTGAGCCAGTAAGGTTGCTGCAATCTATGAATTAAGCACACTTAAACAAATCACACTGCACAAAATATGAACCATCCCTAAGTCCACCAATTCAGCCTTGGTTATAGGCAAATCATCGCAAATGAAATACAGAATAAAGTTATTTTTATATTTTCCATCAAACACACATCTACTCTATATGGCAAAGATGCCACTGAAAGCAAAGCCTCAATTTCCTCGACAGATGTGATTAGTGTGGTCACACCTAATTCACAACGAAGTGTAGTGGGGGACTGTGGTGCCAGCCTGGGTTCTTTATTCACTGAAACCCCACAGGCAGAAGGCTCTTGTGTCCAGAGGAAGGCAATGACACCTGATACTTTCCACACAGCTTTTCCTGCTCGTCAACTCTTGTTCTGATAAACTAAAATGGATTCATCTTACTCCTACTTCTGTGCATTATATCAATCCCTGGCACCAGAGCAGTGACAAATAATCCACCTAGATCAAATCAAGGTAAATGATGGTAGGAAACTAAAAAAGCATTACAAATGTAACACTAGGGACAGGCAACATTAGACCTGTCACACTAGGAACAATCTAAAAACATATGGTGTTAAAATATAAACTCAATAATCCCAGTCTGACAAAGTGGTTTATCCCTTCCTGTCATATGGCTACTGTAGGGGATTAAATGGAATCATAGACCTTGTCTACCTCCCGGTTCCACTAAAGCAAATGGTTCATGCCTTTGGCATTTCAGCACTGAAAACACAGGCCTTACCTGTCTATACTATCAACACAACCAAAACAAACATTTTGCCAGCACACAGCAGCTGCCAAGCAGCCACACTGATTGTGAATATTGGGTTTGCGTCAGGCTGTCGTGGACTTGTTCATGTTTTGGAGTGGGAGTTTATAAAAGGTTCTGATGCCCAAGCATTTTCTAAGGAAAAGATGCCTGCCTTAGCAACAGCCAGGAACAACACCAGAAGAACAGATACAAACTTCTAATTCGATTTTTTTTCCCTTCATGAGCAAAAGCAGACAGTAGGAACACACAACCAGAGCAGACACTCTACTTTCAAAGGCAAACTAACAAAGCAAGCAGCCCTCACTCCTGAGGCTTGCTAACTGAAACAAGCTTGTCAACTGAAAGCTTCAAAATGTTTTATTAGGAAAGCGTGAAAAGAGTAGCACATTACAAAGCTAGTCTTGAATTTATACTTTTATATTACATTCAATACTTAATGTATTAACATTTTTAATATTACTTTCCATCCTGTAATAGTCTCTCTTCTTGTCTGATCAAGATTGGAATTTTAAGTGAAAAGTATCCAACATACAGAGCAGAAAACCTTAGAGGTTTAAAGTTTATTTTCATTTGCTTACATGAAACCAGAAAGAAGCATTTGCTAGAGATTTAACTTGACTTTAACTCAACTACATACAAGCAAAAAGTCACAAAGTATAAATAGGCTGCCTGAGGAAGTCCTTGCAAGAGAGACAAGTCGTGAATACCTTTCATGACCCATAATTATTAAGGAATTTGACATGATGAAATAGGACTGAAGGGTTTTTTCCTCCATAAATCACACTGTAACTGGATAAACAGATGATTCACATTCTTCAAGTGCTCTTACCTTTTCTCTGAATGAAAATCCTGAGTAGAGGATTGGCTGTAGAAACTGCTTTGTGATAATTGTCATCATTATTGATAGGCAGCAGGTCTCCGTGAATGTCCGTGTATCCCACCAGAACATCAACATTTGGGATCTTGTGCACGTGCTGCAATAATCCATAGAACTCCTCAAACTTTCCAGGTTTGGATCTCTCTAGAGAAAACCGTCGAAATTCTGCTCCAAACTACAACAAAATATATCTTACATCATTAATATGGAAACAATAGAATTATTTTAATGTTAAACCAGAAACGTTATGGAATTAAAAGTGCACTAAAAACTACAACCAATAATTTTGATGTGGTATAAAAAAGTCAGTTATAACAGTTGGGTTTTTTCCCCGAAGTTATAACTAGTTTTGTACCTGAAAGAACATGTACTTTTGAGCATGCCAAAGCTGTTTTATTGTTCCACTTAACGGGAGCTCATCAGCACTAAGGTGACAAACGGGTGCAAGGATAACTGCAGATTCTCACAGGCTCATGAAGCAAACATGCTGGGTAAGGGACAGAATTCAGAGGCAGCAGTCCTGTGGTGGCTCAAACCAGGACTGTGATTAACATCCTGTGGTATGTGACTACTTGGAATTTTGTTCCAAGAACTACCAGTGCCCTTGAGAACAGTGTGTAGAGATTGTTACACAACTGTGGTTCACCCACGCAAGGCTGAGCAGCCTTCACACTCCCAGTTGTTTGGCCAGGAAGTGAAAATGCCACTTGGATGTGAAGACCACAAAGAACTGTTGCTGCTTTTCAGTACAACCCACGTGCAGCCCAGCTTTAGGAGCTGATCTCAGGTCCACTCTGCTCCTACCTAAAGAGATATATCAGAGGCAACCAGCCACTACCTCTAAGAGCATTCAGAAGATTCGCTTGCATGAGCAAGGCTCAAATCTTGATTGCAACAGTCTCATAAATCAGAGTTCTATCCAGGGTATAGAACCTGGATTTTCCCAATCTAGCAAGATTCAGAAAATATGAAAAAAAACAAAAATTAGTCACTGACACTACCTGTCAGAGGTAGGATTTGCTTGTAGTCAACATAATCATTCAACAAAAAACCCAGCTCACAAATCCACTCAAGCTCAGTCTCCTAAATCATCTCTAAAGCAAACACTTCTTGAAACACGTTGTTTATTAATGCAATGATACAGTGGGGGCAGGCAGGAGACTAAACTGAGTGCCAAGAAAAGGATGAGCATTTGATGCAGACTAGACAAATTATGATTTTTACCACACATAACTAGTAAAATGTTGGTGTTCTGCCTAACAAGGGCAGGACCCAAAGCAAACAGAACACTGGATAAAAATTACTCCAAATCCTCCATATCAGGCGCATACACAACATACCAGAGATGTCAAAAGGAATTCAGAGATAGCAGCAGCCAGGTTACAAAAACCAGAACAGATTGCATATGAGTTAAAGGATAATAAGCTAATAATTCAAAAAACCTCAGTTGGCTGCTTTTTTTGTGTGAATTCTACTGCTGACCTACAGCGAAAATAAAGACTTTAAATAATTTCTTTCGCAAGTTTAGTATTAAGCAGAGTAGAAGGGCACATGGAACAAAATGCTCGGCGCAAGTTTGAGCCTCAGTATCACATACTTTGGTGTAAGTTACACACAGGAGATGTGGAACTGCACTTTACCTCACGCCTGACTACAATCTTTTGAGGAACAAGAGCTTCGGAGTTCTCACATACAAACAAAGGACTGAAAATCAGGAGACAAGGACCCCGTTTGTTAGCACGTTAACATCACGCTAACTCAAAACAAGCTACACCTTCAACACCCCACCTTCCACTAAAAGTTTCAAACAAAGGAATTATCTGGGAACATTCCTCCTCTAAAAAACCTGCAATTATCGTAACATTAACTAATAAGGCAGAAGGGATGATTCACACCTGCTTACAAACAACAGCCCAGCCCACAGGAGGAACTCCCGTCACTTCAGAGACGGCACAGCTTAATCATGACGTCAGTGGCGGACTTCATCCTGGCTCAGATCCTTCCCCAGCGACGGGAGGTGTGAGCCCCACAGGACCTGTCCGTGCACGGCAGCAACCGAAATTGTTCGGCTTGCAAGGATTGTATGCTTAAAACATAACTCAGTAATAAAAGTTCAAAAAGCCAACAACCTCACCCTCAAATTGGAATAAATGTTGACTCTTACCACAGCAAGCAAAGGGCCAGATTTTCAAACGGGCCTTTTTCACTTTTTCCACTTTATTTTATACATATTTGGTGCAAATACCAAGAAACTCATAACCCGCCCGTATTTCCTAACACAGTTTGCTCAATACTATTAGAAAGCAGGTAAAAGACACAAGGGCAACTGTGCAATTCCATTATTTGAACCCCTGAAATGTCTGCATTTTCTATCAGATGCTGCACTCCATCCCATGAAACAGGCCCGCACTTGATGTTCTGGAGCAGATGAGACACTGGAAGAGTAACTTAAGCAGAGAAGGCTCCTTGCCACCTGAGCTCTTTACAAGCAAGTGCTGTTCCCCTGCTAACTCCCCCGGGAAAAGGCAGCGGAGCCTGGCAGCACACCAGGAAGGCACCCGGGATGCTCACTTAACGCTCACTTATGGGACACATTTTTAAGTCCTCCGAAACACAGCACAAAGCTGCTCTGTGCAAGTCTCCAGCACTGACAGAACATGAGCTGCAATGACCACCTCTAGCTTACCAGTTATTAGACTTTACTCGGAAAAAAATATTATTCCGCGTCATGAGAAAGGGGGAGAACCTGAATTTTAATATATAGAGAACTAGAAGCTTATTTTGGGGTTTCCATATCATCACTAGGAACGCTAGTCTGGGGTATAAAATTTTATTTTCCATGACAAGAAAATGGGCTGACTGGAATCCAAGTACTATGGAGAATCGCCAGGGCAAGTTCAGAGCAGTTACCCAAACTGAATAAACTAAACTAACAAAAGCATTGTGCTCATATAACTGCAATCACAGTTGGGCTGTGCTGGCCCAGCCTCGTCAGCTGAGGCACAATTATTGATTTGGAATATCTAAATAAAGAGCTGTACATCACTGAGCAGCCTTCAAAGCCCAGGCCACTCCACAGGAACGGCTCCCTTCACCTCCCACACAGGCCTTTCTTCTTTCTCTTCAGAATTGCTCATTTTCATAGAAGGAAGATGACTCCTCTGCGATATTAAATTGAGGTGCTGTTAAATAATGCATTAGCAACAAGTAGTTCTAGGAATGCCTTGAATCCTGCTCCATAATATGCACTTAAGGGACAATCCCTATTCATTAGGGCTACACTTCTCTGCACAAGCACCAGGAACACATCACATGGCTGATTCCCTAGATATATTTTAAATCAAGGAAGACACACAGTGGGGAAACAGTAAACCTAGAGTTTTGGGCTAAGGAAACAAGTGATTTGGGTTTATAAGCACATCATACTGATCATTTTCAACCTTATAAGAGTATAAACGAAAGACTTCACCATCACAGTACCAACTGTGCTTAACTGCTCTTTGAAATAACAGCTACCAGATATTCCTGTGCTTTCTTGTTTTGGCCACATGAAAAATGAACACTTTAAAGCAATCATCCTCACTTAAGCTGTAGAGACCAACCACACACTTTCCAAAAGTTCCACCACTATGGTGTGTTATCCTTAAAAGTCCACACAGCTCAAGTCCTGACTGCTTCACCAGCACTGCTGCTGTAACACTTCACTAGCAGGAAAGAAGGGGACAGAACACAGGCTGCTCCCACTTTAAAAAACAACCCAAGACATCCATGTGTCCACCAGTGGAAAATACATTCCCATGTGGATGCACTTATGATCTGCCTAGACAATGGAAAAGGGGTTTTAACTCAACATTTATCTAACTAATAGCTTGATGCTCCACTTAATACTGTACATCCAGCAGTTTTACAATTGGAAATTATTACAAATATAAAGCAGAACAAAAAAAAATCTAATTTCTGTCAGAATATCAAAGCTTTGTTAGCAAAACTTTGCCTAACCAGCAAATGAAAATTAAAAATAGAAGAGATGTGGATACATGCATGGGAGAATTTACAGAGCTGTGCAAAGCTCTGAGCACAAGACACTGGTGACCTATGCGGTAACACACAGGTACACACTCCTGAAACACTGCCAGCGTAAAAGTCTCTCGGGACCTCTAAGAGAAGGCAAACTCCACTTTCGGATAAGCTAGCCAGGGCTTACATCTACCTCTAATGTAAGCCTACGCTGTACCCCACAAAAAGCTACAGAAAGATATACTCATTAAGGAAAAAAAGGTAACTACAGAAACAGTCACTAACAAATGCATTCATTGCAATTCGGACAAAGAGTGGGTTTTGACGCTTGTGAATTATCACAGAACTGTTAGGGCTGGAAGGGACCTCTGGAGATCAGGTAGCCCACTCCCCAAATATATCTCTAAATACCTCTTTTGGCCCAGTGATCCCACATTTCCCCCATAACACATATTTTTCTGTACGTCTTTTAGTCTGTGCAGAAACTTAGGGGCCAACTCCACTTACCTATTTTTTTTTTTAAACCACTTCAAAACCACTCATATTTTCTCCCCGCAGACAGCGCACCCAGGAAGCGACCCCACCACCTTCCGCAGCCGCGGCCCCGGCGGGCAGAGGGACCGGGCTGGCGCGGGGACGGCTGGGGAGGGAGCGCCGGGGCCCGCCCGCCCGAGCCCGGTGGCCTGCGGAGCGCTCAGGCCCCGGCGGGGCCGTGCCCGGGCGGCCCCTCGGGCAGGTGAGTCAGCAGCTGTCCCTGTCCCCGCAGCGACACCGCGGCCCGACGGCCCCGCAGGGCCGGCCCGGCCCTTCCCCACGCGCCCGCGGCCCCCGGCGGCGGCAGCTCCCACCTTGCTCTTCACCTCCATGGTGCCCAGGCCGCGGCTGCCCGCGGCCCCGCGCTGAGCCCGGTTCATGCCGCGCACGGTGGCCGTGTCCGCTGCTCTCGCTCCTCTCTCCGCCGGAGCGCTGCGGGACGGGCAGCGGCGCGGCCCAGCCAAGAGCCCCCGGCACCCGCGGCCGCTCCGCCGCCTCCGCCCTCAGCGCGGCCGGGCCGGGGCGGGGCCGTGGCGGCTCCGGCACCTGCCGGGGACCGGGGCGGGGCCGCTGCCGCGCCTGCGCCGCCTCCGCGGGGCCGCGCACGGGCCGGGCCGCGCACCTGCAGGCGCAGCGCAAGATGGAGGCGGCGGCGGCGGCGGCGCGGGGTTCTGTGCTGCTGTCCCCGCAGCAGGTGCGGGCTGTGCCCGGCAGCCGCTGCCCCGTAGCGGCCGGGGCTGTGCGCGCACGGGGCTGGAGCGCGGCTCGGCTCCCGCTGCTTCCCCAGGCACCTCCCGCCCCGGGGAGCCGCCATCCCGCACCTCCGCATCCTCCCACAGCCCTCAGGAGCCTCCATGCCGCGCTCCCGCTCCCCCGCAGCCTGGAGGAGCCGCCATCCCGCAGCCCCGCACCCCTCACAGCCCCGGGGGCTCCGCAGCCTCGGCGCCGCAGGGCCGGGAGCCCCCCAGTCAGGCTGCCCTGAAGGCTCAAACCCCCCAGACATCCGGGCTTGGGGTGGACTGAACGATCTCCGGAGGAAGATCCCTTCCCACCCTAATGATTCTGTGATTCAGGGATCTTGGGGTCCTGCGGATGTAATGCGCAGACTGCACCGGTGTTAGTTGATGTTCACACATTACATAAAATAAGTCCTGATCAGGCCAAAATTTTGAACTCTCCCTCTCAGGATGTGGCTCTGTGTCCGTCCTGAATGTAAAGGTGTTCATGGAGCTTGTTTTCTTTTTAGTCACAAATAAGATTGCAGGACTTGGTAATGTCAGAGGTTACCTTTATTGTTTTAATTCTGAGACAGATCAATTATTTTCATTTGAAGGCCAGTTAAGCTACCCTGACAAAAGTACAAAATCCATAAGAGGAGAGACTGTAAACTGTCTGAAAAAAAAATACTTTTCACTTGTGTGCGGGCAAGAAGAAAGCCTGTAGATTAATGTCATTATGTCAACAGACCTTTGAATTACAGATCTCTCCCTAATCTATAAACCTGACAGAAGAGAACCCAGTGTGAGGTTTCCTCGTGTAAATGTTGTGTGGATGGCTGTGACGGGAGCTCAAACAATGCCTTGCAACTGAGGCAAGCCATGGGTGTCTAGTCAGTTCTCAAGTCTCAGCTGCTAATCGGTAATTAAATAAAAAGCATCCAGTGCTGAATCACTTTTAAGTCGGTGCTGATTTTTGTAGAGTTGATCTTCCTCCCATCACGCCAAAGGCAAAGGAATTGCAGCTCTCACTCGAGCCAAGACAAGCTGTAATTAGCACAGAGGATATTGTTAATAGTTAAGTATGGTTTGCTGCCAGACGGTGTCTAGGCTGATTCAAGTCTTCTCGTCCTTTATCCGGCATGTTTTGGTTTTACACTGCAGAAGGATACATAGAGAATTCAGCCTGTGAATTTAGATAGAATCTGTGATCCTGGTGCTGTAGAAGACAGATTACAGCTATGTGAGCAAGACCAGGATAAAAACCTCTTATTCTGTCACTTTGTAATTATAACATTGAAAAGAGTTTGGACTGCTTTCCATATCTGTCTTCTACAGCTCTGCTTAATGAGCTGAGCACAGAGAAGAGTGCAAGAGACAAGGGAACAGCGACTTCTCTGGGGCTTTAAAGCTGTTGGGTTGGCTCTTTTCTTTTGGAGAGAGGGAGGAGAAACCTCCTGAAGCTGATTTCTGCTTGGAGCCCTTGTGCAGTGAATTTTACTGCTATAGATTTATGATGTATCGCCTAAGATAATTTGTTTTCTATTGTGCATTCCTAGCATGGCTGGAGTGCCAGGCAGTGGGTGTGGGAGCGAGCCTGAGGAGTCAGGGCAAATTCATTTCAAGTCACTGGAACCAACCTAATAAAATGTATTAATCACTGGCTGGCTTTCATCACAAGGAGCTGACGTATGAGGAAGGAATGTGATAAACAATTTGATCTCAGATAAAGGTGGGGAGTGAGGCAGGCTTTCTGTGCCAGTTGTAAGGCAAGCTTATAGAGCTATTTTAATCACAAGTTCTGTACAACCTGTGATTCAGACCTGATCAAGCTATTCATGGCACGTTCAGTTTCTGTGAAGTTGAAAGACAGGTTGGGTTTCCTGATCTCTGAGCAGCTGGGGAAGATTTTTGGGAGGCCTTTTATTTTTTTTCTTTGTTTGTTTTGGTGTAGAAATTCCATCACTTAAGTCCACCATGGAGTATAGTGAGATTCTGCTGTGATGTTTCTTTCCTGTCCCAGATTTCCCACATTTTAAGTGGAATGGTATTCCATACAGCCCTCCTGGGAGTTCACAGAATACTTCTAAGACTGAAGCACAGAAAATTTCTGTCAGCATAGGTTGACTGTTATTGATGACCCACCTAATCTTTTATTGCATAGTTCAGGGCTTATGCTGATTTTATATTTAACATAAAGTAGTCTTTATTTACACCATCAGTGCCAGCTCAGAGGAGTGATTGTTAGATGCACTAGACTGTAATCTGATCTTGTCTTGGAGTTGATGAGAGACTGGAGAGTTTTTTGATGGGAAGAGAAAAATGGAAAAAGAGAAGCTTTATTTTCAAAATGATAATAAGAAGGTCCTGCTTCCTTTAAAAAATAAATTCTGCACTTACAGGCTTTCTTTTTGATACCTTCTGCAATTTTGATACAGTAAATATTGTGTGCCAGTTACATTTCCCTACAAAGAGGAGTTTTCAACAGCAGTGTATGCACTTGGATACTGCATTTTCAGAATATTAGGGACCAGTGTGACCTCCAATTGCTTTTGCCTTCCCCTTGATAAGTGAGTGGTACAGACAAACCAGTGCTGTCATGAAGGCATCTGATGTTCACAAATGCAAATAATATTGTAGAGCACTACTTATAGGTCCCCATGAATCCAGGGAAATACATTCTATAACTTTCTGTTGATACTGTTGATCCTGAGGCAGAAAGTGTGAATTCACAAATGCTGCGTTAGAGAGAGAGAATTTGAGAAGGGGAGCTTGTTATATTTTATCTCCATGGAACACAATCCGTACCAACAGCTCTACACAAACACGGGAGCAAAGCTCAGCAGGTAAACCCCAGCACATGGCAACTTAGCTGCTTTATTAATAATAGTAGTATTTAAATAGCACTTGTGTAATAAAAAAATTATTTCTTACCCTGAAATTGTGACAGTTACAGTATTTTAATTTTGGGGTGAGATTTTTGTTTATTTGTTTGTTTGAGTTTTTAAAATTTTATTTTATTGAGGGGGAAACCAACAGTTGGGTTAGTAATGAGTTTTTGTGTTCTATTTCTGCCTTTGCTTTTTTCTTTGCTGTCAGCAAAACTATCAGCTGTTTTTCCCCCCTACTCCTCCTCCAGGAACCTTTAGTTGTTACTTTGATGCAATATTTACTTACCTGTCTGTGACAAAATGAATTGATTGTTTTTAAAGTTCATGTGTGAGATCTTTTCCAATAAAATATTTATAGTTTCCTAGGGTTGAGGGTTTTTCTTTCATTTTGTAATTTTATTTTGTCTGGCTTTATGGGAAAGGTTGTCTTCATACCATGCTGCCTGTCAAAAAAACATTTGTTTCAGGTGTGTTATAAATCCAGTTATAAACTAGGTCCAGTGAGAAATTCGTGAAGTTTTTTGAAAATACGTTCTTAGCAAGTCAAAAGCCGATACTGGTACATTAATTTATACTCTCTGAGGTTTCTCAGTAAACTAATGAAAAGCTTTTAGAGCTTTTTCTTCCCCTTCATCTAGTAATCCATTTGTGTCCAATGACTCTGAATTACTTTGAAATTCCCCCTTGTATAAACAGGCAGTTCTGAGCCCAGCTGACACCTCACACTGGCACTCGTGTGTGGGGTTTAATGATTGAACTCTCCGGCCTGAAGTGCTCAGAGGAAGCCACGCTGGTGCTGAGCTGTACAGGTCAATAGGTAACACTTCAGGGTTTCTTTCCACAAAGGAATTCCTGAACATTTCTTGTTTGGTTTTCCACTACTCACTGAGTATTCCTGGTCCAGAATTTTGGGGGGGGAAAAGAAGGCAAATCAAAGGAATAATTGTTGCAAAATTTATTTTAAGCTCCATTTGGTACAGATTGGGATTTTAATGTTGTCATATTCTTAGATAAAAAGCTCTGCCTAATAAACCTTTTGGAATAAACCCTTTGCTGTTAAACTTATATGGAAAACATGTTATGGCTGTTTGTGAAGAAAACTCTGCCCTCTGTTAGTGACTGTAACCTAATGAATGTGACATAAGTGAGACTTTTAAGTGCCATCACTGAATAAGGAGTACTTGTGCCTTTTGCCACAAAGAAAAGTCTTTACACGAACTGTGGTTGATAGATCTCAAAATTAAAGTGAACAAGCCTCTATGGACTCCACCAGTTCACTCTTTTATGAACACCAGCTCCTGTTACACAGTGCCTTGCTTCCCAGCTGGAGTGGCCCATGCTGTGTGGTGTCCCCCAGGTGTGAACACTGGGTGTTACTTTGGCCTCACTGTGTGAGTTTGTGTAGCGCTCTCATGGCCAAGTCCCTCCTGCCCCATGCTTTCGTAGGTGCTGTTCCAGAAACCTTGCATCGAACCCTTTTCCTGAGCTTACAAGTTTTTTATGTCTGCCTTCTTTCAGAGCTGCTACAGCCGATTTGTGCCCTGCGAGTCAAACTGCTCTGACAGGAACATGTGAAGAGAGGAGCTCATGGCAGGGACTGTTCCCGTGTCTGACTGGGAGACAATGAATTCGTTTTGCAAATTCATTTCTGAATTCATTTCTGCATTCGGTTGCAAAAATAATGATAGCTTTTATAAAATAATGAACTATTGCTTGTTGAGATGGAATTATTGTTGGATAACACACGAGTCACGCAGGAGTGCTCACACAGGCTCGGAGCAGGAGCTGGCAGCACCGCAGCGCTTGTGAGGCACTGCAGGCTGCACGCAGAGGGGGATCGGGCCCTTGGGAAGGGAATCCCCTGGGTCGCCACTGTGGCCACTGTCGCGATTGTCGCCGCTGTCGCCGCTGTCCGCCCCCGCGGGTGCTGCGGGAGCCGCCGCCGCCAGAGGGCGCTGTGCCCGCGCTGTGCGGGTCACCCGGGGCTGCTGTGACCGGAGCGGCGGCCCCTAATTGCACCGTTAATTACACCATTAATTACACCATTGATTTACCGTTAATTAATTGCAACCGCGGCCTTGGCTGCACCAGACTGCCCAGGACATTAACTGCTCCCATAGCCTTACCTGTATTTGTAATGGCTGTATCACATTACTCTTACTGTGCTTTAAAATGTCGCTCATAAAATCACAGAATGGTTTGGGTTGGAAGGGACCGTAAAGCTCATCCCATTCCACCCCCTGCCATGGACAACTTCCACTATCCCGGGTTGCTCCAAGCGCCATCCAAGCTCGCCTCGGACACTTCCAGGGATGCAACAACCCTTCCAGAAATGGGACAACACTCCCAGGGATGGTGCACACTCGTTTGATTTCTTTGATTTGACATAGACTTCTTGTTGTAATCATAATATGAAGTTACCAACATTTTAGGAAAATGTAAAACAATTATAAGGAACAATTTTTTTAGGAAAATATGAAACTTTTATTGTAATTAGACGATCAGATTAATTTAGGCTTTTTCATCTCAGTGTTTTATGTGTCCATACACAAACAAACCAACCTCCTGTGAGACTACAGAGTGTAAACAGACAGGTGTGTACACATTGCTGCGATAGAACTGCGCCTGTTTAGTGAGCAGATAGTGCTGGTACAGTGGTCGTAAGTAAAACTAGAGAAGTACAAGCCAAGGAGACTTGAAAAGTAATTCAATTTTTCCATGCATGTCACATTTGGAAATACTGAATCCTGTGAGTTCAGCCACTGTCCCAGTTGTGTTGAGGTTTTAGAAGATATTCTTTGCTTCTGTTGGCAGGTCTCTTAGTGTCCCTCCTGAGTTATAATACCATGAACTAAAAACTCCAGCACAGATAGATGCACAAAGAGGGAAAAATAATCATGTGCTTGGAACTGGGGATGTGTATTTACAATTTAGTCTCACTATAACCCCCCTCAGAGGCTCAGAGCAACTGCTCCGTGCAGGGATGGTTTGCTGGAACATGCTCTGCAGTTTGTCATGTTACAGCAATGAAAGTGCCTGGTCAATACATCGATGTGCTGAGAGATAATCCACTTCCATGCAGATTACTTCACATTATGAAGACTTAAGTGGCATCCTAAAATTAAAAAATACAAACTAGAAAAGGGTGGGGTGGAGCCACAGGCAAATGTTGGCATACATATTGCTTGCATTAAGAGCAGCAAGAACTATTGTCTCTCCAAGTCAGCCTGGTGCAAAGGATCACAGTAACAGGCCCAGCTACTGAGTTACTAGCTCTTGCTTTTATAAACAGAGTTATGGTTTACAGCAGCCTTTCTAAAAGTCAGTTTAGTCTGGATCTTCCTGAGAAGGCTGGGCTGGTCTGCTCACAGGGTTGGCTGCCTGTAATTCGGTCCATTTAGAAAACAAACAAAAACTACTTTATTCAGTACTTAAACAATAAAGTTATGATTAATCTGATTGTGCCAGAACACTGGTGATGCTGAAACACTAAATGTGTAATGTTGTTGCAGCCATGGTGAGTGCTTTGTTGTAAAATGACCTTTGTTTATCATTGGCTTATATTGATGGATGTTGAGTGGCTGAATTTGGGAAGGGTTTTTGTGAAGTGCTCTGAGATCTCGGAGGAAACATACTGGCATTTTTTTCACGTCCCTTTAGGTCTGAGGCACATCAGAGCGTGTTTTATTTTTTCACTGTAAATATTATAATGGTGCCAGCAATGCAGTATTTACTGCTTTTCATATGCGTGAGAATACTAAACATATGTATTTCTAAAGGAAATTCCAGAAGAATGTGAAACTAGCTTGTAGCAATAATTTGTAGGTTTGTGTCCATTGTTTTCAGGAATATGTAAATTGTTACATTATAGAACTCTCTTTGAACCCTGCTGCATAATTAGCTGCACTAAACATCAGTATTCAATTTGGAAAATCTGTAGCCAAGTGTTTTATTAGAATTTCGTGGAAAAGGAGAATGTGAACAAAACCATAGAGCAAATGATCTGAAGTGCAGTTAAAAATAATGAAAACCAAGCACCAGTCACATAAACACACCAGATGAAGACACAGCAAATGAAGATCATAAAAAGTAAACTGGAATAAAACCACATAAAGCCATTCCTCAGCTAAAGTAAATGGGGACATCTGCACCAGGAGTGGTCATTGGTGTTAGCAGAGGGGCTGCTCTGTGAATTTTGTTATAAGGCTCATGGTTAGGAGGAAATGACATTAACAGTAATGGCTTTTTGGGCAACTGGTTGCACAGGGCTCCTGCAGAGATTTGTTGTGCAAATGTCCTACAAATCCAGCTGATTTCAGCTTGTCCCAGTGTGCTCCGCCCTGCTGTGGGGCCAGCGCTGGAGACAGGGACCTGCTGCATTGACAGCAGTGTTCCAGCACTGTCCTGAGCTGCAGGAGCTGCTGTGGCACCGTTCTCTGTCTGAGGCTGGGGCACACAGCCACTGCTGACTGCCTTGTCAGCCTGGAAAACCCCAGCACAGCAGCAGGACAGCTGCAGTTACGTTTGCTGGGGGGGATTCTTCAAGCACTCAGTGGGAGTGATCATAAACCCCCAAACCAGGAAAATCAAGCTAAGAGTCAGTAGAGTTATGATTAGTGGAATGTCCTGTACTTACCTGTACAAATCCATGTATTTGCATCTCCTTGCTTTGTTTTCTAGGTACCCCAGCTGTGACATCCATGGTGTACCATCATTGCCATTTGCAGTGCTCCAAGACCCAACCATTTTGAAGACCTGGTATGAAACCCACTTTTGCTTGCATCTCAGCACAGTTCTTTCTAATACATATAAAGCCCAGAGTGCTTGAAGTGTTGGCTCAGGCAACTCCATCTGCCCATCTGGTTTTGTGTCTTATTGCTCTTACTTTCATGTGTGTCAGTTCCCTCACACCTCTCCTTAAAAGCGTGTTTAGCTGTGCAAGAGATCTTCCTCTGCCTCTTTCAAGACTTTCCTTTAAACATGTGCACAGGAAAATACAGATCCTGACCAACTTCATAAAGAACTGCGAAAGAAAATGGCAGCCCTGCCCTAAGAGGTTCTTCTATGGGATCTCTGGTCAACTGGAGCTTTGAGAACTTCAGTTTGTGTGCTATGGGATGGGTTTCAGGATGTGTGTGCTGGATGCTGCAGAGCATGGTCAAAAGGGAAGCAAACACTATTACTAATAAAGTTACCGTAAGGGCACGGCCAAATTCCGTGCAGTCAGCTCATTTTCCCTGTGGGGAGTGTCTGGCTTCCTGTGCTGTCAGTCAGTCAGCATGGGGAAGTACTGCTAAAAACCAGGGGAAAATGGAAGATGGATGAGCCACAGCAAATCCCACGGTGCTGTGCCCAGGGCAGGGACATGCCCGTGTGTGGTGTTTGCAAAAGGCCTGGCCAGGCATTGTTCAGGAAAGAGGTGTGAGTGTGGGGGTGCATGGGGTGAGACAAGGAACAGGGAGATTCCAGCCTGCTTTCTACATGACAGCTTCACCTCTTTTTGCCAGGATTACCTGGAAGATGTCTAGAAAGCTGGCAGAAGGGAGCTCATTCCCAAGGAGCGGTACCTGCCTGCAGAAGCAAGAAGGAGGTCAGTAGTGGGTGCAGCAGGAAGGACTCGGAGCCGGCTGTTGGTCAACAGAGAATCAAAGAGAGCAAATTACATCTCCTCAGTACCAGCACGCCTAGGGAAGGGCGGGATGGGGAAAGGCAGGAGGCAGTAAGAAAAAGAAAGATGATGATGATTAGCGTTGTATGACCGAGGGCTGTAAGAGGAGGGAATCTTTAAAGGGATGGTGAGGACACAGTGTGGGGTAATAGCAGAGGAGGAGGAGGGAGCAATGGATGGGGAAGGTGGGAAAGGCGGGGTCTGGGCACGGCAGCAAAGGTCTGAGCAGAAGGGGTAAGAGCTGGGGGACAGGGGAACGGGGGAATAACCGGGGGTGCAGGGACGGGTGTCCTGCGAGCGCTGCCGGTCTGTCGTTGCCCTGCGGCGCTGTGGGACCCGCAGTGGAACAGCTGGAGCGAGCGAGAGGGCGCCTGGGATGCTCCTGATTAATAGCAGAGGGTCCGGGCCGTGACCGCCGGCTCGGCATGTGCTGGAGCCGCGCGGCGCGTTCCCAGCCCCCCTGCCAGGACCAGGGGGGTCGGAGGAGGGAGAGAGGGAGGGAGGGAAGGAGGGAGGGAGAGAGGAAGGGAAGCAGCGAGCGGGACGGAGCCCTCGGCATCCAGCGGCAAACAAGCGCTCCGGAGCCGCGGCTTCCTGGAAGCGGAGCCCAGCTGGGCGGCGGGCAGCGGCGATAAGCGGCGGCTATCGGGGCCCTCCCGGCCGCCCGGACCCGCCGCCACAGCCGCCACAGCCGCCACAGCCGCCACGGCAGCGGAGCCGAGCCGCGCTGCGGAGCGCAGGTAGGGCACACCTGGGCACGGAGCAGCGCCCAGCGGGGCTCGGGGGCGCGGGGCACCCGCACCGGCACCGCCCGGCAGGCGAGGGCTGCGGGACCCACAGGGCACAGTCACACATCGGGGCCACGGACACCTACGGCGGGACTCGGTCACCTCTGGGGGGATGCGGTCACCTGTGGGGCAGGCGGGCATCTGTAAGTGGGCGAGCTTCAAAGGGTGCCAACATTCCTGCAGAGGCTGCAGCCGCGCAGAGAGGCTCGGTGGCTTTTTGTCCGGGTAAAGGCATTCCCGGCAGGAAACACCCCGGACCCCCCCGGCAGGGGAGCACCTGGCTGGAGCAGGTGGAACAGTAAGAGGAGCAGGACGAGGTCTATGCCATCCCGTAGGGTTTGCCTTTTGGAGGTGTCGTTGCATGGGCTGGTTATATTTTAGTTAACTCTTTTTGTCTGTGCGAAGATTACATTTTATTTGCCTTTTCTTTTATTGCTTATTTGTATAAATACAAGTTGAGGTTTTGGGTCACAGCCCAGTTACATTTTGATTGAGAGTTTAATTTCCCCTTTTAAAAAGTGTTTTAAATAAGTTGGGCCATATGGAAGTAGAGTTGTTCATCAACCAAAGAAACTGGAAGGAATTGGAAAAATAAGGTTGCATATTTCTGGAGCCATTTCTTGAGTATAGAACCAGCACCAGTACTCAAACTCCTGATTCAGTCATTTCCTTTGTTGGGATCAAGACTTAATCCGTCCATACCTGTGTTTTCACAGCTGCGAAATGAGAGCTACACCTATTGATGAGGTGCTTTACGTAATTTTTTTTGAAAGCCCTTAATTAAAAACAAGAGAAGCAGAGGAAGATCATTTGCAAGGGTAGTAAACAATGCAAAATGTGTCTGAGGGAATATTGCATGTTGAATGGAGAGGCACATCTGAGAGAGATGCAGTGGCTAAAGGAGTGTGCAGTGAGAAACTCCTTCTCTGTTGTGTTCCTGTGTCATGCAGTTCATCCCATCTCTGCTGCTGCTCTGAATTCTGCATAGTGAATGACATAAGCACCACATGTAGCAGTGCAGGAAAAGCTGCACAAAACCTGCCAAAATGGGCTGGAGCTGTCGTGGAGTGGCAGACCCAGCCTCTTTATGCCCCAGGTCTGGAGAGAAACGTGTGAGATACAACACGTGTGAGCTGGTAGTGAACAATTAACTTGGCAACATTCTCCTTCAGTTGGAGTCTGGATACCCTCTGGAGGAAGGAAAGGGCTTCCCTGAGATGACAGGTCCTGCATGCTGACCCAGTGCTCCATTCTGGAGTCAGTAGGAGCTGCAGGGGAGCAGTGGTGTTCTGTTCACAGCACGGAGCCAAGAGCGTGGAGATAGAGGCCAAACAGGGAGTTATGTAATGGAGTCCCTAAGGGACACTGTAAGGACGGGATGGTTTCCTTCTGTCAAGACAAAGAGCAGCTGTGCAGTTGCTCTGCAATGTTCTCCCTACCCCTGGGTTCCTTAGGAGCAATCCAGGCAGGGAGTTGGGATCCTGTAATAGCACATCCACAAATGTCGCTTTATTGCCTTCCACAGCTGATTCCTTCACAAATACTCCTTTGCCATAGCCTCATAAGGAGTCTGAGAAGTGGAATAGAGCCATTCTGGCTAGAAAGGGAAACCAGACTCAGTCTGCGGGGAGGGGAAAGTTGTGATCCTCACGTGTCTCTTTCTCAGGGGTCTGAGGACTGACAATGTGGGGTTACAGAGCACCAGGACAAAACAGAGGTTCTGGGTGTAGAAAGTTATCCAGGATAAAGCAAGGGAGGGGGAACTTTCTCAGAAGGGTTATTAATTTGTTCCATTTGGATGAAATAAATAGAAAGACTGGAAGTGAAGGAGATAATTCGTGTAAAATAGTAGGTTTAATATTATTTAAATCTGCACACTTGATCGTAGCCAAAAGGCTGAGAAAGAGGGAACAGACAGAGTGGAGTTATCCAGACTGTGTTGGCCAGAACTGGATTTTGGAAGGTGATTGGCTGGTGACAATCCAAAATTATGGACAGCGAGTCGTGCAAAGGACATCAGCCAGCCTTTAATGGCTACAGGTGCTCAGGGCCCTGGCTTTAATTCCCATCCTCAGATGCTGCCTCTGGAAGCACAAAAGGGACATACATATTTATGAAATACCAGGTTTTATCCTCTTTTTTTCAACTTTTCCATTTCTGCTGCCAGTTTATTCTCCCTGAGGACAGACTGCTTTAGACCAGTATGTCTTCAAAGATAGAATGCCTGAAAACTATCTTTTTCATTCAATTAAACTTTTTTGGGCAAAAACTTGGTTTTCAGACAGACAAGGCATTTAATCATCAGTAATTTAGAAGATCAGAACACTAAGATCATCTTGTCATTAATACAGAATTACCCTAAGTGTAGTTAGCAAACAGATTTATATGTCACTGCTCTAGATGTGAATTTAGCTGTTTCAAATTAAATGATAAAAACTACTTTATGGAGAACATATGCAATTATTATTGGGACAATAACTATGTCAGTGATATTTTATTGCTCATCAGATATGTTCTTTCCATGAATCCATCCCTGATCTGCTTGATGAGGTAGCAAAAATCTACTTCCATTATTTCCATAACATAAAATCTATTGGTCCTCAAGAGCTTGAAGAGCCCAGGGCTGCACGTTTTAGGAAGAAATCGTCACGGAAAGGGTGGTCAGGCCTTGGCAGGGGCTGCCCGGGGAGTTTGGAGTGCCCATCCCTGGAGGTGTCCAAGGAAGGGCTGCAGGTGGCACTCAGTGCTCTGGGCTGGGGACAAGGTGGGCATCGGGCACAGCTGGCACTCCCTGGGCCTTTTCCAGCTTCAAGGATTCTGGGATTCTGGGAGGGGTAACTCGTCCTGGGGCAGCTGAATTTTACAGACACGTGAGGCGTTTTGGCCTCGTGTGCTCCTGACGTATCTCACGTGTAAAACGGTGATAATCCAGCAATGTTTGTGCAGTGCTGGGAGATAAGAAATCAGCATCAATCTTGCTCCATTACATAGGGAGAGTTATGTTTATGATTAGGGAATGAACCTTGTTCCTCTTAGCTGAATAATTTATTTATTTCACACGATAGGAACAGCAGCAGCAAAGCACTCATAATTTTATTTTAAAAAATCCCTGGCTTATAGACTGTGTTTACCATGAGAGTTTTCTCTAACCACTGCTGAAATGTTTTAAAACTTGCCATTTTAAGCAATGCATAAATATCCATAGCTGATGTTCTGTGTGCCTGGGAAGGCAGAAAGGGTGACCTGATTACGTGTGTTCACAGATCTCTGTCTGCTTCACATTCTTGCAGACAGAACAACAACATAACTTTCTTCTTTCAGGATAGTTAATGTTCTAGCCCAGAATTACAGCACCAGATGTGTTGCCACAGAAACAATTTAAAGGGAGAAGGAATTGTGAGCAAATTGTCTTTCTTGTGGAAAATGTTTGAGAGCCTCTCCTTGGTTTCCCTGTTTCTATCTATGTGTGTGCACAGCAGAGAATAAGGGACAACTTTGCTTTTGTTTCATACATCTGCTAGTGGTTTAAAATCCTCTATACAGGGTTGAAAATTGAAAAATATTCTATTATGGGCATGACTTACGTACCTCAGAGACATTTTTTATTAAATCCTGATTCATTTTTAGAAACTTTTTTCCTTTAAAAATGTGCTGTGTGCTAGCTGATTTACTTACCTCCACTTGCAACGTGCTTTGCAAAATATTTCCAGTCACAGTTGTTTCTGTGAAAGTAAGAAAACATTTGACTTTATAAAGTTATCCCAGATTTTGATGCTGAGAATTAGGATCACATTCTCCTTACTGCAGTTGACATGCTGATGAAAAGAGGGAATGTTTACAGGAAATATTTTGATTTAATCTTGCCTAGGAAGCCTTAAAGTAGCCAAAGCCCTTGATTTTAGCTAGCATTTCTTTTTCTCAAAACAGTGGATACTTTATTAAACATACTCTTCTCAACTATTATGAAAATATTTGTCTGAACAAAATGCAATGTGAATTACCTTAATACCACCTTCTCAGTTTTTTGACCAGAGCACAGCGTCTTTATCCTACAGTTTTGCATTCTGTTTGGGGAGAGTAATGAGAGAAACATCCAGGAAGGTCCCAGCCCTGGCAAATTTTTAAAAAGGCCACAATCCACACATAAAGAGCTTTGTTTCCACAGTTCTTTGTCCTTCCTGCATTTGGGAGGTCTTTGTCCCTGCACATTTTGAAATACTGCTGGCTGTGGAACTGAAAGAGCCATAACTGGTTTATCTTAGCAAAAGCCAAGGTGATGTTTGGGTGTCTTTGGAGTGATGGAAAGATTTTGCCATATGCAGTTGCATGCACGCTGCTGCCCGTGATTTGGGAGGGAATGGACACACAGAGTTATCTGAGAAACCTCCTGTCCTTATTTGTATGTTCAGTATTTCCCTCTGTGAGATTTATGATTATTAAATATTTTTTTCTTATAGCCAGACTTTCAAATGCCCCTTAGTTTGAAAATACACAATTTATCCCCCTTTTTACTCGTTTTTGTACAAGTCTGGGATCTTCACTTTTCCTTTGATGAAAATTGTTTATAACAGAAATATATCCAGGTATCCCTGAGTTAGGGGCAGTTGCTTATGCTTTTGAAAACAGTTTTCCCTTATTTCAAATGTCCTGCCAGAGTTCTGGTTTGAAATCTCTGAGCTCTGGAGCTAGGCTGCATGCCATGTCCCACGTTGGAGTTCTGGCAGCTTCGAAGGCATCGACATCACCCAACAAGATCTGCCAGGCCGATAAGAAACTCATTTCTCTCTTGCATTCCTTCCTCAGGCACAACTCCAGCCCTGGGTGTGGAAGGAATGCAGAGCTGGGCCTAGAGCTTGTGTCTGCTCAGGTTAGAAATGAACTTCCAGTGCGAAATGTGGCTCTGAATCTGCATCCCTGTTTCGCTGGGAGACCGCAGGTATTTGCATCCAGGTTTCTGGTTTGGGAGCTCTTTGGGGTGGAATCAGCCCTTGTGTTTACAAGCTGATCCAAAGGTGCCCTTAATTAGTTCACATCTCTCCTGTTTGATCCCATGAGAAGGTAGCTTGGTGTTTCCTTAGGCAGTAGAGCTTTCCCAGACAGACACTGTAAACTAGAAATATAGGTACTTGTAATTTTCTTAAAAACCTCCTTTGGGCCTGAAATGTCTTGTGCTTGGTTTCAATCCAGTATTGACTAAGACTGGAAAGTGTGAATAATGTCAGTTCAGCTGTATTTGAGTTAATCAAATGAATTTTAAAACTATGTACTTTCCACTTATATTTTTCCATAATCCTCTGCACTTACATAACCTCTGTTTTATTATTGGAATTGCTACAGACTTGAAGAGGGGAATATCATTTCCCAATACTGGGCCTGAACAGATAAACAGGGAGGCAATTCCAAGGCCTCGGTGTGCTTTAAAATCTAAATGTTTGCTGCTTTAATGTTGGCATGAATGGGTTTGTACTTCTACTAGTGCAGAAAAAACACCACCTCAATAACCTTCAGTTTCCCTGTCCACTGAATTTCTGAAATGTTTCCATTATGTAATTGAAATTTTACAAAAAGAGTTTAGAAGATTCCTCCAGATTATAAGGAAGGATTTTGTTTGATGACATCTGTAAAGTTAAAATAGTAGGCTTGGGTTTTCCACACGAATTGACACCCGTAGATATTCCAAATGCAGCTGTTTGAGCAGTCATTGCAATCCCGTGCTTGGATGTGGCTGAGATGGATCTATACGGAAAGTTCATTGGCTTTTCTAAAGTTTTGAAGATAACTGCTTTGTAGCAAATTAGTGACCTGGTTTTTTACAATGGAAGACAAAAGAAGAGCAGTTGCATTGGATGGATCATGTGTGGAAATGCCTCGGTTTGAGTCCGTCAGTAACACACAGCGTTGTGTACGTTTGTTGCACGGATCCATTAACTGCACATTTCTTAGTGCTGTTAGTAGAGCACCAAATGCCTGGACTGTGTGGAAATCTGTCACTGTGCATTGTGTGAAATGGAGCCCCAGACGCTGATCTGGAAGGTGATGCCCCCTCTGAAGAGCCCTGGCACACAGCAATACTCCTTCAGTTAGGCACAACAGCCAGAGACAGCAGAGCTGTCCTTTGTGTAACTCTGCTGAGGTCACTGGAGCTCGTTCCTAATTCCACTGAGGCCGAGTTGTGCCTCTCCCTTTTTCTGAAGGGTTCACATGCCAATGTGTTGTGCAACAACGTAATTTGTTAACAAATAAAGAAGAATTTAAATAACCTTAGAAAATCAGCGGGGGCATCCCAGCTGCCTGCAAACAAACAGCAGAAGTGCAAAATATTTAAGTAGCAATGCAAAGTATCTCAAAATTGCTTGAGCTCAGGTTCTTCAAGAACAAAACCACAATTGTAAGGAGAACATGCTCTGCAGGAGAAGGCTTTGGATGAGAACATACACTGCATCTTCTGGTAAGGTCTCCAATTCAGACATAATTTCTGTGCTGTTTTCTCCAGAGCTGCAGTAACACATGATGAATCTTTTCCCCATGTGTGTATGTATGAATTTGACTATGTTTAGTTTCATTTAAAGCAATAAGCGAGGATCCTTTGACCTGTAATTGTCAAATTATGTTTACAATACAGTAAAACTGTATCTTCTTGTAAAATATCTCTCATGAGTAAGCCAAGTCATATGGAGCAAAACTCCACTCTTCTGTTAGAACATCGAATGCACTGCCTGCCCTTGCTGCTGGAATTGTGTCAGAGTCTGGCTTTAATCCTGGATCTGAATTAGTGTATTGCTGGAATCACTTGTCAATATATTTTGTATCTGAATGGCCATTTCTGAATTTTGAAGATCACCCAAGGGTGACTTTGTGCCAGGAAGGTCTGTGGTCTGTGCATTCTCCATGGCAGCTCTGCAGAGGATCACCAGTGAGAGTTCAGAAGGTCCCTGGTCCGTAGATGCTGAGTAAACCAGTCCAAGGTCTAAGAAAAACTCCTTGTGATGCTGAAAAATAGGAAACACTAAGCAGATGTGTTAGTTGCAGTAAAAGCTTTGGGTCCTCAGGGAACAAACAATTGGGTTCACAGTCTTTGAAGAAGTCTGAGACAGAGAGCTGATTGACTTTTTTTTGTGCACAAAGCTGAAATGCATTTTCATGAGTGACTCTTGTTTGTTGATGGTATTCATAACATTTCAAGGGACCTTAAATTACATTAGCTTTCGGCCTAAATGTTGAAGTGGTTTGATCTCGACTGGTCCTGCTGAGCAACTTCTGCTTAGCACTTCCAGTTGTGTCTGCCTTTTTTTTTCCAGTGAGTAGCTCCTGTGTGCTTGGGCTGGGTGTTCCAGGGCCTGACATTTCCAGGAATTTGTTATCTCTGGCAGAGGCCTCGTTACTGTCAGTCATTGATAAGTGGGAAAGTAAACCTGTTGCTGATGAGACAGTGCACCTTCAATGGCTGAGCACTAGTCTGATTTCATTGCACACAGTGGTCCTCCAGAGAAAAAGTCTTCTACCACTCACTAATTTAAAAAATTTTCTTTACCGTATGATTTTGGCTATAGCTTATCTACTTCCTGCTCCCTTCTAATGTAGAGCCTTTTCTTGTTTACAAAGTCACATTAGAGCCATCTCTTTCTAGTCTTGCTAGAAACACTTCTGAAATAAGTGTGGCAAGTATTTAACTTTTAATGAATATGAAAAGGGAGTTTTCACATGACCAAACAGATTCTCTCTATTTGCTGACTGTGAAATACTTGAATTAAATAGCAGTAACAAAAACACAGGGCTGCAGAAAGGGAGTTTGTAGAGGCCAAGGCAGATCTCAGTCAGTTATTCTGATGGATGGCACAACCTCTGGAGATGTGCTGTCAGAACTGGTTTTGTGAGGCCTCCCTACCAGACTTGCAGGAAAACAACTGCTTTAGAAAAACCACCTGAAAGAGTCCTTGCTAGGATGTCTTCTTTAGGCCAGAAGAGATTGAAGGGGCACTCCAGAAGTGGCAATCACTGTAGGTTTTGTAGTGTTTCCTGGGCAAATGATGCCCAGAAGTCAGTACACAAGTTTTCCTCCTCTGATTTTATAATTTTCCAGAGAGTATTGCTGTAATTCTGTTTAGGCTTGAAACAATCCAAAGCTGTCTTCTAGGCAGGGCCAGACTGACAAAACTTGACTATCTGGTTTAAAAGTAAATGTAGTCCAGTTTAGACTGCATTTTCCTCAACTGCTCACTGCACCATTTGTATCCTAATGCACATTAGTCTTTCAGCTGTTTCCAAAGCTATCTCCTTTTGAATGTTTAATACCTAAGAACCAATTAGTTCCATTTTGTTTTCTTTGGATAGTTTGCAATTAAACATTCTTTCAAGTGGGCTTTATTTAGCTAATTCCATCACAAAAATAAGCTCTAAGGGAATGAAGAGAAGTTCAAGCTAGCCAATGTTTATTTTTATTATTAATAATTTATATTATGGGAGTCCCCAGGGGAACTAGGGCCCCACTAAACCCAGTTTCCTCTGCATGTAATGACTGTGTCTCACAAGATTTATGCAGCAGAAGATTCCTTTTGGCCGCTGTGGCTCAGTGCAGGGGACCTGCTCCACGCTGCAGGGAAAGGACTGATGAAGAGCACATAAAGACAAATCAAGAATCATTATTTTAAAGAAGCTTAGGCTAGGCACCAGAGGGAGAATCTGAGGCATCTTTTCTAAAAAAGAAAAAAAAGGCCACGCTTATGTATTTTTCCAGTTTGAGTGCCAAATCATGACCTCGAAGGTCTTGTTCATCATCTCTGAAATGATGGTAATGCTCCCAGTGACTCTGATGGAAGCAAGACTGGGCAGAGAAGTGATGGTCCTAAAAATCTTATCTCTTTCTGAACTAGCAGCAGAGGACTCTTTATATTCTAAAAACGCACTGATAGGCAAAGTTGGTTTAAAAAAATGTTCTTGTTTAGTCAGATTTCTATCACGGGTTATGGTTTTCACAGCGTCTGGTCCTCAGTAATTGGTCTGCTTTTTGTTTTGCAGAAGTCTTGAGAGAAGTAATTTAGAGTCCCTTGCCGAATTCAAAGGTGACACAGAGCCAGCCCCTGGGTTTCTGTAAATGGGTTGGGTTGATGAGTTAGAGCAGTTCCCATCACCTGAGGGATCCTGCTCTCTGTGGGATCCCTGTGTGAGTTGAGGGGTAGAAGTGACGCTGGGATGAGCAGGGCTGTGGGGTACAAGAGCCTTCAAACAAGTGCAGCCCAGCAAATTTTCCTGCTGGAGGAATTACCATCCTCCTCCCTTTCCTTTCTGTGGAAGCACCAGGCTTTGCAGCACTCTTTCCATAATTCCAGAGGCAAGATCTAGACAGGAGTTTTCCTGACCATATTCCTGTCCTCATTAGTTCAGTTTAAAGGGGGTGAGACATCTGGTTCCAAGTACAGCTGTGTGGTTAGGATGGAGGGCTTTTTCTCTCCACAGAAAAATCACTAAATCTGGCCGTTTAAGACACAGATTTTATAGGAGCTAGAGCTGGGCTGTGCAAAGTTCACCTCATTAAAAACAAGCCCAAACCAAATAAAAGCAGAGAATAGCAGCATAAAAAATGTGGGCCATGAATGTCAGAGCATGTGTATTAGGAACTGGTAAGAAGTGAAGGGAAAAGTACAGATATACCCACATACATTCGAAGTTCTTGTTTTTTTCCATGAGTAAATATTTGGCTTTAAAGCATAAACCTTTTTTCCCTTCTATTTCTCTCTTCTATGAAATTTTATATACTTTTCTTGTTTTTCCAGTGTTTGTTGGGATACTGATCCTAACTTAGCAACTTCATTATTTCTGTGGCACAAGATTATCTCGGTAACATTTGTGGGAATAAACCATGGTTGCCATAGGAAGTGGGCTGGATGGTTCAATTCTTAGTAAAGGGACAATTTTCCTGGTCAGACAGGTAAATGACACAGTTTGTCCCACTTCGGAAGCACCAGGCTATTGTGATTCACAGAATTCAGTTTTTGAAGATAACAAATTACATCCTGTATGCTGTTGGACATCAGATTTCCCTCTTGCTGGAAGTTTGTCATCTGATTTGGTTAATATACCCTTCTCAGTGTAACAATCCAAGCATTTACTTGTCCATCATGGTGGCTGCTATTGAAACTTAGCCTTGGGACTTTGCACAGCCCTAAGGCTGAGATAAAGGACCTTCCTTATGTCATAATTAACCTGGAGATGGGCTCCTGCATGGGAAGGCTGGCTGGAGACATGATCACACCTGATAAGTCTGTTTGTAACACACATCCAGGCACAGGTTGGGGAAAACAAGGAGAATGAGGTCTGTATTAGAGAAGAAGGATCCTTGGGGTTCATAATTAAGAAGGAGGAATCTCTCAAGGCCAGAACTGGTGGGATTCAGTGCCTTGCTGCCAGGCGAATTTTCCTTTGTCCCAAATGGAGGAGCCTGTTCATCACTTGTAAACTGCTGTCCCTCATCTGCTTCTCCTCGTTAGGAGTTTGGGCTGCAGGGTCCTTACAGTGAGGCTGACTGCACACTCCCGTTCTGCCAGTGCTGGAAAAGCTGCGAGTCAGGCCAGCCTGTGGAGCCTGCCACATTCCTGAATGCCTGCTTCAGCCTTGCGAGTTTGTCAGCAAGCTGGAAATTGAAACCAGAGGAGCACAGCAAGGCCTGTGCTCGTAAATCAGCTGGTAATGGGTGGATTGTCCTGTGCCTCCCCCAGGAGGAAAGCCAGAGTCCATGGAGGAGCCCCCAGCACCTCGGAGAGCTGTGACACGGGAACGTGGCCAAGGGCTGTGCCATGGGCTGGCAGAGGATGGAAACCAGGCTTTGGTTGTGGACAATCACTGCAGCTTTTCTTAGTCCGATGTTGCCAAAACGCCACGGTGGGATTTACAGGCAGCTGTGATTCCAAGGAACACATTTCCGTGAGGGAAAGGGGCACAGTCCATGGGGTGATCCCTGCTGAGCTCCCCCGGGGCTCGCTGGCAGCTGCTGCTGCTGGTGGGAGGCACCAAGTGGCCACGACATCATGTCTTGGAAAATAATTTCCAGGCCATTAACTAGGTCAGGCCAACTTCTGCTGCCGGATTCTACTGGGAATCTGGAATAAATGGCTGATTAATTTCCTCTGGATGTGCACACTGTCACTGAGAACAGAACTTGGAGCTGCGTGCTGAGATGGAAAGTGATTGGAACTAAAGGAACATTTGGGGTGCAGGCTTGAAAAGCAGCTCGTCCTGAAATCTGAGTCCTGTGTTCAAAGAACCCCCTAGAAATGGGGCCATCAGACCCGACCTCCAGCACGGGACAGGCTGGCTGAGAGGCTGCCTGTGATATTTAAATGTATTGCTGCCTAGGAAGCCGGGACTCCAGAATGCCATTTCCAGAAGCTGGCATGAAGCCACGGGAGGGCCTAATGAGTAAAGCAATAACTTGGATCAAAGCTGTTTATCTGATTTTCTTTTAATGGCTTGATTATGGCTAAGAGGAAAGTATGCAGTATTTAAATATATATTCAAGAGTTAAATCTGCATAGATAAAATTTGCAAAAGTACCAAAACTAGTTACACACTGAATTCCTGCGTTTCTAAATAATGCAAGCTCTGAATATAATTCTTATTAAAAATCAATTGAAGTAGCTCCTAAGAGCCTAAAACACCTATGAGAACGGGATTATATTCCTGAATCATTTGACATTTTCAAAATATGACATGACAGATGTAAATTTGGTGCAAAGTAAAGGGCCCGTCTCATAATCTGAGTTAAACAGGCTTGGGTCAAGAAGTTCTGTGGAACATGTGCAGCTACGCAGGGGATCAAAAGCTTCCATTTGCAGCAAAACTGTAATGTGATTGCTCATATTGCTCAATCTTAACCCAGCAGAAATGTCTGATGAATGGGTGGAAGCTGTTTGTGTCCCTTCTCTCCCTTTTCACAAATCTGTTTTACCAGATAAAAACTCAATATCAAGCACACATTTCCCATGTCTGTATCTGCAGTGGCTTCCCCTGTCTGTGGTGGGCAGCTCCAGCTCACACGTGCTGGTGTGGAACACCGGCTTTACAGCAAGGATAGCCACAGGCCAGAGTCCCTGAGTTAGAGTGAATTGCATCAGATCTGCTCAGGTTCTGCTGGGAATCCTTGTGCTGGGAGTTCTTGCCGCAAACAGGATTTGTCTGAAGAAAGGATCCCTATTTGGGTGTGATGTTGTGTTAAAATACCTATTTTGGGATGTATTCTGAGATCAAGGGCACTGTGTGTCTCCCTAATGCAAATTATTTTTCCTCTCTTAAAAATAACCAGATAAATTTTTCTTAGTTCTGCCCATAACTGTATAAATAGAATGTTTGTCAAACAGTGGAACAAAACCGCTTAAAATGTAAGGGGTTTGAATGATAAATTTGGAATGTTTATGTAGCACAGTAGACATCGCTACTGAGGTCAATGGTTTTCCTGAGGAATGCTGGAGAGCGAAGATTAAACACAGTGTGTATTTTCCCAGTGGATTGAGCCTGGGGCCGTGCCCAGACGGTCACTTCACTCCTGCTTCACTCAGCCTTCATCACAGCCACCTTCAGGGTAATGAGGGCTGAGTCAGGACCTTATCACCTCTCATTCACTTCATGGTCTGGATTCTTTACATGTCCAACACTGCAAAGTAAGTGCCAAAGCCAGACATTTCCACCTATTCCACAGTGCATTGAAATCACAAAAACTTCAGTGGTCCAGGCCTAGACCAGCCCTGAGACTTTGTTCAAAATCTTTGACAGGATTGTAATACAGAGTGGTGATCTGATTCTTTTCTTTATCTGTGTCATGAAAGACAAATGCCACTGTCTGCTGCAAGTGTTTCTGGATACAACCCAACAGCAGCATTCAGAAGGGTCAGTTAAATCCATTGTCCCTATGTTCTGAAATAAGCAAGAAGAAAAATAATTGTGATTACATCAATGTGATGGCACACAAACGCAGCCCAGTTTGCAAAATCAGCCTTAAATTTAACTTATGCTAAAGATTGTTGGTATAGTTATGTTAGGGTTGTCTTTTCACCCATGAAGTGTTTGCAGTATGTATTTCTTTCAGCTGAAACCCTGATCCTGATGCAATCGTAGCAGCAAAACAGTTCTGGTGGAATTTATAACAAATTCAGGGAAGCAGAATGAAAACCTAGCAGCTTTGGCTGACTTTTTTTTTGAAACAGCCAATGATTAGCTGGAATCACAGCTCATTCCTAAAGTCCAGTGAAGGCCTCTGAAGGCCCTAAATATTCATGTACTGATTCACTGCTGATTTTGGTTCTGTACAGTGAAAGCTGAGTTTCAGCAGAGATGGTGCAGAACCAGCACAGACCAATGGCACGTTTGTTTGTTTGTTTGGCTGCCATGAAGTGAATTTTATAAAACCATGCTATAAGACGTAGATTCCGGGTGGCAACTCTGCAATAAACTTATATGCTCTGCTGTGCACAAAACCACCCGGGGAGTCTCGTGATAGGCACAAATCTAAGCCCCAGATTTTAGCATGAAGGCTCCAGTCCCTCCAATAAACTGTTTGGCTTACCAGATACTGAATTAAGTATTATGTTGTGATAATACAAAATGAAATCAACTCTGTTTGGTTCCCACAACTAGAAGATAAAATGGCTCTCTTGTCTTTCCAAGTAAAGTGAGTGTAATATTTATGAACAAAATTATGTATAAAAATAACAAGGGTCTAAAAGTGTAAGGAGAAGGATTGCACCAGGCAGTGGAAGGCAAATTGTCGTGATCACATAATGTACCCACAACCACAAACGTGGCCCTCAGACACTGAAGTTATTAACAGTGGATGTCTGTCAGTAATTGTGTTTATTTGCTATAGTGACAATAACTTGCTTGATTTCAGCCTAGCTTTTGTTGTGTCAGTGAAGAGCAGGTAGTGCCCCACTGGTGAGGTCTGGAGCCCTGTGCAGGCTGCCAGGGCCCACAAACAGCTGAGGGAAGCAGAAGCTGGTGCAGTTTTTGCAGAAACACAACCAGGAGAAAGTGTCTCCTACCCACTGCCCATTCCCAGTTGGAATTGCAAACTTTAGGGAAACATGAATAGTTTCCTCTAGCAAGGGTTCACCAAGTGGACCTCTTGGAGATGCTAACATGAACACATGGCTACTAATTTAAAGCACAAAACACTAGGAGAAATATTTTGCAAGAAGTCAGTGAGTCATATTTTCCTCATAAAATTGTTGAAACCATTGTGCCCAGAAACAATTAAAGATGTGAGTAGGGCTGGAAAAGTTTAGCCATAAACACAAACAGACACCATTATTTTGTTTGTAGAAGGTGAAGGTCATTTGGCTTGAGGAGCATCCTCAGCCTCCGAGGGAGGGAGCAGAAGATGCAGTTTGTGTGTCCTCACTGCTCAGAGGAGCCCCAGCGTGCCTGGACACTTGGTCACACCAAAGCTGAAACACCAACAGTCTGTTATGGCAAATGGACCACTGAAACAGGGCCAAACAAACCTACTCCCTTCATCTGGAAAAAAACTCTTTTTTGACTCAAAGGTGCATTTCTGAGACCTGAAGTCTCAACCATACAAATGGCACGCATTAAAACATTACAGTCAGTGAGTCCCTGGCAGCTGGGAGGTGTGCCCAAGACTCACAAGCTTTAAAAGACTTTGCCAGGACTCCATGGTTTTTCCAGTAGTTTGGTGTTCCAGTTGCCCCTGGCAATAGACTCCTTTATTTTGGCCCGCTACTTTTGTGCTCTGCATATGCAGCCCCTGGCTGACTGCTGTATTCACGTTCCGTGCTTTGGGGGAAGAGTAAAGCAGAGGAAGTTCCTCTGCTCCCCAGGGCATAATCCCTGTTTTTATGAGATTTGGACACACTGGCCTGCACAGCAGAGGTTACAGGTTGGAAGGCAGATTTGAACTGAGCTTTGTCGGGGTCCTCATCTGATTTATTTCTACCCTAAAGGGAGGGTAGAATTTGAGATGGGTCCAGATGCTTTTTCTCAGGGGCACTTGTAACGTAGCTCAGCACTTTTATACAGACACTCCAGCTAGCAAACCCTCTGTTTAAACAACTGCATTTATAAGTCTTACAAATAAAATGTTTTCTTGACATCCAACTTATGGTCTTCTGCTCAGAAGTGTGAAATGAGCCATAAGATTTCTAGGTCACTACAAAAAATACATGTGCAAGTGTGTACCCAGAGGTATTGACTTTGTTGGTGGTATTTTGAAGCAAGAAAGAGAATCCCTTTAATGGTGCTTTATTTAAATTCTCTTCATTCTTAGGGAATTGGGAAGATGTGCTTGTGAGTTGCTTTTGAGAGGAGCAGTGCATTGGAGCAGAACAGGACAGGGTCAGCGGCCTCGGGGACGGAGCTTCGGGCAGTTACAGAAAGCAAATGACCCTGGAGGAGCTGAAATGCTTTTGGCCATGCCCATGTGAGGGCCAAGGCATCTCTGGCTTCTACTGAATTGCAGCAGCGCATCTCCTGGAAATTCAGAATTGTACTCGATTTATAAACACACGTGGTCAGGTCTAGGACATTTGGGCAATTTAGTTCTTTTGCTAATTGAGTTTTGAGGGTCTGTACATTTCTCAAATAGTCCTTCACATCAGTCCGACAGATTTTACTTCAGGAGTCTTCTCATAATTTTCCACTTCCTGTTCCCTGCCAAGGGTCTGCCTGGTTTTGTTTGCTCCGTATCTATGTGCTCCAAAGGCTTTCAGTCTCATGTTAGGCAGGCTTTAGAGCAGCTGCTCTTGCACTTTCTTCCTCCTTTATAGCCATGAACTGAGTTTCCCAGGTTAAAGAGCTGAAAAATAGATCCTGGGAATCTGGCTTAGCCTTGATGAGGGATGTGGTCAATAACCACAAGGCTATTCCTTTTATTTCCTCCTTTAACAGCTTGTTATGCAATTACATTTTTCAGTAAGTTGCATGCTCTTTTCAGGCTAATGATCCTTTTGATGGGGTGACAGTTCACAGACTTACAAACATCTGAAAACTAGAGGGAAGAATGGAAAATATTTTGAAACTTCAGCTGTGATATGATGCAAGTCCAAGGTCTGATTAAGGGTGTTAAGGAGGATCTTTTCAAAGCAAGAGAATGTAAGCACTGTATGGTTTGATTAAGGGGTGGTGAAGAGGCACCCGAATTCTCCGTGTAACAGATTTCTGTGGATACTCCTGAGGCTGTGCAGTCACATGAACTTCGCTCCTCTGAGCAGTGAAATACCTGGCCATGCTCAGCATCTCTTTGCACACCGGAGAGCTTCCAAAGCAGGTGTCTGTTGGCTGGGATTTATCATTGTCACATCTTGCTCTACAGTGTTCTGCCTGTTTTCCCCAGGTGTATTCCTGAGCTTGGCACAGCCCATAGAACAGGCAAGGAGCTGGGAGTTTAAACCTCAGCCCAGGGAACTGACTGAGTGGCTTCTCCTGAACAGGCAGGATCTCTGCAGGATCTCTGCTCCTGGAAATCCAGGACAGCTTTTGTTCCTGCTCTGGTCGGTGATGGTACCTAAAGCGTGGTCACTGGCAGTAATTCCCTTTACTTGTAGACTAGCCCAGAATTAGCAAAATACTCTCAAATCCCCTTCCTCTTGGGAAGTGTATTGAACCATTCAGTTCTCTACAGGCAGCCTTTACAGGCAGGGAGGAGGTTGCTCTCCAAGTTAGTGGCAGAGCCAGGGAAAGAGTCTTACATTGCCATTTCTGGGCTTGTAGTCTGGCTAATGGTAGCCGTGCTAAAGGGATAATGTCAGGCACAAGGGCTGAGTGCAGAGTTCCTTTCCAGCATCCCCCCTGATGGATTAAGAGTGCTCTTCAGAGCACGTTCTGTCATGTGGGACAAAGTTCTGCATGGAGCATTCAGAGCTCCTTCTTGAGCTTGTACTTCTCTCTCCAAACGCATCCTCCAGCTTTTTGTTATACCCAGATTTACTCACTTGTGGTGTTTACATTACACCAGCTTGAGGGGGAAAGGAAGGGAATTTTTCTGTATATGAACTGTCTGGGTGATTTTCTACAGCTGCTTTGAAGGATATGTCTGTTACTTATATTGGGACTTGGATCCTATAGACATATGGCAGGGAGCACAATTCTCCAAAAAGCAAAAGAGTTTGACTGATGGAAAACAAGAGAGCAATCCAAGAGAAACCCTGCCAGAGGAGGAGCATGAACCTGAAATTTACTGTTGAAACCAGACTTCTGCCTTGGGCTTAAGCACCACACAGCCAATTCTACCATTGACTGCAGTGTGGCTCTGCACAGATGCAAGGAGCTGCTTTTTGGACCTGACAAAGTCTGGAGCTTAAGTATTGTTCTGGCATCCACACTGATTTGGAAATACACAGGTTGGCCTGGACTCCTGAAGCACTGGGACAATTGCAGGGTTTTTAAAAAGTCAGAAATGTAGAGAGGCTCTGAATTGAGGCTATTCTGGCTTTTGCATAGTGAGTTTGTAAAATCAATCAGAAATTGAAGAGGGCATGAGAGATTTCATTTTAGACTATTCAATCCCTAATTGATTGTACTGTGGATGGCAACACAGGAAACGTGAATTGCAGACAAGTCTTTTTTTTCAATTTATTCTGCTGCGTGTTGTTTTGACTTTCCACTTCCATGCAGCTCACCACTTGCAGCAGCACAAGAACTGCCAAGAAGGTTTGGCCTCATCTGTTTTTGTGTTTTGTTCCAGGAGCCAGCAGACTCACTGACTGGGAGCCATGTCGGTCAAGCTCACGTTTGTGTCCCCTGGGGACGGGGGTGGGATCAGCAGGAGCTGCTCCTTCACTGGGTTCAGCACCGTGCAAAGCAGGAAACTGGCGTAAGTAACACCAAAAACAAAGCCCCTGATCCTTGGGCAACAGGCTGGCAGTGCATGGACCTGAGGCGGCTTTGTGGAGATGCTGTTCCTTCACTCCCACCTAGAAGTACCGAGCGCTGCCACTGCACTGATCAGTAGCTGTGCTTCCCGGCAGACTGCCCCACTGCTGGGCACTCTGCATGCACGGGCAGCTGGGCCACACAGGGGATGCAGCTTTTCCACTAAAAATGCTCCTGTGCTTTTTGTGAATTTAGCAATCCCCGTAAATCCCTGTAAATCTTGAGTGCTTTTAGAAGATATGACCTATAAGTGGAAAATTAATACGGTTTCTGACTGCCAGTGCATGCTAGAGCAATAACAAAGTGAATCATTTAGCAGCACCATGTAGAAGTATTGGGAAGAGTGCCTCCAGGTGTATTGTACTCAAAAAAAATCCACTTCTGTATCAGCAAAATACCTGACTCATGTAACAAAATACCTTCTCAAAGAACCAGATGACTGAACTAAACTTTTGGTTAAACACAGCATGGTAAAGTATGAACAAAAAATGAATCCCAGTATGATTGTGATGCAACCGAGAACTTTTCAATTTGAATAAATTAATTAGTTGGTGAAAGTGAAAATTAATATTACCCCTAGCAAAGATCAGATATCTAAAATCACACCAGCTGCTAAGGTCTGGAGAAAAACTCTGTCAGATTACGTAAACAGGCTTGAGCTCCAGTCCAGAGTGGGAGTTGTAGCAGGGAAAGGATCTACCAGGAGCAGTGGTGAGCAGCTGTTTCTCCAACAGGCACAGTCCAGCAGGGTCCCAGTGCTCCAGACAGAAAGTTCATGTGTCCCTTAGGGTTATCCTCTTACTTCTAGCTGCAAAGCTTTCCTGACCAAGTGCCTCTCTTTATGCACTTTTACGATGTTGTTTTTCATTATTTAAGTGTTTAGACAGACAGTTTTGTTCAGGAACCACTGCAGTAAGGAAGATTTCTGTACTAGACACTCAGTCACAGCCCAGTGAACACGAGAGCCTGCCCTGGCATAGACAAGAAATTTTTTGATCATCCTTTCCTAACTTATCTCTCCCTCAGGCACTGTTGCAAAACTCAGCAGGAGCTTGCAGGGGCCCTGTGCAAGGTCTGTCCAAAGGATGACACACAAACCAGGCCCACATGGACACTCTTGAGCAGATGCTAAATATACTTTTGCTTTTCTTTAGCAACTTCCCCTCGGCTCTCTCAGTCAGACACACGATTTTGTGTTTGCCCACCATGGCCTCCACAGGAAGTCAATGTTATTACTGTTATCTGTAAAGTGGGAAATCTGATACTTAGATTACCAGGTTCACAAGGGAAATCAGCAACAGAACATTCAGCTTTTAGCTACTGGCCCTACAGGCCATGTCAGCTACTTAACTTTTGTATGAAATGTATGAAAATGGAATTCTTCACATCAGCGCTCGCATGGGCTGCAGCAGGCAGTGGGAGATGCTGAGGAAAAGGGGGAGTGGGAAATCCCAGCCTGTCTGTGTGCAGTACTGAGATGCTGTACTTTCAACTGAAGGGAACTCATTTCTAGAATTTAGGATCTGCACTCCAAAAATCTGAAGGTAAATTCCAAAATGAAACAAAACCCAGGAATAATTTAGGCTTTTTTATTTCAAGACAGCATTATCTTGTCTCTTCTATTTGGTATCCTGCTAATTAGAGTACTCTAATGGAATTAGATGCTATTTCTTCTTAGCATGAAAGAATTTTAAGCAATGAGCCTTCTAGGAGACTCTTTCAGCTGCTCTTATTGTCCAGACTGTCCCTTCCAATGTTATTCCTGTTGAAACTCCCTCACTTTGCCTGGAATACTCAAAGATAGATTATCATAATAAAGAAAAGTAATATTAATGTAAGGTTCTAATTTAACACTTATGTTCCTTGTTGTAGGTAACCTGAGCTCCAAATGGTTCGGTTAATTAATACTTTACATTAAGGCATCATAAAAAACCAAGATAATCAGTGGTGTGAAGAAATTAAGTACCCAGTAATGTTTGGCAACACCTCATTTATCAGATTTTTTGCAGAACAGATGTTAAAAACTGGAGTTAAGTGGAAATTTAGGACAAGGATAATTAAAGTAGTTACTCAAGGGCTTCTCTAATAGGTAGGGACAGCTCTCAGGTGTGTTTGGTCAGGGCTTTAATCACCCAGCACAATAATCTCCTTAGGCCTCCAGTTACATGCCTGGAACTGAAACCAGCCAGTTATTAACCATGGAGCCTGATGAAGTTTATAATTTCTCCAGGTGAGTTGAATTTAGGATGGAAATTGTAGAAAAGGTAGAAAGCTTTTCAGAGAGCAGCTGCCTGGTTTGGCTTGCTTTGGTAGATGGGAAACTTCTTTAGGTAATGTTATTTTAGAGGCTTTACTTAGAGGGATTATTAACAAACCTATATAAAAATAGCCAAGACTTAGGGGAGCACATAGATAGAGGTAAGCCAGGCAGGAATTATTTGTTGAGAGCTTGTTTTCTGCTTTACAGTTGGCTATAACTGATGGTTCAGAGTGTTCTAACTCCTTAGGCTGCCACAAAAAGTTCTGTGTGGGGGACTTCTTGTAGAAACAATACTTAATTTTGATTTTGCAGTTGCTTTTAAGAGTAATTAGCTGAGGTGTTAGATGCTGAAAAAACCCCTTGGTAATTATATCTTGTATGCAATCTGGGCCTGGCAGTTGGCTTTTCAAAACTGGGTAGTGTTGCGAGCCATGGTTTAAATGGATGCTGAGTGCAGGCAAAGAAATAGCAATTTCTGAAGGCTCTTTAGGTGAGCTTTGCCACTGAGGCCTTGAGCAGTCAGGAGTCTGTTGCCAGCTTTGCCGGGGTTGCAGGTGGGAGTCAGGGTGGGACTGCCCTGCCCTGCCCTGCCTTGCAGCAGGGCTCCCTTCTGCAGGTGGCCCTGCCTGTGCCCAGGCTCTGGCAGCTGCCCTGCCCTGCTGGGCACACACAGCCAGCACTGTGGGGCTTCTGTCATTGCCAGAGCGTTCTCAGGTGTCCAAGAACTTGGTGATTTTGAGTAAATGCGTATGGGATTGGATGGAACTTGTACCCTGAATTCTGTGGCTCAGGCATCTCCTGTCTCCCAAGTGATGGGGTTTGTATCTTTCACGTATTTCTTTTCTCTTTCTACAGCAAGTCCCTCAGCAGAAGTTCAGTGAGATCAAGGATGTCACTGAAACCCCCCAAGGCCTATAATTCTCTGCAGAAGGGGGCACTCATCTGGGATCCAAAGCCACTGCAGGTGAAGAAAATTTTTGAAGCTTTGAAGAAAGGACTTAAGTAAGGACTTTTCCAATATTGTAATTTGCCTTGCCTAGTCATGCTGCTTAAGTCTGTGTGTCACTGTGCTCTGTCTCCATGTGGCATCTCTGAACACGTGTGGCGACTTCCCCAGGCCTGGGGCCTTGTAAAACGAGTTTCATTCCCTCTCAGACAGTCTGCTTGCAAGCAAAGTGCTCTGATGTTTTCGTTTGTTCCTAGTTAATGACGCTGTAAAAAGTGACAGTGAACTCTGCCCATCTCCTGCGGAGCAGCTGAACTTCCATGAGGAAGGGAGGCTTTCAGGACAGGGTGGCAGTGTAGGGATGGGACAGCCAGACCTGGGGAGTGGTTGGTAGAAGGTTTCTGGAGAGGGAACTGTGTGGAGTTTGCTTTGACTCAAAAAGCTGACTTAAAATCGAGTCTGAAGATGAGGGTGTGCCCTGCAAAGGCAGAGTGGGGAGGCTGGCTCACCAACCACTTCTGTTCTCCCTGTGCTAATTAGTGAACACTGACAGAGTGAGCTGCTCTAGGAGGCTTGTTCAGGGTGGGTTTTTTGGTTTTTTCTTTATTTTTTTTTCTCCCTCTTAATAGAATTAAACTCTGGATTTCAAAAGTACTCTGTGATCTTCAGGTGTCTCGTAAGACAAAGGTCTAAGCAGGTTCACCTGAAAACTTCACTTTTTGATTTCCCAGAATGTTCTGAGTCTGTTATCACAGGAACTTCATTTACACCCTGCAGCTGCTATCAGAAGATAAAATACCTTGCCCTGGATTTGTAAACCCCGTAGCTCTTTCTGCTGGCACCCTTCTAACAGTTCCTGCAGTGTCCCCTCCACATTTTGCTCCTGTATTCATTTTGGTCATAGTTTGTTTTCTTAAGCAAAGAACATAAAATACACTGTAGTAACACTTTATAAAGTCAGATGTGTCATGTTTTCAGCGCAATAAAAGACTATGAAGTCTTAGCCCTAAAAATATCCACCAATGTCTTATTAGCGGATTTAGATTTAAAAGAAACAAGGAAACCAAATGTTTTTGCAGAGTTGAGAATTCATCTGAGCTTAGGGAGGAGAAACTATAAAGTGGATCAGAATTTGTTCCCAGTTTTGCAGCGAGTGCCACATGATCAGCCTCCTGCCAAAAGTGAGTGGCTGACTAATTGACTGAAGTAACCTACAGAAAACAACTGTATCAAATAGCAATGCAAAGGCCAAATTTTAAGTAAATGCAGACTGAAGTCCACTCAGTGCTGAAGTGACTTGAATTTTTAGTACAGAACATATTTTACGTGCCTGCTTCTTTATAGCTGTAGAAAATAACTCTTTATTCTGTTAACCATCTGGGTGCCATTCCATCAAGCTGATAATTCTAACATACTTAAATCTAAAAGTGATGAAGCCTTTCTAAAAGGTAAATGAATGTTTTTCTGCCTCCAGCCTTGGCTGCTTCTGCACTGAGCTGTTACTGGGCAGGTGTTAAGAGCAGACAGCTGAATGCTGGAGACATGGGATGTCTTGGGGGACCTGGTTTTGGAACAGTAAGAAAATGAAATGCATCAAAGCAAATGTGAAGAAGTGTAGCTGTCTAAAATGAAGTTATTTGGACTGCTTGGAGGCTGTGTCTAATAATGCAGTATTTACCCGGTGATTCTGGTTCCCTTTTAAACTTTAGAGGAAAAAGTTACCTAAGTCTGCTCTGTATTAAAAGCAGAGTTGGATGAAGATGGTCTCAGCTGAAAACGTTTAAGGCCCTGTGGAAACTCGTAAAGCATGCAAGCAACAACCCATGCATGCAAAGCAACTCTAGAGAAGCCAACTGGCACCAAGTGCTTCACACCTTGCAAAAGAGTTCTCATTCTGAGAAAATTAATAGTTGCATTAAGAAATTTCCTTAATAGGGTTTTCAGCTCAGTTTGCTAGAACACGGAGTGGCATCAGCCCCACCTCACCTATGCAGTGCTCCTGTGAGCTTGGATTTGTAGTGCAAGTGTTTCGTGTTGCAAGTCTTTCCCTCTCTAAGATGGAGTTGGTTGGTGAGTTCTTCCTCCTTAGTAATTGTAAGCAGAGACTTCCTCAACAAATGAACCATTTTGCTGCCTTACAGGAAGAGGTCAGGTAGGAATCGTTAGAGGAATCTGAGGGGGAGATCTGTGATTTATGTGTGTGTTAGAACTTGATATTCTCCTCCTACATCTCTCGTAACATTCTGCTGAAAACACCTCCCCAGAGAATCTCTAATGACCACACCAGGACAATCTGACAGTGGGCTTTCTTTCTCTGCAGTGAATACCTGGAAGCACATCAGGCTGAGCTGGATTATCTCTCTGGTCGACACAAAGATACAAAAAGGAACTCTAGATTGGTAAGGTGTTTTTAGTGTTTAAATACTTAAATACAGTCACAAAAGTAGGTGCTTTCTCCCACCTGGGACTCCCAGGGGTTGTCCAGTTAACACACTGAGGTAGGATCCAGCAAAGCATCGCAATCAGAATTTTTCCAGGCAAGGTAGCCCTCGATGTGAGAACTTGAGATTTCTCACTGTCAATATCCAGCAGTGTTCTTCAGATTGTGTTTCTTTACTGGGCTGTATCTCCTTGTGTCTGCTCAGTGATCAGTGTTTGCAATATTAATTTAGTGTAAATGAGGATGTTCCTAGTGAGTCTTGCAGTACATATGAAAGTATCATTACTTGGTACAAATACAGGTGCTCTCCTCCTCAGCCTGTGCTGTTTCTCTTTCAGGCTTTCTACTACGACCTGGATAAGGTAAGGCTGTTGGGGATGAGATGGAATGTTGCCAATAGAGGAAAATGGGTGATTTTCTGTCTGCTGCCTTACCTAATGACTCGTTTAGGAAATAATTTCTCACATCCCTTTTTCTCTCTCTGCCCTCTTCAAAAGCAAATCCGCTCTGTGGAGAGATACATCAGAAAGCTGGAGTTTCACATTAGCAAGGTAAGGGGTTTGTACCCTGTAAGGCTCACGCTGCTTTGTAAGTGATCTATCCACAAGGAAAACACTCTGATTATAATTCATCTGAAGGGGGGAATGCTGGGGACTTGCTGAAAGCTGTAGCCGCTCTTTTTACAGGAGGAGGGGATTTTTATTTATTTAATTTCCTGAATGGTTCTATTCAGGCTGAATGTTGGGCACGACCCAACCTGAGTTTTCCTGTGGAACCAGTTTGCATTCTCTGCCAGTTTATTCAGAAAATGCTGCTCTGGGAAGCCTGATGTGTTCTTTCCCCCTTCCCACGAGGGGCCACAGGGGCAGTTCTGTGTCTGCTGCCTGCCATTGCTTCCAGAGGGCTGGAACCTCTCCTCTGGCACAGCTAGTGCTGCAGGGGGTTGGGTCTGTGCTGAGGGAATTGGTTTCCTGCTCTGCAATTTTTGTGAACAAAGTGTTACTCCTTGTCTTCTACTCTGGTAAAAGCAGAGCTGATTGTATTCCTGAAAAAAAGCATGGGGTATTGAGGAGCAAACTGTTGTACTCTGTCTGTAAAATGCAGGAGTTGCAGCATCCTGCAGTGCTCTGACAGGGAATTTGGTTTGGTTGTTGCTTTTTTTTTGGCCAGGAAACACTGCTGATGTTCCTTTCCAAAACTCCTTAACTATGCCAGGGTAATTCCAGTTCCTTCTTTCCCATCTTCCAAAGGTGGAAGAACTCTATGAAGCTTACTGCATCCAGTGCAGACTGCGGGATGGGGCCACCAACATGAAACAGGCCTTCTCCCTGTCCCCTTCCACCAAAGCCTCCAGGGAGAGCCTGGTGGAGCTCTACAAGAACGTCCAGGAGTGCACAGAGGTAGGAAATCCTTCACACTTGTAACCAGCACCTGACTGCTGCTTCACAAAGAGTGTACTGGCAGTTGCTGCTGGCTTTTTTTTAATGGTGTGGGTTAAAAACATGTGTGAATAAGATACAGGTACAGTGTATGAAAAATCCTTAATGCTGGGGTCTCTTATGACTTCCACTGGAAGTGTGGGATGAGAATTGAAGGAATGAGCTATGCTATTTTTACAAAACCAGTAATGGAAGGTAACTGACAGTGAGGAGCTCAAGGAGTTCCAGTCTTCTGTGGAAGATTTTCTGTCTTACAGAATCCATTCACATTACTTTTATCTGCCTTTACTGGTGAAAATGTTTGTATGTCCTTTAAAAATAAAATAAAATAAATGAAGTCCTTTAAAAGGACTGGCATGTGTGGGGAAGCAGCTCCTCTGCACTGCTTGGCAGTGCTGGTGACTGTGCAGTCTTTCTTTCAGGACATGTGCTTTATCGAGGGGGCATTGGAGGTCCACTTGGGAGAGTTCCATGTGAAGATGAAAGGTAGGTTCCTTTTTCCTTTCCTTCAAGACTCTTCCATTGATTTGGGGTTTCTGGGTAGCAATCTGATCCACTGAGAGTCCAGTTATTCAGTGAGACCTTGGATAGAACTTTGGTAAATTAATTTTTGCTCCAGTGCTATAAACAGACCTGCCATGGTGTTTTACACTTGAATACAAAGCTGACAAGCTTTCTTTCTTCAGCTCAATTAAATGTTCTCCTTTTAAGAGTGTACTGGGGTGGTGGTGTAGCTTCTGCACAGAGCTGAGGACAAGAGGGAGCGTTACCCAGAGAGTCACTTGATTCATTGCAGGCTGAGGTGTTGGGGGGCTTTGTAAAGCTTACAAACATTGGGAGTTTTCCTTCTCTTTTCAGGGCTGGTGGGCTTTGCACGTCTCTGCCCAGGGGACCAGTATGAGGTGCAGTATACAACATAGTTATATATTTTGTCCTTTCTTTTCCTGGAGTGAGGGTGCATGAGCAGCACAGGAGGGCAGGGGTGGAACATGGGGAGCAGGAGCCAGGCTGTGATAAAACCACGCTCTGCTGTGAGGAGAGCAGAGCATTGGCACACTCACTGTGCCCTTGGAGGCTGGGGAGGGACAGAGGGGATTAGATGTGATTTGGGTGTTACAGGAGGGTTTAAATGATGCCAGTGATTGCCTATCAAACCCAACTGCCAGGGCTTTGCCTTCAGAGTTGTCCTGGAATCAAATAGCAGTGGCTGCCCGTTTCTTGGAAGTTTGCCCTTGGCATGATGTGAATGCACTCAGTGTCTGCCTGGGTGCCCTGCTGCTCCTAACCTTTCCCAGTGAATTCCCGTGTCCTGGCACTTCAGCACCACCCTGCCTGCAGTGCAGAGTGGTTTCAGCTCTTCTCCAGTGGGTGGGACGTGGCACTGGGTGCTGACTTCAGGGCTTGAAGCCTGCACCCCCGATTCCTGTCTCCAGTTTTCTGGCTGTGTCCAAGCTCCCAGTGCACAGTGATCAGGGAGCAGCTTTGCTTCTGTGGAACTGGAACAGTGTGGGACCTGTGGACTGAAGGGAATAGTCTGGGACGTGCTGGCCCAACATGCTCTTTTCTTTGTGGTTTCCAGGTGTTTGTGCGACTGGGGCGCCAAAAATGGAGGCTGAAAGGCAAAATTGAGACTGATGACAGCCAAACATGGGATGAGGAAGAAAAGATTTTTATACCAAATCTGCACGAGAAGTTTGAAATCAAGGTGTGGTGTATAATGGGTGGGTTGGAATCAGTGGGTTAACAGGTCTTCTGCTACTTCCCTCTTAGGCCACCAAGAGTTTCTCAAAATTCTTGGTTTTCTTTTTCTAGCTATGTAAAAAATGGCAGTTAATCCATGTTCTGCCTAGTGAAGGGACATGACTTCTGATTTTTCCTTTGCTCCTGGCACTGGTGACTGTATTAGTGCATCTAATCCCATCCCAGTGCATCTTTCCCATGTTCTGGGATATGTGGTTGTGTTTCAGGTTTTTTGTTTGGTTGGTTTTCTAAAAAAGTCCTGGATCAATATCTGGGAATTTCTAGGATGCAGCCTGGACACACGGATGTGTATGTAGATATTATTCTCATCCCCCATGTGGATGTTAAGTACCTGTAGCACTGCTCTCTATTGGAGAGAAATTCCTGTACGGAAAACCCACCCTTGGTTCTGGCACTGCCCTGGCAGGTGGGGTTAATCCTTGAGCAGCTCTGCCACTGCACTCGTGGGCTGGTCTGCAGTGTGACTCCTGTCAGCCCGAGAGGAGCTGAGGCTGAAGGCTGTGCTGGATCCTGTCCTACTGGGAAACTGTGCCAGCGCAGGCCTTTGGGCTCTGGCAGCCTGTTAAAGCAGCTCCTGCACAGTTCCCTCCCCTGGCAGCAGGAACTGGGTTGCACAGGAGACACTCTGGCACCTTGCCAGCACTGCCTTTGGAAATGGGTTTATGAGGTGGTTTTTTACTTTCACTGCACAGTGAGGATCAGGTGAGAAGTTAATTCAGATCCCTGTTTTACCATAATTGTTGTAAAAACTTGTATTACTTCGTGTCACAATGATAGTTTTACTCTTTTTGTCAGCTTATGAAAGTCTGCTGATGAACGTCCTCCACACCTCCTGCTCTTTCCACTTTGTGCTCGGTGATCTTTGCCCAGTACAAACACATAGCAGGTTTAAAACAAGTGAATGCTGTTCAGCTCTGTGTGTGCCCAGCTCCTGGAACCCTTCCCCTCTTTGGCAGCCTCTGTGAGATACTCCCTGTGGGGACAGTGGCTCACAGCAGTTTGGGAGTGCAGAACTGGGTATCAGGGTTTGGTTTGTTGTGGGCCTCAGAGCAGATCTGACCTGGGCTGTTCCCCTTCCCACGCAGGGGACTTAGGATTGTCTGGTAAGATGGAATTGGATGTGTTTGTCTGTCCCTGCAGGTGACAGAGCTGCGAGGCCTGGCCACTATCCTGGTTGGGGTGGTGACCTGTGACAGCATCAACTTCTTCACCACCAAGCCCCAGGCAATCATTGTGGATATAACTGAGCTGGGCACCATCAAGCTGCGGCTGGAGGTCCTCTGGAAGTAAGTACAGCCTCAAACAGCAACAGCTAGAAAACATTTGAAATAAGGAAAGGCTCCCAAGTGTGTCCCTGAGTTGCATTCAACATCGTGGTCCTCTTTCTATCTGAGAGCAGGTGCAGGGTAGAGAACAGCCCTGTGCTCCCTCACAGCAACCCCTGGGCCTGATCTGATGGTGGGAGCAGGCAGGGGGAAGGGACAGAAGCTGTTCCTATGACCTTTCAGCGCTTCCTTTGGTGTCACCACAGCCATGGGACCTCACCAGTGGCCTTACTAAGCTCTCTGCTCCTCACAATGAGCATTCGCTCTAGCTCCAAGCAATGCACGTGTGTCTACAAAACATGAAAAATAATCTTAAAGGTGATGAAATGAAACTGAAAGTAGCAGTTTCTGGACACAATGAAAAAAAAATACACAGCTGAAGTTTTAGGACAGTTATTATTACCAAGATATGATCTGTTAAAAAAGCAGCTTTCCCAAAGACTTGGCACCTTCGTATGTGCGCTGTGAGTAGTTATGGATACAAGGCTGTTTGTGCACTCCAGGGAAGCTGCTTACAGATGTACTTTTAGATAGCTGAGCAGTGTCACGGTGCCTGTGATTTGTTAAATTGTTTTATATTTTAAATTTGTAATTTGATTTTTGTAGTGGATTAATGCTGTTATTAAAAGTAAATTCTCACTGCTGTGGATGGTGCACTGGCACTTATTCCTCCCTCCAGACTCACGAGCACAGGGTTTTGAGGTAGTTCTGTTATTTCTGCTTTATGACACTCTTGTTCTGCGTTGAGAGATCCATCTGCAACAAATCAAGACTTTTTAACCTGTTTCCATCTGCTGTTGTCCAGGATTACATCGGCCCCTTAGTGAGGTGCCCAGTGAAACAGGGGACGCTCTCCACATGTCCCTCTGCATGTGGCTCTCTGCAGCCTTGGCTCTCCCCAGCCCTGCATGGCCCAGAGGCCTTTGAACACCCCTCTGGTGTCAGGCCCTCCCTGAAAGGCCCCTGTGCATCCAGGCTCTCAGCAGGAAAATCAGAAACAGCTCTGGTTCCATTTCTGGGGCTGGGGAAAGAAAAGCTTTATTGATCCAATACCATTTTCTGAGTGTCCCTTGTGTGTGCAGTGGTCCTTGACACTTGTACCTGCAACTGGGCTGAAAAATGTGTCCCTGCCACAGCACCTGAAAATTATTTTCAAACACAAATTTCTTGAGGTCAGTAAGAAATAAACTCACCTCGGCAGAGTTTTGCCTGCCCCTGTTCATGATGTGATTTCCTCATGAGATCTGACAGTGGCCACAGTATATGGAGAATATAGAGTCTGGAAGAAATCACTTCTGCTCCCTTCTTGTGAACCCCCAGCAGTGTCACTGACAGACAGAGTCCTTCATTCCCTGCTGCTGGATCTACTCCCTTCCTGTCCTCACTGTCAGGAACTTCAGAATGAATCATGCACATAAGCTGTTCTTACAAAAGAACTGGATGACAAAAACCCCCTCCAATTCTGGGATATTGCACAGTTCCTCATAACTTGAATCCCCAAAGCAAATTGTATTTGGGGCAAAACTTTCTAGAAAAGTCCCATCTCAGTGCTGCTGACAGTCTCTGGCTGCAGTCTCCAGCTCAGAGTGCAGCTTTGGGCTGGCAGGAGGAGCACGTCCGTGGGATTTGGGACAGCATCACAGCCCTTGCAGCTGGCAGCAGCCGAGCTGGGAGCGGGGCAGTGGTGACTCATTTTCTTTGGGAGTTAATCCCCCCTTGGAATTTCTCAGTGCATGAGAGCTCCGGCTCTGTGTCTCTGCTGTGTTTAAGTTTCCTGAGATGCATTGGGATCCCACCAAGTGGATTCTCCAGAGCATTTCTGTGCAGAGCTGGGCTCTCCTCTCTGACAGTCTGCTGAGGTTGTTTACAGAAGAGAGGAGCTTTGTGGCGATAACTCAGGGTGTCTCTGTTTTCAAAGATAGAGCACTCAAAATAACAGCTGCTTTTTTCTCTGATTTAAGAATAACTAAACAAATCCATCTGATTTACCCCAAGTTCCCTGAGAGGCAAGCTTTCAGTCTAGACCTGCTTTGTGAGAAATCCAAATGTCGATGTCTCTTCTGCTTCTAAATGTATATTTTTTTTAAATAGGCCTCTGGTCTTCTGGGCTCAAACAAAAGTGCCTTCAGCTCCTTTATAGATTGTGCCATGAGGAGTGTGAATGAGCTTGGGGCCGTTGCAGAACGGCTTTGTTGGCCAGTTTGGCAAAAGGCTTTGGGGTTTTTGCCAACCTAAACAGCAGTCTGAATTCTGTCTCACATGCAGGATAAAGAGAGAGCTGTATTCTCTTTTCAGAGCTCCAGTAGTGCCCTGCACTGGGATCCAGGGGCACCATCCAGTCAGAACCACTCTGGTGACTGCTTTGAGCAGTGCTGGCCTGGCTCACAAGGGTTCCTGGAGCAGGAGCACAAAGCCTTAAGGCAGAGTAAAAAAGAAAGTCTGGCTTTTATTTTGGGATGCATACCTACTGCCAGTCTTGCTCTCAGAGATGCAAGCTTAGGTGAAGAGGCAGTTCCTCCTGCAGGATCTTCAGGCAGTGATCCATTGGTGCATCTCTGCGCTCTCACAGCTGGTGCTGAGCCAAGCTGGATAATCTGGAGACTGGTGCTTGTTGGGCTGGAAAGGGTGGGTGAGACTCAACAACCACCTCCCTGCTGAATTGCTTGGGCGTTTTCCCCTGGGCTGAATGGGGGAAAGAAAAATCTCATCATTAACAGCGAGTCCAGTCCACTTGACTAGAATTGGCTTTTTCTTGTATTAATGTAAGCCTGGATTCCCAGGCTGAGCAGTGGAATTCAGGCAGGGAATTCTATCCACACATCTGGTCTGGGGGTATTGAATCTGTGGAGTGGCTGGACAGAGGGGAGTGATTAGGGCACGGAATGGGGACAGCAAAGATGATCAGATGTGAGTCACTTTGGATTTTTTTTTTTTTAATGGAGTTTTTCTCTCCTGAAAAGTTCTGGTTGGATAATCCTGTGCAGGCATGTGGATGTTGGCTGGGGAACATGGACAGGAAATGTGGAGCCACCATTTCTCTCAGTACAGCCACCCCCCATTAAAGTAATTGCTCCACAATTTAAGGTTAAACAATGACATTCCTGCATAGTTTTTACCTAGGCAGAGGTTTTATGTCAATGACTTCAGGAAGTGACTAAACAAACTGAGGAAAAGCCAGTGACAATTAAAGGCAATAGTCTGCCTGCAAAGTCTGGTGCATGACAGATCCCAGCTATGGGTTGCCTCAAACGCCGGCCTGTGTCTGGGGAGAGCCCACTCCATTTGACTGACTTCCTCTGTTTTTCCCTGGAATATCCCCTACTGGGATCTGTCTGTGCCAGAACGCTGGGAGAGATGGATTCATGGAGCTGTCCCAGTGTGATGGTTTGTTTGCTGGAGAAATGTGGAGGGAGATGATGGATCATGCCCAAGGAGCTCAGAGCCAAGAGATAATAGAAGCTCCAGAGCAGACTCCGTTCTTGCTTTGCCCCTCTGCTCTGCTCTCCCAGTCATTCCTTGCAGGACCAGGAGCATGTGCTCCTGCAGCCAGCCAAAGAGCTGCATTTTGCTGGAGGCTTTTAGGAATTGCCAGAGGGGCAAAGCAGATGTTGTTTGTTCTTGTTCCTTTCCTAGAAGTGTCATTTTGCATTACTGCATCACTGTATTAAAAGCTAAAAATGAAAAATCTGAGGAATGGATCCCTGTGACTTTTGTTAAGAATGCCATGGGTAGGAGTAATTTGCTTTCATCAGTAAACACAGCAGGCTTTGGCTAAAAGGCTCTTGCTGTCAGAAACCCGATTTATTTCTGCCCATGAGTCAGTGCAGATGGTTGTTCCCGTGGCTCCGAGGAACCGGGCTGTGATGGAGCCCAGCTGGGTGACACTGGCTAATTCAGCCAATTAACCTGGGCTGGGGAGCTCCCAGAGCATTCTCTCTGCTCAGGAAGGACACAGAGTGCTGCACTGCAGGATGCTCTGCAGAGTTGTCCCTGTGCAACACGAGCAGCCAGAGAGAGTTGGGACTCTGCTTTTCAACTTTTGCTAGAGAGCAGAAATTCATTTCCCTTCAATTGATTAGTCCTTGTTATCACTTAGATCTCCTGCAATGTACAGCTGAATGCAGCTGACTTTATCCTGCTCTTTGGTTGTTAAATTCATATCACTGAGGCTGCAGATTTGTCGCAAACAATTCACTTTTTTCAAAATGCCAATACTCAAGTGGAAAAACAAACTTTCTTTTGGTGCCACAAGGCATCTCAGCAAGGAACAAAAAGTAACACATATAAAAACCAAACTTGCTTTACTTAACTTGAAATGTGTTCTCCCTCTCCTGGTTAGCTGAGTTGCATCCCAGGGGATTATTCTTCTGAGTTTCCTTGGTTGCCTTGCAAAGAAGTTGAGAAACTAATGGCTATGCTGAAGTAGGTAATTAGGAAGTCTTTGGAGCAGCACTTGACAAACTCTTGCAGACCACAGCCAGTGTCCTCTGGGGCTGTAACTGGCTCATCCCTGCCTGTATGACCCACAGAACTCGCCAAGTGGCACTGCACAGGCTTCCTCTGCCAGCCAAAGGAATTGTGTATTAATAGGTGAAGGATAACGAGGTTTTTTATTGGTTTTTCCAGGTGGTGTGGGCTCTGCAGGAGGGAAATTGGCAGTTCTGTTTTATTACATGTGTTGCATTTCCTTCCTCTATGGTTTTGTGCCTGTCAGTGCCCAGGGCAGCACCGGTGTCAGGAGGACAGAGCACTTCAGCCCTTGGGACCATTGGAGTCCTCTTCCAAAGGCTCTGGCACAGGTTTCTGTCTAAAGGGTGCTGAGAATTCTGTGTACAAACCACCACCTTCTTGCCTGTGTCTTTCTCTGCTGGAGCAATCAAAGATACTGGTCAGAGAGGCAGTTTCTGTTTCCTTTTATTCTGTGTGTTGCTGACTAAACGTCCCAGTTCAAATCCTACCAGCAGCTGAACGCCTCTGTGCTCTCTGCTCTCGCTGACACTTGGGCCTTTGTTTTCTGCTGCAGCCCCTTCGACACAGAGAACCTGTTTCTGTCACCTGGAAGCACTGCCAAGTTTTCTGTGGGTAGCAGGAAGAGCTCGTTGTACAACTGGACCCCCCCAAACACCCCCAGCTTCAGAGAGAGATATTACCTGGTGAGTTCATGGGTGAGAGAAAGGCAAAGCACAGACCCGGGGCTTGGTTTTTGGGTTAGATTAGACTGTTTAGGAGCACACCCAGCAATGTGAAAACAGCACTCTGGGGCCTTTGTAGTTTGTTTTGGGGCTTTGCTAAATTTTGCTTTTAACCCCTATTCTTCCGAGTTCTAGTTTAGATTTTGTAAAACATTAAAAAAACCCTCAACAAAACTCTGCTCAGCAGCTGGAATGGTGGGGGTGTGGGTGTCTGCTCCAGTAGTCTGTGGTGGGCATCAAACTGGGAACCAGGAAAGCAGAGTCCCCTGTCCGGGGTGGGATCTTGATCTTGCTAGCTGTCTCCAGGCTCACTTGGGGATCTCTTTTCAGTCTGTTTTGCAGCAGAGGCAGAGCCCAGGGGATGGAGGTGAGGAAGGCCAGCCTCCCAGCATTCTGAGCTACTTGGCTGCCTGTGATTTTGATGTTCCTGGGAGGAACAAGCCCCACAACCCTGCAGAGACAAGCGAGGGAGATTCGTTCAGCTCTGAGGATCAGAAAGGGGCGGAATCCAGAAGTACAACTCCAGCCCTGGATCACAGGATGTTGCCACTGGTGATAATTCAAGAGACTGGAGCAGAAGAGCTGCAGCATCCTCTCCCAGATCACACCACTCTGGACATCCTAAAGAAGACTCCGTGTGTGGGTGGATTCCCAAGTAGCCCCTCCAGTTTTCCAAGCCGCCACAAAGGCAGGAGAGACTCTTCTAGCCAGGCCCGGAATCACCGTCTGGCAGAGCAGGAAAATATCAGCCAGAAAAGCTGGAATGCTGCAAATGACCTCAAACCAGATGGACGTGCAAAGTCAATTGACAAGACTCTCCAGGAAGTGTTAAATTTGCTGAAATCACGTGAAGAGGGGCAAGCCCCGCTGCAGAAATTGGAATGCCAGGTTTCATCTCTGAGGGATAAATTGAAGGTGGGGTTGTGTTTTACTCTCGGGAGGTGGTGCAGCTCTCCCTGCTAGTCCTGGATGAGTTCCGTGCCCCTGTGGTGGGTTTGAGTCAGTGCTGCGGCCGTGGCCCGTCCCCAGCAGGGGAGTTTGGCCACCAGAGGTCAGGCAGGGCTCGGGAGCGGCGAGGGGAAGGGCTCGGCAAAGGAGCTGCAGCCCCGGTGGGAGCTCTGCGCTGAGCAGAGCCTGGGCTGCGTGTCAGGGCCTCGGCGTTTAGGTTTGCTTCGAATCTCTTGCTGTTTTTCAAGCTCGGTGTAGCTCGAGGTGACTGCAGCAGCTCATCAAACCCCCGTCTGCAGGAACACGAGGGCTGGGGAGGGAATCCAGTCTGGAGTAAGAACTGATAACACGACTGCCCTGGCTCCTGCTCCAGTGAAACCCCTGGAAAAACAGAACTTAAACCCCCAACCAAGTGGTCTCAAAGCAGCCTTTGCAGCGGGGAGAAAGGTATAGGCCCCATGAAATCCACTGTTGATATGAAGCTCTTGGATGCTGTGCTGGAATGCAGCAGCCCCCCAAGGTTGGTGCTTTGAGCTCTGAAACAGGGAGTGAGTGAAAACTGTGTTAGTGACAGAGGATGCAGAGAACATCAGCTCTCACCAGCCTTACCAGGCGTGCAGATAAAGCAGAATCCACAGAGATTAAAACATTAAAACATATTTTGAATTTAACTGGCAACATTATTTTGGGGTCAGAGTGCTGCACCAAGAGCAGACTTCCCTGATGTGTTAAGAATGAAATCAGAAAAACAAAGTGATTTTTTTGTTAGGAATGATTTCAAAACCAGCAAAGAACAACTGCAAAATGGCTTGCTAACTACAAATAACAGCATTTCTGCTTCTATTTCACTAACAGCTAAAGACACTTCACAAACATTCCTCTATGGAGAGCTTAATGGTGGAGACAGTGCTGGAGAGTTTTGACTTCTTGAATGCTGACTGCAGTGCTGATGAGCTGTCCTTGTTTGGGAGCATAAGGACAGGCAGTGTCAGGTATGTGCTGCAGCACCTCGTGGCACAGGCAAAGGGGGTCCCAGAACAGGCACACTTGGCTGGGAAACAGCTGTGGTGTCAAATCCAGCACAGAAATATCCCCCCATGTTTTTAAAAAGGGTTATAATGTAATTAAAGAAAATGCTGTTTTCTGTTCAATGCCACCTGGTTTCTTTTGTAGCTTCCTGTTGAGACAGTACATCTTCAATTCTATTTAGTGATGAGACTTCTAACTCTTTTTTCCCCTCATCTCACCAGCACATACAATGACAATGTACTCCAGTCCCTGAGCTGTGACATGAGACCAGAAGCACGAGATGTAACTACTGGTGATGACAACCTAGACATGCTGTTGATAACACACCTGAGGCTGTGCAAAGGTCTGCTGCAGGTACAGAGCAGCCTGGGGGTTTCCAGGGCAGTGGCTGTCAGTGTTGGTTCTGATTACAGGAGAAATTAATATGTTTTGTTTGTTTTATAACAGCAGAGAGACTCAGAATGGAAATTGGGTACAAAAAATGCATTGTACATGTGTGTCCACACAGAACATGTCATACAAACTCTGCTGCCTCTTTTCAGCCTCTGGGTTTTGCTGAAGCTCTAAGCAATACCTTTGTGCCCAAAGCAGGCTGCAAATGCACAGGCTTGGCTTGGGTAATGTTTAATGAATGAAAAACTGCTACTACAGGCAGCAGGTGTTTGATGGGCAAGGGGCCTTCTGAGAGCAGCTGGGGTTTTCTTGCTGGTCTTAGAAGTTGGATTGTAAGAAACAAATCCTCATTTATCTGGAGTTTGATCCTGCCCTTGTTTCAGCTCCTGGGTTATGTCTGTTGCATTTCAGAAACTGAGGGCACCAAATGTAGCCCAGGTTGTCCAGGAGAGCATTTTGGAGGAAGTGTCAGAGCAGACGCGAGTCCTGGGGGATGTCCTGGATCTGTCTGTCGAGAAAAGTGAGTACCTGCCTTACTCCAAGGCATGCAGAGATGGGAGAGGTGCACCCCTGGTGTGTCTGCTCGAGCCTCCCCAGACCCAGGGGGTTTCATTCTAAATTCCTTGCAAATATTTACATCATTCAAGCAGCTTTTATCTTGATTCTTAGAAAAAACATGGCTCATTCTTTGGTTCGTGTTTTCTTCTGCACAGAAGGAAAATATTTGGAGAAGTTTGGCTCAAAGAAAGAGTAGCTGAACTGCTCTTAAACAGGGATGTTGTAGATGGTGGAGTTTGCAGTCAAAGAGCAGCCTTAATCAAATCCTCTTTTATATCTGTGCTTTTCCTTAGCAAGCAAACAGCCTGAATTCTGTGCCCACTTGCAAGAACAGTTTGGTGGGCACAGAATTCTCTCAGGTCTTCCCACTACTAAATTCTTCCCTTGGCTGTTGGACATGACAAAATGATAAAGCACAATGAGAGGCTTGGAAGGCTTTTGTTCTCATCTTGGTGAATACACCAGCAAGAATGCAAATTTTAGTTGGAAGCATTTGCTGCCAGATTTTATCCTGGAGGATGTGAGAATAAATTGTTCCCTGGAGCAGAGCTGCAAAGGGTCTGGTACTGTGTGACAGGGGAAGTGTGGGAGTCTGAAATGCAGGAGCTCATGTCTGGAGGTAAAAGTGAGGGAGCAAGGGTCAAATGAGGAACCACAGGGTATTGCTTCACGTGCTCTTGTGAAGGGTTTGGGAGCACCCTGAGGTCAGAGCTCTGCCCTGGGCAAGGAACACGAGGCAGGATTCCGAAAACCCTTGGCAGTGGCACCTCCTTGGCTGACAGAAGGGCAACCACTTAAACTCCCAGAAAGTTCTTCTGGAACTGACTCAGATGCTGGGGTAAAATGAACAATAAGAGGCAGAAGAGCTGCTGATGGCAGTTTAGGAGCTCAGCCCAAGCATGGTGAGATCAGTGCTTGCAGGTGTGAACATTTGGGGAGTAAATGCCCCATTTTGAACAAAACCATCTCTAATGCAAATACAAGTTAATACTGTCCTGTGTCCAGATAGACCATCTGCTGCCTAATTTCTCATGTAAAATCCCAAATCTGCTAGAGCTCACTGACTTCTTAAAATGTTGGGTTTCAGTTATTCAGAAGACTAAAAAGAAGAAGCAGTATCTGAAAATCTGGAGTGATCTTGCAGAGCCTGGCAGCAGCATCTTGGTGACCTCAGCAGAAAGGTTCCGTCATGCACTGAAATACACAATGATGCTCAAAGTGAAGGAGAAGTACCCCAGCCACCTGGAGACAGGTACTGCACGAGCACAGGGCCACGCTGACTTCATTTCAGTGCAGTGCTGAAAATTGTCCTTGTGCATTTAAAAAACCCCAAACCTCTCACTTGTTTTCAGCAGCTTCTGTGTAACCAACCTGCTGGTTTCTCTTTGTCCTCCTCCCTGTTCCCTGCAGTGCTGCAGAGGCTGCTGGAGCAGATCCTCACCTGTGATGGGTTGCTCCCCTCTTCCCATTTCCAAACGGAACAGGTAACTTTGTTCCAGTTTTATCGTTACCTGGAGAGACACCACGTTGCCAGCCTGGAGAAACACCTGGCAAAGCTTGCTAAAGAAGGTAATGGCAGCGCTTGGCTCCTCCTGGCAGGGCCAGTGCTCTCCAGCTTCCCACTCAAGATAAAACTCCAGAGCAGGAAACAGCCCAGCCCTTGCACTGACAACTTGTTTCCATTTTATTTCCTCTTATGACCATGTAGTTTTAATCAGAACAGGAAAAACATGCTTGGCTCCCATATCTGACCATGTGCAAACAAACCCCGTGTGAAGGATGGGCTTATCTTAAGTGCCCTGAAAAGTGGGTTCTGGGATATTCTGAAGCTAAGGCAGACACAAAGTCAGGAGCAGCCTCCAGCTGGATCCAAGGACTGAGTGCAGTCTGTGGCTTTGGTTCACTCTTGCAGCTGGACTCAGACACAGAAAAGAGCAATAAAACTGCAGAGGTTACTAATGTGCATTTTGTAGCCTGAGGTAGCCAATGCCTCACTGGAGTCTTGCCCAACATGTGAAAGTACTTCAAAACTTTCTCTGTATTAGAAAAGAATTATTTAAAAATAGTCCTGGTACTGGCTGCATCTTCAAGCTTGTGTTGGATGCAGAGGACTTGTGGAGGGGCACTAAGAGCTTGAGCTTTGCTCTGCTGTCCCAGCCTGGGCACGGGGACGGTGGCAGTGGCAGGGGGAGAAGGCAGGGTGGGCAAAGGGCGGCTGTCCCGCTCTGCTTCCTGCCGCGCTCGGGGTGTCACCGGCCGGGACAGCAGCGTGTGGCCAAGGGCGCCGGGCTGGGAGGGTTTGTGTTCCTCGCGGAGGCGTTTCCTTTGGGTGAGGCTGGGTCCTTTCCCTGCAGTGATGCTGATCGAGGAGCTGCAGTGTCCCGGGAGGCTGAAGACGCTGAAGAAGCTGAAGGGGAAGAGGCTGAGCAGGCTGCAGCCGCTGCCGCGGACGCTGCGGCTGCTCGGGCTGCTGCAGCTGGACGAGAACCACCGAGTGAGCAAAGCGGCCACGGCGTGCCTGGCCCGGGCCGCCGGCAGCGGGAGCCTCCGGGCCCGGGTGAGCGCGGGGAGCTGCCCGGGAGCGGCACTGCCTTCCTGCCCTTGCTCCAGCTGGGAACGAGCCCCTAAACACGGCAGTGCCGCAGTGATTTATCTCTGCCTTCGTTCCGCTTCACGGGGGTAAAACCGCTCCTGTTACTCGGATTTGGCTGCTCGATCACACTTCCGACTTTCTTTTTTATTTTCCTCTTTGTTCACTCAGGCTGTCTTGTTTTACACCGATGTTTTATCTGACTGTGACGCAAGACTCCAGCAGGCTGCATGTCTGGCTCTGAAGAACCTGAGGGTGAGTGCTCCCAGCTCTGCTGCGGGGCCCCCAAGGCAGGGGTGCAAAGTGTGTCCAGCTGGGTTTAGGGCTGGGACGGGTCACTGCGAATCACCGAATTCTTTGGCTGCCAAGGTTCCAAACGATTAATGCCAATGTTCCCACGGCAGCAGGAGAGGGAGCTGTGGGCACCTGGGAGGGTTTGATCTGCCAGGCACAGTGCCAGGAATGTGCGAACTCCCGTGGTATTGTCAGTGGTGAAGGACAAGAGGCAGTGTCTGACTGGGGACACCCAGCACGTGGATAAATGAGCAACATTTATATATCAGTCAGTTCTAAACATGTAACTGTACGAATCTGAAGTTAAATCAGGGGGTATTTTTAACAATAGCTGATTAGAGTCAGAAAACAAAAGTACTATTTGCATTGCTATTATAAGAAACAGCACAGATTTAAACCTTCTCAAGAGCCCTAAGCTGTAACAGGTTTGCACACAAAGAGTGAACTGATGTCTACAAACAGGTACTCGAACAACAGCAAATCAGGGCCTTAAAGTCGATTTGCAAAGCACCTACTGGGATTAACCCTGTCAGTGACGGTCCTGGTTGGGTGGTACTGATATAATGGTCCCACTACAGTGACCTGTACCCTGGAACTTTTACACTTTCTCATGCCCTAAAACAGGAGAGAAGGTAACAGAGGGGAGATCATGTCAGGAAATGTAACTGCAACCCAGTATGTTGGGGAAGAGAGAGGTCCTGGTGAAATTTGGATGTCAGAGGAGACGGGAGTTGGTGTGTCTGTGTTTGCTTTGTAAAAGTGTCCATCACACTGCTGAAAAGCTGCTGACGCAAATTTTTCTCTTCTCCAACAGGCTGTGGAGAGCATTGAGCAGGTTGCCCACTTGTGCCAGTCTGAAACAGAGGAAGTCAGGAATGCAGCCAGGGAAACCACTCTGTCCTTTGGTAAGGCTTTTGTACAGCTTTAAAATGGTCTGAAAGAGTCATGTGAAATAGTGCAGGACCAGGAGGGGCCTCGAGTTCAGCCTGAACACATCCAGGACAACGGAAATGTCTCATGAACAGCTGTTTCATACCATGGAGATAAACTTTACATCACATGTAACAGCCAAGGGCCCCCGCTGAAGTTTATAGAACCAGACCAAGGAGATCCTGAAGGATTAAGTGCTTTAGGAACCACTGAACCTTTTGAAAAGGTCATAGATAAGGACTGAAGGTTTTATGCTGGTTCATTACTTGTTACTTCACTGGAATCCAAGTAGATTGACAGTGGAGGTGACCTGATAAAATGTCAGTGTTCCCCATCTCCTACTGCCCAGTATTTGTGCTTCTCCTGAGGGCTCAACAGGAGGAATGCTGCCAGAGGATGGCCAGGTCATGCAGGAGACAATAATTCCCCTGTTCTGTTCTCCCAAACCCCACTTTGATCCACACTTAGCTCTGGGGATCTCCAGCCTTGCCCCACAAAAGCAGTCAGGCTCACATGCATGACAAGTTTTCCAGCTGTGATGCTGGAACTGTTACTCATGGAAATAGTTGCAGGAGGCCTGATTTTCCATGGTGGCTTCTAGCAGGTTTCGGAAAACTATTCCCTGAGGGGTAAGTTTGTCACTATTTAGTCCTTCCTTCCAAGCAAGGCCATGACAGGAGTGTCCCCAGAGGGCCAGGTTCCTCAGGGGGTTCCTGCCTCTCCCTCAGCAGGGGCTGTGTTCTCTCTCCACAGGGGAAAGGGGCCGACAAGCCTTTGAGAAGATGGACAGGATCTGCTGTGAACTGAGAGAAACAGCTCAGGAGGCTGAGATTGAAATCACAGTGTTTTAGTAGTGGAATATGAGGAGCTGGATCCCATTGTCCTCACAGCCACATAGGTACCTGAGGGTTTGGTTTTGTCCGGTTTCCTTCTGTTCTGTCCCTGCTGCCTCCTGCCCCAGGACAGGTTTATTTCCAGAGGGGACAGTTTGTGGTCTCCATGATGCAGCTTGGAATGTATTTTCTCACGATTTCTCAGCACGTGATCAAACACCAAGTGCTGGACAAATGAAAACTGGGATCTCTCAGAATATGGATCCAGGTTTTAACTGGAGTTAAAATCTCCATCTTGCTGGAATTAGCTGCCCCTGCTCCAACTGTCCAATATGATCTATTTTCCCAGGAAGTGTTTTATTAATCTGGCATTCCCCAAGGAGAGAAATGATCACTCTCCGATAGTCCATCAACTGCCCTGTCACCAGAACAAATCCAGCAGCATTGCTCTGTGCTTTCCTTTGCTTGGATAATTCAGTTGCAGAAAGAGAACTTGCTACTCCCTAAGTCACTTTCTTTACGATTGTTGCTGCTCAGGCCAGGTCCAGCAGGGCCTGACAAGGCTCTGTAAGAGGTGTCAGTGCTCAGCAGCAGGGGCTGCAGGGGATTTGCCCTGGGTAGGTCTGACTGAGGGAGGGATAGGTTTGTTTTTTTAAAATTCTGAATTCAGTCATAGACCAAGACTTCTCCTCCTCATCCACCCATGGTTGGGCTCGTTCCCCAGCCCTGGGTGGCAGGGTGCCCATGGGGAGCAGCCTGGCTTCAGGTGCAATACTTGAAAGGGTTGGGCTTGTGTGTACATATTTATATACATAAAACTTTTCTATTTGGTATTTATTTGTTGGATTTCATACTGTTTTCTAAAGTTCTAATAAACCATTTGAGACAAGTTCCTGGGAGCGTTTCCTACTGCTGTGCTTGCAGCCCTAGGGACAGGTAAGAGGCACTAAACCCCCAAAGGATAGGGCCCTGTCCTGTTCTCCTCGGGTGAACTCTCTCCTCCAGTTGTCACTTTCCTTAGAAACATAAACCAAAGGTAAGTACTGGAATTCAAACACCAGGATGTGCTGGCTGCTGCTGCTGCAAACAGGGTCAGCACCAGCTCCTGCCTGTCCTCAGCTCATGCAGAAACCCACCAGGGTGCTTGAGTTCCTGCACTTCTCACCCTTAAAATTTAACTGGTTAATGTGAAAGACCAGAAGAGGGAAATGGAGGTGGCAGGGAGAGCTGGGGTCCTTGTCTCACTCTTACTGGCACTCTGCCTCCAGGAAGTCCTTACAGTAACATTTAAATCCCTTTACTCTACAAAGCCCCCCACTGGCCCCCATGGGCACATGGGTCAAGCAGGTGCCCATGGATCCAGCCCAGAAGCAATAACACACTCATGTGAGTTCTTTAAAAAAAGAGTTTTATTGTTACAACTAAAATGAGAACTGAAAACTTGTATGGGAGATTGAAAAACTGTACAGTTGTACTCTAACCTGGGAGGCCTAGCAGCGGCTTACACAAAAGACAAGATACCTGAAACTGTATTATACCAAAACATTCAGCTTTTTTGTCGAGTTTTTACATTTTTTTATAAAAGTTTATTCTATGGCAATCTGTAAAAAAGAAAGACCTGATGAGTAAATATTTGCTTAAGGCAGATAGCAGAGCAGCTCACTAACTTTCTAACGAGTCTAACATGGATGTTTGTCCATTTCCAAGAACAGGTTACCCAACACCCCACTGTGCTACGGTATATACACCCCCCAACTACCACAGACAGTACAGGACAGCAAACAAAATGGGCACAGCTCAGGCTTCCCAGCCCTGCCCACACCTCCCTGGGCTCAGGGCACAGTCACTGTGTCCCGGGACAGGGTCAGAGCTGGGCCTGGAACACAGGAAAGAAACAGGCAGGAAGAGGATGCTCAAAGCTCTCCTGTCATCTGCAGGAACTTTGTCTGGGTAGAATCATTTGCAATTGAATAACTCCGTATTCAAAGGAAGGATCCTTTGTTTTCCTGCCATACCTAAGATTTAAAATATTCCCTCTTGGGAATGTGGCCAGAGGTGGGTTGGGTTTGTTTCTTTCCCAAGGTGTCCCAGTGCCAGGGGAGGTGTGGAAGGGCTGCCTGAACTCTCTGGAATGTCTGTACTACACTCACTCAGCTGAAAGGAACATGCTACCACCGGGCACACGGAGCACACGGGATCCCACGGGAAGTCATGCCAAGGATTAGGTGAGTACATGGGCTCTGATAAACACCAATCAGTCCAGTGCTGAACAGAGAGACTCAGCAACACCCTCTGAACCACAGCCACTAAGGATCAGGTCATGCAAATATCATTTGGGCACATCAGGAAGCAGGAATATAAGTTCTGTCACCTTTCAAGCACGTGGTGTTTCATCGGGACACCGCAGACTTCACATGCACTTTAATACAAAGGGGTACAAATGGTGCCTCAGGGCAGGGTCCTGCCCACGCTGCAGAGAACAGTGGGGACAAAGCAATCACAGAATGTATCTTAAATACACAGATGAGCCATTATATATTACCATTTTTCTATACTCACTTTTCCTGTTTCCAATAATACAACTAAATATTGACTGATTACAACATTCCTCCTTTCAAGTACTGGTCTGACCAACAGTCTCACAGGTAAAGGATTGATTCCCAGTACTACCTGAGGATTTATTATTGTACTCTTGAAAAGCCCTTGATGCAAGCTTAACAAAACACAAAATAGAAATAACTCCCACCCCCACCTACCCCTTCACCTACTCACCCACTGAAGGAAGAGCTACACCTACAGCCAGCTTGGCAAAAATAAATATGGAGTGGAGGGACTCCCCTGGGCTCCTCCACAGACAGGGCTGCACTGAGGGCTGGTTAAGTGCTATAAATCTAGAAAGACTTTAGAAATAAAAAAAGTCAGTAACACTGCTGCAGATCAGCTGTCATGGGGCAGTTCAGTCACTACAGCTCCCAGGAGTGAGTTTGCTCCTGTCTGCACCACGACATAAGCAAAGAAATCTTTGCTATTATTGTTTCAACTATTAATAATTTGGTACTGCCCAGAGGAGCAGCATTGGCTGCTTGGTGCAATGCTGCCTTCCAGTCCCAGTCCTCCCTCCACATCCCAATCCTCCCTTACCAGCACTTCCCCCCTGGAGCCCTGGCTGCTGCGGGACCCCGCAGGGCTGAGCTGTGTCTGCCCCCCATCCGCAGCCAGGACTGGAATCTTTGCTTTGAGCAAAGCAGGGCACACCAACGCTGGCATCACAAGCCAAGGGATTTGTTCAGAGCCCAGCACGGCTCCTGCTGGGCTGTTCTGGCTCAGGGAAGCTGCCCCAGCAGGGATTGCTCTGGATTTCCCCAACGCTTCCCTGCTCAGAGCCCCTTGCCAGGGCCTGAGAGAGCAGCTGCAGAGTGAAACTGCATTTTACATTCCAAATGCTGAGGTTTAAGGACTGGTCCTGCCACGGGCCACGGGCATGGCCCCACTGCTGGTGGACATGGTTTGGTTGAATTTCCCTTCCTGTTTCTCTCCCTCCCCTCGACCTCTCCCAACCCAGAATATAAAAGTAAAAACAGCTTTAGAAAGGATGGTGCAATGTAAAGAGGCATATGTGCAAGTAGAGTGCAACAAAAGTCAATGAGGAGATACACTTAGTAAAGAAAAAAAAAGAAAAAAAAAATCAAAGAGCTGGACATGTTGGGATACCCTGAGCAAATGCAGAAGCCTGGTTCTATCAACACAAGTAGAACAATCAGCTCTTTAAGAACAGTTATGCCAAGATTAAATATAACAATACCACAGGCACTGCCCACAACTCAGTCTTTAAAGATGAAGCAAGTTTAAAAAAAAAAAAAAAAAAACCAAACCAAAAACCAACCACAAACACACCTCCCCTTCCAAAAGTTTACATTCTTCAGGTATGTGGGCTTCTTTTTCTTTTTTTGGGAACTTGTCAATGTAAGTCATGTATTTGGTTACAACACTTGGAGAGTACAAGCAAGTTTCACTTGTGCCTAGTTTTTCTGAAACAAAAGAAAATGAACTGGCTTTTTAAAAAAGGCTAAAAACAACAATGTGTTGTAATTCTATTATTTAGTTTAAAAAAAAAAAAAAGGAAAACAGACTATTTGGCATTTTCTCTGCTTACTCCTGAATATTTCAAGGCCCTGAGATTACAATATTATGTTCTTGGGACCACAGGGCTGGATAAAACCCTAGTGCATCAATTCTCTCGTTAAGCCCTACCCAAAGTTCTGGCCTTTCCCCCTAAATCTACCTGCTCTGAGCCAAGGCTGCCCTGCCTCGAGTGGCTCCGAGGAGCTGAGCACAAGCCGGGAGCGGCGCTCCCGCGGCGGCTCCTGGGCACTGGTCAATGGAAACACACCCTGTAGCAGAGATAAGCTCCTGCCGTGAGGAAAGTGAACATGCAGATATTCACTAGGAAGGGCTTCCAAGTCGCCACCACGTTCTCATCCTCCTCCTCCGAGTTTTCCTTCACGGACTCTTCCTTGTGGGGCGAGAGCCGCGGGTTCTCACCAACAGTTCTCCTCCGGGGTTCAGTGTCGTGACAAGTGCTGAGGACAGAGGAAGGGACACTCAGGGCTGAGTAGGAACAAATATTCCATGCTGGATTGGCCATGGAGGAGAGAAGCCATGCAGGTGGCTCCAAGGGCAGGGAAAACCACAGAGCTGGAAATCTCTTGGAGCTGCAGCAGCCACCAAAGCACAGCCTGTCTCCAGTTAGGACACATCTGGCTGCTCAACAGAGGTTTAGGAAGAGCTTGGGAGGATTCTGTGCCTTTTAAAGAATAAGCTTTAACCACCACCTGCTTTCATTAATCATCACAAATCTGCACCAAGACAGGCAGTGAACAAACCCAGCTCACACCTGTATCTCGTCAGGGGAACACCAAAGTTCTAAAATCGAGCACCTGCCCAGAAAGCCAGAGAGGGATGGAATGGGGCTGCTCGTTCAGCTTAACTCCCAAAGAGCATCTCAAGCTGGAACCGAGCATCTCCTCCCCTTCCCCACGCCCTGATCATGGCTGTGTCCCCAGCCCCCAGCTCTCAGGGGGCAGTGAGTGCTTTACCTGTCTGTGCTCAGGGGCGCAGCTGATCGGGCTCTGCCGTCCGGAACCGCCTCCTCCACGCTGCTGACTGAGCGCCTGATCTCCTCCTCCGCTGCCTGGTGCTTGGGGAAGAACTCCGGGTGCTCGTGCATCCTCCCGTTGTGCATCTCTGAGGTTCTCTTCGGGGGCCTGGGAGGTGGGGGGGTGTGTTCAGGGGGTGGCTCCAGGTCTTCATTGGAGAGCTCTTTCCACTGCTCCTTCAGGGAAGGACAGGCCCTGTTAAGCTTTTCTCTTAGGTGAGCTGCTCTAACTTTAAACTTTACCACAGCAGAATCTTTATACTCCACATTTTAATTAATTCTTAAAGTGGCTCTTCATTTGAATTGAAAAAAAAGGCAAGAAAAACACAAGAACACCAAGCTCAAGCTACATCCACTACACAAAACATATTTGGCCACAAAAGCAAGAAATTCCAATCTGCTTCTAAAAAACTTAAGTAGCACAAAATAAAATCTATTTTGCTAGAGTTCTGCTTACCATAAAAAACCCTGATGAATTTAATCATGACACTTAAACTTCAGGCATGTTAGAAAACCTGTACTATCTGAAATGCCAGGGGAGGCTGATGCAGCAGCTCCACCCCAGTCACTGTGCTGGAAGCACAGGAGGCACCTGCTACATCACAGGTACTTTTGGAAATAAATAATATACAGGCACTTTAGGTCATGACAGATTGTAAAGCACTGTACCTAAAAGCCCCATAACATAAGCATGTACTGAAGCTGAAGCAAGCACCACATTTGAAGCTTCTTTCCATCCCGTTCCTCCCACCCACTTGCTGCAGTTCCCTGGGAGCTGCCAGGAGCACTCACTTGCACTGAAGCATCTCCCATGATGAATTTTGCCCCTTCAATAACAGCTAAGTAGGAGAACCGGAGCTGATCTGCAGTCTGGATGAGCCCCATCCTGTACTTCCTCATTTCCAGGAGAACCTGCTTAACGTCCACGGAAGAAGGATCTTTCCGTTTGTCCATCTGCAGATAAAAATGTGAAACATGGTTTCTGCTCTGATGAGGTTCACTACAATGACTCACTTTGTGGTAGGGCCTTCACACCACTCTCCACATCACAGAATGAATGAACTCACACACAACTGGTATCAGCAGCTCTTTACTGGGTCTCCAAAAACACACAGGGGAAAACACTGGGCCTCAAAAATGCTGCTTTCCCTGAAGGCAAAGCCTGTCTTTGTGAATCACTCTGAAAACTGGAGACTTCTTTTCCCCAGACTCAAAATGGCCACTTAGGAATGAGACCTGCCTTGGAATACGCTCCCAAAACAGCGGAGTAAAACAACAGGAAATCACAGGGAACCCCTCCCAGCCCCTGCCCCAGCTCCTTTAAGGCTGCACCAAAGCTCCCCTGAAGGTGCCTGTGCAGGAGAGCAGGTGGCCCTGCAGGTAGCCCTTACCAGCAGCAGACAGGTGTCCACCAGGCAGAAGGTGCCCGACCTCCCGATGCCAGCGCTGCAGTGCACCACGACCGGGCCGTGCCCGGGGCTCAGCGAGCCCGACTCCCGCACCTTGAACAGGAAATTCAGGAACGAGGCCGGCGACTCCGGGACCCCAAAGTCGGGCCAGGTGGTGTAGTGAAAGTGCAGGATCTCCCGAGTTTCCTGGGTCTGCAAAAACAGGGTTTGGGAGCTCCTTTAGTTTGGATACACCAGTCAGAAGGACTGACTTAAATTCCAAGGACAAAGTTTTACCAGTCTCAAGGAGCTTTTATAGCTGCACAGCCAAGAAACTAATTACAAGTAATTATCTCTTGTTGTGAAGGTCTCTATTGGGAGCAAAGGGAATTGGGTAAGTAAATTTACTTATTTACAGTTTAGTTCTTTCAGTGCAGTTCAGAAGCCTGTCTCATTCTGGGTATGGCTGAGACATGAAACCGCCTGGAGTGTCCCCAGGTACGTCTCATAAATATCCAAGAGTTTCATTTCCACGACATCTCATGCAGAATCATCAAATCCAGAACAATTCATGACCACCAATTTCAAGCCCTTGTTGGTGAGGAGATGAATTTCACCCCAAGGAGAACAAGCACTGGGACTGGACGAGATCCCGTACTCACGGTCAGGTTTTCCAATTCCAGCTGTCGTACTGTGTAGTAGGATTTTATATCTTCAGATATCAATGTTAATTTCAAGTTTGTATCTTCAAAAAACATTTCTTTCTCCTCCTTCCGTGGCCAGTACTGTGCACACTTTATCTAAAACCAAGCAGGAGACACATAAATGTCATTACCACCTCCTGACTGAATTGCCACTTTCTTATTAAGCTCTCCCAGAGAGATGAGTTCTGCAAAGATTGCTGCATGCCAGGACCTTAATGAGCCAACCTATCTGTGTACACTGAGAACAACTCCAGACCCTCTGGTTAGCAGCAGAGACTTCCGTTTGTGTGGAGTCATGTTGTGTTTGTGCCCTGTTTTAGCCAAATTAATGAGAAATTAAGACCCACAATTACAAACCGAGTGATTTTCTGCCTGCACTAAGATCAGTTCACCAGGTATTCAATTCCAGGCATAATTTCTTAGACAAAACTTACAGTCATCCCACCCCATTCTTTAGGTTGGTTTTACTTGGGTTTTTTATTACAGAAAACCATAAATGTGATGAACACATAGCAAGAACTGGGTGAGTACTTACGGATCCCTTTTCCATCACTCTGTTCAACATGACAACACCACGGCTTTTCTGTTCCCAAACCATCTCCCAAAAGTGACCACAAGTATTTGGCAAAGGTCCCTGCAGAGACAGAATCCCCAGAAATAAGCATTATTTTTTGTAAATGTCAGTGCACTCTTCCCCAGTAACAGTCCCTGCACAAGGCAATACATTTAAACAACTAATAAGCAACTTCTCATTTAAAACCGTAAAAAATGCAGTGAGACAGCTTTAAGTTCCATGTTATGAATTTAACCACAAAAGCATGGTTCATGTTTTCCCCCCATACATAAGAGGAAGAGAGACACAGTCTCATTTGTGAGAACAGACCTGGGAGTGAAAAATGCTGCGTTTTCTTAGGAAAGGTATACAAAGGTCATAGGGAAATAAATCCCACTCAATAAAAGCAGAAATAATATCTGTGTCCAACTACCCTGCAATGCCTCATCCTTATTCATGATACTTGAAAATTACTTGACTAAATGATAAACATCCAAAAGACTGAAATGATGTCCGATCAGTAACAAATTACATGGTTTTCCAGAATCTTCAGGGGTGTGCTCTGGGACTGAATGAAATGGTAACTCCTTTTAAAGACTACTATCTATTCCCAAAGTACATTTCCTTGTAACTTCCTATTTCTGCTATGTTCCTCTGCTATTTTCTACTCTAAAGCTATTGCTCTGAAGTTTGGGTTTGCCATCCATCCACTCCCGTGCTCAAACAGAACAGCAAATCCTCAGAAAGAACAAGTGGATTTAAATAAAGCCATTCAAACCCATTAAATTCTGGCTCAGGACAGGTAACCAGTACCAGTCAGCTGCACACTTGACTATTCTACATACAGCTCAACCCTGTGATCAACCCTCCTGCCCTGGGTAAGGGGAGTAAGAGCCGTGTTCAAAGGACCACTTTCACGCTGCACACTGCACTGCCCATTTCTTCCTGAGAAGATTTATCTTTATTCTTTAGAAACAGGAAGGAAGAGCTGTCACTTGAAAATATTAATCCCAGTCTCCCTTTATCTGAAGTGTGGGAGGAAGGGGTAAAAAAAAGGCCAAGATTAGAGATCAGGACAGTCTCCAGGGAAGTGAACATTCAGGACAAACAAGAACCCTGGCACAGTTGCTGGCTCTCAGAATAGGACAACAGGGTATCCAGGTACTTTTAAATTTGTTATATAGGTGTGGAATTGACAGATTCAGGGAAAAGCAGTGACTTTTATACACACACAGATGATTATATGCACTTAAGTAGCTTTACAATAAAGAAAACAAACAGAAAACCCATGAAAAACAACTCCAGCCACCATAAGATTTTTATAATCCACTGCCAGCAATTACCTGGGTAAGGATGTAGCTCCTTTGGGCCTCTTCCATTTTTATCAAACTAGCATTGATATAGTCATTGTCACCTTGGTTTAGCTTAATTCGACTGTGATCAACTGCAGCATAATTAGAAAACACTGGTTAATGTCTATGCAACACAGCACAATCCATGCACATCCTCATCAGATATGAGGGTCAAAAAGCTGAGCTGTCCTGAAGAATAAAAAGAGCTCAGTCCCAGAGAGGGCAGGGCTCACTGGGGCTGGGGACTCTGGAGTACAGCACAGGTACTGCAAGAACAGCAGAGCACTGAGCACAGCTCACACTTCACCTTCCAAGAACACATTGCAAGAGTGAAGCATTTGCATCTGAAATAATCCCCACTGCAATTTGCAAACCAGATCACACTGACCTATTTATACAGTTACCAAGTTGCTGGTTTTAAATAAATCTAATTACACAACTGCTTATCTTTTGCAGCTTAAACATTCAAATCCAGCTTGTTCAAGGTTGTTAAAGGCTTGTCTAAACATATATTGGGCAAACAGGACAGAGACCTTTTATTTTTATAGACATTTAGCTACTGTTCCCAATCCAACCACCCTTTAATGTACAGAAAAAATGATCAAAATTCAGGAAATACAACAAATGTAAATTCTTCGCTCTTTTGTTAGTCACTTGCTCAACTCGGGACTAAAAAAAACCAAACCACCAACTAAAAAAACTCAATACACAGAAGGGTTCCCACATTTTGCAAGAAAGCAAACAGACTGGAAGCAGGATTATCTAAAGGCAAGAAGGAATTTGTTACTCACAATCTCAAATATTAGAACTGCTCAGTAAAGCAAACTGTGTGCAACATTACTGCTCTGCTCAACTGCCTCAAAGGCTTCAGTAAGTTTTAAGCACCAAGCCAGAAGTTCTCTGCCACAGAGCAGCACTCTGGCCTGGGACAGCAGCTGGACTTGTGCCCTGGGACAGGGCCTGCTGAGCGCAGGGAGTGCTGCACCCTGAGGGGACACAGGACTGACACTGACACTGTCCTGGGCAGAGAGGGCTGCTCAGAGACCCCCCGGGAGCTCCCTGCCGTGCCAGATACATTAGATACCATTTCTGACCAGACACATGAAGCATCATTTCTGACCACGCGAGTGCAGCCCTGTCCCTCCTGCACTCTGCTGCAGCCCAAAGCCCTGGATGCCAGCCCTGGCTGTCCCCATCCCTGGGACCACAGGAGGAGAGCCAGGCTGCAGCAGCACCGTGAGCTGTGCTTGTACAGGGCCCGTGCTCAGAGATGCATTCCCCCAGCACCGGGGACACAGCCATTCCAAAATCCCAGCTCTGGCCTAGGAGCATCACCTTTGCTCTTTCTCTGCTCCAACGAGCTTATGAGCTTAGCTTTATCTGTGGCAGCCAGTTCTGTGCCAGACTGCTCCCCAGCTCCCAGAAGGGGCACTGCTGCCGCCTGTGCTGCCTGGCAGGATGCTCTGCTAGCTGAGAACACTGCACAGAAACCACCTCTGCAATTTTAGAAATGCTACTTCAGCCATCATTCTTCTCTAGCAGAAGAACTCAAAGGTAAAGCAAGTTTCTCTCTTCAGATTTCTGCCCACAAATACAGACTCTACTGTATGCTGCTCTAGTATAATCCTATGGATATAAAAGCATCCTGTAACATCAATCTCACAAATAAATAAATATATCAACAAAGCAAATTGTCTTGGATGCTTATCCACCTAACAGAATCTTGTCCTTACAAAGAACATTTAGCTGTTAGAAGTCATTAGAGGTCAACAGTCTTACAAACAATGGAAAAGAAAGTGTACTTACAGGGGCTGACATCTCTGTACCTATTTCTATTTTTGTTTCTGGGATGTTTGGCCACTTTACATGGAAAATCACTGGCTTCATGCCTGATGTCCTGAAACAAAAAAAACCAAAACTGTTAGGTATGAATCCATCTAATTTCATACCATTAGCTATTTTAAGACAAATACCCATTTGACTTCACATCTTCATGTGAGAGAATTCTGGACAGAAAGCACTTTGGGCCTCAAATTAAGAATCAAGTTTAAATTTATCAGAATACAACACTAACATTATTTATTAAAATATCATTAGTTTGCATAATGAAGTAGCAGAACATTCACCAGACATTATGCCTTTCAGCTCATGAAGGAGTAGGGTCTCTGCCCCAAAACACTTCCACATAAACTGCTTTAAGCCCTTGTTTGCAGCATCAGTGAAAATATCAACCCTGCTTCTGACTCAGCAGCAGTGAAAACATTCATCCTGATAGAAAAAAACTTGTCTACCCCGCTTGGCATCACACACACACAGAGGTGATTTGTCTAAGATCACTTTCATCATTATCTTGAGTTCTCAGCAAGGTGTCACAAAGCTGCAGTGGTAGAAGTCAGCTGTACCCAATTCACATGCTCAGCTAAAATACATGCAGCATCTCAAATGTATCACTAGGGTTCTCTCAGTCGGGTTTTTTTCAGATGCATATAATAGCTCAGCTATCTGAGATAATTTCAGAAGTCAAAACAAAAAGAATCCTGCTGTCCTTGGACATTAGTCCCCATTTGTTGAAACAGAATTTCACATTGTAAATAAATACTGTGTAAGCACAGTTCTACATATAAAGAATCATGTACAGTGCTCAAGATTTTTTCAAGTGGGCCATCGACTGCAGCACATTACCTGTTTATCTCTTCTGCTGCATTATTCAGGTATGTACCAATTTACCCTGAATGCAACATGTCAGGAGAAGAATTCTGATTTACATAAACCTGCCCAAAATTAGCACAGTATTCCGAACCGGCTCCTCACTGAAATAAGGCCTGACATCAGCTGCCAGCTTTTTATAACTGAACACATGGCTGCCAGTATTTCTGCTTATGAAGAATGCAGTCTGGAGAATATGATCTGGACTGCCACAGTCTAATATCTCAAACATGAGGCAGCTAAAATGGGTGTTTTCAGAAATTTGTCTCTGACACCAGGTTGGTGACTTTGTACTTTACAGGGATTTATTCTTCTGTACTGACTGTACAGGATTAACAAGAGAAAAAAACCAGGGCACTATGAAAAATGGTTTTCTAGATCACTAACCACATTTCCCAAATGTGCATTAAAGTCCCTAACACCCAAAACCAACTCCCCCCCAATTAGGATTCATATTATAAAAGCATCAAAATGCAAACCAAACCAAGATCCCTAAGGAATTTTTCTGTAAATACCGGGCTAATTTAGCAGCAGCACTAATACACAGTTTCATTTCACAGCATTAACAAATTTGAAAAAAACCGTCCCCTCTTTTAAAAAGAAATTGATCAAGTGCTTCTTTACAGAAAAGGAACTATACAAAGACATTCTAATACAAAAATATTACACTTAAGCATCCACATGTATGTGCACACACAAACTACTGCTGGTCTCCAGGAGTTCCACAGATTCAAATACCAACATCAAGTACTTCAGGAATTGAAAGTGGCAATTTATTGTGCAGGGAATAGAGCTGGCTATTACCTCACCAGCAAATACCACATTTTTTTCAAGATGCCATGGTGCCTAAAGGTACTTGGAGAATAATGGAGTTCTAAGAGATGCTGAACTCCCACAGGCACAGAGAAAATGGAAAGAAAGAAGTCACTCGTGTGCCTTCAGTAGACTATTTAAAAACAGCAATGTATTTCTGGAGTGTGTTTCAACAAACAGGAAAAAACATGGGGTGGGGGTGGGATGGTAACAAGGGAGGGATCGAGATACTGCAACAGGCAGGCTGCTGCCTCGTATGAAAACCCAGCCAGCACCCAGCACTTCACTGCTGACTGTGATGAACATGGTAAAACAGAAAATCCTGGAGAGCAGGCATGCCTAGACATCACATGGGGCATACTGTACTCAGAAACGAGGGAGAAAAGTGGTTTGGAGTTTTGGTTGGGGTTTTTTTTGGATACAGAAGTTGCTAGAACATCTAAAGTGACCAAAGAAAATTTATCATCCAAAGTCACTTCCAGGATATGAAGTTGACTTTAGTGGAAACGCAATTGCGTTTTCTCAACAGAGAAAATGACTGGAGAGAAACAACCCAGTGCCAGGTTACCCACAGCAGCTGTGTGGCCACGGCATGGGCCTTGTCAAACACTTCTGGTCCTGGTTACTGCTGGAGTCACATAATTACTGACTCCACTTAACTGCTGTTAGGGTAGGTTCAGAACATCCCCACAATAGTACCACAAGGTCTCCATGCTGGAGAAATCAGACTCATTCACAGCATGGAATATTGTGCTCTGAGGCACTTGAAGCCAGTGATGTCATGAGAACTGAAGGTAGGGGATGAAGGCAGGGATTTATGAAGTTACAAAACACCTTCTTGAATCACACTCAGTCACGCTGCAGAGATCCTGCCTGTTAAAAAGGAAGCTCGACATTTCATGTAAAAGGTCGTGCAATACAAAACTTCAAAGAGGAAGGGCTAGAACTGAAGTCAGTTTTCCAAAGCAAATGCTTTGGGTTTGGAGCATGAGTCACTTCATGCCACTCATCTCCTGGTTTTAAGCCCTGTCCCCCAAATACTTCGGGGGTGGAAAGAGGAAGTCTGCTGAAGCCCTGTTCTTTAAATGGGAAGTTCCTGTAGCTCTGAGCACAACAGCACACTGGGCTACACTTTCCCCATCTTGTTCAGACACCAGCAGGTGATTCAGAAAGAGAAGATGCATCCCAAAATAAGACCATAGGAAGAGGTGGCCATGCCATCAGCCATTCAAGCACGCTGTGTAGATTTGTGTATCAGCATTTAGAACAGAAACTAAAGGTGCAGTCTCAGTGTCTTCAGCTTCACCAGACAGACTCCTGGGAAGCCTTGCAGCAGGGCTCAATTTGATCACACTGTTTAATTGCACCATAAACTCTGGAGCAGCTCAGACTCAGAGATAACGATTTACTGTCATTTTAACAGTTCTGCTCCTACGGGAAGCAGCAAATGCCAAGATCTTATCAGGGGCTACAGAATTGCTCCTAATCCATCTACTGAGGCACTCGCACTAAGGAGAGCAATTCACAAAAATTATATAAAGACTTCTATAAAAAAAGTAATCTTAGCTTAAAAAACAGGTTTCCTCTTAAAGCTGGCACTGAAAAAAATGATGACACACGACACTACTGGAAAAGGTGGAAGAGTAAAAAAGTTACAGTAAAGTCAAGTGGAAGGTGCTCTTTTCCCAAGATGTCACTACGGGCTGATTTCAGAATGGAAATACCCCTACAATTCAATGAGGTTGCAAAGACCTGTAGAGAAGAGCCCAAGAAAACCAGCAAGTACTAAGGCATCCACAATCAACACCTACTTTACACAAATGGGAAAAGGTCTTCGGATTCAGCATGGGAGGGAGCAAACTGAGGCCCTGAACTCCCCAACAAAAGAACCTCATGAAGATATAAAGCACACAACTGCTCATGTAACCACTTTGACAAGGAAGATTTGATTTCTTATCCTACGTTAAGCTTTACATCAGGATATTTGGGCAAGAACAAGAAATGAGGATGTAACTTGTAAGTAAGAAGAAGGTCATTAAATATCAGATAAATGAACAGACAGTTGCATCACACAACATAAATCTTAGCAAGCAGCTGCAGAATTTTAGACAGCTAAGTGAAATAAACGTGGATTTTAATACCCTTTAAAAACATTTTATCTAGTCTCCTAGTTTTGCTTTCAGCTAAGATATGGTAGTATTGATTTTCTTATTAATCTCCCTCAAAAAAAAAAAGAAACCAGTTGCCTGCTATGTCAAGCTTCTTCCTGAGGTCGAGCAGCAGAGAGAGGAAAGGACAGGCTTGTTTAAAGTTCAACACCACTATTACACGAGGTTAAAATAAATAAATAAATAAGAAATCACACACTTGCGACATGGTTTTCCTAGAAAGCCCCCTGCTAATTCAGCACTGCCCAGGCACTCTGAGCAGGCTGTGGCACAGCGGCGTACGAGGGTTTGTGACACCAGTCAGCTGCTGGGAGCACGGAAATAACCCCCCAGGAGAATGTAAACTGGGCATGATTGCCATATTAAATCATATCAACACGTGGCAAAGTGGGCTCATTTTTCCCAGGCCCATGTTTATCACAGCTAGCAGGTATTATACATTGCCTCTCACCACCGACTAGTTCCAACATGCCTCACTGCAGAGACTCCTGAAAGCAAACCCCGCAGGCCTTTATTGCACCCACTTTATCGGGAGATAACCGAGCACCGTAAATGCTCAGTTTAACACCTGCACCTGAATGGCTGTCAGGGCTCGGCTGTGAACTTCCAGAAGGGAGAAAGACACAGACTCGTAGCACTTCCAAACTTTACCAGTGTATTTATTTTGCATCTTCCCAGAAGGAGGGCACTGCTGTCACTGAACCACAGCACTACTGCACAGTTCAGCTGCTCAGATTCCCGTATTGCTTCAGTGTCATCTGCAACGGGTAAAAACTGATTTTTCAGTTCTGGTTCTTTTGAATGTTGCAGCAGAGCCAGGGAAATCAAAGAGCTAAACTTTAGTATCAGGTTAAAGAATTACATGAGACTTCTCAAATTTCAGTAAGTTCAAAATATAGTTTGTCCTTGAAATTTATGACCCATAACTGAAGAAGTTCAGAGCTGCTGGCAGGAGCGTTCTACCTCTGCTGTTTTGTAGCCATGTACTCACTGCCAAAACAGGAAACAACTGAATGGAGCGTCACTGTAAGAAAACAACTCAAGTTCCCTTCTTCTTCACATCCATCTCTATTTTTCCTCCCAGATACTCAATCTGCTCCAGAAGTGCACCTTGGACATTACTGGAAGGATAAAGACATTTGAGAATGTGAAGTGGCTTTTTCTTGACAGCTGTTGTGCAAAAGCAAAGCTTTGCTATCTGTATCATCAAACAAAGTCAGTGCCAGGAAATAAACCACACTCTCATTAAAGTGTCAAGAGGTTCTAACTCAGTTGCTCTTCTTCTCTAAGAAAAATAACCACCGAGATGAGATCCAGATCTTGATTTGCCCAAACATTAGGGGTCTCTACATAAAGAGTTTTGGTTTAACCTCATCTCAAATAGACTGGTGCATCCCACAGACCAGATACCCACATAACTCCTAAAGGAATTTAGTCTGCATAGCAAATCCAGACCTTAATTTGTTTGCAGTATGGGTTTTGTGTGAGTTTAAAAATGTATCATTGCTGGCCTGTAGGATATTCCAGGCTTCACAGACTGACAACTGTGGTTATAAACAGTCCTGCTTTCCTAGTTACCTAATATTTTCATTCTGACATCTCACAAGCCATCTAAGAGCATTATAGCTTTTACAGAGCTACCACCACCAAAAAACCACGAACGAAACCCAAGGCTTTGCAGGCTTCAGAGAGGAAAAAAAGACACAAACCCTGCAAATGCTAGAACATAAGGGAGGGATGAGAAACACTTCTCACACCTTTCCATGTGCTGCATAACTGAGGTATTTTCTATAATTTAGACAAGCTGCAAATAGTGTATTTCAAATTGGAAACAAAAGGACAGGAGATGTCCCCCACTGCAGACAGTTTACAGTTTCTCAAGGGGATCTCTGGCTTTGTGAAATAGGAACTGTGGAATAATTCACCGTTGAATTTTTACCTATACTTACTCAGAGTGCTCTACTCTCATTCAGAGACACTGTGCTGATAACCTCAGCTAATGTTAAGAAAGCAAGACTGTACTATCTCCCCCAAATCTTGCATAATCCATTATCACCATTCCCCCAAATCTTGCATAATCCATTACCACCATTTAATCTTAAGATAAATGAACTAATTTGATTAATAAGTAAATAAGATAATCAAATGTAAATTTTGCTTCCTCACCAGACAACACATTCAAAGTTCTACCAGTAAAAAGCTAAACAGATCTTTACAGATTCTTTTTCCTTTTGTCCCATTTTTGATCCCAGTGTGTGCATCTGCTCCAAGACTCTTGGCTCAGAACACATCCTGCTCTTCTATTCACTTGGGCATGCTGGCACACTGCCCACTGAAAGAACACAAATTTACAGAATATCTGGCATTACCTACAGCTAAGGAGGAATCTGAAAGGCCACTGCAGAACCAGGTATTGTAGCAGCAGAGAAGGACACTATCATCTTCTGCCTGAAGAGATTCCAGGCAGTTGTTTAGTGCTGGATCTACTGCCACAGTTTAAGGCCCCCTAAATCAGTTGGGAAGATTATTAACACAGTCATCTAATGAACTGTGCCAGCACCACTGCAATGAGCAGGAGCACACAAACACAGAACAAGCTCTATGGGCTCCATGAATAATATCACAAGTGAGTTTGAAAGCAACCAGCCCTGAGTATTTGAGTTTGACTCTTCCTACTAAGCCTCGATGAAGTTTTTTAAAAAGAGCCTTCACTTTAAATTAAGACATGCACTTCACATGCGCTGAGCGATAACCGAAACTTGTCTGTGGTGTTTGTGTCCTTTCACCTTTTCCTGGAAAGTGTGTTGACTAAAAGCCAAACAAACAGCACAGCACTTTAGGCGCTTAACAGACAAACACCGCAGTCATTTCACTCAGGACAAATATTTTAAAGAAACAAAGTAAGATTGCAAATGTTCGATTTATTTTTCACAAAAGAAATGCCAACATTCATGCAGTTGTCACATCAGCAGTTTAAACTCACACAGTTGCAGAACTACCACAGCATTATTTTTAATCCTTTTGGAGATTACATGAGTTAAACACGTCCAGGTTACTAATTGGTATCTTAAAAATACTGGTCACAATAATAGACAACTAGACAAGTCCAGTATTCCCCATCTACAGTGATATCTGCTCATCTGTGATGTGCAGAATTTGCTAAAATACCAGAAATGTCAAAGAAAAAAGGGCAGTTTGCAATTCCCAAGTGATCTTAATTTTGTCAAGACCATTTTCAACATAAGGTACCATATGTGAGAGAGCTAATTGCCTGGCACACGCCATGACTAGAAGGCACAGAGAAAACCGAATTCAGCCTGAGAACAGCGTTTCAGCGAGGCCCTGCTGCAGGGTGGCCAGGGGCAGCTCCACCGCGAGGTGCATTCCCACAACATGGCCCACACCAGCTCCAGCCACTTTCCTGTTGTGTTATGAAATGATCCATGAAAGCATAACACGAACCAGAGCTCCCAACCGAAGGGTGATTCCCCAGACATTCCAGCCGGTATGATACACTATCATGTTCCCTCCCCAGGGACAGCCGGAGGCAGGGGCTGCCAGCACAGAGTCCGAGCCCAACGCTGAACCGGAGGCCCCTTCTGGGAAAGGAGCTGAAGGAAAATGGCAAGTGTTTCTAAAGCACTCCCAAAACACCAACCACACATACCTGGGAACACCACCTCACCAACTCATTAGCTTTCCCTTTCGTCCCTAATTGAAACTAATGAGGGAGCAGCCATGAAGCAGCAGGGAGTTTAGTCAGGAGTAAGGCCATGACTCCCTCAGGGACAGGTACGGGACCTACAAAATACACAAGACCTGAGCAGCACCTGTAGCGTGGCTAAAACTTCCAGCTACTACAAAGTCATAATCTCTCCTAAATACATCATCTTGCTTATCCAGTAGAGATAAATTATTTGTCAAGTTTTGCGACATTTTATAGTTCTAATCCTCAAGGCAATCCTAACAAGTCAGAGAAAGTCACCATTTTTAAATGGCGTCCTAGTGGTGAGGTCGGGGTTTTTTTCAGTTTGGTTTTATACCCATACATTTAGCATTAGCATAATTCCCTGGAAGGCATGTGATTCCCTGAGTAAGATCACAAGGATTTTTAACCCTGGATTTAGCAAACAGGACGATGCTTCTCAGCCTGATCTGCAGCACTGCTTCTGTCACAGAGAGATGAGGAGGTTCCAACAGAAGAAAACAGACACCTCTTCCAAAGGTGCCATTGACTACATTAAAGCGGTTACCAGTAATGAAGACCAAAGAAGTTTACATTATTACTTGAAAACAGGAAATAATGTGACCTCAGAATTTCTGGTGGGTGCTCAAAACAAAATTACAAACTAGGTGGAATGAGAGATGTCTACACAGAGACAAGTGTGAGAGCAAAAAACTTCACCAATGTCAGAGAGGCCTTACAGAACCACATGTGCCTGAAAACAGAAAATCTGAGTTGTCAAAGAGCTCCAGACTTCCCATATTTACTTATCAAGCTCCTTACAAACTCAACAACTTGACTTGGCACCTCACAACACCTCCCAAAACCACAGGCAATGCAGTGAGTAATAGGGGAAGCAGGAGACTTTGTACACTCCAAGACTTATCATCAATTCCTTTTTGTCATGCTGTTAACACGACATCAGCGTTTGCTGCAACGGGAAAAGATGGGCTGGTTGTGAGAACGTGCACACACATAATCCTTTGCTCATCAGAGACTCACAGCTACAAAAACATACTTCTAGGGTTTACAAAGCAAAATACCATACATTTTTTCTCATCACTGCTATTGTCCTTTGAATACCCTAATGTCAAGCTTGTTGTTGTCATTACATTCCAAAATAAACATCTCTGTCTTCTTGGACTGCAAAAACACTAAAGGGCTTCAATGAGAACGAGACCTTATTCTAGAGCAGGGATTTTGATCTACCCTCTCTTCCAAATAGCCACTTGTGTCCTCCCTGAGGAGTGGTGCCAACGCCCCAAGGAAGTCCCCAGTAAGGACAGGCAAAAGACACCTCTTGGTTGCTCTAAGGGATGCTACTTGTGTCCTCCAAGTGGATTAGTTACAGCTGGGATGCTCCAACTCCTTAGTTTCTAACTTAGGAGTCAATGTTTCTCACTACCATCTCAGGAATCCAGCCCTTCGCTGTAACCAACAGCTGTGTTGGGACAACGCCGGAGTTCTCCTTTCAGAACAGAGGCCATTCCTCTGGGCAATTTTTTTAGGCTCTTGTAGGAATACTTTTGTCTTCCCTGGTTCCTGGAGGCAAGGGAAGAAAGCTTTAGATGAGCTCCTCTACCCCATCATGAGCACTATGGAAAAAAGAACTGGCCCTGGAAGGGAGCACCGTTCAGAGCCATGGGAGCCAGGCCTGGGAATCCTGCATTCCTCTTGCACTTTTTGTTAGAAACTCCTAAATACAAAAGCACTTCTAGATTAATTCTCAATGGCATATTTTCCATAATGACACAAAGCCAGAAACAAAAGGATTCTTACGTAGGAATCAGAACTTCTGGAGTCTGCCTCATTTTTATCTTCTTGATTTGAGTTGGTTTGAAAGTCTCTTACCATCATGAAAACAGGATTTTGTGAAAACAGAATAAATTTGCAAGCCTCATTTTCTACCCCCAACACCGACTAAAACGAAACTCAGATCTTATCTAATATAATTTATAGGATAGAGTAAGCAAGCTATTGGTGTTCACAGAAGCAAATACGAATTACAATGGTTTTTCTTTAATACTTATCTGGAGCTAAACGAGTTATATATGCATTTAGAAAGTACAGCCAGTTAAAGCAGTTTTAGACCACCAGCTTGCCATATGCTATGTTAAAATTAGACTGATTCTTTTTGAAAAAGCAACACATTTATGCATGAAGTAGGTCTATTCAGTACACACAGATTTTTGAGGAATGCTTTTTCTCATCCAGTAATCTTTGCAGAAAGTTCTAAACAAAGCTTAGTAGAAAAAAGAAACTAGTTCAGAATGTGATTTTGAAGCTATCTTCACAATATCTCACAGAACTGCGAACACCGTTCGATTTAAAAAGTAATGGACTGGTTGCACTAAAAATGCTTATTGTTGGGGTGATAAATACACAACAATGTAATTTTTAGAAGTAATAACATGGGTACCATTGAAAACTAGAGACCTTGTAAGCTGACTAAAAATAGTAATTTGCATTCCTAGCTTAGTCAGCTTGGCCAGAAACAGCTGTGTTCACTGTAACCTCTAATTAGTTTGCATATTATAAGAGCCCCAAAGATTTTTTCCCTCTACAAAACCTACTGAATTAGCCTTCACAGCACAACGCTGTTACCACACCAAATCCAACAGAATATTCAGACTTTAGAGACTTCCCACTATTCTTTCTGAAATGTTTCATTTATAAAGGCAAATATTCTCATCTGATAAGGTAAAGGCCATCTCCCCTCTATCTGAAGGTTCAGAAGAGCCTACCTTGAAAGGTAAAGACAAGGTCCAGTTCCCAGCTGTTTAAGATGAGAAGGAAAGGTCTCAGTTCTAACACAAGTAACCTGTTCATTACCTTGAAACACTGAGCAACCACAGTCAGAATTTAAAGCAAATTTCTCTTCCCTCATGGCTAAGGGGTGTCCTTCTGCATAAATTGTTTCATTCACACTGTGTACTCCAAGGTGAATCGAAAAGCTAACTTGAACTTTCTAATGTATATGCACATGTTAATGAAACAGTCACACCATGACTACAGTGGGGTACATGTTCAGACCGTGTCAGTGTTATTTTTCCATTTAGAATACAACGGGACAAGCGACAGCCATATTTCCAATGTTCTACAAATTCCATCAAAATTCTCCAAGTTACAAGGTTGTATGTAGAGGAAGTACTAAAACGCACGAGAAAGGAAGTGGAGGAATTGTTATATAGGAAATTGTGAACTCTGCTTTACCTATTAAAAAAACATCATCATCTACATCTTATTTAGTGGCAAACTTAATTTCCTTGAAGATGTTTGTACTGTGTGTTGCTTTACTGGCTTTCTTGAGATGCAGTTTTTCAGTCAGATGTATGAGGGGAAAAACTGAATTTATTTAGTACCAAGGAACCCCACGCATTCAAAATGATGAACCATATGTTACACAGGTACCAGCTCCACAATGTAAGAGGGTCTCCCTCCTGCGTTCCGTTTGTTCCCTACAATTAAGGGTATAAGACCAAACTCCAGCAAGTTCTAATCTATGGCAAAAGAATGTTTCGCCATGTTGGCCATTAGTAAATAGACAGGCAATGGAACTACAGATTCATTCTGCCAAAGCATGCTCATTACACGATTACTAAAAGCTTTTTATCATTTCTAACCTAACAAGATTCCAAGAGTTTAAAGAGAATGTACAATTAACAGGATTGCACAATGCAGGTTCATGCCTCTGCATGCAGGGAAAGGTCAAACTCAAGCTTTGTTCCTACAGCAGAACCAGCAACCAGTCCTGCTTTCAGGAGCTTTGTTTCTCAGCATACTGCCCAAATCCCTCTTTGGGAACTTGAAGTAGCTGTAACAGCTTAACTACCATTCCCAGAAAGAAGTGTTAAGTATCCTTTCTTAAGAAGGACTTTTGGACTGAAATTGAAGAAACTTGCTGGATTACAAATTTGCATGAACAGCTTGTTTCAGTTGGGATCTGTTTAACGTGGCGGTTGCTGTTATAATCACAGATGCCCACTTCGCTGTACTTAGAATATTCAAATTTGGAAAGGAAAATTGTAGTGGTGATTAAAAGCATACTGAATTCACTGAATGGTGCAACCTACAGGTTGCCAAGCTACTGCAATGCACACAAAAACCTGCTGAGAACAAACAGTACTACTGAAAACAGATGTTAGATAAAGCAGAATTAGGATACTCCTGATTTTTCACATGACTGTCTAATTTGTGTTTAGGAAAGCAATCTAACTAAGCTAGGTTAATATTAAACCTTACAGCATTCTGAACCTGAGCTGCTCAGCTCCCAGTTCACGGCCCAAACACAGTTTTGGGGTAAATCAAACACTGCTGCCATTTCCCCAGCCCACACGTGTTCCCTGCCGTGAGACTGGCGTGTCCTGCAAGGGCTGCACGGGCACGTTGGCAGTGATGGGGACAGGACAGACTGTCCAGCCTCCACATGGCTCTGGGGCAGGATGCCTGGGCACCTCTGTTCTGCACCAAAGTTTAACAGAAGAAGTTGCACATAAAAGCACAATGTTTATGCAACTACTTCCAGAGTAGTAAACTGCTCTCAATATGCTTTTTGGAAAGAGAAACTTAAACCTTAAATACTTAGAGCAGAGATGTAGACGTGTAAGAAAATCCAACGATGGCCAACAAGCCTGGGAACTGGTGTAAAGACAGCCCCTCCCTTAACCCCAAACCAGACAGACCTTACACGCTAAAATGTATTCAGTATTTTTAGTTCTCCAAGTTGAAAAGCAATGCTTCAAGACATGGACAGAACCAATCCTGTGTTATTAGAGGATGTTTTAACTGTCACTACAAGGACAGAGAGCTTTCACGTCCAGCTGTACAGGACATCTTCTCATCTGAAAGCAACTGAGTTTATAAAAACAAATGTCAGTGTTAAACAGGGACATCACATAATCAAGGGAAGTGCTCACAGACATCCTAATGCAGGACAGATTAGCACTCTGCACTCCAGCACATGAAAAAGACTGCAAAACTTGACAAGCCAGGCCTTCAAAGGACTGGTGAATGCTCCCCATGCTAATGAAACAGACTGCAGAGTGAGAGTCAGGAGCAGATGAGATAAACAGTATCGCCACTTCAAAAATCTACTCATCCTGCTGGCTTAAAATAATTAATTCTGAGAACTAAACCAACTGATTTAGCAAAGCCAAGCAACCCTAACAACTTCTACCTCTTGTAGTGGCAGTATCCTCTCTGGAAACACATGACTCCTATTACTTCCAGCACTCCTTGCCAGCCCAGACAGTGCTGCACTGAACCCACCACACCCCAGGCTCCACCAGACTCTTGCTCATCATGTTCCACTTCCTGCCAGCCGAAGCCAGTTATCAGTTGTGACTAAACATGCTTTATCACTTAATGTCTACCTCAAATCCTCATTTGCAGCTGTAGAACAGAACTGGAACACTTACAGAAAAAAGAATACTAAAAAATGCCGTAAATATCTTTAAATAAACCCTTCACACCTATCACATCCCTTTCCATTCCCCACCCCCCAAAAGACAGCTACACCAAAGGCTTCTGAACACCGATCCACAAATAAAGGTTATCAACTATCAGAATCACACACAAGTGCCTCCTCTAACATCAATACTGCTGAGGGCAAAGCATTTTTAGATTATTCTTCTGTAAGTATTTAAAGACACAATTTTGCCTGGAGAGTTTTATATGCAGAACACATTTTTAGCAAAGACTTTGGTACAAGAAAACCCAAAAGATGTAGATGTCATTACATGAAAGCAATAAATGTTTTGAGTGCCTGCTCCTAAATGGGTAGCAATATTAACTTATTTAACTACTCTTAGAAGATTAATAACCATGTAACAGTTTTACCACCCCAAATTTCATGTGGTAGAGAACTCGGCAGGCAGAGCAGCACACAAGGAATTTCCTGCTGTCAGCCAGTCAGTCACAGAGGAGTATCCTGTACACTGGATTGTGTGGGCAACCAAGCAAAGCCTTGTCTGACAGGCTTGGCTCCCAGTGGAGGCTCCTGATGGTCAGCTTTACACAAATTATAAACACGAAATCAATGACAAATAAGACATAAGTCAGTAGTTTCCATGAAACCTTTCTGCTCCGTCTGCTTCCTGACAGGCTCTAAAAAGACTGGCAAGATTAGACCTCTCCACTAATGCTCTCATGTGGGCTAATAAATCCAGGAACTTAGCAGCTGTAAAGATTTCACATATTTTCAACCTCCTGTTCCAATCTTTTGCCTCTACTGAACACCAGACAAGTCTGATGGACACAGGACAAAGAAGTTCCAGAAGTGGGGGCCCCCTTGAAAACAGCCCTGTTCCTGAGCCCTTCTCCAGAGAAGGGCTCAGCAGTGTGGGCTTTGTACCTCCAGCTGACCAGACCTTCCCTCTCCCCAGGCCAACACTGCCCAGTCACCACCTGCTCTGCGCTGCTGCTCCCAACAGAGCCAGGCTGCCACACGCTCTGCTGGTTTATCTCTTAGGAGGTGTGCCAGTTATCAGGGATTGCTGGAGAACAGAAGGCAACTGCTATGCACGGGGAAATCATTAATGAGCCAGCAGGTAACGCTGCTCATGGCAAACACCACCGCCCCAGTGCTCACACCAACCCCCAGCCTGCGTCTTTAGTGCTCTACCAATTCCACCCCAGCTCACACAGGAACGTGCAGGGATCAAAGGAAGGGGCTTGCTGGTTCCCAACACGCACTGTCCTTCACACATGTCCTACAGGAGCTTTGAAACAGCATGAGGGCAGATCTGCTCTGGTCACGAAACACTTGAGGCCAATTCTGAGAAGGTTTCGATACTGGGAATGAAAACAAAGTCCAGACTGAAACATGATTCTTGTTCATGACATCCCACAGACACCGTGAAGTTCTAGGTAGCAACTGCGATTTACTGTGAAAATTCTCCATTGGCAGAAGTTTAAGAAAGAAGTGACAGTGTTGATTTTCAATTTAATTAAACTCTTAAGGAAGAAAACAAAAACATATTCCAGAGTTGGGTAGCTGTCCATCCCCCCTCCTTTACTGGGTAAAATTCCCCATTTCTCTTCCACTTCTGGAAATATTCGGAAATTTTGTCAAATGTGTCAATATGTATTTTAGCTGTTTAATAAGCTATGTAGTATTTTTTCCAGTTCTTGCTACAGTGACCCACCCTTTCCTTCTTTCCAAAAGAAGTTCCTCTTACTAAAACCTCTTGCTCGTGTCAGAGTTGTGTTTTTCCTGTAGCCCCCAACTTTAGTCACTGACGGCTGGGCAAATGTTAAGAAAGGAGATACAGTTCCACACAAGGATGGCAGAAGTTTAGTCCTACTTCAAGCAGCTGCAATGACTGTACAGAGGACAGTGGAAAAAAACAGGCCCCACACAGTAAAATGGAATCAAGATCTTCTGAACTAGCATGGGTTATTTTTCCTGTCAGAAAAAGGAAGTATACTCTTCCTTAGTCAAAGATGCATTTTTAAAATAGATTTCACATTTTACTTCCTGCCATCACATTAAAAGGTCACGCTGTTTATGTTACTGTAACCTGTTACTGTGGGATCAGGAACGGTATAAACAAGCAATTCTCATTGAACTGTGCACAAGGGAAGAAGGTTATGAGAACATTCCTCTTTTATGTGCAGAACTCTTGTTCCATATAAAGAATCTGAGAAACAGTGTCTTTTGTAGGATGGCTCTCAGCATCAAGTCCTTGACAGACCAAGTACTTGACAGAAGCAGCATAAAATTCTGGGAACTTCAGATACAAGAAAAAGCACCTGACAGATCACAAATGTAATAGCTACTTTAAGTTCAGAATAGTACTATGGAGTAGCATTTTGAACTAGCAATTATTTTAGCACATGAAATACAGAGAGCTTTCAGCCCAGAGGGGAGGTTTCCTCTGCCTGCAGCAAGGTCTGCCCAGCTCCACACTCACCCCTGTACTCCACAGAGGTCTTTCTGTAATTGCATAAACTGGCAGAATGCAAAACTTGCTGTATTGTTGCTTTATTTTCTATTTCTACTAATGTAGAAACCGTTTTAACCTTCTAAGGAGAGAAAAAGACTGCCCCGAACAATGCGAATCTGATTAAATGATCTCTTCATCATCAGTGAAACAGGTAAATTTTCATCACTGATCTCTTCAGCCTCAGTGCTGAAGGTGACTTTTGACTCCTTAAACCACATGTTCCCAAAGCACCCACAACAACCAAGAGCTGAGACAACTGTGGAGCTCCGTAAAGGCCTGGATCCTAACAGAAGGAAACAAGATATTCCATATACCAATCAAGTTTTAGTTCCTAACAGTGGAAACAGGCCTTTAACATAGGTACCAGTACCCTTTTTAGGCAGATTACACGTGGCATTAATGTTGGATGCAGCAGAAAGGGTTTTTTTATTTCTTCCGCGAAAGATATGCCCAACTAGGAGGTGGGACTGTCCAAATACTTTTTCATTCCAGAAGTTAACAAATCAGCAGTTAAATAAGGTACATGTTCAGCATCAGTGGCACCAAAAGAATTCTGCCTAAAAGGATAATGTAACTTATCACACAAGCAAGGACAGGTAGGAGACAGGACGAGAGTATCCTCTAAAAACAAAAATCATTGGAAAAAAATATACAGCATACAAACAATTTGGGAGGAATCACATCTGACTTGGTGTTGATGGCAAATGTTTTGAGCTGAAAAATATAAAGATTCTAACTGCAACAGTTAAACCACAGATCTCTGAAGTAAGCCGGATTCATGTTGCTTTCACAAGCAGCTGCCCTTTACCAATTTGTTACTCCACTATATACAAATGCAAACCCCAGTAATTTACTGAAACAATGTGTTTATCAGTCCATATTCTAGGATAAAGTATTGTCCAAGATGAAAGCACATGGAAAGTGTACAGAATTAAAAATAAGAAAAAACAGAATTAAAAACATTTCTAAAAGTTTCATATTATGCCAGCTCATCTTCCTTCCCAACAAGGATATAATTTTTTCGCTGCTGTTCTATGAACCTGCTTTCTTAAATGCAGAAAATACAACCCAGTTTGAAAGTAGATCAGCTATCACTATTAGCAGAATCACATGAATTTCCAAGAATCACTTTTACCAGTTTTTCTTGGTATAATATGACAGGCGAGATGTTGAATCTTAGCTGTATTCTGCGTGGGTGAGAGAAAAAGCACATCTGAATTCACAGGCTTTGGTAGAAAATGAATTGGCATTTGTACTATATGATCTACAAAGTGAACACACAAAGGCATTTGGATGCTCTATCAAAGTGCCTCTCCCAGTCAAACCAGCAAGGGCATGTCTCCTGGCACCAGAAAGAAAAAAAACCACCTCTTCTGCAAATCAACATGAAACAAGTTGACCAATGACTAAAAAAAAAAAACAGAAAACCTCAATGGTAAGCACTGCAAACATCCAAGCTCAGAGATCAGATCAAGTCTGTGTTCGTTATGAACGCTGCGGAGAAGCAATCGCTTAGTAAGGAATCACTGAGTATCCTCAGGTGTTTAAGGAGGTGAAATTCACAATCCAAACAGATATTTAAGTCATGCAAAGTGACACTGATCTAAAACCTGGTAGCTCTCATGTTTACAAGAAAGTAGCGGTGATATTTCAGTGTAAGCCACATCTTACAAAGTCTCGGCTAAAGAGAACCCTTGGAGAAAGTCCATTTGCAAAGCAAGTATTACAGGAAAACATTTAATTTCAACGTTTAGTTAACTATAGGATGAACTGTTATTTCAAACCTACCCAGCATATTTAGAAAGTTATTTTAGTTTGAAAAATATTTGCTCTACCACTACCACATTTTATTCTCTGCTTACAAGGGCTATTTCTATTTGAATTTAACATCATTTGGCATGTGGCCAACACTGCTCTCTCCTTAACAGCTTCCTTCTATACATCTGTGCTTCCAGCACACAGAGGAGGCATCAGTACCATGTGGAAGAACACACTGATGCCATAAAACCCTTCCAAAAATGCTCAGAAGCAGGTGAGTACTGTGTGCACACTGTATGATTTCTAAATTTTCAGCAAATGAAAACCGTAACAGGCTCAATTTTTCCATGCTCTACTTCCAGCAAGGCTATCACAGAAGCTCTGGGTTCAAGTATTTAGATTTTAAACTCCGTAGAACAAGCATAAGTGGCTCAGTAGCTTTATATAATGGTACTTACTCCATCTCAAATCTGCCAGCAGTAGACACAACTGGTGCTGGTCTGAAAAAGCCAGCAGTAAAACCTAACCCATGCAGCAGAGCGCCCTGAGCCAGACCCAGCACACAAAAGGTACCATCACCTGCAGCTCAACAGCAGCTCTGATTTTCAGGGAGGACCCTGACCTTGTGAGCCACGGACACTTTGCTTCATCACTAACCCTGCACACGTGCAGCAAGACTCAGTGACTGTACAGCACTGGAGGCCATGGAATATCTTTAGCTTATTGAAGGAACAGAGAGACTCCCTGCAACTCTGAGTTCTAAACCAGCTTTCCACAACCAGAGCCAATTACGCTAAGCCTCGAATGAATCAACAGAGCACGAATTAAGCAGTGGCAAGGCACTGCATGCAGAGACCTGCAGTTAGAACTGGCAGAATAAAGCACAAAGATGCATTCATAATAAGTCATGTTCATGCCACAATTTGTCTGCTGCTTAGCACCAGAGGAAAGCACCCAAATGCTTTCAGACTGCAGCCTGAACTCTTTCTGCAGCTTACAAACCAGAAACACTTGTAGAGCTTCCTGTCCATTGACTTTAAATACACAACACAACCACACTACTACAAGTCGTCAGGGTCAACCATTTCACAGTTTACTTTCAACTTCAAAATCCATCTATATATTCTACAAATATTTTTCCAGAAACAGTGAATACCTAAAAAACTTCCCATGCCTTTTCCCTCTTGACAGAGGGATATCCAAAATGTCCATGATACCTTTCTATCTTCCTCCCATAATCGGAATGAAGTTCATTAACTTTCATAATTTATGGTATTTTAGTTTAGCTTAGAGAGGTTTGGAAAAACTAACATTTACATTAATACTTGGTTAAAAGACCCTCAAAAATTAATAAAGAAACTGAGAACAGTTATGTGTCTCTTACAGGCCTCAAACCCAACTCCAACTACACTTCAGCTTTCCAGAGCATAGTTAGTTCTGTTTTCAGGATACTCACTTCCAAACATGCTTGAAAATCTAAACTATATCCAGTTCTTTCTTATTACATATTCCACTAACTATAAAAACTAGAAAAGAGTGCACATTTTAGTTTCATTTTGCTACCTTCACATGGAAAACTCTGCATGAGCTGTCCCCAAATGTCAGCTCTGCCTCCATCCATAGTGAATGGAATCCCCAGTTGAGTGGTACACCAGTAAATAATTCAGAGGTATTTTTACTGCTCCTGATAAGCACATCAAAGTTAATATCATTGGCCAACATACTAAAGTCAACATATCTAGTTTATATAAACGCAAGAAGCAACTCTACCTGTATTTGAGGGTTGTGTTTTTAAGATAGTATCTCGTTCTATCACCCTGTGTAAGAAGTTAGAAACTAAAATATCTCCTAAAGTTCAGAAAGACTTCTGCATGTAAAATTACTATGAAAATCTGATATTGCACTCACTGTGAGTAAATGACAATCCAGTGTTGCTTTGATATTCTGGACAAATATCTACTTTTCCTCCCTGCTCTAAAAGCCTAAACTGTGCTTTCTTTAGCTTTGGGGTATGGGTTTTTTGTTGTGACATCTCCAGAGTGAATGCTTTTCATTCCAATAGATACTTCTAATGATATTTATGCAGGGTGCATATCATTCACTTACCCTTAAGCATTTGTTTTCTGTTGCACACCTTTACCACAGTTAGCACATGGCAAAGCTTACATTCCTTTAAGTTACTGTTTTATTGAAGAGGATTTTAATTTGAATGTGCCTTTCTTATGCTTATGTTTCTCTAAGATACAAGCAACAGCCAAACCCTGAGCAGTTCTTTTTCTCACTTGGGTCCCTGAACAACCGCCACAGGATCTCATGGCTCATAGTACTTGTAGCAAGTAAATCTAGAGGAAAGTAAGGGATAGAAATAGGTATTAAAAACCAAACAAACATTCAAAAAACCCCCAAACTAACAAAACACGAAGAATTTCATCACTGTTCACCCTGTTCTGACCAGATGTACAGAGAATGGTTCCACCACTTGTGCAGTGCCCAAGACATGATTGTCATAAAATCACCTAAACAAGGTCTTCATTTTGAAATATTTGTGTCCCCATCCTGTGATTACTTATGCTGAAAAAAAGAAGGTACTCCAAATTCTGTTCTTTCACAACTGTACTATCGTAGCTGAACACAGCTTCTGCTTGTCCAAAAAAAAAGAAGCATGGACAATTTTAACCCTTCCAAGTCATGTGGCATCCAGACAAGTCTGCCTGTTGCCACACCTCCCTGTCTGTTGCTAATTCCTCCTGGAGATGCTGTGCAGTGCTGTATGTCCAGATAACAGACTGAGACAAGGAACAAGAGGAAGTGACTGCTAGCAAGCTGCAGTATGCATCACCTGGAATACTGGTGAACATTTCTGGATTTCAGCAGTTACAGTCATAGCACCTAGGTACCAGAAGCCTGAGGTACAATTACATTGAGGGAAGATGCTTTTCTGCACCAATCACATACATTATTCTACTTACTGCATTCTTCAAGCAAAAACCAGCATTGTAAGAAAACCGCTTTGTTAATGTCACAGCTCAGACATCAAAGCACAGATTATAGAGAAGTACATTGTTCTTCCAGAGGTACATGACCTGCCAAGATGCCATTTTCAATAGCTTATTTAAAAGCAGGATTCAGTTGAGAAACTGAATTTCATGACACAGATGCACATATTTACTAATCAATCAGGAAAAAAAAACCAAGTAAAAAACCCACCCCCTGTGCTTGTCAATAGCTGGATGCAAATCAAAGAATCACTTTAGTCCTTTTTTTAATTGAATTTTAGTCCTCAATCAAAGCTCACGCTGTGCCACAGTCTGAGCAGGCTACTGAGTCATATCATTCAAAGAGAGCAGGACAAAAATATCACTGAATGCTGATCCCTCATTGAAAATGGGCCATTCCCTCATTCTACTTAGATATTTCAGTTCTGTAATTAAATTGTACCTGTAGAAATGTACCACTTCAATTACAAACCTCTATTACTCAAAATCATTTCCTGAGCACTAAGCCTGTAACATACCAAATCATCCAGAACAGTTCAGCAAAAACATAACGTCATATATCCACATGACTTTCAACTGATACAGTCAGCGAGCACTGACACTCTGCAGGGAAGGGAAATGTGGGAAATGGACCTTCTGAGAAGCACGCTCAACATTTCATGCTTATTCTCTAAATGCCAGGCAACTGAAGATGTTCACCCTGCAAGCTATTACTGCTAAAACCTGCCTGCTGCGATTCTGAAACTGGAGTCCATTTATTTCACTTTTATACAACTTCACTCCTTCTCTCAATGGTCTATTGCCAGAGAAATTCACACTGAAAGGAAGCAAAGCTCAACGTCTATGTTGCAAACATGAACTTCAAGTCATTCATTTATGCAATATACCAGCGTAAACATTCAAATGGATGTTACAGCAATGCTGCCTGATCTGACTGAACACATCCGCCCAGCCATTCATGTATTTCAGCTTCTCTTAAACTTCATTTTAGATAAAGCTGTGAAGAACTTTTAAAGGTAAAAGCACTAATTTCTGTGGCTTGTATGTGAAGCCGGATCCAGAAGGCAAACACTACTGCAAGAAGTCACGTTTGTCACACAGTTGTTTTAAATACCACAAAAAAATCTAAATGCAGTAAATAACACAATAAAAGCCCAGTACCAGCTAGCTGCACAAGTATTACTAACACGCTGTTTCAGGCTCCGTTCTATGGTTAAGGTGACTGAAAAGCTAAATGCATTTGATGCCCTCTTCGCTGCTTTTCTGTTCTAACCCAAAGACAAATCCGATGGATTCGCTGCCCCGCGGTTCGGGAGGGGCAGCTCTAACAGCTCCTGAGGACTGACGTCCCCGCTGGGCTCCGGCGGCCCGGGGAGAGCCCGGGAGCGCGGCTGAGGATGTGACCGCGGCGGCTCCCTGCAGGCGGGCAGCGCCGAGCGGCCGCTCTGCCCGCGGGGTGCCCGCCCGGCCCGGGGAGCGGGGGCAGCTCCCTGTGCCTCCCTGCGGCCGCGGCAGCGGCGGGCAGCGAGCGGGAAACGAGCGCCGGACCGAGGGCGCGGGGGCGGCGGGCAGCGGTGCCGGGGCAGGGCAGGGCAGGGCCAGCCCTCGGGGCTGGGGCATCACCGGCGGCACCGCGGAGTGCGGCAGGGAGCGCTCCCCGCCCGGCGCCGGGGCAGAGCCGGCCGGGCGCTGCCCCTCACCTGGTAGATGGCGGCCCAGCTGGCGGCCTGGTCGAGCCGCTGGAACTCCTTCTCGATCTCCATGGCGGGGGCCTGGCGCCCCGCGCCGCTCCGGCAGCTCCGGCTGCAGCTGCTGCCGAGGCCGCGGCGGCTCTGCCCGGCCCCCGCCCTCCCGCTCCCGCCGGAACTGCGCACCCGCCCCGGCGACGCGACGTCCGGGGCGGTGGGAGCGGGGGAGCGCCCGCCCCGCGGGCCGGGGAGCTGCGGGGGCCGCGCCGGGGGCAGCGCCCTCGCCCCGGGCCGCCGCCGTGCCCGCGGCCCCGCGGCTGCTGCGGACCGCGAGCGGGGCGGGCTCGGGGGCCGCCGCCATCCCAGCCCCCGCGCCCCCGCCCCAGCCCCGGGTACGGCGGCCCCGGCCCGGCGGAGGGGCCGCAGGGCGGGGGCGGCAGCGAGGACACGGCAGAGCGGAGCCATCCTGCCCCCGGACTGGCCTCTCCGGGCGGCTGAGCCGCGAGGAAGGGCTCGAGTCATGTGCTCAAGCTCTCCATCTGCGGCAGGAGGGCCAGCAATCTTGGCTTTCTCCTGCGGCCATTTGGTTGCGAGGGAAGGGCACTGAGGAAACCGGCGGAGTGGTGGCAGTGCCTGATCTGGTAGTGCAGAGTGCTTGGATGTGCTCGCTTAGCGATGGGCGAGACATTCTCTCTTGCTGCAGTCAGAAGATGGAGAGAGTTTTTCCTCTTACAAAGTCTGCAGAATGAAATGTACTTGTGTCAGTTGCCCCATTCCTTTTGATCTAAGGAAATCAACAAGCTCTGGATGGTATTTGATCATCTGTCCTCAGCGGCTGGATTCCTGCTCCGAAGTTGCCATTGCTATCCAGGTGCTTCAGTCCTGTCCCAGGAGGTAAACCCGTCAGTCTCCCTCACCTTTTTCATAAGGCCGTTCATTTCCAAATGGAGTTGTAGCCTACACATCTCAGAGACCCACCATCCTTATTCCTGGATTTGAAATCCAGATATTCCAACCATACAGACATAGATATCCCAAGTCACATATCCCAAACAAATTGATACTCAGCTGAAGATTTCAGAGTAACCTAGAAAATCAGTATATCTTACATTTCTTTGTAAATCTGTCCATCACAGTGGCAATATGTGTGACAACATTTTAAATGTGTCGGTCTGGTTCAATAAATTATTTTGCTAAATAACTCGAAGTTTTTGAGCGGGTAGACTGCATTATAAGTATTTTCTTACACCTGTCTGTGCCCATATAAAAGAAGTAAGAAGGAATTTGCAGCAGTGACATACATCGTGACTCTCATATTGCCGAAGCACAGCAAATTGATGTATGTGCTACGGAATTCCGGCTTTCTTTTTACATGCAATGATAGCCAGGGCTAGAAAACAGAGACCCTCACAATTTGCAGATACCAATTTATGCTAAATCATAGAATCACAGAATCATTTTGGTTGAAAAAGCCCTCCAAGACCATCAGGCTGTGCCCGGTGCCCGTCTTGTCCCCAGCCCAGAGCACTGAGTGCCACCTCCAGGCCTTCCTTGGACACCTCCAGGGATGGGCACTCCAAACCTCCCTCGGCAGCCCCTGCCAAGGCCTGAGCACCCTTTCCATGGGGAAATTCCTGCTGATGTCCACCCTGAGCCTCCCCTGGCCCAGCCTGAGGCCGTTCCCTCTCCTCCTGTCCCTGTTCCCTGGGAGCAGAGCCCGACCCCCCCCGGCTGCCCCCTCCTGTCAGGGAATTCCAGAGAGGGAAAAGATCCCTCTGGATCCTCCTTTTCTCCAGGCTGAGCCCCTTTCCCAGCTCCCTCAGCCACCCCTCAAACACTCCAGACCCTTCCCCGGCTTTGCGAATATGCTCCCGCATAAAAGCTTTGTCTCTTTGGCACCTTGTGCCCACAACCTTCAGACACCCAATCCTAGAGAGGAAATTGGGATATTCATAGGGTGGCCCGGTTTTCTGGACCCTTTGTTGCCTGATCAGCGAGGGAGCAGCAGCAGCTGTGAGGGGCCGGTTTTGCTTCAGTGTCTGCGTGGGGAGCGGTGCAGGAGCTGGGCAGCGTCCCACGGCAGAGGGGACAGCCTGGCACAGGATTCAGCTGGGTCAGACCTGCTGGGGGGGACGTGAGTGGAGATGAGAGCGAGGACAAGGAGATGCAGCATCAGAGATCGGACTGGGGCTCCCTGCCAGGCCAGGGGTCAGCAGGTCAGGGAGCCACATCGCACCCGCGGTACCTCGAGTGTGTGAGGGCTGAGGGGGTCCCTCAGGTGTGCCAGGGCTGGGGTCCCTCAGGTGTGTGAGGGCTGAGGGTTCCTCAGGTGTGTGAGGGTTGGGGGTCCCTCAGGTGTGTGAAAGTTGGGGGTCCCTCAGGTGTGTGAAGGTTGGGGGTCCCTCAGGTGTGCCAGGGCTGGGGTCCCTCAGGTGTGCAAGGGCTGAGGGTCCCCCAGGTGTGTGAGGGTTGGGGGCCCCCAGGCTTGCCAGGGCTGGGGTCCCCCAAGTGTGTGAGGGCTGGGGTCCCCAGGTGTGCCAGGGCCGCGGTCCCCCAGGTGTGTGAGGGTTGGGGGTCCCCCAGGTGTCTGAGGGCCGGGGTCCCTCAGGTGTGTGAGGGCTGGGGGTCCCCCAGGTGTGTGAGGGCCGGGGTCCCCCAGGTGTGTGAGGGCTGGGGTCCCCAGGCTTGCCAGGGCTGGGGTCCCCAGGTGTGCCAGGGCTGGGGTCCCCCTCCCCGCACCGCGGCCGCTCCGCTGTCCCCAGAGGAGCCCCGGCGGACAGGCCCCGACAGAAGATCCCGTGCAGCAGCAGGCAGTGCCCGCAGCGGTAGCAGGAGCCGCTTGGTGTCACTCCTCCATCGTGAGTGCAGCGTGAAGCGAAGGCAGCGCTGAAATTAAACCCTGCCCGCGGTCCGCGCCTCCTTCGGCAGCGGTGCCGGAGGCGGGTGCGGAAGGGCAGAGCTCTTCGTGCGATGAGACAAGTTTTTACACTATTTCTGTCCATTCCCCATTGTGAAGATGTACTTTTCCACTGGCAGGATATTTCAGTCTAAAATGCTTCTGCAGGGAAAATTTGCCCTGCCATAGTTTGGCTTGTTTTGTAAGACTTTTTTCAGTGGCTTCTGAACTATTTCCTTCTTAGTAGGAAGCAGTACAAATTTAAAAAAAAAAAATCTTACAATACAATTTAGTGATGATTGGGATAGAATAGGAAAGGTAATAGGAATGTCTGTATTGGAATTGTTACAGGAAGGTCTATTTTCATGACGTTTCCAGTCCTGGCTTGCAATGGAAAAAGGGCAAATTAATCTCTGGATTTATAACTTCAGCTGAAGCCGGAGGGGGAAATACATGTTTACCCCAGTGCTGAATTCGACTCAACTGGCTCCATGCTTTTGGATGCCTGTCCCAGTAGAGTTGAAGGTCTGAAATATATTCCAGCCAAGAATATGGGCTGAAAAGGGCCTCTTGGATCAGACATCTGTGCCCTACAAACGTGTTCAACCCTTTAGTAGATACTTAGTCCTCAAATTGTGCCTCCACACAAATGCAGAGCAGCAAAAAATTTCCTAACAGCCTTTATGAAATTTATGATCTACCTTACAAAATACTAAAAGTTGCAAAATCTGCGAAGCATTGCAGGAAAAAAAAACACAGACGAGATTAAAAGTATTACTGGTGACTTAGATCCTTATAATAATGGAGGATTAGGTAAATGAAGATATTCTGTGGTCTCAGGACACAACCCTTCTTGCACTTTGCACAGAGGAAGGCAGTCCCTTCCCAAAATAACTCCAACCTGTGCAACTTAAGGCACATTGCTTTTTCATCCCAGTATGGTCTGATTCAGAGGTTTTAGTTTTCAAATTGTCCATTAGAACCTGGCACTTGAAATGACAATGAGAATCCAAGGGAAAGGGTTGGATCATGTTACTTATTTCTATTTCATAAAAAAGGCAGGTGCTTGTCCAAACTCAATCCTACATTTCATATCCTCTCTTCATCTTCCATAATTCAAAGCAACTTGATGGAGAAAGTTGCAAATACACAAATACACAAACTACACTCTGTGGAGTGGCAGGATGTGGCTCCTCAGGACTCACTGCTCTGTCAGCTGTCAGGCTTGTCCTTTTGGGAAACAGAAGTCCTGGGATGGGATGGGATGGGATGGGATGGGATGGGATGGGATGGGATGGGATGACCTGAATGCTGTGAACAAGACTAGGATACCAAAAACTCTGCTTACTGCCTCTGTTAAAGGAAAATAACTTGTGTGTGTGTGTGTTCTTGGGCAACTTCTGCTGGTTCGGATCCTTTAGAGCCCCCATGGGTTTGTGGGGTGTGTTTCATATCCTGCTGTGGCAGGAGCAGGTAGAGGCAGAAATCTTTAATCAAAGCTGTTAATGACTATCTCACCGTTGGATGGCACTCCAGTCCTTACTGCTCGTGGTACTCACAGCCCGGATTTTACTCATGCATAGCATTTTTAAGTCAAGTAGCAACTAATAGGAAGACTCTTTTTTTATGGCTAATGTGATAATAAAGTAAAATTACACTTGCAGAGCTGGCTTTTGTTTCACAGCATTAGATTTTAGGAGGTCTGTGTTGAAATCGTGTCAGATTGCTTACTTCTCTAAAGATTTCCAGATGCAGTTGGTTCTGTCACAAGGGACTCAGGTGGGATGTACTCTCTAGTGTCAGAAGAGACTGCATGTGTTCATGATTGTAAGGTGTTTTATCCCCAGGCTTTCACTCACTGTTTTATGCTTTATGCAGTGTTTTAGATTAATGAGACAATGTTTTCAGCAACCCTTTCCTTAAACAATCCTTTTTCCTTGCAGCAGATACAGCATACCTGAGGCTGGAATCACCTTCACCTCTGCTTCCCAGGGCTGCAGAATGGTGAGTGCTCCAGCCTGCACATCTGTAGTCTGGCAAGCATAAATATTTTTCCCCTCACGTTGAAGATACAAATGTTCAAGGGAATGTCTGCATTTCATTCAAAGTTGTGACTGATGGTTTTACAAATGCAAGGAGGCATAAGCTCAAATGTGAGTTATTGATCCGGCATTAGTTTCCTACTGAGACAGTTGTGTCCTTGGTGTCACTATGAGCACAGCGTGGCAGTCAGGGCAGGCAAGCCAGATGCAAATTTACCTGGGATTCCTGCAGGTGTTTGCAGTCTGTCCTGAGTTCCTTGCTGCCAGCAGCCTTAGCTTGGAGCTAAGTGAGTTCTGTATATGAACTGCTGGCTACACTTGAGGCTGGGTATCCGAGGCAAAGTGTGTGGCAGCAATATCGACCGAGCCTCACCTCCTCTGCCACCTGCTGCTGGTTTCTGTGGTATCCCACCCCTGCAGTTGTGCCAGCCCAAGTGTTTATGCAGCTGCACTTGGAAATGGAGTTGGGAACACAGCTAATTTGAAAAAAAACCAACAAAACCCCCAAAAACCCCACCACCACCACCAAAAAACCACACCCCACAAAAAAAGAGTTTTCTTCTGGATTAGTTTTAAGCAATATTAGGTCTCCAGTATAGTGAACCACATGGCACATAAACAATTTTTCTAGAACAACAGAACACATTGATACCGGGGCAGGAAGAGAACAGAAGATGAATATCTGTACCATAAACCAGTATTACCATTCAAGACTCCATCCTGAGACACCCCAGCTAAATCTACAATTTCAGTGATCCACAGTAAACTTTGTTCTAAAATATTATTATTTATAGTAGTAATAGTAGCAGTAGTAGTAGTAGTAATAATAATAATAATAACAACTATTATTATTATTATTATTATTATTATTATATCATTACTATATTTGTGACAAAATTCATGCCAGCCATAAGTAAGACTGTAGTGACAACAAATGCCTTTTGTGGAAAGAACAGCCTGAATTCCTTTTTATTTAGGAGGAGAACAAAAGCCTTCTCGTTTCAGGTAAGCCTTTAAGTGGAAAAAATAGTGATAGGAAAATAAAAGCTTATCCATTCTAACCAGTATTTCCTTGAGACAAGTGTGACTATTTTCATATTGTCCTCTAAGGAGCAGTTGTTTCTGGAGGCACATTTTAGTACTTTTACAGTGTGAGAGTTTTATCACTCTTTATTTGTTTTCCATAAAGGAAGAGAAGCTCAGATCAACTCCTGTTTGCTCAGTCCGAGGGGCTCAATAAAACTGCTTGGGAAGCTACCACCACATTTGGGATGACTGGAGGGAGATTTACACATTGTATTTCCCCGGCACTGTATATAAACAAGTATATTTCAGCTGAAACATTTTTTCCAAGTGAGATACAGTAAAAATTTCAAATCTGGCCCAGTTTGAAACGTAAATGAGACAGAAAAATCCTTCTGCAGGGCAAAGAAACCTCAGTGCATGGCTGGCCTTGGTGACCACCTGCCAGGAGAAGAGGGACCTATGAAACTTTCTTCTCATGTATTATCTGAATCTTATCTGCTCAAACACTTCAGAGTCCAGGAAAAGCAGCCAAAGTCAATTTTTGCTTAGAGTGTTTAAAATGAAAAATAAACAGAAGGGAGAAGTTGTGTGTGTGCAGGAGGAGGCGTTGGGGTGGAGAATGGATGGGGTGGTGGGATTGGGGAGGGAATGGTTTAACCTACATTGGCTCTTCTGAAATCCTCTTGGAAGTATCCCTTGTTTTCTCAAATGACAGTAAAATTGCACAATGATAATTGTGGTGGTGGAGAGCTGCTGGTGCTCTCTCTGACCTGCCAGGTAGGTGAAACAATTGTCAGTATAAATTAAAGAACAGCTGTGTCATTATTCAGTGCCAGTTATCTGATTCTACAAAGCCTGGAAAATGTCTTCTGAAATGTGTAAAACAGAAACAGCCCTTTCAGGTCTTTGTTAGTATTTTAAAATACTAAAAAAAACCTACTAAAAAACCCCTTAACCAAACCCCTTCACAGTGTGCATTGTTATGCTGGTGCAGACACAACAAAATTCTTGGAATTTCAGGAACATTTTGTGAACTTTCCCCCTGTCTTGTCATCTGAGAAGGGCTACCTTGATGTTGCTGTCATCTAGATCTGTCTGATGATTAAGTTATCTGCTCTGTGCCTCCACCCTCTCACCTGATCGGGTGTTCTCAGCCCAGACATCGAGCGACCTTAACGCCGAATGGAAATGGAAATGGCTGTATTTCACGTGTAATTTCTCTTTCAGCCTATTAACACCTTGTTTATTGATTGTAAGGGCTTGCATTCTTTAGTGACCCGTCAGCACTGGCTTTCAGAGCTGCTCTGTTCCAAAGGAAGCTCCAAGAATGATTGTGCCTGCTTAGTGTCTTTAAAAATCAGTTACTTTCTCTGTCTGTGGCATCAGGCATACCACATACGAATCCTCTGAGCGCTCTTGATAAAGAATTAAATCACAATCTTTTCTTTATAAAGAAAGCCCTTCCAGCAGGAATGAATCTCTCTTTCATAGCTGATAAAATAGGAGAGAATTTAACCAAACCAATTTATTCTGGTTCCTATGAAAAAAACTGTCTGTGAAAACATGGAACACTTACAAAATAGCAACATTTTGCTCCTATCTGCATGTAGATCAATATGAATGGGTCACAGTGACCTCTCACGGAGCAGGTCTGCATGGCAACCAAAACTAATATGTATTTTAGGGACTAAGGTCCTTAAAAAAACAGAAACCACCTTTATCCACAGATTATCTGTTCCCAACAGGATGATTTCTATACATTTTACAATTGGTTTCAGGGTCATTTTAGCTTTTTTTTGTTGGCTTTTTTTTCCTGCAAGGAACTTTTTAGATGGAACAAGGGACTTCATTTCTGCTACAGCAAAGCATTTTCAATGCTTTCAATTAGAACATATTGTTTTATGAGGTGAAAAATCTCTCCTGCCAGAGCATAGTTTGAAGTGCAGGAAAAGGCGGTGTCTTCACAGCAAATTGCAGTTTTTCAGTGAAGAAGCATCTCTGAAATTCATTCCATCATGCAGCACTTCAGTGAATCACAAAAGTCTGGGGTTCAAGGTTTGGTTTCCTTATCTGAAATAGAAATATATAGCTGAGCTTGGAAGAACAGGGATTGAGCACTGGTTGGGAATGTTTTAGCAAAGCATTCTTTGTCTAAAAATGCTGTTTTGTTAGAAGAGAAAACACTTGTGGATGTGTAGTTTTTACAAAAAACATCTGAGCCTCAGAGGGAATTTTTAGCCGAATGAAGAGAATTTGAGGGACTCTCCCATTCTGGAAAATGGAGAGGTCCCGTGGTCAGTGCTGGCAGTCCCAGCTTTGCCCTGTGCCTCCTGTGTCTCGGAGAAGTGTCTTAGAGAATTGGCTGTTTGAGATTTCTGTGCGTGTTACAAGGGTTATGTGTTCGTGTCCTCCTCTTGGAAAAGATTTTGAAGATCTTTAGTTTGTTCCAGTTTGGAACGCAGCCAGATTTTGATACTTCAGGATTTTTCTCAGGTATTTATTCCTGACCAGCCTCAAGTGGTTTAAACAGTGGTTGCATACAATGGCTTTGTGCAGTCTTACCGTGCAACTTGGTTTCACTCTTCCTCTTTGGGCTGTGCTTACCCTGCTTGCCCTGCATGTGTTGCCCAGATGAGCAATGCCACGGGATGCGTGATCCACCTCATGGCCTGGAATTCTGGCGCTGTGTCCTTGCTTGGAATAGGTGGGGCTATGTACACCCAAAACCGAAATTGTGTCTTTGGACAATAAGACAGTTGGGGCTTGTTTGTGTTTGGGTTTGCACATTCTGCACATAAGCCATCGATCCCAAGTAAATAATGAACAAGAGGAAATCCATTAAATAAGTTATTCAAAGTATCATAGAACTTGTCAAATTAATGATTTCACAAGCAGCATCCAACCAATTGTTTTTGCAATACAGCAGTTTTTTAGGGATTAGAGAAAATCCAAACTGTTGGCAGGCAAAATCCAGCTGAGGTGAGATCAAAATTTTGCATTAGAGCTTAGAAGTGTGGGAAATGTTGAATTGAATAATTGTCAAATTTTTTTTATATATTTTTTTTTCTCTTGTGAAGCAGCTTTTATCAATGCGAAGCCAGGCATGGGAGAAGGGTGGATGTATCAGCCTGAGGGCAGTTGCTGTTGACCAAAGAGTGGTAAATGCTCAGTAATGAAGCTTTGGTCAAAGAGAAGTGGCTCAGTGAGATGTGAAGCTAGCAGAGTATCCATTACAAGTTAAGAGATAAATCTGTGGCTACTTTGAAAATATTCTTTATTGCTCAAACTAAGAGCAGTCAATAAGAACAACTTACAAAGAGGATGGAAAAAATAATGTTGCAATTATGGTTTAAATGTTATGAGATTAGAAAACTAAAATGACTTCTAATTTAGTCATTATGAAATAATGTCAAATTGATAGAAAACATTTTCTCCATGTCAGGGTTTTGACTCAAACTGACTTTCTGAAGCCAGGATAATTTTCAGGGATAATGTGACTTGACAAAAATTCACTTTCATTAATCCATGTATGGATGTGGGTAGGTGCAGCCTGTAGCTCACCATAGACGCTGTCCCATGGTATTTCAGCAGTGCTTGGTTTTATCAGTTGTCATTATTAAATATGCCTATATTGGTCCTGCTGATTAGCAGGTTACTTGGATAATGAGATAACTAAGATATGAGAGATTTATTAGACACTGGCACCCCAGTTAAAACTCCCCATGGAACAGATATGTGGGCTTGGGACAGGGCATTTTTTCCATGCAGTGTGGGTATGCTATTGTCCAGATTTGTCTCATTTCAGCTTAAGTAGTTCCAGATTTCAATGAAACACAACATTTGTGAACTTTTTCCACTTCACATGTCCCTGATGGCTGGGTATATTCAGCTGAAAAGGGATTTGGACACTGCACTTACTAATCCTGTGAGTCTGGTGGTCATGACCTGGGCCAAAAGGAATTGGTGAAATTGGCTTCTGGAATGTACATGAGATATTCATGATTCTAGTTTAGCCTCAAACTGTGGAAGGAAGTGCATAGCTCATTTCCCAAGATGTCCTTCCTGCTTGAAGTGAGCAGGAACAGAGTCCTTGAAGAGGCACTGAAATTCAGAGAGCTGTCTGGTGGCATTTGCTGAGCAGCTCAAATTCCAGTCTAACTGAAATTTGGCATTTTCTGTGAAGAGCCCAAGAACTCCAACAATGAGGAAGGTGATGGACATCTTCAGAAGATTTTCTTGAGGATTACATTTTAAATAACTGGCATATACATTTGTTTCCAAAATTAATTCCATGGTAGACTACCGTAAGATTCATAGACAGGAAATTTCTCCTATGAACTTCTTCAAGTCAGTGGCTGGAATGCTACAGCTGTGGGTATCAGTGGTGGAACTCTTTCGAAAGAATCTTGGAGTTAAGACCTTGGTGCTGTTAAAATTCTGATGCAGGGCCCAGTTCCTCTTTACCAGCTCAGCAGTCTTTGTGACTGCTCAGCTCATTATCCATTCTGTGCAGTTCTGTGGAAGATCCTGAAAGCTCTCAGCAGACCCTCACAATCCCGGAGTGCCATGCATGGAAACCCTTACAGTTTGGTGGTTGTCAATCTGGCATTCTAAATTCGTATCAGCAGCACCCATTGCAGTTGTTGTTATTCAAATATTTCCTAGTCTTTTTTATATTTGTTTATCATTATTTTATTTCTGTGCTTGGTAGTTAGTTTGGAAGCTTGTTGGTCTTTGTTTTTTAACCAGCACCTTAATTATGGTTATGAAGAGACTAACAAGATTGTTTTTCTGTCCTTAAACCCCCTTCTGGGTTTTGTGTACTAACACTGCAAAGTCTCTACTTAAAGACCTGTTTAGTATTTAACTCAAATAAATGGAACAGTTTTTTTTTTTTTAAATACAAAACTATCTATTGCAGACCAAAGAAAATCTTTCGATTATTGTGCTTCAAATAATTTGAAGTAAAGAAGCAAGAAAGAACAGACCTTTTGTAATACTTCAGCAAATGCTGCAAAGAGTAGAATGGAAAGTATTAAGTATTTTAGGACATCTGTTTGCTGTGTGCTGTCTGTGTTAATAAGATTGGTACTTTGGAGTAGTAACCTAAGAAGGTGCTGTGCAGAAAAGCAAAAGCAAAATATTGGACCTGATGTAGTTCATTTAATTTTCTCCTGATTTGCCCTCAGCCTCGTTCTCTTAACTCCCTCTTCCCAGCCACCGTGATAAGTTTCTACTTGTTGCTGTTTTTTTCCATAGTAAAACTTTTGTCCCAGTGCCAGCACATTATGTTCCTGGTTAGAGCCATGACGTCAAATGGCATCTGGCTCCAGGCCAAGGAATGCTGCTGGGAAGGAGTGAATGAATGAATGGATTTTTCAACTCACATTGTAGTTGCCTCTTTTGGGGCCAGGAATCCTCATGTAATGTTCAGTCAGCTGGCTAATGTACATTTATCAGTGTTCCTTAATAGAACTGCAAGGAACTTCAGTGAGGATTCACAATACATACAGCAGTTCAGGAAAAATGTTGTGATAAACTTCAACTTCAGAACTGGTTATACTCAGGAGAAGCATGAAGGAAGAAAGATGTGATTCAGCACAAAGTGGCTGCTAAATTCTAAATATAGTAAGTGGAAGAACCCTGAGCCTGGAGCAGTTACTATCTAGTGCTCAGAAACTGAAACAGACCACGCATTCCAAATTGTAAACATTCCTGCGAGCTCATGTAGTATGCATTTCTTTTTAAAATAATATCCTTATCTCTGCATGACAATACACTTCTGTTATCTGTACATTTGCAAAACTGAGGGATCAGAGTGATCAAAATTCAAATCAGAATTCATCAGCATTGTCTGCATGAAGTTTTAGTTATTGCAGTCAGTTTCCATGTCCTCTCTAGTGCCCAGCCTTGCATGGAAGAAATAATCTTTCTATGACAATGCTGTACCTGCTGGCGTTCAGTTTCATTATCTGGAGTTCTTCAACAGCTGCTTGCACAGAAAGAGTAAATGGAATGTTTAGAGCATCCTCAGAAGTTAGCCACTGCGTAGGTTTGGCAGGAGAACAGAGCACGCTCTGCCACATATGGAAGCTACACGGATGGATGATGTGGCATAACATGCCAGCTGGGCCCTTCTGATGTGCAAAACCAGGAACTGATGAATTTAGAGTTGTCTAGTAGTAGTCAGAGTTCTTCATGACACACAGTAAAGAACAGGATTGAACAAATGTGTGCACTCAGAGTATTATAATAAAGGTTTTACTGTTTCATAACTAAAAGACACTGTAATCCAGACTGAAAAAGAATTCACATTTTAAATTAATTTTACTAATTGCTGCTACTCTTCCATGAGTATAAAGGTGTCCTTCTAAATCTTCTGCTTGGTAGGAAGCAGTAAAACAATTTTAACTAGTTTGGCATCCAAGAGATGCACAATACACTGTTGTAGAAAAATACCTGTATTTTTGGACGTATTTACATGTTTCTTTGAAAGGATTCATGCATCTCAGAGACAGTGTGACTTCCTGAGTATTGTGTAAAGTGACAAATATGTTTTTCATGCCAGATAAATCCAGAGATATGTAAAACTCATTGTTCCACGTAAGTGACTGAATTCTCTAATCAAGGCATAATGCACATTTACGTGTGTGCTTGCCTCCCTCACCTGGGCCCTGCTCTTGAAAGCAGGGATTATTCACAACAGAGTTAAGGGCAGGCATAAGCATCTGCAGCTATGAGCTGGAAAAGTCTGGGTTTAAACATGAGCCTCTAAAAACCACGGTGGTGCTCTGCAGTATTCACCTAATTAGTCAGGACAATGGAGGAAAAGGCTGTTTTGTGATGCTTTTTTTTCTAATTTGGATGATAAAAGGATAATAATGAAGAGAACAATAGTCCCTCAAGCAAGGAGTGATACCATTTGCTTCTGCGTCTTGTTCTGCAAATTATTAAGTAGGACTGCCATGAATGCTTTTACTTTCTTGGCCCAGCACGATTCTCTGATGTGAGTCTAGCATGTACCTTTGCCATCAGAGCTCCCCTGCAGCTCTCGTGGGTGTGAGTGTGTGTACTAAGAGTGCTGCACCCTCAACAGCTGAGGCCAGGAGCCCTTTCAGAGGTGAAGGATCTCTTCACATGCAGTGTGGTGCAGTCTGAGACAATTCTCTTCCGTGCAGTAGCCTCTGGCTTTAATGCTCCAGGCCTCCTCTCCTTAGAGATTGCAACAGCTCTTTTTTCCCCACAGAAGTAAAGGGCACAGTAGTGGGTGTGGGAATTTTGTAATGCGTGGACCTCGAAACTTCATATTTTATTTGGGTTAGCTCCCCAAAATTTCCATGCTGCTGGCCCAACCAATTCAAACTGTTTTGATCAGCAGAATTAAGAATAATATAGTAGGGCTGGACTATATGGTGGCACTTTTGAATCCAGTGTCACAACACATGACTACAAAGAGGTAAATAATGACAATTAACTGGACTTTCTTGAACCTTCCCAGAAATATTCTGGTTTATTCATAGCAAAGGTTCAGAACTGCTCATGTTTTAATTGAACCACTTCACTCATCCCTAAATGAAAACAGTTGCAAACAGTGTCCAACGTACATAGCCCCAGGCACTGTAAAACAATCAGATGAAAAGACTTTTCTTTGTCTTATTTATTTACTTGAAGCTAAAGAAAATGCCAAAATTCTGCCCTTGAATAAATCACCACTTTTTACATGCTTTACCCCAGGCACAAGTTCCAGTTTTTTCCTAACTTATGAGTTGTTTTTGTTTGTATTTGTGTTTGTATATTTTTTATATCTTAGTTGTTTACTTTTCCTGCTTCTTAAAATTGTGTCTTCTCTTTAAAAGCGGGGGAGAAAGAAAGAAATTGAGGTGAAACCACAACATGTTTTCATTTTCATGTAACAAACAGATCCTTTTTCACAAGCTTCTTGAGGCACTAAATACCAAATATGGCTTGAGACAATAAATTATAATATTCTTCAGAGAATGCAGAGCTGGGAAAAGAAGAAATGCAAGTGTTTGCAACATGTTTTAAGAGAGATAGCTGATTAAGATTTCATTAACTCTACATTGTCTCATCATTTTGTCTTGGTAAAAGATACTCATGGTATTATTTATCCTTTGGCTGCTTGCTTTCGGTGGGACAGAGTCCTTACAAGTGTCCGTATGTACCATTATTTCTGTTTTTCAAATGCCTCTCTTATAAACGTAGCAAAATCCCCGTGAAGTTGAGGCTGTCGTGTTCAGAATGAGTGTCTGATGTCGGTCTGCACTGGTGGCTGCTCCGTGAATGCTCTGTGGTTTGGCTCTAAGGAAGCTGAATCCTGAGTAGTGCAACAGGTCAGGTAATCAGCGCTAGAGAAGACTCCTGCAGGGGCAGGTACAAAACTTCACTTGCCACTCGCTTCGCAGAGGGCTGAATTACCTAAAACAGCATTGTCCGGGAGCGTTCCCTTTCTTGTGTCACTGCAGTGTGAAGAGGAGCAATCAGTTTGTACGATTCCAAGGGAAGGAGCTGCAGAAATGAAATGCTGTGAGGGGGCCTCAGCGTGAGGAGACAGAGTTTGGTTTGTTCTGATTGGTAAATTACTCTCTGTGTGCCATTTGTCAGAATCTTGTCTTTAGACACCTTCATGTCAGGATTGGATGTAATTTCCTGGAGTTTCCATGGGGCATGGAATTGTCCAGCAGTACAGCCAAAGAAGCTTGATCCCAGTGTGCCCATGTCCTGCAGGGAGCCAGTCAGAGCCCGGGCAGACCCACCAGAAGCAATTTAGTTTCTCCAGCCTGGATTCTGACACTGCATCCTGGTTTCACCTCTTCTCACCCAAAGTAGAATTCTTTCCTTCCTTGATCATTCAGTGTAACATTCATTTCTTATCACCACATGAACCTCACATACCTATGTGCTGAAACCAGCTGTGCAAAAATTAGCTGGGCAGGTCCTGCAAAAGGCCAAAGCATTTAACGTGTCGTGCTTTAACAGCCTCTACTGAAAATGTAAATGTCATTGATAATGAGATGATAAATAAGATAAGGAACAATTCCTGTCTTATACCTCCTCCTGCTGCTCTAGAACTCAAAAGCAAACTCTGCATATTGAGGTTTGTCCTGAGAAAAATGAACACTGAAAGATAAATTCTTGTTTATTAGATGAATTGGCTTTATCAAGGACTACACTGATTATTTTCATTATGAATGGAAAAAAAACAGTCTTCTGGCTTTGGAGCTCTGAAGTGGTTAAAAATGTGAACTGATTTTATATATACATGAGACCTTTATAGATTAAACCACATGCCTGAAACGTGTTACAACTTCCCAACCCCTTCTGATGGCAGATGCTGCTTCAGAATGAAAAGCTGAACTCTGTGTTAAACCAGAAACAGCACCAAAGGTATCTAACCAGAGCATTCCTGTGATTCTGATGGGATAACTACACAGTTCTCTGGAATATGTTCTTGGAGAAGCTGAGGAGAGGAGTGGGTGTCAGGATTATTGCCAGGCCAGTCGTTCCTCTCAGGTGCTGATTAATGGGACCTGGAGTTTTTGAGGAAATGTACAAACTCATTCATCCTTATCAGCAAATGTGTCCCAAACAAGCACTACTGTCAGCTGCCAGCTCTGGTGAGTGCTGCACATGCTGTACTCTGGGAGCTCAGTCACGATGGGATGATTGTTTACTTTGCTTTTCTATCTTAGGAGTTATACAGGTGTGTCCCGTGTGGGAAGATAACAGAGGGCGGGGGCCGAGAGGGAGGGAATGTTTAAGAAGTAGGATGATAATGAGCAGAGTGCTGTGTTGGAAGATTTGACTGAGCCCCAAGTGGTTTTAAAAAACATGGCAAGGGTTTGCAGTGCAGAGAAGAGCAGCTGGGTGCTTTGAGGTTTGCTGCAAAGTGAACTCGCAGTGTTCAGATACCAACATATATCATGATGGTAATTGTGGAATATTGTAGTAATGGGGGGTTTTGCCTATGCAAAATGCAAGTAATAGGACTTGCAACATAGCTAGCCTTGAGAGAGGGAAAAATGCATCTGCATCTCAGAACAGATGGGAGATGTCAGAGCTGTGACCACGTGGTTTTAGACTATCCAGGTTTTACAGAAATCAGGCTGCACGCCCACTGCCCACCTGATTTGGGGTTGACATATTGACACGTGAATGTTTCCTTCTATTGACACACGAACATTTGGGGTTTTCTTCAAGATGTCAGTGTAGCGTTTATCTAAGAGACTGATAGAGATACTGGTTGGAGGGGGCCTTTATTGAAAACTTGTTCAAATTTTGCGTGAAACAGGGCGAGCTGGGTCACTGCACTGTGTAAGTCAGAGTTAGGAGTCGCTGTACAGCTGGAAATCGGAGCTGTTTGACAGTGCTGGGTGGGAGCAGAGCTTTAATTTGCATGAATAGCAAACTCATTCTGACTGATAAAATTCCCTGGGGGTAAAGCACCATTTCTATGTTGCTTTTTGTCATGGGGGAAGTATAAGCAGTGCTTCTGTCACTTGAGACAGAGCTGTCAGTTGAGACAAAGATTTCTGCTCTGAACTATATACATTCAAAACTCCTTAGTTTACAAGCAGTTACAGATTGTGAGGACTTATTTTCCCGTCACTTCTGCTGCATTTCTACGTGTATTGCTTCACTGCTGCTTTGAAGCCACCCTCATTTACACCACTATAAATGAGAGGAGAAATGGGCCGCATTGATAGCTTGGAAAATTTATCATGAAATATTAAGATTGTCTACAGGGATGCTCAGTTTCTGCAGGCAGAAATGATGCTACAATAAATATAAAAGAAGATTAAAAAAATAGATCTAAAAACCTGCATTTATGCAAAATGAAAGTCTAGTTCTGGACTAAGTTCAAGTAAACTCCCTTGACTCTCTACCCATGGCGTGGAGTACATCAGGTATTCCAGTGTGGAGGGGAGCAGGCCATGATCCAGCTGAGCACACCCCAAATGGTGACACTTCCATTTCCACTATATATCATGGATATTTGCATTTAAGAGATCATTTTTGCTGGTATGGATGAAACACGAATGCAAACACTATTGTATGATCCTAGGATGGAGGGTTTTGCCAGTTCATAAATGCATGCAATGGAAACAATGCTTCTGAATAAAATCAGAGTGCTAAATGAACTGTTCAGTCATCTCAGTGTTTCCATTTGGAATGCTGAATAAAGAGTCCTATTTCTAATCCAAGACAGTTTTTATTAGCTCTCAGTGCATTTAGCACAAGCACGGACCAGTTCTGGAATCAGCCAGGGTACAATTTGAATAAGAGAGAAGTTATTTTCTGCATAAACACTAGATTTATTAAGGCCAATTTTATTCTCTCATGAAAGACTAGTTGCAACTAGTTTGAGGAAGCCATCAGAACAGTTTATACATTCTCGGGATCTTTGAGAAATGAAGGTGGATTGGCAGCACTGCACAAACAGTGCTGCTTCCAGAGCTGGTACATCTTCCACAGAATGCCAGGGAACCCTGGTGCAGCAGTTCCCTGCTCTGGAACATCCTCCTGCAGAACTGATCTAAAACTGGGATCATGCCGTGTGCAAGGTCCGGCTTGATAGTTCAGGCTAAAGGTGGACAAGTTCCCAGCTTTCTAAAATGAAGATTGCTTTTACTTTATTGTCAGTCTCATCCCTCCAAGGACACTCCTGACACTCGAAGGGTGACTGCCGGGTGCTCTGCACCGATGGTTTTGTTAATTACCCCACTAATTGACTTGTTTCTGTTACACCACGTGACTCACCATACGGACACAGTGAGAGACAGAAGCGGGTGATGTATCCAACCCCACTCGTCTTCATGCTCCTCAATAAAAAATCATTTTCCTGTTGATCCCTCTCTGGGGCCCCGTTTAATGTTTCACACAGTACAGGAAAACTGCAACAGCTCTTACTGCAGAGCCAACATCCACTGCTACCTTGTGCTTACGACACAGCTTTGGGAGGGTAAACTTTGCTTTCTCCAGGAGCTGCAGCAGCTTCCTGCACTTGGCTGTCTTCGTTGGTTTTATGTTTCTTAAAGTCACATTGAATTGTACACAATTTTCTGCTGTTCTGAGAGAAAAAAAAATTGAAGACATTATTTATATATTTAATTATTTAGATATTTTTTTCCTGACTTTTTATTTGCTGAACCAAAACTATGAAATATTTGCCAAAACTATGAAATATTTGCATATATTTTTCCCAACACTTGTGAATTAATTTGGTTTGGTCATTAAATGTCTCTCAGTTGGCTGGTTTATGCTAGTTCAGTAAGGGTTCCTGAGAAGATTTTCTATGGAAATTTATTAGTCTGGGTGCATTTGGAAATTGAATTTGAAGTTTATTCTCTCAGGATTGAGAGAGTTTGTGTTTACCTTTGTACAGGTAATCCCACTGACTGCCTCTTTTTCTGGTTTATCAGATGTACTTAATTCTGGCCAGCTGCTGGATTTTGGAACAAGAATTCATTTTTATTAAGTTTTAAGTACCTAATCAGTTAAGAAATCTTTGGATGTGTAGGTACATCTGTATGCCTCTGTACATAGTCACCAGTGGGGCTGACATAAAGGGAAAAGGCAGGAGAAATTACTGTGCTGTAAATCTACCATCAGCTAAATTTGAGTCTTTTTGAACTGTTAAGCTGAACTGGTGCCAGAGTGAATTGTTGTGTTGCTGGAACTGAGTAAATGCATATTGCAAAGTAAATGGAAATGTGTGAGGAATGCTGCCCGTTCGTAAGTGCATTAATTTAACACAACTGTAGGCTGTACTCGATGTCATGATTGAATGCAAAGAAAAACAAAATTGTGCCTGATGAAAACATCTGGGTTCAAATCTTGATGCCAGTAAATTCTTCCCCCACTGGTAAAAAAGATTGTAAAATCACATTCTTTTTGGGTTATGTGATTCCTAGGAATTTTCTACAGAGTGCTCCAGCTCTTCTCCCAAACCCGTAGCTCAGGGTCACTGGCTGGCAATGGCTGTTCTGGGATCCAGCACAGGGGGCAAGGGGCCGAGGCCTCTCCTGTGCTGAGTTTGCACCTGGCAGGTGGGGGAGAGTTAACCTCCATTCAGGGACTTAGGCACTAAACTGACATCGTCCTCCATAGATGGAATATGTGATTCACAGCCCGAGAATTCCTGCTTTCTTTGTGGGTAGGAATTGTCTTCAGACACAAGGAATATGGAATGGAAGAGGCAGGAATGTGGGGCTTAGGGAGGTAGCAGTAAGGGATAATAGAAGAGTGGGATCTTAGTGTAGAGAAATGAGGGCCTCTGAGGATAGAGAAGGGTGCATTTCTCAGCCCCATGAAAATTTTAGAATGTGACTCAAAAAGTTGGGAAGTTAATACCTCTGCACCTAACCGGTGCTTTTCTGGCTGTAACAACTTTCTTGTTGTAACCTGGTTTGGCTCATTCTTGGCTACCGGCCAAAAATTCCCACCCCTACCCAAGCAGGGTCTGTGTTCTCGGTTTGCTCCCTACAGAGCAAGTTGTGAATAGTGTCCGCTGCTCCCTGCCTTGTGTGCAGTCCTTCCTGCGGAGCTTTGCCAAAGCCTCGTGCTCTGCATTTCCCAGGCCAGCGGAGGCTGCCACTCCGGAGGGAGAGCTGCTCTGCGTGTGGCAGGAGACCTGGGCACATGCTGGGGCTCGGGAAGGCACCAGGAGTGGCAAAGTTAACGAGCTGTACGTGGAAGGGCGAGTGAGTGTTCTTTCACTGAATTATGAGCAAAGAGGGAAGGATGGGATGGGGATGTTCTTCTGGAATTTTATTCTGAACATGAGAAAATGCAGAGTAGTAATCCTTGCCAAAGATATTGCTTGGTTGTTTCCAGTAAAAACATCCAAACAGTTTGTGAGCACTGGGACGGTGGTTGTTATTCAGAATAAACTCCCACTGTAACCACTCATATTTAGCCAGCTTAGCCTTAGTCTCTGCTCAGGCCACATTGGACTTGGCTTCAGCAGTCCTTCAGTCCAGGGTGCTCTGTCCCTGGACCAGATTTTACCAGCAGGTAGAGTTGTGTCAGGATAACTGCAGCACCTGGAGCCAGCACAGCATGATTTTAGGTCACGTCTGTGCGAGGTGCTTGGACTTTACTCAGCTGTAATCACGGCTGGGATCCTAATTCAAACAAGCCCTGGGGGTATGTCTACACTAAATCAGAGCAGGAGTGCGACATGTTCAGGCTTGGGTGAGCTGCTTTGAACCAACAGCAGTGATGGAATGGCAATATCAGCTTCCCAAAGATTGTCTGAGCACACTGGGAACTCGGGGCAGGTATGCCAGTGACAGGTTGTATTGAATTTCAGGCCTCTGCTGTCCCTCTGCTGTCACTAACTGTGGCTGCAATGGTGCCTCTGACAGCAGGGCAGAAGTTCTATAAAGCCGTTATAGAAAATAGGCCATTGGCTGGAAAAAACCCAAATAGTGTAAAGGCAACTTGTCTTTGCTCCGCTGCCAAGAGTGTGATCTGAGGCTCAAACCCACAGGAAGCACTCGCGCAGTTTCCTGCTCTCTAGAGAGTACATGTGTGACATCTTTTCAGGTCAGAAACTAGGTGCAGGCTCTCATCATGACCTCAGTGTACATATCAGGTAGTTTTTTTTAGTGTTGCTCTGGTTTGAAATTAGAACGAAGGAAGGAAGCACTTTGCTCTTTCTAGTGAAATGCTTATCTGTCACAAGAGGCATGTGGTTTAAAACTGTTTCTCTTGCTTGTCTCAGATGCAAAGAACATGCCCTGGATTTGGAGTTCAACCAATTTCTTAATTAAAGACAGTTTTATGGTCAGCTTGGAACCTCGTCTATTCAAATTTCAGTTGTTTCAGTTCACAAATAAGTATTTTCAAACGAAAGTTTTAAGAAGAAAAATATTTTCACAGAGTAAACATATAATTTCTGCTGGGGAACACCTGGCTCAGTAGTCCTGATAAGGGACTGGACAGCAGTTTTGTATGTAGCTTATCAGTTTTAATCCAACAGGCAGTTACTGCCTAAATGGCAATCTTAATTGAACAGCTCTTTTGGAGCCTACAGGATGAGACAGTTTGACTCATTTCTCTTTCTGGAGGCTAAAGGTGTCTGTATTATAAATTCAGCTTTCTAAATCTAGCTCTAGATTGAAAAAAGTCAGAATTCAGAAAGAACTAGGAAGAGGACTGAAGTATTTGAAAGGAGAAATTCACAGAGATGTATTTATTTTTATTTTATACCCCAAACCAGACCAGATCTGATTTAGGACCCCTCACTGTTGGATATGATACACAATATGAATCAATATTGGGATCTGAAGTCAGACATTCAGTGAGCAATGAAACAAATATTTAACAGTTAAAAAAAATTGCCTGGCATTTTATTAGATTTTTTGCTTACACAGTTCTAGAAATATTTTTCTAAATATTTTCTAAAATAGATGTATTCAAGGAACTCAATGAAATCCAGTAACTGATTTTCTGTAGCAGGTCAGGTTATGCAGTATGTCCCTGTGACCTGTCAATACGCTTAGAAACATCTAGAAGAGGTTCCTCTCACTGCACGTCTCTGTGATGTGAGGTATCACACCTCGTGCTGTGCCAAGAATGAGTAGAAGGTCCTCACACACCTTTCCCCAGTGCTCCAGCAGGACTGGGAAATGAATGCAGCTGACAGGGAAGTCAGGCTCGGCCCTGCTGTTTGTGTGTGTTAATCCATATCAGTGCACAATGAGTCAAGCTGTAGTCACTCCCTCAGCTGGCAGCTGTGCTGGATTGATGGTTTATTTCTGCACCTGCAGTGTGTGACCTTCCAGGTCTGGGTGACACTCAGCTGTTCACTCTGAGAGGGCAGCAGTGTGGTGCCTGCAGTGAACGGCACGTTTGCAGGCTCTGGGATAAGATATCACAGGAAAAGAGGCTGCCACTAATTAGTCTGTTTGCAAGGTTATTCTTCATCCTATTGGGGGTAAAAATGAGAACCATCCGAGGTGGCTTGGTGAACGTGGACTTTCTCTTTCGGAACTGGTCAGCTCCAGGGAATGCTGTGTGCAGTCACCCCATCAGCCAAGGGCAGCACATGGACAGAGCCAGGCTGCCCAGTCTGGGAAAATACAAATGCTTCAGATGTTACGAATTAGTAAAATAGAAATTGATTCAATAAGGTTCAGAGATGAGCATCTTTGGGTTTGGAGACTCAATGGCAAAAGCTCATTTGCAAGTACTTCAGGACTAACTAGAAGCTCCCAATGCCATTTAACAGTAACATGTTAGATATATACAACAAGTTTTTGAGGAAAACGCTCTAGAAACACTGTGGGCATGGAACCCAAAATCTCAAAGCAAGGTGAAACAAGGTAAAACTGGCTCCACCAGGAAAGGCAAGCTGCTTAAATGATTGCTACTGCTGTCACATTAAAACCTTTTAGCTGCCTTTCACCTTTGTGGGGTTTTGTTTGGTAGGTCCTTGGTAGGTTTGATAACTGACTTTGGAAAGTGTTGATTTCGTTATCCAAGAGAGACTGATACATGAGATAAGCCGATGATCTGAGCTGGCTTTTCAAGACTGCTCACATGTGTTTACGAATATTTCTGTTTACTTAATTTGTGATGGCTAATACTGACTTCCAGCTGTTTATGTGGCTGTGTTTTCAAATACTGGTCTTAAGAATTCAGTATGAAAACCTGAAATGAATAAAACAAAAGAGTGAAGCTATGGAAAACCAATAGAGAAACCTTTCAAATTTGTATTGTTTTGATGTAAATTGTAAATCTTGAGGCCACATCTGTTCAGAACCTAAATGTTTATGTGGGATAAAATCTGAAATCATCAGTATGAACACAGGAACCTTGTACTAGAGAGGGGCAGTGTCAGCTTGTGATACCAGGAGTCAGCTTCCACCAGAGATAACCACAGAGACGTAGGTTCACCATAGTCTAGCTGCCTGTGTGCACAACATGTGTCGATGTTACCCTCTGGAGGCCACCTCTTAGGTAAATAAATGACATTTGCTGGCTTTTGAGTGCTGTGTGCTGGCAAGCAGTCAATAGTACCAGAGGAAGCCTTGCATTCATTAGACCTGTTCTGCCTGAACCTCACCACAGACTCAGATTAAACAAAAAACGAGCCCTCGAATTGACAGTAACTTTATGGAGGTGTTTGACAAATGTTTTACCTTCCAAAAGTGGAATGAAAGCAGAAACTACGGAACACAGTGTCAATCTGCATGTTCTTCATAGAGAGCATTAATAAAGACAGAATATTTAAACCTGACATTCATCTGAGTGTAGTGAAACATCGCTGAAGCCTGTGAGTATCTTGATCCTGGGCTTAGATTAGATTCTCCTTATGCTCAGCTTCAGGCCAGTTGCAAAGGTCCTTAGCATTAATCACAGTGATCAGAGTAAAAGCTCAGTGAAATTTGTTTGAAAGGCATGACACTTGTGGTAATGATTTGAAAATGAAACATTTGTTTTTGTTTGGTTTGGGAAATAAGATTTGGTAATCAGTTGGCTGTAACAGAATGAAGTGCACTCCCTCAGCCACTCCTTAAACTGGGCAAGGGCTCCTCAGGTGAGCAGTGTGACAAATGTCAGGACTTGCAGCGTGTTCCAGACTGTGTGTCACACACCACTGCTGTAGTCTGACAGCTACATATGACTTCTGTCTAAGGTCACCCTTGATGCCAAAAGCCCAGCACATTCAAGCAGATCTCTGCAACAATCTGACATGTGCATGGCATTTTTCAGGTCTTTTGATAAGATTTTCAGTGACATGATCTTGTTTGTTTAACATGAATCATTAATTCTTGGAAACCTGTGATGCTGTGTTCTCTGTTAAAAAGAGGAAATTCATTGGAGGTGGGAAGAGGTGGGGGCAAAGCAAAGTAAAACATCTGCCAGAGAATAGAGTGGTACAGTAATGGTAAATGATTGGTCTCGATGGCAAGCACCTGGAATGAGCCTGGCTCTGCACCCTCTCTCAGTATGATGCTAGATGGGAAAGCAGTCCCACTTTAACACTTTGCTAGATGATTTTCTGAACTGCCTTCTAAGCCTTGCTTCCAGTGCCTCGGGAGCTAGAACTTGCCATCTGTGGCTGAGGTTATCTGTGCAGTTTGCATGGCAGCAGTGACTGGCTCTGCCTTTCCAAAACAACAGCACTACAGCTTTTTTCCAGTGCAACCAGGGGCTTACAATGGATGTTATGAACTCCTTTCCTCCCTGCTAATCTTATTCTTGTCTTGAAACTGATAATGATGAAAAAGGAACAAATTTGTTCTTCTAAAGTCTTCCCTGCCTTGTTTTATCCCTGTGGGATGAATACATTTTTGCACATTCAGTGGAAGAGATTACTCGGAACAGATGAAAGTACCAAGCTGGCAAGTACTGGATGCCTGAAGGTGGCTGTCAGAGGGGCTTGCTTGTGAAATACTAGGCTGCAGGCAGGACTGCAGTTCCTGAGAAAGGGAAACCATCACAAGTTTCTTTCACTTAACATGAGGAAATGCCGAAACAGAATAGTTTGGGTTGGAAGAGACCTTAAGTGTCAGCTCGTTCCCCCCCCACACTTCCATGGGGGAGGGTTTGCTTTCGATTTTCCCCCAAAAGCTACCAAAGCAGTTTGTTAGCATGGTGTGATACTGAGCCACGTAAATGTGCCTTGTGACAGCACCAGTGGCATGAATCCTGTCCTGCCTCAGGCCGCTCGTGTTGCTGCTGCTCACCCCAGTTTGGGGCTCTGCTGTAGATGGGGCACCGTGAGGCTGCTTCTCCTCACTGGGAACCCAGAACGGAGCATCCTGCCCGTCTGTGGCAGGCCCTGGCTGATCTCTCTGGCCTGCTCTTCAGACCAGCGCAGAGAAAAGATGAATTAAGCCTTTCCTGCTCTTTTGAAAGCCTCAGAGGGATATTTTCCTAGCAGAGGAAAGCACAAAATGCCATGTCGCGTCTTGCAGACACCCTCTGTGCTGCACCATCCCTTCTGGTCCTGGGGGCAGGAAAGACTTGTACCATTTGCTGACCACACTTGGAGGACCAACATTCGTGACAGTTTGGGGAGTGGAATAGCACTGTAGCCAGCATTCATAGGACTGCTGGTGATTGAAAGCAGGACTGCCCTGCTGACTGGTAGCTGCAGTGTTTGATCTTGTATTTGTTACAACTGTTCTTTTAGTTTTTGATTTTTTCTTTTTGTTTGTTTGGTTAGTTTTGGTTTTTTTCAGGGGGTGGTGATGTTATGTAAGGTCATGAGTAGAAAGACCCAGTTCTATACACTTTTACTCATGTAATGACGGCCTTGGCTTGCCCTCATTATTTATTTACAATGTGGCCTTGTGGCTTAAAACAGAACAGAACTTTCTGAAACAAATGCTTGCTCTGCATTTCTCTCTCAGATTTCACGCACTGAGTGCTGAGCTCTCTGGGGCAAGCCCTGTGTCTGTGTGGTAATGCCCCACTCCAGGGCTCCGAGGGGGCCACAGCGCAGCCAGGATGTCCAGCCAGCCCTGGGGAGAGCCCAGGAGCAGTATTTGCTTAGAGGAAAACACCTCTCTCTTCTGCCCCATACCCACCCTTCTCTGCTTCCTGCAGGGTTTCAATCCCACCTTGCAGGCAGCAGCCCAGCGACAGGCGCAGCAATGGCCGTGTCCTGCTCCTGTGGCAGGGTTTGTCCCTGCCTGCCCACCCTGTGCCATGCAGGGCAGCTCTGCCGGGCTCCCTGCTCCTGCCGGGGGACAGCAGGGACTGCGGGACTGGCTCCCAGGAAATCCACGCTCGCGGCACCACTGCCTGGCGCTGGATGTGCTGTGCTCCCTCCAGTGCTTCTCACCGGGGTTTTTCAACTTCATTTCCATTTCACAATAATGTGCTTCTGCCAACACTACCAAAAGCATGTCAGCAGTAGCTCAAAATGTAATTTTCTTGTCATGTACTGTTGCCTAATTATTTATATTGCTTATTAGAAATATGGATAATTTAACATAATCTGCTGGGGATCAAGGCAGAGACAACCATACTCTACATATGTTTCAAATAGAAAAAACAGATACAAAGACTATGAAAATGACCTCGCAGTCAGCATGAGACATCTCTGATAGAGCTCTGTTTCTTCTGCCGGGCAGGTCTTTTGTTTGTTTCCTGACTTTCACATGTCTAGAAAGAAGGATTTAGAGAAACAGTTAGATCCAGCCTTTGTATTTAGCATAGTAAATCATGTGCCTCAGCTGCTTTGGCATCATTATTTCACTGAACCAAATTTATCCCAACGCATGTACACTGATTTAAACCAGAAATTAATTTAGCCCATCATTTTTTTTAAACACAAAAATACTCAAGTTGGGTGGAACTACAACTATAATTGGAATCAGAGTCTGAAACAAAAACATTAAAGGCCAAATTCTCCTTAGAGGGCCTGATCTTAGACATCTCGTGTCCACGTTAAAAAAGAGAAAGGAAAAAGTCATGGTCTATTGTCTCTTACAACTGGAATTTATGATGTCATACTAAAACTCCAAAGTGACTCCCAGTGAATAAACATTATCACCAAAGAACTGTATCTGTAGGATTAAGAATCATTTAATAAGTGAAAATTACTGCAATTCAGGAGATATGGAAGATCTTATAGGATCATGTAGCATTAAAAAAAAAGTTTGGAATGTTTTAGTCTGTGTATTCTCTAAGGGCTCTGTTTGAAAAAAATATTCTATTGGCATATCAAACGTCATCCGACTTGTGGAGTCCGGCAGGTGATCCCTGTGTGTCCTTGGGACACTCCTCCACGCACCTGAAGCATGTCCCGGCTTTTCCTTGGTCACAGCAGTGGGATGTCTGTTCCCACTGCCTCCTGAGATGCTCTGTGAAGTGGGGCAGCGTCTCACAGCAGAGCTGCAGCTGCAGCAGGGGGGCAGCCAGGCCAGCTGCACGAGATGTGTGAGCAGCTGGAACAGATGTGGTGCCCTGGGGGTTACCCCTCTGCTCCCTGCTGCTCGGGACACTCAGCAGAAGGCTGACAGTCCAGGCTGGCTGGTGCACACCTACCTCCAACCTCTGGTGCTTTGGATATTTCTCCCTTGCTTTCCAAACAGGGTACAGGAGCAATTTGGAGGGAAAAGAGCCAGTAGTAGAATATTTAAGATGTGAAGTAAACTAAAATAAGAACTGAATAAAAGATTAAATCAGACATCAGGTCTAAGACAGAAATACAGTCTTAGCAGTGAGTGTTGAAACCATTGGAACTGTCAAACACAGGGGAAGATTGTCCATGACTTGTCCTCTGAGGAGTACTGGAACCCTTCTGAAGGGCATGTTGTGGCCAAACAACATTACTGGTCACTTCAGGATGTTACTGGGCTAATATCAAAGGCCCCATGGTTTATAAGGGATCAGACCAGAACAAGGATAGCCCCTTCTGTCCTTGAGTCATGTCAATGTAAACTAATAAAACTAGAGGCTGGAATTTACAGCAAAATAATTTAAAGGTACAAATAATGTATTATGCAAAAGGTTTCATTTGGGAGAGGAGAAATTAAATCTGTGGAAATTACAGATAGAAGAATTACAATGAGAGACATCCTAACAGGATGAAAGAGAAAACCCTGTTTAGTGGGCATCTGGTTTAAATTGCTAAATCAGCCGTGTCTGGATAAACAATAGTAAGTGTCACAAGCCACCTCTGAGTTCCAGTAGGCACAGTATCAGTGTTTCTGGGATGGAGTGACTCCCAGGTAAATTCTGCTGAGGAGACTGGGAGTCAGTTCTAACAATGAGGAGGAAGAGGAACAGGGAAAATCCCAAGCACCTTCCCATAAGCCACCTGAAGAACTTGTCCCACAAGCCTCAACTGTTTGTTTCCATCAATACCACCCTTTGTACACAAAGAAACAGCCCATGCCTGGACCTGCTGGCAGCAGGGAGAGCTAAACAGCCGCGGGAATCAGACGTGTGTCAGGACTTGCTCTTGCCCCGTAGTGGTGTAGCCAAGGCAGGGATGAAATATGGAGACCCAGCCCCCATTCCGATTGGAAGGGCCTGGTTCATCATATTTTGATTGGGTTCAAAGCCTTAAGATATTTCAGTGATGGCAATTATGGGGTTTTGTTCTTTACCTTCTGTAACTGGAGTTTTGAAACTGACTCTAAGCATTACCTTTCCTTCATGAAGACTGGATTTCTTACAGGAAACATAAGGGTTTCTGTTGGTTTCTACATTTATATGGTGGAAGAGGCCAATCTATCCCTCACTGGCCATGTGGGTGACCAAGGAGTTTGATATGGTTTGTGAGAATGGCTGAAGATGGCCAAAACATGCACCATCTTGGCAGGAGGAAATGTGCCCCTGCTGTGTTCATCACATGTTGGACAGATCTCGTGCAGGATGGAGTCTGAACTGAAAGAGCAGTTCATGTCCAAGAACCAGCTGGACACTTCTGAGGGATCACGTTTAGAGAAACACTAAAATATTGCCAAACAGAACAAAATCATGAGGTATCTGGCCAAGAGCTGGGTGAATACCACTGGCAAGCATTCGTTTGACTAATTTGTTTCCATCAGCTTTGAGTCATGTGTGCTGTGTCTTCATTCCTCATCTGGTTGCATTCTTTAGTCAATTCAATTATTTTTAACATCGCTTATTTAACTTTTGTTCCTGTAAGCATTACTTATTTATGCTGATAGAAACAGTGATATTGACATTTCTGAGGTTGCTCTGTTTGTTCAGTATCTGGAATATAAGTGGCGGTTTGTGATTCCAGCAGGGCGGTTTATGATCCACAGCGTCCTTGCCCAGGGAATGACAGCACTGCTGTAAATGCTGATGATTTACTGTCTTGTTTTGTGAGTGGCTGGACCTAGTCAGGACTTGTCATGTTAGAAGCTATCCCTCTGGAAAAGATCAGACCTACCTGGGGGTAAACTCTCAGCTTAATGAGAAGGCAGGCATTCCTTCAGGAACATCCCATCGGGGAACTTTCTTACGAAAAGAGAAAGGGAAAACAGAATCTAGGGCAAGGTCGCTTCTCCCCTTCCCTACTTCTGAGGTTTTCTGGGGTCACTTTTTATGTTCATCCTCATTGCAACACTTGCTGGGGAGAGGATTAATGGAACCAAAGGACAGAAAAGCTGTGGGAAGAGTAGCATGTGATGGGATACAGCAGAACTGATTCGCTGGGAAAATGCAAAGCTAGGATTGATTTGGAGATTCAGAAGCAGACAGAGGTGTGAACAAGCACCTGCAGAATGATATTGCCCTCCCTCTGCATTTCCTGGGGGGCCAACAATAGGAAAAGGGATGAAAAAATCTCCTTGGGGGGGTGACAGTATGAAATGGGATGCAAAACTTGGAAGGGTGAGGGGGTGGATTTTAAAACTCAAAAGGTAGGTAGATCAAAACTAGAAGCTGAACAAAAGTGATTTCCTGGTTTTGCATCATTCTTGTAATTGCCTGGAATCTGAGTATTGTTTTTACCTCTTTAACAATTGCTGCTGCAATTCTTGTCACTCCTGAAAATTCACCTGTAATAATGGAGAGAATATAGGCAGACATACTGATGCAATGGATAATTTTTTGTTTTACTGCCTTTAGGCTGGTTTTAAAAGCCATCACAAGCAACAGGGATTCAAAGCAATATTCTGTTCTCATTTATCTGTATTTCAATATGACCCACTCTGTGCATTTAAGGCAATATAAAAGAATAAAAAGTAGTGCTGGTTTCTGTCGTCCTGTATGTGCTTAAATACATATGGCATATATACACACACACGTGTGTCTGTGTGATGTATATCTACAGTTCCCAATACTCTAAAGCCCTCATCTCTCACTGTCTCATTACACACATGGGTTCAGACAGTTTAGATTTATATTATTTAACATCTCATTTGCATACACACAAATTATACTTAATTTGTCTTTAATTACTGAAAGCATATTTCCTTAAAACTGTATAGTTCCCTTCGTGCCTTCTCTAATAGAATTCCTTCTGCTTCACCTGGCTAAAAAGCCTTTTAGGTGAAATCCTGGTTTGTGGGAAATCACATTGAAGCCGCAGTAACACAGCAACCAGCAATTAAAAATAAGCTGATGCAAACAACAAGAACAGCAAATGTAATCAAAAGCCAGACCTGACACTCTGCATTCTATGGATTTTTTCTCATTCTTTTGGGAGCAGTTGGATTTGCCTTGCCCTTTCCTTCAGGCTTTCTGTGGTTCTTATTAATTAGAATTTGTGCTTATAAATTGCTGTTTAAAAAAAACCTCTTCAGTTTTTGCTTCTTAGTTTTGGTTTTTGTTTTTCCTTCTCCTTGCAGCTCCCCACCAAATACTCCAATTGTTTACCTACACTTGGTTCAAACAAGGATGAATTGATGCTTGAGGTTGTGCTATAAGACATCTTAATTTCATTTAACTGTGATCATAGTTTTTCAGTGTTACTGGTTGGGGTTGTTGATCCCTTTCTCATTGGAGACGGAGAGAACGGAGGGTTCCTTCATTTCAGGCATGGCATCCCTCGAGGACTGGTTCAGTCCTGGCACAGAGGTGAAAGGTCTTGCCTTCAAACTAAGACAAAGAATAAACCAGGAACCAGGGAACACAGCCCTGTGCCAATTTCCAGCCTTCTGCAGCTCTCTCAATAGTGACACTGAATTTAGTTACACACCCACTATTTAGTTATACACCCATATTTCAGCTTCTCTGTCTCCCAAAGTTCAAAATGTTCAACTTCAGACTCCAGGAATGTTGTTTTTCTCAGTGCATAATTGCAGCCAAATCCCGAGGTACAGCTATTTCAACTTCATGGGTAAGGTTTGGTCTCAGTGAAAGTTCCTGCACTCAGGATTTGGCCCCGCTGTAACCATACTGGTTCTTTGGTGTCCTGTACGCTCCACTCTTTCTGAAGCACAGGACCTTTTAAGGCTTTGTCCTAGAGCATCCGTGGTGGTCTGGCATGTGTACCATAGGAAATAGCTTAGAAAGTGCAAATATTGTTTGTCCCACCAGCAAAGTGTGGAAAATCATATTATGTCTTATTATGTCCCAGTGCCACAGCAACATCAGGCCCAAGGACCGAGAATCGCAGAGTTTCCCATGAAGAAACACTAACTCTGAAATAGTTACACCAAATCCAAGTCTTGCCAGTGAGCAGGCAGTCCCAAAGAAGGTGCCGGTGGTACAATTCCTACGTTTGCAGCTGTGCTCTGGGATCAGTGGCCAGCAGGTTTGAGCTGAATTCAGGTGGCAGCTGCAGGGCCAGCCCAGTGGCACAGAAACGCTGACCAGCCCCAAGGAATGGACTCACTGCTGGGGTTACCACCCAGCAGGGCTCGGGGCAGGAGACAAACGCTTCGTGTTGATGGGGAACCGGTGGAAATGAAAAGATGTTCTCACCTGGAGTTTATGGTTGTTGTGCAAACAATAAATTTGGTTGCAATGCAACAGTAGAAAATTCTCAGCATGAAGTCAGAGAGAAGAGTTATTGAGAGGTCTTGCCAGGATTTGAAAAGAAGAATGGAGTTTCTAAGGGAGAAAAACAGCTTGAGGGAAAGTCTAAATTTAGAAATAGGTCTCTATGTTTAATAAGATAAATATAAGGCTGAGTCAACAGTAAATATATCCAGGAGATTAATGATGAAAGTAGAGCAGACATGAAGGAATCACATTCTCACAACTCAGGAGCACTGGGAGAGTGCTCAAAGGAACAAAAAGGCTGGTTGGCAGGACCCAGATCTGTTCCCCAGCCTGCTGAAGCAGAGGTGTGCCCATATGACTGTCTTACACTTATAAACTGTTTTATATATATATACACATACATATATATATATATATATATGTACTTTAAGGAAGAAGCAGCACTTCATGAAGTGAAGGCAGTGAAAGTGAAGGTCAGAAATCAGGCACGAAGGTCTGTTCCACCTCCACAGAATAGCTCATCAGTCTGTGTGTTTCATTTTGCAAGTGGACCCTTAACTATTGTTTCTTTCTATTAGAAAAAGATAGTGATCTCAGTCTTCTCATAGCTTGTATAGAAAAACAATCTTCTTATTCAGCTGTAGCTTTGCTGTGGCCAGATTTTCCACCAGTCCAATGGTTTAGCTCAATTGACTTTACTGCAGCAGTGTTTTCTCACTCTGGCTGAGGATCAACTTTGACGCTTTGACTTTTTGATCTAAAATATTTCCAGAATGAAAGGTATTGTCCTGATCTGTTACAGAAGGGTAGTAATGAATACTTACTGGTGTAAATCCTGTTGGATCAGGCTCTAGCTCAAATGCCTGTTTATCTTGGTGACATGCTGACTGAAGCATTTCATGGAACCTGTTAGTTGACAGAGGGAGAGCTGAGGGGGGAATGTTTGCCCTTGGTGTTTGTCTTCCCTGTGCTGTACAATCCGTTCATTCCACGTCTCAGCTGGGATGGATAAAGCACAAGTGCAAGTTCCTCCTGCTCCACTTCACACGGGGCAGAGTGCTGTACCAGACCTGGCTTTGAATGGAACCTGCTCCATTTCCCCTCTCTGGGAAGAGTGCACTGCTGGTCCCTTCCACTCCCTGATGGATGATAATTGTGCAGCCCCATAGGATGCTCCTGCTACTCTCCCTGATGTTTTACTCCTCTCACACAGCCTCCTTTCCCACAGGTTGGCTATGTATGCATCACTCAAAATTGCAGAACTGAGATTTCATCTCTAAATAGACATTTTAGTCCAGATATTTGGAAAAAAAAAAAGAACCAAAAAAAGACAAACTCTGAGATTTAGTGGTGTTTTTATGTAAGGCAAAAATGCATGTTTCTTTTTCAGACTTCTTAGCAACTGCAGAGCAGAGGGTGGCACCTTTTCCTCGTTGCCCTCACTATGGTCAGTGTTCCCTCAGATGCCACCGTGCTGTGAGGCAGAGCTCTTCCTTGGGTCACTGGGGGGCTAAAGCTCAGGGGTCTGCTTAAGGATCTGTGTCCTTATTCTGGTGGCAGAGCCAGGCTCTGTCCCACGACTTTTCCATCATATGACAGTCCCTGTGGTCAGGAGGCTTACAAAGTGGGTGATATGTCTGAAGTGCCCAATTTGTTGTGCATGTGTTTACAGAGCAGCTGTACTACCCATGTGCTTGTGGGGAACACACACATCTCCAGCTGAGCTCTGAAAGCACCTGGGAAATCACATGGCCAGGAGGAGTCTGCCACTGCCACGGAAATTCCCAGCCCAAGATGAGGTGTCCATGTGGGCCATAGAGAGACCATATGCTGGATGCTGTGCTTTATGCCAAGAACTCTTTTGAGACAGAAAACTTTTCCTGTTTGTACCTAATAAAATGGCTCGTGATGCAAGACTGGTCTGTAACTTCCATTTATGATGCAGCATGTTAAATGTGTGTTAAATGTGTATCAAATGTGTGCTGTCCCCTTATACAGGTCTGTTCGTTTGCTCCAGGTTTGTTATTCCCCTAATCTAAACCACAAAACAGTTTTTCTTAAAAGTGTACTGTGGAGGAGCCTGAAGACTCCTTGTCTGTTAAACTGCAGGGGAAATGGAATACGGAATTAGAAGTGAAAGGTGAACCAGGTAACAACAGCCTGTAGTCAGGGAAAGCAATGCCGCCTGAAATTAAAATTATTGTATCTGGGCTAGTAAAATTTCCTATGGTGTTTTACTGTTCACAGTAACATTTAGATTTTATGCAAGGAGGAACCAAAAGAGTTAACGATCGTGTAGAAGCGTTAGACATCAGAATCCTGACAGCCTAATTGCTGTGCTGGCAGCAAGGGCTGTTTCACTGCTCTGGTGGGATTTCCATCTCCAGAGCTTGTACTGAATTACAGCGATGGCAGGGACTCAGACACACCTTTCTAACGCACCTGCTGGCGGGAAGGATGTGTGTGGGTGGCTCCCAGGGAACACAGACAGGCAAGAGGGAGTAACAGGCAAAAGCACCTGTCAGACAGTCTCAACATTCCCTTTTGTGCAACGGGATCAAGCCCACATTTGAAGGTGTTTGAGAAAAAGAAAAGAATAAACAGAAGTTGTTCTAATTTTATCCAATGCTCATTTTTCAGTTTATCGAGGTGGGTTTGATTTTTGCTTCCATCTTGAATGAAAGAACAAAGGATCCAAGACACCTCTGACCAGAAAGCAAGGGGTGAAGTGTGTTTCTATGGAGAGATTGATATTGACCATGAACAGCTGCTTTGTCTGTGCATTTGAGATTACAGTGGCCTTCTTCTGCTGTGCACAGGCTGCCACATTTGTTGACACTGCCACATTTAATAGGGCTGCTGCTGAATAAAGAGTCAAATATTCTAAATATCAGCTCAGGTCATTTGTGGTGTAAAAACCTGGAATGTAGTGAATGCCATGATAAGATTCTTGTGAAGATAGGGAAGGATACAGCTGAATTCTCCTCAGGTCATTTCTTTAGAAGTTACACTCTGATTTTGCTTCTCATGTTGTAAAAATATTTGCAGATTTGAGGAGCTAGAATTTTTGATGCTGTCTTCATACTGATTGGCAAGACAAGCCCGATTGTTCTAGCAAGTTCACCGTAATGCTTGCTATGCTGGAAAAAGAACTTTATAAAGCTGAGAGTTTACAGGAATTCCATGGAAAGCTAGAGGAGGAAATTACTGCACTGTGTTCTGCAGGAAAAATGAGACTTTGTTTTTTGAAAACTGAGCAATTTTCAAGCATCTGAGGCAGCTGGTGAAGCAGGTCTCTGTGCAGTTTCTAACCTGCTGGTATTTCATAGTGCTCCATTGTGTACTGGTTCACAGCGGGCAGTCTTTAAACAAGCACCTGAAAAACATTGTAACAGGACTTATATCAGATGAGCGAATAGCACAATGGGCTTTTCTTGTAAACATAATGTGAACTTTGAGTTACTTTCATTATTTAACCGTGGCATAAACTAGACTGTGTCTGACTGTGTCCTGTAAGAAAACCGTGGTGGATTTCTACATAATAATGTAGAACCAAGGAAAAGTGTTCCAGAAATTGTGTAGGGAATAACCCACAGGGCCACCAGGGAGCCTGAACATGTGATCTGACACAGCAGTTGCAAAAGGAGAGGTGAATCATCTCACAGGATTTAGTTCCATCCCCTTGAACAGGCGCTGCTTCTCAGTGCCTGCAGTCACTTGTTAACATCAGCTGGAGATCTGGTCTTCAAATGCTTCATTTCTTGGTCTGGATTGTAAAATTATGGTGAGTCTTTCAACATGATGCCCTCTGTCACTGAGGGAAAAAAGACAGCCATAGCTGGATGCTCCAGGCCATTTGAGTGCAAGTCTCTCAGTCAGCTTCTAAACCAAGGGAGAGCAGAGCAGTGAGGGAAGGCTTCGAGAAGCCCAGACCCTCGTCCTCGCTTCCACTCAGCTCTGTCAGAGATTTATTGCAGCTTTTTCATGTCATCTCAGTAATTGAAACCAGCACCAAAAATCAACAGTTTCAGAGAAAAGAAATTAAAACTGAAGACTCTTATCATGATACAAACTAATACTTCTTAGAAGGAACAGCATTCTGAGTTTGTACTCCTGCCAGCAAGAGGCCGAGGCCAGAGAAGTCAGGCTCTTGCATCTGCAGAACTCAGACATCACTGAAGCACCAATGAATCCTTCGAGTTATTCTCTAAAATGTGGTAACTTCTTTGAACTTGTTACCAAGTGACCCAGACTAGCCAGAACAAAACAAGTCTAAAAGAGCCAAGTCGTGTTAGAATAGAAATTAAAATGCTTAACCTTTTCAATGAAGAAAACTCCAAATTAGCTAAGACAGAATAGAAATAAAAGAACTTATAAACAAGTTTCCCTGCCCAAGCCTGGGCAGCAGCTCCTCCACTCTCTTCCCATCCTCTCTGAGCCTGGTGCTTGCTCAATCGTCCCTCTCAGGGTCCCACTGGTGGAGCCGTGGGCTCGCAGCTCCTCGCTGTGCCTGTCTCTCTCCATTTCTCTGTCATGTTCTTTCTTCTGCCCTGGAAGCTTCTGTCCCAAGCAGTCTCAATTGCTCCTCAAGGGAAGAAGCAATTTCTCACTCCCTCCACAGGATTTCTTCAGACCCAGTCACTTGTTTTTTAAAGGCAAACAACACACAAACTAGCCACAAATCAAACAGATACTGGCTGTCACAGAAATCTATAGCAAACTGAATAAAAATTAGATGAAAATGATCTCTCTGAAGTCCCACTGGGTGTTTATGGCATAAGCAGGATTAAAGCCAGTATCCTTTGTCTGAGTTGTGGGTATGTTTCCTCTCTGAATAATGCCGTACTCCTGCCCGGAGTGCTTGAGAGCAAGAAGATTCTTTGTAAATTCTGTTTTCATTGGGAAGTCTGTAGGAATTATTCACAAGCTGTTCTGTGACACTCTGCAATGTCCACGTCATGTCGAGAAGGGACATCCAGCACTTCAGTCCTAATGGTCTGGCCATTGTTCTGTATAAAATGAGAACACCCATGGTATAAACACCTTGCTTTGGTGAGAATGGGAAACCTTATGAAGTCTGAGCTTGGTTTCTTAGGGAAAGGAAAGAGAAGCTTACGTTGCTGTACTGCAAGCCTTGGTTTGTTTGGGATAAACTCCCCTGGCTTGTTCACTGCCTATGGCTGTGGGGAGAGCAGCTGCTTCTGCTGGGCTACCAGCAACAAAGAGCAGCAAAACCTCCGAGTCTGAAACGGGCTGTGCTCTGACGCCAGTGAGTCCCAGCTGACCCAGGCAGGACCTGTCCTCAGGAGGTTCATCATTGCTCAAAACTGAGTAGAGACAATCATCTGCCTGAGCACCAAAAACTGGGAGAGGAAGCAGGGCTGGAGAGGCCAGAGGCTTGTGCAGCTGTGCTCAGGGGTGGAAGCGGGCACAGACTGCCCTGTGCCAGCTCCCACGCTGGCGGGTGAGCTGCCAGATCTCATCGCTCCCCCACGAACCAGCACTCCGTAGAGGAAAAATATGAAATCTTAGAAGCCTGAGATTTTAAGAGCTGGGATACTGCAGTTAACTTAACCTGGCATCTGGCCCAGATTTTAAAGTCCTGGTGGAAAAGTGCTCCAGCTCCTAAGGAGACTGTCAAAATTATGAAACCACTGAGGTGTTCCATTCCTGTTCCAGTTCAGGCATCCCTTCCTGCTATTGCCTGGACAAAGGCAGTCTGGGCTGCTGCTGTTCTTCCATGGTGCCCAGAGCCCTGATGAGCTGTCACACAGTGTGGCCCCATTCTCAGCTGGTTGCAGCGGTGTGGTGGTTAGAGAAGCAGTTCTAGAGTCCAGTTTTTATAAAAAATTGTCCTGAGCAGTCGGTTTCTGAACCAGGTAAGCCAGGCTATTAGACCCTTGCTAAGGCAAGTAAATAATTAAATATACGGTTTATAATTTCCCTTTCCTCTTCTAGTTTTTATAATTAAAAAAAAAAAAAAGAAAGAAGAAGGAAAGGAATGCCAGTTCCTGCAGTCTTTATAAAGTGTGCAAACTCTTGCCACGAGGCTATAAGCAATACATAAGCTGCCTGCATCTGACCACTTCTCTTTTACTATTCCTTTCACTAGCCCAGTAGGATCAGAAATCCAACGGTATCGGTGGGAAAATTGTATGTTTCCAATTCCATTGCCATTTTTGATTCAGAACACTTTTACTTTGGCTCAGTGCATTACCCAGTGCATTTAAATCTATATTTAGTTTCGTATAAAGGAGAAGCCCAGTCACTCAAATCCCATCTGCAGTAGATGTTTTGACATGCATGCTGTAAAACAGTGATTAGCAAGCTTTTTTGGAGTCCCCACAAGCCAAGATGAGTTATCCTACTGTGATTCTCTTGGTGACACTCTTGGACATCATGGGATCCTCTGATGCCATGTGGCCAAAAATTACAGGAACTGTAATTCATCGGCAAGGTGAGGACAGCTTTCAGGGAGATACCACAACATCCTGTCACTGTGGAAATTCTAGCTACATAGCTGGGAAGCTACAACTTGCTTAACTTCTGGTTCTAATTCTGGCTCCCAGATGTGTGGTTCCAGCTGTAGAGGGCTAGCACGCAAATCTGCAGTGCCACAGGGACTCAGGAAATGTTGGTGTGCATAATGCCAGCCTGTGGCCTTGCACCTCAGAAACACTGAACACGTTCCACTTCCAGTGAAGTGACTTTCTTTCTGAATATAAATGAGAAAAAGAAGAATTTTATTTTACAAGAACATGCAACATAATGTTTACTTCTATAATGTGTCAAATAGAAAATACAAAATGGGGAAAAATGCACTGTAATTTTTCAATAAGCTGAAATAAAAACCAACCCCACCAACACAAGGGTGAACGAGTGTTTTTTGTGACAGGTTATGGTTATCCCATGCATGAGTTTTGCAGGCAAATCTAATCCAAATGGATTGAGGACAGCCAAATTGCTAAAATAAGACTCATAATAATAAAAAACAGCCCAAATGAATCATGGCCTGTATGAGTAGAGTGGTGAATCACATTCCGTGACAGAAGAGAGTCCCTAAAAGTTTTGTGACGATGTATGTTAATAAAAAATAATTTCACAGTGAAACGATTGGACATAAAAATGACAGCTATGATGCAAAGCTCTCTGGATACTCTGTGTTTAATAAATAACCTCAGAATATAATGTTCAAGCATAGGAAATTCCCTCTTGGGCCAGTCCAGTGGTATGTTTTTGATAACACAGAAAGGAGCTGCTTTTTAGGAGAAGCCGTGAACCTGGCTACTTTCTGAAGTCTGTTTCCCTGATTTTCCCGTGGCATCCAGAACTGTTATATTCCTGGAAGGTGGAGAGTCCATCTCTGAGGGTTCATCCACCCTGAAGGCAGTGGGGAGTCAAATATGTGATGAAGAGCTTGGTGGTGCCTGGAGCAACAGAACTTTGTAACTGCCCCGTTTGCATTTCCAGCTGTGCTTTGCATGGGTATTTATTGACTGCAAATGGTGCCAGAACCTCTCGGGGAATCTTTGACTAGGAATGTTTGGTTATTCTCTGGTTCTGGGTGAAGGGATCATCAAAGTTCATCAGTGGCTCTGTGCTCAGTTATCCAAAGCCAAGTTATCATTACTGCAGCACGACTGCGGAATGCAAAGAGTTAAGGCAGTCAAACCCAAAGCTCTTCCACCTTACCCGTGCTCACATTCTGCCTGTGGAAGCACCTGCTCCTCCTTTTCCTAGGGAGGTATAATTGGACTTTGTTTATGGCGAATAAAGGGTTTCATTGTAAAGATTGATAGGTCCTAATTGGGAAAAATCTGGCAAAGATTATTTGTCAGTTTTATGGAATAAAGCTGCTTGTCATGCTTTTACCTCCAGGAACTGGAGGAAGGCCAGGGAAGATTGTTCTCCTCTAACTTTTCATGAAGAGCTTCTTTTCATAGCGCACAAAAAAAAAGTCTGAGAAGAAAAGAAAGAAAAAAATCAACAAAGAAACTCCCCAAAACAACATGATTTCAACACCCAGGATCAGGAAACAGGAGTGGCTGAAGAGCCAGGCTGTCCCTTTAAGTTACACAGTTGTTCATGGGCTACAAAGCCATTAGACCTCCAGAAAAATGAAAATGATTCCATGTTAGTAATGCTCTTAGTTAAATAAAATGTCTTGTTCTGATGTCTGCTTACTCAAACCAGGATGCAATAATTCCAAAGGGGATTGAAAAGACAAAAACAATCCAGTAGCTGGTAAACAAATTTTGGAAGCTAAATTCATCTGAAAGGAAAGACTTTAAAAATTACTTGACCACCCTGAGTAGATCTTTGCAATCAAAGTCATGTGATAGTTGGGGCACTTCAGTTTTGCAGACAAAGACAGGAAAAGATTTCATGCTAGAAGCAAAAGTAAAAAAACATGTATCTTTAACATAAATAATATACAACTTTCCAGCAGTGAAGGTAATTAAACACTGCAGTTGTTTGTCAGGGACAGCAGCGGCTTCACCAGGTTTTGAACAATCTCAATGGAATTAGATCCATTTCAAGAACATGTGTGTTAGTTTAGCCTTAAAAAGAATTACAGCCTCTGTACTCAGGTCAAATTAAAGGACCATAATATTCCCTTTCATGTCTTTCAGCATTTGGATCTATAAATCTACTTCAGAGAAACTTCTGTTGGGCTGGAGGCTGAAGGGCTGGGAGGGCTGGGAGTTTCAGGATGTCACTGTTCTGTTCCCTTCACTTTGCTTTTCATGTGCTAAGAGCAGGTGACTTTTTTAGGATTGTTTCATGGGGCTCTGCTTTCCCAGAAACATAACTGGGAATTTAGCTGCCTTCCCATGGCTGCCTGTTTACTGAGCTTTGCTGTCCATGTGGTCAGAAATGATCTTTCGACATTCTTCCCTCTTTAGTAACTCCTGCTTATGGAATTGGGAATAACCAGAAATAGCTTCTTGTTCATTACATTTCTCCTTCCAGGTGAAACGACTCCCTGCAGTGTGTGATATTCAGGGTATGTCCCGACCTCCAGCTGGTCCCAGCATGAAATAACATCTGTATGGTTTTGCCCAGCCTCCCACAGGCAGAAGGGACATATCTTTACACACCTTCTGCACACCTATATCTTGTTTATCATCAGTGTCATGGAGGTGGAATGTGGATTCTGCTGTTTCTCAACTATTTTGGTGAAGGCTAGACAGAAATGCTAAGTGTCTCTTTTTAATGTAGGACAAAATGAAACTCTGGTTGTATTACGGCTGAGCAATGCTTTCCTAATTATTCAGCAGTCTGTCTCTGTGTAACAGCTCTCCAACGGAGTTTTGGGTCTGTGACTTGTGTACTTTTAGGGTCACCCTTGCCCAGAGCAGCCCCTGGGCAGGCACAGCACATGCACTGTGGTACCTGTGGCACAGCTGCATATGTGATTCCCAGACTTTGTGCAGCTAAGGCATTGTATCCACGCAAGGAATCAGAACAAGTTGTTTGTGTGCTTAGCTGTGTTAGATCACTGCCTGTATTCTCTCGTGCTCACTGACCTCTGTTTTTGTGGCACATTTAGGCTGTGATTTTTCAAATTTTTGTTCTGTCAGTATTTATCACAGATTTATAACTTTTTAATTTCTCAGCCAAATTCAGTATTCAGCACGGACCCAAATCTTCAAGGATCAGCTGGAGAGGGGATGCTACCCAAACCTTGTCACCCTCAGAATGCTCTTCTTGCTCCATAAAGTACACAGGCTTGCCCAAAGTCCTTCCATGGTCTAGTAAAGAGGTTTTCTGATGTAGATATTGGTATGAAATGCCAGAAAAAACAACAACCTAATGCTGCCAATTCTGTATCATTGCCCTTCCAGAGCTGGAGAGCTGGGCAGGCTGTGCTGTCGCTGCCTCAGCGGTCGGAGCCCCTGGCAAGACCTTTGTGCTCTGTGCCACACAACAAACACAGGGCAGAGACAATTCTTGTCTCCAGAGCTTCGAAACAGGACAAAGAAGAGGGCACAAAAGATCTCCTGGGCGTTCTTCTGTGTCACAGGCATCAGAAGACTGTAGGTCCAGCGTTAACAAAAAAAACGGGAAAAGAAGGAATGGAAACAGGAGACAAGGAAAGGACAGGAGAGGGCAGTGGTGGCATTTTCCCTAGGAGGAGCTGATCCTGCAATCACGTTGCAGTCAAACGCTACAAACTGACAAGTTAAAAACCTGATCAGTGATTGCAGCCTTGACGAGAGGCTTCTCCGAAGAACTAACCATGATAAAAACTGTGGGTAGAGATGTTTGCTAAGTATCTACCTCCTACTGTCCCAACCAATTCCATGTTTTGCATTTGCTAAGCAAACCGTCTGTACTTCTGAAATTACAGATGATTAATAATAGTACTTGTTAACAATACAGGCTATCCTGGGAATAGCAGAGCTGATACTGGAAGCAAGGGCAGGGCAGTGGGGCAGGGTCTGGCCTGCTGGTTGTGGTCAGCTTGGCTGGGTTCCAGAAACTGAGGTCTGTAGTTTAGAATAAACATTTTAAGAGATGCCTCAATCAATCCACCCTGCGTGGATCATGTGCACTATTCTTTTTAAATAATGAAATGTGGAAAGAAAAAAGTGACTGTGTTGTATTGGGAAATGTATCTTTGCATCTTTGTGCACGGGTGGGAATGGTGGGAGAAGGGCACGGTCAGAACCTGGTCCCACAGAGGCATTTCCTGAGACACCCAGCATCGACCATTGTGGTGGGCTTTTCCAGTCGGGTTCTGGCTGCCAGGAGTTGAGTCTATGTCCAGTGGTGAAGAGTCACAGAAGCAAATCCTGTGTAGCCTGGAGCTCCTGTGGGTGTGCCAGGGAGGCTCAGAGGAACAGGGTTGTGCTGGTGCCGGGCAAATACTGCATGACAAAAAGTCCCTGTCCCCAGAGGTTACAGTTCATAACAGGCAGAGCAAACAATGGTAGAACAAACACATGTCAGCCTTCCAAACAAGGTGACACAATTTAGATCCTAAAAATGGCAAAAGATTTTTGCTCTTGTCTATAAAATACTGTAAGGACAAACAGCTGGCTCATCCCAGCAAAGAGAGACTGGAGAGGGGAAACTGAGGGAGTGAAGAACACCCCAGCCAATTTGTTGATGACTAACATACTTTAAAACAACAGGCTGCTTTTAAACTTAGAAGGTGACTTGCTGAGTGGTTATTGGCTGTTCACTCCTGGTCTTGATAAGAGCCCCCACAGGACATTCAGTTCTTTCCAGCTTCTCCTACACGGGTTTATCTGTGAACATCAGTACAGAGCAAAGGGAAGGAGGCCGGGCAGGTTGGTTTCATCTCTGCTGTGACTAATCCTGGTGTGCTGGGCTGGCAGCTCTGTAACACATTGATAGCGCTGACCTGACTGGCCTTTTGCAGCATCTTCCTGCTCTAGCACGGGGCTGGGACCAGATGACCTTCAGAGGTGCCTCCCAACCCCAACCATGCTGTGATTCCATGGTCTCCTGATAGGGTTCCACTGATAATTATCACAGGACCACCAGTGATTCTAAGAGCAAGATTCAAAGGAAAATAATTATTACCAAGCTGGGAAACCCAGAGATCTGTGTGAGCATCACAGTGAACATTCCAAAGGCTTTGGCTGAGGAGTTGCTGAGGCCATGCAGGACTGTATGTTCTTTGGCAATCGAGGAATGGGAAAGGCCATTCTGGCACATCTGCCTTGTCAGAGATCTTCCTTCTCAGTGTGGTTTGAGCTGGGCCTCTGCGGGCAAAGCGGTTGGACTCGATGGCTTCCTGAGCTCTTTTCCAGCCTAAAAGGTCCTATAATTCTACAGTTCAGATTTTTATCCTGTTTTCAATATCATGGTTGTGTATAATAGTAGTTATTTACCACTAGTGCCATATATGTGCATTTTTAGGCCCCGTAGAGATAATCCAACCTGTATCAATGGTGTCACATTTTTGGGATTCAGAGGTCCCCAAGATGTTCTCAAAGCACATAAGGGAGCCTAATCACACTGTTGAGGATCAACTCCTTTTGTCTCATGCTTACTCACAGCATTTGCTTGTTATATATGCCTAATAACAAACACTTTGCAGGGTGGCCACTGTATTCCACATGAGAAGTCGGGCTGGCTCTGCAGCACTACTACAGCAGAAAGATGGAAATTTGATCTATTTTCAGCTGAGTCAAAATGTATGGAAGAAGAATGATAAGGAACATGCAAGAAATCAGTGACTGAGAGGCTGGGGAGGAGGGGATAGAAACCCAGCTGGACGAGTGTTTCATGTCTTAGCCCCTGGACTGCAGCACAATCTCTCCCCTTCCTCTTTGGTCTCAGAAATCAAAATGTTCCTGCAAGTGAAATGAAAGGGAAACGCTTGTCTGCTATGCAAAAGCAGCTAAAAAAACCAAGGGAAACTTTCAGAAAGATGGGCCTGCAAAGGACTGCTTGGGATGCTGATTCAGGGCTCTTCTCAGAAATACCAAGCTATACAATTGCCTTTGTTGCCTTAACAGTTTTATTCTTAAGCTAGAGTTTGGTCTGTGCTGCTCCCATGTTTGACAGCTCTAGAATCAGGTTGTTGAATTAGCTGGGAGCCTTCTAATTTTCATTCAGCCTTAGTTTGTTAGCAATCAGTTCATGCCTATTTACTCATACTCCAACAGTAGTATTTAGCTTAATCTGTTCTTTTCCTTCCTTTCCTATTTCCCTTGATGCGTTAATAGCCATAAATCGTATCCTTTTTCAAGCTTCATTTTGCCAAGTTTACTGACCTTCTTTCTTGTATCACTCTCTTGCTCAAGGAAAATTCATCTATACTATTTCTGAAGACTTGAGGGATTGGAATTACACTTCCCTTTACGTTGCTTGAGCTTGTGGTAAATAATACATCTATGTGGTAATGTGGGAAGAAATAAAGAATAAGGCCTGGTCTCAGCAAACAGGCCCATGCACAGGGATTTAGAGGCTGGAATGGAAAGCTGAGAGTCTCTCTGGCTTTGCTGCAGCTGCATCCCAAGCTGGAGCGTGGTAAGTTTGTGGAAGATGGGGAGTGGGGCCAGAATGGCTCTCTTTGTGCTCAGCTTCCACAAAAGTTGTCCTGTGGTCCATTGCTGGGGACTGAGCCCATTTTGTGCGTGGGGGTCTGACCACGGGCGCTGACCACAGGCCAAGGAAGAGGTGGCTGAGGTATCAGTGTTTCTGGATGTTGTTATTTTATTATTTTTCTTGAAGTTGAACTTTTCCTGCCAGATGAGAAATACCGATTTTCATGTTAGTTGAGAAAATTGGAATGGGTGAACCATAAAAGCTCAGAACTTAGAAGGGAATTGAGAAGGGCCCAAGGTTCGCCCTGGTGAAAGCTGCAGCTGGTGGAGGCAGCGTGAGCATTGCAGGGAGGTCAGGCAGGGGACAGGAGAGCATTTGGGACGTCCCACGAGCCAGGGGAAGAGTGGAGCACTGGCTCCAGCCTCTGGTGCTCCTTGGCTGGGAAGCACTGCCCCACTTTTCTTGTCAGATAAGTTAATCAGAGTGTCCTCTGTGACAGCAGCACTTTGTGCTGAGCAGGCTGGAAATGCAGTTTAGCCCTTAATGGAGTTACTCACGGTTTTGTGTTTTGGACAAGTCTATACTGTTGAAAAATGTAATCACTGCATTTTAACTTGCTCTGATTTTGGATGTATTTGTCTTTTCACTACCAATTTCCGAAACCACTCACACTTTCTGCTGTCACCTCAGTCCATGAGATTTGTTCTGACATGTCTGTGTTAAGTTTTTCATTGTCTGTCAGTACCCAGAGAGAAGAGCAGGGGGACCTGCCTATGCAGCTTAAATACAATTTAATTAGTAGTGATTAATAAATCAGATATTTGATTATTTTGGTCTGGCCTGAGTTCAAGCTCTTGTTCCCTCCCAGCTGTGGGAGGGCTAGTTCAGCCAAAAAAATCCATGCCTAGATTTTTACTTTCGGGAAGTTCAGGCATTTGAGATCCAAAATTAGGTTTTCAGTTTGTGCCAGGAAGGAATCAGCCACTAGATTAAGAATTTGGATGCTTTACCTCACAAAAATTTCTGGGAGTTGTATGTCAGATCCAGGATTTCAGATCTATTCCCAGAGTAAGTTCAGCACTAAAGCTATGCCTCATCTTCTCATTGCAGAGGTAAGAAGGAAAAAATGAAAAATTAGCTTGAAGGAAGAGGGGAAAAAAAAAGAAGAGAAAAAGAAGTAGGAATGGAAAAATGATAAAGGCAGTTAGTCACATGGTGATTGGGGAATGAAGCTCAGGGCACAGGGATGCAGTTGAAAGATCGGATAATAGATGCTGCTTTGTATAAAAGGTTCTCCTTCCCATGTTCCAATGGCTCTCCCAGACACTTAGGGTCAAGGGGTTATTTTTAAGCTGGCCATTGATTCATACAAGATGCCTGGTTATGAAATATGGGAATCTTTCACCAGAGGGAAAAACTTCCCCGTGAGTGACTGCCTGGAAACCCACAGCAGGGAAGGGTTAATGGTTGCTCAGTTTACAGCTGGGAATTGCTGGTATCCAGGAAACAACGCAGAATGCACAAACCATGAGACCAGCTGGAGCCTGCTGGAATCCCATTCATTTTGGCAGAGGTGTCTGTGGTCTCCAATTCTGACATCACTGCATTTGCGTCACACAGGAATGCCTTAACCACTTCTCCCTTTCTATTTTTTCCTGTCTCCCTCTTATTTCTGTGGCTGACTCAGATTTGCAGAGCAATGAGAAGAGGCAGATCACAAACCCCCCAGATCTGCTGCCCTCGATGTAGCTGCTAGGTGGCTGCACCCAAGCTGTCAGATGCAGATTCTGGGGCGCGGGAGAAGCCGTGCTCAGGGAGCGTGGGGTGGATGGGAATCATTTCTGTTCCCAGTCCTGTGCAGCACGTGGCTGTAACAGAGCCCAGAGAGAAAAAGCTCCTGAGGTCCAGGAATATGTCCAAGAGCTGGAACCCCCTCTGCTCCCAGCTCCCCGAGCTCCCTGCTCAGTGCTGCCTCTTTCCTGCTCGTACAGCAAAACCCACTTGACGACACAAGTGCACGCTCTGGTTCTGCTCTGTGAGACGTTCTGAGACCCAGATCACCTGGAGCACAAATAAGAAATCTTAGGCCATTAAAGATAGGCTGTCCTGCTCCTGCCTACTTAACTCTCTGGGCTTTGTTTTGCCAAGCTATAATCACTGGGCAGTCATCACTCAGCTCTTGTGATTTTGCTTCTGCTGCCATGTCTGTCCTTTTGCACCCTAAGCAAAGCTGCCTGAAATTCTTTACTACTGCCTGTGTGCATGAAATACCATTTTAGGGTTCCCAGACTTTCGTTGGTCTGCAGAACCTGCTACCATAAACATAATGTTAAAACCTGATTTTTCCTCTTTAAAATCAGCATGAACACAAAACTGCACTGCTACTTTTTGAGTTTAGTTTAATTGATCAAGCACAGCCAACTACCATGAAGTAGCTGAAAATGCATGCAGTTGACTTTTGGAGTGGTGTGCACAGCAGTTGTGTGTCACCTGCTGAAGTTGGCTGCTCACAGCAAGAACCCCTCTGCCCGGGGGAAGCTGTGCCCCATCCCCATTTTCCTCTGGAAAGGCCTGACAGAGGTGCCGAGTGCATTCTGCATGGAAGACCCTTTGTTTTAGAAAAGATTGTGACCTCAAGGTGCTACGTTAAGGGAAATATATTGTGTTTAAGTATTTCAGGACTGGTTCTGAAGCCTCTTGTGTCTGATATTTATCCTCAGCAGCTGATTTGCAACTTCGCTGCTCTGCAAGCAACCACTGATAATCCTGTAATTCTTCTTCTCATGATTAACATTCTAAGCCTCAATGTTCAGCCTTAATATAACGTGCAGAATAGAGCAATCATCACAAAGGAATCGCTGTGGTAATCCTGAGAAAATGCATGTGTGTGACTGGGTCACCAGGGAAATGGAAGAAAATCAAAAAAGTGCTCTTAGAAAATTTGGAAGGAGATAGACTGTTAAAAGACTGACCTAGATGTCTGTTCTAGAAAATATTATCTAGAAAATGAATCCAGAATATCTATGTGGAAGTTTTTCACTATTTAATCTCCCTTTCTCAGAGTGTGCTCTAATTAATGTAAAGATTTTGTTCTTTTCCTCTAGGTGTTTACACAATTATTTACCTTGCTATAAATAGATGTGCACTCGCACCCTCAGCCAGGTTTTCAGACCCCGAAGGAATGTCTCTGTTGAAAGACTCCTGGTTGGGTGTATGTGATGATGAACCTGTCATTCAGACTCGAGGCTGCATGGGCAGGGTCTGCATGATGGAATTTGGGACTTCCCATGTCTCTAATTGAGAATGCCCATCCCATTCCTTTTCCAGGTGTGAGGAACATGGGCTCAGCGTGAGATGCTGCTCAGGTGGCAGCCTGTCCTGTCATGGTCCGTGTGGGCTGAGCCACCACCTCTGTGTGCATGAGGGGGAAGAGAAAGGCATCCGTCCCCCTCCCCCTCCTCCTCCTCCAGCCGTGCATCCCACTGCTGCAGCACACATTTGGAGGCATTGGAACAATCCAGGCTAATCTGTGTTTTGCTTCCAGAGGGTTGTTACTGATCCTAGTGAGAGATTGTAAGGGTGGAAAGGAGAACAGGACAGAACATGCAAGCACCAGCCCTGCCAGGCTGAGGAACACAGCCAGTGTGAGTCCATGGCACACAGGTTTCACAGCCAGCCTCCAGAGCTCTCACGAAACTGGCTCTGGAAGTCCTTGGCACATGGATTTTGCTAGGTTCCTTGGCATTCTTAAGGTTAGGTGTGCCATCAAGCAGCTGTTTATAGACTGCAATTCCTGAAATAGGGTCCTAAAACAAAAAGATTCAGATTTTCAGGAATTCTGAGCTTTAACAGTCGCCAGTAGCTTTCCTGAGATCTGCAGAATGTTTATCGCAGTGACCTCTTTAGGTACAGAGCTTCTGAAAACTTCAACTTCCACTGCCAAAATAAGCAGTGAATTTATATGCATTTGCTATGCACCTCTTCTTTCTTATGAAGTGTTTGTTCACTGGCCTTGGGGATTGGGCTCCGAAGTTCAGAGTTTAGCTTGGTACAAAGGTTTCAGCTTTTCAGACTCCTTTGATGATCTGGCTGGGTGACACCTCAGATCTTGTGCTGTGGGATTTGAGGCAATGGACTCACTCCTGTTTCCATTTCTGGTGCATTTTTGTCACTGGCAGAAGGAAGGCTTTTCCTGACAGGCAGGACAAAAGCAGCAGAGGTAAATAACCCCTCTGTGGAGAGTGCAGTGCTTTAGGTTTGTGTCTGTCACACGCACTCCTCATCCCTAAATGGGCTTCCAGGCAACGCAGATAAACACAACAGCTCACAATACTCTGCTGGGCTGGCATCCGCACTCACAGATGTCACTGTCTCCCATTGCACAGGAGACATTATCCCAGCACAGATCTCATCCATCAGTAGCTGGCCGTGGAGCTGGGCTGGAGTTACGAGCAGGTAACTGGTGCATTCTGAAGAGCTGAGTTTCACACTGCTGGGAAGCGCAGGCAGAGCTCTGACGATGCCTCTGGTTAAGGCAACCAGAGCAAACACCTGGCATCATTTAACTTGACTCAAAATGTGTTTTTTCACATTAGAACTGAGGAGGAATGTGCCTCTGACCCTCCTGGGTGTGGTGTGAGGAAAGCCACAGCCACTGGGGGAATGTCATTAGCGCAAATCAGGCAGCGATCAAACCCACCCCGCCCTCCCTGCCGCGGTGTGAATGTGTCACACGCACTGCTGGCAGCAGCCGGTGCATGGCATGTCTGCACAGCCTGATTTCAGCCCTTGATGTTTATTTTTTCCATGCAGGAGCTTTCCTTGTTTACCACCCTTTTTCATAATCAAAGTCACCCGTCTTGGATTGTTCAAGCTGGGGTCATCCCAGCACTGGGAGTCGCTGGGAGACTCTGTGCTTACCAGTCTCATCCTCCTTATCTTCCCATTTCTGTTTTCACAGATCCTCTCTTTGTGATAAGCAACATTTCAGTCTCAAAGCTGTATTTTGAAAGGTAGCTTGAATTTTAGTCAGGATCTCTTACAGATGCTGTCCAGCCTGTCTGGCTGTCCTTGTGCACAGCCCCCTGAGTGGGACATCTGGCACTCAAGGAACTGTCTCTGCCTATCCTTAAGTCTAATGATGACCAACTATAGTTAAGTTTGTAGCACAGCATAGGAAGTTTTGTACCAATTTGGATGCCATAATGACGTTTTTAGATGAACTCAGTAGCCACTAAAGTCAATTGCAGGAGTGTTGTGTTGATCTCTATTTCTTAATATAATGTAACTTAAAGCTGAGGTTTGGTTTTGCACTTACTGCTTGTAATGGCAATGTATGAACTGACGTTGAAAACCAATCAAAAGAGCTAAACATTTGAAACGAGGTGCAAAAGAAGCCATACATATAAAATGAAACTGATTTTGGAGCAAGTCTGGGTGCAGGTGCCATTTGAAAATTGAATATGCTGTGTCACCTTCTTCATTCTCCATGGTCAGAATTCATATCGCATCTTTCCCTTTTCTTGTCATCACTGTTGATATTTTGTTTATGGTTAGAAGAGGAACTAAAGGTCTGAAAGGCCATCAGAAGATAAAAACCAGCACACTGAAGTAACCTGCCTGAAGTCGTGTAGTCAGACAATGGTTGCTTTTAAATCAGGTAAATAAATGTTGTATTTCAACATAAAAATAATAGAAAAGACTGTCTGGCAACAGTCTTGGCAGCACTGGAGAGCTGGGTGCAGGAGCTGCAGGTGGTTATTGTGTGACTGGACTTTACAAAGTTAGTCCTGAGGGGATATTTTGCAGTCAGATGAGGGCTGAGGGCTCTGGCCCACCACAGATTCCTGTCTGCCTCCCGAGAAGAATCAATGTCTGTCACATCTGTAAAGTCACGCTACATTTCAATTATTATCTGCATTTTTTTTTAATTATGTCCCCTTCTTGCTTCTTAAGAGAGTCTTAAAATTTTCAAATATAATAAGAAATAATAATAACCAATTTAAAAGCTGTGGGTATTAAGTGGGAAATAACAGACTGAAACAAAAGTCAAGGATTATCCTGGGAAATGACGTTTATGGATCCTGGACCACTCAGTTCTGTGAGGCAATCTGAGGTTTTGGCTGGACTTAAAAATGTGGCAGCACAGCTTTGCAAGGAAAAGCTCTGACAGAAATCCCCCAAGTAGATTTTCTGCAAGGTTGGGTGTGGAGGTAAAGCAGCTCTTACGTCTCCACTCCCCGCACCAGCACTGCTGGCCCTGTCCCTCGTGCTCTGTCACACAGGACCCCGTTTGTGTCAAGGCTGTAGCTTGCCTTGGGTGACCCAGGATGCTCCTGGCAGCAGCCAGGGTGTAGACATGGTTATACAAGCAAAAAAAAAAAAATTCCCCTGTATACTGCATTTCCCTTGTAAAGTTAATGCAAACCAGATGGGTGAAAACATTTTTTTAGTTGTAACTCCACCGGGACAACCAAATATTTTTTATGCACCGTATGGTGAGCACTGAAGGGAAGGGTGAAGAGGTTTTGTGTGGAAAGCTTTGTCAGGCACGACCCAAACATGCAGAGTGGGACCGAGAGGTTTGGTGCACACTGAGCTCTCCAGATGTGTTTGTGAGCAAGGTGTCACAGCAGATAACAGCCCAGTCAGAGAGCTGCCCTTGCACAGGATGTTTGTGTAGAGAGGACAGGAATTTGGGAATGTTATAGGAATGTATAAAATCATTTCAGATGACACTTGCTTTGAAAAGACAGCCAATAGGGAGGAAGTTGCAAGGTCCAAATGTTGCATTGTTTGGTCTTTCCCTTCTTTTATAGTTGAATAATGGCGTTTGAAGACATCTTATTCAAACATAATAAGTTTTATCTTCCAAAGTGCCTGAAAAAGATTATACCTTTTCTATTAAAAAACCATACTCTGGAAACCAGCATGTGAAAGCATTAGCTACTAAAAGTAAGTCAGATTAATTTAACCTTCATTATAGTTTGAACACCTTAGGTCTCAGTAATGAAGACACCTTTAATTTTAAATGGACCCCAGGCTTTAACGTGAACTGTGTGGCATCTCTTGAAGTCTGCACTCCATGATTCATGAGGTACATTCCGATAACACCGTTAGACAAAACAAAGTCAAGAGGGAAGAAAAACTCTTTACCAGCTATGAACACTTCTGTGGAAGTGCAAGACCAAGGATTTATCCTTATAAATCCCTGTGACCGTCAAATGTTAGGTGAAGTTCAGGATAGTGAGCAGATCATCAGACTAAATTGGTGTCACTGCTTTAGTTTGGAATACTCACCTAGGAAAGGATTGGGTACAATCTCAACACAGATTTCTAGACCTCATCTTTTTTGTGCAGCCTTTCTCATGTGAATCAGGCTTCCAGGATCAGGATCAAGGCCCTCATCCAAAGGCTGCTCAAGTCAATGGAAAAACTCTCATTGTCTTTAGTGAGCTTTGGATCAGGCCCCAAAAGTTGAGTCATACTTTGAATGGAACATTGTTTGAAGCAAAACAGGCTCAAGGCTTCATTCACGTAGAGGTTTTAACTGTTAAGTGAAATTTCCCAAACACTTCCTGTGCCCTCCTGCCTGCTTCCTGCCGCCACTTCTCCCGAGGGGACACATGCCCAGGGAGAACACCATGAGCCCAGTGCCTGACTCAAGTGTCTTCAGCTGTTCTCTACCTCTTCTCTATGAAATGATGGCCATAGGACCAAAGTGCAGATGTCCCATTTCCCCCCAAGAATGTGGGGAAAAACATCTTTAGCTCTTTGAATTTCAGCCTTAATATTACCATTGGTATCTACCAGTGAGTATTTGTTGGATCAAGTTTTATTTTCGACTCCCACACACATTTCTGTGACTCCAAGTATTCTTAGGGAGACTGTTGCTTCTGGATGGAGAGGGGCTGGAGCACCTAGCCAGAACTCTTCTTTGGTAAGCAGAGGTGGCAGACCAGCTCTTCTGTTCAGTAGGGTTTCAGCACACAGGAATAGTGGTTATGCCTCACACTTGTTGCTTTAGTGCTCGTTTCACATCAGCTGGGCAAGGACACTGGATGGAATGATGTGTTTGTACTTATTTCTACACGCGACATTTAAGGGGCAAAATAAATGTGAAGATTTTCTCCAGATGTGTTTATAATAGAGATCTAGAAATATGAGGGATGTTTTGTTGACCTTATGTACAGGTACTTCATATTTACTGATTTACTATAATCACTATACAAGTGATACATATCCACTGAAACTCTGTGTACAAAGGAACAGGGAGCACGTAACCCACGCTGTGAGAAATGCACCTTACACACACCATGGCCCCCAAAATCCACACTCTGCACGCCCTGGCTCAGGACATGCCTATGTGCAGCCTGCACATAACAAACTGGCACACACAAACCCCCCAAACCAAGTCACTGCCTCTGGAGGATGGGTGCATCACATGGAGCTGGAGCCTCTGCACGTCAAGTCGGAGAAGCAGTTTTTGTTCTAGTTAAAGTTAGTTCAAGTTCTCACAACATTTTCTTCTCTCCACTGGGTTCAAATGTTCACCTTCCCAAATTGTCCTTGAAGAACATGCAGGCATCACCCGAAAATAATTAACAGCCCAGTAGGTAGGACAATTAGTGGGGATGTGAGAGATTTCTGAAGTCAAACCCAGGAGGAGAAGTTATGCCCCAAGCCTGATGTGAGGATATTTCTCACCAGAGCAGTGGCTGCTTTAGGGCTCTCCTGTTGTGATCTTCTATTTTGATTAAAAATTCAGCAGATCACTGGACCTAAATAAAGAGATCATTTTGAGCCCCAAATGGTCAGAGTACTTCTGTGGGATGTGGGAGACCAAGTTCAATGCCTATTTAATATTTATACAAAACAGGACAGTTCCAGTGCCACAGTCCCATTAAAAGGTTCGGGTTCAACATAGTGTAATTTTCCTTTAAGAAAACCTACAGAGAAACTCTTCACCAGAAAATTCCCAAGTAGCTTTTCCTCTTGCAACCTACGAGCTGTGCCAGAGTAGCTGACGTACAATGAGATTTTGCCCTCGGTAATTTTAAGCCCATGGGTTTTTCCTACGGGTGATTCATTTTACCAAAACACACAACAAATAAACAAACACATCACTGAAGTTGAGAAGCAGCATGTGCTATGGATTAGGGAAAAGAGCACCCCTCGAAAGCCCAGCTGTCGTGTTCAGTATAAAGATAATGTTGGCTTTTTCCATTCCATTGTCTTCCTTTCTGTCTACTCTTTTCTCACTGTGTCTCCCTTCATTTAGTCCTCACTCTCTCTGTCATTTGTTTGTTTCCCTTGCTTCTAGGCTTTGTCTAGACCAGGGTGTGGGATGTCTTGGCCAACACCAGCTAACAGTAGAGCAGACAAGACAGTGAACCTCGGACTTGTTTTAAATGGACTTAGATACACTAAAATATTAAACACCTTCTTGTCTGGACGAGCCGTTTTTTCCTCTGAAATGGATGTTGGTCGTTTCTAGAGTAGTGTCAATACCAGTCCCATCACCATCCCTTCTGAACTCCTGCCAGCCTTGCACAAAGCAGCACTGATCAGCCTGGCATGTCCACTTCATCCTCTTGATCCCTCCCCAGAGGGAGAACTGGGTTTGCAGGCAAATGTTTTCCTTCCTGCAGTTTTTGTTGAAAATGACATTCCTGCACTGTGCTTGACTTGAGAAGGTGGGTCAAAGCACATCTGATGCTCGGAGTAGGACCTCAGGTGCTGGTGAGCCTATTCCAGGGCTGCAGGACAATCTCTCTTTCCTTAACAATTGAACTTTAACTGAGGTGAGCACGTAGGGCTCCAGTGTTTGCCAATATGCACTGTAAATACTATGGAGGGAGGCAGGGAGAAGTAAGCAGAAGCAGCTTAGGACACAAATCGGAAGGAAAAAACCCATAATTTGATTTCATGTATTAGTTCCCACCTAAACTGAGATTTCAATTTTCTCTCTTCCGTCTCCCTCCCCACTCAACTTTCTACAGAAAGTTTGAGCCTCTCCAGTGAAATTACAATGATTGTCAGCTCAAGGAACTTGATCAAAATTAAACCCATTTCACCGGTAGGTCCACACAGGTTTTTTCTTTCATTTGTAGGAAATGCATGTGTGTAACTAAATCCAAATTTGGCAAAGATAAGACTTTTGAATCAATTCACAATGAGTCTCATTCATTCCACTGTAGCTGAAGCACAGCATCTCACCCTAGAATGTGATTAGCTTCTTCATATAGCAATATCCCTGCCCTTTTTTTTCTTTGAAGCGTATAATTGGTGAGGCAGAATGTACCTGGAATGTATCTTGCTGCAGCAGACACAACAGCTCTGCTCCTTGGAAAGTGACACTCAGAATTTCTTAGCTACAGTCCACTTGTCATAAGAAGAGATGATTAATGAGCCATGAGCTGGGGCGGGACAGGGGGCTGAGGGTTGGGAACGGGCAGGGAAATGGCTAAACAGATTCAAGGAACAGTAAAGCAGGCCAAGAGCTGGAGGAGAACTGCTGGAGAGATCTCTGGTTTGAAGGCCAAAGATTTCCAGGCAGAAGCCAGAAGGGCTGTATAAACGTAAATGAGTGGGTGGACAGAATAGATCAGCCATGTATTCAGAGGTCTTGCGATTCACTGACCCTCTTTAGCACCAGATGCTGCTTTTAATGCACAGCTGGCTGGTGGAGGAGTATTTCTGTGTAAACAGACTGGGAGATGGATCTAATATCCAGGCTGGAGCCCAGAGCCGCTTGCCCAGCACTGTACTTGTCCCGGCTGGAGGCTGGGATCTTTTTGATCATGTCCCACACGTTGTACTGTACTGGGATGAATCACTTCCTGCCTCTGCCCTTTCTGCTTGTGCTGCATCACGGCACTGCTGCTCTGGGACTGGATCCTGCAGCCTTGGGCTGAGCTGTTTGTGTGCTCTGAGCTCCGTCCTGGCGCCTGCTCGCACGGAGAAAAGGCTGCTGTGCGTCTAAACTGCTGTGTCATACTTCGTTATTAATGACCGAGAACCACATGACACAAAGTTCTGGGAAGCTCGAGCAGATTCCAGGAAGGGGTCAAGGAGTTCAATAAACAGTTTTATTAGAACTTGAATTGCAACCAAAAGGCTACATATTGACTTTTTTTATAAAAACCTTTATGAGTGTTACTTGAATTTAGAAATCCTGTGAATGGCAGCAGAAGCACACAGGGTTATCTTTTCTTCCGGCTGATTTCTATGTCACTGCTAGTTCACAGTTGTCCTCAATGAGGAAATCTGAGTGCACCCTCCATTTACATTTTGCAGTTGCCTTTCCAGCTTCTTGGTAAACTGTAGGGTTATCTGAATTTCAAGGGCCATATTCTTGCCTCAGTGATACTGGTGGAAATTCAGAAACGAGCAGAGAGATCCTAGACTACACCAATGTCTCACACGAGTGTAGCACCTCTTGTGGGCAGGTCGCCCATCCTGGTAAAGGAGAGAGAAACTCCAGGTGAGTGCATTACCTCAGTGGGGTGCAGGTTATCATCCAGGATGACAGATTCCATGTGAACGCACACTGCTGAGGAACCCTGGGCAGGGAACGTGTACCCACACCGGGGAATCGTGGCTGGGGACAGGACACAGGGCTGGTCTCAGCAGGCAGATGGCCACCTCTCAGTGTCCCCAGCATAAGTGGCACTAATTGGCTCTGTCTCCTGGCAGCAATCCTGCCAGCTGAGTAAGCTGGTGCTCTGTAAAAAAAGAATTTTTCAGTAAATTGCCTTTGCTAAAGTAATTGCTTTTACATTATCTCTACCACACACTCGTTAAGAACAAGCTGCAGTTGTGTCTCCCTGAACATGCTTTCAATTACTGTTCCTGGCTGCACTTCTGTGTTTGCTTCTACTGCCATCAAGCACCGTGAGGTGTCTAGCACAGCGTATGGTACAAATGGCTCAATTTGTTCATTCATCACTTTGTATGTATCAGAAGAAATGGGAAATAGGAATTCATCTCCCTTGCAAAGTGATCATAAAGCATCCATTATAGTAAATATTAATGATGCATTAATGAGCACTGCTATTTCACTGTTACTAATGAGTACCGAGGCACAGAAATTAAGACTCCAGCCCAACTTATTCTGACGTAAAATTAAGATGCTTTTTGGCCTTACTAGAAAGTGACCAAGTTGCTACTTGAAATAAATAGAAGAGCTAAAACCAGAGGCTGTGTGTAGATCATACTCTACTGATCTGCCCACAGGACAAAATCCTTAGTGCTAGCTTTTTTGGCTGTTTGCTGCAAACCATGGCTCTGCGGGAGAATGTCTAGCAGTTCTCACACTGAGCAGACAGACCAGCATTGCCCCCCAAATATAACTGAATATACCAAAGCTCTGCACCGGGTCATTCCCTGGGTGCTGGGGCTACCCTCACGGTAAAACACAGCAAGTGCTCAGCACAACATACAGAACTACTCAGCAGTCTTTAATGGAGGAAGTGAAAAACACTGCATCTGTTTGAAATAAATGGGGAATTTTAGGGAGGTAGAATGGAATTACCCAAGCTGGGATCTGACTTCAGTTAACTGGTGTTAACTCTTGCAAAAGCAGCCTCAAATTTTTCAATGATCACACTGGTCAGAAGTTCAGTCTGACCTCTTGTCCTAGGGATGGCATTCCAAACATCCTGGTACCTCCTACCATGGGGAGGTGGGCTGGCTCATTGCTGACTCAGAGAAAATCACTGTTGCTAATCTCTGAAGCTGCTTCCACAGCACTTGGAGTTTATCAAAGCCTTCACCTAAAATGTGCCATGACTTGTCATGGCTGTTCCAAGGTTCCTCATTAAAAAAGCTTTTCGTACATGTCATATCCAGTCTGTTGGTGCTGCTGGGCAATGGCCCATCTCTGCAGTGCTTCTGTGCCATCCATATCAATCATTCCCGGTCTGATGCACATTGTCTGCAGAGGCTGCTGAAGTTCTGGGGTACTACGGAAACTTTACTTCATGTAGAAGTTGCACATAGATATGCAAAGGATGCTTTTTCATGCCAGACAATTTGCATCTTAGGGAATGCCTAAAGCTGTGACTGGAAGGTGTAATTGTGGCATATCCAGGGAGCTCTGAACCTCTTCGAGGAGCAGAGGTAACAGGAGCACACTGGCAGAGCCTTCAGCTCTCTGAGGCTGTGAGTCTCCTGGTTCTCTGCTTACCAGTAAGGGCGACGCAGAGCTGCAGATCACCTTAAACAAAAGCACTTTGCTTTGCCCCAAAACATGAACCATTTCCAATCAAACTGGTGCACATTTACAGTCAGTCGGTCTCACAGGTTCCAAGGATTTCTAGCCTCACAGGAAACAAAGTACCAAAGGCAGCAGAACTGAGAGTCTTGCTGTTCTGTGCCTTTATGCCCTGTGGCATCTGTCCTGATGGGGCTGAACTCCAGTGGATTTTCCCATAGCTGAGCATTTACTGTTCTCTCTCATCTGCTTTCTGTGCTCGTGAGTACAAGGTCACCGCTCCTGAAGCTTTTCCCTTCACAGATGCATTCATAAAAATTCTTTTCTGTCTGACAACTACAGTGAAACACAAAATATTAACAGAATTTAGACTTGTGTCTTTACATCAGATCTGGTGGAAAGCTGCCAGTTGCTTTGAAATTATACTGATGGGTAAAGAGACACGTGTATGTAACATATGCAAAAACAGCACAACGACATAAATCCCATTTCCTTGGGCAATCAGGTTAAAGATAAGAAATCTGGCAAGAAATAGTCACCGCAGAATGCTCTGCCAAAGATGAGGTTGGCATGGAAATGGAGGAGATGGCAAAGGAAAATTTAACATTGTGCTGCATAACTATTTCTCCCACAGTTTTAATCAAAATGTTTTTGCAGAATTTATTTGTTACAAAAGAAATAATATAAAATGAAACTTGATTTTCTATCACTAAAATTTCCATGGAAAGTTTTAGATCAGGCACAGTTAGAAAGCCCAAGAAAGATTCCAAGCAGCAACAAAACCAGACAGACTGATCTCTTTTAGCTGGAAAACATAAGGATCAACAGAAACATGACATGTAGGAAAAATATACGTGGACTGAGGTGAAAGTTCTTAGGAAGTAAGGACCACTCAGTAAATGGCTTTGCATTTGGGTGTCAGTGAAAAAAATTACCCTCAGAAGTTGTCCAAGCAACAGTGTCTTGTTTATATCTTGTGGTCTTATGAGTAACTGACTGGAAAAAAACAAGAATGAAATGATAACAATTACAATAAAATTAAATTAAATAAGCCAGTGACTCATTACAGAGCAGTAAAAACACAAACAAGATCATTTAGGTCCCAATAACAACAAGAGAATGAAAAGGAAACACAAAAATGGCTGGACTGTTTTCCTTATATATACAATCAACCACATGGAGATAGGAGAGGAGCAGAACCCATCACACAGTTACTCACTGGAAGGCAGAGAATACAGAAAATATGAACTGTGATGCTACAGTACTTTGGCAATGTTAATTCGAGTGGGACAAAGCTTTTTCTGAAGTGCCATAGAGGGACATTCCTCTCCACACATCCTGGCAAGGCACCCCGCTGGAACTGACAGCAGGATTTATCCCACAGTCTTGCTCCAAAAATGACTTAAGTGATATTGTCAGGCTTTAGAAAAGTGTTATCAGTGAAGACCCATCCATGATCTCCTTCGTAATTCTGATAAAGACTCAGGGCTAATCCCGGAGTAAATGCAATCCAAGAAACTCTTGGAATATTTAAGAAAACAAGCTCAATTTCATATGACTCTGCTGGGACAATTTGTGAAGTTCCTGTTCTCCCAAAGCACAGTGGTGTTTGGAACTGTGCATCCTGAACTCAGTGCTGTTCACAGAAATCTCACATGGAATACTAAGTCCTGCATGGCTGCAGTGCTTCGATTTAGCAAAAACTCTAAAAGATTTATTCCGAAGAAGAAAATGTATTATACAAAGGGGTACCTTGACTTTTCAATGCTATTCAATTACCAATGCCAAGAAGAAGCTGCAAAACTCAGGGTAGAATATCAAAATCCCCAAACTTTGGGGTCATTTGTATTGGCTCCCCCCTGAACAAATTTTATTTCTCTGTCTCTTTTCACATATTCCAGTGTTCTCATTGATGTCTAAAGTATCCCTTCTTCAGTGTCTGAAGTGTGATGGAGAGAGGAGCACAGGGACTTTTGTACTGGGTTGGGGTTATTTGTGATAGAGTTTACAGACCTTTAACTTTGCTGCAGTAGGAAGGCTGACCAGCTGTTTCTGAAGCTTTAGAAATTCTGTGTAAATACATCTTGTTTAGTTCTACTTTAGCATTGCATCCAAAGAACAAAAGGCACTTTATAAACACAAACAAAGAGTGTTCATTCCACTAATAAGGTAAAGTAGTATCTTGGAGGAAAACAAGACACAAAGCAGCGAAATGATTTCCCCATATTTGCTCTGGGAGCCACTAGGAGAGCAATAAATAGAATCTAAATCTCCTGACTGCTTGTCCTGTGCTTCAGCCACGAGACCAGGCTCCATCTGACAGGCCCTGATTTCTGGTGTGAGCATTGTTGTGCTGCACAGATGGTAAATCCTGGTGCAGAGTAAACAGGCTGAGCAGGGAACAGCTGCACATGCCTTTCTGACAAGCACCTCGCCTGTGCTGGCCATGCCGGAGATTTGTACCCGTCAGATCTCTTACCCTGCCCTGCCCTCAGTTTGCTGAGTTGTTTACAGCCTGCTTCCCTGGAAGTCAGCACAGCTTTTCACAGCTAGTCCTTCAATTCTTGAAAAGACATGACTCAAGCATTTTAACTGTTTCGCTGCAAGGCTTCTGTGGCTGCAGTTTGTGGCTGTTCTGTGCTTGGGTTGCCCTGTCCTTTGCTGTGCTGTCGCTGGGCAGGAACGTTCTCCTGGCGTGCTCCTGGCACTGGGAGCTGCAGCCATGAGGGCAACACAGAGCTGCACTGATTTCAGGCTCCCTTGCCTTCACCAGGCTACACATTTCAAGGCTTGTCGGGCAGAACAAACACGTCCTTCACGAGCAGCTCAGTTCGTTCACCATGAAAGATGCTGCCTAACTGAGACCACGTAAGGCAAGGCCACTCTCAGTTTTTGATTTGTACACATGAGCCTTTCCCTACGGAAGAATTTGTCCCTTCAGTCAAGAAAGCTTAGTAGGAAACATTTTCTTGCCCCCAGCTTCTCCAGTCCTGGTTTACCAAAGGAATGACACCGACCCCTCTCCTGTTGCGTTTGTGTTCATGTTACAAATGTTTCCTGCTGACATCAAGTTCCAGTTTGCTATATGCATGCTCTGGTTTTGATGAAAGTGTGCTGAATTTATACTTCTGCTCTAAAATAGCAACTTACCAACTGGGCTTCATACTTTGAAATGTCACTGCCAGTGGCATAACAGATGCTTGCAATAAGCTGACGACCCAGATTTTCCACTGAGGAGTCATTCATGGATGCTGCTGTTGTAGCAGAATCTGACAGTTCTTCAACTCGTAACTCACAGGTAACCACCACTTTGCTTTTCTTTAACTGCTGAAGATTGTGTCCCAGGTGGCTATAAAAACTTAGTTTTATTTAATCCTCATAAAGTATTCAGTGTGCTACAGAAGAATGTAGCAGAATCAGTCCTTGTTGGAAGAGATTACAAAATAAAGGGTGATAAGAGAGAGAAAAAAAAATGAGGATCTTAGAGCTATGAACAATGCAGAATTTTTCTTAGAGGTTATTGAAAATTCGTTGGAAACGACCAAACTATAAAACCAGAGGCTGAGTTCTCGTCATCTTCACTGACACGTAGTCAGTTCAACATAAATTAGGAGAGACGGACTGAGTTCACTTTTTTCCACCTCTTCCAAAAATCTAGCAAACATATCAGGCTGAATTGGCATGTGCCAGGCTGAACAGCTGGGAAGCAAAGAGGAGGTGTTCTGGCAGGAATGCTCACCTCTGTTTCCTGGGACTCTGGGGAAACCATGCTGTACCACTCTGAGCAGAACATGCTCCCACACACGGACCAGAGCTGCAGCAAGAGAGGTGCAAAGGTTCACCTTGACAGGACAGAATGGCTGAAGAGAGAGGCACAGAGGGAGACAGGATCTCCTCAGACAGCAGCTAAAGGAGGACGATAACAGCAGCAGCTTAAAGCTGTCACAGAATGTTTATTATTCACCAGTGTTACACACTGCAAAGCTTTTTGATGTCTGCTCAGGTCAGACCTGGAAGAGCTGCTGAGCCTTAAGTTGCAAGGTTAACCCAGCTTGATTCCCAGCTTGGCCAAAGCCTATGCTTAACCCTGACATGTTTGAAACTTAAGCTATAAAGTGTCATAAACAGGGACCACTTGGTTTTAAATGTAAGTATAGGGAGTCATTTTATGACAAAATGGTCCAGCAGGATGTTCTAGTATCTCTGTCCATACAATCCTGGCTCTGCTCAATGAACTGCTCAGAAAATGAGTTTGACTAACAGGAAATAAGATGTGTTATATCTTGCAGATATCAAATCTGTTGTTTTAGTACATCCCTGAAATTTGTAATGGGCTTACACCACAACAAAGTCATCAGGCAGTAAGATTGGTGGGCAGTTGAGGTTCACTAAGCAAATTAAGCCACACTTGAGAAGTGTTTTGTGACAGTGAATCGGTCTGGGCCTTTACCAACACACACGTTATGGAAAAAAGGGTTTATAACTGGCATTTGTATTCCAGCAAATATTTTAGCAGAGAGCTGAACTTAGAGCAAGTGCAAGTGCTGCCACGTGGTTCAGGGTGCTGGGGTGTCACACGGTGCCCAGTGAGCTGTGATTTGTTTCTCTGCAGCCCACGGGGAACCAGAGTCATTTGCAACAGAACTAATTCTTGTTTTGTGCAAGGCAAACCCGTGAGGGGAGAGGGGAGGAAGCAGCAGGCATACATCAAGCGCTCTTTAGGCAGCAAGCCTCTGCCAAGGGGAGATAAGGAGAAACGAATTAGCTACTCTGGAACCAGCTCCGCTTCTTCTTCTCAAATAACTTCGGCTCTGTGCCTAGTGAAAGCACATCCTTGCTTTGAATGTCTTGTTTCCGTTCCATGTTAATTTTCTAGTGCTAAACTAATTTGCTGAGGCTCTGCTAATGTCCCTGCCAGAGGAGCTTCCATCGCCCTTATCTTTATTTACTCAGAAACATCATGACAGTGTATTTTAGCCCTCTTTGCCTTTCAAGTTATTTTCATCAACATTCCCCATCTATCCCAAAAGCTGCTTCCTGCACAGGGATACATCTTAGCAAGAGGAAAATGCGAATGCAGCAGTCAGGTCCTGGACACGTTGCACAATGCTGGTGACAGAGGAGTGAGTGGCTGGCAGCCCTGACCTTGGCTCAGCCAGCAGGCTGGAATGCCAGCAGCACCACAAAGCAGCACCACAGAGCAGCACCAAGCCTGCAAATGCCCTGAACCTGACATTTAATGGTCACTCCAGGCAGGAACCTGCTCTGCTTGAACCAAGTGCGGATCATCCCTGCCAGCTCTGAGCCACAGGGTCTGCCTTCCCAGGACTGGCACAGCTGGCTGAACGCGGCAGGTCACAGCAAGGGTTCTGCACCGCTCAGCAGCAGTCTCTCCTTTGCCTTTCCAAAACTTGGGCTGGTTGCTGGAGTTTTCTAGCAAGTAACTGCAGCAAGAAAGAGGGACAGGCCTTAAGTGCTGGACCAATGTCATGAGACAGGCCCACACACAGTCCAGGGCCCTTTTCTTGCAGGACCTGAACCTAATGGCTCCGCATAATTTATTTTGAGCTCTTTAGTCAGTGGAGTATTTAATCGTTTTGTAACTGAAACCTGTCCTTAGGTTTGTCCGTCCTGCCCGTGTCTGCGCCTTTCTGCTTGGGGCATTGCTCGAAGCAGGCCGGGCTGTGGCCGCACCAGAGCATCCCCGCCGGGATGCAGGAGGCCACTGGAGGGCAAGGGCTCATCGCGCCCTTCCTCCCTCCCCTCGCGGGCTGAGCGGGAGCCTCCCTCGAATGACGTAGGACGATCCTGTTCCCCAGAGCTCACCCCAATGCTTCCCTGACACGCACAATGGTCTCCGCCAGGAGCGCAGTGCCTTTTGTGTGATAGCACTGAAGATGCTCCCTCCCCACAGGCAAAATGCCTCCAGCAGGTTAAAGACATGGGGCCCTTCTTCTCTCCTGGAAGATGAAGATTTGGGGGCAGCCTGTCCCATACCTTTGGAGACTCAGCTATCTGCAGCTTCTTACCTTCTTCTCCTTCCCTGCTTACTTATGACACTCACTGGAACCAGGTTTAACGCTACACTGCTTAGAACATATCAAGAGTAAAGCCTTCCTGGTTTATTTTGTCTTTGGAATAAAGTCCAGGGTTACAATGGCTAGAGGTTCTCTTCAGTTTCCTGTTAAATCGTTTCTAATTATACATCTCTTTTAATCACGATCTCTTGGCTGATGGTAAAAGGAAATGCAGTAGGGTTTGGCTCGGACATCACAGCTAATGACTTTCTAGTAGTTTCAGTACAACAAGGTACCAGTGCCACCTCTTGTTAGTAAAATCTGATAGCAACACGCCAATGACTAATGGTCCAGGACCAGCCTTGTTCTGTTCCACTGCTGTCTCATAAAGTCACTTTCTTGCTTAGCTTATGGGGCCGTTGGGGATGTTGGATGGAAAATTTTTACACCTGGAGTACATTTGCAACGTTGAAAACTTCTGGAAGATTGTGCAGTGCTGGTTCTGGGGACAGGTAGCAACGCAGGCGTGACCATGGACAGCAGTGCCAGTCATCAGCAGAGCCCTGTACCCCAACCTTTCAGCCCTGAGCACCTGTACAGAACCCAGGGATCTAAACCCTTGCTCCTCTCAGGAGACACAGGAAACTTTAGGAAAACAAAAGCTCTTTTTTCTTGCTCTTTTAGATTGGCAGGGAGCACATGTACTCCAAGGAACAAGAATATCAAATTTGAATTACTGTTTATTTCTATCGCAGCCATGCCCAAAATCTTGGACTGAGTTGGGACCCTGTTGCCATGTACTGTTCAAAACGTGTCAAGAGAAACTACAGCATGAACGAATAAAACAGAAACAGTGAGAAAAGAAACAAAAGTAGAAGGAGGGGAAATAATCTGAATGGGATGAGAGAGCTGGTGATAGATCTTGGTGAGGAAAACCCAACTGTTGAACCCACATCTCTCAAATAGTCAGTCATACATTGACTTTACCACACTGCCCAGTTCCTGTTTGTATCCAGACAGATGCCTGTATCCAGAAGTTATAGCAAAGTTATTATGAATTCTAGTTAAGACTTCTGTTCAATGCCAGAGCTCATTCCAATGAGAATGGAACAGAATCCCTATTTCAGCATACTTTTGATACAAACACAGATGTTAATACAAGAATCTATGAACAAACTAGGAACACTTGCTTTAGTTTTATAAATGGATGCAGTCCCACTGAAATTAATAATACAACTCGTCCCAACTGCAGAATTAAATGTACATTCTCTGCTCTTTTAAGATCAATACCATTATTTAGTTCTGTGTCTTTACTAATAATTGGCTAAAACCCCAATCCTGTACTTTTGACAGCAATCTCCTTGGCATAAATACATTCAGGATTTAGCCCAAGTGTCAGTGTTGGCCAAAGCAGAGCCCCAGACTGTGTGTGCTTGGAGCAAGGTCCTGCCTGTTTCGCTGTTTCATTGATGATAGCAGCAGCCCAGCTCCCTGACTAGGGCTAGAGATGCTGAGCAATACAAGCAGTGTTAAAAAGGAAGCTTCTCTGGGCTCAGGGAAACGTTGTTTGCCTTTGGCTTGAAAGGCTGAGCCTCAATTCTGCTGCCAAGCCTTGGAGCTCTCACCCCATGGACAGACGCACACGGCTTTTTCCCATCAGTTTCATCAGAATAAAACTGTTTTGTGGTTTCTTGTTATAAACTCTTTACAGAAGCTAATTACTGTTGGCACAGAATTAACCACCAGTTGTATAAGTGAAATTTTGCTCAGCTCTGGATCCTGGCTGCACTGACAATATGGTGAGAGGAATGTGCTGCCCAGCTGTGGGTCCTACCCCCCCACAGATGCTCTGCTGGTGCAAGATGAACCCATCTGCCCTTCAGGTAGAACTTAAAAGTCCTCTTTTACTCTTTCAACAAGCAGGGGACAAATCCCAGTGTCCTTGTCAACATCTCCCCTCTAAACAAACTCCATTCTAATGCTCAAGGCTGCGAGCAAACTGCAGCAGCCTGCAAATGCACTGGCACATTTACCTGTGTGTTTGATCTGCTCTGTTCCAGTGGCACACGTGGTGTGCAAGGCTGCAGGGAAAGACTCCCTTTCAGGCTAGTTCAGTGCTGGGCAGGTGTTTTTACACCATTCTGAATGGTTGCTTTGACTGTGAAAATGAAGGGGAAAATCTGTCTTGTGGAGACCAACCTGTGAGGTTTGCATTTTATTTATGGGAAAATAATTCAGCAGGGTCAATGGGGCATCGGTTTACAGGATGCCCTAGCTCCACTGATGAGTAATCTGCTAATTAACAGCTTTGGAAATGCTGCCAAGATGCTGCCAGGGTGATTGCAGCACACCAACAGACCTCGCTCAGCTCCTGAGCAGACATTCTCAGCAGCAAGCAGAAGTGCTGGAATGAGGAGGATGGCCTCTTACTACTCCCTCCAGTCTGTTTTGTTGGCCTAAAGTTGTTAGATCTTGTATCTGTCCTCAAATATAGATCTTTATATGATGAACTATGGTCTCTTGTCCTTATATCTAAAAAGCAGCACTGATCCAAACCAAATCTGTCAGTGAGACATAGATGGTTAAATGATCAGTTTTATGGGATTCCAAGTTATATTGCCAACTGCTGTCTCCCAGAAGTGTTGAATATTGGGAATAAATTAATTTAAAAACCCACAGGCTCTTGTTCAGTATCTTCAGTCCAACATCCTCGGTGGGCACTGAGGATGTTGGACTGAAGGAACAACCCCATTCCCGTGCTTTCTGTCCCATCTGTTCAAAATTCACCCTTCATTTTACATTAAATGAGCTGTTTTCTTGCCAGACCTGGCTGCTGGGGAAGAAGAATTTAAAACAGAAAAGAGTTCATGTCTGGGGTGCACATAAATTGGCCCAAGTTATCCCTTACCCAGGGCTTTGCAGGAGAGGAGCAGCCATCTGCTGCTGGCCCTGCTGGCAGTCAGTTCCCTTGGTGTGTGTATGGGTAGAAATGTGCCCCTCAATGCCTCATTTACTGTTTGTGTGCAGGCACAGAGGAGCCAACTTGTCCTTCAGACCACTACAGTGGTTAGTGTGGCACCTTTTCCATGTGTTTCCAGATCAAGAATGAAATTTTCCTTGTGTTCTTAGTGGGTGTGCCCCTCATGTATACTCGACCACTTCTTTCTGCTTTCAGTTGTGGACATGGGTCCGAGTCCCTTATGACAAACTTTTCGTTTTTATCATTGAAGTGCTATCTTTTCCTTGCTTCTGTCACCTTCAGGAAACCTGTTACTCAATTCTGGGTGCTCTTTGAGGAAGCAAAGATTAAGTAATAGGCAGCAACAGGGGATGTATGACACTGCACTGAGAAACTGCATCTCTGAGGGACAGGTTCCGTAAATGGCACCCATAGCAGGGGACCACTGGATGCTTCCCCGTCTGAAGTTCCTTTCTGGACCCTTTCTTCACGCACTCGGTGTTTGTTCTCCTGCAACAGCAAGGAAATGAAGAAGAGGAAGGAAAGGAGGCAATGAGCACACATCTAATGAGGGAGGGGGCAGATTAAGGTACTAGAGGTACCCTTACAGCTTGTGCAACTGGCCTGTGCTCAGCACCCAGTGTCCCAACAGGGCACAGAGGCAGTTTTCCTGTTAGACAAGAGCCTTGAGAAGGAAAGCAGAAGTGGGGCCCTGTGGCTTACAGGAAATCAGTATGGACCAACCAACGCCCTGTCCAGACAGCACAGGCCCTGCCTTTGCCCTCACCCACCATCTTGTACGTCTTTATCAGTCATAGAGCAATTTTGGGTGTTGTTCAGCACCAGCTAATGACGGGTATCTTTGTCCCAAGTGAAGCAATCTGAAGACCCATTCCTTCTGTGTGACTTACCCAGAGCCCCGGGGGCAATTCCAGAGACCAGTTTTTCAGCCTGTTCACACTGTTATTTTTGCTAAACAGAGTCTAATAAGGCAGTAACTTTGCTTCAAACCGAGCGAGAGAGGGGCAGAGCCCCTTCTCCACACCCTCAGGGAGAGAAGCAAGTGCTGCTTGGTCAGGGAGGCTGAAGGCAGCAGAGCAAGTCCGACCTGTGGCTGCCCAGTGCCAGGGAGCTCCTTCTTCCTGGCCGGGAGGAATCGCTGCCATGCACAAGGAAACCCTCGAGATGAGTCCTTTGCACATTGTGCTGGACCCTGAGGACCCTGTGGCGTATGAATCACCTCCTGCTGTGGACTTCCGAGCCATATAAAAACCCTTCCTTTCTCTAGAGATTCAAGCTGTGCACAGTCGATTTGTGGTGAGACTGGCGAATGTCCCCTGACCCAGCTGGGCACACTTGGATTATTTGCATGGATTATAAAGGTGTTGAAGAGTCCCAGCGCTCACCTGAACTCAGGTGTGCTGGGTGCAGTACAGGCACGAGTGCCAAAGCTGTCCTGACCAACAGGTTCTGTGAGTGTGGGCCTTGTTTTTGCACTCGGGAGAATGTGGGGGTTTGAAATGTGTCAACCCCAACACTGCCATTCAACTGAGTCAAAGGCCCAAGCTGAGTGGGTGGATTTTTACAGAAGGCCTGGCTAATTTTTAGACCATTAGTAATGTAGTTGAGGAAGATAAGGTAATGAACAGTGTGATCCAGTCTCATGCTGCAGAGTGCGGAGAGTTCAGCTGCAAGAGTTAAGAAAGAATTCTTTTCCCCGTCTGTGCCATTGCACAAGAGCAGAGGTGCCTGAGCGAGGGGACGGCAGCAGGAGCCACGTATCAGACGTGCCATGGTTTATTGGTGACCAGTATGGAAAATACATTTCTTCTTATGGTCCAGAAGTGGAATCTGTATAACTGCTTCTGGACAGGCAGCCTTGCCCCTCAATTCCTAAACAGCCAACAAGGAGCGTTAAGAGAGGAGCTGCAGCCTGGGAACTGTGTTGCAAGGGCTGGAGTTTATTCCCCTCTCTCTATGCTGAAAATGGGCAATATTGTCCATGGGTACTGTGCCACGGTGGTGTGAAACACCTTTAGTGTTTGTGAGCACTTCACATGAGGACAAGAGACCATAAAGAAAGGGATCATTTAATATTTAATATTTATTTAATATTGCAAGGCTTAAAATAAGGGATTCTTTTCTCAGTGTGGTTTAGATGGATCACCTCTTGAAACAAGTGATCTGGATTTCTCTGTGATTGTGGAGCTGCTAGAAAAGTAAAAAATGGCCTTTACTTTCTATACAAACATTGGTAGTTTTCTTCTTGATGGGTGCATCTGTGATTGCAGGTAAAAATTATCATGCAGCTCTCTAGAGATGCTCCCAGCCAAGAAAAATGGTGTAAATTCAACTCTAATTTCACCTTCCAAAGAAAAGAAAAAGGTAGAGATGTTGAGTGACAGGGTGCACATAACTCTTCCTACATTAAATGTTTTATTAAAGGCTCCATTGGGGTACTAGTTTATTTTAATTATTGCGTGCAGTGCTGTGCAGATCCCAGACTTCTTCACTGTCTTTGGCCCCACCAAATACATCAGCTAATGCTCTGTTTACAAGCAGCGCATATACAGGTGGTTGTAAGCCTGTATATACTGTTATAGGACTTTTTTTCTTGAAGTTAGGTTATGGCACAGTGCAGGTAATTAAACAGTGATCTCTATACAAATTAAAAGGGTTGGTGCATACTTTATTTTGGAAGTACAATTACAGTAATTTCAGTGCATGCTGACTGCATAACAGCACGCTCACAACCCGGGGCCGATTTGGGGATGTGTGAGTGCTGCTTGCACATGCAAATGTGAGGCTTACTCACCTCCTGCCTTTGAAGTGCCACCGCTGCACAATCCCTAGGGAAATGTGCCTGCACTCCAAGGCTCCTAAATTTTCAAATGGTTTGGGAAACAATACTTGAAAATTAAGACTTTTCTTCCCATTTCCTGCTAAACATCACCACATCTGAGCAATACACAATGCACAGCTGAATAGATGCATTTCCTTTTTCTTCTCTCCACGTTGTGCTGGAGCTGCCCTGGGATGCCGCAGCGCTCGGAGCCACGGCAGGCACGGACTGCCGCCAGAGCAGCTCCGTGTTCAGCTTATTGCTGCCTGGCTCACTGCTCATTACAGCCATTGTGCAGGCTCCGGGGGAGCTGCTTCCCTGGACAGCCCATCCCACACCCGTGCCCGGCCCAGCCCGGCCACCCAGCACATGCTGTGTGCGGCAGTGGAAGCGCCTTGATCCAGTCAGGCTGGATTTGAGCGTATTTGGGTTTAACTGTTCCCCACGCCACTTCCCTTGTGCTAAGGCGAATTCTTGCAACCACACTCACGGTGCTTTTTCCTCATGACCAGGCTCCAAGCCAGAGCTGGTGTCCAGGATCAGGGAGGGGAGCACGGCAGGCTTGCCTGAGTGATGGCATGTGCGGCAAGCAGGGGCAGCACGGGAATTAACACACTGCCTGTGCTCGAAAGTCTGATCTCAAAATCAGCTGGGAAGGCAGTGTGATTCCAAGTGACTGCTCACAATGTAGGTCAGTTGAATGTAAAAGTGAAAGCAGATGCACCATGAGATTCCCACGTCTGCAGAGGGAGGGGATGTCAGGCTGTAAGTGCAAAAAGCCCCAGAACTCATGTGTGACTCGTGTTTTCCGGTGAGTGACAAACTCTGCCGTCCTGCCTGGATGCGAAGCGGCGGAATCCAAGTGCGGGCGTGGATGTGAGAGTGCAGCCCCCAGGAGATGCGAACCGCGTGTGTTGGTGTGCACACACATGCTCCGGCATCCCCCCGGCATCCCCCCGGCATCGCACCCAGCCGGGATCGCACCCAGCCGGGATCCCCCCGGGATCGCGCCCAGCCGGGATCGCACCCAGCCGGGATCGCAGCCTGCCGGGAGGTGGGAGCAGCCCCGGCCGTCCAGGCTGCGGTGGCCGCGGGTGCCCCGGCGGGGCCGGGAGGAGCCCGTGCTGTGCCCGGTGACCGCACGGTGACCGCACGGTGACTGCAGTGACAGTAAGGCTCCCGCCCCGGTGCTGCCGCTTCCCCGAAGCCGCGGGGGCTGCGGGAAATCCCCGGCGCTGCCCGAGCCCGGCCCCGCCGCACCGGGCGGGCCGAACCCCGCCGGCAGCTGCCGGGGCCGGGGAGGCACCCACGGGCACCGTGTGCGACACGAGCCTTGGCGATTTTCTCCCTCTGCCTCAAAAATTATTTGTTCATATAGTCATTAATTTATATTAAATCTTTGTATGAATTTTAAACGGATCTCTGTGGCACGGATACTCTGGCGGGATGTAAGCATTGCAATGCAAATTAATTCTTCTTACTTCCAAAGTGGATTCCAAATTTGCATCTGCACAGGCAATTAATTAGGAGGAGCTTTTGCCTCTGCAAAAAAAATTCTTGAAACCCACAGTTCTATGGGTGTCCCAGAGCACCACAGTAAGATGGGACTGAGATATTTGAAACGTGTCACTTGCCTCAGTCATTGCTTTCAGAAAGTCAGAACACTCTGAGCATAAAGGCTTTCTTCATATTAAACCAGTGAGATCGATCACCTAGTTTTAAATTTCTTCCAGACAGCATAATGTATTATTAAAAGTTCCCAAGGGAGCATTAAAAATAATTATTTCTCCAGGTATGGAGATGTAGATATGTTGCTGTGGGGTAAGGTAAGGTGAGGTGTGTTCTTGCTGCACAGCATCTGTGCTGTGGTTTGCCTCGTGTTCTTACTTTTACCCTGTGGTAAATGAGAAGCTCCCCCAGGATGAAAGAGGAAGTATCTCTCTAATTTGAAACACCTTGCTAAGCACTGGAGCAAAACAGTAATATTTTTATTGCTCCTTAATGACTTGAGAATATTTTTAATTCTCACACATCTAATGCATGAGTGCTGTCAAATTCTGACTACAGCAGTGTCCTGTGGCAACGTGCTTCTCCATTTCACCAAAAAGAGCTGTCAGAGGAGGTGATGGATGAAGAGTTCAAACTTCAGTGCTGAGGGAGGTCAGCCTGTGAGTAATGATCTGTCACTGGCCTCAGATCATGAGCTGTTTGCATAGCTTTGGCCCAGGACAAACCCAGGCTGAAGATGACAGATGATGCCATATAAGCTTTCCCAGTTGGCTCATTCCAGTCTGGTCCAGATCATCTGTACCCCAAGGTCATGAGCACTCCAGAGCCAGTCACTGGCAAGGGTGATAGAGCTGGTGGCCTCCTTCCCACTGTTCTGAACGATGACAAAAGGGAAGGTAAACAAATAAGAGGCTCTGCCACTCATGGCCTACTCTGAAGCTTTAGCAGTAGGGAAGAGAAGGGATGAGACCCTGGTGAGTAACACAGGCCAGTGCTGCTCCTTCTCAGAAGCCACCGCCCAGCCGATGGCCCTGGTGGGCATGTGATAGCTGTATGCACAGATGAGAGCAGTATCACACTCTTCTCAGGATTTAGCCACTTCCTAAATTTGTGGTTTGGTGAGCAGAATAGAATCTTGTGTTTGATGGCCTCAGAAAGTGACTAAAATTAGAAGTAGAGGTGGATGTGTTTTTCAGCTTTTTTGGACCAAGTGTCTTGGCTGGCATTTCCCCATTCTCCTCCTTCCCTGCCCTGTGAATTAGGGCTCTCTGATCCATAGAGAGCCTTTTTCCTTGGCGGATGGTATCAGGATGCAGGACATCTTCCTTGTCCTTCACTCTCTCTTCCCTTTGGTTTGAGATTCAAACACAAACAGACACTGAAGTTTCATAGACCCAGATAACCCAATTTCCATCATTATTCCCCCTTCCTTATTGCCTGGCCTTCTCTGGAAAGGATCACATGGTAGAATCATGGGCATGGGGAAACTGTCTCGAGTCTCTCAGAGGGTTCTGGTAAAGTACCCACCCCTCTTCCCTGTGGTCAGGCTTGGGCTACTCCTGTTTGCTATATTTTCACAGAAAAAAAAAAAAGGAAACCGTTAGGTCAGCAGCCCAAAAAATCAGGGAAGGAAAAGGCTGCTCAGCCAAGGCAGGGGCCTGCAGGGAAAGAAAAGGAGAAGGAAGAGCCACTGCACCCAGGCTGTGACTCGGTGAATGCTGCCACAAGGGCATCTGGGTTTCTTGGCTGAAACTGCATTTTGGTGGGCGGGGAAGTTCATATGAGGGGGCTCCCTGTTGTTTGTCCACACTCTGGTGTTGGGAAGGGTCTGTTGAATGATTTTTTCCTGGTGCTCACATCCGCTCCTTTGGCTCAGCGGCCAACTGTAGGGCAGCCACGGCCTCCCTTCTTTTTCCTCTTTCCCATTCACTCATGATCTGAATGTGGCGGCACTGGTGGGTGTAATCTGCTCCTAATACAGTCTGGGACCTGTTACAGTTCAGCTTTTCCTTTCAGATCCCCCATGGCATTATTATCTTCCAGGACTCAGGCAAAGCCTTCTCTGCGACACCATGCGAGGAGCCCCCTCCTCCCCCTGGGATGTGTTTGGGACAGAAGAACATCTCATCTCACATCTGCAGTGAGGCCCTCTCCAGACTTTGGTCTGAACACCAAAAGATACTTGAGGGGAGATTTCTCATTCTTCATCCCTATCACCATCCATCTCGGTTTAATCCCGCTGTTCTCCCCATAGATCTCCACCATCCATTTCGTGTTGAAGGCCCCAGTAAATCCAAAACTTCAGTTCTGCTCACTTCTGCTCTTATTTCTGTCAGAATCCACTGGACTCTGAGGTTAAGTCCTTTGGGGAAAGGAGATCATTTTAGTCAGTCTTTCTAAATCTCTGAAATTTGTACTCATGTCAGGACCCAGAAGGAAAGAAAGTTTCACATGGATGGGGCCTTTGCTGCAAGAATGTACCCTATCTCTTACCTCTGTGACCTCGTATTTTGGGGAGCTGCAGTTTGGAAGCAAACAGCAGCACTAAAAATAAATATTTTTATTTGTTTTGCCCTCGTCTCCATACTGTTAGTATAAAAGGATGTCTGAGTGGGTGGACTGACTCTTCCGTGTTTCTTTTTCTTTTGGTTCTTATTTTGTTTAACTCAAGAATATGTCGTTGTCATGTTCACGAGGCCTGACCCAGCCCAAGGCCTTTTCACTTCTTTCTTTGTTCTCAAGCAGGGCCATTCTTTCCCACTCTCAGGCAGCCTCAGCTTCAGGCATTAAGATGCAGAGTGAGGGGTTGCTGGTCTGATTTATCAGTGCAGCATCTTTCCAGTTGTTGTACCTCTGGAACACCAGTACAAGTCTCCCCCATTCTCCTCCCTCCTGCCTTATCGGAAACCCAGCCCAAGACCCGTAAGGGCCGCCTGCCAACACATAACTCTGCTCTACCATGGATGAAACTCTTGATACTGCCTTTTTTAACTTGTTTTTCAGGTCGTTCCTACCCTTTGAACACTGTCATTTTTCAGACTGTCATTCACAAAGTTCATCGGGTCTCAACCACAGCCTCTGAACCTAAAAGCATTTATATGCCTCATTTTTGTGGGCTAGAGCAAAGCAGAGCAGACATTTCCAAAGTGCTGAATGTTTTCTGTTCTAGAGAATTCCTCTTGAAACTGCTGCACATGTACAAAATACTGCTTCCAAAGTTTGGGCACAAAAATGTTACCTTTCTTCCATGAGTAGTTACTCTTGGATCTCCCCGTAGGAACCTCCGTGAGTTCCAAGTCACCCTGGCGTGGCTGCATGGCCTAAGGTGGGCCAGGGTTGTCGGAGTTAGGGGTAGCAAATGGATCTTGTAAAGGATATAAAGTCTTACATTTCCCAATTAGAATCAACCTGTAGGAAGCTGAAAAATCCCTTCATGTGGAACATCATGTCTGCCCATAATGAGAATCATGGCAGCCTTTTAAGTACAACACTATGCCCTGTAATTAGCATGTGCCCTTCTGGAAGAAATGAAGACAAGCCCTGTTGTGGCAAATGGCCAGGTTTGGCCTTGCCAAGCTCCATCCCCAGCTGCCATCCCTCAGTGCCCTGTCACTGAATGCTTGCTGGATGTGTGGGGGGTGGAGCACATCCCTGCATGAGGTTCTGTGGCAGAATGGGAATTCTGAGTTCCTCTGAGACAGAGGGGCCTGAATTAGAGCAAGGAGGGAAGAATCACTGGGTTCTGGTGTCCAGGGATAATGCTGGTTCACTTCTGCTTGCAGAAACCTTTCAGTGTCCAGTCGCTAGTTTTTTAGTCTCCTCCCAGAGAAAGTAGTGGTGTGTGTTTGATCACTTAAACCACTGCCTGCTTTGGGAATCACACCCAGCAGAAAGGGAAGAAGGTCTCCTGTCAGTTAGGACGTGGAGCCTTGCAGTGAAGTAGAAGATAATCCCACAGAAGTGTACACGCATGTGGAAGACTTCGGGACAACCAGCTAGAACAGAGCAGTGAAACCTGATCAAAGACAACAAACTCCATCATTTAAGCTGGTTTTGTAATTGTAGTGTTTTATTAACAAGCAGATATTGCTGGAAGGGCTGGTTGTGCAGATGTGCAACATCTGCACACATTAGGCCTCTGGAAAGTGTCCTGTGATAGTTCATTCCAAAAATATCATTGGTTTTCTAGCTTTTCTCTTGACCGGATACAGGAAGAATGCTTTTTGCAAGGTCATTTTTGGTGGAAGTGTTTTCTGGTTCAGATCCAGTGGACCAGGGGAGACAGACCACAACAGCAGAACCAGAGTTCAGTTCTCCTGGTGAAGACGAGCTCCAAAGCCTTGTCACAAGGGTTGTTTGTCACTGATGGAGGAGAAGCAAAACCCCATGGCTTTGCTGTTCACCTTCATTTTGATGAGTGTGTTCTGTGCTTTCTAAATTCCTTCCCAAGGACAGGTCCCCAGGCTGGTGAAACATGGAGGTTTGGATGGGAGTCTCCTGAACAGCCCCCAAAGGGATATGGTTCATGATAGGCCTCTTGCTTAGCTCCAAAATTCAGGGAAACCTGAACTTCATACAGGGAGAGGAAATGTATCCCCCAACATGTTCTTCCCTGGCCAACTCTGCTTTCCACCCCGCACTAGCAGTAAACTGAATGATCTTTTATGAAATGCAGACTTTATGGGTAACCTGGTTATTGATTGTTCAAGGGGATGTTTTGTCAGGATGTTCCTCTATGAGCTTGGGGTGGGGAGCAAACAGTGACAGCCAGGCCAGCTAATAAATGACTTAATAGCAGTGACTGTGGTTTAAATTTACACACTTAACTTGCACTTAGTCCAAACAGCTGCAAGTGCTTTAGGAAAGGTGATATTCCCCCATTTTGTGGAAAGAGAAACTGAGGCACAGTGCAGGTCAGTTATTTGTCCAGAATCACTTGCTGCTGGGAATAGAAAACACAGTTCAGGCTCACATGAGAATCATTAGATAACAGTTATTATACAGGAAATTCATTCCTGTCTGGAATATTACTGAATTTTGAGACCTTAGGAACAGACAAGTTCTTTAAGTAGGGCAAGGATGTTCTTGGTTCTCCCTTCAGCTCTCTGCAGTTTGTAATGTTTTGTTTAAATACAGCAAGAACATTAACTGGAACATAGTTCTGTCTTTTCCTCCGTTTTCCTTCTCTTTCAAATTCCATAGATCTGATCTTATTTGCCTGAACCAACCCCTTGCACTTGAGGCATTCAGCTGCTCTGGCCTTTCCGTTTCGTGGTTTGTCCAGGGCGTGCAGCTTTCTCGTAGCTGGGTTTGGGTGCCGTGCTCCGCGCTCCGCAGCCGGGCCGGGCGGAGCCGCGCTCGGGGCCGGGGATGCGCCCAGCGCCTCCCAGAACTCTGCGCTTCCTCTGCCTGAGCCTGGCGAGGTTCCACTGCGGTGAAATCAGCTCGGCCCCGTGAGCCGGCAGCTGACAGGGGTGGTCCCAGGCTGGCCTTTTAGCTTTTGCCTTGTTGATTTTGTTTGCTGAGGGATGAGCACTTTGTCCCCTGTGCGGAGCTGACCGCTTCCAAAGCCAGCCACTCTCCTGATTGCACCACAGGTCCTGGAAATCCTCTGACATTAACAAGCTTTTTGAAAGAAAGGTTCAGGAGGCAATTTTGAGCAGGTTGGGGAGCGTTTCTGTGCAATTCATGTATGTGCACTCAGGCACATGGTGGGGTTCTTGGGGCTGTCCCGTGCAGGGCCAGGAGTTGGACTTTGATGTTCCGTGTGGGTCCCTTCCAGCTCGGGATATTCCATGATTCTGTGTATGTCCCAGTGAATACGACTCCGAAGGCATCCTGACTGGATCTGTATTTGCACAGCAGCTGCTTTGCATGGTGTTTTCAGATCTGTCACCACTACTGCACTATAAATGTAGTGTACAACTGTAGGTAATCCTAAAAGCACCTCAAAATAGGATGCAAATTACTTCGGCTTGGTGGGATTCATTTCGGGGTTTGGCTATTTTGGGGGGTTTTGCCTTAAAATGATTCTCTTTCAATATTTAACATTTCTCCTGTTTTGCTGTCTTCCAGCCAAGCCCTCCTTCCACTGCAGGCAGTGAGCAGGGTTGGGTTGGCAGCCTGCTGTACTCCCTGGGAGGGCGTGCCTGTCACCCCTCTGCAACTGGGACTTCTGTCTCCCTAGACAACAACGTAGGGCACACGATCTTCTTTTAAATGTCACATGAGATTCTGGGAATATTCTCCCTGGTCCCAGAATACTTCCAGAACTGTTTATCTAAGCCTTCTTATGGTACGCCAAACCACCAGGTGTTCTGTGTGCCTGGGGCCCCACTTGTTCTGGAAGGCTTCCTTGGTTTTTGTTTGTACAGAGTTATCCTGGTCTGCAGAGTGGGTGCAGTGAGCCTCTCCCAGTGCTCTGTGCAAATTCCTACTGATTGGGAGAACCTTTCCGTGCTTTCCCACGATGAGCCATGGTAGGATTGCTGTGACCACACTCCACTGTCCACCTCCAGCCAAGACCTGAAGTGGGAGTGGGGCAGGACCATGCAATGGCTCTTTAAGCTGTGTCTGCCTTGATCCTCTCAAATACCACAGAAGCATTTCTTGCTTCTGTACAGCCCATTCCTTCTCAGGCACGTGGGGCCTTGGCTGTGCATTTCTAAACATGTTTCTGATTTGTGTTACACAGCAGCCACCATGTTGTGCTTATTACACTGAAAACTGGGTGAAATTCCATGGCCTGGTGTTATGCAGAAGGGCAAACAAGGTCTCCATCACATCCAGGAAACTATAAATAGAAACTGTACAAAAATCAACAGAGGATGACTAGAGGAGAGGTGGTCGTATGAAACTGCCCAAACTGATATGCCTAATTTGGGAACTAAAGGTAAGGTTCCCCACATGGAGAGAGAGAAATTTCTTCTGCATTGCCCTCTGGAAGATAATTCCTTGACTCTTTCCCTAAGTTCTAGAAGGGTCTGGATCAGTGCACACAGGATCAAACCATCAGCACTCAGCTCTGAAGGAAACAGGTCCCAAAGGGAACAGCTTCCAGGCACTGTCCTGCTCATGTGGTTCTCAGGCCAAACTGTACCAGGGAGAAACCAGCAGAATGATGAGGCCAGGAAGAACAAATTACACCTCTTAGGGTACCACATCATCACCCTCATTTTTGTCCTTTAGAAGAACAATTAGCTGTTTAATTGTTTTGTCATCACAATTAATAGTCCCGAGCTGCTCTGTGGCACCTGGGCTGGTGGTGGTTTTGGTGGGAGTGCCCTGCATGCTCCCCTGTATTTATATGCAAGCCTGGCTTGTGCATTTGCAGAGATTACTCTCCCTTTCCAAACAGAAAGCAGTGACTGGACCAAGCCCAAGCATTGTTTAACAGTGCCTGTGACTCTGTGGTTTGTTTTCTTGTTTTGTTTGTAAAGGTCAGAGACATAATGATTTTTTTTTTTTGAGGTAAAAGCTGTACTCAGATCTTTCACTGGGCTGAGCTAGACGGGAAGTGAAAAAGTAGGTCTTGGTCAAAAGCATGATATTTCTTTGGTGATTTCTCTCACCAAATACATGATGAGAGTGGAAGTTGAAGTGGAAGTTGATCATGTCTCCCTGAGGCCATGTTACCTTCCATAATACCCCAGTCTGCCTGTCTTCATGTAACCCCCTGCGTTTGGGTTTAAATCTGATAACAACGCCTGGTTCTGATATGATTTTCCAGGCGTGCCAAATTGCTGCAAACTCCAGCGAGGCCTGTTTCCTAGTAAGCACTTGCCAGCACTGGACCCCTGCCTTATCTGGGCTGTAGGTGGGCCAGGCAGGAGGATTTGGCGTGCAGAGCCTCGGGGGTGACTCTGCTTTGCACTGGGGAGTTTCACTGGAGCAGCCTCTCTTAGGCACCTGGCAAAGTGACAGAAGGAAGAAACTGCCCATGACTAACAAACCCTTCCCACTCCTCTGGGTGAAGGACACCCTCAGTGGATCATTCTTAGCTGGTTTTCAAGGCAATAGCCAGTGTGAAATTTTTAGTGAGGGTTTGCTTGTTGTAGGCAAGTGAGTCTAAGTGCCAGTGATATTTTCTGCAGGGTCTGATGCTTGTGTGAGGTCTGGGCTTTCAGGGTTGTTTTCTTGGAAATACCATAGACATTGTACATAAACACTGGTACAAACAGGCTTAAGAACTGACCCCCCACTTCTTCCAACTTTCTGCATGCTCCATAATAGCTAAATGATGCGGACAAACATTCAAAATAAGAGTGCAATTCTTGTTGGACATTCTTCTGAATATGTCAGATTTTAAAATTGCAGTATTGAGAGGTGAAGAAATGGTGTCAGTGAATGGTTTGTACTGGAAAAAAAATGACTAAGATATGTTTTTGAAACAAAACTTTTAATTGACCTGTCCCATTTTTTTTAGCTCATGCAAATTTTCTTTTTTAAATTTCACAGTGGGTACCAGGGAAGCTTCTGAAATCTCAAAAATATTCACAGGAAAGGAAAAGCATTTCCTGTTGATCTCAGCTTGGCTGCTTGGGGGAGTATGACATTTTCTGCAAAACTGACAGAAACCAGGTAGGATTTTCACTGCCTGCCAGGCAGGTTTGAAAACCTGCTTGATTTCCTTCCAGCTCACCTGCCCAGCTCCCAGGGCTCCTGGCAGAGGGAGCTGCAAGCCAGAGACCCGTCCAAGGTTCTGGGCTGTCACCCGTCCTCTTCTGGAGGTCTCACAGGGCACCTGCTCTGGCTCTGTGCAGCCCCTCACCGGGCTCTTTCGAGCTGTGTCTTCCCAACTGCGGGGTGTCCCGTGACCTGCTGGGATCCCCGGGGCTGTGGCTCAGCCCTCAGCAGGCTCCAGATGACCCTCTCCGGACCGGCTGCGTGGGCCCAATGCTCCGGGGACTCCGAGTGCCCGGGGCTGCTCCCACCTCTCCTCTGCTCCAAGGGCCAGCAGCGTTTTCCCCTGCAGGGCAGGTATGCAGACTCTCCAGCTGCCCCATGTCCTCTTCAGCTGCAATTCAAACTATCAATTTTTCTCAGGAATGTGAATTTGGCCACAAATTCACAGCAATTTCACTGAAGTAACTTTTGAAATTGAAATGACGCCAGTTGAGGAATATTCTTTAGGGTGTATCTAGGAGTGTTCTGTGAGAAATATTAATCCTTTGGAAGCTAGAGATGAATTGCATCCTGGATCACTCTGGGAACTGAATCTTCCCATCCTTGAACACCTTCTGCCCTAAGCATCAGTATTGAGTCAAAGCTGATGTGGATCAGACTCACAATACTCAAACCACTTTTGCTGGTTCACGTGGAATACATCGCCAGCAGTAAAAGGTGTGAAGATAAAGAAACCTGGTCTTAGGGCACCGTAAAGGCTTGGTTTCGGACATGAAATTTTAAATTTGAGAAAGTTATCTGACAAAGAGCCTGGCGGGGTTGTGTCTTTGTTCCACCTGTCTTGGCCGACAGAACTACCACAACGCTCAGCAGCTTCCAGCCAGCCAAAGGTCCCTTCGTGGGTGGCAGGAGAAGGTGTCGTGGCTCAGCCCCACACAGCCGCTCGCTCACTCCCTGTTGGTTGGATGGGGGATGAAATCAGAAGGGTAAAAGTGAGAAAATGTGTGGGTTGAGCTAAAGGCAGTTTAGTAGGTGAAGAAAAAGCTGCATGTGAAAGTGAAGCAAACCGAGGAATTCATTGCCCACATCCCACGGGCGGGCAGGTGCTCAGCCACCGGCAGGACAGCCGGGCTCAGGGACTGGGAAGACAAACGCCATCACTCTGAATGTCCCCTCCCTTCCTCCTGCCCGGGGCTCCACGTGCTGGACACGGTGCCATATGGTCTGGGATACCCCTGGGGTCAGCTGGGGTCAGCTGTGTCCCCCCAGGTCCTTGTGCACCCCCAGCCCCCTCGCTGGTGGGGTGAGTGAGGAGCGGAAAAGGCCTTGGCTTTGTGCAAGGGCTGCTCAGCAGTAAGGAAAACATCCCTGTGTTATCAGCGCTGTTTCCAGCACAATTCCAAAGCACAGCCCCACACCAGCTACTGGGAAGGAAATTAACCCTTTCCCAGCCAAGGCCACTGCAGAGATCTGTGGGAGCCCTGGCAGAGGCTGTGCCACGCTCCCTCCTGTCTGGGACCACGGGAGCTCATTTGGCCAAGCAGTTTCCTGAGCTGCTGACAGGAGCTGGAGGGTGAAGCCTGGAGATAAAATGTCCGTACAGCTCCACTGGAGAATCATGGGGACCCTGTGGAACATGGCTTGTGTTCAAAAGGTTCACAACATTTAACCTCACAGAGCTCTTGGGCACTGGGACCTGAGTGCTTTAGCCTTTACTAAACAAATAGTTTTAATGATTTGAGTCTTAACAGGAAAGTCCAGTGGGGGCTATTGAACTCTGGAATTCGCTGCAGGGGGGCATAAGAGAGATTAGAGGCCATGGTTAATCAAAGAAAATCTGCTTTACATTGTACTGCTGCTTGCACAGCTCCAATTCATATCTGACTCCCTTCTGTCTTAGAGGGAGCTGCATGTGTAGACTGACCCTTTCTGTGCCAAGCTTTCCGATCAAGATGTCCCAGGACAACCTCAGCTTCTCAGGCAGTGGATTCATGACAGTTTTTGCAGTGACACTTCTCTCCCTGCAGCCAGTTGTCCCAGTTTTTGCCCTGCTCCTTTTTGGATCAGCACACCTTTTTCCATGGTTATGGAGTAAACTGAACTGTCAGCTGAAAGGAATTTTTCAGCTGTTCTGGTCGAGCGTGCAGCTGCACAGCCAGCTGTGCCAGCAGTACGGGGAGTGTGGAGGGTGGGGGCTGCCCCAGCCACTGGAGGTGAAACCACAGCCTCCCTGGTTAAACCGAAACGGCACCGAACCACCAACGGCCTGTCGGGCAGGGAGCGCCAGAGGAGGATGGACCTGCAGGGTCTGTGCAGTCAGGAGCTCTTCAGCCCAGTGGGTGCAGATATTTAAAACAAAAAGCCTCCCAGCTGAAGTGTGGGTGTCAGCTGCTTTGTTCCAAGGTTTATTCCAACCCAGCTGTCGCTGGGGTCTCACGGTAGCACTCGGGGCCTTGGAGGCCGTGGATCTGTGCGTGACCCCAGCAGGTCACACTGTGGAAATGTGAGAGCCCGCTGCCCACAGGCTGCCTGTTCCCACATCGCTGCCAGGGCTCCTGCATCTGGAACGCAGCTGGCAGGGCTTTGTGGCATTGCTGCACACCAGCTTTGGGCAAAGCCTCACTTTAAGTTTGTGGTAGTTGGAGGCAACCTGGATGATTTTGTACCGAAGCAGATGAGGTAAACGCACGCTGTTGTGCTAACTCATCTTCCCTTCAAGCATTGTGGAGCAACAACTTTCAGAAACACAGTAGAAAGGTGTGAAGAAACAGCTCAAACAGCTTCCTCTGTTTCTGCAGTGCTTCTCTAACCGTGTTTGTAAACAGGTTTGAAAACACTTAACCCTGAGCTGTGCACCCACACTGATCCCTTAACTCCTTCTTGCTCCTGGGTAATATTCACGTTGATGGGCCCAAGCACCAGAGCACAGCTACACACACACACACCAAACTATCCTTTGGCAGCATCTACATCCCAGTTGGAACATGTCTTTTAAAAGGCAGCTTTTTGCAGTTTCATACTTCAACTACCGACTAAACTCCTTATCAGTGTGATTCTATCAACAGGAAACTGGTAAGAAAAAAAAGAAGTACCCACCCCATAGCCCACGGTGTTATCTAATCTCTGTCCAATCTGCTTTCTGCTTGGGGACACATGCAACAGGCTGCAGCAACTGTGTGTCAGAAGGTCAGAGAATGCAGACAGGGGACAGCAGCGCAAATAACCAGTTGGGACTCAAAGAATCCAAAGTTGAAGCAGATTTCTAAAGCTGCTTAGTAATCAAAATATCTCACTGTGCAAATCAGCCTTTTTCTTGTGGTCACAGCTCCTCTATGTGTGCTCACTGGAGCGTTTGTCACTGTGCCACAGGTGTGACAAGAGTCTTATGAGCACAGAAAGGCCCATGGGACATGGGCTGTGGTGGGCTTGGCAGTGCAGGGTCAGCAGCTGGACTTGACGATTCTGAAGGGCTTTTCCAACTTAAACAGTTCTGTGATTCTATGATAGAAACAGCATTTGGGGTTAGACCACGTATCTGTGCTTTGCAGGAAGAAAGCAGTTTCACTTACAATAACAGAGACTTTTTCTGAGTGCAAAAGTCAGTTCCTGAAGTGTCCAGCTGTTGCAGTTGTGTGGGGATATCAGACTTAGCTAAAAGCTCTTACCAAAAATATGTGCATAAAATGATGTGTAGGTTTGCATTTGCTACAGGTGGCTAATTGTTGCTGTTTGCAATTACAGTAGTTTGCTCTTGGCACTGGAAGATGCTCTAGAACTTCTTTATTATTCTACATATTAGAAAACAGACTCTCTCAGGTGCTTCTTTTCAGCTGAGGTTGTGTCACAGAGACTGAATGTCAAGCTACAGTGACTGAAACAAGGACCTTATGTGAGACATAGCCCTGGCTAAAACTAAAACTCGTGCAGCAGATCATGTCCCTCTCCTGCCCTGCAGAAAGGGTGCAGTAAGAATGACAAAACAAGGGCCGAGGCGCCTCTGACCAGCTGGAGCAGGTGGCACAGCAACCTTGTTATCCCTTCCCACTGACCCCAGGGTTGCCTAAAACCTCTGCAATCCCATTATTGGTGTTAATCTGTTGGTGTTATTGCACTAAGCATATTATTGAAGGACTATTCAGTTATGGTGAGCTGGAATCTGTGTGAGGCTGGAGAATTAAACGGATTAATGAAAGTGTGCGTGTCAACATCCATTCACCAGGACAGTGAGGAGCAACCGAAGTAGGAAGGCTGAGAATGAGAATTCGGAGTCAAACAGTTTCTTAGCACTTTCATAGATCATGGAATTAACTAATTCCCACTTCTGGGATGCTTTTCTTGGAATTGGTAGGGTAACAAAAGAGTCTAAGGCCAAATGGACACAATCCTGCTACACTGAAGGTGTGAATACAGGAAGTGACTATAGGTCTTCAGTGTGTAAAGACCTAGAATGTTTTTATTCAGAAAAAGTAATAATTGGAAAAATTCGCTTAGCTAGTCTAGGAGTTTAGCAGAGTTCAGTATGAAAACTTGTTATCACCAAAGCAGCAATCACACTCGGAAGGACTTTAACCCACCTGCTCTCCTCTCCCTGGAAAGACTGAGTTTTTTTCTTTTTTTCTGGCTAAGGCACTTCTTAGTATTCTAATTACTTTGTTATTTCAATAAAAGATGCCATTAAGGTCTGTTTCAGAAGGAGAGCTCTGACTTGGGTTTTGCAATCGCTGAAACCTGTGAAAATTGTCTTGTTGTCCGTTGCTGTGTTTGACAGTGTTCAACCTGTGTTACTGGTGTCATCTCCTCGGCCTGGCTGGCCCTGTGCTCACTTCCCTTCAAGTGGTTAAGGCAGTGGTTGGTTTGTGTCTCTAATTTAGCTATGGGAAACAGATCTTCCTAGCAATGTGGTACTAGAAAAATCCCTAGAACTATTTCATGGTTTTTTTCTTCCCACTCAATATTATGAAACATCCATGCTGAATTACTGAACACTAGCAAATGCTGTGCTCTGATGATGTGCAACAAGGCTGATAATATGCTTTTTATAGCAGAGGTAGGTCTATAACAAGGACCTGTAAGATCATCCTCTGCTCTGGGTGACACAGTGGGGTGGCACCTTGCTGTTGTTTCTGCCCACAGCTTTAGCTGTAGCTAAAGAAACACCTAGAAGACATGAAGAGGGAGGAAAGGGATTAAAAAAGGGATTGTTTGTATCACTTTACAGCTAAAGTAAGATAAGTCTTATTTCACTCCTTTAAGGTGCCTTTATCAATGTAACTTCTTGTGGCAAGTTAATTTAGGTCTGGTCTTTGCAAAGCACCTGCTGTAATTCAGTGATACTTATGGATTTGGACTGGGGTCTTTCTGTAGGGATAGCTGTATGGGTGTGAAAATACAGAGTGAAATGATTGTGTTGAAATAACCCACACATCCTTCCTTACTGTTGCTTCTTGCTCCTTACAGCTTGGATAGGCTCCCGGCAGTCGGAGAGATTCCCAGCACGGTTTGTTTCACAGAGACTGCTGGTCCTGAGTATCTGCAGAGTCCAGGCTGGCCCTGGGAAGCTTCCATTTCCCAAAGCATCCTCAGAGGCTCAGGGGCAGCTGAGGGGAAGGGAAAGTTGGAGAATATGAGGTGCTAAACTGTCACATTCCAGGTTCAAGTAGCTCTTTCTGAAGTTTGTGCTGACTCAGGGAGAGCCATCTCCAGGAGCTCCGAGCTGTGCTTTGCCCAGCGTCCGTGTCACAGGTGGCCTTGGAACACGGACCTGCTCAGAGGAGACCCCGGACTGAGATGTGCCGGGGTGGGTCGAGCCTCAGCAAAAACCAGTGGTTACATAAACAAAGCACCCTGTCCCCTGCACTGGAGAGAGAGTGTTTGTGAAAGGAATGTGCCAGAACCCACAAGAGGTGAAGGGACATGCAGAGCCGCCTCCACCCTCCCTACTCCTCACACGCAGTCACTGCAAAAACAAACAAACAAGACATGACTGGCTTGGCCGAGATGGTTTTAGAGACTGACTCAGGCCCAGCATTCTGGCTGTGAACAAAAGGCAATCTGCATTATTTGGGGAATGGAACAGATTGATACAAGGATCTGTGTGCAAACAACAGCGAGCAGTGCCCAGGAGTGCCACGGCCCGGCTGGGCTCCGGCCCCGGCTCGGGAGCGTGACCAACACCCGCGGGGAGCCGCCTGCCCCGGGCAGCGCGGCCCGGCCGCGTCCCCGCACCGGGGACGGCTCCTGTGCGCCCTGGGCCGGGCTGTCCCCGGTGCCCGTGCTGCCCCGAGCACGTCCCGCTCTGTGCTGCTGTCCTGCGGACACAGAGGTGTCGGTGCCGCCGTCCCCCCGCACACGCGTGTCTGTGAGCACAGACAGGTGTGTGCACGCCTGCTGCGGTGCCCCGAGCAAACACGGGTGGAGCGGTGCCTGTGGGCGGGACGCTGCAGGTGTTGGTGGCAGTCGTGTGTTCTCCATGTGAGCGTGCAGGAAGCCGGCTTTGTGTCGATGTGCTGCCTGCACGTGTCCAGGTGCTTGCCCAGCTGTGGATGGGACTTTTCCATAACAGGGAATGCTGCTCCATTTTCTTGACCACTGGCAAAATAATAAAGCTGAGTGAAAAGCTTATGCAAATCTGAGCTACTGACTGGAACAGGATAACTACAGTTCTCTAAGACAAAAGGGGCTTTTTGCATCACCTTACCTGCATTGACATCAAACTCTGCAAAAGTAGAAGGTGTCAGTTTTGTTTCCACTCACACTGGGATTTGTTAATCTGCTGTAAATGCAATATGTCCTTTGGATACAGTTACACCTCAGATGTTAAGATAAGGCTGTATCTTTTCTGCATCACTTATGATCAGTCTAATAAATTATATTGGCTTGACCATAGAACAGCCCAAGGGCTAAAAGCATCTGGAAGCTCCCCAGCACTGGGCAAGCAAACAGTTGTCCTGGGTACGTCTTCATCTCACGTGGGGCAAATAGGACACGTATGTGGAAAGTTCTCAGAGTCCTTGGGCATGGCAGTTTCAGTGACTGAGCTCCTAAGGGGGTTCAGAGAGATATTTGGAGTTATGATTTTAAACAGGCCTGCGGTTCACCTGACCCCATTAGTAACAGAACTGATTGCCCGACTGGGATGCTTACATTTATTTTCCCTTCTTCTGGTTGTTGACATTTCCCCTTTTAGGTATCTGGTTGTTTTAGTGTCTCTAAGTATCTTACACTACAACATGTAATTTCAAAGCAAAGCATCTCCTGGTGCGCCTCTAGACGTGTGTGTGTTTCTGAAACACCCCTGCTGCTCTCTGCCCTGGCTGTGTGCTGCAGGACGCTGCCCCACCGAGCAGGGGCTGTGCTCAGCAGTGCCACTTCTCTGGCACGGTGGGTGGCCAGTGGTGTCTCCTGCTCCCAGACACAGTGCTGGGGTATTCTGTGTCCTGGTGGGGTTTGTTTGGGTAGTGCCATGTCCTGGGGCCATGCAGGTGGCAGTGCCACAGCTGCACGTTCAGCCTGGCCTGCTTGGTAGTGATGCTCATTCCATTGGCCATGGAATGCGTGTTGAGAGTCCAGGTTTGCCAGGTAATGATGTCCCTGTCCAGTCTGGCAATTTCCTGTTGGAGTTGGGAATTCTTCTCTTGGAGAAAGCAATCACTGGGCTTCATTTGATCTGCTGAATCTGTCTGTGTTGTGCTTTATTTTCTGTAAGTGCACAGAGTCACTTCATACCTCAGGGTAGATCTAAGTGGTTTGGGCCTTTTTGTGCCATAGCTGGGATTCCACTGGCAGAAGGGTTTCTTCCTTGGTTTCCCCAGCTATAAAATTAAATGAATCCTCAAAAACAAGTTAATTGCCAAGGACTGTGTAGTAACTATGATCAGTGTTTAATTTGCTTTAGGTTCCAGACAATGTGTAACAAATTAGCCTCAGTCCAAGGAATCCATCTGTCTGCAGGCAAATTAAAGAACTGTGCACACAGATCCTGATGACCCAGCAGTGATGTGGTGTGTCTCTTGTGTCATTTAAGTGCACAGTATTGTGGTTCACTTGCGAATTTATAATTAAAACAAGTCAAAATAATGCTCAATAATTTTAACTATTTTGCTTGACTAGTTGTTCAAACAGTGCCTGATTCTTGAAACAAAAAAGAAAGTTAAAAGCATGTGCATGTGTACAAAACACTTATTGCACAATTTTTGCATGCACAATTACCCTGATGGCAAATGCAATTACACACTGAGCACCTCCAGCTGCATGCACACATTGGCAAGTGCTCAGCTCCGGGTTTTTATGTAGTCTGGTGAATTTATTTGGCATGAGAAGATTTCAGGAATGAAGTCTCAGTCTGTGGACACAAGCAGCTAACCTTTCTGTAAGACATACCCCATCCTAGCTTCCCTCAGAAGTGAGGACTGAATTCCATCCCCATTGCTTGTTCAGACACTGGCCTTTTCCCTGGAAAGCAGAGATGAATTTTGAGCTCCATGACATGCTCCTGTGTCCCTGTGGAGCTCATAGCACTGCTCTCTGAGTGACTCAGATATGAGTTCCTGCTCAGGACTGTGTTCTCCATGAGCAGAAAAGCCCTGGATGTGTTTGGATCTTTGCTAAATCCTCTGGGAGGGTCACTGGTGATGTTTGCATGGTGCTCCATGAGAGACCACTAAAATTATTTTGCTGGCTTACACAGTGGATCTGATTCTCCTGTCACTTATGAAAGCTTTGTAATCTCATCTGAGCTGCTTAATTTACTTCAATGCAAGAGAAAAGAGAATCCAGGCTGTTGCTGCTCAGAGAAGTGAGCAAGCTGGGGCAGTGTTTGGCTCCATCTTAGCCCGGTTGCTTTTTACTCAGCCCTCCTGTCAAGCTCCTACTTCTTGAGTGTCTTCTGTCAGCAAACAAGTGTTTTCAATATGTGAAAAGAACGTGACTGAGAGGATTCTTTGCACAAGGATACAGAGAAAAGAAAGTCCTCCCATTTGTGAAATGACCTTAAGCAGCCTGTCCTGGTGATGGACTTCTTAAGGGAAAGAGGAAGGAAATTGCAGGGCTGTAGCCCCCCTCCCGTGTCAGACTGATGAGTTCCCATGTGGTGGAAGAGCATCTGGTTGATTACACAACCTTCCCCACCAAAGCCCGGCTCCGTGTGTCCTGCTGAGACCTTTGCTGCAGGATTCTTGCTGCAGTCTCACTGCAGGGGCCTTCCTTGGCCACTCTTCCCTGCCTGTCACTCCTTCTGTGCATCAGAAAAGCACAAACATCACATTAAAAACCCGCACGGAGTCCCTGCTGGGCGGCAGTGCAGCCTGGAGGCTCGGAGTGTGCATCCAGCAAGCTCAGGTGTGTGGGGAGGCGACACTGCCCCCGTCCCTAGGGAAAGGTTTGTCGCTTGTCTTTCCGAACGGTGAGTCAGGGAGCAGCTCCCCAGCTGACAGCAGCAAAACCAGCCAGGGCGAGAACATGTGGGACCACAAAACGTTCTTTAAGAGGCCAACAGTAGATAATCCTGAATTTAGCTGCAGTTCCCTGAGGCTGGCAATATCGAGGGGGAAAAAAGACTATTTTTAATGCTCTTCCAGCTCAGCATTGTAAATCAAGAACTGCTCTGATTTAGTTACAGCACAAGTAGAAAGATGTTATTCTCTTGTTGCTGTCCCAAGGAATTCACTCGGAGATCTAAATGTCAGGGTCTGTCTTTTGTTTCTTGCTTGAAATGTGCCCTTATCTCCAGATCTGAATGGGAAGTGTTTTGCCTTCCTGACAAGCTTCTCAGAAATTGGAGAATGTTCCTGTATTCACGCTGAGCTGAAACTCCCATCCTCTCCCTCTCTGCACAACACCCAAGGCAGACGCCTGTGCCAGTGAGAGGAGTAGCCTGGTGATTCTGGCAGCCTCTTGGGATAGGGACATGCCAGGTGCTGATCTTGGTTCTCCCCTACCCCTAGCAAGTGCCATTCAGGGGCTGCTCTTCCTAATCCGTCTGGGAGCTGGGAAGCCTTTCTCTACCACCACTTCCTTAAAAAATATGTACAAAAATGTAGCTTGATAGAGCTCTCTTTCCTCTGTTTAAAAATCCTTTCCATTGAAGTTTCCCAAGCAGCCGTAGATGACAAAGCTGCAGACAAAGTGAAGGCTTTCCTGGCCCATTCAGAGCTGGGCTTTGGCTTCGCAAGGAGAGGCAGCAGCTACAGGGAGGTCAGCAGTACTGATTGCCAGGTGGAATAGTCCATTTTTCTCCTATCTGTTTTGTTTTCCATATATTCCCACTGCTGTAGCTCTTCTGGGCAGAGTGTGATGAGTTGTAACCCTGGCCATGACAGCCAGGCTGACGAGAGCCCCTGGAATAAACCCAGTCCAGCAGGGACAGAGCTCCCAGTTCATGCTGGGCGAGAGTTACTGGCAGGTAAGGGCTTAGCTGTGCTGGTGAGGTAACAGACACGGGTGCTTAGTGCCTGAATCATATGCAGAGGATTTGTTTACAATATCAACAACAAAGTCTTTGCTTGTCCTTTTAGCCAAAGAAGAGGCACTATGTAAATGGGATAATTTACCACTATTTAACTATATATCAGTTTTCACCTTCAAAGGCTGTCCAAGTGGTTTATTTACCATAAATTTAACCTTGGACTGAAGCTGAGATGCTTAGATACCCGAGTGATAGGGACCTTAGAAATGCTAAGGCAGAGATAAAGAGAGCACCATCAGATTGAGGGAAATGAGAACTGTCTGGCCCCTTCGAAAATACTGAGGATAAACAACAGGGATCTTTGTGCTTGGGCTGTAGGCGTGTTGTCAAGGTAAATGAGACCTGGCAGAGGGCCCTATTGTCTCCTTTCCCACAACTCATTAAGATTTACTTGTTTTATCATCAATGAGTATAATAACCAGAGCGCTGATTATGCCACAAAGACATCCCCATGCCAATGATTCATGAGACAGAGATTGCGTGAGTCATCAGAAGGGTCTTCTCAGAGGTGTCCTCCTCGTCTGCTGGGGGTAGGAACAGCATCTCAGAGTGGGCTGCTCGGCAGGGAGCACCAGGCTGATACTGCACTCTCGTGTGAAGCCCTTTTTGTTCTTTATCCAGCCCTCACCCCTAAAGTTTATCCAGCCGTGACACCCTTCCCTGGTGTGCAGCATCAACACCCCCACACAGCACTGAGTTGCAATAGGGCTGGAGGCTACTTTACCTCAGAGGCTTTGCCAGGAATGATTGCAGCACATAATGAATCAGCTGGATTATGCTTACCTGGAACAGGTCTGCCAAAAACTCTGACCTGATTTCCTCTCCCCCCACTCTCATTTTGCTGTGAGGAGCCAAATGGGCTCTGGGTGCAATACAGCACCACTAGATAAGTTGCCAACCCACAAAATTTTGCAATAATACACTTCTGTCTTTCAGTAGCATCTCTTATCAAACAGGTCACAGTTATTGTTACAGACCTCAGTGCAGCAGATAAGTGTTGCTCCCCAAGCTACAGAGGACCAAATGAGATACTGAAAGATGAACAAGATCTCAGAGTAACTCAGTAGTAAAAGTAAGACCACGCTGGGCTGCTCTGCCGCCTGAGCTATTCATGAACATACACCCAGTAGTTCCCAGGTGCAGTATAAGTACATGAGATCTCAACACTCTCGTTCTGTGTGCTGCTCCACAGTTCAGTTGTTAAGGAAGCAGTGAAAGATGTGTGATCCTCTTAACACGGGTGGGCTTGTTCCTCTACAGACGAAAGTTCCAGTACAGCTGTCCCAGCACCTTCCTGTTGAGCTCAGTTCAGGGTAGCAGTTCCCACTGGGCACGTGGAGCCTGGACAGAACCCATTATAGATGCAAATTTAGAACACACGCTTGGACATACAACCTGTAATATTGGACTACTGCATTTAATCCTTGGCCTGTCTGTGGAAGGGGAACAGGCCTATGAAGCCTTTAGTTTATTAATCTGGGTTTGTGTTCCTGGTGGTTATTTTGCTGGAGATAATGCTTGCAAAACAGAAAATTTAACGTGCCTATCTCTCCTAGCTTCGAGTTGAACTAATGGATGTACCCTAATTATTGAGGAGTTAGTTGTGTAAGTCATATGTTGTAGGGTTTTGTCCTCACTCCCTTCCAACGTGGAGAGCTGTGCAGCAGTGTCCGGTTCTGTGTTAATTGGGTTTGAATGCACACACAATCCATAATGAGACTCATGTCAGAGACAGCAGCATCAGAGGGGCAGAGAATGGAGCGTGGTGGGAGCTGTGAGGATCCTCAGTTCCCGGGCAGCTTTCTCCTCTCTCCGGGGCTGGGCCCCGAGCCCCGGCAGTTCCGGGGCTCTCCGGCTGTGCGGTGCCGCATCCCAGGCAGGAGCAGGGAGCAGGGAACGGAGCTGGGATCGCCCTCAGGAGCACCTCAGCGTGGGCAGGCAGGTGTTAACCCTGTTTGAGTACAGAAAGAAGTTCTCTGAGTAGTTTTGTTTTGTTCCTTCAGCGTGGGGGAACTGTGGAAGCAACTCTTACAGATGGATTTTTGTGAGAGGCGTGGAGGTCATTCTTTCAATGATATGAGTATAGGATTTCTTTTGGTATTTCTTTATTCAGAGGAGATATTTAATATGATTTATTGCCTACATCTAGCTCATACATTGAAATAATATATGGTGTGTTAGATAAAAGCACTATTTTTGATGATTAACTGTCTCCCAAACATCTTTACATCATGTAAGTGTTCATAACTGAATTCTTTTCTTGAATAAAGTAAACTGTTTATTTGCATATATTTGGAATTTTACAAACAAGTTAATTTTTGAGGCTAGTGCTGCATAATTTTGTGAAGGAAAAAACTGACAAAAAGCTTTTTCCTAAGTGATTTTAACGTCGTTTCAGCAGAAGTGAAGTAACTCTGAAACAGCCATCCTGCCACTTGCAGAATTGTACTTCCTGGAAGCCAAGCACTGGACTTCTTTGCAAGCATATACTGCATTTGGACCTTGTCAAATTTAGTTCAGAAACTGGATGTGGTTTTTATCCATATGAATCTTAGCAAGACAATGCTTTTCAGAATAAAATTCATCAAGACTATTTGCAGGAAAATCAGAACACGACATTTTTCTCCACGTCCCTTCTAAAGCTTTCTCATGAGCAAGACTCTATCAGTGTATTTTTTCAGTCAGTTGAAAAACATCTTTGTAACAATATGCAAAATAGAAGTAGGCGACACCTTACACAACACAGTCTGTGATGCACCAGCCACCTTAGCTCCCAGCATATCCAAAAAGGCTCTGTAAAACAGGGCAAACTTGAGGATTGTTTGCAGGGCAAATCAAATGAAATTGTAGGTAAAGATTGTGTTCAACGTGGGGCAGAGAAAAATTTATCCTGATTTTCTGTGGGAAGAGATGGCCTTTTGACCAAGCAGTCCTCCAAAAGTTTTAATTCTGGTGAAATATAACAATCCATTTTAAATATCATAGTTTTAGCATCTGGGTAGGTTTTGCCATTTCTCCCCCCCAGTCAGATATATTTGGGCAGAGTACCCCCCCACTGGATGGCTAATAGGAAAGTGCTTCTGCCTGTGGATCACTTTCGAAATATTTGCCCCCACTTAATTAGTGGTGTAATTACCACTGGCCATCAAATACCTGGCTCTGTGAGTGGGTAACTCCTACAGACCCTTCCAGACGGCTGCCAGGATGCTGTGAATGGAATATGCCTTTGCTGGGATTCCTGTGCATCCCCTCATGAGCCTCAGAGGTTTTGCACACTTCAGACCATTCGAGCCAAGAAAAGAGTAGGGCATTTCAGCGGGGCATGGGACCTGTTTTGCCAGGGACCTTCCAGTCTGCTGACTCCTCGAGGTTTTGCAATCTCCCTGCTCTTTTCACTGTCTTCTCATCCCCTGACTGTGGATGTGTAAACATCGGAAGAGTTCTGCACTGAGTCACACCACACTCTGCTAAGTCCATCGGATGCCAGGGTGGTTAAGTTCTTCTCTGGAGCAGGGTGGCAACAGCAAAATACCCAGAGAAGTGAGGGACAGGGAGAGTGACAGTGAGTGTTGGACTTGTAAGTGCTGCAAGGCAGCTGGCCCAGCTCACTCCTCAGCCTTGGGGTGCAGAGAGCTTGCATGAGGCTGGAGCTGCTCAGTCTGTCCCAGGCCATCTCTTCTCATACCCCGAATCCCTGTGAACCCCAGCAAAGGGAACAGGGTTTCACTGGAGCCACACAAGGCAGCTCCGCAAGGGGAGGGAGATGAAATATATGGAAGGTGTTGTGAGGCAACACAGCAGGGCAGGGAAAGGCAGGGCGGGATTGGGCCGACCCAGAGGGCAGCAGGTCACCCCTGTGCCCCTCTGCCATGCGCCTGGCCACGGGGCGTTAGTGCCACTCCTGGCAAACACTGTCCCTTGGTTAGGCCCTGTGCCTCAGACCTGTGCTTTTTGTGCTCACTCGATTCAAAGCTGTACTTTGAATTGCTTTCCTGAAAACTACTGGGAAAATCTCAGCTGCCTCTGGGAGCTGAGGAAGGTTCTGGTTGGCATAATGAGACAGAAATCAATTGACTCTTTTAGAGTGGCACTTGCTGATGCCAACAATGTAATTTGGTTTATTAGTCCATATGGACTTGATCTAACTCCTGCTGAAGTCGAGGAGTGAATGCAGAGCCTGTCCTGACAGTCAGCCTTATCACCATCAGGAGGGATGGGGCTCACAGCACTTGCTGTCTGCTGCCAAGGATTAATTGTGTTCCAGTTAATGCCTGAGTTAAGATTAAGCTCTGCCTGATTGACAATTATTGCTATGGCAGGAAGCATAAGCCACGAGGAGCTAACTTAGAAATTAGCCATTTTGTCTGGATCACCTCTGCAGACAGGAAAAAAAAAAGGAATCCTGCTTTGCTGGTGTGTTGAAATGCAGCACAGTGTGTGCCAGGGCTGTGAGCAGGTGTCCCCTGCACAGACAGGAGCCCTGGCTGGCACTCGGCAGCTGTTGGGGCCACGCCACAAAGAGACAGGCAGGGAAAAGGGCTCCTTTGGTGCCAGCCAAGGAGTGGGCAGAGTGGGTTGGCAAGGGTGGGGAACACAGCAGGGGTTCAGCCGTGAGCCCTCTGGGAGAATGTGACAGGCTGGGACTGACAGCTCATAAAGGGGCAGAGCAGTTGGGGATAAAGTAAGACTTGAGTCATCAACATATCTGTGTGTAGGAGCAAAATCCCCCAGGAACAGAACAGAGCCTGGCAGGGGGACAGACAAGGAGCCTGGAGAATGGGGAAAAGTAGAAGTGGTTTATGGGTGGGCAGTGGGTGCTCTGAGCCCTCACACTGGGTGTCCAGTGAGGTTTCCCCACGGCCACGTACGGTCTGTGATGAGAATTGCTTTAGAGTTCAATAAAAATCGGAACTTTAAGTTTTTAGCCCTTAGCACTATGCCAGGTGTGCCCCTATTTTTGGGTTTGTGCCAGCTCTGAGGTAGGTCAGGTTAAGCATTCAAACACTTCAGCAGTGTCTGCTCAATTCTGTGTGCCCGAATGGCCAGGGAACATTAGAGCGTTGGAGCACAGAGCACTGCAGGGACTGGCAACAGCAGCACTTCTGAGAAATGTTTTCTTCATTGTGGACGTGTTTTGGGGTTTTTTTGGTTTGGTTTGTATTATGAGTTATGAATATAGATGGCAGGGACAGCTTCTGGCTCAGAGCCTTCAGCTGGTACAGAGTGGCCAGGGATCACTCCGTGGTGCTCAGACACACAAAGGGCCTCGAGTGCTCCTTGTCTTTGCTTTGGTGCAGTTGTTGAGGACGATGCTCAGTGCACACAGGGTGTGTTGGTGCTCAGCCTCGTGGGTGTCTGTCCAGCCTGACACCCTGCTGCTGCCTGGGGTGGCTCTATGGGAATAAGCTGGGATTTTTTTTTCCATAAGAGATTATTTTTATTTACAAGTATTATTGTTCCATTTCAAAGTGCAGCTTAGCAATTGCAACATTTTCCACTTCTCCCCTGGCATACCTCATGGCATTGCAGACTAGACTGGGAAGCGCTGTCAGGAGGGAGCAGAAAGGATCTCCCAGGTGGGAAAAGGCGTCAGTGTCAGTCAGAAGAACATTTATGACCCCCGGATTGCTCAGCGGTTCCAAGCACTCTGTGCAGTGCCGCGCTGTGTGCTGAGCATCCCCGGGTCGGGGACGGGGCACTGGGAACACGCCCGGGAAGCCTCACCCGGAGCAGGACGGAGGGGCTGGCTCTCCGCAGCGGGACGGCTCGGTCCGGCCCGGGCAGGGCCGCGGTGCGGACGGATCCTGTGGCTGGCAGCGGCTCCCCGCGGGCCCCCAGAACCGGCGGGGCTGCGAGCCGCTGTCCCTCCCGCCCCGCGGGTCAGGCGCTGCTTGCTCAGGGGTGGGCACCAGCTGGGAGCTGCAGCCGGTGGCAGAAGCACCCCCCAGTTAAATCCCAGTCCCCCCAGTCCCCTGCCCCGCGTGTGAGCGCGGGGAGCGTGCTGTATCTGCCGCTGTCTCCTTTCCTTCACAGTGCTCAGCCTCACTGGAAAGGAATCGAGGGGAAATTGCTGGGAAAGGGCTGCGCCTTCCCCATCTCTCCTGAGGGATCCAGTTCAGAATGTCCAGCCTGTTTGAAGCCTGAGCTCTTCAGGCCAAGAACGTGTATTATCTAGTTTGTATTTTATGGCAGTATATGAATGTTTTGTTATAATAACAACAACAACAATAATAATTAGGGCTGTGAGAGCCCTGGAGGGCTGGAAAGGAACCAAGCCCTGCAGGTTCTCTCGGATGTTCGAGTTTGACGAGGTTGAACCATCCAGGTTTAACCCCCATGGCTGGTGCCCTCTCTCACCCTACCGGCTGCCATCGCCAGCAGGAAGTCTGCTCCCGTCCTCCCCTGTCAGCTGGGAGCTGGGATACCCTGGGGCTTCTCGAGGGACGAACCGCAGTTACTGAGGAGGATGTGAGTGAAACTCACTGAAATTTCGTGAATGTGGGATGAGGGTCGTGAATCATCCGATCTTCAGCCGCCGCCAAGCCCGAGTGGGTCTGACAGCCCGCACAGAGCCGGCCTGGGACCCGGGATTGCGACACTGTCCTTTGTCCATGGAGCGCTCAGAGATCTCTGGGTGAAAGTCCCCCTCCATGTCCCTCTGAAAACGCCGTGAAGGCGCTGAGGCTCGCTGTGTTAGGTGGTGCCATAGGTAACAGGAGCCGTCCTCTTCCAGAACCTCTGTCCCAGTGTCTTTGTTTCATTCTGCTTTCTGGGTGACGGCAGGATCTGGAACTGATACTGAAAGATGAAAAATAAATTTTTTTCGGATCTCCACACAGAAAATCTGTGTGGGCCTGGAAGGTCAGATGTGGCTGCTGCACCAGAGGGTCAGCAGCGGTTGTGTTTAAGATACTTCAGTGAACTGAGGCCCCGTGTGCATTTCCCAATGGGGCAGCCAGGCAATCGCTGTGTGGGACGGGGGTCCAGGCACCCTGGAGTTCTCCTGAGCACTAATCCCGATTCCCACAGTGTTGCCTCAGCTAATCGCTGCCTCAGTTTTCCGCACTTGTAAAATGTAGGGGTAATAACTGTGCATACCTCACAGAGGGCTGTGAGGATTCATTAATTAAATGATGTTCGGGAAGTGCTTTGAAGATGAAAAGCCCCATATAAATGCTGGGTGTTACTAGTGCTTAGTGAGTACCTTCACAGCCACAAGCAGGGTGTGCCTGCAGGAAGCAGAGCCATAGGCTGAGGCTTATGGCTAAATGCCTTTAAAAATAAATACCATCAGTAAATGCAGTAGGGAGGTCAGCTTCCCTCTCCTCTGCCTTGGGGTGAGCTCCCACCTCAAAGGAACTAGGGTTTTTCTTTGCCTCCTCCACTTCTGGAAAACCAAAATAGGTTTGGGAGTGCTGAGGGGAGAGTGGGACTCGTGGTAGTGATGCTGGGAGCTGAGACATCACAGGCAGCCAGCTTGCTCTAAACCAAGCAGGCCCCAAAAGCGACGTGTGCCGTGAGGGGCAGTGTCCCAACAGGGACCCGCAGCCCGGGGCTGGGGGCACAGCAGCTGTCCCCAGCGCCCTGGCAGAGCCGTGTGCTGCCAGCTGTGAGTGCCAGGGTGCCCAGCAGGCGCTGTCACTGCCAGGGCGAGCAGCTGGCCGTGGCTGCCCGTGCGCTCAGCTAATGACATGCATGCTTTGGGGAGACAGAGGCAAATCTGTGCTTGCTGCTTCGTACGCGTGTTGGACTGAGAACGCAGATGCTGATTTCCTCTTCTCTGTGCCCCTGGAAAATCTAGTATTTAATATTTACCTGACGAGGCAGAAAGAAGAGAAAAGGGATTTTTGATTAGGTTAATTGTTTTTAATGACAGCCTGCCACATTTGACAGATCCCTCTTGTGAAGCCTCAAGACAAGCAACCTTTTCTTTCAGATGCACTCTGTGTGTTTCTGTATTTTGTAAGCTGTGCTGAAGTTTCACTTTCTGATTTGGGCAGGGAGGTCACTTCTTTCACAGTTGTCCCCAGGTTTCTCTGGGAATGCCAGGCCTAAGCAGTAACGTGTTACCTGGGGGAGATGTCCAGGTGGGACTAATGGCAGAAACTGGTCAGGGAAAAGCTGCATTTCCCAGCCTAAACTAGCCTTGGTGAGTGAAACTTAACAGCTTAAGACCAAACATTGAACCAGATTCAAATGTTCCTGTGTGAGATTGAGGCAAAAACTGGACATTCTTCTGAGAGACATGTGTAAAGTGCTTCATAAACACATGCTAGTTATTAAATGATATATAACACTAAAATTCGTCAGATATATCATTAGTTCTTTATAATCTAAAAAAAAAGAATGTGTAAATACTTGAGTCATAACTGAGGCTGAGGCCAGAGGGTATCTATCACATCAGGAATTCTTATTGATGGACTGCTGAAGGGATCAACAGAAACAAGTGGATGTTCCAAGGGAAGGACAGACATCCTGGGTTTGAGAACACGGGGGGAGAACCTGTAGGGAGCAGCCAGTGATTAACAGGTTCTGTGCAGTCTGAAGGGAGTTTTATTTCATCCATCCTGGAATGCCCCAGTGGTTTGTCCCTTATCATAAAGCCTATTAGGTGGCTTGGGCAGGCTCTGGAACACGCTGAGCACCAGGCTGGGACACAGGCCTACCACCACTAGCAGGCTGCGATACTTCAAATCTTTGTGCCTCGGTTTACCCATTGATCAGGATGATAGCCTTCCCAGAGTGTTGTGGTGATTAATTATTAATGTTAGTGAAGCGTTTTGAAGATGAGGAGTGCTACATGCTGGCTAAAGATCTTAATTACCTCAGCCTCATGATGAAATTTTTATATTTACATGATGAACCAGTCACGGAAGAGGTGAAGAGATGGTCTCTCCTGGTGGACAGATTCTTGTAACTCAGTTATCTCTGCCATTATCACTATCTAAATCAAATCAAATCCTTTTTTCCATGGGGAATCTGCTTTTGGAGTGAGCAAAGCCCACATGCTCCATGTGAGACTCCCGGCATGGCAAACAGCCACGGTACCTTGGCTAATTTCAGTCCCTGCCCATGAAACTCACCTCACCCAGAACTTGTTTCAACTTCTCCAGCTGTTCTTGGCATGTGTTGAGATTTCATAAAGTTGATGCCATCAACTCCCACACATATGGCAAGACAGAGTGAGAGAGAAAACCCACACACAGTAACTAATATATAGGGAGAAGAGGTATTTGCATGGGAGAGCGCAAACATGAGGCTTTTCTCACTGGCTCCGATGGCTCCTGACTGCTAATGCCGAGATGCAAAGGGATATGCAGATGGGGAGGGTGACTCAGAGAGCCCTTGCCGATGCAGAACTCCAGGAAGACACATGATGCTTCCAGCAGGGCCACTGCATCAATCCTGGTGGTCAGCAGGGTCATTGTTACTGCTGCCCGCAGCCGAGGGTGGAGCTGTGCCGGGCGGGCGGGGAGCAGTGGGCTCCTGGCTGGGCTCTGACACGGGGCAGCTGCTCCCTTGGCACTGCTGAGGAGTGTCCCAGGTAGCACATGGCAAGGCCACTGCAGGAGCTGTGGGTCACAGTGCAACCTCCCCTTAGAGTTAGTTTTTCTAAGACATTTTTCCTGTGACACAGAGGATTTGTTCTCCTTATATGTCCTTTTTCCTATTCCTTTGGAGGCAAGGCCATAACTTTTCAAACTTTCAATGAGACTCATTTTCAATCCACAATGCATTATCAAGGTGACACCTAATTATTATCAATTTATAATCTCACCCTAGTTAGGAAAAATCTGGAAACTGCAGGCAAGGGAGGGTTTGGTCACAAGCACAGAGTGCAGGCAATAACACCCATTTCCATACTCACTTTTAGATCTGGGCAGATTTCCAGGGAAATCCATGTTTGTCTCCTAGAGACAACTACAGGAGAGGCATAGGGGTTTTTTTCAGCACTGAGCCGTCACACCAAACCTTTTCTTGGGGTTTGATCTGCCAGTTACAGGGCAGCAGGTTGGAGTACTGGGGATAAAGCCACACTGGGAACAATACCAGGACTCAGTGCAACACAGGGGGATGAACCTCAAGTTGCTCTGCTTGCTCAGCCCCCAGGCCAGGGGGTGTGAATGGGCCCTGGGCACCCCTGACTCTGTGGGGATGAGGCACCTGGCAGTGCTGTCCCTTGCCAGTGCCTCTGCCTGAGATCAGAGTCGCTTCTGGGAGCTCCTCAGCCCCGTGCACCTGCCGTGCAGTGGGACCTGGGCACTGCAGCACCCAGCCCATCACTGCAGTCCCTCCATTAGTCACTAATGGGCTGCACACTTAGAAAGCATTTAAATCTGTGTCATAGTGATTGAAAGACTGCAATGAGATTTTGTTAATTAGCTCATTGCATACCCAGCGAGCCCTGCAAAAGCTTGGCCACATCGTGGGGTTTTATTGGACACCAAGTATCAGACTTTCCATTTCCTCTTCTATTTATATTCTCTGCTTAAATTAAAACCACAAATCTTTCCAGGTGACCTGTTTATTAAGTGAATTTTGAACACTTAACATTTGCATTTATTAATTTTCTAGAAAAACTGGTATTACTAGTTACTGAGAACTAACTGCTATCTCAGATTTCACTGGATACCAGCTGCAAATCTTGGTAATAAGACTTTGGTGATGATTAAGCCAATGACGTGATTTTCAGTGGCACATGTAGCCAGCTCCAGCTTTGCAGTGACCTGTGAGGACTCAGCACCTCGGACAACACCCCCACAACCCCTGCCCACAGCCAGAATAGATGCAGAAAGTCTGTATGACCAGATTTTTCACACCTGCTTGCACAAAGAGCAGCTGTTTGTGTAACCTGGGTGTGCATACACTCTGACCCCTGAGAGCAGCGAGGGGTTGGTCTGTCAGAACTATTTGTATGAGTTGCATGTTTAAGCAGAATTCCAGAGCCAAGTTCCGAAAGCTGTTCATGTCCCACTACATGAACGTGATCTGATTGTGTTTTTACTAAGAATGTTTGGGTTTCTGAGCTCAGGCACTGGATTCTGAGGTGCCCTTTTCTAAAGAAGAATCTGTGGTACCTTCTTCCAGGGTAGGACTCACAGACCCCTCCGTGCTCTGGAGTTTTTTTCTACATTTCCTTGGTTGCATGATCAAAAATGCTCTTCCAGTAATTTCATCTCATTTCTTTTCAGTAATGACAGATCTTTTCCCTTTGCAAAACCACCTTTATATTCTTTTACTGGGTCGCTGTTAACTCTTCTACGCTCTACATAATAACTCTGGAGATTTTTTGTAGATAGGCTTTCTGCCAGTCTCCTTCATAAAAATGAATTACATCTGGAGCAGGTATGAACTTGGAACAATTCCTACCTCCCAGGTAAAATAACTCATCTGATGCATAGGCGTACCATGAATCCTGCACAGACTGAAGAGGCTGGGAAGGTGGAAGGAAATATTTCTAATTCATAACTGAATTTCTTCTGATGAAGGACATGCACAACCAACTGCAAGAAAACAAATGATTGTTCTGATTATTTTTCACTGTAGGAATAATTGGTAACATTGTTCTTCTTGGCAAAGATGAATAGTTGGAACCAGACTATTTCACAGAGACAAAATATCCACAGGGAGAGATTTTTGAGGCAGTCATAGGATGCACCCTACAGAGTGTGATTCTCATGACATTAAAGCCGTGCTGCTGGTGTTGCGATTAACTTCTAATGAAGAGAGAAACGAACCTGATAAACACAGCGTAAATGTTCTACGGGAAGGACAATAAAAATATCACATCTTAGGCAAGGTCTGACTCTCATTGAAGCCAAAAGAGTTGAATTCATTGAACTTATCCAAAACAGGAAAAAGAATTTATGACTGTGGAGGACGAAGAAACACTGCTGTGAGTCCCAGCCACTGAGTAACTCCATACCACAGAAGAGATCCCCCAGAGTTTTGCAATAGCAACTGTTGTGTTACTTTGTGGAATTTTCTGATCCTTTGATAATGTTTCCTCCTTTTAACAGCAAAATCCACACTGCTTCTTGAAAGCTTTCAGAATATTTTTCCGTATGCTTTTATCTTAGAGAAGGCAGGACCACATTTGGTATTTAGTACAGGGAGCTGGCAATCTGGATTCTTTTCAGCTTTGTCACTAACCCATGGTATGACTTTGATCTACTCATTGTACAGCACCATTTGGAGAAGCCCTGGGGAGTCGCCTGTGCCTCAGGAAGGGTCCTGTCTGTGCCACCAAAGGCACTGCCTGTGCAAACCTGGCATTCCCAGCTCCTGCACTGGTTCTTTGCAGCCTGGCAAAACCCACTCCCACTTGCAGAGGCTCCTGGAGCTGTGCTGGGGCACAGGTCCTCAGGGTTATTTATGTGTGGTGCTTTCCCTCAGTCTGGGATCCCCATGGGGCTGTAACTCCACAGCTTTGGCTCCGCTCACCTCTCCCCCAAGGCCAGGCAAAGCAAGTGTTTATTTAGAAACAATTAAAATTGAACATTTAGATACTAGACTGAGAGGAAGTAAACAAGTAAAATGTAAAGTAAACAAATTTAAAATATTTCAATCCTGGCTTCAATTTTGCAACCAGAGGCCAGTCTTTTAAATGCTCTCCCTTGGAATCTCAAAGAATGTCCAGGCGCTCAGGCACTGGCATCCTTTAGTCCCAGGCCTGAACACACACTGTGCTCCAACCTTCTTTGGACAAGCTCTTTGAAGTTCTCCACTCTTTTATTTCCTAAAATTAGGTTTTATAATATAAATGGATCTCTAATTGACTTTTACCAAAGCCAGCAGCAATGGATATTTTAGCAGTGGTTCCTCTGGGTTTAGACCTAATTGACCAGAAGGTGTGTGACCTCTATAAATACACCTCTGGCCCTTCCTGGCAACCAGGTGCCTTATTATTTCTGCCTTCCTTCTAGCCAGCCTGCTGGCTACTGCTTCCCACCCACTCTGAGCTGCTGCCTTTGTTTCTTTATACAGAGTTATTAGTCTTATTCAAGACACTGGTTATTCACAGATTCTATTAAGTTATGACTTGGGGTGTTACCAGTTTCCTACAGAGACCTGTGCATGCCATTCTATATGAATATGGATTATTGGTTGGTAACAAGTTGCTCTGACGGGACCTGTCTTTGGGAGCAGTAATTCCTCAGCTTCATCCTCTCTCCAAGTTTCAGGCTAAAATTTTGAAAACCCCTCAAAACCCCTTCACTTTTAGTGCCTCCCTTGAAAGGAGTCACGGAGCACCTTGAGGTGCAGTTGGCCCTGCTTGACTTTGGGAGCTTGGTTTGGAGTGAGGCAGCTGCCCCCAGGTACCTCGAGATCCCCCTGCTTGGATGTGGGGTACTTGCTCTGGGGGATGTACACTCTGGAAACAACAAGCTAAATAAAAACATGGGTTTTTTGTAAATGCCTTCAACTTTAAAATGGGACTTTCAGTTTTTAAAGGCTGGCAGGGAGTTAGTTTTGAGTCAGTCTTTGTGTGGTCATTTTCATTCTGGAATGAGAGTGTTCTTGCACAGAATTACACTAAAATGTGTTGTCAAGAGACATTGTCTTTTGTTTCCATGAGTTTGCAAATATTCCCAAACAAGTTTGATGTAAGCCAGAATGTCCCAGCTTTTATCTTGCCGAATAAAAGCATCTCCCTGAACACCACAAGCCCTCGGCTCGCTCGGAGCTCCGGGAGCTGCCGGAATGAGCACATTCCTGACCTGACAGTGCCAGGCTCTGTGCCATGGCCCAGGCGAGGTAGTTTACAGCTGCTTCAGGGGGTCTCCCTGTAGTGCTGCCACAACACCATGTTGTGATGAGACTTTAATGAACTTTCTAAGCTGCCTGAGTTCCTCTGATGAAGGGCATTATATGTGTACAGTTTGTTTGTATTGTTGTCTAATTATGAACAGCAATTAAGACTTCACACCTACAATTTGTATTCACAATTTGTAAAATTCCCTTGCCCGGAGTTCTCTACCACTGCTGCCAACAAGGCATACAGCAAATTTTATTCTTTACCCCAGTGCCACAGAAGAAAGCTCTCCATCAGCTGGCAGCACAAAGGCCCAGACCCGAAGCTGCTGACTCGAAGCCGCTGTGGCTTACGTGTCCCTTAGCAGGGCTTGTGCACACCTCAGCCAGGAGAACGGCAATGACAGTGCCCAGGCGTCCAGCACACACCACCGAGCCTGGTCCTGCGGGTCCCCAGACCAGGAGTGACTCTCCCACAGGAGCGGGCCCGCCTGGGGACTCCACTGCTTGCAACACTGCGGGGAGGGGACTTGCAGGCAGAAAATGAGTTTGTGTGGGTGCATTCTTGTATTTATTCAATCCTGCACTCCCCAGGTGCCATCAGCTGTCAGTGACCTTCCCAGGAGCTGGCACTGTTTAGGACCTCATGGTGTTCCATGCAGCAGTCCTAATCCATTTAACTGTGTCCATACACATCCCAAAATGGTTTGTGGAATGGGGAACACGCTGAGCACATTTACACACCTCTTATATGCAATTTAGTTGTACTTTAAAAACATTGCTTTGAAAACAGTTCTCTTGGGGAAGGATAAAGCCAATGCTATTTTTTGAGCTTTTCTCCTGTGCTATTAGGTTGGGTGGGGTTGGGCAATCCGTGAGCGGGAGGGAGCAGCAGGAAGGAGCAGTCAGCCCGGCTGTTAATGGCACTGTTTGGGGAGCTCACAGCGCTGTGCCACAGCAGCCAGAGCACAAATGCCTTACCCAAGCGTGGCAGTTACTCATGGGAGCACTTACCTTGGAGCCACAGGGACTGACCAGGGGCTCTGCGCTGTATTATTAATTTTGTTGCTGATTCTGTGAGTTGTGATCAGAGTCAGAGGCAAACTAGAACATGGCAGCATTGTTTGGACAAACAGAACGGCACCAGTTCTTCCTTCATGGATGCATCTCCTGGAAAACACTCATTTTCTGACTCTGCTGGGGAGTTTTGCAACAGTATCTAGGAAATATATTCGAGTGGGAATGCCTCCAAATGGTGACTATAACTTGAGTATGAAGTATTGTTAATAAATTAATTGACTTTGGGTTTTTTAGCTAGAAAAATAAACCCAGGCTCATGTTGTTTGAGTGAAACTCAATTCAGCATGGGCAGCATCAAGAACACAACTAGGATAAAAACTACCACACAGTAAATCAAAGAACAAGGAAAGTACGAGGCTATTAATGCTTTACTATAACATTCCTCACAGCCTCTCTGCACTGTGGAGAACTGCAAGCCAACATTTTTCAACTGTCCTAAAGAATGTGAAATGTAAATGTTTAGAAGAATGTTTTTGTGCCAAGCTGAGAGTGATCATAAACATCAGCTTGTAATAGAAACATTTTCAAAAGATGCGCTCTGTGCTGCCAGCTTTTGAGAGCAACACCATGTAAATTAGGTCGGAGTCTCCTTGGATTCTTGACACTCCATTGCTGCCTTTTAGTTGCCAAAAATTGTTGGATTGATGTTATGTTTGAATTTAAAGTATGAACTGCAACTGTATTAAATACGCTGCTTAAATGTCATGTGGATAAACAATAAATCACCTGCCTGGGATTTGTTTTGGGGACAGGCCTAAAGAAAATCTTGAGGGAAAAGAAGCACTGTTTTAATTATGACCCTTTACTTCTGTGGCATCACGGATGTGCCTGGTGTTAAGCTGCCAAGGGGAGTTTATGGGTTGGCTGCGACGTGACTCTGCCATGGCTAATGACACACTGAGAGCGAAGCGTGGCTGACTCCTGAGTGTAGCCACTCCACCCTGCGCTGGGAGCTCTCTGCAGATCAGGGAGGGGACAGTGCCCATCCACCTGCACGTGCTGGAGCTGAAACCCTGGCTCTGACAGCACACTGCTTCTTCACAGGAACCTCCTCCATTAGTTATCATCAGAGAATCTTAACCAAAATGTTCAAATCTAGGAAAATTAAAAAGTCTTGGGAGCTATAACAAGTTTCATCTGACTGGTTTGGTTATATCACCCCGACATTCCGAACAAATTTGCATTTTGTAAGTGAAACATTTTAGCTTTGGGATTTAGAGTTTCCATTTTAGTTTAGTGCTTAATTATATTTCAGAAACTCTTAAAGCAAAATTAAATATTTGGATCAAAGTGCTTCCCTATGAACCAAAATATCTTTTTTGTCACTGCTGCTAATGAATCCAGTTTAGTGTCTTGTTAGGAGAAAGAGCCATCTCTTATCAGAACTCAGAGCATCTCCTTACATAATCAGTGAGAATGAGCAGGAGAGGGGAGATGACCAGTCAAGCCTCACACTGTGGAAGGGTGGGAAAAGTACTGAACAGCAGAGAATCAGAGGATGTGAGCTATGCTTGCAATGAAATCACTGGGAATTTTGCCATGAAAGCAGAACTGAGTTGTTCTTTCAGGTATGAAAAGTGCTGTGAATGACAAACACAGAACTCCCATCAAGAGGTCAGGACAGGAAGCTGTTTTCTTCCAGGGATGAGCCGAGAAGGTGCAAAAGCTGGGTCCCTAAATTTGTGTGTTCTAGCCAAGCTTCTACAGAAGCCTTGCTTCCAGCATCCCCTGAGGATGTCTTTTAATTCCCACTAATATCTCTTGTAGTCCTTCCACCTCTCCCTTGATTTCTACTGGCCTTCCTTCTCTTTTCCATCTCCTCAAGGACTGTGCTGTAATCTAAAGCATACAGGAATCAGAAAATGTCTTTGCACTGTCTTTAGTAGCCTTTGAACCAGAGCAGGGAGGTCACAGTTCTCAGGTTTATAATCTGTTTTGCAGATAAATCAGGATATTTTGCTATTGTTTTGATTTGAGCCTCAGGAAGTCCTGGAAATAACAGAAGCAGCAAATAGATAAAACAAGGTTCATGCCAATGGGACAACCAATGCAGGTTATGTGTGCCATCCCAATACAAACAGGCCTTGGTGCAGAACTAGGAATGAAAGCCCTGACTTCCCTCCTTGTGCTTTTACCATTTGATCATGCTAACTCCCCCAAATTATCATAGAATTGTGCAAAGAGTAACATCCGGCAGAGACCAGCTCTGCCTGGCTCCTACGAGCCTGCCAAGGCTGTTGGGATAGCGAGGGAAGGGACACACAATTCATTTTAAGAAGGTTTTTTTCCCCCTCTGTCGTCTTCTTTGTGGTGGTTTGTGAAATGCTGGGAAGGGACAGTACAATGAACAGAGAATGTTCCAAGGAAGCCAGGCTGCTCCATGCCATTGCCCAACCAGCACCCAGTGTACCAACCACGGAGCTTCGCATGGGAGTGCGGGACACACATGGGGACTGGGATTCTGCTGGCAGGAGGCCTCTCTTCCCCTCTGAATTCACAGAGCAGAGACAGGGCAGAGAATCAGAGCCTCTCTGTGCCTGGCTGGGGCTCTCCCTCACTCCAACACAAATGCAGGTGCAAAGTTATCGAGTCCAGAACTTTTTTGCACAATTTAGAGCCATAAAATGAAAGCTGCCTTTGAGCACTTGGCTCTTCCTCTCTTGCAAGTTTGGGCCAGACGCAAAAGAGGACTTAAGCACTTACAATTCCATAGGTTACTCCCTGTTCAGGATAACATTTCTTCCAGTACCAGCAGCTTTACGTCTGGACATGCCCAGAACTGCTGGGATCTGAGCAGTTTAGTGCAGAGCTCCCACCTCAAAACCACTGCGATCCTCGCAGAAGGAAAAGAACGTCCCTTTTCTCAAGACAGCCAGATCAGGAATATTCCAAACTTAATGCACACCAGCAGGACCAGTCCCCTCACATGGTGGCAGCTGCTTCCCTTCCCACCTGAGCGGGCAGGAGAGGCGCGATGGCGCCGGAGGGTTCGGTTTGCGCTGGAAGCTCAGCAGAGGGAGAGCCCTCGGCTGTTCGGCGTGAGGGGCCAGCTGGGATTGTCCGGGAGAACAAGCATTCACCCCAGGACTGGGACTGGGAATCTGAACATTTCCAACACAAAGAAGCAACAAAAACTCAAGGCCCTTTCAAGGAAAACATAAATGTAGTGAATTAAAACAAAACCAAAACAAAACCAGAAAAACAACCAACCAGAAAAACACACCACCAAAAAACTGAAGAAACCACAGTTATTCTGCTGGCTAATATCGTGAAGACATGATGGTACTTGCAGCTTCCTGCTTGGACCTGGCTTGCTCCAAAGTTATTTTGTGTGTTAATCCTGTGGTTTAGATGATGAAGATTAGGTCTGAGTGAGCTGGTTCAGATAAAAGGGGGAAAGGCAGCAACCAAACCTTCACCCAAACTCCAACCTGAACTTTTCTAAGCTTTGAATAAAATAAAAAAAGTATTACCTTTTCTTTATTATTCCTTTGTTTTGCAATTAAGACTTTATTTGTAGGTACTGTTATTCATCAGCTACAGTTCAAAGCTTTGGGAGTCACAGTGCTGTGAGGAGGAGAGCTGTTATCCCTGCAAACACAAAAACACACATTCCAGGTTCACAAAAATATGTTTCTGCTGCTTCTCCTGAACTTGGCTTTTTAACAGATCTGGGTTTTTTAATCCTAGTTACTGCCTCCATACCGTGCAAGTTTCTGCCCAGTTTTGCTTTCTGTACGTCTTGGCCTGGAATATTCAGTTACAGATTTCTGATCAAGATTCCAGCTGACAGCCAGCAATTTGGCCAGTGTTCCTCAAAAAAATAGGAATATAAAATCGTGTTCCAAAACCTAAGCGGAAATGTGTGAGTAGTTGATTCTCAAAAAAAACCCCAAACCCAAAACTAAACAAACAAGAGGTGCCAGCCGCTTGGCAATTTTGAAAATTAAAATTAAAACTATGTTCTTTTACTTTACTACGTAATACTTTTCAGTACCTATTTTTAAATGGTTGCCTCAGCCAATAGCACACTTTAGTGCTTGATTAGCACACATTTGGCATGCAGAACACCAGGGAAAAACACACTTACTCCATTTATTCTCAAACTGGACAACTCTTTGCAGACGTCAAATACACGCCCAACAAAGCCAGTATCTGCTCCTGTGCAAAGACCCTGGGCATATTAGTACAGTTCTTGTAGCTACTGGCCTCATCCTCATGCTTGCAAGTCCCAGACAGATCCTGGCAGCTCCTGGGGTGCTTGGCAGCACCCTGCACACCCTGTGGACTTGCTATGAGCCCATGGGTTTGAGTGCACAGCGGGGAATCGGGCTGTAGGAATATTGTCCATGGACACTTCTGCTCAGAGGATCCACTTTCCTATGTTACAGTCCATTATAACACACCAGTGCAGGAAAACCCGCTGGATATATTCCATAAGGGATATATACCCTGTAAGGGAGGAGCTGTGGGGGCCAGGTCACCACAACATCAGCATTTCACAAGGCAGCTGCACCTTGGTCCTTCCAACGTGCAGGCACATAAATGAGATGCTCAGATTGGAGTCACTGGCAAGAGGCAGGTGCCTTCAAAAAGAGATTGAGCTTCCCAAATGGTAAGGAAATGAGGGTTCTAACAGTTCAGTAGGATTAATCCAAGCCTTCCAGCCCTAGAGCTGAGTAAAGTGTCGCAGGAGGGCACCAGACTGTGGCTGTCTGGAGACTGCTGCTCACACCTGCAGTCACTGATTCTGGGTGGGCACAAAGGAGGGAGCTGCTTTCTGTGCCAGCTGCTGTTTGTGCAGAGGTTCAGTCAGGATGTATTAAAAATGGGATGAGTGAGCCAGCTCTAGAGAGTGGCTTCCATCATCATAAACGAAAGAGGCTTGGCTTAACATTTGAACTTTCTGAGTGCTTATTCTAACGCAACCACAGAATCTTCTGAGAGTTCAGCCATCACTAATTAAGACCTGCAACGATTTATCTGTGGTTCATCCGTGCACTTGGCAGCTTTTGCTTCAGAGGGACTGAGCACTGCAAAGTGTCAGTGCTGGGAACACCCCTCAGAGGAGCACAGGGACCAACAAACTCCACACCTTTGTGTTAACTCTCTTGCCCCTTCCAGAGCTGGGAAAGCTTCTGTGTGGCCCCAGATTTAGGGTGAAAACGAATAACCCACTTCAAAAATAAACTGCCCTAGGAAGTGTCTTTGAAAATTTTTAATGCCAAATTACAAAAACATTACATGCAAATGTAAATAATTTCCCCTGCAATGAATGCAGGAAATAAAGAAGTGGTATAAACAATAGGGAATTGGACAGGTCTGTTTTATTTCCCTTCTTCCTCCATCTCCCCCACAGTGTGATTTAATAAATATTAATGAAAAAGAAAAGGAATAACACTTGTCTATTAATTTTTCTCATTTTATTTTCTGATCATGCTTAATTGAAAAGTGTTTTGGGGTTACATTTAGTCATATATATGGTTGTTTGAGCCTTTTATTAGCCATGATTCATTCTGCATATCAGCATAACGTGGAGCTCATGCCTTCAGCCGGTGTCTGTTCCATGATGCTCAGTTATCTGCCTGCCCCGAGCTATCCGTAGGGATGGATTTGCATGGACACTGATCCCCTATGGAAGAGTATGCCAGGAATGGCCAGTCTGGTACTACCTGGCCAGGTGAGGTTCCATTCAAATAATGCACATGCCACCAAAACAATTCAGATCAAAGGTCTGCCTTTCAACAGAATTCAAATGTAAGGACTTCTAAAGCAATTTTAGCAGTTGGCTTTACAAATGAACTTATGTCAGCTGCTCTGTATGATGAGTGACTAAATTACTTCTGTGTCTAATCTTATCTCGCTATCTGTCTGTCTGTTTTTCAGCATTTCAGTGCCCATCACCACATTATCCAGGCGCCACCATAAGATTAAGAAGCTCTGCAGTGACATTCTCAACATGGTCTGTTCAAAGGTCATTAGCGGAGACTTTCATACTGGAAAAGCCCGGAGGAGGGTACGGAAGTGAGCCTCAGAAGGAGAGGAAAAGGAAAAGGAGGCAGCAACTGCTGGAGCCTCTGTGGTTGTGCTCATCCTGTGTGGATCTGCTCGGCAGTGCTGGAGTCCAGGGACCTCGTGGAAGTGGCCTCTGTGCTGCTGCAGGGACTGTCACACTTGTTGTCCGCTCCTGTCACCTCAGACATTGGCTCACGTGGCCTCGGCATTGCTGTCCCTGTGCTCTCCTCAGATGCCATTCCCATGCTGAGTCTTTATGATTTCTGTGTGTTCCAGCCTCAGAGCAGGATATTTCTCTCAAAGATCCCAAGTGCAGAGCAGGCACTGCAATTCAGGAACCACCTTCTCCAAGAGAATATATTAGTTAAGTTTTGTTTTCCTCACAGTGGGCAAATCCTCCCAACTCCATGTGTTTGAAGAAGCCAGAAAGGGTGGTTTTCAATGTACACAAAGCTACATAGGACCCATGGGACCAGGAGAGGTGACTTTGTCCCAGGAATCCCAGTGCCGCTCCCACTGAAGCCGTGGTGTCTCCGAGGACAGTCTGGGACCTCGCGTTCCGGGGAGGTGGCACTGCCCACCCATCCCCTGGTGCTGCTGCTCCCAGCAGATACGGGTAAGTGAAAATGTGCCAAAGCTGTTTTTTCCAGCACTGCCGTTCAGAAGCCTGGCTCAGTCCCGAGGGGCCAATGGCAGTGTGCTGACGTGTTGCTCAAACAAACCCTGGAGTCCTTTGTGCCCCTCTTGGTACAAAAACAGCCGGGGATTTACGCTGGGGGATAAATAGGTGGTTCCAAAGTGAGAAGGAAAGAGCCAAAGTTGGAAGCTAACCACAAAACGTGGGTGTAAATGATTACCAAAGGCTTCCAGTAACTCTGCTATCATCAGAGACTGGCTTTATGGGTATGGCCTCAAGAAGTTTCCCTCCACTTAATTAAAGAGGCAGATAAGTATCTAGGTGGAGTGTGCAGATAGGTTCTGAATGAGTTATCCACTGAGGCTGGTTCGCTGCACCTATTGTTAAAGCCAGAATATAATATCAGATTAATGCATTATATTTGCCTATTATAGCACTATGTCATCATTATATGACATGTTATAATTAAAGCCCTTCATTAGAAACAAAACTATTTGGCTTGGGATAAGTTGCCTTTATGACTTCTGTGGTTATGATTTCCTCCTTTTCTTAACCCCTTAAAACTGCATAATATAGCTATTTGTAGCTGTATAAAGAAAGTTTCTCGTTTCAGATTCTAATCTCAGGTAATTCAATGTAAATAAAGTCAAAATCTGGCACATAGTCTTTTCCTGTGTCAGAATATTTGCTAGTAGAGGGAAATCCACGTTGTTTGTGTTGACAGAATCCCAAAGATGGGCAGATTAAAGAAGAGGGTGCCTGACTTGCCATCCCTCCCAGTCGTCCCTCAGCTGTCCCCATCAGCTCCTGGGTTTGTACCACTCCCCAGGACTTTCCAGGAAGCCACTTGGCAAACTCTCACTCTTCCTTTTCCTTCCTGGAACTACACGAGGAAAAATTGGTTCTTAGAGCAGTTTCTGGCCACAGCTGCCGGGAACCCAGCGCTCCCAAATGCAAACCTGGAGCATGGGTGTGGGATCGCTGCCTCACTGAGATACGGCTGCGATTACAGCTTGGGTAACTGACTATGCTAATGTCTTTAATTAGCCATTTGCATATGCACGCTTTTCAATTTCAGCAGTCGGTGATTCATGCGGGTAAGTGCCAACCTCAGCCTTGCTGTCAGATTGAGACAGGGGGTGCCAGCAGTACCCCTGTCCCCCACACCAGATGCACAGAGCAAGGGCCGTCACCAGGCAAGGTGCAATTCCCAAAAAGAGCCAGGCTGGGGCTGCTGCAGAGGCAAACCTGGCAGGGCACTGAGTCCTCCTGCTGCTGTTTGGAGACAGCAGCTATTATCCAATATTTTGCAATGCTCTTATATAAATCTAATTGATGTCTTTTATGTTACTGACTGAAGTGTGCACTTGTTTGGCTTGGAGATGACCACCTTAATGAGGGTAATGACGAGGGACCGCTGCCAGTAGCCGGGGGCAACATCCCACTGTCCCAGTCAATCCCTTGGTGAGAGTTTATTCTGTTGCTGCAATGCTGGTAATTCAGTAATTTTCTTCCTGATTCATGATGACCTTTCCCCTGGACTTGCAGAGAGCTGGATTTGGCCTTGGAAATTGGCTTGTGCACCAGGAACTGTTTTGTCATTTCTGTTTCACTTGGAAATGTGCATTCTCTTCCCTGGGCAACTTCTCTCATGGGGCAAGGCCCCAAGTGTAAGTGCCAGATGTGTCAGATCATCAGTCTGGGGCACACACACACTTCTGATGGAGCTGCTGGAGACAGATTTTTAGCATTTCATCTAAAATAGTAAAATTCCTACAGCGAGAAGTAGACAAGTAAAAATAATAATATGCAAAAATGTGATTTTAATTTTTGCCTTGAAAAGTTATTTACCTGGCTTCTGCCACCGGTCCTGTGGCCACTGCTGAAGGGAAATTCCCCTCTCTGCTGTCACTCCCCCGGCTAAGGCACTGAACTCGTCCCACCGAGGGATGCGCAGGGTGAGCCGGGGGGATGTGCTGGGCCACGCTCGGGCAGCCAGCACAGTGTCCTCTCCAGTGCTGCTGCGTTTTCTGCCCTGCAAAATCCTACACACCACAAAACACTGCTCATTTCTTGGAACATTTCCATCAGCCTCCTGAAGGTGCTTTTATGAACCCCCGTCAGTGCTTTCCCATGCTGACTGACGAGCCAGGTCTGGGCACAGGGAGGGTTTATTGTCGCTGAGCACTGTGCCGTTGCACACTGGGTGAGCTGTGACAGGACCCGCCGGCACCGGGAGCTGCAAACTCTCAGAGGAAAGGGCTTTGGCAGGACAGTGCTGAGGGCTCAGTGCCGAGCTCAGTTTCAAGGTAGAAAAGGGAAGATGCTATCCAGTTCTGAGGGTGATCTTAAATGCCTTGAAATTATGAGGCAGGGTAAAACTATGGCCTCTGCAGAGGATTGCCTAAGGAGGGACAGGCTGCTCTACTCATTGGGGGAAAAAATTACTTTCTAATAGCATCTGCCTATTTTACATACCTAATGAGCCAAACTCTGTGTGGTCAAATTACTGTCTGGGAAGTGTTTGGAGTGAGGGACAGTTGTGCTTCTGGCCTTTGCAGTAGCCAATATAACCCTGAGAGAGAGAGCAGAGTGGAAAAATAGAACAATGTCTGCCTCAGTGTGCAGAAACCAACAAGTAACAAACCCAAGAGGTCCATTTTGCCTCTTCGTTACAGGAATCTGTGGATCAGAAGATCAGGAAGGCACTGAGAGCACAGCTACTACCTTGATTAGCAGTTTCAGAGTCTTGTAAAAGCATCTCCTTTTGCTCTCCCAGGCAGGTGGCACTTTGCTGGCAGGTGGAGCCTGGGAAAGGCTGAATACTGTTTTTCTTTCCCCACACCTAATGCCAGCTGGAATGGTGGAGTCACTGAGGAGGACAGGGTGCTGTGGGGGGCTGCAGCCCCCTGCCCAGCCCTGCTCCAGGGGCTCCCTGGCAAACAGGCACTGCTGGAAGGGCACGCGAGCACGTGAGGAGGGATTTGTCCCTGAGCTGCTCTGTGCTGCAGAATCCTGCCCGGCCCCTGCCTGTCTGGGCAAGGTCAGGCACCCCACAGAGTCCCTGCTGTCCCCTCCTACCCCTGCTCTGTGTTGAAGCAAGGTTTTGCCTCTTTAAAAAAAAAAAAAGGAAAACATTTTTGCTTTACCTGTCACAGTAAGCTGTCTCTCATGCCAGTAAAGCATTCCTAATTGGCAGGATTTAGAGACTGATCATTTCAATTTATGCCCAGAACAGGTAGGGCAGCAATGAAAGCCTCTCCCACCCAACCCCACCCCTTCTCACCAGTGTGCCTCAACCCTGCCCTGGAGGGACCACCTGGAGGGCTGAGCAGGGAGTTCCCTCCCCTGCGCAATAAAAAAGCCCCGTCCTGCAGTAAATACCAGGTTGAGCTTATGGCTCGTTAATAGTCAGTGTCCCTCTGGTCACACAGCTCCTGCAGGGCTCGTGCAGAGGAGCACCTGCTGCTGAAGTCCTGCAGGACCAGGAGCCATTTCCCAAGATTCTGCCTTTAAGACTTGGCAGAAAACACCACAGTGAAATTTTCACTTCACGTTACCCTGAGGTCAGTGGGAAAATAGTCCATTGGCTGTTGGAAATGGTTCCCATCACTGCCACAGCTTGCAACAGCCTTCCCAGCACTGTGGGCTGGTGGGTATCGCTTCCTTCTTCCCAGGCCCCTTCACCACATGCAGATTTGCCTCCTTGTCCTTTTTGCCAATCCCTTTCCAATCTGCCAGCCTTGCTGGAGAACTGTGTCCCCTACAACCAGGCACAGGCCTGTATGACAAGAGGACTGAGCGCCTCATTCCCACCTACTGTGAGCCCCATCCTTCACAAGCCAAACTCCACAGGAGAACTCCCCTCATTCTGGGGGAAGGCACAATCAACCCAATTTGTTATTGACAGAGGAAGAACTACCAAGGAGTATTAGATTTCCCCATAAAGTCGGAGCATCTATTCCTGTGAATAAAATGCTTTTCAAAAATAAAACCTAAACCCAACCACTGTACAAACTGGGAGTCAAAAAAGAAACCTAAACCCAAGCACTGTACAAACTGGGAGCCATTAGCAAATCAGGCTTCTGCAATTGCAGAGCTAAAATACAAATAACATTTTCCAGTAGCCATTAGTCTCACTCAGATTGCCCAATGCAGGCACCACTGCTTTTCTCAGCATCTGCTTTATCAGTTGTCTTCCACCCAGAGAAGTCCATGGCTCTTGGCAGCAGCTCCTGCTGATGTGCAGTGGGTTATTGCTCAAGAGCCCTTTGATCAGCAGCCAGGCCCTATCACACCGTGCTCTGAAGCAGTGGCTGCCAGACCTGGCCAGCACAAAAGCTGGATGGGCTCCCTAAGTGCGGGAGGAGGAAACCAGGATTCCTTTGGGCCTGTTGGAGTGCATCTCATTCACCGTGTCCCTGGACAGCCAGGTTTCCCGTCATGTTTCCCATGCCCGTGCCACAGCTGCAGCCCGGCAGCGTGACCGCGAGGCCAGAGCTGCCGGCTCTGCCGGGTGTGTCCCGGCACAGCGCTCGGCACGTCCAAACCGTGGCAGCTTCTGTGCAGCGCTGCTTGGCTGTGCTTGGCTGCAGCACACGCTCGAGTACTTCGTTGAGCTGGTACCCACAGGAGCTGTTAGAACACAGGCTGTATCCCACTTGTCAGATGTTTTGGTGGTTGAGGTTTTTTCCCTGGGAAATGCAAAAATGCCGAAGCCACTGCCATCTCCTTTCGCACAGCAAGCGACAGCCAAATCAGCTCTCTCAAATTTGAAAACACAAGAAATGAAAGTGCCCAGAATTTGCCGGGGCATGTGCTGTAAAACTGAGCGAGGCACAAAAATTTTCCCAGAGACACCATGATCTCAGATCCATGTATATACAGATCCATGTAAATACATCCCATGTAAATACAGATTTATGCATTTATCATTACTCATGCCAGTAATAATAGTTCCGCTGAAATCACTACAGCTACATGTATAAAATGAAGCACATGTGTAAGATCAGGATCTAAATATGGAACAGGCAAATCCACCTGCAGCTATGGCAACTGCACCTGGAACTGCAGATGCACATACCTGCATGGGCCTCTGTTATGTTTAGGGGCTAACTGATAATACAGAGATATATGAAAAGCTGGTGGGAAAGGCAGGACCAGAAACTGTCTCTTTCGTTCCAAAGCTCAGTATTTATCCCTTGCATCCTAATTTCTGTCGGTATTCTGTACTCATTAACTCTGCAGCTCTGTAATTTGCTTTGAAAGGGGTTGAGGACACTGCAGCTGCACTCACACATCAACGCCTTCTGCCATCTCTCCTGCTCCTTCAGATTTGGGGACTCAACCCAACAATCAGCACTATTCTTAACTTCAAGCACAGAAATGTTTTGTGCCACCCTGAGTGGTCATCAATTAATCAGCAGCAGGAGAGCAGCCCTGTGCAGAGGCTGGGTTTCTTCACAGAGCTGGCACTGAGGCTGGCTTGTGTGCTTAACTGAAGTGTTCCTGGCTGGGGGCCAGCTTGCATTCCTCTAAGCAACCAAACTCCTTGATAATTACTCCTTTTTTTTTGTAATTCTCCTCATCTCACTGTGCCAAGTTGTCCCACAGATGTTCTGCTCCTTGTACACTGAAGTGTTAGACACGCTAAAGTATCTCAGTAAGTTACATTCTTGGTTTGCTTTCTGGCCTTTTGCATTGCAAAAAACAATAGAGACAGGAGCTGTATTTTACTGTTCCAGAACACCTGGGCTCAGAATCCCTGTCAGAAACATCCACCCCCAAGTTGTGTGTGGATGGCAGAGGCTGGGGAATGTGCAAAACTCTGTTTCTGCTGGAGCCACCGCGCCCCTTGTGCCTCGCAAACCGGCTCCAGGCACTTTCTCTAGTCCTTGTGATTCCCTTCCTCAGTTGCTGCAGCCAAGTAATTGTTTCATCATGTTGCACTGAAATCGTGTCCCATCGTGTCACCATCACATTCATTTCTCAAACCAAAGCTCCTCTGTTCACTCACAGAAAATCTGTCCCAGAGCATCTGTGGCCCCCAGGCCCGGGAGAGGAGGGAACACGGCAGGTGAGGCTCGGAGGGGTTTTTGGTTGTTTGGAGACTGTGATTCCTGTCACTGTCGTTTCTGGGCACCACCAGTGAGCTGCTCACCACAGCCTTAATGAGCTGCTGTTGCAATACACTGGCAAAGCCATGGTATTTATAGCAAACAAACAAGTCTGGGTCCGTGCGGGGCTGGGGACCAGAGGCTCCCGGAGCCTCCTGGCGAAAGCTCCGTTCTTTCCAGAGGTGTCTGCACTCGAGCCCATCAAAGCCAGGGCTGCTGGCTGAGCCAGCACTGTTCTAGCCTCAGTTCATAGGGGATTCATTCTCCAAATTGTATGAAATTAGGAGACCTAACTGAAACCTCTGATTAAATACCCTGGACTCTGGGAAGGTGCTTTGACAGCTATGGAATGTGTGAGACAGGAATCCCAAAGGCAAGAGCCAATAGGACAGGGCAAGGTGAAAACCAGATGTAGATCACAGTCTTTCTTAGCATTTAATTAGCTAGAAATTATTATTGGAATTTATTATTATTTATTATTGTATGAATAATTTCCATAGCAAATACATTCTGGGGGAAAATTTATAACAAATGAGGGTTAAATTTGGCACTACTTTGTGAAGTCGTGGCACCTGTCGGAAGGTTTGGAATTAAATATGTCCCTGTTGTAAATGCAATTCAATCACCTTAAGCAATTATTAACCCACTTATCCTCATTTTGAATTCCAGCCCTGTAGTTTCTCACATCCAGGCAGATCTGTCCACCAGCATGTCTAGGAGGGAAGAAAAGCCTTTTATTCAAAACGAAACATTTGAACCACTGAGCAGGTGGGGAAATGATCACAAAAGGCAAGTTGGTTTCCAGTGGAGTTTCCAGTGTCCAGGAGATCGAATGGAGCATATTTAGGGAATGAAGGCTCTGCCAGCCCTGGGAGCTGCAGCGCCCGAGCATGGACTGTGCCGGCGTCACCCCTGCCCCCAGCACCGCTCCAAAGAGAAACTGGATCTAATCTTTTTAGGTCTTTACACACTCACCATAGATTGTGCTGCTCATCCCCCCAGGCTGGGGCAAAGCAGCTTCAGCTCACATGAAAGAATCAGGAACTTGAGAAAAACCTCAGGATATTGTCCAAGTGTAGAGTTTCTACCAAAGGTTAGCTTTGTTTTGTGAAGATTAAACTCTCAGACTACGTTTTGGGTGCCAGTAAAGTGTTAAATAGGAACTTAATTCTTTTAATGATTTCACTTGTCTGTTCAGCAAGTGTCTCTCAAAAGAGACCTGATTCCTTGCAGATTTAATGTATTGGTTTGGCCACATGGTTTTATTTTTGCTTTATTGATTGACTGAAAAAAGGTGTTCAGAGTTTGAATGTAACTGTTTCCTTGGCGGTAGCAAGTATATCCCTAGTTTCGCTTGGAGTTCTTTTTTAATGTATTAGGACCCTTTCAACATCCATGCATAGGTTTATATGTTTCTTCACACTTCACATTAGTATTTGAGGTTTGCCCTAAAATTCTGACTGTTAAGCATTTGTGCAGACATAAAGAGCAAAAGTCAAACACTCACAAGAGTAGTAATCATTTTTTTAAAAATTAGCAATCAGGAGCAAAAGAGTTAGAAACAAATTCTATTCCAAATTCATTCCCTCCTTCCACCCTATAATCATCTCTAACCAGCCCAAATTGAATGCAGAGCTCTGCTTTGGACTCATGTTGTGTCATTGGACAAATGCAAGACAGGATGATGGCTCTTGAGCATTACCACTACCAATAACAGAAGAACATGTGTGATTCGGCCTCATGTACAGCTCTTCTCTTTATGAGAGCAGATACGGAGTTGCATTGACTTTTATTCTGGTCACAGCTAATGAAACATTGCTTGAAAACTTGTGTGAGAGTCACTTCATGTTTTTACACACATCCACACCGATGACAGCAGTTCACACAATTAAACTGCAAAGGTAAACGTTGTGCACAAAGCTTTTTCCAGGCTCTAATTTACATGTTCGAAGGCTACTGCAGGATTTCAGTGAGGAAAAACCAAACTGTTACCAAATGTGGTTGAGTCTCCCATCCAAGAGCCCCTGGGTACATGTGTGCAGTTTGGGTGATTTTTATTTGACAGAGGAGGAACAATTAGTACGGAAAGATGCATAAATTTTCCTGCATCTTCCAAGAGTCACCAGTGGAAGGCAGTGGGAAAAGTGGAAAAGCAGCACCACAGTGTCAGAGCTGCACTGGATTACTCATGCTTTGGGCAGATAACAGAGAGTGATAATTGAAGAACTGCTCACAAAACTATAATTGTATTTTTAAATATACTTTTTAACTGCTACATATAATTTGGTTTGGAGAACTAAGCACTATTGAATTCAAACCTTATAAACCAGTGCTAGGTGCTTTGGAAAGGGGATGTCAGTGCCAAGGATTTACAGACTGACTTCTACAGAGGAAAAACCTCTGTTATTTTAGTAGCAATAAGAAAGACCTGTAGAAATGAGCCGGTGTAACACACCACTTGAAAAAAAAAAGATAAAAATAAAAAGCCCAAATGAAATGCTGCTCATAAACTTCAATAAAATTGAGAACAGCTCTCTGGTGCCCGGAGCTCTCCGCATGGTTTGCCTACAACGAGCTGTCCTGAGTGGCGTCAGGAAGAGGAGCTCGGGAAGCCCTGTCTGAGGCCAACTGAGACATTTCAAGTCCTGTTCTCAGCCAGCAGAATCTTATTTGTCATGGGAAACTAAATCAATATTTGGAGCTGAGACACTGTTTGGACAGGGATTTTCCAATCCTCCCACTGCAATTAGAAAAGGTATTTGGAATCTTTTGTCTACTTTAGTGGTTGGAATTTTCTCAGATACATTTACGAACTATTTTTTCCAGACTATTATTTTCTAGGAAACGTTTTAATTACAGGGGCTTTTTCATATGCTTTTTTAGAAGGCAGAATATTTCATAACCTCCATGCATTTCATGGCACTACAAAGCTTTTACAATGTAAGTTATGAGGGTAATACAAGATTAAGAATGAAGGATTGGGGAATCCTCTTTCCAAATCTTTCATGGATTCCTTCTGAGGTTGGCGTAAAATTGGTGCATTTATGGCCTCAATTTTCCCGTCTGTACAAAAAATCATTGCTGCACAAGGTTCCTCCTGAACTAGAAATCTGTCAGATACCTTGGAATACAGCAGTAATTTAAACATCATTCTTTAAATTGCAGCAACGCCGCCCTGGCTCTCCTGCACTGGGGCAAGCAGGGTTTAAGGATGGGGATTAGCTCCTTCATGCCTGGTAGAGTTCTATCTCCAAAACTGGACGATTATTTAAACAGATATAAATACCTCCAGTACATCTTATCTTTCAATCTACCCTGCCTTCCAGCCCCCACAAACTGCACTCTTGTTGGAAGCTTTGTTATTTAGAAAGAAACAAAGAAATGTATCTGAGGACATCTCCAGTCCTCCAGCAATTCCACCCTCGGCAGCGCTCGGCGCTGACTGGGAACACTGCTTGTGAGTTTGGGTGACATTGTGTGGCCTCCAGCACAACAAGAAAATAGGATCTAACGATGTGGATAAGTTTCGTAATGATACAAATAGTAGAATAAACAGCCACTGGAGGTTGGAGTAATCATCGTCACGAGGGACAGCCAAGACAAGATCTAACGTCTATCCTGCCTGCAAGAACTTGAGTCATGCTGGTGCAGGAGCTAGCTCACCCAAGAAATCTATTTTAGGGGCTCGTAAAAACAACTGAACTGCACTGTACAAATGAAAAAGCAAAGGGGGAAATCTGTATCAGGGCTAACCCTGCACTGCTCGCTACTGCACTGCTCTGGGGCGAGCGGGGAATGTGCAGGGAATTTCAGGGAAGGCTCCAGCTGATGGACCCGCAGGAGGCTCGGACCTTAACAGTCAAAAACAGCAGAACAGTTCTTTCAGTAGAAACATGTTTTGCTTAAAGAGACACTAGAAATAAGCAGCAAACTTCAGATTTGTCCTGTAGCCCACGGCTGTTTGTGTGGAATGTATAGGAACAAATTCAAGGCCACTGTCTCTATACTGAAACCCCCTTTTGTGCTCAGCTGTCAGAGCACAGGCAGCAAAGGAGTTTCTTTCCCGGAGCACTGAGAATCTGGATCTAAAAACTTCATGCTTAAATTTGGCCTAGCAGGAAAATGGAAAATGCTGACTAAGACCTGATCTTTTGCCCAACTCCCTCCTTGTAACCAGCCCGAGACTGTTCACTCCTTACAGACCTTGGCGCAGCAGGGAATAACACAGCCGGGAGCTGCGGCAAGGCTGGCCCGTCCCAGCAGCGAGCAGAGCTTTGGATCTTTCCAAAACAAAGTTCTGGCCTGCTACAAACCTCCTCCTCCTCTGCCACCCCCCACTTATCTGTCGCTTGCCCCCAGCAAACACCTCTCATCAGAGAATTCTATCTGCAGTTTTTAGAAAAATGTCTCCGGAGCAAAGGGAAGGGGGTGGTTCATGAGCCTCTCACCTGGTTGGGTCTCATGGGAGCTTCCCGAGCAATGCCCGAAATTACCGACATCCAACAGAAATGCTACTTTCTCATGTTTATTCCTGTAAACTACAAACATAAGAAATGCTGAATCATAGAGAATAGAAACTCTGTAAAGAAAAAAAAACCCAAACATAAACAAAAACTCATTTTAGGCTTCCTCCCTTACTTTTTCTTCCTCCCTCCCACTTCAGACTTGGCGTTATTTGCCAAGCATTGGTCATGGTTTGGATAGCACATCTTGCTCTACACGTTCAAAACAGCATGAAGTGCAGAAAAAAACCCAACACAAACACCTCCTCCCCAAACAACACCCAAGCAGCAGCTAAAGCAGGTGATTAGAGGAAATAAAATGAGGCAACAAGAACTGGCTAAGGCTTCCAGCTCTGCTCTTTGCTGAGCTTCTCTTGGGGGTTTTGGGGTTTGGTTCTGGTTTTTGGGGTTTTTTTCCCTTTCTCTGAGTCAGAGAAAGCTAAAAGACCAACAAAAATCCCTATCCCTGATCACAGCATTGAGCCAGAATCAGCTGGAATTTCCACCCTGTGTTTAATCTAGCTTTAAACATGCCTTCAAAATAAAACAAGCTACTTTTTTTTAACCTAGTCATAAAGTTTATTAAAATTGTTCATTAATGCTTCAAATGTAGCAAGAATGCATAGATCCCAAAATATACATATGTATTTTCTTATAGAAATAGATTATTCTTTATAATAAAAAAACTGTAGGAACATCTTTAACAGATTACTCAATTCATGACTGACAGTTACACGAGATTGCATCATGTACACAGCATTCCCAGCCATGCTTAAAGGATTGCATCACATTGCCCTTGCTCTCCTCTCGCTCTTTTAAATAACCCAGCGCCCAGCAGAGCCCGCCCGGGCCGGGGCCGGGGTCCCTCCGCGCCCCCTCCGCGCCGCCCGCCCCGCTGCAGCCCCCGGCCCCGCTCATTCCCCCGCGCGGCGGCGGAGCCTTCCGCCATCATGTCGATAAAGACAAGGAAAAAAAAAAAATCCAACAACAACAACAACACAAATTAAAACCAAACCCGCCCGCCCTCCGCGGGCTCTCGCCCCCCTCGCCCCGGCCCCAGGAGCGCGGAGCGGGGCCGGGAGCCGGCGGCTCCGCTCGCCCCGCCGCCCGGCCGGGGGTCAGCAGCGCGGCGAGGAGGCGAGCAGGGGCTCGGGCAGCTGTTTGAACAAGTTCCTGAGGGTGCTCAGCTCCCGAGAGAGCTGCTCCACCTTCTTCTGCAGCCGCTCGTTCTCGGCCGTCAGTTCCAAGACTTTATGCTGCGTCTCCAGGTTGCGCATTTTGGCTTTGTCGCGGCTCTTGCGCACCGCGATGTTGTTCCTCTCCCGGCGGAGCTTGTACTCGTCGCTGTGCTTGTCCACGCACTTCTTGGGCTTGTTCTTGCCCGCCGGAGCGGTGGAGTAGCCCCCGCCGGCGGCGGCGGACTTGGAGGACTCAGAGGGGTTGGGGGTGCCGGGGGGGCTGGAGGAGGATGAGGTGGACAGGTTCCCGCTGCTGCCGCTCGGCACCGACTGGTAACCCAGGTAGGAGCGCACGGTGCTGCCGTAGGGCGAGGACATGCCCCCCGGTCCCGGCCCCGCGCCCCCTTCTTCCTTACGGGGCCCTTTGCAAGAGTCCAGGGTCTCGAAGACCGGCTCCACTTTGGTTTCCACGATCTGGGGCGGGAAGCAGCCCGGCAGCCCCCCCGGCTTGTGGCTCTGGCTGGCGCAGGGGTGGCTATGCCGGGCGAGGCTGATGTAGGTGTAGTCGGGCTTCTTGCTGCCGCCGCTGCCTTTATAGTCCTCGGCGAAGAGATCGGAAAGGAAATCTTGGCCGGCGCCGCTGCTGCACGGAGGCTCAAAGTTGCCCCCTGCTGCTGCCGCGGGAGGCGGCGGCTGCGATGCCAAAGGCTCCAGGTACGGGCTGAAGTCGATGGCTCGCTCGTGGTCCCCGACGGTGAGCTCGGTCATGGAGCGGCCCCCGGCCGCCCGCGGGTGCAGCTTGTTGAGAGCAGCCAGACAGTCCGCCTCGTAATAGAAATTAGCCACTTCCATGGATTTAAAGGCGGGCGGCTGGATGGGGAGGCATGCTGCGTCCCAGGCCACCAGGCGTTGCATGAAAGCAAAGGGGGATGCGGGGAGGAGGAAACGACGCAGGGGGCCCCCCCCCCGGCAGAGGGTCAAGCTGCCGCCGTCGGGGTGGGGAGCTCCAGACCCTGCCGCAGTCTCTGGCCTGGGCACGGCCCCGCGGCGCTGCCCACCCGGGCTAGATCAGTCCCTGCGGCGCGGCGGGGCTTCACCGCTCCGGCAGCTGCGGCGGGGGCTGGCGCGTCTCCTCCGGACCATCTGGTTCTGGGTCCCGTGTCCTAAAGTCTCTGACTTAGGAAAGTTCCTTTCCTCAGTTATTTATAGGGGCGGTGGATCCCATAGCAACAGGCGCGTCACCGCCTGGCCGCCTGCCACTCCGCACGCTCGGCAACTGCTGGTCCCGGCCCCGGAGGAGGCTCCCGGGGCGGGTGCGCCGGTGCGGTGCGGTGCCCGCCGGGCCGCCCACAACAAACCCGGGCAGCGACGGAAGGAGGGGCCGGGCTGCGGGCCCGCAGGTGCGGGAGGTCGGGGCTGGCCGCGGCCACGGCCGGCCAGGACGGCAGCGGGCAGCGCTCGGCCCCGGGACCGCGGGGACACGCGTGTGCTAGGGCGCTGCTGCTGCTGCCCCGTGCCCGCCTGGGCTCTGCCTTGGCACCGGAGAGCTAGGCAGTGCCCGCGGCTGGCAGCGCCGCACGGGGCTGGGCACAGATCGCCCGGGGTCCCGTTTCACCCTTGGGGAAATCAAGGCAGGAGAGATTTTTCAAAGTTCTTTTGGCAAAGCAGGGGGAAAGCTGCCACCAAAGGCGGATCCCGTTACTCTCCATCCCGTGCTTGCTTTGGTGAATCCCACTGGCAAGCAGAAGTGTCCACAGGGACGTGCCTAGAGCCACTTTCCAGTGGCGAGTGCAGCGCCGGGCGACGAGGAGGTGGAGCAGGGCATGGCACTGCCCCAGTTCCTCCTGGCCGCTGCGAGCAGCCAGAGCCCAGCAAAGCCAGCGCTCCCCCCCCAGCGCTTCAAGCACCGACGGGGGCCTTAAAGTTGGTCTTGGCATATTTGCTTTGCATGATATGGTGCAACTGTCAGGGCACACAGGGGACAGGGAATTGGAGCTGGAGCCGAAGGGGACCGAGCGTACGGAATGGGGTCAGAGGAGAGTGAGATTTGTGCATCGGAACGTGGAATCCAAAAGCTTTTAGATTTGGGGGGTAAGTTTGGGAAGGAAGACTGAATCTTGATGTCCGTTTTAATTAAAGACACCCACCTTGGGAATCAAACTTATATTTTCACTCTCTTACTCCCACATTTACCTGTCTACAAGCGGATGATTCATCCCCAGAATAAAGGACATTAATTTAAAACAAAACATATAATTAAAGGAAGTAGGAGTGTCCTCCCTCAGTAAAGAAGACCTAGCACTGCAGGGAAAATGACACTGCCTCTTAGAATAATGTGAAGCAATCCTGCGGTGTGGGAAATATTGTAACGTTAAGCCAGAGGAACAGGTATTGCATTATATGATTCAAACAGTCAACTGTTCTTAATGTTCAAACCTCAGAACTCAGAAAAGAGGAAGAATTCAAGAATCAGTCAGTGGATCGCCAGACTTTTTCTTTCTTTTTTTTTTTTGTTTTATTTTTCTTTTCACATTTTAATAGGATTTTTTCGTTTGTTTCCATAACAAAAGCTCCCTAACAGGTTTTCAGGCTTCAAATATTTCTAGTTCCATCTTTATCTACCAAGTTAATCTTTGGTGAATGCACTAGAGATTAAATTGGAGCTGGGCCTGGCCAGAGAGCTGGGTCTGGAGATTGTAGTTGGAGCCCATACCTTCATAAATACAAACATCTGTATTGGATGCAAATACTGGCAGGTTGCAGTGAGCCAGGGCTTGTTCTTCTGGCTGTTTACTCCCTCATCCTATGCCTTTATCCTGCATTCTGATCTGGCAGTTACATCCAGCGGCTGCCCTAACTGGCCCTTCCAACCGAACTCTTAAAAATCCGTCTCGTGTTTCCTAGCCCCGAACCATCTCAGGGCCCCGGAGGCAGGAGGTCTCCTGTGTGGTGACCTGCTACAGGCACGGCTGGTCTGCCTCGGCATTACCGTGACAAGTCTCCAGCTTGCCGTGCTTCTCGGCTAAAGTCAAATGCTAAAGCTGCCTGGTAAAATTCCTGAACAGATTTTCAAGATGTTTTTGGAGATCTAAGTTTGCCCTCTTCAAATTTCTGCCCTGTTCTCTGATGCTCTGCAGCAGAAAGTTGTATTCCTGCCTGGGGTTAATCTTCCCTAACAAAATAAAATGTCTGTGCAACTGTCATGTGAAACAGATTCTATCAGGGCTGGTGTGGCCCACACCTGCTCTCCCGGCCAGTGCTGAGTAATCCCGCAGTCACCCCGATCACGTCAGCTGGGGTGGTAATTCAGGTTGGATGCCCAGCTTGTCCCCTCCTTCCCTTCTCCCCCTCACCTCCCTGCTCTACCTGGATCTCTTTCAACTTCCTCCAGCTCACCTCAAATCCCAACATCCACTCTCATGGAGCCAACGTCCGTTCTCAGCTTCTCATGGGAACCTTGTTGGCGGGACTAACCACTTATCCAAAACCCCAGCATTCGGCAAGCAGGTTTTGAGCTAACTCTGGTCTCTTTTAAGTCATTTCTGCACTTGTCACAACAAATGCATGGCCAGAAGTGGGGGTTTTGAAATGGGAACAGGTGCAGAATTAGGCTCACATCACAGGATTGAGCCAAGGTCTGGGCGCGCAGAGCTCTGTCCCTGAGAGTGCCTAGCTTGGCCTTGCCAGATGTGCAGAGGCTGCTAATAATTGTCCTGGAAAAGCTCCTCAGAGGTATTTTAGGCAGGGAGATGCAGACGTTCCTGGTAAAGGGATGCAGGCACTGGCAGCAGCCCTTCTTCAGCTTGTCTCCCAACAGCGCAATATTCGTTAGAAAAGCAGCACTTCCGTGAAAAGCACCTTCCTTGTAGTGAGTTCATGATTTCTTTTTTTTTGGAACTATTCAGCTGAGGGAGGAGACAGCAAAAGTCCCAAATTACTTAGTAAGAACATAACATTTTTGAGAAAAAAAAATCTGATGCAATAGCATCCAGATTCCTCTACATTCATGTGTGAAACAATACAGACACGAGGAGGGGAACAGGAGGAGACCAGCGTGGTGAAAAGGTGGAGGAAAGAATCTCATCCTCACTGCTCATCTCTGTCATGAATTAAACTCTGCTATCTCTTTGTACTTTGAAGCCACAACTTTGCAGCTCTGGGCTCAGACCTACAGTAAAGCATTGCAGAGGAATTTTCTTCCTGGAAATTGTCTTCTTTTCCAGGATTTCTTGCAAGCTTTCCAGTTCATGCACTCCAGGTCTACAGCAGCTGTCTCTGGAATGACACCAGCTTCGGGGAGATGCTGTTAGTTTAGTGGTGATGGCTCAAACACTGAAGTGTTTATCAGAAGGTCTCTGGACTGAAGGTCATACCCTAGAAAGAGGCTGGCTGACATTTTTGATGATTCTTGCTGCAGTTTTGTCCCATTTATTATTTTCCTGGCAGTAGCTCTTAGCAGGTCAGTAAGAGCAGAGCTGCATCACGCTGGAGCTGCTCACCCACCCTCCAGAGCTGCGGTCTGCACCAGCAGAGGGGCAGAGCAGGGGCAGCGGGGTAGGAAGGTGATGCCAGCAGCTGACAGCTGCAGCCGTGCCTGAGATGCTGTGGGCGGTGTGTTGGAGGTGAGCTAGAGGAGAACATGAGGGACCCCAGAGCAGTGTCCCTGCAAGCAAGCAGGCTGGGAAAGAGCACGGAGGTGGTGTGGGAAGGTCTCTAGGGGGTAGGAGGGGACCTTGCCTGAAAGACTGACTTAAGTAGAGCAATGTTGCAATAAAGGCTGTAAAATAGAGAAGTAACATTGAAATATATTTCTGAGCGTGTTGAGCACTTTTTTTCCCTTCTCCCTAGCCCCAGGTCTCTCTTTATCCAGCCGCACGCCATATGCCAACAACAACTCACGAGCTGTACCTGGCAGAGCACAGGTTTGAAACTATTGCTCTCCACTTGCTGTTCTCGGCTGTAAAAAACAGCACTTACGAAATGTCAGTCAGGGACAATGTCTCAACTCACAGAGAGGTTGGCTCTCTTTCTGTCTGCCCCAACTCTTAGACCAGGCTCAAGACTTTGCTTCATTTTAACACAAAAAGTGATTGCCACATGCTTTCCCCCTCCTGCCCCCGCAGCTGGATGCTGTGCTGGCAGTCCCAGGGGCAGGGAGCTCCCCGGGCGGTCGCAGGCTCTGTCTCCTGGCCTCCTTTGCTTCTTTTGTTACAGACCAGAGTCCTCCCGCCAGAGCGCTCCCTCACCCTGTTCCCGTGTGACATGGTGATGGGCTGTGACATGGTTTTTGTTGGTCTTCTGCTGATTTTCTGCTCACCTCTGACCCAGCAGGCTTGGCCTTTGCAGCGCTGCATTGCTCAATCCCCCTTTATCTCCACATTGCTCTTTGCCCTACCGGGCGCACGGAGACGACACCTGGAGATTGACACCGGTGGGACAACATCAGTGAAATACCTTCCCTGACCAGACGGAAAATTTTCCAGAGCAAATTTGAGGTCAGAGCACCCACTCTGTGGCTCCGAGAAACAAAGGAAGGAGGAAGAGTCAGAGAACACAAAGGCCCATGGAAGGGAACCGTGACAAAGCATAAGCCACAATCTCCATCCTGCATGGCAGAGAAAGTCCCTGCTGGAGCTGTCTGGCTGGAAGGATGTGGGCTGTCAGTCTGAACAGGGACAGTGAGAGGTGACTTTGTGTTTTACAAGTAGCCCATTTCCTTGTGTTCCAATAAAAATGGCGGAGAAGTTGCTGTCCACTAACTTTCCAGAAGTTCTCAGAAGTTGCCTGACATTTCCTGGCTAATTGCAGCCTCCTGGTTTGATGAATTTGTTACAGATCATGTATTAATGATCTCTAGTGTATCCAAGCTTTCAAAAGATGCATCAAGGGAAGACGATTTCTACCCTTCCAGAGTACCCTGCGAAGTGTCAGAAGTTCCTAGTAACAGCACTTGGTAATTCATTTAGGAAATTTCTAAAAGAGGAGAACTCTTCTGAGGACCTGAGGCTGTGGGACAGATAGCTTGACCTCCACGGGGTGTAATGCCAGGGGCAACATAAAACAAGGGAAGTCTGAGAGGGGGTGACAGGACAATGGGCTTAGGTGAAGAATTAGAAGATTTTTTCTTTATTAAAAGCATTAAAAGTCTGTGCCATAGACTATAGAAATACTTGTTTTCCATCTGCTCTCATCCTGTGTTCAGCACCACAGGGACAGCTGGGCTGCCGGGGAATCGGTTTGGACTTGTTGTTCGTGAGTCCTGGCACTCGGAACAGCCCCGGGGCTGGTCTGTGTCACCGGGCAGCTGGCTGGGTGGACGGGCTGCCAGGTGGGGGTAACCAGGGTGTTTGTTCTGTCCTCCACATGCCGCGCTCCTCGGTCCCTGTCATCTCCCCACCCTTGCATTTACGGCTTTGGACGGGAGCTGGCTGTTCCAGCTCTGCCACCCACTGACATTTTCCCATGCCAGAGAGAGTCCAGCGAGGAACCGCAGCCAGTTCCTGCTCCCCCCGTGCCTCGGGGCTCGGGCGGACGGAGCGGCAGCGGGGAGTGGGCAGGTGCGGGGCCGAGCGCCCGCGGGGGCTGCGCTCAGCCGGGAGGGATGCGACGGGAGCCGGGACAGGGCCAGGCGGCACCAGTGGAACCAGTGCCGGCTCCCGCCGCTCCGGTGCGGGGTCGGGGGAGGAGTTCAGTGTGGAAGGCGCTAAGGGTCGCTGTTCGGGGCGGGCTCCGGGCAAACGGGCCCCGCAGCCGTGGGAGGTTTCCCCGTGTCCCGTCCGGGTCCGTCCGGTCCCGGCGGGGCTGAGGCGCAGCAAGGGCCGTGTCGAGGGCTCGGGGACCGGGCTCGGCTGCCCGGGCAAGGAGACCCCCGAGCCCCGCCCTGGACCAGATCCCGGTCCGGATCCCGATCCCGATCCCGGTCCCGGTCCCTGTCCCGATCCCGATCCCGATCCCGATCCCGATCCCGATCCCGGTCCCGGTCCCGATCCCGGTCCCGGTCCGGGTCCCGAGCCCGATCCCGGTCCGGCAGCAGGCTTGGAGCGCCACCAAGCGGGCGGGGCCGTGCCGTGCCCCGGGCCTGGTGTTACCGGGGGCGCACCGGGAGGGGCGGGGCCGGGGCCGGGGCCGTGCCGCCGCTCGGGCCGTGCCGTTGTACGGACAGGTGCGGCTTTGGTCCCGCCGATCCTGAGCCATTTTCCAAGGAGCTTTGATAGCCCATCCCAAGCCAAACTTCGGTAGCGATTTGCCGGGGTTTCTTCCTCCCGACAGCCCTCCGGCTTTGACAAACCGAGATCACCGACACACGCTTGGGAACCGCTCCCGGGAGAGTGCTTCAACCAGAACCAGTCACGTCTTCCTCTAACTTACACGTTCGTAACGGGCACGTGTGGCCGCCTGTCTCAGACTCACCGGGAGTGTCCCGGCACCCGCGGTTAACAACGTCTGTGTGAGCAGCGAGCTGTTATGAGTTAAACTTTCCCGAACCGAGAGCACGGCGCGTGCCTTTCCCCGCAGCTGGCCAGGGGCGCGGCTGGGTCACCGAAGGCACCGGCAGTGGCTTCATTGTCGCCGTTGCGGCGGGTGGCGGGCACGCGCGGGTGGCACCGCGGAAACAGCGCCCCGCGCCGGCAGAGGGCGCGCGAGGCACCGGGCGGAGGGGGCGGTGCGAACGGGAACGCCCGGCCCCGCCCCGGCCCCGCCCTGGCCCCGCCCCGGCCCTGCTTCCGCCCCCACCCCGGACCGGACCGGACCGCGCCCGCCGCCCCACCCTGCCCCGCCCAGCCCCGCCCCGCCCCCGGCCCCGCTCGGCCCCGCCCCGGCCCCGCCCCCGGCCCGGCCACCGCCCGCCCCCGCCCCGCGCTGCGCCGCCGGCCGTGCCGCCGCGCCATTGGCTGCTGCGCGCCGGGCGGCGCTGCCCATTGGCCCGGCTGCCGCGCGGCGGCGCCGGCGATTGGCGGGAGGCGGCGGGGGCGGGGCCCGGCTCGCCCGCCCCCCCCGCCGCAGCGCGGCCCGTTCCCGTCGCTGCCGGGCGGGTCCGCGGGCCCTGCGCGCCCATCCCCGGCCGGGCCATGGCCGACAGCGGCCGCGCCGCCGAGAGCGGCCCGGGGGTGGCGGCGCCGCGGGACGAGGCCGCGGAGGAGCCCGAGGGCGGCGGGCGGCGCTGGGGCGCTCAGCACGCCGGGGCCCGCGAGCTGGCCGAGCTCTACTCGCCAGGTGAGGCGGCGCGGACGGGCGGGGCCTTCGGGCCGGGTGCTCGGGGTGGCTCCCGCAGGACCCGTTCCCCTCGAGCCCGGTTCTCCCCGGGCCCGGTTCTCCCGTGCCCGGTTCCCCTCGGGCCCGGTTCCCCCGGCCCGTCTCCCCCGCCGCTCCGGGGCCCCCGGCCGCTCCCGCGCGGCTCCGGGCGCCCCGGAAGAGCGGGAAGGGGCCGGGCGCTGCCGGGCGGGCGGCCCGGGGCTGCCGTGCCTCGGCCCGGCGGGGGCAGCGCGGGGCTCCGAGCGGGGCTGCGGCACGGGCCGGGCTGCGGGCGGGAGCGTTTCCAGCCAGAAACTGCCCAGAATGCACGTTCTGCCCTCTAAAGCCGACAGACATAAAGCGGACCTTTCGCTCTAGGCGCAGGTGGGCAGATGTGGTCGCGACACGAGGTAACAACAGAAGCTTTGCCTTCAGAACGTCTGTTCAGTGAGCTACCTGAGAGCTCCGGGCCTGGCACCTCAGAAGGGGCAGAGGGATGCTTGAATTCCTGTTTCGCTCTTCCTGAAGCTTGGAACTTGTCAAACAAGCTTCAGTTTTTCATTTGAGTGCTCAGTAAATGACTGTTTGACTATGCTGTGGAAATAATTGCAAACTCCTTGTAAAAAAAAATCATTTGTTTTTAGCTCACGGTGTGAGCAGTGCTGGGTATTCCTGCCATTCCTAGTGAATCCATTCTCTGGTGAAGAATTAGGGAAGGGAAGATGTGTTTTCAGCATCTTGTGGTTTCCAGCAGATCAGCTGAGCCCAGCTTGCACATCCAAGGCAGTTCCTGCACAAGTAGGTGTTCTTACTCGCGCAGAGCCATGTGATGATAGGAAATCCAAGGCCTTTGTTGGTTTGTGTGACTGGGGCAAGTCTGCCCATTTCAGTTTCTTTTCCTCACCTCCTGCTTGCCTTTGAGAAGGTCCTGTGTGACACCTTTCAGCTGCTCTGGTCCATCCAGGACTGATTCCTGTGCTTTGCATAAAAGTGGTCACTGACTTTACCACTGCTCTGGCTCCTAAGGAAAATATTTTCCTCCCCAAGGAGCTTGCTGTCCTTCTGACTGGCTGTAGCACATGTGCAGTGATATGTCAGAGAGCTGAGGGTGTATTAGATATGCAGGTTTCTTCTGGCATTGCATAAATAATTTACATAAGCAATGCCAGAATATGTATTATGGTGGTAGTATATCATGTTCAAATTCTGAATTCATAAGAACAGAGATTACATTGAATTGTGCAGAGTGAACATGACTGGACTGTTCCCTTGGTTTCTTTAAGCACATACTTTGTGGCTTTGGCACTTCATTCCTTCACACAGGACACGATTTGAGTGCCCTTTAAACACAAGTTATCAGCGCTGACTCAGTTCCTTGACTGATTTGCCTTCCCAGTGCAGACCTGAGGCTGCATTTTTGAACCTGGATATCTTGACAGCCATCCTGGATCCCTGTGTTCAGAGTACAGAGGTGTTTGCACACACTGAACTCGGGGGACTTGCCAGCCTCCTTTCCAGCAGTAAGCTAATTGTTCCATGAGGATCTGCCCACTTAGCTCCTCTAATCAGGGTGTGGTTTTCTTATGCAGGAAGTGAGTGTTAATTAACTCTTACTTTCATTACTCCAGGGATCTCTTTGTAGAATCACCCACATTGTGACCTGATGCTGCTGTCAAATATGGCTGTTCTTGTGTCTTAATTTAATTTTACTATTCTCTCCTCTGGTACTGCAGAGGATGTTAATTTATATACCCGTGGCCCTTCTAGAACTTCTAAAACTGACCTGTCAAAGTCTTTGTTCATACTTTCAAATATTGCCTTGTAGGCACATTGGAGATAAGACTGATCCTCCATTTATTCCTACTTTCCCTGCTCATTGCGTGGTACAGTTGAGAAGGAGGACTTGATTTAGCATTTAGGAGGAGAAATTTGATCAGGCATTGGGTCAGCAGAGAGGAGGAGTAGGACAGAAGCTCTTGTCCTGGACACATGCCAGGCCTGAGTGTGCCTCTGCTCCTGGGAGAGCACATGTACCTGGCTGGAGTCCTCCCTGAGCCCTCCTTGTGCTCTGCTTTGCCAGAGGGAGTGGGGAAGGGGCTGCGGGGTAGCTGCTCCGGGGAGCCCTGGGCAAGAGGAGGCTGTGCTGGCTGACCCCTCACACAGGCAGGGACTGACCTGGCAGCTCCAGAGGGCATTAAGAGCTGCCTGCAGCCCTGGCCCTTCTGGCCGTGGTGGCAGCTCAGATCTTCTTGGCCTTGGGTATTAAAGGTCTGTTTCTGTGCCCTGATCCATGCAGGTCTCACCCTGAGTGTTCCCTGTGCTCTGCCTCGGTGCCTCGTGGGGATCCAGCAGTGAAGAACAGGGAGCAGCTTTCTGCTGCTAATCTGATACTCAAAGTGTTACTGTACTCTGATGTGCCTGTTCTCTTTTTATAGGCAGTAAATGATTTTTTTATAGAGGTACAAAGTGGTACAGCAAGGTGCAGGAGAGAATTTGTGCCAGTTCTTTCTCTTTTCTTGTTCTGTCCCTTGTAGTCTCAGAGGGTCTGAGAGTTCCCAGCCTTTGCCTGGGAGCAGGAAGGCGCAGACAAGACAACAGTTCAGGGAGAAGCTTCAGGGGAATGCTTGTGACGTTAGACAAGCCATTCCAGGGCCACCAAAATACAGAATGGTGAGAATGGTGCTTTTTCCTGTTAGTACAACAGCTTTATTTAATATCTCAGAGCTTGTAAATATTACAGATCACAAGGTGATTTAAATATGTTCGAGGCCAGAAATTTGTTCCCAGATTCAGCCCTTCCAGCAACACTGAATATTGGATGAATGCAAATTGGGAAAAGATGTGACGTGGAGGAACTTTATGCCAGCAATCTCAGGGAGAGGGAAACTAGGACAGTGTGAGATGATGCCTGATTTGGCCCCGTTATTTGGACAAGGGCAGAGGGAAGAGGTTAGTAGTGGCTTGGGGAAGAGGAATGTCATTAAACAAAATGTGTGCACCTCCCATGGATAAATAAGTTTCTGTTTCAGTTCCCTGTCAGACAAATGGAGCAAGTCATCCAGGCAGTAAAATGGTCTGTCTCTGTTATTTTCGGCTTCAAAATGTCCTCTCAGATAAAAGTAAAACATGCTTTTTTCCTTTTTTTCCCAACAGGAAAGAGACTACAAGAATGGATCTCTGTCATCTTGTGCTTCTCTCTGATCTGTTTCAATTTTTACAATCTCCTCTTCTACTTGCGACTGGAACACACACCCTCAGTTCTCGTTGGGATATGTAAGTAGGAGCTGTTTGCTGCCCTGCTCAAGGGAAGACTGTTGTGATGTGGGAAGCAAATGTGGGATCCTTTAGGCTTGACTTGCTGTTGGAAAGGGAGAGAGACATTTGTGTGTGAGCCTCTGAAACTGAGACCGTCTGCAAAATGCGTTATTGCTTCACCTTTACATTTCAGTGGCTTCTCAGTATCTCAGAGGGGAAGTTTTGATGCAGCTGTGTAAGTTTGGTGTTCTTGGGTAGTCACTGGAAGTGTAAGGACTATTGAGAAGGAAAAGAGCTGTCAAAATGGTCAGAGTTGGAAGCAAAATACATTGATCGACAAAAATATTCACAAGAACTTTTCAGAAAGCAAAAGCTCAAGAGAAATATTATAAAAGGCGCTTCAGGCATCAAACTGGCTTCATTTCTGGGGACTGCAGACTGAACACAAGAATTTTGGGGAATTGTGCTTTCATGCCAGGATGTTATGTTTGGCCTTTATCCTGAATGATGACTTTTTCCAGGACTGTAAGAAAAGCTGATTCCACCTCTTCTGTGGAGGAGAGGAAGACCCAGTGAAGGATTCTGGTAGAATGTTCAGCTCCTGTGCTTTAGAAAAAAATAGCTTTCCTGTAAACTGTGTGAGGTGTGTGTTTTAGATGAGAATGGTACTTGTTCATAATCAGTGCTGTGCATTGCTAATGAGTTCAAACAAACAAACAAAACCCACCCAAAGCACTGCACCGGGTTCAAGCAGTGGTACATGATAGAAGCTCTGAATTTCTGCCAAAGCTGGGATGTGGTAATTCCTGATGTCTGTGTAGAGGTTGTTGGCTGTGTTGGGGCTGAGGGGGAGCAGTGTCCTCCACTGTGAGTCACACCAGCTCTCTTGGCCTAATTCAGTCTTGCCTGCTCTCATCTGATTAGGTGGAGGTGTTGGGAGGAATGGAGAAGAACATGGCATGGGAACTGCTCCTTAGGGATGAGGGCAGAGCCAGACAAGAGAATCAGCAATGATGGTTAACCTGTGGTGTGATCTGTTTGCAGCTGGCTTTCATCTCAAAGTTAATATTGATAAAAGCTTGAGTTCTCTGATATCCTGGTTACCAGTTTAACTGATAAAGCCGCCAATTCACTGATAGTATTATTTAAGTAGTAGTGAATGATTAAAATAGCGGAATCTGGATTCTGTGTAAATAAAGTGGTGTGGAAATAACTGGCAGTGTGTACAAAAATGAGTGCCATAAAGTAGTAAGTGCTTCAGGCTATCTTGTTTTGCTGCCTTCAATACATTATTTCTCCAGGTGAAGCGTGAATGATGTCTAATTAACAGTGATTATTAGGTTTTATCGCATATTGTGAAAGTCATATCCATAAAAGTCCTGATTCCTAAATATGTGAGCAGCTCCACGGGCACAGTTGGGAATCCTGAGTCACCTGCAGGGTGAGGTGTGTTCCATTGACAGCTTCCCTCAGGCTTGGTTTGGAATATTGACCTTTGAGCTGAAGTCACAAAATAAACATTCTGCTAATGAAGACGGAGCTCTAAATCAAGTTCCTGCCAGGTCTTTGGGAATCTGAAAGGGGTCACTGATCCAGTGGGCTGGATCTGTTCTGCTGCACACACCTGTTCACTGGATGAGGACCCCTGTGTGCTCTTATGTAAATGCACATTTTGTTTTAGGAAATGAAGTAGTTTGAACATTCTGCATCATTTCACTGAGCCTAAATCCCGTGTCTGTAATTAAAAGCCCCGTCATAGCTTCTTTGTGCCTTTAAGGGCACGTGGAATTGTAACACGAGTGATACTGTAAATACCTTAACCTGGAGATTCTTGGGACAGGACGGATCTGCTCCTGTGGCTGGCAGTCGGGCAGCACGTCCCTCCCTGTGTGCTGTGTGCTGTGGGAGGCAGGTGCCGTGGCCGTGCTGAGTCACTCACTGTCTGCAAGGGAGCGCAGCACTGAGGGGACGCCTCCGTGGCCTTGGCTCAGTGGCTCTTGCACTGGGCTGTGTCCTGCTGACTAAAGATGAGTTTGCTGGACAGGAAGAGCCACGGGACTCTCTTGTCTTCCAGGCTGCTTTGGCAGAGATGAGACAATTTCCTTCCCCTCCTCACTGTCAAAAAAATAAAAAAAAAAAAAAAAAAAAAGAAGAGTGGGCAGAGGATGGATTTGTGTTGTAGTTTGTGCTAACTCCAGTCATGCCCTATTCTGGATATCCTCAGCTGCTGGGCAGTCATGGAACTGTTCCTCTTTCTGCAAGCTGAGAATAGCACAGATTTGAGTTTGGTGTTTTATTTGCATGCACACAAGCACCCAGTTAACTCAGGCAGCCCTGGCTGGGAATGGGGGTGTGAGGGAGGCTGAACACCCCCGCTCTTCCCACTGCAGCAGGACACCATCCCAGCAGTGCCACAGAACCAGAGCAGCCTCTGCCACTGTAATTGAAGGTTGGTAGTGCCAGGGACCAGGCTGGCAAAGGGATTATTGTGTGGTAAGCAGAAAAGCCTCACCAAAACCTGTAGTATCAGGCTTGAAAGCCCTTATACCTTCAGGTGAGCTTGTCGTGTCCAGCATATTATCCAATATACATGAGTGGAGTATATAGTTCATATATCAGTAGCATCTGGATAAAAAATTGGCAAGTTACAGCATGAATCTTGGTTTTCATTTTCCTCTCCTTCCTTCTATTTTTGTCTAGGTTTTTAAACCCTGTTTTTCCAAGTTGGTTGACTTGTTTCAGACATTTGGCTTTTATCTGCAGCCACATTTGTTTGTGACAGGGACTGTTCATTGCAGTCTTACAAAAAAAGAAGAGTTAACTTTGTGTTGTAACCTGTTTATATTCGTAAGATCTGCCCCACACAGGGCAGATATCTTTAGGAACATCTTGTGACATGATACAAGTTACAATTAATTACTGCTCTCTTGAAAGATGGGCAACTGATTTTTTTAACCCATCTGAATACATGTTTCATTATTGCAGAGGTTGTGGGTTAGCCAGAGAGGCACACACGAAGAAATCACTTAGTGCAGTTTCAAAATAGAAACTGGATCTCATCAGGGCCCAGAACCTCTTTGTTTCAAGCTCCAGCAGCTCTGCAGGGCTGCCCTTGGTGAGCTGCATTGCAGAGCCAGACAATGAGTGTGTAACACACGAAAGCTGTGGCACACATTGAAGAAAAAACACTCCAGAGACGACAGTGCTGACTGAAGTGAGTGCTGGGCATGTGGGTCAGGCATCCACATCCTGCTGCCTCACAGCTCCAAGGATGTCACTTCATCTTGGATTTACTATGTGCATTAAAATGAGTTTCCACTTGAAATTTTGTTTTAAAAGGCTTTGAAATTACGCCAGAAACCTCAGTTAGCAAAGGAAAATGATCGTTTACTTCAGTGCTGGTCCAAATAATTTGGTTCTTTGTCACCTGCTGTTTTACCCTGCGTGAAGCTACCATCGGTTACATGGTAGCTGTGGATAACTTTGTGTTTCCATTCTCCACTGCAACATCTCTTAAAGAGGGAAACTCTGCAAGTTGTGATTAAGTAGACGAACTTTGATTCTGTTACCGTTTCACAGATACCTTTGTGTTGCAGTAGCTGGGTTTCGGTGGTGTCTGCTGTGGATCCCTTGGGCGGAACCGCGGTGTTTTCCCGTGGAGCCGAGGCCCGAGGAGGAGGAGGGTGTTGCTCTTGGAAGTGGAGTGACCTGCTGCTAGTGCTGTTTTGCACTCTGCAGGCGGTGCTGACGCCATTATCTGTTCTTCATGTCACTTGGATTAGGGATGGACGTGCTGGCAGCTGTTGTTGGGCAGGGTCTGCCGGGGCTCCTGCCCTGGCACTGCAGGGACGCTGGTGGCACGGCCCCATCTGTGTCCCCACGGGTGTGCCCAGGGGACAAAGACAGCTCTGTGTGCCTGCCCAGTTGTCAGGAGCTCTCTTAAAGTTACAGGGGAGTTTGGCTGGAGGATTAAGTTTATCAGATGGTGATTCTGAACCAAGCTGTGCTTTTGTACATGAGTATTTGCTTTAAGATCTGCTGTGTTCAGCCCTGGGGGAGACAGGACCCCGATTCTTTGGGGATCTCCTTTCACTGCAGTGTCCAAGCCGCTGTGGCTGTTCCCCGAGGCTGTTTTGGGTGTGCCGGTGAGAGGTGCGGGCGAGGTGTGCCCGTGCTCGGGAGGCATCGCTGGAGGCAGGACATCGGTCACGAGGCGTTCCCGGAGCAGGGAGTAGCCCCAAGGAGAGATGTCTGCTCCGTGAGTGACGTGCCAGGCTTGCCAGGCGAGCTCCTGTGACAGAGCCCAAGCTTTTCCTGTCCCTGGAGTGCGGACACTGCGGACAGGACCTGTTGGAAACCCTGGTTACAGTGTGATATAGCTGCTTTACATAGTAATACATTTGCTGTCCCAGCCCCTCTCGAGTGCACTCTGAGGTCGAGTTCTGACTGGAAGTTTCTCAGCTTTATTAGCCAAAATTATCAACTCCTCTTTTTTGCTTCCAAGCTGTTACACTTGTTGAAATGTCCAGGGGTTGTTACCTTAGCCTCGTAACTTGCCATGGTATCAAACCCCTGCCTCCTCTGTACTGAGAGTCACTAAGTGAGGACTGCAGGTGACTAAGGCATTTTATTTTCATAAGCATATAAGTGACAAACAACTGGTACTTTGGCATATTGATATTTAGACAAGATTTTTTTCTGTGTGGAATTAGTCACGCCGACCCTTTAGTGCTGTTCAACCAGTTCATACAGTCACTGATTAAACATGACTACTTCTCAGTGATGTTACACAATAGCATCACGTTGTTTAATAACATCTTATCCTGGTTTCTTCCTCTCCAGAGACTCTAACTTAATTTTTACAGTAAATATGAAACTTTGTATACTTTGATGTAAGACTTCCAGGTTACAATTTGATCATTCTATCTATGCAAAGCCAAGCTTACGCTCGGCTCATAAAATTTTGGTGAAGTACAACGTTTAATTGTAAATATGCACAGCAGTTTTCTCTCTCGAAGCTCTCAAGGGGCCTCCTCCTTCCGCAGGCCCCGGGAGCAGCCTGGCCAGGGGAAGTGGTTTGAGAGTCACCCACAAGAGCAGAGGTTGCAGGTTGTCTCTCAGTTTGACTCTGAAGCAGTGAAGAGGTGGAGTGGGGCCTTTCCAGGGTCACAAACCCTACGTGTTTCCTGGTTTCTGAGCAGGACACGAGGGGGACAGAGCTGCCCTGTGTCCATGGTGTCTTTGGGGCAGTTGCTTGTCCAGCCCCATGCCCTGCTCCGGCATGTCCAGGCTCTGGGGAGAGGCACGTGGTGTTCGAGGGCCCCACTGTGCCTGGGAGGTGCCCACGCAGAGGATCACGAGTGTGGGGAAATGAGACAGAGCAGCAGTTTGAGGAAATGTGTGTGGCAGTCGAGTGTTCACTTGGATACTGATTGGAGTGCATTTGTGCACCTTTGGGCTCCCTGCGTGCTGGGCTGCCTTCCTTCCTCCTTATTCTGCAGTCTACTTGCAAACCAAAGAAATCCCAGTGTTCTGAGCAAGTCCTGCACCTCGTTGCCTTCTGCCCTCCTCCTGCATGCTCCGAGCATTGCCTCCTCGGGGATAACCCCTGGATGGGCCGATCCTCCGCCCCTCTCTCAGTGAGCTGGAGGAAAGCTAATGTGTGTGGGTCAGGACTTCCCTAATGCTGCACCGAGCTGCCTTCTGGTGAGTGTTGAATCCACTGTTTGCAGTTCCATACCTGAGCTGGGGTTGTCTTGCTTTTTCTGACTGTGTGGTTAGCACTTAACTCATGCTCAGGGCTGTCGATCTCTCACCCTCCCAGCCTCGATGACAGAGCATCAAGATCTTTTACCACCTTTGAGCGGCGGCTGAACTCCCGTGCCTTGGTCTTGCCATTTTCAGTACAGCCAGAGCTGTGTGTGTGAGGGTGCTGAGCTCAGTTCATCAGTGGGCTGTGCCCTCTGAGCCCGGGAACAGGACACACACATGCACCAAGTGTTACCGTGCTGATCATGTGTAACCTCAGCACAGCTCTTGCTCTTTTATTGCAACTCATCCTCCACGACTGCAGAGCAGTGAGCACACCCTGCTGCCGTACAGCTGGAACAAGATTGCTGGTAGTTAGATTTTTTCCCAATTGCTTGAGTATAATGCACTGCTTCAGGCACCCTCCATTCTTCCCTTTACCAGCTGACATCAAAACAACACGAGGATCATCTATTGAACTGTCAGTATTTTGCCTCAATTTGTGTTGCTGTTCCTGCAGTTATTTCACTCGGATGATGCAGCAGCTGGAGGCAAGGGTGGCTAATGGGGGCATTACCTCAGCGAGAATGGCATTTGAGTTGTTGCAAAGAGAAGTGTTGTTTGAATATCTTCCCCTGGACCCAGGCTGCTTGCCCTTTCAGCTGCTAGGAGCAGATCTAAACGCTATTGTGTCCCACTCGGTCTTGTTGTAGCCTGCATGTGTGGTCTGAAACAAAAACGAATGTACGGAATTTACTGCTTATAAAATAAGCTGTCTTCAGTATAATAAGGGGATACATAAAGAATGAAGTGTCTCCTGCTGCATTTAAGAGTTTGGGCCAACTGGATAATGGATTCAATGGTGGGAGTGATTTATAATATGAAAAGAGCTTTTTTATTTCTTCTCCCTTTTTGAAAATGAAAGGTGAGGGGAAGGACTGCAGAGGTGAGGGGTCAGCCAAGCAAAAGGTACCCACTAGGGGAGGTATTTCTGTTCTGTAGGAGATGGGCTAAACACAAATATAGATTTAATGAAGATTGTTACTGTCCAAATGGTGTCTTGCTGACCTCTTTTTCCTAATTGCCTGACCGTATGTGTATTCAGACTGGGTAGATCTCATGTGGTTGCAAGTATCTAAGTTAGAGGCAGATAAACAAGTAAACTTGTAAAACAAGAATAAGATGTGACTGAGTCAGTAAAAATGCTGTGTTTGTCTGACTGTCTCTCTCTCATTCAAGTTGCAGGAGTTATTACGGCCGACTTCCTCTCAGGATTGTTCCACTGGGGAGCAGATACCTGGGGATCTGTGGAGCTACCCATCGTTGGAAAGGTTTGAGATTGTTATTCTTCAGCTTGAAAAAGTTCTACAGTCCCTTTCAGCAGCACTGCCAGTGCTCCCAGCTGAGCTGGACTCTGTTCTCAGCCCTGCCAGCGTGAGCAGCTCCACACCCAGCCCAGGGAATGGCCCCAGGCAGTGCTGGGGCAGGGCCTGTTTGCACCTGGCCTGGGGGACACGTGCAAGGTGGCACCGCTCCCTTTGGTCACCTGGCTTGAGGCTGGCAGAGCTGCAAACCCGTGTTTGCAGACCTTCCCAGGCTCTGTGGGAATGGCCTGTGACACCACGAGTTTTGGAACCTGGCTGGGCATTGGATGTTTAAAAGGTCAGGAACATAGATTTGGAGCGTTGTCCCTGCAGCTGAACTCCTAAAAACTTGTGAAACAGGAGGATGCTCCAGGAAGTATCTTGCCAGTTCCCTCTTCTATGGGCCCCTGTTGCAACACAGTAATATTAGAATGGTGGTGACTGAAGATTTAATTTGAGATGTATTATACACCTGCAGCTACAAATGCCAGTTGCTTAGTGGAAGGGGCACTGGCTTCTGTCGTAAGCAACAATCTGTTTTCTTAATTAAATTTCTTAATAACTACCATTAATTGCTCCTCACAGTGCAATATTAGAAGGACCATTATTAAAAAAAAATGTGGGCTGTTCCTTGTTATTATCCAGAGTTACATGAACTACAACAGCAGAATTAAAACTGTTCTGTTTGGCTAATTTTTGTTCACCTCCAACAGACTTCATAGTCTTTTGAATCCCTGTTTCTCTGGAGCGCAGATTAAATAATTTTTAAAAATCTCTACCAGAGACTCTGCACTAAATAACCACGAGTTGAGACTGCTCAGGACACCTTTGCACAGGCTGGACATGCTGGAAGTGTTAAAGGCAAAACAGTGGTTTGACTGTCCCACACAATAAAACAATTGCTCTGTGTGTTCAGATGTGATTTCTGCTCCTAGAGGTGACTTCTGTATAGTCTATTTTTCTTCCACTGCTTTGTCCAGTCACTTAATTTGCATTTAGTGTGTTAGTACTGGCATCTGTCACCCATACATATGGTAGGCTGAATTCTAATTTTTTAGTGTTTTTTTTTTTCCCCTTGGTTGATTCTGCTTAGCAAGTGAATTTCACAGGCTTATTTTGCCTGTGAAATTAGAGTGCTGATGCTTTGCTTTTATGATTACATACTAAAGGTCCTAAGTGAAAATTAAGAAGAATAAGAATAAAAATGAAAAGCAAAGAAAACCTGGATTTGGGTGTGGGAACTGAATTGTTTTGCAAATGTAAATCAAATGATCTGAAGTGTTGTCATGACAAAAGTTTGAATCCTGCTTACATGCTTTGTACTATGGAATTCTCTTCAGCTCAGTCATCAGATTTGAATTTATGAGGGGATTTTGGGGGTTTGTTGAGGTTATTTTTTTGTAATATTTTTCTCTCCAAGACCATTATTGAGTGCAGTATTGTGTTTATCCAATTCTTTTCCCAGGCTTTCATCAGACCCTTTAGGGAACATCATATTGACCCCACAGCAATCACCAGACATGACTTCATAGAGACCAATGGAGACAACTGCTTCATGACACTGGTCCCCTTGGCAAACATGGCATACAAATTTGTTTCTTTTTCCCCAGGTAAGCTGTTACTTCTGACTGCTGTGGTTTAGCGTTCTTGTTCCTATTGAAATGAACATTTGTCTGTGTGAAGTTTGGAGAAATCCATGGATGTGATATGACAAGGAATAGCTGTTGGAAGCATGGTGTTCCTGGAAGGAGGGAGAGAAACTTTCCTTTCGTGTGTGGTGGCAGAAGGTGGCACAGCGAGGTTCTCTAGCTCAGCAGAGAATCTGGGGCTGGAGAGTTGTGCAAGGAAGATTAGAAGTTATGCTAAATACTCTTTGTAAGAGGGACCAAGCTGTGAACATCTAGGGAAACTCATTGTTCCAAAGTGTGTAACACAAAACAGTGCTTCATCTTTGTGCACAAATACTTTATGTGCAAACTAAAAGTCAAAATTTAAAGGATCAAATTAATTTTATAGATGGTGAACTCAGTTTGACTTCCTGTTTATGGTGTGTTGACAGACTCTGGCACTTCCCAGCCTGTCTTGTGACATTTGGGAATTGCTTATGGCTCGCTGGCTCTTGTGACACTTCTGCCAAATCAGCTTTGGTGAGGCCTTTGTCAGTTCCTGCAGCAGCAGGCAGCTCTGGCTGGGCAGGACGTTGTCCTGGTAGAAATGCTTTTCCGTAACTGGTGTTCTCAGCTGCCTGTGATGTTTTGCAGAGGCGCTGTGTGAGACCTGTCCCTGGGAGTGTTACGTCTTTGCCCTCATCATCTTCATTACCATGACGAACCAGATCCACAAGTGGTCCCACACGTACTTTGGTCTTCCACGCTGGGTCATATTCCTCCAGGACTGGCACATCATCCTGCCCCGGAAGCACCACAGGATCCACCACGTGTCCCCACACGAGACCTACTTCTGCATCACCACGGGTACTGCCACCCTGCAGGGCCAGCCTGCCCAGGACAGCCCTGAGACCCCTGCAGAGTCGTGCAGTTAACTGTGCTCTGGCTGCACGAGCTCTTGGGAAAACTGCAGTTGGGTTTTTGCATCAAAAGTGTGGGGGAAGGTTTGTGATCAGCTGCAGGGAACTTGGAGCCAGAGGGAGCAGTCAGTGGTGCTGAGATCCGATTGTGTGGGGTCTTGGTGAGCTCAGGCCACTAATGGGGTTTGTTCACTAAAGCTGCTGTTCCTTCAAAGGAGCAGAATGTCTGCAGCTGGTCTGGAATGCTCAGTTCTAAAGCCAGGCTTCTGGATTTTCAGCATCCGCTCATTCTGACTCAGAGGAGTGAGCGGGTTTGCAGAAAGCATTAGCTTCCTTTTATATCTGTACAGGTGGGAATTCTCAGTCACCAGTGTTGCACGATCCTAAATAAGTTATCAAGTTAATTAGACAGCTGGAAGTAAACCACTCTGGTTCTTCATTCTGTCATTGGCTTCGACAAACAGTTCATGTGGGTTTTGAAACCTCTGCCAAGAAACAAATCTAATTCTCATTAGCAGAATGTCATGTAGAAACATGGTACAATTAAGAAGCCTGACTTGACAGATGGTGGCAAAAATCTTGCCACCCAAAGAGCTATTTTTTCAGTCCTATGTCCTGAAAGTTTAAGCCTGACCATTATTAGCAGTATTGGGCTGGTTGGTTTTTTTTCTCATTAAAAAAACGTTGAACTTTGGATGCTATCACAAAGTAATCCTCTTTTTCCTTTGCAATCCCTTAGGTTGGCTGAATTATCCATTAGAGAAGATAAGATTTTGGAGATGTTTGGAGAACATCATCCAAGGACTTACTGGGGAGAAGCCAAGAGCAGATGACATGAAATGGGCTCAGAAAATCAAATAACTTTTGCCAGCCTTCTGCAATCCATAACTTGTTGCCAATGTTGTTTTTAAAAGAAAAAAAAAAATAAAGCCATCAGCCAAATTCAAGACCTGCAAAGAAATAACAGACTCTAAAGCACAAACTAAAAAGTGCTAACACAGACTACAATGAAAAGAACTAATTCTTAAAACAATACTTGAAATGAAGATGATTACTCTCACTGAGCACCTTTTTGTTTAGCCATGTCTGCTTACACCTTAGAACATGCTTCGTCGCTGTATCCGTGAGGTACCGGGCACGCCAGAGGCAGCACAGGCACTCCAGGGGGACGTGGGGGCGTAGGAAACATGTGTTGTATCAACATTATTGAACACTTCCAAAACAGCTTGTTGCCTAAGACCTACAGGGAGAACGGTGACAAGTTTGTCACTTGGTGTTGGAGTGCAAGGGCACTGCATGAGAGCAGTGGGGGGGCAATGGAAGCCTATAAAATCATGACTGTTCAGTGCACTCAGTGATTGATCAACGTACAGCTCTGTCTTCACTATCATGTTCAACCTGATTGATGTCACGTGGAACAGACTTTGAGAATCCCGCTCCTCCGGGGGGCCACCAATCCTCAAGTGTCTTCAGCTTCCCTTAAAATAAATTTCTTCGGCTCTCCACGTGGAATTGAGCAAACAGTTTCTGCATAAGCCTTCAACTTCAGGAGCCTCTGAGGAGAGGGAGGGCACCCTGCAACACATGTGTCTGTTTGTGTGGAGTGCTCACTGCTGAGTCTTCTATTAAGTGTTTCCTACCCTGACAATAAATGTTTGAAATAGTTCTAGCATTGGGCACACTGCAAATAGCTGTATTCAAGAGCTCCAGGTATCAAACTCGTAATGTTAGAAGGGAAATGTCAATGACTGGTGTTTTGTTCTTTTTTTTTTTTTAAGGTGCTTGCTTGTTTCTGTAAATAATATAAAGCCTTAATCTCTTCTGGTGTAATGGAATAATATTTTAATGTGATGTTTGAATGTATATAATATATTTATAACAAAGCAGTTGGATAATACTAATCATGTTCAAGTCTTGTTGCTGTTTTTCCTTGCTGCACTGGCAGTACTGAGTGCAAGAGCTCGATCAGTGGTTGCACAACACCTCGTGCAGTCCCTGAGACACCTGGCATCCTGTCACAGCTTGTCTGGCTTGGAGTGATCATCTGCCAGCGTTTTAGGAGCCTGGCACTATGTTTCACCAAACTTCTACACCTTTCAAGAAGTGTAAGTAATTGATTCTGCTCTGAATGCAAAGGAGTAACCCCAACTGAATTAGGGTGAAGAAGTTTCTCTAAAAACCTCCAACAGGTGCTTTATCACGTTAATGTGATTTAGATCTTGTTAAATTCTTGCCTGACTGAAAGCTTACTGATGGTCAAATGTAAGGTATTTTCCCTCCTCTAGTTGTAAATTGTGTTAAATTCAAACTGCCTCTTCCTGAAGAGCAGGGTATGATGATGTTGAATCATAGGTTTAGACAGACCTTGATCTCCACTTCTTCAGCTACGGTGGATGGCTTCTGAAAGAGTTGAGACCTGGTAACTCTCCTTCAGTGGGAAGTGCCGAATGCAGATGCCTCTGAGCTGGGTTCTGCAGATTAAAATCACGGTTGGTACCTTGGTCACAAAATATTTCATTTAAGTGTTCAGACCCTTGGAGAACTTTATGCCATTGCATGAAACTGCTGTCTGTTCCCACTGCCACAGTCAGTATCAGATCTCCGTGCAGCTTTGACATTAAAGAATTCTTCCACTTCAGTAGGAGTCCCAAAATGCTTTCAGTTGATACTGGAGAGCCCTGGACAGAACTGGGTGGATGCTCAGGGCACCTGTGTAAATCAGCCTGAAGCACTCGGTCCTCTGAAAGCTCTTTTCACTGCACGTTTAAATGCCAAGTGAGCAGCAGTGGAAGGAATAAATGCGTTTGGGATGCACAAATCACCAGAACTTGTACTTCCAAAGTGCTGCTCAAGGCATTGCTGCTGCCCAAACCTCTCTTGGCCACTGTTGCCTTACTGGAAACAAATCTGAGCTACTCACACTGGTGGCTGCTGGGACTATTTATCTGTTAATCTTGCTTAATTATGAGAAACTGGGACAGAGTTAATCTCCGGATGCATTCTCCACGTGGATGCTGTGCCGAGCTCCTGAGGCAGCCCTGGCTTTGTGACTCCCCACACCCAACGTGGCTGCAGCTCCCAAGGTCCCTGTTCCACCCCTTTAAAGACATGGATGCTCCCACAAAATGAATACGGCAATTCTGGAGCAAAAGGCTGCGTGGATCCTTCTTAACAGCTGTAAATCTGGCTTAAGATAAATTTGTCTTAAGTTGATTAGAAACAGATTAGAGCTGAATCAGAATAAGGCACTCCTGTTAAACTCCACAGGGATGGATGGCCTGCATTTCAGTTCAATGCTTTTAAATGCTTTTAAAAGCTCTCTGATTTCAGTCTCAGCTCCACGGAGAACTCTGGTCAGGCTCCTGCTCTCTGGACCCTCAGAAGGACTCTCAGGCCTCCAACTTTTGCCAGGGCTGCAGTTGCCCTCCGTAAGTGGATTCTTGTGGTCACGAGGACCTTGGAGGAGCAGGAGGGATCCCTTATGTGCATCCCAGGAGTAGGAGTGACTCTTTATGTGCAGCAGTGGCACTGTGAAGCCCCCCAGACAGAGCTGTCTGGGGACACAGCTGCACAGGGAAGTGTTGCGCTGGTGAACTGAGGAAAATTACTGCAAAGTGTCTCGAAATCCCACTTGGCGGTTTTGGTTCAGATGTGGTGCCTGTCTCTGTGATCCTCCTGGGACTTGACTTAGCAGCCTAAAAGGTGGAGGGGAACGCTGGGTGTGAAATGAGCCACCCATCCCAAAGCTATTGGGAGAACCATCCTGCTGGATGAGGTGGGCTCTGGCTGCTCGGCACCAGCCCCGGCTCTCCTGCTGTGCTGCACGCCCTGGGCATGGCCCCAGCCGGCTGAGCTGGGCTCTCGTGCCATCTAGCTGCCTTTTCCTGCTGCTTTGTCCTGCTGCCTTTTCCTGCTGCCTTTTCCTGCTGCCTTGTCCTGCTGCCTTGTCCTGCTGCCTTGTCCTGCCTCTTCCTGCTGCCTCTTCCTCTTTTCTTTCTGCTGCCTTCAGTCAGTCCGTGCTCAGCCGTGGCTGAAATGAAATGTTACTGAGTGGAACAAAAGCCGACCAGTAAGAGCAGCGTTGCTGTTTTAAAGCAGCTTCCAAGAACAATCGATGGGAGCAGCACCACGGCGCCCGTCGCTGCTCAAAGCTCCGTCTGGGAGGGCTCACTGCAGAGCGGGGCTTATGTCGGGGCCATGAGTCTCCAAAACGTTTTGCTTCGTAATTGTTTCTGGATATTTTCATAGCATGTCTTGGGGCTCAGTTTTTGGAGCATGTGTTGCAAAGCGAAGCGAAGCAGAACTCATTTCCTTCCTATTTCTTTTAACATTTTTTTTTTTCATATTATGCACGAAGCGGAGCGGGCTGGGGGAAACTGGGCCGGAGTGTAAGGGGTGTTACACGCCCGACATCGCGCTGGTGTCCCGGAGCCCCCGGGGCCGGTGCCCGGGGCCGCGCCGAGCGGCGATAACGCCCGCCCGCGCTGCGGAGCGGTGGGAGCGCCGCGCGTGCACCACAGAGCTCCCCGCGCAGACGCCCCGCCCCGCCCCGCCCACCGCGAGCTGCCCTTAGCGCGCCCGCCCGCGCCGCGCCGCGGCCGCAGTTCCCGCGTTGCGGTGACGTCAGGCGGGGGCGGGGCCGGCGGCGGCGGCGCAAGATGGCGGCGACCACGGGCGCGGGTGAGCGGGGCCGGGCCGGGCGGCGGGGCCGCGCTGGGGCCGCCTCGCCCCGGGGCACCCGCGGGGCCGCGGCCGGGGACGGCGGGGCGGGAGGCGCCCGGCGAGGGGGTGGCCGCGACCGGGAGGACGGGGCGGCGGCGCGGCCCGAGCGGGGCCCGGTGGGGCGGGGGTGGAGCCGGAGCCGTCCCCGCTCCTGTCCGCGGGTCCCGGCGGGCCCGTCCGCGCCTCCCCCGGCGCTGCCGAGGCCTCGCGGTGGGAGCGGCCCCGGTGCGAGTCCGGAGGGCGAGCGGGGCCGCTCGGGCCGTGCGGGACGCGTGTCCCGGCGCGCCGGAACCGGGCCGGGCGCTGGGCCGGGGCGCCGGGCGGGCCCGCAGCCCTTGGCGGGGCCGAGGCCCTGGCAGCGCCCGCAGCACGGCGCGGCCGGGGCCGCCGTTCAGGCGCTTTTCCTGCCGTGCTCCTCTCCTGGCCGGTTCCGTGGGGCCAGGGCTGACCTCGGTGCTCTCGTCTCGGTAGTCCCCAAACCGTGGCTGGAGCTACGTGAGTGAAACTAGCCGCTTTAAAAGCCTTTTTCCCTAATAACTTCTCTCTGTTCCGTGAGAGGTGTGTAACTCCCGTGTCAGGACGTGTGTGCTCCAACAAGGCACTGAATTTTTTGTTCCCTTCAAAGCTGCTCCACAGCAGCTTTGAGTAGTTACACACACTCTCCCTTTGCATTTATCACTACACATTAAACAAAAATACTGCAACTAGATTTGGAGTGGGGTTTTTTCTGTTGACATTCTCTAATGAACTTCAACAGATCGAGTAAATCAGAGTCACTTCTGTTGAGGCAATTTCATTTTCCTATTTTCCTCAGTGGATGGAGGGTTTCACATGTGCCCATGTAGTGCTTGTTTTCAAATTGCACCCTCTGAAGTTTGACTGTGTGCTCACCAGAACACGACTGGTGGGGATATAATAGAAGTATTTCGGAGTTCTTTTTTCACAGATAGTTCTCTATCAATGACTGCTCTCAGATCTTAAGGCTAACCATCACAATGCACATAATTCATATTAATCAAGTTAATAAAAACACTTTTAAAGTGCAGTGGTTGCTGTCCTGAGAATTGTGTTACAGGTCTGTGTTTGAACGTGTCGAGGCATTGACTAAAGACACAAAAGCTGTAGCTCGGAAGAAGGAACCCTTTTTCCCCTGTTATGTCACATTGTCCTGCCTGCTCTGCATTCTCGGTGATCCTTTCAAGCTCCTGACTTTGCATTTTGTGTTTGGCTGGAAGAACAAGGCAAATACTTTTCTTTTCAAGCCAGTGCAGCTCTGTGAGTGAATTGTTAGGTGGTCATGGAGGGGCACGTGTGGGAAGGGGCTGGGCTGCAGCGACAGTCCCAGCACAGCCTTTGGGACAGGCTGTTGTTACCTGGCATCTGCTGGCCACGATGTGTCTGATGGATTCTGCCTGTTGTCCCCTGGGTTTGTGACAGCTGTCCCGTGTCCCCAGTGCTGGGAGCAGGGCCCTCAGTGTCCTGTGTGCAGCGTGGGCACACGGCTCTTCAGCTGCTCCAGGGATGACTTACAAACCTGTGCTGCAGGAGCACTGCATTTGTGCAGTAAACCCAGAATTCAGTCTGGGAGGCTCCATGGATGGGAGTTTCAGCTATAACTCATGGGCTGCCCTCACAGCATTCTGTTGTGTTAGGAAAGGATGGAGATTTTCCTCTGCTGGTGGCAAGGGCAGCCCGGTGCCCAGGTGCTGGCAGTGGCACTGCAGTGCAGGCTGTGTGGGTCCCTGCTGCCCCTGCAGTGAGGGCATGGTCTGGCACGGGCTGCAGGCGACACCTCCTCGCTCTCCACTGCTGATCCCTCGCTGGGGGGCTTGGGGAAGTGCCTCAGTACTGCCTTCACCCATCTGGGAAACACAGTTTGCTAAGACTTGTTTCATGGAATTCATGTGTTCATATTTGTCTGTAAGACACTGCAGTATGTGCGATATCTTGAGTTCATGGTAGTTTAGCAGTGGAGCTTAAACACATATTGAAGATGAAAAATGCTCATCTGTCTTCAAAAGCAGGTACTGACCCAGAGGAAGAAGTGGTAACTAATGTCCCTGTGACCTAAAAAAGTCATAGGGCTGCTCCTGGCAATTAGACAAGTAGATAGATTAGATATTTGTATCTATTAAACAGATAGGAATAATTAACAAGGGGAAGAACCTCGGCCTGGAAGGAATGTTCGGATGTGAGGTCCATCTGTACCACTGAGAGGGGGGAATCCTGTGTTGCTGATGATGTGGGTTTCCCACACACCCCATTACTATATGAATAAAAAGAAAGGATTGACTTTAATCATTTTAATAAGGCTGTTCCTAGGAGACCCCACTCTGTGTGTCCATCCTTCAGACTGAGGTGTCCTGCAGGAATGCTCAGCTACCAGAAGTGATCTAGCAGGGATCCAGGGGTTCCTCAGAGGCTCCTGCACTTGCTGGGTTGCAGTTACACTACAGGCCTTGCTCCACGTTGCTGTCCTGCAGATTCAGGTTTTACAATGAGCCAAAACCCAGCCGTGCTGGCCCGGGGGATTGTGTTTCCCTAACTTTCACCCTGGGAAAGGTTTAATGACCTCACTTAACCCACTTTTCTCTCACAGTTCAGTTTAGTGGGTTTGTTGTACGGCTGTGAGGCACTGTGTTTTCCAACAGCCTGGAAGTACTGAATAGTAAAATGGCTTGCCCACATTTGAGTTTTTCCAAGTCTGAGGAGTGTGAAGGACTGCAGAAGAGCCATTCATTTGAGTGTATGGCCGTGATAGTGCTGGTGCATGTGGCTTAATGCTCCTAACAGAGAAGAGCACACATTGGGGTTAGTACAGTGTATTAAAAGTATCTCTTTCTAACTGTTGGGGGACCTGTAACATGCCTGTAAACTAAAAGTGATGCTTGTGAAAAACAGGGGAGAGGCACAATGTGGGCATTGTACAATACAGGTGCACCTGCCTTGCAAGTGCCCCACGGTGGCTCCTTGGAGTGACAACAGGCATCCTTATCTCAAAGGAAACATTGCCAGCACCAAGCGCTCTCTGGGACTGGAAGTAAAAGACTCAAAGGTAGGGGAAAAGTAATTGAAGAGAAAATGGAAGATAAATTGTGCCTTCTTAAATAAGATGTGCTGTGAGAGCACATGAAATAGTGCTAGAGGAGTTGATTGCAGAGTTTTGTGTACTGTGGTAGAAGAATGCAGTAGATTGAATAGAAAGGTAAATAGTTCAACACTCCTACGAGATGATACTGAATTGAATATTTCAATCTTCAATGACATAAATTACATAATATGTTTGAAAAGCAGCATTCTGTCTGAGAACAGTACTAATTAGTGTATTAAATACGTCAGCAGGTAAGGATCCTGGCAGGTGTAGCGCTGACAGATTTGGTGAGGGTGTGAAGGTTGGGATTTTCAGGTTGAGAGTGCTGTTCAGCTTCAGCAAGTGGAGCTGCAGTCACTGATGGTTTGTGCCCTGTCCCCCTGGGTGTGAGCTGGGCCTGCAGGGACACCGTGTGTGTGTCAGGGTGGGCTCTGCTCCCCGGGGCCTGTGTGTGAGCCTGCCTGTGCCTTCACCTCTGGAGGGTGAGTGTAGGAAAACGCAGCGGTCCTGGGTGGGGAGAAGGGGCGCTGAGGAGAGCAGGTCTTGCTCAGTCACAAACTGTTCACAGTGCAAAAGGAAATGGTGGGGGTTTCCCTCATGAGATTTGGTGTAAAGGTGTGGTCCAGGACACCAGTTCAGGGTGACATTTTTCTAGAATAACTTGTACCTCAGCGGGAAATGTTTTGCTTTTCAGCTGTGATACAAGCACAGAAATCATCTGATTTTAACTGTGCAGCTGCTGGAAAGCTGTGCTTGGCCTCAGCCTGCCTCAGACTAATGTTTTAGTAGTGACCTCTTTCCAAGGGACCTGCCTGAAGTATTGAAAGGTAGAACCAGCGCTGAAGCTTGCACAGAACAGAAAACACTTCAGATTGTTGAAGTGCACAGGAAGTTATTTTTGTGTCTGCAAAATATCTCAGTACGTGTCTGCATCATCAGAGTGGAAATTGTGACTGTAAAGACAATACAAGAAATCCAAAGTTCCTGTCTCCTGAAAGCTTTTGTGACAATTGCTGAAAGCCTTTTATTTGGTTTTAAGTATTCTGTCGCTTCAGAAACTTTATATACCATTGTGACAAGGAATGGCTTGTGTATTTTTTACAGTCCCAGTGCTGCAAGGATAAGCTGTCCAATTCATTGTCTGCAGTCACTGCAAAGACACGAAACGTAAACTGGAAATTAAGGCTGAATATCAAATACCCAGAAACAAGCAACAGAAAGCACTTTAATGTATTGAGCAACAGAGATGTTTAAAGCTGTTGGATTTCAGCTCACTTGAGTTACTGTAAATCAGGAACTAGTATAGAAAGCAGAGTTTAAATTGTCCAGAAAGGCCAATTTGGTAAGTTGCTTGTCACCAGTGAAGATGTGGTGAAACCTTCAGCGAAAGACAGTTCCTCTCCTCGGAGCCCCATTTTCGGGGTGCTTTTCTGAGGTGTCTGTGCTTTAGCCCTGAAGAGAAATACTTGTAAGTGGATCTCACTTTAGAAAGGAGAGGGAAACGAGCTGTTGAAATTTTTGAGGTGTATGTTTTGTTCTACTGCCACTGATCAAAAAGATTGGAGGAGGTCTACCCCCAAGGGCACATGGCCTGCCTGGTTTCACAGTGCTGTTCTCAGCTCCATGAGGTCTCTGGGCATGAAATTGCTTTGGCTACATAACTGAGGAAAATGGAGATGGGAAAGTGTAGTCTGTGAGTAAGATGAGAAAAATCTCAGCCTGATAAGATCCCTCTTGAAGTTGTTGCAAGACACATTCAGTTGTATATCTGTATCTTTAGTAGTGCTGCATTAAAAGGTAAATCTGAGAGTGCTTTAAGATCTTTAAAAGTCCAAGCTGACATTTAACTGTCATTCAGGATAATTCTGTTCTTCCTTTAGTGAGATTCTGACCAGGTCAGACTCCTTTTTTCACCCTTTCAGCGTGCTGGCTCTGTCTTGCAGCTCATTGGTTTACAAACAGCTGGGTTGTGAGGTGCCAGGGAAATTTCTGACAAGGAAAACAGAAGGTCCTGATACGCTTGAAGGCTGAAGAGGATGTCACGAGGTCACCCAGCTTCTTAACTGCAACTCTGAGCTCCGTGAAGTACAGTCTGTGGTTTGGTTCTCCTCTCTGGTTGCCATAAAATTATTTCATTAGCATTTTGTAGCTGGTGAACTCGTGTGTGGATTTGAGGCTTCGCAAATACACGTTGCTAAAAGGTGTACTTTGAGAAGAATTGTTCACATATGTCGCTGGAGAACTTGCCTAGTCAATACAGTTATGATTTAGCTTTCACAGTCTGCCATTGTGGTTAATAGTGAATATCTCCTTTTGCTCTGAAATATGTTTTCAGTTCTATTTCTGGGAGTATTTCTGTGAGGCTAGGCAAGCTGCAAGTGAAGCAGTTACTGAGATATTACTATGTTTATGTTTCAAATGAAGCTGCTATTTGAGAGTCATCTTGAACTATAGTGAAGGCTAAGTTAAAATGCATAACTGAAAGTACTTTAGACAAGCTGATGACTTTTTAATTGCCTCTCACTTTATTTAGGCTTTCTTGTGTTAAATGAAGGGCTCTCAGAAAAACAGGTTCGTTTGGTTACTGCCATGGAAATATCCATTGCTACACTGAGAGGGTTATACAAGGTATTTATTGGGGGGTGGGAGGAGGAAACACCGGGGACTCCTGCTGCTGTCAAGGGGCACAGGGCATCACCTGACTCTGCAGCTGCCATGCTTCAGCCATGGACATTATTTGGCAAATACTGTGTATGCCTAGGACAGATCTGACCACTCTTTAGGAATCTTGGTGAACAGCAAACACGATGGTGATGTGTTTGTGTATGATCACAAGTGATAAAGTTCATATGGCTTCTGAGGTTTGGGTCACAGCAGGATGTGGTAGCAGACCATGAGCGTTCCAGGCCATTGCAAATGAGGAGGAGATGGGGTTGGCTAAATGGCCTTGTGCATCCTTCCAGACTGACCAGAAGGACAAATCTGGTATTTATTCTGCCTTGCTTAAGGGAAGTTTATTTATATAAAGCATTTATGGTCATATGGGCATAATCTTTTATATTAATATGTGTGATTCTCTTTCTATTGAATGAATTTCCTGAGAATGTGTCAGGGAGGGAGCTGAATTGCCACCTTCTGTGGTAGCTGTGGTGATGGTCCTTCATGTTACAACCTGAGCTTTAGAATAGGGGTAAAACATGTTCAGAAAGCAGTAATGCTGTTGGACAGGGTCATCTGTTGTAAAATTACCAATTCTCTCCCATGATCACTTTGTTTTCCGTGAAGTGCGTAAAACACAAATCTGTGTCCTTTGCTTTGGCACTCCCTTTGCCGTGATGCCCCTGCAGTGCTCACAAGGAGCAGTTCCTGTGCAGTGAGCACTTATTCCTGGTAGCAATTTCTGTGTGACAGGAGTCAGTGCACAACAATATGACTCGCCAGCTCTCTGGAGACCTTGCACTTGCCAAAGAACTCTGAAATCCTGTGTGACTCTTTTATGTCTCTGATTCATGCTAGATTCATGCTGAATCAGAGCAGCTGTATCTGGGGAGAGCTCAGCAATTAAGTTACCTTCTCTTCCCATAAGGTTGTAAAGCCAAGCCCAGCTCTGGGTAGCAAATGTCAGAACTAAGGTTGCCTTTCAGTCTTGGTTGTGGCCTGCTTGAATATGTACGTGATGATGTCATTTTTAATTACACGCTCACTTAAAGGTTCCTGCCTGGCTCAGTGAACAGGGTGTGATGCTCAGAGGGATCACTCAGAGCTGATGCTCAGAGGAGGGGTGGACAGGCAGTATTTTTGGTTTTCTTTGGTGTGTGGCCTGCATCTGCCATAATGCTGATTCCTCCTGGGTTGTTTAATTTGGCCTAAGTAAATAACCGGTAAATTGTCTTTACACCACTGATAACTATAAAGGGATGTTATCAAGTAGCGAGGCACGGACACACAGATGATGCTTGTTAAGCATTGTGATGATGTGGTGTGGAAGTGAGAGCATTTTTTGGCACTGTGACTCATTCAAGGTGGGTCTTCTGCTGCCTCTGGCTGATGGCTGCTCGGGCTGGGGTTCTGATAACGGCCACAGGGTTTCCTCTGTGGCACCCCCTGCCCTGGGCAGAGAGCTGCTGGGCCCCCTCCAGAAGGACTTTCTGTTTGCCCTTCTCCCCTGGCCCTTTCTTTCCTGGGGCACCAGCAGGCAGGGCTGGAGCCCAGACAGTGGTTTAGCTGTGAGTCATTCCCCATCAGCGGCTCTCCTGTGCATCCACTGCAGCAAAAACAGGGAAATAGGTGGGGCGTGTGCAAGCAAAGGTTTCACCTTGTCCTTCAACTCGTGCTCCATCTGTGTCTCGTGTCCCCCAGCTCTCTTACCCTGGGTGTTGGAGCTGGGCTGCTCTTCCTCCCCAAACTACAGCATGGACAGCGTTGGGAACAGAATTAAACATGTGGTGGCTCGTCTGTCATGGCTCAGGTGTGACTTGCAGACTTGAACCCTCATGTATCTGGGGTACACAGAATACACACTTCATACTTTAAAGATTTTGTGGGAGAGTAAATGCTGGAGTTTGTCGTGCAGGGGATGTGACAGTGGTGCCCAGGAGGTCCTGTTGCCACCCAGGGTCTGGTGCTCGAGCAGTCTCATGGCAATGGCTTTACCAGCCCCAGCTGACTCACTTCCTTTCACAGGCAAAGGTGTGTGTTGCTCAGCAGCCAAGGTAGAAGCATGGTCTGGCTGGGAAGGGATTTGGGATTTGGCAGGGAGCTGAGCTCAGCAGCCCCCGGATGGGAGGTTTGGTTCTGCCAGTGCAGGTCTGGTGTTTTCTGGCACCTCTCTGCTGGATCTGGGTTCCTGTGTTGCTGCTGCAGCTGTGACTGAATCCTGCTGCCCAGGATGTTCTTGGATGTGATCATGTTAGATGTGTATCCAGCTGGCCAACAAACTACTTTCTTTAGTCATTTGCTGGTTTGGTTTCTTTTATGCATGCTTTGTAGTGAATGAAATATGGACACCTCCGATTGTGCAGCAAAATCATCTCTGCCATTTAGTTTCCTTAGGTCATTAATGTGTTTAAGGGAGAGTTTAAAACTACTGGATCCTCTGTATTTTGCACATGGCCAAGGAATGCTCCATGGGCTGCAGGTGGATCTCTGCTTCCCCAGGGACCTCCACGGGCTGCAGGGGCATCACTGCCCGTCCTTCACTGACCTGGGTGCCTGCAGAGCTGTTCCCTGGCATATTCTCACCCCTCTCTCCAGCTGCAGCTGCTGCTGTGCAGTAACTTTGTCCCTTCCCAAACACTTCATCCCATCAGTGCTGATGGGCTGGGCCTTGGCCAGCAGTGGGTCTGTCCTGGAGCTGCCCAGGATTGGCTCCAGCACACGAGGGGGGAGCTTCCAGCAGCTTCTCACAGGAACCAGCCCTGTAGCCCCCCACCACCAAAACCAGGCCCTCAGACCCAAGGCAAAGGAGCAGCAGTGGTCTGGAGTGTGCAGTTCTGCTCTGTGATGCCTGGGGTGCAGATACCTCGAAGAGCAGTGAAGCCCACTGTGGCCTGGGTTCAGGATCCTCCTTCACCACGGACTCAGTGTGTGCCCTTGGCTGTGTCATCTAAGCTCTCTGTGCCATTGTTCTCCGTTGATGTAATGGGGAGAAGGAAATCTCCCTGTTTTGCTGTCTGTTCTGAGGAGAAATGTGCCAGCAATTACGAAGTGCTGAAATTCCTTGGTGGCGGAGGTCACAAGTACAAAGGATGCTATTGCTGCTGACAAAGCCCACTTCAATTAACTTCAGATTAACCTACTAACGTTATGAAAGAGTTTTATTTGTTTTGAAAGGTATTTTTAAAGCTCTGAGTCGACTGCTGTCAAGCCTCTCATGGTGTCATTTTGTAGAAACTTCTAAATTTTTATACTGTAAATCATATAGACAAGTGCTAATTAGAACTCCATAGTACTGGGGTGTATCTTTGAGGGAACAGAGATTTCCTTTCATTTTACTGCCTGCCGTAACATGTGGCCTGTCAGCCTTCTAGAATGTTTATTTGGGGATACCTTAATTTTGCTTGTAAAATCCAAGGTAAATATGGGAATAGCTTTTTTGTAATGTTGAAATATTGTCATTCAAAAAGTAGTGATATTTTTATGGTTTTGCCCAAAATGTGGTCTGTAGAATGACCAAAATTATCAGGGAAATTACTCTAGCTTTTTTTCTTTACTAGATTTCTTAACTGAAAATATTTTTCTGATTGTTTCAGGAGTAAAAGTTCCTCGTAATTTTCGTCTTTTGGAAGAACTTGAAGAAGGTCAGAAAGGAGTAGGGGATGGAACAGTTAGCTGGGGCCTTGAAGATGATGAAGATATGACACTTACAAGATGGACAGGAATGATTATTGGGCCTCCAAGAGTAAGTATCCACTTAAATACTAAAATTGTACTGTTACATTTTTTCTTCCCCCTTGTCCTAACGTAACCACTGAAGTAGAAACTAAACTAAAGACAAATGACTGAAAAAACTTCAGAAAGGGATTTATGTTGAAGTTCAAGTTCTGTATAATAATGGGTTTCATGTATCTATATGGCTTTTTGCTTATAATTTGGAACATTTTAGTGCCTTTCTCTGGTCGATTTGGTTACACGTCTGCTTTATATTTGCAGATGCAGTAAGACGTAACTTTTGAGATCCCAGAATTCTAACGTCCTGTACCCTTGAATCCAGCAAGCTTTAAAATCCTTCAGCTAGTGAGGTTACAAATGGAGCTGCTGAAGGTGCCAGGGGATGCTCTGTGCAGCACTGCTGGTCTTTCTGCTGCTCCTGTTCAGTTTATGGCGTGCTCTTTATTGCAGCAGGACTGAGGGGTGAGAGTTTCAGCTGACTGAGGAAACTCAAATGTTAGTGATTTCAGTTTCTTCTCTGAATGTCCTCTCCCAAAGCAGCATCTTATAATGGAGCTGGTCTTTGTGGGAGTATTGTTGTGCTCTCTCTTCTCCCCCCAGCCCTACTAAACTGCGGGTTTACACTCTAGTAGTGAACTTGAGGACTTAATTGTGTGTTGAATGTGTGCGTGTGTTCTAAAACCAGAACTTGTCTCTTGTCTCCAGTTTCACTCTTCTGTTTCCCTAATATCCTTTGATGGAGTGCAAGTAGCCAATTCTCCTTCCTGCAATAGCAGATGTCTTCTACATCTGGCCTCAGTATAATTTCTCAGTAATACCGGGGGTCATTATATGAAAATCTTTACAGGTCTTTAATCATGTTACTGCTCTCTGTTCCCATTCTGTCAGTTGCCTTTTTTGACATACAGTGAGGTTGTACAAGAACGTGTATTATAAAGGCATTATACATGCAGTGTTTTGTGTCTCATCCAGAAGTGTTGTTTACTTGTTGTCTGCCTTTGTTAATCTCTCCCCAGTCACGAGCATTTCATTTGTTTATGGTGTACCCAAATTGTTTTCTAGAACAGCATTTGATTTTAGAACATTAGGAGAGTGCTAATGAGCCTGCATTAAGGCTGTGAAGAAAGCTCGCTGTGTGCATAGGCTTTATGGAAAATTTAAACAACCTTGAAATCTAATTTAGAAAATTAAATAGGAATTGAATGTGCAAACAGGAGCGTGCAGCCTTGCCAGCAGTGATGGAAGTTTGCAGTTCTTGTCGTGCTGCAAACCAAGGCTACAGGGCCATCACAGCAGAGGAGTCAGCTCTGCCTCTTCTGTTTTTCTGACACACTTAGAAATATAGATCTTCTTGCCAGGAGTGTCGTGACTTCTTTTGAGCTTCTTGCTTTAAGGCAGCAGACTGTACTGAGAGAGATTCTGGGGACTTGCAGCCATTCTTGTTTGCTGTCCTCCTTTTAACACTGTTCATATTCAGTGATTACCATTTTGGTCCTTAGTAGGATGTGGGAGTACTGGCTGGGGACAAAAGCTAAGTCCTATTTCCCTCTGGGTGGAAAGCAGTCACATTTGTAGCTGGTGGAAGGATCTTATGCTGGATTCCAGTGGGAAAAATGACCAGCTGTGCGGCACTGGAGTTCCCTGTGTGCTGCTGCCCCGAGTGTCCGTGCGTGAGTTCGTCATGCCCAGGCTGTGCCATGTCCCGGGGAGTCACCTTGTTGACACAGACTGTACAAAAACAGTGGCACTGTGAGAGCCTCAGCTTTATCTGCACGTGTTCTGTGCTGGCTGTGCACAGCCAAGGCTTCCCACTGCCTGCTCCCCGTGTGGGGCGGGTGTTCCAGAGACCCCAAAGCCCTGCACGGAGCTCGGGGCTGTTCCCTGCTCCATGCACAGAGACCAGCAGAATTTATTACCCTGAAGAAACATTTGATACTCTGAATATTACAAAATGAACTAACATCAGGTAGCCAGCATAGTATCTACATGGCTGCCCACACTTTTGGTAGTTCCCATGTTCCTAAAGTAGCCACTGCTTTAACCAAATGCTTATTGAACTGCCTGATGTAATTGTTTCCCCCTTTCTTTTTCCCTCAGACGATTTATGAAAACAGAATATACAGCCTTAAAATAGAATGTGGGCCTAAGTATCCAGAAGCACCTCCATTTGTAAGATTTGTAACAAAAATTAATATGAATGGAGTAAATAGTTCTAATGGAGTGGTAAGTTCTCTGCTTTTATTCATTTTAATGTTGTTTTTTCATGCAGCTTCAGTGCTTTGCTTGTACTTGTAGCTTGCTTAGCTACTCATTGCTTGTGGTGCTGTTTGTTGGAGAAGGAAAGGGGGTAGAAGGGAAGTGGACAAGTGGAGATTTATTATGCTTTTAGGAATATACTTGCTTTTGATTTCTCCCACTCAGATTTCATGTGGGATCTTTAGTTGGGGCTGGGAGGGAGTCAATTGTAACCAGTGCACCAATTCTGACAGGAATGGTCTTTTTGTCTATTTTAGGTGGACCCCAGAGCCATATCAGTCCTAGCAAAATGGCAGAATTCTTATAGTATCAAAGTTGTTCTGCAAGAGCTTCGGCGTCTAATGATGTCTAAAGAAAATATGAAACTTCCTCAGCCACCTGAAGGACAATGTTACAGCAATTAATTAAAAAAAAAAACCAACATGCCCCCCTTATTCAATTTAAGCTGTCTTCATTTTCCACAGTAGTAAATTTTCTAGATGCATCTTGTAGACCTCAAAATACTGGAAAGGAAGTTCCCATTCAAAGGAAGTTTTTCTTGAGATACTGTAAATGATACTAATTTTTTTTTTCATTTGAAATATAAGTTGTGCTATAACAAATAATCCTGTTGTGTAACCACTGTCCACATAGCTGAACTTCTGGTATCAGGAAAAGTCTATTTAAATTTATTACTGTCAAGACCAGTGTGGCACATCCAACTTAACTGTGAAAGGATCCATCCCACAATCACCTTGCTGTGTGTCTGGCCTGGGTTATTTTTTTCTTTCTCTGTCTTTTGCAATAGAGTCGAAGCTCAGGGCTATTTATTAGAGTAGACACAAAGGTTTTTGCTTCCAGTACTACACTGGGCTGTATGGACTACTACTGGGGATGTGTGCTAACCTCAGTCATCCCTCCCTTTGTGCTCGCTCTAGTAAAGGCTGAATGTGACTGTGGTTGTTTTTGGGTTTTTATTATTTTTTAAAATGCCCTGATAATCTGGGGCAAGCTTTCTTTCTTTCCTTTGGCCAAGGCATAGATTGTATTTCTCTTCCTGGTCCCCCTCACCAGTGACGTGAGCTTTGGGTGAGGGATTCAGGGTTCTTTTAATCTCTTCCCTCTTCCCCTCTTTTTAGGGGGGGTGCTGCTTTCTTTTTGCCCCTGTTGGTGACTCTTCTCACCCCTGGCCCAGGGGTGAGTGTCGGGGCAATAACTTGACCTATTCTCTCCTGCTTATCATTTTGGTTTTGCAACAAACTTAGTCTTCACCAGCCTGGGAAACAAGAGTATCTGTTCTGCTGGCAAACGTGGGTTTTCCCTTCCCTCCAGCACTGCTGCCACACCGCCAAGCTGGCCACGGCCGTGCTCTTAGATAGGCTTTGACATGGGGAAAAGAGCAGTAATTTACCAGGATTGCCCAAACCTTCTGCTGCCAAACTTCAGTGGGGGAGACTGCACGTAGAGATTCTGAACACACTCCAGGTACACTCAAATCGTTGTGTTTTGGTGCTTTGGATTGACCCAAGAATGTTAATTAACAAAATGTTGCACTTGGCGTTTGCCCCTTCTAAAGATGTGACAACCACAGACAAATCAAATCTGGGTGGTAGATTTTATTAGGCTTCTGTAAGTCTCAGAAATCTCTTCAGTGAAGATTTTGGGGAAGCAGTGGCACAGCAGATTACAGACCTTGATTGGCTTTGCATCCTGGCAAATCACTGCCTTTTCTGGTTTACTGTTCCGGACCACTAACTGCTGCAATGTGGATGCAAGCTTACAGGAAACCAACCTAGTGTGTCCTAAGTTTTATGAAAAATTCAGTGTTTGTGTAAAAAAAAAAAGGAAAAAAAAGGAAAAAAAAAGAAAAGATTAAAAATAAACACATTTTAAAGCAGCAGCTGTCTAGTCAATGAACAATTGATGTTTCCATTAACTTCTGAGGAAAATATTAGTTGTAAGGATTTAACATCCTCTGTACTGAAAGTTTAACATAACAGTATTCCATAAGCAGCCTTTTTATTGTATCAGACCATTGCCTGATTTTAATATAATAAAAAGTGTGCATTAATATTAGAAGGCTTTAATTGTATTTATGTTTAGAATTTTGATCCCTTAAGGAATTCTTGATTTGTTGGAAGTATCTTCCTGCAGATCACATTTAGCTGACAGAATGTAAACTGGCAATTGTCTCTATCCAGCTGCTGCTGCTGTGCCAAGGAGCATCTGTAGTTTTGGTTTAAGCCTCAGGCTGCCCCAGACTTGGCCGTTGGTAGCGTCAGGTGAGGCCCAGGAGCTGCCAAAGGGTTCCTGGATCCCTGTGCTGTCAGTGCTGTGCCCTTGCTGTGCTGGAATCCTGTACAGCTGCATGTTACACTGTCTGTCAAGTCAAGGACTATTTCACAACCTGAAATTTTAAGTGTTTTCCTCAGATAGTGAAGAGTAACAAGCTGAGCTTTTCTCCAAATCTGGGTAAAAACAAGGCTGTGAAATGTTGGCCTTTTCCCAGTGTAAAGTGTCTCCAGAGGATTGCTGGAAGGTCCTGATGCATTCACTGCAGTGATGGGCTGCAACGAGGCTCTTCCTGGGTTGGGAATGAAAAAGGGAATGACCTTGTGAAGCTTTGTGAAACTTGCTGCTGGTTTCTGGCCTGGAATGAATACTGCTCGCTCCTGGGGCAGCCCCGAGGGTGTCTGTGAAGACAATGGGACTAATACCGTGTGTGTGTGTGTGTGTGTGTGTGTGTTTATTTAAAATAGCTTCGTGTCAAAGATGGTAAATGGGCATTGGAACAACATGATAATTACAGTGGGCTGCTTGATTGTCTCTTTTTCAGAGTGCCCTTGCCCTCTTTGGGAGGTTATGGTTGGTGCATTTTTGGGACCTCCCTGAACCTTCCTACTTCGAGTAATGATTTTAAAACCGTGAAAGCGTCTGATTTGCTTTGCAAGTTGTACAGGTGAGAGCATCCCACCCTGGCTGGGAGCCGTGCTGGCAAGAGCCACCTGTTCACAGCATCTGCCAGACAAAGTTGGATGCTGCTTTAAAGAAAGGGTTCACTGTGACTGTTCTCCCCCCGGAGCTGCACTCTCTGGACACCTCAGTGCTCCATTGCTGTTCCCACAACCGAGTAAGAGCGGTGTGGAAAAATAACACCTTGGGAGGCAGCTGCCAGTGGAGCTGCGTGGTGGCTCTATCAGTGTGTGTCACCTGTGCAGGGGAAGGGACAGTTCACCCCCAGGCTCGAGCTTGATGCTTCCGAAATCAGGTGTGGAAACGAAGCTGTGTCACACCCGTGCTTATCCAAACTCTGGCAGCACCCAGCAGAGTGCTCAGGTGATGCCTGCCAGCCTTCGGTCTGTGTCCCGAGCCAGTGTCTCTTCAGAGGAAGCTGTGAAGGGATAATAAAATAAGGGGATTGGCCATTAAATAAATGATGTGCTTGGAGCAGGTGCTGCTGGAGGTGGCTGAGCAGCACTCGGAGGAGGCTGCTCCGAGCCGGAGCTCACCCTGCACTGTGCCCGCAGAGGGTCCCTGAGCCGTCCCTGTGCCCCGTGTGCTGGACTCTCCCAGCAAAGCCCCACCTGCCCGTGCTTCCCGGGGATGTGGAGCAGCATCTGCCTCGCCTCGGCCACGGGGACGGCAGAGGGAGCCAGAAAGCTTCCCAAGGCTGTGCCGGCCGGGCCGCAGCTGCTGCTCGGGTTAAATGGTCCGTCCTCGTGTGGGAACCACTTGTCGTATTTATCCGGAATCGGTTTCAATTTGAAAAGCCTGTGTATCGTGACTGTCCCACTGTACAGGCATTAACTTGCTGGGGGATCACCAGCACCGCAGTGAGACCTTAATTGTTAATAAAGACTAATGGTTGTTTGCTTCTTGGTGTGTTGGAATTAAGCTCTGTGTGTGTATGTAGGGAGTATGTGCTTTAATGTGCCCTTTCTGCTCTCTTACAACCCCATGCAGTGCTTTGTATTTAAAATTTAAGTTTCTCCCACTATCATAGTAACAATTGCGAAGCCAGAGCGTGTCATCAGCCGCTCTGTGAGACACGGTGTTGTCTGTGGCTCATCCTGGCATGGGACAAGGATGGAGCAGGAGGAGTGGCCGTGCCCCTCGGCCCTGGGCAGACCCTGACCGAGGGCTGCTCTGTCCCAGAGCCCTGACCCCATATCCCTGCGGGGTGGGTGCGAGCAGAGGAACAGCACTGAGCTGCGGAACCAAACCCCGCGGGGATGTGCAGGGGATGTGCTCCTGCTCCTGTGCCAGGCGCTTTGCAGAGCATTGCCAGGGCTGTGGGAGCTGTTTGTGGCTTACCTTGGTGTTTGTGGGAATTGGCTGTTCAGCATCTGAGGTCGGTGCTTTGCCTACAGGACAGTCTTTGCTACACCAAGGAACAGCCGGGGGGTTCAATGTGTTTTTTCAAGCTGGCACCGACATGCTCTGCAACAGGGGAGTTCCAGTTCTGCAGGTACCTGTAAATATGTGTGCATCAAGCTTTATCTACCCTGAGCTGAAAGAAGCTGAAGAGAAATTGATACTGATAATCTTAATATCTAAACTTTTTTGCTTACTATTTTATATTTAAGAAGGTTTTCCTGTCAGTGGAATTGCCATGTTGCATTAATCTTGCCTAACGTGCTCTCCCAACGCTCGCTAACCTGGCTGCTGACTGAGATTCAGGTCCCTTAATAGCTCCTCGTTTTCCCTGGTCATGCTGTAGCAGATTGCTGGAGAATGTGCTGAAGCCTGCGAAGAGCCCCAGTAAAGGCAAATTTAATTTAGGCACATGCTTAAGTGCTTTGTTGGACCAGAGCCAGTGTGTTCAGCCTCTGCTAGGAAAGAGGCTTTTTTAGCCTTTGTTGAGCATCTTCTTCCTTGTTCTCCCTTCTTGGTGCTACATCCCTGGTGCTTGTGCCTTTACATTTTCCCTGATGTCTCCCACATTTGTTGCCACAAAAAAGTAAAGAGCAGAAGACAATGTGGAGGATAGGGAGATAAGCTGGATGCTCATCGTTTTGTATCTGTCAAGCATCTTGTCACCTTTTTTCATCCTTATCTCCTTTTAAATAAAGCTTACAAAAGATTTTCAGAAATGTGGGTCCTGTCCTAATTTTCTGCCTCTTGAGCCAGGTTGTTGGTGGCTTTGCCCTGACATGTCTAGAAAGCCTTGCAGAACCTTGATGGGTGATAGGAGAGGAGAGTAAATGTCAAATGGTCTAAAAGTCTCTTCCCCCTCTCTACTGCTCAGCATCTATTATTTTATGTTATCTTACTTTTTATATTTCCACTTGCCAAAGGATGTTTCAGGATAGCCAAAGCTGAAGATTCTTTGGGAGGAAAAAACCAACCAAGCAGGAGTTTTGGAAAGAAAAGTGATGCAAACTTTTGAACCATCTTCATCCGAAACAATGGGCCCGTTTTCCCTCCTACTCGCTCTGCTTTAAAACCACGTGTTCCTAATTGCCTTCATCATGGTCTGCAGATCTGTAGAGAAGAGGATTTTTGTTTGCCTGGTGCTGGAGGCTTTCTGGGAGCGATTTGCTGTAAGTGAGGCAGAGGGAAGAGAAGCCGAGGGGAGGCTGGAGGCTGCCCCAGTCCTGTGCACGTGGGCTGGGGCAGAGAGGGAGAAGTGCCTGGTTTGGTGAGCTGGCAACGAGTTGCTGTGTGTCCCCTTGAGACAGGGGGAGCACAAACAGTCCCACATCTTCAGGAGTGTTCCTGAAAATTAGTGGTAGTGCCTAATTGCAGCTGTGTGCAGTCATTCTGGATGCTGTAGGTGGGGGCTGTACGTGTCAGCCCGGAGCAGGGAGTGGGAGTGAGGAACAGCCGCAGCAGGACGGAGATCTCAGCAAGGATCTGCCAAACTTCTGTCCCTCCAAAGAGACCTCTTAAATCCCTGGGCTACCAGATTAGATGCTGTCCAAGGTTAGCAGCCAGATGTTTCTCAGCTGTTTGGACTGGTTTCCAGCTGAGACCAAATGAGTGGCTATCCAACATGTACGTATTAATATAAACATTTTAGAGGCCTTGCCTTGAGTGAGCCATTAAAAACTTCCCACGATCCTGTGAGCGATGCTGCTTCCTTGGAGAGCATCAGAATTTTGTATCTCGCACTCGAGTATCCCGAGCGGGTCAGGCTTGGCTGCCACCTGCTCGCGCAGCGCTGGGGCCGGGCCTCCCCCTTGTTTTAGTGGCGCCAGAGCAGTGTGGTCCCTGGAATTTGATTATTTGTGTTAGCAGATAATTTAGGCCAGAAGGCTGAGAGCGTTCCCTTCCTTCCCTGGATGTCGTCATGCTTCCCAGCGAAACAGTCCCAGGTCCTGTGTCCCTTCCCCTCCCCTTGCCCCAAAAGTAACACAAAAACCCTTTCAATGTCTCTTCTTGTGCAGGGTCACTGCCCACTCGTTTTAGGCTTGGTTTTGGTCTGTGCAGGCCTAGCAGAAGGAGACGATTTCATTAACTGCAACATGCAGAGCCATGCTTTAAATTATTACATGCATTTAAAAAAACTAGAGTTGGTTTTTGGTGTGTGGTTCTTCTCCTAAAATATTCCTAATGCCACCCATGAGCTTTGGTGTTAAAACAAGAGTGACACAAAATTACCCCCTGTGGTCTCCCACTGCCATGAAACAAGACCCTTCTAACACTTTCCATCATTTTCATCAGATTTTAGTGCCTTGGTTCCGCCAGACCTGGCTGTGGGAACTGCCCGAGGTGTGGAGTGGGAAATCTCCCAGCGATGTTTTTAATGAGATTATGGGATCAGCTGGGGCAGCAGCCGTGCTGACATGTGCCTTGGCTCGTGCCATTTCTTGCCTGAGAGTCTCAGGTGTCCCACCATCAGCAAGGCCCTGGACTGGCATTTGACTGGTGTCTTCCCATGGCAGAGCCCAGAGCTCTGACTTTGGGGAACAATTGTAATTCCACAAGGACAGCTTTTAGTGTTGTGTACAGTAACACCCATGTTCTTGATGTGTCCTGGTGTGAACGAGAGCAGGTTGCAGCTTCTCTCATTGCCTTTCAATGATTTTTAAGAATGTCACGTAGTTGAGATGCTCTGAAGGGAGCGGTGGGATGAAGTGGCTTTTCCCAACCGTTCAGCCCCCAGGTGTGCCCCTGGCTGGGCCCTGTCCGTGTTTGCAGCTCCCACAGTTCAGTCATGACCAAGAACTCACACCCTTGGTGGGAGTGAATATGTGCCAGCACAGATCCCAGTCAGGATCCAAGAGCCATCAAACCCAGGGCTGGGTGTTGGATCTGTTCCTGTTTCCATTCCCCACAGCTTGGCATCCCCAGCTGAGAAAGGGACACAGTTTTTTGAAAAGAAAAATGAGAAGTTATTTTCCCCTCTCCCTGGCACAGAGGCATTCCTGCGAGTGGGAATTGTCAGCCCTGGATGATGGGATGGGTGTTTTCAATCATTCCATTTCCTTGTATTTCTTGCTCATTTTTTACCCATTTTGATTTATTTTTAATGGCCCTGACACCCTTGTTTATAATAATAAACAGCAAACGTGTGGACACAATGAGTCTGTTTCAGGTTCAAGTGTTTTTAATAAGCTTGCAGCGAGAAATAGACCCGAGCCCAGATCTGGAGAAACCTGATGAAGACTCTCTGCTGCTGCAGTGAAATCCGATTTCGGAGTGGCTGCTGTGCAAACAGCCCGGACAGCGACCGCCGCGCCGCTCTGACTCCCGGCCAGGCCTTCCAGACAACACTCCCCTTTGTATCGCTCCAAACCTTGACTCCCAAGCAGTGTTTTTGTCTTCCAGACATGACCTGATTTAAGCAAAGGAAAGACAAGGGGGTAGGTACAGATATATTTTTATTATTGTTATTTATTGGTGCCTCTGCAGCCCCCCTCGGCACATGGCCCATCCGGAGCAGGGCCGGGTAATTCCCATCTGGCATGTGGCAGCAGCGCAAGGCAAAGGGAAAAAGTGACGATCAGCATTGTGAGGCCTCGTGCTGTTTAATTAAGCAAAACCTTATTAGCTATTTTCAATGGTGTCAGAACTTTGAGGGAGTCATTTTTTGCCAAGAAAAATACCCGGGTGGGTCTGCCGGCGGCCGAGGGGGCTGCGCGTGCCTCCGGTGCCCGGCAGAAGTCAGGGGTGGCTGCTGGAAAAAGGCTGCCCAGGCTGGGAGGCGGGGGTCAGCCTTTCGGGAAAACAAGGGTTTGGTTCTGGAGGACACGGGATGGTAGCGCTGCCCTTGGGGACCCCCGGCAGGGCTCTGAGGGGCAGCGCAGGGGCTCAGGGTCGCACCAGGAGCCCCGGGGAGCTGGGACAGGCCCCCCATGTGAGCCCCAGCAGCCTGTCCCGTCTCCCTCTCCCCTGTCCTCAGGGCACATGCGGTGCTTCCCTGCCTGTGCAGGGCACAGCCAGGGCTCTCCTGCTCGCTCGGGGCTGCCGCGTTTCCCTGGCAAAGAGGTGCCAGGTCCCAGGGGAGTGTGGGGCATATGCGGCTCCCTCCGTGTGTGCCACGGGGTGGGAAGGAAAGGGGTGCCCGTGGGACCCCGGGGCCCTGCTGTGCTGGGGATTGCCTATAAATGATCGCAGCCCTCGCTAGCAGAGGTGGAGCCCGTCCAAGAACCCCTGTGCTGGAGCAGGCTCCGCCTGCGCGGCCAGAGCGGCCGAGGCCGGGAGCAGCGCGGGGTGCGCGCCGAGCTGTGCCCGTGCTCAGCCGGAGCCGGCAGGAGCTCTCCCTGCCCCTCTGCAGCCCTGTCCGAGCGGGCCGTGCTCAGCCCTTTGTCTTTACGGGGTCTTCTGCCCTATTTATCTTCCCCAAATGTCATCTCCCCTCCCCACTCCATGCAACACCCCCCAAAAAATAATAAACGGCGGCAGGCTCTGTAAACAGAGCCTATCTCCAGAGCTGTTTGAAATGTAGACAGGCTCAAGTGAATTAGTTCAGCGAGGACTTAATTGCTGTCCTGTCTGTCAGCGTGCGGCGCTGAGGGTTAGCAGGGGAGGCCGTGGCAGGGAGATGGATGGGGTCCTGCGCCGGGGTGGCAGCCGGGGTCACTGCTCCAGGAGCCACGTCCCGGCGTGACCCCGCTCAGATAAGCGGGCTCTGCGCCGTCCCCATCGCTGGGTCCTGCTGCTCTGACCCTTCCCTGGCCTTCCCCAAAATCCAGCCTGGAATGAAAACAAGGGGAGAAGGGCCTGGGCTGGCAAAAATGATCTGTTGTGCGGACTTTGTGCCAGCCTTTTTGGGGCTCGGGGCTGCTGGTCTCCACGGATTGAGAGGAGAACAGGGGAGTGGTGGCTGCCGGTGGCAGTGTCATGTGTTCCCAAGGCATGAGGCACTGCAGGGATGTCTCCATCCTTCGGTCATATATGAGAGGAGCAAGAGATTCATTCCCTGTCCCCTCCTGAGCAGCAGCAGAGCTGTAACCCTCGTGCTTTGCTGTAACCCTCGTGCCTTCCTGTGTCCCTCTGCCTTGCGAGCAATCCCGACCCCCCAGGCAAATCCCAGCCCTGCCGGAGCCAGCTCCAGCCCTTTCACACGCTGCTGGAGTCAGCACGAGCACAGCTGGTGGGCAAAGACACTGCAGAAAGAATCCCGGACAGCCATCGCTGTCACAGCGCGGGGGTTTCGGGGCGGGAGGCAGGAGATGCCCCCGGAGCGTGGAAGGGCCCCGCAGCACCCTCGGGTGCGGTGCGAACGGGCTGCGAGTGCCGCAGCGGGGCGGGGGCAGCCGTCAGAGGCGCGTCTGGCCGGGCTCTTCCCCACCTCCCCGGTAATTAAACGGCAGCCTCTGATGCATGGGGAAAAGGAAGGAGAGAAAGAAAAAAGGATCAGCAAACCCAAGCCCTTAGATTACTGTTTACCCCCTCGAGGAGCACAGAAGTATATTGTCCATTTAATAGAAGCCTATAAATCACTGAAAAACATTTATAAAATAATTGAAGGTAATGGGAACCATTTGTTTAAATAACATCACGTTCATGCCCCAGAGGTGCAATAAAAGTTAGATTAATTGATAGGATTTTATATCTCACTGTGAAAAACTGAGTCACATTCTAGACACCGACAGTTTGGGAAAGTTGCAAATTCATCAGGCACCCAGCTACTATCAAAATAGTCTCTTCCATGTGAAGAGGCACATTTATATGACCCTGAAGGGTTTTGGGATGAGAACTATTTACTTAAACTGTGAAGTGAACTATCCAGTGTGAGATCCTGACCCAGATTGGGGTTTTTTCCTTCCTCTTCTATCTGCTGTTGCATTTTTTTCCCATTATGATAAAAAGCAAATAAATATCTCTAAACCAGAGGCTCATTGCTAATCCAGGGCTGTAGTGTCCTGCATCCATCTGTGCCCATGGGAATGGCACCTCAGAGGCACCGAATGAGGAGGCTGGAGCAGGGATACAGGGCTGGGGCCAACCCCCCATTCTGGGCTGCTCCCCCGAAGTTCTCCCAGTGCCTGCCAGCCCCGGCCCAGGGCAGGGCTTGCTCTCCTCTCTGCCTCCAGCTCGGGCCAGCAGCAAGCTGTTCTCAGGTTGTGAACCCCCTGACCCTCCCCTTTTCCCTGTAACTGCGTTTTGTGGTTTATCTGGTGGGAAGGCAGAACAGTGGAACAGAGCAGGGGTTTCAGCAGAAGGGCACTTGGGGAGGCATTGGCAGCTGTGGGCAGGGACTCCCCAGGCCTGCCACTGCTCTGCCTTCCCGGGCCTCTCTCACTGCCCACACTCTGCTCTGGTTTTGGCTGGTTTTCCCCAAGCTCCATTTTCACTTCTTTTCTCTCCTTCCATCAACTCTGGTTTGCCTGAGAGTGAGGCCAAAGTGAGCCTGGGTTCTTCCAGGAGAGACTGTGGCAGTGTCACCCCAGGTCACCCCATGGTCCTGCAGCCCCGGGGCTCCTGGTGTCAGCAGCAGGGACATTGCACTGCTCTCAGGGCTCTTCAGGGCTCGTCTGTTCCACGGCTCAATCCACCCTGGGGGCAGAGGTGCACCCACAGCACAAGTGTCCCCAAATGCAGCCCCTCAGGGTGGGTGGCACGGTGGGGACGCACCTTGCCGGGATCCGAAGCAAAAGCCCATCCCTGGGGAAGGAGCGGCTCCCAGCCACCCTCAGCAGCGCCGCCGAGCCCGGGCCTGCATCGGCTTTTGATAAAGGCGCCCTGTCAAACAAGGGCTGAATAAATCATGATGTGTTACCAAGACGCATTACAGCTTTTAAAACAACCACCATGGCATTCTACCCCACGGACTGATGAGTCTGGGGATGCCAGATCCCTGGCGCTCCGCAGCCTTGCTGGAGCCAGCTCACATCTGGAGTGCAGTAAACGTACCCAGAAGCAAGAAAGCAGCTCTGTAAGGGTCAGGAGTACAGAGAGCGGCTGCTGACTCCAGGCGCCACCCCAAAACCCACATGCATTTCCTTGTGTAAACACATGTGGCCAAAAGGCAGCCATGGTCACCTTTCTCCAACGTGAGCCCTATAAAACCGCCAGCAAAGTGAGGAACAATGTCACTATTATTGTTTTAGAGGAATTCCTCCGAAGCAGAAAAGCATAGCCGGGCTGCCGACAAGGGTGTCTTTAAAAGCAGGGCTGACAATTGACTCCAGAGCCGAGGGGAGGAAAAAAATTCCCCCGGGGTTGATCATTTGCAGTTGTTGGTGGCTTCCAGAGCCGCACAATAACCTGCTGGGTCCTGCTGCCAGAGGCACAGCTGGGCACAGCTGGGCACACAGAGCCCTGACACACTCATCGCCCCAGTGGGGCCAGTGCCAAGGCAGCCCCCCCCAGGGATGGGGTGCTTTGGGGCCAGCCCAGGGGAAACCCAGGGTGTTGGATTTGGATGCTGGTGGAAGGCATCCATGGAGCCCCTTCCATCTTAGTGTGCAGTGAATGGACTCACCGAGAGCCAAGCAACTGCTCCCAAAGTTGTTCTGGGTTTATTGCCCCAGAAGAGGATTTCTCCCCCCACCCAGTATCAGCTGCATCTGCAGCCCTGCTGATGCAATCAGGAGTGGCATCCTTTGGGCTGAGTGTTCCAGGAGTGTACCTGGAAAAGAAAACCACGGGTGCCTTCACAAGGGGGCTGACCAGGGCAAATATTTAGGGTCTGGGCCTGCTTTCTCTTGGCGGGTCTGTGGATGGAGACCTTGTAGCTGCTTCTCCTTGGGGATTTATTGCCCATCTGTAAAACCAGACATGGGCTGCCAGCAGCAGCCCGAGCGATAACCTGGAGCCAGATCCTGCTGGTAATGGGGAACCACGGCCTGGAGCTGCCCTGGCTGCAGCCTGTGGGCACTGAGCACAGACCCCCAGCACTGCCCAGGAGGGCTGGGACCTGGCAGAGGGCACAGGGCTCCTGCCAGGGGGGATGTCACCCTCTGTCCAGAGCCCCAGCTGAACAGGGCTCCAGCACCAGTGGGTCTCTGAGTCCCTGAGGGAGCCCAGGGCAAGAGGGTTTTGGGGACGGGACAGAGAAAGGGCTGTGAATATGTAGGGAGGTGCAGATAGGATGAGTCTCCAGGCTTAGCACCTGATTGGGATGACCTTGCTCCTGGATCAGGGCTGTCCTGCAGTGACCACAGATGAACATTTGAATTTCACTGATAAGCCCATCAAATAGTTGAGTGTGTTAGAGGCTGTATGAATGCACTGCAGAAAGTTTCTCCAGTGAGTCAGGGTCCCAAAACCTTTCTTTTGGGAGCTTATCTTATCAGGCGGGGATGCAGCGCTCCCGAGGAAACGGGGCCAGCTCAGCCTGAGTAATGAGGCTCTGAGCAAGAGCGTTGCAAAACTAAAGGTGCTTTTTACAAAGTCTGACACGGCAGAGAGAAGGGTGAGCAGAGAGGAAGAGGAGGCTTAGTCACGTTGGCCATAACCCAACACCGTGGTGCTTCTCTAGGGCAAGGTCTTTAATGTCCTTCCTAGGACAAAACTGTACATCTGCCTTCTCCCTTTCCCTGTGAGAGAACCTGGGGGCTGTTCCCAGCCAAATCCGCTCCTTAATTCCCTCCATCAGGGGCTGGGGCCAGCGAGAGGGATTCTGCCGGCATCATCCCGAGGAGCCGGGAAGCCGCGTTCCCCCGTGGGGCCGCGGAACAAGGGCTGTGGTGGGGCCGGGGTCCCTCAGCCGCGGCCACAGCGACCTTGGGCTCCCGCGGGCGCCTCCAGCCGAGGCACCGCCTGTGCCCTCCCGGGGGCGGCCGTGGGAGGATGAGCTGTCGGGAGCCACCGAGACAAGCAGCGGGTTTGATCCTGCGAGAAAACAAACCATCTGGCCAGCGAGCTCCCTCCCTCCCTGCCGCCGGAGCGGAACCCGAGCCTGAGCCGAGCCTGAAAAGCCCCTGCGGTCCTTCGGGTCCCCTCACCACCGGGAGCCAGGCGGGTGGGGAGCCAAAAGCTGGTGTAAATAACATGCGAATACTGGCTAAAATTTTAAAGCAGCTAGTATTCCTGGGAAAGAGTAACATCAGTGTCTGGGGAATAGACATCCAGAACCGTCCCCAAAAGGAGGAATATTAGTGCACAATATTCTGCACAATAGAGGAATATTACTGCTCCTCCTTTCTCCCTGGGCTGATGGAGATGATGAATTTCCACCTACTTGGGAAATTCTTCCCAGGGTAAGCGCCAGCATTAAATTAAAACCTCCTTGGAGCCTTCCCCTAAAAGCCAGCGTGTCCCAGGCGACGGCAGAAGGGCACCTTTGGGAATGCCGGTGTATGGTCCCTTTAAGCACATGTTGGGCACAATTCCTGGGGCTGGCGGCATGGGAAGCCTCCAAACTGCGGGAAGCCTTTGGCTTCTGCCTGCTGTGTGAGTAAATCCCTGGACACCCACGCACTGGAGGTGCTGTGGGACTGAGGGACCGGCTCTGCAGCTGCCAGAGCAGCGTGACCACGCTGTGCTCTCGGCGTGGATGACCAGGACAGACCAGTAGTGACACATCCCTGGCACTCAGCAAGGAGCTGGTGCGGGGACCTCTGTGCTCTCCCCATGTGGGTGTGCAAGGGTTAAGGCACTTGCACCTCCAGAGGCTTTGCTGGACATGGCTACAGGACACATGTGATTGTTATTGTCATTCCCTTCATTTTTTGTGTTTCAGAAAAGTAGTTGCCCTTAGGACAGAGATCTAAGATAGAGGTGGCTGTGGAGGAGCTGTCAGTGTTTGCTGCTGGGGTCTGTGAAGGTGGAAGAAAAGGAACTTTTTAATGTGGATTTTTCATAGTTGAGAAAAAAATAAGAAGATGGGTCTCTTTTGCCATGGCAGAAGGAAGTGTCACTAGTGATTAATGGCGTTGTGAGCTCCTTGTTGAAGTAGGGTCAAAGCCATTGTGTAGGAGACATTTGGGGCCAGTTCTGCCACCTGCCCAGTGTTTGCTGGGGACTAGGTCTGGCACAGGGCTGCTGGGGGGTCACAGCCTCATCTGCAGGTGTCCTCCAAGATTTCTCCTGCTTCTATCAGCTCAGCACGGGAAGTTTGGCAGGCTCCAGTGATGCCCGTGTAGCTCAAGCCAGCCATGTGCTCCAGGACTGCATCCCAGCTGCTTCCTCATGGAGGCCCCGGTGCTAAGACCCAGGCCATGGTCTGCCCTACACGGATGCAATTTTGGGAAGGGTCCAAGAGCAGGTCACAGAGAAACTTGCTGAGGGCACTGCCTTGTGCACCAGCCTGTCTCTTCTTTAGCATCCTGGGCAGCCCCAGACCCTCACCACCGTGGAATACAAGTGCAGAGGAGCTGAGGACCAGCTCTGGGGGACAGACACCCTCCAGCTCTGCGGGTCCTGTCCGCAGCACTGGCCTGGGGCACGGCCCCCCCGTGTCACCCCCTCCGCACACCGCCAGGTTCCCAGCCCGCCTCTCTTTGTAGTGCTATTTTTAAAACACCAAAGGAGAACTCCCACCTCTGTCTGCTGGAAATGTGGTGTGTCCCCCGCAGCCAAGAGCCCTGCTCATTTTCAAACCTGCCGGAGTTAGCCTTAGATATAAAACCAAACAAGCAAACTGAAAGAGGCTTGTTGTGTAAAAAAGTTCCTCCAAATTAGTTATATCTGGCTTGTGATCCCTTTTTGATTGAATACTTAATAGCAGCCAGGTGCAGGCAATACGGGACGCTCGCCCGCTCCTCTGGAAGCAGCCTGGGAACGCCGGGCGGTGGGGCAGCCCACGGGCGGCTCGGTGTGTGGGCTGCTCCTGCCCTTCCTCTGCCTCCCCGCTTATCCACAGGGATCCCGGCCTTTGTTTCCTTCCCTCCTTCCCCAGCTCAGGAGATGCACACACGTGCATCTATATGTGTGTGTGTGCACAAACAGAGCTCGGGCTGTCGGGTGTGCAGGAGTGTGGGCACAGACACGGGCACGGGCACGGACATGGGCACAGACACGGACACGGGCACGGACATGGACATGGGCACGGACAGGGACACGGGCACAGACACGGACACGGACATGGGCACAGACACAGACATGGGCACGGACAGGGACACGGGCACGGACATGGGCATGGACACGGACACGGGCACGGACATGGACATGGACACGGCATGGACACGGACACGGACACGGGCACGGACACGGACATGGGCATGGACACGGACATGGACACGGACACGGACACAGGCACAGACATGGACATGGACACGGACACGGACACGGGCACGGACACGGGCATGGACACGGACATGGACACGGACACGGACACGGACACAGGCACAGACACGGGCACGGCTGGGCCGGCGCTGGGCCGGTTCCGTGTGTGCAGAGCATGCATGACCACGTTCTGTGGGCAGCTGACACCCCCTGTGCCCTCCTGGCACAGCCAAGGGGCAGGAGCCCTCTCTGCTCCCGGCGCTCCCACAGCAGGACCTTCACGTGGCGTCCGAGACATTTTTCCATCCTGGCACTTCCAAACATGTCTGCTGGTGTTTGAGCCCCATCCCCCAGTTCGTATGTGTGCAGTTTTAGTGCATTAATTTTAGAAACAAACTGCCTGCGTAGACGATAATAAAAAGTGGATGCCAGGGAGAGAGACTGTCCAGAAACTGCCAAGTTAAAGACTTTGCTCTTCTGGAGCGTGACATATCCGTGGGAGCACAGGGCCCAGGCGGGAGGGCTCCTGAAGGCAGAAATATTAACCTGATGTACCCAGTTCTGGGCCAGGGCACAGCAGTGCCGTGGTGCTCGCTGGCCCTCGGTCCCTGTCCCCATGCCAGACTGTGGGAGCAGCACTGCCGGGCAGCTGAAGATGCCTGAGCTGCTCCTGGCTTCATATGGCCTTGGGGCTCTTCTCTATCCAATGTCCCTATTGCCAATACAGTGGTTTTTTCCTTCCCTATCCCCCCCATTTCTTTTTCCCAAGTGATGCAATTTCCACCCAACACTATTCTGGAGAAAGATCTACAGCATGTCTCTTCCAGCTGGAACTCCTGTAGTGCTGGCTGTAGCCTGTCAGGTTACTGAACCTCCAAATCCTCCAAAGAAACCCAATGATTTTGTACAAACAATTTCCTTGTGCCTGAAGATACAGGATTTGCCAGAGCTCTTTCTGGGTGTCAGCATCCAGGAGGATGTCAGTGCTGACAGGAGAAGGAATTGTTGGGGCAAACACGCTGTGCCCTGCAGAGGTGCAGCCCAAGGTGAGCCAGAGCCACGCTTCCCTGGGCTCCAGGGCTCTGGGCTGAGGGGTTGGGGGGGGTTTTGCCACCATCTGCAGGCAGTGGAGGCCAGGCAAGAGCAGGGCTGGCACCAGTGGGAGAGGTATCCACTGGCAAAAAAACATCTGGAGAAAATTAACCTGTCAAAACATTTTGAGTGCACACAATTGTGCCCAACACCCTGGTGCTGGATCTGCCCTTGGCATCGTGCAGTGACAGTGCTCAGAGCAGGCTTCCTCCATCACTGAAACACAATTCCAGTTTTCCACCTGCAAACAGGGCTGATAACACCTTCAAGCTATGGAAAGGAAAGTAATATCCAAGGGGAAAAGGTGCCATGCCAGAGCCAAGTCATTCCTTATTATCCCAAGTTTTCAGGTGTGCTCAAAGGGCTGCAGAGAAAAATCAGCCTAAGGTCTGTTCCTTCTCCTGGAGGGGAAGTGTTTGTAGGATTAGGGCATATTTAGACATGGCAGAAATGGGATTCCTAAACAAAGGGCTGGGGGAGGTGAGTCCCCGCGCTGCTGCCACCGCTCCCACCACGCAGAGGGTTTCCAGATTCACTGCCTACCTGCCTGCAAGAGTAAAACTGTCCAGACCCCCTGCCCAGTGCTCCAAACTTCCATTTTAGGAGCTGGTGGAAACAGGGTGAGGCCTTTCTAATCCCCTGCTTTCTTACCAGAGCGGGCGAGGTGGCTGGGAACAGGCTGCTGCCTGCTCCGGGCAGGACTCACCCGGCCCCGCTGGGCACACCCCGTGCCACAGCAACAAACCCGGCCCTGATTCCTGCAGCGGGATCCCCCCACCTCGAGCACGCCACGGTGGCCACGCTGGCCAAGCCTCCAGCACGTGCCCAAGCTGCTTCCCCTGCCTGGCTGCATTTCAGCCGGGTGCTGCCTGTCAGTGCTTTGTGTTGGTCATGGGATGGAGCCTCTTGTCCATTAATAGCCATGGAATAAATTGGACTTAAATGCTAAATTGCAGCACGGCAGGCTTTTGATACAGATTTACTTTGGGATTGTGCGATTAGCAGAGGGGGACATGCAATCCTTGGAGTTGGTGTGCGGGAGCAAATTCCTTCCATAGGAAGGAATCAGGGCAGGCTGAAGAAAGGTGTCAGAGCCAGCTGTCACACAGTGACAGGGCTGGGCCAATTAAGGTTTGGCCTGAGTTTAGGAAATAAAGATGCGTGATGCCAGATTGGTGCTATGGAGTGAGGAAGGGATGCTGCTGAGGATTTTGGATGCTGGAGGTGGAGACAGACCTGCACCATGAGCACAGATGGGATGGTGGGCTATGTCCCCTTGGCCATGTGAAACCTCCCTATGAGCAGAGCCCTTGGAAGTCTCCCTCTTCCTCCCCCAGTCCTGTGTGTGCTGAGCCCGGCCCCGTGCACGTGCAGGGCCGCGGCGTGCGTGGGGCGAGGCGCAGATGCAGGGAGGGTCATGTGCTGGGCTTGGCGTGCAGGGCTGCACATGCAACTGTTTTATTTACGCCCACAACCAGTTTACAACCTCTGGCCAAAGCTTCATCCCCTGTATGGGAAGATTTGGCTGTGGAGAGACATTAGCACGAAGGCGAGTGGGAAATGTGAAAGAGCTCTCTATGTGCGAGCAGCTCCCTTCGTTGCCAGTGCACAGCCATGGTTTTTCCATCGTTTGGGCTCAGAGATGTCTCCGTGCCACGAGCTCTGCCTGGGCTGCCCCAAGCACTGCCTGTGGCTCGGCAGCTGTGCCCAGTGAGCCAGTGCTGCTCCCATTGCTGCAGGGGTGATGGTGAAGGAGGGACAGGGGGCATTGGAGCTGCCACGGTCGTGCTCCTGTGCAAAGCCAAAGCTGGGATCTGTGCTATTTGTTTTTTCAGCCCTGGGGCTCTGAGCACCCATTTGGAAGCGCTGCCACGGTCCTCAGCTGGAGGAGATGGAGCTGGCCCTGCTCTGAGCGGTCCTGGTGGATTGGCAGCTTAGGGAAAGCACCAGATCCAGCAGCCTCAGATGGACCCTGGCCACCCACAGAGCACCTTGGGATGCAGGGCTCCCTCTTGGCCCTGGAAGTGAGGGGTGCAGGCAGCATGCTCCCACAACGCCCACTTGCCACTAAATTCCCTTGGGAGTTAAGGGAAAAGATAAAAGAATTCATCTGGCTGTAGAACTCAGAAGAAAAAGGGGGGGGGAATGAAGGACCCTGCTGGTGTGCAACTGATCTTCTGCCTCAGGCAGCCCTCGGGAGGATGGAGGAAAATCCTCCGGCTACAGAACTGCCAAGTGCTTGGAAGGCCGGCAGTGTCTCTGCCGGCGGCGAGCAGGGATCCAGCCCAGTCCTGGCCCTGTCCTGGCTTCACCAGCCAAGGCAGATGCTGCTCTCACACATGCAGTGAAGGCGTGGGGCCTCAGCTCACAGCCCAGTGCTGCTCCCGCCCCTGCCCCTGCAAAACTTAATTGTTTTCTGCAAAGAAAAAAATCATTTGGGGAATAGATGGAAAAAGGAGATAGCGTCAGGCAGTCATGGCCTGTTCTCCACCTGTTGTTATTTTGGTCTGGCCCAATCAACCTGCTAGCCAGGCTGGAGCCAGAGACCATCTGGAAAAACTGCCGTGTTTATAAAACTGACATGGAGCAGCACCCCAGGGCCCTGACCTCCCACACAAATCTGGAAATGATTAAAATGGCCCTGGCTGCCTTCGCAGCGCAGAGCTGCCTGCAGAGCAGCCCACCGACTGCATTTGGAGTTCTCATCAGCGGGGCTGGGAACGCGCGTCTCCCCGGCGCCCTGCCCGGAGCCCCGCGGGCCGGCGGCTCGGGGATGCTCTGGGGGAACGTGCCCATCCAGCTCATCCTGCTGCACCTTTCCCCCCTCGGAGCTGCCTTGCGCTCACATCAATCCCTCCCTCTGCCGTGCTCCTCTGCTTCCATGGCTGGCTGGAATGACAACGTGCAGTAGCACCCGTGACTGTGATTTCAGCGGGACGAGCCTCAGTGCCAAAGGCAGCGAGTGCGAACCCCAGTGAACTGGCTGCGAGCTTCATGAGCTCCTTCTGCGGGCAATGAACGACTGCACGGCTCCAAGTCACTGCTGCAGGACTGGTGCCACGTCCAGCCCTTCCTCAGGAGCAGAAAGGCTCTGGCAGGACTTTGAGTTGTGCTCCAGGTTTGGAAAAACACTCCCAAAAGGCTGCTGCCCTTCCCTCTGTGCTGCTCTCAGACCTCCCACCCCTGGGATCGTGCTTATCAAAGCAGCCCTGTGTCCCCTGTGTAGCAAAGGGTGAGCAACACCACAGCCCAAATTCAAGCCACATTGGACCTTGCTGACCTGCCCTGGCCAGGGAACATGTGGCTGCTCTCAGCCTTGCCTCGCCTGCTGGGCAGCAGCTTAATTAGAGAGGTGTGAATAATGAATTATCCGTGACTCTGAGCCATCCATGGAAAATTCAAATCAACCTGCTTTTCGGCTACAAGGCGTCAGCAAACTATCTGCCAAGAGAGAGCAGGGGGAGAGCACAGAGCCAGCCTGTGTCTTGGTGGGGATGAGGGGCGGGTGGAGGTGATGGGCTGTGCAGGAAAGGGATGCTCGGCCCCTCGGAGTGTGAGCCAGGGCCGGAGCTGCCAGGCTGTGTGACGGATGCTCCCCACTCCCACCTCACTCCCCACCAGCAGGCAAGTGGCTGGGTGGGCACGGTGACGAGTGCAGCCATGGCCAGCAACCGGAGGGGTAGGCGAGTCCTTCTTCATGGGGTGCCACCCCCAGGCACCCCCAGCTCCCACCGGAGCAGGTGAAGCACTGTCCTGGCACAGGAGTAAAGCCAGGTCCTGCTGGGGTGGGGGACAGCTGGCACCTGGGTACAGCTCCTTCTTGCAAACAGGGCTGCTGGGACTGATAGCGAGGGCTTTGGTAAATACTTGCTTCATCCCAGCACAAGGGGACCTAATCCCTGGAAGGGCCCTGGCCTTGGGCCTGGAGGAGCCCTTTTGGCTGTGTTTGTTTTCATCCCTCCCCTGGTTTACCCGTTCAGCCCCCTAAGCCCTGGCCCTGAGTTTGCTGCCGCCGCTATTGTTGCCTGTGTTATCAGGGGAGGACGATGGGGACAGGGACAGGAGCAGGAGGGGCTGGTCAGGCTGCAGAGTGTGGCTGGGGACAGCCAGGAGCTTGAACTTGGTGCAGCCACTGCCGGGCACAGCTGGGCAGGATGTTCTGGGCAAAGTTTGTCCTTCCCTCCAGGTGCAGCCCTGACCTGGCTGTGAGGGTGGCAGCTCCTTCCCTCCTCTCCAACCTGCCCACGGAGCTGCTCATCCTGCTCCTGTGTGCTCGGGCAGGAATGCTGGGAAAGACACAGCATCAGCACCTCCTCCCGAAGCAGGCAGGAGGTTTGATGGAAAAATGTGCAAAAATGCTCAGCCTGAATTTCAGATGCTTTAATTGGCTGCTGATAATGAGGGGCAGCCTCATGCTGCTGCCGGGGCTGAAGGCTTTGAAACAGGCAGGAAATAGACCTATCTCATCTTTGTCCCGGGCCAGCTCTGCCCATTGATCTCTCTATCAGATGAGTAAACCCATATATATTAACCCGCAGCCAAAGTAAATACGTTCTGAGTGCTGAAGAAGCTCAGGTAAGTCCTTTTCTCCCCCCAGGAAGATGGAGCTGAAGCCCTGGCTGGGGGCAGCCATGTGGTCCCAGACCAGCTCCTGGCACAGGCTCGCCTGAGACATGCGGCTCTGTGTGCCTCAGTTTCCCTGCCTGGGGAGGGGATGGGACCCTCCACAGTGGGTTCATCCTGGACCCCCACCCCAGAGCCTCTGGCTGCCATTGCTCACCTGCCCCAGGGGACGTGTGCTGTGGGCACCCACCAGCCCTCCCACCTCAGCCCCCTCCGCTTGCAGAGATTATTAAATCCCCCCGTTTGCAGAAGGTCGGGCTCCTGGCTGATTGCCCGTGAGAAAGGCGGGTGATAACAGCAGGGAGATAAACCCTCCTGCCAGCCCCAGCAGCAGCCAGGGGTCCCGTGGCAGCCCCTGCACACACCCACCTGCAGGGACCACGAGGGACTATCAGCCCCTACTTTACTGTAACCTCTTATAAAATTACGATTAAAACCTAAGACACAAATGGACTTTGGGAGTAAATTGAGCTCCAGGGACGTTCAATACTTGGAAACACAAGAAAAACCTGTGGCTGATTCAATCACTGGCCAGGGATGATAAGTGGGTCTGACCTGGGTTTCTTCTCCCTTGGTACTAAATAAGCATCACCTGGGCTTTGAGGGGAACTTCTGGGGTGCTGGGACCCACCTGCCTGGGCAGTCAGAAGTGAAACACTTCACCAGGACATGAGCATTTCGGTGCTTTTTCCCTGGGGGAGAGTTGAAATGACTCATGCTAATGGTGGTTTTGGCACAATGAGGTCTGTGCCTGATTTTTTTAATAAGCTTCCAAGTTTCATTTCCACATGATTGTTTTGGTTAATTTTGCTTCAATTTTTATACTAAGAACTGTGCTAGATACTTCTGCTTCACATTTTCCTTTAAATGATGTGGTAAATACATTGTGAATGCAATATATTACATGGATGTGGTCATTTGGATGGTACAAAGTTCAATTTTATATAAATGGCAGTCTAGGAACGAGAAGAAGAGAGCATCCCTGTGGTGCCATATGGAGACGTCATTCCCTCCGTCATTCCCATCACCTGCCAACCCTGGCCCCGCTCCCCCCACCGTGGGAGCTGAGGGTGAATGGGAAAGGTGGTTGAGGACCTTCACTGAGGACAGAGGGGGGAAGCGAAGGGAAGTGACTCGTCTCTGTCACCGCCGGGCTGTGTGTCACCGGAGAAGCCGGGAGGCCACCCGCGTCCGGCCCGGCGAGTGGCCGGCACTGCTCGCCGTGTCCAGCTGTGCCTGACCAGCACCCGAATCACCCACGAGAGAAATAATCAGACGCGGCTGCTGGCGTGGGTGGGACACTGTGGGTGAGGGGCCGGGGAGCAGGACCACCGCTGGTGCCAGGTTTGGGCTGCACCTTGCAAAGGCTGGGCAGGAGCCAGAGGAAGCTGCAGCAGCTGACAGCCGTGCTGGGAGCGGGAGCGGAAACCAGGACAGCCCCAGCGCCACGACCTTTCCTCCCTCTGGGAATGTGCTGCCTCAGCAGGAAACGCTTGGGGCTCTCCAGCCTCTCCTGGGGGCTGCTGCTCCCCAGGACCGCTGGCAGCTGCTGTGCGGCCCTGGGAAGAGGCTCAGAGAAGCCCTGACCGAGAGCATCCTCGGCAGGGGCTTTGGACAGTAGGGCTGGCTGTGTCACACCCACGGCAACCGCACGCCCAGTCACCTGATTTCTCACTCGGGTAAGGGAAAAGGGACCTGGAGGGAGCCTGGCTGCAGGACCCACCCTGGGTCGGGCTGTTCTCACACTGCACCATGGGGATTTCTGCCGTCAGAGTCTCATTCAGTCTTTTTTAAGTGGTAAATAAATTACCTGGGAAATTAGGGCAAAGGATGGGAAAAGCCGACATTGAATCCTGATTCCTGTTCTCCATCCACACTGTGATGCAATTCTGGGGAAAAGCAGCATCCCGCTGAGGGTGTGGAGCTGCCCTCCCCGCCGCAAGCACCTCAGCATCCCCCAGCCCCGCCCGCTCCCCAGGGAGCTGCGAACATGGATTATAGGCTGCCAAAAGGACAGAGACTGGCTGGACTGGCAGGGCCCAGCGCCTGCAGCGGGAGGTGCTGGGTGTGAATGCTGTGGAGCAATGCTCGGCCCCAGCTGTGGGGGCACAGCGTGGAACAGGGGTGTAACCCACACTGTAAAACCTATGTGCTCCCCTCCAACTGAAAATCAAAATGTTTGCCCAGGGAACAGCCTATCTCACTCAAAACTCAGCCCAGGTAAGTCCCTAATGGCACCCAGGTTTCCTCTGAGCGTGGCTGGAGGCTGCCAGAATATCAAGCCAGGCTGGGGTTCAGGTTTGTGATCAAACCCTCCGGGTCTGGGGGCTGCTCACAGCGACCGAGCACAGGGGCTCCAGCACAGCCGCTGCCTTCACTTCCTTCAGCCGAGGATAAACCTGGAAAGGGCTTTCGCTGGCGCAGCCCTGGCGCCGGAGGCAGTTCCATGGCAGCAGGGTCAGTCCCTGTAGGTGAAACACCCCGAGGAGCACCGGCATAGGAAACAGGGGCCCGTTCCGGTAAGGAAACGGTGCGAATGCTATTTATTTGCAGTTTTGTTTTCATTAACTCCAGCATGAGTCAAACCCTTCCTGCCAGCATCCCGCCCGGCACGGTGCCTCCGGCTGGCACGGCTTTGCGGGGTGGAAGCTGTGATGGCGTGGGCGCAGGAAGGTGACGATGCTGCCCCGGGGCAGGTGCTGGCCGGCCCGGCGGCGCGAGTGGCGCTGGCGACAGTGCCGGCCCGCAGATGTGTCCCTGAGCCGCTCCTCGGGGCTTTCCAGGGAGGCTCCATGAGCTGTGCGCATGAATCATGGGCTGGCTGGGAGCAGAGGAGAAACGCGGAGATGATGGGGGAAACTGGGAGGTGGGGGAGGGCTGCAGCAGCACCCCGGAGGGAGCTGGGGCTGTGCTGGAAACAGCTGCCTGCGGGATGGTTTGAGCTAATTTTAGGGGTGGGATTGGGCGGACACCCCGGAGCCGAGCTCCTCACGCCTTCGCCGCCGCGGACGGTGCGCAGCGCGGAGTGGGAGCCATCCAGCCCATCCTGTCTCCCGCAGCCAGCCGGGAGGGAGGCGAGGGGCGAGGGCGAGAATAGCACGGCCGTCCTTCCCGGCGCCCGGCTCCGTGGCCAGGGATTTCCTGAGCAGGGCGGTGCCCCGCGGCTGGCGGGGATGCGGCGCCTGACCCTGCACCGGCGGCTCCGGGTGCCCGCGCCATCCCCTGCAGCTCCGTGCCGGGGAATCGCATCTCCTCTGTACCATCCGAACCCAGGGCTGGCGGTGACCAGCTGCAGGTGTCCGTGCCAGCCGTTTCCGCGGTAGCCAGAGTGCACGATGGGGAGGGAAGGGGATCCAGACTGGGCTGTCTTATGACCGTTCCAGGTCCAAGCCATTTCAGGTCGGAGAGCCCTTTCAAGATGAAGGAACAGGGACATTTAAAACCAGACAGCCATTAGAAGCACCCTGTCAGGAATACACGATGATCTCCCAGTCTGTTCACTTTTCCCCAGACATGCTCCAGAGTGGGTGAAAACAAACCAAAGACAAGGTGGGGGGCTTTTACTTCTGCAGCTGAGAGATGCAGCACCCCATGCCCTCGCCCTGCCCTTCCCCTGCAAACGCAGAGACACCCTGCAGACATCCTATCCGTGGCCCTCCGTCGGAGAGGAACGGCCGCTGCAAACCACACAGCCCTGCAGAGCAAAGGTCTTTGTGTGAGAAGGAGCCGGTTCCCCACCGCTTCCTCCGCCCTGCTGCCTGTGACCCACCGCGTCCTCCGGCCCAGAGCTGGCCCAGGCAGGAAACAGGTGGGATAAATATTTGTGCAAACCAGAGCGAAATTTCCCTTGAAGGCCGTGCAATGTGTTTCCCTCGCCGCGGTTGTGAATGGGAAGGTAACGGTCAGCACAGCAGCAGGTGCTGCCAGGGTGGTGTGGGACCGGTGCTGCCGCCTTCCCGGGGAAAGTGAACCCAGTACTCTTACTTTACCCTGAAGACGGGCTCAGGAAGCTGCTGGGGGCTGCAGGAAAAGCAGTCCTGGAAAAACCTAGTCATTTAACTGCTGCGGCTTAAACCCAAGGCCCATGGGAGGGAGCCTGCAAGGCAGGGGCCAGCACACCCCACCCTGGGAGAGCCAGAGGGCTGTGGGGTCAGCACAACAGCTCCCGTGCTGCTGGGACGGAGCAAAATCTGTTACAGACCCAGGGTGACGTGCCCAAAGATCCGTGCCTGCCCTTTGCAAGGCTGGTTAGGAAAACCACTGAGGGCCACATCCCCTGCAGCGCTGCAGGCACAGCCCCGGCACGGCCACGGGGTGCGAGCAGAGGGACGTGCTGGCAGCACAGCAGGGTGGGCAGCACGCAGAAGGTGCTGGCAATTTGGGAGCAGATGTTACCCCGTTCCTGACATGGACTGTTCCCCTGGGGTGTACCCTGCCTGCTGGGAGGGACTAGGGTGTGAAAGCACAAGGGAGCACAAGGGTCTGGTGCTTTCTGCAACCAAAGCATTGCTGGAAACAATGTGCTGGTGGGGCTGGAGCAGACCCAGAAGCTCTTGCTCTCCCCTTGGAGAACGGTGGTCAGGATCTGATCTGCTGAGCCTATCAGCACCAGTATGAAGGAGGGGCAAATGCACTGGAAACCCTCTGCGGTGGCAGTCTGCAGCTATAGCGCCCAGCTGCACTGGGGGATGAGGAGATTCAGAGGACTATCTTTATCTGGAACCCAGATTGAACAAGTCTGTCTCAAACAGCTTCATCTGGTCCATTTCAGAGTCGGTCAGTGCAAAACAAGTGGGAATTTTCTGTCTAAGTAAGTGGGCAAGGTGAGCCTGGGCAGCACAGGATACAGACGCCTCTGAGCTAACATGCACCCGGTACAGCCCCAACATCTGCTCTCTGACCTCTTGAGCTCCGATTGCCGGCAAACCTGATGTGGCTGCCTTCCCCCTCTTGAGTTTCCTCCTCCTCCTGTCTGCAGAGACCACAAGCTCCCTGGCCAAGGAGCAGGTGGGCACCCGCTTCTCCCCACAGCGCTCCAGTAGCTGAGCCCTGGTTTGGGGGCTGGCGGGTAGGGACAGGCTCTGCAAACCAACAAGGTTTCTCAATAGTTTGCTTAAGGGCTTGTGACTTACTTACGGCTCAGGTGCTCCAGGCAGGCCAGGAGCAGCCCTGTCCCAGCTGCCCACAGGAGCCCAGCCCACTCTGCCCTGGGGGAGACAGCCCTGCACCCCCTGGGGCACAGCTGCTCCAGAGACACTGCAAGAGGCTGAGCCACCAGCATGCCCTGGGCACCAGGCACTCACACCCACTGGACCTGCTAGATCCAGCCAGCGTCTCTCAGGGCAGCTGCTCACATTGCTGAGAGTGTGAGATCCACCCAGCAGAAATCAGCGCAGCCAACTCGATCCTTTCCCCTCCTCTAACTCTCCCCTTTTTTCCCTCCCTCTCCTTTCCCCCTTCCCCCAAAAGCCCTTTGTCTCCAGGCTCTGTGGAGGAAGCAGACCTTCTGAAAATAAACTCTTTCTGCTTTGATCTGGTTTATGGGCACGCACTGTTTATAGCTCCGTGTGTACGACTTGACACCTTCCCACCTGCGGCCCCAGCAACTGCTTCTTATCACAGCCACTTTGGATATTAACAGGGCGGCAGGGAGGGTGATCTGGAGGTCCCCAAGGCCCCTGGCCCCCCACACCCCACTGCCCCCCAGCCACTGCTGCTCCCCCTCCCCAGGCAGGAGAGAGACAGGCTGGTGTCTCCCTGCATTTGATAATTGCGTCAGCCCGTGTTTATTGGGATGTTTATCTCAACCAGCAAAGATGGGAGGGTCCTCATAGGTCGGATCCATCCCTTCCCCACTGGAATTAGCTCCTTTTGACCCATCCCTCTGCACAGCCCAGGACAACACTGGGTTCCCATGCCTGTGTTCTGACCTGGTGGATAGACGCATGTGGGAAGAGGGGACAGGAAAGGCTTGGAAAGCCCCAAATCTGCTCTGTTCTGACCTGCTGGAGTGTATATGGAAGCAGGTGTCACCCACCTGGTCATGGGACTGGGGCCCATGAAAACACCACAGCCTGGCCGTGGTCAGCACTGGAGCACCCAGGTTCCCAAAGGGGCTGTCACTGTGGGAAGAGGTCTGGGGGGATAAGCTCAAGGCACGGGGTCTTTGCTTCAGCTCCCCACAAACCTGGAGTTTCAGACAGGAGCTTTGCTGTGCAGTGCCAGCCCTGCTGTGGGGCTGTGGCACAGTGGTGACACCAGGAGCAGCTGGGCCAGCCCTGACCCTGCCTGTGCAGCCCTGGAGGGAGGGCAGGTACCGCAGCCTGCTCCCGAGCCCGTTTCACCGAGGCCTCTGCTGCGCTACAGCTCCCTGGAAAGGGCCCAAGATGTTGCAATAAAATGTCTGTTAATAAACAATGTCAAGTCTGAGCAGCACTTACAATCATCTTTTATCCAGGCTGGCCCTCAAAACATCCGCCAGCAGGGCACCTCTGCTGGTAACACAATGAGCCAACATAGCCAGCACGGGTCCCAGCAAGTTCCTGGGATCCCCACGCTGCTCCGTCTCCTCACCCACACCAGCAGGGGCCAGGGACTGCACCCACGCTGCCTGATCACCCCAGTGTCCCAAGGGACCCCAATACCCTCCTGCCTCCCACCCCCACCTCCTCCACCGACCCCAGGCAGCTGCTGCCCCAACCCCAGCGCTGCAGAGGTGGCCCCAGGTGCCACATTTTGGTCCTGACCCAAACACACCAGTCCCTGTCACCCCATCTCCACATCCCACAGGTCTCTGGCTGCGCCCACTCTGTTCAGCCTGATACCTTCAGAGCAGTACAAGTAACACCAAATACCCACTGTAACACCCAGGTCAGCTGGCTACACAGAAGATCAGTAGAGGTTTTGAAAAATTCCCCTTCAAAAGCTGGGGGGAAATGAAATTTCAAGGCTCATTCCCAAGTCCTGGATTAGATCAGCCTTGGTCACTTCTTCCACCCTCATTCAGACACTTCTGAAATATTTTGTTTTCACTTTGAACATACAGAACGTTTTTGAGTGCATTTAATTAGCTTATATTTCATGGGAAAAAAAGAGATCATTGGGACTTGGAAAAAATGAGATTTTTTTACAGAGCTCCAAGGGTGGGGGCATATTTTCAAGCAGAGAAATGAATCAAAATCCACTTTTTTCCCACCATATTGATTGTGGCTTTCTTTCTAAAGTAACACCATTACTTTAAAACGTTCCTGCCAGCTCTGGTAGCAGTGCTCACTCCAAAGCTCCCGCTGCACAGAAGGAGAGGGTAACACTCAAAACTCCCATTTAAAGCTGGTACAGGGGCACAACGGGGGGCGCTCCTGGCCACGAGGCATTTCTGAGGTCGAGCACCGAGCGCAGCCCCAGCGGCACTGCCAGAGGCAGGGGATGCTCCTCCGGCCCTCGGGGCCGCCCTGTGCCCCGGCCAGGGGGCCCGAAGCGGCAGCCCCGGGGGAGCAGGGGGCCCGGGGGCTCTGCCGAGCACCTGCTCCGAGGTTAGCCAGTCTCGGCGGGCGAGCGCACACCGTGTCTCGCACGAGGGCTGTTATCAGCACAGCTCGGGCTGAGCGGCGGCGCGGAGAGGGACGGGACGGGGATTGCTCTTGGCTGTGGAGCACCCGGGCTGCAGCCAGGCGCCGAGGCTGGGGAACAGCCTGCGCTGTCACGCTGCGAGCCAACAGCTCCAGCGCACGGAAACGCGTGGAGAACAGCCCAGAAATCCCGAGGCTTGGCCTGGTGTGGGGAATGACTCTCCCTTGGCATCCTCTCCCAGCACATCGCCGCCTCCCCAGCGGTCTGCAAGGGCAGGGGATCCCTCCACCCTGCAAACCACAATCCCCCAGTGTGACAGGACCTGCACCTGGAGCTGCCAGCTGGATGTGGGAATTGCAGTGTGAAACACCAGGGGAAGGTCTGATCCTGCCACACACCACGTCTCACAGGGGCTCTGCACTCTGCATTTCTCACCTTTGATTTCCACCTCTCCTGGCTGTGATCCAAGCCCCAGGTGAGAGTCTGGGCTGGGCAGGGGTCCCTGCCACCTCTCTGAGAGCACATTAACCACATCCTTGTCCAGCCCAAACCCTGCTCTCAGAGGAAAACCCCATCATCCTTTCTGGCAGACACTTGCTGAGGCAGCATCACCTAGGAAGGGTCTGGTTTTCTTCACGTGTTTGGGGGAACCTGAGGCATGGAGACAGCCCAACCCCACGTGTCAAACACAGTCACTGTAGTGGGGACCTGGCAGTGAGTAATGCAGGGGCAGTTTCTGAGCATCGCTGTGAACCCCAAACAACTCCAACAGCAGCGGAAGGCGAGGCAGATCTTTTTATGGAGCCTCCTGAGGACACACCACCCCAGGTAATGGAGGAGTACTTGAATCCAGGTTTCAGGGCAGTTCTTGGGCTCTGGATCTCACGGAGCAGGACTGAGGAGCGTGGCCACCCACCTCCCACAGGGTGTGCAGTGCCAAGTCAGCCAGGTGCCCGCAACAACCTCTGCTTGATGTGGAGGCACTTCTGCCTTCTCCTCTCCAGCCCTGTATTTGGGTCGTGAGGGCCCAAGGAGAATTTCAGTGGCCACGTGCCCAGCTGTGCCCATGGGGAGAGCCCTGTGCCCCTCAGAGCCCCCGTGCCCCAGCCCCCTCCGGCACCCCCGTGGCCAGCGGCGGCGGTGCCCAGCCGGCAGCTCGCGGCACACTATCAATCACTGCAGCCACACCGTGCCTCCCACCCCAGAGCTTCTTGAAAGAAACTCCTAATTTTCAACACCTACTTAAGGCACTTGAGACTGTGTCGCTGCCGGCAGACGTGAGCTCATGCTGGTGCTCGTAGGCATGTGCCACCCTGCTCCAAGGCTGACGCCCTCAGCAAAACATCTCCCCCAGCTTCTGGCTGCACGAATGGGCACCCAGCGAGCACCAGCTGAGGAACAAAAGGTGGGGTCACAGGTGGACCCCCGCTGCCTGTGTGGCTCCCAAGGCCTCATGGTTTTAAATATGAATGTCTCAGAATAATTAACCAGGGGGACACAGGAGAGATTCTGTGTTTGCCTCTCCTGGTGACACAGGGACAGACCTGCAACATCGCTGAGTTTGTAACTCACCAGCACAGGGGTTGGGCGGGGGGTTCATACAGCATCTCCCCACCGAGGTCCTGCTGCCCTGGAGCACCCCTGCCACAGAGATGGAGTGTAGTTCTTGGGATGGTGCTTCTGTCCTGTCCTGCCTGGTCTGGTTTGTCCTGCCCTTATGGCAGCCAAGACCTTCCCTCCCCAGGTGATGCCTGAATAGGGCACAGAAAGAGGAAGGTCCTATTTCAGTGGGAAGCTCAAAGACAAACAGCTTTCAGCTGCTTCTGTGCCAGGGTGTGAGCAATCAAGTCCTGGAGCTCCTGCCAAAGGGTCACCGCGCCAAAGGGCCACTGTCACTCTCCTGGAGGCAGCGCAGCACAGGCAGTGTGGCACTCGGGTGCGTGTGCCCCTAAAGAGGCTCTTCCAGGCATGCAGGAATGGAGTGGGGGGCACCCAAGGGAAGGCTCGGCCCTGTCCCTGTGTCTGTCCCTCAGCCCACATGTAGACTGCACTTGGTGTAATGTCCAGCTGGGCAGTCCCTTCCCCAGGGCGGCAGCCTGGGCTGGAGGAACACGGCCAGAAGCGGACAGCTTTCTTGGTTTCTCACCAGCCCTAGGCTACCACAAATGTTTTCTTCTGGCTAACCACAGCCCGGCTGCCTGCGAAGGTCCCAGGCCCCAGGGGATGAAAGCCTTTGGTGATTTCCCCTGCTTCATGCAAACCAGGCTCCTGTGAACACCACATGAAAGAGACGGGGGGGGCGGAGAGGGCACAGGAAAGGTTCCCAAAAAGACAAAACCTTGTGCCCGGGAAATGGGCCATGTTGAGAAGCCAAAATAACACTGAGATGCCAAGCTGTCCTAAACCACCTGGGCAAGAGAAGCCCCATGTGCAGGGCCACCAAGCAGCCTTGATGCATGGACTTCCAAGGCATTTCTGGTCTGTGAAATAGAAGAGGTGCCTGATAGCAAACACATCTGGGGCGAGGTCCCTCACGGGGCAGCACCCTACAGAGTCACCGTGTGCCTCAGAGAAAAGGCTGGAGCTGGGAGGGGCTGCTCAGCATCCCAGGGCAGACTGAGGCTAAGTGGGGATAAAAGGGTTAAAAATCCAGGGAAAAGCTGCAAATGGGTTTCACAGATGGTCTTGTAGCCACGATTGCAAACCTCCCCAGGCTGCACTCTGGTTGTGTGGGTCCCTGTGGGTGCTGGGGTGAGGGGGACAGGGCAGCACTTGGAGAGACCCTCCCGCCCGGCACCCCCAGGAGACGGTGTGGGGCAGAGGCTGGGACACAGAGTGTGGCCTTGGTTTCAGCAGGAGGCATGGAAAATAAGAGGGATGAGGTCACCGCAAAGCAGTCGTGTAGGATGTGATACAGGAGAGGAGTGGGGCGCACAGAGGAACAAGGAGCTATTGTAACCTTGCAGAGCAAGGAAAAACCAGCTGTGGGGATGGCAGGTCACCTCCTGCTCACGCCAGGCATTTGGGATTTAGCTTGTCTGAGGTCACATAAAACGGGTGTAGAAGAGGAGTGGGTAGAAGGAGGTGGTGGAGGCTGGGGGGATCCTGTGCAGAAGCATGGACATGGCTTTTCCCTGCACTGCACCAGCCCTGCTGGGGGAAAGCACAGCAGGTACTGGTGCAGCCAACTCAGGCACACAGAAACAGCTGGAAAACACCTGGCACAATGCTGGGAATGCCCCGTGCATGGATCTGCCCTGTGTTCAGCTCCTGGTCCCCAGGGCATTCACTGGGACAGGCCACGGCTTGGGGGTGCTCAGAGCCTTTGCCTCATCCTTCCACCCTTTGAACCTCCCAGTTTTTTAGCTGTGCCGTGCTGTGCCTAGCCGGCAGAGGGTGACTCCATGCCCCACGCCATGGAGAGCCCCAGCGTTATCCCAGGATGCGCAGGAGGTGCCACTGCTCGGTCTGGGGCCACGCGCCGGCCTGAGGGTCCAGCCCTGGGTCAGCCCCGTTCCCTCGGTCTGCCCGGCGGGGCTGCAGCCCCCGAGCCCCCCATGGGCCGTGCCGGCCCCGCGGTGGCCGCGGCCGTGGCGGCGGAGCCCCAGACTTTCTGTCTGCACGGGGACTTCCCGTCCCCGCTCGGCGCTGCCGCCGCGAAACCAAAGAGCGGCTTGTTCGGCTGCCGGGGCCGCCTCCGCGCTGACTGCCCGGCTCTGTTCCCGCTAGCAATAATACACCCGGAGCTCTGCGCATAAATTGAGTTTCCCAGAGCCAGGCTGGTGGGGAGGCTTTAATGGGAAGGAAAATAAACTGTGTACTCGGCACGCGGGGAGGTGTGGTGCTGGCAGAGGGGCGCCGCGAGAAGGCTCCTCTCGGCTTCTTTTTTTTCCCGACTTGTTTGCTGAGGGAGCACACGTATGCACGGCTGCCTGTGCCGTGCGTTTGCTGCCCAGGATGCCAAGGAAAAGAGAGGCGTTCTAAAGGAGCTGGTTGAGAGCTCTGAGCTCTCTGAGCTGCCAAAGCGCTCGGCGGCAGCACCCAGCCTGGTCCTCCGAGGAGGTGTCTGCTTCAGGAGAAGCTGCTGCTCTCCTCCCCAGATCGCTCCCCTCGGGGCTCCGAGGAGGCTGTGGTGGCGCGGGCACCCGGGAGGGATGTCGCTGTGCCGGGACGGTGCCAGCCTGTTGGTGATTTCTCAGCACAATGCTGCGATTCAGAGCCTGGGGAAGCTCATGAGTCACGCTGAACTTCCCCGGACAGTCACCGCTGGGAAACGCTCGCATCTGCTGAGCCACCCTCACAGTGCCTCCTGCTCAGGAATAACTCCATCGCTTCTCCCTTCCCGTCTGCTGCCGGTGCCGGCTGGGGCTGCTCCAGGAATATCAGCAGCCCAGGGACGATGGTGCAGGGGAAGCAGTGAGAGAATGCAAGAGGGGGAAACAACAGAATTGGGAAGCAGGAGAAGAAAAGTGTCTGTGTTTAATTGCTTGTCCGTGCACGGTGGACACCAGCCAGGCTTTTAGGGCGGCTGGGACGTGCACCGCCCATGCCCGTCCCCGCCGGCAGAGGAGGCTTTGTTGACTTAACTCTGGGGCTGCACCTATTCCTGTTTGCAAAGCCTTTGAAGCCCTCGGGGAGAAGAGCAGGGCCTTCGGATGTGCCCGTGACTCAGGAGAATCCACCCCCTCTATGACCAATAATTATCCCGAGCGGGAGGAGGGAGGCTGGAGGCAGTGGGCATCCCCCACCTGCGGGCAGCCCCGGGCGCAGGAGGGACACGGACGGGCTTCCCCGGGGCCACGCTGGGGCTGGGAAAAGTCCACAAGTTCGGGAAACAGCGTTTCCCTTTGAATATGCTGTCAGTTTTCAACAAACGTCAGAAATACAAATGGGAAGTGAAATCCCACTTTTATAAAAATATTTGCTTTGAGCTGAACGAGGCTTATTAAGGGAAGGGGTGGGTTTGAGTTTCTTTTCAGTGAGATGCTCCCCTCATCCTGCTCCCAGGGAAGGCAGCCTCCCCTTGCCCTGGTGCATCCCCAGGCCCACGTGCTGGTGGTCACGTCCCACCTGTGTCCCCTCGCTTCTACAGAGTCTTGCTGAGCCGAGGGGATCCCAGGGAGCAGCCGTGGCACAGGCCATGCCGGGCCCTCGCCCGGGGAAGGTGAGTGGTGCTGTTCTGCCCCGAGAGCCCAGCCGGCAGCTCGGGGCCCCATCCCACTCCAGCTTCCCGCGAGGGGAGCCGTCCCACGGCGCCGGTGCCTCGTCTGTGCCGCATCCTGCTGAGTAACACCGGGCCACATCCATACATGGGGAAGAGCCGGCGAGAGCCGCTCTCTGCTGTCAGACCTCTCCCTCGCTCAGTAAATAACATTCCGGCTAACGCTGGTATGTAGGAAACTTTCCAGCTCTCCGACTCACGTCAGCACCAAGCTGCACAGCCCGCCTGGCAGCAGGGCTGTGTGGGGTAGGGGCTGCACCCTGGCCAGACCCCCGGGCACAGTGGGGTCCCTGCTCACCCACCGCTCCCAGCTCCACCTGCACGGGCAGCATTTTACTTTGGGGGAAATACGAAAACCTCTCAGATGCCTTGTGGTTCCCTGTGCCTCCTTGAGGGTTGAAGAGGGGGTGCCTATGAAACCCTGAGTTCTCTAGGTGACCAGTGCACCAGCAAAAGCCTCAGTTTGTATTAGCCCAAACATCCCAGGCCTCCCACCGAACCCCGGCTCCTCTGCTGCTGTCATGGTGGCTTCCAGGGTCAGCGGCTGGGACCGAGGAGGGCAATTTTTGCTTTTGTTCCTCAGCAGCCAGGCCTTCTCCAGAGAGGGCCCAGGGTGCTGGACACCTCCCTGCTTCCTGGGCTGCTGTCCCACACCTTCCAGGGAAGTCACACCCTCATCCCAAACTGATGCAGTCAGGCTCACAGCTCATTTTATGGCCTTGGAGGGAATTCCACGGCTGGGGGATGAGCCCACATGTGGTTGTATCACAACCCTGCAACCTTGAAAGAGGGGCCTCTCTGGCTATTCCCGCTGCAGATCCAGGTGGATATGGTAAAAAGGGTGCTCGAAGCCCTGGGCAGCTGATGTGTTTCATGCATCACCGCGGGTCAGAGTGGGCTCCCTGCTGGAAAACAGGAGTAGGAGCCAGAGCTCCAGGATTCTGCATGGAGATGTCCCCACTATCCACTCGAGCCCTTCCTGGCAGAGGAAATGTGTACTGAGGGCTGCTGGGGATGGGCCATTTCCTCCCCTGGGCTTTTCCTTCTCTTCTTTGGCCTATTTAGGTATGTGAGGCTCAGTGGAGGAAAGCCTGGCCAGGGTGGGGCAGGGGCTGTGCAGAGCTGCGGGTGCTGCTGGCCCCCGTGGGTGCTGCCAGAGCCTGCTGTGGCCCTGTCCCCGTGGGCTGGCCATGGCTGGGAGGTGTGTTTGTGCCAAGCTGTACTTGCCATGAGGGGAAATGAAAATAAAAGCATGGTGTTTCCAACTGTCTCCTACCACGGCCCCAAAAGTGGTGAGATGGCTGTCTTAGTGCTGCTGCAGCCCAGCTAGCAGGATGGGGACTGGGGGAAGACGTGGCTGGGGCCTGGCTGCAATCCCTGCAGGAGCCCAGGATGCCAGAGAGATAATGAGAGGGGATGTTAAACATTACTGCAGTCACAGGGCTGTTTATCTGACACGAACAGAGGCAGCCGGGAATCCTCCAGGGTGCACAGCTCAACTTAGACCCCATTAAAGTTCCTTTTATTCCCTGTGTTTTGGCTGATGTTGAAGCAGCGCCTGAATTGCTCCTGTGGGAGGTGAGCTCCCCGCCTGGCGACTGCTCTGCTGCCGCTCCGGACAGCGGCCGGGCTCGGGCCGCCTCTGCTGCCCCGTCCCTGCACCCCAGCACCGAGCCCGGGCCGGGCGGGGACAGGCGGGACAGGGCGCTGCAGGGCGGGCAGAGTGCGCAGCAGAGGAGCTGAGGGTCCCTCTCGGGCCGTGCCGGGGCGCTGCGGGATGGGGGCAAGAGGAAGAAGCCAAAGGGGCCATTTGTGCAGGAGCCAGGCTTGGGCTGCCTGCCTGCCTGCAGCTTCCCAGCGCTGCCAGGACGTTATCTCCCTCTGCTCTGAGATTTCGCGGGGATTCTTTTCTCTCCAGAAATAGGAAATAAGCTGAACAAGCTTGGACATTTTTCTGTACCTGGGCAGCAGAGCTGCCACTAAAGAGCTTGCACTTCCAAGCCAAGCCTGTTGTGAACTAGAAACATGTTTAGTTTTGGGGGGGAACATAGCAAAATGAGACAATTTGGACACTTTCCGAACATTTTTTGGACCCCTGAGTTCCTGTCCTGCACTTCCCCACTAGCTACTCCTGCGTGCGGCTTTGGGGCTGCAGAAGGACCGTGGCTGGGGCAGCAGTGCCGTGGAGCTGCTTTTTTCAGCCAAGCCCGCAGTGGCCGGGCCGGGTGCCACAGCAGAGCCGAGGGGACGCCCAGCCAGCACAGGTGCCACCACACCATCACCCACCCTGCCCGCTGCCGACGCTGGTGAGCAGGAGCCGGGTGCTGCTCCCCAAGGCAGGGCAAGGCAGGAGGGCAGCGGGGCGGCCAGCGGCTGGGGAATTCGCATCCAGAAGCGGAACAGACAATTTCCAAGCCGTCGTGACGGTGCGCAGTGATGAGCCGGGGCTGCTTCAAAGGGAACCAGCTTTAAATGGATCAAACCCCGAGCCAAAAGCATAAACACTAGGAGGAAGTTTGGCTAAAGTTAAATCATGTTTTATTTAAAAATCTCCCTCTCCCTGTTGTAAGATGGAAACTCTACATCTGAAAAGTGAAACTAAGATTGGAAACAGTCTGCAGTCATTAAGTTTATGCTACTTTTTTTTTTCTCCAGCTTCTCAAGTAAAATATCAACTGGCTCCACTGTCAGGGACAGGAAACATTAGTAATAAGTTCATAGATTTACATTTTCCCCAGGGAAATACAGGAATATCAGAGATCAAAAGTTGGAGAAAGGAGTTATTTTTATACAGTGATTTGCAACCAGCATTCATTGAGGGGAGTAAATAAATTACAGGCCCTTCACTTTGGGGCTGTTTAAGTTCTTTTTCTTTAATGCTGTCCCTTTTAACTACTGTAGAGTCTGTCAGGCCTTACACAGAGCAGGAAAGCTTCCCTGCCTGCCAAAGAGGCTCTTTTCCAGCAAATACTGTTGGTCACTGCAGTTTGTTGTCGTTCAAGATTGTCACATATGGGCCTGTGGGCAGCTGGGCATTGGGGTGGCTGGGGCAGGACGTGGGACAGGCCAGCCTGGCACGCAGGGACAACATGGGGAGATGACTCTGCTGGCCAAAAAGGTCCATTTGGGGACTGTCAGAGCCAGCAAGGGGTACCTGTGTGAGGCAACACTGCTGCCAGAGCTGGGGCTGTTGGGGCCTCCCCTCTGCCTCTTCCAGCCCCGGTCACTGCTGCTTCGGCCAAGGCAGGGCAGTGGCCCTGGGCACCTGCTCTCCAGGTGGGCAGGGATTGCCCCAGGGGTTTTGCTGCCGCCCAGCCTGGTCCTCCCCACAACCCAGTGGGTGGCTTGTGGCACCCTGGCCCCTCGGGGTGTCTCTGCCTGAGCTCATGTCCCAGCCCAGGGACACCCTGTGCCCTCTGCCAGACCTGCTGCTTCAGCCCCTGCTCCCTGTGAGCTGCACCACGGGGGACCAGAGCTCCCGGTGGCCGTGTCCCCCTTGTCCTCCAGGTCACCCACAGGGGCTGAGCTGCTCTGGCAAGGCCAGGGGTGGCAGGGAGCCAGTCCCAGTTGTGGTGGAGACACTGGAAACTTTGACCAGGCCTTTTGTCTGGTGTCATCAATTAAAGGTGAGGCACTTGCTGGCTGGGCAGGATAATGAATGATGGGTTTAAGTACAACTGGAAAAACAATAAAATACTCTATTAGGGTGACACAGCTGTGAACAATGAACATTAAACAACTTCACGCGAGCAGAGCTGCCGCAGCCACACTTAGCCCTGGCGCTTGATGGATTCCTGTTTGGAGTGCGCCTCACAAAGCCACTCTGCATCCACCCTGGGCTGGGAACCGCTCTCTCCTTCTCCTGCTTAAAAATACATCCACATAAAACGTGCTTTAAGAATCCCTAAAGGTTCATTAATGTCACAAGCAGGGGAGGAGAAAAGAGTTGGAAGGTCTTGAAGTACATGTCGGAAACACTCCAGAGAAAACTGTAAATGCTGCTGGGATGAACTGCAGGCTCTGGAGGATCAGCCGTGCTGGAAGACTATTTATTTTCCAGTCTATTTTAAACACTGGACTGTTTCAGATAAGAGTTGCCTGTGGTGGCAGACAGGATCGTGGGACTGGTGTGCGGGAACTCATGCCAGATTCATTTCTGGGGAGTATTTCCTCCCTGCCTTGATAAATCTGCCTTGTCTGCTGTACCAGGTTACTTCCTTTGGAGTTCTCTCTCCTTATTATTACTTATTAAAGTTGCCTGCAAATAGCACTTGGGCTTCATGCAACATCCTGTACGACAATTCATCCTTCTCGTTATCTCAAAGCTGACAATTCCCACCAGGGCCAGAGAGGGTGGGTGGAAAAATGCCTTGAGAAGAAACAGAAATGGCCATCCCTTTTTTCAAGGCTGAAGAAACCACACTGGGGAGGCTGGAAAGGGCAGGAGATAAGTGGGGACTTCCCCCCTTCAGGGACAAAACCATGAAGGGGAAGAAAAGAAGGAACAAAGCCGGCAGCACCAATGAGTGTCTTCCCCTCGCCTGTTGGTGCTGGGGTCCTGGGCTGGTGTTCAGAGGGGTCAGCGAGCCCCCTGCGACCTGACCTTGCAAACTGCCCCCCTTTGCCTAGATCTTATCTAGGAAATGGTGCTCAGGTTACACAGCTCTCCGTGCAGGGCTTTCCCCCGCAGACCGAACCCACCTCTTTGCTCTGCACCAGGGCCCCTGGACTTTGAAACTCTGCTGCACCCCTTGCTGCAGGGAGGAGATGCAGTGTCCCAGTGACCAGGGCTGAGTGCAGGGGCAGCTCTGGGGAGTCGAGCTGCTGGCAGATACTCATTCCTACAAGTGGGCTGCAAACGGCATTAGCTGGGGATGCTGTGCTGGAGCTGCTCTGAAGATGGCTCTTCTTGCCTTCCTGGCCTCCAGGGTTTCAGCCCTGGCAGCATGAGCCATTGGGTTGCAGCTCCCAGTTCTCACCCAGTTCTCTCAGCTTGATTGAGCTGAAAAGTCTGGCTTGGCTCCCGCAAGCGTGGGGCGCTGCCATCGGGGAGCTGCTCTGCTGTATGAGCCCATTTCCACCCTGAGCATCACTCGTGGAGACACGGCAGCAGCTCCCCTGGCCCCATCCTGCCAGCCCCCCCAGCCCTGGCCATCTGGTCCCTCCACTGACCCCCAGCCTGAGCCATCCCTCCCCGAAGCAGCCTTTGCTCAGGCACGTGCCCTCAGTCCCTGGTCTGGGCACCACGGCCCTGCTCAGGGGACAGCACTGCCCTGCCCATGTGGGCTTAATCACGGAGCATCTGCTTCCCATTGTAGCCGCCCAGGGCAGGTTTCCCTGGCAGCCTCCTGCAAGGGTGCTAATTTTATGTACACAGGCTCGTTCAGCATGGAATCAGGAGAGCTGGGCAGCAGCAGGGGAAGGGGGGCCCTGCCCTGAGCAGGGGGAGTGGGGCAGAGGGGGAGCCAAGGCGATGCACAGGGAGAGAGGCTCCTCCTCCCACTGGGGCTATGGGGAAGCTGGAAGCAAGTCTCAGAGACACTTGGCCCGGCCCAGCAGCGTGGAGGGGTGCCAGAGACTATTTTCGGAAACCTCGCTCATGGTAACATCCCGAGCCCGGGGTAACACTAACCCGGTGTCGCTGGCACAGCCTGACCCGTCCCAAAGCTGCAGGGTTTGCAAGACGGCTCCTCGTGTGCGGGGATGGGCAGCCCCAGCGCCAGGCAGGAATCTTAACTAGCACTTCCCGGCCACAGCTCCTAGAAATGGCAAATTCTGCTGGTGCCAGACGACGGATGACTCCTCCAGACGTCTTGGAGAAGCCTCTGGAAAACTGTCTCTTCAAGGGAGCTCAGTTTTGGCTTTCTAAATTGAGGCTCCCCAAATTGCTTTTGGAAGCATTAGCCATTATTATTTTCCTTCTGTTTAATCACAGTATTTTCCCTGGTCCTCAGTGATAACAGACATCCAAGATCTTCATGCTCCCCAGGAGAGGCCACACACTGTCACCCCCCCCCCCAGCTCCCACGCTGTGACAGTCCCCACCACTGTGCCAGTGCTGCCGTCACCCCGGCCCACAGGCAGGGACGAGCAAGAGACTGTCCAGTCTGCCCTCGGCAAGGGTCAGGGAGCACTGCAAACCCTGGCTCCGCTGCAAACCCACCGGGGAGCTCAGTGCCGGGGATGCCGAGGGCCCACAGACCCGGCCGAGTGCCTGCCTGCAAGATGAGTGACAAGGAGGTGGCTGTGACAGGGTGGGGACAAGCCCATCCCCATGGCCAGGGGCTGCTGACAGCAGCATGTCACCCTCTGAGAGCCCTTCAGCTGCTCAAGGAAAACCTCAGAGCGCTTTGATCTTTGCCGGGGCTCCTTGATGTAAAGCAGGCACTGCGTGGTGGTGGCTGTGGGATGAGCCCTTCAGCTGCCGAGTCTCCCTCCTGGGGAGCAGCAGGGCTGCCCTGGTGGCACTGAGCAGCGCTGGCCTCGCCAGCAAGGCCTGAGGGGGCACCTGAAATGCACATGCACCAGCAGGCAGGGCTGCACGGGGATCAAAGGTCACGGAGTTCTCTGCTTTAGGGGATGCTTTGCGTCCACCTCTGCCCTCCCTTGCGGAGCCACCAAAGGCCATGGCAAACCTCTGTGGTGTGGGCTGGGGTCAGATCCTGCTCAGCAACACATCCCGGACCCAGCACCACGAGCCTGGCTGCAGGCTGACAGACCTTGCAGCCTCCAACCCATCTAATGGGGGAAAATGGGACATAGGAAGCAAAAAGCCAAACACGGAGCAGCTGGGAAAGCTCAGGTCTCTGCCTCGGAACATGATCATGTTGGTGAGATCCCACACAGCCCAACAGCAGCCAGGGCCTTGTGAAGAGGCCATCATGGTGCAGTTGAAATCCTCCCTGCAGCCTGGCACCATGGCTGTTTGAAACACCCCGGGGCGGCACATCCCTGGGTGGGCACCAGCTCTCATCTCCATCCTCCACCAGCTAAGAGGTCAGAGCCAGCTAAGCCCTGACCCCCAGGTACATGGGGCCAGCGGGTCCCAGGCCTCCCCAGGGGGCTGCGGGAGAGGGTCCCTGGGAGGGTCCTGGTTCTGGTCCTGGTGCCCTTTCTCATCTTCTGGCTCGTCTGCTGTGTGCACCATCTCCCCAGCACCGGGCTCAGAGGCTCTTTACGGCTGCAGCTGCCCTGTGATGTTCCCCACCGTGCACAGAAAAGAGCGCGTGTGGAGATGATTGCCGTGGCCGAGGATGCAGGGCGGGTGTCAGAGTCGGAATGTGATACCTGCACCCATCCAGCTGCTCTCTGCTCTTCTGGCCTGCCCTCCCTCAGTGCCACGTGGTGCTTTTGCAGGTGTCTCCCACCCAAGGCTCCTGCTGCAGTGGGAGCAGCTCCTGTGCCTGGGAGCCCCAGCCCAGGGCTCCGGGCAGGGACCGCTCTCAGCACCCCCACGCTGGGCTGGCTGGGAGGGTGCATGGGGGGGATGCACAGGGGTGGGGAGGGGAAGGCTGGGGGTGCCCCAGGCACGGCCACGTGCGAGCGGTTCCTTGGCAAACGTTGTGCCAGGGACCATCTCTGCTCTTCCCTTGCTGGTGTCTCTGGCCCCGAGCCGGGAAAAGCTTTCTGCGTCTGCACTCACAGCCTCCCCCACGCTCCCTCCCACCACCCTTTATTTATGGGACAGCTATTTCCTTTCGGAGAGAAGTAGCCAGCAGTATGGAATGGCAAAAGGGTTTGAATGAAAACAAGGTGTTTGCTTAAATTGCGGAAGATTTGAAGTTTCCGATGGGTGATGGTGTGTGACATCCCAGCCTTCCCTCTCTCCCCAGCAGCCGGCGAGGACTGTCCCACAGGCACGTGCCAGTTGCTGTTTTGGCTCCTGGGATGCTCTGAAGACCATTTGAAGGAAACCGTTTGCCATCTACCACAGCGTCTGCATTCAAAAACTCACCTTCAGCTCCTCATCTGAGTCACAACTACCAATAACTATGAATTCTTCCAGCAAGTGCGGGCCCCACATTGCTGCCCTCCAGCTCTGTGGAAGCGGTGATGGAAGGTTATTGCTGTAAAGTGAGGTTTAGGGGGGAAAATTTAGATGATATCGATCACAGACAGCAGTTGCTGTAACCAGGGCAGTAAACTTTCCTACCCCAGTACTTCTTTTGACATAAAGTAACTTCTGTCTTAAGCTGAATCATTCAGAAGTTGAGCAAAGGTTATTTTTTTATGGATAGGGAAGCCCAGCTCTTCCCATGGTAGCATGGCATGAAGGGGGCATCCGGCTGATGCCCTGGGGAACGTGGATGTGTGTGGATGAGGCGCCTGAAGGCTCTGGTGGGTTGAGGCCCCAAACCATGGGGCCACAGTTGAAGATGCTCTGGCCACCGTGGTGGGGGGACTTGGGGGACCAGGTCCCTGCAGGACTCCACAGGCTTTGAAGCCAACTGGACGGGCAGGACATAGGGAACATTTCCAGCACTGTGGTGCTACCCTGGGCTGGGCTGGGAGCTCCCTGCACCTCTGCGTTTGCTCTGTCCCCGCCTCGAGTGGCAGCAGATGCCTCTACAGACAGAGGAAGGGCTCTGTGTGCTTCCTGCCCCTCTGAGCCGCGAGTCGCCGGCGGGCAGGGCAGCCCCCGCGCCAGCTGCTCGTCCCTCGGTCCCTGACATCCTTTCCTGACACACATCGGCTTCCTGCGTGCGCCTCTCGCACCACTTCCTACTCTGCTTCGGGTTCCACCGAGCACTGCATGTCACAGCGTGTGTGAGGGAGGAAATAAAAGAGAAATCAGATGAGTAGCTTTTCCTTCTGGCCCTCCGCAGACCGAAGCGAGGCGCGGGCTGGGCAGGCAGTGCCCGTCCCCACAGCTGGTCCCACAGGAGCTTCCCTGGCATGGGCTCACATCCGGCGGGGTGGGGAGAGGCTGTGTCCTGCGGCCACCGAGGGCTTGACACCAAAACTCACTTGTGCCCTGATTCATAGCCTGATTTCTGAGAAGGGCAGGTGCCCTGCCCTCCCCGGCATCCCTGAGCTGCTGGGGCTGGGTGTGCCCCCCGTCATGGTTTTAGGGTGGCAGGAGGCTGCCCTGGCCACGGCAGTAGGATCACTCCCCCCTCTGCCCGCTGCGGGGCCACTCTCCAAAACCACTTTCTGCCTCATCAGGAAAGCGGGAAAAGCGATCAATGGCTCTAGCCCTGGCTTTAGAAAGTGGATTAAGGCCAGTGAATAGGAACTGTCTCTCTAATGAAGTGCTATTACCAACAGGCTAATTGAGTAATGACATAATGCAGGCCCTTGAAGCTCTTTATAACGGGCCATGACTCCGTGCCACAACACGCCGCCACTTCCTTGCCCTGCCCCGCTCTGCCTCCAGCACATCGCGGCAAAGGAGGCTCAATGTGCAGCACCGTCCTCCCGGAGCGGCCACAGACAAAGTGTCGCCAGCATAACCCTGCGTGGAAAATGCGGAGGTGGAGGGAAACCCGGGCTAATTAGCTCGGGAGCCGCCAATCTCCTCCATGTGAAATGTGAGCCTTTTTATTGGGAAAAGTAAAACAGGCCTCTCATTGCTTTCAGAGAGCCCAGTAAAACAGAAGGTGATCCATACATATGTATGCTATGCTAGATTTAAAATACTTTCTGATGATTTTCTAGGCAGATCTCCAATAAGTTACAGCACAGCGTTGCTATTGTGGAGCGGTCGGCACAGGCTGGTGGCTCCCTCTGGCACCTCTCACTGCGGACAGGACACCGGTCACTGCTGCTGGCGGCCCTTGTGCCAGCGTCCATCCTCAGGTAAAGAAATTAAACTCACCAGCTTTATGGCAGGTGGCTGAGGCTGTGCTGGGTCCCGGTGCAGCCCTGTGGTGCGGTGGGCACCACCCCGTGCCCTCGTCCCGCTGCTCTGGGGGCAGGCAGGGGGCACTTGCTGGGAGAGGCAATGCCCCGAAAGGCGAGTGCGGACAGTGCAAGGCCACAGTGATGCTGCCACCCAGACCACCTGCACCCGCAGGGAGACAGCACCTTTATTTCAGTCCTCCAGCCTCAGAGCCCTTCCCCAGGGCTGCCTGGCTCTCTCCGTCTGCATTTGCTGTGCTTTATCTGCATGGGAATACTCGCACCTCCCCAGCCCCACGCTATCAGTTCACCATCCGATTAAAGATTAATTTGAGATTATTGCTCATGTCAATAGCTCAGAGGCAGAAAAACAATAGCTACACCTGCAGCTTGTTTGTGAGCCCCGCTCCTTATGGCGAGCTGTTAATGGACAGAGGCTTTCACCGGGACTGCCTGTTGACAGGCTGAGCCCTGCACCGGCACCTGCTGCCCCTGTCCAGACAGGGAAAACCTCACACACCTCCCGAGGCCTCCTGCATCCGTCCCAGCTCTCTCAAGTGCAAAATCTATGTTGTCTCTGCTGATCGCCCCCCAAGCCATCCCAGCTTCTGCCACGAAGCTCCGACCATTCCCTTCCCCAAATCAGGAAGAGTCGCCCAGCGATTGGCTTTAGTCCGGGCCTTTCCCTGGATTCTGCCCGGTTTCTGTTTGTTTGTTCAGCTTTTTCTAGCTAAGGTAAGAGCCAAAAGAAGAATTATGCTGCTACACTTTGTAGGGGCTGAGCTTTGGCTGCCTTCTCTGGAGGCTGCATGCTCAGATGCTGGAAGAGCTCCTGCAGAGGCTGTGCGGGATGCAGGAGATCACAGAATCATGAGGAGAACATTTCTATCAGATAGGTTTGCAATGACAGCAGAAGAAAGTGGAAATTTTTTTTGTTTTCTACTGCCCTGGAGGTGGGAGGAGGCATTCTGAGGGGCCCCAGAGCTCCTCTTCATCCTCACAGGACAAGGACTAAGTGTGCCTTGTGCCTGTCCTTGGGAGAGATGGGGACAGAAAGGGGTGAAAAAGGAAATGTTGGGAACTGCAGCCCCAAAATGATGGAGGAGATGAAGCTTAGCCTTCACAAAAGCGGCTGTAATCCTCCTGCTTCCCTTCTCATTACCTCTGGGATGGTCCAGATGCTTGCAGAGACAGGACAGGATGAGTTCAAATGGTGGCATGGAAGCTTTAAAGCCCTTTTTAACCCGATGTCTCCACATGGGTCTGTCCCAGGGGGCTCCCACGCTAGGGTGGGTTTCCCAACACCCTTAATTCTACATCGTGTCAGGGAGGGGGGAAAGCACTAGTCCTCTCTGGGAAGAAAAGGCACTTTGTGGTTTCACTGGAGCCTTTGAAAGGGCTCCAGGAGCTGAGGGGACGTACGTGCTCGTTTAAAGGTCTCGTGGAGTTCCGTGGAAATTAAACGGCGGAGTTCAAACACTCGACGCCGCGGCCGTGCCACTGCCCGGGGAGCGCGGCAGCCCCGGAGCCGGCACCGCCCGCACCCCGGACCGGCCCGGCCAGCGGGGCCCCGCTACCTGCCGGGCGCTTGATTGAATCCCGGCTTTTACGAGCGCTGACACCGTAATCTGTTACAGATGGTCACACAAGGTGGTCACCAAATGGCTCCCCCGCTGATCGCCGGCTGCCCCCCGCCCCCGCTCCCACCCCAAAGTGCAGCCTGCGCTACCTGGCTGAGCCCGCGGGGCTGCGGGTGGCGGCTTTGCGGGAGTTTGGTTCCTGGGGCATTAAAACTGAGAGGGAGGGAAGTTGCTGAACTTTTGCTATAGACCCCAGGCTTCACTGAGCAGCGCTGGTTGCCCGGGTGAGCACAGGGGACCAAGGGCAGGGCACCACGGCACTGCTGCCAGGGATGCTGCTCTGCGGCTTTCCTTCAGAAAATGAAATGAAAATGCAGTTGCGACTCGTCCTCAGGCCCAGCTCTCGGGTGCATTTCTCCATCACAGAGCCCCAAAGGTCTGCAAGGGCAGAGAAAGGCCAGGAGGGATGGCCCTTGTCTGCAGCTGGCTTGAGCTGGACCCAAGGGTGCCCTGGCCGTGGTCCTCAGCCCACTGCTCACCCCAACATCCCTCAGGTAGAAAAAAGAAATACTTTTGCAGTAGCAAATTGAGCAGCTGGTCAGAAAAGGAGAGATCTGGAGCACATTCATCACCCTGCGATGGGATAGCAGCTGGTCCAGACCCGGGCGACACCTGGGGACGTCTGATGCACTGTCCCAAGGGGCGGGACATCACCTGAGCAGCCGTGTCCCCAGGGCACAGGGCAGGGCAAGGAGCAGATGCAGAAGCAACCCAAGTGCCAGTGGGCTGTGCTTTTGTGATTCAGAACAGGCAGCATTTCTTTTTTCCAGTGTTTTAAGGCTGCATTTGTGTTTGAATGCCAGTGGGATTTGTCAGTCGAGCCTAGGCTGCTCTCCACCCCGTTTATACCTTCCCTCTAAAAGCCTGGCGTCCCAGCCAGGCGCTGGACAAAGCCAGGAGCACAACTGAGAGCAGCAAAGCTTACTAAGGAGGAGGTTTCTCACAGCTCTCACCGCCGGCCTGACCAATATTAGTTGAAGCCCATTGAGAGGGAGCTGGCAGGGGTCCCCGGTGGGTGCCAGTGCGGGGATGCAGCAAGAGCCTGAATGACACGGGAAAGGGTCAGGGTCCCCATGTGGTGACAGCCCTGGCACACGTGGGCGGGGACAAGGCACAGCCGGTGCAGGGCCCTGATGCGGCTGTCGGAGCAGCAAAGCCAACCCCGGCTGGGCTGCCAGGGCTGCTGCTCCCGGTGCACCCGCTCCTCGACCCTCGTTTCCAGCTCCTGCAGGTGGTCCCTTCTCAAGATTGGTCTCTTTTTTCCCTTTTTTTTTTTTTAACTATTTAGCTGCTTTTGCGGCTCCAGGATTTTATGGATGGAAAGCTGAAAGTAATTAGAGCCCCTCCCCCGCTTCCTGTTGGGAAAAGGAAGAAAAGCACACACAAGAGCAAACCCAAAACTTCCTGCCCTGCTTAATAATCGAGTAATGAGTCCAACTCGGCTGGGAAAGTCAGTTTATACCGGGTGAGCTCTTAATTAAAGAAGGGCCGAGCAGCAGCTCTGCTGACTTTTACAGCCACACACATCTTCCTGCCCTGAACAGCCCCTGGGAGAGGCGCAGGGAGCCGGACGCCCGCGGGCTGGAGGGGGATGAGAGTTTGAGGACGCGTGCCCTTTTATTCCCTGGTCGAAAGCAATGACCGGGAGATGGCACTGAGGAAATGCGGAGAGAGGACAAAATTCCAGTCCCTGGGGGAGGCAGGCAGTAAGCCTGGTTGCGGACTCTGAAGCACCCCGAATTGGAGCGGCTGGAAAGGTGCAAGGCAGGTGTTCTGGGGCATTGGGAGTTTCATCATGGAAATCCTCGAGGCAGACACCGGGGTATCCCGCAGCACCCGCCCCCTGGGGCCCCCCAGGTGAGGGACAGCCCCTCCTGTGCGTGCTGACGGGCTCTGCGGCGACAACAGGATGTGTCAGCCCTGCTGCCACGCCACCCGCATCGGGTCACCCACCCCGGTGCTGGAGGAGTCTCTGGGGAGGCTCAGGATCCTGCCGAGAGCCAGAGGCAGCTCCGCCACCCCAGAGGAACAGTGCCCTGTGCTGCGGCGTGGACCTGCTCCCCGGGGAGTGCTCAGGGACGCGGGCAAGCCACAGGTGCTCCAGCAGCTCCGGGGGGAAGCCAGCACCCACCCGGGCAGGCCGGGAGGGACAAGGAAAGCTCTTGTGCTTTCCCACATGGAGCCTGGGAGATCCACTGCACCCCCAGCCCGCACCACGGCACAGCTGCCCCAGCCCTTCGGCAGGAACTGACTCAGCCTGACTTTTCCTCTCCCAAGAGTCAACTGCTCCACACGTTCCCTCCCGCAAATGCCCCTTTCTAGACACCTGCAGCCAGAGGCCAAGAGCACCAGGTGGGAGGAGAGCTGAGCCCAGCAGCCTGATCCGCACAGCACTCCCCCCTTAGAGCTGCGTATTCACCCCAAGCACCCACAAAACCCTATTATAAATTAACCATTTTATTGAATATCAATAAACTGTATATAATTATATAAAAAGTTTCATCAGTACAAAATTGTGGCACAAAAATATAAATACCAGTGTACCTTCGAAATGTAAACATCCTCTTTGTAATGATTCCATGAAAACAATGTCCAAAGATGCATTCAGGAGGCACCTGTCAATACCCATAAAGAGGGCTTTTGGCACACACCTGTCGATGGACAGCCTTGGGACAGGCCACCATTGTATCAGCTGACAAGTGCCTGCTATTAGTCACAGTTCTCTTGAAAAGCAGTTGTTAAGAGTCATATTAACAGGTGCTTGAGTGCATAGCTGCTCTGTAAACAGGGCTGGGGTTTGAAATGGCTACCCCTGCCTTTCATGGACACTGTTAATCTCGCAGGCATTGCAAATTGTCATTGTGCTGGGGAGAAGCAGCTGCTTCACAACTACTGGGATACTGTATTATTGCATAGTTACACCTTCTACAGGCGGGGTATATACACTCGGGGTATGGGGGGAGTGTCTTGTCCTTCATTAAAAAAATACTGGTTCTTAGAAGTTACCAAGTGGTTATGGTGTAAAAAAAAAAAAGAAAAGCCAAAAAAACCCCCCACCAACCCAACACAAAAACCCCAACCCCCCAAGCTACATGGTCGCAGTGTTCAATACCGGGGCAGGGCCGAGGGTGCAGGTCCTGCAAGGTGCCGAGTGCCTCTGGCAAGGGGGGAGGGGCACCGGCTGGGGCAGGACCGTGGCCCCCGACTTTCACACACTCAGCACCGAGTCCAGGTCTGCACCCCCAGATGCCAGGAGGGGAGAAGTGGTCACAGCACCAAGCCTGTCTGAGTTCAAGCAGTGTTTGGACAATGCTCTCAGGCACATGGTGGGGTTCTTGGGGTGTCCTGCACAGGGCCAGGAATTGGACTTGATGATCCTGATAGGTCCCTTCCAACTCAGCATATTCTACGATCAGGCTCTTGCATTGCACTGGAGGCACCACGCGAGGAGTGTGAGGGTCTCAAGGGCCAGAGTAGCAGTGTCCAGCTCCTTGCACACTGCAATGGTGATGGAGGAAACTAACTCCTACAGAAACTAGTCATAATATAGGTATTTGTGATGAGCGGCCAGGGGAGTGGAGTCCTCAGCGAGAGCCAGAGCAGCCCGTCTCTTCATGCTTGTGGAGCAGCGACATGCGGGAGAAAGTCCGGGAGCAGGTTTTGCATTGGTACTTCTTTACATCTGAATGGGTCTGCAGGTGGGCGCGGAGATTAGAGCGGTCAGCAAAGGCCCGGTTGCAGTGTGTACAGGAAAAGGGCTTTTCACCTATGGGACAAAGAGAAACGCTCCCAATTAACCAGTGCATCAACACATGGGGAATATCAAAGAAGGAGCCATTCATTAGCCAAAGTTTGTGCAGAGCATAGTGAAAAGAAGTGCTGGCTGTTATTGTTCACAGGGAAAGCCGGGTATGTACAGCACTGCTTGGGGGAGAACTGCCAGCTTGGGAATTGTCTGCTCCCAGAAAAACCTTTCCTATGAACCACGGAAAATTAATGCTGGAAACATCTGCAAGTAGCACGGCAGTTGCACATACAAACGAAGACACGATACTCGTCTCCTGCGCCGAGCCAAGCGAGGAGCTCGCAGCAAGGCAGGAAAGCCGAGCGCTGTGTGTTAATTATATCATAGCAGGCAGCGGCTGCGAGGCGCCAGCCCAGGGTGAGTGGAGCTATTTCCTCTGCCGAGCCCCGCGCTCCCCCTTCTCCTGCCCGGCTCGCATTGAAAAGCCTGGCCAGGGCGAATTCCTCCCAGAAAGACTCTTTTGGAGGAAACAAATGTGTATGCTCAATTTGGAAAGCACAATTAAGTCTACCCGGCTTCCTTCAGCCATCATCTTTAGTACGTTAAGAGGGTGTGAAATCAGTGCCAAGTCACAATTACACCGTCCCACAGCCCCACAAAGGATGCTCGGGAGATGCTTTGTCGGGGCGGCCGCGGCAGCGGGGTGGGCTGCAGCTGCGCACCCGGCCCCGCGCCAACAGGTGCCTCCAGCACCTGCCCGCAGGCCCCGCCGAGCCCTGCCGGGGCACATCCCGGCGGCGGGCGTGCCTGGAGCCGGGCTCATCCCGCCTTGGGGGCTGATGGTGGGTGGGCAGCTGCGGCTGAGGTCCTGCCCTCCGTGCGGGCAGGGATGGATGCTTTGGGCACGGCAGTGCGCAGGAGAGGGGCTCCAGCAGTCTCACAGCCCCGCTCTATGACATTTTGGTGAAGCCTGTGCCGTCGCTGGCACGCCGGCTCCCGGGCGGGCACTGCACTCACAGCAGCCGCACAGATTTACAGGCTGGGCCTTGACCCTGCGCTCCGTTCCAGCCAAGAGGATATTTAAAGGACGCTTCAGAGAGATGTGCCAAGGGGGTCTGGGAAGCCCTTATCTCCCCAGATAACACCCGGCACGCCGATTCGCTGGGGCAGTGGAGCAGGGAAGCGGGAGGTGATAAGGCAGGGAGGGAGAGGGACAAGAGGGGACGTTACCAGTGTGCGTCCGGATGTGGCCCTGCAGCAGCCAGGGCCGGGAGAAGGCCTTCCCGCACATCTTGCAGACGCAGGGCAGCGTGTGGCTCCGGATGTGCATCTTGAGAGCCCCCAGGCTCACGTACTCCTTCTCACAGTACTTGCAGCTGAAGGATTTCCTGGCCTGGGCGTCGCAGTGCAATTGCTTGTGCTTGGAGAGCCCGGCGAAGGTGGAGTACGCCTTGGCACACTGGGCACAGCGGAAGCGCTCGGCGGCGGCGGGGGCCGAGGCCGGGCTGGGGGGCCCCGAGCTCTTGCCTTCATCCTCCTCGCTGGAGAGCGCCGTCAGGTCCAGGGCGGGGGCCGCGCCGCCCGCAGCCTCGCTGCCCGGGCCGCCGGGGAACAGGCTGGACAGCAGCCCCGCGTCCCACACCAGCGGCGGGTAGTAGGCGCCGGGGCCGAGCACCTCGGGCGGGGGGATGACGGGCAGCGGGCACGTCTCGTACAGCAGCGGGGCGGCCAGCACTGCGGGAGGCGGCGGCGGTCAGCGGGGCCCTCGGAACGAGGGCGACGGGGCCCAACCCACCCCCGCGGGCTCAGTGGGACCCCCTCCCAGGCCATCCCTTGGGAGCCCCGCACAGCGCCCGAGTCGGAGGGGCAAAGGGACCCCAGCCCACCCCACGGGAGCCCAGAGCCGCAACCCGCCGGGGGAAGAAGGGGACCGACCTCACACCATAGGAACCCCGCGCCCCTGCCCGCCTCGCCGCGAGGGATGGGGTGAAGAGAACCCCATGCTCCCGCCCACTCCCGGCACGGGGAGCTCCCCACGCACCCGTGTGCACCCCATGAGGGAGCCACCGCTGCCACCGACATCCCCAGGGTACCAGGGAGCGGCTCGGCATCCCAGGACACGGGGAATTCCACGCCACGAGATGCACGAAATTGAAACAAACAACTCCGCAACCCTGCAAAAAGCCGGTCAGTCCCCGCCCGCTCCTGTGTGGAGCCTTACGGAGATCCCGCACCGAAGCCCCCGCCCCAACCCGCGGAGCGCCCCACGTGCGCGGCCCGTCCTGTCCACGCACCGGCCTGGCTCTCCAGCTCGCTGTAGTTGGGCTTCTTGCTGGCCGAGAAGTGCTTCTTCACGAGGAAGGAGCGCGGCATCTTGCAGCCCCGGTGCCGCCGCCGCCGCAGGGCCGCGGTGCCGCCGCCGCCGCTGATATGTGCGCGGGGCCGGGGGCGCGGCGCGGGGAGGGCGGTGCGGGGCCGCCCCCGGGGGCCGCAGCCAATGGGCCGGGCGGGACGGGGCGGGCACGGGCAGGGGCAGAGGCAGGGGCAAGGGCAGGTGTCGGCCCCGCTGCCGGGGGCCGGGCCGAGCCGCGGGGTCGGAGCCCGGGGGCCGCTCCCGTGGTGCGGCCGCGCTGCCCGCCCGGTGCCGGAGTACGAGCCGCCGCTGCTGATGCTGCTGCATCAGCCGTTCCTGGCTTCTCTCCCCAGCATTTCCCCGTGCCGTGCTCCCCGCGGGTCCAGCCGGTGCTCCGGAGAGAGGCGGTGTGGGGGAACCCTGGACTGACCCACGGCCCGTGCCCAGCGCGGGCAGGCCGGCTCGGCGGGCTGGAGGAAGGCGCCGTGCCCGGGGGTGATCCCCGGACTCCCCGCCCCGTCCTTCCCCTGTCCCACGGCTGAGGACTGCGGTGCAGGTTGAGACAAGCCTCCGCCGTGCCCCCCGGGGCACAGCCCTGCAGGAGAACACGCTTCGCCACAGGTTAATAATCCTCTGGGAAGAGGCAGTGACATTTGGAGCAGCGGGATGGAGCCGGCACAGCCCTCGGTGACTCCCTCCCGCTGCCCGGGGTCAGGAGCACCTGCCCAGACACATTTTCTTTTCTGCTGGGAAGGTTTTGTGCAGCGCAGCCGCCCCTCAAGCAAGCTCCCCTCTGTTCTCTTCCCTCCTGCTTTCCCTCGACTCTTTTCCACGGGCAGGGCGGGTCAAACAGCCCCGCTGAGGCACACGCTCCCCTTGGCTTCCCGCTCGACAGGGCCCATGTGCCCATGGGCAGGTGCCCAGCCACGGCCAGCGGGTGCTGGGCAGCGGTGAGCAGAGATGTACCAGTCCTGCAGCCTGGGCTTCCAGCTCATCCCGGCCCTCCGGCTCACGTGGGGGTTTCCCCGCTGGAAGGGCTCAGGGCACGGCTCCAGCCACCTGCTGCAGGAGCCGCGCTCAGCTCCGGGCCAAGACAGCTGCTGGCGGCGGGCGGCTGCCGGACGAGGAACAGGTCCTGCTGGGAATGCCTCCTCCGGCCCCGCCACTCGGAAAAGGGCCGTGTGCTGGGCCACTCGTGACTCAGCCGTCACACATCACACATGGCTGTGCCAGCCCCTGCTGACCACATGTTACTGTTTAGCCACAACGACAAGAAATGCAGAAGTGCGAGCAAACCTTTCCGCTGGCACGGCTCCAGCGCAGGGGCTGAGCTCACTGTCAACCTTCCCTCAGGGCAGGAACAGCTTGGAAAGCCTGTCCTGCCAGCCACGCGTATCCTGCCCCGACCAGACGCATTTGCAAACTCTTCCCCTGCAGCCATGTGCTCTGGTGCTGGATCATCCTCCTTTGCTGTGGAATTGCCCGTGGCTTTCAGCAGGTGTTTATCTGCAAAACTCATCCCTCGATCAGCCCGAAGTTCAGGGAGAAAAGTGCCCCCGAAGGCCTTGGGGGATACAAATCACCAAGGCCAGGTCCTCCCGTTTCTCTCGGGGGTCCAGAGGTGCAGCTCCCCGCGGGGCGGGGGCAGCAGCCCGGGGGCTGTGCAGGTGCCTGCCCCCGCCCCTCGCCCGTGCCCCCCCGCGCTCCTCCACCTGCCGCGGATGTGGTTACAGTGGGGACACACACAGCGAGGTGGTTTTCTTTCAAGAAGCAAAGCCGACTCCTGTGTTCTTTCTGAAATGGTGATAATCAGATCTGTTCCAACCATTGCGTGGAAAAAACTTGCCTGTGCTAGGGGAAAAAACGAGATCAAGGGAGAAAGCGACCTGACCTGCCTGTGCCCGTGAGCCACGATGATAGGGGACAGAGAGCAGGACGCAGGGAGGGGAAGCTTTGCAGTGGTTCATGGGCTGGAACTGGCAGTGAGTTTCTCGGTCGTCCCACCCTCACCATCAGAGAGGGCATCAGCTGAGCCCCAAGGTGGTCAGAGCAGACCTGCCACCAGCCCACGACACAGCTCCAGTCCCAGAACCACAAGGACTGGCCCAAGGGGCTCACCAGTACACTTCAACAACCTCCAGAACAACAAGTCTGCTGAAAATTCTTCTTTTTACTCCCCTGCCCCCATGTCTCCATGACGCATCTTGAATATCTGGCTGCAGAGCAGAGCTGCTCCCACCAAGGGAGGCTGTGGTGGGAAAAAGAGAAGCTCTGGCCACGGGACGGGGTGTGAACCCTCTCTGCAAGGCTGAAGAAGTTCCCTGAAACCCACGGCAGCCCCCTGAGCCCAGGGGAGGAGGCTGGGGCCGAGCACCGTGCCGGGAGGAGGGAGCCCCGCTCTCTCCAAGGCACAAGACCTCCCTCTGCCGTCAGCCTGCAGCTCCCAGCAGCTCCATGGAATTATTTTTTTAAACCCTAGCATCCGTGAAGTCAGAATAAATGTAAGAACTAGAATAGAGATCTAAGCCAGTAGCAATAACACTTAATTTTCACTAAGTACTGAGTATTTTCTGGAGTTTTGGGGAAGGAGTAAGGAAAGAAAAGCAAGTTTTCGTAGTGGTTTCAACAGTCCTCATTTGTACCACCCAGAGAATAATGTAATGTGCCCATAAAAATGAGTGGGTTTTGATGAAGCACAGACCAATGCAACCGTGACACAAAGATCTATGTTAGAAAAACAAACCAAAACCCACCCCCAAAACAGGCAAAGGTTCCTTTCAGTATATTTGAACCAAAGAAAAGCTTTAGGACTGCAAGCACATCCCTCATTTGCCTTTCCATGACTTAAGACAGCCTTGATTGGTTAATCTTTCTTGAGGTGGGCTCAGCAGTGACTGTCCAGTATAGCTGGGCAAAGACCTTGAAGAAAATTTTCTGCACTCTTCAATCAGGTGACATGAGGAGCCGGATCACAGCACTTATGCTTTGGCAACATCTCATCCCCCAGCCTAAGGAGACCATGGGGATTTGCCACTGCAATTCCAGATGCAGCAATGCCTGTGCATTAGGAAATTAATGCTGGCAACAATTTATCAGACCTATTAAGACCAGTCGTTGTCTGGAGACAAATTCATTTAATAAAATACCTCAACTGCAAGCCCGGCTCCTCCCATTGTGTCTCTCTGTGCTAATTGTCCTCCTCAGGCTGACTCCTTGTGCCAGACATGGGGAATTTCACAGGTCCGGGCTGGCCCGATTGCATTATCCCCCACAATGCGGCTGCACAATCAGCTGCTGACAAGGCGAGAGCAGCTCTGGCAGAGCACTGCACCCTTCCCAGGGACACTCACTGGTTTTAGAAGCCTAAACTGGCTTGTTCTACACTAAGGCTTTGTTTTAGCACCCAAACGAGATGAGTGGAGGCCGTGCACAGCACACGGGTGCCTCTCATCAGAGTGGCTTTAAATCAATCAGGGAGTCTCAGTCGGGTGTACTCTGGCGAGTGCAAACGCTCTGGCTGCTCAAAGGAAACACGCGGACCACGAGGAAGAAATGACAAGAGCTGACACAAAGGTAGGATTTTATAAATTAAATGGCCTTTATTTGTAACTTGTCTTCGAAAGTCAAAAACATGACAAAGTAATTGCTCGGAAGCTCCTAATTGCTCCTTAAACATTTTATCAGAATTGCATGGAAGTGCACTTAGAACAGAAGCAGGAATCTGGATTCCTGGCAATGGGCATCACCAAACTGCACTGTAGCCAGATTCCAGAGATCCCCATCCAATCCCCAACACACCATCACCTCTTTGCAGGTCAAGCACTAAAATATCCACCCCCAAACACAGCACTTTCACCACAGAACCAGGAGATTCCACGTCTCCCACCCCCACTGGGCTTCCAGTCCCCACGCAGGTGCTCAGGGGTGAGTGTGTAGCAGCCCCTACCACGGGGAAATCACACGAACCCCAGGGTCAGCTGAGAGGTGCCAGAGGTCTGGCTGGACACAAGGTTTAATCACGAGGTTTTAGCTGGAGTGTGTTTCATTACTTTCAGGGTAAGGCTGTGCTGCAGTCTGCAGAGCACAATGGGAGAAGGTTACTGCTCAAATCAATTAACCAGTACTCAACTCTGGGGTGGTGCAGGCCCGCTGCTCCAACTACAACGCTTACATGGGACATCTCCACACTCTGTGATTTACAGGTTCTGCTCAGGTGCCTCAGGCCCTCAGATCTCAGCAGCTTCTCTGTGAACTTAATGAAAGCATCAAACTAAAATCAAGGAATCTCCGTGGTAAACGTGTAGGCTTGAACACACAGTATCCATTTACCAGGGGCTGGAACTGTCCTGCTTTCAGGGCTATGTTTTACTTTTCCTTGAAAGCTACACCTGACTCCACACACGCTGCCAGATGGCAAACAATCCAAGTACAGCTTCAGCTACTTTAAGAACATTTAAATGAAGAACAGGAATTCAAAATACCAGATAAAATCTGTGATGCCAAAAAGAAGTGCTATGCCAGTGCTATGAATTATTCGTAAGTTTTTCCACCAGCTTGCCTTGAGATGGAAAACCCAAGAATATATATGAAAATTTTAGTTTAAATAGAAAGCAGAGGTATTGAAAAAAACCTTCTGAATTCCCCTATCAGCATAAGGCTTAAAATTACTAGGAAACCAGTTTCAAACCCACCGATTTAATCATAAAGCCAGCAATTTTGATTAATATTTGCTAAGATAGTTAAAAATTATGCATTTTATCTAAGACCAACACTAAAGTTCATTTTCCAAGCTAGAAATTATAGTAAGAGTATGGAGGAAAGTAATCATCATGCATAGAACTGAAGTATTTTGAACTAGTTTTTACACAGTGCAAAGATTGCCGAAGAAAGTTTGCAGATGGAACACTCATACTGAAGATGTGTTTTCCATATAGTTGGGAGGCTGCCTGTAAGGATCGAAACACTGGGAAACATTATGGAATCACAGGTATCAGAGGTCACTTGCATGAGAGCTGGTCTGACAGTTACAGTTAGCACCTGCAGTCTCACTAGAGGGGAACAGAGTTACCAATACACTTCACATACAACCACTTGAGATATGTAAATGAGATTGGGAAGATATTTATTAACTAGTTCAGGCTATTCCATCTGGAATGTTTTTGATTTTAGACAGTAAAATAAATACAACTGCCAAAGAAACCAACAGGCATAGGTAAAGGAAAAAGCCTTGGTTCCCATGTGTTCCTCTACAATGAAACTGAGTCTAAGCAAGTAGAAAAATGGGGCTGACAGGGATGAATGTTAGAGACCATGATACCAAAAGACTGAGTGGTACAGAACTATCAAACCAGGATTGAAAACTGAGACAGCATTAAAGTCTTCTGTACTTCTGGATGCCTGAGTTAATCTTGGGATGTGCAGGGAGAACTGCAAGGATGCTGGGCATTTCCCCCTTGTGGAAGCTTGGGTTTACAGTAAATCTTCTGGCTGGATCATTTATCCCGCAAGGAACGCATCAAAACCTGTGCCATGATGTCATCTTCATCAGCATCATAATCCTGGGAAGAGAGGGCACAGAAAGGCTTTCACTGCAACAGCCACACTGGTAAGTACGACAAGTGGCAGCAGCAAGAGCTGCGTTTCCCTGTGCCCTCCCGTCTGTCCCAGGACACACCTCCACGCTGGGATTCCACAGCAGCGCCCAGGGAGCAGCGCTGGCCTTAGAGCCCCCAGGCTGCGTTCCCAGGGGGAGCAAACACCTACCACAAAAGTGTCGTAGGAAAAGCGGTGTCGTCTCTGCAGGTGCTCCATGAAGTTAGCACTCCTGTAATTTGGGTCCCCCCATGGCATTGAGGCACAAATTGGGCAAACCTTCAAGGAAAACAAAACAGTTAGGCCCCAGTGGTTCAGTGCTTTAACGCTGACAGCAGGAAGGGCAGGGCAGGGACAGTCTGGGGGAGTGAAGCTCAAGGTTTGTGCTGTCACTGTTCTGTATGCAAAGTGATGGCCAATAATTTGCTAGGACATTTAATAGAAAAGCCTCAGATAACCCTGAATAATTTCAATTAATGTCTTAGATCCCTGAAATGGAATGGCCTACTCTTCTCCCATGTTCTGAAAATCAGAACTCACTGAAGTCCCTTGCTTTATAAGACTTCAGCCTTTATTTCTCAGTAGCAGCAAAGTTTCCTTGGTCTTCTTTGCAACGTTCACTTCTCTCCAAGAGAAAAAAGGAACTTTTTTTCCCCCTGAATAATCTGGAATTCCAAAAACTTTCCAGGAAAATGAAAGCTTCAAATTCAGTTCCATGTTTTGCCATTTCTCTTACATGAGAGGAAGTATCACAGATAGATTACTGGAATGATACACTGGTTTTTGCAAGCATTTCCTCCAACAGTTTATAGTATCTCCTTGCTGTAAACAATGGGAAAAACACGGAGAAAATTAAATGTTTGACATATTTTTGAAATTATATTTTATTAATTTGCTGTGCCTAATTAACTTTGAATGTGTGCCATTTTTCAAGGATGAAAGGAGGATGTGGCCCAGCTGCAGTGGGAGCAGAGATCGGAGACCCACTGAAAGGTGACAGCAGAACCACACCAGGCTTAGAGGCATGACCAGCACAGCTACACTGACTGAACAGCAGTAATTACATCTACTGAATTCAAGAGTAAGTCTCTAACTCATTGTTTCAAAGGGCTTTAAGACCAGACTTCATTGCAATTCTCGCACCAAGACTTTTTATTACCACTTGTTTTGCATCCATGCTGTGCAAAGCTTTGCAGTGTTCAACCAGTCCTTCTTGATCAAAGTTCTTCTCACTGCAGTACGGGCAAGGGAAGGTGAAGCGATTTGGGAAGTTCCTGGTTGGGGGAGAAAAAGAGGTTATTTACAAATACAGATTATTCAAAGCAATAATCTTACGTATGCAATTAAGGCAAGCTAATTTTAACAATCAGTTTATAAACTCCTAACAGTATCTTAGGGAACTCAATATTGTCCATATTTAGACTGAATTACAGTTCTTGTACAAATGTTCTAAGTGCCATTTATCACCTTTTTCTCAAATGCCAGGGTACCACCCACCAGCCACACACAGGAGAGCACTGCCACCAACTCCCAATTCCCTCCACTGTAGGTGAATACAATCAGGAGACACAGGTATTTTAAAAACCTGCTACATCTACAGAATGCCCTGATCTTAGAGATGTCCTGTGCACGGACCAAGCAGAAGCAGCAGAGTTTACCTGGGCACGGTCAGCTGCAGGATCAAGGCTGTTTTTACCTATGTAAAAATTAGCACCCAAACCGAGCAAAGAGGTAAAGTCTGCTTTTACTTCAAAATTCTTTCTTGTGACAGAAAAGCCCAGGATTTCAGAGCAGAGGTGTTACCTGGTGTTGTGGAGGGGCTCTTTAGTAACAGCTTTCACACCTTCCATGATGTAGTTCTGGTACTTGGAGCAGGAGGCCGCGTGGCTGCGCATCTTGGAGAGGTACATCTGTGCAGGCAACAACAGCACAGCAAGGTGAGCCCAAACCACCTGCACTTCCTGCTACACTTCTAAGCAGAAGCTGCAAATGTGCAAACCAGAGCAGCTTTCAGTAGAAGTGTTAAAGCAGAAAATCCAAATACTTCAGCTGGCCAGGCGGAAAATTTTTGCCGTTACAGGTTAGTTAACCTGTAACCCTGCTGTCTGTGCTCTGTTACCATACACCCCTGCTCACAGCAGCAATGTTTTACTGTAACTTTAAAATCAGAATCTTTCATTTGAAATTCATTTCCTGAAGAGGTAACAACAAAAAACTGTGGAAAGAATGTCAACATCTGGGTGCTGCCTATATAAAACACCTTTAGCACATATCAGAACAAACATTTTGACCTGATTTTGCAGAAAGCTGAGGAGGAAGCAGTTTATTTTCCCCTAGGTGGACACACCTCACGCACTTAATTTCCAAACACTTTCATACTTTTTTATTGCAGCCATTGCAAGTGGTTTCTGTCGTTTCAATTTGCTTCTCCAAGTCCAGAGCTCTGCTCCCAGGAGACAAGGTGCTGCGGCACACCCCACAGACTGGCTTTTTGGGCTTCAGACATTCCTGCAGGCATGGCGTGCAGAAGCTGTGGTGGGAGAAAAGGAGCAGGTGGTGAGACTGCCCTCTGGGCACCAGCAATGCCCACTGCCCTTGCATGGCCTCTGCCCAAAGGAGTAACAGAGTCTTGAGACTCAATAAAGGGTAAAGAAGGAGCTGCTGGCACATGGGCATGAAGGGAGGAGGTGGAGGATGCCAGGCTGTCATGCTCAGCATTGTTTGCTGTTGGACAGAGCTCTGTGCCCTCGGTTTCTGCACAGAATCATGGAACGGTTTGCGTTGGAAGGGGCCTTAAAGCCCACCCAGTGCCACCCCTGCCATGGGCAGGGACACCTTCCACTGTCCCAGGCTGCTCCCAGCCCCGTCCAGCCTGGCCTTGGACACTGCCAGGGATCCAGGGGCAGCCACAGCTGCTCTGGGCACCCTGTGCCAGGGCCTCCCCACCCACACAGGGAGCAATTTCATGCCAACATCCAACCTAAGCCTGCCCTCTGACAGTGTGAAGCCATTCCCCCTTGTTTTGTCACTTCATGCGCGCATTCCTCAGGAGGGACCGGAACCGAAAGTGGAGGAACACTGGCTTTCCTTCCCCCCCGCTTTCCTCCCTTTCAAGGACGCTCCAGGTCGCCCCATCGCCGCTGCCGGGGCGCAGCGCAGCCCCTGCCCTCAGCCCCCGCGGGGGCCCCGAGCCGCGGCTCCTCCCGAGGCCCCGCGGCCCCCGCGGACCCAGCCCCGGCCCCCCCCGCCCCGGCCCGGCGGCGGGCGCTCACACGTGTCCGCAGGGGACGCGCACCGGGCTCTCGAACACCTCCAGGCACACGGGGCAGGTGAGGCGGGACAGCGGGTCCGGCCGCCGCTCCGGGGGCCGCGACGACCCGCCCGCCGCCATCTTCCGCCGCGCCGCCAGGGGGCGGCCCTGCGCACGCGCGGCCCCGCCCCGGCCCCGCCCCGGCCCCGCCCCGCGGAGCGCGTGCGGGCGCGGTGGCGCGAGGTGGGCGGGCCGGGGCTGTGGGCGGGACGCGCCGGGCGGGCGGGGCCCACAGCCCGGGGCAGCGGCCGGCGGGCGGGGCCGAGCGCGGCGGGCTCCGCTGCGGAGCCCAGCGTGGTGCCAGCGCCGCTCCGGGCACGGCGCTGGCCGCAGGGCCGGTGGTGTCACAGCCCCGCAGGTGTTCCGTTCCGCGGCCGCTTCTTCCCCGGCAGCCCCCGCAGCGAGGCCCGGGGGCACCGCCCCGCCCGCCGCGCCCCGCCCCGATGACGTCACGCGGCGGAAGTGTTCCCGCCCCGCCGTTCACTTCCGGGCCGCCGCTGCCGCCGCCGCGGCCCTGCCCGAGCCGTGAGGGCGGGCGCGCTCCGTCCGCGGCACCGGCCGGGCCTCCGCGGGTCTGCCGGGGCAGCGCGTCGGGACGCGGGGCAGCATCCCGGGCACCGGGCGCTTCCGGTGGAGCGGCGGCGGGTCCCGGCGGTGGAGCGGAGCGGTGAGGGACGGGACAGGCCGCAGTGCGGGAGCTTAGCCCCGGCGGGTGGGCGGGCGGCGCGGCCGCGGCACAGCGAGGGCGGCGAGGCGGCCGGGGGCGGCGGGAGCTCCCGAGGCCGGTGCCGCCGCGGAGGCCCAGGCGTTGTCCCGAGGCTCCTCGGCCCGGAGCTGCAACAAGTGTCCCCGGGCACCGACCGGCCCCGAGTGGGCGCCGCTCCTGTGCTGTTGACAGCCCCTGTGTCCGGGAGCGTTTTCGGGCGTTTGGGGTCAGTGTGGCGTTTCTGGCCCCTTGGGCGCGGCAGGAGAGGGCTGTGCTGTAGGAGAAGGCTGTACCTTCGCAGAAGGGTGTTTTTGTCCCCTCCGTCTCCCCTACTGCTGTCAAGGTTTTTGTACAGCCGAGTGGTCCAGCGTGGTCAGAGTAGTTGGTTCCCTCGGGTGAGGTTTTGACCCTAGAGATGGATAGAAACATTCTCTTGTCTCAACAGCAGGTACTGGACTCTGATCAGGACTTACTATTCTTGCATCTCTAGGAAATCTTGAGGTTTGGAGTCAGTGCTTTGCAGCAAAGCGGCCTTGTTCCTTTACGCATTCTGTCAGTCAGGGTGCTGCTTAAACCTATATTTATCTGTGCCTGCTCGCATCGTGAGGCTCTCCGGAGCCTGTAACCATGGATGTTGCTGCTGGGTGGGCTGCCGGGACGGGGATGTTGTGCTGCCTGGAGCTCTGTGTGCTGGAGCAGCCCTGGCAGGGCTCGCGGGCCCTGCTCTGTCGCCGTTTGTTGGGCTGTGTGAGCCCTGGCTCGGGTGCAAAGCGTGGGGCACAGTCAGGGCTGGCAGAGGCTCTGGGAGCCGCAGTCTGCAAGGCCTCGATGAAGGGCTCTCTTTTCATCTGGGGACTTCCCGACCCTGACCTGTCTCACATGTAACCAAGCGCTTTGTTTGGTGGGGATGGCAGAACTGCGATTCCGAATCCAGCTCCTTGTCAGCACAGGATCACTCCGTGTCCTGGGGGTGTTTTGCTGACGTGCCAGACAAAGATCTCTCTGCAATTCTCGTGTGCAGCTCTTCTTGCCAAGGAACAGACTCAGCTGTCTTCGTCCGCAGACTTCATCCTGCACAACTTGCGGAGGAACGTGGAGAGGGAAGGGACTGCTCCTGGCCTTATGCTCAGATGTTAATTTAGCACTCCACATTTCCTGTGATTCACAGCCTGTCTCTTGACAGGAGCGCGTGTGCCTTGGAGCAGAAGCTGAACTGCTACTTAACTTTCCCCGCACAGGTCTGGCACTGAGCACAGCCTTTCATCAAGGAATGTTAACTGCCAGGCTGTTGATCTTGTTGTTTGTTTGTTTCCCTGGCCTCTTGGTTGTTGGTATTTTGTGTTTTGGCTCCTTTCATTCAGTTGATCTTGCTCTTAACAGTGGTTTTCCTTTAACAGGAGTGTTGATCAGTGCTCTAGCAGCTGCAGTTAATACTGGGTGAAAAGTCTTTTCTGAAGGGCTGTTTGAGACTGACTGCATCTGAAACAGCGTACTGATTTCTCCCACCTCTTCCCTCGGGTCAGGAGCTAGTTTTTCTTTTTCTGTGATAAACAAAGCCTGTGGTCTGCTTTTTGATCACAAGTTCCTCAGGCATTCCAGATGGAGTCTGTTGGCCTGTTAATTACCTTGGTTTTCTTAAAGCAGCATTTGGGAGATTCTTCTGTCACCAGCTATTTCAGCTCAGTGTGTGAGCTCAGTGCAGTGAAAATGGAGATCAGTAGAGCCATAAAAACAACTATCCCTGCAAACAAAAGCATATGTGATGGTAACACAGGAATGGTTCTACTCAGTTCTCATAGAGCAGCTGAAGGTGGCAGGTGTAGCTTTTTTGCTGTAAAGATCACAGTGGTGTTTGCAGCTGTTAGCTTTCAGCTGGAATTTGGGCTGTGGTTTGCAGCAGTTGGGAGTGGGTCCTCTGGAGGTGTCTGCAGAGCTGCCCCAGCACAGGGCTGCCCTGGGGGTACCAGCAGGAGGAATGTCAGTGGCTGTCAAAAGCCTAGAAAATGTTAGAAATCAAAAGGCAAAGTCAAATCTGCTCAGCCTCGGGACAGTCCTGTGCCACAGGGCAGGGGGGAAAAGCAGATACCTTCACAAGATGAGCAAAATGAAACTTTTGTGCAAGTTTTTAAAATCTTTATATCATTGTGCAGGGGTAAAAACAAAAATCTCCCAGTGACTGTTTAAAATAATGTTTGTGTAGGTTGGGTGAACTGAAAGGGCAAAATATAATGCAGAGAAGAGACTCTAAAAAACTCATCCTTCTCCTTGCAGTGTTTTGCCATGAGTTACTTCTCCCTGGGACCCTAAGCCAGGGAGGTCTCACTGTGAGCTGGAGCCTGCCCAGCTCTGTTGAACCAAGGTCTCAGAGTCTTGTTCAGTGTCAGCTCATGGTGCTGACTTGGGCAGGGACCTGGAAAACAAGTGGGGAATGACAGTGGAAAGCAGGACAGTGGCATTTCTGTGGCTCCCGTGCTTTTTCAGAGTCTTGGAGAAGCTGTGAGGGAGCTGCTGCTCTGTGTGACAGAGTCCCAGGGGCAGGGAGGTGCTGGGGACGTCTGGGATGTGTGCACCTGCAATGACTTGTCTTTGTTTTCAGCTTTTATTCCAGGACAGTTGCCGTTGCTGAAGATTCCTAATGCCAGATACCCAACCTGCTGCCAAATAGCCATGAAAGAGACGAGGTAGCTGCCCCCAGCGCGAGGGAAAAACTGATTTCAATGGATACAAAATATAAAGACGATTTATTTAGGAAGTATGTACAGTTCCACGAATGCAAACTGAATGCCTCTGACAACAAGCAGCGTCCTATTAACGATGAGTACTTGCGAGTCGCAGCAGCAGCCTTACTTTGCCTTCCCAAAATTGATCCCTTTTATAGATTCCGGTTGATAAAATTTTACGAGATGGCTGAAAATTCACTGAGATCTGTGAAATCCTCAAGTTTACATTGTCTCCATAATGCATTCAACATGCTTGAGACACTTGGAATTAATCTCTTTCTGTACCCCTGGAAAAAGGAGTTCAGAAGCATTAAGGTAAGACATTTTTTATGTAGCCATACTGTGAACAAATTTCATGCATTTCCTTTAAAGGTGTCTCTTTTTTTCCATTTATAGCATGAGATATATGTATATATATTTCTCTGTATACAGTTGGTAAACAGAAGCCATAGGGAAGTTTCTATGTAAAATAAGTGAAGTTGGTGCTGGTGAGAGTATCCCAAGAACAGAAGTACAAGCACTATCTGCAATTAGAATGTGTATAAAGTAGGAGAAGAGCTTATTTGAGGTTGTTGTTCAGCCTCCCCTGCTGCACTGTGTTATTTCTACTTGGAGAGGCTTTCACTATGGTGAGGGGTCAAGCTGGATTTAAGTTCACTCAGAGTTTGATTTGTCTTGCTACAGCTGTTGCTGGATACAAGTATTAAACCCAGTGCATGTGTTCAAGTGGATGCTTTGCTGAGGTTCCCACAAGTTGTATGATAATGGTGAAGGAACTTCTGCAAAAGAATTGTTTTCAGAATATCTTTGATCTGCTTCTCAGTGATCAGTTCCTGAAGTTTTGATTTTAAGGTGCTTTCAAATGTATCTACCTATGGCAGGTTCCCAGAGGGAAAAGTGGGGACTCACTGCTGGGCTTGGGTGGTGAAGTCCCATGGGGAGCTCTCTGCTGTTGAGTTTTGTGTTTCATCTTTTACCTGCGGTGGGCAGACTGCTCCTGCCTGCACTCAGAACAGGCTGAACTGGGCTAAGCACGTCACTCAGGTGTGCCAGATGCTGAGGGTATTTCAGCTTGCAGAAACTCATGTCTTTGCTTTTGGGGCTCTTTTAGTGGAAGTTTTCAAATTCATGCTAAATTAAATAAAACTGACATTTGAAACTGTATAGTAACAGTACACAAAAAAGTGTGCACCTCAAGTATATTTAAAGCTGAATTGCAGTTTGGCACTCCTGCAGTAATTCTGAGTTCCTGTTAGCCCCAGCTTGTCCCTGGGTGGGGTAGTTCCCAAAATCCTGGCCTTGTTTTCTTTCATGATAGATTTTCTGTAAATGCAAACATGTCCGGTATGCATAAAAGTTAATGTTAGTACAGAGCAGAGTGATTTAAATCACCAGGGAGAACATTATGCTAATCAGGATTTTAAATTGAATGAAAACTCTCCTACTTTGAATTTGCCTCATGTGGAATTTCCATCTGCTGAGCAGGAGGGATGCAGAACTCGAGCTCCTCTTGCCAAGGCAGTTGCATGTGTTCGGAGTCGTTATTATTGTATTTCATTATATGGTCTCTGTCACTGAATTATCTGAACATCTAGTCCACCACTGAATTTGTAACCTAGTTTTCCTTTTATTCCCCCCATCCCCCTTAGACCTACACTGGACCTTTTGTTTATTATGTAAAGTCTGCTCTAACCGAAGATGATGTAAGGCAGATTCTGAACTACATGGGCTATGTCCAAGAACTGGGAACAACGTTTAAGCTCAAAGAGCAGGTTGACGCCATTCAAGTGAAAATGATTTCATTTGAGCTCTTTTTGGCCAAAGTGGAATGTGAGCAGCTTCTGGAAATTCACCTGCAAGTGAAGGATAAGGGTTATTCTGAGATCGATGTGATCAACGAGCGCAAGAACAGCAGCGAGGACGTCCGAGGCTGCTCCGAGGCCATGAAGCGGCGCCTGGAGTGCAAGGAGACCCTGAACACGTCCATGGCACGGATGGTGCTCCAGAAATCGGCCAGCGAACGCGCCTCCAAAGATTACTTCAAGCCAAAGGTGAGCAAGCCTTCCAAGTCAGTGGACACGTACGATAGTTACTGGGAGAGTAAGAAACCACCTTTGATGAGCTCGCTGAGTCTCAGGAAAGAGCCGATTTTGGTCGATGCGGAAGACGACATTAAAGATGAAATTATCCGTCCGTCGCCCTCTCTGCTGACCATGTCCAGCTCCCCACACGGGTGTTCAGATGAATACTTGCCAACTTCCTCTCATCACAATGGCATGCTAAGAACAAACGTCCCTTACAGCTCCTATTTTTCTGCTCAAGAGGACTTAGATTTGTATACTGACCCCGATTCTAGAAGTATGTTAAATTTTAAAAGACAAGACGCTATTAAGCCTGATGTATGGGTGTTAAAAAGTGATGCCAACCCTGTTTACCACAAACGCACCCACCTAGCCAAAGACACAGCTTCCTCCAAGTGCCAGAACTGTGGCATACCCTGTGGCACTTCTATTTGCCAGAAGTGTGACAATCTGTTCAGCTCGAGGCAGGAGTACCCAGCAGTGAAACAGAGCTCCTACTCAATCAAACCACTCCCAAGTGACGGCTTGTCTCCTGCTCTGAGGGAGAAATCTCAGTACATATCACAGACTCAGAGTCAAGACAGAGCTGCTCAGTTCAGTTCCAAGTCCAAGCCTTCAGGCACCTCACGCTGCGGCTTCTGCAACCGCTCGGGAGCCGCCAACACGTGCACGTTCTGTTCCAAGGTCTCGTGTGACACTTGCCTCAACGCGTACTACTATGACCCCTGCTGCAGGAAGAGCGACCTCCACAGGTTCCTGCCTAACAACCAGTTAAACTATAAATCATCCCAGCTGTCCCACGTGGTTTATAGATAGACTGGATGAGTCTGTTTGGGAAGGGAAAAAGGGGGAGAGGAAAGGGCTATCCTAACTAATGTTCTGACTCCACACTGACCTCTTACCAAAATCACATGTCCAAATATTTGGAACCATGGTTCAGTGATCAGGTGCCAGTTCTTGATTTTTGTGGCTTCACAGATGCTGCAGATCCATTAGATTTCATGCTGCTATAATTTAGGTAACTCCTAAATGATCATTGCTTTTCAACTTAAATGGGGGAGAAGAGCACATTTTTCCTTAAAACTTGGCAGCTGTTGTATTTTTAAAAAGTGACATCACACCTTCCTATTATATCGCATCTTGCCCAAATAAAACCAGGCAGGGTTTGAAAATAAAGTCAGAGAATTAAGATTCTCATTTTCTATGAGTGATGAAACCACTGCCAGTTTTTGATAAAGTATGACTTCAAAATGTGCAGGAAATACATGAATGGCTTGTTTTGCCAACAAGGACTATTTTTTGATGTGTGTCTGCATTTCTTGATCTCCAAAATGCAAGCACCACAACATCTCTTCCTTTTGTCTTTGTTTCCTCCTTCTCCCCTTCTCTCCTGGTTGTTTGTCTCAAGCTTCTATAACCTGAATCTGGACAATATGTGCTTTATTTTCCGGTGTTGCCAATATCATCCTCCTGGGTTTCACTATGTGGTATTTTAAAGAGATGATCCTGTATCTGTGTCACTCAGATGATGCCTGGAGTGTTGTCCTCTCAGATGAGTATCCATTTTCTTTCTGTTGCACATGTTTTAAGTACTGTTCTTTGTACTGTAAATAGGTGATTTGGAAACAGTTTATTTTTAATAAATATTTAATATGTTGAGTTCTTAAAAGTGGTAGAATCATTCTAACTATGAAGTCTCTCTGGGTTATTTGTTCAGGTGACTTTTTGTTTTTCCTTGTACTGTATTTCATAGCTTATTATAGCCACTGTGGCAGAGTGATGTTCTTGGCTCTGATCAATTCTTGGGTTTTAATCTGACATTTTTTCCCTTTGATAAGGCTGCCACTCGTCTGAGTCAAGTCTTGTCTAAGAATTGTGCTCTCAGTGCACGCTTTTTCTTTGTGGTTATGGAAATTGTAAGTATCAATGTTCTGCTTGCTTCCAAATTCACAGCCAAGTCTGTAGTGTAGTCCAGCAAGTAAAGCACTGGCCTGGTGAAAAATCAGAGCTCATTTGTGACTCCTGTTCAAGTGAACCCATCAGTTATGGATGTGAATCAGATAATAACCCTTGTCTCGTGCTATAGCACTTGGGACCCCTGGCTGAGAACCAGGACTCCCTTGTGTTGGGCTCTGTACAGTTTGACCCCCAAAACCACCTGGTTCTGAATAGGCTTTAGTTTTTTATTAAAAGAAAACCCCTAAGAATCCTAACTCCCTTATTCCAACTATAGCTAGTTAGCACAAAGTATCAGGCAACCTAATCTGATGTGCAGAATTAAATGTGTTTAAAATATCTGTAAAGAACTCTAGCTGAGATGTAAACTATGTAGTCCACTTTGCACTGAAATGATTGACTTTGGGGTTTTTAATCACTGTTAGAGTCTAGGCTTCTCAGCTTCAATGTCCATCTCTCCCTGTGTGACAGAAACATGCATGAATGATCGTTTGTCTTACATTTTTTTGGGTGGGGGGAGGGCTTCAGGTAAGTAGAGGGGAAAATTACATAGGCTAATGTTGTAAAATAGCTAAAATAATTTTAGCCATAACTGGGTGTCAGAAGCATTATGGAAATAAGATGGAACCTGGGTCTTACAGAGGGCTGAGAACAGTAAGTCACTGTCCAGTTTGCACTAAGAAACAAAGTGAACGGCGTGTGTTTAACAATCAGGGAAATTCTGAATCAAGGGACTGCAACTGAACATAACGTCAAGGGCAAGTACTGCCTTGCTGACCCTGAAGGTTGGGGTGAATATTGTTTAAGTGAATGATTTTAAGGTTTTCAATCTTGTATGTTTTTTATAAATATATATATATATAAATATGACACAAATGTAGATACATTATGTATATAGTGAAGAATTTAAAAACAATTTTATTAAAATGCAGTCTAAGGGTGGTTTTAATTTCGGTGGTTATTTGGGTTTTGTTAACTTCTGCAGTGTCATGCCTGTTTGGCTGCTCTACAGTGTATCTTCTAGTTCAGCAGTTCGATTTCCATATGGCTCCTCACACTACAGTGAATAACTAAAACTGTGATGCCACGTAATTTTTACGGTGACCGGGGCAGGGGCTATACCTGCTCTGAAAAAGAGAAGTCCTCTGTATATATGTCATGGAATCCTGTAGTACAAACCTGTGTTGAATTGAAGTGATACCATGCTCTATTTTTGTGTATCTTACTGTATGAGGTTGCTGTGATTGATACAGTAAAATATATGCGAATTTAAAATGCAGGTGTTTTGCATCTGATTTGTTTAAATTAATTTATGTTTTGAAGGAATTTAAAAATAAAGAGGCCTTTAAGAAAAGGCTTAACTCTTTTCTTAAAGTGGAGTGTGCACGTAGCTGTCTGTTCACAACTGCGTTTGCATGCCGCGAGTTGGTGCTCGGAGGGTCTTGGGGCTCACGAGCAGGAGCGTCCGTCCATTGTGGGGCTCTGCTTCCCGGAGCTGGGAGTGCTGCGAGCAGAGTGCGGAGCTTCTGGAACCCCGTTCATTTTCCAGCCTTAGCAGCATGACTCAGAGCGTTCACGGAGCATGTGAGCCGGTCTGTCAGCAGGCTGCAGCAGGCTGGGCTGGGGTGGGAGCAGGTTCCGGGGGCCATGTGGAGCTGCCTCCATGGATCCCAGCCTTGGCTCTACATGGTGCTTGCCTAACAAGCTTCCCGAGGGAAGCTGCGTCTCCCAGAAGGTGTGTGATGCTACTGAGGTACATTTTGGCACTGGAATTAGGCCTTCTGGCTCCTTTTGCATCCTGCTAGCTCCGGAGCAGGATAATTCCTCAACTTCCAAACTAGATCATTCTTTTTGTTTGTTCCTTGTGTTAAAGCATGTCAGGTGAATGCTGAAATGCCTGAAGTGCCTTTTCTACAAGTGTTTTATGATCTGTTGTGGTTACTGAAAGTACCAGGGAGGATTATAAAAATCGGGCTCCAGGTAACTAAAATATTCTTGCAGGAAATCTTGCCTCACACTGTAATGCTTCTTGAGCTGACGTATTTCTGGTGCATATAAAACAAGCCTTCAGGCTGTCTTGCTGTCTGACATCTCTGATTACAGACCTGTAAGCTTGTTTGCCGCGTCTTTGGCTTTCAACAGAAGCTTAAAGGTTCCATACACAGTTAAGAGGTTTAGATTTGATGGTTTGAACTGACAGTGCCTTAAAGTTATTTTCTGGAAGATGACTCTGGGTTACGAGCATTCAGTACACGTTGCTAATTATGTTGTAGGATGTTTTTAGGGGAAGAGATTCACCTTTCCAGTATTTGTTTAGAAACAGGAGCTAATCTGAGCATGGTGATAATTGATACACTGCCAGAGAGACTGGGAGAAAAGCAGAAGGTGACTCTTGATGTACTGGTTTGGCTCTGAAATCAGAGTGAATTAGGCCTTTCAGCATGAGCATTACCGTGGTATCTCAGCAGCAACTCAGCTGGGCTGCAAATGTCCCTGTCTGTTATTTGTGAAGGGTGTTCTGTGATTCCTTCTGAAAATCATGGAATGTGGTTGTGTTTGTCCAAGATTATAAGTACTTTTCTTTTTTACAGTTGATTGTATTCCTCTGGAAAAGGTTTCCTGTAACTGGTCTTGCCAGTCAGAAGATGTAGGAGCAGGGAATCAGTAACTGCTTAGGTTTGTGGTTTTGTACTCCTGCACCCTCCTGTGAAAAACAGACTTGGGGGACCACATGAAAATGAACAGGGTGCAGCACATCTTACACAGTGCCTGGAGGAAAGCAAAGGGTTAAGGCTTGTGTTATGGCAACAGCTCCTTTACCTCCCAAATCCTGCAGACTGGTAAAGCTCCTCCATGTGAGGAGAGGGGTAGGAGAGGCAGGGAGCAGCTGCTGTGTTTGCAGCCCTGCTGCACGGATTTCACTGTGCTGATGTGTGCCAAGCAGGGCTGGTCCTCGGGCACTGGGGAGATCCCTGCACCGGGGAGATCCCAGCGTGGTTTGTTCTGGGGTGGGTCCTTGGGTCAGCCGGGAGTGCGGGTCCCTGTGACAGGGCAGCAGTGGGCAGCGCCTGCAGCCAGCTCTGTGCCAGAGTCGGGAGAGACAACGCTAATCCTGGCCTGGCCGTGTAGGGCTGTGGGGATGGCTGACCTGTAACCAGGGATTTACAGCACGCAGCGGTGTCCAAAGTGGGGCAATCCTTATCATTCCTGATTGTTCCCCTCCTGTGCTGCTTTTGCTGCTTTCACAGTGGAACAGGCTCTGGGAGCGCGGGCATTGCAATGAGTTGTTGCTTTTTTGGAACCAGCTGCTTTGCTGCCCTGGCCTCTGGAGAAGAAAGGATCTGCTCTCCTGAGGAGTTTCTGAAGGAGGGCAGGCACTGCCTTGCTCGGGAGCAGTGGGGTGCTGCCGGTTGGTTCCTGCCATTTGTAGGGCAGAGTTGCTCCAAGCTTTTTCAGATGCAGGCAGAATGATTCCCCTGCTGGCCGTGCTGCCACAGAGGCCTCCAGAGGGCCGGGTTTGCGTTTCCTGACCCTGAGGAGCAGCAGGGTCTGAGGCTTTGGTCCCTGCCTCTCCGTGGGGCAGTCAGTGCCCTGCTCCCCGTCCTGTCCCAGCTGGCAGCAGCAGCTCTGGCTCCCTGCTGCTGTGGCAGAGCAGAGGGGCTGTGAAAGTCATCCCGACACCCAGCAGCTTCCTGTGTCAGGCATGGACTTGCAATGAACATGGAAAGGCTTTGTGCAGAAAAAAGGTGGACAGGTGGAAATGTTCCAGATAAAAATGAAAAACAACCTGCTCTGTTTTTTTTTTCCCCTTGGCATCAAGAAGAAATTTCTCTTCCAGCATTCAGAGTCTGGGAGGCACTGAAGTAATTTTGCAGGGAACTTTACATGAGGTTAGAGACTGTTTTAATTATTGATATTTCTTATTGGTGAGATCTTTTCTTAGTGCTGCAAATCCTGAATGTGAGTGGTGGTGATTCTGGAGCTTCTGCTCAGGCTGGCCTTTATCATACATGGTTCCTGCTTTGAGATGAGGATGTGAAATACCTTCTGACTTGGGTAATGCCTCCCATTTGTTTTCCCTGTGTTATCTGGGCTTTGAGTTAATTCTGCACGGTGCAGGTCTCTGAACTGAAGACAGTGTCAGAGTTCCATTAGCTATAAGTGGTGCAGGAGCAGCCCTGGCAACTTGTGTGTGGCAGCTGCTTCTGCTGTTGTGGGTGTGGGGCTGTCATGCTTCCTGCTTTACAAATCATTCTCATGATAGTCATACTGTTCTGAGATTTTTCATCATCAACCCGCTTTAAAAAAAGAAAAAGAAAAATCAACCCACAGCTGCTCATCAACTCCTTAGAGAAAAATGCTGCTTTCTCCCAAGGTAAGTAAAATCTACTCAGTAGCTTTGTGTCAAGGTGCTCCAATTTAACTGCCTTACCTGGAATTTTCACAGGCACCTTTCTAAGGCGTGGCCAGTTCTGGTGAGCTGCCTTTGCTGAGGCAGCAGTCTCTGAGTGACTCCATCATTGCACATGTGTAAACCCCACACGCATAAATGAACTGTTAATGAGAAGAGATGCTGCCATCCAGCAGGTCTAAGAAGGAACAGCCTGTTTACATCTCAGTGCACTTATGCTGACTGGTACATCCCTGGTGAACCTTCCCACAGGGCAGTTTGGGATGAAGAGCAGGCCTCCTCCTCCTCCTCTCCTGTGTGCCACCGGGAGCCTGGGTGTGCCCACGGAGGAGGGGCTGTATGGATTCGCTGGCCACAGCTTGAATGGGCTGACTCAGTGGCAGAAGCAGAAGGGGACAAGGACAGCACCTGTCCCACCTCCTGTTGCGAGTCTGTTTCCTCAGCTTGGGGCCAGGATTAGCCATAAGCCTTTGTGTCCTGAGGGACCAGCTCAGCACTGCTGTGAAACACCTCCTCAGGAGCTCAGTTACCCTTGGGAAGTGCTGGTGAAGGCTCATTTATCGGTCCTGGGATGTGCACTGAGGAGAGAGTGCCATTTCCAGCTCTCATTGCTTTATACTTTGTTCCTGGCCCTAAAAATGCGAACGTCTGTGGCATTGTTTCCTGCGGTATTAATTGAAATGTGCTCTCAGAGCTGTTCCCAGCCTGCTTTATATGCTGGCTTTGGGCCACCTCAGCAGAAATCAGTGGGCTGTGTGCATATGTTCTGCTTCTCCTTTTTTGGGGAGAGTGGGGGAGAGGGGCTTAGTTCCCCACGCTCTGCCTCTCACTCCTGGAGAAGTAAAACCCCTCTTAGAGCAGCTACTGTTGCATCTTCTGCCATGACTAAATTCTCTCATTCTTCAGCCCCCCATGCCAGAAGTTGCTCTGAGGGATAAAGCTGGTGGCAGGAAGGGAAGGAGCGTGTCTGTGTTTGTGCTCTGCTGTGAAGTCCTGCGCAGCAGCCGTAGGTGGCACTCTGGGGCTGGGCACTGCCCGTGGCCCCTTTGTGCTGGAGGACAGAGCACAGTGACACTGGCTTGGGACAGTAAGATCAGCCCGGCCAGCTGGGAGGAGATTGATGTTCAGCTGCTGCAGCAAACCCGGGGGGTGAGCAAGGCCACAGCTAAAGGTAGGAAATTCAGTTTAAGGAATAAGATGAAGCCTAGTGGCAGAGCAGTATCCTAACACAGGAATGGTGTTTCCTGCTGTACAGATTGTTACAGACAGTGCTTCCATGCAGGTGATCTGGCATTTTGGGTCTTGTGTTGAGAAGGATCTAAGGAAACTTTGTACCTTGTTTAGGGGAAGTTTCATTCAGTGCCTGCCCAGGCTCCCCATGCCCTAAGTGGTGCTGGAGGCTGCGCTGCCCCACAGTACCAAGGGGACAGGCTGCAGGTGCTGCTCCAGGACAGAGCTGGGGAGATGTCCGCTGAGCAGAGGATGCTGATAGACTCTGTCACCCACTCCTGGGTTTCCAGTGGAGAATTTCAGCCTGAGAACACAAAACCTCTTCATGTAAACCAGTAAAAGAAATAAGATTTAGAATGGGTGACTACCGGAGGGCAGGAGGGCATGTTTGGTCTGTGTGTGGTCCTCCAGGGAGAGCTTTGCATCTTCAGAGATCAAACTTGAAAGGTCAGTCTCAGAAATCCCTTTTTTTCCCCTTCTTATTCCCACATTTCAGTATTCAGGTAGAGAAGCACTGAGTCATCTGAAATGTGTTCTCTCCTCCGTGGATCACGGCTGGGCTCTGGGAAGAGTCTGCCATGTGGAGTCTTCCAAACCTCCCTTCACTTGGACTCTTCTAGGACTTCTGCCTCCTTCAGGAATCAAACTCTGATTCACTTTCTGTTGTGACTCGTAAAGTCTTGGACTACTTAGAGGCATATCAAAAATTAAAATAATCTCTTTTGACAGCATTGAAGCCTGTGGTGTTTGAATCTTTGATATGAAGATTTCTCCTGCTTGGAGAATAGCTCATTTTTAATGCTGTGAAATAGAGCATGATAACTGTGCTGCTGTCTGTACTACAGTGAGCATTATGTACTGCTTAATAAAGTGATGTTCCTGTCCAAGAGCTTTCTTTCATTATGAAAGAAGGTGCAGTATTCAGATACTGGTAACTCACTCCAAAAACTTTTGGCAGAAATTTGTCTTTAGCATAGATTTTCTGCCTGCAGCTGGAGTTAAATTCTCTCTCCCTGGTTCAGTGCTCACAGCTTAAAATACAACCTGTTAAGTGTTGCAGTGGTCCAGATACCTCTGGGACCCATTTTTTTATCTGGTCTTGTTCTGCAGGGGGTTTGCAGTACAATGAGAAGCTGAGGAAGAATTTTTGAGATGTGCTAAAACACTGAGAGCTCTATAAACATGATTTGGGGGAAAGAAAGATGGGACACCCTAGGAAGCAACACACAGCTGCAGAAGTGCAAAACCTACAGGATTTTGCCACCGAGAACCCCGCTACGCAGGATCAAACAGAAATGTTCCTACTGCAGTACAAGCCCAGGTATGATTCCTGTATTTGCCTCCTGGCTGCTCCTGAGTCTGTATCTCCGGGCAGGTTGTAGGCATCTTCTGGTAGGTTTCAGTGCATGATGTAAAAATCCTTTTTTTCCTTTCGTTGTACTTCCTGCTTTTCAACAGGCTCAAAGCCTGTTGGCAAAATGACTTTTACTGAGCACAAGTAGGATGCTCACATGTCTTTGGAGTGAATGTGGATTTGACACTGATTTGATTCTGCTTTTTCTGCCTGCAGCTTATCACTCAGGCTCTCCAGTAAAGGACATTATTTCCTCGGTGGAATATTTTCCATATGACTAAATAATGGCCAGGGGCTGTGATTTTTGTGTCAGTGCTTGGCACTGTGGGTTTCTGCTCAGAAATGGGATGGACATGTGAGAAGTAGTCCTAAAAACAAGCACTGCATTGTTCAGAGTGACAGGGTAAAATGAAGGGATGGGGTATTTTTATTTCCATGGCACTTAGAATTTGTCTTTTTTTCCCCGACAAATCTTGAAGTCACAAGGAGATTCATTCCTTGTCAGCAGACACCTTCCCTGTCAAACTGAAAGTCACGTCCCAGTTTCTCCATTTGCACTCCCTGGGACGTGGTGCTTGTGAAAAGCACCAGCTCAGCTGCAGGGTGTTCAGATCTCACCCTCCTCCCGAGGGAGCAGGAGCTGTCCCTGAAGCACTGACAGCAGCTCTGCCCCAGAAGGACCTTCGTCAAGGGGAGCCTGATTTCCAGTTGTGTTTGGCCAAGAGGTCCCCTGTTGCCAGCGAGCAAAGGGGTTTCTGAGTGGAGTTGTGATCAGGGAAAGTGTTCAGGTACAAACCTGCCTGGACTCCGAGCTGGCTTAGGGACCCGTCATCGAGGCACGGTCTTGTAATCACAGCTTTATTCCAAAAATGAAGGCTGGCTCCCTGGCCTGTCTGGTTTGTGCTGGGGAGGACTGATTGCAGCACGGTTAAACGTGATCTGTGCAACGGGGAGAGGAAGTGAGGGGACAGAATTAATGCTAGATAAAACCACAGGTGTGGAAGGCTCATTAAGAACTGTCAAGCCATGAAGTAAAGAAATGTGGGAAAGCAATTACACCAGTGCCAAGAAGTAGAATGAGTAGGAAGATAAGGGGAGAAAGTTATTGGCCTGACAGTCCTTCAGAGAAGAGGAGGAAAAATTGGCTTAAAAACTGAGTCTGATAATGAAGTGGTGTCTGATTACTACACACAAAAGTGACTTTTCCTTGAAATACTAGTTTTATAGTCTAATGCAGAAAAGCTAGGTAGCAGCAAAGAAAGTTGATAGATTTCAAAGGGAATATTAATTGGGAACAATTTGAAAGTCTAGCTAAAGATCCATTTAAATTGATGAATTTTTAATGGAAATTAGTCTTCCATGTGTTTTCCTGAAATAAAATAACTTGATAAGATACTAAGTCTGTATGTGTTCAAAGTAGACTTTGAACATTAGAAAAGAATAAACCAGAACTTTAAGGAATTCACTCCAGAGTGTGAGGCATGCAGCCCTTCGCAGCAGGGCTGCTCCCAGGGCTGGGAAACACGCCAAGCTGGGAGACAGGAGGGCTTGGTGCAGGTTCCTATGTCTTTCCACGATGTTTTGAGCAAGATACAGATTTTTTGTAGTGTGTTAGGAGAGAGCACAAGCTGGGTGCAGCTCGGTGCCAGAGGGGTTCTGCTCCTGGGTGTGCTGCAGGCTGTGGTCTCGCGCTGCCGGGCTGAGCCGGTTCCACTTCGCAGTGCAAGGTGAGCCGTGGTGGATGTTGGTGGATCTGGCTGCACACGTGCAGGGATTTTGCAGAAAATGACACTTACAGGTCTAATGGGTCCCGTGTGCGGTGGCAGCCTGGAGGTGTGCCATTCTTCCCAGTTTTGTTGGGAAAAGCAGGCAGGTGTGTGGCATGAAGGAGACGCCACAGCCGAAGGCTGTGCTGTATTTGGCTACAAACGGCTGAACTAAAGCGCTCTTTGGTCTGAGCACATCTGTTCCTTTGAGATAACCTCCTGAAACACAGGGACCTTTGCACCATTCACGGCACCCAGCCCTTATCCTGGCTGTGAAAGAGCTGTGAGCTGGATGAGTTTCCTCTGCAGTGATGTTTAAAAGCAGCTGTCAGGTGTCCTGCTGAGAGCAGGATAACCACAGTCTCCGTGGGTGGTTCTTTGCTGCTTTGAGTGCTGCCTACTTATATTTGGGGTTTATGCCCTCTACTTTCCAGGCTTTTAGCCGGGCTTCCACCACCAAGGCTAACCCTTGACTCCCAGCATCAGAGCCTGCTCCAGGACCTGCAGCTTGCTATTCCTGCTCCCCTCTGCTTCAATCTCTTCCCTGAAGTTTGCTGGAGGGGGTGAAATGCCCTTTGTGGCAGGGGAAGGTGGAGATGGAGCACCCTGGTTGCTGTGCTGAGGTCGGGTGGGATACAGCCCCCAGGGTGCTCCCAGGGGTGCTTTGCAGTGTCCTGTGAGGCTGTGGAGCTGAGCAGGGCTGACTTAGCCTGGGGAGGATCCTGAGAGTTAAGGGTTAAACTCTGGCCAGCTGGACTTTAAGTAACAGGCAGCATTCAAAGCAGAGCGGACAAGTGGGATGTGAGAAGCCAGAATACGCAGGCACTGGGAATTGTGGGTGGCACTGAAAAGCCAAATACATGAACAGAAATATATAATAATACATATTTCCATTACAGTCACAAGCACAAATTGCGAGAGGGGAAGTGCGTCTCAAGAGCAACGAATGTGTTACCTCATGCCTCCAGCTAAGTATACAAGCATGGGAATAATGTCTACTTAACATAAAGCTGAAAGCTGGGTGTACAGATGGTAGGAAGCTGGGCAACAGCATGTGTAGCTTAGATGTGTCCTGCATGAACACTATCACCTAGCATTGTTTCTCACTAAATGTCACCCTTCAGATCCGTCCTGACCCACTTGCAAAGATGCCGAGCTGCTTCTTCAGCACAGGAGTGCTCAGGAAATTGTGTGTGTGACCTCAGCTGGGCTAGGTGAGAACCTAGTGATGGTAAAATCAATGAGAACACAAAGCAGTGGGAGAAATATGGGCTGATAAAAATCAGCCAGTGGGCCTAAATCGTGTCAGACAAATGTGGGGTTTCTCCCTTGCCTTTAAGGTCAGACACAGGAAGCGATGGACACGGACACCTGTGAGTCACTCGAGAGTGAGGCACAACAGACTGCTGGGTCAGATTAGCGGGTACAAAATGTGCCTGGGAGATCCTAAAGGAGGAAATGTGACTGGCGTGCTGAAAAACTCATTGCATGCGGATTTCAGAGCCATGCACAGACAGGTAATGAGCAGAACCTCCTACCACACTGTGTGAAATAAATACTATTAATGCTGTTTGCAGGTGGGGAACAGAGGCCTGGGGAGGTGACACGATTCATGAAAAGTGAGTGCACTAGAACTGGAAGTAATGCTTTCCAGATTAATTTCATTAGTGTGATGTACTGTGACTGCTTTGGTACATCCCTGCTCCAGCCAAATAACCAGAGGGTGCTGTGAGGAGAGGAGGCTTTACAGACAACCTCACTCTACATTCAGGCAATTTTTTTCAGAATCTTCCTCTGCGCCTATTTATGGTGATTATTTTTGTCTTAATAAATCTGGCCAAGCCCATCTTTCAATCTGCTGTGATTGAGGTCAGATGTTAGGAGCATGCTTTTAGGGAAATATCTTTGCCCTCATTGATTGTGTTGAGCTCTGTCTGTTCTAAAGCTTAGGACACTGTCTGCTTTATGAATGCAATTGAAATCGGTGCTTTGTGCCTCTGCTGTCTGTTTGCTCTCTAGAATTAAATGCTCTTGTGGTCTGAGTGGGAGCCAAGAGTGGTACTATGCAATGCTTTGGCTGCAGCTGCCTGGCTTGGAGACCTCTCAAACTGATCTTCACAAGTTTTCTGCCAAGTGGGGAGGACAATAATGCTTCTCTAAGATGCCCTGCTCACGCAGGCAGTGGAGCTGGGAAGGGACTTACACAGGATCTGCTGTGTTTAGTCCCCTTGGGGCTCTCTGTAAGGGGCAAAACCCAGCCACGTGAGCAGAGTCCAGAGCCAGCGTCCTCCGTTCCACGCTGTGCTTGGTCAGTACAGACATGCACTTTGGTTGCACCACAGGAACAGTCTGTGAGCAGGTGAGTCATTGTTTAGGACGGCTTGTTTGGTCTCACGTGGCCTTTTCTGCCCACACAAAGTGCTGACAGAGGAGTGAGTCCTCCTAGGGGTCCCACCCGAAGTCTCTCCATTAGTTCAGAGAGGTTTGGGCTGCAGCTGTGCTGTTGGCCGTGCACAAAGAATATCAAACAAGGCAGAAGTGAATCCTTACAAAGATGCTGTGCAGGATTCCCCCTTTGGTTCTGACTCTGGATGTGACTGGCCAAGTGAGTGAGCACATCAGACCTTTCTGCCCCACATGTGGCTGTTCGGTGCTGCCCCTCTTGCTCAAAATGGAGCTGTGCCTCAGGGCTCTCCCCTCCCTGCAGCTGCCAACGCTGGCCTGCACGCTGGAGACAGCGTTTGCATGTGGCATTGAGCCTCTTGCTGCCTGCAGATCTCCTCTGTGCTGGACACAGCTGTTTGGACAGTTCTCTGAGTCATTAATCCAGGTGACTATTGAGACAGCTTCCCCCCAGTTGTCTCTGTGCTCCCTTGTCCCATGAATACACCCATGAACTAATGTTTCATTTGGCTGAAGGATGAGGCTCCTTTCAGGCCCTGGACAATGCTGGATGCAGCAGCACAGCTGACTCAAGTTCCTGTGCCCTTCCCATGCTGACCCTGGGGCCCTTTCGTGGGGCTGGGCTATTGCTAGTCACTCTCACACTCATGACTGTATCCCCTTTTGCACAGGGGTCTGGATTTCCATCTCCTGCTGACGTGCTGGAGTGCCCTGCCAGGGGCTTTCTCTGGCTCCTCACGCTGCCCCCGAACCGCCTGTTCCCAGGTGAGCTCTAATTCCTCCTCTCCATCTCGTTACTCTGCTGCTCACCTGCTTGGGAGACGATGGAAAGGACACAGGCCTGAAACACCATGAAGGGCACGGCTGTCCCCAGAGTCTCCACCTTTCCTGGCCAGCACAAAGTGATTATTCCAGTCTTTCTCTTTCATGAATTCTTTGGATAACGTGGTTTTTTGAGCACAATATCCTCAGAGCTGTTGTGCCACTTGAGCCCTGGATCCCTGCTCCCTGTCACTTTATTTTTGCCTCTCCTGGTTTGATTACTGAGAGCAATTTGCAGTACATGGCACTTCATTCATCAGGAACAAACCAGGGATACATGAGAGAAAGTGTTCCCATCCTCTTTGTAGGAGTCTGAGCAATGTGCTTCCAAACCCCTGCACACCTGTGCTGTCATTGATTCATCTCTCAACTCTGTCATTTGCATGCAAATGGCTTTGGTCCTTCAGGCTACACCTGAGTTCCCTGCCCATGCATGGAACGTGTTCTCACCCTGTACCTGTCACTGCTCCTTAATGAAAAAGCTGAACATCTCTTCTCTTGTAGTGTCCGATAATGGTTCCATTTTCATTTGTGAGTTGCTGGCTGTTTTTCTGGTTAGACTATGATAAATAAAAATTAAACATTCAGGACAGATCTCTAGCTAGTGACGTTAACATGTTTTGGAAGTTTAAATTACACCTCATAACACTGATGCACTTACAAATTCTTGTGGCCGGTGCCTTCCAGCACAGGGGCAGAGACACAGGGCAGGAGGTCCACACTCATCCAGACTTCATTGCTTCTCAAAGTCTCATCTTCTTATCTCTGACACTGCCAGAGTTTGCTGCCAGCATTTTAGTGGGGTGGGTCCTGTGGGAAAAGGTCCTGTGTCTGGTGGTGAGCTGGTGGTTTCTCAAAGGCAGAGGGATACGAGTTTCAGGTTTCTCCCACCATCTGGAGTTTAGACATGCTAAGCCAAGGCTGGGCAAGGACACCACAGGGCACCTCTGACAGGAGCAGCTGGGCTGCACTGTCCCTTCCTCACCTGGTACAGGAGTGATACCACATCCCCACGGAGCAGCTGGGGAGCAGGAGAGGTGGCCGGGGCAGAGCAGGGAGATCTGGCATGTGCACACCTGTGTGTGCATGTGCATCTTTTCCCCCTGCCAGCTTCCCTTGGCTGAAGAAGAGTCCAGGTGCATATTTTGAACAGCCCCAGTAATTTGATTTTATTTCCATTTTCAAGTTCTTTGTAAGAAGAAGAGTTCATACACTTCCTTTCGGAGGTGGAATTTGGAATGTTTGCTCCTAGATCTGGAACCTGGCATTGTTAAAGGAGATGTTCCAGCTGCTGGAAGAAAGAAGAAGGGAAAGCTCAGAAAACAAAATTAGATGCTTGAGTTAACAAAAACTACACCAGCATCTTTAGGATTCACAGCAAAGAATTATGCTTCAGGTCAGTTCCCAGGTCAAAAGGACTCCTTTGAAGATTCTCTGTGCCTTGACCACTGCCATAAAAAGCAATGTTGAAAGTGTGGTGGGCCTGGGCTTGAGCACAGCTCTCCATGTGCTCAGGCTTAAGAAGAAAAAGCTGTTCCATGGACAGCAAAGTGTATGGAGTCTGGTTTCCTGCAGGTTTGGTTTCCTGTCCTGTCACCTCCATAACCCCTGGCTCCTCCATAACCCCTGGCTCCTCCATCTCTTCTGAGAAAACTCTTGTAGATGAGAAGGGAGGCAGCAAACTGGAGTCTGTCTGCTCCATGGCGTCTCCACATCTTCTTCACCTTCTCAGCTCCCCTGTGTCTTTCCCCACTGCACAAACCAAGTGAGAACTAAATTATCTCAAAGACTTCAGTCCCTCTTCCAAACCTGGGTGAGAATGGCTGATGAATGAAGTGCTGTTGGGGAGGAGTGGTGCTGTTGAGGAAAGACAGACTGAGATGGAGCTTGGTTTCCCCGAGGAAAACTATGCAAAAGGAATAATGCAATTGTGCAAACGTGCCCACAAAGTTTGGTAACTGCTGGCAGCGCGGTGTGGAGTGGAAAGAGCTGCTGCTCCTGTGTGAGCTTGTGACCCTGTTAAGAACTCCCTGTCCCTTGGGGCGTCACTGAACATCATCCCTCAGATCCATTCCAGGTGAGAGGGAGGAAATGGAGCACATTCCCTGGTGCATGTTGGGATTTTTGGGTTAACTCCGGCCGTGTGGAGAGGCTGCACGATGGGGCTTCAAATTTGGCTGAGGCCTTTTGTATTTCTGGAACACAAACAACAACTAACTTTCAGTTTATAGCAATCTCAGTATGTATCTATTTACATAGCTGGTGAGTCCATAAATGATTCTCATGAAGCCTCTTTCACACATGTAGATATGTAAGGCTATTGCTGTGCATTTCTCCAGCTTTGGATTTCCTTTCTGCAGTAAATTTAAGCAGCTGGATCCAAGCTGACCAGCAGTCCTGGCAGTATTTGGAGCTCTAAAAATGAATATTAGGATTTTTGATATCATTCCCATTTCTTACTGGCAACCAGAGGAAAGCTCTTGGTGTGGAGGATATTAACAAAATTAAGTGACGGTTGTGACTTGTGTTTTGCCAAGCAGAGACAGGTCAAATGCTTTGGGTGGAAAACAAAACCCAGCTCCGACTGGCAACAGACTCAGTACAACAATCCCCACCTCCTCGTCTCCACTGTCACTCCGAGCATGTCCTTGGAGCGCCTCAGAGCTCCCCATGGGGTCCTTCCCAGTGGCCAGCAGGGTCTGCAGGGACAGGTGAGTGACCAGCCTGTCTTCCTTGGGGCAGAGGGGATGGAGGGGTGGCCAAGCAGAGGTAAAAACAAGCCAGGGGATGCTGAGGCCACGGGGTGCTGCTTTAAAATACACTCTTGGTGCCTCAGTTTCTCTTGCTGTGAAAATCGCGGCTCCGAGGTTGGTTAGTGGGGTGGGGGATCGGGGGAAGGGGCTGCCGGGGCTGAGGGGCAGAGCGGGGCTGTCCCGGCGATGGGGACGGTGTCTCTCAGCCTCCCCAGCGCCGCGGGCAGGGCGGGACAGAGCGCGGTGCGGACGGGACACGCGGTGCGGACGGGACGCGCCGTGCCCAGCGGAGCTGTCCGTCGCTGGCGGTGCTGAGCGAGTGGCGGAACCGCGCCCGCCCCGCGGAGCCCCGGTAGGTTCCTGTGGCGGGGAGAGGAGCGGGCAGCACCCCGGGAAAGGTCAGGCGCTGCCCGGAGGGACACGGTGCCCCGAGCACCCCCGCGCCCGGGCGTGGGCAGGACACGGGTCCCCGCGTTGTCCCCGGGCGCAGCAGGGCAGGGAGCCCCGTGGGTGGCCCGGGACTGTGGGGACGCTCCCGGGTGCGGGGGGCTCGGGGGACCCGGGGGTGGCAGTGGCGGTCCCGGCTGTGAGCTCTGCTCCCCGCACCGGTGCGTGTGTGTGAGTGCGTGGCACGCTTTGGGGTGTGAGTGGCGCTGGACTCCCCTAAAAGGGGCCTGCAGGAGTCCCGGGTGGGCAACTGAGGCAGAAAGCAGATTTTACCGTCTGTAGCCGGTGGGGATGGGTAGCCCTGGCACAGGAGAATTTCGGGTAGGGGTCCAAGGGCTGCCTGTCCTCACACTGCTGTCTGTCCTTCAGGCCCTGAGCACTTCTCAGCTGTGCGTTTTTGCTATTCTGTGACTTTCTGGGGCCTGCACTTTTTGCTAGGTAGGCAACAGTGTCTGAGCTTCCCCTGTGCTGGGAATTGCAGAAATTGATTCCTGCCATTGACTATTGAAAGAGTCTGGAAGTCAGGAGAGTTTCCAGGCTCATCAGGTTTCCTTCTCCTCTCCAAGGCAGACTCTGGCTTTGTGGCATGTTTGCTGAAGAAAAGCAGCTATTAAAGTCTGGAGAAGAAAAGGGCAAAACTGACAATCACACAAAATGAAATGCATGATTTTGCATGTAGACAGAGTGCATGTGACCAGGCCAGTCCAGTCATGCCAGTGTCCTCCCAGGTGCCAGACACGGACATGAGATGTAGGTTTGTGTTTAGGTTTGATTCTTCCTGTGAACACAGGAATCAGGGCTGGGATGCAGAATACAAGGGTTTCCTTGTAGGGTACCTGTGGCAGCAGCTGCTTGGAAAACTTCATCTCATTTTGAAGTCTGATTAAATTGAGGGGAAAGGAGCTTTCACAGTCTGTCTCTTCTCAGAACAGCATCTGAGCAATGGAGCTTAAATCAAATTCAGCAGCTCTGTGTGCCCAGAGAGTACGTGGCCAAGCAGTTTGATGTTGAAGGGCTGCGCTGTGCTGGCTGTACCCCTGAGGACAGTCTGGGCTAAATCCCTCCCAGAGGAGTCACAGATTTAGTTTTGATTGAGCACAGTCACGTGTTTGGAACATTTCTGAGTTGGAAGAAAACTCTTGTAGCTGTTTCTGTCAGAAATGATTGTGGATGTGTTTGGTACCTGCACTGGTATTTCTGCAGTTTGTGACTCTCCACTAAAGGTGACAGCAGAGAGGAAGCCTGTGCAGGCTTCCCCCATCCCATGCTCACCTGAGGGAGCACCTTGATGGGAGTGGACAGGATCCAATTTATGACTTACTTTTGGACACCAAAGGGATAGCTCTCCATATTTCTATAAAACTGATTTATTGTCTGTGTCAGTGACACCAGCACACTGATCAGTGCAAGAGATGCATTTTTATCAGTTCTGTATTAGAATGAGAGATGTGTACTTTACAGGCAGCTCAAGCACAACCATTAAAATAGGATTTATCCTAAGTAATATGTGAGAAATAGAAATTCCTCTCCTGTGATTGTTCCTTTTTGCCAGCTTGATCTCACAGGACACTTGCAGCTCCCCTGATGTATTGCAGGATGGAGACCTGCCAGGGATCTGAAGGAAATCAAATCCTACAACCCTTACCAGTTCTCTCCTTTGCTGCATGTGTGCTGAGGAGCAGGACCAATTCCTTCCAGACTGTTTATGCTGGGCCTTGCCCTGTCTCATCATCAGTGCAGCTGTGTGACCACAGTCTCTCCTTTTCCTCTGGCTCCGTGTTCTTAATACACAGATGCTTTGCTAAAACCTCTTGGAGAGGTGATGTGCATGTGCTGTGTTCAGCTTGGCTGTTTCCAAGGGCTCTTGAGGAAGACCAAATACGGCCTAGGGGAGAACTGTGCATTATGAGAATTTCAGGAGTGATTTCAGCTCTAAATGAAGGTTGTTTCCAATTAGGTTAATGAAGAATGTCATTCTCATGTCCAGAGTCACTTGGTCTGTACAGGGAGATAAATCACTCGTCCCTGTACACAGACACTCTGAAAAGCACAGGAGAACAAAGAAGATCATTTCCACTGGGCTGTGAAGCATTGAGCATGCAGGATGTTCTGTGGAGGAGATGAACTCAGAGCCCCCTTCCACCACTGGCACTGTGTCCTCCTGCCACCCATCACACCTGGGGGCTGCCAGCTTAGGGGGTGTCCTGGGCTGCTCCGAGCAGCCAGTCCCTGTGTCCAAACACACAGCGCCTGCTGCAGTCACACACGGCCAGGACTTGCCAAGAGAACTGAGATGCGAAAGCTGTTGCTCATCAGTGAAATCCATGTTTGAAGGAATGGTAATCAAATGGGATTTCCAGCCTGATCCCATCCCAGGCCAGTCAGTGCCACAGGCAGCGTTGGCCAGAGGCTCATGCTGGCCAGGAAGGTGTCACCGTGTCCTCCCGGGAACTGAAGGAGCTGGGCAGTCGTCATTAGCCAGAATTTACTCTCACTCTCTTGTGTATCTTGCTTTGCAGATGGGGAATGTGTCCAACACCTCGGTGTTCACCTCCACCTTATCAGAGAGAGAAGACCTGATTTTTGGCACTGTCTATTTAATCTTTGGTAAGGAAAGATGACCTGTTGATCCCCGTGTCCCTGCCCAGCTGCCTGCCAGAGACAGTCAGGCCTGTTCAGTCACTGACGCTTCCGGAAGTGTCCAGTCATTAGCAGAATAATTAAACTGTCCCTTCCCATGTTACTCAAAAGTATGATCTGGGGACTGCATTCCCCTCTCAGGGGAATTGTAAGTGCCTGTTATGGTTTTAAATATTTGAAAAGTTGAATAACTTTGAGAAACGTGCTGTAACTCCTACCACAGCCACCCGAGGTGAGACGGGCAAGGGCTCTGTTGGCACCACCAGCTTCAGATCCGTTGAAGGGGATATGGAGCTCAAGCTGGCTCTTGATTTCAGCAGGAGTAGGTAAAGCTAATAAAGTGTACTTAGCACGGATGTGAGACTCGCTCTGTGGGAAAAATGCCTTATGAGGCTGGGAAGAAGGATAAATATCTCAATACTCTGCTCTCCAGTGACTCCAAAGCCTCCAGAGCTCTGGATTTGGCCAGGTCCCACGTGGGAGTCCTGTTCCTGAGGGGAGCTTTAGTGTTGGCCATTCAGTGGCTTTGGAAGCTGGTTCTTACCATGGGATTTAATTTGCAGCCTAATCCATTAGGGAGGAACTCTTATCCTGCCCAACCTGCCCCAAGAGCAGCAAAGATTCCCCTTCCGAGGACAATGAAACCTCTTTTCCATGAAATTACAATTACGTAATGAAAAAGAGAAAGCCCTTGTTATAAAACTTTAACCACCACTGTTGATTTAAATACACTAATAGCAAACAAAGAGCCTTCTTTTGTTTAGTCTGGATTTTCCTTGATCTTCATAATGTCTTTCTTCTTGTTTATTTTGTTACCATGATATGGGACAGTGCAGACTCACAGGAGTGACATTGCCAGGAAGAAATTACAAAGGCCAAGGGGCCCAGCTCCCTGGCCTCACATCAGAGGAGCAGTTGCACAAAGCTCCCGTTATTTTTCTAGCTGGGAGGAAGTGCCCCTTGCTCCTTCCAGCTGGAAAAAGTGACTTTGGCCAGATCCTGCACCCGGAGCCCACTGCAGTCTCATCCCATCACTGCCCTCCTACCAAACGCCTCTGTAGGATCTCAGGAAGGGGAAGGGATCCGATCCAATGTAAAGTAGCTCCAGATGTGCTCACAGAGCTCTGTGGGTCCCATGGGCTGCCCTGCTCAGCCCACCCCAGAGAGGGAGGCCTGGAGCCCTCTCCACTCTCTGTAGACTTCTGCAGTGTTTCCTTCCAAACATCTCAAGATGCTCCTGGTTCCTCTCCTGGCTCTGTTACACACTGCACCATTCTCTGCCTCCTCCACAGGCATTATGTCCCTGTCTGGGAACTCGCTGCTGCTGCTGGTGGCCCATCAGAAGAGGTCCCTGCTGAAACCTGCTGAGTTCTTCATCGTCAACCTGGCCATCAGTGACCTGAGCATGACAGTGACGCTCTTCCCCTTGGCCACCTCCTCCTTCTTTGCACACAGGTACCTCATGGAAGTGGCTCTGCACTGGTCAGTGGCCCAGCTTGCAAGCTGTCTGGGAACCAGGAGATCTCTGGCAGGTGCAGAGGGACTCGGGTGGGCCTGGTGGCACAGGGGCCCATGTAAGCTCCCAGGCCGCCATCCCACAGCAAGTGCTTTGCTGCTCCCTGTCCCCCCAGTTCCTCACACAGACCCGCTGCAAAAGGGGTTTGGTGATGGGTGTCCAAGCTGGCACTGCAGTGATAGGAGCTGCTGTGGGTTGGGGCAGCTCCTGCACCCCTGGCTCCATCTGTGCACATCGCTGGGATGCTCAAGGAACAAATGAGGGGCAAGGTCATGCCCATATTTACGTGGTCAGGAGCTGGTACCGGTGCAGCCTGTTGGAACCACCCGCCTGTGCCCAGCTTTGTTGCTGGAGTGGGACCAGCTGCTGGGAAATTCCCAACCTTCCTTCCAGCAAAGGAGAAGCCTCCTGTCCAGCCGAGGGCAGGGCTATCAGCCCCCGCCCGGGGGGAAGGACGGGCTCACCTGCAGGCTCTCCTTGCAGGTGGCTCTTTGACCAGGCCGTGTGCACCCTCTACGCCTTCTGCGGGGTCCTGTTCGGGCTGTGCAGCCTGGCCAGCCTGACGGTGCTCAGCACGGTTTGCTGCCTGAAGGTCTGTTACCCGGCATACGGTAGGTGCTGGGATGGGTTATCTGATCCTCACTTACACCCCTCTCAGTTAACAGAGCCCTTGTTGTTTTAATGAGCCAGATCCACCTCAGGGAAAGCTTTGCCCCAGGGCAACGTATTCCCTGTCAATATTTAGAGTCACAGAATCACAGAAATAAGTTTAGGTTGGAAAATATCTTTAAGATCATTGAGTCCAGCTGTTACCACAGCACTTCCAAGTCCAGCACAAAACCGTGTCCCCAAGTGCCACATCTGTGTGGCTGTATCACAACAGGTTGCAGGTTTTTGAATGTCCATACACACACTTGAGCTTAGACCAGAGCAGACTGCAGCTGGGAAGCCACAAGCTCTGGCAGAGCAAGAAGAGCTGCTTTCCCTGGTCCCTGGTGGGAGAGCCATAGGCTAAATGTATTTAATTCACTGAAATAATTAATACAGGAGGGCGGGGTGTGCAGTATTACAGCTCATGTCTGTAGCCCCGTTTTCACGTGGATGTCCTCCACAGATCTAAGGTGAATGTTTGCACTGCAGAGAGCACCTGAGGAAGTGAGGGAGCCCAGGGATGTTCCCTAGACAGCTCCTTCTCCAATTCTTAATTTCCTCAGCTCAGCTGCTAGTCCTCCCTCTAGCATTTATCTTCAGAACAGACTTTGCATTAAAGACCAAAAATAGAAATAAAATGAGAAATCACAGATATCAGTTTAATTTGCAGACCAGTACCCCAGGGTTCCTCCTGTCCCCCTCTCCCCTGACTAACTGCCTGTGTACCCTGAGCTGGTGGCTGCTGCCAGCCACCAGTGTGTCCCCAGCAGCTCTCAGTGCCTCAAGGACGATGCTGGAGCACAGTCACTTTGGTTATGTGCCAGCACAACAGCTCAGGAGGTGGCTAAAAAGGTGGGAGGAAAGATAAAGATGAAAGTTGGCTGTGGAAAGGCAGCCCAGGTGACGGTGGCTTTTTCCTGCACAGCCTCCGCTCTTGATCAGCCAGTGCTTGGCAGCCTGGCACTTGGGGCTTATCTACAGCCCAGCCCGTCTTCTGTGAGGAAATGCAGAATCAAATTGTGCTTTTAGTTGCTTAGTTTCAAAGCAAAATGTTACTTGTATGTATGTCTGAAGATTTAGCACTTTATAGTAAGTCTTAGAACATCAGAGAGTTTGAGATTTGATGGGGGTTGGGACAAAAATGAAAACAAAACATCTCCCCCAAATCTTCACTCTGCAGGGAGGGAAAGGTCCTTCAAAGTGCCAGGATCTGGGGTGGCCTTGAGCAGCCCTGCCCCGTGCCCAGGCACTGCAGCCGGGGCCGTGCCCACACGAGCTCCCAGCAATTCCCGGGAGGCCCAAGGGGCTGTGCGGCCAATCCTGCTCCTGGTGCCGGGGCCTGGGGCTGTGGATGGCTCGGGGTGCAATCCCCTCTGTCCCCTGCCCCTGGCCCACGGGGAGCCCTCCTGAGCCCGGTCCCCACGCCGCAGGGAACAGGTTCTCGCGGAGCCACGCCGCGGTGCTGCTGCTGGGCGTGTGGGCCTACGCCCTGGCCTTCGCCACGGCGCCCCTGGCCCAGTGGGGCAGCTACGGCCCCGAGCCCTACGGGACAGCCTGCTGCATCACCTGGGAGGCCTCCAGCAGGGAGGCCACGCTCTACATCCTCGCCCTCTTCATCTTCTGCTACCTCCTGCCCTGCCTCCTCATCCTGGTGTCGTACGCGCTGATCCTGTGGACGGTGCGGGTGTCGCGGAGAGCCGTGCGGCAGCATACGTCCCCCCGGCGCGGAGCCCGCGGCGCGCACGGCCTGCTCGTCAAGGTACCGGGGGCCAGGGGCTGTGGGGGGCCTGGGGGTGCCCTGCCCACCCCACCGCCCACGGGCGGGCAAAGGCAGCAGGGTCCCTCCTGCTGGGCATCTGCTGCTCCCCATGAATTCTCCAGGTGTTTGTGTCAGTGTGGGTAACAACACATTGCTCCTCGTTTAAAGTCATCAGGTGGAGGAGTTTTCATTTTAAATTACACTGGAAAATATCATAAAGGAGCTTGCATGAGTCATTGTTCCCCAGACTACAAGCTAATACTATAATTTACCAAGGATATGTAAAAAACCCTGAATACCCTTTAAAAAGCACAGCACAAAAGAAAACAGCCTGCAAACCTGGCTTCAAAGGAAACATCCACATCCAGTCAGGGGAAGGGGACTCAGCACAGCCCATTTCCAGGCCTCCCAAGCCACACAGGTTGCTGGAGGGATTTCCAGTGCTGCCAAAAGCTGTTGGGGTCCGATGCTGAGCTGGTCCCAGCCAGGTCACTTGGTCCTTTGTACCCATCTGCCACAGCAGGCTGAGGCCATCCCCGACTTTCCCAGGTGGGACAGGGTGTGAGTGGCCTGAAGCAAGAGCAGGTCTATGCATGAGGTGTGCTGAGTTGCTGCCCTGCTCTCTGACGTTCCAGTACGGGTCCAGAAGGCAGAGCACCTTTCCCTGGGGATGTGAGGAGTGCTCAGGGTTCTGCTGCACATGGCTGAGTTTAGGGGGTGTGTCAGTGTCCCCCGAGTGCTGCAGGAGGCTCATGGCACCGCCATCTCCATCTCCTCCTTTTCCAGCTGAGCATTGCCGTGTGCCTGGGGTTCCTGGCTGCCTGGACTCCCTACGCCGTGGTTGCGCTGTGGGCACTGCTCGGGGACGCCAGCCAGGTGCCAGCGCTGGCCTTCGTGCTCTCAGCCGTCTTTGCCAAGTCCTCAACGCTCTACAACCCGCTGGTGTACCTGCTCTTCAAGCCCAACTTCTACAAGTTCCTGTCCAAGGACAGGGTGCTCCTGCAGGCCCTGCGTGCCCTCCTCTGCTGCCGGGGCGCTGCGCTCCAGCCCTTCCCGTCCCCGGCCTTCAGTGGCCGCCCTGGCGCTTGCAGAAGCTGCAGCGATGCTTTTGAGTGTTTCAGTAACTACCCCAGGTGCTACACATCCCCCCGGGCACCCAGCAGCTCGGCCCAGTGCGGCCCCATGGCCGTGCTGGCCGGTGGAGCCGCCGGGCAGCCGGGGCTGAGGAGGACGGTGCAGGTGATGGTGCTGCTCACGCAGAGGCGGTCAGGCCTGGGCACTGCCCATGTGGCGAGGGAGGCCTTGCCCTCGGCCATCGCCAAGGACCTGCTCTGAGCCCAGCCCTGCCCAGCTCTGTCCTACCAGAGCACTGGAACACAAACCCAAACACAGCATTCTCTCACCCCCGTACCCAGCAGGTCCCAGATGTTCCACAGATGAAGTGACATGAAGATGTAAGACCAACCCCTCTGGTTTGGCTCTTGCAGCTCTGAGCCTGGTGTTTGCACTTGCAAAAACAAGAACAAAAATAGACCCCAGTGCCTGAGATGTGCCCAGGGCGCAGCCCAGGGTACAGTCTCTCCTGCAGTTTGCTCTCTGGGCCCTTGTCCTTTGTTTTTCCAACCTGGTGCTCTGATGACCAAGTAGGAACTTGGTTGTCTTAAAAATTGTGCCTGGAGGGCAGGCTGGGGGCCAGGAGGCCCCGAGGGGCATTTACCTCCAGTGCCAGCTCCTACAGCCCCCGCAGCCACCTCCTCTCCCACTGGGGAGTGGGACTGTCCACACAGCTACCTCACCTGGGATTATGAAGCACCTCCCTACAGGTCTCAGGGACTGCTCTCTGTGCCAGCTGTCCTACCCCGCTCCCTCTACTTGAATGAAAGCCACCACTGTCCTACAGACGGGAATGGGAGCTTGTCTTTAGAGCAAGGATTTGGGGTTACAATAATCCTGGAGTGAGTAATGGCAGTCCCAGGGAATGATCTGCAGGCAGGGAATGGCAAATCTGTGGGTGAGCACCACCCGGCAGATGGGGCTGTGGCCACAGGGTGTCCCCGGTGCTGGGACAATGGGGCAGCTCGTGTCACCTGCACTGCTGCACAGGGCAGCAGCTGCCTGGGGTGCAGCATCCCACAGGATTGCAGTTGGCCTTTGGAGGTCAGTGTGGGCAGTGCACCCACGGGTAGAGCCTGGGACAAAAAGGAACAAGAAGCTGTGCCAGGGCCTGATGCAAAGCCATCTGCAGGAAAACCCCACCTGGCAAGTTCCCTGTGCCCTGTCCCCGGCCCTCGGGCACGCGAGGGGATCACGCAGTGTCTCTGCTGACCATTCATCGTGTTCCAGAAGTTGTCATTTCTGAAGTAAATTCACTCATGCAAAACCGGCATCCGACTCGGTTCAGATTCCTGTTGGCGGCTGCACCGCAGGATAACGGGAACACGGATGGGGATAGTGCAGAGTGTGGCCAGGGCCAGAGCGTGGCCAGGCTGGGTGCCACGGGCGAGCCACGCAGAGATGGGCACAGCCCATCAGCTGGACACGGGCCCGTGGCTCCAGCAAACCTCCTCTGCCCCAGCAGCCGGGCCTCCCTCGTGCCGAGTGCCACAGCCACTGTGTGTCCGGCAGCAACGGGACCCTGCCACACCCCGTGTGTCCCCCTGGCCACCCTGGGCCATCCCGGACCATCCTGCTGCTGCTCATCGAGAGGAGCCTCCAGAAAGGGACCGGCGGCTGATTTCCCTTTGGAGGACACAAACACGAAGGGCTGCTGCCATCTCCTGGGGGCTCTCAGGGCATGGCCACCCCGCGATGGACAGGGACCAAGGACTGACCAGCCAGGCCGGGGACCGGGCTGAGCCGGGCTCAGGGACACCGACGCAGCGTTGAGTCCCTGCTCTGCCTGCCAGCCCCCCGGCAGGCCGCTTTGGCCCCTGCTGGCTAAAAATATGGTGCTCCAGCGACCACCTAAAGAAGACAGGGAGAAAGATACTGATCTGCCAGTCCCTCAGGTCCTTTACTACTCCAGGAAACCTCCAGATCAGCGTTTTCATCTTCAGGTCAGTGTGAGGATGCCCAACACTGAGAGCCCTAATGCTGGGAGTGTTTAATCTCCATTCCCACACACTCCTGCTGCTGATGGCAGAGGAACTGCAGCCACCCAGCAAACCCCAACCAGTTCAATGAACTCCATGTGCTGTGGCCGGACCAAACAGCAAATCTAGGGTCCAGCATCACCCGGGGACTCCTCCCTGCCAGGCTGGCTCCATCCCGTGGGGCACGGCACAGCTGGGGCCAATGTAGCCGTGTCCCCAGCTGGGAATGGTGCCAACAGCTGCCACCAATTACCTGAGAATGAGAGACAACCCCCTCCCTCCAAGGCAGCTTCCCTGGTGCTGCTGATGGGCTGAGCCTGTGAGGAGGGTGGTGGCTTCACCCTCAGAGCTCAGGTAGGGTCTGTGCTGGGCCCAGCAAGGTTTGGGAGGGGGTTCCTGATTGTGAGAACCAATTTCTTTGGATTTGGTGATGCTGTAGTGGGTGGGAAGGGAGTTGGGGGCTGCAGTGCTGCTCATTGAGAGCCTGGGCCTGGTGCAGGAAAGGAGCCAGGGCTGCCTTGGGGTGGGTTTGGTGCCCAGGGGCTGCACTACGGGCACTGCATTTCCCACTCTGTGCTGGCTCACTTGGGAGTCTGAGGGCACAGCTACACACTCCAAGGTGGCACGGACACAGTCTGTCCTAGGAAAGGAAAAATGGGGAATAAGGTGACTGTCAAGGAAAATCAGCAAAATCATAAATGAATGTGAAAACCAAACATAGCAGAAATTTCTTCCAGTGGTTCTGAGCCATGGAGGTTAATGTGCAGTTTGAGGGAAAGTGAAGTCTTAACTCTGAGTTGTGCAAGTGTGGTGATATTTTGGTGCAGTTGCTTTTTAAATAGCTCTCCCATCCCCCCCCCCTTCCTCCAGCTTCATTGCCTCAAATGATTTAATCCCTTCTGCCTGTGGTGGTTAATTGAAGATATAAAATACTTCCAGCTGGGGCTCTCGGCTCTTGTTCTGGGGCAGGGCTGGGAGCAGGACCAGCCTCCCCAGCAGCTCTGTGCTCCAGCAGGGCCCACAAAGCTCATCCATCTCCTGTTCAAATCTGAAATGTGAATCCCTGATGAAGATCCCATCAGCTCAAACCAGAACTGGCCTGAGTAATGCTCAGTGAGGCTTTGCAACCAGGCTCTTTTGTACCTCCAAAATCAGCCGTGGCACAAAGCTGACGGTGCAGGTGCCCTGTTCCTGTGCTGTGTCACTTCCTGTGGCCCTGCTGTTCTCGTGGGCTGGGCAGCCTCAGCCTGTGCCACTGACCCTTAACTGCAGCCCCACAGGTGGAAACCTCCACTCAGGTGGGTGAGCTCACCTGGCGAGGGCGCAGGCATGGGGAAAAGGTGAAAGGTGTTTAATCAGTGCAGTTTGGAGCTCTGCTCTGGCTTCCCAAAGGCTGAGCTCTTGAAAGGCAGGGAAGGACTCTTGGTTGTGGCAGCTTTGGAATTAGGCTGTGGAAACAGCCCGTTGGTGCTTTAGTGTTTAAAGTAAAGGAGCATCTCCTCAGCCTGGAGGATCAGCCAGAGCTCACCGAGCAGCAGCTCCTGGGGCTCTGCAGGCAGCAACCTCTGCTTCAGCTTCTGGGGCTCTTCAGTGAGCGCATTAGGAAACCAAGTTCACTCTTGCACAGATCTGCAGATGACGCCAAGTTAGGATGGGGGAGCTAGTGCTTGTGGAAAGAGGGTTAGGGTTTAATAGTGGTCTGATAAAACAGGAAATTATCTAAAGTAACTGCCAGGCAAGTCAATAAAGAATTTTTCTCTTCTAAGCATATTAAGTGAAGAACTCCAAACTGTGAAGTGACTGACAGAAAAGCCATTGTACTGATAAATGAGTATGAGAATTGGGCACTATGGTAAAGACTTCTTTTGGTTCCAAAATAAGGGAGTTAGCTTTGCTCTCTCAGAATACACACTTAATTCCAAGTTCTGACAAATGTAATATTATGTTAAGTTTTAGAATAGCTGGTTTTAAATCCGACCATCCCAAGTGTGTTCACCGGAATCGCTCCAGAGCGCTTCCCTCGGCTCCAGCCGTTACTCGCCGCTTTCCCGGGAAGTCGCCGTGTCCCGGTGTGGTGCCGCCGGCCGCCGCCAGAGGGCGGGAGCGAACAGCGCACCTGGCGGCAGGTGCGGCCCGGGAACGGCGGGGGAGCACCGGGAACGGCGGGGAACGGCGGCGGGACTGAGGCACTGTGCTACCCCGGCGTAACAGCAGCTCCATCACTCAACACCTGAGGAGGAGCGCTCAGGGACCTTTCAGCAGCTCCTGGGCTTAAAGGCTCCAGGTGAGAAACGCAGCAGGAGTGATGGGTAACTAAAGTTTAATTCAGCCTGCTGGGGTCTAGAAGGGTGACAAAAAGCCCGATTTTCACACAGATCTTCGGATCAAGCAAGCACCAACGGCTTTCATGGCCCGCTCAGCCCCAGCTGTGCGGGTCTCAGCTCTGGGACGAGAAGTGAGGCCCTTTCCACAGGCAGGGAAAGGGCAGTACGGGATCAAGATGTGGTATTTTGAAAAATTGCTCAGACAGCAGGTTCAGGATTTCAAAATACATTCTTGAACTTTTATTCTCCCGCTAGGTAAGCAGTGCATTAAAAAACTCAGTAGCAAAACCAGACCAAAACTAAGTCTCACACCTTCAGAAACAAACATGTGCATTTGCATGTCAGATTTGGGTGCTGAACTGTAATTCATATCCTGACAGTGGATATGCAAATGACCAAGGAGGAATTTGGCAGTGGGAGCAAAGTGCTGCATGTGTCACCATGGCAAATGTGCAACAAACACAAGTTCAGGTGTTGGCAACGCTGAGCAAACACTGGGCCATGGAGAACAAATGCAGTGATACCACGGATTCTGAAACAGTGTAAGCAGAAGAGAAAAATGGGACAGCTTAATGGAAGCTGTTTGGCACTTCCCAGCAGAGGCTGCTTCAGCCACGTGCAATATTAATCTTTCTGTACCTGGATTAGATTTTGTAGGCTCTTTTTCCTCATGTACACGTCGCTTTTGCTTTCACTGAAGCTTAAAAATTCCACTGGTGAATTCTGGAGTGTTAGGGACACTTCATAAATTAGGCAAAACAGAAGCTGCTCTTTTCTAAGATTTGAAGCCAAAGTGCCAGCAAAGAGCAACTGCCAATTACAGAAACCCAACTACAACTGGCTTTAGCCAAAGAAAAGAAACTACAATTTCAAATGCAGTTCTGTGCTGTCACAGGCCCCCACTCCCCCAAAACCATGCTATAATCAGTACTGTGGATTAGATCCCTTAGTATAAAAACCAAAAAACCCCATAAAACAGAAATCAAGAATTTCTTAAGTGACAAAACTATGTTTTCAGAGGTGATTCCTTGTATGTGCAACATCTGCTCTTGTCAAGGTATGCATTTTTTCTGGGTTCAAAATGTGCAAATCCCATAAATTATAGGTTTCTTCCAGTCAGATTCCCTTCCTAGTGCTGAAACAAATTCACAGTATAAACTGTCAAGACTCTTCATGCTGTGTAGGAATGTACTTTTATATACATATATAAAAGGTAAAGTGCAATTTGTTCCGTTTTGCAGAGCCACACAAAAGCCCTGCACTGCAGTGTGTGGTCACAGCAGGCTTTGGGATGAGAAGAAGCCCCCCCACTAACAATGCCATCATTTCATGGCAGATGGTTCTGCTTTTCAACAGGCTGCATGGAACTGCTATGCAGTGAAGTCTGAACAAAAGGTTCTTCCTTCAGGCCATCCAGCGTCTGACCCTTGTGGGTTTCCCTTCCTGAACAGTAACAGCAGAGCTGTGGGTTTCACCTAAACAAGGAGCACATGGCACGTCTGAAATGTGAAAATTCACCCTTGGCTTTGCAGCTCCCGTGCAGTCAGGCCCTGGGCCCCTCGAGGAGGCCCCGGTGGGAGCTCAGCGCGCTCCTGCCCCGCTCTGCTGCAGCAGCTCCTGCTCGTCGTCCTCGGAGCCCGAGGGGCCCTGGCGCACCTCCTCGTACCACTTGTTGGTCAGGGTCTTCATCTGGATGCGCCCGTCGTGCAAGTCCTGGGGCAAAGGCAAACCAGGGCACCCTGTCACTTGCTGCAACACCCCTTCAGTGTCAGGGCACAGCAGGACCACGGCTGGGCATATTCCTTAGGAAATAATCTGCTCCTGGTCTCTGAGCACACAAAGCCATTCTGTTCCCCACCAGAAAATATTTATCAAGTGCTCAATCAGTAATTATTGCTACAGAGGCCAGTTTGATGATGGGTATTTTTACCTGTGTTCTCTAGACAGTCCTGCTCTGTGTGTTTCAACAATCCTAATGCTGTCTGGAGGCCCTGGCTTTGACTCTCCTCATGTTCCCAGGGACACTGGGAAGCTTGTGGCCTGCTGCGGTGATTCATATGCTTATTCTTCCAGCCTTTGGCTGCAATCTGGATGGCAGCCTGTGCTTTTGGCTACCAACTACAAATCAGATGCTTACTTTGGTTTCTTGATTCCTTTCTGGTTTTGCAATAAATTACTTTAGTTTTTGTAGGAAAGTGCTGAAAGGGTACTTTTGAAAAGTACAAAACAAGAGGAAAAACAGTACTTTTGAGCAGGCTAGGAAGATGGAATGTGCACTTACACAAAATTATCAGCTCCACAGCCAAAATGCTTCCATGGGAAATTGGAAAAACAGTGGATTCTGTGACTAAGGAGCCTCAGATTTCTGAAGCATGAGAGTGAAAAAGGCACAGTGTTTATACCTCGGAGCTACCCACTGGTACGTTACACATTCAGTCAGGTGTTGTTTTGCATTTACAGCCTCAGAGCTTCGGGACCCAGTGAGCAGCCTGAAAAGTGAAGGGTGCAATGCTGGTGCCTATTTCCAAGATAGAAACTGCACTCTGCAGCACCATCACAGCTCCAGAAGTCACAGGACCACTGACAGTAAGAGGCAGGAACTGTATGTGACAGCACTTTAAAAACTCTGCCTTAGTGGCAGCAGCTTTTTGCAGCAGCAGCAGGAGCCAGTGACTCCTGATGCCCTTCATGGATCTCTGCACGATTAAAGGCGAGTTCAACAAATCCATACACCAAGTTTAACTGGGGTAGCTCTGACATGCTCACTTAATCCAACCTGCACTTCTACACAGCAGCTGTTCATTACAGCTGCTCTCTCTATGCATGAGCAATACACAGATGTCCCACTGTCCCTACACAAGTTGTGTGGCTGCACAATGAGCCCTGTGTGGTACTGAGGGCAACAACCAACTCGACCAGTTTCTCTTCTTCAAGAAAATGAGAAAGACTTACTTCTTGTGTGAGTCTTCTGGTGAAGAAAGGATTCAAATACTCGACATCCAGCCGCATAAACCCTTTGAGGTTCTGGCGTTTTATGTACTGGGCTTCATATTCCTCCTCTGTGAGCTCTGATAAATGCTCAGATTCTATAGTGTTTCCCTAGGAAAATCACAAATATTGGAATAACCCGAGAGAAGTGGCAGTCATCCCACCACCCTGCTTCAGCCCCTGCTCTGTGGTCTCCCTTATCACAACCAGTTGCCATGCTGGAACAATATGGAAATGATCCCCACCCCAGCCTTGCAGGGCTTGGGGCTGTATGAGTCTGTTCAGCCATCAAATCCCAGAGCCACCTCAAATGTTCCATGTTTTGTATTGTCACTATTGCTGAGAACAGGTTTCTACTGTGCAGGTTTTCTCTTGTGAGCTGGACAATGCTTTCATCCAGCAAGCACCACTGCTGTCATTGTGCCACTGAAAACGAGCTGTGTCGAACACGCCCTGTCCCTGCACTGTCCCTGCACTTACTTGTGTGGACAGTCCAAGGTAATTCTAAAGACTACGGTCAGCCTCATGCAAAGAGAAAATGATCTTAAGATCCTACAGAACAATACTCTGTATATACTCTTCAATGGTTTAGGGAAAAACAGGCAAAAAATGTCCTGTGATACTTCATATTCTCCAGTCTTTTGCACAAGAGGTTCCAGAGTGGCTGTTGGCTTTGTCAAATCTCTTGCTTTGCCAGAAATTGCTTTAAAATATAGTCCAGTCAGAGGGGGCTGTTGTTACCACCTTCTCATGGCCTTTGACTTTTTCAAAATTATTTCAGTCTGCCTTTTATGATTAACTTGTCTCACACTGTACCAACTACTTTCTCTCTGTATATGACTCAATCCTCTATCATCTTCTTTATGTTTTTACAGGGGTTACTTTAATTCACATAGATCAATTTATAATTGCATTGAATTAAGAGACTATTTCTCCTCTCCTTGTCCAAACACATATTTTGAGTAAACACTATCCAAACTCTGTCTTTGGGATATTTTAAAATTATATTGCTTGGCTTTGTCCTACTACCTTGATTTTTTCTACTGCCTTCATCTAACTTTTTAGTAAAAAATTATGTACTAGTCCTGAAAAATGTTCAACCTGAAGAAAACTCCCCACCAAACCCCAGTGATCCTCTGAATGAAAACCCCAAACAAACCATCTTCTCTGTCTTGCTAAGATTAACGTCCTTCTTGTTCCTCTTGCGCGGTTTGGAGTCCTCGATGTCCACGAGCCTGATGAGGGGCATGGTTCCCCCTCCCAGCAGCAGGATGGTGAACAGCACGATGATGATGGTCGTGGTGCCGATGAGCTGCCGCTTCTCGATGGGCTCCAGGCCCAGGTGGAGGCTGAGGGCATAGGGAATGGCACCACGTAATCCTCAGGGAGAGAACAGGGCAGCAAGGGAGAGTCAATCGACAGCGACACCGGTCCTGAGCACCCGGAGAACTCTACAGGAATTCTCCACCTTCAAAAGGTTTTTTACAATCCTACGGCATGCTCATTATCTATCACTTGGCTACCACTCTAAAACAAGTCTGAGCACTTCAGACACTGTTGTTCAAGCCGTGAAGCTGTTAGGCCTAGAGAGACAAGCAGCCTCTATGTAGAAAAGCTTTCATGGGGCTCACCAGAGCAAAGTCCTCCAGTGCAAAGGGGAACGAGAACATTTCTGTTGCACTTGGGTTTCAGAATAGTGCAAATGTTCAGTTGAGTTTTGCTCAACCAATGAAAAACCAGTTCCTCCTAGGGTGGGCCACACAATGGAAGAGAGAAAACATTTTTTTTGGTTCTCAGTATTTTGAGCTTTAACTTACCACTAAACCACATGATAAACATCATTTTGGGAGTGATTTTATGATCACGGAAAAAGTTGAGTAAGTAGGAAAGCGGAAAAATATTCACTGCTCTACCAAACAGAACCAGCACCTGAAAAACAGAAATAAAAGCAAAAGACCATTTGATGTGTTACATCCACAAGGCCCCAGTTGCAGCTGGTTTTACAGGGGAAGGTGAATATGCTCTTTTTGCTCACAGGAAGGTGTGCTGCTCCATAAACAGAGAGAAACCCCCCAGCACAGGGCATTTTGGAATTTTACTCTTGAAACATTTTGTCTGCTTAACTGGAACTAAATCAGACTTGTCACTGATGGAGACCAGGCTGCTTTATTTATAATAAATAAATGGAACCCAGGAGGCATTCCAGGGAGACTAAGAATTACTTCGGGTAAAAGTGCTCCTCAGTTCAGTCAGTTCAGCTCCTTTAATCATTCCCTTGGCACAGCAGCCAAGAGGCAATAAGGTATTTCTATTGTCTCCCTGTGGCCCAGTTGCTCAGAAAGGCCAGAAGCCAAACAAACAGCACGTCAGCCTGTTTCTCAACACTTCCCTGGGTATGGCAATAAAACATACCCCAAGCTGAAGCAACACTTTGAGAGCGGAAAAGAAAAGAAGGGGACTATTGATTTAATGGCAAACAATTAACAAACACAGTGAAAACTTTAACTCAGAAAAACGCAAGGTTTTCTCTGAGCATTGTTTTTAAGCTCCACTATAAACAGACCTTGATACGGTAAGCATCCTAGAATTAGTCAGCAGGATCCTTGAAGGGCTGTGCTGTTTTCCTTTATGAATCACCCCAAAATTACACAATTCGCATTACACTTGAGAGGGCAATGCTACACAGAGGGAAGTGTTACACCTTAGATACATATTAGATAGGGAAGTTGGGTGTAATGCAGGCAGAGCAGTTCTCTGTGCTGATATCCCTATCTGGAAGTTGTAGATAACAATTCTTCCCTTGAACCATGCACTAAATGGGTCAGTGTACATCGCTGTACACAACTGGGAATGGATCCACATTGCCCTCACTGGACTCTGCAAAAGGGAACACACTTTTCATGCTGGTATTAAGCCATTATAATGGCAACATTATAATGGCATGGGAGGCAACCCCCATGCGAAACGTAATTCACAGCCGTCGCTGCATTAAGCTATGCTGAAATGGGTTTAAAGACAAAGAATTAGGGAAAGGAGTCAGAGAATGAACACACGTTGAAGAAGGCCTGAGTAAGGACTTCCTCTGAAGAACTCGGGAGAGAAGAAGTCATGCATGGACTAAATTGGTTTATGTACACAAACTGCAACGATATATGAGAAAGAAAGACTCAAAAGCTGCAGTGCTGGGAGACGAAAGGAGCAGAGTTTGATACTGGTTTGCACCAGAGTCGCTATGAACTGCCCATTCAAACAGATCGTTTGTGGGAACCCAAAGACAGGTAAAAACTCATGATTGTTTTCTGGTAAAATAACCGGAATGGTTATGGATAACAATCTCAACATCTTTTGAGATTTCCAATAGTGTCAAAACAAGCAAGGTTCTTTTCCTTGTTTTTACTTATCTTATACAGAAGGGCTTCAAAATACCAGCTGATGGGAATTTCTTAAAGACTCATGTATTTGTACACCAAAGTGCTGAGACCAAGAAGAATAATTTCATGCTACTAGGGAGCATTAACTTTGTGCAATATACAAAAATACATAAGTATTTTTATAAAAACCTATAAATTGTAACAATTATTCTAAAATCTTTTAACGGTAAGGTGTTTCCCCCTTCCCCAATACCAAAAATGCATCTAAAAAGGCATGGAAGAAAGTAAATACCTACTATGCACCAGATGACAAAGGACATTTCAAACTTGTGAGGAAAACTAAAAATCGACAGGCCAAGAAATGCAAAAACACACGTTTCTGAAAAAGAGAAATCACATCTTAAATAAACAATTCTAGAAAACCTTTTCTACTCCTATTATTAATTACTACATACAGTACACGAAAAGGCATTTCCTGACCAAACCCTGCAGAGCTGCTGGTGCTCAGGCAAGAAGTAGTTCAGTTTGCAGCAAAGCCACTCCCTGATCACGCTGCACCCTCCTGCAAACAATACGGAATTCATCCATGGCAGCCCCCGGAAACCAGGGACATGTCTGTAATACAGGAACATGTCATTTCTTCAAAGGTTTGGTTTGGAAAAGGAACTGGAAAGGCTCTAGGACTCTGAGCTGCTTGTACCACTACTTCCAAAAACTTCTCCATATGTGAAGGTACTGTTTTTGCAAGTAGCTTTTTATAGAAAAAAAAAATTAAAAAAAAACCCACTCAACCCCCATCTCCTAGAACTAAAAACAGACCAGAGGAATATACGAGTCAGAGATCTCTACTTGGTCATCAATCTTATGGCAAATCTTAGCAGGAGCCTGCAGGATGGGAGAGAGATTTACTGTATGTTTTATTCTGTGTGGCAGGAAAGGTGACTTTTGAGTGCCTTCCAGCCTCCACTCTGGGGAATTCTTCTCTTAAAGACAGGCACCACTGACACACAAATGCCTGGATGCAAATTCACACCTCTGCTGCTCTCAACAGAATCACCGTTCCATGCAAATGAAATTTTACACTATTAATACCAGATTTAATAGCAGGCAGCACCTACCACACATGAAAGCAACAGTTCTGAGTGTCTGCTGCATCAGGATCTGTGTCACCGGGGACAGGTTGTGGTGTGTGTAGTGAGACATCACGATGCCAGAGAACAGGATTGCCATGATACCTGTGGGCAAAATGTGGCAGTCAGCAGAAGACTCTGCAAGGATTTACTGCTGAGACCCTCCAGAGTCATCTTCTCACAAGGCAAAACTTGTTTCTAAAGCAATATATAAATATTTTAACACATCAAACAGTGTGGTCAGAACTCATTTTGCTACTCACCTGAGAGTGAGATACCTTCTGCAAGTCCATAAGGAAGGTAAGCAAAGATAATCATCATCCCAAATTCTAGGGAAGGTGTCTTCCTTAAATCAATGTGCTTTAGTACGTACACATGGAAACGTTATGGAAAAAGTAAATTGAAAAATAAATCAAAGAAATATTTTGATGTGTTCATTCCATTACAAAACAATGATTATACTTAATGTACTTCTCCACTGAATAGCCAATAAAATCTACACATTGGCCTTCAACTCAAGTATGGAAAGATTAGTAACTTTTATATGAGGAATGTTTCTTATAGAAGCTACTGCTGGTAGAAGTCTGTCAGAAGACAGAGCTAGAGACAAAAAAAGATCTGTTACTGATGTGCCTCTACAATACTGATAACAACAAGTAAATCAAATACTTTTGAGGCACAAATAACTGTAAAGGGCAAATAGGCTGCTTTTCTCTTTGACTTAGTATCATTTAGATATGAGTCAAAGAAGTGTTGAACATCTGTCCCCCTCTTTGGTTGTGATGTATGGAATAATTTAAAAGTTTCTTGAATTAGGCTGATGAACCAAGAGGGGAAATATGTCTGTATTTAATCAAACATTCTATTCTTGTTGTTTACAAACGAAGTGTTTGGCAACTGACATGAGCAACTGTTGAACAGCCCAGACCTCATACCGTGAAGTCAGGCTAGCATCAAACAAGCCAAAAAAGTAACAAAGGTGTCTGGGCTGCAGCAAACAGCCTTCCTGATCTCAGCAGAGGAGCTCCTGGGTTGTTTAGCAACCAACTCATGGAAGCGGAAGAGGCAAAATATAACCCAGGGTAAATCTAAACAGAAGAGTGTCTGCATTCAGCTGCCTGCACATGATCCATAGGGACAAATGAGCTGGGCTGACTCAAAGGCCCTCGGGAAAAGCAGCTTTTCTTTTTTCTTTTTAATTAACTGTTTTATGTATGTAAAAAAGCAGCCATATGCTTGTTAAAATGGATTGGTATTGAAATGGAATTAATATATTTTGAATTTACAAAACAATTACCATATCTTATAACACTCCAATGCACATAAGCTATTATACAACATTTCAGACCTTAATTATGTTCATAAAAATTTGATGCCACTTTTAATACACATCCATGCACACTAACATAAAAACAAAATAATGTCTAATAAGAAATATCCTCTAAGAAATGCTGGAGAAGACGATAAAAAAAATACTATTAGAATGTTGCAGTTGTAAAGCAATGTATGCATAAATATCACCAAAATTAAAAAAGGATATTAATGCAGAAATAAGACCAGTAAGTGTGCCAAGTGCTGCAGAGCCAAAGAACATCTTGAGAAAGTATCCCAGTGCCTGCAGAAAGGTTTGCCATCCACTTACATCTGACATATTTTCCCTTGTCAAACCTTCTGCTGTGCTAGATACAATTAAAAGAGAAATAAAAAGAAATGCTTATACATTCTAAGCCTGGATCCAAAAATATCAAACATCTTTTGAGCATAACAACAAAAAAGATTCTCTTTTCTTTGTTGCTACCACTCTTAAAAGGCTTTTACTGTGATATATATAACAAGAGGAATGTCAAAAGATGTTAAATCAAGCCTTAGTGTAATCCCCAAAGGGAAACCTAATTCTGCTACAAATCCACCATTGCTCCTCTGAAGAATCCCAGAATGGCGTAAATAGGCTACGGTGATGCCCAGTATTTCAAAACAATGTTCAAACTTTGAAAAGGAAAAGAAAACACATTTTACAGTGGTAAAAACTCATGTGATCCTCTGAGAAGAACAAATGAACAGGAAGAACTCTCATCAAATATTTAGGTGTGGATGAGAGACAAGAAGGTCACTGAAGGAAAACACAGCAGCTCTTAGGAGGAAAGGGGAGAAACCTCTTTGAATTTCAGGAATGTATTTCATGGAAATTCTGTGCAAAGAACACACAGATACTAACCAGTGTTCCTTTTGGCTGCTTTTAGCCTTCAGGGTCTTCCCTAAAAGCACCACAACTGTAGTAAAAGCAATTAGTTCATTAGAAAATGACTCTGACTTCACTGCCTGCTTGGTAAAGCTGCTCCTTCTATACATTCACAGTCACATCTATCAGCTTCAGCAATAACATGAAGATACATCTATCCATTTTTTACTCTTTCAGCCCCAAAGAATTTTCATGGGCAAAAGATAAGGATATTGGATGTTCCTCTTTCCCGTGGTAGCCCCAACACAAACATAACCCTGTTGCATGGATGCTGGTGTATCCCCCCAGCCACAGTGGGACTCCAGGCATAAGCCAATGGCACGGAGACTGAGCTGCTCTTTGCAAGGTGAATATTTCTGTGCCAAGCCTGACAGGTGACATGTGGGGATCCTGTTGTCAGGACCCTCAGATGGAAGGAGAGCTGATAACTAATGGATTAGAAAGCGATCAGTTATCTGGGGCCAATGAGATAAGGCACTGAGGTAGCGGTAATGAGGCAACCATTTCCTGTCTTCTGCCTATGCAGTTCATGTTATGGATTGCTTTTTACACAGAAACACCATACAAGATTCAGCTTTACACCAGAAATACATGATTTGTTCCAAATGGAGATGGAAGAATTACTGTATATCCAAAAAATAACAGAAAACAAGGTAGTTACTGTTTCCATAAACACGTGTGGCTCCAATGCACTTACTTGGTCAGGACAATTGAGACTGCATCGTTGAGAATACTTTCTCCAAAAACCAACATGTTAAGCACAGGATCCACATTAAGGGCATTGAAAATGGCAATAGTAGCCACAGGGTCAACTGCAGATATTAAAGAGCCGAATGCAAAACTGGGAGAACACAAACCAGGAAACTAGATGAAAGAAAAATACCTACCTAGTAACTTACATGAACAACAGTAACAAAGCCCGTTGTGTTACAGTTTCTACACAGTGATAAGTTGTGCTCTCTTTTCAGTCATACGAACTTGTCCACTTGCCAAGTTCTTGAAAAAATCTACATAACTGACACTGAAAAATTTATTCTGTCTTTTAAGAGAAGATTTGGACACGGAAGTTATACCCTTATTACATATATTTATAATACCAGCTAATCAAAGTTTACAAATCTTAAAGTTTGGTTAAAATACCCAGTATCTGTCTAGAGAAATCACTGAGCACAGAACAGAATACACTAAAATGCAATAGAATGGAATATAATGCAACACTATTTGTAAATAAGGGTGTAATAAATAGGGTATAGAAGTGTTCCATCTATTTCTTAGTTTTATACACAATGTCGAATCTCAGCAATCTAAACACTAACCGAAAGAGGTGGCCAAGCGCAGTGCATTTCCCACCTGCAGCTATCCCAAAAGAAAGCTTCATTTCATATACTACACCATTTCCCCAAGAGCTTACCTGTCTGTCATGTTGAGTTTATAAATTACATCAGCCTGAAAGAACAGGTAGAACATAATCACCATCAACTGTGGCGTTCCGCTGTTCTTAAAAACCAAACTATTAATCAAATCCCGAGTTCATTATTAAGAAAAATTCACAGTAGCGATGTTATCCAGTTTAACACTGCCCCCCAAGAGCGATCTGCTGCTTCAATTCTGGTCACCCAAGATCAGGGAACTAGGGCAGAGTCAGGCAAGTAGAGTAACTAAGATATTCAGAGGAAAAGAAATCTGAGTGGCAAAGAGGAAAGTATAGAATGTTTAGCCTACCAGAATGAAGTCTGAGAGAAAAGATAAATATCTGTGTCTATATGTAATCAATGAGAAACATCAAATCACAGAAGCAAAAAAAATATTGAGAGAAGAACAAATAAATTTAATATTGTAGAGTATAAGACGGCTCTAAAGAACAAAAGTTTTGGAACAGCCTTCCAACAGGAAGATTGTGGAAGTTACATAAAAGTAAAACTCAAGTCTTAATTGCTTTTCCCATGAAGCACGCTGTGTCACAGAGTCACAGAGCGGCTCAGGTTGGAGGGGACCACTGAGGTCACCTGCTCCACCCTCCCTGCTCTGCAGGGCCCCTGGAACACATTACCCGGGATCGTGTCCAGAGAGCTTTTGAGTATTTCCAGGGAAGGAGACCCCACGGCCTCTCCAGCAGTATCTATGGAAGGGGTTGTGTAACACTGCCTTTGTGAGAGCAGAGAACTGGACTTTGTGACCCAGGAATTCACTTTCACGATATTTGTCTGCTCTTGAAAAATGGACTTTCAAATAACAAGCCAGATAAACTTTAAGTGCTTCAAAGCAGTAGGTCTTACCCGGCCCAGGAAATAGATTCCTCCACCTACAATGAAAGCTGATATTGCAGTGCCAAATACTGAGAACAGAATGATGGAACCAATGTTCTGAAAAAAATTACCCTGGAACACAGTAATAAAGTAAGTAAATCAGTAAAAATGACCTGAGGGAAAACTCGTTTGGGTTTGCATTTAATTAGATTCTAATTCACAACCGGGTTTCCGATGATAAAGGCTCATTAGTTTGGTTCCAGGTACCCCAGGACACACATCCACACCATCTGCCTCAAGAGACTGCTGCTCTCTTGAGGACAATAGCAATTCCCTCTGAGTCCCAGGACTGATTCCCAGTCTGGCACCATAACAACAACCCAATCCTCAGGCAAACAGCTGGATATTTACCAGCACTTTGACATATTCCCCACCTAGCAAAAGCTTAAGTTTAATTCCTCTGTTGGAGACAGGGCATGTGAAAAAGGCTTGTACACTTCCCAGTTGCTGGTCCATTCCTTGTGATTTTGTATGAAAAGATCTCCAGCTCCTGATATCACCATGGCCCCTGCTCCCTCCCTCTCCTGCAGCACAACTGGAGCAGAAAGGCTGCACACAGGAGCACCAAACCACCTCGGCCAGGATGAGTGTTGTGAGAAATGCCCACGGAAACACGGGCCCCCAGGCAAGGGGTCAGAACCCTTGCACACATTTTCCCCTTCTTTAGCTGTGGAGTGACCCCACCTTTCCCACTTCTGATCCTACTCCTTTCCCACTTCTCTTGCTTCACACCAGCCCTTGTACAGCTCTGGTGAGGTAAGAAGCCTCTCGAGCCAAAGAAAACCTCGTCTGTGCTGTACCCAACACCTTGCCAGCACTGTTATCAGCAACAAGCTACACTCCCTGCACTCTGGGTTGAAGAGGCTTAAATTTTGCACTCTCAACTCCCTAACGATTAATATAATGGAATTTAATGCAATTATCCTAAGCTTCATGAAGATAACTAAAAGCAGACTCTGTTCCAAACAAAACCTCAACATCCAAAACGAGTGTCTGGCAGGGACTGACCTTGTGCAGTGAATATCCAGATTCAAATATAATAGGTGGAAGCAAAAGCAGAAAAAACATATTTGGACGAAACATTTCTTCTTCCTGCAAGAAAAAAAATTAATTATAATTTCAGGGATATCATCATTACTGAAATAATACCAAGTCTTCCAAAAGAAAAGCTATTAAAAAAATAGTGTTGGAAAATGAAAAATCTTTCTCCCTTCTTATCATGAAGTAGAAGACTGAAGAGCAGTAAACTATTCCATGGTTGCTACTTCTATTGCTCTTTTGCAACCCAGCGATAGAAATCTAGGAGTTACTTATTTTAAATTACCATCTCCAAAAAAGCTGCATAAAAACAAGTTATTTATGGTAAAGGAAAATCTTCCTGTTTCCACAAAAAGTATTGCCACTTTGTCGGAGTGTCTGGAAATCTGTAAGGACTGCCAAGGAACGGTGACCTCTTGGCCACTGTTTGAACAGAACAGGTTAGCTGGGACCAAGCAGTTTCACTGGAAAACTCATCACCTGACAAGAGGAAATCACATCACCAGCCCCGTGCCCCTGCAGGTGACCAGGCTCAGGTGACACACCACCTGAGGGGCCTGAGGCTGCATTCTTCTCTGCAAATGTAATTTCTGCCTGAATTGAATGGTACTATTCTGATGGTTCCTTTTTGCCATCACAGTGATATAAATGGAACCCACCATGAGGTAAGATGCTATTTTTTTGTGTCCTCAGTCTTTGTCACTTATCTCATCCCCTGGCTAACACTGCTCATGCTGTACCCCCAGCCTGGCACCCTGGTTTTTCTGCTGGCAGACTAAGCACAGAAGGCAAATGAATCCCAGCTGAGGGGCCAGGCTCTTTACCCACCTGTTTACTCCCTCGTGGTCCCCCCAGCACTGAACACGGTAGAGCTTGTCACCTCCACAAGCACCGATTAACTTGTTTAAATCCAGGTTAAACAGCTGATGGACTGTTCTGTTCAAACACCAGCTTTCCAAACAGAGGTACTCATCTCTTTAAAGTCTCATTCCTGCCTGTACCAGTGATAATCATCTTAAAGGATTTGAGGGGCTTAGAAAACAAAACTCATCCTTTAGACTGAAATGCTCCAGTCTGTGATTGTGCACGCACGATCCTGTGAATCGATGGCTGACACTGCCTGCTTCTGTCAGCACAGTAACCGCACCAGAACAAAACCCACAGATCTGAGTCAGTACACTTGTTAAAAGCCCCTGAAACCAGAGCTGGACAAGGAAGTGAGAACAATGGAAAGGAAGGACTGTGTTTGTGCTGCATGGAAGCAGAGGAAAATAAAACATGAGGGATCTGATTATCAGCTATGCTAGCCAAGAAGCACTGGCAAGCACAAGGTCTTAGTGGTGAAAGTGAATGAACACTTAGTAAGGCGTGATCACTAGAAATTACATTATAAAATTTTTAGGGCAGGGATATGATCCAAGATTTGCTTTGTACAGAGATACAGCCTGCAGTTAAATATTTTATTTTTTATCTTATCAGATAAACAGAAAGTATTTAGTATATTTAGAACCATTTATAACCATGTAATAAAGTCCATAATTATTATTGATTAGAAAATTTCATATCTAAAATTACAACAGCCTACGTTAAAACCTAAGCTTTATTACAGTGAAAGTAACTCAAATAAGCAAATAATTATGTGGTATCTGTGGCCTTTCACCTTGGCTGACAAGACAAGCAAGCACAGCTCCTCAGTGCCTCCCAAGATGTGACCAACACTTCCCCAGAAAACCCCCACATAATTCACCAGCTGTGATCAGTATTTCCTGTGTTCGGAGAACCAGTGCTCAAATCAGAGCACGAAGCTTTCTTTTTCCTTCTTACATACATGATCTTACTCAGAGTATTTTATTTTATCAATAAGAAACTATTTTAATGCTGATGTTGTGGCCATTTAACTGACTTTCAATTTCAAGTCAAATCCAGTTGACACAAATCAGGAATGAAAAAGCACTAACTACTGCAGCCCCCACTGTTTCTAATGACTTCATATGTAAAAATGAAGTATTACAACATGACTGTTGAGCTATGTAAGTGTTTAAACAAGTGTACTCAAAACCACTGTAGTTAGTTGACAAAAAAAGGAGTATAATATGTAGTCCAAAAGCTACATCAGATTGAAAACCTATGCATTTTAATGTATTTCAACTAAGGAGAAAAAGATCTTCCTTTAGGGCAATAACTGCCAAGAAATATAAAGCTGCAAGCTAGGATTAAAATTCACTACTCAGACCAAGATTTTCAGCTGGCTGATATAAATCCTGTTTAGGACTGGCAATTCGAATCACTGTGACTTCAATCAGTTCACTGATCTAATAAACTGTTTGGTGCCATGTAACAAAATCACAGTTTAAATGCTGCAAGATTTCAAATTAAAGCAGGAATAGTGAAGAGTTCATTGCTTTGATAATGTGGACAAACGGTAGGAGACAAAATCCTTGCTTCACTGTAGACTTCTTGCAGAAACTTCTTCCAGGACTTGCCCTCTAAAACATCAAGTATTACAAAGCCTTTTTTATAAGATTTAGGGATTTTTCTACAATTAAAAATTAATTGTTACAACTATACCTTCCAGTTGGCCAGCTTTTGAGCCTCTATGATTTTTATAAAAGCTCCCATAAGGATACCTAGGAGAGAGTAAGAAAACATTCTGAAATAGCCACAAAACACATCACTGTTTATCAGCTCTCCAAGTTTTAGAAGTGAGAACACGGCAAAACATAGTGCAGCAAGTCTTTCATTCCTAAACCATGAAAACACTGAGTGGTTTGGGGTTTAATACCCAAATACCCAGTTTCCAACACGTTACATAATTCCAGAGTTTCCCTGCACAACAGATTGTCTCTTGGGATATCCCAAACTCCAAACAGACCTACTGATTGTGTGATGCTCACTGGTTCAGAAAGATAACAGGCTTAACTACTCAAACCGCTTCTCATCTAAGCTGCACTCAAATAAAATTCCACCTTTCTTGCTGAAGAATCAGGAAGTTATGAGTTAGGCATCTGTGCTTCATGTCATTTCAGTATTACTTGCAGTTAAAGCAGCTTAAATGAAATCAGTCTTCTCCACAGAAGTGAATTTCGTTTGAATGAAATCATAGCACTTTCTGGCAATGAAGAAGGCAACAAACTCTGATCAGGGTGGAGACCCTGTCAGAACTATTTTCCAAATGAATTACACATTGTTTAAGTCATGTAGAAATAATCTGAATATAAAAGAATTTTATCAAGGCTACTGCAAATTCAATGGTTAAAGGTTATCGTACTCTTTCCTCCTATACATCTTCAAACATAAAGACATAAAACTGTAACTAGATTTCTTCTGGAAGTCACGAAGATAACTCATGAACTGTCATTAATTGTTTTCAAGTAGTTACACGGAACTTGTCTTTAGTCAGATTTCAGATCTGTGTCTCTGCATAGTTGTGTTTTATTATTTACAGAATGGAGACTTCACAGTCAAACACTGGGACATAGAAGTCAAATACTCCAAATGAAAGGCACAAAGTGTCTGAGAAGCTTTAAGTATGCTTTCCTGTAACTCATGAGACCTCCTCTCATGCTGTAGCTAACAAAAGAGTCTCACAAACAGAATCACATGGATTACTCCTGATGGATGTGTCACACACACAAAGCCATGTCACACACACTAAGCCTTCTTTTATACAAAAATCTGTGAAGGCATCAGTCCCAGAGGGTAGAAATAATTGTTCCATGAAATGGTTTCTATGGAAAGGAAGGGGAAAACATTAATGAAGGAACATCAAAGGTCTGCTGTTCCTTGAAGGACAGAACGCAGATACAGCCACTCACACGCCACATACATTTACAAACTACCCTTCCTTTATTACTAAATGAATGAACGCAGTTTTTGATCAGCTGGTTCTATTAAATCAGGCAGGTCAATTTTGTCAAGGGGCTAATTAGAAGGGTAAGTCTGTAAGACTTACTAATCTATACCTCATTTTTTTGAAAATTTTATAGGCATTTTCTTATTGCAACCAACCTTTATTTTTCCTGAGAACATGTTAAAACTCAGTAACAAATCAAAGAGAAAAAACATTTCTGGCAACTATTGTTACCAACAAAATTCCAACAACTTATAAGGATGAGGACCAAAATCCAGCCTCAGAGAATGCACTCCCCCGTCCAGCAGCAGAGACACACCCCCTAGAAATCATAAATCAGAAGATTCCAAGCAGCTTAGACAATGGGAGGAAGAACATTTGTGAAAATCATACCTCTCTTCTCTGCTGCCACTTTTATCAGCCTTCAGTAACTTCCTGAGAACATTTGCTTAATTTACAAGCCAAAACAGGACACACCTCACTTCTGGCACTGCTGGCAAAACTGGATACTTGAAACTCAAGCTGTGTTCTTGCAGCTGTGCAGAGCATTACCAGGACCAGAGGGTCACTGAGCAGCACGGAGCTGCCAACTCCAGTGATTATACAGGTGCTGAGTCCTGTCACCAGGGCTGAGAGTACTTTAAATATGACTGAGTCTATAAACTAAATAAATAAGGCTGAAATGACACAGGACATCTGTTACCTGGGCTGCTCCTGGGTATAACACCCTGTTGACTCACAGGAATTGCATCTGCTGGTATCATGTTGCCTCACTGGGGGGACAGACTGCTGTGGTTCACCCCAAAACCCAACTGAGCAAGTTCCTGCACGGCCTCTAAACAGAACACAAGAGACGCAGCCCTGCTCCTTCTGACCCACCCTGAGTAGCAGTGACAGACCTGGCAAGAAGCTTTCCTGTTTCTTGAACAGGATTTTGTTGGGGCTCACAGGAACACAGCACACACCAATACTAAATCCAACAGCTAAAACCCTTCTCCTGCAGCTGAGATGCCAATAACCAGAAACAGAATGTCTGTGCCTCTGCTGCTCTGCACAGCTCAGCAGGAAGAGGGACACAAGCTGGTTCAACACCTCTGCTCCGCACTGCCCAGGATACATGGAATGATAGCAAATAAAATCCAAAACTATGCCAGCAAGAGCAATCACTATACTGCTGCATTTTATATTGGGGATTATGCTTAAATTTAGATTAGCTATTTAACAGCCATGGTAACTAACCTGATTTGAAGCCAAATCGACACCCTGTACTTGGGCTTTTGTGCACAAAGGGGAAGGATACTGAAGGGATAGTAATGTCCTTCCAGCACCTTTCAGGACACTGGGAAATACGTTCACAAGACACCTCACCAGCCCATGGCAATAATGCAAGGAGGGAGGGAAACAGAAGTGTGTCAACAGTGAATCAAGCACTGGGTGCTTTCTGCGAGGATGACAAAGTGAGTCAGGATGAGCTGCAGCAGCTCTGACCCGTGTCATGTACAGAACCATAACACAAAAGCCTGAAGGATGTTGCTGCTATAAAGATGAGGGGTGTGTGCAACACCCAGCACTAGGACAGGACCTTTACCCACCTGTTTGTTTTTCAGTTGAACAGAAACATTGAAACTCACATAGGGCTTTGCAAGTGAATGCTGCTTGAAGCTCCAAAACCTACTATGTGAGAAACATGATGTGGTCTCCACCACATCCAGTTATCTACAAATCCGGGAAGTCACACTGCTGGAAAATATGCTTCTCTTTCTGCCAAGTAACAGCTCTAAGATTTTCTCGATCTAGCACCCAGGATGCAAGAAGATCCCCGTTTTCCAGAAAGCATAAGTTACTGACAAGCACCAGAAAGCTCACTTGCTCCCATTGAGAAACTGTGTAAAAATGCAGTTAGGAAATATGAGAGAAGGTACCAGCCTAGCCCAGGATAGTCAAAAATCTATCTGCTCAACCAGTAATACAGTCCTTTGAGCTGTGTCAGGATTTTCACTAAGCATCTTTGTCTTCTTGTTGTAATTTTAGAACAACTGCCACTGAAAGTATCACTAGCAAGAGAAGCAAAAATATCACAGAATCTTGCAGACAAGTCACAGCTGAAAAACTGCTGCTGGGAACACTCAGACCAGGTTCTTTAAACATTAGACAGCATGCAGAGGAAATAATGAATGTATTTGGCCTGATTTGCTCCTCATTTACACATTTATAAATCAGGAGCAACAGCATACAAATAAATTAAATTACCCTGACATAAAACTACAGGCTCAGGAATACTCCAAATTTAATCCAAATTAAGTAAGCACTTGATCTCCATGAAGGTTGACACTCTTATGGCTCAAGCCATAGGAAGAGCTCTTGTCTTGGCACTACTGGGATAGTTAAGGATCTGGCAGGCCAGGTGAGTTTTCAGGACAGTTGCAGTCCCCAGCTACATTAAAATCCCACACTCAGACACAATTCTACCAACACCAGTATAAACACACGTACCACTTCAAAGGCAAGGCCGCAGCCTCATGACCAGGGAGTGCTGCACATCTTGTCCCACCCTGAGGATGCAAACAAGAGGAAGATGCCAAACTACTCAGGTAGTGACATCCCTACAGGTGTCATTTTCCTGGGCCAGTCTCTGCACGTATGCTCATTTCTTTATTCCTTCAATCAATTTAACTCTATTAATTAGTTGTATTCTTCACTGCATCTGGTTTGCTGCATCTTTCTAGTGAGGCTAACACACAACAGAGCATTATCTCCAGTGCATACTACTGACAGTCCCTGGATCAACACAAATCCAACAAAAATGTCATGGCTACTCACCTAAAGAAACAACAGCCACGCTCTCTGGTAAAAAATGAAGCCGGTATTCTATCAGTAAATGCACCAATATGATGCAAATAGCTGTGAAGGGAAAAAAATGGAGATTCAAAAGTGTTAGAAAAGAATAAAATATACTTTTAAGTAGAATTTTTAAAATACACAAGCAAACTTCTCCTAATGATTTAGTAGACTTTGCTTTGGCAATAAACCAAGAAGCACCAGTCTAAGCAGTAGCTCCCACCACCATAAACATTCTAAATCCCTGTGCCAAATCCCACTTCACAGAGAGAACCAGAGGAGAAATAAACCACTATGATTTTGAGTTGGCCTATGTCCTCAGACACAGAGTACAATTAACAGAGATTAACAGACTTTCAGTTCATCATTCACCTATAACAAGGAGACTAAAAAAAATCGTCATGCCACTAGACTGTTCCTCTTGCTGTGCCTGGACTCCAGTCTGAACTGGAAGGATGGGTTTAGGAGGTGCAGGTGCCACCAACTTGGTAGTAGCAGCCAGCATAGTGTGGAGGGTGGCATTGATGACTTCATGGGTGGCATTCGCAGACCTGTCAGGATAATATAATATGTGATTATACTGAATGGGAGCAGCATGATATGCCTACTACAGATACGCACACATCAACCAACCACCAGATCATACTGAACTCGTACTGGTGACCAGCTCGTTATGGTCGTTTTCTTAAAAGCAGCCTCTGATTAGACAAATACTGGAAGTTCATGTTCACGGAGCTGATTATTGCTGAGTCGCTCCAGGCACTGCAGACACCCAGCACGCTGCGGTGCAGCCTGGGACGCAGCGAAAGCCTGACGCCGAGGGCACGACCAGCCCCCGCAGCGTGTGCACAGCAACAGACCCGCGGTCCGACCCAGCGGCCTCGCCGGGACCGCGGGCCCGCACCCGCCGCGCCTCAGCGCCCGGAGGCCTCGGCACCGCGCGGGGCCGCTCGGGGCCGGCCGCACCGCTCACCGCACCGCCCCGAGCCGCTGCTGCGGGGAGGCACCCCCGGCAGGCACAGCACAGCCCGACCGTGCCCCGCAGCCCCGGGCCGTCCCCTCCGCCCCGCACTCACTCCGCCATGTTGCCGGGCCCAGCCGCCCGCGGCCCGCGCGCCGCCGCTTCCGGCGCTCCGGCGGGCACGTCCGGCCGCTCTGCGGCGGGCGCGCGACCGCGGCGTCACGTGGCAGCGGGGCGGTGGCGCGCGTGCTGTGTACGTCACGGTTCCCGCGCCGCGCGCGGGGGGCGGTGGCGCGCGGGGCACCCCCTGTCGGGGGGGCAGCGACTGCACCGCCGCCATCGCTCCGTGTCCTCAGAGCCGCCATTGCATCCCGTCCCTCAGAGCCGCCATTGCATCCTGTCCCTCAGAGCCGCCATCGCTCCCTGTCCTTAGCGCTGCCATTGCATCCCGTCCCTCAGAGCCGCCATTGCATCCTGTCCCTCAGAGCCGCCATTGCATCCCGTCCCTCAGAGCCGCCATCGCTCCCTGTCCTCAGAGCCGCCATTGCATCCCATCCCTCAGAGCCGCCATTGCATCCTTGTCCCCAGAGCCACCGTCACTCCCTGTCCTTAGCGCTGCCATTGCATCCCGTCCCTCAGAGCCGCCATTGCATCCTTGTCCCCAGAGCCACTGTCACTCCCTGTCCTTAGCGCTGCCATTGCATCCCGTCCCTCAGAGCCACCATTGCTCCTTGTCTCTCAGAGCTGCCATTGAGGTCATGGTGGCACAGAGCTGTTTCCAAGGCTGCTCTGGACACCTGGGTATAGTGCCTGTGAAAGTGTGCTGAAGCATCACATCAGGCCTGCTCTGTGGTGCCTCAAAGCAGGAAGCGGATCCTGACTTTTCAAATTAGACATGTTCACCTGCAACTCCCGTAACCCTTCCCGCTGGCTGAGCAGACCTGTGCAAGAGCACAGCTGGTCCATGGCTCTCACCGCCCAGCCACAGCCTGGCCTTACAGCAAGAACAAAGCATCGGACGAGTCCCATTGAGCTGAATCAGAAGGCCACTGCCTCAAAACCAGTGTAAAAATGCACTTGAATTAAAATATAAGTGAGTAAGTAATTAGCGATTTTAATCAGCAAATTAAAATGAAGTTTAGACCATCTTTATCTGGTCTAAGTTCAAATGCCCTCCTGGCCCAGGCAGCTGCTGGGGTTGGGTCTCTAAAGTCTCCTGTGCATCCTGGAAAATGAGGCTAATTAGCACCTTTTAGTTTACAAAGCCAGTTGAGGACATCCATCCATCCATCCAGTCTGTGCAAGTTTGAGACGCTGGGATGACAGGGACATGGGACAGTGTATAACAGCATCACATGCATTTCTGTTCATTTCTGGTTTGACTAGTTCCAAAAATGAAAGGGGAGTTGTACAAACACACATATTGATTTGGATACCTCAGATTGTTTTAAAGGTCCTCTGAAATATCGGCTGTGAACTTAATCAAATGAAATTTCAGATTTATGACAGAGACACTGACACCCATTTACATAAAAATGAAAGCCACTTGAATAGGTATGAACATGCCTGAATTTTGAAACCAGTGACCTGGGCAGCAGCTGTTTTTCTCCGTGTTACTGGCAGGGCAGAGCTGAAGAACGTCTGGTTTCATATTGACAGACTGAACCTACACCTCCTTTGCTCATCTGATGTGGTTTTGTGGTGACCTACTTAGATAGTCTTACCACAGTTATGACCAAGGTGTTTTTTCCACACTGGCTAATTTCCGACAATCTGCAGTTTGCCAATCCCCATCTGCTTTAACTCATTCTCTGCATCCCAGTAGCATTTGGGACAGAGCGCATGGCTTCAGCCGAGGCACAGCTCTTGGAGTGACTCAGAGCTCACAGGTGCCAGTGAAAAATGAGACTTGCACTTTGCAAAGTGGTGCAAGCTGATTTCCAGAGTGATGTGCACATCTTCCTCCACTTGGAAACGGCAGGACTGCAGGCCTCCAACACATCAGAAACTCAGGCACTTCTGCTTTTTGATCTCAATTTTCCTAATATACTGGAGTAGAGATTTTGAACAGCATTTCATCCATAAATACTGGAGCTTGGTCCAGAATGAGATGCACTTAAGCTGATGAAACACAGGAAATTTCCTTGTGAATACTGTCTTCCTTTCTTCTGTGAAAACTAAAGTTCAGAGTTTGCCAAGGATGACTGGAAGTAGCTGGTCACTAAAAGGTGAATCATCAGTGTTTCCCTTGAGAATGCCTCTAAGAAGAAATTAGTCTTTTGCAGATTTGCATGTTTTTAGTTCATAATAACTTTTGGAGTTTTTCTTTGCTTTTCTGGGAAGCACAGTGAAAAAGCAAGAAGTTATATTGAAAGGGATTGAGGGAGAGCCGGTGGGATTATGGCAGAGAAGGACAGTGGGGGCCATGTGCCTCTCTCCTCTGTGCAGGATAGCTTGTGCTCTGGGTCACAGGACGGGAAGAAGCTCCCCAGCTGTGCAACCCAGTCCTCTTTGGCAGGTCCTCATCCTGTCCTCCTAGAAATCAGAGAAAAATATAATTGAAAGCACCTCTGCAGAGCTCCAGTCCATCCTCTGCTCACAGCAGGTCCAGCTTCAAGGTCAGAGGAGGTTGCTCAGGGTCTTGTCCAGAGAAATTTTGAAAATCTCTAAAGATGGAATGTCCCCACTCCATGGATGGAGCTGCTCTGGGAGACCTGTCCTCGTGCTGCACCGCTCTCAGGGTGAAGAACTCTTTCTGTTGTGCAGCTGGAAGTCCCCTTGTTGCACTTCATAGCTGGTGCCTCTTCTGTTGCACAGCCATGGCAGGCGTCTGCTCCTCCTCCCTTACAGCTGTGCCCACACTGATCTGGGGTAGGAGTAGCTGCATCCACTCTTGGTGTTTTAAAATCCAATCAGCCAATGCTGGAAGAGCCATGGCAGCTGTGTTGGTCAGGGAAAAGGGCATGGCTGGAGTCCTGTGTGATCTTCCCCAGTGGCGAAGGGCTCCTGCCATTGTCACCAGAGCAATGTCCAGTTCTGTACCAGGCTGGTGTAGAACAAGGAAAATCTTAAAACTCTCTTTCCTAGTCACTCGAGTTGTGTTTGGCATCATGAGTAGGTCATCTGGCCTAAGAAAGAAGGCCAGAAATTGTATTGGTTTTCTTTTTCTTTGCTATTTCTTTGCTTTTGTTTTGTTTGGGGTGTTTTTGGTTTTGGTTTTGGCCTCGGCCTCGGCCTCAGCCTCAGCCTCAACCTCATTTTTTGGGTTGTTTTTGTTTCTTAAAACTTTCAACTGGAGTGATCAGAAAGCTCCACACTTGTTTTGTTTTACTGGCTTTTTAGCTGTCATGTGCTTTTAGTCATGAGGGACTGGTGCAGAAAAGGGATGAGTACAGATGTAACTCTTCAGGATGTGACTGACCTTCTCCTCACTGTGCCTGCTGGCCCCGGCCAAAGGGAAACCGCAGATGGGGTTTGGGAGCCATGGGAAGGATTCAGGAAGGGATGTGGAAGGGAGGAAGATTTAGCCAGGAAGGTAGAGGCCTGGCAACATAAACACAAACCCAGGATCTGAAGGGGAAAAAAAAAACAGGAAAAGGGAAAAAGGTAGATTGAGAACAAGGATCCCAGGGAGCCCTGTTGGAGGGGGGAGCATCAGAGCAGCTGGAGGCATCAAGGGCTGCTGCGTCAGGCTGCTGTGTGAGAACAGGAAACTGCAGCAACCCGCACGTAGCGGTTGGTCAGCCACTCTGAACTGTCACTTTCCCACTCAGTTGTAGTGCTGCACACACATGCTCAGCACAGCACACTCTGGGTGAAGTAACCACAGGTGATACCAAATTATAACGTCTCAAATGTTCTGTGCGAAGAGATAGTGATTTTCATGTCTCGTCTCTGACTCATCAGCAGGAAATACCACTGCTTGTTTGACCTGTTGTTGCCAGTGAGAAGGGGCCAGTCCATCTTACTACTACTGAGGTAACCAAGCCAAACACCACTCCAGCATCGCAGTGCACTTGGTGTTTCAAGGACTTAGTCACAAGGAAAGTAATAATTTTGGCAGGAGGCTGTTCAGGCTGCTTCTCACTTGTGGTTTTCTGATGCACAGCTACTGAGCATCTGTTGATTAGTGCTTGCACTGAATGTTGCTTTTAATAGATCACAGGAATTTCACAGTTGTTTAAGCTCATCTAAGATGATGTGGCCGTAGGTAACATAGTGTTTAGTTTTAATTCTTAAATTATGCAGAGCAGCCTAAATAGATAGCTATGTAGAACATTGAGGGCAGGCACAGATGAGTTAGTGACCAGCTGTAACCTTGTGCTGGAAACGTAGGTGAAGGTGCTAATTTACAGCCCAGGACTTTGTTCTCGCTTAGGAGTGGAGTCTGTTGGCTCTAAAGACCAAGGGCATGTCAGGTTTACTCTAGGGAATTGGTTTAGCTCTTATGACAGTCTTTGGCCTTGAAGACATCTGGGTTTGCCTTTTAGATTATCTACAAACATGGTGATCTCAGGCACGTTGAAGTCACCCTTGAGTCAATTCTCTCTGAAACAGAGTGCTGAACTTCCTTCTGCAGTGGGGTGCAGCGACAGTGGGAGGAGACTGCCGGTAGGGAAGGTAGAAGTGCTTCAACTAGATTTGCTGTAGAACTATCCTACAAGTGTTTAAATACGTCAGTTCCCTTCCGAGCTTGGATTCATAGTAAAGATAAAATATTTCCTGGGTTATGGAGAGGGATTCAGCTCTAAACTCACCTGAAGCCAGATCCTGATTCTGGCATGGAATATGGTGTAAGCCAAAACCCAAAATGGGCCACTGTTTTCAAGGACAAAATCAGCAATATTAAGAACACCAAGATCAGCAGTGGCCTTAAAATGGATGTATCTGTGGGCTGCATGTGAGGAGGGAATGCCTGTGGCCATGGCACCACAGTGCCAACAGGTCAGTTATTGCTTGCAAAAGATCTGCCTTTTGGGGGCTTCAGCATCACCCAGGATGGGCACCATTACAGCTGCTGAAGATCTTGGCAGGCTGGGATGTGAGTGCTGGAGAGCTGCATTGGCCTGAGAACAACCTCTGTGCAAATGGATCTCTTCCCACTCCCTTCTCTCAGTCTGAGATTGAAAAAGAGAGAACTGGTGGTACTTTCACGGGACACATGAACGATCTTTGTTGTTAAACTCAGGACATTTCTTTATTACACAGGTGAAGGTTCAGCTGCCACAAAGGAGGTAGGGAGAGCGTCAGCATGTAATTTGCTTTATTGCTTTGAGATAGATGAGAAAGAGTCTCTTTAGGCTGACTGAAGAAATGCTGAAAATTTTTTTAGACCCTTCACTGTATAGAGTTGTTTTTCCATTTCTTAATGTGCCTTAACATATATAGCATTTTATTCTCTTGTTCTCTAGCTATGTGCAGTAGGCATATGCCTGGGTGCATATATATACACACAGACTTGCATATATAAACATAAATAAATACATAGGCAAATCCCAGGCACTAGTTCTCAACAGATAATGTCTCTCCTGTTGCTTTGCTACCTGCTGTTTGAAACTATTGGATGCTTGGTTTGTTTGCTTTTCATTGCATGTTTAGTCTGGTTTTGACATGCTCAATCTGGAGGTTATCCAGGAGGAAGCAGTGACAGTGGGAATCACATTGCGTGGCTGTAGCTAGTGCCCAGCAAGATGTGCTGCTGTAGCCAGGCACCAAAGGTTGTGATTCACCTGAAATACAAAGGGGATCAGCCCTTGGAAACAGGGACCCAAAGGGCATTCGAGGGAGTGTCCCCAAGGACACTGTCACGTCACCTGCTGGCACTGCTGAGTGGCTGAATACACAGGCTGGGGAGACTGAACTCCTCCCTTGCCTGGGATGGGGATGGGGTGAAGAGCACCTTGCTGAGAAGCGATGCCAGTTTCTCCAGCCCTGTTTGCTTTTCAGGGAAATGCAGCTCTCCTGACCCCAACCTCATGTCTTCATTTTTGGCAGGAGATGTTTGTTCATGCTGGCTTGTGCGCTGCCACACATCAACAAGTGCTCTGCCAGGTAGGCAGATAGGTAGACACAGGACTGTCCCCATGCACAGAGCTCGCTGGTTTACCTATAGACAGGCTCTGCTGGGTGCATGGTTCAGACACTGACAGGTACGGCCAGGAGGTGCTACCCTGGAGAGAGGACACAGAGGAATTTTCCTCTCTTGTTTTTTGTTTTAAATGTTGAATTTTTTTGACTGTGAACTCAGGCATTTCATGAATTTCAGAGCTGGTGCTGTGCCGTGACTCATCGAGTCCCCTCTCCCAGCAGTGTGTGATGGGCCTTCTGTCTCACAATGTGACTCTCCCAGCACAAATGGGCTATGTTTAGTGACAGGCTTCGGCATGAGGCAGTTGCTGTTTTACAAATGCCTAAACTGAGGCACAGAGAGGCTGGAGAAATGGGCCCAGAACAGACAGCAAGTCAATGGGTGAGCTGGGAAGCATCTCACAGGGTCCTCTCCACCTGCTTTCTGACCAATGCTTTATCTTGAGAACCAAACAGACTGGGGAAACCTCTCCCACTTTTTTACCCCAGTCCCCCAGTGAAGAGGTTTTGGTTTGTTTACAGGCTCTCACTAACACCACTTACTTATCTGCCCATTCTGCACCCTGCAGGCAACCAGCGAGACAGGCTGGAGCCCAGCACGGAGCAGCTCCACGCTCGCGTCTCCTGCCAGTCCCCGGGACACAGTCACACTGCACCAGGACAGGGGGTCCTGCAGGCCCTGCATCTTCTTCCCAGCAGTGGCCAAGGGCTTCTGCATGCTCACGAAATGAGGCGTGAGAAGGCAGTGATGACTAAGTAACATCCTCTTCCATTTCTTCCTGAATGGCTTCCTCAAGTCAATCTACTTTCTTTTTTAAAGGGCTGTTCAATGCTTCATTTCAAACCAGCATTGCAAATTCAAGCCTCCCGCACCCTGCCCAGGTGTGGTTTCTGGAGTGTATTTATGTATTTGGTGCATGTGTATCCATCCCAGAATTTGATGGCACATTGCATGTGTGTGTGTGTAGGGGAACGACAGGGAAAGAAGACAACAGCAGTAGAAAGCATCATTTGTAAATGGAAAAATCAATTATGCCAACTGCCCCCCTTTCCAATACCCAAAGCCAGTAGAGGCTGTAAGGATGCATCTCAGGAGACAAAGAATAGGGTAAGCAGATGCAGCCTGGCTCCCAAAAGTCTCTCCAGCTACTCCTCAGTATATAAAAGTGATGGAAACTTCTAGTATCTGCAGCTTCCTCTGGCAACCAGTCCCCACTGGACTGTGAGCAGAGCCACCTCCTTTTCTGTTCTGGACCTGGTTGCCACTAGATTCCTTGGACGTGGGCCCATGTGCTGTGGGGAACCGTGAGTGTTGTGTCCCCACGTTTGCCCTCGGTGGGCAGGCGGCAGCTGCTCCCTGGACAGGAGCCATTCGTCACCCGGGAGGTGAAACTGCAATAACAGCTGCAGAAAGCTTGGCCTTGCCTGAGCCCTGCCTTCCTCCCTGCACAGCTCACCTCCTCACTGCCTGCCCTCTGCCCGGAGTTAGTTTAAATGCTGAATACCTGTTTGTTAAGGGCAGGGTTCAGTATTCTCTGGATTACATTCTTGTTGGTCTATAAATTAGAAGTTCTTCCTCTTTCCTTATTACAGACTGTCCTGAAAGACCTTCTGTCAATGGGAATTAACAAATCTTTGTGACAACTCTGATAAACAGAGTGTTTGGTTAGCTGGATTACATTTACCGGTGCCAGCTGCCAATGGGTCCAAGTATCTGTTGTACTGGTGAGGTGCATCTGCTGTGACATGTCTACAAACAAATGGCAATGAGAAAAGAGAGCAACTGTACAAACAACTGCATTTCTCACTCACGGCAGTAGCCTGGAGCTGCTGGGCACTCCCAGGACTTGTCACCTCACGCTCACATGAGCATCTTGCTCTCAAGCTGCCTCCAGAATTGCCAGCCCTTGCAGGAGGAAATGCAGGACCCTTCCAAGAAGGATGCCTGTCTTCTCTGCCCTTTGCCAGTAAAGGGATGGCCTGCCAAAGGCATCTGGGACACAGGGAGGCACATGGGGTGGCACTCCAAAGTGTGTGCCAGTGTGCACACGTATTTCCCAGCTGGTCTGCCCGGCCTCCAGCCCGCTCTGCTCAGGAGCTCTGCTGCAGCCAGCCAGACACCTCTGCCCAGTGCCGTTTAGCAGATTGTTGGGAATACAAGTAGTAGAACCTCGATTTTTTGCGAGGCTCCATTACCTTGTCCGTGGTGCCTCTGCTGGGAGAGAGAAGTTTCACAGCTGAAATGATATAAGTATTCTGTTCAGTACCCAGCAAAGTCAGAGCAGAGAGAAAAATAATCACCTGAATGTTCTGCTCTGCCTGGTACACCATGCTCTCTCATGTCTCCTTCCTGTCAGAAGCTGCTGCTGGTGGTTTTTATGGGCATTCTCTGAAGTGTAAGAAGTAAAAGAATGTTCTCCTGCTTCTGTTATCTCTGCAATCCCTCATCAGGACAGCAATTACTTTGTTGATAAAACACAGCTCCTGTTCACACCTACTTCACAAATCACTTTTGACACACAACATGCAGGACCCATAGGACACAGAGCGACATCCCTTCCTGGGGCTCTGTGGCCTGTCTTGCCCTGGATAGAGAAGATGGCTCCTGCATCCTGAAGCATACATAAGGGGACAAATGCAGATTTTAGAGAGGTAAAGTGGAAAAGCAACAGTAACAAAGATTTAATGCCACACAAGCGATAACTATCTGATAGGAAAGAGGGGATATGTTAAGAAAGAAAAAGAAAAGACAATGGAAGGAAAACTATCTAGCTGTGGTGGGCTGGTAAACACCCAGCCACGTGCTCGCCCCCCTCCAGTCAGATGGAGGAGAAGATCAGAAGGACAAAAGTGAGAAGAAAGGAGTGGGTTGGGACAAAGGCAGTTTAGTAAGTGAAGCAGAGCTGTACAAGCAAGCAAAGCGAGATAAGGAATTCAGTCACCACTTTGCATCAGCAGGCATGTGTTGGGCCGTTCCTAGGGAAGCTCGTAGAGATTACTTGGGAAGACAAACACCATAACCTTGAACATCTCTTTCCTCATCCTGTCCCTGAGATTTTATTGCTGAGCACGATGTCCTGTGGTGTGGAATATCCTTTTGGTCACTCAGGGTCAGCTGTGTCACCCCCCAGTCTCTCACCTCCCAAGCCTCCTCTCTGTGGGGGCAGAGTGTGGAAAAGAAAAGGCCTTAATGTTGCACCAGCCCTGCTGGACAGTGGGTGAAGCACTGGGGTGTTACCAGTGTTGGTTTAGTCAGAACTAAAAACCACAGCACCTGACCAGAGCCACTGAAGAAACTCCGCTCTGCCCCAGCCAGACCCAGTCTGGCAGTGCCGGAGGAGGAGAGCCTGGTGAGAAAAGAGCAAAAGCCGAGGGCACGTGAATTATTTCTTTCCTTGGCAAGGCCATTTTCCTTGGATACTGCTCTCTTTCCAAGAAGAGATCAGCTCTACCAGCCTTCTTTCACCCCTGCAATAATTCTTTTGATAGACCCAGCTGCTCCTTCTTTCTGCCACATCCATCCAGCCATGGCACACGGACTGAAGTGGGTGCATTGCCCATTCCTGTAGTGCTGCTGCCCATGGCTGTCACTGGCTGTGGGGTAAGATGAAGCTGTAACCAGCAGCTCCCCCTGCCCTCCAAGGGCCAGCTCTTCAGCTGATCCTCCAATTAACTTCAGGTCTGAAAAAGGGCTAGGGTATAGTCTCAGAGTTTCAACTGGGACGCATAACATCACATCCCTCTGTCCCAGCAACGCAGTGATGGCTCAAAATGATCCATGCTATTTTAAACCCAGAAATCTGAAGCACTAGGGAGAAACATTAAAAAAAAAGCTGTTTGTTTAGTTTAAAATACCCTTACAAACTAAACAGCTTAAACCCAGGTTGTGTACAATGAACTGCACACTGTAAAAAGATATTTTTCTTGGTTTATCTGAGAAAAATATGCTGATGGCAAGGCCAAGCTTGGTTTGTTGTTGTAACTAGGCACCGTTCTTAGCAAACTCACCCGCAAGCCTCAGTCGGCCATTGTGAATAAATAATGGAGGTTGCATAAGATGAGAAACTGGGAACCTGGCTGAAACCAGCTGGTCATGCAGGGAGCACCTCTCACCCCGGTGAATCATGGGGTGATGATCGTTTGGGGACACGGCAGTTAGGGCCAGCAGACCCATTAAGTGACCTTTGCTGGCCACCTCTGTATCACAGGCCAGTAGTATCATCTGTGAAACCCTGTAATGAGCCCCATAGCTTGTATTTCAGGATGTGTGGCTGACATTTAAATTCCACGGAATTACACTGCTTTAACTGGGTGACAGCAAGACATAAAAAACCTATCACTTCCACTTTTGCTCTTACAAAATTCAGCCTGACTTTCAATTGGAATATTTCTGGCTGCAGTTACGTTACGTGGTCACTGAGGTTGTTCATAAGAAGCAAGTATGAGCCCTGGTGTCCTGGTCAGAGTTTAATGATCATAATCTGCTCTGCCACAGCTTCCACCATTCCTGTACTAGCTGGGGATGCTCTGCCCTTTCTGTCCTGCCCCACATCTCAGGGTTATTCTGCACTGTCAGCTGCAGCCCCTGGTGTGGGCTTGGGTGGAGGTTCTGAGGCTCCTGGAGGAAATACCAGAGCAAGGTCAGCCTGGTTGTGGATTGCAGCCCCTGTTCCTGTTCTGATGGCACAAACAACCCTATCACACTGGGTCCGTGGTGTCCCTTGGGAAATGTTCTGCCTCTTTCAGAGCCCACTTTGACACTGTGGGGGAACAGAGCTGCTGCTGTCCTGTGTGGGGACCAGGGCTGGTGCCTTTCTTTATGGCTTTCCTGGGTAGATGGTTTGTACAAGCTCAGCAAATCCACCACGCTCGAAAGGTGCTGACCCATCACACGCACGCAGCTGCACAGCACCTCCACAATAAACCTGATGCTTCCAGAAGGTGTTGATCTTGCAGCACATGGACTATGCGGCAGACAGAAAAACACTGTTCTTCCTGATTTTGCTGTGTGGCGACACAGCTGGGGCTGCTGTATAGCATTGCTGGCCAGGCTGCACCTCCCTGGCTGCTGTAAATCCCTCTTCTCTTCTTTCCAAGTACAACATCTCGGCTGAAAAAGAGCAGGTATCTGGGAAAAGGCAGGCAGGCAGCAAGCTCGTCTTCAGGTATAGCTGCAGTTGTGAAATAAGTTGTTTCCAGATGCCTTATGATCCCTTGCAGTGAGGGCATTAAATCAATATCTATTTCACTCCTGTAGGCAGGGTCCTGCTTATGTCAACAGCTGATACTTGACAGCATTAAGTAATTACAAAAATGAACTGCCCTGCAGAGTGAGATATTCCATGGAGTAAAGATGTTTAAACTAGATTGTTGTGACTGAAGCTGGATAACCTGTGAGGCCACTCGAGAGACACTTTGCCCTTGAATTCTGGAGAAAGGAGGACAAGAGCGTGGCCTTGTGCGTGGCCTTGCATGAAGATCACTGGAGCTATGTTTCTGGTGAGCATTTTCCGGAATCAGTGATGAGAAGACAGGGTGTGAGCGATGCTGTGGGTGCAGCGTGGTGCAGGTGTGTGCCCTGCCCTTGCTGGCAGCTCACTGGCCTTGTATTGTTGAAATCACTAATTTGCTTTCTTTTGATCAGCAAGTCAAGCCAATGGCTGGGAGCATCGAGCCCCGAGGGCTGGGGGCAGTCTGTGTGTAGAGTTTGCAGCCCCGGATTCAGAGTCCTGCTGGTTTGGCTGTTACAGATAATCCCACATTCAAACCCTGAGTTTCCTCTTCTGTTCCATGCTGGGGAATTTCTGGTTGTTAATTTTGCAGAGGCACCCAGCAAAGCTGAGTAATGCAGGGAAGCAGCCTCAGACTGCCTGAGCGTGGAGGAAGTTACACATTTGGCATTTGAGAAAATGTATGCAAATAGCTTTTCCAAGACGTTCTCATCACCATCCATGTTTAAAGCAATTAAACCTCCCTCAGAACGACACTTCCATGCAATAAACATTATACAGCACCTCACCAAACTCCAGCACAGCCAAATAAATAATTGAAGACAACTATTCTGAGCTCTGAACTGTTGTTCTCCAGGTGAGGAATAAATCAGCTGCAGCAGCAAGAGCAGCAGCTGTTTTTAGAGCTGGTGAAGGTCTCTTTAGCTTGACTTCACCTTCCCTGCTCACAGTCACGCTCGCTTCTGCAAAGATTTGAGAGTCAGATATTTATAGAGGACAGCAGGATCAGAAAAACAGCAAACAGGATCAGAATCAAGCACACCAGGAAATCATTAGGATTTCCTCAGAATAAAATAAATACAGTAAAGGTGCAAATGCTCCTTCGGGGAAAAGTAAGAGCACATGGCACAAACGGTGCTAGTGCCAAAAGCAGGCAATAATTAAGCCCAGAGGAGAGGGAATCGGAAAGGGCGGCAGTGCTGGTTCCGGTAGATCTCTCTCATAGGCTGAGCTGCCTCCCAAGCCTTGATTCAGCACATGCCTAACCCCTGCAGAGGTCGGTGACTTTTAAGCAGGTATCTGAGTGCTCTGTCAGATTGCAGGGGAGGAGAGGGGAAAGGGATGCCTGGCTGCAGCCCAGCACGCCGTGTGTCGATGCTCCCCCGCTCGTGTCAGTTCCACATCATTGCTCCAACGGGAGGAAAACGTCCAGAGCCGTGTCCAGGAGCCCCTCAGGGGCTGCACCGCAGCTCCGCACGGCAGCCACTGCCCAGGGAGGGCTGCAGGAGCCCGCAGCTCTAAGGCAAGCAGGGACCGCACGGAGAGCTTTCCAGCCCCGTGCTTTTCGTGGGGACACGTGTGACATAGAGACCCGGAAAACAAATGCCCAAGCTCCTTTTGGCTGCGGGGGGCAAGGCAAGCCTCCCCTCCATCATCTGACCAAGATGAGGTGCCATGTTCGCTGCATGGCTTCTGAGTGACCAATCCAAAAACAGGGCCCGACCTTGCTACAATTTTAAGAAAAATGAAAGGCTGCACATGTTTTAAGAAAGTCCTACAAGCCCTTTCCTTGTACATCAAAGGGCAATGACTACAGAGGCAGTGCCTGGGTGGTCAAGAGGTTCATCTCTGTGCCTTTCTAATTAAATATTTATTCCAGTTAATCAAAATCCAAGTTGGGAAGAAGATTAAGGTGGCTAGAAGGCTTCAGACTTTATTCCAGCAACATATCCAAATATATTCACAGGATTAATTATGATTTTGTGTGTGGCTGAAAGTGCAAGGAGGGATCCAGAAGGAAGCCATTTCGTATGGTCACCTGAGCAACTTGCCACTGGTCAGAGATTGAGTGGAAATGGTTAAAACTCCCTCTGTAGTAGCTATTGAAGGAAATGGGCTTTTTTTTTCTTTTTTTTTTTTTTTGCTTCACAGCAGAAGAATTTATATTCTGCATTTGAACCATCATACTTAATGTGACCGTGGAAGGTTCTTATTCACCATACAACCGTCTTCCCCTCTTGGGAATCCAATTAAGCTATTGGCCTTTGTGAGTTAATTTTGCATTATGTAATTATGAGTTAATAGAAAGCAATTTCCTCTGAAATGTTTTGTTCCTGGTTGTCCTTGTCACCGGATTTCTGGAAGGCAGTTGCATTTCTACACAGTGTGAAGTCGTGAAGTCAGGTGGCTTCAAGAGAGGCAGAATTTCATCCCACTTTCTTGCCTCCAGTGCTAGTTTTGAAATCCAGCTGTGTGCCTGAATTGTGCAGATGTTTTTCCATCCCTATCACCTGGCAGGAGTTGGGCAGGGTTTCACCTCTGCCTGCATTGCCTTTTCATCTGGTTTTGCCTGATGTCCTTGCAATCCTTCACAGACCAGGGAAGAGCAGCATTCTTCTATTCCATCCACAAACAAGGCTGGCCCCAGTGGAGAGCTTTCTGGCATTCTCCTCTTGACTTCCGGGTGTACTGGAAATAGCCTGTTTATTTTCTGACTCTTAGACAGTTTGGGCTGTTTGGCAGTAGTTTACCGAAGCCATTGTCATAGTTTTTTGAGAGGGACTATGTTAAATGGTATTTTAAAATCTGGATAAATTACTTGCACTGAATTACTCAATAATTGTATCTCTTGTCAGCTGAAATTTCCTTCCTTGGGAAGTTTTGGAAAGTACAGCCTGCTGTATTCCCTTGACTGAATATTTAGATCTCAAAGGCATTTTATGAATCTTTGCACAAGTCCACTTTGACTGGGTCAGATGATCAGCCTTCAGAGGTGGGCTGATGCGACAAAATCATTTGAATCTCTGCAATGTGCCATGAGAAGATAAACATTTTAGCCTATTTCTCTGATGAGAGCTACCTTCCAAGTGAACGTGGAGCTTTGCAAAATCATTTCTGTGGGTATTGCCTCCTTTTGGGAGCTATGACACATCTGTTGACTGTGGTAGAATGAGTCATCCCTATGGTTAGGCACGTGTACAGGTGCTATTAGGATCAGAGCCCTAATAGCCTTGTTAGAAAGTGTAGTGGGTGGCATAATCTAGAACTGGTCTACAGCACTCTTGTGTGCAAGGAGCACCTTGCAGCGCTCAGTGGAGTTTTTCCATCTTAACAAACAAACACTTGCTTTTGGTTTCCTCTCTGTTACTGCCGACACATCAATGTGAGATTAAATAGCTGCATCCGTGGGTGGCAGTGGTCTGATACCCATCTGAAAATGCCAGGGCCACTTAGGTGTGCTCTCATTGCCAAATTAAGCACACACCCTGTTGTGTCTTTCTGAAAACCTGCTGCATCAATAATTATGTCTCTAATCTGGCACATAGCATATGCTGAGTATTTATTGCATACGCTGGGGCTGTGGGTGTACACATAAAAAATATTTACATTCCTGCTGTGCATGCATCCTCTGTGTCCTGCTCCTGCTCAGAGCCCAGGATGCCACTGTGTTGTCTTCAAATGGAGCTGGAGCAAGCCCCATGCTCCAAAGAGACATTTAGTAAAACACAGAGGGAGCACATTGCTTCTGCAAGGCCGAGAGCTGGTCAGCATCCAGTCCACCCCAAGTTTCTGTCTGTCTCTGAGAGACACAGCTCAGGTTCCCACTTCCCTCACAAACCATCTGGCAGCAGAAACTTCAGGGAAGAGCTAAAGCAAGCAGAATTGCTGAGCAGCTGGAGGGCTGACACAGTGCAATGCTGACTGTCCTCACCTTTATAAATGGAGGCATTTTCCTAATCCTAGCATGAAGTCTATTCTGGAAAGTCTCTGCCATTGGGGCTGAAGGTGCCAGAAGCCCCAGGGTCCGTGAAAAAGACCGCAAAATGCTGGCCAGGGCGGTGATATCCTTGCTACGACCTGTCCTTCCCTGAAGTGGCAGAACAAAGATTATCCGCCCAGATTAACTAGTCCACACTAGTGTCCGTGGAAAGCAACAAAAAGAGAAGTGCAGCTAAAGTGGAGCATCCCTTTAATGACAGTTCCAAGCTCCAATCCTGAGTGTTATGTGCCCCACAGTCCCTTTACCCTCCCTGGGGTCAGCTCCAGTAAGGCTTTGCTGCTGGCCCTGCCAGGCAGTGCTGCCCAGCTCGGTGTCTCCCTGAGGCCCTTGGCAGCATGTGGCATTGCCCATCTGAGGGTCAAGACCTCGGGGCACTTCCTGGGCGGGTGGGTTTGCTCCGTACAGGGTGCCAGGCAGCCTCCGGCCTCCCTGTCCCGCGGCTGTTCGGTGGCTGAGTGCAGGATCTGACCTGCCCGACCACTGCCCAGCCTGGCCGTGGCCAGCGTTCACCGGAGTGAGCAGTGACAGCTGCCACGCTGGGCTCCCACGCGCGGCGCTGGAGCAGCTGCGTTGGTGCCGCTGTGAACCTGTAGCTCCAGCCTCCCCCGACCGCGTGTGCTGCAATAGTGTCCGTACCCTCCCTCTGAGCGCCGCTCGCACCGGGGCACCCCCGAGCCATCCAAACTGCTCTCCCTCCAGTGATACAAAATGTCTCTTGTGTGGAGACGTGCTCTAAGGGTGCAGCTACATCTTCTCGGGAGTGTAGGTGCACTGGCAGGACCTGTCCCTCCTTTCCTGCTCATGGCCATGCACGAGCAGACCTTTCCTTCCCCTTGAGGCTGTCGGCAAAGCTGCTCACACAAACCCTCCTTAAAGTGTCTCAGGCACCATCGGTTCGTTAAACTCTGCAGAAAGTGGGACCTTGCTGCTCCCGCAGCTGGGAGAGCTGGGGCGGCTGGTGCAGGCTGGAGGCGGGACAGAGCCACGACTCCCCGGGCACGAACCACCCGCGCACTCCCTGCGACAGCCCCGCTTGGCAGTGCTTCCGCCCCAAGTGCTAACCTGGCCTGTGCAATGATCCAAGACTTTGAATCCTCCCGTCTTGCTTAATGTCATTTTATTTATTGGAAAAGGGTGATGAATGGGAGGATGGCTTTGACTGATGTTCCTAATCCCTTAGCTGGGATGCAGTGGAGAGGCAGGGAGGGACAAGAGGGGAAGAGACTAAGCAAAATAAAAGGGTCAAAGTGAAGTGGGTTGACTGGAGCCCTGGGGAGAGAGGGATATAGGAGGTGAGTCAGAGCGGGGCAGGCATGTCCCAGTGTGGCTCCAAGGCTTCCCTGACTCACTTGTCTGTGACAGTCCCCATTGTGGCAGCCCGGGCCTGGGAGGGAGTTTCTGGGTGGCTCCTCCAGCAATGTCATTGCTAATTAAATATGTTCTAAAGGTTAGATTATTGGTTGCGATGATGTCTCACCTTTGACCATGTCTGCATCAAACAAATCATAAACCAAGCAAGAAATCTTCTTGCATTTCCTTGCCCAAGGCATCCTTTTAGGAGTTGGCTAAATGCAATTTTGTGAACAGCAAATCCAGCCACTACTTGGCCATGCAGTTCTGCTGCAGTACTGTGGACTATCAGAAGTTAATAGGGCTCAGGATTTAATTTATTTCAATGAAGGTAGTGATGGAGTGGCAATCCTGGAAAACAAGAACAAGTACCAGTTTCCTCATTCCTGAAGTTAATGCAGCTCATGCAGCTTCTCCAGGGAAATCCCTGTTTTCCTCCTCAGCATCCTTCCATGCCTTGGCATATGAAGAAAATGAATACCTTACCTTTTAATGAGAGATTTCTACTTTTCTGCTAAACTCCCTTCTTTTTTAACTTTATCTTCATTTTTATCTCTTTGCTCCACTGAGAATCTGTGTATGTAATAGAAGCTAGCTTGTGTCCCATTTGTTCAACGTGGGAACTGTTTTCTTTATTTGCCCTTACTGCGTCCAGGCTAGAAGGGGGGCTAGTCCTTTCAGGGCTTACTGTGACACACAGCCATACCTGGAGAATCCTTTATCCCAGTGTCTGGCACCAGGCTGACATGGGGCTGGTGCAGGGCACCCCCCAGCCCTGCAGTCACTGTGTTGTGGGGTCAGAAGTTTGGGTTGAGCAATGCCTCACTCCCTGCCTGGGAGAGACTCATCCCCGGGACACGTGTCTGGAGGGACATACTGGGCACGTCCCGGCAGATGGCCTGTCCCCATCTCCTACCCCACAGCCCATCATTCCTGGGAGTGCTGCTGCCTTTGCTGCCCACCCTGGGTGGTGGCAGCTGGCCATGTCTGGCCCACAGCCTCGCTTCCTGCCTGGAGCCTGGGCTTGGTTTTCTCAGCACTATCTGTTGGTGAAATAAGAATTATCTCTCCTTCCAGCCTCCCCCGAGCAAAGTCTGCAATCATAAATGAGGCAAAACCCAGTCCTCTCTGAGCTGGGTCCCATCTGCTCTGCAGCTACTTCTGGCTCCCTCAATAAGGATGGTGTTTCTGGTCTCTCATATATTCATTTTCAGGCATCTCCATATCTCCTTCCAACTCCTCCTACACACATCGGGGAACTGCTCACAAATGTGTGCAAAACTACTTAATTACTCTGTAACCGACTGGTCCGCTGGTTGCGGGTCGTGCTGATTACTGCACTGACCGTGATGACTTCGCCCCCTCTTCCCTTCCACTCATCTGTGTCCATCACCTCCCCTCTGGCTGCGTCTTCCCCCACGCAACGTCCGGGGGCACCCAGCACTCGCTCAAACAGATCCGTGCTGCTTGGTAGGCTGGGGCAGGGGGGTCAGCCCTTGCTCTCCTGGTGCTGTGTGTCCCAGGTGCACGACAGGGTGTCCCCGAACCATGGCTGGGTGCCCTGAGCCATTGATGAATGTCCCAGGGCCATGGCTCGTTGTCCTGGGGTCGTGGACGGCTTCCCTGAGGCCGTGGCCGGCTGCCCTCAGCCACTTCTGAGTGTCTTGGGGCCGTTGTTGGGTATCCCTGCACCGCTGCTGGGTGCCCTGGGCCATTGCAGTCTGTCTCAGGGCCATTGTCGGGAGCCCAGAGTCATTGCTGACCGTCCTGGGGCTAATGCTGGGTATCCCAGGAGCATCAGTGGCACACCAGGACCACGGCCGGGTGTCCTGAGGTCACTGCCCGGTACGCCGGGACCACCGGCGGTGCGCGGGGCGGCGTCTGCCGAGCAGCCGTCGGTGCGGCGGGGGCTCGCAGCCGGGCCCGCCCCGCTCGGCCGCCCCGCCCCGGCCCGCCCCGCCGCGGCACATTCATGCGGCGGCGCTGGGCGCGGGCGGCGTCTCGGAGCGGCCCCGGCGCGGCGCCTCCCGCCGGGCCTCGGCGCATGTGAGCGGCGGCGGAGCGGCAGCGGCAGCAGGGCGGCGGCGGCGCCGCATCGGCCATGCGGTGGCCCCGCGGCCCCCGCGGCGCCTGGCGGCTGCTGCCCCGGCGCTCGCTGCTGGCCGCGCTCTTCCTCTTCTCGCTCTCCTCCTCCTTCCTCTACTTCGTGTATGTGGCGCCGGGCATCGGTAAGCGGCGGGCCGGGGCCCGGGGCGGGGGGGGCACGGGCAGGGGCACGGACGCACCGTCTGCCTCTGGAAACGCTGAGTAATCCGCGCCCGGCCGGCCCCGGGGCCGCGGCATCCCCGGCGGCCGCGGCATCCCCGCCGAGGGGCGGCCCGGGCCCGGTGCCCCCGGCTGCGGCTCCGCGGTGCCCGGGGCTGGGCAGCGCGTCCTCATCTCTCGCCGCGGCCGGAGGAGGAGGCGCTTCCCCGGGGTGCCCGGCGCTCCTCGGGGCGGGCGCGCGGGGTGCGGGTCCCCGGGGCGGCGGGGCCGAGCGGCGCCTGTGCCAGCGCCGAACGGGGGGCAGCGAGCCCGCTCCTGCCTGCTGCCCGCCCCGGAGTTTGTTTTGAAGTAGTGGAGTGTTGTCCAAGTGCTTGTGATCTGAACGTGCTCCCTGGCGGAAATCCTACTCTGATTGTCAAGTGGGAAGATGAGAAGTGTGTATTTTAGAAGGAGAATGTACTCGTTCCTATGTTCGTTGTCATAGCTTCGTGGGGAACTGGAGAAGCCGTGTGTCAATATGGCCATCACCCGGTGCTGGTGGGGCTGTCTGTCCATCTCCCTTGAGATATGGGAAGACTTGGTGCCCGGAAAGCATCTGTTCTCTTCATACGGTGTATCTCGTTTCTGCAAGGAGCCCAGGCTTGTGGTTTGGCCTTCAACCAAACTTTGGCAGCAATTTATTTCTATAGAAACAGCCCTTTCCAAAGAAATAGGGAGTTTCTCCTTGAAATGTCATTGGTATTGCTCATGCCATTCCTATCTTGGACATCCCAAGGAGATCTCTGTGTGCTTTCAAGGTGACCTCTGTGGGTTTTTATTTACAAATGATGTCCCGTGGCTGCCTCTGGGTTTTGGGAGCCTTTCCCAGAGCTGAGTAGGGGTTGGCTGGTGTATGAAGCTCTGCTTGCATCCTGAGCACATCGCAGGTGAGGTTGTCCATGCTGAGCCTCGCCATGGTGGGCCAGGGCTCTGCTGTCCCAATGGGCAGGTCCCCAAGCTCCTGGCCACTGTTCCACAGGCTGGCCAGGGCTGCCGAGCACTGTCTTGCCTCTGTTGGAGGACGGTTTCACACAAGTGGTAACAGGAGGCGCAGCTGCCGCCTGATCCCTCTGTAAGCACAGCCTGGTTCGTCCCGTTCGCGTGCTGCTGTGGGGCCCGTGGCTCTTTTATCCAGTGTATCCTGCAGCCCTTTGCAGGGCAGGTGCAGGGAATGGCATGGCTGTGGATGAGCTTCCCAGGGCCCAGGTGGAAGTGCACTTTAATAAGGAAATTTATCTTGTAAGGATGGCTTTGTTCCTTTTTTTAGAGTATTCTGATTAATTTCATGTTACTTCTGCATGCTCACCAGTCTTAGAGATGCTGTAGGGTATAAATATGTTTAAGACTAGTTCTGTGCCAAGGGGTCTTTCCCTGTGTGGACCTCAGATAACATGATCACTTCCCACCCGATGTTCTTGCTATCTGTGATGCCCAAAGAGGAGGCAGGGAAGTGTTAGTGATCCCTGTACCCACCGCCCATGGATGTCGGTGATGTTCTGAGTCATCTTCTCATCAGGTGACGGAAGATCTGCTTCCTTTTTTTTTTTTTCCCATTCCTCTTTCAGCCAAAAATGTTTCATCGTGAAAACCCAGCCCAGTATTCCTGGGACGGCTGGGCTAATCCTGTCGGCACTTGGAGGGAGTTTGTTTTCAGGCTGGAGTGGTGAGTAGAAGCTTGGGAGAAGAGTGAGTGAGATAGGACATGAGCAGAGCTGGGGATTTGAATGAATCAACCATGTGCGAGTGACAGAGAGATGCTGTCAGCAGAGAGTTCTGGGGCATTTGTCCTGCCTGCTGCTGCCTCAGTGCATGCAGTGAGGCTGAGCTCCTTTCCTGTGGCCACTGAAGGGCCTGGGGATACCTATGCCCTGAGACCATCCCTTGTAGGGTGTGCTGGGGAAGTGGCTGAAGAAAGACTTGCAGTTCATTGGCTAAACCATGGGCAGAGCAGCGATTAATCCATTCCTTGATTGTACCTCAATTGAAAAAAAATCCAAATAAATGGGACCTCAAGCTGCAAGTGAGCTTGAACCAGCTGGAGCCTGGAAGGGCTTTTGTCTGCCTTGTGCCACAGGCTGCTGGGAAGGGTCTGCTACAGCCAGCTCTGCTCGTGGGGGTCAGCAGCTGGTGGCAGCAGGGCTGGAGCCAGCCTGCCCTGCCTGGGCAGCATCAGCCCCTCTGGGCTGGGAATGGCCCTGTGGCAGGACGGCATCCCCGTGGCAGGGTGTGCTGCCACCATGGGTGGGAGCCTGTCCCCAGGCCCCATGTTTGTGGGGGAAAATTTCATCGGCATTGCTGAGGCGTGTTGTGTTCAAGCAGTTGTGTGCCACTGCCAGGAGAAAACTGGGACAGTTGCACTTCTGGGTGCTGTCTCAGCGCATTGGTGTGGAGCTGGCATGCTTGTCAGCTGGAAAAGCTGGATAACTGCTCCTGGTACCCTTTGGAGATGGGGAAGGGGACCCCAACCTGGGTTCTGAGTTGCCTGCCAAGTGCTGGCCTGCCACCTGATTGACCATGGTGTTTGGCTCCTCACAGCCCAGGTAACCCAGCAGTCTGCTCCGGATGGAAATGCACGAAGAAATTCATGTTTACTGTCAGCAAATAGCCATGCTTGGCTCCTGCAGGGAGTCCAGGGCTTTTGGGCCTTAAATTTGTGTCATGCCTGGGCTTGTGCGATGCCCAAGGTAGCTCCCCGTTTCTGTCCTTCACCAAGGTTTCCTCGTACAGAACTGAAATGTTCTTGTGGCCTCACGTTTGTGCAGAGCGATCCAACGTAAACAGCCAGTGCCGCCTCCTTCCCAGTGCTCGCATCCAATACCCGTCTGTCCTCCCCACACACCACCCTGACAATTACATCCCTGGGCTCCCACAGCCACCTTGGAAGGTGAGCTGCCAGGGACCCAGCCGATGGCACAGACACAGCAGGCTCTCCTTGTGTGCCACGCTGCTCCCGGCGCTCGCTGGCTCCCGGCGCTGCCGTGGCCGGGTGATTATGTGGGTCTGTCTCATCGTGGCCATTGTGTGCGGGATGAGGCGGCCGATTGTTCTGCGAGCTGGGGCCGAGGCGCGGCGGGGCTGCCGGGGACGCAGTGGCTGGAAGCTCCAGGAGCTGCCCTGATGTCCACACAAGTCCCACTGCCAGGGAGGCCCTGCAGGCAGCAGGTACGTGGGGATGCTCGTGCAGGTGGGGAGGCTGCTTGTGCTCGCTGCTATGCTTGGAGGTTGTGGGACCAGCAGGGCACGGGGCTGCAGGGCAGGCTGGGCTTTCACTGCAAGAAGTCACACTGGCCTCGTCTTGGAAAAAGCAGAGCTTGGCACTGGGCAAACAGTTTGGTCCTGTTATGGAGGTCAGGGGCCATCTCGACAGGTTTTTTTGCAGGGCTTGTGCTTGGCACTGAGGCTCTTGCCCTTCTCCAGATGGGATGTGCAGAAATGGGCTTGCCAGAGTCACTCTCTCCATGCCCAGACCCCAGTGTTGGAGCAAGGATGACACGGGCACAGAGTGTGCTGGCTTGGAGGTGGAACAGCTCGAGAAGCTGTTTCTGTTTCGTCCTGTCCTCTGCTTCTTGATTCATCCATGGGGCTGTGGGGTTGTCCCTGCAACTCCTGTTTTCACGTGAGGGTGGCTCATGCAGCCTTCCTACAACTGTCTGGTTTTATTCTCTTTGAACAGGGCCTAGGAAATTAAGGGAATTTCCTCCTGCAGCTGAAAGCAGTAATGCTTTTTCAAGCTGCTTGCACTGCAAGTTGTTTCATCTTGATACCTCTAACTGCAACAGTGGGAATTTCTCAGACCTTGGACTTGGTCCTGGTGTAGAGGGTGGCTGCTGTGTGGCTGGGAGGGCTGGCAGGGGCCTTCCCTGGTGCTCAGGTAGCAGCTCTCGGCTTTTCCTTTGTCTCGACAGATGTTGGAGCCTCTTTATTTAATTTTATTTTTTTAAATTTAGATTTCCACAGGAGTCGTACTTGGTTAGATCTGATGCAGGAAAATAGTGTAGAGAATTTAAATTATTGGGTGAAAGATTGTTCCCTTTGAGAGAGAGCTGTAATTCAGTCTGGCTTTACTTCCTCCAAATTTATCAGGAATTGCTCCCAGCCGGTCATACGGGGCATGAGGTAGCACCACTAGCCCTGAATTACATTTATGGCGCAAGAACTTGATTTTGATGGGCAGGAGTGCTTTGAAACACTGTTCTGTCAGGCTGCATATTGGTGACCAGCCGAGCAGAGCTGTGGGGACCAACAGCTGCCTCGGTACAGCTTGTTTGTCACTTTTGGAACAATATTATAATCGCCAAAGGTGGCTGATCCACTTTGGTCCTTTAATGCATCAGCCTGGCAGATCTTAGCACAGAGGAATTCTGGGGAGGGGGGGGAATGGCAAAAGATTTTGCTACTGCCAGCTTGTCCCAGCTGGAGGGACTATGGGAAGTGGTTGAGTTGCCTGTGGTGGTGAGGAACAGAGGAAGAGTGTTGGCCATGGCCCGGGGCAGGGGAATGGCACTGTGGGGACATGGAGCTGGGCTGGTGAGTCTGGCTGAGGGCGGTGAAGCAGCTGTGTGAGGAAGTGAGTTGCTGCTGCTTTGCCTTCTGAGCACTGCTGGGAGAATGTGGGCAGAAGGAGCCTGGGTAGAGTCAGCTGGTGAGAGGAAGGCAGAAGGGGGATGGCAGGGCAGAGTCCTGAGCGAGGGGCAGCACACGCTGGCCGTGGTGGGGTGCTGGTGCCCAGCCTGTCCAAGCGGGACACTGGTGAGCCGCGGTGGCCTTGGCTTGGCCGGGCAGGGGCTGGGTGCAGGTGTCCTTTCGGGTTTGCTGGCAGCTTGCTGGGTGCCTGGATGCTGCCTGAGTAGGGACAGAAGGTGAAGGTGCAGCTTGGAATAATGAAATGAGGTTTGTGTTGCCATAGCCTTGGCTTTCATCTCCAGGTCTTCCCCGGGCAGCACAAGGGAGTGTGGCATCTTACTGTGGAACATGGCAGCACTGCCCTCCTTCACCCTTCTCTGCCCGAAAGATCTGCCAAACAGCATTTCACAATCTAAGGCAGGAACAGCCCGGTTCCACAGCGTATCCCACAGAGGATATTGGAGTCATTGGATCTGACAGTGATTGGGGGTAGTAAGAAATCCTCAAGTGGCCCTGAGACAAGAACTTGAGCTCAGGATCTCCTGTGCTACAAGTGGAAGGAGGCTGGTGGGAGCTGTGGGAAATCGTTCCTTTGGCAGCAGCACGTTCCTCCAACAAAGAGGCTCCTACAAGGCAGGTCCGGGCTGGGAACAGCCCTGTTCCACCCAGCTGCTCCTGTGCCAGTGCATCCAAGATGCTGGTGGTGCGGAGCGTTGGTTGGAGACCACCTCTTGCTCAAGGCTAACAAATTACAAGGTTTCTTTGAGGGCAGTTGAATTACTGGGTTTTCTTTGCCTGTAAGCACCTGTGCTGTTTGTCAGGCACGTCTGGTTTGTGTTATTTTGCTGGTGGCTCGCTGGGTGTTGCAACTGCAGAGAGTACGTGAAGAGTTCATGTTTCATCCATGTGTCTCTGGAAGCCTGGCTTGTGGAAGCTGATTGGCAGACACAAAAGCTTCCAGGTACTGGTTCATTCCTGCAAATTGAGTGCTTCAAAACTTCAATAATCTGTGGCAGAGTCGACCTTAAAGCACCCATGCTGTCGGCCCGGGAGACATGGTCTTCATGGGTTTGGGAGGCCATGGAAGGCCAGGGCTTCAGCAGGTGCTTGGCCACTTCAGGTGGCTGCTGACTCTGTTGGAGATAAGGGCTCTGACGCTGCTGCTTTATTTCCTGAGCTGATCCTCTGTCTCTCTTCCAGGTGGACTCCTTAACTGCATTAACTCAGGCAGCATCTGCTCTGCAGGGTACGATGAACCCCCCTGGGGACCAGTGCAGGGAATGGAGATGAGCAGTGTGGGGAGCTGTATGTTTGCACTTGATCCCATTTGAATGCTGTTACAATTGGTGGATTTTAATATCCAAGCACATGGAGTCTTTAAATACTTAATCTTAACTGAAATTCCTGGGGGAGCTCACAAGGGTGGCAGCAGTGGTGGTGGCATGGCTGATGTGCCGTTGGCTCTGCGGAGCCCTCTGCTCTCCCTGTGGCAGCACTGAGGGGTGAGGGATCTGGAAGAGAAGCTGATATGCAGCTGTACAGAGCAAGAAAAGCCTTCCCTTAACAGCTTTATTTTTAAAACATCATTGTCACGATACAATGTGTGTATTTACTTTGACAAAACCTTTGCTGGGTTATTTTAGTAAAGTTTGTTTCCATACAGGCTTCTCCGTTGCATTCAGACTGTTCTGGCTGTGGTTTTGGCTGGCAGCATTTTGAACACGGATGCTTTAGGGTGGTTAATGTGTGTTTGAAGCTTTTCTAGCACTAGTCTAAATACCATGGGGATTAGTCCTGTTTGGAGAGATGGAGGAGAAAATGTATAGTGGACTGTGCTGTTGAAATGCAAGATAACCCCAAATCAGAAATTTTTGAGAGATGTTGGTGGGTGTGATTTTTTGGGGAATGTGAAATAGATAACGTTAAAACCACCAGGGCTTTCAGCATTACCCTGGAGCTGCTCTTATTTTGAAAGGAAAGGTGGGTTGGAAAGCTGAAGGTGATGTCAGTGCCCAGCAGGAGAAAAGCCCTCGGCCATCCTTATCTGCTGCTTGGAAGGGTCCCGGGAGGGGGGAACAGTGGACAGGACATGTAGCCCTCATCCCGGTGGGAAGCGTCCTCGAGGGTACAGCTGTGGTGTGGCGTATGATGGGCAGGGCCACTGGGTCGTTTTTTCATTATAAAAGGAATTTTCTGAGGCTTGCTGGTCTTACTAAAGTGAAGGAAGGATCTGGGGGGAGGTGGGTTTGCGGGATCCGCTGTGCTCTGTAGTGACTGTGGGTGTTTTTGATAAAGGCACAAGCTTCACCGCACCTTATTTGACACTTCGCTTTCTCAAAGCATGTAAATGTTACTGCAGGGGTGCGAGAAGCTCAGTTTGAGCTCCTTCCTCCCTCCTGGCTACGCGGGGGAGGTGACGGGTCAGTGCTTGCTTGCTGGGCCTTTAGCTGAAAGCGTGTGGTGGCATGGTGTGTGACTTCCTAAAGGTCGTTTTCCTAGGTTTTTGTTTGAGGTGCAAAACCAACGGGTTCTGCCCTTTGTAAGCCTGCAGTTGTATGTGACATCCCTGGGCTGGCACAAACCTCTCCAGAGCCCTTGCCCTGAGCGGAGCTGTCATCCTGGGGCCCCTCTGAAGGTGCTGTTGGGCTGCTGGCCAGCCCCTCTTGCAGCACAGGGGACCCAAGCTAAGGTGTCCATATCTGTCCCCCAGCTCTTGTGGCAGGGAAGAGGCTGCTTCCAGGGGATGTGGGTTCAAATAGGACCGTGTTCTTTTTCATGTAGGTTGTGCCTCAGTCTCCCTGCTTGGTGGGAGCTTGTGCTGTTTCCTGCTCCGATGAGCAGGTGCGTGCCCATGTGATGGTTGGGCTGCGTGTGAGACAGCTCCTGTGAAGCTGTTCCCTCCCTGTGCCTTTCTAATCTGAAAGGTAAAGGTTGGGAGCTATTTCTGTATGGAGGATGCCACTGCACACGTAATGGAAGAAAGCAAATACAGGCAAAACACCCACTGCACTGCTGTGGGTTGGGCTGTGGTATAAGCAGTTCAACCAGTGTTTGTGTGTCTAGAGAATTTTATGGCAAAATAATTTATTGGTTTTATTGAATGCTATTGCCATACAGATAATCAAAGGAGCCTCTTGAAACCTGGTGCTATGTTAGCCTCCTCCCTTGCTTTGGAGAGACTGGGGACCAAGGTGCGCTGAGACTTCACCTGTGCTCGTACACTGCCTAGAGGCTCCCGAGTGGGGCTCGGGGGGTTCCTGCACTGACAGGACAGGCTGGCCAGGGCCATGCTGCACTGCACACTCTTGATTGATGGTGTGTCCCCACAGCAGCAGGTTGGGAGCAAGAATTTGGGGTGGAAAGTGGAGAAGACGGCTATGTGAATGCTAATGTTTATAAATTGCCTCTAAAAAAACCTGTACAAAGCAGTTGGAATAGAAGAGGAAAGCAAACACTGCAGTGCACCAGGTAGTCAAGTGCAAACATATTTTTTCTCTCGCTACTTGGCAGGAAAAGGAAGGCATTTCAGTGGCTGCCTCCGTGCCCTCTGCGTCAGCGGGGCTGGCAGAGGCTGCGGGCTGTGGCTCGGAGCCGTGGGCGCCTTCTGACACGGCTGCTCCGGCTGAGCCGCCCGGCAGCGGGGCCGGGCAGGGCTGGGATGCACGGGGGGAGCTGCAGGGAGCCAGCAGGCGCTGCACAGAGCACAGGTAAATAAAAATAAATAAACCTGCTGGAACGGCCACGGCAGGAAAGCCCAGAGCTGCTGTAGCTGGAAACGAGTGCGGGCCGAGCCCAGGGCTCGTGGTGGTTTCTGCACAGGGCTGCAGCAGCCTGAGTCGAGGGAGAACACCGTGGATGTTGTGCTCCTGTCAGCAAACGCGGGGTTGCCTTGGAGCTGGGGCCCCTAGAGGGGCACAGGGTGGCCCCCACTCCCGCAGGAGCGTGAAATGCTTCCTCACATGCAGCTCGCTTTTATTCTGCAGTCATTTTGTTTTCCCCCCTCAGTGTTTTTCCAACTCATGTCTTGCTGCCAGAGTCCGTATTAATAATGCATGACTTTTTTTTTTTTATGGTGCTTCCTTCCCGGCGTCCCTTTCAGCTGCTGAGTCAGAGAAGATTGTTATAGCAGCAACCTCTGAAGCGGTGAAATGTCCCTGCAGTGCTCAACTGCTGTCATTTATCATCCCAGCTCCTCTGCGGGCAGCCTGTTCCTTGCCCGGCTTGGGGGGAGGATCCCCATGCCAAAAACCTGACTCCTGTTACACCAGCTGTTGACTGGCGAGCTGGGCTCTGCTCAGCCTTCCTGGCTAGTGTTTGGTGAAAGCAGATATTGCCTCTCTCGGCTGGTTTGGTCTTTTTTTGTTTGAAATCCTGTAAAGTTTTTTCCTTATCTGCCTGAAACTGTGTTTTGGGATTGTGCCCAAGACTTTTTTTTTTCCCTGCCTTACTAGTTTTTGAAATTTTTTTTCCTCCTCCCTGCGCTCCCCTCAAGATCTTTACCCGAGCTTTTTAGGGTAATTGGGATGACAGAAGCCATATAATGTGTTAATGGGGTTAAATTAACTTAAAATCCTTCCAGTAGCTGTTGAAGCGTGCCTGGCTGCTGCAGGAAGTGTTGGAGTTGCTAATGCAGCATGGAACAGAGATCTGCAGGGCTCCTGCCTGCAGGCTGGGATCAGCCCCCAGTAGGTCACATCCATGCAGAGCCGGTCCCCACCTGCTGGGTCCAAAACCTGGAGGGAAATAGGGAGCAATAGCACTTTTCAGGGAATTTGTCTTCTAATGTCTTAAATAGTACCTCCACTGTAATCTCAGGAGCAGATCTCTCCTGTCTTCTATCCCAGCTAACTTTGGCTGCTGGGACCCTCGCTGGTGGGGCGTGGGGACGCACAGCCTCAGTGCTGGGAAACAGCATCCTCATAGTCTTCCCCTGCTCGGTGCCTTGGTGGGCTTTGAAAGAGTCACCTGTAAATATTATCCCAGAGCCAAGCAGGAGAGGAACAGGGCTCCCCTGGGGAAGGAGGGATTCCTTTTCCAGACTTCCCAAGCTGCCTTGTTCCCCGTGTCCCGCTGTTGGGGACAGCACAAGCATGTGTGCACCCACACTGATGTTTGCTCTGGGGAGTGGAGAGGGACCTGAGACCAGGAGGGAAATGGTACTGCTTTTCCCTGCTTCCTCAGCTGGAGGAGCTGGCCAGAGCAGCCGGACGTGTGTGTGTGTGGGGCTGGTGTCCCGGCTGCATCTCGCCCTGGCTGCACACCTGCATCCCACCCGGGCCAGGCTCCTGTCTGGCAGGGGAATAGTTATCCTTGTGGCATGCTTCCCCCTCAGCACCATCCTGTTCTGCTGAGGCTCTACAGTGCTGGGATACCAATTCGTTCCTCCTGAGGAAGGGAAAACTGCTGTGGTGTGAAATTCCCCCAAAGCTGCAGCGCATCCTCCTTCCATGCCGCAGCCTGGCTGCCTTGCTCAGAGCCAGTGATTTCTCTTTTCATGGATTTTTTTTTAAGGGTTTTGCTGGCTGTTGGGTGCCCAGTGCCCTGGGGGCACCCTCCCTGTACCTGCCAGCTGGGAGGGGGCAAGCACCTTCTGTGGGTGCTTTTTGCACGCTACAGGGGAAGCTTTGCAGAAGGATCCCGTGGACTTCTGCACCTTGAGTCCACAGGGGCTTGCTGGAGTGGCCTTGCTGTGGTCACCGGCTGCCCCAGTGCTGCTGCCTGCCCAGGACATGCCCCGAGGGACACCTTCACACTGCCACAGCTCCGCTTGCCCCGTGGTGACACACAAGGCCACCCACAACTGGTGAGATGAGCAACTTGCTTCTCGGCTAACAAGATTTAGGTGGATTATGCTATGTATTTAATCAAGGGCTAAGCTGATTGCCTTATTTGGAATGGATCAAAGCCCTTGGAAATACCAGCCTGGAGACCAGCTATTGAGTGGGAATATTCCTCAGCCGTGTGCCTGTGTGGCAAGCCTTGCTTTCGAAGAAGCCGGAGGTTCAGCAGACAGGTTTGACAGCAGCAGTGACCAAATGCAAAACCAGACTGGAGAAGTCTGAGGTGATGGGGAGGTAGGAGTGTGAGAATGTTGTTAGTCATTGACCATCATGGAGGATTTTGGGGAAAAGGCTTCCTCTTCTAGCTTTCAGCTTGAAACCATGTCTCCAGATACATAAAGCTTCATGCTGACAGCTAAGTGAGATGCTCTGGCATTTGGCAGTCAGGCTTCCACCTTCTAGAAAAGCAGCTGTGACTCTTGTGAGCTTGTGTGGCTCTGCAGCAGAGACCAGACTCTCTATTGCTCACGCAGGGAGCCCCACATCTCCCTGCAGTGGCTGTCAGCAGCGTTGGAGCTCGCAAGGGTCTCTTCTGCCCTTGTCCTGGTCCCTACTGCAGCGTTGCTCTGGGGCCTGCGGGACTTTGGCAGCAGAGGAGGTGGTGCTGGTTGCAGAGGAGCAAAGCAGAGGGTGCTCCTTGCTGTGGCTGTGCAGAGGGAGCCAACAGTTCAGAACTGTCCCTGTAGGCAGGTATTGAGGCAAGTTTAAAATTAGTTACCAGTTAAGAGCTGTTGTGCCTGTCAGGGTCTGCCTGGAGTGGCAGGGCAAGCACATTGTCCAAGGTGTGTGGTGTCTCTCTCTTGTGGGGTTGGGGTTTTTGCCACGAGAGGTGTGTTGGTGCTCTGGGGTGCCCTGTCTCCATGTCTGTGAGCTGTGAGCATGCTCTGCACCTCTTCACCTGCATGCGGTGACATGGTCCAGTTGAGCAAGCTGTTGAAAATACACTGGTTATTCAAATCACCTTTTGTTTTTCTTAAAAGGAGAAGTTTATTTCAGGAACCAATTTCTGTCTTGCTGCCATTTGATGCAAGGAGGGTGAACACAGGTCACAGCTCTCCTGCTCTGTGAATGTGACTGTGGGCACTGCCTGTAGAACTGAAAATACCCCAACCAGAGGGCTCGGCTGGAGGAGAGGGATACGGGCAGCTTCTGCTTTGAGGTGAATCAGAGTGTTCTCAGGCAGCAGCAGGTGCTCTCCACAGCATCACTGCTCCTTCCCTTTGCATGAAGCAGCCGTTGGAGTTTGCAAACGTCTCTCCCCTCTGCCTCTCAGACCTCTTTGTTTTTGCCTCATTGCCTGCTGCAGCAGGAATAACCCTGGAGCAAATGCAGGGCCATGCTCTGTCACATCCTGCCTGTGCTGTGGGCCCCTTCTCCTGGCTGCCCCATCTCTCCTGGGTGTGGCCTGAGCCCAGTGTGGGGCTGGCAGAGCATCTTGTGTGACAGCCAGGTGTAAAATGTTCCATGTTTAATTTATTGCTAATCAAACCTGCAAATAAGGTGTTGCCTCAGTTCTCCTCCTGCCCAGACCGATTATGTGTCTTCCTGCTCTAACTCGTATGTGGAGTTACAGGCAAGGATTGGTCAAGTGTCCCTTTGTGTTTCGGAGACCTGGGCAGGTTTGTCAGTGTGCAATCACCCCATCAGCCTGACTTCCTGGTGCCTTGGGCTGTACCAAATGGTCTGACAGTTTTTAGGCTGCAGCAGCAGGGTCTCTGCTGGTACCTGGCCCCGTGAGGCAGCTCCAGGGTTGGTTGTTCTGTGCATCGGGTTGGGAAGGGCCGTAGGGCAAGAGCAGATGGAGGGAGCTGTGGCAGGAACGGGGGCGGGGGCTGCCCAGCTTCAGGGTGCTCTAGGTTAACCCTGCTTTCACCTAATCAAAAAAGAAAAAACTGTCAACACGGTAATTGTGTGGTTTGCTGCTGCGCTGCAGAAAGCTGGTGGCAGAGTAGGGCGGGTGCTGACACTGACCCTTTTCCCCGCACTGCCCTCCCCCAGCTGCCTCCCCTTCGCACGTGGGGTGTCCACCCCTGGCAGGGGAGGGGTCACAAATCCCCAAACATCACGGGATGCTGCCAGAGAGGGACATGGCATTTATAGGGCTGCCAAGGGCTCGGCCGCATGGGGGAAGGGGGGAGTGGGGGAGGATGGCCTTTAGCTGTAGTACCTTGGGGAAGCAAACACAACCTGCACAAATTGGGTAACTTGAGTACATAAATTGGTGTAATCTAAAATCTCATTATCTAGTGTGGAGGGAATGGCTGGTGCCTTGGCAGGGAGGAGGAGGGTGGGCTGCTGCATGGCTGTGGACTCATGCCATGCCCAGTAAATTGGAGGTGCTGATGTGGGCAGGATCTGTGGGACACCAGCCCCAAGCAGCTCCTTCCTGAGGCCTCTCGGGGCTGCCCTGGCCCAGAGGAGTCCTGCCCTCACTGCCTGCTCGGCTCTTCTGGCTGTTCCACCTGGGAGCAGGGGCCTCCCGTTCCCAATGAGTTTAGCTTTTCCAAGGTAGCCATGTGTCTGACTCACATTCGCAGAGCTTGACATCTGGCTGCAGACAGGCTGGAATTGATGAGTTTATTACTTTTCCCCCTCTGCCCTGTTGCACATATCGATGAGCGAGTGGTCAGATCCCTCAGCAGACACTCAACTCTCTTAAGGAAACTTCAGGTGCTGCTGTGTATCAGGAACTTAAAGGTGTTGCAGTGGAGGAGAGGGAAGGAGGATAAGGGTGTTTGCTGTTCCCTGGTGTGCCCCTGTGTGTGCTCATCCCTCCCCAAGCAATGCAGAGCCAGATGAGAGCTGGTGGCCCGGGGCAGGAGGAGGCAGCGATGGCTGCTCCTGCCCACAGAGGGACAGGCAGGATATTTTGTGCCCAGAACCCCATCTCCATAGCCTGATCACAGACAGTCTCTGCTGAACTTGCCTCAGGTTCTTCCCTGTTTGTATAAACCCAGCAGAGCCTGGTGGGGTGGGAGTCAGGGGCCGTGAGCTGCCCGTCCCTCTCAGGCAGTGATGTCCCGTGAACCCTGGTTGCAGCTTGGGGCTGTGGAAGTGCTGATCCCTTGCTGAGCTCGATGGCTCAATAGCCTTGTGGCTGCTTATCTGGGATTAATGTGTAACTTAATGGCAGTGCTTAGGCACAGCTCTGAGTGTGGTGCTGTGGTACAGGGTGGTGCGAATCTGCTCTCTGAAGCCAGGGGATTTTATTCCTCCTTCCCATGATAAGGCTTAGGGTTTTCCTGTGCCTGGCACCAGCGTGGCCGCACTGTTGGTAAATGTTGGCCACGTCTGGGAAGGAGGGCCAAGTCAGCAGAGGCAGGAGAGAAGGGCAGTGCTGGGGGCAAGCCCCGAGCACAGCCCTGTCCCTGCTCAGAGTCTGCACGTGCCAAGCCCCGGGGTCTGGTCCTGAAGGTCACGGACGGCACAGGGCTGTGGGGTGATGGAAGGAAGGGTTTTTCTTTTTCCGTGTTCACAGCATCCCAAACAGACTAGTGCCATTGCTTTTCTGCTGGCACATAGGTAGGGGTCACACAGGCTGGGATTTGATGGACAGTCTCTTAGGTGTTAAATAAGTTCATAGGTAGAGGGATGATTTTTTTCCAGTGAAGTCATTCCTTACACTGATAATGGAATCAGTTAATTTATTTACAGCAGCTGTATTACCAGTTTGCTTGTCAGGCAGAAGAAAATCATATAAAAATGTTATGTGTTCCAAGGTTGCATAGCTCACAACAAAGCTAATAAATGTCTTAGGATGTCATGGTTCTTACAAAATCCCTTAGGTAATGGTCTGGGTGTTGGAAGTTCAAAGTTGCACCCTCTCTCTGATAGCTTTTTTGCTTCTAATAAAACACAGCAGCTGGAGAGGCCATTCACAGTGTTGCCTTTAATTATTGCAGACAAGAACAACTCTGTAATCTGACTGTGGAGGCCAAGCTGCTGTGGGTCTTAAATGGCACTGCATGGTGAGAGTACCCTTGGCAGGGAGCTCTGAGCTGCTGCCTTTGAAAATCTTGGACAACAATCATCCCACGTGATCGAAGAATTCCAGCTTGGAGAATTTTTTAGGAGTTGAAAGGGCTAGCAAGCCAGGCAGATGCATAGTGTGGAGGTGGGGCTGTGCTCCTTCTCTGGCTGCTGGGATGGCCATTTTCCCAGGACCTGGCAAGGTACAGGAAAGAAACCACAACAGGGATGGTCTTGGGGCATTGCTACAAAGGGCTCTCTCCTTGGTCTCCATGGTGCAAATCGTGCTTGCTGCAAAGCAGCCTTTGTACTGTCAGGGCTGAGGCAGCTCAGGATGCTTTATTCCCACTAGCAGGTACTGGCCACGACACTGCAGAGTGGGGCCTGTTTCTGGGCCTTTCAGCCCCAGCGAGAGTGGAAGCAGCAGGTTCAGGTCAGGTGAGAGGCTGCAGCTCCTGGAGGTGGCCGTGTCCTGCTGAGCAGGGCAGCCCTGGCAGTGCCTGGGTGTGCCCAGGGTGAGCCCGGGCGCAGCATCGCACTCTGCCCCTGCCGTGCCCCTCCCTGGTGGCTGCTGGGGTGTCCCCACCGCTGATTCCTGCCCTGCTGAGGTCGGAGGCAGGGACAGGAGGCTGGCACAGGCCAGCCCTCCCCGGGGGTGAGGATCCCTGCCTTGGGTCCCGCCACCCATTCCGTGGCAAGAGCGGCTCCCCCGGGACACGTGCATCGTGGGCGAGCTAGGCTGGGAGCAGGGCTTTCCCCGTGCTATTTTTTTTTTGGAGACAAGATGTAAATAGGACATGCTGGACCATGCTTTAGCCATAAATGGCAGTGGAAGATGTGCCGTGGGTCTCGCTGAATGGAGCGAGGAGCGGCCGCTGTCCTGGATGCTGCAAGCGCAGCTCCTGCCCTGCGTGCCAGCTGCGTGGGAGGGCTCCTCACGCCTCACCACCGGGATGGTCCAGCCTGGTGTGAGAGCCAAACCACTGACCTGGAACAGCCTCTCGGACCCCCCCTTGGAGCAGCTCCCTTGCAGCAGACATGAGGCTGTACATGTGATAATCCTTTTTGTTCAGCCATGCCGAACTTGTAAAACATGCTTGAAAAATCAGGTCTTTGGTTTTTGGGGGGAGAATAGCCTAAACAGCAGAACCTGTTCTCTTTTTTCCATCAAAGTCAGAGTGTTAAAGCTCCAGACAGTGCAGTTTACAGTGTGTGAACTGAGTCAATAAATCCATTACTCTTAAGTTGTTTTTTGACAATTTCATACTCTCCAGTGGGTATAATCTCCTAATTTGGAAGACTAACAAATCAATGATTTCAAAATCTATTTAACTGGTGTGTGATGTGTACGGAAACTTTAAATCCAAATCCCACCTGTCTCCTGTTCTCTGCTGTGGTCTGACTGTATTCTAGATTGCTTCACCTGGTGAAGGACAGCACTGCTGAAACTCCCTATTGACTGCATTTCCTAGGCAGCACCACTCCACGTGTCCCCATTTTCCTGCATGTCCTATGACTGCCTGTTTGAGCAGGAGGCCCAGGTTGGTGGCAGGGCCTGCCTGCAGTGGAGGATTTCCTTTGTCTCCTGCAGCTGTGCCAGTTCCCATTGCCCGGGGGATGAGGAGTTGTCCCAAGCAGCCCATGTCCTAACCTGCTCTCCCGCTTCAAGGACAGCGCTGGGGACAATCTGCCTGTTTTTCCTCTCCCTTGCTTGCCCAAGCGTTCACTTAATTCTTATTTATTATTTTTCTTAACAAAAGCTCTCCCTCTGTTCATCCTGATCCTACATGAGCACTGGACTCAGGCACTGGGATTCCTGATGCTTTAAAACGGTGTCTAGGATGCAGGAATTCCCACCCCTTTGTCTCCTAATGAACCGGAGGAACAAACGCTGGGCTGTAAGTGTTTGGAAGTGTAAATGTTTGCTGTGGTAGCAGCAGCCGGTGCTGCCAGCCCGGAGGTCGGGTCGGTGTCCGTGTCAGTGCCTGCTGAAGAGCCTTTGATTGCTCATTTCGTGTGCGGGGTGAGAGCTGCGTGTTTGTGCTCTGCCTGCACGGGAGTCTGCTGCCAGTGGATGCTCTGCTCCTCCTGGGAGCGTTTGTGCTGACCCCGCTGAAGGGAGCGGGATGGAGAGAGCAGACTGGCTGGAGATGGGGATGGAGGGATGGAAGGTAAACAGGACGTGCAGTCATGTGCAATCGCATCTCCTGAATGGCAATTGAAGTAGAAGAGTCTGAATCTCTCCAGGAAGGGTAATATTTAACTTGGGCAAGTGCTCGTTATGCTCTGTGCTCCAGCCTGCATGTCACTGTGCCCTTCCTCAGAGAGAGGAACTGCAGCAGAGCCCTGGACTGCTCCTGGGATGTGCAAAGCCCAATGTGACTTTACAGCTGTCCTTGGCATTACTGCCCTGGTGCACAGGTAAACTCCTCCTGATTTTCCCCGCTGCGTGGAGCTGGGTGCTGCACGTGCTGGCGAAGTGCCTGGGTGAGCTGGGGCTCAATCCCACCACCAGCCCTGCCTGCTGTTGGGGTGCAGAGCTCCTTCCATGGGTGCTTTGGTGCTGTGTTTTATGAGTTCCCTTGGCCTTCTGAGTTTTCCCATGTGTGCAGAGCATGTTGTGCTCCTCTTGCTGGGTATCCTAAAACCAGTGCAGTTTTCAGAGTGAGTGACACAAACACCTTAGTGCAGGCAGCTGTGGGATTGCAAATGGAAGTTGCCACCTTAAATGTGTACATGAAAAATTTAGGGTCTCTTAGAATAATATGGATTTTCCTCCCCTTGCTGAGGCTTCCCCAGGGTCATTTTTCTGTAAGACAGTTCAGATACAAATTTCCAATATTCAGGTTTTGACTGAGTCTCACTTTAGCCTCCCATCTTCCTGCTTGCTGTATGCACGTGCAAGCTGCCAACTTGCCAATTTTGGGGACAAGTGGTTTGTAATTACCAGCCCAGTGCTGCTGCTGCAGTGTTAATTCTTAGACCATTTAATGTATCAAATTATTCCTTCCTGTGCTATTTAGAGGTGAAGGGCTAAGTAACAGTGATGGCATTAATATTAAATTCTCTAAAACTAATAGGAACCTCTTATTTAATTGTTCTGGCACTCAGCATGTCTGGGGAATACAGTGCCACAGGAAAGCTAATAGAGACAGAGGTCTCCTGGTGTATTAACGCTGGGATGCTGCTGCTTTTCCTAGTTGGGTTATTTATGAGTTAAGACTATCGTAACTGTCTATCAGTGCCTTAGAGGCTTAGTTTGATTAGACCCCTTTGTATCGCTAATGCTAATGGAGGTGGATTGATGCTGGGGATCTGCTGGGAGACCTTAGCAAAAGGCTTAACGTAGGCATGACTGCTGGTTTCGCTGTCTCTGGGCCCTGCGGGAGGCGTCTGCAGCAGGCAGGACCTCCCAGCCCTGGCAGGGTGACCTGAGCACCCACCCTGCTGCCTGCAGGACCCTCACCCCTTCCAAGTCGCTGCTGCATCTCCCGTGTGAGGTGTCCCACAAGCTCTGCTGGGCACCTTGTGCCCACTCCCAGCATCTGGTGGAGTGTTCAGCAGCAGTTTCTCTGGTGGTGCATTGGTTTGTGACTGTGCTGGTTGAAACGGGAGCTCCGGGGGCTGACAGGGATTGCCCTTGCTGGTATGGGGCTCCAGGTGCTGGCAGGAGAAGGCTGCACATAGCAGTGAGTCCATGATGAACTCAAACAGCCCCTCTTGTGCTTCTGCAGCACGTGTGGACTAATGAATGGGAAAAATGCTGAATGTGACAGAAAGCCCTAAATCTCAAAACAGAGGAAGACCGGCTCCTTCCTCAGGAAAGCCTGGCTGCTGTGCTGGGCGCTGATACTGCTGCAGGCGTGCAGGGCTGCTGTGAGCCACTTGGCCCCTCTTCCTGACCCCAGTCCCAGTGACTGCCTCTCCCAGCTCCAGGTACCCCGCTGTCCCCGTGCAGCGGGATGCTGCGGGAAGGTCCTTTCCGCAGGCGGTGGAAGTGTGTCAGGGTCAGGAGCGAGACGTGTCAGGTCTGTTCCCTGTCCTGTGTCGGTGGCTGGCATAGATCACAGTCAGTCTTCTTCCAAATCAGTTCCCAAGCTGCAAATTACCCTGTTGCCTCTTCTAGTATGTATCATCACGATGAAACTAATTTTCCATGAGAGAGTCAGCTGTTTCTTGATTAGAAGTGCTCCGAAAATACTAACAGAGAAATGATTACAGGAAGACTTCAGTGCTCATTTATATAATTGGACTTTACTTCCCTGGCTGAAGTTGTTGCATCCACTCTTGGCTTGAGTGAGCACTTGCTCTCCCAGTTTGCTTGTGAGCAGAGAAGTTAGGGTGCAATATCCCAAGGGGTGCCATGCCCTGGGGTGCAGCCTTGTGCCTCTGTTCCAGCTGGTGACAAGCTGTCATGCTTTCCATGTGTTTAAATCACGGCAGGGTTGACTTGTCCTTTAATGAACCAACAAGAATAATCTTCAGGCAGTTATTTGGGCAAATGGATTCTTAAATTTTGCTTGTTTTCTGGGTGGGGAGTGAGGGTTTGCTGGAAATTAATGGAAAAAGGGGCAACTCCCCTCTCCCATCACTCTCCTGTCCCTGTCCAGCTGCCCAGTGGCAGTAGCCGGGCTGTTAGCTCCGTGCGTGTGCTCGCTCAAAGGGAAGAGAAAGGGAAGGACGGAAAAGACCGAGCTTTGAAGCATGCTCAAAGGGAAGAAAGGCAGAAGGCCGATGTAATTTTCGAGATCATCCTGTGTGATGAGATTAGCAATGTATCACAACAGGGAGAATTGCTTTCTGGCTGAACTGTGGTTCAGGCCAAGCCCACCACGAGCCTGTGTCTGCAGCAGTAAATGCTCAGAGGTGGTCGACATCTCCGGCACCCTGGCTCTGGGAAACGCCTCTCGGATGCAGGGGCCCTGGGCTCTGTAGGGTCAGCCAGGTCAGGCTTAATAAATTTAAAACATGGCTAATTTGCTCGTCAAAAGGGCAGTAAATGGAGGAGGAGTGAGGTTTGAGCTCAGTACAGCGATTCCCAAATGTTGCTGCAGCCCTAGCCCTGGCCACAGCAGCCCCTGGATTTGATCTAAGCACCGTGTGCACACAGGGAGTAAAACGTTTGCAATAACGTGTTTTAAATCCGATTTTCTGACCTGAACGAATTGTGTGTTCTGGATGAACACGGTGTTTGTGAAGCTTATTTCATGCAGGCAGCTTGTTTTGGGGGTAGGAGAAGGGGCTCTGGTCCCTGGTCGTGGGGGGCTCTTCATCTTGGGTGTTTGGCATGTTGATGGCACAGCTCATCCTTGGCCAGGTATCTCCTTAATCATCTGCTTAAAGGGGTTAATATGTGAAAAGGCAGCTGCTGCCTGACACAAAGCTGGTGTTGTTCCTGCCCACGCTCCCCTGGGATGGTGGCTGCTGTGACAGTCTGCTCAGGATTCCTGCTGCAGCTCCGAGCAGCCCGGCGCAGCGAGCCGTGTCATGTGGCTGTGGCGAGGCCCTGCTCCGTCTGCTGCCGTGGAGGGGAACAAACGGTGCTTTCACTGTGCCCGACAAACCTCCCTCTTCCTCAAATTAACCAGGGATTGGATGCTGATTTGTCTCTCCTATTCTTTCATGCTTCACCAAACCTGGATCTGCTTTACCCAGCAAGTCGAAGCATAATGAAGTAGAAAGTGAAATTACTTGATCAGCATCAGCGAGTTGTTTTTCACCGCTGACCCAGCTCCGTGTGGGCTGGAAGGTGCAGGCTCGCTGCCCCTTACGTAGCAGCAGCCTGGGCCCGATAACCAGCTCGGCTGAGTGGCTTCAGCCCCCCATTCCTCTGTGCAGGAGAGAAGCTGTGCCTGGCTCTTGAGTAGCCTTCGTGTTTTTGGGCGGGGTGCTGGGCAGCCCTTGTTTGCTGGTGGCTGTGGTGCCGCTCTCCTGCACAATCCATGCCCTGCCGTGCTTGCTTGGCTCTGGAGGATGCTGTTCCCCTGGCTGGGTGCACTGCTTGGTGCTGCCTCCTGGTAGAGCCCTGTGCCAGCAGCGGGGTGGATGCTGTCACTGGGGCAGGATGTGGCCTTGGGAGCCGCATGCCCCAAGCACCAACCCTTAACACGTCGCCTTTGCATCCGAGGTGGGGCTGGCATGGGGCTGATAAGCTGAAGGAAAAGCTTGCGGTCATCTGGAAGACCTGCACGGGCAGGTCGGGCTGGGGCTGCCCTGTGCATCCTGCCCTACACCCCAAGGCTCCGCCAGCCCGATTGCGTCGCTCGCTGTGCACTGCTAACCCCGAATCGCCCATTTCTAACAACTCCTGCAGGAGCTCCCACTTTTATAAATCCTGGTGGGCAGCTGCCTGGCAGAGCTGGGGCTGTGCTGGGGAGGGATGCTGAGGTTGGACTGCTGGTGCTGGGAGGTGATGCCATTTCATGCTGAACTCTGAGCTGACGACCGTGAACTGGTGAAAGTTTTGGGTCTTGGGGGTAAGGCTTTGTGTGAGGAATTTTGCATGCTACTTTTGTTTCTGGCCTTTGGTGCTGTATCAAAATGCCAGCTTTTCCTTGAGCCTTATCCCTGGGCATCTGCTAGAGCAAATTCCCTGTCTTTCTGAGGAGGAGCAGCACTTGATACCTCTCATGGTCATTGCAACAGGGGTGCCTTGCCGAGAAACTGCACCAAAGCTCACGTTTAAGCTGTAGCTGTCACCAGCTGACCTGGCGGTCACTCTGGTTCCAGAGCTGGCCCCAGAACAGGCGGGTGAGCCAAGAGGGTTTGGGTGCAGCTTTGACTGAGCTAGCTCCTGCTCGTTGCTGCTGTAACCACTGGCTTAAGGTGCCATCACTGGCCCCACCACAAAAGGTACGAGTATGGGAAGGGAGGGGCTGGAAACAGACATTTAAAATTGCATTTCAGGACATTTAGTTGCCAAGCACTTAATGAAGTTGACCCCCTTCTTGCTGAAAATCCAGTGGTTCCCCATGGCTCAGAGACAGGCTGGGCATGGGCAGCAGCCGGGCATGGCATTGGGCCCCAGGTATGAGATGGGGCTGCATCCCCCTTTCAAATATTTACTTTACTGTGTGGAAACAAAATACAGTTGGGATTGGGAAATGTATCTGGGCAGCCTTTCTGGAGCTGTCTCAGTGTGTGGGTGCAGAAGGGGGGCAGGCGGGCAGCCCGCAGCGGTGCAGGGTGTGTGTACCCCGGGCTGGGGACCCCCGCTCTCCGGTACCGGTGCCGTGTGCAGACTGTGCTCCCGGTGACTCCAGCCGTGACTGTGCCTTCCTGGCACTGGTAGCTGCTGGTTTCAGGCTGTGATATGCCTGCCGTAGAAATGACGTGTCTGGTATGGATGTTTCCTGGTGACATTGCATCAGCTACTGCCCTCCTCTGAGCAGGGTCTCTGTTGTTTGCTTGGCTCGGTGCCCTCTTCATCCCTCCTGGAGTGTCTTTTGACCTGTTTTTTTAATTGCTTGTGCAGAATAGGCTTCCAGGTTGCCCCTTCTTGGTATCTTCGTGTCAAGATTTTATTTTCCACTTCATTCTTAAGCCTAAAACTACACCAAGAGGGCTGTGGCTAGCACAGCAGTGCTGGTGAGGGGTGCTGTGCATGGTGGCTGTCCTGCTGTCCCATGGGAGCTGCTGGTGACACAGGGCTGTGCTTGCTGCTGTTTACTTTGGGGCCTGGTCCTGCCAGCTGGGTGTCAGCTTAACCTGAAACCTAATCAGGCTCAGCCTGAGCTGTGCCAGGGCACGGGGTCAGCAGGAGAGGAGAGGGGGAAGAAATGTGGCTGGGGGGCTGCCCTAGGGACCCAGGGCTTGTGCTGCTGCCTGCCCTGTGATGTGACATGCCGGGGGCTCAGAGTCTGGTGTGGGGGTGCTTTTTGTGGTGCCTGCTGGGGTGCCTCTGCCAGGCAAGTGTCAGTCCTCGGTGCTGCAGTCCGGAACGACTGCCCTTCTCCAGGCACACAGCTTGGTTTCCTGTTATAATGATATTTCCTAATTAAGCCTCCCTAATTAAGCAGCAAAAGGTGCTGTTGTTTAAGCTGCAGTGCTGTCTTACAGCCTGGTAGTCAGGTTTGGCTGGGTACATCGCCCTTGTCAACCAGCGGGGTTTCCAAGCGTGCCTTACGCCTCCACTGCCCAACTCCCTGCCCTTCCCAGCTCTGCCGGGCAACCACGGCTCGTGCAACCCAGGGATCCGCCTGGTGGGAGGGAGCTGAAATCAAGCAGGAGGCTGGGAATGTTTCCAAAAGACCCTGATTTCTTTTCCCTACAAAAGCTGATGCTCATGGAAATACTCCTCTTTCTTCCTCCCTTGCAGTGAACACCTACCTCTTCATGATGCAAGCCCAAGGCATCATGATCCGTGAGAACATGCGAACTATAGGAGCTCAGGTGTACGAGCAGGTGGTCCGCAGTGCCTATGCCAAGAGGAACAGCAGTGTGAATGACTCAGGTATTTCTTGAATAATTGTAATTTTGATTCAAGGTTCAATTTTCATTCAAAAGTAAGTTGAAGGAATTAATTTATACTGGTAAATGCAGGGTGGAAGCTTTGATTAATTGTCTGCCGCTTTTATTTTTATGTATAAAAAGATATGTGTAACATAAAAATACCCAATATATATAGAAATACTGTCAATATATAAAAACTGTATTTATTTATTTATTTATATATGTAAAAAGTTCAAATGCTTCTAACTTGTATAAGGGGTGAAAATCTTGAAAGGTCTGAAATGATGGGATTTGAGCTGAAAACCTCTTTGCTTTCCAGGAATTCAACTTGTAGCTTCAACCAGTCTGAGGGTAAACACTTTCAAATTCAGTGCAAGGATCAGGTTTCATATTTAAAAAATACCTTCCCAGGCGCACACCTGCGCAGAGCCCTGGCTCTGTGCACGTGGAGGAGTCTGTGCTCGTAAGCTTCACTCCTCCCGTGCAAGTATGAACCGAGATGACTTGGCTGGAGATCTGCCACAAATAATATATTGAACTTTGGGCGGGATGCAGGGAGTGGAGCGCAGGCTCCCCCTCCCAGCCTCTTCATCATCCACATGTCCACGAATACGTGGGGTTACGAGTTGTGGTGTAAATATGGTACAGTGAAGCAGAACTGCCCATGGCTGTGTGTGAGCCGGGCTGAGGTGTTGCTGCCGGGCTGGTGACACCCAGCCTGTCCCTTCCCTGCTGGCACGTCCCCACAGCCTCACACCGGTGCTGGTGGCATCAGGCTGGCGTGGGGGGCTCAGCTCGGCTCCTCGCTCACCAAGGTTCAGCAGCAGAGGCTGACAGAGTTTCACAAGGCAAGATTATTTCCTCATTAGCAGAAGTATGAGCCATGTCCTTGCTGCCCAGCCTGCTGAGGTGCAGCCACCAGTTCCGCTGTGCCCTGACTGGGGACGGGCACGGGAGGGGAATTATCAACTTAGGCAGGAGATGAACGCCCCGGGTCACCTCCTCTGCCACACCAAGTCAGCCAGGGCAGCCACCCTGGGCTATTTTTAAGACTGGAAACATCAAGTAAAGCAGAGGCAGGGTGAGGAAGTGGCTGATCCCCTGAGGGGAGGAGGGTTAGATGTTCCATTGCTGCTGCTTTCGGTGCTGAGAGCCTTCATCCTGCTGAGGCTCTGCCCTGGGGGGCTTCAAGTGATCCAAAAACCTGTGTACTGCTGCAGCAGGCAGGGAACTGGTGACCACATTAGTGCCAGTGATACCAGTGCTGCTGCTGCTATATTGGGCTTTGCTTGAACTTCATACCAGTCCCAGCTGCGCAGGCACGTGAGGACACCCGTCCCTCCCCAAGAGCTCCAGGCATGAGGACAGTTTTAGCACACACAAGCACTGGGCACCGTCCTTGGGCAACCTTCCCTGGCAGGCAGGTCAGAGCAGACGCAGGATGGATGGTGATGACGTCTGGAAGGCACTTGGTGCTGTGGCCACAAAGACTGCATTAACACTGGGATCAGAACCTTCCCTCCCTGACTGATTTTGGGTGCCTGGGTGGGTGTCACTGCCTGGTGAGTGCATTGTCCCCACACCGCTGTGGCAGTGAGGCTGTGTGACAGCTGGGAGAGGAAGCCTGCCCAGTACGGCTGCAAGGAGGGACCCAGCAAAAAAGGCAGTGCTTGGTGCAAAACAGGGCAGCTGAGCTTCACTGTGGGCTGTCACCTGGGCTGAGTACTGCGCTGTGCTCTGGTAATGGGAGTTTACAGGGAAAACTGCTTATGGAAATTTGGAACAGTATCAAGCATCCAAAATAACATCTCTCCTACTTGAAAAACCCTTAGGTTCTGTTTACAGCCCATTTAGAGTTTTGAGACAGTTTGGATACTGTTTACTTGAGTAAATAAACAGTGTTACTGACATGATGTTACGTACTAGCACGACACAGCAAATGACTTGTCCCAGTGGAAAACCTCAAAACATCTCCAGGTGTAACAGGCTGGAGGGTGCTGCCCAGGAGGTTAAAGATGCAGGGAATGGGGAGGCTGGAGAGAGGTGCTGGGCACTGCTGGGGCACGGGAACTCCTCTGCTCCTGCACGATGTGAAGCAGAGGGAAGTCTGCGTGTAATGTGATAGTTTGTATTGCTCCTTTGAGGAGGATTCCAGGCAGGATTGCCGTGTGTAGGATACTGCACTGACACTCCTAGCTGGCATTGAGACTTGCCTGGGGACTTCCCTCTCCCCTGTTGGGAAAGGACCTGCTGGAGGAGCACATCCCCTCTTGCCGTGCCAGGGTCTTTTCAGGGACAAGGCAGTGGTAGCTTTTCTTTTCAAGAGCCACGCGCTCCTTTGTGATATATAAAGGTGATGCTCAAAATTCCTCCTTTGGCCAGGAAATGCAAAGGTTTCTTCAATGTGGTGCTAAGGCAGCTGGGGCTTCTGCAGCCACCTGTCCCAGGATGGGGATGAGCACCCAGCTGGGTTGCAAGGCTAGGGCACATTCCAGCTGTGCTGCTGGGGACATCCTCAGCCATGGTTGACTTTGGAGTCTGCTCACAGTGGCATGGGGAGGTGGCTGGAAATAACAGCTCAGGGGAAAACTTCTCGTCTTTTTTTTTTTTTTCCCCCAGATTATCCTCTTGATCTGAGCCACAATGACACCTTTCTGCAAGCCACAACGTTTCTTCCTGAAGACTTTACCTACTTCCCCAACAATACCTGTCCTGAGAGGCTCCCTTCTATGAGTGAGTAGCATCCTGGCAGCCCTGTGCCCCTCTCCTGCTCCCCATGGCTTTGGAGGGCACACAGTGGCATTCCCAGTCTCACCACCATTGCACCTTTCCCTGCCAGGCACCTAGGGATGAATGGGAGCGCTGTTTAGAGCCCAGCTCCCTCCTGAGAAATCATTGTTTACCCACCCTCAGGAATTAAGCCCTGCTGTGTCGGAGGCATGTCTCCCTACTGAAGCAGGAGCCCATCGCTTGGCAAACACAAACAAAAAAGGGATTGTGTGCTGGGAGCCGGTGAAAAGACTCTGCCAGCCCTTTTCCAGGGGCAGTGGCGGCGGGGTGGCTCCCTTGTGCCTCGGCAGTGCTGCCAGTCCCAGCCCCGAGCTGTGCCGGGTACAGCTGTGCCAGGGCTGCTGTGGGAGATGGGCTGGACCCCGCCAGGGAAGCTGCAGCTGGGAGAAATGCTTCCACCAAAGCTATCCTCAGGTGGAAAATCAGGTTTTTGAGGGCAAATGTTTCGGGGGGGGGGGGGGGGATGCTCTCTGCTGAGGAGAGGGGTGTAGTCTGCTGGAAACATGCAGGGAGGAGTAGAGGGGTACCCCAGCTGCATCTGGGCTCTCATGTACATGGGGCTCTCGTGGAGAGCTGCATCCAGTAGCAGCCACAAAGGCTGAGGAGATGGAGGTGTTACATCAGCAGCATTTCCTAATTGTTTTTGCTGGTGCTGGAGAAAAGAAGTTGAGTGCTGGGAATGGAGGACAGGGATGCAGCAAGGTGCTGCCCCAGGACCACAGCAGTTCCTCACCCCTCGCTGCTTCTCCCACTCTGCAGAGGGCCCCATTGATGTAAATATGAGTGAGATCACCATGGAGGATATCCACCAGTTCTTCTCTAAAGACCCTTCCATCAAGCTGGGAGGGCACTGGAAGCCAAGTGACTGCCTGCCTCGCTGGAAGGTAAGTGGGAGCTGGGCAGCCCCATGTCCTGCTCCATGCGGGGGGACAGGGAGTCCTGGGCGGGCGGTGGGAAGATGTTAATGGAGCATCTCTGGTGTTCTGCATCTTCAGAGCAATGATGTGAGGAGTGTGGCAATGCAGCACCCAGGGAAGAAATAGTGAACTCAAGGGCTGCTGTAGTGTCCCCAGTACTAGGCAGAGGTGACAAGGAGGCACTGCAAGTCTCCCTTCTGCTCAAGGTGACATTGAATTTTTCCAAAGCAACAATTCCTCAAAAAGTGAATAGGAAATCCATGTTTTGGGAGTTGGAAGGGTTTCAGGCTGCTCAGCCCTACATGGAAGAGCTAAGACACCTTTTTTAGTGCTGCTCCTGTAACCCCACACCAGCCAGTCCTGCTCCCCAGCCTGGGGTCGGCAGCAGGTGCGGTGCAGTAAGAGCCGTGTCCTCTCTTCATCAGGTGGCGATCCTGATCCCATTCCGCAATCGATACGAGCATCTTCCAGTCCTCTTCAGACACCTCATTCCCATGCTGCAGCGGCAACGTTTACAGTTCGCCTTCTACGTTGTGGAACAGGTGAGCGAGCACGGGGTGGGCAGCGCTGCCCTAAAAACACAGAACAGGTGAGTGAGCACGGGGTGGGCAGCGCTGCCCTAAAAACACGTCTGCCAGCACTGCAAGTACAGCTCTGCCCTGTCCCAAGGGGTGTCCCTGCCAGATCACATCTCTTTGGTGTGGGAGGTGTAGGGGTCATGTTGCAATGTGTAAATTGTCTTATTCTGTCTAAAAGTGGCACAGCTAAGAGATGTACCCAGAAATGACTGGTTTCATCTGAAAAATAGAGATTCGGGGATTTGTATTGTTGTTTTATTTTTTAAATTCTGTTTTGTAGGACTTATTTTTAAAAAAAAGCTTTGGACCTGATATTTGCCATTTAGACAATGCTGCAGTTTTTTTGTATATCCCTGCAGTAGTTCCAGGCAGCATCCCCTAGGCACAGGAATGGCCTGACCAGAGTTAGGCATTTCATGTAGAACATGACTGTAATTTGATGTGTACATGGACCTCTCACTTAAGCTGTTTGGCTTCATCCACCCAGTAAATGTGCCTCCATATTTAGCTCTAGCTTAAAAAGATCGATCAAAATTGGGATTTTTTTCAAGTGTCTGAGTAATAAGGCTTCAGCATCTTTATTTTTGCTCCTGGACTGTAAATTGAATGTTTCAGTGTTGGTTGATTTCACTAGTCTGCTCCAATACATTGCTTCTTTCATGGTGCCAATATGGGACCTGGTTGCCCTCTGCAGTTTTCTATACAGGGCTGAGAACACACACAGAGCATGAACCGTAGGGACTCCTCTTGAGAAGGGACTTTCTCCCTGCTAGGCTGGAAACCAACCCTTCAACCGTGCCATGCTCTTCAACGTTGGCTTTCGGGAAGCAATGAAGGACTTGGACTGGGACTGCCTCATCTTCCACGACGTGGACCACATACCAGAGAATGACCGTAACTATTATGGGTGTGGACAGATGCCAAGGCACTTTGCAGCCAAGCTGGATAAGTACATGTACCTGTAAGCACTGTTCTTCCTCCCTGCTACCGTAACTGCTAAGGAGCCACTGTTAGATTTAATTTATTTATTTTTAAGGCAGAGAATGAGTCTGAGTTTTTTCTCAGGCTTTGTGCAAAGGGAGCATGAGAGGGAACAGCAGAGAGCATCCTCAGGGCTTGGGCTTTCCCATGGCAGGCGGGAGAGCTGGTGGGCTCTGCCCTGACCCTTCTCTCCTGCTCAGGCTCCCGTACAATGAGTTCTTCGGGGGGGTGAGCGGCCTGACTGTCGAGCAGTTCCAGAAGATCAACGGATTCCCTAACGCCTTCTGGGGCTGGGGTGGCGAGGACGACGACCTGTGGAACAGGTACAGGCTCCCTGGGCCCTGGTGGTGGCTCTGCGAGCTGAGCCTGGCACATGCTCTGAAGGGACAATTGTCACCTTCGACACCGGCGCTGGGCTCGCTGTGCCTGCCTGCCCTGGGCTGGGGACGAGCCAGCCCGGCTGCAGGGGCTCGGTGGGAACAGGGCCTGCTCCAGCCTGCACAGGCAGTGGATGGGAAGCAGAGAAGTGCTGGCTGGGAAATCGTTGGCTCTGTGCACAGTATCCCACACGGCTGAGCGGGGCTCCGAGGTGCTGAGTGCTGTGTGACGTGCCCTGAGCCCAGGCTGCAGCGGGAGGTTTGTGTGGCTTCTCTGTGGGTGGGAAGGCCGAGCCACGGCCAGAGCCCCGGGAGCTCTGATTGCAGCCCTGGAAGCACTGCCAGCACAGCAAACACAACGGGTGATTATTTTTTGTTTATTTTATTTTATTTCTCCCCTTTGTAATGCAGAGTACAGTACGCAGGCTACTCGGTGACTCGACCAGAAGGAGACACAGGGAAATACAAATCAATTCCCCACCATCATCGGGGAGAAGTGCAGTTCCTAGGAAGGCAAGTAAATTTTTTTTAAGAATCCTAAAGCCTTTCACAAAGGGTCTGTACTCTGTAGGAGATTCCCTGCAGCTGTTTGAGGGCAGTAACAGCCTGAACTCTTGAAGGAAACTAACTGCAGGGAGATGGAGGCAGAGCATTGCCAGGATTCCTCCATCCCTGCATTTTGTACCCCACATCCCTGCAGTGAGGGGTCCTTGCTTTGTGGCTGCTTGGATGCCATCCAAAAGAGGGGATTGTCATCATGGCAGACAGAGACATTCCTTTGTCTCCAGAGGAATGTACGGGGTGGCTATTGCCAGGTGTCAGAGAAGCTTCAGTGTTTCTAGAAGAGCCTGACCTAAGTGCTGAAGGAGGCATTGCTCAGCCTGCAGAAAGCACAGAGCAGGGGCTGTCCTGCAGTGTGGCTGCTGAAGCATCAGGTGTCCCTGGCAACACTCACAAAGTCCAACAGCAACACCCTCTCCATTCTTCTGTTTCTGCTTCTTGGCCCCAAGCCTGGGGTTTGGGTGGGTGTACAGAGCTCCTGAACTCAGGGTTTGCTGTCTTGTGAGGCTTCAGACACCCATCAGGAGTGGTAACTGTTCCCTGGACCAAAGGAGGACAAGTACTGTGCAAACATTTTTCTCAAGAAGATAAATTCTCCCTGAGCTCTCCAGGAGGGCTCAAACCCCTTTGTCCCAGAGCCAGGGTTGTTTCAGAGAGTACAAGGGTTGACTGATTGCTTTTGCCTGAAGACCACAGTGGAATTTGAATCTTCTGAAAACTGTGCAACAGAAAACCAGAGAAATACATCTTTCACAAACAACTTCAGGAACTAACACTTGTAGCTGAGGAGCTGCTGGATGAGCAGTGCAAGCTCTGTTCTGCAGAGGGGCTTTAGGCTGCTGCTGCAGAGATTTGAGCTATCTGCTGGTCTTTTTTTGCAGAACACTCATTTTTGGGGGTGTTTCCATTTGAGTTTCTATCTTTATCCCTACTTTTCATTTCTCTGTTGGACAGAATGCAGCCAGTCAGAGATGCTTCTTTTACTCCACTCTTGAAAAAGAGAAGTTGCTTTTGGTTTAGAAAACCGTATTTAGTCAAACCCTTGAAGCATGGCAGGCTGATAGTGCCATGGGACTGAGCTCTGGTTCCTGACGCTTCCCTGGTCTCCTGGCCCCAGCCAGGAGCCTGAGCTCCATGTCAGCAGGAGCTGTGGGTCTGTGCAGCGGGATGGGGAGATGGCCAGGGCAGAGTTAGCCCCAGTGAGCTGCTGCCTCTGGAGCCTGGCGTCCCGCCTAGCCTGGGGTTAGCAGGAAGTGTCCTCTGTCCCACCTCTGAAATCCACTCTGCGTGTACCCACAGCAAGTCCTGACACAGCACACTGACACTACCCACAGCAAGTCCTAACTGCTGCCATCCAAAGCCCTGCTGCTCCTCCCAGCCGAGCAGGGAGCGAGGGCACCTGACTCTTCTCTCCGTGGAGAAGGACACAGTCCTTCCTCAAGACACTTAAGCATCCTGCCCATGTCTTGATGCTGTGGCATCTTTGAAACCAGCTTTGGCACTTCCCTCTTTGTTCTCACCCAGCACCTTCCCCTGCCTTGTGGCACAACCCTTCTCTGGTGCTTTCTCTGTCCCCAGGTCTTAGCCCAGCTCCCACTTGCCCTGGTGGGCCCCCAGCACTGTGCTGAAGGGAGTCACTGTCCTGCTGAGATGTCTCTGCCTATTTTCCCCTCCCAACCCTCCTCCTTCTATCTTACCACGCTGCCTCTAAATGTGCTTGAGGCTGTTTTTGTGCACCAGCTGCAGTTTCCTTCCTCATACCACTATTTTGCTAGTTTTACTTCCTCACCCCCATCCCTCAGACTAAAGCCATTTAGTTCTGTTCTTGTTCATGTCTGGTTTCATAGAAGTGGCAAGGACCACATAACCCCTCAGCTGCATTTCTCCAGGATGGTGTGGATGGTGGGCTTGGCAGGACCCCCAAGCTCAGCCCTCTCCTGGGAATGGGACCCACAGGCCTCAGGCAGGTGTCACAGGTTGTTTTGGCAGCTGAATGCTTGCTGGTGGCATAGCGAGCATTTTGCCTGCTGTCAGGTGATGGACTTTTCTGGAGTTTTTTGGTATTTACTAACACAGAGTATTTAAATGTGGTGGTTGCCTTTATTAAGGGCTCTGAAGTTCATCGTTTTGTAGCTGCTCCTGGGCCTGGCTCTTTGAAAGGTGTTCTAGTAGCATTGGGAGGAGTTTGCATGTGCCGTGAGATACGTGGCAGTGACTCTGGCCTCTGGTTCTCGTTGCACAGGTATGCCTTGCTGAGGAAGTCAAAAGAAAGGCAAGCCCTGGACGGCCTCAATAACTTGAACTACTTTCCAAACGTCACATATGACGCCTTGTATAAGAACATCACTGTTAACCTGACACCGGAGCTGGCTCTGGTGACCGAATATTAAGAGGAGAAAATAACTTTGCTCTGCCCTTCACCAAGAAAGCACCATGCTAGACTTTCTTTTCCAAGGGTTATCGAGGACAAGCAACACTTTGTCTAATGAAGGATCACAGTATTTTGGAGAATGAGGCTGAAAGTGCACGCACAAATTGCCCTAGCTGTACCAATGCAGCCCGATACCCGGGCAGCGAGCTCAGCAGTCTCTTTATTTTTTCTGCCACTTGCTTTCTGGGTTTCAGGACAACAGTTCGACCTGCTGCTCTCGTCTCCACATTCCTCCTCCAGCAATCTCTGGCACTGGGACTCTCCTCAGATGCACTTTCTCCTCCGAGAAGCGGCTCAGCTGAGGGACTCTGGCTTCTTGATGGCGAACGTTGGGAGCCATTTGGTTGGCAACTGCTCTGGTGGGAGAGACAACTTCTGATGCCGTTCTTCTATGTCTGTGCGGTTTTTTAAATGACCTGCTTGAAGTATATACAACAGAATCGCTTCTTAAAGAAGTGTAAGTGTAAATATGCTGTGTAAATTGCCCCTTTTTATTTTTCTCCTGTGGCTCAAGTCCAAGCGAGAGGTTTACATACGGTCACTCATTTTAGTCCTGAGTTCTGTAAACACTTGTGTGAGCATCACTGTACTTGTGCAAGGTGTTCCCTTTTAAGCCAGGGAGACTGCTCGCATGATTCCAGCTGGGCATATGCAGAAATGTTTGTGGGCCAGGGCCCAGAACCTTCCAGCGTGGTGGATGAGAAATACAGCCAGGTCATCACTCATTCCAGAGTGGTGGTGGAACAAGCAGGGGTGGCTTGTTCCGGGGAGGGTGAGGAAATGGAAATATTTATTAAAAAACCTCCCTTTTCTGTCACTTTTGCAACATCATGTGCAAGTGAATCCAAAAGCCATATGGAATACAGTCCCATGGCTGTTGCTCTGTATCCCACCGACGGCAGGGGTGAGCCTGGCAGGCACTCAGCGCTCTCCCGGCTGGGCTGGGGGAGCGCGGCCCCCGGGCCGGGATGGAGCCACTGTTCCCACATGAGCCCTCCCCGGACAGCAGCGCTTGCCCTCACTCTGGAACGTGCTGGAATGGTTTGGGAGGTTGGTTTAGTTTGTATTTATCGTGTAAATCCAGCAGCACACTGAGGTGCTGTCAGAGCCAGGCAGCGCCCTGCGCTGTCCCCCTCAGTGCCTGGCAGCACTGGCATGGGCACAGCTGGTGGGACAGGGGTCACAGCTCAATGAGAGACATGAAGGACACATGAAAATATGAGGACCGGGAGCCAGAGCTAGGTCAGACAGCCCATCCAGCCATCCAATGCCATCCCGCTTTTCTTCACAGCTGCTGTGGGCAGGCTGGACTTCGGGCCCTGTCCCCACGGACGCAGTCCAGCCCTTACACAGCACTGACACCACCACTTTCATTGGACCTCTCTGACTTAAAAGTAAATACATTGGGTGTTGGTTTTAGTTTGTATTTCCACACAACAAGGGTGGGTACTTGACCTCCGAAGGACTTTAACTCTTTTCATTGCGTTGTTTGCCTTCGGTTTCCTTAACTTCTCATGGTTTACATTATTTTCTCAGTTCTGTGGACGTATGATCCCCATACGCATCTGTGGTGGGTGTGACTGCCCAGGGCATTCCTAACCTGTATCCAGAAAACGTTAGTTTAGAAAACACAAGTTTTGTGTAGATCTTATCGGCCGGCATGAGAGGACAGCGAGCCTGCCCTTGAAAAGCGCTGATGAGTTTGTAACTTAGGTTTTAAAGTCTCTGAACTTACATGTGCTTTAAACTTGCTTCCTGAGGGGATTCAGCCTGGTTATTTATAGGCAGAGGTGAGGATTTGCTTTTCCTGGCGCATACAGCAATAAAGACTTTTGCTTCAGAATCTCGATCTGTAATTCACGTGGACCCTTTTCGGGTGCTGAACCTGCATTGCCCTGCCCCTCTTTTCTTTCATCTTGAGACCTTGCTAGAAACCTGTCTTTGTTTAATGGTGCTTCAAACAAGGAATGTATTTCAACTAGTCCAAGTTCACTACCGCGGAATCATGCATGTGTGTGTGAGTAGGTGTTGAACTACTTTAGTTGGGATCCTCAGCCTTCCATGTCCCTGACACCCGTCGCACCTGGTGTGGAACAAAAGCCGTTACCTCTGCTCAGAACTGCATTCTGTGGTTGGCACAGAAGGGTCCATCCCCAGCAGCATCCCATCCTTCGTTCTGACCATGTTGAATTTATTTTCCCTTTTTAAAATGTGGATTATCTGAAACTGTGCACTGTTAATCTTATCAGCTATGTCAAATACTGTATAGTAAATGTAACTGTTAAAAACATACTGTCAAGCGCATGTGCTGTTATGGTGTAAAAATTCTTGTATTAAGGAGAACTTGTACATATTCTGGCAGCTGAAGTTCGACAAGGCCACTCGTTTGCCCCTTCCATGTCAGCACCGTCAGTCAGCCCTGCTGGAGGGCAGGTCCTGTGCGATGCTGATTTTTTTTTTTAAATGAGCCATGTGGGTTTTATTTGCAAAACTATTTATTGACAGTTAATTCTCCGTAAAGCTCTGCTTCTCTAAGGGAGGTACCGTCTGAGCAACGGCTGCGCACTTCGGGCCCCTCACCATCAGAAGTGGCTTTAAACTCTCAAGTAGCTTTCCATCATCATGGCTTTTGGGCTTACTGTTATGTTTTTAAGAGGTGCCAGGGGGACGTTTTTGCACTGAAGATTAGTGTTTTACAACACACACACACTTCTCAGCAAAGCAATCCTTTGTGTCATTACATTTATTTACCCATGTGTTTGTACATTTTTGTATTTGTTAATTTATGAATGATTTTTTCAGTAAAAAATACATATCCAAGAACAGAGATTGCAGTGGTTGCTTTTTTTTTTTTTTTACGGGAGGCTGGGGTGTGCTTTTTTAGTAGGAGGTGAGATTTGTAAGCCCAGAGGGGTAAGTGCTTATGAGAGTTTGAGTCAAAAAGGGTGTGAGTGCTGGATGCTAAAAGCTGGTTAGAAATTTCTCATTAGGACTGGCCAGAAATAAATTGAGTGTGAGATGTGGATGCTCCCCAAACTCTTCCTGTTGTGTTGGTGCTGAAGCCTTTTTTCCAAGCATTTGCTTCAGTGTAGTTCTGAGGGAGGGGTCGGCTGCCTTGGTGTGTTGGGAAGATACTTAGCTGAAGGTGGTGCAGGGCTCGGGACTGGTGGTGGGGACTGTTGGTAATTGGATTTTTGAACAACAAACCCAGGCAGACAGACAAGCTTCCTTGCAGCAGCTTTAAAATATCTTTCTCCTGCTCTGCAGCATACAGGCATGCTAGAATAAATAGCTGGCAGCCCTGGGTTGCTCCAAGCCTTGCCTTTTTTTAGCTCTCTGTCTTCTGGGAAGCTTCCTCCCACCCGCGGCGCTGGGCTGGAGCCTGCAGAGTGATAGGCTCCTTCCAGCCCCTGCTGCTGCCTGCCAAGGCGGCCTTGCTCCCCCAGCACTCACAGGAGTGAGGGTGGGAGCCCGTGGGACTCCTGGTCCTGCAGTGCTGGGAGTTCATGACCTGTCTGGGGCATCCTCGTGGTCCTCCACGGGTACTAAGCTGCGGGGGTTTCATTGCCTGTGTGACCCCCACAGCGGCTGGGCAGGGGCTGGAGGAGATGGATGCTCATGGAGAAGGCTGGGATTGCTCCTATACAGGAAGAACGAGAAGGGCAGGGAAGCCCCAGTCTGTGTCCCCGGTTGGGGCATGAGACTCCCTTGCTGGGGCCAGCAACAAACACAAAGAGCTGGGAGCAAACCCCCTTTTGGGGGGGCTGTGCCAAGGAGAGGAGCCCTGCGAGGGCCCGGCTTGGCAGCACGGCCACGGCACGGCCACCGCTGCCACCCAGCAGCGCCGAGCCTCGGCTGCCCTCGGGAGCAGCCCCCGCTGCGGGGGAGAGCATTCCCTGCGCGGGCTGCGAACGGCACAGCCTTCTGTGCTGCAACATTCCCCAGCTCTGCAGTGTGTAAAAAAACCCCAACCTAACAAAAAAACAACCACCAAAGCAGGGGGGTTCTCCCTCTTCCCTGCTGTTCTCCCATGATCAGTATGGGCAGCAGCAAAAAGGGGGAAACCAGTAACTCATCTGGTATCACCTGGGTGAAGCAAGAGCAAACACTCCTCTGTGGGCAGCGGGGACTCGGTTGGTCCCTCACCCCTCTGACACGGATACCACCCCCTGGTGCTGGCGGGGATGCGGACGAGTGGCTGAGCCAAACAGGCCGAGCTGGTCAGCCGGGGAGAACCGCAGAATACCTGGACACACGGTTGAGAAATCTCCGTCAGCGCAGCCTCGAGCCACAGGGACAGTCTGAAGGCCACGGATGCGATGGCACGTTCGGGACTCTCTTGCACAACCACCCACACGGCTGGGGCCACCTGCTCACCTGCACAGCAGGTTCCTGGCAGCCATAAACCCAGGAGTCACCTTGTGACAGGTGCCTTGCTCCGGGGCCAGTGTGAGCTGCGGCAGTGCCACGCTTCCCGCAGGACCAGGCAAATCCTCCCTCCCCTGCTCTGCCTCGGCAGGTGTCGGGATGGGCAGTGCCTCCCCAGCAGCGTCAGTAGAGCCGATGGCCTCAGCGCAGTCCATGCAGCCACACCTCGGCCTTGCTGCAGCTTGCATTTTCCACGGGACAGGCCAGAGACCCGGCATGGGCGTGATGCAGCCAACCTGATGCTGCTCAGGGAATCCCTCCTGGGCATCCAGGCTTCCGCCTCCCCACCCTCATCCCAGCACTGCTTCCCTCCGATTGCATTAGAGCAGCTAATCGCGTTATTGGGGTGATGGCCCCGGATCCATCCAGGGTACATGTGTGGCAGGGGCTTTGTTATCAATAGCTGCCTCCAGCACAGAGCTGAGAGCTGATCCCTGAGCCTGAGCGGAGCCCTGCGCTTGACAAAGCACATTCATTCATAATTCAGAGCCACTGCTGCAGCTGGAAACATTTCACAGGTGACTGAGCTGAAAAGCCTGGAGACGCGGGGGCCCAGCAGCCAGTCCTAGGGCACAGAGGGGTGATAAGGATGCTGTACTTAACAGAGCTCATTCCTGTTGGGGTTTAGAGCCTGTGTAGCGGTGGTAAATGAGCCACGGTCGGGGGTTACGGCAACACAACAGCCAGTGATTGTCTGGCACTGGGCATGGAGAGCTCGGGGCTCTGCCTGGGGAGAGCGGGGCAGTACGTGAGCACAGGTCAGCCCTTCGCTGGGGGAGTCCCTGCCAAGCTCTCTCCGCGTCGCTGCCGGAGGCGTTCGGTGCCTGATGCGAGCCCCGCTCTGCAGGAGGGGCTGCACTGCGGCCTGCCCGGCCACACCTGCTGAGCGATCGGGGACCCCGGGGCGAGGCACAAAGAGCTCAGCCCCGAACCGGGGGGGCAGCTGGAGGAGGGCAACTCCCGGGCCCCTCACAGCCGCAGCCCCCTTATCTCAACAAGCTGCGGGCTGGCGGGAGGTTCGGTGCCACCCGAACCGGGCACTCAGCAGCGCGGCCGGGCAGAGCAGTTTGTGCTTCTGCCGTGGTGAGGAGCGGTGCCCACGGCTCCCGTCCCGCCCAGAGGGCAGACGGGCGATGGGGCAGGGCCCACAGGAGCCGGATTTGCCCCCCGGCCCCGGGCCGGCCGCTCGGAGCAGGGCGCGGGTGGGGCCGGGCCGAGGGCCGGGCTGAGGGCCGGGCCGGAGCGCGCTCCCGCAGCGCCCCCTGGCGGCACGGGGAGGAGCGGCCCCGGCCCTCAGCCCGGCAGCGGGGAGGCCACGCGTGTCCCTGTGTCCCCGTGTCCCTGTGTCCCCATGTCCCCCTGTCCCCGTGTCCCTGTGTCCCCGTGTCCCTGTGTCCCCGTGTCCCCATGTCCCCGTGTCCCCGTGTCCCTGTGTCCCTGTGTCCCCATGTCCCCGTGTCCCTGTGTCCCTGTGTCCCTGTGTCCCTGTGTCCCCATGTCCCCGTGTCCCCGTGTCCCCACCCGCGGGGGTGCCACCCTGTGTCCCCGTGTCCCCGTGTCCCCGTGTCCCCACCGACACACGGCACCACGGGCCCTCTCCTGGCGAACACGGGATTCCTCCTTGCTTGGGGAACAACGGGGTCCAGTTCTCGCCAGAGGTGGAGAAATCCCAGTGTTTCAGACATATCAAGCGCAGGGGGAAAGCGAAGTCCCCACGCGCCCAGGGCGTGCGGCAGCCGATGGGGAAGAGCGGGTGGCTTTTCCTTCTTGGCGTGAGATGAAGCCTGGCCTTGAAGGTGCTCGCAGACATCCTTGTGACACGCTCCCGGTGTCCCTGGGTGAGTTATTCCTGCTCTGGCAGCTGTCACCTTCTACCAAGAACAAGCTGGTTTTCAGCTGTTTAATTTGCCTGCCCAGTAAAGATCCCCCTTCTCACTGCCCCTTCACAAAGCATGTCTGGGTCTGCTGGGGATTTTCTTGTCCCCTGACCAAAATCAGGGAAAGTTCTGAGCTGAAGAGAAACACCTGTCCTGAAACTCAAAAATTATGTTTCATGTTTGTGCATTTTACCCTTCTGTTTAGTCCTTTTTTCTATTAATATTTATCAACGCAACACTTTTTCTTTGTTTAAACAATGTCAAAGCTTTGTTTTAAAGAAGAAAAAAGGTAGATTTTTTTTTTTTTTTAAAGCTTGAACATTTTTGAGCTTCCACTATTTTCCTTCACTGCCTGTTTCGGCCCAAAAGCCAGATGTTGGACTGCACAGGAGGAGGATGGGATGTAAGCTGGGACAATCTGGGAAGGCATTTGGAAAAGGAGACAGGTGTTTCTGCACATCCCACGAGTCTATCTTTAGAGGTTTTTTCCCCAGTGGGAAGTTTGCAGGGAACAATGTGTCTCTTGGAAAATCAAGGTGTCTTGAAGGCTTAACTCACTCATCCCTGCTCCCAAACCCTGTGCAAGCCAGTGGCAGCAGCTGATCCCCTGGAAGCATCTCCTGTGTCCCACCAGGTGCAATTTAGGATGTGGTGAATTTTTAAACTTGATCCTGCAGTTCTTTCAAGTTCTCTGTCCTCTTGAGACACTGCAGTCCGTGTTTTTCTTCCATATCCATGAGCATTGCAATGTCTGCCTGTGGTTTATGTTGCTGGATTCCGGCTGCCCTCGTGTATCTGCTGTGTGTGAGTTGGATGATGTGAATCAGTTCTTTGGGTTTTTCATGTTCTTACTCGGTAAACTTGGGTTCATGTTCTGGGAAACTCATACCAGTGCTCCACATGTTCTGTGGGTATAAATATACTCTGAACTGATGCTTACTGCCAACATTTTTCAAACCAGATATTAAACAAGAGAGGGTTTTAGTTAATATAAACCAGAGTCAATTTGTGATGGGAAAGTATTGCAAGATGTGTGAGGGAAGAGACAAGCTGCTGCAACGTTTGGCTAAAGTGAAGTGAAGAAGTGGAATGCTGTTCTCTGTTCGGTGGGGTGCCCAAGCCCCGCTCGGGCTGGGTATGGAGGCTGCACATCCCCAGCTGCCTCTGCCAGTTTCTGGCAGTGCTTTGGGAGGAGGATGGAGACCGACACTTCCCAACAGCCTTTGGCAGTTAGCGCTGGGTAAGGCTTCTGAAACTCAGCTGCTGTTTTGTTGCTGGTTTTGGGGGGTTTTGTTTTCTTTTTCTTTAAGATATCTGGAGAATGGATGTTTCGCTTGAGGTGTATCTAAAACTGCAGAGCCCTCAGCGTGAGGCTGCACCAGCCCTTCCCACCCTTTCACGATGCAAAGGCTGACGGCCACAGCTCGGACAGGCTGTGAAGACTCACTAAACCCTGTTTTCCTGGTTGCTTTCTGCTGGCTCAAGCACAATGGTTTCTCCTGCTGGGACTTGAGGGAGTTGGACTTGGAGATGGACTTGATGGAGATGATCCTTATGGATCCCAGGCTCTGATGGGGAACTCGGCTCTCAGATATCACAGGGTTTGAGATTAGTGTGGTCTAACACACAGATATTTTAAACATTCTCAGCTTTTCTAAGGCGGAGCAGTGTGTGGGTGAATTGGGAAGTTTCCCTTATTCCCGGCGGGAATTAGCCTTTTCCCTCTGCTCCTTTCCTGCCCCGAGCTGGCTCCCCGCGATAGAGCCGAGTGTGGCAATAGATGGCACTGCTGGGACGGGCAGGAGCCGCTGCCTCGGTGCCACGGCCCGGGGGGCACCGCTCTGCCCGCATCCGTCTGGGCTTCGTGTCCGAGCTGTGGATCCATAATTTGGGCAAATCTGGTGCAAAGTGACTGCAGCAAGGCTTTATGTCAGCACCTGAATTTCGGCTTCTGTTTCCATGCAGGGAAGAAGGAAGCATCTCTGGAAAGTTCCATCTGAAAAGCCAGAGCAGCAAAGCAGCTGGGAGATACTCGGGATATCTACTGCTCCGGGCTGAGGTTCCCGGTGCACTGCCCTTGCCTGGGCCAGGTCCAGACCCCCCAAACCAGCTGAGACTCTCCCACTGAGCCAGGGATCTGGGGAAAGAGGGAGAGGGCGGTTGCCTGCAGTGTTATTAGCAAAAAAGCAACTAAACCCTTTGAAATCACCTGCACTCTGGCTGTCCACCTTCATAACATCCCTAATTGCTGGGAACAACCTGCTTTGAGACTGGTCCTGGGGCAGGTTGATTCTGCATCACATTGGCTCTTCAGCACTTCATTCTCTTCTCAGTTTGACCTCAGCAAATGCATCTTCCCAGATGACTTTGTGCCGCACGGGGGATGAAATCCAGCCCTGCAGCCCCTCCGAGCTCTCATCACAAGGCAGACTTCTCTGCTTATTCGCAGCCCTGAGGTTTGCTGGGTGTGATCTAGAGAGAGATAAGAGCTGCTTTATTCTTCCTGATGCATGACCAAGTCAGCTTGCTTCTAATGTGAATGATTAAAGACCCACGTGCATTTGTAATGACCATATTCTAACTAAAAAACAACCCCCTCCTTGAAAATTTAGGCAACTATAGTGGCACTGTGCTTACCAAAAAAGAATTAATTATTTATATAAAATGCTCTGGTCTTTAAATTACTTGGGTTTAATGTACTGCAAAGGCACTTGTATCGATAACAGTGCTATTTTGCTTCCACTTAATCATCACAATTTTATTTATTTATTTATTGCCAAGAACAAAAATACCCGATCTAGTCCATCTGATACTTCACTGCTCCCCTGATGGGCTGCTGTTCCTCCCCGTCTTACATTGCAATAGTTGTGGTTTTGCTCTTAAGAGGCTGTTTCACAGCCCACTGAAGGACTTGGTGCCACGTGTGAACCAGGATGTGGCTTCTACCACCACCGTGCATTTGTCACCACGGTGGTGGTGTCACTGACCCATGCGCTGCTTTATGGGGGCTCTGCTCACTCCAGCTACTCACCTTTGAATAACTCTGAGTCCTCTCGGGTGTTTATTTTTAGGGTAATGTAGGCCCTGTGTTTTTCTGGCTTCTCCTATTTCTCCTAAAGTTTCCTTCAGCCATGGCAGCAGTTCAAGGTGAATTAGAAGAAGTGACTGGAAGCAGAGGACATGCTGCAAAGCTGATGTGTGGGTGTAGCTGGATGATGCAGCAGTTCTGGGCGGGTGCTCCTCTTCTGCCTGTTTTGGTTATCAGTAACTCTTAATTTTCTCTTTTTTTCAACTATAAATTCTTTTTTTTTTAATATTGTGCCATTCAAATCAGTTGGGATTCAAGCTGCCCTGTTGCTCAGCAGCCATCCCATTGGGATTGACATGTTGGTGTTAATATGCTGTTAATTCCAGAACAGGCAAGACTGTTTAGCAAAAGCAGCTTTGGAAACCAGGAACTGATGGGCTGCAGGAAGGTGTTGCTGCATTACAGCCATTTCTAAGTGGGGGCTCAATAGATTCATAACAGCATTTGCTGGTTTAAGGTAAAGGAGAACCTCTGAGAGGAAGTGGAGCAGACAACCCTGAGTGCTGCTGCTGGGACACTGAGCTCCCAGGCTGGTGTGGCCATGGAAAGGCAGGCTGAGAACTGCTGAGTGTGCAACATGAGGTGGGTCCAGGGGACACTGAAAACCTCAGGTGCCCTCTGAAATACCAGCCCTAATTCTGGTCACTTCAACCAAAATGACTCCTACTGCTCTAGGTGGCTGCTGGGGTGTGTAATTGTAATGCACACGTGAGGCTCTCACAGAATAATCACAGTGTGGCAGGAAGGGACATGGAGATGTACCCTAATCCATCCTCCTGTACTAAGCCGAGATCAATATGTCTAGACCATCCTGACAGGTGCTTAAGGATCTTTTTCTTGAAAGCCTTAGTGATGTCTCCACTCCCTATTCTCCTTGGGCAAACTACGCCAGGGCTTTACACTTTTTTCCCAACAGTCATCCTAATCCTCCCATCCTACTATATTTTGTCCAATTCCCAGCAGACAAGGAACACAAACCATTGCTATCTTCTACAGAAACCTTTTATGAATGGAAAACTCTTACCCCATCTCTGCTCTGCTTTCCATTTCCATGAGGTGACCCATTTTCCTCCACCTCTCCTCAGAGGCTGTTTTCTACGTCTCTTTCTTCTGGTCACTCATTTTGCTGCCCTCTGGGCTCTTGCCAGTTGAGGCCTGACCTTCTTGATGAGCAGTGCCCAAACTTGGATGCAGGACTCCAGCCGAGGCTGTAGTAGCAGGGCATGTGTCTCACATACAGCTTTTCTGTTTATGAATTCCAGCATGATAGCTGCAAAAAAAAAGCAAACAATGTCCTGGTAGCCCTTGAGATTTGGACATGGTAGAGATGAGGACCGTATAAGTACATAGATGGATGTGTGGATGAAATGCAGACTTTCACCAGTCAGACAAAAGAAACCGAGCTTGGGAAAGTGGCAGCGCGGTGGCTGCTGGTGTTTGTGAGCCCCGGCTCTGTCCTGCTGAGGTGTGGGAGCAGGGTCATTCCCACCCCACTGGGACACACCCCAGGACACATCAGGAGCCCTGTGGTTGCCCCCTGGGGATACACCAGCTGGGTTTGCCCTGCTGGGGGCTCCCAATCCCTGTGGGCCCCACGAGCTGAGAGGGTCTGAACCTTTCTACTGCTGGAGTTGGTTTCTGGTGCCTGTATCCATAGGCAGTTATTACAGCCATTCTCATTTGCTTTCCACTCCTGAAGGAAAAAGCTCTCTGTGGGAAGATGAGTTGCACATTTTTTCCCCTCCCCTTCAGCCCAAGCGTTAGGCAGGAGGCTGCTGCGTGATGCAAAGTTGGGCTCTGCAGAGGATGGCAGGGAGGCGTCAGAGGAGCCCGCGGTGGTGGCTGGAATTCCTGTTGCCATAACAACCCAATGCAGCCCTTAAATATAGAACCGGTTTTACCCCATAGCCCCGCTCTGTCCTTCCTTCTGTAACACAGAGCAAGCGGGCCTTGCTCCCTCCTTGCTGCCACCTGTAGAATCCCAAAGGTCAGAAATGGGGGCACCTCTACAGCAGTGTGTGGTGTGGGGGGTCAGGAGACCCACTGATCATGACTTTGGGGGTTCTGTTCCATTCACAGCTCTGGTGTGTGGGCCCCAAATTCTGGTTTGGCGCAGTGAAAATCCTTGGGGAAGCTGGACTGAAAGAAGAGATCCCCTGGAGGAGTGGAAAACATTTAACTGCTGGAGCAGCTGTGGCTGTGGGGTGGGAGGGTACCGAATCCAGCCAGGCACAGTGCAGCTCTCCTGGCAGGGATGGTCCTGAATCCAGCTGGGCACAGTGCAGCTCTCCTGGCAGAGAGGGTACCGAATCCAGCCAGGCACAGTGCAGCTCTCCTGGCAGGGATGGTCCTGAATCCAGCTGGGCACAGTGCAGCTCTCCTGGCAGAGAGGGTACTGAATCCAGCTGGGCACAGTGCAGCTCTCCTGGCAGGGATGGTCCCGAATCCAGCCGGGCACAGTGCAGCTCTCCTGGCAGAGAGGGTACTGAATCCAGCTGAAGTCCTTAGCCTGAAAGAAAGGTCATCACATGGAAAATTTACTGTGTGCCTTTGGTATCTCCAGTGTATGATTACACTGCAAAACCATCTGTTACATTTATGTTTATTCCTCAGCAAATTGTGTAGATGCTTTTAGAAGTTCTTGTTTATCTATTTAATTAAATATTGAGTTTTATACCATAGATCAGGAAGAGCCCTAAACAGCAGGAATTATTTACTGGTGCAATACAGTGGGAGATCTCCCAGAATCCTGGCTCTACAGTGTTGGTCTCATTGTGGTGGTGTAGCTGAAGTAATTTCATTCTGTTAGTTTGTTAGAAGGATACTTGGATTGCAAAATAAAGGTACTGATTGGTATGAAATGCTAAAATTGAGGTTTTCTCATAAAATCCTAATTCCTCTCCCTTGTTAATCTACAGAGAAGTGCAACCTGCAAATGTCAGATGAATCCCTTATTCTTTACCATCTCCAGTAACAGTCTTATCCCTCTTAATATTGTGTAATTTTCTCCTTATTGAGCCATTGACAGTAGCTAACTTTCCTGAAATGGCCTTTCATTCCAACTAGAGACCAACAAATGGTGGAAAATTCCAACCTGAGCGTTTTTAACTTTGGCAAAGTTACAAGTAACTGAGTACGGAACAACTTGGGCAGGTCAGGCAGGTACCTCCCAAACGCAGCAATAGGAGGCAGCTCTACCACACTGACTCCTTTATCCTTTCAGATGCATTTCCCTTCTGTTGACCTCTTCTGAACTAGACTTGAAAGACATTAGGTCATAAATCTTGGGGTTTAACAAGGAAAGGTACTGCTTTGGGATATCACAGCCAGAGAAAGGACATCAGGGTTCAATATCAATTGAACATTGAGTAAAACAGCAAGGACCTGCTTTCCATCACCTGGCTGCCATCTTCCACTTCGCTGTTTCTTGAGAATTGTTACTTTTTAACCCAACCAATGAATTGACCAGTGCATTGGGATGATGAATCGGTAGAAAAAGTTGCACTCATGCCCAGCCTTGTTTATATCAGTTTTGTACCTGTGGGACTGCAGCTTTGAGGCTGTATCTGAGGGTGCTTGGGGGCTGTGTGTGCTCTGCAGTCATTCCCAGTAGCTAAACACTGGAGAGCTCATCCTGGAGATGTGTTTCAAGGGAAAACAACTGTCAGAATCTATAGGTTGCAACTGGCAATTAACTTTGCGCATTCATCCATTTCAGTGCCACAGAGGCACTGAAGGACTGGGGCTTGCTTGGGCTGTGATTATGGATGTTTACAGGTGTCCTCCTGCAAGGCACTGCTGGAAGGTCCATCTCCTCTCAGGCTGCAGCTTTTCAGCTGCTCAGTGCTGAGACAGCCTCTTGCTCTCTTTGAGGGATGCTCCTTCAGGATCGGAGAACACTGAATTTAAACCTGGAAACTGTGAGCAGGCTAAAGGATTTGTTGTATCTACAAAGTCACCCCCCTAAAATGTGCTTTAGTCTATATTAGGGCCGGAGCATCACATTTCTCCTGATTAAGCAAACGATTGGGAGGTTTGGTTTCAAATTGCACTGCAAAGACTTGTAAAGCAAACCACTGAAGTTCCTGGGTGGTTCCCCAGACAATGCTGCTTGTTTGCGCTTTTTCCTATCCTAATTAAACTTTTTTCCACAGGGAAACTCTTGTTTTAGTCAATTTTTTTGCAAAATTGAACTGCCCTTTCTTAGTTTACTAAATTGAAATCTACAAATACAGACGCTTGAAGAACAGATACTCTGAGACTTGTTCACATTGTTGTATCTGGCTTTTTACAATGCATCTTCATTGAATTCCCTTGTGTGCAGGGATTCTGGGGGCTATTAGCTGCTTTAAATGGAAAAGCAGCTGCCAGGACCATGGGCATTCCCTCCCAGCAGTGACACATTCCCTGAAGCTGCAGCCCCTGAGATTCACTCAGCCCACATCAGCCTCCAGACTGCCGCATCAATCTCCCTTCCTCCTTTCCTTCGGAAGCAGGAAGGGTTTGTGCAGCCATTGTAGCACCCCAAAAGTCAATTCACATTTTATCAGGACTTTTACTGCAGAAAGTTGAAAAACACCCCTGCAGGACCAATAGCTTTAGGCTAGGAATAAACTGTAGCTGCTTTATGGAGCCTAAGATCTCCTGGAATGAAACTTGTGTTGTCCTTGCTAACCAGAAGAGCGGGGTTGCTGCTTGGCTTCCTCAGCCCCCCTGCACAGCCCTTCCAGAGTCAAAGGGATTGATCTGGGCAAGGCAGGCAAAGACCACCCGCACACATGCTGGGGCTGAAGAGGAGGCTTTGATGTGTTGCTGAGTAGAGCTATTTAATTAACTCTATTGATTTTGACAAAGAACCACCTTCACAGAGACTGAAGAGCAGCCATGTGAAGGATGGCCAAGTGAGTGCTGGGATGGGCTCGGCTCTTCACCTCTGGTTTTTTTTGGTGCAAGACTGTGGCTGACCTTTGTGAATGTGCCATAAAATAGAGACAGGGGCAGGGAGTCGAAGAAAACTGGAGAGAACATCTCCATATGTGCCTCCGACAGGTGGGGTGAGGATGTGTGAGGGTGGGCAAACACCCCCCTCCTTCCAGCAGGTGAGCTGTGGCCTCTGAGCAGAGACAGCACATGCACGGGGGATCAGAGGGAAGAGGGAGCTGATACCCCCAGCACCAGGTGCCAGGGCAGAGGACGTCGGTGCTTCGGGCTGCGGTGATGCCTGGGGCGGAGCTGGGAGTGGGGCACCCCTCAGCAGCCTTTCACAGCTACAGGGCCAGGGGCTGCCCGGGCCCTAGCTGGGGGCCCTGCCTAGTTCTGCAGACCAACAGGAGCAGGGAGGTTGGTTAAAAATGCAGGCTAAGCTTGAACTTGAAAGGCCATCAAAGTATTTTGGAGAACAACTGTGAAATACTGAAATGGCTGCTTGCTTTTCAAACATGACGGTTATTGACAAGTTCGGGAGTTTGCTGGGATTCCCTGATTTAATGGGGCTTAACAGCTTGAATTGAGGGCCTTTTAAATTTTGCATTACATTAGCTGTTGTTAATTATATTGTTAATATAAAGACAAAGGTAGGTAGCTGATAACTCTTCTAAAATAAAAATCTCTATTATGACAATCCTGAGGAATCTTTGTATTGGTGCTACTTCGGTTACTGGAATGATAGAACATAAAGGCTGGGAGAGGGGAGAGAAACCTCGCTGTGCCAGGGACCACGAGGATGGGGGGTGGTCAGAAGCTTGCAGTCTGAAAGACACAGAGGACATGGGGACAGGAGGTCCCCAGTTAGTGAAGGCTGTGCCCATGTCTCACCCCTGCACTTGAACCATCCCTCTGTGCTGTGGCCTGCTGGGCTGAGGACTCAGAGCCCTGGCTGGGCTGGGTGCCTCGTCCCATGGGTGCCACATCCCTGTGACCGCTGCATGGGGCAGGGAGGCTTCCTGAGCTTGGGCTCACAGTGCTGCTGCTTAACCTGGGCTCTTTTCTCCCCTTCCCTTGGGACCCTTCTCCTCCCCAGCCAGCAGAGATTTGAAGAGCAGGTGGGTGGGAGCTGCTCCCCGAGGCCCTCACCCCTGCAGAGCCGTGGGAGCTTGGCCAGACCCCATCTTTTCATTTGCTTAAAGCCAGGCAACAGGAATTTCTGTCCTCCACAGTGGATGTGGGTTCTGCTGAACCCCTCCAGAGCTGGCAGGAGCTCAGGCCAGGATTTCAAGGGCTGCCCTGCCACATCCTTTGCCCTTTGCACAGAAGGAGCCTCATGTGCTTTACTGAAGAGCTGCATTGCAACTGTTTTTTGCAGAAAACAACACGTTCACCAGAATTCTGTGTTGTAATGAGGAGTTTGGACAGAAAAATGCTTTTTAGAGGACTCCAATGCTGGAATTCAGAGAGGATAGAGGTTTCTTAGCTGTTGACCTTTTTAGACGTTTAGTCATGCCAGAAAATGAGTCTCAGCAGGGCAGGGGATGACTGGGTCAGATGTTGGGGTAAAGGTATTGCTGCAAGGCTGTTGAGAATTTTGGTGCCTAAATCTAAAGCAGCTGAGTATGGGGAGGGCAATGAGCTGAAGGACTTGAGCAAGGGTCTCTGCTCTCTGGACAAGTGCTCTAAAAACCAAAAAAAATCTGCTGTGTTCCCACCTTTTCCAGCTGTACCTTTGAAAAACAAAGTGACGACTAAGAAATGCCATGGAAGAAGCAGCACACAGAACTACCTTTAGGAGAAGTCTCAGGCTGCAAATCCCGAGGGGAAAGAAAAATGTCACTGGCACCCTAAAGAAGGCCCGGACAAGCATCCAAAACATGGGATCTTCAGGTGGCTCCACTCTCGAGTTTTCCTCCTGGTCAGCTTCAGGCAGCTCCTTGCTCCATTGCTGGTCCTTCCCAGCCCTGCTCTGCTGCTCCCCACGGGCACCGCGCAGGAGCCCAGTGTGAAAATCCAGCCCTGCAGCCCCTCCGAGCTGGGGCTGCGGCTCCGCCCTCAGCATCCCGCACTCCCGCCCGGACCGAGGAAGCGGAGCTGCGTTTTCGGTAGGTTGTTGCAAGGTTCTCAGTTTGTGTCACTACATCTCATTTGTCCTTTCTGGTTTGCTGGTGCTGGATCCTGTTCCCCTGCAGAACTCAGCGTACAGCGAAAAGGGCATTTCGGAACAGCTCATTAAAATTCATGGGGAGTAGTGCTGTCCCATGTGAAGAAGTTTAATCCGAGACAGCCTTCAAGAAAGGCTTATTGCAGCCTTCTGCATCACCCACAAGCACTTTGGGGAAAAACAGGGAAGGAGAACAGAGTGTTAGATAAGCTGCTTTGAAATGATCTTCATAATCTTCCAAATTAAAATGCAGTTTATTAAAGACAAGTTACAGATGCAAAACAACGCAAAAAAGGCTGGAAGTGACCCTTCCCAGAGACAATTTATGCTATTCCTATGCTGTGACTGGATGTCACTGAGATCAAAGCTGTCCCCCGAAAGGAGCCAGCCCCATTGGTGGCAGGAGGTGCCCAGCCTTCCCCCCCCCCCCCCGTGCCTTGTCGCCAGGGAAGCTTCCTCAGCACTGGAAGGAACATTAAGTAGTCACCTGAAATTCAATTTGACCCCCTCCTCACCATATGCCTTCACAGCCATTGGTATGAGGCCTCCTGATCCCAAAGCAGCTCCAGCTTTTACTGTTGGAGTGGCACAAAGGAGAGGAAGAGAGTGTTTATTCAAGGCTTAGGGCAATTGAGATCAGGGAGTGGCCAAGAAGGGCTGCTCTTGTGGAACTTTTTTCAAGGCCTGCCTATTTTCTGCTAGTTTCTCATAAAAGGTGAGCCATAAAAAGCTTAACCTGTTGGATACTCTCATCAGCTTGATTCTCACCTCGATGTGCAGTTCTCATGAAAGCTTCTGCCACTGATGGCAACAGCCTCTGTCAGCGGTAACAGGGACGAGGCAAACAATCTTGGTAGGAATCACTAATGGACATCTCTTCAGATTTAAAGTACATTTAGCTGCTCATTCATTCCCCATCCCATGGCGCCTTTGGCAGCTTGCTTCAAACCTTTTCAGTCTCAGTTTCCCTCAGTCCGAAAGGCAGTATTATGGTACTTTCTTCCCAGGAGCCATGTGAGATTACTCTCTGACTGCATATCCACTTTTAGGATCCACATATGCAAGAGCAGAGCAATTCTTGTTCTCATTATCCTCAGGAAACTCTCTGCGCTTCAGGACATTCAATTGATGGCATTTTTCCAGCATTAGACCATGAAGCAGATTTTGTCTGTGGCTGAGTTCAGTGTTTGCTTTGCCTCTAAGGCTGAGCCCTCAGCCTGTGTTTGTTAAAGAGGAGCTGGGCAGAAGATAGGCCAGGGGTGGAAATCAAGGGTGTGTGGGCAGGAGTCAATCCCAGCAGGAACAGGTTCAGGTCACAGCTACCTTATTGCCACCTCCCACCTCAGGGAGCTCTGTTCCCAAGCTCAGGTGGAGCTGTTCAGGGAGGGGACTTGGCTTCTCTTGCCCTGCTGTGAAGAGTGAGCAGCCGCATCCTGGAGCGCCTGCTCCTTTGCAACATCGCTTGTGTTTGCTTCAACTGCACAAGGAAGATGCTGCCCGGGAGCTCTTTAGGAGACCTGGCTGCTAAGCTCTACTGCTTGGAGTCTTCTTGCCAAAGCCTTTCCTGGAGCAGTCGAGCCAGCGCATTCTCTGACAGGGGAAGGTGAAGTTGTTGTTCCCTCGCTGCTCTTTCTCAGCACTCCTGCCCTCTGAGCAGGCCTCACCGCCTGTGGCGATGTGCTCTGAGCAGGCTGGTTCTCCAAATGCTGCTTAAAGCAGTCAGGCTTCCTCCAACCAGGGAGAGAAACGGCACCCACGGCCTCTGGATCCGGCTTGTGTGCAATACACAGGGCTGCCGGCAAACAGGGCAGGCTCACGAGGTTTACCCAGTTCCCTCTTTGCATTCTGTTCAGAGCTGGGGCTTCACTTCACTGCCATGCCTGGCTGGGCAAGGGATTTTCCCCATATGCAACTGCCCCCATGGCTGCATCCCTCTGGCATCTGGGGGGGCTGCAGAGGGATGCTGACCATGTGGGGAGCTTAGCGAGAGCAGGCAGGGCCCCTTCCTGTGAATTCCTGGGAATGCTACTGCCCCTAGGTCCTAGACCCTGGCTCTCCCCAAAGACTGCCCAGTCTGCCTGCAGCCACGTGGGGATGATGTGCCACAGTCCCAAAGGGTTTGGACGACTGCAGGGCCATTTGCATTCCCCAGCAGCTGGAAAGGGGCCGGATGGATGAGGCCACACGTCCACGGCTGCAAAGACTGGCTGACCCCTCTAGCTCTGCTGCCTTCCCTCCTGAGTCATGATGAATGCAGGCCCTCAGCCTTTCAGGGGCTAATAAATCCGCAGTTATTCAATAACATGGCAAGCCCAACTGCTTCCCAGGGCTTGGTGCTTACAGCTACATGTTAGATAACAGATTATAGGCACTGCTTCTCCCTCGGAGCCAGCCTTGCCCAAACACTGAAAGCCGAAAGGAGGAAACATCCCCTAGCCCTTCCATGGTACAGGGGCCGGGGGAGTCCTGCTGCCATTGGTCCCTCCAGGGAAGGACAGGGACCTGGGGCCCCAAGTATTTGGTCTACAGTGTTGATAGGTAGGAGAAAATTTCTCAGATCCTTTTGCAAGTTCCCGAGCAGATGGGTGACAGGGACAAATTGGCCTACCAGGGGCTTTTCACTCCTCAACCAGCAGAAAAGTCTGCATATTTTCCCTTCCTGAAGCAATTGTATTCTGTCTCAAACCTGATGTGAACAAGACAGACACAGCCAGGAGGTGATGTTTTACACACCTTAGGGAATAGGCTGGTGCTTCTATAGCTTCCAGCGCCCCCCAGAATCATCCTCATCAAGGAAAGAGGAAAGGTGGGTGTGATGGAGCCATCCTTGGGAAGAGGAGCCACGGGGCCATTGCTTGTGGTCAGTGAGCACAGACAGAGACTGAATAGATGCACGGGAGGAAATGCACACCCTGAGAAAGGCAGAAAGCTGGAGCCACGGGGGATGGCTCTGAATGTGCTTTGTGGGAACCTGAACCAGAAGCTTCTCTGATCACCAATATGCAGTGGCATGTTTCCTGCCCTCCTCCCGAGGGCCAGAGGAGCCCAAGGGTGAGGAGGCAGCAGGAGCTGTTGGCAGGGTGGTGCCAGGCGAGCAGGGGTGCAGCTCTGCCAACCCCCCCCTCGAGGCAGCAGCAGGGAGGGAAGCCAGCTGGGAACGAGGGCATTCAGGGCACTCCTGGGACTTCAAAATGCATCCAAAAAGTTTAGACAAGCTGAAAACTTCAACCCTTTATCTTTCTTTAAGGTTCATTTTTGGACCGTATTTTGTTGTCTGCTCCCAGTATTTCCTCCTGGTATTCCAGTATTTCCATGCTCCTGGGCTCTCAGTAGCACAAGCACTATCTCAGTTCTTTTTGCACTTTTCAACACTTGTTATGGATCTCTGCCAAGAAACCTGATAATTTTTTTCCCCATTTAAGGGAAAGAATTTTGGGCTATAAAAGAAAATCTCCATTGTACCTAAAGTGTTTCCAGTCTGGAAAGAAAATCTCTGGAAACTGAGGGAAGTCTTAAAGGGACATAATAGGAAACACTCTGCAACAGAGGCAGCTTATTGTGCGTGATTGCCTTTCCCACTCCCAAGGACAAGTACAAGGCCCTTGGGCTGCAAGAACAATACGGGTTATTGTTACATCTTAGAGCTCATTTCAGAATGTGAAACTCAGCAATGGGGAAACAGCCAAAACTCAGGGGCCACCAAAGCTGCTGCTCCCCTCTCTGTGGGAGACCCTCTGTCCCACATGCCATGGCTGTGACGGGGCTGAGCGCTGGTTTGCAGGCGGGCCGGGAGCCTTCTTTTTCTCATAGCCCTTTGTTTTCCTGTGAGCAGTAAAATGATGTAAACCAGCCTCCCCTCTTGCTTCACAGGATGGACAGGAAGATGCCAGACTGTCATACGGCACAGGTGTTTGGGAAGATGTGATACTTTTCCTTATGCAGGCAGAGGAGTCACTGCAGATCAGCAGAGGGATATTTATTTCCACATTTAGGCTCAGCCCATTTCCCTCTCATGTTGTAGCTCAACAAACACTGCCTTACAGACCTGTTCTGCCTGGCAGTGAAATCCAGATATGTCTATGCCACTGAATGCAAGCCCAGGAGAACACATCTTTGCTGTGCTCTGCATATTTCCTCTGACATACTTGGGGTTTAAGGTGTTTCCTTGTCAATAACTGCTGTAATACCTGGAGAGAAACAGGGTTTGCACAAACTGCATCCAAACATTTGGCTGGCTCCATAGGCTGGGAAAATAACAAACCATAAATTAAGTTTGCAAAGCTCAGAGTACAAAAATATCAATTGAAATGTGTATCCAAACCAAGAGTGGGTGAAATAACCTCGGAGAAGAGGGAGCAGGATGCACATTTCTGCATCTTCAGGCCTGCACTGCCCCTCGCTGACAAACTCTTCGTGTGGGACAGAAATGCTGCAGGGAACAGATGTCCTGGGGGTGGAAACATCCTCTCCTCCCCCCAGACTCATGGATCACCCCAGGCAGAGCCAGCTGGAGGGACTGCCCTGGGCAGGGCTCCCTCTCCCAGCTTCTTCAGTAGCATTTTCAGCACTGGCCAGAAGAGCCAGGGGGAAGGGGGAGCTCCCAGCACTGGAGGAGCCTGTGCTGCCTCGCTGCCCCTCCTCGTGCCCCCCTCCAGGGCTGGTTCTCCAGCCTCTTGGCAGAACACGCGAATGGCAGCGGCAGGGGAGCCTGAGTGATGCAGGAAGATACAAATGCCCTGCTAATAAAGCCAAGGTGCCTCTCTCCCAGTGATTTAACTGGTGAATCTGATACATCTCCCTGCATTGGGCTGCTTGTCATTTTCCCTCTCTGCATCACGAGGGGAGATAATGAGCCCGAGAGGTCAGTGCTGACAAACCCTTGCTCTCCTATGGCACCTGCCAGCTGGAAGTTTCAAAGCATTTTGTAATCATTAACAGATTCAGCTTCCTAGCCCTGATCAGGGGTTTTGTCTCTGTTGTAAGAGGAGTAAAGTCTGGAGGTGAAATGGTGAGAAAACAACAGGAGAATGGAAGTGCTCTGAGCACTGCCCTAACGTCTACCCTGTATTAGAAGTATTAATGGGGTAGGAGGAGCTACTTCACTGGAGGGGCACTGGGCTGGGATTAGGCTGGTCAACAGGTTTCATTCCCAATTCTTCCTTCCATCCCTTTCTGGGTGATCTTGCTTTTCTGTATCTTAATTTCCTCATCTCCAAAAGGAAGGTATTGACCAGCTTCTTGTAAGAAATTCCTAAATATACAGCTGATACACAGTTGTGTGAAGTACTGGACAAAAAGCACTGTTTGGGATTTCAGAAGGCAACCTCTAAGGAAGATGTGGACATTCAAACACCATATATAATAGTCTAGCACTGACATTGAGAATGCTGGGCATCAGGAGCCAGGCACGGGCAAGAGAAGCACAGAAAATGAGGAAATGCAGTACGGGGAGTCTTTTTTCCTAGTTAATCACAAAAAATCAGACACCAGGCTCCTGTTTCAGAAACGTTGTAGTAGGAACTGTCACTAGAGTCCAAGAGCCACGAGCAATCAAGGCAAGAGAAGGGCACAGTTGTGTACCCCTGGTACATCAGCCTGAACAGGTGAACTGCATTAAGTGATACTAATTGGTGCTAATGGAGCTCCAGGCTTCTGGGGAGGGCCATTTCCCCTGGTGGGAGTGAGGGAAAGAGACAAGAGGGACAGCCTGGCAGAGCAATATTTCTATTGCTGTGCTTTTGCCTGAAAAAGTCACCGTTTTCTCCATTTCTGCTGTGTTTTCAGGTTAGTAAACGCTAGTTTACACTATATTCATAGTCCTAATCGGCAGTAGAGATCCACTACTGTTCCTCCTATCTGTTTCTGCAAATATCTGCAACCATCGCTGCGGGCTCGTTCCTTCGACGAGGGGTAGTCGGGGTGGGGGCGAGGGCCCGGTTCGCCCTCACACGCAGGGTGATGAGCAACCTCCCTGAGCTCCGCTGCTCCCAGCTCGGCAAGGAATCGCCTGGGAGGCGGCGGAGGCCCTGCCGAGCTGCCTGGCGCTCCCCGCTCCTCGCTTTTCGGTGGCACACACCGCCGCTCCTGTTCTCACGGCTGACGGCCCCGGGAGCTGCCGGAACAGCCCCGCCGCCCTAGGGAGGGGGCTGGCGGGCCGGGGCAGCGGGCCCGGCGCGGAGCGGCCCCGGGGGCTGCAATGCTGCGCTCCTGCTCACGGTGGAGCTGCCCGGCCCCAGCCCCGACCCTTCCGCCCGCCCGCCCGCCCCGCGCCGGGACAGCCGCGCACGGCCGCGCCGGAGCCACGGGCTGCACTTGTTGATCCCCGTGCCGAGGCAGCGGGAGGAAGCCCGGGAGCTTCCCTTTGTATCTGCCCGGAGAGAAGGCTGGGGGGCGGGCGAAGACGCGGCTCCGGCGCTGGCTGTAGGTAGGAGTGAGGAGCCGCAGCCGAGGGAAGGCCTTGGAAAGCTTCCTGCCGAAGGATCCGATTTACCTCGTTTCCCTTCCCCTCCCCCTGGGCTCCGTGGACAGCCGGGAGCGCCGCCGCCATCCCTCCGCCTTGAGGCTGCCCGCGGGGGGATGCGAGCGGGGCCGCCCCTGCCGCCCGCCCCGCCGCAGGATGTAGCCGCCCTCGGCCCCGCACGCCCCGCACCGCCTCGCCGGGAGCCCGCAGGAGGAGGTAGGTGAGGGCTGGGCTCGGGCCGAGCCGCGGGAGCCTCTCCCCGTGTGCGGCGGCGGCGGCGGCCGGGAGGCAGCGGCGGGGTCCGATTTTTGGGTCTGGGGGGACCTGGGTCGGCGGGGACGGGGCCGAGCCCTGAGCTGTGCCGGCTGTGCACGGGGGAGCCGCTCCTGCCTGCGCCGGGGTTTCTCTTCGTGCCATCTTGTGTAAGCAACAGTGCTTGGGGCTGTCAGAGGAGCCACCCGGCGCCCTAAGGCGGGCTCGGGGTTTTGTCTTATTCCCGTTTTCCTTCCTTTCCCGGTTATGCAGAGGCCGGCGTGGGGGGCTTGGGGGGCGTCCCTGGGCAGCCCAGAGAGGCAGAGCGCGTCGTTAGAGTGGCTGTAAATCCTCCCTTTTCCCTGCCCCAGCTCTTTCCTCGGGAAATCTCTAAGGCTGGAGTTACTAAAAGCCTCCGCATCTCCCCGCAGCCTACCCGGCCGGGCAGGGCGGGGGGCACCGCCGGGGGCCGCTCCGGCTGGGTCGTGGGGACACGCGGGGTCGCGGGGGCCGCGCGCTCCGGGATGGGAGCCCGGTGCCAGCGCATCCCCGGCCGGCGGCCCGGCGCCTCTCGGGGCGCATCGCCGAGCGCTGCTCGGGCAGCCCCGCGCCCGACTGGCACCCGGAGAGGCTCCCGGGGCCGTGCCCGGCCTCCGCAGCCCTTCCGGACGGGGCGTGCGGGGACCCTCCCGGGCGGAGGCGGGGGCCCGCCGGGGCGGAGGAGACCCCCGGCCGCCGCCCGGGGGAGCTCGGCGGCAGCGCCCGGCCGCACGTGGAGCGGGCTGGGCTCGGCGCTGGGCTGGGCTCGGTGCGCTCGGCGGGCCGGCAGCGCCGGGCGCGGTTCAGCACCGGCGGGCGGACAGCGCCGCCGCCCCCCCGCACATCGCGGGCCCGGTCCCCGCCCGCGGGGGCGGCGGGCGGGGACCCACGCGCGGCCTCTCTTGCAGCTCTGGGGCATGGAGGGGAAGGAGAGGTGAGGAGAGCCGGCCCCCGCGCCCTGCCCCGCGCCGCACCTCGCAGCGTCCAGCCTGAGGGGGACCAGCGATGCCTCTGGGGATGAATAAGCATGGATCTCGCTCTACTACCTCTTTGCCTCCGGACCCCACCGAGATCGTCAGGAGCAAGGCCTGCTCCCGAAGGGTCAAGCTCAACGTGGGGGGGCTGGCCCACGAGGTTCTCTGGCGGACCTTGGACAGGTTGCCACGGACCAGGCTAGGTAAGCTCAGAGACTGCAACACGCACGACTCCCTCATGGAGATCTGTGATGATTACAACCTGGAGGAGAACGAGTACTTCTTCGACAGGCATCCCGGGGCATTCACCTCTATCTTGAACTTCTATCGTACTGGTAAGCTGCACATGATGGAGGAGATGTGCGCCTTGTCCTTCAGCCAGGAGCTGGACTACTGGGGGGTGGATGAGATCTACCTGGAGTCCTGCTGCCAGGCCCGCTACCACCAGAAGAAAGAGCAGATGAATGAGGAGCTGAAGAGAGAAGCAGAGACCCTGAGGGAAAGGGAAGGGGAGGAATTCGATAACACTTGCTGTGCTGAGAAAAGGAAAAAGCTCTGGGACCTCCTGGAGAAGCCCAACTCCTCCGTAGCAGCCAAGGTAAGTGTTCCACGTCGCTGTTGTCTACTGGCTCCTGACTGGTGGTGCTCACCTGAGGTGCTGTCCTGCTGCCTTTGCTTTAGTGTCTGGGCACTTGTGGCTGGATGGATGCTGTGAGTGAAGGAGAGAAAGGCCTCTCCTATGCAAATGAATTTTAATGGTTTTTGGGGGTTTTGGTAGTTTGGAAGGGATCTGGTTTGAGCATCCCTGGGGCAGCCTAGGCTGCTCAGTGTGGAAGAAGCTTCTCTGAGCAGTGGGTCAGCGCACAAAGACTACTGTGGCTGGACATTTTAGACTTGTTACCCACTGGCCTGTGTTGGTGCAGTTTGCAATAGAGATTTCTTTGGGCCTAAAACATGCGTGTCTTCTGCTGCTTAACCAAACTGGCTTTCAAGCAGCCAGTTCTGCTTGAACTCTTAGACCCAGGTGCAGTGAGGAAATAATGCCTTCAATTCCAGGGCTTAATTTAATTTTGGTTTTTGTAGTGAAATGCATCTCCTAGTTATTTGTATCATGCACTCATAGGCTGCGTGTTTGATAAAGCTGGTGTTTGAATTCCATCCTTTACCTGATTCCAGCCTTTTTCAAGTCTTCCCTGTGCAAATGATGCAGCTCTGTCAATAGCTGAAGTGCAGCTTACTCTGAAGTTGGTTCCAGTGAACAGATCTCCTTGAAGGTGTTTTGAAGATAAGATCCGTGTTGAGAGAAACCAATGTCAGAGTTGGCTCTGATAATTTAGCTGCCTCATGTTAGTCACATTTTCTTTAGTGAGGAAAATCTCTGCGAACACAGTGATTCAGTAACCATGGGGACAAAAGTGAAGGGGGAGAGGTTGAAAACTGTGGGATGAATAACTGAAAAGCATGAGAGACTGAGCAGTAGGGACCAAAACTTGAATTTTCTATATACCCCTGTCCTCACTGTATGGCGGAGAAGCCGCAAGAAGCCCTGGCTACCTCTGTAATGCACCTCTCTCCGTACAAACATCTGCAAACGCAGACCTTGCCTCCATCCCTTAGGGAGTCTGGCTTGGGTGGGCTGCTTGTGAAAACAGACTTCTTTACCTCTTTTTTTTTTCCTCTTCTCAAAATGCTGCACATCATGAAGCAAGAGCATGTATGAAACTTTGGGGAAGAGATTTTATGAGGTGTGGACTGGCACATCCCGGCAGGGGAAGGGGAGGCATGGTCTGCCTGCCGAACCCATTATCACTTTTTTAATGACAAACAGAGCCCCAGAGTGCCTCTAGCCCTCCAGTGGCACAGATGACACTGTGATGAACGTATTAATAATTTATAAGGCTCCTTTGGCACAGTCCTGGAATCCTGAAACACAGGCCCCAGGCTTTGCTGTCTGTGGCACTGACTCAAAATCCATTAGAGGCTGTTGATGTTCATGATTTATTGTATATGAGCAAGGGTCATTCTTGCCAAATAAGTGTCTTTTGTGATTTATAAATTAAATACTCTAGCTTCATTTTCTGAGAAAATTCTCGGAGTAAGTGCACTCGGCATTGCAGGCTCTGGATTAATTGAGAGGGAATGGTAATGCATCATTACCCTTAGCATTTAAAGCTGCCATTCTGTGCCTTCATTACTGCAATGAAAGTGATGCTGTGTGTTCCCAAACCTCAAATATTCCACCAGTTCCCAAACACCGATTCCCACTCCTTTCATGTGTAGCAGGGCAAACAGGCCTGATGAACAATTAGCTTAGCAGGCGGGGACAGAAGCGCTGCTAAGCCTGTTCTTTATCCGATTTGCTCCCTGCTGGTGGGTAGCTTTTCCCTCGTGCCAGAGTGTGCCCTTTGCTTTGATCACCCTCCCGGGAATTCAATCCACATATTGGATAGGTTGGACTCACTCTGCAACTTTTGATGGAAGGACATGGGGAGAGGGACTTGGTAGCCTGACCCATTATCTGACCTATCCAGCTGTGCCCAGGCTCCCTTTCAGGCTGTGTGTGCTGAATCTGAGTCTCTGCCTGACAGTTCCTGGCCAGCTCTCCTCAGCTGGCTGCTCAGTGGAGCACTTCTGCGGAGGCCATGGGCCTCCAGGAACTTCTGTCACCTCTCCTAAAGCCAGACTCCCTCTGTTTTGCCAGGTCTGGGAGCTCAAACTGTTCCTATGGAAAGGGAACAAAGTAAACTGTTGTGAGGTTTAATGTCATGCAAGGTCCTAAAACCACTGTTGGGGAAATCTGAGCTGCTTTTGTTTATTTTTTCTCTTCAGACTGGTGCCACTCAGTGCAAAGGATTTTCCATGCAACAAATACAAGATACCTTCATGTTCTCTTTAAGAAGTCAGGAAAATGGCTACAAGTGCAGGTTCTCCCCCCAGGCCAACCCAGGGGCTTTGTCTGCCAGCATTGGCTGTAATTTAACATTTTCTGCACAGCACCTCACCTGACCCCTCCATACCAGCTTACTCCAGGGTTATACTGGGACCAGTTAAACAGAGTTGTTTTTTATTTGTTTGGTTTTCAGGGATTTGGATTTGCCCTTTTTTTATTCTTGGGTGGGTTTTGTTGGTTTTGTTTTTTATGGATTTTATTTTTATTATTTATTTAAAGGGGACAATATGTGGTGTACCCCAGCGTGGAAAATAGCATTCAAATAAGAGAAGAAGAATCCCCCAGACCTTAGTTTTTGTTGCTTTCTTATCCACTGGAGATTTACCCGTATCTTCTGATTACTCTGTCTGGCTTTTAAACCAACCACCTCATGGCAAGCAGGCTCTTATTTATTTGTGAGGCTTCACCCTGTACGTGACTGGAGAGAACACACTTGGATTTTATAATTCCCACTCCTTGAGAGGCTCCAGGTTTGCCGAGGAGGCGCTGGGCGGGTGCTGGGGCCGCAGCCCTGCTGTCACCCCGCAGCAGCAGAGGGGCGAGTGCTGCTCTCCCTGGGCTGTGCCCACAGCACCGTCCCTCCGGGAGGTGCCAGACCCACGGCACCGCCCCAGCTCGGCCCCAGGGCAGACAGGGCAACCAGTGCCCGAACTGGTTTCAGTTCACCCCCAGTGCGTTGGGCTGGGCTGCGCTGCCCTGCGCTCCCCTCGCCCGGAGGGAAAACCCCCGTGCCCAAAATGGAGGGACCTGCTCTCTGTCAAATGAAAAAATATTTATCAGGCAGTTATTAACTAAAACTCTTCATCTCCCTCTAACCTTAGAATACATTTTAAAGGATCCGATTCTCCCATTTCCTGTGGTTGCCTGCATATCTCTGAGAAATACTCACTGCAGGCTTTGTAGATGCTTTCTCCTCTTCCTGCAATCACTGTTTTTGCATGTTCATGCTTATTTTTATCATTCTCCCAGTCTATCTTAATAGTTTGGTGGTTGTTTCTTGGTTTTGTTTCTTTTTAAATAGTATTCTTTATGTACTTTGGTGTACTCACAACATCCATTTTTAACCACAGAGGACTCTGGTGGTCGCTTCTGTCATGGTTTACTCTAGAAACTGACGAGGTGCAGATATTTTCTGGAGAAGCTCTTACATTTTGTTGCATGGTAGTTTTCTTTTCATCAGGAAAGAAAAGCAGCTCTCCAGAAGCCAAGCAGAACTGCTGCTTGTCCTCGGGGCTTAGTGTCCATGCCAGGGCAGTAGTGGTTAGCTCTGCTCCAGCATTCTGGTCTGGGCTTTTAATCCTAATTGCTCCTTCCCTTGCCAAGGCTAAGCCTGGGCAGCTGGTTCCTGTCACCCTCAGCCCAGCTACCAGTCCTGGCTTGCCAAAGTCCCTTTGGAAGCTGTTGCTTTCCACTAACCAAGGCTAGTTAGGATCCATGGGTCTCTCACCTGCCTGGCCCTTGGGAGAACCAGCCTACCTGTAATTCCAACTAGGCTTCATGTGGTATCCTGAAAAACAAAAGACTGCGGTTGTTCATGCTCTCCAGTATAAACAAATAACAAATTAGACCAACTCAACGTCTGAGATTAACTTCCATGGTTCTGGAAATTCTCTGATCACCAGGACCCTTCCAGCAACCCTGCAAGAACATTGCCCATTTTGCTTCTTGAGAGGAAAGTATTCCTTTTCCTGCTTTAGTCCTTACAAATTATTTCCCCGATCAATATTTGAGCAATTAGTGTTGCATGGGGTGGGGAGGGGGAAGTCTGCTCGTCTTACAGACTCCTCTGCATGTGCTGGTTTCATCTATTTTTCTCTTACTGTCCTGAAGGCTGAGAAAAACACGATGACATCACCCACTTTGCAAAAAGCTTCTCTGCATATCTGCATGTCAAGTAGGATGTGCACTTCCTTTCCTCCTCGCTGCCTCCACTTCCCACTTGTCCCTGTCCTGTTGGGAGCTCAGCTGCAGTGATCCCTCCTTTCTGACAGGCTATTTCTCATCTTTTCCCCTGCTCCTGCTATGCCTTTGCCAGTGCAATAATATCACATTTATCCTTGAAAACATGCAACTCCAATTCGGTAATCTCATTATGCATGCCTCTACATTCCTTGAACAGCTTTTCTCTGCTGCCCACTGCTCTCTGCTGCTAATCTCTAGATGCATTGCTTAGGGACTGGGGAGGATGCTCTGTAAGCTCTTTTCATATTATTGTTGATAGTAGTGACAAAATAAGAATGATAAAAGCCTCTTGGAGATGCATTTGCTACATCTAGAGCATTCTTCCCCCACATGGGCTTTCTATTCCTGGTCCTCCCTTATGGTGTGCAGTTTTCATTCATCTCTAAACCTGCCTGAATTTAGCATTTGGCAGAGGAAACCCCTCTCCTGAATTGCAGGGATCACATCTTAGCCATGCCTTGTCTGTCTCCAAGGGTCCCATCACAGGGCAGATGTTGACTTTGACTATTAAAGCCAGATTCCCCATGTTTTGCCTCCATCTGTAACTTTTTTTAGTGTGATGCAGCTACTGCCTTGGCTTTTTTGCTATATATAGGAGACTTTTTCCCTTCATCCAAAGTGAACTCCTATCTTCGGAGATCCTCAAAAGCAGAGCCTCATTCCAAAGCCTCTCCCCTGGGTTCAGGGATTTGCTACTTTGGTCTGTAGCTTATCCCTGGGCTTCTAGCACAGCACTGTCCTATGGACACACAAATGACTGCTGTTCTGGATCAACCTCTTTTCATCCTGCAGCTGCTTTCTGGGTCTTGTCCTTCCAGTGGACTTAAATCTTTTGTCTGGGGAGCCCTAATTCCTGTGTTTAGTTCCCTGCAATGTCCTCCATGTCTGTCGCACCGGTGGACCTTCCCACAATGTATTGCTGTGCGGCCAGTTCCCAGAACTCCTCTCCATTATAGCCTCCACAGATTCCCAGCTGGGGGAGAAAACCCCCACCCGCACCCTGGTAAAACTGCCAGCTTGGTAGTTGTGTCCTGTGATTCTTTCCTGGCTCTGAAGGGGCTTGCTGGGAGCCCTTGTAACACGGCCTGGCCGATGGCGTCGCAGCCTGCATGGGATGCATTTGCCAACAACGAGCTTGTTCTCAGCTCTCCAGGTGGGATCCTCACCTTTCAAAGGTGAGCCTTTCCCCAGAGCTGTTACTTCAGCCCTTGGGTCCAGCAGGCAGTTGCCTGGTGCTCCTGCCTGAAGATGGTTTGGGTTCAGCTGTTTCCAATCCAAGCCTGCAGCTCTGCAGTCTCTAGAGAATTTATAAAAGGAAAGTTAATTGTTAGGCCTTGTATTTCTTTTGATGTGCTTGCCATCCAGTCCGTGAAGTACCAGTATGCATGAGCACGTGTGTGTTGGCACACTCCTGGATTTTCAACTTCTCTGTAACTTCCTGCTTGGAGAGCCTGGAGTGAGTTTGTGGTCCTCCCTGAGCCTGAGCATCCACATCCACGCGAGCCCGCCTGCCTCTGGAGGGAAGTGACAAGCTTACATGCTTGTGCTGAATGCCTTGGAGGACGTGTGCTATAGAAGTACAGTCAATGCTATTTTTAAAGCACGGGCTCTCATTTGTACCTTTGAAAAAAATCTCTGAGAAATTAATTCCCCTCACTGCTCAGTGTTCTCCCATCCTGTTCAGCCTGAGAGCAGACAGGGTTTGAGGTGCCAACATCACCAGTCAAAAAGTAGAAAATTTTGCAACAATGGAAAATTCCTGTTTTGTCAGCTGTAACTGCAGAGGTTTAGTAATAATGGGATTTAGAAGAAAAGTGCTGGGCCCAATGCCCCCAGGATATGCTGGTGTGGTGTAATGTGCACAATGTGCAGGTGTAGCTTTGGCAGGTACCTGTGTGAAGCACCTGCACGTGTGGCCAGGCCAGGCCCTGCCCTGTGCTGACCATGACAGTGTCCAGAGCTGGCTCTGCACAGGCACTCCAGAGCTCTGTGGAAAAATCCAGTCTTCTCTTAACTCTTCTTACACAGTGGGATAAATATCCTTGCCATCACATTCTTCCTTTTACCCATTTTTCCAATCACAATTTCCTTCTGATTTCTCATGATGTAAATGCCCTCATGGAGAGGAATAATCCAATGTTACAACATGAGCGTTGCTATTTGTCACTGCTAATGGCAAAATATTTATGTCAAAGAAAGTTCACAGCTGATCACTTAGTTCTTACAATAAACACAGTCACTATGATTTACTCTATGGAGAGATCCAGCAGAAGCACAATGGGGCCGCTGCATTTGAGCAAGGCATTAATATGAGCCTTCTCTTGAGAAGCTCTGCACCTATGTTGTCATGTTAAGGCAGACAAGGATCGGACCCTGACTGTGATGAGAAGAGTTGGGTCAATTCCTAGGTCATGGAGAGGCTCAGCTCCCTCCTGGGCTGGGTTGGTTTCCCAGGGGCTGCCCCAGGGCTGGGTGGTCGCTGCCCTTGCCGGGCATAGCTCTGGGGCTGGGGGTGAACGGGTTCCACGCTGCTCTGTGCCAAGGACTGAGGAGCTGCTGCCAGCACAGGGCTCCCTACCCCACTGCCCAACTGGCCTGCCAAGCTGCTTTAGCCTTGGTGCTCTTTATCCTTAGGCTGACCTTGCCCTAAATTCAGTCCCTGGGGCAACAGCCTCGTGTTCACCTCCCGGTGTTACCTGTTACTCAATACAGCAGCACTAAACCTTGTGGTAAGCTCCCCCCTGAGCTGGCCTGGTCTCTGCTTTCTCCCCCCTGTCCTGGCTTCTCTTTTGGCCTCTCTTGTCCCCTATACAGCCTGGCACCAGCTGAACATGTTCACCAGCAGGCCTTGATGAGGTCTCATTCTGATTTCTAATGAGAAATTCTGCCCTTTATTGTAGGGATAGCCTGGAAGAGGGCTGAGGTAAGCACTGTGCCTTTGTGCCTGGCTATGGCCCCTCCCAAGCAGCAGATTCACAAGCAGATTTATTTTCTAGGTCCCCAGTAACGCCAGCAGCCCCAGTTCTGCTTCTGTGGGGGGTAAAACTCCCACCGAATGTATTTGGAACAGATGAGTATTATAATGTCTGTGCTCATCAAGCAAAGCTCTCAAAGTGCTTTGAAAAGATGGATTAGTTGAGGCCAGGACAAACCTGTGATATTATGTATTATCTCCATCTTAAAGTGGGGAGGTGACCATTGCCCAAGGTCAGTGAGGAAGACTGGGCGGGGGGGGACCCTGGGTTCCCACTCTCCCGTGTCACCAGGGCATTTTCATGGGATAGATGAGCTGCCCGTGGTCCCTGGGCACTGCCCACGGTGAGATCTTACAGAGGGAAAGGTGCTGGCAGACCCTCTGTCAGTTTATCCAAGGGGATGGAGAGGGAAAACAACCCACTCCTTGTTTAGGCACAGGTATTCCTACTGAAATGAGCTCAGCCTGCATGGGAAAGTGCCGGCAACCTTTGTCAGGTTTGAGGGATGAGTGGTTACAGAAAAATAGCAGGTTTTCCTCTGGTAGATCTGAAAGCAGAAGGGCTGTACTGGGGTGTTTTCAGCGTGCTCTGATGCAGCTCTGGCTCCAGGGAGGGGATGCTGCTAAAGTGTTTTGAGCAAGGGAGTGCAGATGTCAGAGTAACATATAGAAAAACCTGTGTTGTGAAATGATTCAATAAATCAGAATACATAACTGCTACAGCATATATTGATATGTATGAACACATATTAAACCTGTCTGTCCATGTGGGGATTCCTTTTTACCAAAATTAACCTGCGTAAGGAAGGTATTTATTTTCAATTAAGAGCTAATCTGTGCAACCAGCTCCACTTTGAGCACAACAAATGTAATGAATGACTCCAGTGTTACCCAACAGGAGCAGTGTCTCCTCAGACCCCCCAGCTGCCACCTTTGGTAGAAACTGTACTGGGGTGAAGGAGAGGGTCAGAGCACGGGCTGTGGGTAGCTTGGGAGCTCCCTTCAGCCTGGCCTTGGAGATGGATCCGCATTTTTCGGCGTGTTCCCCCTTTCTCCATTCACAAGTCTCTCCCAGTCCCACTGTGGTTCCTGTGAGGTTTTGCTGAGGTTTGCAGTTGTTCTGGTCCAGTGATGTGGACCATTGGTCCAAGGGCTGCAGATGATTTGTGACTCTTCCCTGAGCTGCTGGCACTGCAGTGGGGGGAAGGTGGCCTTAGCTCAGCACTCGGGCTCTTGGTTGTGTGTTTGGGCAAGAAAAATGAACAGCAAAGCCAAAACCAAAGCACTTGTTGGTACTCAACTAATATTGATAACATCCATCAGGTATCTGTCTAATCTGATAAAAAACCTGTGACACTAACAAAAGCTGGTGAACAGTCAAAGCAAATTGAAGGAACAACTTATTTGAAAGTCCTTTTTTTCTGCTGTACATAATCAGTTCCTGTTATTATGAGCTGAACTTACTCAATACTGTTTGGACTAGGATTCATGCAGAGTCTCTAGCCAAAAGCACAGATTAGTTTTGTTTTATTTTATTTAAGTCCATTTGCTCTTGCTCATTTTTGAACAAAATGGAGCTGTAAATCTCATTTGCAGTACATAAACAGCATAAACACCAGAAATGCTCTCTCGTTGGTACTGATAGGCAAAATGTTTCTAAAGCATGATTATGCTTACCAAATGTTCAGAGTCAAGATTCCTTGTGGGTATCTCTTAAAAAAACCCCTCATTTTGCTAAAAGAATAAATTGAAGGTGTGAGCAAAGAGGCCTGTTGCAGTGTCACCGCTTAAAATCTTCTGTAGGGGCAGGAACTGTAGTAAGCACCCTTCCCATGGCAAGGAATCTCCTCCGTGTGCCAGCTGTGCTTTGCTCGGGTGGTTCAGTACTATCCAATGGCAGCGTGAACAGGGAATGGAAACGCATCATGGCACGAGGCAGGAGCAGCAGCTGAGGACCCTTTTCTATCACTGAGTCCACTCTTTTCCTGTCCTTCTCTGCAGTGCTTTGGTGTCTGTCTGACCCTGGCTTTCTCTGTCCTGCCATCTGAGTGCATCGTGTTTGTGCTCCCAGCTGCCTTGTCAAGTAGAGCAGTGTGATTGTCCTGGTTTATTTGGAGAGGCTGCAGAGGCATCGCAGGGTCTGTGATGGAGAAGGAGGCAGAGTTGTAATTCACCCCTAATCTCTGGGCCCCCTTTTTCTCTGGTGCAGCTGGATCCCAGCCGTAAGCGTTCAAGCGGCAGCTGCAGTACATGAGAGCTGACGACTTCTGTGGAACTGCCTAGAAATCCATCTGAGGTTGGGTTTCTTCATGTTTCTGGGAATTGGGTTTGTGTCTGGCACGTTCTCAGCTCTAAAAAACTTGGTTCACACAGCTGTGATTTTTCTGTTTGTTTGAAAATGTCCATCTCTTGCTCTGCACACTTCATTGCTTCTGCAGCGCATGCCTTTGTCAACCATAGTGACCACACATTAAACAAACTCTCTGCTCCTTGTAATTGGTGCATTTGATCACTTCCACTATTAGCAATGTCTGTAATGTCCCTGTTCTTCTCCATATCTGGCCACTCTCAGAAACTATGGATTCCTCAAGTGTCTGGATAGACAAGGGGTGGAACTCACTTCCTCAGGCAGTGCTTCCTGTCTGCCTTCCTGGTGGAATAAGGAGCTTTCACTCCTTGTTTACTTACTCATGAATTTTTGGTAAGTCTGTCCTTCATAGCATAAAAGTTTAATCTTTCTAGAAAATAAAAAAATAAAAAAAAGGAAGCGTTGTCTTCCCTCCTGTCAATGTGCCAGAAGTTTATTAATAATACATAATAATTATACGTTGCATTTCTTAGCTGCTTTCATGTGAGGATCTAAAAGTGCTTCACAAACATTAATTAAGTAATCCTCACGCCTGCCTGGTGCAGTAACTATTGCTATCAATCTGCACTGAAACATGACAGTGCAGAAGAAACAGTAAATAAGAAAATCTCCCAGATACAGGCAAGAGCAAAGCTGGTCTAGAAAGGCAGAGCAGGCTGGAGCAGCTGCCATCATTCCATGGCTGGGCTTTGTGTGAATCCAGCAGTTTCCCTGCCAGTGCATCGGCGCCGTTCCCTCTGGCGCTCAGGGGTGTTGGACACAGGCTGGACACAGCAAGTAGGAGATTTTCTTGACCAGTGCAGTATTTTCTCTGCTGGCAAGAAGAAAGTTGTGATTGGCAGCAGAGCTGGTGGCAGCAGCTCTCTCTGAAGCAGCCTCAGCAATGGGATTTACTGATCCTTGCTCCAAGAGAGCCTCTGTTTGTTACCCTGGGCAGGAGGGGTCCTCAAGGGGCAGCCCAACAAGTGCATGCAGTGTCCCACAAAGGGTCTCTTTAACCCTTAGCTGACCACCCAGGGCACCTTCACAGTTTTTGTGGTGTCCCCACAAAATGTTGCTCCCTCTCTTCTGCTCACAAAGCTTTAGGGAGCCCTGCACAGGTGGGTTGCAAAGCTCACCTTAGTTCTTTCCGCTCAGTCCTTGGACTGAACTGCTTGAGCGTCGATGTCTCATCACCTTGGCTGGCATCCCTTAGGGATAGTTTTTGTTAGGGTAGAACAGAGATGAAAAGTAAATAAACACCAATGTTCTGTCACCAAATGCCCCCTCAGTTTGCAGCTGTAGCTCACACCTATTGCCAGGGTGCTGAATTAAACTCAGGGCAGTCACCACACAGTTATTTTTCACCTCTAATCATCCTCAGGTAAGAGTCTGATTGATCTCAGCAGGTTCTGCAGCACTCAGCTGGGAGAAGCTGTGTCTTTGGGAGGTGTTGCCTGTCACTATGAGGCAGGTGGGCTCACACAGCAGCAGGCTGGGATTGCACTGGGAAGGACCTGCCAGGTTTTGTGGTGCTCTCGGAGACCTGGTGTCAGTGTTGGGAGGGACTCCCAGGAGGTGGCTGGGCCCAGTTTCCCAGGAGTGCTGAAGACTCTGTGGTACCATGAGAGCTCTCAGCTATATCAACCTCTAGTTCCTCTTTGTGAAGGAGATGTCAAATGACATGACTGGCATTTACTTTTGGTTTATTTTGATAAAGTGGAGCGTTTGGTAACTCCAGGTATATTGGATCCTACTTACTGTTATTTTGATCCTTTAAAGTAAACTTGAAGCAGATGAAGTGTAGTCTAGGAATTATGATTAATTCCTACTGGTCAGGGCCCTACTAGCCCTGCCTTGGCTGAAGCAGATGTCATCAAAGGGAGTTTTTCAGGAGCAAGAACCTCATGCATTCTTCATGCCACCCAAGGTGTTGACAGACCCAACACTCCTTGTATATGTTCTGACCTTTCCTGACTCCAAGTTCCTGCATGTGGCTCAGCAGGACAGGATCCTTCTGGGCTGTCCTGATTAAGAGATATTTCCATCAAACATAAGATGTGCTGCATTCTAGAGCACATCAGGTATCAGAGTGCATTTTGCTAATTGACATGTTTGTGCTCTCTCTTCTGTGTTTACACACAATGTTATTCTATAGGTGTAACTTTAGACTTCCTGCAATCCCAGGGAATGGTTTCATTTAACACCTGCAGCCCTGGCCAAAGCTCCAGCATGTGCCTGCTGAAATACCAGATTTTCATCATGCTAGGCAAATGCACAGGGTCTCACCAGAGGGCTCTTTGGCCTCTCTTTCCTCTCTGCTGGTCACTGCGGCAGGTGCAATTCCATTATTTTTGCATGTTTATTAAGCAAAGAACACATTTGCTGAAGTTTCTGGCTACGAATGAATGGCCATGAACGAAACCCACTTGACTTAATAGTTATTTTTAAAGATGCTCTTAAGAGCTTCTGTAAAGTAGCTCTGAAATACTTCTTAGTTTGCAATGTCTTCTGGAAAATTTGTTCCATGGTCCAGATAACTTGGGCATGGCAATGCCACTTCCAGGAGTTATAGATGTAATTAATTTAATCCATAAACTCTTTGTAGGAAGTTCTGTCTTTTTGTTCTGTGTTTATATAGCACTAAGTGCAACAGGGTCTTGACTCACAGCTCGTGTATGCTACCCCAAAACGAGTAATAAATATGTTTTACAGAGAAAGCAAAAGCTGCTGTAGAAAGGTATGGGATGAGTCTCCCTAATTGCTGATGCCATTAGCAGGCTGGCCTGCTTCCCCGGCAGCAGGAGGATGTGCCTCTGCCTGCCCAGCCCCTGGGCTGGGATCCCGGTGTCCGGCAGGGCTCGGAGCTGTGGGAGCAGCGAGGGAGTGAGGGACCGCTGGGGCAGTGACCGCCAGAACAGGGAGCGGGCAAATACAGGAGCGCACTGCTTTGGCTGTGCCCGCTCCCCTCACCCACGCCGGCTGTGTCCCGGGTTTTGGGGCTATGAGCGAATCCCGGAGCAGCCGTGGGGCGTTCCCGGGTGCTCCGTGCCAGGGGCAGCCCCGGAGGGCACTGCTGGTGCTTTCCTGGCCTCTTTGAGGGGGGTGTGCAAGGGAACGAGGGTTGTACCCGCAATGGCTGTGATTTCACATGCAAATCAGGTAGCTGGAATGCGCCAAGGTGTCTTGAAGTTTATACAAGCAATTACTTAATTTGTGTGTGTAAAAACAGGATAATTGTGTGAGTTGCATGAGGTGCAGTTGTGTGTTGAAATGGTCAGCAAAACAGAACCTTTCTATTTGTAATTCATCATCCTGAGAGAAACTATGTCTCTTCCTAAATTTATTCTTTTTTCTTTTTCCACCAGGCCTTTAAGCAGTTCATGTCTTTGCTATCTTATCATCACTTGTTACCTACATTATCACCTACCTGTTGGAATAGTTCTTTTCCTTGGCATTTTCCAGAAGAATAAGCCATAACACTGGCAGAAGGCTCCTTCTTCCTGCTCACAAAAATGATCTTTTGCATTAAAAGTGCATTGGAACCCCCTCTTAAAAAAGCTGTTTCTTTCAGTTAAAGTCCTTCACCACTGACCTCCTTGCTGCTGTCTTTCCCGGGGTGTTTCTGGTGAGTCCAGTAGCTCTGTGTCCTTGGAACTCAGCTCCATGGCTTGTCTTCCCTCCACACCCTCCCCAAAGTGAGGGGGGGGACAGCCTGCTGGGCAGTGCCACGGCTGCTGTTGGCACATCTGGGTCATGGCTTTGCTCTGAGTTTCCTGCACAAACTCCAAAAGGGGATTTTTACTCTCTTGTGCCTCTGACCAACATCTGCAGAAATCTCTCTTTGCTTTTGAGAGACTGAAAATCTCTCTTTGCTTTTCCCATGCTTGTCTGGTTGGACATGAGTCCTTTGGGCACCACTCCTTTGCCCTGTTCTTGTACATCAGAGCTCTAATTCAAGGGGCAAACCAAACACAGTCTGTGTTTTCACTGCCCTGCTGGTGCTGCACCATTTCTGCTTGTGTTCTTCAGAGCGAATACAAATAAAGCTGAGTTTGGCCAGCTGTCTCCTTTCTGATTTAGTATCTTAGGTGGTCAACAGCTAATGATTAATCTTAAATGTCACCTCTTTTCCTTTCAGACTGAGTCCTTAAACTGTTGGGATGTGTGAATACATTTTAAGTAAAGCACTGATCCCTGTGCCAAGTTACAGAGCAAGTGTGGCAACGCTCCAGCCTTTGCACCTGTTCTGGTTTGCTCTTTGTGTGAAGTGCTGCATAATTGTCTTCTTCATTAGCTGCCTGCTGAATTCTGGTTTGTGAGGGATTAAAAACTCCAATGAATATGGATTATTTCAAATGTTTTCCTTTGGGACACAGTACAGAATGAAGATTTTTGGGGCTATATGTTCATGTAATAACAAGGGATGGAAGATGCCTTCCCCCACCCTTTTTCAAAGTTACCTCTTCAGAGCAAGTGTCAGACAGAGCTGATCCTCCCTCTCTGCCTCTGGGCACACACAGGGCTCTGATCCAGCTGATCCCTCCAGCTGGGCCTGCCTGGAGGCGAAGTGAAACCCTTGCTAAGAGTGGGAAACTTCAGCACACACATAACTCAGTATTTGAGTGGTCTCCTGGAAGTCAACAAGTCTCAAGCATCTTCTTAACATTAAGCATGTAGCAAAGAGGGAGCACATTATGGTGCAATTAAAGGACCCATTTCACTGAGGAGGCCAGGAGCGTGTGCTGATGAAGTTTCTATAAAAACAGGGACATTTTCCTCCTCTAGTTAAAATTCTTAAGTGCTTCAGGTTAATATGACATCTGCAACATCCAAGAAGCCTACAGAGATTTGTTTCTGTGGAACAGATGTTTAACAATCCAGATTTTATTTTATGTTTTTGTCTGTTTGGACACTTTCTTGTCATCTGCTTTTTGTGCCTGTAACTGTGACAATGCTGGGCCCAAGAGCTGTGAGAAATGGCCAATGCAGGGAAGGAAACCTGTTTTTTTCTCTAATTCAGCAATCGGTCTGCCACATTCAGCTCAAGTCCTTTCCCCTCCCTGGTGAAAGCAACACTTGGTTCTCTCTCCTACTGGCATTGCAGAGCCAGTCTCATTGCAAGAGAGTGGGGAGAACTTCTTTTTGACCCCGTTGGGAAATATGCTCCCACACTGCATAGCAAGGCCCCTCTGAAAGCAGAAATCCGTGTGACAGCAGGACTCTGGGCCAGGCTTCTCCCAGGACAGAGGGTGGGATGCCCTTGCAGGAGCTTGGTTAGCTCAGTAGCTGGGTAGGGGAGCTCGATGCTTTCTGTCATTCTGAAGCTTTTTTGCTGGGGAAAACAAAGGGATAAAACTTCTCCTGGAGCTTGTGGCCAGGTGCTGGGTGGGGTCCCAGGGGCACAGCCAGGCCTTTCTCACCAGGTGATAAATCCCAGCTCTTCACTGGCTGTGAAAGGATACTCTTCCTCTCCAGGTGAAGAATCACATGGCCATAAAATTTTGTAATGTAAACAAGGCAGACGTGGTGAGAATCCTATTTGGACAGATTTATAGCCTGACTATGGAGCAGCAACCTTGCCTGGGCTTTGTGCCACCAGTAATTAATATGCATCCTGGGCTCTGTTTTCCTTCTGGACAGTGTCCTTCTGCATGCTTGTGTGTTAGACTGTAAGCGTGAGAGTCTGCTGTCCACTGAGAGAGACTTTCCTGGGGAGGCTGTGCTGGAAAGCAATTGCCCTGCAGATTGTGTGGAAGTGAGGGAGAGTGAATAGCCAAATTTGGGAGAGCAGCGCTTCCCCAGCACGTGTAAAGCCTCCAGGTAGCTGGCGCTGAGTCTTTGTGCAGTGATTATCATAAAGACAGTCAATGTTTGCCATAGTTTCTGCCCACATTGAGATGAAGAGGTTGCTGGAGAAACCACATCTGCTGGCACTGAGCAGTGATCTCCAGCTCTCTGCCCGGTCTGTGCCATGTTTATGGGAGGCAGTGGTCGTGTTTAGCTGCAAATACCTACACCAAAGCTTTGAACGCAATTTCCCTGCCGCTTATTTACTGCAGTCTAATTCAGGCAAGCATACCCACTTCAATGAGGCTTCACTCAGTGTGTGCCTTCACGAGGTCTGTACGTCCCCCCAAAGCTGACTAAAGGTGTGCTTGAGCTCTGCTGAAGGGAATCTGCCATGGAAGAGCTGGGTGTCTACTGAGACTGCCTGGAGCTCTACGATGACACAGAGGCACAAAGGTGTCAGAGAGATGTATCACCAATAAAGCCTCCTAGCAACAGTGGTGGCAGCAGGGTCCCACTTGGCCCTGCCCCAAAGTGGCAGGAGACCAGATGAGGATGGATCATGCTGCCTCAGTATTTACCTCCTGTCCTGAAATGCTGGGTGAAGCCACCATTTTATTTTCTTCTCTTGATGGCTTTTCTTGGAGCAGCATTGGTGTCCTTTGGTTTCCTCCTCTTCCAGGTGTTCACACCCAGAGGTGACCGCAGGAGTTACCACCCCTCCAAGCTGCCCAGACTTGCCATTTTTCAGACTTTACTCTCATGTCATCTCTTGGGCATTCATTTGCACTCTGCACTTCAAAAACATGGAAAAGTAATGAAGGAATTAAAGGAAAATGCAGAGAGGGGAGAGAAACAGATCCATTTTATTCCAGGGGCTTTGATCCCAGCACTGGATTTGGGCACAGATTTTCCACTTGGGCAGTCACTCACATATGAAATCCATTCTCATGATCACCCTTGGAGTAAATCCCTCCCTTTTCTCACAGTGCTCATGTATGGGGGAGTTTGGGCATTGTGAGCCCTCACCCTCTGTTGGTAGGGTCACAATATAAAATTTGTCTCTAATTAATGACCAGTGACCTCGGGCCATTCAAAACTATCTGGCAAGTGAGGAGCACAAGATGCCAGCACATTGAAATCTGTCTCCGTCAGGATGTGAGTTTGAAGCAAGCCCTGTTGCATTGCTGGGTTGTTTGTCCTGTCATTAATGAGATTTCTCTGCCCTTTTGTGTCTGTGTTTGGACAGCACAGTGCTGGTAGGTCAGCAATCCTAGAAACATGGGCCTTAACAACAAAATCAACCTGGCTTCATTAGGCTCACTGCTCAGTGTGCAGCTATGTTATTTTCTCAACAGCAAGTGGCTGCACCGGCTCAGGCGAGGAGAAGGGCTCAGTGGACACTTGCTGAGGCTTCCTGGGTGGATGTGGGGCTGGTGGGAGCCAGGGCTTGGCTTCACCTTCCAGCAGCTCTCACGGACTCCCTGGGGTGATGTTTCTCTGTGTGGTGTGGGACAGTTTAATCCTCGATTGTGTGTTTGAAGCCATGGCGACTGGACTGCAAAAGCTGTCTCGTGTCTGTGACTGAGGCACTCACTGGGGCTGGATGAAAGTCTTATGCAGCAAAAGATTCTGTGCTCTGTGACCCCACTGCACCTTATCCCAAAATAACTCGGTCGTGGGGCAGTTTTACAGCATCTGTACAGGCCAAATTTCTTCTTTGTAAAGAAACAGATTAGGTGAAAGACCTGGTTTTCTGATCGATGACTTAAGCTGTATTGACCAAATGACAGCCACTCTGAAAGGCTGGTTGCCATGAGATTGTCTGATACCTTCAGGGAAAAAAAAAGGAAATAAAAATAGTTTCTTTGGGTTCAGCAGTCGATGGTGTAGCAGCAGTAATGCTAGGGCTTGTGGCTTGGTCTGGTTTGTATTCCCCCGCCACTCACGGAGCTCTCTGGTGGTTTGTGAGGTTTCAGGTGAGGTTGGTAGGAGGCGAGCGGGCACTGGCATGCTCCGGAGTGCCGTGCCAGTGAACAGCGTTCCATGTGCTGGTCAAGGCCTGGGGAAGCTCTGCACTGATGGTGCCTTCATGTCTTCATCCCCACGGAGCCTCCCAGCAGTTCCAGCCTTTCTGCAGTGTTTGAACTGAGTCTTCAGCCTGAGCTCTGTGCTGCAGGAAAAGCACCGAGTTCTCTCCTTTCCCTGTGGCAGCTGCTCCGAGCGGCTGCTGTCCGAGCGGAGCCTACAGCGAGGGCTCCTCACCAGATTCCCAGAGCAGTTCAGGGTCGTTGCATGACACCACACAGGCAGCAAGGCTTCTAAGCCTTTGGAAAGGTGCACAGAATGTGGGTAGCATGGCAGGTTATTTGCTATTTGAGGTGAGCAACACACGCTACATTCAAAATGACCAAACCGGTCCAATTATAGAGATAACAGCAGGGTTATAGTTGAGATTTCTGAGCAAATGCTTCCCCCACTGCTGAGGGAAGGCTATAAAAGTGCTGAAACTGTCAAATTTGCTCTTTTTAGATTTGTTGAATGATACAAGGAGGTTTGTGTGGAGTAAGGTGTTTATATTAGCAGCACTAACAATGGTGAAGGTCACAGGTAACCTGGAGATGTTACCTATGGGATCTTTAATGTAGACCAGTAGACTTCTAAATTTCTTCCCACTGCCCTCTTGCCTCCTTCCCATTGTTCACATTCAGGGAAGTTCCATGGAAAGGAGTACTCTTAAAATTTCATACTCTCATGTAGGTGCAAACCATTCCTGGGGCTCGCACCGTTAAGAGAGATTTGCAGTCATCAAGATGATGGATGCTAAAGGCTCCCGAGCTTTTCAGAGGAGAGCTGCTCATTGACTGCAGGACAACGGTGTGCAGAAGGATTAGTACTCAATAAATCCATCACGGGAGTACCAAGATGTTATTACTTGGGTTTGGAATATCATGAAATAGCTCACCACTTCGGCAATTTTGCATCATTGATGTACTCTCTGCTGGGTAATATGACTTTCTAGAAATAGATCGGATAAACTGAGCTGTTTTAAGAGTGTCTGTCTCTATTATTCATATATTTCTCCAATTTGTATTCCAGGAGAAATAATAATATTCTCTAGGGGCACCATTCATTCATATGTTCCAAACAGAGCCCCAAATGCAAACACCAATAAAACACATGTTCTTAATTAACAGCCTCAGAGAGCATGACATCAGGCAGGTACTACCAGCACCTTAGAACAAAGTACACTTGGAACCAGGTGCAGCTATTTACCAAAAGCTTCCAGAAAGCCAGCAGTAGAGTTGTTTGTTTTTCCAGCACATGTTGTGCACTCGCTGTTTTTTCTCTAGATGGGAAGAAGCAATCTGAGACACTAAAAATACACACCTTAGACCAACAGAGCTGTAAAATGATGCTAAATAAACAGTAACCCAAGGAAATCTTCCTCATTACAGTTTTATCTCCTGGGTGAGGCAGAAAAGGTTATAGGGCAGGATTTTATTTGAGGGGGGACACTGGGCAGTGCTCTGGAGATGTCCCTTAGTGAGGACACAGCCAGGGGGGACACACCAGGACAGCTACCCTTGGGAGCTCTTTGGTGCAGGATGTGAGCAATGAAATCTGTCCTTTGAGATGAACTGGGCTTTCAAAGGAGCCAGAGAGGAGGTGCAGTTGGCATTTTCCCCTCTGCAGTAAGGTGCAGGGCAGAGAGCTGGGAACGGAGCACGGGAGCCCAGGACCGGCTCTGCCTCGGGGAGCTGCAGAGGCCGGCGCAGGGAGAGGCAGCCACGGGAGCCTGTGGCTGAAGTGGGGCTGGCTGGGGATCAGGTGTGCGGGTTGTGTTGAGGACAGGCTGCAGAGAGGCTGTGAGGCATGAACCACAGGGATGGTGGACCTGGGGGCCCTCTGGGGGTGGGGAAGGTCCTGTGTCACCTGCCAGCTGCGAGTTGCAGTGGTGACATAGTCTGGCGTTGTGTATAAAGCTGCAGCTGCAGAGTGGCTTTGAAGCAGTGGTGTTCCCTGTTTCAGACCCAGGGACAATGGAAAAAAGTCACTTTTCCTAAAATAGCTGGCATGTCAAAACCTAGATTTTATTTATTGACCTTTCCAAAACCCACAAAAAGAAGTCCTTTTACAGAAGTAGCCGCTGCCTCGTGCCTGGCTCCGGAGGCTCGGGAAGCATGTGGGACCCAGCATGGCTGCTGCTGCTATCACTGGAAGCCAGACATGGGATCTGGGCCCTGGAGCATGGGCTTGTACATAATTCATTGGTGTGTTTTTTTAAAAAGACATTTGCTCTGTCTTGTGTCAGCCACACGCTTCTGACTCAGTGGAACTGCTTATTCTTTCACTTAAGCTCTGCCCTTGTTCTGACAAAGGATTTCTAGTAGTTTAGGTTTTTTTACTAACAGCCCATAGAAAGCTGTAGACACAGACGTTATTTTCCTGGTAATGCAGAATTTCACTGCGCTGGGGCATTTTTTCAGCCTGTCCGTCACACAGATAAACAGCTCCTTTTTTCTCCACTGTCAGATTTTTCAAAGGCTCTTCCAAATCAGGTGCATAAATTAAAACAAAATAGAAGTCAGAAGTCAGAGGAAAACTCTTAAGTCTGTACCCTACTGAGAGGGATTATGGGGAGTGGAAAGTATGAGTCATGGTATGGCCACTTCTTTTAGCCAGAGTTAATGCGGCTCCCGCGGAGCAGGGGAGAGTCCTCGGGAGGGGCAGCCTGTCCTCGCCTCTTTAAAACCCATTTCTACTCCTGCAAATTTGATCACAGTTAAAAAAAAAATAAAAGGAAGCATGTTGGTGAGATGTACTTATCCTTTGATCTTTCCCTAAAGTCTGGTTTCTTGGCCGGATTTCCAGGTATTTCAGCACTGAGAACGTGGCAGTGTTTTAACTCTATTTTGGCAGTTCAGCCGCTGTGCTCTGGGATTTCTCCTGGCTGCCCTTTGTCTCTGCAGCCACACTTGCACTTGAACCTGAATTAAATGCTCAGGGCTAAAACTCTGCCTCTGATGACTCTCTCCTTCTCTGCGGTACAGAGGTGCCCCATGGCAGGGAGGTGGCCGGTGCCTGGCCCACAGTAAGAGCTGCTCTCCTGGATGCCCCACGGACATTCTGATTAATATTCCTCCCCTTGCACAACACTGCACAAATATTGAGCTTTATAAATATTAACTGAGAAGATGAAGGTGCAGTGAGGCTGGAAGTCAGCTGCCATAGAGCTCCTGTAATACTGAAATGCTGTGTCTGGGGTTGCATTTATCTCCCTCGGTGCAGGGAAGTGCAAGGGACATCTAGCACATCCCCACACACCCATCCACACTCCCCAAACTCTGCGGCCACGACCTGAAATCAGAAATATTCCCCATGAAATTGGCCTTTTTCTCTTCTGCTCCTCTGCAGTCCTTTTTTCAGCCTTTTCCCATCCATGTGCTGTTTTCCCATTACGAACCTGTGGGATCCCAGCATACAAAGCCTTGGGTTTCATAGCTCCTCATGAGTGGGAGAGGGAGAACATGGCAATGTTCACTCCAAACTGAGGGCAGGTGGGTTTGCTTTCCTGCCAGCTCAGGTTGAGTTTAAACCTGGTTCCTCAGTGGAGAGTGGATTTGGTTCCCTGTGTGCACTGACCAGGGGAGGCGAGTCCCAGGTGAATTTGTGTTAGAAAACAGCTTAAGCAGACATTTTGGGTAAATGGTTCACCTCAGTCGCTATAGTTTTTGGAAGTTTTGGTTAGAAATGAGCATAATTATGGATAGGACAGCCTTGTTGAGCAGTGTCCTTGCCAGTCTGAAGTTTTGGTTTCAGAACAGGTGTCTGTAGGTTTCCACAGCATCTCACACTTCCTCATGTGTGATTTGGATTTCAGCAGGCTTTTCCTGTAAGGCACAGATGCTGCCTTCAGTTGACACAGGTATGTGAAACATCAGAAAGGTGTCAGCAGACTTGCTGAGCCCCAGATATCCCCTCAGAGCTGGACAGAGGAGGACCTTAGTGCTCCATCCTTCAGCAACACTAACAGAGATGGGGTCCACCTTGTAATATCCTCACTGAAAAATTCAGGATCTGCAAACCAAGTGCACTGGTCACTGCTTGGCAAGTGAGCTGCAGATGAGGGGGTAATAGGGGCACTACCAGCTTGCTGGCATCAGTCTGGACCTTTCATCCTTCCCAACAGAACAATCTGAGAAGGCAGAGAACCAAAAATCCACAGGCCGTCTGTACTTCTAAAAATTTCTAAGGTTAACATGGACTGTTTCAGTCTCAACTTTCTCAAAGACAGGTTTAATGGAAATGAAAAAACAAGGCTTGTTTGTAGGGTTTGTATTTTTACCCCAGGCAAACCCAGGAGATGGATTAAACTGAGGAATTCTACAGTTTATTCTCAAAATATAACACACATCCAGAGGGATATAATTTTTCTATTAAGTTTACCACACTATCTTTGTTAGATTCATTCCTGGTGATTCACTTGTCACAATAAGAACCTCAGCCGAGAAACAAAGCACGGCAGCTCCTGCGCCGGCGGGTCCGGGACGGCGGCCGGCACAGCCGGGAGCGGGTCAGGGTGTCCTGGCTCCTGTCACCTCTGCCTCTCCTCACCACGAAGCTCATCCACTTGGGATGGCTCTTGGAGCACGCCTGAATTCCAGCTCTGCAGTGGGGGAGTGAGACTGCTCAGCCTGACGCTGTTTGCTGTCCCCAGCGCTGTTTTCTGTCCCCTCCAACACCTGAGTGACCATGCTGCCGCCCGGGGCAACGAGGGGTAATTGCCCTTAGCAGAGAAACGCTCTCTCTGCAGCAACAGCTCCACTGGCCCGGCACAAGTGGAAGATTTAAGTGCCAGTTACCCAAAACCCAGGGGGTTCAAGGCATTAAATTATGTGATAGCTTATGGTGACAGCTCTGGTGCCTCTCTTGTGGTTGCACTGACAGCTCTTCTGCCTGTGCTCTCACGTTTATTTCCCCCTTTTGTCTCCATTCTCCCCCACCTGCATCTCCTTTATTTCCGCCTGCCCAGCCCAGGCCGGCGTCCCCCCCCGCAGCAGAGGGCTCGTGCCAGGCAGGGCTGCTCGCTCCATGTTCGCACCTTCTCACTTCACCAGCTCGGCCCCTGTCTGGTCCCACCTCCTTTCAGTACCACCCTCACAGAGCTGTTTGAAATGGCATCACTGGATTGTGCTGTTTCCCCAGTCTGTGCTCCTAGAACTCCATTTTCCTTTCCTATTAATATATAAAGTTCCCATTATTTTATATTTCTTTCCTTTCTTTATTGCTATATAAAATGCAGGCAATGCAAATGCACATAGAGGTTCCCTCCCCTCTTCCAGCTGCAAGTCCTGGTAAGCGGAGTCCTATTGCCTTGTGTTGAGCGGCTTGGGGGTTTTGGGGACATTCTTTTTGGGATATAAATATAGCTGGATTGTGTTCAAGGTTGAGGTGGATCAGTCTAATCAGGTGTGAGAAACATCTGAACAAAATCCTTCGCACTGTCCAGGCTGCAAGGCAAGAGTTGTTTCTTCTTCTTGCTATGAGTTGAGCCTTCTGTCCTGGTTTTCACTTCTCCCCATTTTTTGCTCCTCTCTCCTCAAAGTCTGAGCTGCCCCATCCCCAGCAGTGCTGACCCTGATGCTGCCCATCCCCGGGGTGCTGCAGGGGCATCTTTACATGGTTCTGTTCTAGCTATCAACAGCCACATGTAACAGGCTATCCGTGATTTTAATCCAAAACTGTAGGCTGCCATGAAAGAAAGGCCCCTTTAGCATTTCCTCTAATTCAGGCCCGGGAGGTGTTAGGGCCATTACCATGCAATCCCTCTCCTTTTCCTTGCTCACCTGTTGTGCACTGTCCCAGCTGTGAGCGCTTCCAGCCCCGCTGTGTGCACAGTTTGTGCTGACTGATGCCAGCTCAGGGTCTGGCACCGCAGTGCCAATGCTTGGGTAGCTGGAAAAAAATACGTTCTCTGGTATCATTTTCAGTGAGACAGTCCAGCAGTTCAAGGTTATGATGCAAATACTCTTCTGCCAACGCTTACATCAGCTGTGCTGAGTTCACACGTCAGAGCGGTTGCAATGATTTCCTTCGTGCTGACTAACACGATCATGAACGCTGTGGCTGGTTCCACCTTTTCAGAGCTTGACTCACCAGCTTTGTTCAGAGGATCAGTTGCCAAATTCAAAGTTAGACTTTATGAATCATATTTATTTATATTAGGGTAGTGCTTGGGAGGTCTAGTCCTGGGCCAGGAGCCTGCTGTGTTAGTTAGGTGCTGCACAGCATCCTGGCCCAAAGGCTTGGCTGTTGCTTCTAAGAAGAAAGAGAAGGGCAGGGAAAGGCAGGAGTCACCCACGAAGACTGGGGAATACCATTTGTCTTCTTGCCATATCTTCACAGGAGATGCTGAGACAGAGAGAAAGCTTTTACTTTTCTGATAGGGGAGGGGACCACACCACTGTGCTGCAGAGAAAATATTCCCTTTCCATACTGGTGCTAAAACCAGTAACTAGTGTAAAATGGGTACAGAGGTTTAGGTTTTATTGACTTACAGTGACTCTTTCATAGCAAAAACTTCTTTCTGAGGAAAAGATAAATGCTCCCAGCATTAGCAAATTAGTGCATTATCCCCTAGATTAATTACTGTAAAGTGAAATCAGGTGCTCGTTATTTATTCAAAGCTTCGCTAGAAATCCTCGGTGGATACCAGGCTGGAAGGTGTGACGTGGTGCAGGGGGAAGGACGGAGCCGTGCGGCGGGGTCTGGGTACCCACGCTGAGCTCTGCCGTAGCCGGGAGCTGGGGGAAGGGGGGGAGCGGGCGCCCCGCACGGAGCAGAGCGGGGCGGCCGCGGGACGGATCCGCACCCGCAGCGTGGGAAGAGCCTGTTCTCGCAGGAAACCACCACACCTTGCTCCCACTGCTGACACTTGTTCACACATATGTGGCATCTCCACAGCATTCTCCGTGCTCTCAGGCAACTCCAACTCCTTTTTTTCCCCTTAGTAGTAGTGAAAACTCCTTCCTTTTTAACCAGTTAACTGGCTGTACCCCCCGACCTGGAGGCTGTGCTACACCAATGTGCTCCGAGGCTGCCCCGCAGTGTGATGTTGATAAGCAGCCTTTTCAAATGGAAAAGTGTGTAGAAAAGTCAAATCTTGTCTAAATGTGTAGAGCCACTGAGTTCAGCAGCGCCAGGGCAGGATGAGCCTGGCCCCAGGCAGTTATTTCTGCCGCTCTCCCAGCCTTGTGCAAAGAACTCAGTGGGATAATTGGCAGGTCTGGGTGTCTGCTGCTGCCTTGTTTGCTTTTGCCTTCCATGCCTTACCGTGGCTTTGAAATGCAAATTGCAAACTTTATGTGGACCGTCAAAGGGAGCTTGAGTTATTTTGATGTATTTTTGATGTGCTCTGGAGCGTCACAAACTTTGAGGTTTACTTAGGAAGGTAAGAACCGCTTCTCATCAAAGATGACAGCGCAGGAAGGGGCTGAGGGAATTTGCAGTGAGGGCTGCAAGCTGAAGCATCATCATGTGGAGCTTCAGTGCTCACCGGAAGTTCAGGCATCAGCGTGTGGAGGTTGAGATGTCACCTCCTCGGCCCTTTTCTCTGCTGGTGTTTGCCAGAGGATACCTGGAGCTGGGGTCCTGTGGGACAGGTGTAACTGGCTTTTATTCCATCCCCCGCTGCTGCTGCACTAGGACAGCCTCTCCTTTGGCTCTTTGTGTGTGTGTGTGTCCCTCTACACATTGGGCTATTTAAACGTTGTGGTGTGGTGGGCAGAGCTGGCCCCGTGCGTGGTGGGGAGCACAGAGCCAGCCCTCAGGCTCTGGGGAATATTTTAGGCACTGGTGTAAGACAAATGAGAAGCGCCGTTCCTTCAGTGGGCTACAGAAACTGGGTTGTATTGAAAGAAATGTTATATAAGGGGCTAAAATTAGCAGGATGGAAAAAGAAGTCTGCTAAATACTCCCGTCTCTCTGTTGACACAAGCAGACTTCCACCAGAAGGGGAGGGCTCCTTAATTATAGTTTTCTGACGTATTCCGGAAATTAGGGATTGAAAGAGACCATGAGCTTGGGTTGCCCACCCCAGTGAGTTATTGGTGGGGGGATGATCCAGGCAGCCCTGACCCGTAGCCCCCTCCCCATATAGGATCTGCCACAGCACAGTGGGGTGAGAATAGTCCTGTCCCATCTCCATGGGACGGAAACCCTGTCACTGGCACAGCTGGCCTTGAGCAGGCAAATGGAGCTGGTGTTGATGGATTTTTGGAGGGAGCAGTGTGAGAGCCATTAACTGCCCCTCCTGAGACAGGTTATCCGTGGGTGAGCATCCCTGCAGCAGGAAACAGTGGCCTGTTTGCCCCTGCTAGGCACCCAACCACATGGATTGATTTTTTGGGGACGCTGCTGTTGAATTTGAGCCTGTTGTGCAGCATGGCTGAGGTTTGTTCTCCCAGCTTTTGGCTCTGCCGACAGACTGGCTTGGTTGCTTTTCATGATTTATCCCATAAGCTGCAACCTCAGAGTCCTTCCTCACCCTGTAAATACCAGTTGTCTTTTGCTCTTTCTCCAGAGAAGCGGTCCGGGGGTGCGGGGTGGGCGCGGGCGGGTGCCGGGCGGATGCTGCTCTTTACCGGAGCTCGGACACAGCCCTGCCCTGCCAGGGGCAGAGCGAGCGTTTGGCCATTTCCTCGCGCTGGGAGCACTCTCGGGGGAAGGAGGGATCGGAGCAGGGAGAGTGCAGAGGAAAGCAAATCGTCTCCCGAGGGATGCTCCTCTCCACACGCAGGCAGCTGCTGCATCCCGGCTCGTGCCTGCGTTCCCGGCGCTGCCTGGCTGCGGGAAGCACACGCTCACCCCAGTACTGTCATCCCTGACAGAAAACATCCATTTCGCTCACACCCACACGCCCGGCAGCACAGGAAATCAGACTTTATATAGAGGTGGGAACCACACTCCCCAGCCGCCCCGGCGCCGGGGGGTTGCCTCGCACATGGCTCCCAGCACCTTCCAGGAGGAGGAGGAGGAGGAAGCCCGGGCTGTGGCTCCTGGAGTGCCCGGCCAGGTGGCCCTCGGCAGGTGCTGCCCAGCCCAGCGCGGAGCGGGACCTGCCCCGCACAGCAAAGGGGCCCCTCCTGCTGGCCCAGAGCAGCTCATCGCCCTCCCAGCCCTTCCCAGGCCCCTGGAAGCACGGTTGTTACAGCTACAGATGCTGGAAAAATAGCCAGCAACGCTGTTTTCCGACTGAAAACTGTATTTCAGCAAAACAACGGGATTGGGGTTTTTTCCCCTGTAGATCATTTGGATTTTTTTTTTTTTTTCAAAAAACCTGAAATTATTTGGAAATACTTTTGCAGGGATTCATGGGCATTGCGGTCCAGTGCCTTGTATGCCTGTTCCTCCCTCTGCTCTGAGATCCCAGGATGGAACATAGTTTCCTTGGTGTACCACACAGGTTCATGAAGGGAGGGAGCCATGTAGTAAGTGAAGTTCAAGAGTTGTTGTCCACAGGTGAAGATTAAATTAAGAGGTATTCACACATTAGATGCCACAGCTGAGAAAATAAGAATCCAAGAACGAAAGCTGTGAATTATTATAACAAAATTATGAACAAAAACCTGTTCATGTTTCATGCATGGACGTCACATGGCATTCGCAGGGCCTGGTCAGAGCAGCGCTGGGTGCAGGGTCACGGCTCTGTGCTCACAGGTCTGGGTGTTTGCCAGCAGCCATGGACTTCCATTCCTCCTTCCCCATCGCTTTGCTGGGATACTGCTAGGAGCAAAATGGGAGATTCACTGATGAGAATGGGCTGAGCTATTTTTAGCAGAGGCTCATAAATCACCTAATATCTCAAGTTTTTGTTTTGAAGTTTAAATTCAGACAATGGAAAATAGTGCTCCCAGATCAAATAAACATTCTCTTTCCATTGACAGAAAAATAAACATGAGCTGCTTAAATATCTATAGAGCATAATTTATTAATCACATGAGAATGAAAAACACAAGCTCGCTGTGATCCTGAGAAAAGTATGAGTCTCGGGAGTGTACGAAAGGCTGGGAGAGATCAGGACTGTTAGAGCTGGAAAATGAAACAGTTGTGGTTTCCAGGCTGGGATGTGGCACGTAGAAGGCTTTAGTGTCTCCAGACTGCACTGGATAGGGGATTGTTTTGAGGTGGTTCATTATGTAGGACCCAAAGACTGCATATATGTATTTACTGAGCAGGTATGTATACAATACCTGTATTTATAGACATCAAAAACCTGCTGACCATCTCCTACCTACGGGCTGTGTTCACCCACTACCTGGTAGTTACAGACTGCTCCTGCAGTGCAGGTCACAGAGCTGTTTGGGGCTGCAAGTGCAGATTTATGCAGATACGGATATTTGGCCAGTCAGGATAAAAGGTGGGTTCAAAATTGCAAACGTTTTCTGGCAAGAGAAAACAGCACAATTTCCAGTTTGGAGCCATTCGGCTTTATCCTGAAAGCATATGCAATATCTCTGGCATTGCATTGCTCCATAATTTTTAATTATCACTCCCAATCACCATCCAATGGCTGGGAATCTGTCATTGGATCTTTTCTGCCTTTGACTGGTGTGCTTGGAGCAACAGCCTGGTGCTAGGAGGACTGATCACCTCTTTCCCAATGAAAATCAACAGAGGTTGTGAGATGGGAACTGCAGACTCAAAAAGGCAGAGGCAGAAGGTCTCCAAGGCAGTTCAGTGCTTGCAGAGGCACCACGGGCAGCACACGCTGCGCCTGGACAGAGGTGTCCGAGGGGTCTGGGGCTCCCGTCTGGTCACTGCCTCAGGCTGCTGGGTTTATGACAGTTTTCAAGACTTTTTCATTCTGCGTCAAGGAAGGGCCACATTGAAAAGGTATTTTATCTGCAAAGACTCTAAGAAGTAACTAAGTCATGGGTCTGTTCAGCATCCCAAGCATATAACTCCGTGAAGGAAAGCTTAGGGAAACAGTGAGTTAACTCTTATAAACCATTTTCAATTTCCCATGCTACTGACATCAGTCAATTTCTGTTGTACTGGAAAAAAAATCACCCCATCCCTGAGAAAACAAATCAAATTTAAATCCCAAGAACTGTGCTCTTCTTCTTTTGCAAAATCTCTGCAGAGACAGAGCTTTAGAGCTTTCTTTTGATTTTGGAGAGAACCAATTTAGAAAATAGTTGGAAGGTGGTTTCCAATAGCCATAAATCCAAAGAGCTTTGACAGTTTTGTCTTTTCAATTACAAAATGAGACTTTACTTTGGTTATGCTTACAATCAAGATCTGAATTTCCAAGCTCCCTCTAGGCACCTTCTCATTCCAATACTTCAGGCAGTCTCTTCCAAAAAAAAAGGCTCAAACCTCTTTTCTGCCACATGACTTCTCCAAATTTCCTCCCATTGGCCATGGAGATGCCATATTTGAAGATGTGGTAAAGGTTTGCATGTTCCAAAAGAGCATCAAGTGGTGAAAGGTTAGTGGACCTGCGTGAGGAATCCGCCTGGGCAGTCACGTCCCAGGTGCAAATGGCCACCACCAGTTTGTTTCAGTCGTGGTCTTAGTGAGCTAGGACCAGGTTGTGCTGGTTGTTTTTCCTTTTATCCAGCACTCAAAGGTCAGTAACGTGCCCGTGACCCAACTGGCCAAGTCCAGTGACGTGGCTCCTCAGAGAGCCCTGGTTCATGTGCAACCTGCAGGGACGCGGTGCCCTTCTCCAGCTCTGGGCTCACGAGAATGATGTGTCCAGGGCTGCTCGGAAGCTCTGCCAAGGACTGTTCTGTGTTCCCATCTCGCCCTGGCCATGCTCAGCCACCTGCCACTGGAAGGAAATACACTGTGGTATTTAGGAAAACCCAGCATTTAAATTCTCACTACTCAAAGGGTTGAGATTGAATTTTTTTTCCAAAACTAGAAATGAGATCATGAAATCCTCCAGCTGCCTCTGAGCTTTGCTCTTGCTGGGAGGGAGGGCTGACCTTTCTGTGCTGCCCAATCTGTACTCTTTCACAGAAAGCTTCTGCTTTTCTTCAGGCTCTCCAGCATCTTTCCCAGCCCTCCTTTGCCTTCCCACTATCAGCAGGAGCCACATGCACATACCGTCCTGCTTCATCATTTGAGCAACTTCAGAGGCAGAATTTTGAAGGGAAAAAAAATGAGTTCTCTCAAACTGGACATCTCTGTGACCTTGAGTTAGTTTAAATAAACAATTGTCTTTTAAGGTCTTACCACCAGTGAAAACTTGTCTTTCTGGCTGCCAGTGCAATTCTTAATGCTGCTAGTTTCACTTCCAAAAGTTGACAAGCAGAAAAACAAGTTCCCTTCTCCCTTTCCTCTTTCCCCTCCGTAAGTCCAGGCAGTTGCAGGATGGCTGAATTCCCCCTGCCGTTGCTTCCAGGGGAGTTAAGGCAATCTGGGATGTTATTTGGAGATCCTGCTTTTAGAGAGAGATGCCAGGAGCCTCGGAGGATCTGGGAACGGTCATGTGTGTGCAGGGCAGGGACAGTACCTGCTCTGGCACAGCTGGCTGCACACACTGAGGAGGTTGTTTCTTTACAAAATCTGTAGTTTCTGTCCAAACCAGAGGAAAATTTTCTTGAAGGCTTTGTCATGCCCTCATTTTTGAAACGGGAGAATGTAATTCAAAGGGAAGAAGTGACTCACCCCAGCCTGCACTGGTGGGAGCTGCAGGGTCAGTAGGAGCTGACCCTTTGGTTTTCTGCCTCTGAAATAATATCCCTTTCCTTCTGTCTGCTCACTGGTACAGCTTGAGGAAAAGACCTCCAGGCAGCTGTTTGATGAATTTTCATCAGTCTAGGCAAGAGGAGAATGAAGAATGGAGAAACAGAGACAGGGAGGGGAATAAATCAGGAGGGGCATGCTGGGGGGTTATCCCAGAAAAGTTTAAAAGGAGCAGTTAGGGAGACTAAGTCTTGTTTGATGCATGCCTGGAGCTGTGAGAAAGGAAACTTCACTCCTGTTTCTTTTCAGGGAACCAGGGCTGTTCAATCTGCATAAATAAGTAGGATTTCATCAGAGAAATGCTTAAGTGTTTTGTCAGTTTTTCCGATTAATTGGGTCATCTTAGTGGGGCCCCAAACTTTGATCCAGATCAAACAGGGATAAGTCTGGCTATCAGAAGCAGGAGCTGCTTTCAAAGGAACAAGCTGTGAGCTGGAATTGCTGCAGAATCTGATGGAGCAAACCCGAGCCGTGCACAGAGCCCAGGACCTTAGGCCAAAAGACTTTAAATGGAGACATAAAACAAGAGGTGGAGATCTTGCAAAAGGAATTAAAGTAGATCTAAGTCAGCAAGAGACTTTGCAGAAGGAATTAAAATAAGATTAGAGCAAATTCTAATAAAGAGCTGTAGGCTTCAAAAAAAAAAAAAAGACGTTAAAGGAGCATCTGGAAGATTCCCAGAGAGGCTGTAAGAAGTCTTGCAGGCAGGGCTGAGTTTGTGCTGGGGAGGGGAGCTGAACACGGATGCAGTTGTGCAGCCCTCCCTGGGGACTGGAGAGTCACAGGACCTTTGGCCACGGCAGAGCTTGCTAACCAAGGGGAGCTGCAGTGGGAAGGGAAGGGGCTGAAAAAGCACCTACAAAAGAAAAGGAAAACAGGCAAAGAGCAATCAGTTCCTGGCTGAAATGAGCTCAGAAGAGCTCTAACGCCAGGCCAGGAATTTGTTGCAATTTTCTTTGCTGCCTGCCCACGGAGGCCTTGCGGAGAGGTCAGACTGTCTCCATGCAAGCAGTCTTTGAGGGAAGAAAATTCCTGAGGGGACTTATTTGCTCAGCTCGAGAGCACAGAGCACCGAGACCGCTCCCAGCCGCCAGCGATGGTGCTCTGGCTCTGCTGGTGCTGCAGAGCTGGAGAGACATCCATGGAACCGCAGCTGGGCAGTTGGAAAAGCAAGCCCACCTGAATTCCTGATATTTCCAGGTGCCCACAGGGGCTTCCCAAGTGACTTGGCCTTTGATCAGCCCGGAGCACATTTGCTGGGTTTGACCTCTAAGTCAGGAGGCCAAAGTGACCCGGGAACATGGGGGATCTGCAGCGGAGCAGGGACATCCCTCTCCTGGTGGTGGGGACCTCAGCCCTGAGCCAGCCTTCGGGAGGTGGGGAGGGAGGGTGCTGCCCCTCTGCTCCACGCTCTGCTTTGCTGCAGTCCTGCATGGGAAAGGACAGAAAGCTGGGACACGTGTGACCCTGCTCTGCTCTGAGAGCCCATCAGGAGCTTTTGGGTTGGGTGCTGGCTGCAGGTGGTGGGAAGGAAGAGGCTGCTCGTTGCTTTCCTCAGGTCTTGGGGATGGGGAACAAATCCTTGTAGCTGAGTGGGTTTCCAGGACTTGCACACTCACGATAGTTAAATGCAGGGAGCACTGGGACAAACCTGGGCCCTAAGCCTTGGTTATTCTCTATGTCCAACATACACTATATTTTGATAAAGATATTAGCAACTTCTAGATTTTTCCTGGTAATTAGATGCCAATCTTGTACAAGGTCTCTCTTTCTGTGTAGTGAAATTTCGTGTTGTTATCTTGCAACAAGGGACCATCTCTGACTGACAGCACAAGAGCTTTGCAGCAACAAGAACTGGTAGGAGCTTGGCAATTAGAGCCTATAAATGGCATCTCCTTTGAATGCTGGATAATTTAAAGTGATTAAAGACAGATTAGCCAGGCACAACAAGTGAACAAAGGAATGGATGGCAAGGGCGTACCCCAAGCTGAGGCATTGCTGCTGCAGGACCCTTCCTTTTGATGGTCAGGAGTGCAGTGGTGTTTGAAGAGCAGACTGGAGCCCTCTTGGCATGCTGGGCTGAAGGGAAATGGAGAAGGCTGAGGGTGCCAGTGGCCACATAGTTAAATGCTGAAATCCAGAATATCCTGTGCTCAAACAAATGAACAGTGGCCCTCTCCTCTCCCTTCCAGCCCTCTCAGCTTTGCCTGCAATGTGCTCTGGCAATACTCATGCATTGTTTGGTTGAAATAATTTCTAGCTGGCTTGTGAAATCCTCCCTCCTCTCATCAAGACAAGTCAAATGACCCGAACACTAAGCAGAAGAAACCCAAAGCCAAGCCCTGTGTATGTTTTGTACAGTACTTTTGTAGCCGGTACTTCCAGCCCACCTCTGTCCCTGTTTTTGCTGTGTGGGCATGTCTTGGATGTGGCACGCTGTCTTCTGGAAGAGTCCAACAGCTCTGGAGGCCTTGTTCACAGGGGCTGCTACTGTTCATTAATCTTTAAACTGTCTGATAACTCTTGTCGCAAGAATTACATTTGGTTGCTTATCAGTCTGTCAAAATTTCCCTTGATGGCTGCTTCAGTAAACTCACACAGATCTTATCGGCTGTTCTTGCTTCAGGCCCCCGCAAAACTTATGAAAACAACAAATATGCTGGGAAATTCAGTGTAAAGGTTGGGGTGGTTGGTATGAGAGCACGGCTCTCACAGCAGAGACTCTTGTCGGGAGGCTCTTCCAGGACTCACAGGAAAGTTTGGGTGTTTGCCTTTCTGAATCCCTTTCCCACATCTCCAGGGAGCTGCTGTGTGTCCAGAGCAGGAGTTGAGGAGCCAGGAGGGCACCTCTGCTGTCAGCAGTCTCCTGCCAACCCGAGTCCCTGACCCTGGGCCAGACTCTGAAAGGCTTCTGGGTTCCAAGAGATGTGCATTGATGTTGGCTCTACACAGGGCCTCAGGTAGTTTAAGTATCTGCTAATTTTTCTTAAATAACATTTCTGGGCCAGTAGATTTTGAGCTGCAATAACAGCTGAATTTTTGGCGAGTCTGGGCAGCGTGTGGGGTTTCTGTTGCACTCGTGTTTCGGGATGCTCACCAAACTCTTTCAGGCCTGCACTGCCAGCAGCACCAGAGAAGCTTTAGGCTCTGAGTCCTCCTGCTTCCCACTGCTGTGCTGCAGCTCAGCTCTTTCTCAGCACACTCTCATGCCTCTGTTTGCCCATCAGCTTCATTCAGCTGAGGACTCATGGCTTATTGACAGTGCTCTGCGATGGCCTGATCAAAGAGAGACATGGGTGAGAGATGATTTGAATCATGGTCTACCTGCAAGAAATGGAAATAATTCTTTTTTTCCTTTGAAAGTCTCATAGCACCAGGAAATGCCTTTGTGGCAGCAAATGTCGTTGAAGGAAACTTGTTAGCCCAGGACAAGACTGAAACACAGTGGTGAATATGCGGATTTCTTTGCATTTCTGGCTTATGATGCTTTTGTGCCCAATCCCATTTGCAGTGAATTTGCTCCACAGGTTTCCAAACCGTTTATCTTAACATTGCAGGCACACAGAAGATCCCACAAGTGATAGCAGGGGTAATTTCCTAGTTGTGTGTCTTGGGGAGGGAATGCTCTTCAGCTGTGTGTTAGGCAGCTGCTGTCAGAAAAGGGCATTTGGAGGTTTCCATGGCAGCTCATTCCCACTGCTGGAGCCACAAGCTGCGACTGTGGACACTTGAAAAGCACAAGAAGGGAAATCCGTACACCCCACTCATTTGGAGCCTGCAAAGCCTGCAGGGCCATTATTGGACCTTTTTTTGTTGGTGGTGATCTGCCAGGTTCGGCTTTCGGAGAAGCTTGGGAGGGCTGGGGACGCATCTCCCTTTGGAGAGAGGCTGGGCTGGACCCACGGAGGGGAGCCCCAGTGTGTGTGGAGGCGGAGGGGGGCTGTGAGCATCCCTCCCCTGCGGCGCCTGCGGGCTGTCCCCGATGGCTGCGCGGCAGCGCTGGCGTCACCCGGAGCCATTTGTCAGTGCCACGGGCACCCAGCGCCAGCAGAGCACAATGGAAAAAGGAAGCACTGAGCACGAAACAGATTTGCTGGGGCTGCTGCAGCCCTTTTATCCCCTCATTATTCATTAAACTGGGCCCTTCAGCAAATATTTTTTCACCCACAGTGAATAAGCATGCGATTTTTCCCTCTTTGCAGCTCAAAGGGCCATTGGCAACGGGTTCAGGGGAGCTCAGTGCCTCGGCAGGCAGAGGAGCAGCTCTCCAGAGGCTGCAGGCTGGGACGTGGAAAACCCTCCCAAGTCCTCTCGTAGAGAAAAGGACACGTTTTCATGCCTGGAGCAACCTTTCAGGATTCCCACCTGTCAACACCCCCAGTGCCGAGGGACCAGACAAAATGAGCGCTGTTTCCCCAGCACATCCCGGTTCCCCTGGAGCAGCCGCAGCCCCTGGTGCTCGGCAGGCCCGGGCTGTGCAGGGCTGGAGCGGGCTGGATTTATGAGCTGGTGGAGTAGCAGCTAGGGAATGTACTTAGTGGCATTGCATAAGCAGGGTATTTGCAGACGCAGGCGAGTTGTTGTGCTGATGTCAAGGAGCAGAGCTCAGCTGGAGTCAATGCAAATCTCCACCTACTAAGGATCAGCATGCGGCGCCAGAACTCTGGAGTGTTTTGTTTTCAAGGCACCAGGAAAATATTTCAGGGTTGGTTTTTTTCTTCTTGCATTTGGAGAGCTGAAGTAAATAGTGGCGTGAAGCAGCTGTCTCAGTGCTAAGGACTCTGCTGGCCAGGCTCTTCAGCAACTAATGAAGTCACGGGGTGTTTCAAGGGGGTAGGTTATTTCTGCACGTGAGACTTGGTCACAGGCCAGATTCAGAGACCCTGTTCAGATATTCAGGTTGAGACTTTCCCTCCGTGAGCCCAGGTCTGATGCCACTGCAGGCTCCTGTAATGGTGATCACAAACTTTCTGGGCTGAGGGACCCCAGCACTGGGGAGGGGAGCCAAAGTTCCCAGGTCCCCTGTCCTCCCAGCTGGGGAGGCAGAGTGCCTCGTGTCGTTAACAGTTTCCTCATCCCTGCCTGTAGATCAGCAGGTTGCCCAGCCTGCAGTTTTCCTCACTGTTACTGGATTGCCCTGTGCTTGGTTTTGCTATGCAGGCAAGGGGAAGCAGATGTGGGGCATGAAGACACCTTGCTTGTCACAGAGATCTGTTTAATTTGGAAGGAAACTGCAATGGGCTTTGAGTACTTCCATCCTTTTCCTCTGCCACAGGAGGTGCTTGTTTGCATGGACAGCTGGTCACAGTCTGGACAGGAGCAGTGCTGGTGGATCTGAAATGGGGTGGGGAGGAACTGCAGAGCTGGTGAGGTGACCCCATTTGCAGGAGTCTAGAGGAGTGAGTGAACAGTGAGCAGAGAGGGAAGACCTGGTCAAATTTAAGCGTGGTCCTTAACTGACCAAGGACCTGCTACCCCAAATCCTGGGCTGGGAGCACTTCAGGGCAGACCCTCTGCAGTTTGGTGCCTTTGGATCAGCCTCTGCTGCCCTGCCCCAGTGCTCCTGCCATAACTCCTGTTAAAAAGACGTTCTGTCTCAGGGCTGCCGTCACATCTCTGGGTTCCTCTCCTTCATCCGAGGAAGGGTGGGCAGTTGAGGGCTCAGAGAGCTCTGCTGTGTTTGGTGTGCCCGTGGTGCCCTGCCCGCCCAGCCCCGCCGCTGCTGGAGCCAGCGCTCCGTCCTCTTGACCGAATGCGAAAAAGGAATTATTTATGTCTTCGCATATTTCTGGGCCTGACTGCCAAAAATGGCAAGCAGCACTGGGGCACGCTGGTGGTGCGGTGGCTGGAGCAGCCCCGGAGGGGGACAGGCAGCCAGAGCCCCCCGGCCCTTCCCATCCTGTCCCTGCTAAGACTGGGAGGGGGCGGCCAGGGGGAAGGGTCTGGGGGTACTGAGCGTGTGTGGGGGATGAGCTGCTCAGAAATTACTGAAGGTTTCAGTGCAGTCTCTTTTTCCCTGAAGTACTTCTTACAAAAAAAATCCTTTTTTTTAGCTCTCTGTAACGGATAAAAATAGCTAATATGTTATAAGCGAGGCAGAGGCGTGCCTGCCCCAAGGATGGCTGTCCTGGTTCGTGTCCCGCGATGTCTGATTGCAGCAGATGGCTGCTGAGGGAGGAGCTGGCTTTTAGAAGGAGGGATTCAAAACACCAAAGCGATTAGAGGTGCCTGTCCCTTGAGAAGAGAGCAGAAATGATTCTGAACAGAAATTTGGATAACGTCTGCTTAAATAAGGTGTTTTGCTCCATGTTTTCAAGTAAGCAGGAGGCTGTGGGAGAGCAAAATGGGAGCAGGGACTGTGGTCCCACCAACTGGGAACAGTCCTTGGTTTTGGAGATGCTGAGACCTTGTCCACGGTTTTGTTAGGGTAGGACTGTGCCCCAGGAAAAAGGGTTTTACTAGTGAAGCCACATAACTTAGCTAAAAACTGGTTTTGTTCAGAAAACTGCCAACAGAACCACAACATTTCAGTCACATCTTCAAATTAAGATGCTTTGTGGGCTGTGTTAATTTAGTCTGAATTCCCTACTGGAATAGCCCAAATGAACTGATGGTCTTGTTTTGTTTAATTTTATGTTAAATACGGATATTGTATTTAACTGTAATTTCCTTATTATCGTTAATATTCGTATCATGCATACCAATCTGGTTAAAGCACAGCGTTTCAGTGAGTCAACTTTTCCTTGAACTTCATTCTGTAGGAAATTTCAAGATTTGGAGCTTTTTCTCTCCAAGGCAGAAGGATTTTATTATCTAAACCTGTAATAACCTAGATTTCCTGCGGCTGGCAATTGTGGGTCCTGCCCACACGGCTCCGTCGGGCCCGGCTGCAGCCGCTCTCCCGCTGCTGTGCTGGGGCTGCACGCCGGGCGGAGCGGGGTGGGACACAGCCGGACACAGCGGGACACAGCCGGATACAGCAGGACACAGCTGGACACAGCTGGACACAGCCGGGAACAGTGGGACACAGCCAGATACAGCAGGACACAGCTGGACACAGCTGGACACAGCCGGACACAGTGGGACACAGTGGGAAACAGCCGGACACAGCTGGACACAGCCAGGTACAGTGGTACACAGCGGGACACAGTGGGAAACAGCTGGGCACAGCCGGATACAGCAGGACACAGCGGGAAACAGCTGGACACAGCCAGGTAGAGCCGGACACAGCTGGGCGCAGCTGGGCACAGCCGGATACAGCCGGGTACAGCCGGACACAGCTGGGCACAGCTGGGCACAGCCGGATACAGCAGGACACAGCGGGAAACAGCTGGACACAGCCGGATACAGCCGGGTACAGCTGGGCGCAGCTGGGCACAGCCGGACACAGCCGGGTACAGCCGGACACAGCTGGGCACAGCCGGATACAGCAGGACACAGGCCTGTGTGACCAGTGGAGGTGTGGGGCTCGCTGGGCTCACGCCTGGTGACAGCAGGAGCGCCCAGCGTGCACTGTGGGGGCTGTCCTTGTGACAGGGGTGTGGTGGGTTCTGTCCCTCACGCCAGTCCGGGGACATTCCTGCTGATGATGTCCTGCCACCTGATGGCCATGAAACCTTGATTCAAGGACCACGTGAACAAGGCAGGGATGAACACTTCCCTGCCCAGACATTCATGATGGTGAACTTTATCGCTTCCTTTTCCCTCTGAATGAGAGTGGAAAATGCCATCCCCTGAAGTACTGCCGAGCGTCGGGATGCAGCGCAGCACTGCAAGTGCAATCACTAATAACCTTCTAATGAGAGAAAATGACATTAGGCAGTCTTTGGCTGGTGCTTCCTTTGGATAATATAATCCAAGCATGCAGGCTGTCAGCCTGCAGTCTAACCCTGCTGCCATAAACAGGGAGATTAATCGGATATATTGTGATTTATCTCATAATAAAATTTGTCAACCTGCAGAGTTTCTAAGGGCTTGTGCTGCAGAGCCTCCATGCTGAATCCTGCCACGGCTGGAGCACTAACCCCCCAGCAGGAGCCAAGGCACAGCTTCTGGATCCTGCACCTGGACAGGGAGCACTCCCACTGGGAACGCTCTGCCTCTGGTCACAAATTAACATCCCATTAATGTCCACAGTCCAGAGTGGGCACTAAAGTGAGTGAGTGCTTCTGAGGTGGTTTCTTTGCTGGGCTAATAATAATACACGCCACCCCCCCCCAGCATTATGTGGGAGGTTATTAAGCAAGTGCGGGCACGGAAGAGCTGGGCTGGCTCCTGTGCCTGGTCCCTGCCATCGGCGTGGTGACTGCCTGCAGTGTGTGGTGGCACCGGTTTACCTGCAGAAATGCCATTATCCCATCTCAGGAAGGGGGATCAGGCACTCAGCGATGGCCTTGCCAAGGCCACCAGAGGAGCCTGGCAATGCATGGAAGGGCCAGGAGTGCCCCAGGTGCTGGGTCCTCCCCTGGGCTTCCTCAGGGATTGTAAAGGAATGTTTTTAAATGAAGAATAATATTCCATCTGAAAGCACAGCTTTGTTGGATTTGTTTTAGAGAGACACCGGTTAAACTTATTTTTTGCACTTCTCTTGCTTCCTCACATCAGATGAACCCTTTCTACTGTGTTTCCAGAGCGAGCAGTGTGAAGGTTCAGCGTGTTTATTCCCTTGGCTGCTCCAGCACTGGGAAACGAAGTGATGTGGCATTGCTTTAACAAAACCTTTCTGCAATGCTGTTCTGGGTAAACCTCAAAAACGTGGTTTCTTCCTTTCAGTTTGAATCAGAAGTTCTGTTTTTCCTCATCTGCCCGTTGCTCTAATGGCTGACTGCACATCTGCAGTCAGCCATTCCAGGGAGCCCATCCTTGGAGCATGCGAGTGTGCTCATATGTGTCCGCGTAGACAGACCCTATCCTTTGCTTAGCATCTGTTCTGATAGTTTTGCAAGACAATTTCTCTGTTTATTTTTAAGTCCTGTGTTGGTAATAGCAGTTTATCTGATGATAAAATAAGTTTTAGCTTGCAGTCTGCTGCTTTGTATTGTGGATTTCTGCCACTTCCATTTATTGGGATTCTGTCTCCTGTTAAAAGGTTATTGTGAACCATCTTTCACTGTCAGGAGTCAGTCCTGGAGCTCTTACTGTTAGAAAATTGTGCAGATTTATCCTTCCTCACTATAGTGACTCAACACAGCCCCAGCTCTGGAAGTGACAGGGGTGTGGTAGAATTTATTTGGAAAGGGGATTTGTGTGTTTAATTCTGGGGAGCATGTATTTAACCATTACTTGAGCCGTGCAATCTGGAACCTCTCCATCTGAGGCTCCTTTTGCTCTGTTCCCAGCATTCAGTGGAATGTGCTTGAATTTTTTTTTCCCCCATAAGCTGTTCAGAACTGTTCCACTTGAAAAATGAGATATTGGTGTACCAGTATTGGCTCCTCCCTCATGCGGAGAGAGTTGCAGCATGGCCTTGATGGGATCCGGCTCCTGCAGCTGGGTCAGGAGCAAGTGCCACATGCTCAGGATAGGACCTTTGTTCCCAGAGACCTGAGCCCTTCCCAAAACACAGGCTCAGGAACTCCACAAATGCTGCCCAGAGCAGTGGTGGAGTCCCCATCCCTGGAGGGATTTGAAAGCTGTGTAGATGTGACACTGGGGACATGGGTTAGTGGTGGCCTTGATAGTGCTGGGTTAATAATTGGACTTGATGATCTTAGAGGTCTTTTCCGCCCTAAAAGGTTCTAAGATTCTAAGAAGCAGATGTAAATAGAAAAGGCAGACAGAAATCCCATCAAAACATAACCATGACAGACAAGCTAGGAGCAGCAATGAGGCTTTATTTACATGCTAATCAAATCAATCCTGCTTTGTCAGCCACGTTATCTGGATTGAAAGAGGCTATAAATACACAGGAGCAGAAAGAAGCTCCAGAGAAGAATATGTCTAATTCTGGTGCGGTTTTGCCATTAATAGAAGGATATGTGCTCTGTACGAGACCTGAGGAAAAGTTTCTGCCCCTGCAATGCTCAAACGGCTGCGCCTGCAAACCTCAGTCCGGACAGCTGTGAAGTGTCTCTTGCTATCTCCTTTCCCTGTCTGATACAGCACTTTTGTGACACCCTGTGTCATCTCATGTCAGACACAACAGCTTGCCTCGTGTCCCCGCTTTTGTTGTGGAAGTTCACTGCTTGCTCTGCCACGGCGTGACCGCAGCAGCCCCAGTGCACGGGAGCACAGGGCAGTGTGGAAATGGAAATGCCTTTCCCTGCTCTCCCTCCTTCCCTCTTTATGCATTTCCATTGTCACTCAGAAAAAAATTCAACACTACACTGCTTTAATGGGAAAAGTGTTTTCTAAAAAGCATTCATAAATAGAATTGAGGGCATGGGAGGAACCAGCTGCAACCATAAAACAGAGGGTTTTTTTCAATGGACAGTGTTTGGATAAAATTTAACTTGGAGAATTTCAGTATCTGAAAAAGGGCATTTCCCATCAGAATGTATTTCTTCTGCTCCCCTCCTATCGTATCTGTTCTTATCACATTGGCAGACTAAGTACAAAGGATGTAACACCAGTCTTTGAACTGCGTATTTTGCCTCAGCTTTAATGGAATTAAGACTACAGCTTTGATTTTTGAGAAAAGCCAAGCTGAAAGGCAGCGGTGGGTGCTGGTATCTAACAGATATTTTAAGGTACTTGACAGAAGTTCATTTAGTGTCTACATTAGTTTGAGTAACAGGAGAAAGGCAGAAAATTGCTGCTTTCTTTGAGAACGTGATTCACTGTGTCGGTGTCCTTTAGGCACAGAACAGCATGTGTTGGTTAAGATCATAAAACTTAGAAACGTGCACGGATGTCGCCAGCAGACAATGTCAGAACCTGTTTCAGCTCACTTCCCTCTGCGTAATTTCCGTGGCAAATTAGGTGGGTACTTTGTAACTAAGAAATAATCTATCAAACGATAGGAAAATAAACACACTCCTCTGCAGTAGCTGTGTACAAATGGACTGAGGACTTCAGTGCAAGCTGTCTGCTCTCTTGGTCATGCTTTCTTCAAAGCTGAGACCTCTATAAACTCCCAGTTTTGGTACAGGAGGCAGCTCCCAGGCCAGAGAGGAGCAGCTCCCAGGGTGGCTGCCCCAGGCACTCTCCAGCTCTTCCCTGGGCAGCCTGGAGACTGACACAAGGCATTGAGCTGCACTGGTGTCACCAACAGCTCCCTGCCTCCTTCATCCTGTTTCCTGCCAAGGGGCCAGGCCCTTTCAGGAGTTCTTTGTGCGTGGTCTTGCAGCCCCATGAAATTGCCTTTTCGCTTACAGTTCCATGGACCAGGAGCTGGAAGCCATCCACTGAAATTTTACCAAATCAAAGCTGTGGGGAAGACAGCCACGCAAATTTGACTCAGTTAGGTACTTTTCATGCACATGCTGTGCAACTGGATCCTCGGGTGCCCATCCTCTTTCTCCTGAGAGTGAAAGCTGTCTCCATCCCAGAGACACAGACTGACTTTTCCTCGTATCTCTCCTTCAATGGGCTTAGCTCCTTGTAGCTCCTGTAGACACTCTCTGAGCCCCTCCTCCTCCTCCAGCTCATTTGCAGATATTTTTTCTCTGCTTGTTCTAGATAAAAATAGGTCAGTTGTAAGTAATTTATTATGTGATGATTTTACTATATTTTGCCAGACATAAAATCATACAGTTGTAGCAAATTTTAGTTTTGAACAAGTAATGATTCCACTCCAGCTGTTACAGCTCTTCATATAAGTTGCTCTTGAACATATTTCAGAGCTCTTAAATATTGTTCTTCCTGAAATGAATGAGCAAGTCAATGAAGTGTCTCTTTTTCTTTAGAAGAGACAAAAAGTTGGAGTGTGACAAAATATTAAGCAGTAGTAGAGATTTGTTTTTACATCATAAAACTGTCTTCCAACTAAAACCCAATCAAACTTCCAGTTTCTATGTGGGTGAGGTGAATATTAGGGCTACCTTGGACCTTAAGTTTTAAGAGCAGCAAGTTTGAGATATGAGTGCCTTAAACACCCGATTTTCTGAGCATGTGGGATTCAGCTGAGCTGTGTGCTGGGGGGCTGCATTTGGGCTCTCCATCCTCACCCTCTTGGTGCCCACAGACATCCCAGCCCCTGGCTCTCCACACCCAATGCCCCCGGCCAGACTGGGGGGAAGGATTGTGCTGGCCCAGACTGCAGAAAGTCTGACTAAGCCTGGTTTTTGTGTGTGTGTGTGTGGAACCTAAGCAATGCCCTTCTCTGCCTTTTCCGTATGTGCAGAATAGGAGTGGAAAGGAAAAAGCACTTCTGTCAAATCTTTTTCTATTTCACCCCACAAGTCTCTAGATTTTTTTTTTTTAAGTCAATGCAACTTGGAAAATCCTGCAGGCTCTGTTAGAAATTGGAACCTGAGCACCAGTGCCTCTTTTACGCGATGGTGTGACACGGTAGGACACACGAGGTGCTGTTCCTGCTGTATCCTTTTGTAGGAAAGTGAAGCACTGTCACTCCCAGTGGCGCTGTCTGCTCCAAGTCATGCACTCTGTGAATAGGATCGGTGTTTCCTTTCTGGACTGATTAATGAGCACAGACAGATGAGACAGACTCAAATCCAGCCCCAGGAACCAAAACGTGTCCATCTTTTCTCTCCGTGTCTTTTGCTTCACTTGCATGAACCACCTCCGCACCCTGAAACATATTTGCAAAATCTATTTTCGGCCTCACAAGGCAACATGATCCATATCGGCTCACATTTGTCAACTGAAAATATGTTGATTGGTTAAAAATTACAGAGCAAACCTTACTGGAAGTAAACTGTGAGAACTGTATAGCCATTCATTTATACCATCTACAGAGCTGATACTATTTTTACCACTAAATATTAAGATGTTCTTTAATGCATAGACTATGCTAATGACCATGTGCAATTAGTGGGAACATACAGGCAAAGGCTATTTTATTCTGCAACTGCAGTAATTAAATGTGCATAAATTTGGTACATTTTTGGGAAACAGGCATATTTGAAATGAACATTTTTCACCTCTTTATTAGTTAGAGCTCAGATGGCTTATTAGTGCTGGATAACTGATGTGCAACAAATCCGTTTTTGCTGGGGAGCAAAAAAGGTTGGGTTTGGTTCTGCAAAATTCAGTTTTCTTTCAGTGCTGCTGATCAATGTTATCACTTAGAGCCATGGTGACAATCCCCTTAGGGCTGTTCTGTCATCCCACCCCATGACACACACGAGAGATTCATCTCCACCTTGTCCCCCAAGACTCTTGTAGGAAATAGCGTGGAGAGCGAGCTCTCCGTGGGCTGAAGGATGCCCTGGAGGAAAGGGGGAGGAAGAGGAGGGGAGCAGCACTGCTGCTGTGCCAGGGGCTTTTTCAGCTGGGTAAGGACAGTGAATGTGACTGCCCACAGGGCTGCTGCATCCCTTTTTACAGGAAAAGTGAGTTTGCTGTCCCCTCAGACACTGCACACTCAGGCAGCAGATTGCCAGATTGCTGTGTCTCGTTGTCAGGCTGGAATCTCTCGTTTATGTTGTTCAGGGAAGGTCACTGGCTAAAGAGGTTACATATAGTCTCTGTTGGTCCAGCAGTAAATTCTTTATTCTGCCTTAAACATTTTGTTGCCTTTGCCCCTCTCTGGAGGACTTGGGTGCCTTCTGGAGAGCTGTTTGCTCACTGGAAAACAGAATTGTTCTTCTCATACAAAGACAATCGTGCTTCAGGCTATAAATTATAGTCAGTAAAAGCGTGTCTGTAAAACATGCATCATCCTCATCCAGAGTCCGAGGAGCACTGGTGTTACAGACAAGACTTCTAAAATTACAGCTGGCTTTCAATCTCATGCTCTTACTCTGTAACATGCTCTTGTAATATCATTTGATTTTAATGTAACATTTTATGGTCAGTAGTAGGAGGCAGTCCCACCAAATTAAAATCTCTGGAGTAATAAAAATCAGCTTTGTTTTATTTTGTTTTGAATTTTATTTCTTGCTTTGTATAACAAACGGTGTCCTGGGGACAATACAGCCAACACATCCACTGTCACCGGATAGGTCGTGCAGTGCAAGTCCATCTGCTGCCGTGGGCAGCTGGCTGGGGACACAGGCAGCACATCTCCAGCAGAGAGAGGTATCAGACTCCATTTGGGTTTACTGGGACGGTGATGGAGCAGGGGAATTGAGGGCTGCAGTGTCAAAGAGCCTTTACTTGGATGTGCTTCCTGTGTTGGTTGAGATCAGGAGATCAGGTCCCTGCCCTCCCTGGCAGCTCGTGGCTCTCCTGGGCCCTGCTGCTTTCGGCTGCTGGCAGCTCTCAGCTCCCTTGTGCTCTTCTGGCTGTCAGCAGCGATGGAAACCACTCCTGTCTGCCCTGGTTGGGAATACATAGAGGCTTCCCAGTGCACCTCTTTTGGCTGAATTAGTCTTTCACTTTGCTCAAAGTTGAGTAAGCAAAGCTCGTGGAGGAGCAAGACAAATCAGGGAAGGAGATGCCATCAGCCAGGGCATTGATCTAAGAGACTCAAGATCAAGGCTTGATTCAAAAAAAAAGTTTCTCTGTGCATCAGTTCCCTCAGGTGTGAAACTCGGATCCTGGCCCTGGTTTTTCCTAACCTGAAAGATTCTCACTTGCTCAAAGGGAGATTGGACCACATCCATAATTATGCACAGCAAAAAGATGAGCAGAGAACTGGCCTGTTCCTCTGTGCCTTTCATTCCTGCCAGGCTGGACCAGACTATTTAAAGAGAAATAACCATAGAATATGCATGTTTTTGAAGAGAAAAGTAGAGCAGTAAAGCTGTTCAGACACAGCAGAGAGTGCTCAGTACACGTTGTATTTTGGGAAGGACAACTGAGCTGTGCTCAGGAAGGCTGCTCAGCTAGAAGTCAAGTTCAGGAAACTTTGCTGCTATGAAACATTTTGGTTCTACTTCCCATTTAAAATCCTGATAGGTCACAAAAGGCTCCTCCTTCCAGTTGTATAGGATTGAAAAGCGCCACCACACTTTGCCAGTGTGCCCTGGCAAGAGCCTGTGGGCCTATGCCTGCTCGGAAAGGAAGCTGTCTGCAGAAATTCCTATTTTTGTTTCCTTGAGGAAACACAGGCAAATGATAGGGATAAATTTTTGGAGAGGCTCTTGTGCAGCAGTTACTGTTAGAGAACTCTAGAGAAGCGACAGTTCTGGAGGAGCTGAGAGTGACATTCACCTCCAAGACATTTTGCACTGCTAGTCAGGTTCTCCCTGCCAGTCTCTGAATCATTATGATAATAATATAGTAATAATAGTAATAAACTGTGACCATCTGCAGGGGAACATTAACCATTTATCCACTGTCTTTATTAGTTCTACAAATTCATCATTACGGCAAGAAAAGTAGAAAATTGTCCCAGGTCATTAATTTTATGTTGAAATCATCATTCACCACTGTATTTTCTGTAAGTCCAGGGATTTTTGCCCAAAGCGGTCTCATGTGTGTGTTTTCCCATGAATTTTCAAAATTGTTAATGCCCACGGGATAAGGCAGTGATGTGGAAAATAGCCAGCCCCTGTGTGATTTGTTCTCATGAGGATGCCTGAGGCTTTCTTGTTCAGTAAGGATAAAACAAATTTTAAGTCCAGTTTCGAGAGGCTCTAATGGCCCTAATTCCTATGCAAATGCCTAACAGCCCATATCTATTAGTCCAACTAGGAAATAAGTATCTAAATATTTTGTTGTTTCTTGGCATATGGACTTAACTGTGGCTCCCTCCAGGGCAGAGCAAAGGATGGCGAGGAGGGGCCAGGACACCTTAACTCTGGGCAAAGACAGCAGCTCAAACATAACCTTTTCTTTCTGTGAAAAACTTCATAATCCTCTGAAAGACTCAAACATACCCGGCAGGATCTGGCTGTCTGACCTCCAGTTATTTCAGCTGCTGCCTCTGAGGATTAGCTCCTGTATTTTGCTTTGTGCTGAAGCTGCTGTGAAAAGCTGGAGCCTGGCTGAATTCAGGAGTCATTTGGAAGGAGGGTAACTGGGTATCCTGAATGCCCCCCAGTCACCGTGGGTTCCTTCTCCTCTCCCACCCTTTCTTCTTCTGCAAAAAAGGAAAGAGGTCAGAAGGACCCTGGATATTTTCATTTTTAGCTGGCCAGGAGGTCACTGCCCTTTCCATGCAAAGAAGGTTGTGGGACTTGCTGGCACAGAGTTGTTTTGTAAAGCTTTTGACTAGAAATAGAAGACTCAGACCTGTTCTGACCCTGATTTTGTGCTCACAAAACCAGTCAGGTTTCCATCTGTGGCACAGGAGATGATGGGCCTTTTCTTTTCTTTGTAAAAATGCCTCTAACTCAGACTTTACCTGGAAACTGTGCAAAACAGAGTCACTTGTCAGAAGGCAAGCAATTCCCGTTTGGGTTTGCCTGGAGGATAGATACAGGATCTGTGTGTGTCTTCTGAGCAGCTGCTTCTGAACTCGAGTGAGGGAACGTGTAACTCCTTAAAATTGGCTGATTTTCATTTTCATTTGTCGTGGTCTTATTTTCAGTGTCATTGCTTAAAGAATGTGTAATGACTCAGTGAAGACAGTCTTGTCTCTGGGAAGACTTGAGAGAAATTTTTTTGGATCAAGTGCCAATCCCGTTCTTAGTGCAGCTCCCCAGTGCTGGCCCTGTGACACCGTGGTCACATCACTCAGTGCCACAGCTTGGCTGTGGGTGGAGGGATGCAGCTCCCTCCAGTGCAGCCCAGAGATCCCGAATCTTCCAACACAGATGGAAAGAAAAAAGGCTTTTGTTTAATGCAAGACAGAAAAGGAAACTTCCAGTTCATAATTGCTGCTCTATTTGTATTGCTTGCTTTAGACATTTAAAGCTTGTGAAACTCCTGGGAGGGGAGCGTGATCAGTGACTTTGTCATCTTGCAGAAACAGCAAGACTGTGGCGTGGCGTGTCCAGCTGCCCTGGGGCTGGCAGGGACCATCCGACCGGGCTGGGCTGGGCTGCAGCAGGTGGATCCTGGAAGGAAATGTTCCTCCAGTCCCTTTACTCTATTCCCATGAAACAAAGCCCAATGCCAAAACTCCCGGAAGGGGAGAAGGATTTCCACTGCTGACCATGGGCTCAGGCCTGCGTCACCACGGGAGGGAAGAGCTTGTGACTCTGCTTTCCCTTTAAGAAAAAAAGTGTTTATGACCGAGAAAGGCTTTGGGATTGATAACCCTAAGTCTCCTATTTTAAGATCTGGGAACAATGTGATGCTGTAGAAATGCTGTTTGGGAACTTTCTGGCAAAATATTTTTGTTAGAAGATGACTGTTGAAGATGAAGCTGATACGGGAATGTGACAGTTTGCAGGGCTCCCTTCTTTGAAACAAATTTAAAACAGGAGTTTAAGAGAAGCTTTGAAATGATTTTCTGATGTGTGATTCAAAACAGCTTTTACAATAAAACTTCAGCTAATTTATGCTAAAAATTAATATTAAAAATTAACCTTTTTGTATTACAAAAATATTTTGAAATTATAGAGATCAGTAATTTATATTATCCTGCTTATATGAATTTTTTTTCTTATTTTCTGATATGGACATAAATTTTCCATTACTCTCCAGTGCAAATTTAGTCTAGGAACCAGGCAGGGGTGCAGGAGGGGGCACGTGTTTCCTGCCAGCACAGTTCCTTAGTGACTGTCATCTGCTCCAAAGGAAAAGGGGTCTGAGCTTTCTAAAGGCCCTTCTTGGCTGTGCTGCTCGGATGTCTCACCCGTGCCCCAGAACTCCTGATTTGTGGCAGTTTGGCGCTGAGGCTTGTGTTTGTTCTGGACTGGGAGCATCGGCACCGGTGCAGCTGAGCAGGGACCGCGCTGTGTGTGGCTGACGTGTCTGACGGGTGGACTTCGGAGATGCTAAAAGACTGTCAGGGCCAAAGGCAGAACATTTTCTTCTCCTGAATACAAGTGTGAGGGTGTCCTTAGGGAAATGATTCACCCCTGCTTGCAAACACTTTGTCATCCCAAATACCATCCCCGAAAATGCCACCGCTGGCCTTCAAGCACCGAGACCAAGGACACAAAGTGTGATTTCATGTCTCTAAACAATTTCATTATGGTATATTGTGGGATAAAAAGGGTGGAAACTTGCTAAAGATTCGAACAGGTTTCCTCCTTTCCGTTCTCTTACGGGTAAAGCAGGTAAAATCCCATACCAGCCCCAGCTACGCTGTCCCAGGTATGTGTCCTGCTGCATGTCCATCTGCTCCTGGGGCTTCTAACAGGACACATTTCCTCAGGACCTTTGGAAGAGAAAGGGCATTTATATACCTTGATTAATAGTTAACCAGAGCTCTTTGGACCTGTTTCCATGGGGACTGCAGCATGGCTTAGGCTTGTCTTCACTGTGGTTAATGTGGATAATAAAAGCACTGAAGATGCTGCAGAGCAGACTCCCAACCTGTGCCCTGGGGGAAGCACCAGGCCAGGGCTGTTTCCCTCCGTGCTGCTGTTGCTGATGTGAAGGACACATCTGGAGCTGGAAGGGGATCCTTGTCAGTACACTCTGAAGCTGTGTGTCCAAGTCCCAGGAGGGCTGGCACAGCCACCCGATAGTGGAAGGAACATCATCTGAAGGATGCAATGAATAGACAGCAGTGGCAGAAGGTCAGCGGGGAGCGAGGTGACTCCAGTGCTGATGCTGCGCTGGCCGTCACAGGTGATCTGACCCCTGAGGCTCCAGGCTCTGTCTCAGCACTGCAGCTGCTTCTGAGGTGCATCAGCCAAGGTGGTTCCTCACTAGAGAGAAAACAAAACAGGCTTGTTTTGAGTCCAAGTGCTGCAAGGATTACATGTTGCACAGCTCCCAGTACAACTGGAGCACGTATTTGGCTGAGGGGCTGGGGGAGTTATGGCAACAGAGACAACACAACAGCAGTAAATGCCTTCTCACATGCCCCAAGCTCACATCTCTACAGCTCCACTGGCTTCAGAAGAACTATCCTGCTTCCACCAGTGTGTGAGAAGAGACCCAAGGCTGGGAGAAATAGAGTGTTTCCTTTGAAAGGGGATGCTAGGCAGCAAGAGCAGCTGGCTTTGGCAGTCCAGATAATAGTAAGTTTGAGTGGTAGATTATTTTCAGCATTTTGGCTCTGAAACAGTGATGAATATGAGCTGAACACTGGGGTTGGGCTCTGCTGAAGGACTGGCAATGGCCGCTGCTTGTTGGAAGAGGAGCATACAATGTGCAACAAGTAAACACGGAAAATCACTACACTGCATAGGATAAAATGTTCTCATCCCACTCCAGGGATCCAGGAAGAACAAGTGTCTTTTTCTGCTCAGGATTAATGGTGTTATTTGGGCTAATTATTCTGGATATTTCCCTCTTCTGTTTTTAGCCTTTTTAAAGAAAGGAAAAGAATCTTTATCTGATAAAATGTTTTCATTTGAGTCTTGGCTTTTTCAGATATTAATTTTCTACTCCCACACCTCCATAGTTCATGTGTCATTAAATGAAATAATGAAGCCAGCATGGTTTGCTATTTAATGATTTAAAGGCTGGCTCTGACCTCACTCTTACATCTATTTCCTCTACCCTGTTTCTGTTGACTGCAGCACAGTTAGTCCCTCTTGGTCTCGTGGAAATGGTAAGAGAATCTCTTCAGACCTTATCCCAAGTTGTGCAATGAATTTGCTTTCAGCTCCTGTGAATAGTTTGGAGCCAGCATCTAACAGTTCCTATTAGAAAGCTGCCCCATAGATCACCACATTTTTTAGTAAATTTGTCCAAAACTCTCTCTTCAAATTAGGAATATGATTTGGAGAAATCAAAACAAAACCATCATTCAGTCAACTTCCCTGGCAGGAGAGCAGGTCTGATGGGATCCGAACAAACGTGCTAAAAATGAGTGCACAGGAGGCACCGAGCGGGAGGTTGTTCATTTGAGTCTGAATGCTGAATAGATGTGTCATAAATATTCGGTACTCTTGGGTTAGGCCTCCTTCCCACAGTCTGTCTAATGGTGTCATATGGTGACTGTTATGAAAACAAACTTTGTTCTCATAAAGGTTTTCTATTTTATTTTAAGGCATTGTTTTGTCATATGTTTTCATGGCTTCAGGTTAGCGTCTGTTACAAGACAGTGAGCTCCAGAGATCACATTGTCTCATGTGCATCGTCAGACAAACAGGGTTGTAAAATTGATGTGTCATTGCCATGTCAACACGGTACTCTGAAAACTTATTTTTTAGTGAGCAGTGGGACAGGTACTTATTTAACCTTATCCCAGTTGCTTCCAAGTTGTCCAAGGTAGACCTCTTTGAAACTGCTGGAAGAAGAGGGAAACTGGGAGCCTCTTCCCTACCTCTTCTCCACATCTGCCCCATGAAGCCCATGACACAAGAGCACAGGTCAGACCTATTTGCCTGTTCTCATCAGGAACTCATTTCTGTATGCAACTTTTCAAAATTTATTCTTCTATGAGGGCAAAACCCCACCTCAGCATTGAGGGTGCTTCAGGCAGGAAGAGGCTCCTCCAGGCACCTGGCGTGAGACACCAGCATCTCTGGGCTCAGGGCCTCAGACCCACCTTCCTTTCCCTTTCCCTTTCCCTTTCCCTTTCCCTTTCCCTTTCCCTTTCCCTTTCCCTTTCCCTTTCCCTTTCCCTTTCCCTTTCCCTTTCCCTTTCCCTTTCCCTTTCCCTTCCCCGCTGTCCCCGGCCGTGCACACCGCCCCGGGGTCTCGCAGCCCTCACGCTGCGCTTTGAGCCTCTGTAGCTGCTGAGCTCAGGGAGAAGGAAGCTCCGATAAAGCCGGGAGCTGCCGGCCAAGCCCGTGACAGTTCTGGGTCTCTCCGCTGCTATGTATGGAAGGAGATGCATTTGCGGGGCTGCCTGCCGCCCGGGAGGGCCGCGGGGGCTGCTGTCGGGCGGGGAGCGGAGCCGGCTGCTGCCCGGGGCCGCAGGGGCCGTGCCCGGCTGGCACCGCCGCGCCCGACACCGCTGCTGCCCCCGGGGCCGGCCCGGGCGGCTCCGCACAGGCGCCTCTGGGAAAGAATCGTGGGTAAATGAGTCTTCCTCTCCCCTCTGCGAGGGAATTGGAACGGGCACAGTGCAGTATTTTTGGCCAGGCTGTTTCTTTAGCAGACAGATAGAGAACAGCCCCAGAGCAAGAGGGAGACTCTCGAATTGCAAAGGTAGAGAAACAGCTTAACTGAGTCACAGCTGATGTCTCTGTTGTGATAGTTAAATAATTGGCTGACTCAGACACGGCTCTGTAAACAGGAGTTCCCTGAAGTCAAAATACAAAAATCAGGGTTTAAGATTTCTCCTCCCTAGAATATTGTAGGGTGGACCTAGATATATTGAGCATTTTGGAATAAAATCACATACTAATGACTTTTACAACTAATTCCTCTTTTTATTCCACCTGTACTGGCCTGTACTGGGGAGGCCTGGACTGAAGGGCTTTTAGTATTTTTGGACTACATTATCTTGTTTTCTAACTTTATTAAGACACTTCTTGGATACTGAATGTATCAGATGGAACATGCAATTCTTGTTTCCTTTCTTAAGTCTCTCATAAAAATTTCTGTAGGATTTTACAAAGGATAACCTCTTTCTTAAACAAAAGTTTGTAAGTGCTTTCTTAAACAAGTATAAGATGATATAGATGAAGTATAAGTCTCTGTTGAATCACATAAGTTGCTGCGTAAGTTTCTCCGATTTGTTTTTATTAATGCCTGCAGTTCTTAAGATAATGCTTGTAGCAATGGGGCTAATTTCTGACCACTTTGTCCCTACAAGAATCTAAGAGACTTTTGTAGAGGGGATGATGGGGCAGGGGATGGAAGGAACTTGCTCCCATGGAATGGGAAGCGGGAGACTCTCGCTCCTCAGAAGGGGCAGCTGGGAACGCCGGGGTGCGCGGTGACATCCTGGTCCCCAGCAGCACTGCCGCCCACCCTGCTCCTCTGCAGGGCACAGGGGAGGCTGCGGGAGCGAAAGCACGTGTGGGGGAAGGACAGACAGCCCTGCACGGCCTCCGCAGGCAGCCCTGGCTGGAAAGCGGAGCCGTGTCGCACGGGCACGGTGCGTTCCCAGCGAGGCAGCGCAGAGCCAGCGCTGGGGCAGGGAGCAGGAGGTGGGAGCCGGGGCGAGACGGACACGGAGGCTGCGGCTGCGAGGGCACGGGGCCTCCTGGATCCTCACATCAGAAACGTTCCACAGAAGTCTGTCAGTACTAAGTTTTGATGGGAAATGTCAAATCGTTTTGACTTTCTTGTTTAGTTTCAATAACATCAAAGGTGTTTCATTTTGTTGAGGTAAAAATGTTTCCCTTTGATTTGATCATTTCAATTTGTGTCATTTTGGCTTCTGAGGCAGATGAAAATACAAGCTCTAAAAATGGGAATGTATAAGAGTATAAGGTACATAAGATGTTTAGTTTTTATAGTGGATTATGACTTTGTAGTTTTAGCACAAAACATCATAGTTCATCAAACTGAAACAATTCAACATTATCAAAGCTCATTATCTCATGCTCTCTTTTCTGTTGCTCCAAAGAAAACACAAAAATGACAGCTCTCCAAACTATCACAAGTTTCCAAAAAACAGATTTTTATGATTAACATTGCTAAATTAAAGATAAAAACAGCCATACCTGTTAAGTTTGGAGAGTTGAAAGCTCCTTGTTGTGCATAAAATCAGGGAATAACAGAGTGAGAAATGTTCAGACTCTCCATTGCAGTTTGTCCATCTTCCCCCCATCAGAAGTGCCTTTGGGAGGAGCACTTTGGGGCTTATCAGAATCTACCTGTGGTTTTTTCCTTTACTGTGCATAGAAAAACTGAATTACCTTGGAGAGGTATTTCCAGTGCTGCCACTGGCTGGCTCGTGGTTCAAGTTGAACCCATCTGTGCTATTATTTCCACTTCCCATGCTCCACATTTCTCCAGTAACCTTCCCCAGCCGCTGCCTCCTCTGTGGAGCCCTGTGGGATGTGCAGGTTCCCAGCTCCCAGCTGGGCTGCTTGGAGACAGCCTCTGCTCCATCCCACTGTATCCCTGCAGTGAAAAGAGAGGAAAACAACCCCGGCACTGCCTCCAAGCAGGTCCTGTCAGGCATTAAAGGGAGAGTGTACAGTGGCCTTATAGCCATGCTGGCTGTTAGAGAAAGGAATCAGCTGGAAAGCACTGCAGTTTGGGAAGGAAAGGCAGTATTTGATTCCATGTCTGTTTTACTGCAGCTGGGAATAGCACAGACTTGCTCTGGTGGCGTTTTCCACCACCCACCATCCCCACAGCCCCCGGCACAAGTTTCCTGGGGAAGGAATAGGGTTTTCTCCATCATGCAAGTACCACGTTGGGAAGCAGCAGCTGCTCCAGGCAGTCCTGGTGCTTTTGTTTCTGTAGGAGCTCTGAAACAAAAATCACTGTAAGTGACAAAACCAGGGGCCAGTTTTTGTCTTACACTACCAGGGTGGGACTCTTGACTGCAGTGTTTCTCCAGTTTGTGCCTCTCTGTGAGGGACAGGAGACCTCCAGGGCTTCACCCACAAAAATGGGGATTCTGGAGGTTCCTGGCATATACACTCAAAGCTGAACCTTGGGGGAACTTTTAAGGCTGAGTGTAAATGGTTCAGAAGGGCTGTAGATCTTTATCTCTCAAACACACCGAACTTTGTTAGGAAAGGCAGAGGAAATGTTCATACAATTAACAATTAATAACTAACCATCCCTCCCAGCTGCAGCTCTGATGTAACCTAGAGGTTTGTTCACCACTTGGCTTCAGCTCATTGAGAACTGACGAGTCTCAGGTTAATTCTCCTGTGTGCCAACCTTATCTTCTCTCTGAAGGAAATTATTAATAAATTCTTGTCTATCTTGGGGAAGCCATTCCAGATTTGCAATTTTTTTGAGTGTACATATTCTTTAATTCTTCCCTCAAGGCCTTTCAGTCTTATCTAAACAAAACATCCCTGTTGTCATACCAACTATGTAAATTTGTGTTCACATATCTTTCTGCTTTCCTACTTACTTTATTTGTAGCTCAACTCGTTTCAGAACATGAATTCCTACAGAATAGGACAATGTTATCCTGGCACCTATCAAAATGATTCATTTCATAGGTTGGTTTTTGAGGAAATGGGTGGTTCTTTAGCTGCTAGACCTTCAGCAGTAGAAGGGGTTAGAGACATTGTGAGAGTTTTGACTTTTGGTGACAGTGAGGACCAGGGAGAGGGTGCCCAGGCTGTTTTCCTCCAGAGCATCCTCAGGCTCTGGTCAGCCATTCTCAGCTGGTCCATAGGAGAAACTGGTTGCAAAGAATGATTGCAAAACCCATCTTTAAAACCCCACAAGTACATGCTGCTGCATACACAGTCCAGGAAACAAACAAAATCAGAGGGATAAAAAAAAGTGAGCATTTAGAATTAAGCCATGACTCTCTTTTGCAGCCTTACGGCAACACAGTAAAAGCACATTGTTGAGCTCTCCTGTAAAATTACATTACACCACCTTTGATGGGAGGCTGGGGGTCCTCAGGGCTTGACCAGGCAGCTGAGAGTGGAGAACATGAGGACTCTGCTCTCAGCCAAGGTGGAAATCCAGATTTCAGGGTACCTAGAAGGAAGCAGGCAATCAAGAGTAATAGAGTCTTTATTAATAGAAATTGATAAAGTCATTTGCCCTCTGGATGACATGGTGTCATCAATGATCAATTTATCTCCACCAGAGATGCCACTTGGTGATGCAAAATACAAGCAATGAAAGGTAAGACCTCGACATAAGATATTAATAGGGTGGCAACTTCCAGAGGAAAACTCACCTTTTGAAAATAGCATTATCAGAATGGCACATTCAATTTGCTTATCTCAACAGGCTGAAACTCAGTCTCCACTGTTTAGGGCTATGTGTTCAGAGAAAGTATTTTTAACCTCCCCTCTGTGTCTTGCCTGCTTGCCTGCTGCAGATCCACCAATGGTATGAATATGAGGAGAACACAGCCCTGAAAATAGCATTGCAGGTCCCAGTCCTGCACCGCAATGTGCTTTGCTGGCTCCCTAAAACCAGTCAGATCCTATTTTGTTGCTGATATCAATTGTGCTGGCCAACCTCATGGCAGACTGAGGCTCAGAAAGCATACATGTGTCTTTCCCTCTAAAAGAAGTCCCTGTTCATTCTGCCATGGTAAAAATTTGTAGATCTTATTCCTGTTACACGCACCTGTACGGCCAGCAGAAGGACAGTGCCTCTGCAGAAGAGGACAGGGAAGTTTTATTGCTCCATATGAGCTTGTGTCCAGGCCTGCCTTGTCCACCAGGGTTTATTTTTACTTCAGAGAAGTCTGTGAAATGGTTCCTGGCAGATGTGGGTAAGGAAAACGTATCCTTTTGGACGTGACTGGCACTGCAGGTTTGCAGGGTGCGAGAGGCCTGCAGTGCTTTGCAGAGCCTGGTAATTTGAAGGATGTCAGTGTTTCTGGTGGTCATTAGCACAACCCAGCCCAGCTGGCAAGCACAGTCCAGCCCTGGCTGCAACGGGCCTGCCTAGAGCAGACATGGACAGAAACCAAGTAGAAATGAAATGCAGAAGGGTGAGACACTTCTTTGTAAGTCAGACTTCTTGAGTCAGGTGCCAAAGGGAGTGACGAAGTTTTATCAATAAAACGTGGGCAGCAGCAGGGGGACAGACACATCAGCTCGGTCCCTTAGCGCTGTCCTTGCACAGCCAGGTGTGGATGGGTCCAGCATGGGGTCTGGAGCCAGGCACAGGCTCAGGTGGGCAGACACCACGGTTTTCTAGGTACGGAAAGCACAAAGCGTTCCGTACATGGACTGTGGGTCCTGGCCACTCCGCTCTATCACCACTTGCTTCAGGAAGAGGAGATGCCTTGCATGGACAATTTCAACCAGAATGGTCTTGTCTGAAGGCACAGTGTTGACAGCATATCTGGGCTCTGGCCCTGGCATTGCCACTGCAGTTTAGTTACAGTTAGACTAAGTCGTATGTCGTGGTTCTGCCATTGTCCCAACTGAGAGCATGGACAGAGCAGCTGTAACTCCCTTGTGCCCTAGGTGGTTGGGTGTGCATTGTTCCAAAAGCAGAATATACCTGCACATGTGTGTTTAAATAGCTCTCACCCTTCCTCAAAGGTGGGCTTTTGCAACTCCTTGTATAATGCAGGAACATGAAATATTGCAGTCACCTGGTGTTACATATTACCAACCATCACCCAGGTTAGTCTGAGGATCTGAGCATTTACATTCTCTCCCTTCTCCAGACACACACCACTAGTGTGGGCACTGCTGGAAGCTGAGCAGGAGCCATTCAGCGGCTGAGCTTCCGTGGGCAGGCAGGGGGCCCTGGGGATCGATGCATCTGCACCTCCCAGTACTTCTCAGAATACCAGTTTCTGTTATTTCATGTAATTGAGTCACAGCCGGCCTCTCTGTGGTGCTGTGAGGTCATTAATCATGTCTGTGCTCACAATGGAGCAGGAGTGTTAGGAACTGCCCGTGGAGGAGTTTCCTAACTCTGAGTACCTGTGCCCATCCCTCCTCCCTAACCCAGCAGGTCCTGTCGCCTGTGACAGGCTCAGAACCAGGACTTGTACAGAACTTGTGTCCTGGTCAGTGCCAGCACACCCTACGAAACAATCAGAAACTCAGCTATTGATTTACAATTCAGGTTGATCCAGCAGAAAATTAGATTTTGCTCACGTTTGTTCCCTGAGGCTGTACTGTCTGGTCCTGGCCAAGGCCAAGGTAGCGCTGCTGACAGCATGGATGGGCTCAGGAGCTCTGGGGCTGTGCCAAGACACAGTTCTGCTGTCTGGGAGTTAGTCAGGGGATTAATATGATAATGGATTCATCCATGAATTTACTTCCCCGTGCTGGGTTTGCTGTTTTTTGGGATATATCCCACCATCCTGGAAATTCTCCCCGTGGCAGAAGGACTGGATCTCTTGAGCAGTGCTTGCAGACAACTGGCCTGTGTCCACTGTGTGGGAGAGGAGATGGTCCCCAGGACAGGGGCTGGGCATGGCAGCCGGGGTGACCTGGTGGCACATAGGATGGTGAAGTTTTGGAGAAGTGGAACATGGAGAAATGTATAAATATTTGGTTCTAACTTTTTAGAACACCAAAAAATCTTAGGTTGGCAAAGCCAAACTGTTTCTCTTCCTAACCCTCCTTTACCCAGTTTTCTCTCTCTTTTCTTCTCCCTACCATTTTTCACCCTTTCCCTGTTTGTTTTTCCTTATTTTTAATCGGGAAATATAAGGGATGTGTTCAGTGAAATTAGAAAACCTATCAAGAACTGCATGTGCTTTATGGATGTTGTCATTAAGAGACGACTGTTGCGACGGAATGCTTGAGAGATGAAAACAAGAGTGCCATTTCAGCATCTTCTGTAGCATGAGTCAGAGAGATTGATAGTTACCCTCTTGCAATTAGAATTTTTATTAGCACGCCAGTGGCCTTGGCATGCTGTGAATGGATGCCATTTTCTTGGAGTGTTTAGTCTTTTATAATGTTTCAGAGAAAATAAAGATGGGCTGGAGTCACTCACCTCCTAACACTGAAGGGAAAATCATGTTTTATGCTGCGTCAGGCTGGGCTTTCAAGCTCCACATTCCAGGCATAAAACCTGTTAGGTATCTAAACAGAGCTCAGCAGACCTTACGTGTTCCCAGGGCTCCAGAGCACCAGGAGTGGACTGAGGCTCAGGAGGGATGAGCACTCCAGAGGGATGGTCCAGCTCTGCTGGTCTCCCCATTCCTGACCATTCCTGATTTGAGTTTGCAGGGAGGCACACCAGGGGCAGCCTGTTAATGCCCAGTGATCTGCATCAAACCAGCCATTTCATTCCCTAGAGGAACTTGCCCTTCTCTGCTTTTTCTTTCCTCGGGGCAGACACAGACGCCAAACTGACCCAGCAAGTGTCAAACAAGCCAAGGCACTGTTCCAGGACACAGGGTTCTGAGCACACCACAAGCATTTCAGCTGCTTTGAAACTCCCAACAGGCAGGAATGCTGCGCAGGTGGCTGGACCTGACCCCCTTCCTCAGTGCCCTGAGGGTGGCTTAGGCTCTGTCTGGCTCTGCCTGTAGCCTTGTCACGCTCGGGGGGAGCAGGGGCAGAGGGCTGAGTCCAGCCCCACGCCCGGCTCGGCACCAGGCCGTGCCCCACGCCGTGGGTGGGACAGGTGGCACCGCAGGGACAGGAGCCGCGGGGCTGCACAGAGGCGGTGGGTCACCCCCAGGAGGGACCCACCAGAGGTCCCACAATGTGCCAAACAAGCCAGCCTAAGCTGAGCACTCAGACAAGCCACTTGTAATTCAAAGCAAGCCTGATTCTTCCTTTAAAAACCCATAATATGCGGGTTTATTTTCTGCAACTCTTCCAGGCCGGTTACCCCAACTGTTGGCAAACTGCAAGGATGAGGTTGCCATGGATACGCTCCGCACTGATTCACATGAAATACATCGTTGCATTATTCCCAGAGTGGTGAAAGCCTTTCACAGCTGATAATTTTTAAGAGAATGATTCATCGTTAAATATATCATGGCAGCTCTGCATTGTTTGTTCTTCTTTGGAAGCATAATGTGGAGATGGGCAGCTCTTGGGATGCTCCTGGAGCTGAGGGCGAGGTGGTGAGCAGGGTGCAGTGGCAGGGTGCCTGTGCTGCGAGCAGCAGGGTCCTGCAGCCACACCTGGCCTGTCGCTCGGGGCCAGTTTTAAGGGAGAAATGCCCCACTCTGTGCCACATCCCACCAAAACCCACGGGAATGGCCGAGCTGGTGCCTGGAGCTCGTGGGTGAGGGAGCACAGTCCAGCCGTGTGGCTGTGAAGGCCCTGGACTGTAACAACTGTTACGATTTTTCACATTCGCCTCTCGAGAGACTGTTCTGTTCAGTCGGGGGAAAAGCAAAACCTGTGTGGAGCCTGGTGTCTGAGAGGGCCCTGTCTGTCCCCTGTGTGGCATTCATTCCCCCTCACCACTTGGTGCCAGCCAGGAGACCAGGGTGCCTCCCCTCAGAAACAGAGCCAGGACGTCTGGCTGCGCACACCGCGGGGAGCTTCCCTTCCCCCACCGCCCCCTCCCAGCTCCCTACCCCCCATCCTAAATGGGATCACTTACGTGGTTTGCAATCCTTTTTCAGGCTCCTTAGCCCGCTGCTTATGAACTACTTAGTAGCTGCCTAAGAGTGTTGGAGGATTCCCAGTTGGATTTTCAGATGTAGAGGGGTGGAATACAACCCAGAACAGAATTACGTGTCCTCTGGAGTCACCTGAGATCAGTGCCAGCCCTGGAGCCAGGGAAACAAGCAGGGCACTGCCTGCTCAGATTTTGAAATTGTGCATTGAAAGAATGTGCAGAGAACACAATAACTTTTTTTTCTGTAGGAAACAGGCCCTTTTCAAATAGCTGCCTACACTTAGAAAGGAACCCAAAACCAACTAAAATGAACAAAAACTGGGCTATGTGTTCTTGACTCCAGGCCAAAATAATTCATGGTTATTCCCAAGACAAAACTGTTTCCTCTGTCCCTAAAAGCCAAAGACGTACATTTCATGCATAATTAATGTGAGGTTTTAGTATATTTCAGAGCCTAGAGTTGTGTGAGGCACAAATGGGGCTTCCCAAACAAGGCTTTTGATTACCAGTCATTTTAAATGCAGGAAATAATGGCATTTCTGAGTTCTCCAAGCTCTCAGAGAGGAACTTCTGTCACAACTGATGTTTCCTGCTATATTTGGCCTCCAGTCAGTATAGCAGCTTCCTCAGGATGGATGGAAACACAGGACGGGCTGGAATCACTGTCAGACCCTGAGCACAGGGCATGGAGACCCACTCTGTGCTCTGCCACTGCCCCTCACCAGCCCATGGCAAGCCAGCACACCCCAGCACACACCAGCACACCCCAACACGCACCAGCACACCCCAATACACCCCAACACGCACCAGCACACCCCAGCACACCCCAACACACGCCAGCACACACCAGCACACCCCAGCACACCCCAACACACCCCAGCACACACCAGGACACCCCAACACACACCAGCACGCACCAGCACACCCCAACACACGCCAGCACACCCCAGCACACCCCAACACACCCCAACACACCCCAGCACACCCCAACACGCACCAGCACACACCACAGGTATTTTTGTAGCACTAATACCCAGTGAGTTTTCAATCCTTTAATCCCCATTTCCATTCTTTTTTGAGACCCCTTACTCCTCTTGCCCAAGGCAGTATTTGTCATTATTAGCCAAGTGAGCATTCCAGCCCTTTCTGCAAGGCTGAGAGGCAGTGCCCAGCGCTGTCAGTCCGGGCAGTGCTGGCTGGCAGTGGCAGCCTGGCATGGCACTGTGCCCTTGTGCTCCTCTGGACTGGGGGACGATGTCTGTCAGCACCTCCCCGGGACAGCTGAGCCCCACACTCGCCCCCCACCTGCCACCAGCTTTTCACCATATCACAGGTAACCCTCCCTTCTATCCAGGCTCATCCCAATCCTTATTAAGGGTTTGCTTCAGATAAGAGCATTGAGAAAACATGATCTCCTTTCCCCTTTCTTGCTCCCTCTCAAAGACACCGTCCCCTTCCCAGGGGGAATGTGCTGTCTGTAAATCCAAACCCACCACCTGCGCTGGGCTCTCTCCCCCACAACCCAGACACATTCTGACCCCATGCCAGCTCCCCCTTCCTCCCTGCCCAGCCCTCTGAGCCCTCCAGCTGAGGCACAGGCTGCTCACTCCCTCCATCCCTCCATCCCTCCATCCCCTCAGCATAAGGGGATGCAGCGAGGCCTGGGGGTCACTCATGGAGCCAGACACGGGGCTGGGGCTTTCACCGGGGCCATGTGGAGGGGGAGAGGGGAGCTGCTCCGTAAATACAGGGTTTTCTGCCATGCCAGAGGAAGCCAGGTGTCCCTGATGTCACATGGGGCTGGAGGCTGTGCAGATACCACAGGAGGCAGCCCGGCGGGAGCTGGAGGTGAACCTGCCCTGTTTCTCAGCCCATGGAGGCCCAGTGATCAGTAGAAGCAGGACGGAAGAATTTGAAGCAAGCAATGGCATTTTAAGAGTCAGGATGTCCTGATACAGTTAAAACACCCCAGATTCTCCTTTTGCAACCCGTAACTTGACATTTGCAAGTGTTCAGAGTCAGACCACGGGTCAGTTGGCTTTGCCTGGACCTGGAGCCACGTTATCTATTGAATTCCTTAATGATGCACTGCTTTTTCCCTTGACGAATTCAGTCAATGGCATTTTGACCTGTTTCCTAATGCACTGTACTGCAGCCTCAAAATGTTACTGGATGGTACAGCATAGCTCTGAAGTGCTACTAAATCTGCAGAATAGCAACACACCTGAGGAGTGCAGAGGAAATGTGGCTCCAGCTGTTCTGAGTGAAGGAATTATATAATGCTGGAAACCAGGGAGGAGCAGAGTGCTTCCTGCCTGGACCTGGCTGGCTCCTGTGAACAGCTCCAGCCCCCCATGGAGTTCGTGCTAAAAGCAGGTTTGGCTGTTTTTCTGCACTGTTGTGGTTCCAAGTTTGGGCTGATGTAGCTCACAAAGGAGCAGATCTCGGGTCTGTGCTGAGTCTGAGGCCAAGGAGACGTGGTTTGCACCTGGTGCTGGGGCAGCAGCTCCGTGGGATCCCCTGAGCTGGGGTTCTGTGGGGCAGGGGGGGTTTAGTCAGCACTGCTGCCCACCAGGAAAGGAGCAGCTCCCTGAGGAGCTGTTCCCTGCCTGAGCACTGGTTACCTACAGGGCAAGGTGTGTTACCTGCCTGTCCTGGAGAGGGGATATCAGCAGAGGTGTGTGTTGTGGCAGAAAACAGCAAGGGGGATACTGTGTTCAATGAAATTTGAGATGGTCCAACTTCGCTTTGGTTTTGGAATGACTTTTCTTTCCAAGGTTTATCCTATTTTCTATCACACAGGTAACACAGTGTTTCTTAAGGTCATGATTGGAACAAACTTTTTCAGTATTCTCAAAATGTTCTTATTTATCTGAAACATATTTTCAGAAATGTTATCATGCAGTAAATGTCAAAATGTCCTTATTTCCTGTGGGAAACAAAAAAATCAGCCTCTTGACAAGCTCTAGTTGTAGCATGGAGCTGCTTGGTTAATGGCAAAGCCCTGAGGCTGCGTGCTGGAAACCTTCAGCTCACTTCATTGCCCACCAGAAAATTATATGTAATTCCATAGACCTATTGTGTGGAGTGACCCTTAGTCATATTGTCTAAGCTGCTTATCACCACAGTAATAAGATGTATATAGTAATCTTCTTATATTTGCTGAGAAACTGAAATAAGGCCAGCACTGGTCACTTGTCTGGCTGTAATAAGGTTACTGTACAAGGAGATATTAATGTTGGAAAAAGCATGCTGGATATTTCCCATTTAAGTCGGTGTACTTATTTCTGTCTTAAGTAGGTGAGTGTAGATGGTTTCCTTAGTAGTTCATGAGACGGTATCCATCCTCCAGAAAGGAGAAGGAATGTGTAGGACATCCCATGGGCTGTGTGAGTCTGCGTGCCTTGCACAGCCGGGGTGAATCTGTTCACTCTGTCCTCAGACCATCCTGCAGCACCCACCAGTTGCTGTAGCATTACCAGCTCGTGCTGACTGACAAAGAGGTGTGCGTGGAGTATGTGATAAGTGCTGATATTCAGTAAAATCAAATGAGAAGATACAAGCTGTGATTCACAGATAGACATTACATCTGGATCCCTCTTCCTTTCAAAAAAGGGGCCAAAAAGGCCATCAGGGCCTCATACCAACAGGTTCATTTCTGTTCTCTCTACAAGCTCCTTACAAAGCCTTCCTCTTGCACATCTCCCCTCCTCCAGCACCTGCATGTCTTTAAGAGACAGTTGAAAAAATAAGAAGAGCCAAGGAAGAGTTAATTATCTAAAAGAAAGATTTACACCTCATGTTTGAAACTCCAGCAGTGACGCTTTTTCCTGCAAGGAGAAAAAATGTTTTGAAAAAAAAGCCTGTTTTTTCCCTGGGGAAAATATAGACTAGTTACACTAGTAATTCCCAAAGTGGGATATACAGAGAACACTCTTGGAGGGGTTCCTTGGAGAGCAGAAGCAGTCAGCGAGGGAAATTTTCTCTTGGAGTACTCTGCATGGAAAATTTGGAGTCATTAGTTCACATAAGAGGGGTCACTTTCAGGGCTCAGCTTATGGGTACAGCACCCCCTGGCAAAGGCTTTTCTGGGCCCCAGCAGGAAGGGGCTGGGGTACATGTGCAGCAGGAATGACCTGTTGGCCTCTCTTCTCCGTCTGGGACCAACAGAGATTTGCATTGGCACCAGTAATCATGCAGGGCAAAACAGTTTTTAAAAATAAACTTGGAAGCAGGCACTGGCCCAGTTCACCACCGTGCTGGACACAATGGCTGTGGAAACAGTCATGGGAGTGGAGAGCAGGAGCATGGGGGAGGCATGGCACAGCGATCCCCTTAATACAGACATCATTTCCCAGAAGCACAAACCTAAGACTGAGCAATACATTTTTGGGATAAAACCAGCCCCCTCAGTTGTACTGAATACGTGCAGATCGTTTTCAAAAAATGTTCTGGGGAAAAAGTCCCTGAAGCAGTGCTTAAAGGTGAGGGGAGGCCGCTGGTCCAGTTTGTCCTTGCTGCCTTGCATATTATCTATGAGAGAGATTTCTCCCAGGTTGTGGTTGATACCAGGCCTGTTGCTGCCAGTGTGGAATAGCAGATCAGCTCTCCTGAAGTAATTACCTGGGACATTAAGCTCATTAGGCGAGTGTTTGGAGACAGGGAAGGCAGGGGAAACCTGACCCCAGAGGTGTTTGGGTGCTGATTGGTCACCTGAGCCGACAAAGGACCTCCACTGGTTGGAAATGCCTCATCCAAGATTGTTACTCCTTAGACTTTAAAAAGGCAGGATCACCAAGGCAAAGAGGGCATCCAGAGCTCGGGATTCAGCCAGGCTGTGCAGCAGGGAGAACACTACTTCTGTATTCTCCTGGTCTGGCTTGATTTCTGGAGGTTCAGAGTTTGATAAAGCACACAATACACAAAGCACCCACCTTGCATTTCCCTTATCTCTGAAAGATGAATATTCTGCAAAAGGCCAGTCTCCTGTCACAAAGTGTCAGTGACTCCATCTTCTCCTTGCACTTCCTTTCTCTTTTCCACGGGGTCTTGAAAAGCAAGAGGCAGCTCACTGCAAACAGAAGAGGGAAATTGAGAGGCCTCATCTGATTTTGATTGCACTGAGAGATGATGAATTGGAGCACTGGGATGATCCACTGTGCCTCTCTCTGTTGGCATGGACCAAACCTGTCCCCACCGTGTCCATGCTCACAGTTTGGCTCTCCCTGCGGTGAGTGTGTCACTGTTCATTGTTCATTTATGAAAGCCAAAAAGGGCACTTGGGAAGTGTCAAATCTTCCAGAGATAGCAGCTCCTCGATGAGTGTCTGGTGTCACAGCAGCCCTGGGGCAGGATGGACACACAGCAGTGAGCCCAGGCCATCAGGGCCACCAGGGGTGACATGATGGTGCTGCATCACTGCTGTGACATCCTGCCTGTGCCACAGCCCAGCCTGCGACTCACACGCCAGTTTCCTTACAAAGGTATGGTGATGGAATATCTGTTGTGCTCAGAAATCTCTTTAAAAACCAAACCACTTCTATCCAGCCCTTTGCCCTTTGGCAGATGACTTGACTTCTTTTTCACCTGCTTAACCCAGGAGTTTCATTTTGTGAGCAGGGTGTCAAGTCTCATTTACCTAAAAGCTCTCAACACTGATAGTGCTTGCAGATAGTGCTGCTGTCATGGCAACGAGGTTATTTATGCATCATAGATACCTGCTTTGCTCTTCTTTCCCCCTCCCCCCGATGCTGCTAAGTGAAGATAGGGTCAGAGGGGCCATAAAATGGAGCAGGAAATCCCAGCCCCGTGCACATTAATAAGCCCTCCAGACCTCCTTCCTCTCCACCTGGCTGGCATGGTTCAAGTCCCTGTAACTGTCCTGTGTCCATCTCTTACTCTGGCAGGAACAAGTGACAGCAGAAGGGTGTGTGGAGATACAAGCAGACATGCCAACTTCCCTTTCCACACTGGCTGAGACGTGCTGGTCTGCACGCAGAGCAGACCCTGTCAGGGACCAAAGTGCTCTTTGACAGGCTGCCTTTACTTACCTGCCCGCCCTTAGCTCGATTTGTAACGTGCTTAATAAGTGCTGCTGCTCAATTATTTAACAGCTGGGCCACCACAGAAACAGGCTGACAAACAAGGCTCCAGGGCTACAATTTCAATTTAGTTAAGTTCTCCTTTAAATTCTTTCTGGGTTTCATCTGTCCATTTTCCATGACAACCAGCAAGGATCAGGGGTCAAAGAGAGAAGCAGAGGGAGTTATTTCATTTAAATTAGATGAAGCTCTGTCAGCCTCGAGCACTTCTCCAGTGAAGGGTTTTCTACAGAAGAAACCCCTTACTGGAGGAGAGACATCACATGTTCCCTTGCATACCTCCCTCTGCAGACCTTGGTTGTTTTCCTTGGCTGAGGCGCTTCTTCTCCAGACATAAATCAATTCTATTTACATGTAATATTAAGTCCAAAGAGTGGAAAAACCCTCCTCATAAAGAGTGGAGTAGGTGGCTGCCCAGAGTTCACTGTCAGATCAGGATCCGATCTCCTGACAAATCAGGAGCTTCTCTTCACAGCCCCTGGCCCTGCCTCAGTGGGCTCACAGCTGCTGCCCACAACAGCCCCCAGGTGTTGTAAGGCCCGGTGACCCGGGGCAGGAGTGGTGGCAGTCACACAGGTGTCCCAGAGCCCAGCGTGCACACATTTGCTGGGAACTCTGGTGCCACGGAGGTCTCCGGGGGACCCTGCCGGGCACTGGCACAGCCCTGGGTGCTGTTTGCAGCCCACCCACGGCACCGGGTGCTCAGCACGCACTGAGCACCACAGCCCTGGGCTGGCACCGCTCCCGGGGGCACAGCCCTGTCCCTGGGGTTGTCCCTGGGGTCGCACAACCCCACGAGCTCCATCCATCGCTGTTTAAAACCTGCACTCAGTGGCTCAGCGTCTGTTGTGTCAGGGTGTTGGAGGAGGGAACTACAGGGAATTTCCCTGGTCTGGGCATCCTGGTGGGCTAGGGAGAAGCAGCACTCTGAGATCCAGTGAGTCCCTTCCCCATCCGGAGGCTGTTCCCACAGACCCGCTCCCCGAGCCCCTGGAGCAGCACTTGGAGCTGCCCACGCCGGAGCGAGGAGCACCATCCTGGGAAAAGGAGGGCACGTGAAGGAATAACAATGCTTTCCTCTTATGTAACTCTTGCCTAAAATACTTCAAAGTGGGCCTATAGATAAATAATTGAAGATAATACAGAATTAGCTGTAATTTTGTGTGTCAGAAAGTAGCATTCCCCATTGCTGCTGTGCTGGTTAGGTATGGAAACCATCCTGGCTGCGGGACGAAATGAGGCCACGTGGCTTCGGAAGCTGCCTGAGAGCACAAAATGTGCTCACATGCTTTGCAGCTACTCAATGTTTAGGGCAAAAATTATTTACTGAGGAAAAACTCGCAAGAATTCTGAATAATGAATAATTGAGAAATTTCTAATTCGCCCACAGGCAGTTTGCAAGGGTGGGGTGGGGGAGAGGGGAAGCAACATTTGTCAGATAAATTATTTGTGAATTAATCACTCGACTCTCTGAAGTCAATGGGGAGCTTGCATAAATAAGACTATTCATGGAGAAGACCAAGTCTCTCTTTAATAGTGCTCTGAGAATGGTAAATTCATTAACTGAAAGCACTGATTATGATTCAAAGGGATAGGGAGGGGAGAAAATAAAGTCATAATTAGTCATTTAAGTTGTATCAAGTAGCAAGCAACTGATTTTAAACTAGTCCAAACAAAAGGGAAATGATTCGTTCTGATTAAGTCAGTCTCTCTTGCCCTTTTAAAGATCTATAAAGTAATGTCAATAAATTATGGTTCTTGAGAGTCAACCTATAAAACAGCATAGAAATGTAATACAATACAGTGTCAGACAAGTGGGTTTGACACAGTAGATCAGAAATTAAATATGTATTTATTAAGGAGGTATATAATAAGTCTCATGTCACCCCAATATTGATCAACTGTCACTTGTCTAAACTCTCCTCTTTGTGCCCGTTGTTCCCAGTTGTTTCTCTGGCTGCTCCTTTAATGCTGAAGTTGAATCCAGTTTGCTCACTCATAAGCTTAATTACTTTGCAGAAGCACTTCTTGTAAAACTACGTGATCTGGATTAATTATGGTGCTGGTGAATTATGCACATAAAGACCCGTTTGGAGTTTCCCCTCTGTCCCAGTGCAGCATGTGACCTTGATTTCCTGGAGTACAGTTTCCAGTTGTTTTCCAAGTTAGGTAGAGACAGGGCTGATCTGTGGTTTAGGGGTCTCTTTCTCCAGGCAATGAGTGGAAATGATGGTATGGGAGAAGCAAATGGTACAAAACCATTCTGTTTGCTGCAGAATGGTAAATTCAGTCCCACCGGCTCTGGTGCTGGCGGGGTGGGGGTGGTGTTACTACATTATTATAGTTATTGCAATTAGGAAAGCATCAGCAAAGAACTCCGGGTTCTCTCACACCTTCACCCAAATTCTATCATGGTGGGCTCTGAGCTGGGACAGAAATAAGACACGGGGGTATGCTTAGAGGAGGACAAACTATATTTAAACTACGAAGTACTGAACCTCTTCTGGGTTCGATCCAGAGCTAGCAGAGATAATAGTGTCTCACTGTAAGACCAACTTTTATTCAGGATTTCCCAGCATTTTGCATTAAGGAAGAAATGTTCTTGTGTATGTCTGAGCTCAATTCAGCAAAGTGATGGAACAGATGCTTTAGCTTGGGTCCACACAAGTCCCACTGAAATCTGTGAGACTTAAACACATGCTCAGGCTGTTTGTCAGAGCCTGCTGGGAGTGCTCAACACACCGTGTGTGCACAGGGTTCCCTCGCCTGGCAGTGCTGTCCTGGGGCTGGGGAGGGTCTGGGAGCAGCCAGTGGTGCCCTGGGGCTGGGGAAGGTCTGGGAGCAGCCCTGCTGTCTCTGAGGGACCGGGTGAGAGCTGCCAGCTCTTTTCTCCTCCACCCTTTAGACACCACTGGCTGCCACCAGTACCTGCCTTCCAGGTGCAGAAGACTCTACTTCACCAAACTTCTCCAGTCACCCAGTCCTGCCCTGCTCTATTTTCAGTACCAATAAATCTCCTGTAGACATTCCCTTTGTCACAGCCTGTTCCCCAGCTCCTAGCTCCATAGGCTCTTCTCTGTTCCAAATGTAATTGCTCTTCATCCTTTTTTCCTGCTGTCTGGAACCATAGCTCATCATCCTACACTTCTCATTATCTTAATTAAACCAGGGCAAGTCAAGGGCCTGTTTTATAACCTGACGTTACCCTGTACATTTTTTTAGCTCAAAAGATGTGAATTAGTGCTGAGATATCTTCTTGGAGGCAATTGGCACCTCAGCTCCCTCAGTTCACAGTATTCTGGTTGTCTGAGGAGGGCTGAGTGAAAAACTGAGCTGAGCAGTCTGATGTGCCCCATTCCACCAGGTGAAACCAGTCTTGTCCACAGCAGTCCAGTTCCTGCCTACTGCCTCTGGTGCTCCTGGGTGGCTGCTTTGGGGAATTGTATATTGCAAACCACTAGATCTACCTCCTTATTTGATTCAATTTGATTTGATTCAAGTCTGTTCAGCTCTCCACTCACTATTCTGGCTGATGGTTGATTTGTTGGTTTTATCTGCATTTCTAACATACCAGGTGCTGTCTGCCTAGGCAGCTGCAGCACCCAGGAGTCGAGTGAGAGAGCTGAGAGCCATCCCCAGCAAGAGAGAGGAGGGAGAGGGAAGGGAGGCAGTAGCCTTGGCACATCTGTTTGTCAGAAAGATCTTTGAACTTACCCAGCCCATAGAGCTCCCACGGGCTACTGCAGGAGGGTGGCTTGTGTGTCCTGCCCCCTCAACCCCCGTCACTTCTCAGTGCAATGAACTGTGGCATTTTGTGGTGTCAGGATGGACAAGGGCCTTGAGAAAAAAGAGACCCCAGAACAGATCAATCAGAGAGTTTATAGCTTTGCTCTCCTCACGTTAGGGGGTGTTATATTGGAGGTGTCTGGCTGACCTGCCAGCACAGCTCTGGCCCTGGGCAATGCGGGATCTGTAGATCAAAAGCAAGGTCTCCAGCTTGGGAAAAGCTTTGGGAATTGTACTCGAGGGCTTGGAGAAACATTTACGTGGTATTAGACATGAGTCACCGAACACCTTTCCCTAATGAGCTTTGGAAGTAGAGCACCATCTGGCCCAGCCTCCAGTGCCTCTGGCACATGAGCAGCACACATGGGAATGTTGGGGCGCAGTGGGACCTGCCCCGGGTGACACCCTGAGGCCCGTCTGGTGGGACCTGCCCTGGGTGACACCCTGAGGCCCCTCTGGTGGGACCTGCCCCGGGTGTCAGCTCAAGGCTCCTCTGGTGGGGGCTGCACTGCCGGGGCTGGAGCTTGGCTGGGAGCACCTGCAAGAGCAGGAGCATCCATAGCTGCTGGGGGAAGCCTGTGGGCTCAGTGGCAGCGAGGAAAGACTTAGAGACGGGCTGTGGTTTAAATGCTTGTGCCCCTGGAACAGCACGTGGGAAGCAGGAGGGCAACAAGTGCTGAATACAGAGATTTTCTTGCACTGAAATTCACCTTTAAAATCTCACGTAAAGGAGATGTTAGTTCCAGAAACAAACAACTGACTACTCTGATTTTACAGGGAAGCAAGAGATTCAGATGATATTAGGTATTATTTCATTACAAAACACTGGCAGATTTTTTTTTTTTATTCTGAAGTGAAAATATATTTTTAAAACTTGCCTTCCCCCCTGCTGTCTGACCACTGTAAGACATTCGGCAATATTAGCAAAGCTGATGGCTGCTAAATGGCCTTATTTCTAACAGTAATGAGCTGCATTTAATAATGAATTAAACATCATTAACCAGGGAAGTTTTTGGTGAATGCTTCTTTAATATCATTGTGCAGCAATTATCATGGGAGTGAATAACTCATCTCTGTCCAGCTGCACCATTTGTCATTATTTGGAAGAGCAGTAAAATCCCTCTGGTCCAGGAGGGCTAATAACATTAAATGACACCGAGTAAAGTTTAACGAGTGTTTTCTGTTCCTCATGCAGACCAGAAAAACTAAGGTGCTCGATCCTGCTCCACCTTGTTTCTCTGGCTGCATGACCCAGCTAGCCTGGCTGTGTTTCTGCACTCAATGAAAGTCTCTCTCAGTATGACCTAACTCATAGGCACATGAAGTTTCTTTATTAAAAGTTGATACATACAAGTAAACAAAGATAGCAGATGATAATAGGACTAATGAAGTGTTCGGTGTTTGTAGTTTTTATTATACTTTGCCATTCCTTAGTAATGAGACCTTGCAGACTTCTTCATCATGTGTAGTTGTAGGGTCACATTCACAAAAATACAGTTGATAGTCTTCCAAAAAGTCTTCCCCTTAAAATTCTGACCTCTGAAAAAAATCCCCAGCTATTTGCCAGCATTTCTTTGGTGTTTCCTTATTGCCATAGCTGAGTGATATATTTTTTGGCAAATCACGTAGTTGCCAAAATATTCCTTTTTGTGAGGAAAAGAGGCATTGCACAGCTTGCAGCCACGGAACAGTTCAGTCTGCAGCACTGAGAAGTGTGACTCAGGGTGGCTTTGGAAGGGTGAAATACAAGGAGAAAGCTCTACTGTGGAGGTGCCTCACAAAGGCCTTCCTTCTCCTCAGTTCCGCAGTGTCGTTGCTGTGGGTCAGGTGTAATCACAGTGATAACATATTTCAGACAGCAGCTCCTCAGGTTTGTACCTTTGTGTACTGTTTAGCAGGGATCCCACTGCCTCCAGCAGCTCCAGTCACAGAGCAGCTGTAGCAAAATCCAGCACGGCGCACAGGTAGGTGCTCCATGGATATGGATGTAAATGGACGTGTGTGATTTAACTGGTGTGTAACACCCCAGACAACTGCACCTCCAGGCTGGCCACAGCCACCAGCAAACTGTTTGTAAAACACCACCAGAGGGTCAATCGTTGCACAAATCACTTGCCAGACTTCAGCTGGTGTGCAGGAGGGAAGGTGAGACGTTGCTGATCCTATTTGAGGGACCTGTTGGAAACTGGGTACTGTGGTGGGCCAGGGATTGTCCCCCAGGGCACCGGGGCTCCTCTGTTCCCAGGCTGTGCCGAGGGCTCAGGTTAGTGCAGGCGTTTGCAGGACTGGTGGAGCTGCTCTGCAGCGTGCTCCCACAGGTAACACCCGGGAGCGTCTCCATCCTCCCCACGTGCCCGTCACACACGCAGCAGCAGCGCGGGGACCAACCTGGGCACCGGGTTACTCACGGCCTGGGTTCCCCCAGCTGAGGAGGCCCTGCCAAGGCTGCCGGTGCCGAGCCACTCGGGGCTCTGCGAGAACACCCGTTAGCTCCCGCTGGTGTCGGCCGTGAGTGAGGGCTGAGCCGCTCCTTCTTCTGCCTGCTCCGTGATCAAAATATTTACGGCTCAGTGAGTGGGGCTGGCAGCAGCCCCAAAACTTTGCTCTTGATAGTAAATGTCACATTTAATATTGATGATGTGGGCTACTCACGTCACACTTGGATGAGTTAACCATTGGGAATGACATCTATAATAGGAAACTCCTAAAATGTGAGCTCCCTTATATGCACACATGGCTTCTTCTTTATAAAAGATATAGACATCTAAGCAACTCAGTAAAATTATATGGATGCTGTTCACTGTTACATCACCATAGAAATCATCTGCAGTGCAGGCTGGTTTATTATTCACCTTAGCAGTGCATGGCCTGTGCCCTGGTGGGGCACGGAGTCATTGTTTTACACCCCTCGGGAAGTAGAGCAACGCTGTCCGTGACACCACAGAGGGGCCCTGCCCTGCCAGAGCCCCCAGCTCTGCTCCCTGTGCCCCCTGTGCCCAGTTCCCACATGTCCCTTTGGTGAGACAGAGGCTGCCAGAGGCTGATGCCACAACAGCATTACTGCTCTTGGATTTTCTCTTTGCTGTGCGCTGAGATGAGAGTAAGCGACTTCGCAGGGATTCAGGCCAGCACTGATACACTGAGAATGAGCTGGGCTCTGCATTTTCACACCACTAAGAAACAGCAGGGCGAGTAGTACAGTGAATTCATAGTTAGTGTTCTGCGGGCACTTACCACGAGGGAGACTCTGTACATTACTGGTATTACTGGAAACAAGAAGTAAATATAATGGACCATCAGCATTATAGCTTGACTTAAGAGGGTTTGTAATTATTGGGAGATAAATTCTCTGCGTGTATTGGTGCAAATGCTGGCTATTCACAGAAATTCAGTACTTTGGTCAGGCCATGCTATCAGCTGCTGTGCTGATCAAGTCATTGAATATTATGTGATTATTTCACATCCCACTGCGTGATTCTCACAGTTACTCTGGAGTGCAGTAAAATGGTTGGTTATGGACCCCAAAAATCCATTTGAGGTACCAAAAGCAGACAGGAAGGCTCTGTAGGGAGGAGTGTTGTGCACTAGGAACGACAACCTATGTAGAAAGGAATTGAAAACATGGTCACATCCAAACTGCTGTATGTGAGGGATTTTTGTATCACCCTCAGCCAGCTCACAAGATTTCAAGTATGTCTACTGTGCATTACAGTTAGGTTGGAAAAAACCTAGAGAAAATACAATATTCCATTATTCTTCTTGGCCTGGCAGCTCATCCTGCTCCCATGGCAGGCAACTCCTCTGGTCAGCGCTGCACCATTGACACACCTGTGATTAACCTACCTCAGGTAAAAGAAATAGTAATTATTTGCACTTTTTACCTCTATGATGTCTCTTAGCACATCTGCCAAAGTCTGCCCTGACTCATACCTTCACCTAAGCCAGGAAAAGCCAACCTCTCTGAGCAGTAGCTATTAACCTTCTTTTACAGATGAGGAAACTGTGCACAAAGAGAATAAATTATTTACCCAAGGTCATAGGACAAATCCAAAATGCAATAATTGGGAAAAGGACCCAGACTACCTAATTCCAGTTGGTGTGCTTTAACAGCAAGTGCTATTCCTCCTCGCTGTGACTGACTCTCCCCCAGGCATTCCATCTTTCCTACCCTGTCGTGCCCAGTCCCTTTGTCGTTTGGTTCCTACCCCACGTCTCCATTCCTGGCTCCGCAGTGTCACTGTGCACACCGATGTTCTCCGTCTCGGTGTAGGTTTGTGTTCAACTCTTCAGCAGTCTAAATACAAATTACACAGTTGTGTTGAGGCACCAATTTATACTAATTTGTGCTCTGTTTTGCATTGGGAAGAGCTGAGAGACTGCAGCTTTTTTTAACCTTTAATAATGACAGGGTTTTAAAAGCTTGTTCTGTGAAGTAGTGGGACTGATTGTTTCATCAGCCTAAATTGTGGCTGAGATAAGCTTGGTCTATGAGCACAGTAAAGCCCTTCAATGTCTGTTTATCCTGATGGCCCTGCAAAGGGCCCCTTTGCCTGTAATCAAGTTTGAAAGTGTCAAGAGCGGGTACTCCATCAACATGGGCATCAGCAGTACCTGAGTTAATTGCTTGCATTAAGTGGGTGAGCCTTGTCCCAGGACAAAGTGTGCTCTATATTGCTGGAGCTCACAGGTAAATGTATCACAGTCACTTGAAGCATTATCAGTGAAGAAATAAAATATGGTAACAAACCACAAAAAACTCCGTAGCAGGAGCGAATCAAAAATGATTTCGATGTGCAAGAAAGGGAACACCCAAATTACGGCCTGTATATCTTGAAGGTCTTGTGAGAACCATAAAGATCATCCCTCACCAGCAGCAACCACCAAGCACAGCAGTTAATTTCCTGCAGAGGAAAACAGATGTGGATCAAAAGATCAGAAAGAGCAACTGAAAGGACAATCACATGAACCAGGTGTGCTGTGAGATCTTCTGGAAAGTCCCTGTCCAGGTTCAGCCTGAGAGCAAGGGGCTCTATTTTCAGCATCACAGTTAATACCTTTTTGTTTCTCTCAGCAATTCAAAAGCTTCTAGTGAGAAGCTCTGAAAGGACTAAAATAATATTTAAAAAGTGTTCTTCCTTTCTGTCTTTGCATCTTGCATTCAATGAGAGGAGGTTCTTGACCCACAGACCTCTCATGCTCCAAGGCACAGCAGCGTGGGGGGATTTTCCTTTTGCAAAGACAGCAGAGTGTGCAGGGCACAATGAACCTCCGGGAGGGTGCCCAAGTGCCTGGCTGCCGTTCCCTGGGCTTCTGAGAGCCATCTCGAGATATGTTGGGAATGACAATGACATCCCGAGAGCTGCCAGAAAACCACAAGGAACAGCTGGTAAAAATGCTCAAACCTCCCAGTGCCCTTAATATGCCGTAAACAAATCTGCTTCACTGAAACCACACACAAGGTGCTTGGGAGCCTCGATTTATGGGCTTTAATCATTGTCACTGCCATCCCAAGCGTCACAAACGTGTAGCATGTTAGGAACTAAAACTGCTGCAAAGGAAATACTCCCAGTCTTCTCAGGTTGTTGCTGATGTTTCAAAAAGACCAAGAGCTTTTCTGGAATCCTGTAAAGAAAAATGTGTAATAAAGGCTTTTTTTCCTCACTTTGGCTAGCCAGAGCTGCAAGACAGCAAGCCATCAGCATTGTCGCATCCTGTAGCTGCTGCTCCAGCAGAGGAATGAAATATTCACACCTTTTGGCTGGGGTTTTTATTGAGGTTTCAGGTACCTACCTTCTGCCATCCACTCCATTTAAGTAATGATGACCGAAGCACAGCTCATTTCTCAAAGATTAACAGCTTGCTGGAAATATTTGATTGCCTGAAAACAGAACTGAAGGATGCTGCAGCATGTTCTTCGCTCCCAGGGAAGCCCCTGAGGCCAGGAGTGATGCTGTCAATCACAGGATTAAAATCCCAGTGTGTCCCAGTGCAGAGGTGGCTGAATTCCAGTGGGGAGAAAGCAGTTCAAAGCTGAGGACACGTGACTTTGACAGCAGGGTGGAAACTGGCTTAAAGCTGTTGTGAAATCATCATGACTTATTATTATGGGATCCTGACATCTTGAGAGAAGCAGCACTGAGTTATTATGCACTGCTGGTTTTTGGAAGTCCACAAGCACCTGTCATAGGAGCAGCAGGAACAGAGGGCTCAGGGAAGGTTCTGCCTGTGGCTGGTGGCTTGGCCTGGGCATTGCAGCTCAGGGTGCAGGTCTGTGTGTGCAGATGTGTTTGGGGAGTGTGTGACTGCACAGAGTGATGTTTTCTTCTTACACCCCTCCTCCTGCTCATTATCTTCATGCAAATTTGATCTTTTGTTCAGGGCGTTAAGGTCACCAGCAGAAACCTCTTGAATTTGCATCCTTGTCCCTCTCACTCTCACATTTCCATTCTCTAAATCCTTAATCACACATGGCAGGATTCTTGGGGGAGTCCTGTGCAGGGCCAGGAGTTGCACTTCAGTGATCCTTGTGGGTGCCTTCCAACTCAGGATATTCTATGATTAAGTGGTCACTTAAAAACACCAATTGCACCAGCTTTTTCTGCTCCTCACAGCCTCCCATGCCCCAGCACTAAAGCTCAGCAGCATTCAGATCGTTTCCCTCACTGCAAGGTTTGCTCCAGCCTGGCAGAGCAGGGATTAGAGTTTGGACTGGCTCGTCTAGTCACAAATTTGTGCTCCAGCCCTCAGGGCATGGCAACAACCTCTCTTCCTCCCTTTTTCCTATGGGAAAGGACTGCCCTGGTGTAGGTGTCCATCTCCTGGAAGTTCCAGTGTCTGCCTTTTACGGTGATGTTTAGCTCTGTCCCGGCCCGCGATCTCTTTTGCTGCTTTAGGCTGATCTCAGGTCTGTGATCCCATTCCTCAGGCATTTAACTCTTTGCCTGTTTACACAGGAGGTACAGCCTGGAGCTGAGGTTTGTGCGAGGGCACTGAGGTGGGACAGGGCTGAGCTCAGGGCCCCGGGGGGAAGCTGAGTTGGATTTGGATTTAACTTCAGCACGAGGTAGGTGCCAGGGGAGTCAGAGCCCGACTACCTTTGCAGAGCTGGCCCTCCACCGCCTCGCTGCACCGCCTTAATTCAAGTGGTGACTCACAGCCTGGAACAATTAGGTAGATGTCATATGCAGCTAGTGAGTGGTATTTTTCAGTGTTCATTTTACTTATTGTATTATATTTTGATTTATAATTATATATACAGTGCATTCCTTTCCTGGGCTCCAGGCATCCTTGCCAAAATTAAAGAGTACAGTTAGCAAAACTAAAGCCAGCGGAAGCTTAGAGCTCTCTGTCAGAAATAACCAGCCAGAGCAACTCCTTTTTTCCACCAGTTCTTCATATATTGTCTGTTCTCCCTGCATTTCCTTCCCGTGAACCCCTGGATGAGGAGAGCAGCCCTTGGACCAATCTCTTAGCCCCACAACAGCGATGCAGAGAGCAACAAAACAGCTCCAACTCATTCCTCAGATCCAGGAGCAGCATTTGTTAGTATTTTCAAGTGTTCCAAATACTTCCACTTTGTACTCCTGGAGCTTTTACTGCTGGGAGGAATTCTGTGTAATCATTAGGTGGGATTTGCAAGTGCTTGTGGGAGAGGATACAGTGACCTTGGTCTCTGGAAGCCCTTTTTGTTCAAGGAAATTCAGTTTGTTGTGAGCAGGATTGGGGGGGTGGGCTAGGGTGGGGTTTCTGGAAAGGTGAGGAGTAATGTATGCTCAAGGTTAATCACACTTGATTGTATGCAAATAGCTATTGCCCAATACCAGACATGATCAGAACCTCTAGGGACAAATTTCTGCCTCTGGATGTGCACAATGGGATCTTTAGGATCTAGGTTTGCGGAATGAGCAGGGATGAGATGGTGGAACAGGCGGGGTGTGGCTGGGACTGGGTGTTTGCCGAAGCGCAGAGCGTGCTGTGCTGTCCTTGTAGTGCTCCTGAAGACAAAATCACGTGCTGGGGAAAGGTCCTATTGCTCCCACCTCTCCTCTGCTCATCCTCAACCTGCGTAGACCAGTAGAATTCCAAGGACTGGCATTACCTTGCCATGTAAAATACACTCTGAGAAAGTCGCTGGGTTTGGTTGTAGTTTGGGAATATTCGTACTCAGGCTGGCAGCTTCGGTGGGTCCGTGCATGGGCCAGACAGCACCCGGCAAAGCTGAGAGCGGAGGGCTCGTCCCTCTTACTCTGAAGTTCATGCTTCAGGCAGTTTCTCTTCTCACCAGTTACTGCTGGTTATGGGAGGTCAGACTTGCCATGGGTTCGTGTGCTTGGTCCTAGGGAGAGTTTTGCTTTCTCTGGGACAGATTTAGACTCTTATTTAATAAGCACAATTATAGCTGCTGTTTTGGTGTGTTGATGAAGCTTCCAGATGGCTAATTGTGTGTCCTGAAGGAAAAAAGAAACTCAGCAGCTGATGTATCCAAATCCAACAGAGAACAATACCTCTGGCACTGGGACCGCCAGATTCCTCATTTTAAAAAATAGATGTTGCCTCTGTTGTGATATAATGGCTTAAGAATTTATCCATGTAACAACTGAGACAGGAATATAAGAGGAATGTAAGAATTTCTGTGGCCCATGTGGGAGGATCCTGCTTTGGTTAGTTCAGTGATCCCTGGACTCTCCAGCAGGCAGGCAGCTGCATTCCTGGTGCAGGCTGCTGGTCAGGTGGTGACCTACCTGCCCCACATGGTGAGAGGACAAGAAATCCTGTTATGAGGGTTCAGGGAAACCAGGGAGACGTTTGTTGCAATGTTGCACTGCCCTTGCAGCTCCCCAGCTCTTTCCATCCCTTGCCTGAACACAGGGCAAAGGCAGCTCCACTGGGCACCAGCAGAGCTCAGCCCAGGCTCCTTTCCTGCCTGGAATGGCTGTGTCTCAAAGTCTGCTCTGCTGCTTTATACTGGTTTAACATGACTTTTAGGTACCCAGAGAATTAACAGTGTTGCCTAGTAAAGTTAGTTTGTGAAACTGTTTTCTAGTTTTCTTTGTTCAAGGTTTTTCTGAGCAGACTGGACAATAAATTGATACAATTTTTACTAATAAGATAAAACATTTCTAATAATTCTGCTGATAAAAAGCCCCTTGCCAATAGTTATTTAAAGACCTCCTTGCTGAGACTTCAGTTACTCAGAAATTTGCATTATCTCATTTCATATAAAGTTGAAACCCAGCACTGGCTTCGTTTACAGGATGGTTGGCTCTTGGTCACGGGTGATTTTGGAAAGGAGACAGAACATGGCGGGGAGGTGGCAGCTGCTTGAGAAGGTAGTGGCCACCTCCCAGGAGTGAAGCAGCAGGGGATGCAAGGCTGGCAGCCCCTCTTTCTCACAGCAGTAAGCTCCAGGGTGGAGGCAAAGGCCTGGCTCTGCAGTGCATTCACAGATGTGACTGAGCACCTGCACGTTGGAGAGCTCCTGGCTGCAGCATCGTGGAGAGGTGTCATGGACCCCGCCCTTCACTGCATCTTCTGGTCTTTGGCTGAAAACAGTAATAATGGTGTTCTCCCCAGACTCTGTGTGCTCAGGTTCCTGCCAGTCTGACTGCACTCACACCCCTCTGAGCACTGCCCTCTGCCCCAAACGGGACCCGCGGGCTATTCCCACATGCTGACCACTGTCAGACCCACAGGGACCTACAGGATGTGGCGCTACTTCATGGGGCTGAAGCTTCCACAATTACTGAGCTGGGAAGTTAATTAATTCCTTAATTATGTTGAAACAGTGATCAGACTTTTTATAACTTAACCATAACCTAAGGGTCCTTCCATCCTGTGTTCTTTCAGAAACTCTTACTCTGGTTTGGGGCAGTACAGAAAACCAGTGGATATTGTTAGGCTGTGTTGCCAGCCAATGCTTTTGCGGGCCCATGTGAACTGGGACAAGCTGTCCCCCTCACCCCACACTGTCCACACCGTTCCCAGGGCATTTGCCCAGCTTGGGTCTGTGCTTGCCACAAGCCCAGCCTGGTCCTGAGTAGCCAGCCAGCCTTCATCCAGCTATTCCACTGCTAGTGTCAGCATGAATAAACCATGTTTCTTTTAAGCTACCACAACTTTTGACAGCTACAGTGCTGTAAATAAAGCAGCTAACGCAGATGCTAATATTAATTCTCATGACCCAGTTGTGCTTCACTAATAGTATCTGGGTTACCAGCCAGGCAAGACAAGAGCACAAATATTTAGCCTGTCTCAGTCGGTTACACCAAAAAAGCAAGTATTTGAAGATATTAATTTCTAGAGCTAAATGTCAGAGGTACCCTCCATTAGGAAAAGGCACAAGGAAGCTCTCAAAAAGTCACAGAAATCCATGTTTAGTGGTGGTCAGCAGTTAAGCCGTGCTGGCCATGCACAGGGTGGTGCCAGCACCTCTTGCTGTGCTGCAAATGTGCTGTGACATCCTCAGGTCGGGTCTGGTCCTGTCCAGGCCTGGGCATGCATCACACAGAGTGCCATAGCAGGGGAGACATGTGCTGTGGGCAGGATTGAGAGTTGTGTTGGGGTTTTTAAAGCGGTGACATTAGTTAGCAATGTTAAGATTTCAGGATAATCACCCGTTTAGCCCTTTCCAGCTGCAGTTTGTCTCCCCTTGGTCATCCCTTTGGTTTCTGCCCAGGAAAGCTCCTTGATATTCAGCTTTTTCTGGAGGAATTCAAAGACTGTCAGGTGTAAAAAGGTGTTTGGGAGAAACATGGATGTTATGATCCAACCTCATGCAGCTGGAATGAAGCAGCTAGGCCATTCAAATCTGCCTTGACACCCGTGGCACAGCCTGAGGCAGCTGTTCAGGCACCAGGGCTGCTGCGCCCCAGCTGTCTTTCACTGGCTGTAGGTGTAATATTGCTTCTTTACACACCCTCTCCAGAAAGGCCAGGCTCAGGGCCTCGCTGAGCAGTACCAGGTTTCTTTGTCCTCACAGCTGTGCAATAAAAATACAGAAGTGTGTGAGCAGCCTTCAGCCTTAGCACAGCCGTTTGCAAGGGCAGAGTTATTGCCATAGGTATGTGGGCATGGATTTGGGCTCTCAGTGACAAAGAATTAGTAGGACAGCTCTTCCTACAAAGAACTTGATTGCATTTACTTGAACCAGCTGACTGAAGACAGGGAACAGCCTTTGGGGGGTGTGTGGCACAGGTGTTTGTGTTTTCTATGATAACATGACCCTGCGGCTGCACAGAGGCAGAATTGAGCCGCTCGCAGCAGGCTTGGAGGCTTAATTAGGCTTCTAGTGTTCTGTAAAGTTCATTTCACTGCTCGGTGGAGGACAGTTTAGGATAAGCGTAATAGGATTACTGCTGCTATATACAGCTGCCTAAGCCAGGAAGTCCTCATAATGGGCCTTTACCCAGTAGGAAAATCTTTCCAGAGGATGCTTTTTATAACCCGCAGTTACGCACTCTGTGAATGCTGGGGAAAGGAATCCTGCCTTCTGCAGGTTTGTGGGAGCCAGCCCAGGTGAGCACTTTGGAACAGCACATGTTCCATCGTGCCAGGGGGCCGGGTTTGCCACCGACAGCAACAGTCAGTATCTGCTGTCCCGTGGAACATCCTTTCTTGTAAGTGCTTCCCCTGACACAATCCTGGACTAAAGTCCGGCTGCGTTGGGCCAGGTGAGCCCGAGGTCAGCCGGCAGCAGCGATGCTGGTTTATCTCCCCGGCCTTCCTGCGGGAATTCCGGGAGGCAGCAGGTCCCAAGGCGACAGCGGGGCTGTGTTCATCAGCGCGTCTTGTGAGCAGCAGACAGGAGTCCTGGGCGCTGCCTACGAGAGCCAGAGCCCTGCCGGGTCCCTCGGAGCTGGGCTGAGCCTTGGTCACTTATCGGGAGCAGCCACAAACCCTGGTGGCTGTCGGGGCACAGGGAGGAGCGAGCCGCACCACGAACAAGAGGGAGTTTGAAAAGCATCCAGTCCTGAGCTCTCTCTCAGGCTGTTCCGTGTGCTCCGTAAGGAATTTCTGCCTGGGAAGGCCACGCTGGGATCCCCTCCCGCTCTGAGCAAGGAGCTTCTTCCCACTGGCTCCAGTCACTACGGCATTTTAATGCTGTGTTTAATCAATGATGTATTTTTTCAACACGGAGGTGATCAGTGCTTTTTTTAGAGGAGGAGGCAGTTGGCAGAGCTGTCGGGAACACCTTGGTTATCCGGGGACACCATGTGGCTGGGCTGGGAGCGCGGCCCCGGCGGTGCTGAGCACACGGGCCGGTGCCGGCTGCTCCGGGGCCGCACCGATCTCCCAGGCTCTGCAGGCAACACCCCTCCGGCATTCTTTTACATCCCCCGAGGAGCAGAGGCAGAGCTCAGCTCTGAGCACATATTCCCACTGATGCTGCTCCCAACAAGGCTGCTTTCCTTATCTTTGCCTTTTCTGCAGCGGCAGGTAATTCACAGATAAAACAATCGGTGCTTATACACACACAGACACATAGGAGCTAGTCTTAATCTTTCCAAATCCCTTAGTATACCTTATGTATACAGTTTGGAACTTGTAGATTTAGCATGATAGATTGATTTCATGCACTATCTCAATGAAAAATGACATTAGTAACTGCGTTCTTTTTTTGTATTATTTTTTTCCCCTGTCTGAGCTGCTGCAGAGCACTGAGCTGTGGCCTGTCTGCCCAGGGCACAGCAGCACTGAGGGCAGACCAAGTCCCCTGATTGTGTCTGGTGCTGTTGTCTGGATTATATAAAGCCTCAGATGTGGTACAGCCTTAGGAGAATTTGGCCAAATTACTGCAGATTGAGCATATGTTATAAGCAATCAGTTGGAATGGTTGTAGTTATTTTTCACAACTCCCCCAAAATGGAGAAAATGGATGAGAATTGAGTGGGTCATGTGGATTGACAGGGGAAGCTGCTATGACAGTTTGAGACAGATGACTCAGGGTTTTTGCTTTACGGTTTTCTGCATTTCACCACCAGGAATTTCCAAGGGGTTCTCCAGTAGGAGCAGGCAAAATACAGCAAAAATACAGACTTGCCTCATTAGCCATCCCGTAGTAAACCTTGCTCCTGTCCCTGAGTCCTCTCCTCTCCAGTGCTCCTGCCCTCACCTTGAGCAGCTGGTGTTTTTTGGGAGCGCACGGTGCTCCCATCGTGTCTGGGGGCCCCAGGAGCTGTCACTTGGCTCTCTTGCTGAGCAGAGTCCAGCCTGCGGGGAGCAGACGCCTCATCCCAGCCTCGGGACTGGTGTGGTACCACCGTGCCCATCAGCATCGCCGATGGTGTGAACTGGGAGCTTGTCTGCACACAGGTGTTACAGCCAGAGGTGGGAGCTGGGGTTACCCTCTGCACGGAGGGATTTCACTTTGCAGAGCAGCTGAGTTTGCTTTTGGAGCTGCCTTGCAGGGAGTGGCCAGCACGAGCCCTGCGCTCCGGCTCCTGCAAACCAGGGCTGCTGCTCCTGCCGCCACACCGAGGTGTCCCACCGAGGTGTCTCAGGGTGTCTGGCTCCCCTTTCCTTGTGGGGACAGTAATGCTGGTTTATCTTGCAGAGCCCTGGGAAGGTTGTTGCATGAGACAGCCTCACCCCAGAGCTGCAGAGCCAGCTGTGTTTGGATACAGGCATTTGCATCTCCAGTCACGATGCTGCGACTTTACTACCAAGCATAGCCTTCCATGTTTCTTGCCTTTGCCTTCAGAGGAAAAAATGTTTCCACTGCATAAATCAAGCTATGGCCAACCCGGGCTATTGTTTTGTCTATGTTTTTATGTCCCTTTTAATATACATGTCAACTCTGCCATGTCCCATCTGTTAGAAAATGCCTGGATTTACACATTACCTCATTAGTCTTACTGCCTATCCAGCATTTTTTCCATTCTACAGTCTCATCACTCCTTTTACATCACTGATTAAATCATTTGCTTAGGCCTTTAGCAACGAGGCTTAGTGTTTTTATACTTCTGGCTCCATAGGAGAGAGGGCTGAGAAAGGGGGAATAAGTCAACTTTTAAGCCTCAAGCTGGGAATGTCAGAATAGAGAGCACAAGGAACATATATTTTATGGTGGCACTGTCACAAGCAACACAGCAGAGCAGTGGCTTTGTGTCAAGAAACATTGTGCAGAGCAGTTTCTGTGTTTATTTTTTGGAGCATCCTGAACTGGGAAAAGAAGCAGCCCAGAAACCTCCCCCAGCAAGCAGACACGCTTGGCTCTTCTGAAGCCATTTCCTGTGAAAACGTGGTTGGGGCTCGTGCCCCATGGCGGGCACAGCTCCGGAGCAGGGGGTGCACAGGGAACCCGGGGCGGCCCCGCCGCTCAGAGCGCAGGTTTCCCGAGGTTTGATTGCACTGCTGCGGTGCCACCCGCCGGGGCTGCCGTATCCACGGCTCCAGCAGCTGCCTGTGCACGCTGGGATTTTTGTGGGGGAATAATTTAACCCAAAGCTCTTGCTTGGCATCACAGTATTTTACAGGATTACTTAAAAATATGTTTAAACTGTTTAAAATTACTGTTTCAGATTGTCCCCCCAAAATGCTTCCCGAACTAGAGTCACCCTTTTAAATACAGGCATTGAAGCCTTGGCTGCTGTGTTACCTGGGTACCTCTTGGGTGGGGGGTTTTCACGGGACAGTTAAGGACTGCTCAGAGGCAAGAGACTGTAACAGCACCAACCTTTACTGGCACAGCAGGCAGCTAATAAACCCTTGAAAGCAATGGGAGGAGATCAGCCTGGCTCCCTGCCAGGCTGTTACCAGGTGAGTTCAGCACAGTTTGTTGAAGCCAGGTTGGTTCCCGGCCTGTGCTCAGGACAGTCACAGGTGCTGCTGGGTCTGCTGGCACCCAGCGCCCTGTGCGGGCAGCACAGCAGGGACAGGGCAGAGTGACCCCGCGCACGCAGTGACCCCGATGGAGGAGTTCAGCTTTCGCTGTGTAACAAGGACTGGGGTCTTTCTGTGAAGCCCAGGTCTTGTGCCACAGACCCTCGTGAAGGCGGGGACAGGGCAGACTGTGGCCAGCTGGGATGTGCACGCTCGTGTGCAACCCTTTCCCCTGGCCCCAGTATCACACCCACGCAGGGCAGTCTTTGGCAGGATCTGGCCACAGGACTGCAGCTCAGCTCAGGAGCTCCATGAGGGAGCATGACAGGTATAAACCCCCTGTGCCACAGGAGGGAAATCCCGGGGACACTGCACCTGCCTGTAGCAGGAGGAAGGGACTCGTGCATTGAGCCGCCGCCACCTGGAGTCCGTCCACTTGGTGCTGGTGCAGCCCTTCCCTGCCAGAAAAAGAACACTAACAGAGTTATTTTCTTCAGAATAATAAAACAGAGAAACAGTAACAAAGCCAAGAACATTGAGATGGTGACAGCAAGAGCCTGGCTTAAATACCCCAAAATAACATCTGCCAGAGCCTGATTTCAAAGCAGCAGCTGTTGCCTGGAATAAAACCACAAAACTTTGCAAATGGTATTAAGAGTGCTAATAGAAAAAGTAACTCTTTAATGAAAGCTTTTGGGTGCACAAATATTGCTCTGCACACGCGTGATAAAGGATTTCTACAATTTTTATAAGGTTAATTAATTAGTATATCTAGCAGGTACATCCAATAGGAGACCAGTTGCCCCAGTAACCTACCCCTGGGTCAGCCACTTGGAGTTGGTCCAGGGGTTTCTTTGCCCCATTTCTTTTTATGTCTCTTAAGTTCTGGTGGAACACAAGATGTCCTTGTCAGAAATTCTCTTCTTAAGAATAAGACTAAACAGATCTTCAAGAATGTGTTAGTAAGGGTTGTCTTATTATGAGAAAAGGCAGGAAAAGTACTAGAAACCATACAACAGTAGATTAAAAATCTACAAGGCTACAAATATATGAAAAATATATAAAAAATCTTTAGGTATCACAGCCACTGCGCTGCAAACACAGAGACTTGGTGATTGTTACTTTTTTCTTCAAAAGAATTTTTTTTTTAACAATAACACATTTTTCCTTGAGAAACTGTCCAATTCCCTCCAAATTTCCCATTTCTTTTACTTCTTCCACCATCTTCAGATAAAAAGAAATTGGCTGCAATTTTTTTCTGCAAACAGCAAGTTTGGAAGGGGATACAAGATCCAAGTGGGATTCTGCTGAGCATCCAAACCTGGAGGGAAAAGTCTTGGAAGAGAAAGGTGAGCCCTGCAAGATGCACTCCAGACCCCTTCTTCCAGGCTGCCTTTCACAGGGACTGAGCATGGTCCCACGCTAGTTTCAAGCTCATTTCTTTGGGAATTATTTTTTGGTGCAGAGAGAGGAGGTTTTGCAGAAGGTGGCACTAAGAGGAGGAGACCCATTATATCCCAGATGCCAATCTTTGAATATCCTCTGTTTAAGCTAGTTTGGCTCAGGCTGCAGCAGGAGCACGCCCAGTGTATGAGCAAGACTGACGATCTCCCACTCGTGGGGGTGCAGTGGCACAGGAGGGGGTCCCACATCCTGCACCCCCATGCACATGGAGCCAAACCCGCCCGGCATGGCCGTCAGTCGCTGCTCTTGACAGCTGGGGAGAGCAGCCTTTCCTGTCACTTTGACACAGCCACCCTGCTGTTTGTTGCTGTTTGTGTTAATAATATTTTGGCAATTTTCAAGAGTTGTTTTATTTGAGAGATTTGAAAGGTAAATTGTCAGGAACTCAGTGCTCTCCCAGGGAGTACTGAAACAATCCAGGAGCACGGCTTTGTCACTGATTTTCTTCCCTTGTATCTTCATTATCTCTCCCTTTGGTAATTGGGATATTTAGTAGCTTCATGTTTTAACTGGATTTTGGAGCAAAACCTAGAGGTGTAGAAGGGGATGGATTTGATTAAGACATCTTTAAACAGGACCCATCCCTCCCCCTCCTGCCCTGCTGACAAAGTATTTGTGGGTTTTTACTTCGTTTTCCAACATGTGGCAGCTTTAATACAGCCAAGTACCTCTTCACATCTCCAAGAGCAGGGTGTCAGCCAGAATGGCCCAGTTTGTCTGGTTTGACATCCAACTTGTCCAAAGCCAGTCAAGCTTAGCTGCTGGAGTAGCAGCTCCATGTCTGGCTTATTCACCCCAGGAAAGGACGGCCTGTGCCCAGCCTGCTGCCTGCCCAGGAAAAGTGTCTGCTCCTGGTAATGCCGGTCTAAGGAACCACTTCCTAAACAAATTCACTGACTACTCAATAGTCTGATAGAGAATGTTTTTGCCCTGAGGATAGCAGAAACCTCATGTCAAAGATTCGAATATCATGAGACCTTGCAAAACAAGCTAATTCTCTAGAGTACTGCAGGGAACAGTATATAAGCAGCTTTTAGTTCAGAAAAATGTTTTCTGTAAGGCATTTTTACCACTGCATTTTTACCACCTTTTCTGTGGTTCCCCAGCCAGGCCAGATGAGGTTGGACAGCATGGCACAGAAGTTCAGGGTTCACTGCTCCCATCTTTTTTTTGTCTCGTGCTTTCAGTGGCAACTGCTGAAAGTTACAGTTTAGGAATTTCCATTCCAGGTGGAAATACCTCAGGAACAGGCTGTAATTTTCATGTAAATTACACAACTGCATCTTGCAACCCTTGAATTTGAGCACAGGAAAAGTTGGGGCCAGAGCACAATTGCTGCTCAATTGCAGTACTGAAGCAAGTTTTTGGTGTGTGCCACAGCCCCCAGCACCACAGTGAGCAGGGGTGCCCCCAGGCACTGGTATTCTTTAAACCTGGCTGGGAATGTTTTGGTTCCAGCTTATTTCCACTCACCACTGATATGATTAAATAATCTCTGCCCGCTGGATTTTTTTTTTAAGTATATGCCTACAATGATCAAAGGATTGTTTCATGTGATGGGGTGAGCAAAAGAAGCTCTCAAGGTCAAATCCGAAACAGCGTAATGACTCTGGGACTTGGATCTGACCTCCACTAACAGCAATGATCCAGGAGAAGATGAGCAGCTCAGGAGCTAGAAAATGGAGCTTTTGAAGCCAATAATACCCTCCGGCAGAGAGCAATCAATTGACAGAGAAATGAGAAAGAGAGAGCGAGTGAAAAAAAATCAGAGCCTTCAGCCAAGCTGCAGGAAAGGCAGGGCAATCACAAATAGAGAGCAGCACATTTTTTCCTTCCTCTTGCTTTCCCAGGGGAGAGTGACCATGGGAACAGACACGCTTTGTACCCCATGAAGGGGATGCAAGAGAGAGCAGATTGACACAACCTGCAGCAGGTTAGTTGGGACACATGGCTCCAGTGTCACTGCCCTTAGGACTCTTTTTTCTTTCCAAGAAATAAAGGAAAACAATTAGCCAATATTAGCTGCTCTGATGAGTCTGGCTGTTTGGGACCGCCTTGGGAATTGCCAGCTCATTCCATGTAACACATGGAGAGAGAGCCCTCAGCTGCCAGGGATGCTCATTCACATCTGTGCCAGATTGCAACCATTGAAAGGTTATTCCTAGATCCCTTGGTAATTCTTATAAACTTATTTCCCTGGCATGCTGAGTGGTTTTTCCTTTATTATTTTGCCTTCTTTAAGCAACTCCCAGTTTGGACTGGACTTGTTTTCCCCACTCAGCTGTAGGTTTCTCCCTGTGCTGGGCTCACCCTGTGTGTCATTTCCAAACCTGCTGAGCAGATTCCCATCAGGCCAGGTCCAGCAAGTGGCACCAGGTGACTGTCACAAGTGCTACCGGTGGGAGGTGCTGGATACCGCGTGCGTTGAAAAGCCGTGTTTTAATGCCTACAATGGAGCTGGGATCTTTTGCAAATCCTGCTCTGTTGGGGATTTTGTCATTTTATGCTGCACTCAGGATGAGGCCAAATGGCAGCAGAGAAATAGGTGCCTGTTTCTGCAGACGTGTGGAACATCAGGAGCCCCTGGGAGCGCTGCTTCCAGCCGGGAGGCTGTGAGGTGACTCCCCAGCTCAGCAATCCGCACTTGGCAGCAGCGGGAGCCGTTCCCCTGCTGTGTTCCGGACCCGGTTCATGCCTGGGCTCCCCTGCGGTGTCCGTGGGAAGGGTTAAGCTGCCCTCGGGAAGGTGGATCTCACCAGTCTGCCTTGATGGCAGAGCAGAGAGCTGAAGCATCTGCCAGAGCTCGTTAGGGATAATGCAGCCTGATGGGAGACCGAGCTTTATCCCGCGGCTGAAGGAACGCGGGGAGGCTGTGCCTGACCTTGCGCTGCGGGGCAGGGTCTCTCCCGGGTCACGGCCTCTGCGCCCGTGCTCTGCCCGCAGCTCCTGCAGGTGCATGGGACAGCTCTGCAGAGACTGGGACTTGGACGTGTCCCAGCCTGGGGGTGTTCAGGGGAACGGGGTATTTTCTGCTGGCCAAGCAGAGCCTGAATTGAAACGTCCAGACCACGTTTGAGCTGCTTCCCTGCAGTGACCTGGAACCACAGCAGGATGAGTCAGGCAGAGCCCTGCTTTGAGAGGAAAACAAGTGAGTCCAGGCAAGAAGTGTCCAGCTGAACTGCAATGACATTTCAGACCAGAAACACAAACCAGAAGTGACCTGGCCCCAGGCCACACGCTGTGTGTGTTTTGCAAACCCCAAAGCTGTCGCACTCACAGTGTGCTCGATATGTGAGGTAACAAGACCATGTGCCTGACAGAAGATCCCGAGTTTCCCAGGACATCAAAACTGCACGTTTCCCTGGAATGACAACTTCTATCTTTGCCAAACAAAACTCAGGCTCTTTCATGTGCTTCTCCCCCAGCATGCCACGTTAGTGTGTGTGTGTTTGGCAAACAGTTACTAGGACAGTTGGTAGGATTTTTAAAAAGGGGGTACTGGGTATTATTATTCATGGATGGAGGTGGGGGTGAGAAAGAAAAACAGTGCTAATGTAGCCAACAAGTTCATGTAAGGTTCAACTTTGCTATTCCAAAATCTGCTGCTATAATAATGAGACAGTCTGATCAGCTCAAATTAAGGGCTCAGGAAGGCTCAGCCCTTCAGAGAAGTACATTCATGACAAGATTAATTTCTGCCACCCAGTGTATAGTGTGGCACCATCCTATATTAACACAGAAACCCCAAATTAAAAAACAAAAGGTAACTGAAAAATGTACTAAGACCCAGTGAGGTGTATCATTTCCCTTAATCTTCAGTGCTGCTCTTCGCTATTCTCCACGTGGATTAAAATAGGATGTACCACCTGGCACTGTTCAGCTGCCATTTACAGGAAACCTTTCTCTTCCCCTCCCCTCTCTTCAATAAACCTTCACTGGAAGGCAGCACACCTGCATTTTCCAAACAATTTCAGGTGACTTTTGTTAGGGGTAAGTGCAAAATATCTGTAAGCCAACCACTAAAAATCAAACAGCAGACCCCCTCCAAGAAGCAGAACAAACCCCAGCTCTGCTCCCTATCGAAATGGCCAGTGGGGCTTTGTGTTTCTTTTTCTTCTGTAAATGCACTTTTCAGGGGGATGAGAGCAGGAAGGGGCTGCTCTGCGTGAGGCAGGTGCCGCTGCTGCCCGGGCTGTGCAGTGCCTGTTGGGAGCACGCTGGGATGCCAGGACATAGGAAAGGCTGTGGTGAGGGCTGGCAAGGCTGTGGGAGAGCCAAGGGCTGTCCGAGCAGGTGTTTATCCCTTGTGCTTTGGAAAGGTTTGCTTTTGAGTCAATGTCCAGAAGTCAGCAAAGCATGGAGTGAATATGCCCAGACTGCCAGCGATCACTTCAAATTTGAGCATTTTCTGAGCTCAAATTGAGTTTAAAAAAACCTCAAAACCAACACAACAATAAACAAACAAAAAAAGAAAAAGAGAAAAAGCACCCAACAAAGAACCAAGTACACATCTTCACAGTTCTGTTTTATCCTATATTTATAGCTGGAATACATCAAAATTCTCAGTGAGGCAAGGTCAAACTCTTATTGAACTGCTGATGTAGAGCTGCCTTTTCTTTTATGTTCACACAGATTTGCTGTCCACTGGCTCCACTTACCGCTTGCTATGGCCCCATGCTAATATGAATGATTAGTTGCCAAGGATTATCTTTTAGCTGCTTTTGTAAACAGTTTGTATACAGTTGTTGCTATTTATTAAATATGTGACATCTAATCCAGTGTTTAGTGCTTATAAAGGGAAGAACCATCTGTGCTTGAGATTAAAACACTTCATTCACTTTGTGCCAAAGCTGTCAGCAAGGGTTCCATGCTCTGTAGAGAAAGGCCTTGGGAACCCTGGCTTGGGAAGGTGGACTCATTTGTGGATGTGTCCCCGCATCAAAGTCCTCTGTCTGACACAAGGTCTGCCTGCCAGACAGGAGGAGGGGTGTGGGCATGATGGAGAGCCGAGAAGCTGACAGGGAAGCAAAAGGTTTTAGCAGAATAAAGAACTAAGAACTGGGAAGATGCTGAGAGCTTGGAGTGATCCTGCAAGTCTGTTTCCCACCACCTGCAGAAGCTTCATAAGTCTCTTTTGAAAAAAAGAAGCGTTTTAGTATTCAATTTCTTTGCAGGGTACTTGCAATGAATAAACAATTAACAGCTGTTATCCCGTGTGTGAGTCCGAGGTTTTCCCATCAGTGCAAGAGATGCCACCAAAGCTCCTCTTATATCAGTCTGTGAGTGTCCAGGCAAACCCTGGTCAGAGGCTGCACCCCAAGGAGAGCTTATGAGGCAGCAAAAATGCCTCAGCCCAAATTTTATGCCCTTATTCCAGGCATCAGTTAAAAAAAAAAAAAAAATGCCCTCCAAAACCCAATGGAGAAGCCCCCACGAGCTGCAGCAGGAGCCCAGGGGCAGCAGCAGCCCCAGGGAGCTGAAGTCAGCCCTCGGGGACACCTGGATACCCAGCTAACAGGACCGTGCTGGTATCGGGCACATTAAACGAGCAGAGGGTGTTGCCCCTGCTTTTCTGTCTGTAGGGATTTGCTGTTCCTGCAGGCTTCCCTGCCTCTCTTCATAACGTCATTAGTGTGGCTGATGCTGGTAAATGGATTTGCCACTTCTCCTAACGCATTTCTGGAAGAAATGTTAAACAGGTCATTGTTTTTTGCAGACAAAACATCACTCGAGCTCTGTTCTAATTTCCTCTCTATGTGGCAACTCAGGATGGTATCAATGACTCGGTAAATCTCCCTGCAGCAAGACTAATTATGCCTTTTGGTGAGAAAGCAGCAGTAGAACTGGTTTAGTCTTCCAAAAAATTCTACACTATAATATGCAGGACTAATGTGCCTCAGATTTGAAAAGAATTAATATCAATTATTCTCATGCATATTCATGAGAGGAAGACTGGTTTAGCAATCAAGTTAATAGTTTTTGCTTAATTACATTTAGTTGATTTCATGCTATCTTGGCACATTCCTGATTGAATTTAACCATTAAAAAAAAACCTCCCACAACTACTCCTGCAAACACCAACACTTTGAGCTCAGCATCCCCTGTAAATAGTGTCTGAGGCTGAGCAGACTGCTTTGCATGGTGGGAGTTGATCACGAGCATCGTCTCTCCCTCGTGCAGGGTAAAATCCCAAAGGCATCTTGAAGAGCTGTTCTCAAGCACTCACCAGTGCTGAGGTGGAAGGCAGTCCTTTTTTTGCTTTATATTTTTGCTTTTTCTGAGTCCAAACCTCTGTCTGCTTGAATGCAAGAAGTGAATATTCCCGGACTGCCAGCGATCACTTCAAACTTGAGCATTTTCTGAGCTCAAATTGAGTTTAAAAAAACCCGAGAGGAGAGCCCCACTCTAGGGGGGAAGGTTTTGGCCAGGCAGGGGTCTGGAGCCTGGCCCCAGTAACAGCTGCTGGCTCGCTGCCGTGCGGAGACGCAGAGCCGGTGGGATGCTCTGTGCGTGGGAGTGTCACCATCCTGGCCTGTGTCTTTAGTTGTCTTCCAGGGAAAGGCCAGGCTGAGCAATACCACACTGCCATCCCAACCTCTGCTCAAGAGCAGAATTGTGCACGGCACAAAGGGTGGGAATGTGTGAGCAAGATGAAGACAGGAGAGTCAGCAAGAGGGTGGGAAAGGGGGTTGATGGTAGCGGCACTCTCTGGGGAGACCCCGGCTCAGGCTCGAGGATGGCAGCAAGGTTTGTCTGCGTGGACGTGCAGGGAGGACACACAGGAGGTTTGGGTCTGTCCAGGGCTGTCAGGGCTGGGTGTCTCCCAGTAGTGCTGCTTGCTGGGATTGCATCATCCCGGGCACAAGGCAAGGCCGGGAGAAAAACAGGAAACTTCAGCTTCCACGTGCCATTCGTTTTCTTTTTTGATTTCCCCCATGCTAGCAGCAGCAGAAATAGGACAGATGCTTCCCTCTCATCCTCTCCTGACAACTGTCACTGCACTGGTGTCTAAAGGCAGTGTATGTCTTTCAAGTTTGCCTTTTCAGTATTTTCATTCATCTATCATTTTCTTCTCCAGCACACCATTTGCATCTGGGCTTTGCTCTGAAAGAAGACTGACACCATTTATCATTTAATGGGGTTTGATAGCTCTCTGACAACTAAGCATGTTCTTAAGAGTATTAAGGAGTTTACAGCCAGCTATGCCTGAAGGCGACTTTCTGCCCACTATAGCTTAGTCAGCAGCAGTTGTAGCTGCAGCTCTCTGGGTGCCTGTAGGCAAACGAAGCATTGACATAGAATCAGCAGAAGTATTGTATCCTCTTTTAAACTAAATAGACTTTCTCAACAGATAAACTTATTACAGCTATAATTGAAATCAAATAATTAACCATTATTCAAACTTGGCTTTTCCAGGTAAATGTCAAAATTAAGATCTCATATGTTTCCAAAGCAAAATATAAGTGGCTTTATCTTGCTTTTGTTTCTATGAATGTTCTCCTGTGCAGTAGTGCTTGCAGAGGAGTGTAGGAGTTTGCCTTCTTGCAGACTGTGCACAGGCACCGCAGGGAGGTGAGCTGGGGCGTGCAGGGGCCTCTCCAGAGCACAGAGCTCCTGGAGCAGAGGGTTCCCAAGGACCCCGTTGGAGCAGCACACAGAGGTGACACATAAAGTGCCAGGTCAGGGAGAACTCCTAAGCAGAGGTTTATATTCCACAGGAATCAGTAGGACTTAAGGGTTTTGGAGATTCAAGGTCTTACGTTACATCTTAACATCCCTCCACGTAAAAAAAGCAGATTAAAGGTTCTCTGTACTTCCCTTGCAGCCATATCCCCCACTTTGGCCTCAACTTGCCATGATGCAAGAAGCGTTACCCTTCATTATGGCCTCAGCATTTTCTAGAAAAAATGTCCTGCAAGCCCAGTGGTCAGAATCTTGACATCAGAAGTGACTGTGTTCTGCAAACTCTTTCAGTTTATGAATAAATAGGCATTTTTTAGTGAAGAGATGTTTCCTAAAACAAGTCCCTGTCAATAAATACCACAGACATGTATAGCTGCTGTGAGCAGGAGATGTTATTCCTGTGCAGAATCAAGTGGGGAGGAGATTAAGGAACTCTCCATCTGTTTCTGCACTGTGCAGCACGTGGGGTATCGCTCAAAATACACTGTGCTCTCTGTTTCTCAGAGCCTGGGGAGACAGAGGCTGGCACAGGCGTGGCAGGATGGAGCTGGACAGTTTGACTCAAAGTGTATTGTAGATTGGAGAAGCAGAGGGGCTGCAGGAAAAAACCCTTGGTAAATGGAGCATATGAATGAAACCTGGTCTTGATGCCAGATTTATTCTGCAGGCCTTGATGGAGCTAAAAAAGCGCATTAGACAAAACCATTATTGAACTTCTTGATTACATAACAATTTCCTCATCGTATTTCCAAGAATATCAAATCTATATTCAAACACCCTCCTACTCTCTCCCACACACCACCTCTTCTCCTTGCTATATCAGCTTCATTACTGAGTATGAAGACAGAAAAAGTATAGGGCATGTTGCCACGAGCAGAGAGATCTCGGATGCTTACCCTGAGATTTTAGAGCCATCTATGGGATTTGGACAGCCAGTTCTCATAAATTTTAATGGCCTTGAAAGTCTCCTGTCTTATGCCTTTATCTCAGTTAGGGTCTTTAGCAGTGTAAAGAAAATAACTAAGCAGTAAATATCACCAAACCTCAATGCTGGGTTAGTCCCTGCTGCATAAAACTCACCCCTCTCTGTGCCACTGTGGGGTGAACTCACAAACTGCTGCTGCCAAAGAGAGAGCTGGGAAACTTCTGAGCAGGCAGGAACTCTCTGCCCCCAGGGATGAGCACAGACCTTGCCATCACAAAGGATGAATCTCTGGGGCCAGTCTCATCCAGCAAGCAGGATCAGGCCCTGGGCAGGTGGTTATTTCCTGAAAGGTGCCAGGTAGAGGTGGCCTGCTTAGTTTTGGGGGGGGATTTTTGAGGATGTGGGGATTAAAGGCTGGCAAGCATGGCACATCCATCTTGCCTCAGGAAACAGCAGTTGTACAAACTGGCTACACTTGCTCCCAAAATCAGCTTGCTTGTCTCATTTGCATGTGTAATAACCAGTATGGATGTACAATCATTCTAATCACTTCGAGGCAACTGCTTTAAATTCATCCAAAACCCTGCCCTGCCTATCCTTGGGTTATTTAGCTTCCACAAAGGAACCATAGCAGCAGTCCAGAGATTCACTCTACAAAAACCTTTGTGAAACAGCCGATTTAGTGAAGAAGTTTTTTCCTGAAATCCTGCCCCTGTGTACTGAGACTTGCACCACAAGCCAGGGCCATCATTCGGAGCCCTTCCACTACCTTCTGCAAGTAACCTTGCAAAGTACCCGAGGGGGTTTTCACAATTTGTGGTGTATTGCTACAGGTGAAATGCAAGAGTAAATACAGAAGGAAGGAGGAAGGGGTCTGCAGAGCTTCTCTCATGCAAGCTGTCTGAAAGTTGGTCTGAAAGTTGTGCGGGGAAAAACCAGTTTTAAACGCTGTCAGCTTTACGAGCAGCTGAAGGAGCGTCTGCGCTGCTCTGCTGAGGATGCCTGCCCGGTACGGCCTGGTCTGTCAGGGCTCCTGTCTTCAGCTCCCGTGGAGCCAACGTGAGGACAGTGCAGAACAGTTGTCATAGCTGTGGCTCCACAATACAGGGACTCCTGCGCCTGCCTGTGTCACAAATGTGTCCTCACGTCACTCATTTTAGCTATTTGTGACTCCAGATGTTTTCCTATGCTTCCGAATTTTAGGCTGCAAGCTTCTCCAGTTTTAGTTACGCACTTTATAGGACCTACGCAAACATGGGCATCCAAGTCAGAAGCTCTGGATGCTCCTGCAGGGATGCTGGAGGTGCCTTCCCCGATCCCAATAACCAGCCCACATATGCCAGTTAGGCCAGCAGCCAGACCTGGGAGAGGTGCAGCTTGCTCTCTAAGTGGCAACGTAGACATTTCAGCAGCACTCACAAAATCTAACAGGCCTCTGATGCTGAACTTTCCCTTCCCTGTTCCTGCTGCCAGTCCAAGTCTGAGCTCTAGGGACATTTCTGTCCCTGAGCCTGTTCAACCTCAGCTCTTTGATTGCCCATCCAAAGTTCTCAAGAGCACAAGGCCATGTTTCACGCCTTTTAAGGAATCATTGGACCAGTGCCACAGGAGGAGGCCCTCTCCCATGCTTCCTTCCATTTCATGCAGCCGTGAGAAGCTGGAGAAGCAGCGAGATTTGGGGTCAGTGCTCTGGAGCAGGGACTGCAGATGCTTTTTTCCAGTGACTGGAAAAAGGATTTCCAGTTTCGTAAGAGCTGGAACCTCATGCACTGCAGAGGGATTGTTTCTGCTCAAGTTCAAATTGGTCCCATTGGCTTTTTTTGTTAAAGAGAAGTAAACCTGGAAGAGTAAAGGGAGGAGGAAAGGCCAGGAATGGAATGAAAAGGCTGTCTGTGATGCAGAGCATCCCTAGAGGCCTCCCTGGGAGTGTAAACGTCTTCCCTTCAGCTTTCTGTCTCTCATTACTGACAGTAGAAAATACAAGAGCTGCCAAGCTAGAGGTTCAGTACAGCCAAGATGGGAAACCTTATTAGAGAGACAGATGGTGATTTCTATAATCTGAAATCCCAGACTGTAAATACTTTGGGACAGAGCCCTGTGCAACTGAACAGTGCTAATGCCTGACAGCAGCAGCTGGATCCAGTTTTCTGTGCACAACTGCTCCTTGGGTTGCTTTTAGTGGATGGTGGGCGCTACCAGGACAAGGTATCTCTTACAGAAGAAGGATCTTCTAAACCCTGCTGGAGATATTCCATCTCAGTTTTATGTACTTTCCGGTTGAAAAGTGCCTTGAATACCTGAGGACAATCAACTCACATTTAGAAGTTTTTCTTAGCCTGAGAAGATTCCCAAAGATGTGGTTGCAGTAGACGAGTAAGGGGGAAAATCTGTATCTTGGGAGCACAAGTGACATCTTGCTGCAACTTGTGGGAGAAATGATAAATGTCTGTCTCTGTTTATTGCTTAGCTTCGTGGCTAAATCTCCTAAACCAAAATCAAATCTTACCCTTAGATCTCCCAGTTTATTTATTTATATTCATCTGGCATTGCCGTGATCTTCAAAGCAGGAAGGTATATCAAAGGAAACAGAAGGTTTGACACCAATTACTGCTGCTGGATGCCATTCACTGAATAAAGATGGAGTGTTAATATTCACACTGAAAGTGAAGGAGATAAAACCCAACAGGTACATACATCTAAGCCTACGAATAAGCCCTTCTGTGTATAGTGGGCAGAGATAAAGCCGAGCAAAACTGATTGAAATTACCATTGCAAACATCCCAAACACCTTCAGAAATGGTGGGTTGTAAGCAAAGAAATGACAGCAAAACCACCAAAAGAGCCTTCTAGGAAAGCAAATCAGGCTCTCTGCTTCTCAGGGGTAGTGCCTGGTCTCCAGGAGATGGTCTTTTGAAACAAGCTACCGCGCAGAAGTAATTAACACCTAAATTTCCCCCACACTTCACCATGAGACGCTTAACTTACATTTTATTCTCTTGAGTTTGAAGGCATCAGTTCAAGCACTTTTCCCTGTGTCCCTCTCTGCTCCTCTTCATCCCATGGTTCTTCCTACATTTTTGCATTGCTCAGGTCTTTCCCAGAGCTTCTTTGGCTCATTGACCTGAGAAGCCTCTCAATGAGGCAAACCCCCATTGCACAAGTTCTTATGGGGTTGTTTGTATTTCAGCAGCAAACTTAGGGAAGAAGAAGATAGCAAGGAGGCAGAAGGTTCATGGGAGAGCACACAGCAGAGCAAACAACAAACCTTTTACTCAGCCTGTTTAAAAAGGAAAAGGAATCTTCACAGCATTTTTCCTTGGAACAACAATTTAGTAACTGCAAGTGAGGCTATTCTAAAATTCCTGTGCTAGAGCATTGCAGAGGAGGCTATTTACACCATGCACCACTTCCACTTAATCCAATTTACACAATGAAAACAGCGTTTCATGGAGTTCATTTCTGTTTCTAGTAAAATCTCATTCTTCAGATTAAATTACTAGTTCTGCAGTGTCATGTGCAAATCACACTTACACAGTGCATTTTAGTGAGTTAAAAGGTAAACATATATATATATGTATGTTTTATATATATATATATGTTATAACATTGATTTGGAAGGGATTTTCTTAACAGCAAGTGGATTTTAAAACACTTGTTGAAACCAGACTTTGAAAAATTGAAACTCTTGCCTTAAATTTGGGGAGGTTTAAGGTATATGGGCTTTTCTCCTAAAACCATAGCCTAAGTTTACTATATGAACTTAACTCAAGTGAAGCTTCCAGCCTTGCCTTTCAGCTGTGGAGAAGAGGTGAGGTCCTTCTTGAGAAGACCACAGTGTTGGACTTGCCTGTTTCTCCTACAAGACTTGTTCCACTGCACCAACTGTCTGTTTGGGGATAAATGTTCAGAAGTCTGGTATTTCCTTACTGTTGGGATGTCAGTGCTGCGTTTGGCTGAAAATAAATCCATCAAGAATTTCTTTCTCCAGTGCCTCAGGTGGTTACTGGATATTCTGGTGGTGTAAAGCTGGCTGAGAAAGGTCACTGTGAGGAAACCTAAATTCTAATTATATTGGCAAGGAAGGAGTGCATCAGATTTGCAATTTGGGATGCAGAACTTTTGTCATACATTTTATAATTCATTGCATAATGCTGTGTATCTGGTCATCAGGCACATACATTGCAATCACTTTCAGGCTGCTTTTCTATCAAGCAGGAGAAAAGTGAATGTGAGAGACTGGCTTACACTGAAGTGAAGACTAAATGTTAGTCACATGTGTGTGTGTTTTGAAATCATTGTTGTATTTTGGCAGTTACCTAAGAAACTAGATATAATCCCACCCAATTAATAAACTAGAAAAATAATTCACTAGTAGAAAAAATAGTCCTCAAATTGTTGGTCAGCTCTAAAACCTCCCTACAGTGGCTTTAAAAGGAGATGCTATTAGGGAAAACTGGAACGTATAGCTTTAATGTCTATATAAAACAGGCACCAAAGGACAGCCTGCCTGTGCCATTGGAAAGCTGCAAACACTGATGCAGCACTGCACAGAGTTGGTTGCCCAGACTCTGATCAGATTTACGTGGGGTTTAGAGAGGCTGCTCGCTGCAGAGCACTGTTCCCCCCTCTCATTGCACTCTTCAGCTGGTTTCTGACAATGTGTGAGGTCTCCAGTGGCTGGGCCTGCCCTCCCTTGGCTGTCTCAGTGTTGTCCAATTTGGTTTACTCAGATGCTTTCTGTCTCCTCTGGAAAACTCAAAATTCAAAATGGTTTCGAAAGCTTGGTGAAGTTTTCATGTTTTTCACAACCATCAAGTTTCAAATTAGAGACGAGTCATTAAACAAGAGTGTATTATTTGTATGCTTATGTAGTAGAATTGTACACACATCTCTGTAATTAGCCATCAGCACCCCAAACTACAGCAGTAACCATTCATTAAATGGAGGACACGGCTCTGATCGAATCATGTATTCACAATTGCATTCCTTCGTGCTTAAATTTCAGAGCCTGTTGTCCAGATGGGCCTTGTTGGACACCTAATTAGTAGTTAATCAAAAGCTCCTGCTGTGAATTGCTTCACAGCCCTCCTGGCATCCTAGCTGTTCTTACGTGTTCCGTGACTGCACGGAGATGAAAGCACAGGAGTTGAAGTAGATGCTTTATCTCCTTTAGGCATCTCCCATAACTAAAGCAGCTTCCAAAATAAACTCAGCTTGGGATGCATTGATTATCCAACTTCTGTGTGCTGAGCAAAATGGGTCTTGCAACATGTGAGTGAAAATACAGCCATGTGTTAACAGCAGCGAGAGACAGCGTAGTGTATTCTGAGATTAACTCACTGTTTTCTCTTTCCTTTCCAGATTTTGGCAATCATTTCCATCATGTTTATTGTACTATCTACAATTGCCTTGTCCCTTAATACACTTCCTGAACTACAAGGCGTGGATGAATTTGGGCAGACCACAGATAACCCCCAGCTCGCCCACGTGGAAGCGGTGTGCATTGCGTGGTTTACAATGGAATACCTCCTGCGGTTCCTCTCCTCGCCTAAGAAATGGAAGTTTTTCAAAGGCCCACTGAATGCTATAGATTTGCTGGCTATCTTACCCTACTATGTTACTATCTTCCTCACAGAATCCAATAAAAGTGTACTTCAATTCCAAAATGTACGAAGAGTGGTCCAAATATTTCGGATTATGAGGATACTCCGGATTCTAAAGCTCGCCCGGCACTCAACGGGTTTACAGTCCTTGGGGTTTACACTGAGGAGGAGTTACAATGAACTTGGATTACTCATCTTGTTTTTGGCTATGGGCATTATGATCTTCTCCAGTTTAGTGTTTTTTGCAGAAAAGGATGAGGATGATACAAAATTCAAGAGCATCCCAGCTTCTTTCTGGTGGGCAACAATCACCATGACAACAGTAGGCTATGGAGACATTTACCCCAAAACTCTTTTGGGTAAAATAGTAGGAGGACTGTGCTGCATTGCTGGTGTGCTGGTGATAGCTCTTCCCATCCCAATTATTGTCAATAACTTCTCTGAGTTTTACAAAGAGCAGAAGAGGCAGGAGAAAGCCATTAAGCGCAGGGAAGCTCTTGAAAGAGCAAAAAGGAATGGCAGTATTGTTTCCATGAACATGAAGGATGCGTTTGCCCGTAGCATAGAACTGATGGACATTGTGGTTGAAAAGAATGGAGAAAGCATAGCCAAAAAGGATAAAGTTCAGGACAATCATTTATCTCCAAGCAAATGGAAGTGGACCAAGAGAACACTCTCTGAAACTAGTTCTAGTAAATCTTTTGAAACTAAGGAACAAGGATCCCCAGAAAAAGCCAGGTCGTCTTCAAGTCCCCAGCACCTGAATGTCCAACAGCTCGAGGACATGTACAACAAAATGGCAAAGACTCAGTCCCAGCCAAACCTTAACACTAAAGAGTCAAGTCAGTCGGGAAAGCAAAAGGAAGAGCTAGAAATGGAAACCCTTCCTGGCCCTATGGTGCCCCTGCTGGCAACTCGCACTGATGGGATCATTGACATGAGGAGCATGTCCAGCATCGACAGCTTCATAAGCTGTGCGGCCGAGTTCCCTGACTCCGGGCGGTTCTCGCACAGCCCGCTCACTGCCCTGCCCTGCAAGGGCGGCATTAACGTCATTCAGGAGCAGAGCAGGCCAGAGGGGAGCGGTGCCAGGTACGCGGAAATGAACCCAAGCTCCGAAAGCAGCCACCGTTCTGCTTTTTTCATTGAAAGTCCCAAAAGCTCCATAAAGGCCAGTAACCCTTTAAAACTAAGGTCTCTGAAAGTTAACTTCATGGAAGAGGACACCAGCACATTAGTACCAGCATCAAATGTACTGAGAACATATCCAGACCCTCTCAAGAGCCGGGGAGCTGCTGCTGCTGCCCCAGATACTTCCTTACTCTCTGACAGGTCTCTCATGAGCCCAGAAACCTCGATCTACACAACCGCGAGTGCAAGAACCCCCCCAAAGTCACCGGAGCCGCAGGCAGCCATAGCTTTCAACTTCCATGATGCTGGTATACACAAATATATAGATGCTGACACTGATGATGAAGGTCAGCTGATGTATGATTCAAGTCCGCCTGGAAATGTGAGTCCCAAGTACAATGTTGCAAACAGTGGCTATCTAAAGCAAAAGGACCATGTTTATAGAACAGAGAAGAACCATCTAGAAGCTGCTGCTTTACCCACCTCCCCTAAGCTGATAGGGCAGAACTGCATTTACTCTATGGAAGGTATCACTGGAAGAACCCAGGGCAATCAGGAGACTGTCAGACTAGAAAATCACATTTCCCCAGAAGTCCATGTATTACCAGGCAGCGGAGGACATGCTAACACACATGATCAAAGCATCTGAGGTGGGGTCTGAAAGAATTTACTGAGAGTTTAAAGGAATATCTTCACAGTCAACACAAACGAAAGAGCTTCTGCATGGCATGAACTTGGCTGAAACAAGCCACCTGTTTCTAAAAGTCTGGGGGAGGTCCAGTGTGGGTTTGTGAAAATGTCCTTCTCTGAAACAACTCTAAAGACATTGCCCACATCAGTCAAAAAAATGATTGCAAATCATGATCACACATTGATCTCCTTTCATGTTGTCCAGTGAAGCCAATGTGACCAAATATCCATCCATTCCCCTTGAACGCTAGAGCTCCTTTTGGAAATATTAACATCTGATTTGCATTAGTTCCATAAAGGATGCCAAGGGAGCCAGATTTGAACTCTGGAATAAATTGCTGGGGTTGGTATAAAGCTTTCAAAAACACAATGCTCACTGCTTCAGGGCAGCTGTTCCCCATCTACAGCTTTTTCTGATGGATATTATGTCTAAAGGTAACAGGGAACACTTGCATTATTGGAAAATCCAAATGAAAAGCATTTGAAACAAATAATGGTCTAGAGAAACCAATTTTTAAAATGCTCTTTGTGTGTTTAACAATCTGATATCCTGTAGGACCTGACGTTTTCTTTCGAAATATCAGCAGGGTGAGTTGCACCACTTGTATCTAATTCCAAACATGCCCTAAGACATAGCGAGACTTGCACTTACCCTCTGCTAAAAGCCGGTACCTGCCCCAGAGCCAGCGCGTGGCCCTCGGGGGCCCACGGCCCACGCTGGGAAGGTGTGGAGGAGCCATGCAGAAGCCGGACTCTCCGAGGCACCGCAGCCAGAGCCCCTTCCCGGTGCCGGGGAGCTCGGGGCTGGAAGGAGAGCGCGGCTCTCGCCCTGCCCGCCCGCGGAACGGAGCCGTGGCTGCGCTGCCCGCGCCGATGCTGCGGCCGCTGCCCTGGGCCCCCTCCCGCCCGGCTCCAGGCGCAGCCGGGGCTCGCCCGTGGCGCAGGACAGGAGCAGGCTGGTCCGAAGCTTTTTGCGCCCAAGCAGCGCAGTGAAAGATATGCAAGTGTTACATAAATATGCAAAAAGAGGGATTCGTTAGTGACCCGTCCCAGGCCTGGCTGTGCTCCCTCTCGCCAGGAGGTCGGGCAGGAGAGGCTCCTGCAGGGCCGTGGCACGAAGCAGCTGCGAGAGGCAGGAGAATCAGGCCTGACGTTTTAATAACATCCAGTCATTTTTAAATGAAACGAGAAAAAAAGAGGAGAAAAAAAAAATCTGACCATTTTAAGTGAACAGAACTAGCAGCCACCAGCCTAGGTTTTTAAAATATTATTGTTTCAATAAAGTTATGTCAAATTGTGTAGGAAATAATTTGTCTTTGGTTTTTAATCTCGGGGGGGAAAAGCACTTTATGTTGACTTTTTGTTGTCGTTGTTGCAATGCTGGAGTAGGATAGCAGAGTGTAACAATCAAGCACTTTAACCAAGCACTACTTTAATTTGTGCCTCTTGTTGTGACTGTGATTTGTTACACGCCTGTAGCAAGTCACAACTTGTCCTGTGATAACTGTGATGGTAACCTTTTATGTTGTTCTCTGTTTCTACTGTAAAACTCAGTTGTAAATAACTCTGTCAATGAGCGTTTCCTGACCTGTCCCTGAGTTCCTGCCGGGGTGTGTAGCAATCTGCAGGCAGCGGGTCCGGGGATGAGCTGAGACACGGGACGTGGGAGCAGAGGGGCACACGTGGGAGGAAGACCCCCCGAAGCCACTCGAGTCCACTGCATTTTGTTCCTTCCTATTGTAAAAAACAAGTGTTGGTTAGTCCTGAATGTAGCCGTGTGTCCGTCCCGGCCGTGCAGCACTGTCTGTAACCCGTAATAGTGAATGCAGCATGTACGGACAAAAGCAATAAGCACATATCTGTTTTAGGAGCTAACATGGGTTGTGAGGATGGCTTTGTCAGGTGTCTCCTTGGCACAGAGCTGTGCCCACGGTGCAGTGACTCTGCTCTGCTCAGCTGGCCCCGTCCCGGGCGCTGGGACACGGCCGAGGGACCCGCTCGGAGCCGCCCCGGTGGCCCAGCAGGGCGAGGCCCGGGGAGGACCTGAGCCAGCAGCTCAGGAAGGACCGAAGGGCAGCGGGAGCCCTGGTGCCAAGCAAAGAGAGACGCGGAAGGTGCCCAGAGCACCGCGTGTGCAGGCGAAACTCCCCAGGGTATTTAGCAGGGCCGGTTCCTGAGGTTTGTTCGCTTTTACTCCGCCTTCCCTCAGCTGAAACCGCCGTTCCTCCGAGTGCGCTCTTTGCCTGGTGAAGGACTTTAGGATTTGGCCATAGTAAATACAAGTGTACTTAGAGGAACCGACGTATTGCTGAGATACTAGATAAGATTGAGTCGTCTCGAAAAAGTAAAGTAACTTTCCAGCAGATAAGCTTTAAAAACTGATTTATTCTGTGGCTTTCTGAGGCCACAGAGCGGCAAAGAGAAATCTTAAAGAGAGCAGTTTTAATATAATCTCTATGTTTCAGTGATCAGTCATGTCTGCCATCAGCACAAATGTAAAAAGAAGAAAAATCAGGGAATTTTTTTTTAATAAAGTAATAGTGATTTCCAAGTTAAATATTTTTAGAGCTGATGCTTTCATGTGGAAAAAAAAGTCATATTTTACATGTCACAAAAGTGAACGTATTTAAATATAGCCATATAGTGTAGTATTTACCACACTCTCATCCAAATTGATGTATTTGGTTTATAGATGGCACTGACAAAAATGTATAAATCAACAGTTCTATCATTTTTTATCTGATAGTCAACTGGTGCAACTCTCCTTGTAACCAAAGGCCCTCTGTCTGCCTTGCGTGATCGCTCATGACACACACCTTATGTCATCTATTTAGTCCTACCTTTAAAGTAGCATTTTACTGAGTCACTTTTGAAAGCCAAATTCAAAAGTATCATTAAAAAATCTACCTTTTAAGCCTGAATAGCCAAAGTCCTATAGATTTCTTATAGAAAGCAAATAATTTAAAATTAAGCATATAATATGCTTGAAGAGCATTTATTTCTTATTTGTGTACAAAGATGTAGCTCTCATTTTGTGCCCAATTAAAAAGGAAGTATGTTGAATTTATTTTAATGAAATAAAGTCTGAATACAAAGTATGTATCTATATATGTGTGTGTGTGCATAATACACATATATATAATGTAAGCACTGAGAAATCTACTCTAACCTAAAGCTATGGTAGACTAAGTCTGTACTCATTGCAAAGGAAAGGCAGTGCTTTGAAAACATAATGCTCACCAAATCCTATAGATCCTAGAAGGACAATTTAATTTTTGTTTGTTTGATATATGTTTCCCAAAGTTCATAGCAGTTGGGGAAAACAGGCAGTATCTCTTGCATTGAGATAAAGCATGTGGTTTAATCACTGATATTGGGCATTCAGGTCTGCAAATTTACTGTGCACCAAGTATCAAGCAAGCTGACAGAGACTCTGCTCACCTGCTGCTGCAGAAGGCATCATACCTGAAAGGACTCTCTCTGGACGTGTGATGTCTGCACTTGCTTGTATCTTACGCCATCAACATAATTTTTAATACATACCTATAAATATATATATATAACATATATATATATAAAACACATATATATATGTAACATATATATATATTTTTGTGAAAGGAGAGGGTGCAGTTTTCTTAACCACGAGGCAAAGATTCTTTGAGTTTTAGCCTTGAACAGAGGAACAAAGTAGTGACTTTGCAGTAGATTTCTCAGTGCCTTTTCTTAAAAATGTCACCTAAGCACACTTATGGAAAAAAACCCAACCCAAAACAAAAGAGTCTCCTGTGAAATCCACATTTTTCTGAGAGGTTTGAGAGTCAAAAAAAGGTAGAAGAAAGGAAAAAAAAAGCAAGAGAGAGGAAAATAAATCTGTGGAACGCACATTCCCTTCCTGAACATGCCGTGTGTCAAATGCTGGGGAGTATCTGCCTGTGCGAGTCATGAGAAACACATCTGAGGCGGTCAGGTTGTTTGGCAACTGTGGCTGTGATAAACTGTAGCCTTTTCTTCCCTTGCAGCTAATAAGATACACATTTCTAAGGAAAACAGTATTCCTCTTCTGTAAAATTGTAATGTATTGTTAATATTTGTACCTATTGTATATTTATGTCTTGACAGAATTATGACCAGTACAGTTTATAGTAAATAACGAGGTTATGTAAAACTCATTGCAAAGACAAGGTTTCTAAAGCCACGTTCTCTCTATTGGTAAGCTCCACAGAACACCTCATTCTAAAGCAAATCCTACAACTCCTGAGTGAAGTAGTCGAGCGAAGGAGGCCGTGTGGCGCCGGTGCCCTCCTGCACAGCCGGAGCGAGATGGGCTTCCCTGGGGCTCCAAATTAGCCCCAACTCCTCCATGTTTGGTCAGTCACTTCTGCTTATGGTAATCAGACAGAACAAGTGCTACCTTGGGTTCATTTGGGGAGAATATGGCTTTAAATAGTTCCTGAATAAAGTACAGATGTTCTAGTTACCTCTGTACCTCCTGCTTGCCATTGTGTTGGCTTTATAAGTACCTGATGTATGGAAAAGTCATGTGACTTTCATGCATTCCAGAGCAGTCTATTTTTCTGTTCAGATTTAAAAAAATTATATATATATATAAATATAAATATATATCTGTATTTTTAGCAAATTTATAATAGGGCAATCAAGTCAGATTTCTTCTTTTTGTATTACAGAATAATATATTAGACGCTCTCTCGGTGTTCATTTACACAGCTGATCCCTCAACCTTTTCGTTGTTGTTATTTCCTTTTTTTCTGATAAACACCTGCAACATTCCTCCTGGAAGTGCATCTGTGAAAGGTCATGGGGTTTGTCTGATGTTGTCATGTTTTCGTATTTTCCTGTTTGCGGTACTTAACCAGGGACTGGCTGTGGAAACTGAGATGTTCCTGCTGAGGAACATGGAGGGGGCCAGACCCTGCCTTCGGTGATGGCAGGGGAAAGGTCACCCAACACCACTGGCTGCAGTTTCTCCAGATTTACATCAATTAAGCTGAGAACAGAAAGAAGAGACAGGTTTTGAATCTAATTGTCCTAATAGTGACATGATGGAGTTGGGATAAGCATCAAAATTTAGGCTCTCTTATTCAAGGCAGTGACCTGACAATGCTCAGGCACCTTCAGAGAAGTTTTTTCCTGAAATAAAACAGAAGTGTCCAGACTTTCATTTCCCAGTGGGTTTTGGAATTTTTATTTTTGGTCCCAGAGAAAATCAGGAAATGAGGAAAAATTATGGAGGAGTGAGAAACGTAAACATTCAGAAAGGGGCCAGATTTTGATTTAGTTATGGTAAAATCTGTCCATGTACCTGCTTACTTAATGATCTTCCTTGCTCCTTTATAGCTGTACCACAGCTATATTCACAGAAATTTAATGATAAGTCCGTGAGATAAGTGTTCATCCTGAAGCTATCTCATGGCCTGTCGAAGTTTAGCAGGATGAAGAGCCTCAGACCCACTCTAGCTCTACACAGATATTTCGTTTCGATTCTGCCCAACAGTTTGGTCAGTGACCATGCTTTTTCCAAAGATGGAGTTTTGGTTACACTTCCTTTTGTTTGTTTGTGAGATTTTCTTATATGCCCACCATAATAGCCAATAAACCTGAAAGAGATTTAATTTGGAAAGGCGTGTGTTTCAGAAGGTCCAGGTATCCCTCGAATGAAAGGAATAACCAGTAGACCTAGTTTTGCATGTGATTATCAGCAAGACCAGTTCACAAATGAAGGTATTAAAGTTGGGTGGGATTTTTCTTTTCTAGGAAGCAATTAATGCAATAGGCTGCCATATCTATCATCAGTGATCACATAAATCCCTTCAAAAGGCACCTTTCATGGCAGCAAGTTTGTTAGAGCATAGTCAACAAAACCATAGAAAGCTTCTAGTCAGACCACTCTTAACTTTGCCCTCCCACACCAGGACAGGAACGGCCTGAATACCACCCAGCCCTTTGAAGAAGAGAGGTTTATTTTCCAGGATGCATCTCACACCCCATGCTGATCACATTTAGGCTCTTGCACTGAAAATTTGTCTTGGCCAGGCAAAGGAAACCTTAGGAAAACTGAAAGTCTTCATCCAGGATGTGTATCCCGTTTGTTGCTGGTGTTACCTAAGCCACAATAAGTGTCCTTTGACACCAATGGTTGGGTGCCACAAGTGTTCATATCTGTAAATACTACTCCGAATTTTGCTTTGCTTGATTCTGGCTTCATCGCACAAGAAGTTTTCAGTCTTAGGGGCTTAGAAGAGAAAGCAAAACCTTCCTTTTTTCTTTTAACTAGAAATATACTGTTGATGCTCTGTAGGACTGAACAAGGATTAACCTTTATTTTTAAAGGGGTCTTTCCAAGACTGCAGTGACACTACCTTCAAAAATTAATAATAAGGCTGAACTCTGTACAAAGACCCCTCAAAACTAGAGCCTCATGAAAGCAAGGGAGCCAAATTTATATGAAATGCCAAATTCTTTGCTGCTGTAAGTTAAAGCCCATTGAGGCCAATGGAACTGTGCCCCATTTAGACCAGTAAATAATTTGGACCCGTATCTCTAAAAGCTAATGGAAAACTAATAGCTTTGTATGGCCTCAGGGCTGGAGTATGTCAGCACATACTTGAAAACCAGTGGGGTGAGGGAGTGGGAAACAGAGGTAGGTCAGTGAAAGCCTGGGAAAGGGGCGAATCCTTCAGGCAAGAGGGTGACAGTCATTCCAGACATGACTGAGCATCCCTCCGTGTCAGCTCACTCTTTGTGGACTTGATGCCACAAGCAGCATCCCAAACTCACAGCAGGGTCCCAACCTCAGCCCCACAGTTCAGTGCTCTCAGCCCTCAGTCCAGAGACTTATTGAAGCTGGGAGGACACTACCGGCAGATAGGCCACTGGTCACTTTGAATCGTGGCACAACCTCTGGTCCTGTTGGTAGTCTACATTTAAGACCATTCATCTGTTCTTCTCTACTCTGTGTTTTTCATTTAGGAGCTCTGCCATTTATGACTCTTCTTCGTGTTATGCTTTACTGCCTCCACATACCATTAGCCACACGTTGGCTCCTGCAGCCCCTGGGATTTATTTTATTTATGTCAGTTTTGTTGGCTTGTGATGAACTTTTTTCCTCCATTCTCTGGCTTTTTGGTGGTCAGTGCAGAAAATTACTTTTGCATTGAACCATTCCCCACTGGTATGTTTGGAGGGAGGGTGGGGGAGCAGCATTTCCATTTTACTTTGAATTTTGAAGCCATGATACTGTACTCAGAAAGGCCAGCCACAGCTACCAACCAAACTCGCTTTCCAACTAGATTAGCATTAAAAAAATACACCCCTACTTCCTGCAGCAGAATCCTGCTCTCTCATCAGGCCAGTGAAGCAGTTTCGGAAAAGGGAGAAAACCTTAGCGAGGCCATGCTGTGAGTGCTGCTCAGTGATGCCCCCGCGGCTGCCCCGCGTTTCGCAGGGCGCGGACCAGCCCGGGCCCTCCTTCTCCAGCAGCCCAGGACCTGCAGGGCCCCTGAGCCCAGGCAAACGCTTCCCAGTGACATCTCCAAAGGGCAGCCGTAAGCATCCATAGTCACTGAAGGATAGGAAAGCTGTGGGGGTCCTTTTAAAAAAGAAAGTGATACTTAGCAACAAATAAAAACTGGAAAATGTGTTTCCTGTGGCTCTGCTGGTACATGTAGATCAAATTGCTTTTATAGCTGGAAATTGAAACTGACTGTGACCCAGAAAGGGCAGACTAGGACCGATTTCTCCATTGCCTTGCACTGGGTTACTTTTTAACCTGCGCAATGGGGAATCAATGGAGAACCCAGCTCAGCGTGTCTGTAAGGAAGGGCAGTGCTTGTGCCCGATAGCCCAGCAGATCCTGCATGTCTTGCACAATCTCTTCATTGGGTTATATTGGAATTCACTGTCCAATGCACCAGCAGATGTTTTCTTCCCTTTTAAGAAATGTTTCAATGCCCTGGCACTTTGGGGTGATTACAGCAACATTAGCCATATACTAATGTACTTAGAGTCTTACATTTTTTGTAACTTTGATTTGGTCATTCTTTGTTGAAGTTTATTGACCTCTCCAGTTGTTTCTGTAAAACAAATTATTAAAAAAAATCCGTCTTTATATGCATGTAGTAGTATGAAACTGTGATCAATGTGTGACATTCAGAAACTGTACTGTCTTGTAAAATATGTCCAAATGTCTAAGGGTTTTAAAGCAATGGTCCCTTACTACAGCCTACAGAAATAAATAAAAAGGAATGGAAAAACCTAAAGCCTTTATTGCTGTGTTTCTTGGTCACATATACTGGCCAAAAATACAACTCCCATTGGCTGGCACTGAGTTTCTGCTTCAGCTCATTGCAGTTGACGGCAGGTTTAGACATATGTTATTTGTTCATGGCTAAGGCCATGATTCAGGAAAGCAGTGCCGAGCCTGACACCTCCTGTTTTAAGTCTGACAGATTCAGTGCATAAACCTTCAGTCCTCACCCTACATGGACAAAATCCATCCAAATCTCAGGGCACCAGAGCCAGGCCCAGGGGCCGGAGCATCCCCAGCTCCTCTGTGCACAGCCCAGGGAGGGGCAGCACCCCTGGGGTCCCTGGCACACACACAATCTCTGCACACACACGATCCCTGCACACACACGATCCCTGCACACACAATCTTTGCACACACACGATCCCTGCACACACACAATCCCTGCACACACACAATCCCTGCACACACACGTGTTCCCTGGCACACACACAATCCCGGCACACACACGATCCCTGCACACACACATGAACCTTGCACACACACACGATCCCTGCACACACACAATCCCTGCACACACACGTGTTCCCTGGCACACACACAATCCCTGCACACACACGATCCCTGCACACACACACGATCCCTGCACACACGTGTTCCCTGGCGCACACACACGATCCCTGCACACACACAATCCCTGGCACACACATGTCCCGTGGCACTCATGCCATACCAGGAGATCAGCATCTCAGTCACACAATTGTGCAGATGCAAAACCAGATGCAGATGGGAGAACAGCTGATGTTTGGAGACAAGGAGCTCTGGATGTGAAAATTAGATAAACAGGCTGCTTTGGCTGCTACTTGAGACAGAAATGGCCTTTCTTGGAGAGTCACTGTGGTTTTCTGCTCCATTAGACTGGGTTGGTTAAATTGTGCAAGTCATCAGAGCAAGGGTAACTCAAACTGTTCAGGAATATTTTCTAAGTTTATTACATCAAATGTTGTTTCATATTGGAATGCTATTTCTGTAAGAGTCTTCAAAGCTCTAATGTGAATGCCCTGATTTATGGAGACCTTGATTTATGGCCGTTAAAAAATGAGAAGAACAAAGACCAAGTAAGCACATGTTCTATCCAGACCATCCACCTGTTTGTGCAGTTCTGCACTCTATGTACCCTTACAGGTTCCTGCACATACAAATCCAAGGAAAAAGACTAAGTGCGCAGTGCAGTTCTACATCTCACTTTATACAGTTGCAAAAGAAAACCAGAAAGTTAAATGCACAAGTGGACAAATATCACAGAAGTCCATGCATTTAATGGCATGGGTTCTGCATTTGCTTGTGTTAATTTTCAGTTTAGGTCTTTATAAGAAAAATCTAAATGATCAGTTGTTTCATCACAAGCCAAGACAGTGACATCTAAGAAGACTAAGGCACTGAACTTGAAGGGAAGTTTACAAATGAAGAATTACAAAGTGGAGGAATTCCTATAACATATGTCTTCCTCTTTCACTTTCTGCTAATGACTTCTCTTGTTATTCACCTGCCAGCCTGAGCGTGCAAGCTCATGAGTTATAATCCAGTATCTGTAATTATACTGTCCAAGGAGGTTTTCTCTATGACTTGATTTACTTTATCAAGTCAATTAAAATAATGCCTATCTCCTGAGGCATGGTGGTTCATTATCGTGTCCCAAATCTATAGACAGGAAATATTTTTGCCCTAGTTAGCATATACTACAGAAGTTTGCCTTGCCTTGCCTGGGCCCCTTATCCCACATCCCCTCAGCCTCATAACTCATGCGTGCTTTATGCCAAGGCACTGACTGGAGCAGGTTAAAGTGGTCCCTTGTGGAAAGCAGGGGCCCCCAGCCCAGTCTCCAGTTGCAGCTCAGCTCTGCAGCATGGTCTCTGCCTGCTCAGCACCAGCTGCCAGAAGTTACTGGGGCCATCACCTTTGTATTTCATTTTCTACTGACACCAGAGCATTTCCAGGCTTTGTACAGATCAGTGAAATGCAGGAGCTTTTTCACTCCTCTCCTCCTTCTCCAGCCCACATCCTCAGGTACCTCTTCTCTCTGGCTCTGTCAGAAATGACCTCACCAGCTCTTTCCCACCTGAATGGATTTTCCTTTGATTGTTCTCATTTAGGTTGATATAGGAAGCTTTTTTTTCTTTGTTGCACACCATCCTCTAAACCACCTACAAACCCAAAATATCTGGGTTTTGAGCACCCAGAGCAAGGTGATGTCTGCCTCACACCAAGCCAGGAGACAGCCAACAATCCCAAAGGTTAATCAAACAAAACCATCTGGCGAGGGAGTGCACACCCAAGTCAGGGTACTGAGTCCCAGCGACTCCCCCAAGCACTGCTGGGGCTCATCCCATCACCTCACAGGGCAGAGGGATCCCAGAAAAGCAGCCATGGGCACTGAACTGTGCTACTTTAAATTCTTTCTTTAATAAAGCCAGTGGAGTTTTTCCAGAGTTTAACTTGGCATGCGGTGCTGGAAGTTGGGCTGAAAGTGCAGCACAGCCCTCACTCAGAGGGATGTCACTGCCCTCTCCAGGGACATTTCTACTCCCATCTAACATCATATTGTGTCACCAAACCCAAAGAGGCCGTTTAGGCATTTCAGCACAGATAAATGTGAGGAAAGGGTCAGCTTTTCAATATATTTTGTTCATTTCAGAAGAGACAGTAATAATATAAATAATTTACAAGGGATATATAAAATATGGATTAGATTCTTCCATACTGCCTCTTTCTACTTACTTACCTTCCTTCCTACTTTCTGTAAGGAAATTGGGCTACTAAGAGAGGTAACATCATTATTATTCAGCAAGCAAGAGCATTTAGAGGTAACTTTGCCCCAGAGTATCATTTTCAACCATCCAGGCAGAAGCTGAGACTAATGTATCACAGCAATGAAAGTTTGTGGTTTCTGGTTGGAAACACAAGTACTGAGCATTAACCTGAGTTTTGAAAAATAAAAGCAAATATGTGCAACATTGCATCATTGAGTTTAATCCTTATATAATTAAAGAATTAACCCACATTGCTAATCTAATTTTTTAGATTTTTATCTTTTTATCTGTATCTATAGATCTATATACATTTGGTTTTATATCTATTTGTTTTATAGATACATACCCATAAATATATAAAAGGTATTCATCTAAATCTATAGAAAATAGATTTAGATTTTTAAAAAACCATAATAGTTTACACTTTGCTATACCCACTACCATTTTTCTAATGTCAGCAGACATGGTTAGTAATAATTGAAGCTAAAATGAATTGGTCTATGTACAAACACAAAAATTACATAATGCAAAATGCTGTTTTCATGCCTTGATGATAATTAGTCTTAAAATGAACCACACAGTGCTGCAGCTTTTAGCACGGTCCTGAACAGTGAAGAGGCGAACGCTTGGGGACAGTGAGATGAAGATTGATCCAGGCACGAGAAAGTGTAAATTAAGAGCCATGAGGCTTGAATACAGCTATCAAATAATATACAAGATATTTGACCACTTTTCAAAGGTCAAATTGACCAGAACAATCCATGGTTTTCTCTATTTGTTTTTCACATCAGTGATTTTGGTTTCCAGTAACATTTTCAGGCAAACAAATATTTCTGAGGCATTTCAGTATGGAGGAGAATGGCTGCATGGAAAAAGCAGACCACCAGCTGCTCCCCTGGGAATCAAGCAAAAAGGAACAGCTGATTTCTTATTAATGTAAATGAGCTCGTTATCTGGGTTGCCTTCAGACTGAGTTCAGCAGTTCAGAGCCTCTATTCCAGGAAATACAGAATTTATGTAACAGAATTGAAGAGAAAGTGAAGGAAGGATTTTGTAAGTGCCTATTTCCCGACTAAATGCTTTTGCTATTCTGGTGTCAGGGTGGATGGGTGGAAGCTGAGATGGGATATGCTGGCCCATACTCTGAACTGCAGGAAGATTTTATAGACACTGAGGTACTTAAAGAGAATTTCCAGGACACCAAGCACCCCATACTGTGTTGTTAGTAATATATACCTGCATCAGGAAAAGTTTGTGCAACTGATACTCTCATAAGTTCCAGAATAAACTCAGCAAACAGCATTTCTTGGATTTTTTTATAGAGAACAAAAAGCTTTAAGGATGGGCAGTCCTTTCCACTGTGAATTTCTAGGCTGACTTGATGGTCATAACATAACAGTGAGGCCTGGGAATGCCTGAGCTCTGGTCCTGTATTTAGCTCTGACCCTTTGTTCCTGAGCACCCCTCAGAAAACACAAATCTGTTTCATAAGAATGATTTATCAACATTAGTCAGTGATCTGAGACCTATATGATCTATTCAGCAAGGTAATTAAGAGTGTAGCACCAGGTAGAAATATAATTTAATGGAAAAAAAATGCTGAGTGAGAAAGAATGAGCAAAAATACATTAATTTTCCCATATCTCATGTTGTTCAGGAATTATTTTTTTAAATTTCATTCCATAGCCCTTTTGTTAGAGAATAAAACCAGAAATTTCTCACTCTTTCTTACTCAGTCCCTCTTCCTCATCCTGCTCCCAGAACATGTACCCTGTTCCTCGCCCTCCTACAAGCAGTTCGTCTCAGCACCCCTGAGCAGTTCACCTGCAGAGCATCACCTGCCCCTGCGGGAGGGTAGATGCCTCTGGCAGCAGCCGGGGAAGGTGAAACCTCCTCCCGCTGTGCCAGGGCTGGGCAGGGCTGCGGCACCGCACGTGAGCACAGCGGGGGCAGTGCAACAACAGCCCCGCAAAACGCAGATCGGGGCTTTCTGGACTTCAGGGCCTGTATTTGCAAGCGAAATGACACCGAGCTGCCCAGAAGAGCAGGGGTGGGGCATTGTTTTCTCCCCCTCTGGACACAGAGAGCTGCCCATGAACCCTGTTCAGAACAGTTCCCCTCCCACAGCCACTGTCCCAGCTGAATTTGAGTCCAGCATCCCCTAAGCGCTTCCTGAGAGCATGAAATTGCTGTCTTCGGCCTTTTCACAGTCCCTGGACTCCAAAAGCCAGTGCTTGGCCCCCTCCCAGGGAGGAGTGTTTCCCAGGCAGCCCCATCCCTGCACGTGGCAAAAAGTTGCAAACTCTGTCTTGGAGATGAGGGATTTTACAGCAGCTGAGGCTGAGAGGTGCCACTGCCCGAGTCCAGCTCATGGAATGCTCTCTGCTTCTGAAAAGTAACTTCTGAATGGCCGAAACAGCGTGCAAGTCATCCCCCCCAAGAATGATGCCAAGGTGCTTATGCCAGGAGGGGCTGGGGATATTCCCAGGGGTAGAATTACAGACTTCCAACTCTCAGGTTGCTGTTTTAACTATTAAACATTCTTCCAGAAGGGGGAAGCTAAAAAACCTCTATTGGAATACTGAGCCCACACACTGGACATACTAAGTCCATCTCTGCTATTGTGTATCTCCCTCATTCACTCTCCCTTCAGAGAAGAATCTCCCAGAAGCTTTACCAAAGTTTTTCGTATCATTCTCTGCCTGAAACAAGAATTTTCTCCACCATGGGTGACAAAGCCTGGTAGCTCTCTTTTCCTGGCTGTTACTTAAGGTATAAGATCCATATCCCCAACACAAACCATGCTGGGACTTCTAATTGGGTTTTCCTCCCACTGTAACTCCCTCTACCATCTGTTCCTCTTTTTCTCTCAGATGACACATCCCTCAGTCACTGAGCAGTGCCATGGCAAGCCAACCCAACCCTGGAGACTCTGCCAGAGGAGCACCTTCCCTCTTCCCTGTGCCCCAGCCTCAGCTCTGGGTGGGAGGTGGGACTTCAAACCACCACGTGCCCCCCTGGGACGGGGAGGGGATCATGTGCTGGTGGGTCACTACATTCCAGTCCACATTCCTGACTGGGTTTTGCCTCCAGATTTGCCATAGTGTTTCTTTGAAAAGGAGGCAGTAAACCCCAGGGCCTCTGAAGTCCAGAGCAAACTTGTTTTTAAGCAGCAGCAGAGCTATTTAACCTCTGACACAACCAATTTTTCTGCTTAGTTGAAATTGCCCATCCCCAGCACTAACGAAGGGCTCTGGAGCCTCTCTGCTGAGATAATTGGTAGCCCCAGGCTTCAATGGGATCCAGGAACTGCTTTCCACTGCTTCATGTGAGGAGACAGTAATCTGTTGGAAACATGGCTACTTCTTCTGGCCTCTTTCCAGACCCCCAGTCATGTTAGAGTTGAGCTACAGCAAATGAAAATACATTAGAATTTTAAAACGGTACATAAGTGATTCTTGCTCATTGGGAAACTTGAAGCTAATGTTGCCTGCAGCTATTACTAGTGTTTTCAGAAATAATTCATTACCTGCAAAAATCTTCCCTTATTTCTCAGGAAATGAAACAAAAAATTAGCTGTTTTACTTTCCTTGTTAATTCCTTCCTTTCCATCTCCTTCAGCACTCTCCAAGCTGCAGAGTTGAGACATGAGGTCTTAGAGACCATGGAGACACAGGTGAACTCTTGGCCAGGTACCATAAGATGGTGTCTTTCACCAGTTCTAATACTTTACTCATGGTTTTCTGGGCAGGGTTTCTTGACCTGCTTGACCTCACCTCACAGAGGAGCAGTAGGACATGTCAGTGGTGACCTCTGGCTGCCAGAGAGTGATCACCAGAGCTCCATGGTGAGATACAAAAGGACTGGTTGGACCAGCCAGTCTCTCCCAGCAGAAACACAGCCAGCACTAAGCCAGGGGGGACTAAGGGAGAGGGACTGCTTTCACCCCCAGTAACTCTAACAGCTCCATTTTTCATGGGGTGAGGAAGACCCAGGAAGATTTTTTTTCCCTGCACTTCAGTGCTTTTGGTTTTGGTCCCAGAAGAAAAGCAACGCATGCAACTGAATGAGAGAGCAAGAGAACAGAGTTTTGTAGATTTTCTTTCAAAGAAAATACACCAGGGGTTGAAGTCAACTTCATATGCCAAATATTTTGGTCAACCTCACAATGTCTGAGAAATGCAAAACTAAATTTCTTGTAATTTCTGTAAAGCTCTGAAGAATTGAAGGCCTTTCTGAAAGTCTTGAAGAGCACCAAAAGCTCTGAACTAACTGCACCTACCCTGGCTGCTCACTGCAACTCTGGATGAACCTCCCTCGTTCTGCACAGAAGGGGCCCAGCTGTCCAAGCCACCCCTGTGGCTTGGAGAGAGGGAGAGAGGGAAGAGTCACGCTGACGGTGCGAGAGTGGGAGCTTCCACCCAGCTGTCTCACTCATACACATCTCAACTTTGCTGACAAATTTGAGGTACACTCTTTGTCCCTGGACATGGAATTAAAACTTCAACATCTAAGCAAAACATGAAAAATATGTGAGTGATTTGCTTGTTGTCCCGGAGAGCACTTGGCTGAACTGCTCATCCACAGCAAAGTCAATGCTCTCGATGCCATCTGCAGACGGCACCGCTGGGTGCTGCTCTTGGGGGCTCTGCGTTCCACCAGCCCTGCAGGGCCAGGGGAGCACCTCTGGCAGAGACAGCAGCCTCTGCTCTTCCTTGGTGGGTGCCAACCCTCAGGGGCTCCCGTGCTCGGGCTGCCTGTGCCCCCCACCCCACGCTCCCATTCCCTCCACACATGGATGTGTCCGGTAGCATCTGGAAGGGAACTCATTTTTCCTCCTTAGTGGTTTGACACAGCAATTAGAGTGGGTTCAATTGCTGGGACTTTACCACCTGTGCTAATAGCCAAAATTGCTTTCAAAGATAGACTGCAATGTTTTGAATTTGGAGAGAGATTGCTATCCCTTTTAATTACATTTTCTGTCTCTAATGAGACAATTACAAGCATTTCAATAGCTCCCAGTCACCAGCTTTCCACTGTATGAGAGCACAGGAGAAAAAGGCATCCTCACCTCCCCCTTCTCTTTCCTCTCCCACTCACTAATTTCTTTGAGCAATTCACAAGTGTGTCATGTATATTCACCTCCATCCTGGCAGAGATCCTAGCAGCACTTAGACTGCCCAAAGCCACTCCTGGAGCCACTGCACTATCCCAGCTGTTGCACCTGAGGACCAAACTCCCAGTTTAGTGACCTTCATAGGGCAGCATGTGTGTAAAGAACAGCTGCACATCCCCACTCACTCCTCTTTCTCAGCTCAGGTCACAAGTGCTGAAATCAAAGATATTTTTCATAGTGTAGAGAGGATATTGTCTCAGAGGTAGGAGGAGCACAGGAGGTGCCTGCTGGACCAGTGCCAGTCTGTCACTCCAGTGATCTTCTCACAAAGGTCAGTGACTTCAGCATTAGAAACTTTCCTGGAAAATGAACTGGAAGCTTAGGTTCCTACTATGTGGTACCTGAGCACTGAAGGGCTGGTTCCTTCCAGCTAGAAATCCTTTCTGCTATTGAAACTGGAGCCCTTTAATCTTAAGCAGCATCAAATGTTGTTATTGTAAGACTGCATAGCTCTGTGGATAAATGCTGCATTTAACATTCCTGTGTAATGAAGTAAAACGCTCTGGTCAAGAATGGAAGTTTATTTAAGGCAATATAAAAATATTGGCATTAATCCAGGATTCTTGTACACTACAGACCAGGATGCTGGAGAGCAGCCATTGTAAGCAGGACAGATTTAAAGGCCTCTCCATGGGCAGGGTGTCATGATGTCTCTTGGTGGAGTCACAGGGCATCTTACACAAACAGTAATGACACATAGATACATATACCTATACTGTGGTATCTACAGCCCCATGGACTGATGCCAGCCGAGCATAGAGCAGAAAAAGCAGGAGGAAGAGTGAGAACTTGACCAAGATTAAGCGTGGGAGTGAGAGCAAGCAGTGAGTCAGAAGGTCTCAGAATGCTTGCCCAGCCCTATGCCCCTCTTGCCCCACACACCACAGGGGAGATGCACATTGCTGTAGCTGCAAACATCACCCACACTTGGGATTTCTCCATTGAGATGCCTTCAGGATTGGCATACCTGCTTTGTGATGTCAGGGAAAAAAGAGCTGGGACTTCTGGAAACAATGAATTTCCAGCCAAGCTGGAAATATCAACTAATTTTCAAACTAAAATAATCTCCTTTATGTTTCTCTTTTTTCTCCTTTTTCCTTACAGCTTCTAGAAAATCAGTCTGAAAAGTTTTGCTAAGGTTCAAAGTGGTCCAGCTGCAGCCCTGACACAGACACAAACCATGTGTTAAACAGTTTCCATCATAAACCCCAAGCAGTGGGGCCCAGTCGTGCAAGCTCCTACCAACACCCTGTCCTTGGGGAAGCTTCCCCAGGAGCCAGCAGGATCTAGGGTTTACCTTTACCTAGTTAAACATGAATCACTGTTGTCTGATTAGAGATTATCTTCCCAGTACTTTTCTGACTAAATCATGCTGTTTTGACACACTAGTTCAAGAGCTGTCACTTTAATTATAAGAATGAGTGGTGATGCAGAAAACCAGAAGAAGCAGCAACAACAACAAAAAAATTACAAATTCCCAACTGCTAAAACCAGAGCTTTAATGAGAACAGTGGAGAGGCTGGAGGAACTGCTTGCTGTGCGTACATGCAGGACGGGATGAGCATCCAGAGCATCTTGCTGAGGGACCACAGAAATGGAGAAGTTTACACTCCCCCTTTGACAGCTGAGAAGATGAAAGAGAAGAGCTGCAGTCCCAGGGGTTTGTAAGAGGCCAGGAGCTGAACACGGCAGCAGGGTCCCAGCCTTGCCACCCCACTGCAGCTGGCACCGCTTGTGAGACATCAAAGTGCTGAGCCTGATATCAAATTATTGGCATTTTCAGATAAGGCCAGGTAGCAATAATGAACATTTGATACTCAAACTTTTTGGGGGATGAGCTGTTCTTTTCAAAAGAAATGGCTTCTTACCAGAAATAAACTTTCAACCTGTTTATCCTTCGAATTTCCTTCAAGTTGTTCACATTTTTATCTAAGAAAGTCTTTGCAGACACCAAAACTGCCCAGTTTGTGTAACATCTTCCAAGTCAACCCAAGATTGTGCATTCATGTTCAGGAGAAAAAAAAAACCCCAAACAACACAAAAAAGCTTTGGTTTTGAGACTTGCATTTAGCAGGAAACAAAAAACATTCATTCTCACCAACCTTCCTCACTTAGAAAAATCTCCTCCATGACTTCAATCCTACTTCCTAAAGAAAGAGGTGAGAAAAGAAGTACTCTGTCCTCCCCAGCAAAGCTCTGGGTTTCCCAGCTCTCCTCTCAGCAGCCCCTACAACCCACCACTTGTTTTCCCATCACACGATTCCTGTGACTCCAGGCACAGGCCCCAACCAGAGCAGCGACCCCAGTTCTCTCCAGTTAAACCTCTTACCTACATGAGTGAGCTGAGGAAAACCAACAGGAGCCCTCCCAGCAACGAGTTTGTGACTCCAGAGCTCAGGGACAGGGGTTTGAAATCCTCCCCAACTTTGGAATAAATTCCAAGACAATATACGATCCAGAGCTCATATTCTCCAATCCTATTTACTGAAACAGTCAGAATTCGCACTTCCCGTGGCACCCTGGGCATATTATTATACTATGCAATTTCCTTCTGCAAAAAGCCAATTAACTGCACATGTCTGCACCCATTCTGGCAACTACAACATTTTATAATTTCGGAACAGCAGCGCAAACTGTCGAGGAGTTATCAGCAAGAAATGTTCTGCAATAATTAATAGATGCAAAGATTAAGAAAATGAGCAAACTAGGCACACAAATTAACAGTCAATTATAACACAGTGATCTACAGGGCTAGGATCTTGGGTAAAACAAATTTCTACATTCAGATTTACCATCTCCCTGCTATGACAGAAGCCAAAGAGCAGACTAAACATGAGCTGATTGGAAAACTGGTTTTGATTTCCCTCTGTATGTGCTCCAAGGCAGAGATCTGAGAGCAAGCAGGTCTGATTGTAGTTTGGGATCTTAAATCATCTCTGATGCCCCTTCCCTCTCACCTTTGATCAACAGGTGATGGAGTCATGCTGACAAAAACCTTCCATAGTTGAAGCTTATCCTGGGAGCCTTTTGTTGATCTGGCCATTTTACACCCTTCCAGACACTTGTGAGTCCAGGGTGGGCACTACTGGCCCCACCCTGTAGCCATCTGGGCCCCCTGGAGATCACTGCCTTCCATTGGGTTCCTGCTTGCACAACACTGGTTGTTCAAAGCATGGACAGCACTCAAACCTTCAGCTTCACCCAGCTTGGCTCAGAACTTCTGAAAAGTTCACTCCCACCCAGTTTTGTGGAAAGCCTCTGGTCCAAGCAATTGAGATTCTCCTGAGAATGGTGGGGTTGGGTGTAAGGTGGAACATGAAGCACAATACAGATTAATATTAAAGAAGAAATTCTCCACTCTACAAAACTGCAACTAATAAGAACTTTGAACATCTACTTGTCACACCGATTCTACATAAGATTTTCGCCCAATTTCAAGTACACGGTTGCTTCTCCTGATCACCTCAAGCTCCTCTGCAAGACCCTGCTGAAGTGGTAGGGTTTTTAATCAAGGCCTGCATACAGCAAGTGAGAAGATAACCCAAGATACAGATGAAGGAGGGAGCCCTTCCCGTGCATTGTGTTGCAGTTCAGCCCATGGCTGTGCATTTGTGGAGAGGGTTAAAGGATTTGACCAATTTTAAAGGCACCTCAACCTGCCATGCACTATTCCATGAAAGTGAGGTTACTTTCCAGACTGAAGACAGATAAAACTGCTTTTGCACATCCATGAGCTGGAAATAAAACTGCATATTTATGCTACATCTACTTACTTCTTAGTAAAGGTGCACAGAACTGAAAAAATCAATTGCAGGCACACAGGATCTATAATAAACTGGATGACCACAATCCTGGAAAATGCATTTGCTTAATTGCATGGCTTCCACATTTCCCAATAAACTACACTTCAGTACAGTCACTAAGCCATTTTTACTGAAATGCTTTACCATAAAACATATTTACAAATACATTTGCACAATGGATTGAGAGCAGCCCTAAGGAGAAGGACTTGGAAGGGCTGGTGGACAAGAAGCTCAACATGCCCTTCTGGCAGCCCAGAAACCCTCCTGGGTTCATCCTCCCACCATGGGCAGCAGGTGAGGGGAGGATCCTTTCTCACCTATACTCCTGTTGCAGTATCAGAACTATCATCAAGGAACTAATGTTATAACTGAAAAGAACTTATAAACTTCCTTGCCAAAAAAAAAAAGGCAGAAAAAAAGAGAGTTAGTGATCTTAATATTTAAAGACTCAAAATACTCAAAATTAAGAATAAAGGAAAAAAATGTTTTGAAAGCTAGAAATAATAGAATAGTCTCAGTTATGGAGACATATTGCTAACTCCTACCATTCCAGGAGAACATGCTCAACTTGCAAAAGGAATGGTTTGTCCTTAGAGTAACACAGCTATTTAAGAAAATTACATTTTTGTTGTTCTTTTTCTTTACCTTTGGCTCCATTTCTGGGCATATTTTACCTCTTTTTTCTTAATGCACAAGGGCTCTTTCCTTATGGAAGGAAGCAGATTCTCATATGTTCAGATGAATGCAATCCCACATACCAGGACACTCAGGGCTAGGGTGAGGAAAATCACAATTCCCCCAGGGCCTCTCTTTTTCCCCATCCCATATCAATGAAAGATTTCTCTACAAAAGAAAAATCACATGGGTTCTTCAGCAGGTTGTAAAAGGACCTGGATTTTTTTGCTTGACTTTTCATCATTAAAAATTGAGATCCTCAGCTGGAGAGTAGGAGGAAGTGTAGGAACATCAGTTGAGCTTAATTTTGCTTTTACATAAATCCAACTCACTGGTGCTTTGGCTTTATTTGCTCTTCCTTTCATGTGGAGCCAGTCAGGTGCGTGGAAGGTGGAGCTGCCTGTGCACAACTGGCAGTGCCGCACTATCGGAGCCCAATGGGATGATTTACGGAAGATGAGGACTCAGCTCCTGGCTTTGCGTATTTGCTGTGGGAGATGTTCTCCTGTTGATAACCAGTGGTGAAAGGTTTCTAGCGTTGTCATGGGAACGGCTGTCATCTTCAGAGAACAGCCTCTCCTCCCTGTGAGGCTGCCTTGCTTGTTTACACTATAAAGCCATTTTTCAGGAGTATTTTGCCTTGTATTTCCCATAGTTTCACTTTTTCCAAAACCCGGGTAGTAGAAATTACAGAGATCATAATGATGAACGGTGATAAAACTCCTAAAGGGAAACAGGCAGGACCCAGTATGTGTCAAAACCATGAGCTAATTTTGATTTGTAGGGAAAGTGATCTGACAACTTCATTACCACCTTCTACTCAAAAGGCTCACTCTTGCTCTCTCTCAAATACATACTTCCCCCAAGAATTTACCAAAAGGATTTGTTTGTACATTCTCACAAGGTGTGGAGGTGAAGCCAGCACACTGTACAGCCCTTTTCAGGATGTGCTGATGCAGAGACATTTGCAATGTCTTGTGTCATCAAGTGACAGCCTGTGCAGAAACACAGCTGCTATGAGGGTCCCTCAGGGGCTAAATCTTTCATACTCCTGCATCTCCAGGTTACAGTGACAGAAGGAAAGGCCTGGCAGTCCTACCATGCCACCACCAGTAGCTCTTGATAAGACCTTATGTTATCAGCTCTCAGGGATGAAGCAGCAGCAAAAAAAACCCTTGTGGAAGACTTCAGTTTTTTAAAAACTACTACAAAAAACTGCATCCTTTATAGCTTCAGTACTCAATTTTGAAAGGATGTGGTAAAAGCAGGGTTTCCCATGATCAACAGTTTGGGTAGATTTTGAAAATGAAAAACTCTTCCAGTATCTGGCTTCATTCTGCTCCTGAAATGACCACCTGCCTCTTTAGGATCCAGTGGCTCAATAAGGGGCTTCTGAAGGACAAAGAAAACCTTCCAGTGACAAAATGCTACTCTGATTAAAGACCACCAAGAAATGAAACTGGCTTTCAGTTTGACAGAGATCCTTTCTGCAAAAACCAAAATGACATGCTCCAGTGATTTATTCCCAACCCATCTCTGGGGATCACACCTCTTCACTCATATACCAGCAAGTGTTCCTGAGCAGGCCACAAGATAGTGACAGGTTATGTTACACAATGAAGTAACTTAACAGTGAAGACCTTTTGTTTTCTTCCTTAAAATTTTCCTACTCTGGGATGATATCAATCCCTGTGAGTCTTTAATTCACAGACAGCTTGTAACACACCATGAGAAGCAGATCCTTGCTCTCAAATCCCTACTGCACTGGCCAAAGGCATCAGGCACTTCCAGAGCTCTCATGGCCCACCACACACCTCAGCATCTGCAGCACAAACCCACAGTGCCCCTTGATGTCTCCATGTAAGACCTTCAGCATGGTTATTAGAGGGGTTTGTGATCCAATTCCAGACTAGAGCTGGATCTGAGCATTAACACTCTCTGCTGGAGCCAGCCCTGGCCACTCACCTGGGCGTGACAAATGGAATGAACTTGATCTCACCCTGCAGCAAGCTCCTGTCTGGAACAAATTAGACAGGTTAAGAAGCTAAAGAGGTGGCACCACACAGATTAGTCAAACAGACAGACATTGGGAGAAGGTCTCCAGTCTCCTTTATTTTCATTTATAGAAAAGTATGAATATTAATCAGCAGAATATAAGGAAAATATTTCAAGTATTTCCCAGTCAAAAACACAAGGCTATAGTCAAGTCAGCCCTCCTGGCACAGCTGAGCTGACTTCCTATTAAGAGCCCAAGGACTGCATTGCATTTTGGGCCAACTCAGGGATGTTCCTTGAACCTGAAGTCCAAGGGATGTCCCTGTTTGTCCCTGGTGCATCCTATTCTCAGATTTGACAAGCACATTATTAAGTTCTGTCATTACCTCAGCAGCACAAGATCAACCCTTTGTAAGACTGACGGTCAAATGAAATTATGAGACCAGGGAGGGTGAAAATAGAAGGAACAGATACACAAGCATGAGCAGGAAGTATCCACAAAGTGCTGTTGCCACAAAAAGAAGGCACTTGAGTTAATTTACTCTGCATTGTTGATTCCTCATTAAGACTTTAGAAAAATAATAATTAAACCTGAGTTCTTATGGCCTTTTTTGTCTGATTTGTTATTTGGTAAATTCTCATTCCTTTCAAAAAAGGAGGAATTTGCAAGAAGTCATCAAGGTCAGACAAGATGCTCTCAGGGAAAAAAGAGATTGGCACTTCCCAGCCAGCCTGATTTCTTTGGAAATTGAGGAGCACACACAGACAGAGAGGATTCCAGGTGCCCCTGTACAGCCAGCAACCTCTGGAAAGGCAGTGAAAGCAAAGCCTCCAACATGGAGAAGTCATTGCTTTGGCTCCTGCTGCTGCCACACACCGGGGCTTGCTGGGACTGCCAGGAGAAGTCAGATGAACAAGAAGCTGTGAACAGAAGAGCAGGAACAAGTGTCCAGCTGGCGAATTCTCCTCCAGGTTCCCTTGCATCGATGGTTCCCCACCGCCTGCCAGTGCAACAGCTGATTCCTGAAACACAGTCATTACAGGGAGAAGGTGAGAGAAAATGAGCTGCACCTCCACTGCAGGGCAGTCACCATGAGGTACAATAGGGCTTAAATCACCCAGTAATTCCCATTTAGTCCGAGAACATCCATTTTCACTCCGTGGGCCCGGTTCTGCCTCTACCACTGTAAAGCAGCAGCAGCCACAGTGAGGCCCACAGGTTGTACCAATGTGAAGTAAAACCTAACAGTGACAGGAACAGACATTTTTCTGTAGCACTGTGCCCCTTCCCAGATTTTACCATTCAGTGGTTTAAGGGAATTCCTCACATCAATATCTCCCAGCCCTGACCGATGGAGAAGCACAGCTACCACAACTGGATCAACTCTTGTCCTATGCAGAGAGCTGCCCACAGATAGCCCAAAGACCCCTAACTTCTGCTTGGTTTATAGTTCTGCAGAAACTGGAATTATTGCTCTGCTCCAGATATGCCTGCCCTTGGCTTAGGGAAGTGTCATGCTTGAGAGCTGGGATTCATGCATCACACATGGTTGGAAAAGGCTCACTATATTTTCCTCTTGGCTTGGGGTCATTTCAAAATACCAAAGTCTGCACAGGGAGGACTAAGATAAAGCTGGCTGTGCACAGAGTAATCCCACACCCTCCAAAACTCTGGGCAGCAGCCTTATCTTTACTCCTTAAATGTGTGAGCTCACAAGTAGCTGGCTTCCCTGCTGGCTCTCACAGGTCTATAACAACATGGACCCACCAGCTCATCTTACAGCAGGACTCTGGGAACAATTTCTAGGCTCTGCTCAATTGGGATGGACTTAAGATATCTGCTGAGATGTGGGCTGAGTCCTGATTTCAGTGAACCACTCACCCCAACTCCATTATTGCTGTCTCGCTCCAGTCTTCTGCCTGCCAACATCTGAGGATCATTCCCACAGGATTCAGTGCTCTTTTTTCAGGGGGCTTCCATTCCATATACAGTGCTGTTCAGCAGATAAGGTGGATGACAATGTCCCCTCTTTTTGCAGCCCAATGAGGAAATGAATTCCTGAATATATCTTTTATTTCACTTCATCTGATGCTCCTGGCTGGCTCCAGAGTTTTATTAAAATAACATTACTGTAAGCTTTTATAATAATTTACATGTTGAATGCAGGTAAGAGCTACTCGTGGCCACAGCAGTTAAGATTTTCTCCTTCATTATCTAAAAGCTTACATAACAAGCTGAGGAGGAAAGGAAAAACTCTAATGTGACTTCCTCTTCCTGAAAGACTGAGAAAAATCCTGCCCACAAAGGCCATCACTGGCAGTCTTGGTAGTGCAACATTGTGTGCCTGAAGCCTGACAATCCTACTTTAGAATTTCTAGTTCAAACAAACATGCTTATTTCAGCCTTTACATAAGTTTGAAACATATTCTTGCCCAGCACTGATGGGCAATGATTTTCTCAGGCAGGGCTGCTAGTCAGTTTCAGAGGTGCCTTTAGCAAACCAACAATGGGATTAGGAGGTACCAGGATTAGGCAGTACACAACTGTGCCTCCAGCGACCACCACAGAGTTTGGGAGCCAGGACTTCTCTGTTGCTGGCTCTGCCCCAGATGTGTTTCCCAGCTTCAAGCCATCCTTCATCCTTGCCAGAGCTTACCTAATTTGTACAACCTGGGTGGTCCCCATCTATCACCCCAAAACTTCTTCACTTCTCCAGGGAAAGGATGCTGAATGTGCAGAGACTTAACAGTACCTCCATCTGACCTCAGGTGCCAGCACATACCCCAAGTTCCCAAGCCAGCTACCACTCACCAGAAGTACTCATAGAGGGTCACCTGTAGAAACAAAATCCCCAGTGCTAAAAAATCAGAAATAGAATTGGCTTTATTTAACATCTGACAGGACTGTTAACCTTAGAAGTAAGGCTGGAGTGTCTTTACATTCCACAACTGTGCCACCCTAAAGTGAGTGAGATTTAGCAGACTAAGTGCAGGTATTCCCACAAGCACTCTGCCCCTGGTTTATTACATGAGCTTCACCACGTTATTTCAATTCTGCAAGAAACTCATGGTACGCAACAAGGAGCAGTTAATATACGTAGAGGGCTCCAGAGAGCTGCATGCAGTGCACTGTGACCCTGAAACAGGCAGATCAAGGGAGAAGAATGAAAAATTCAACATGAAAACAAGAGCTAAAACTCTTACTTTTGGCTGCCGGTGCCATCGCCATAGCAATGCTGACTCAGGGAGTGCAGAGCCGGGTGCTGACACTCCACACAGACGGTGTGGCCCTCCCTGAGGTAATGCATCCAGCGAGTGTACGAGTGGTGGCTGTGCAGGCAGCCCGGCGTGATGGCCACGAGCTGGAACTCTACACAGTACCTGCCAACCAAACAACGGTGGGTCAGCTCAAAAACCAGGGGAGGCCCTGCACAGGGCTGCCAGAGCCACACTCACCTGCGAGACCACAGATCACTAATTCAAACCAAACCAAACCAAAAAATCCCCCCATCCAAGGTCATTAAAAGCAGAACATGTGGTGTACCTGCATTTTGACAAGGTTAAATAGGGAATAAAACTATTCTGCTGATGCTTTCAGCTAACATATAAAAAGTATCAGGTATGACTGGCATCTGTTTTTACCAATAGGGACACAGACTGGTCAAGCACTTGACTAATCTTATTCCAAGTCTGGTACCCACTTGCTGAGCCACACTTCCTCTATCATCTCCTCTCAGTTACTTAGAATGGGTTTCATAGAGTAGGTTGTGACAGGAGCTAAGATTTGGTCTGTAAAGGTTTTCCTTGTGATGATCTCCCTCCTGCAACCAGAGAGACTCTGTGGGTGGAGTATGGCTGAGTCTCTGAGCTGAGCCTCCAACTTACCCTGCCCTTTCATTGCCATCAGCTGCGGCTCTTTTCTTCCTTGCTTTTCCAAACCCTCCCGTAGTTATTAACGCTGGGACTGTGTATACCAAAGAGAAAGGGTACAGAGCATCAGTGGCAATGCTGCTCTAAGGCTCTTTATGTCTGCAAAACAGAAAAGATGAGCTTTTAATGTCATAGGGTTTTATCTTTAGCAGGCAACAAAAACAATTCTAAGTTTGTATTTTCATATTATCCATCACTGTCAACCATTCCACTGAGAAGAGAATCTGTATAGCTGCCAGATTTTTGCCTGAGCAGAATAAGCCTACTAATAGGAAGACCCAAAGACAGGGGAAGGCAATATTCACTTAATGCCAGCTCTCAACAGGTTTGAAGAAGTCACTTGCAGCTGTAATCCATATTGGACAGATTTTGACCCCAAAATACCAACCAAAATGACAAGCAACTCTTCTAAAAGAACCAGGAGAGGCGTTCCATGAAAACCTGATTTCAACAAACTAAACCCAGGCTTTTTCTCCAGAAACTATCTGGAGGTCTCCCTTGCCTGCACTCTGCTCCAGTGCAGAGAAGGCATATCTCGGCCTCGAGAGGTATTGCTCCTTTGTGACTTTTTGCAAATAACTCATAAAATAAAAAAATACATATATATAAATGAAAAAAAAAAGTGTTCAACACCCACTTACAGAAGTTCTAAACAGATATAAATCTGCCCATCTTACCAAAAGTTCCAGAGATTTACACTTGTATAAGTGAGAGCACAGCAGACCTGTAACATCTCACTTTTGAGACACAGTGGATCACAGTAAATGGCAGGCACCACTTCCAACACTGTCCTGGGAAGGATGTGTCTAAGCCCCTGTGTGAAGAGCTCAGTTCTCAATTAGCCCAGGCAGGCCCATGGCAAACATCCCGGTGTCTAAAAACAATTCTTCAAACAGAGTAAAAATCAGCTCTGCTGACCCAAACCAGAGTCCACTTTTCAATGGACTTACTCAGGGACTGTTGGCACTCTGTTCCTTGCCGAGTCCAGTACTCTACACAGCCAGCCCTCTCCTCCAGAGCAGGACATGCTTCTCCCCCGTTCCTGGGCTCCTGGATGACGTGCCTCATCCGGACACGATAGGTTGCCTTGCAAGGCTCTGCACAGCCACTCCAGGCACTCCACTGAGATACGACACAGGGGATAACTGGAAGAAGAGCAACAAATGGGGACGTGGCAGGTTAGAGGAATGATGCCAGTGAAACGCCTGCTCCAGAAATAACACTTTTTGACATAGCTCAGTACAACCTTCCTTATTTCAGACCTGTCCCATAGTTGTCTTGGGCAGTTCTCAGTAGTTCTCCTCCAGGCTCCTTCGCCTTCCTCACAAGACGCACTGAGCCCGGCGGTGCTCGGACACGCGGCCAGAGCCCGAGGCGAGCAGGGGGCTGGTCCGCTCGGGGGCAGCGGGGCCGGGAGCGGCTGCGGCCCCGGCCCCAGTCCCTCACCTGTGCAGGCCTGGGCGTAGTCGTGGCAGCAGTCGAGGGTGCGAGCGCACGCCTGGTCGCAGTAGCAGGGCCCGGTGGAGCCGTCGGGCCGCCGGCCGGCGCTCAGGCAGGCGGGGTCGCGGCCGGGGCAGCACAGCCCGCGGGCGGCGCAGCCAGAGGCGCGGCGGGGCAGGGCCGGCGGTGGCAGTGGCAGCAGCAGCAGCAGCGCCAGGAACCAGCAAGGACTGCCGGCCATGGCCTCGGAGCTCCACCACCTGCGCTGCCACCGCCCGCTGCCCGCCCCGGCTGCGGCGGAGCGCTGGGGCGGAGGAGCCGGCCCGGCCCGGCCCCCAGACGGGGCAGGAGGCGGCCACACTGGGCGGGGCTGGGGCGAGGCCTGTGGCGGCCGCTTGCCGGGGACCGCGGTGTCAGTGTGCCCGCCGCGCCCGGTGTGCCGGGCTGTACCGGGACTGTGCCTGCTGTACTGGGGTTGTACTAGGGCTGTACCGGACCGTGCCGTGCCGGGCTGTGGCCAGTGCCGAGCCGCAGCCCTGAGGCGGCAGGTGCTGCTCATACCAATACCCTCATCTCCTGCCGCACTCTGTGGCACCTCGCCCTGGCCGCGCACCCGACAATCCCTTTCTGTGGACTCATCAAACCAAAAACTTTCAGCCCTGACTGCTGGCATTTACCCACCAGATTATCGAAAGATTATCATCAAAAATAGATGATAAAGGAGACCAATTTTTTTTGCCGGATTTGACTCCAGCATACCTCAGGAGCCATTAAAAAACAGAAAGTACTTCATTGCCAGTACAGCAACTCCTAAGGAGCACGATCCAGCTGGCTATGCTACCTCTCTACAGAATTACCCTGTAATGTCTTCTTAATTCGAAATGCAAGAAGTTTAGAGAGATTACAGCCACTCCTGTGAATTATTTAGCTATTCAGTACAAAGCAAAAGGCTTTACTGTAACTTTTTAATCAAAGAGGCTTGCTCTAAAATATTGATCACAACAGATGTTATACCTTGCTGAACACTGAACTGGGATTTATAAAACCCACCCACTGATTTTTTTTTTTTTGCGAGTGATTATGCTATTGTACGAAGACTGGGTATGGACAGAGTGTTCCCATTTCAGGGAAACTGCAGCAAAGATGTTTCTAGAAAAACAGAAAATAACATTAGAGGACAGGTTAACACCTTCAGCGTGTACAATTCTGGAGGCATGCTGGCACTGCATCAGCTTGGGCATGACATGGTAAAATGTTCCAAAAAGATAAGAAATAAAAAGAACTTTAGCTTTTTTGTATATCACTAGATGTCTGCAGCAAAGAACAGGCATCTCATTTTCTTGGCAGTGGTCAGATATTGTCACCTTGGAAATTGCACATGAAACAAAACCTTCAGTGAGCAAGAGGCATAAAGGCTGGGAGAGGAAAGAGAAGAGCACTAGAAATCAGTAGCTATGGGGTCTAGGAAGTAGGAATTTAAATATACCAGGTGTTAACTTCTGCCTCTGCCAATGAGTCACTTACTATGTGACCTCGGGTAAGTCATTTAACCAATGCATGTCTCATTCTTGATCTAGAACAGGAAGGACATTCAAAAGGAGATTGCATTACTCAGCTAATTAGTTCACACAAACCAGAGGCGGGTGCGGCTCTTGCGCAATTCCCCGAGGGGCAGTAACAGAGCACACTTCCCTGGTCCAGCACTCATGCTGCCATGCTCCACATCCCCCGCCAACAACTGAGGTACGAGGAACACCTTCACATTATTCTGAGATACACAGACTGAATGAAAATTAGCTTCAGAAAGCTATGGGTCTGCATAAAGACTGCAATTTTGACTGACCCTGTGCAGTTAGGAAAATTGGATCTGGGTCCAGGCATCTCAGTAGGGTTTATATTCAATCCCTCCAGCAAGTTCTTGGGAGCAAACTTTGTTTCTTATCTTACATTCCCAGAGTGAAAGCAGTTCTCCCTTGTTCTGGTTTGACATAGCCCTGGGGATTTTTTAGGGTTTGAGGGTTTTTTTCCCCCCCTGACAGGCTCTAAAGATGCCAAGGAAACATGGCCCAAGCCATGCTGGATCACATCAGCCCAGCAAAAGATTTCTTGCAAGACAATTGCCAAGTCTGTGTGGGTTTGCTGGCCCTGTGAGGAGTGTTGGAGCCAAGCAAGTGTGATTTTACAGAAAGGAAATGTGGGTAGTCTGTCATACAGGGAGAGGTTCAGGAGCAGAACAGCTTTGCATGGATGTCCTTGGGAACACCAATGGGTGTTCCCTGTTGTATAAAAAGGGGCATTCTTTTGTTGATGAAAAGCATAGTTGGTCACCATAGAAGTTTTAAGAGCAATACAAGCAGAGGATGGTAACCTTTGGGGAGAACAGGTTAACTGCACCTTCTCCTCCAGGTTTTTTGGAATTGTTTTTGCCCTGGGACCTCACAACAAGTTTACACAGGCAGACAACCAAGTCCAGCTCTCTGGGATTTCTGGTAGGATCACCTTTTGTTCTGCTGCCTGCAGAACTCAGCCTGTGAGTCCCAACACACGTTCTACAGTGTGGAGACCACCAGCAATTTTTGACAAGTCAGATGACTTGTGCTGTGGATGATAAAAGGCGGCCTTTGGCTGAATGACCAGAGCTGCCTACAGACATCACAGCTATTGTTCAGTAGCTGTGGACCAGGACTGAACAAGATTGGACCTGGATTTTATCCTAACACATCACAGAGAAACAAGAGCTTTCTTTGGTTGCTTTTTCCAAAACTGTATTTCCATAGACCTATGTGACCCTGCATTAAAAATTAAGAGTGCTGTATGTTCTTTTTCCACCTGCAGCATGACACTGCTATGAGCAGTGTCTGACTCAGAGCCTTGAAGAAAACAGTCAGAAGCAGACATCTGAACAATGAAAGAGGTCACATCTAGACCACATTAGCAGAAAACCACAGGCACTGACCCAAGTAACATCTCGTACCAGCACTGCACAATCCAGATGTGCATAGTAGAGATGTGCACAGTCCAGATGTGCACAGTCCTTTGCAACATGGTCCAAAGGGAGCAAGACCAGTTTTTTCTTCTACAAGAAAAGTTAGGCTGCCAACTGCTCTGCTTTCAACAACTCACAGCTAACTGTGACAGCAAGTGGGATGAGTTACAGCTGCAGAAGCTGAGAGGCCAGGCAGCATGCATACAGCTCTCACAGGACAAGGGCACTGTTCCTACTCTTCCAGTTCCTGAGGTCTTTGCCCCCACTATGAGGAACATAAAGATGAATGAACCCTGCAACAAACACTGCTACAACTCTCTCTACAAGGCTACAAGCCCCACCATCTCTCAGGAATCCTCTATAGTTTTAATGATCAGGCAAACCTACAGGAAACCACAACTCCCCCATGGCTGAACCCAGTGCTGCATTCCTGAAGGCCTGAGAGATCCTGTCTTCTGTTAGCCTTGCAGACCTCCCAGGAAGCTCTGTATCTTCCTCTTCCCAGCTCTCAAGCCACAGCTGGGGAAACAGCAATGCTGTGATTGATGGACAGACTCCTCTCATTAGACAGAGGGAACATCTGACAACACCCAGATAACGGTGAGCTTTCCTCTTCAGTGTGAGGGAAAATCATTAGACTCATACATGGATAGATGCCTTTGTTAGATTCCCTGTCACAATTCAGACAGGGAAAAGGCAGCTCAGAGGAGACAATGACCTTTACATTTTGGTTAAAAAAAAAAAAAAAGAAAGAAAGGAAAAACAGCAGGGGGAGAACCCACCAATGCCCCTTCCAGCAGCCTGCAACACAGGGTAACAAAGGTTCTCGTCACTTGAAAGGAAGACTTCATCACATCTCTCAGGCAGCAGGCTGGGCCATCCTCTGTGCCTGTCACATCCAGCCCACACAGCTTGGTGACCCTGCACCCAGACCTGATTTGTCCTCTGTCAATCCTCTTCCTGCTCTGCACTATTCCTGCAAGTACTTTTCTACAGGGCAGGAAAAGAACAGTAAGGAGCAGATTTGCAACTGCTTTATAAACTAACAAGATGACTCAGGAGTTGTCCCCTCCTCACCAAGCCTTCAACTTGCCAAAAGGCTATGGAACAGCAGGTCTACCTGGTCAGCTCTGTCAGAACAAAAACCCAAGTCTGCATGCAAAAACATTCACCAAGTCACTGTAGCTCCTTTTGAGAGGTGAGACCTCACCAGCATCCCTTTCACTCCTGCCGATGTTCTACTTACCTTTACAGCCCGCAACTTCACTCAGGAGAACTTCAACAGCACTCTGGTGGTCCCAGAGGAAAGACTGACTGGTGGGACTGTGGTCATAGTTCAGAGGAGTGACAGAGAGGGCTTACAGAAGGAAATAATGACCAGCAGCACAAAGTATGTCATCCATATGACACAGCAGCAGCTCCTGTGAAGCATGTGCCTGAGGTCCAGGTTTTCGTAAGCCAGGAACCACTAGGGGATGCACGTTGCATCTGGCACCTTTGGCAAACATTCTTTTCCCCAGGCATTTTTCCTAAACCCTACTAAGGCACTTCCTCAGGAACATAAATTGCTAACTAAAAAAGTTCTCTGTAACTTCCAGTCCTCCTCTGTAGATTTCCAAGAAAATTGCATCTATAAATATCCTGCTGTAAAAAAGTGACAGCGAATACTCAGAGAAGTCTGCTTTGAACTGGTGGTGGTGTCCAGGGCCTGATCCACAACTGCTAAAAAATGGATTCACTCTCAAGACAGATCTTCCCCCATAAGGGCTGTACCTCAGAGAAAATATGTTTTTATACCCTCTTATTAGCCTAAATTCTTACAAACATGAATAGAGGCCAAGCCAGTATAACAATTACAGCACTGCTCTTGTAAGGCTTCAGATGATCTGAAGCCATCTGCATGACACAGCAACTGTTTCTCTTCATCAGCAGGCCAGATTTGGAAATACTGGCAGGGAGTTAAGGCAATGTCCACCACTGCTACAACTGTGCAGCACAAAATGAGTACACATACTCCAAGCTGCTAAACAAGGGCAGAGGTAGAGCTCAGTATTTCTTCTCACTGGGAAATGGTACCCAGAAGGCAGCTGCTGCCCACAGGCCAGGCTCTTTCTCAGACCAAAGTCCAAGTACTCCAGTGTGTGTGGGAGGATCAAAAGCAAAAGCCTCACCTGTCAGTTAAAGAGCAGCCCTGAACCAGGAGGCTGTTGAAGACACTGCAGCCACCCACAGCAGGAGGAGCAAGTAGGTGTGGAGCTGCTCTGGGGCAGCCCCTGGGTGCAGACACACCTCCAGGGAGCAGCTTTCATGAACAGGCTTCAGGGAACCTGTCTGGGCAAGCAGCTTCTCGTGAGGTTGCATTTACTGACTGACCACCCTTGTGCAGCAGCTGAGCCTCCCCAGCCCACAGGAAGAACACCTGCTACCCTGCTGGATCTGGAAGAACGTGCCTTGCTTCATGCAGTCAGCACTGAGACTGCATCTCCAAAGGTCTCACTGGCCCTGGAGATCCTCGCTGAAGAATGTTACGTGAACCTGAGGGAGCCTGCAAAGTAGAGAAATGAGGCCAGCCCCTGGATTTAGTATTTGCTTTAAGACTGAGGAAGTCAAGCTTATTCTGAGCACTAGAGGGAAGATTTTAAGCTGACCCAGTCACAGCATTCAAAACTGAGCAGAGCAAGCGACAGGCATAGACAAGTATAGACAATCCAGTGGACATTTTCCCAAATGTAGCACTAAAGAAATCAGGCAGATTCTCAGGATTACACAGATAGAAAGGGTCCTGAACCTGTTTCCATTTCAAAGACATTTTGTTGCACTCCACCACTGCAAGGGATCTGCCAAAAAGCATGCAAGAGTCTACAGTCTAGAAGTTATAGCTGCAGAACATCTGTTTAAAACACTGGATGCTGTAGGAGACAGAAATGCTCTGCTTCAAAACAAAAAGTCTTCCTCTTACTGCCTGGATCAGTCTGAGGGTCCCAAAATCTGGATCTCCCTCGGGTGGTCACAAACTCAAGTTGTGCTTCGCTGGCTGTCCATGGTAATGTCCAGCCTGTCAACACAGCTGATGTGTCAGATAATCTTATCACTGAACAGAGATGGAAGCAGAGGAAATAACACAGCAAGTAGATGCAGCAATAAGTAATGGACTGTGCTTTGCTATAAGCTAATGCAGCAGCTTACACATGGATCTAAAAAGAATAATAATAATCACCATGCAGTCAAAATATGCCTGGGTCTTTGGGAATACAAATGTTAAAATTCCCCCTGTGTATGAAAATTTCTATTAAAAGCAACATCAGACAGAGAAATAATATGTGCTATTTTCCTCTCAAATGCTCATGGCACCAAGAAACAGATCTGTTTGAGAAAAGTAAACATTTGCTTAAACATACCAGCCCAGTGAGTGACTCCAGGTTACAGTTTAGAAAGTTACACAAGTACCTACAGCAAGGTCTGTTTCTGCTACAACTGATGGAACTGACAGCTCTGTCTGGCCACTGCCCTGCAGAGCCCCCCACAGCACAGCACCGAGCATGGACACGCCGTGGTTCTGCTTTGCAAGGGAGCTCTCTTTGCAGAGGAAGAGCTGCAAGTCAGCCTTTGTCCAGAAAACACTTCCTGACCTCCATCTCATTCAAGTCATCCAATAGACAAACTCAGGAGCTGGCCAGGGCCAGCAAAAGTCAGGCTGCTTTAAATTCAGAGTTAAACCTCCTCATCCCTACCTCTCATCAAAGCACTGTAGAAAGAGATTTTTAAAGGGGGTTGTCTGCCCCCATGGCTGCTACAGCCCAAGCAGGGTGTGTTCTGGTTCCCCGTGCCCCGGGAGGCTCTGTCACGGCTGCTCTGGGGATACTGGAGCGGGTGTGGGGGGTTCCCGGCGCACCGCGGTCCGGGCCGGGCCGGCGCGGCCCTGAGGGAGGACAGCGGCCGCACAGCGCCCCCTGCGGGCCGGGCCTGGCCCAGCGCCCCCTGCGGGCCGCAGGTCCCCAAACCCTGCCCCAGGTCCCTAAATCCTGCCCCCAAACCCTGCCCCAGGAACACAAACCCTGCCCCCAAACCCTCCCTCCAGGACCCCAAACCCTGCCCCAGGTCCCCAAACCCTCCCTCCAGCAGTCAGAGGCTGCCTGGGATTGGTAACCGACCAACAGTTTGAAATTACATCCTGATGCATGCATGCAATAGCAGCAGAGCCTGAAACCTGACCTGAGCAACTGTTCTTGCAGAGGTAATAAAACATGCCAAGAACATGTTTAAGCTGCATCTGTGCGTCCAGCTCCCACTGAACAAGCACTCTCTCCTCCCTACAGAATGTCTGCTGGTAGGTCTGCTCATTACATTAATGAAAGTAATTATACTAGCAGCAGTTCTGGTCCCTCATCAATACATAGTTTCAAGAGCTCATGCTGCTTACATATATTGAATGAGAAAAATCTCTACTCAATTAAATTGAAGACTGCTTTGAATGCTGACTATTAGCCAACTTTCCACCATTGGTGTTTCCTAACAAGCATACATGCCAAAGGCCACTACCAGCTCAGAACCAAAAGTTCCCTCCCAGAACCACTGAAACTGTTGTTAGTACTGAGGGACCGCCCTTGTCCAGAGGCTGAGCACAGACTGCACCTCTCCCCAGACCTTCAGCACAGCCTGCCCTCGTGACACCTGCAGCACAGACGCAGCCACAAGCCTCAGCCAAGCACTTCTACTCCAGGGTGTGTGGAGCTCTGTTCCATGAAATCATGCCTCATCTCTTGGCTTGAGGCAGCAGGCAGCTCCATCATCACTCACAGCAGCACACTGTTGCTGTGCTCACCAACTCCCCAAACAATTGGGAGATCCAGGAATGAGCTGTTAAACATGGGTCAAGAAAATTTCAGTCACCAGCCGAATTCACCCAGTGCCCAGATTTTATTAAAAATAGGCTCTCAACAGTACAGAAACACACTGTGCTGCAGCATCCCAGACACCCCTTGCCCTCTTCCCAGGCTGCCAGGGACACACCACTAAAGCTTTCTGGATGGCAGGGGAGAACGAAGCCCTGACTCCTTTCCTTACACACAAGGCCATCCTCCCACACCTGACAACTGCTCCAAGGAGAGGTTTCCTCGCCTTTCACGACTGTGGCAGGCTAACATGAGCTGCCAGGCAAGGAATCCAGCCCCTGTAGGCAAAAGCATCCAAGTGCATTAAACATGCAGCAAGTTCCAGCATACATTCATTACATGCCTTGTACCCAGGGGACAAAAAATGTAACACCTTCCATCTAAGTCAGCAGGACACAAATTCATCACACCTGACAGCTCTGAGGAAAGGCCAGAGCTGTCATAGGGTGATGTGAATGCTGTGGCTTGGATGAGGATCCCAGGCAGCAGCATGGGAGCAGCAGAACACCATCCATCTTCTTCAGCAGAACACTGAAACCCCAGCAGGGCCCAGGACAACTTCTTATAAGTCTCAACCTGTCAAGAGAACAGCCAACATTGTGTCTATCCACTCTACCACAAACAGCAAATATACAGCTTTCAAATCAGCCCAGCCCCCGTAAAAACCACCATTTGACAAGAGCTGCTCTGCAAAGAGCAGAAGCTTTCTCCCTGCCAAACAGGATGAACTCAAACTGCACTGTGGGAGCTTTTAGAGCAGGACGTGCCATCAGCCTGGGGGATCTAACAGACCAGAGAGTGCCAGAGAAACATTTAGTCAGCTCAACCAGCTCCTGGTTTGAACTGAGCACTTGTGTCCTATTGCATCCAGAAGCACACAGAGAGGGCACAATCCTGCTCTTCAGAGACCACAGCCTCCCTGGAGACAGAGCAGCTGCACCTGAACAGCAACTTGAGGCTGGAACTGGACGAGCCAGTGTTAACAGCAGTTTATCTGATGAAGTTCTGTTAAGCACGCTTTCTAAAGAATTAGTGAAATGCTAACCAGACAGGTTTCCAAATGTCACACAGTTGAGCTTCGAGTAACAAAAAGAACACCAAAAGCAATCACTCTCTTGCAAACAGACACATTGCTGAAAGCATGACTTTCATCCACTTCTCAAGACATTGAGAACCTCCCATTCAGAGGTGGGGGGGGAAACCCAAAAACAATGAAGAACAAAAGCTCCCAGACTCTGCAAGAAGTACCTCATTTTAGCACTGCTTAAATGGGGCAAGACAAAAACATTACATTTATGCCCTTGAAGTTGAATCAAAACCCTTCAGACCTCTCTGCCACTAATTTGAGATCTTCTGAAAGAACTTCAGCTAACAGGAACTTCCCTGCAGGAAACTGAAGTATTTCAACAGGGACACTCAAATTTTAGCACTTACAAGGGCCCCTTCTGCAATACTAATCACCACTCTGACAAATCTCCAGGGACATTACCTTGTCAAAGCACTGCAGAAGCAACTTCCTTGGAGAAAGGTGTTCTTTCCCTTTTTTATCAAAGCCAGTGAACATAGGTGAAATAAAGTCTTACCATTCTCCCCTGACAAAGGGGTACACATGGTGGAGCAAACCAGACAACTGTCCTCATCACACACTTCTTCACTGTCAGCCGCAGCCTTAACTTCAGGTCTCCTCAAGGCTCAGCCCCCCACTTCTGCCTTCACAGTGCCCTGGGGGTAAAGCCAAAGGGAACCATCAGCACCAGGCCCCTGATTCCAATGTTTTGGACATTTGGTAACACCAGGGTGTGGGACACAGCAGCACTTCCCTGCTGGTGCATCAGACACGATCTGGCTTGAACAGCAAGAAATCAACACTGTCGCTCTGATGGGGAAAAAATTCAGTCATCACTTACACCAGCAGGTTCCTAGGAGCTGGAGCTGTGGCTGCACACCCACGGCAGCTGTGCCACATTCCCACTTCCGCTGGCAGAGCCACAAGCACCATGAGCTAATAGCGGACGAGGTAGCAGAGCCATGCCCACATTTGCAACCCCTTCACACTCCCTTAAGCTGGCCAGCAAGGGTCAGGGCAGAAAAGCCTTGCCAGCAGCACTTCCCACAGGGACACGCTTCAGCCAGAATGGTTCCTGCTCCTTACTGGGGCAGCTGCTCAAGGCAGCCCATCACTCACACATCACTGTGCAGTGCCCTTAAAATGAGCCCTCTGAACACAATGCAGCAGGGAAGCAAACAGGATAGAGCTGTAAGCCACCATGCTGTCCCAGCTCAACACACACGGGCAGCTTGCAGCTTCCTTGGCCTGCTGGTTGCTATTCACTTTGGACATGATGGAACAGGAGGCCCTGAATGAAATACTTCTGCAGGAAGAAAATCCCTGTACTCTCATTTCTACAATACCTAGGCTAACACTCCTCAGTCTGGTCTCCAGGGATAAACTGGAAGCAACTCCCTTGCAGAAAGATAATTCCTCCCCTCTTCTTTTTTTTCCCCCTCCCTTCTACTTTTTAAATTTAAGTTACACATGTGATTCACTTACTTCAAAGACTCACCATTATGTGCTAGAGGTTCAGGCATGATGGAGCAAATCAGACAACTGTCCTCATCACACACTTCTTTAGCTGCAGCCTTAACTTCAGGTCTCCCCAAGACTCAGCCCCCCACTTCTGCCTTCACAGTGCCCTGGGGGTAAAGCCAAAGGGAACCGTCAGCACCAGGCCCCTGATTCCAATGTTTTGGACATTTGGCAACACCAGGGTGTGGGACACAGCAGCACTTCCCTGCTGGTGCATCAGACACGATCTGGCTTGAACAGCAAGAAATCAACACTGTCGCTCTGATGGGGAAAAAATTCAGTCATCACTTACACCAGCAGGTTCCTAGGAGCTGGAGCTGTGGCTGCACACCCGTGGCAGCTGTGCCACACTCCCACCTTCCCTGGCAGAACCATGGGCAATGAGGGAGTTCATGTAAATCCTTTCCCCAAAATAGGTGGCTGGTTGGCGTGCTCTACAGGTACACAGGACAGAGAAATATTCTCAAAAAAAACTGAGAACATTGACGCACGGGGGTTCCAGAGCAGAGCTCAAGACAGCCAAGACCCTTAACAGAAAAAGAGGCGTCAGGCAGAGATGAACAGATTATTTTTGCCTTTTGCAGCCCCAGGTCTGGTGCCCATGTGAGGCTCTCGTTCCCCGCCGGCAGGCGCCGTGCTGCCCGTGCAGCCGCCCGAGCCCATGAGCAGCGGGACCGTACGGCGCCCGGGGCAGCACAGGGCGCCCGGGGCAGCACAGGACCCCCGGAGAGCCCCGGAGCCGCCACGCACCGCCCATCTCGGGCTGCAGCCTCTGCCCGCGGGGCTCCTGCGGGAGGGACCCACACCTGGCACCTCCCTTGCAATGAGCGGCCCAAGTAATTCAGTAACTCTTTCGAAAGAGCAAATACAAATACGTGTGGTTTTAGTTCAGTACGGAACAGTTATTCTGCACTTACCGCTTGGCCCTGGCAGGGGCTCGGGCCTGCCGGCGCACGCCGCGGAAGCGCCCTCATCGCCGCCCTGGCTTCGGGCACGCGGCTCCCGCCGGCGCCTTGGTGTCCGCCGCGCCCTACGGGGAAACAAAGGACAGTGAGCACCGGGGGCAGGGACAGTTAGCACCGGCCCGCGGCCGCTCCGCTGGTGCATCAGACACGACCTGGCTTGGACAGCGGTAGTCAACACTGTCGCTCTGACGGGGAAAGAGTCATCACCTCTACCAGCGAACACCTGGACACGTCCGGGGAAGCTCCGTGTGACCTTCCTGGGAAGAGCGGCCGGAGCCCGGTGAGGGTCCCTTAGGGATAAGCCCCGAGGCCAAGCAGGAGCGAGGCGATCACACGGCACGGCGGATGCCTCAGCGGTCAGGCGGGCACGGAGACGCCCCTGGCCGCCCGCAGAGGCCCGGCCGCCCACCCAGGAAGGGGCAGAGGGGAATCCCGGATCCACCCAGCCCACCGGTACCTGTACCCACCTCGGCCGCTGCGGAGCAAGAGGCCGCGACGGCCCGCGCGAGGCGCTTTATGGGCTCCGCAGGCCCCGCCCTGGGCCCGCCCTGCTCGCCCGCGCTGAGGGGCAGCCATCGCCGCCATATCGGGCGGTGCTGTGGGGGCCCTGCGGGGTCGCTCCTGCTCTATCCCCGCCCTGCTGCGCTGCTCGCAGTGGGGGCGGATCATGCTCCCGGCGCTGCCGCGAGCTGGGAGCTGGGAAAGGTGGTGGGGGGCACGGCTGGAGTGGCGGTCCGCCATTTCGCGGTGCCGCGCGGGGCGGGCGCTGCGCCGCATGGCGAGACCCGGCTGCGCTGTGGGCGGCTGAAGGCGGCCGGGGGCAGGCGGAGCGGGGCGAGCAGCGGAACCCGGGGTATCTGTACGTGTGGTATTCTTTACCGGGATGGGCGAGCGTGGCTTTGGACATTTAATATTCTCTTACAAAATAAAAAAAAAAAAAACCAACAACTGTTCAGAGATGTTCGGTGACTTGTCCAAAGGCATGAGCAGCTGCAGCGCCAACATCCATCACGCCCGTGATCCCGTCAGGCCAGAGCAGCAGCCCCCGCAGTCTGTTCGGTGCTGCCCGCTCAGCCCGAGCTCGGCCTCTGCCGCTACACCGGAGCTCGGCTTGGGGTTGTGTCGCGGGGGGACCCTGCCCCTGTCTGGGGTACACATCAGAGTCAGGTCCTTGGCTTTTAGGTGCTTTAGACAGGTGAATTATGTTGCATTAGATAGTTTGCCACTAAGTAACGTGAGGAATGGAATAGAGAGCAAAGGATATGTCTTGAATGAAAACAGCCCAGTTTGTAACCCAAGCACTGCCGTGAGTGGTGATTTTTATAGCTAAAAATTCACCTTGGAAACGGGGTGTGAATTCAGTCATCCGGCTCTAGGGCAGACCTGCCACCTGACATCCCTGAATACACGTGGAAGGTATTCCCGGAGCTCGCACTCCAGCAGCGTGTGCATCTCTTGGTGTTCAGCGAGGTCAGCCAGGCACGGTGGCTCGCCGTCCCCGGGGGTGGCCGTACTGCAGGAGCTGCTACCGCACGATTCCGAGCTGTTCCCTCCCTCCTTCCGTCCCGGCACCTGCCGGGGAGGGCAGGAACTTGTGTCTCTGGAATAACACCAGCTGGAGAGATGGGGTTGAAATGGAGTCACGCAGGGGCACAGGCAGGGAGAGGAACAAAGCCAGAAGCCTTTACACCAGCTGAGACTAAACACAGGACATGAACAGCTGTGTGCTGCAGGAAGAAGCTCTGGTCCAGACTAGCTCAGAATCATGTCATGGCTCCATGCTTTGTTTTTTTCTTTTTGTAAAATACACACAGGTTCTACCCAGACAGGAGGCACAGCCACTTGATCATTCATTCCAAGGTGTGAGAAGGGTCAGCAGTGTGTGACTTGTCCTGTCAGCACTTCACAAACCAGGCACTACCTTGGTACCAGGTCCTACCACCTCATCAGGTCACAAGGGGACCTGACCAAGCTGATTGGGAGCTGAGTGCATTCTCTGGGACCAGTGGAAGGGGCAGGTCGTGCTTGAAATGCGATGAGAGCAGGAAAAGGCACCTGGTCAACTTGTTGGCTGGTTTCCAAACAGAGCCAGGGCTCTGCAAATACCCTGGGGCAGCCACAGGAGGTGTTTTAGATGCTCGGAAAGATAAGCATGCCTTTTTTTATTCGCCTTCTTGTCCACACATCCTGCAGGGAGATAAATGGGCCTTACAGGATGTCAGGCAGAAACTGCTTAATTCAGGTCCTGTTAAAATGCTTTTTCCAAATTGTGTTTGTAGGCAACTAATTTTTGAAAGCAGCTTATCAAACAGGACTTGTGGAATAAATCTCAATGCTGTTAATCCAAGTTCCAGAACACCAAAAGATGAAAAGACAATCAAAGGAAGGACATTTTAAGAGGATTACAGGGAAAACTAATCTTGTTACACTGCAAACCCCTGTCACATGCACAACACAAAAGGAACTGTAAACGTGATTTGTGTTGCCTAGCTTGGCAAGGAAGGGAAAGTGGGGAGGTCTGAGATAGTCAACAGCTGCAGCAGAATTTAATATTAAATTTATTGGATTTTATGTTTGGGTTTTATTCTCCTTGGCAAAACCAAGTGGAAAATGTTTTTAGCTAAACGAGTTCTTCAGTTCAGTCAGGCTCGTTGGACTCAGGAAGTTCCTCAAGAGGCAGCAAAAGTCTCTCCAGTCCCAGTTCTCCTCCTTGTTTCAGTGCAGCGGGAGCTCTGGTGCCCTACAGCCCATCCCGGGGCATCGGGGGACACTCCCGTGCCCCTGCCCAGCCTCACAGGCGTGCCCGGGGTTAGGGTAAATGGCTAAAAGTCACCTTTTGTTTTTTTTAAAGTACCACAGCCCCGGAAGAATGTATTTGTATTCTCTGCCAGCCCTCACAGAGACTCTGTCAGCATCTCCTATGTGCCAGCACACAAGAGCCAGCACAGAATCATTCTTTTCTCTGGGCAGGGGAGACTTGGGAAAAGATGAAATGTTCCTGAATTGCTAAACAAGGTCTTGTTAGATTAAATGTTTCATGTGCCATCCTCTAACTGTTACATTGTTATGTTCGGCGTTCTTTTAAAAGCAGAACTGAACATGAAGAAATACAAACTTTAGTTGGGATACAACCTCTGCTTTCCTGACATAATAACCTAAACTAGAAAATCAGCACCAGGTGCCTACAATATCCTTGACATTTCTAATACAGATTGTGATTTTCCAGCAAATAGACTTCATTAAAAAAAAAAAAAAAAGTAGGCATCAAGAAAGCCATGAAAAGATCTCCCAAAAACTGTTGGGTCAGCAGCTTCACTGTGATAGTCAAAATACAACAGTCACACTGATGGGGGCTGGAAAAAATGCTTCATGAGCTTCTGCCAAATGACACACACTGTTCTTTTAGAATAGGAAAAATCCCAAACACAAAATTCACAGAATGGATTACTGCCGTGGCTCCGGGCTGCTTCCCATTCGGCTCTCCTACAGAGCCTTTTACAAGAGCTAAAAGGTGCGTTTTAGCTATCTTGCAGGTCAACATTCCCAAAAACTTTGGCACAAATTCTTTAAGATCTTCATCCTGAAACCAAGACTGATGGATCACAAAGTCATATTTCCTCCTTGGGGAGTCAGGCCTTCAGGCACTGAAACCAGGAGTAGAAGCTGGTGAGTCCAGCCCTCCTTGCTCTGCCCTGGGGAGCCCTGTGTGCAGAATGACTGCAAGGTTAAAAGGCTGGGGCAATAAGGGGGTCAGTTCTGAGGAGAAACAAGAACACTGTCTCAGCTGTGTCTCCTGCCTTTGCTGCATCACGCACAGAGGAGACAACAGGAAAAGCAAGGGACTGTAGCACTCAGGCAAAGCCCCACTTTTATCCAGAGCTCACATCAGCTTACCCAGAATCCACACGGTGCCATGGAGTCTCCCACCAGGAGGCTGTGATTGCAGCGAGGTCTGGGAGAGGAGACACTTCTCTTACACAGCCCCCAGAGGGGATCAGGGTGTTTAACAGCATTGAACAGCTTCCTGTGGCAAAGTGCCTTAATCCCGGTTCCTATAAAACACAGCATTAGCCACAAGTGACTGCTGCAGAACAGTCCCAAGAGCAGGCTCTAGTCCCATCCAAGGAGAAAACCCAACAGCAGCAGATGAAGGCAGGGAGAACCCAAGCCCATGGCTGTCAGTATGCTCCCTGCTTTCCAAAAGGAATTGTTTAGTAAGGAGTTTCTGAATTGGAAAAATTTGCAATACAAAGCCTCAGCCTAGCAAGTTTCTTTTAATTTTTAAATGTACAGCATTTTAGTTCTACAAATGTAAAAAAATTTAAAAACAAAAAAACTTTACAATGTTTGGGTATTTCTGCTTATAATGATCACACCCAACGTGATTCAATGCAATCTGGTCTGCAGCTCCTGTGGCCCGATTGCTTTGGATGATGCAAATAAAATGGCCAAGACATTTAGCTGAGACAGCATCTGCAGGAACTGCTCTCTGTGGCAGGAGTTCCTGCGGGCACTGCACACAGGTGCAGGAACTGCTCCTGCAGGTCACAGGTAAGGAAACACTGACCGTAGCTCACACTCGAACGAGACACTGACACGTGTCAGCCTGCGGGGCCAGTGCCGGGGCCAGTGCCGGGGCAGGAGCGAAGCTCTGGTTTGCAGCACTGCCCCCAACATCGCTGAGGCAAGGCAAGGTTGTGGCTCAAGTTACAAGCAAACAAGGAAACAGAGTTTAAGTCTCTACTTTGAAGAAGTCCCATCCACCGGCTGTGCCAGGTTCCTCGTTTAAGTTAACTTTTAAGTTTCACTTAGAAGTCCAGCTTGAGCTCCCATTAACACAGCTGCACTAACACTGTGGCACAAATAACAAACTGTACCCACGTTACTTTGCATTCCTTTGCCCTGCCAAGTCTGCACACCCTGCACAGCACAGAACATAGAACATTCGCTATGCACTCAAGAACCACTGGAAGTTACTCCACAGCTTAACACACTGCCCGGACTAGAGCACAAGCATTACAAATCTATAAAAAAGCAGCCCCTGTGGTAGTGTACAAGAATAAATTAACCAAAAAAATTTAGTATTACCATTTATTGGTGACAAACACTACGTTTTACTTACATTCCATGGGGAGAAAAAATTCCAGCGTAAACAATGAACGGAAGCAGTACTGAACTCGCGCGGCTATCGTGCTGTACCTGGACCAATGCAAACCTCATCGCGCACCGGCCGTGCGCAAGAACACAACATCAAAAGCAACACAGTTATATATAAACATAGGTAATTTTTTTCAGCCCTACATGGAGATGTAATTAAACAGTATAAAGCACTCAAGGAAAATCAATCTGCAGTTTTATATGCACTACATTGAGATCATATCCTGTACTGTAGTGAGCTGTGAGCCACCGACACACAGTCCCTAAAACACAGCTCAGAGATCACCGAAAGTCACATTGCATTCGAGTTCCCCTACCCCACACTCAAGAAAACTAGAAATTAACCAAAAATGATCAAACCAAGTTTAAAATTCCTAAAGTGTTTAAATTCATTCAACCACTGGATAATTAGGGTTGGTTTGCGAAAATATGGGGCTTTTTAAAATGGTGGGACACAGCCTGTTTCCAGTGAAACGCTGCTATTCCAATAAAACCAAAATAACCACATACAGGGATATGATCTTCCCAAGTTAGTTCACAGGTAACATGTCAGTCTCAGAAGACAAAGTTTCTAAACTGTGCTATGGTTCTAGATACAATTAAGAAACTTTTAAATGAAAAATTTATAGTGTCATTTCAATCAAAACAACATAATGAAACTAAAAATGTATCACTGTTTGAAGAAAAAGCAACAGTTATGATTTAGACACTACAGTAGGTTGTAGAGACTGTAGCACTCCAACAGTTAGGTTACATTAAGAGGAAGCATTTGATTTTCTCTGGTGCTTTCAGGTTTGGGTTCAGTCAAGAGCCTATTTCAGGCAGTGCTGTCCAGTGTTTGTCCCAAAGGGTTTGCGCTCGCCGGTTTGAGGAGAGGGTCACTTTCCATTTCTTGTTTCACACATCTAAAATGATAAAACACCTGTTACTTAGGAGACAAAACACTATTTCCACGAATAAGATGCTTTAAATTGGATACAAATAATTTGATGTGCATTTAACAATTTGTTATCATATAACTGCCCCAAATTTTAATCAATTAGCACTTTGTTAATCCCACCACAGTTAATTTAAGAGTTTATTATCTCAATGAGAGGCTGAACTTTCCTCCCAAACCCAGCCAAGGGAATAATTTGCACCCTCTCCACGTTTCTGCTGAAAATGAGCTTTGACTCCTGCATATCCCTTTACCTGTGACACACAAGACTGCAAGAGAGAGAGAGGAGCAGCTGGAACCCTGAGCCCACTGCAATGTCACACTCCTTACAGAGAAATGGGAAGAGGCAGCTGAGCTGAGGGAAGCCAGAACTTCTGGGGCCCGGAGCTGTCACACTGGGCTGGGGTCACACCACAGCCCCCACACTTCACCCACTCGCTCCTGCTCAGTGCTTTGCCTCTGACACATGAAAGTGACAGGCTTGATCATCCAAACCCCTCTCTGGTCCTGCTGGAGGGCAAACAGCCCTTGGCATTTCAACCTTTCTGGCAAATAAAACCCCTCACATGTTATTTGTCTAAAAACTCTCATAGGGTTAATTTGCATCAGTGCAAGGGAAGTCGGTGGGAACCACTCACACAGACATTGGTCCATTTCCTGTCCTTGGCATCTCTGTGGTTTGTTGGTCCAACTCAGACAGCAACTTCAAAATATTCAGGGCAGCCTAAAGAGAAGAGAGAGCACTCAACAATTCAGCCTCTGGCCAATTCAGTAATTTAGTGAAAGCACTCACTTAACCCAACCAAATGTTCTTATTTTGGTAATATTTTTAAAGAATTTTTTTAAGTTGCATAATTATGGTTGAAAAGGCAAAGGTGTAGAATTTCATCTTGCTGCATTAAACAGTTGGATGGTGTTGTGACTGGGGATTCCCACTGCACTTGTTTCAGCACTGGGGGAAAACTAACACACCAGACTAGAAACAGCAAGAAAAAAAGACACTAAATTAGTAACAGCACAAACGGTGTGGAGCTTAAGACAAAGAACAGAAAAATACACCGAACCAGAGTCCTTTTCCAAAAAAGAAAACAAGTTACACAAGAATCAAAAATACAACACAGGTGGGGCCCATGTGACTGTTTAACAGGGTCAGTGTGACATGGCTCAGGCCAAGGTCAGTCACCTCCTTTGAGAACTGATTTTTTTTTTCCACTTCATTCAGACCAATTTCAGGTGCAGCTTTCCAGCACACCCCTGACTCTGGTACAGGCCTTAGTGACAGCTGAACCCTGAACTGAGGAGGGGGCTCACAGTGGCCCCAGTCACAGTGTTCAAGCTCTGAACCAGCTGCTCTTTCCCCTTCTCCCCCCTATCCTGACCCCTGTGCTCAGTCTGACAGGAGCTCTGCACAGCAGAATGTAGAGATGGGCATGAAAACGTCCAAAGAAAGTGATAAAGACCAATGAAATCCATATCAAATTAAGTCCATTAGAAAAGTACTGCAACAGTTTTTTGTATAAAAATCAGCAAAATCAGGTTTTCCTAAGTGTATTCACATATTGCAAACTATTCCTTCAGGCTGCTGCACTCGGGTCACCTCTGGAGCCCAAAAGAACAAGAACAATTCCTCTGAACGGGAACAGACTGGGAACATCCTATCAGCTCCCACATAAAGTTTTTTATAGCCAAAGTCCCCTGTAAGTTTCAGTACAGCAGCCTCATTCTTTCACAAAGAAATATTTCAGCCACTGGTAATAAAAAATCTTTTTTATAAAGGGAGCTGAACAGATTTAGAGTGTCTTTTACCATCCAATGCTGAACTGCATTTCTTCCACAGGGGATTCCACTTCTGCAGCAAGTCTGGGAACGTGAGCCCAAATATCACAGCTCCCAATGAAACATCAGCCCATTCTGACATGGTAAGAAAATAAGCTGAGATGCTCTTATGGTTTATAAATTCCTTTTTGTGGACCAAAACTGTGAGCATATGTTCAGCATATTAAGCATTATTTAGATTAGATTCTGACATTATTAATCATTATTTCCGCAACCTGTGAAATATTAGACAAAAATTAGCCAGGGAACTGTACAACATCTAATTCCTTGCTCCCAGCAGTGATATAAAACCTTGGTCTCCCCTCAGGGAAGGCCCAAGAGCAACATTTCAGCAATGTTCATCATACCATGTCATGGCAAGACTCCACATCCTTTCCAATCCCATGACTGATCAGCGGTGGCTGAGAGGAACAGTTTATAAGAGATACAAACTCGTTCTTGTTATTTTTTGGAAAGTCTTTATATTCAACCTGAAGAAAAGAGAAGGATTTATTTCTTTTCATTAACCAAGTACAGAAAGTATATCACAACTGCTACAGATTATTTGCTCATATATGAAGCTGAGTCTTTCTTCTCATCATTCTCTCAGCCAGTAGAACTACTCTATTTGAAGTTTAACCTCACTTACAATGTTTTTTAGTACTCACAAGAGCTTGGCAAGGCTCCTGAATGCAAGTGGCTACTCAATAATGATTGTTACTGGAACCTTTATTCTGATCCCTGCTGTCTGCATTTCATATTTCCCTATTATGCCTTTTGATCCACTGAGCTCATCTGTCATATGAATATAGGAACTTAATGCAATTCTCATTAAAGGGACCTAAAATGCAGAGCTTACAGCAAACGTTAATATATGACGGATTAGCGAAAGAACCTGATTTCAGATCAGCCAAGTTCAAGTCCACACTGTCTTCCTACATCAGGACAATTTTCAGAAAATGCTTCTTTAATTTTGTTCTTCTAAGATCTCAGAGTAGCACTGAATTGGGGCTGAGAATGGGACAGAAATGTGCATTGAAAATTAAATTCAAAAAGCTGTAAAATTTGGTATGTCATAGGTAAAGTCAAACTGTGATATGAATTTCAGCAGGCTCAGAACTCATCTCTCACCAGCAGAACTGAAAAGCTTTTAAACAAACAAAAGGTTGGACCAGCTTGGATAGCTTCTTGCAAAGCTGAACATTTACCTGGATTCCTTGAACATTGGAAAGATAGTCCAGCTGCTCGGAGGGCCTGGTCAGAGGTCCGTGGGGGACGTGGCCTGAGGAGTTGTTGCTCTTCAAAATGGTCTCGGCAGTAGGAGAAGTGCCCCCATAGAGCAGCTCCCTGGCGATCATCGCCGTCACCGTCGCCTTGGCAGGGTTGGGAGCTGCCCGACTGAACTCTTTGGTGTGGTGTCCTTGATTGGCTCCTACAGCCTGTGCAACCTCAGGGACCATGGGAAGAATTCCAGCAGGAAGCTGCTGATGGCTGAGATAAGGCATCCTAAACTCATCTTCTTTATTACCTGGGAGGAGAGAGGTGCACACTGAAGAGCTGCTGTTTGTGAGTCCTCCTGCAGGCACACACAGGCACCAAAAGTCACTTTTGAAAAAAATAATGTCAAATTACTTTTGAAATACTAACAAACTTGGTAAGCTCAATCAGCCTTTGGAGGGTCAGAGCTTCAGCATCATCGAGACACAGTTTGTTCATTGAATTACTGACTCAGTGCAACACCTGCTTCTGCCACAGGGAGCCCCTTTACCTCCAGGAACAGCTTCTCCAGGTCAGTCATGCTCAGAGACACCTCAGCTGCAACCACACTCTAAATATATCTTTTGCTTTCAGATTTTTTTATTCCATCATTTAAACTGTAGGAGCAAATAATGAAACCACAGAATGACCAGAGCCACCATTAAATGATGTAAAGAGAGTGACAGTCCACAAAGTTTAAACTGTATATTGTGAGAACAAGCAGGTAGGAAAGGTAAAATAGAACGTTAGCACAAAGAGACAAGGCTATTTACAGCAAATGTCCAGCCACAGTCAATTGATAGCAATTTGCTGACATTATGGTATAAGTTAGATTAAAGAGGGATAAGAACAGCTTTTTAAGGGGAACTCACACAGAGCTATGGATGAAACTTACACGGGTGTGCTCAAGAAAGGTGGGGAAGACAGTGACACCAAAATAAACCAAGGAATCACTATTATGGCAGAAAAGATTAATAAAGTTCTGCAGAGCTGAGCTGTTTTAAGCCTAAGGATGAAAGCCAAAACTTGAGGATGGAAGAAAAAAAGGGATAGCAAAATCTGAATAGGAAGTCAGGAAGTTTACCTAAGATCTTATGGATGCAGTAAAATAGTACTAAAGTCCAAGTCAATCCCAACTTACTATAATTTAAACAGCAAAGTTATACCCAAACACATAAAGTACCTGAAACATGCTCTCCAGAACAGCAATCTGTGGTGACAGACAAACTTTCCATAATGATTCCTCCCACCAGATGACATTCTGGAAAGCAACGCCTGTGTGCAGGGTGGCCAGGTTTGGGATGTTTTGGTTCCAGCCTGTCACCTTGGGTGTGACCACCACAACTACTGACTGCCTGAAACAAGTGCAGGCACAGCTCCTGCTCTCAGTCATCAGAGACCAGGCAGAGACAAAGGTGGTTCTGGACAGGCCATTTCTTCCCTCTCCAACTCTGCCTTAGGCTGACCAGTCAGTACTGACACCCTTTCTCATCTTCATCCCAGGAACAGGGGCCTTGGGAGGAATAAGCTCTTTGGGGTTTGAACCAAACCTTTCCAAGGGCTCCACTTAGTTTGCAAGGCAGCAGCTGCACAGCTCTGCTCATCCCAGAGTGCTAAATGGCACTGCTGAAGGGACTGGGAACAGACCTGACATCCCCCAACAGGGCTCTGCTGCTTTCACCAGGTTACTCACTAGCTGAAGTCTCTTCAGAGCCCGGCTCAAAGAAGGTTACTTTTCTTCCATCACCTGGTTTCTTCACTGGGGTCTTAAAAATAAAAGGAAAAGAACTCAGATACACAATATCCCTTTAAAACTTTTTTCCCCCCAAATTTTAAAGTTTTCAAGATGCAGGTGATCTGACCAGCCAAAATTTTACTGAAAAAGTTATTATTCAAAAACATCAATAATCACATTACTATCAAGAAAAGAGAAGTTCAGTGATTCTTATTCATTGAAGGCCTAAAACTACCACATCCCAGAGAAGTGGCATTAGGAACACAGCTACTCAGAACTAGATACCAGAATAAAGCCAGTTAAACTGCCATTAGTTACTGGTACTGCTGAGGGGAGCATACCGGACACAAATGAGCACATACATGAAAAGCAGAGAACTAACCCTAGATTTGCTGTTTGAACTCCCTGGTAGTATCTGCTGAATCACCAGCAGAACACAAGGCTCCGTCCCTGCTAAGGGACCCACCAGAGAAACCCATAACAAACTTTCCACTGCAACTGGTGACAATGCTGTGTAAAACTATTGCTACCAGAGTACTGTAACCTATAGGTCTGCAAGTTTCTAAGACCAACACATTGATTATCACAGGTTCTGAGACATTTCATAAAGCAGAAATACATTCATTTAGCCTTCTGATGAGACTTTGATTTACTTGAAAACCCAAACGCTTAATGTATCCAAAACATTGGATATTGAATTTTTTTTTCAGAGAGCAGTCCCCTCAATACCACTGTTTCCTGGCTAGGGCTGAGGGAATGAACTTCCTACCCTGTTACTGCCTTGCAAAGCTGCTTTGGTTTCAGCTCAGCCTTTGCTGCAGCATTAACCAGCTGCTGCTTCCTCAAGACTCACCTTCTCTTCTGTCTTTAATGCTGGTTTTGGAGGTTGAGGTTGAGGGACTTTGAAACCTAAAATTTCCAACATATTTTCAGCTGCATTGCGTTTAGCAACCTTTTTGTTCGTGCCCATTCCTTCAGCTGTGTGTACACCAACTTTCACCTGGACAGAAGAGGAAGAAAACACAATTCTTAAGCAGTAGTATGGGGATTCCCTTATCAGTGATCTGTGTCTCAAGCATGCTGTGAGTCACAAAACAGTTCAAGTGATCATTGTTCTAAGCAAGTTGTCATTTATTATCAGTGATCATTGGCCTTCAAGCACAAAAAACCCAAAGAGAAGTCACACAAAGAACTGTGTTTCATCATCTCACTTTGGGTACCCAGGTTAGTGTTAATAAATCCTATGTTACAAAATATAAGCAGCTTAGTATCTCAGCAGAACATTAATACTCCTGTTAATTAAAACATTAGGCAGTTACAACATAGACTACTGGTGCCCCATGCAATTTTTTTAAACATGACTCAGATCACTTTTCTTGAACCTTTATCTTCTGTGAATGTAGCCCATTAGATACTTTGTTAAATCACGTCATGGAAATCTGTTAACTCTGTATTATCATCATGACAACCTGACTGCCATAAGAAAAAAAATGAGATGCCAGCCACACCACCAGACCTGTGCAATGGTCACACCCCACACCACCAGATCTGTGCAATGGTCACACCAACCTGCATCACAAACTCCCTGCGCCTGGGCAGCCCACGTTCTGTGATGAGCATGTACTCGGGTTCCTTCTCCTTCTTGGCCTGCTGTATCTGGGCAAGTCTGCTAATGGGATTCATTCCTTGACCGTATTCTGGACTTGTTTGCAGCTACGTAGAATAGTGTTTAGGAAATAAGCCAAACTTTGTGAATATTTGGTTTAATAGACAAAATGCAGCATGACACTGAATTAGTTCATCTCTAGATTTTAAAAATACTGAAATAAAAGTTGCTTAATGAAACATTGTCACAGCCAAAGAGAAATACTGAATTTATCTGGCTCTGCTGTCACACTTGACCACATGTAACCTACCCTGCTAATAGCTTTACAAATTCTAATCCTGCTATATTAGGAGGGACAGGCTTGCAGGAGAATTTGCACGAGCAAAATCAAGCAAAACCCAAAGCTGTAAAGTCTGAGGCTTGAAAGTCAGAGCTTGATTTTTATGCGCTGCTCTTTCTTTTCTAAGGTTTCTCTTTCATCCAGAATTTACTGATAACTGCTATAAAAGTGGTGTCAGAACCCCATTAGAGTGGGAGCAAAATAGCAGCTCATTTGTTGCACCAGAAAGGCTGAGCAGCTGAAGAGTGTTTATAACTGACTCAGAAAAGCCTCTCTGATGATTATTTGCACAGTCAAATTTCCAACCTTTTCTCTCTTACCTTCACTATTGATTTTGTTTTCTTTTTGATTCGTGGCTTCATTTTCTCAACCGTAGGAAGGGGTGGCAATTTTTTCAGTTCTTCTAGGACTGCTATTGCAGCATTTTTCTTTGAGATCTTCTTGCTCTTTCCTTCACCTTCACCCATGAATTCTCCAACTGATACCTTGGTTACAAAACTCTTCATATGGGGTGGACCACTTTCCTTGGTCACCTGTTTCAGAGGGAAAAACTGAGTGAAAGCGTGATAAACACTTATTAAAAATGGCAGGGCACATTGTTTATAGCAAACTTCTCTCAAGAACTAAGGATAAAGAGATTTTAGATTTTCATACAATCCAAAAAGTAAATCATATTCACTCTAATAACATATTCCCACCCAACGAAGCATATACTTTTAAAAGATCAGATGCAGCAAGCAGTAAACAGTATTTACACAAGTCATTAACCTATCTTATTTAATTTACCAATTTACTGTTTCAGTATAAAAATTTGACTGTTCTATTTCATCAGTGTGTACTTTCCCACAGTTAACATCATCTCATTAAATATATCATGGTACAGTAATTAAACATTACAGAGAAAGCAACTCTTTAGGATCTAGCATTTTAGTCCAGAAATTCTGATTTCTGAACACTGAAGTTCTGAAGAATTCTGGAGATATCTAAGAGATAGCTGCCCACTACAGATTTAGTCTTTTAACTCCATTCATAACACATCATACTCCAAAATATCCATATAGTCAAAAAGTAAGAATGAATTAAGAGCTTCCACCCAAACTGACTTTGTGTGACAGTGTATTTTTACCAGTGATGCTCAGGCTGATCTGCAATAATTGAAAGTTTCATGTAAAATTTCATAGAACAGTTTCAGAAGCAATTTAGTTACACACACAATTGCATTTTCTTACTATAATAATTCAGATAGTTGGCTTAAATGTTACTCTGCCAGCTCAGGAAAGCGGCATGATAAATTATTATTTTAGTGAAACAGAGATGCTCCTGTGGAAGCTCCTGATTTAAGATAACTGAAATGATCAAGGAGGGGCAGAGAGGCAGCAAGCAGCCAGGCCAAAGGGAAAGGAAAGTCAGATGCACATGAGGTCACCTCATGGCAAGAAAAGAAACCTACTTGTGAGATTCTGCACCTCATGGGTAGTCCAGATCAGTGCTTAATTAAGCAAATACTTCCATATGTGTCTTTCAGAGTGAGCTCTACTCTTTTGCCTCAACTCTGCACTTCCATGTTCTAACCATTAATGTGGGGTTCTGTTTTGGTTCTTCACTGTAATATGTTTTTTTCAAAAAGCTTGGAAAAAGATTGCACAGACAACCACAGCATAGCTGTTCACTCCATGTGATCATTTTAGGGCATGAATTTGTGAACAGGTGGATTTTTCTTTTTTCTTCCCTTTACCATATAAACTCCAAGACAATCAGGGTGACTGTCAAAGGTAAAAGTGTATTCACAACTAACAAGACATGTTAAAAGTCAGTTGTTTGGGTTATCTAGGCGAGACTCAACTTAATGTGTACCCTTAATAGTCTAATAAAAACAAGTCTAGAGCTTGTAAAATAAACATACCTCAAAATTCACAGGCAAGTTCCTTTTAAGTGCAATCTCAAAAACTTGGCTTATTTCAGATTTATTGAGATTTTCATCATCTGGTTCTTTTCCGTTAACCTAAAAGAAGCATACTCTATTTAAAATAAAGATCCTATTAAATTGAATTTTATCCATTCAACCACTTTACTGAACTCTACAAATTTTAAGTACTCTAACCTTTACTGCCATGTTACGTGAATGTGGAGAAATGCAGCCCACATACTACAGAACTGAATCTTAAGAAGCTCATTAAGGTCTATGTGTAAAAGGTTGCAAACCTTCATATTTTCATGTGCTCATTACAAGAAAGAACAAATGGAATAAATGCCAATAGGCTTTAAAATGTGTTTAAAGAAAATGAAATTGAAGTGCTAAGTGATTTCCAAATGGAAGTACCTTTATGAAATACAATTTTCATATACTGACTGGACATTTGCACCAAAAGCACTAAGACAGGATCAGGTAAGAGAAAGGGCAGGAAAAATAAAGATTCTGAGAATGGGACCAATGTGAATGAGGGATGGCTGACGAGCCCCTGGCACAGTCCTGTCTTTTCACATGCTCCCTTGTAAGTGCTTCATCTGCAGCTTTGTTTTCTCACGTCAAGAACATCCTGTCAGGAACTTGCCCTAAATCAAACACTGACCATCTCTGAGAACTCAAACCTGCTAGGACAACAGTGCCAGTGAAGCTTTCCTACAGGCACTTCTATGTATCTCCACGTAAAACTTTGACTGGGATTCCAAAAATGTCTTCACGGATGCTGGCATCAACATGAGCTAAGGCATGTCAACAGCAACAGAGAAATTTTAGGACTAAGTGTCCAGCAGTGATATTGGAAAGATTATGACAAAGATGAACAGCAACAATATCACCAATTTTATCATGACACAATACTAGTTATGCAGCTAGGTAATAAAAATTATTTAACTATCTTAATGGAGCAGCAGCAGGGAAGCTGAGCTAGAGAGCTTTCATAGATTAAAACTTGTTTGATGGCAGCAAGCATCCCCCAGGTCTGCTACTAACAGGTTAGTTTACAGCATGAAGGATTTTTTTATCCCATCAGTTAAGACAGCCTCTTCCCATCTCAGAAAAAAAAAAAAATTAGTAAAATTTTCACTCCTCCCACTGTCCCATCAGACTTCCCACTGTTCTCATGGGCTGACCTTGTCCATCAGGCTCGAGCTACAGGGGAGCACGCTGGGCACAGCCCTGGCACTGCTGGTGCCAGTGGCAGAGGCAGAGCAGGTCTGTGTGGAGCTGTCCCAGAGCGCTGCTCCGCTCCGGAGCCGAGCCCGCGGCAGCAGCGCCGGGCACAGCCCCACGCCCGCCCCCTCGTCCCATGTGGGGCAAAACTGGGCAAAAGGGGCAAAACCAAGATCGAGTACAGCAGTCTTAAGTCTCGATCATCATCTCCCAAACCCCATTGCCAGTGCAATTGCTACGTTCACAAGGAATAGCAGCATATTCCCAGGAGCAGTATTTGAACTCCTAAGGCCACGTTCACTCTGGCACTGCCAGGAAGGGTCTGTCACTGTCCTCACTCACCAACATCGGCACAACTTCAATCACAAGTACTTTTCCTCTCCTTGTAATTTCAGATATATTCTAGTTTTTCAACTTCCAACGTTTTTCTTTGTGAAGATGACCAGGACTTCTCTTTATTGGATTAAATTTTTGCCACTTAATATCCTCTCAAGAGAATACAATTAATAGAAGGGAATTATTTGCTCTATTGCAGTGTATGTTCTTAACACATTCTAAGTCTGTGTGCAAAGTGCAAAATGAAGGTTCTTTTCCTCAATACCTTTATCTAAAAGAATGAATTATTAGCAAAATAACCATTAACAGACTATAGCTATTTTACTGATTATTTTGCCTCTACTTGAGTTCTGGATCAGTTTACTTTATAAAGCAAAAATAATCATACACACACACTCTCCCCCTTTCCCTGCACACTTCAAGGCAGGTGATGCCTAAAGTTTGCTTTTGAAGTATTTTGCATGTTTGCATTGACTAAATTCTCCAAGAATTATGTGCCTCTAATCTGAATGAGACCCCGAAGCATTTACCACTCTTAGCTCTCATCACATTGTTCAAGCAAATTCCACAAGTGCTGTACTCCATTACAAGGGACTTGCCCTCTTCCAGGAACTCCTTCCACATGCCCTTCCTCAAGACTGCTTGCGAGCAAATGCTGAACACCCGAGGAGGTGCTGCCCAGAACTGCACTGATTAATCATAGCCATCAGTCCGAGCCTGTTCTTCCACATTAAGGGTATTAAGAGCAGCTGATATATACCAAGTGAGTTGGCAACAAACACAGAAGCAAGTTTTGAGGCAAAATCAGAATCCCTGCCTAAGCATTGCGCTAGGAAGCCCAGCTTTACATGTTTCCTAAGCTTTAAATCAATGCTTTATCATCTGTCTTTGAATATGCCGAGTAACCCCATCCTGCACCTTCACCAGCACGTCCAACCCCAGCCACGCTGAAGGTCCTTGTGAGGTCTCCCACCACAGCCCCCTCTCAATGCAGAGCTCTAACATTCAACTGAGTTCTTCACACAGGGCTTGGTCCAGCCGAGAGCCAATATTATTACATTTTTTTTCCTGCCACTTGCTCCTAGATTTGCAGCACGAAAAGGTGTGGGAAATGGTCATTCTTTCCCTTAAAGTCTAATAATTTCATTCAATGATTTCTTCTTAGAATCACAGAACCATTTAGGTTGGAAAAGATCTTTAAGATCATTGAGCCCAACTGTTATTATGCACTGAATATTTTCTAATTTAAAAATACAAGAGTAAAATTCCAAAACAAAAATTTGTAAAAAAAACCCCAAATAATAATAAAAAAAAATTATAAAATTACTCCCCCTTAAAACACATTAGTTCAAACTTCAGAATATTCTGTTTACACAAGCATACACACAAATGGGATACACCAAAAAAACTACATTTAAAAGGAAAATTACCGGCAACACCAAATGACTGGTAGGAAGTATCAGGATTATGTCTGCTTGTGAAATCTTCATTTGCCTCTGTTGTATACAGGCATCTTTAACAGCATCTCTCATGACCTCACACTCCTGTATCCTTTCAGGCCCCTGCCTCACTGGATGCAGGAATGAACAGGGTTCACTTAGCACCTTCCTTATTCTACCTTCATCTTGGCTACAGTGAAATGCTGCTACAAAAACAATTCCCTCAGACTTTCCGAAAACTACAACAGTTGAAAGCCACAAATATCAATGAATTCAAGTACCAAACTTTAAGTGAAAACTCGATTTATTCAAGTATTTGTTATAAACCAGCACCCCCTGTTCCAAGGCCCACTCTCCTTTTCCTAAGCTGCATTTCCTACTGTTCGTTTTACAGGTAAGTCAAATACAAATTGAAAAATAAAATGACAAACACAGTTTTCTCAGGGTCAAGACACTATTCAGGTCCTGTTTTCTTAATAAAATAATTCTCCCTTCTTGCAGTCTCTTGCATCATTTACTTCCTCTACCTCTGGATTTATACCCCTCACACAGAATGAGACATCCTAAAACAACTGCAGTGTTTGTTCTGAAGACCTCACATTATCCAACTCCGAAACACAATTCTATACATTTTCAGAAAGTCACCTGTACTGAAGCATTTCTAAAACAGTGAACAGAGAATAATTCAGTGACATGTGAGCCCTGCAGAGCTGCTCTCCCTGGGTCTGTGCTCCCTGAGAGGGAAAAGGGCCCATGAGAGCAGCTTATCTGTTACGAGGGTGGGTGCAAAAAGGGGATCTTCTGCACCACTGACACAGAACAATATTCCAGAATTTGGAGTTCCCAGCACTGAAGGGGAACATCCTCCTCTGCTTTGGCCTCTCCTGCATGAAGACCAGCTGGCCCCTGCCCACACTCTGCCAGTCACCAGTTCAGATTTCAGTGCAGGGCTCACCCCAGGTCCCAGCTCCTGTTCCCAGCATCACTCTCTTTTCCCAACAGCATCTGTAATCCCTAGGAGCCTCCATCTTTCAATAATCTGCATTCCTCCAGGAGAGCTTTCGCTTACCTGAAGCGCCTCCATCAGTGCCTCCCAAGCCTCTTCCCTGAACTGTCAGATCCAGTGCTTTTGCCCAATTACCTGGGCAATGCTCACTCCCACACACACCAAGTTTTAACTCAGTGTCCCTTGGCTTCCCAACACGTTTCCTCAAGCCTCTTGCTCTGCCATTCCTGGTAGCTCCCAGCTATTTTTTTCTCACTCTGAGATCCCTTGTTACCTTCTTGTCCAATTCTTCATTTTCCTTCTTTCTCAGCACACAGCCAGACTCCATATCCAGCAAGTTCTCACACTCCCCAGACTGCAAGTTACAGTTCTGTCTTTGGCCAAAGCAGCCAACACACACGGAGGGGTGCAGGCTCTCAGCCAGCCCAGCAGCAAAGCAACTCCTGTGCCCACAGTGAGACCTTCTGCCTGAAGCCACTTAACAAAAAAGCATGAAAAACACAATAACAGTATTGGAATGGAAAGTGCTGGGCAGCCATAAATATATGAAGGGATAAAAACTGACTTATATTCCTATCAAAATGTGTGTATGAGTTTACTACTTCCATGCATTTCCTGCTCTTCTAGAACTTCCATGGTTGTTTCCAAAATCATTTAGGGATTTTGCCCAGGAAGTAAATCCATGCCTGAGTTTTATGTTGCCCATTTGTGCACTTCTTCAGAAGTTTGTGTACAATCTGTACCTGGTAAGATATTAATTCCTATCTATGCTTCCAGTGCTCATATCTGACAGAGGTCTACAGCATTGCTGTGGAAAAATATGACAGTAAAAAAATCAACATAATTTCATCTGGGAAAATTCTAGTTCCATAGAAATTTATGTTTTTAAATCAAAGTGTTTCTATTGACACATAAGTCACCACTGCTACACAAAATTAAATTTCCCAACTGTCCCCTTCCTCTCAATAAGAAAAAATCTATAATAGTATCCCAGTTTATTCTACCAATTTATGCTTACAACACTAAGATCAATTCCCACCTCTGGTTTCTCAGGCAAGGGCTCATTCTGCAGAACTTTCAGTGCTTTAGCAGCTGCATCATGCTTAGCAGCTTGTCTTGTTCTTCCCTTCCCATGAAACTGCTGCCCTCCAATTGAAAGCTCCACCTGGTAAAGTAAAGGCCCAACAGGAAATGGGTAAAAGTACCTGCAAAGAGAGAGGTAAATAAGCAAATTATTTGAGCACTAATTTTAAAAAGTCAAATTTTGATTTAGAGCCTAAAAGAATTTAGTGAGCAACCTTTGAAACAAATATTGACATTCCTTGTTTTACAATAGGAACACATTTCTGACCAAGAGCTACATAAAGACAACATAACCATGCTTCTACGGATTTGGCAGGCCACGAAGTTTTGAATTCTAAGTTCCTATGCCTATATAAAATTCTTTAAACAGCAACTTTAATTTAAGTAGTTTCAGAAGAAGCATCAAACTGTTTTCTTCAGTTTTGCTTTTACACAGAAAGGAAATGCACAAAATATGTACCTAATATTTAGCTATTTGCTCAATGAAGCTGGCTACATCTGAATGCTCTCAAAAACACTTCAATTTTCGGTCCAGCTCCGTTGCCCCACCCCAAAGAAATAAAGCACTGGAGATGAGGCAAATTACAGATATTGGTGGGCGTGCTTCTCCAAAGCTCCTGGCCATGTTTCAGCTGAGTGTCCCTGGAAGGGGGACACAGCCAGTTTTCAGAAGTCAGCATCGAGGCACAGGGTGGTGAGAGCACGGGTTCAAAGGTAGGAGCCTGCAATCCCCCGAGCCAACACCTACCGTGGGGGGTAGGTACCACCTCGCATGGTGTAGTTGTAGGTGGATCTCATCCCCGTGTAAGGGTCAATGGGTTTGTACATGGGCTTCTTCCCCAGCTTCATGCAAAGGGCATTCAACTCCACTGTGGGGGTTACACTGTCTAAATAAAAAGGAATAGAAAGGGTTGTCCAGCTGTCACAAGGAACTGAGACAATTTAAACTCTTTTTGCTGGCTCAAAGCAGGGAAAAATGAGCTCAACTTTTGCCACATGCAGTATCTTAAATGACTGAATTCCAAACAGAACTGTTAATGAACAGAAAGAGAGTAAGTCTATATGATGCACATTAAATCAGCAGCCTAGTACAGTTGTGACAAATCCTGTTACAAAAAAGTGAATTTGCAGAGACCTCTTTTTGGATTTGTTTTTTTTTATTTTGCTTTTAATTTCTGAAGCTGCTAATTTACCTACGTTTACAGTGTATCTAACAAAATGCAGAAAAATAAATTTCTCCAAATATACATGCTACATCCCTTCTGTGTCTCTTGTTTACTGAGAATGATCAAACATTTCTCTGTCCTCAATGACTTAAGAAGGATTTTTACGACTCTTCACTTTCAAATTGCAACTGGCCTTGTCAAAAGGCAGGTAAATTGCTACTGAGGGCTAAAACATTTCTCTCAGTGCCGGTATTGTGGGCGTGAAGAACTGACTCCCAGTCCATTCTCACTGGAGAAAGAACAGTCAAGTGTCATTTTTTCTACCACAGGTCTCACTGGCTCAGAAATCAGTTGTACTCTAGTACAAGAGGTCTGGTGTAAAGCAATTGCCAAAAGAAAATGAAACTATGGAACAGATGCACAGACAAAATAAGTACTTGCTAGCTTTTAGTATTTTCACTGTTGACTGTACAAAGTGTTTCTAAAGAACGAATTCAGGTAATATCAGAACACAGCTGGCACAAAGGAGAAGTTTTAACCCTTGCTGAACACACTAATGCTGTCCCAACAACTTTGGGCCACATGCAAAGGACCCACACGTGCAGCTAAGATGCGAAGACAGTGCATACAGAATTTTACATTCTAAAAAGGCCTTAAAAGTAATCTAAGCAATGTAAGAACTTCACTAAACATAGCAAACTACAATTTCAATGCTTTTATACAAATCAACGTATATATTCATCTTTAAAGTACAAATTACACAAATTCCAAAGTTCTGATCCCATCTCTTACAACATAAACTTCTTTGGGTTTTTGAAACTAACATTTCTAAAGAAGTGTTTTTTGTCCAGCTTTTGAATTATCCTGTCAGAATTATGTAACTCATTCATCTGCCCATGCAAAAGATTATTCTTTGCTGTGACCAAATTCCTCACGTAGTTTTTTGTTCTTGTTGTTCTTTTTTAAATTAGGGTTTTTTTAGGATTAAGATAAACATCTTTTTCGAGATTTCCTAGAGTGTTACAATAGAAGACAGTAAGTCAAGCAACAGGTTCTTCAAGCCAGAATGATTTGATGGAAAAAAAATATACTTTAAACTTATTAATATGATTATATTTATCATGTCACCTACAACAATCAAAGATTAAATCAAGATGAAGTTCTCACAAAACCTGACAATTTCCATTATTAAACAGGCAGAATCACAGTTTTTATTCGTCCTTATGCAACTTCAATACATACCAAAAGCAGAAAGTTGTATTCTCTCTATGTATAATTATTTTAAATCAGTTTGTTGTGGCATATACCTGGATTCTTGCCTTCACTACGAGATGGACGAGCTGTAGGCTTAGGGAATTTTGTCCCTTCCAAAGCTTTGGCAGCTGCTGCATGTTGCGCTTTTTTGATACTAGTTCCTTCAGCTTCCCAATGCTGGTCCCCAAGAGTCAGCTGCACTGTAAACACCTCAAAACCAGAAACAGGGTATTTTGTAAAAAGCTGCTTCAGAATTAATGTCGTTTATTAGACCCTATTACACAAAACAATGAGTCTTTCAATGACGCACAAATTGAGAATATGATAATCCAAGCTCTCCTTAACTCCCATGTCATCTCCAGATTTTCAACACTTTGGACACCAACAGGATTTTCCAAATTACTGAACTAAGAATTTCACAACAACTGCAGCTGGCAAACATCCTGCATGAGATCTGACAGGCTGAAAACTCAGAGCAGTGTGGGGAGAGGTGACAGCCCCAGGGGAGCTGCTGTGCCCATGTCACTGAACAGCAAACTGGAAACTCATCCTTCTTTGTGACACATAACTCCACTCTTGCTTTAGTCCTCTGAAAGGCTTTTCAAAGATATTTTTCAGCAGTTTGAAGAAAGTTAAGTTCCCACTGTACCATAAAAGCATCTACATGCCCACAGGTGAATGAAACACAATTGAACAGATGTTCTGAGTGTTATACCAATACTTTTTGTAAATGCCAACTCCTTCACACCTTGAAGCTCATGTGACATCTTGAGAACCCAACTTTTTAGTTCCTAGGTACCAGCTTCACACTTTCCTACCACTGATGCTCTGGGGGGCTTCCCTGTCCTCTCCATTACTCTGGATTATTTTGCACCAAAATCACACACTTCGCCTTTCCACTCCTGAAGGTTAAAGAGCATGAGCAGCAGCAATAAGGAACTTGTATGAACATTTACCTTAGAATGAGCTGGACCCTGCTCACTCAGAAGCTTATACTCAGGCTGAATCTTGTTGAAACGGGCTAATTCATTCACAAGACACATGGGGGTTTTCTCTTTGGGGTTTGCCATGTTTGAAGGAGCTGAAAGGTTGCGTAAGATCAGATAAATGAACTGATAACTGTGAACTCTACTACAAATTTTAATTAAAAAAGAAAACTCAGTGGTTTAGCGTTTAGTTGTCTGCAATGCTGGAATAGACAGCTTTGCTCACTGGCCAAGCTGATAACAATCTATTGAACTTTGGGATTTCCAAGCAATGCTCATGCCTAAAAAGCATCATCATTAAATTCAAGGTCCTAATGCAAGCCAGAAGTACAAAGTTAGAAGACTCCTGCATACAGCTCGCATCTTATCTAGTACATTTCAAGGACCAAATCTTCCAAGTATTCATCATTATCACTTGCTTTGAATAAATTCAAAAACTCAGTTAATTTCATTTCCCTTCTCCTATTTTCCCCTATTAGCTATTTTTTATTACCCTTTATTTGTTCTCTTGCATTTTGTTAGCATAATATATTTATCGTTAAACTGGTCATAGAAGAACTAAAGGTAATAGAACTAAAACTATTTCAAACAACACTTTTTCGTACTTAAAACAAGCCACTGGTAGAAAAGATGGATAGTAATGTTTCAAAAATTTATGTCATACAATTAAAAATATTCTTTACTATTACAATCATATCAATTAATTGCTGGAACTTTATGTAAAAGTATGCTTCTACCTGTCTCCAACAGATTTCATTCCATAGGGAGAAAGCATTGCAAGCTACTGCAGTTGGATAAATACTACTTTTAAATAATGTGTAGGTGCAAGGCACCAGGAATATATCATGCCAAACTGTAAGCGTTAAAAATATATACAGTTATTGGCCCTCTATCTTACCTGCAGCTGCATTGGTGGATGTAACTGAAGCAGAGGGCAAAGCAGAGTTTTGGATAGGTCTGCCTGCATTTTCAGAGGGCAAAGAACTGGTAGTAGAAGGTATACTCAAAGGCTGTGAAAGAGATGGGTTTTTATTCAGTATTTGGCTCCCTGCAAGGGCAGCAGAAGGATTCTGAATCTGAACTTGAGACATGTTCACTTCCAACCAGAGCAGATTACTGTAGGCAAACAGCTTTGAACGCAGACAAATTCCAATTTTGGAAGCCAAATTGTTGACCTAAAATGTAAAGACGAAAAACAGATTATACTAAATATTTAGCATTCTCTAACTAACAATCTACTGAAATTATTCCTCCATCAGCAAAAGGGAAAACAGTGTTCAACCAAGCACCCATTGTTTCCATTTTGTCCAGTTAGTCACTCACACATCCAGTTTGCACAGCACAGTTCCACCCGTACACCCCACTGTATTTCACACTTCTGTCATTTACAGAAGAGTAGTACAGAAGCGTTATTTACACTTGTTCATTACTGTCCATCTCTTTTCCCCACCACTGAATCCACTTAGAAAGCAAATCCTGTTACTCACACCCAGAGCCACTGGTTATACACTGAACAAAGAGCAACTTCCATGGACAAATTATATTTCATGCATTCTACCATTTGAAGTTAAACTTTTTCACCTGGAGGGCAAGAAACAAATGCAGTCTTTACAAAAAAAACTGTTTAGAGCATACATCCTTTATTATTATCATAGAGTTTTCCCCCAGGATCACCAAGAATGCCAAGCCACTTAAGAGGGGAAAAAGCTGGAGTTCAGCAGGAAATGCCAAAGTAGCTCTGGCTGGGAAAAGCAAAGGTGTAAGAGTTCACAAACTGTATCAGCTACATGTATTCTGAAAGTTACTTCTATTGAAGTCAGGACATGTCTCAGTCACAGTTCAAGCATCAGTTTAGAGTCACTTGGCCTTGCAGCACTATAAACAAGTGTTGGAAGTTCTCATGGGCACCTATGGCCATTTAGGAAAACCTCCTCGGAGCACAGGACGCGCCCCAGTCCGTGTGCAGTGCTGTGACAGATCTTTCCTGTGCTGACAAATTAGTATTAGATTTCTCTTACACATGGATGCAAAATTATCCTCATGTTCAGCCAGTGGAACCTAAATAGACATGAACAGGTCAGCTGTCCATATCCACTTACAAGCCACATATCAATTTATAAATACATTTTACAGCCAAGTAAATCCATTTTACACACAAAGTCACTCACATGTGCACAGACACACACTGGTCACCTACAGATCTAATTAGGGCAGCAAACAAAGGTTTATTCTTTCCTAATTTGTAGGTGAAAAGGAGAAATCACTGCTCCAGCTACCACCAGGGGGGCTATTAGTAGCAACACAACTCCACTAGTGCTCTGTGAGCTTCAAATTCTGAACCTGTGAATGGATTTCCAAATGTGAGAGGAGCAGCAATGAGTCAGAGGGAAGTTTTTAGCTAGTTACTGACAAAACAAGACTAAGAGGAGAACCTACATCAGTACATTCATGGATAGAAAAATATAATTATTTATTAAATAAGAGGTAAGAAGCTACTGGAAAACAACAGATACACCACAAAATCTACCATCTGGAGTATTTTTACTTTGGAAAAAACCATCATAAACATGTCAGACTTATCATACTACCACCTGTATAACTTTGTTTTTACTAGAGAGCAAAAATAGTTCAGATCGCATTAGTCCAGAAGACACATATGCAGATTATACTCAAAGCAAATCCTATATTTGACTGCTAAATTCACAGCAGTTACACACTGGGTGCATTGTAACTGTGAGAGCAGTATTAGCGAGTCTGTCTAAAGGACCTCTAAGAAATCCTAAGACAAAGAAGAAAAGTATTTAGAATAAGACTCCAGGGTAATAATTTTACAATCACTAAGTTTCATTCCCAAGAGCATCACTAGAATCACTGAAAATTTTCAGATATAACACAACAGTAATAACTGCCTGGCAAAGACTATACCAAAGTCTTGCAGATGAAGAAATGCAATGAAGTCTTGCAATGAAAAAAGCCAACTCTCCTTTTCTGCTGGAGTGCAATGTCTTTATAAGTAACTGAAGTTATAGTTTTTAGCCACCCATTTTGAGAAGACAACACCAAAAGCTGTTATTTTGATGTCAGAAACATCAGGATGTTTCAGATCATGCTGGAAAGGAGGTCTAACATTGTTTTCAGAAAACTTCTACAAGCAGTTTGCTTTTAAAGCAAGGCACTACCTTTCACATATTTGCCATTGCCTGGTTTTAGGGAACCAGGTTTCAGCTTCAAAACACATGGGTCAAAGTGGCTTTGTAGTGGTACAGTGCAGGGAAGAGCAGTGCACAATCCCTGGGGTTTGTCTGCCCAAGAAGGGAGGTCCCTGACAAGAACAGTCCAGTTTGCTTTTGCTGTTTCCAGCGGAGTCCCCGAGCAGCTCAGAGCAGAGCTCAGACAGTGCCCAGCTCTCCCCAGGACAGCTCCTCTGTCACAGCTCCCTGCCCACAGGGGCACCCGGGACACAGTGCAGCCCCTACTCACAAAAGTCTGTGGGGACTCGAGGGCACATCCTACTGCTTGAGACAAACAACTTCAAAGAACAGTCTGACAAAACAAACTGGAATTTGTGTTTGCATCCACAGCTACCTGTGCAGGTGATGATCCTTTAGTTGATTTGTGGGAAATATTTCACTCAGGTAAAAGAACTCACTGTCTATCATTGCACATTTAACTACAGGTTATTTGGGGATTCTGAAAGGGTTTACAGTGCATTTACAAAGAAATACGCTCTTTACCCTATAACAGGCTTATAAAATTTTAACAATCCAAGAAAAAAGCACCATAATTGAGAAAGCTGAAGCTAACAACTCATAAAGGCTGTTTCAGTAGACAGAGAAACAAAGAAGCCAGACTTTCAGGGGATTTTTCCATGTAATCAGGGGTTAGATCCTTCAAACTTTTCAAGACACCTACTGGTACAAGTAACTGATCCCTACACAGTACTCGAGGTGTTGCTAGAACTGAAGCCCACTCAGATATCCAAGAGAGGTGAAAGAACAAAAATTTTACTCACACAGTATGAGCCAGAAGCTAATTACAGAACTGCTCCTTTCCCACCCTTCCACAGTTACTTTTCACTAACTCATACCAGAGTATTTGAAGTGTTACCAAAACAGTGCTGCAGTAGGTTATCCTCACCAGGGGTTGGCTGCCATCAAACAACTCAGTGACCTATGGACAATACTAAACTTAAATGGATTTCCAGATGACAGAGGACTGCTCATCACTTGTTTTTAGATTTTTATTTTCTTTTGGTGCATCAATGCCTGGAACATTCCCAGAAATTTTGAATACATTAAAATGCAAAGTTCAGGTGTCACTAAGGTAACCAAAGAAATGCACAAAGATGTGAGCATGGTCACCCAGCCAAAAAGAAATTAAAATCTTCATATATAAAAGAATGCAACATTTTTAGATTAACGTTTTCTTGGGGGTTTTTTGTTGTTTTTTTGAGTTATAATTCACACAGGAGTTGCAGATACAAGCCAGAGGACCAAGCAAAAATCAAACACTTCCTGTGGATAATTGGGTTTTACCACACCTCATCATTTTTTTCAATACAATGCAAACAGAAAGGTAAGAAACGTCAATGTTTTAAGTAAGTTTCCAGTACCTTTAGGAAATCCAGAGAGTGAAGATTTGTATTTAGTTCTGAATAGGATATTTATGATGGACAATGCCTAAAAGAAAAAACAGAGAGTTAGCATTTTTCTTCCTAAAGGCACAAAAAGATCTTCTGTAGAAAATCTCTCACCCTACACTGAGTTTGCCTCATCTATTTAATCACAAGGACTTGTATGACCCTTCCATTACCACTGACAAACTGCTCGACACAACTGCTTTTCCAAGCAGGATTTCCAACCTGATCCAAGAATACTCCTTACTCTTTTCCCAATCCCAAGTGATGCTTCTCACCCAAGCAGTGGAATCTCACAATAATGCTCTTTGCAGAATTATAAGTCACTTGCCAATTTTCTTTCTGTAGTGAGGCTTCCAGTTCTTCTGTAGTGAGGCTCTTCTTCCTAAGAGCCCTAGAGATCAGCTCCCAAAATTAGACCCAGACCTTAATTCACAAAGCCAAACCAAAAGCAAGCCACAAACTGAGAAACTCTCGTAGCTATTAATTGCAAAAATTGATATAGATTCTACCTTTTGGCTACATTTCCAATCCAGTGATTTCACTCACAAATAGGCTAAAACCATTTTAGAATAAAATTATATCAGTCCTGCATATGAAACCTGTCACTGCATGGACTGCTCTAAATGGAAATCAAAACCTATTTTATTCTGCTTACAAATATAGCACAAAGTGTTTAATCCTTCTTTTCCATGCCTAAGCCAACTGCGTGCAGCTGCCAGCAACATCACTACCAGCCACAAAATGGGGGAGATCTCAATCTTGATTAAGGTTAAAAGAGGACAGAGCTCTTGAATTTACTTCCAACAGGCATTTCAAACTCTTAGGATGACTCCTAGGACTGTGAGCAGTTCTCCTGCTGGAACAAAGGAGGATGCAGAGCCTGAAACAGGCCAGCATCACACCTGTTGTTTACCAATAGGAGAGTGAAGAAGGAACACAAGAAGATTACAGTCGGCTCAACTTGTCTTCTAGAGGGTTTTCTGGAGGCTAAGCTAAGCATCTGAAAAACAAGGAAATGGATAATATTTGCAGGCAGGGTCAAGACCAAGTTCATACAGACAACAGAATTTTCTCCCCCAGCCATCCCTGGTGGCCCTGCCAAGAATGAACCCCTCGACCTCAGCAGGACAAGTGCAAGGGGCTGGGCAGGCACTGCCCACGGGTAACCATGGTAAAGACACCACTGATGGGCACCAGCAGAGTGGAGAAGAGTTACAACCAACACCACTTTCCAGCACAAGCCAACGCTGCCAGGCTGCTTTAGAAAAAGCTCTCACCGTCCTGAGATGCAGCAATGAAGAACCAGCCCGAGCGAGGTCTGCACTAGTCCTGCTCTGTACTCAGACACTGAGCCCTCAGCTGGAACCCTGCACCCACGTGGGGGACCAGGCTCCAGGCAGAATCAAAGGAGGAAAAGCCCAAAACACTCAGCTTCAGAGAAATATAACCTATAGGAAAACTACTAAAGGATTTGACCTTGTATATTCTGAAGAGGAGACGGCTGGCTGGGGCCTGAGAACCAGAAGTTCATGTACTTAAAAGGATTTTGGAGTGGAAAAGAACAATCTGTTCTTTATGGTTAAAGTGACAGAACGAGAGGCAACAGGCTTAAAAGTGCATTAAGAAAACCCTTTCTGATAGTAACGGTCACAATGAAGTACCCTGCTTTGAGTGACAGAGGGGTGCCCCGCAGGTGGCAAGCTGTAAGTCATTGATAGACACCCACAAGGATGAGGCTGGCACATGAGACACTGCAGAGGGATGGATGGACCACTTCACTCTGAGTCCCTCTTGGGCTGGATTCCCAGCACTGAACACACTTCTGTGCACCTGGCTGGACTGGCGCATTTCCTTCTCTTATCCGAGGGACGCCGGGGCCTGGTTGTTGTTAGACAACAGGTTTGGCAGCACAGGATCTCATGTGGGTCCTGCCACAGGCTGGCTCTGAACCCTGAGAAACCACTTGCAAATACAAGAGACTAAACCCTCAAAGAAACGTTTCATTCACTGTCAGGACCAGCATACGGAAAGGTGTCCTGTTCTTCAGGAGGCACAGACTTGGAGGGCTGCAGGTTCTGATGCTCTTCTTGTGCCTCGTTAGGAACCAGCCGTGTCCCCCATTCCCACCCTGTGTGCACACACACACTGCTCCTGCTCCACCAGCACCAGGCAGAGCAGCCCGAGAAGCAGGACAAACGCCAGATACAACCATCAAGTTCATATTACAAGGGCTTCCTGACATCATCAAATAAAAATCATGTGACAAGCAATATCCAAGAAGCAGGTTTAGCCATAGAAAATGAGATGTTAAATGAGATTCCTCTCTGAACAGGAGATGCTCCATGACACAGTGCACCAGGGCAGTCACCAGCCCATGGCAGCCAGAGCAAGGCATGTCCCTTGTTCCTTATCAACGACAAACTGTTCTCGAGCAAGAAAGTTCTTTTATCCTCATTTCACAGATGGGCACCCAGAACACAAGCCCCAAGCCCATCCCTGCCAAAGGGTCTGGGTACCCAGGGGGGTTCAGCTCACAAAGCTGAAGAGGGTGTGCAACACACAGCCCTGACCCTGACCCTGACCCCGACTCCCCCCCCATGAGGCCAGGCACGACAGTCTGGAGCTGTGGGACAGGCACCTGGCCCAGCCTGCGCCAGAATTCATGGTCACCCCACACACAGCCCCACTAGTGAACAACAGCATTTTCTCCCCTTGTTTGCAGCCTGGGAATACATCAGTGTGTTCACTCCTAGATAAAACAGTGATTAGAATGATTCCCTCTCTCCTCCTGTTTTTAAGGGTTTTAAATAACTCCAATATGGTGGCTGAATCTCTTTTGTCCCACACTCAACTATTTTGAGGCAAATATAATAAATATCCACAAACTCTAGATTTGTTGAGATGCTTTGTTACCTAAAATACCTTTGAAAAACCCACATTAGGGGTAGCTTTGTAACATACAGCATAAAATTTTCAAGCTGTTGCAACAGTCTTTTAAGAGCATCTATTTACAACTGGAAAGTCTAAATAAATACTCACTATAAATTGATAAACAATGACTAAATTTTACAGACTTAAGGCTATTTGCACAAAATGTAAAATACTGGTTGAACAATGTTTTCTTCTTAGATAAATCTGCAATACTTCCGCAAGACAGGGTCCACCTCAAAAGTAACACTGCAGAAAAAGATGCTGCTCTTTTTGGTAAGGGCACAAACACTAAACATTATGCAAAGTAGTCTGGGAGCCAAGATATGGATTATTAATAAGAGAAGAAAAGCTAAAATTTGAAAGTAAAAACTGAAGGAAAAGAGGGAACTAGCAAACATACATATGAACCAGACAGTTCCAAACATAATGCAAATTGATAAACCAGGAAGTGATATAATGAATAAACACTTAACTGTTTACTTCTAGCTCAATTAGTGTTGTGACAAAATAGTTCACGGATTTTGGCTTTATTCCCCACAGTAGACCAGGTAACAAAACCCATGGACACTGCTGAGAGCCAGCACTCCCAGATCTCCTTGACTGTCCCAGGGCATCTGTAGCACCTCTAACGAAATAACCAACCCGCGGCAAGGATCCTGGACAAAGCAACCAGAAAAAGGGCTTTTTGAATGTTCATTTGTCTCCAAGACAAAGTTGATGTTCTTCAGGAAGATCTGAAAGGCACAAAGTTTCCAGTTTTGCTCTGACTTTGTACAGTCACACCACTCCAAATTTATCTCAACCTATGAATAATTTTGCCAAAAAACACACTTTGACTGACTTGTACTGATAGTGAAAACATGATTCACGATGTAATGAAAAACTCTGACCAGAGTGGCTGCGTAAAATAACAACATAAAAAGGAACTGTTTCTTGCATACATTCTTTTAGAAGAGTTTTGAAATAAGTTTCTGATCCAACTTCAGAAAATAGAAAATATAGTAAAAAAATTCAGCCCCTTGGCTCTTTACATTCTCATCAAGATGTGACAGACTTTCAGTGAATCTCTGTAAAAGTTAGAACAAATTTGTCGCATGTATGAGATAATCAACAGACAAATCAGAAATCACTTTGTTACATTGCAGCCATAGCTGCATTATCAGAACTCAAGTTCTCATGTCCACTAGTATTAAAAAAAGACCAAACCCAAAACACTTCCTCTAGTTTGAGCAAGGGAACTGTGCAGTATACTTGCATGCTCTAGTTAGAACAAGCAAGATTTTATAAATATACCATTCCAAAAGCAGACAACAGATTTCATTCAGATATTTTATTTCACTGATGTATATGTGTATATATATATATACACCTAGCCTTTACTGACATTCTAAAGGATGTTCCTCCCAGGTTTGCCTTAAACTTGCCAGAAAAGCAATGACAAAAATACAGATGAATGCATTGTAAAAATGGCTCTGGCAATACCAAGTACAGCATCCCCTGGATGGACAACCCAAACCTGCACTATCTCTAGGACAGACAAAGGCAGTGGAAAGGTTTAAACGGAACTTGTTGCTTTACATCTCCCAAAAAACTAGTGTTCTGCTAAGGAAACCGGGAGAAGTGATCCTGGAGCGCCTACGGCTGCCAGAGCCGGTGGGAACGAGGGAAAAGCCGGGGTTGCCCGTTCAGCTGTGCCTGCGTGCTGGGAAACGCGGCCAGGAGGGGCTGGTGCTGACCCTGCTGCTGTCATCGCATCCGCACGGGCTGTCCCAACAGTCCGACCAGCCTGGTTCGGACTCAGGAGTTTTGGTACCGCCATCCTCTGCCCCGGGGTCCGCAGCCCGGGAGCGCTGCCGGGCTCCGGGCACGCCGCGGAGTGCGACGGCCGCAGCCGCCTCCCCGGGGGCCAGCAGCTGAACCGGCTCTGCCGCCACGGCCCCTGCGCCGGGGGGCCCCCACTGCCGCCCCCGAGCCGCGCCGGGGATTTCGGGCACAGCGGGGAGCGAGCACCCCCCGTCCCCGGCACCGGGGCGCGGTGCCACCGCTTCGGGACCTCCGGAGGGCCGCTGTCACTGCCCGCGCCGGGGCGGCCGCAGCACCGCCGCCCCCGACACTTCCCCCCCGCGGGTCGGGGGCGCCGGCGGCAGCGCCGGGCCCATCGCGGTCCGGTCCCAGCTCCCCGCCGGGGCCGTCTCCCGGCCCCGCCACCGCAGGAGCGGGTACAGCCGGGACGTGCGCGGGATGAGCACCGGGCCGGGAACGGGCACAAGGCGAGCCCCGGACGGGGAGGGGGTTCCGGGCCGCCCCCTCCCCACAGCCACGGCCCCGGCTCCGGCCCGGCCCGGCGCGGGCCCGCCAGGCCCCGCCGCCCCCCGCCCGCGGCCCCGCCAAGCCCGGGCCGCGCGCGCTCCCTCACCTGCGCTGGGCTCGGCTCCGGGCCGGGGCGGGCGGGGGTCGCTCAGTCCATGGGCCGGGCGGGACCGGCGGGGCGGCACAGGGCAAACACCAAAGAGAATGAGCGGGGCGGCGCGGCCCGCCGGAACTGACGGCACCGCGCCGGGGGCGGTGCCGCCGCACAGCCAATCGGCAGCGGGAGAGCCTCCAGCGACACCGCCCCCCGCCGCGCTTCTGGCCAATGGGCGCGCAGCTCTGCCGGGAGCACCGCCTCCTCCGCCGCGACTACATGTCCCGGCATGCTCGGCGCGAGCCGCAGGGAGGGAAACTACAGCTCCCGGCGTGTCCCGCGCGGGGCCGGGGGCGGGGCGGGGCGGTGCAGTCGCGTCCGTCGTCGCTTCCGACCCCGCCCCGCCCGTTCCGACCCCCCGGCCGTTCCCCCGGCCGCTGCCCGCAGCCCGCACGGCCTTTCTGTGCACGGAAAGCGGCGACACTTACAGTTTTTTTCCTTGCACCTGTGCGTTCTGGGAAAAGAAACGCGAGGCGAGCGAACGCAGCCGTTGCCGGGGCCGGGGCGAGGCGCGGTGGGCACGGGCGGTCACCCAGCGGGGCCGAAGCAGGAGGTGGCGCAGATGTCACCAACACACCCAGGGATGAGCATTTAACAAACAAAGATCTCAAATTTCAAAACACGCGGGTGGGAAGGAAAAGTGATGCCAACCCTACAAAGACCCACAAGCAAACCCGGTAATTCCAGACCTGCACAAGCCTTTGAACAGACACGGCCCAGCAGAAGCCGCCACCCTGCAGTGCTCAGCTGCACACAGCTGGCAGGAGCTCACCCAGCAGCCGACCAGGGCACACCGTGATTCAAGCTCTGCCTTTGAATCGAGAGTCCCTGTTAGAAGGTGTGTGAGCCACGCCGGTTTAGCTCCCGTACACACCTGCAATCTGCCCGCTTTGTCCACACCCCCGCTGCAATGATCACCTCTCGCTGCCCTCCCCACAGCTCTCTCCCTTTTGTACCGCTGGACTCCTGTGATCACCGCCTGCAGTGAATCCACGTACAGGAGCTGAGTCAAAGCCCAGATACGACTGTATTTATTTTGCATTAAGAAAGCAAAACTCCCAGCCTGCCAGTATTGAAGTCTCTGACTGGTATTAACTCCCCAGGTTTCACACAACGGGGCCTGCAGGCACAGCCCTGGTGCTGCAGGACCCGCAGCTGCTGGCAGAGCAGCGCCGTGGGTGCAGCTGCCCATCAACTCAGGGCAGGGGGTCCCCTGGAGCCTGGGCACTGGAGCAAGGAAAATGCCCCACAGGATTTAAATTCATCATCATTACGTTTCTAAAGTCAAGTGTCATTAAATGTTTCAAAATCAACCCTTTTCTTAACCCCCAGCAGTTCTCAGAGCAGCACAACTGCTTTCAGAGCAGCCCTGCATGAGCTGCAGCCCATCTGTGCTGGGCACGACAGAATGCCCTGACAGGAAAACACACCATGAGAAACTTTGGGGTCAGAAATATTTTATCTTTTTCAATAGGTAAAAATACATTTTAAGTCACAAGGTGGCACTTACCCCCTGCAGCATCAATCACCTGCACGCAGTAATTTCTGCCACCGTTCAGCCCCCAGCATTTACTGACTGACCACAGGGAACTGGATTCCACAGAGACTGCAAAAGGCTTCACTTTGTGAGGAGTATCACAGCAAAGCCAACAGAGAATAAAGTACACCTAATATACCCAATATACCTAAAACTCCATATCCATTTCTGCATTTAAGACTGACATGGATCCTCAAAGATACCATAAAGAAAATACATTGCACACTGAAAATCAACACTGTAGCATTGCAAAGACATTCTCCAGTATAGAAGCATATAGATATATATCCCACATCACATTCAAAGACCCAGTCACGTGTTCTTGTGGTCTCTTGTATAATAATACTTGCTGTTAGACGCTTTTATTATTCCAAGCCAGCAACAGTCACATTTCAGAAGGAAATGAAATTTCAGCTGCTGTGCAATCACTTCTGCAAGGTTCAGCGTTGTCTGTTATGGAACATTTGTGCAAGTTTTTTGTAGAAAGTTATGTGGAGACAGTGAATTCCAAAGCTAGCTTTTGTTTTTTTCCCAGACTGAGTTACAGTAAAATTCAGATTTATGTTCTCTTTTTCCAGAAAACTGTGACTGTCTGGATAAGTGTAATACCTGCACAATTGAGACAAAAAGTATCAGCAGCCAGATCACAAAATTGAACATAATTAAAGCAAATACACATGTAATTCAAAAGCCCAAGGAGCACTCGGCACACCATGTCAAATATCCAACACATACGTTCTTTCATTTGAAGGACATTTACTCCTATATCATGTGAATGATTATTAGTTATTCGAAAACATTCAATAGACTTGTCCACTCTTCTTTATGCATCAGCTTAAACAAGGACAGACTTTTTATAAAATACTTTAAACTTTCATTTTCTTGTATGAAGGAAGCAGTACTGTAACAACAGTAATTTCAGATGTTCGTAGAGAAATCTGATACGTGTTATTAATATATTTTCTTTCTTGAATACTTACTTCAAAATAGCCCTTATAACAGCCACAAAACCAAGACTGAATTTCCTTTCACAGCTTTAGAAAATGAAAACTTTTTACTAGGAAGCTACATAGATGAACCAGCTGTGCTAAACCCCTGCTAGTCTGCTTTTCTGACACATTATTCATTGGTAACAAAGCATCTTTTACTTTCCCTTAAGATTTGTTGCTTTATTATTTATTTTCGTTGTTCTCATCTTGAATGCAATACAGTAAGTCCAGCATAAGCTTTGAGCTCACATGAACTAGAAAATTCCTATTTTGAGAGGGAATTTTTAAGCCCTCAGTCACTTTGCCCAAGCTGTCACCAGCAGCCACGGAGCCTTTCGTGTCCTGTCTGGGCCTGTCCCCTGCAGCCCAGTCCCCAGAACACCTCAGGTTTCCTCTGCGTTACAGTAAAGGCAAGAATGACTTCACGCAAATGAGTGAGGGTAGAAAGCTAAGGGGAAACAAAGCATGGATGCTGCTTTCTGATAGCCAGGTAGCTTTACTGAGAGATTTCAGTTTTCCCAGAGGAGCTGTGCCTAGGGCACCTGTGTGTGAACAACTGCACAATTCCCGAAGAAAACGCCTGGAATGGGACAAATGCCTGTGGGACCTCTGCTGAGGGCTGGAAGGACGGGCACAGCTCTGCTCTCAGCTTCCGCTGCTGGATGGAACTGACAAATACTGCTGTTCCTGAGCAGAAAGGATCAAGCTGTCTTCAAAAATCAACGTCTGGCCTCATCAGACAGTTGTTAGAAGGAAATGTTTGGCAGGCTGGGAGGGTGACTTAGCACATATGTACAGGAAGGAACTTTGCTTTAGTATGTGCTGCCAAAGTGCAGCAACGCTGGGAGTATTGTGGCCCCTTCACAGCCCAAGAAAACAAGAAAACACTCTGGTCTTGAGGGGAATTTGGTTTTGGGGGTTTTTAAACCAGCAATAAGATATTTTTTCTGCTATAAAAGCCTCAGGACATTATTTACAAGCCGGCAATCACAAATCAGTCAGTAGGTTCTAAGAAAGGACAGTAGATTAGAGTTCCATGATGTCAAAAGATCTCAAAACAGGCATCCCTTTGCCTACTTCACACTCAGAGAGAATCAAGTCATATTTTTCCACATGAATTTGAATTATATTCTACCATTATCACCTGCAAGTAAGAATTGGCTCCTTGTTTTCAGAAGATCTCAGTGATGGGCAGGAGTTCACTGTCTTAACACGGAATTAGATGTTCCCAAAGCCTCCGAAGGTCCACTGATACTATGCATTCCCAGCCTGAGCTCTCCAAAGAAACTGGTGTTTGCCCAAATGTCCAACAAGGAAGGATGGCCTAGAGAGGTTTGACAATCTTGCAAAAAAACTGTTACAACATTGCTTCATCAGCTTCCACAAAATTAACGGATAAATGTAGGTGGAACTTTGCCTTCTGAATCCTGAGAACAGGGGGTGTTCAGGAGGGGCAGTGAGGTCCCTCCTCGATGCAGGGAGGGCACTGCTGATGGCAGAAGTCTGCGCTGCACCGAGCAGTTCACTGCCCCGAAGGGTAAGTGCTCTGCACAAACACTCCTCATCTCATGAAACCTGCAGAATGTGTTGGGACTGAGAACACGTCACCGATTGTGCCACAGCCACGTCTACACAGTCTGAGTTACCCAGCTCTGACTGAAGTACAAATATGCCATTTGTTGATCTGAAGTCACTTAGGCACTTATTCACATGGAATGTCTGTCGGACAACAAAGTCCCATGTTGCAAGGAGCGCGAGACAGTGAACATCAAGATTCACTGATAATTTTCCATTCAGAGCTGTTTTTTCTTTGGCTACCTCTCAAAAAGGCTTGTTGCTGTGAATCCTGTGCAGTTCCAACCATGCTGGTACTGGTAAGACAAGGAAAATCTGTTCCCTTACATGTCTCAGCAACCTCGTAGTTTCTAAGAAGTCTTGCTTACAAGTGCACAAATGAGGTGATCTCAGGTGAGCCCCCGAACGCCGCTGAGTGCCGCAGAGCCCCTCCCAGCACGTGCAGGACAGCGGCTCGAGGACACGCAAAGGAGCACATCACATTCCAGGGACGTAGCCACCAGTACCAAGTCCAGTTTGGTTCCTTGAGGCTGACAGGAAAACGTCTTCAAGTTCCCTACAACTGTTCTCCATATTATCCATGGAAAAGGACAAAGCTGCAGAGCAGAGCTCTGAGTATCCCTTTGTTCCACAGGCTTTGAATGACCACTGCTCCATTAACACCGATACTGGAGGCTGGTTCAGCTCCTTGCAGATGCCACAGGTGTCCCTGTGTTCCAGCCTGGCTGTGGCAGTCCTGCTGCCAAGCACTCCGGACACCTGGAACACAGCACAGGCTCTCAGCAGCACTAAGGCAGATGCTCCTGAGGATCAGCACTGCAGGGCTTCACTCCAAGAACCACTTCCACCTCTTCTCTATGAACAAAGGGGACCCGACACTCCATGACAGACCAGGCACAGGAAAACCTGTTGGTGCTGACTCCTTTAATACTTTTTTCAGGCACTTAGTTATTTAAATCCATTGTCTAACAGCCAACTAATTTCTTTATATATGAAGAGCTATGACCAGAATGCACTCTCACACAGCAGCCACAGGTACCAGGAAGCCTGAAAGACAGTTGATTCTGCCCTGTTCATCCCTCAGTAAATTCAGCAGCTTTCTTGACACAAGGCCCAGCTCCAACAGGCATTAACTAATGTAAATACAAAACACCAGTCCTAATCTGAGTCACCTGCACAGTGTCTGTGGACAAATAACTGAAACAATTCTGTCATGTATGACACTGCTTAGTATCACGTAAGTCTGGGACTTCACTCTTATTCAGGAGTTTTCCAGGCCCTATAACTCGATTTATTTCTATCCCTGCAGAACCAGTGTTCTGAAAGCCCACAGTCTGGGAGCTTGGTGCCCAGGCCCCCTGAGAGCATGCAAAGCTCAGGCATTTACCTGCTCACTTCAACAGCCACAACCAAGAGTTCAACTGATGCACTTTGAACTCAGGGCCACCAAACCTAATCAGTACATTTTTGAGGAGACAGGGAGAACACCCGAGTTAAACCCAACTCCAAGATCACTGCTTCAGTTTTAATACAACAGGAAAACCCCACTTGGAGCCTGATCCCCGCCCCCAGGGAAGACCAGTTGCCCTCACTGCATGGTACTGACATGACCTGTTCCAGAAGAGATGTGCCTGTTGGTGCGTATCAAGAGTGACAATAGCTCTGGTCTTTTCCCAAAGTTCTAGATCTGCTCTGTATGATCTTACAATGTACTTATACTATTAAAGAAAATCCCTTGCAGTCCCACTATTTTATATTCTATCCTAAGTGTAAAACATCTTTTTTTAAAACTACATTCTTCTAAAACAGTAAGTGCACGGTGACAGGCATTTTAAACAAGTACTTCTTATTTATTCACAATTTAGATAAAGTTTAAGGAAAGACAAAAGAAATACAAAGGACAACATTAAAATGAAAAGGAATTTTAGTGACTGAAGTGAGTTTCTACAGCCAGTGCTCTCCACACATTTCCAAATATTATCCAAACACTGCAGATGCAGATTTCAAATAAATCCCGTAACAAACCGCTATGACTATTCCCTTTGAAAATAAACTGGGAATGGAAGTTAGCCACCTTTATCTATGAGTACACAAACCATCAAATTCTTCAGTTTCAGCTTAAAGCCACACTTATCTTTTACAAGATGGAATCTGCAATACAATTTCAAGCAGCTTTTTCATTTTGTCTGAGCTCTGCTATAAAAAAGTCAGTGTCAACCTTCTGCATAACAAACCAGCTTTTGATCTCGCTTGTGGAGTATCTGCAGTTCAGAGCAGACTCACACTTGCAGCTTGGAGGTATCCCTGGAGATACTGCAATGCTTCTGCGTTCAGGCTGGTGCTCAGCATGGACAGAACCTGAAAGCACAGGGCGAAGCAGAGGTGTCAGTGAGTGAAACATGAACTCACTGCTGTCTCCTGCCATCACACAAAGTCAGACACAGAGCAGCAGTTATCCATGGGGAAAGTAGCTGATCTCTCAGGCAATCTTTACTTACCAAAATGTTGGACAAAACAAAGATGCTATGTGCTAAAAGAGTTAACTGTACACTCACCTTGTCTGATTTTATATAAGCTGCCTGAATTCTCCACATACATGCAATCAATTGAACTCAAGACATGTATTAGTCATAGACCATCAAGTGTGTAAATTTTCTTTTTTAAAATGGCATATTTAAGCTTATTACAAAATTAAGTGCTGTGAAAATAAGGCCTTTCTAAGGCTCCCAAGGAAAAACCTTACAAAAGCTATATTCCAACAAAGAATAAAACACAGCAAGATCTTGCATTCCAGTTATGACCTACTTCATTTTGCTGATTATCAAACATTAGCAAAGAGACCCATTCGCACAAAGGCACTTCTCTGCAGAATGCAGCATCAGCATACAAGTGGACAAGCCACCTACCCTGCCTGGGCACGCTGTAGACAGTTTGTGGAGAGACTGTGCCAGATGGATTCTAGGATTGTTCACCATTTGACCTACAGGATCGTGTTCTTTCTTCCCAGCAAAGGCAAGTTGGGAGAATGCAGTCTGATAGCCTGGAGTATCTTCTATGTCAATGAAGTGTTCTTCGTCGGGGATCGTGTCATCCTCAGGCAACTCAAAGAGGCCAATGAGGGCCTGCAGCAAAGGAATCCTGGGAGCAAAGAGGGGAGGGCAAAATTGGAGTGCTTAAAATATGTTAGGACAGGGTGTATTTACAAGGATGCTCAAATTATTTGGAGCCCTTTATAATTTAGCTTTTGCAGGTACTTGCTTGACTTGAAATTGTAAATGCCCAAGGTAAGCTGGACCAGAAGAATTGTGGGTCTGTATATTTTACAGGCATAATGTGGGTATTCCTATCAACAGCATGAGCAATGTCTTTATTTTTTATCAGGTCAAATTGTCATGAAACGTACCTAAAAAGAGCAATGATTTCCTGGATCACAACTTTTCTCTGAGTACATTAAAAAAAAAGTTCTAGTTTGGGGATCTAGTCTGGGATCCAGTTTTTGTCATCAAACTTAAATTACCTAGCATCCTAGACTGCTAGGCTGGTTGACAATCAAACTTCCCAGGTAGCTTTCCCCAAAATTCCACTCTCAAGCTAAGATATTACAGTTTCTTTGTCAGGTTATGAATATGCTCAGGTCTCCTAACTAGACCAGTTCTAAGTCAAAACTGGGCCTAGCTTTTCTGAAATAATACAAGCTGGAGGAAAGTAGTGTATTTCCCTAAATGCAGTTCCAGCTAGCCAAATCCTTGCCGTCTCCATCAAAAACATCTCAAACCAATTCTGTCATCTGGTTTGAAAATACAGTTTTGTTTGTTGCAAAACAGAAGCAGTATGAAAGGCCTAAAACAGCCTCGTGGACCTGAAGAGATCACAATGGAGTTTCCTTCAAGGATGTATTTTGGCGAGAGCTCACATTTTCAGTAACTCCAACAGCCTCACTGGCACAACCTGAAGAAGTGTGGTACTTACCACAGCTTGGTGTACTCAGTGTCCATCATGGGAGGACATTCTGTCAATATTTTTGTAATGCCAACCGCACAGATTTTCTTTTCAACTTGTCCAGACACTTTCTGGATTTCAGGAATTATAATTTTCTCCAACACCATTCCAAACATCCTATTGTGACATTGAGAGAAAAAGTATTAGAAAGCCTTATCAGCCTTATGGTGACAAATGAAAACCAGAAACAATATGAATCACTGGGAAATAGAGACAACCAGATAATTTGTTAAGATGCTGCCCTGTTGCAGCAGACATTTGCACATACAAACTTTTCACAAAGGATAACAACTGAAAACATCAATATTTCCTTTTTATAATCTTCTTAGATTAGTAACTTGAACTATCAGTGAGGAACTGTAGTCAGAAATTCAGAAAAAGAAGACTTGCTAGACAAATAAATGAACCACATTAGGAGAAACATTTGGCCAGTCAAATTAGTGATAAATGTAGTCTGACAATTAAGCTAAAGAGACAACTCTTTCTTACTTCAAAAGATAAAAATAACACAGCAGTATTAAATATAACCCAAACAAACGAAACATACTAACTTTGGCTGTATGCTGTCAAATATTTCTTGCAGAGCTAATGCCCCGTATCTTACACAATACAAGTTAATGAAGACAAGGAAACCTGTAACAAGAAAAAAGCCAAAGTAAAACCCTACGTGAAAACAAAAGAACAGCTTTAGAGTCAGCAGCAAAATACATTCTAACAAGTTTTTCAAGGGGATAGAAATGGCAGTCTTTATGCGTGTTCAGTTTAAGTGAAGTACATGAACTTGCTGCCTTGGATTTTGCCTAAAAACTGACCTTTTCACGTAGCACAACACAAAAACAAGGTGATACAACAAGACAAAAGTCATTCCTTTTTCCCCTGATAGCAGTTATAAAAAGACATTAGAAAAGCCATTTGCAATTTTTTTCAGATCAAGAACCAAAAAACTCTTCAATACTTTTAGCAGAAAACTTCATGCAACGCAGACTTTGAGGTGAGCTATGAGCCCCTCTGCACAGGTGCGGTATATTAAAAACACCACTTCAACTCTGTTTGTGGAACACCATTATAAGCAACTCTATCGTTCTTGTTCCTATCAGGTGGCATTAACCAGATTTTATAGGATTAAGTAATAGACACTGCATAATTTGTGTAGTGATAGTATCATTAAAATAATTTAATCAGTATGACAATCTTCTTGTGACAGCAGGAATAACCAGAATATGTATTTCAATAATCTGTCACAGCTTTGCCAGTTTAACATAAAACCTTATCAATAAATTTAGTCATACTAAGGCAAAAATGACACAAAAGCATGGAGTATTTCACAGTACTAACGCACGACTACAGGTAACTACAGGACATGCGGTCAGCAGAGGGAAAGTTTGCTGCAATTGGTTGGAGATTAAACGGAGACATTTTCAGATAATGACATCACACACACTAGGAAAGGAAGAGAAATACGCTAATCTTGTCCATTATTTTAATTTCATTCCCTCAATTTTCATGAAGTAAGTGTCACCTGCTATGGTGACTGCCCCATACACTCCTCTTGATGAGAAATAATTTGGAGCAAGTCCTTGGAGTCACCACTGTCCCTCCATCCATGTACCCACGGGGCACGACAGGACATTTGTTCTGTGCAGCTGCGCACTCTGAACTGCTGCTGTCACCAGAGCTTTTCACAGAGCAAGGAACTTACTTTTGATAAATTTTGTTGTTTTGGAATTTTGAAGTCTTTGGAATAGCAGAATGAAGATCTGTTTCCTGTACTGGTCAACTGATTCACTGGAAATTTAAAAGAATAGTTATTCAATTCACACTAGGATTTTACTGATGCCACTTCACAGAAAATATGTATAGTATAGTTAAAATCCATTAGACTGAAAAATGTGATTTTTCAGCTGTTAAAAATTAACATTTGGTATGTTTATACACTTCATAATTAAAGTCTACAGAAGTTAGCTTTAAATGTAATTTCAGCTGATACTCACGGAGGCATATGCTCAATGATACTGTTTAGAAGATAGAACCCTTGATGATCATTAGCTTTAGAGGCAATCAACTTCTGGAACACACCTAACAATCCAGGCTGCAAGAAAAGCAAATATAAAACCCTAGACAACAATTCTTCATATGTGACCTACCAAAAAATTTGCCATTACCATCTAAGGCATACAGCAAGGCAAAAGCCTTCATAACCTAAGCCAGGATTCAGTTCTTGCAGTTCAGATCAAGGAAGACACATTTTGGCTTCTTCTCACTCACTCTTCGCAAGACTCTTCCGAACAGAACCTGAGAGGTCTCATTGTCCACATGTTTAACATGAGGCAAACAAGACAGAAAAACTGTGGAAACTTATCTGCTCGCAAGATCTAAGAGCAGGAATTTTTCATCTCAGTTGACAAAAGCATGATAGCCTAGGATTCATCTTATCCACGTAATGGAAAAGCACCCAAAAAGCTACATTCAGAATATTAGTTTGTCTATCTACAGAAGCACCGAATTCTGCACAAATCTAGCTATTTGCTGAAGTTCCTCATAATTTGTAACCTCAAATCACCACGTCTCGAGGCAAACACTGTGACTCAGCCCCAGCAACTCACGATTTTGTCGGCAGCAGCGCTGGCGATGGTACTGGCGCCCCGCTCTAAGTAAGCCTGCAGGAGTCGGACCAGAGGGGGAATGTTTCCTGTCCTTTCCCAGAGAATTGGCTGTAGTAGATGAGGAAACAATGCCATATAGGATGATGGGATTTCATTTTTATGCATTTCTAGCAGTAGGGACATCACTTGAAATACATAAGGAATGAACTCTGGAAGAGAAACAATGACATTTACAAAGTCAGACAACACGGTCACTGTCAGTTCCCAGAAACCACGTATCTATGGATTGAACCCACAATTTTATGATATTATCACAAAGATTTCAATAAATAAAACTCTGAAGAAACCTATCTTCCCAAATGTAATTATTCCAAAAATTAGCAAGCATCGCATATATACACTTCCTATTTCCTCTAGCTGTTAATGTTTCAGAACACAAAAAACAAACTACTAGAAACAAGGCAATAGAATTAAGAGTACTAATAAGAGGCTTTGGAATAGCGATGACTAGATATTTTAAAAACGCAATTTAAAAATAAGTGAATGCTTTTTACATACCCTATGAAACAATCTAAACTCTTTCAGACTGTGAAAATCTGTTTCTCCCCTTCAATTTCCTGTGCTACAAAAAATCCTGCCATAAGGTAAATCCTAGCAGCCAACCCCAGTGCAGAGAGCACAGGCACTCACTGACTGTCATTACCTTGCACATCATTCTGCAGGATCTCTGTGAACACCAGGAACAAAGCCTCCTCAAAGCTCCCCACTGCCTCCGGGTTTGCCTTGCACGTTATCCTTATCGACAAGCAGATTGACTCAAACATGTAATGGTTAAAGTGAGGTTTGCTGGGATTCTAAAAACAAGTTATAAAGAGCTAAATCAACCCAAACTTGCACACAAGTCATTTATTTTGCTAGATAGATTTTTTTATTTCAACTGAAGACCAAAGTAGCACTTGGGACTAAGGATACATGTAACTTATTTCTTCATATGCTTAAGAAATTAATTCCATAGATAAAAGCAAACATAAAGACCTCTAAGGCATAAAGCAGAGGAGTTTCTCGCAAATATTTCTATGACTACAAGTATTTTTCAAAAGTTCTACGTAAACTAGCAAACAGTAAAAAAATCACAGAAAAAACCAGAAAAAGATTTTTCAATCCTCTAAGTGTCCAGTCAATTGTCTATTGAACACTTCTTATATGCTGCAGCTGAGTTTCAACTGTACAGAGAAGCAGTTTTTCGGATAGTTGATTAAGGTATTCTAAGGCATTCCCTAATATCAATGGTTAAGAATTTGGCCAGTCTAAACAAAAAATTAAGAGTACTTTACCCACCAAAAGCAGAGGGTCATTTATTTAATTCAATCCCACATTTCAACGCCAATACTTATTATCAGCTTCAGACGTTTCACAGGCAAAGAATACAGAAGTTGTGATAAAACCAGATTATTGTATTGGTGGCCTCTGCACAAGCAAGCATTTATACTACAACAAACTAGCATTACAGAAAGAGTTCATATGCTGCTTCTAAATTTCAGATGAAAGCAGGGAGAATGATATGAAAATATGTTCTAAAAGCAAGGCAGCACCTCACTGGAATGCTGTTTCAACTTAGTTGAGTCAGAAAATACTGAACTATTTAGAGTATTTTAACAGAACACCACCAGCAAGGTATACATAAGTCCTCAGCAAGACTGCTCTAAAAGGTAAAAGGTGACTCTTTTGCTCTGTTTCTTTACCTTACTGACAGCCAGCAGTTTCTGCGTGAGCTGTGTGATGACAGAAGGGATGTATGGAATTATGGACTCCTGTAGCAGAGAAAAACTCCTCATGATGGCTGCAAATAAATGGAAAATGTTATCTTCTGAAGACAAAATACACTTCTGCCACCCAGTGTATGCCTAAATCCTTTACCTTTTACTGTTAAAATAGGATCCCAAGGAATTAGATACAGTAAGAAAGAGCACCTGCTGCAAGAACATTCAATCTATAATCATGACAAACCATAAAACAAAGCCTCATTATTCCCATTCTACAGATGGAACACAGAAGATTAAGTAAGTTTACAAAGACCATCACTTGTCCTAGGCAAGTCTCAGATCTCAGCATTCTCTTAGCCACGATCAGATCTATCCTCTCATTAGCCACGACCACATCTCCTCTCCATGACCAGATTGCTCACATCTTCCCCTGACACTGTCCAGGTAGCTGTCCTGACTACAAGACTACCAGTTGAGAAATAATTTCCCACAGTACCATTATGTTCAGTATTTCTCTTTGCTACCATAAGTTTAGCAAAGATGACTTGATACACTCTGATGAGTAATGGCAGGCTCTTCAGCACATTTGCATAAAATAGGTTTTGCAAATAAAAATGTCAGGAACCTGTAACTGTAGGCCTTTACCTCAAGTTAACCAAGTTATTCTTATATTGCAGGACTCGTTAGGCATTTACCTTTCATAATGTATTCATTTTCAGACGAGCCAGGAAGCGTCAGAGCTTTGAAAAGGTTTGTTAACAGCACTTCTACAAATGGTGCCATTTCTGCAGCTGTAATGCTGTTAAGTGAAACACAGCTCTTTAATGATAAAAGAGAGTCACAAACTTCAAGCCTTATACAATACCATAATACATAACACGAAGGATCCCCTACAGGTATTTCTCATCCTTAATGCACAAAATCCATGTAGCAATGAATTTATTTCTGCTTGAAAACTTACAGGGTGGCATTATTTGTCCCTCTCATGGTAAACAGTCTTTCAAGAGCATGGGCTGCATAGGTATGGACCACGATACTTTCTGCTTGGAGATGATTGATTAAGAGGGGAATAGACACCAGCAGTTGTTCTTTTGGTACCTACAAAAATAGAGCAACAACTCATATGTACATTGAAAAATACAGATGGTTCAACACTAGAGCACAACCAAGCTCATGAGCAACACGCAGAGCTTGGCAGAGGGAGAAATCTTGGGAGGTTCCTCCTGTTGCTACATCACACCTTGACAATCAGGAGGTACCTATTTCTGTCATCACCCATATACTTCCCCTGAACACCAATGGTACATTTGATTAGCAGTAAGTGCAGATAATCCTAACGTATATTTCCCTTTCCGTTTTACTTTGTCTTAACAGGTAATTAAAAATATCAAGGTTTAAAAAACCAAGATCACGTATATGTCATAAGAAATTAATAAAGGTAATCTAAAATTTAGAATTCAACATATTTTCTTACCCCATCTCACAAATCAGAAAAGGTAAAGGACAAAACTGCTGTACTCTGTAACAACTACTGCAATGATACGAGCAATCAAGCGTATTTGGACTAACACTGACTTGAAAATGTCTGAGTGTGCCACAGAATTAAGCAGCTAACATATTCAGTGTTCCCACAGCATATGGACAGCATACAGACTACATGTTAATTGGATATTTATAACAATATCATTTACTTTCTAAACTAAAAATTCAGCATGAAGTGTTATATACAACTATCAAACACCTGTTGAGTTAGCATATGGCCAAGTGTGATAAATTAGGCTTGGCAAGTATAAAGTAACAACCTACAATATGTTTTTACCATAAGAGTAAAAGAAAAACTTACTTGGTTTCTAAAAATCATGATATATTTGATACCATCTGCTTTTAGCACGGGGAATTCGTTCACTGAAATAGAAAAACATGCAAACTTCGTTGATACTTCTTATACAAATGTGATTACTGAACATGTACTATATATACAGGTGCTACTTGACACTAAGTAATGATCTTCCCCCATAAAAAATAATACTGGCAATGTTTTTCTATATTTCTTAGTTCTTGCACTTTGGTATGGGCACTGTTAGAATATCAGTTTTAGGTACAAATCACACCCCAGTGCCATTAAGAGTATGGTCCAGCTCAGATGAAATCTCATCTTCTGGCTTCAATTTTAGCAGCCTCCAATTACACATTTCGAGACAACCCACTATGCTTCAAATATAGTAAGATAATTGTTGAAGTATAAAATAAACTATGTGGCTGAAATCTAGACATCCACAACCTCATCAATAAGGGCTGATACAGGTCACGACGTGGCCTCAGTATTTTAACTTCTTAGGGTTTTGTAGAGCATAGAAGTTTACCATAAGGTCTCAAATTCAGAAATCAAATTACTTGGATTCAACAAGTTTAAGCATGTAGCTGATAGCAACCACGTGTGTACATGCCCTGATCTTGCAGAGAGCAGGTGGTAAGGTGGCAATCCACCTTGCTGTAACAGCTCCTTCACTGCTGGCCAAACAAAACTGAATTACTCTGTGCCAGGTGTTAACAGTCCCTGTCTCATAGATTATGCTGATAAAGGAGTGCTACAGACTTCAGAAACAATGGTCACTGTCAAGGTTATGATATATCACAAAAATACCATACAAAAATTAACATTAACTTACCAGTAGCAGACTTTAAGTCAGGTTGAATGTGATTCACAAAGAATTCTGTCAGATTAACGAGTTCATTGGCCTGTGTTATTCCATGCTGGAAGAAGCAAAAAACAACTTTTATTTTTATATGCTGACATATAAACTGCTAGTTTTCTTACTCATTTTAAATACTACTAATTTTCTCTTACAAAAAATGCGGCCTCTTTTTAAACCAGGATTTTTAGATGGAGATTTTTCAATGGAGTGTTCTAAGTTAGTCCATATTTGCCATTAAATAGCACAGAAAAAGACGCAATCTTTGCAGTTCCACAAATGCTACCAGACTGGTTCCCATTACACATCACTAACAACTGCTGGGCAGCAGTATACACCTGGCTTCAGGAAAAGACTGAGAATTTTCAGCAAAACTGCATAAAATGCTGTACATGTTTTACTATGTTTGCCTCAAATCTGTCTTGTAAAGAAACTGAGATTTGAACCATAACAGCATTTAAAATATCTAGAAGTATATCTAAACTTGTTCCATAAGACACTTGATACAGTGCTCCTGTTTCCAAATACAGGTTAGCCCAGCTGTGGTTTTTCAGTGTCTCCAGTCTATTAATTGCTTTCTCCCCAACAAGTAATGAGATCCATTTCCAGCCAGCCATCATTAGCATTCACACGTCATTTACAAATCAAACATTCAAGTAGCAGGAAACATTGGGAAATATCATGACAAGAACTCCAAGTGTCATTTAAATTCCTTTTAGTCTGCTTAACACGTCTGATCATCTTCTGTAAAGCTCTATTTGCCTTCCATGGCTTCCAGAGTGCCTCAGGACCACTTAAGAGCATAGAGGTTCCAGACCCGAGCCAGTTTTGTTTCTTTGTCTGGCTGGATCCCACGTGCCAGGCAGGCTGGCCACATGGCCACACTGTGCTCCATCTACCTGAAGGTCAGATACCACCAACTGTGATAGGATTATATAAAGGACAGCTTTTAATCTCATCAACATGAACTACTGCACACACAGTTACTCCCATTCTGAAGCAGCTTAAAACGAACGGCAGGCCTCATCCGCACTGTAATATCTGAATGCAGACGGATTACAATGAATAGAACGTAGAAGTACCTTCTGTGTTTGGGCTTTGGATGCCAAAGACGTTACAAGGTAAATAGCTGCATCTTTGTGCTTCCAGTTAACAGATGGATTCTTTGCATATTCTTGCAGCATAGAATTAACATATCCAGAAAAAATCCCTGTCACAGGTCCTTCAAAAAATTTGCACAAGCCTCTGACTAGATCACAAGCTGCTCTGCGCCTGGTGTCAATATCTGCATGAGAACGAGAGATTCTTTGGATATGAGAAAGCATACAGCTTTTCATATTAATAAACATAATAATCAAAACAGTAACAGCTTCTCAAGTTACAGCCATACCCCATGTTAATTACTGCAATCCTCCACACTTATGTGTAAGAACATATGTAAGCCTTTTATTTACAACCTGACTACTTGTACACCAAGGAGACGGGACACCTGCCCCTTCTGACACTGCCTGAGCAGTGGCAGCAGACATGCAGGGGGGCTGGTACTGGCTTGACATTATGCACCCACACATACTGGGTCTGGCTGGGAGGGAGTTCATTTTCTCCCTAGCGGCCCATATGGTGCTGTGTTTTGCACCAGTGACTAAAGCTGCTGGTAACACCCAGGGTTTGGCTGCTGCTGAAGAGCACTGTCAGTGTCAGGGCTTCCTCTTCTTCCTGCTTTGCCTTCCCAGCAAGTAGTTTGGGGCAGGCAAGGAGTTGGGAGGGGACAACCTGGGCAGCTGATCCAAACTGACCAACGGGATATTCCATGCCATATGACATGCTCAGCAATAAAAACCGAGGGGAGGGGGTTTGGGGGGAGGTAACCATTGCTCAGGGACAAGCTGGGCAAAAGTCTGCCTGTGGGCAGTAGTGAGCCATTAACTTCTCTCCTCTTTCCTTACGCTTTCTTTCAATTAAACTGTCTTTATCCATGAGTCTTCTCACTTCCACCCCTCCCTCTCTCTCCCCCATAAGACTGCAGCAGGGTGGAGCACAAGCCAGCTGCTGGCCCATCACTCCTGAAAGGACATTTTTGTAAAAAACTTCACAAATACCTAAAATGCAGCCAATCTTGGATAAGAATGATAAAATGTTTTCTTGAAAAAAGTTTAAAAATTTTTCCTCCAATTTTGTCCTCCACTGCAAGTATACAGTAATTGCTTAAATCTATTACGAAATGCCATTACTTCAAAAGCGTCCATCAGTGAACTGCTGGGTGCCCAGAACTGTCACGCAGACCTAGGTTTGGCTCACTCAGGCTCTGGCCTGGCTGCAGAGCACAGCCTTCCTCGGCACCCCAAGCAGCTGGGCCAGCACAGCCGTGTCCCAGGGCAGTCACTGCTCTGAACACGCGCCACGTCCCAGGCTGGCTGCTCTCCAGCTGGCCTGAGCACAGTTTGTATGCAACCCCAGGCAGAATTTCAGTTTAAACATCACAGTGTCTCCCTGTTATTTAGAACTCCACACACAGGAACTAAATACACAACTGGCTACTACTCAGCATTGACTTACAGGCTGTATTCGCTGAAATGAGAATGTGGGCAGTGCAGAAGACATACCAATCCAATTAAGGAAAAAGACCTATAACCTATAAAAAACATTGTTCAAACCAGAAAGACACTGTGACGAGCCTATCGTGACAGTAGACTTGATCACAGACTGGATAAAATCCAGCTGGGGGTGGTGTGTGGAAATCTTCTCAATTTCAAAATGAAGTTATAAAAGCTTCAATAAATTGCTTCAGCACTTTAGAGCCATATTTAAAGACCAAGTATTCTTAGTATAAATCTGTGGATTACCAGATCCTTCCAAATCCCTTCTTATATATTCTTCAGAATTATCTTCAAATGCTTCTTCATCAGCCGCTGAAAATATAAAATACATAGAAGTTTAAGTACTGAAGTCTCTGGTTTTTACGGTAAAAGGGTGTATCATTATCAATGTGCTATTTTTTCCAAGGACTTTTCTACAACATTAATAGTAATTAATCAGAAATATCCAGCCAGACTAGTCTGTTTAGCTTTTGTCCCACAAATTAGTCTTTCATACCTCTAACACATATTCAGTGCCAGGTGTATTTGAAGAGGCTTTCAGAGTCATAGACTTAAGAGAGAGAAGCTCCTTATCACTGCAATGTATTTTCACTGCATTTTAAATATAGGATCAATATGAGCCCGTCAAAAGTTGGAGAACTAAACACTGCAATTTGGTAGGCCTGATATTCCTGCCTATTTAGGCTCCCTGAATTATTCAGATACTCACTTTAAGTGTGGAAATTTATTGGTGGCACATAACCTAGACTTCCTCCACTGGGATTTCAACACGAAAAATTAGGTATATTCATACAATTCTACAAAGCTCATAGGACAGCAATCTGCTGCAGAAACTTGGGTTTGAATCTAGCACTAAGGTACACAAGAGAGAATCCTCAATTCTTAGTCCTGCAAAGCAACACGTCATGATAATTAATTAGATTTTTGTTGTGCTTTTGAAAATTAAAGTCTCAAAAAGTTACCTCTAAATTCCATATTGGGAACAATAACTTTTTCACAGATGCTTGTCAATGTATTCTGGTCTTCAAACAGATGCTTGTAATGTGGTCTCTCGCAAACTGAGGCCAGAAACTGGATTGCGTTACTGACCAGCTACAGCACCACAAACAGAACACAAAGCTTTAGCATGACTGATCAATTTATAATTTATTATTAAACTTGACAAGATCAGATTTTAGCAACTCACCAAGTCATACTTCACTTCCTGGCCTGTCGTGACTAACAAATTCCAGATTGCTGTTACAAAACGTGGCAGGTAGGGCTGGAATTCTTCATCATATTTTTGAGCATATAAAGCAGCATTATCACAAATTTGTGATTTCAAGAGCTCCAGCAATCCAGCTTCCTCTTCATCCTCACATAAAACAAAACTAAGAACTTAAACATCCAAACTGCAACACTACTTAAACATTAAAAGTATCAATTATTTAAGTGAAATATTTACATCACCATTTTATCATGTTCTAAACAGGTGAAAGAAATCCCCCTCATGTCCCTAGAACTGCTGTATTTTGCTGATCTGTACCCAAACTGCTCTTCAAGTTAGAAATCATACCTGCATTTCAAATCAAGGTACTATGCAACTGAAATCAGACACAATAGTTCACCCAGAATTAATTTACATATGTAATATGAAAAAGATACCACAAGGCATTGAAAAATATGCTTAGAAGCCACTATATCATGATTCTTTAAATTGGAGTAGCTGTAGAAGTTCCCTCCCCTTCCCCACATCAGCACAGATGTTTGTGGAACCACAATGTGAACTGGGAAATTGAGCTGGAATTAAAAAAAACAACTCAGTCAAACACCACCTCAGTTCTGTCTGCCCCTCTCCCCTCCACCCCTACCTTTCAGCTTTACTGCCTGTCCCAGTTCAGCTGCGCGAGTGCTTGTGCTGGGAGCAGCCCACAGACACAAGACAAAAGAGCAGCAAAGCTTCTTTTAGCAGCAAAGTAACTAGAGCACAAGATACACTTAATATGCCTCCCTATGTATTGTCAAGAAATTTACAGAGTTGTTTTGGCTCCATCAAGTGGCAAACTGTTGCGCTATATCTGAAAGACATCAGCACTTAAAATGAGAAAATGTGCACAAAAATAACTGGAGTTTTGCTGACCTGGCATCAGCTTTCACCAGTGAAACTACTGACTCTTTAACTAGACCAAGACAACAAATGCTAAAGTACTTAGAGATGTCCTGCCCTCTATGTTCAATTGTTTCAAGTTCTTTAAGATACCCTGTTTTCTAGAACATAATGCATGAACCAGCTGAAAGAACTGAGCCCTGTGATGCTACTGGTCAGGTTACTTCAGCAGCTGTTCTTGAAAGAATCAACTCAGTGATGAGTATTAGTAATGTGATTTCTGTGCACAGCTGGGTATACCTGTACCTGTCAAACAGCTTTAAGAACTGAACCTCAAATTCCTTAGACAGCAGAGCAACTTCTCTTAAACTCCATTTTCTTACAGTCATTCTACTCCTTTGTTTGCCCCACAAAAAACCACTGCACTGTTCAGAATTAGACCTAACTTTTCAGTCCACCCTCTCCCCTACAGATGCAAACCAGGTGGTTTATGCAGTACTTACATCAGTCTGCAAGAGTTTATTATCTAAAGTTAAAAGGCTATGAAAATTTGTCATCCATGTTTCCATGTTATCTTCAAAAAACTCAGGAAGATCCTGTGAAGGAAAAGTATAAATCTACATTTTAATTTCTGATTGCACTGCTTAGATAACAGACCTATACAGGAACTAATGCATTCACCTTATAATCTACTGAGGGACAATAACCTGTGGAAAACAATCTTCAAATTGAAACAGTGCCCCTTCCTCCTCCCAAACAAAAACTGTCCTGGAAGAGCCCTGGAGTACAATGAGTTCCAAATAAACTAGTTGCTTAGACTCTAAACAGTTCACATTTTTATAATGAATGAGCCTTATCAGCTCTCACTCTCAGAACGAGAGCACAAGTCTCTTTTAACTCCAGCTTGTTCTTTTGCCCCCTATGGAAGAACAGCCCAAGGAATCCAGGCACAATCACACTTCACAGTTCATGTTGAGACACTAAATAAATGTCACCTCAGCGAGGGAGCTTTTTACCATTTCCCATACAGCACACTTATTAATGTCCAAAATTAGACCTAATTCCAAACCCAGACAACCCACACTAGTCCCAGGATTACTTGCTCCTACAGTGCCACAGAGCTGCTGCATGTAATGGACTTTCACCTACACAACCCAGTTCCTGTCAGTACAGACAAATTATAAAGGGGCACAGTGAATAGAAACTCAGGCACTGGACGCCTGCCTTTCCCAGCTCCTACTCAGAGGCCCCATACAACACCTCCTTGAAGCAACACCACCTCAGACTCTCTTGAACTTGTGTTTACACAGGGCCAAGCTAATGTCTTAAATAACCCATCCTTACTGTACTTTTACTCCAGCACATGCACTGTTGATTTTTCTTTTTGCCATAAAGCATGGGCTTAAAGGCTGCCTCAAATGAATTCTATAGCAATAGCTTCATCAGAACAAAGCAAAACTATCCCAAGAACAAGGAGATTCACCTGAAAATTTAAACTGTAGAACAACTTCGCAATTAGAATGAGAGAAGAAAAGAGAACCTTCAGGGCACTGGCATCATTAGCATGTGTGCTGCAAAGTTCAATAGTTGCCTAGAAAAAGATGCAAGATCGTCAAGTACAAAACCCACACCAACAAAAAATACTGAAAAGTGTCATGAAACGGTTTTTTTAAATCAGAAAATACAGTTATTTTTCTTCCTCTTATCAATCTTGTTAGGTCTCATTTCATGACTTGAATTTAAACCCCTTTAACAGTTTTGAACAACAATTCTTGAGTTTCAATTTTACAGGCATCCACAACAAGCAATTCAGAACATTAAACTTGTTTTAGAAATGACTCAACAAGAAATACCTTAAAGAGATTTGTCAAGGGTAAAGCAAAGGCATCAAGAACAAGTTTGATCTCTGTCCATAATTCATTTGACTTAAATTCATGGCGGTACCTGACAAGTAACAGAGAAACACATGAAAACCAGAATACAGTCTTCACATTTATTACCAAATTAATTCACACAGAATTTTGTTTTGTGCTGAACCTTGAAACAAATAGTGTCAAGTAAACAAGAACTAAACAACCTAATTCAAAACCATGCAAGGTATACAATTTGGTAACTACCTAAAAGGCATATGTAGAAGTCACAACTATAGGCTTTGTAAATCTCCAAAATTAAGTCTAACAGTAAAACATGCCAGTTAAACAGAAATTTTACAATCCATACACAAACTCCCTTATTTCCAGTACCTTTTAAATAAAGAGTGAGCGGTGCGAAGAACCCCATTGATGACGTGGAAATCTCCGCTCTGAAAGCGATTCACCATTTCTGTCAGCAAATCTGGCCACTTCTGAGGGAAGTCTTCCCGCCCAATGATACTGATGGCATCACTTAACTGCAAAGGAAATGGAACCGTGACATGACAGAACTGCACACAGCAGTCGTGCCAGGTGCTGCAAACATCCAAGAAAATCCTGGTTATTCTTGTCAGATTCAAAAATTACTGCGTTAATTATCTACTACTTTCCATACAAAGACAAAAATCTCACCTTAAGTTCACACAGTCTCACTTTCTAGAATTGCTGTTTAACTGCCTAATGCTAGAACTTAGCTATAAGATTATACAGTAATTGTCTTAAAAAATGTTAAAGTAGGTAGAAATACCTGTAACAATACCCTTGAAGTTATTTGGATCAGGATGAGCTCACTAGTAAGGGAACTGAGCTCTGCCAATAACCATAGCCTCTAGACATGCTTAGAATATTCCCAAAGTTTCATGGATACCACCAGGAATAACGTATTACCTGCTTTTGAATTTGTTCTGGGCTGCTAAGCATCAAGGGCACTATGTTGGCTTTAATGGCTATTCTGTCCGATTCACATATTTTATTTGGTTCATCCTCAACCTAAAATGAAAACAACAATTAAGTTATGGGCAGTATTCTCTAGGCAATGAGAGATGATCAGCACTTCAGAAACCAACTGCTTATACTGATTTATGTAACTATTACATTGCTGAAGAACCTAAGAAGCAGACCTGTTAGAGACACTGCCTTCAACGAATCTGGAACAGCAGTATCTGAAAAAAGCTGAAAGAAATAACGTCCTTCTGTAAAACTTTGAAGAAGTTTTTTCTCCCTCCCTAAGGGTAACTTCAGGTCAGCAATTGAGCAGCAGTGAGGGTGGGTGCATATGGCAATAAAATCCCCACATTTAACCAAGTCTCCTCTTCCACTACATCAAAGAGCACCTCTGCAAACCCCACAAATTGATTTTGTGTGAGCTGCCTCAAGCCATGCTTTCCAGAGACTGTACATGAAGGTGTAGGTTACACAATCAAAACCCTAACATTCACTTTAAGAGTTGTCTAACCAGTTCAAAATATCGATCAGTTCCAAGTCCAGTCAGTCAGCAGTGCCAAGCAGTAGAAAATTGTAAAGCTGCTACTAAAGAAATAAAATAATGAGATGGCTTGTCTCAACCAGTGACAGCAGTGATAGTCACATTATCTGTGATGACAGCACTGAAGTTCAGAGACCTTGAAATCATCCAGCAATTAAAAGAGAAAAGCACCTCCAGAGAGTCATTCAATCTTAAGATACCTTAAACCTGACGGTACCACCACCCTCCTTCTCACACCCCTTTTACCATCTTCCCATAAACTTAAATCAAAAGTTAGCAATTTCAAAATTTCAAGGTATGCTTATCTATAACACCAGCCACTAGTGGGGTTCCCCAGGGCACAGTATTGGGGCCTGTACTGATTAATACCTTTACTAATGATGTGGATGAGAGGATCAAGGGCTCCCTCAGTAGGTTCACAGATGACACTGAGTTGGGTGGGAGTGTGGATCTGCTGGAGGGCAGGAAGGCCTTCAGAGGGATCTGGACAGGCTGGATCCTTGGGCTGAGGTCAAGTGTGTGAGGGTCAACAAGACCAAGTGCCAGGACCTGCTCTTGGGGCACCACAACCCCATGGAATGCTCCAGGCTGGGACAGAGGGGCTGGAAAGCTGGGAAACGACCTGGGAGGGCTGGACAACAGCAGCCGAACATGAGCACAGGTGTGCCCAGGGGGGCAAGAGCCCCAGGGCAGTACCCATCCCCTGTGCTGGCACTGCTGGGGCACCTCCAGTGCTGGGGCCAGCTTTGGGCCCTCACACGAGAGAGGCCTTGAGGGGCTGGAGCGCATTCAGGGAAGGGAACGGAGCTGGGAAGGGGCTGGAGCCCCAGGAGTGGCTGAGGGAGCTGGGAAAGGGGCTCAGCCTGGAGAAAAGGAGGCTCGGGGGGACCTTGTGGCTCTGCACAACTCCCTGACAGGAGGGGGCAGCCGGGGGGGGTCGGACTCTGCTCCCAGGGAACAGGGACAGGAGGAGAGAAAACGGCCTCAAGTTACACCAGGGCAGGATTAGACTGGATATTAGGGAAAATTTCTTCACCAAAAGCATCATACAGGCTGCCCAGAGCAGTGAAGTCCCCATCCCTGGAGTGATCTAAAAGCCATGTGGATGTGGCACCTGGGGACATGGGTTAGTGGTGGCCTTGGCAGTGCTGCGGGAATGGTTGGATTCGATATTAGAGATCCTTTCCAACCTAAATGATTCTACAAAAAGCAGTTATAAAAATAAGACACAGAGAACTTGCTTTTCCTCTTCTACCATATTGCACTGAATCAGAAGAATGTACAGAATCATAATATATACATTAAAAATAAACAAGAACAAAAACCACAAAAAAGATCAGTTTGTATGATGTGAACAGCAGCAGTAACTGTCCTAGGCAAGCTCCAAGTAGGGAGGCAGGACTCACTGCTATGCATTTAGATAGATGAGGACAGAGGTGGTAGAGTGCTCAGCAACAGCAAATCTTCCTATGGAGTTAATGAGATTATTCGAAGAAATGAAACTTTTTTAACAAGACATGAAATGCAGCCCATACATGCATATTCTGTACGTACTTCAAAAATAAACTAAAACCAGCAAACTCTTCCCTGGTTCCAGCAGTGCCCTGTGCATCTGTCTCTCCAGGCTCCAACAAGCTGAAGTTCTTGAACAGGCAAAACCCTTTTACTTCCACTATACTTTGTACAAGTCAAGTCCAAGGCTGTGAAATAAACCCCCGTGATTTAGGCAAGCCAGCCTTACAGCTGCATTTTCTGTTCATACAGCTGCTCCTGAAACAAAAAGCTTCAGTTTTGGGCAAAACAAAGTGCCTGAAGCCATAGAGCAATCAGAACAGCCCTTGGGATGCACTCTCGGCATAGCATCACTACCTACTTCAAAACAAAACCCCATCCTGAATTACATCGGCAATCCTTTTCCACTTACAGCTTTTTCCATAAAACATTATTTCTACTTACAATACACTACAGAAGATGCGATTTGGGAGAAATGACGAAGAACATAGCACCACATGAACAAGGTTCTACATATGTCATGCCAGGCTGAATGTGCTGACGTCCTTGAACAAAACCAGACCCAGGACTGCTATAACTCCTCAATATAAGGAGAAGGAGAAGGGCAGAAATCACAGGCAAATTTGAAAATAGGTACCAGCTAAGATGTAATGATAAAATGTTTCAGCTTCTCTGTAGTAAAGAAACACCTTCTATTTTTCAGACAGATACGAAGAGTACTTCCAATAAGACAAAGCATAAATAGTACCAATTAAAACCTCTCCTCATTCAAGGAGTTCAGCTCTCTAAAGCAATATTTTCTACCCTTAAATAAATTTAATGAATACTGAAAGCTCTGAATTAAAAATATTCCTGACCTCTTCAAAACAAAGGATGAGATGGGACTAAACAGCAATACTTGTATTCAATCACTACAAACACTTCCAAGTGTAAAACTGGCAGGGCCACCAAAACAAACTGCCCCAGACAATTCTGTGCCCCAGTAGCACCTGCTGATGAATGGTACCATCACCTTGAGCTGCAGGGCTGGACAGAGATGTTTTCAACACAGATACAGGCCCAATGGGCCAGCTTGTTTGTAGACACTCCATAATCATCCCAGTTTAAATAATATTAGTTAGTTAAATAAGCTTTCAATATCGTGCTTCTGCAAAATATGTACATAATGTTAGAGAAAATTATTTGTTCATCATTTTATCACCCAGCTCTAGTAGTTTTTAACAGAAGGGACTCCAGTGGCCCGGGTTTTAGTCCCCCATTAGTAAGTTACACCTTGTGTTTGTTCTCCGAATCATCGACTGCATTTCCCAGAGCACAGACACACACATTCCTCAGGGTTACTGCAGAATACCTTATTGTACCTTAAAAGGATGATTAAGTCTTAGCACAATTCCTCACTAGGATACCTACAATTCTCCAGTTCCTTTTAATATAATTCTTGAACGTTACAGATGCACAAACTTTGATGACATTTTCCTGTGATTTCTCCAGCAGCGTTAAGAGTAGCAACGGATAGTTCTGGCTTCCCTCCACAGATTCAAGGAACTTTTCCGCTGTAAGAGAATATACTGGGGTTAGCAAAAGCTGAACTGCTTTCTCTAATGGGAAACCTACAATTTCTCAAGTGTCTGTTTAAAATACCCAGCACAAACACCTTTCAAGAGCTTCACAGGAACATGTCTGACAAAAGGTATCAAAGGTTCTTTGCTCCCGAGCCCCTCAACGCTCCTGCTGTCAACAACAGCTCTCAGATCTCCAGCAGGATGGGGAAATACTGCCTCCTCACCCTTGGAAAAGCCATAACCCAAGACAAGTAAATCCTGGCTTGTTGTGAACAGCAGCACTGTTTTAAATAACAGTGCAAAAAAAATCAAGACTACAGAAAAATAAATTTTTTTTAAAAAGCAGATAAAATTATTTATATTTATATCCATCCCTCATTAATCTTTTGAGGGTTTCATTTTAAAAGGATACTGAGAACTTCTGTAAAGAGGTTACTGCATAAATACCCACTGAAGTCTGTTACACAGAAACAGAAGAGCCAAAAAGAAATGGAACTTTTTTGTTCTCACTCATGAGAATCACTTACCAGGACGCCTTATAGCAGGATCTGGATCTAGTGTTTTCTTTAGATATTCAGTTAAAGTTTGTAAATTGGCATCACTGAGCTCCATTTTGGCAGAACCTAAAACCCACAAGTAGTTTTGTTACAACCAGAGATCAGAAAATCTAACTTAAAGTTACACATGTAAAACCAGATCCCACAGCAGCAACACCAGCTCTTTTCGACAATACCTCACAAGCACAGTCCCAACCAGGGTGCGCCATGCACAGGAAACATTCCCCTTCTCAAGCAACAGGTAACTGCTAGTGTCTGGTTTATGGACTCAAAACTCCAGAAAAAGCTCACACATCCAGCAGACATCAACCAGGCATGGCCAAAAGAGGATCTCTCGCCCTTTCAGGATAACAGGAATTTGGTTCTGCTTTTGAGAACTGCTGTCAGCCCCAGAAACTGCTCCTGACTGAAAAAGCTGAACAGTCCTGCCCTACATAATTGTAAATAAAACAATTCAAAGCGTGCTGAAGAGTCAAGGCTTTTTTAAAAAATCAAATACTCCTTATCAAAGAAAAATCTCAAAATAAAATACTTTTTAAAAAAAGAGACAAAAGACTGCGCAAAGCCAGACACTTCGTCCTCTCTGTAAAATTAATTCAGACTAGGGTGGGAGCTAATTTAAATGCAATACTTTTTACAGAATAACTTTGTGCAATAAGTCTATATTGCTCCTCTCTAGTAATCCTTCCACATGCATTCTTATCTGTACCACAGTTATTTCATAGCTTGCATTGGAATAATTAAAATTACAGCAACCCTACAACAATAAGATGTGCTTTAATGGAGATGTTCCTCTGGACATCATCAATCCTGCCCTCCTTCCTACCACCAGCAGCACAGTTCACTCCCTACAAAGGTTACGAGGAAGCAAAGGTTTTCCATTTTTTTCTATTTAGTAAGATTGCCTGAAATTTACCTGTCCCACTTTGGAGTTGTTTCATGCTGATCATCAGTGCAATAAACACAGTTTTATACAAGCATGCTTGCAAAGGCAGTGAGCTTTAGTGACACAATTTTTATGTCAGCTACAGCATCTATGTAATATAAAAAGACAGCAGCAGTATCTTCTTGAATTAAATGAACGTTAATAAGCAAATCAGATCCTAACATATTCTGCAAGAAGTAAAAATCTACCTAAAGAGTCCTGCCTCCCATGTTTCCCTCTGCTTTTGGGGTTTACTTGTCTGTAGTTTTGTTCATCAATTTACATCCATCAACATATTCTGACCTGTTACCTACATATGCTTATTTCCTTCTCTTCCTCTAGCTCTTCATGTTTATTTTCCAGTACAAAAACACTGGTGGTACTTTAGCCGGAGTGGTATGATGCTTTGTGTTGTGTTGTAACGTGTGCCTGCAGAAAAGGCCTCAGAAAACCCACAAAGCGTACATAATACATCATCTACTTTAGTCAAATTAATGCAAACCGCTTACAGAGAAGAAACCCAAACCCGGGCAGAACGTGGCCGTGCCCCTGAAGCTCGGACCCGGAAGAGCTTCACACAACTCCATCCCCTCACCCAGCTCTGACCGAACACCTCCCACGTGCCGAAGAATGTTCAGAGCCCAGATGTGATGGGGAAAACCATCCTGGCACTGCTCTGAGGATCCCTAGGGGCATTTCCCGCTTCCCCGAAGCGCGGGGCCGGGACAACAGCGCCAGGGGCGGGGGGAGCGAGACCGGCCTCGCAACCCCGCCCGCTCCCGCCGCTTCCCGCGACTCGCGGGGCAAGGCCGTGCCGGAGCGGCCCGCGACTCTCCAGCGGGCGCCAGCCCCGCGCCCTCCCACGCTCCCGCAGCTCGACCGGCCCGCCAGGCTGTTCACCCGCGGAAGGGCCGGGGCTGCTCCATCCGTCCCGGCGCCGGACCGCGCCTGCCCCGCTCGTGCTGCCTCGTGCGGCGGCCCCTGCAGAGAGGCCCCGGGGCCGGGCGGGGCGGGGCGGGGCCGTGAGAGAGCGGCAGGGCCGGGGCCTGGCGAGATCCCGAGTGGGCGCAGAACCCTCGGACGAACTCGGTCCCCCTCCCCCGCCGACAGCCCGGACTGGCACCGGCCGCGGCCAATGAGAGGCGCGGGCTGTGCAGGCTCAGCGGCCTCAGACCAATCGCGAGCCGCGAGAGGCGGGCGGAAGGGCCCAGCATGGTGCGCTGTGCCTGTGGCGGCGCCGCGGGCCCAGCGCCGAGAGCGGCGCGGAGTTTTCGCGCGGGCGGCCGCGCGGGCGCCGGTGCACGGTGCCGCCCGAGCCCCATCGCCGTGCGGGGCAGCGCGTGCCGGCCTTACCTGGCGGCTCCCCCCGGCGGCGGCGGCTCCGAGCGCTCCGGCTGCGCTTCACATTCAAACCGCCGGGCGAGGGCGCGGCGGCGGCTGCGTGACCGCATCGCGCGGGGCGGTGACAGCGCGCTGCCGCCCGGCCAATCAGCGACCGCGCCGGCCCCGGGCGCGCCAGCGGAAGCCAATCCGCGTTGCGCTCAGCGGGCGGTGGCCAATGGCCGGGCCCTTCCCACAGGGCCCCGCGGCGCCTCTCGCAGCCGCGGGGGCCTCGCTCCGCCCGGAAGGGGGGAACCCCTCACGGCCCAGGGAACGGGAGCGGGAACGGGAACGGGAACGGGCCCGCGGCGGAGCAGGGCGAGGCGGGAGCGTGCAGGGGGTATGAAACACGAACCAGACACCCCCGACCCCGCAGAGAAGCCCGAGTGGCGCCGCAGCCTTTGAGCCGCTTAAGGAACTACCTGAGCAAAGACGTAACACTTCGTAAAACTTTATTGATTTATCACTTGATTAAAGTATGGAATATTATAACTATTATACATCGTATTTTCATGTAGAAAACTTTACATAGTTTTTCATATTATATAATTTTGGTATTCTCTCAGAACTCTATACATCCATTGGCAAGGAATGGTCTTTAAATTATTGATGGTAAATGCACTTAACACGGAGATATTAAAACTCAAGCATTTTAAATATGTGAAAACATACATTTTAAACAAAGGTGCTGAACAAACTGAACTTACAGATTAAAGGGAAATGTACTGCTGACAGTTACTATTTTTAATCTTTGTCCTGAATAGTAAGACTGAGCTAAAATCTGGGGGGTGTCTGTTGCAGCAGTGGACATTGGTTTAAGATTGTTGACAGTTTGGAAAGTGAGATACCAGACATGGATAACAAACTGCTGTAAAAACAACCTTTTCCTGGACTGTAAGACACAACAGAAGCAACACGAAGGGAGTTTTCAATCACCACGAAAGGGAGGGATTAAGGTTTTCCTCGTTAGCATCCTCTCCCCCTCCCTTCCCTCGGGAGGTCTGAAATGACACGTAACAACAAATTTATGCCATTACAGGTGGATGAGTTGCAGATTCATCTATTGCACAAACACGTCCAAGAGGTGACTTTCTCTCACTCCCTCTACTGCACAGTCTACTGCTCGCCAGACAGCGAGCCCGGCTCCGCTTCCGGTTCCAGCGGAGCCAGTAATGCCCCGTGTCAGTGGAGGTGGGAGAAGGAACAAGCTGGGACCACTCCAGGAGGGCTGAGCTTCACTGGGATGGCTGTGAGTTCTGCCCTTTCTGACTCTCTGAGGAAAACCAACAAGTGCTGTGGACGTAACCTGAACACACCCCGATTATTGCTCTAATGGGGACAATCACCTGCAGAAACGGGACAGGATTAAGGCTCTGACAATGCAATTGCATTCCAGTCCCTTCTCCTTCATGCACTGCAGGCTCTGGGGTGGTTGGATATCACATACCCAACTTCCAGCAGTTTGTAACTAGTGTAATTATAACAAAAGCTTTTCTTAAGGAAAAGAACAGTCTCAGACCAAAGGCTGAAGGGAAGCATGGATTAAACATCCTTATCCTATGTGCAGAGAGAGTACAAATGCTGCCCCTTACAGTAAAGAAAGCCCATGAAGCAACTGTGAAGTCATTTAAGATCTCAAAATTGAGACTTGTTTCAAGACATGACTGTAGGGCTTTCAAACCTGTGACACACAGAGGAACATGCAGCTGGACCAGGTGTGTCTGATGGGACAGGAGGGAACACATTCCATGAGGCAGTAACACATTCCAAATCTGAAAAATAATGGTTCCAATATTTTTCTTAGGACTACCTACAACCAGAAGAAAAGGAATAGCATATTCTTACAGATTTAAATAGAATTAAAATAAATACTTCATTTTCTGCAGTACCCAATGCAGTGACAGTCCCAGGGAACAAGCAGCTACACGAGATGCAACACAAAAGGATATTTCAAATCCAGAAAATTAAATACCAGCATTGCTTATTTTTCAGTCTTCTCCTATTGTCATATATAGCCATATATTCCCTTCTACTAAATAGCAGTGTACAGATTTAACCTAATGGGCATTTAAAAGTCAAAGAGCCACAACTACCACTTACTTTTCTTTGGTTAAAAATAAAAAGTAAAAATGTGAAAGCCATGTCACTACTACTGACTGCAAAACCTTTCTCAAACCATGCTTACATAGGACAAGCTGATGTACTAAGGAGCACCATAAAAAACAAAAACCTTTGGAAATAGATCACAAAAAATAAACAAACAAAAACAACAACAAAAAAACCAAACAACAACCAAAAAACCCCCAAAGACAACACATTCCCAGCAGCTCAGAGCAGCGTATCCCAAGACAACCTCACCTGAGGCCATCCTACCAGGAAACTCAACTCAAAAAACAAAATAATGTTATACACTTAGTTCCATTCAAGTAGGTAGGTTGTTGTTGCTGTTTGTCGGTTTGTTTTTTTCTTTTAAATACTGTTAATATTTTAAGTTTGCTATTCTGGATAGCACAGCAGTTAATGTAACACTTTGCATTATTTTAGGAAGTGAAGCCTCTCCTCCCATCCTGCCAAACTTTCCTGGTTTAGAGGAGTCTTGAAACTTGAAATTTAAAATTATTTCAAAGGTCAAGACAATATTCTGTCATGGAAACATTGTCACAGAAACCCAATGCATTTCAAAGAAACAAAGAAAAAAACTCTCTTGGGCAAGCAAAGCTGTGGTGTCATGTCACATTTTGCTTCACAGATAACCTTCAAAGCACAGAATTGTGTTGGTAACTTAGAGCACATGAATGAACTTGTTTAATTTTGCTAGAGCAGTTTTTTGGAAATTCAGGGATTTTTAGATGCCACTAGGAACTAAGAGTTGAGAACAAAAATCATTTGCACAAAATGACAAATCAGAACTTGCAAATCTGCAGTAAAAGGAGACAAACTTGTATTAAGGACAGGACTTTTTGCTAAGCAGTCACAATTACTGCTAAATACGTTATATTCAAGGGTCAAAAAGGTGGGTTTATTTGTTCTGAACCTTGTTTTTGATGTTCCTGTGTATGCTCTGTCCATGATCTGCCAATGTATGAAAGGAAAAGGAAAGCCTTTTCTTTTTCTTAAATGCCTTTAACTCAAGCCTAATAAGCTAAAGGAGTAGATGCTATTGATGCTCCTGATGTAAAATCTTCCATAAAACTAAAAATAAGTCTCAGAAGATGCAGAACTGATATCAATTTTTTTTTTAAAGTCATTTGCTAAACAGGAGGAAAACCTTCTCCAAATATCCTACAGGCTGTCCACTTCAACAGCCCGGTGCCCTGCCTGGCCTGGTCCTGGACACAAAGGAAAACCCAGAGGGATCTCAGGTGGTCACTGGCCACCGCAGTCGAGTTTATTATGAACACGTGCCAACATCACAAGGCTACACAAATATAGTCATTTTTTCCAAGGGGGATAACTTCTGTGGAGAGATCCAGCTGATTTATCAGCTCTAGCTGGAATGCAAGACTGAGCAGTGGATAAAAGGCTAGAAGAGACATACTGGATCATACAAATGATTAGCATTGAAACAAAGAGACTGCACACCTACTGTATTGACTCCGTAAGCAATAATTTAAATAAAACTGCTGACACTTTTGTAGAATGGACAGAACAGGATTATCTTCCTCGTTCCCAAATGCCATTGTGGTAAGAATAACTTGCTCCTGTGGTGATAGACCAGGGTCCTGTTTTTCTCCCATCCACTTCAATCCATCTCTGGACACAGCTTCACATACGGGCTGGTGTAACAGCCTCACTTAGAGCTACCAGGAAGGCAGGTTCATCCCAGTTGTCCGTGCCTGCTCGTCCGTGATGCAGATGTTGAACACCACCCCTATGCGCAGGAAGAACTTGCGCAGCACCGCCCGCAGCTCGGGGATCAGGTCGAACTGCATGATCTCACACAGGTACGGGTAATACGTGGAAGCGTGTGCCCTGAACTAACCAAGATACAAAAACAGAACATCATTCTCTATTGCTAGAGGAAAATGCAAAGTTTTGACACTTTTATGGCTACACCAACTTGTTAAAGCACCAGGTCTCACCCAAGCCCTCCCAATGGCCCAAGGGCACCGAGCCCCATGTTGTTTGCGACAGCAGCGCACACGGGGCCTGCCTTTGGTGTTACTCCCTAAGCAGTGTCAGGTTTTTGTGACTTCTCAGACTAGAGGTGGTATCAGGGTCTATTTGTAGCAACATGAATATTTGCATTCCCTTTTCCTCAAAAGGGCCAAGATCCTGAGAATTATTCTTGCCATCACTGTCAAGGAACTGGAATTCCAATTTTACAGTGGTGAAATTCACGCTCACCATTCCTGTGCAGCTATAATACAGCATAAGCCTATCCCTTACTGCACATTTTGTGTATATTGTGCTTTTATATGAAAGCTGTTCAGTAATTCTATCCACATTCCTGCACAACTGGGAATTGCATGGATGCAGCCCCATTTCCACAATGCAGAATGCCTGCAGACAGTGGAGCTGCCACTGCTGTATTGTGAGGAGAGCACTCTCTATGAGGAACGTCCCACCTCCAATCTGGATAGAAATGAAGACTGAACTCAGACTGAAGAAGGAATGAAAAACATACTCAAATGCAGACATGACTTCCAGCCCCTTCTTACCTTATCATCACTGATTTTTAGTGTTTTTGTTAAAAGCAACAGCAGGAGATTGGTCCAGGCTTCTCTGTGGCTTTCTGAGTTGACAGTAATAAAATACGCCAGGGCTTCACTGCACACACTGGAGAGATGGCACAGTTCATACAAACCATAAAGAAAAGCCTTACAAAGTTTTTGATTACATGCTCTGTTTGTCCTCTCAGTGTACTTTGTTTTCAAGCAAGATGCACTTCCATGGGAAAGTTTTCAATCAGATGCAACAACTTTAACTACACAAATTTGCTTTTTCTGGTACAGGAATTGTTCCAGATAACTGAACTGAAACACTTTTCATGTTGGCGACAGAGAAGGAAAAGTCTAATTTGCCTGATAAACATTTTGTAACTGAAGTGCTGTCACTTTCAACCTGCAAACATTATTTCCTGACCTGACATTGGGACAGCTTAGGCAACAGCACCATGAGAGAGCTCTCCCTCCAAATTTGGACTGGTTTAATAAAGATCTGCACAGATCAGCATCACAGATTAAGGAAGAATTATTATTGTACTAATACATTCTTGGTCCCTGCTGCAGATTGTCAACACAAGGTACAAACTGTACCATTTACTATGGTTATTTTAAGGACACTCTTTTAATTAAAGAAGGACTGAGCAGATTAACATGTCCGTACATGCTGGTAGACCAGAATCCACTGAATTAGTACCAAGAGCAAGTTGGGAGATCTTGACATTTGATAAGAAACTAGTACTTTCAACTTTTATGTACCAACTCACCCAAATACCTTTTTATATTTATTTAGAATTATTTTCTACATTTGTTTAAATTCCAGGTGTACAGCAGCTTATACTGCATTCTTTTTCAATTAGTGTATCCTATCATACCTCTATCACTATGTTCTCAGATGGGAAAACTATTCAGACATCACCACTTCCATAAAGAAAAGCCTCTGTCAGGCAAGAAGGTGCTTCATCTATTCTAGGCAGATTGCTTCCTTACTGCTAAGTGAACTTTTAATAAAGAGTGGCCCCACCTCTCTCTGCCGATTCCCCTCCCGAGCAGGGCTGTCCTACCTGAGCAGCCGCCGCTGGACGGCGTCCCAGGCCTCCCGCCGGCTCTCGTCCACGTACATCCGGAACAGGATCCTCAGGCAGCATGCCAGGCTGCTGGTCTCTTGTTTTAAGAGATTGGGTTTTGATTTACCCTTGAACCCTAGAAATCAGTCCCACACAGGAAGAGAGGAAACATCCACAGTTGGTGTTATTAGCCAAAAATAAATTTTATCAACGATACCTGCATTAGTGACCAGTAGTGATTTCTTGTCCAGATAGTATTTCCTCCTCCTTGATTTTGACTGAGTTCTGATTTATTTATAAAGATACTTAGCTACAACAGTACCAGCAGTGTAGCTCTACTTTAATCAAAAACAAGCAGATAATTTAGCAAACAGAATTATTCAAGTCATCAGGAAGGAGACAAGCAATAAAAACATGTGACTGTCCAATAAACTCTAGAGGTGATTGCGATGGCACACTGTTGTGTCTTGATACTTAAAGCTAGAAGTGTAGTTCAGCATTTTTATCAAATAAAAATAAAAGCCTCACCTGCTCTCCATAACACAGTTCGCTGCTCATAATTTGAATTAAAGGCTTTTGAAAATGAATGAGACTCTTGCAGACAATCCAGTAACTTAAAGAGGTGATGTGAAGACATGTATTTATACATTCCTTGGTCTTCTGTGTCAATGTGGATGTCTGCATCCAGTGTGTCTCGCTAAAGAACAGGGGGAGAGGGACAGAGAGAGAGAGAGAGCACATGCCATAAACTCTAGTAACTCCTAATTCCAATTTATAGGTGCAATGCAGTATTAGTGTAGTACAACACAGCAGAGTGGTCCTGTCAAAGATCAGAGTTGTACTCTTCTCAGTAGGATACTTAAGAAGAGAGAGGTTATGATCCATCCTAGTTACTGATAAGAAAATAAGACTCAAGAGCAAGGGAAGAACTGCCTTATTGAGACATTGCAGTCATAGCAATAGAGTACAGAACATTTCCTCTTCTCTAGAAGCTGATTGGGTAGGTCTGTTGAATTCTGAAAAACATCAAAATGAACGACAAAAACAGTGCGGGCTTAAATGCTGCCTAGTGTAGAAATTCCCCATCTTTGGCTCATGTCAAATTTAATTAAATTGGTCAATATTTTTAGCTAATTTCACTAGGAATTTAACTATACCATCTCCAAAATACTACCTGAATGCACTAGCCAGAACTTCCAGCTTAGGGCTTTACTAAAGCCAAGCCAGAGGTACTGGGCACTACTGCCCAGAATCAGAACTTTCAGGGACACAGACATCTCCAAGGTCGGCAATGAGTGAAATCTTGACCATTGACCTTGCTGAAGTCCAACTTCTGCAACACTTCCTGTGCAAACATCCAGAGGCTGAGCAAAGCCTCAGCTGTGGCTAAATGAAGACACTCAGTCTAATGAGCAGAAAAGAATGCTTTCCCCCAAACAAACAAAAACCATTTTTGATGAGTATGTATTCATGATAAAAACAATTATAATCTATTTTATTGATAATAAAAATATAGGTAATGTAATACTATAACAGGCAGACCACTAGGCAACACTGGAGGCAGACAAAAAAATCACAACTTAAGAGTAGTTTACACACACATTCAGGATAGTGCTAAGAGTCAGAAAAAGACTCTATTTTGTAAACACGTCAGAGCATTCCATAGTTTGTACTACACTGTCACGACAAGGTTACAAGTAAGTCTGATCGCACCTGAGCTGCAGCCATGTGCTCAGCATCTTCCTTCTTGCTTGTTGCTGGATAGAACACTATGTTATCAATGGTCTGTATCAACTCCAGCTGTACCACACATTTGATCAGGAGGCCAGCAAATAGTTTTTGGTCTAATGAAATGGAGCAACACAAGTTTCAGAAGCAATTCATGCCGATTCACTTACAACAGGCTAGCAAAATATGACATTCCCATTAACAATTTGATATTTAGTAATGCTGTGAACTATCTTCTAAAGAGAAAATCTCTCTGCAAGACATAAACACAAATTGCAAAGACTTATCCCAAGTTTAACTGCCTCAAAACTTTCTGTAGAGAACTACAGAAGTGAACTAAGACTGGCTATAAAGGTGCATCGAAAAAGCTTGTATGATTTCCTTACTTGTATAAGGACCACCTTTCCAGCTCTCATCTGTTGGATTTGAATATTGGCTTTGTCCTCTTTCAGAGGCATTTTTATCCATGCTGCTTAAAGACTGGTGATCTAGGTCCAAATCCTAGAAGAGAGTGCAGAGCAATTCCAGCAATCCAAAACACTAACTCCCAACCATCTATCACTTTTCAGATTGCTTCCCTAATCCTACACTCAAAGGCTTCCTGCATCCATTCTTTACATCATTTTTTACAATAACATCAAATACAATCTACTGTCATTTTTTTTGGTCAAATGTATTGACTATAACAGAATTTTTCAAAAGCTAACCTAACACAAAACCCTTCAAGTCAGTTTATTGCCCTGAGTTAACTCTTACCAAGTGTTTTTCAGATGAATCTTCCTCCATTCCTACAGGCTTCCACGTCAGCAAGCTTCACAGAGTAAAGAAAAAAAAACAAACAAAAAACCAAACAAAACAACAACAACAAAAAAACCAACACAAAAAAAACCAAACAAAACAGAACAAAACAAGAAAGGTAAATATTGTTGCTCTGGAATTTGGTATCAATATAAGAATTAAACTTATGAACTTACACATGAGGAATAGTTGTTTTGAAAATTTCTAGCATACAATTGCACGTCTGGCCCCAGACTTCAGGGCTGAATTTCTGTCCGTTGAGTATTACCAGGTTTTCTAGGCAGTTTGTACCTGATCGTGCCAACTGCTCATTATCTGTGAAAGAAACATTCCATATTTATCAACTTCTACAATATCAATGAAAAATTAAGCATTCCCTACTAGTGCTCCATTAAAAATTTTATCAATTTTTTCACAATACTATGAAATGCACAGTGTCTTGGCTCAAAGCCTACCTATACAATATGTTACAACAATATGAAGCTGAGGAACCTACTGAATAAAAAAAGAGTTTCAAAATAGCCTTCATGAGATGGAAATCCAGCCAGGGAAGACAAAAGACAGGGCAGAAGCAGTAGGGAAGCACACAGTGAGAAAAAGGAAGGAAAAGCAGCAATCGGAAACTTAAGATTTACTGCAAGATCGTCCCCGATATTCCATGCCAGTAACATGCAGGATTTCAGGTGTAAGAGCTGGAGCTAGAAGAAAAACATGTTCTTTAGAAAGCTGTATTTAGAAGTACTCGATTGTTGGGAGAAGGGGGGAAGCAGATGAGAGAAAATAAGAAAAAAGATAAAAATGAGAAAAAAAAGAGAAAAGAAAAAAATCAGGATGCATGCACATATCTGTATGTGTAAATAAAGGAGGTAACGTATCCCTGCAGTCAAATGAAGAAAGGCTGTTGGCAGAAGATTCAGAAGATTGACACCACTCTCCAAAAGCTTTTTCTGTGTCACAGTAACATCCTGAGCACATTATGAACACAGTAACAAAAAAGTTGCCTAACTCAATAAAAAGTTTGGTGCTCAAATACTCAAGACATTGCATCAATCTATTGCAACCCATATTGTCCTAATGGGAACTTTTATTCTTCCAAAATTCAGTTAACCTTCCCCTTCTTAAGTAATGAACATTTAAAAATACATTTAATCAAAAAAAACAGGTAAATAAGGTACCTTGTTTTACACACCAGTGTAACTGTGCAAGTATGTCAGGAAGAAGGATCTCGTGTAAAGCTTCATAGAACTGCGTGAACACGTCACAGATGGCATAAAGTGCGTGGTTGCACGTCGTGGTCATCCACTCTGATTTCTGGGAGAGAAAATGGAAAGTCTTTGGTTTTATGGGGATTCATCCATAATGACAACACCTGGCCTATACATGGCTGGTCAACAAGAGACACAGCTCTGAGGAGAGGAGAACTCAGAACTAAAGCCGCACGACTGCAGATGTCTTGTCAGAAGTGCTTAGTTGGCCACATAAACACTGCTCAGAAAACTGTACATGTTCACAACAGAGTGAAAACATTCTCCTTGAAAATAATCAGACAGAACACACACACAGGTCACTGGACACTGTGGCAATTTTCATTCATGCCACAGAATATGGCAGAATATAGAATGTGTTTATTCAAGTCTGGGGCAGTATGGGGTGGCAGTATCTGATGTCAATACAAACTGCTGCCTCAGATGTGCGAGTTCTTGAAAAGACAACTCTAGGGAATGCTTACTTTTGGGGTTTTTTTTTGTTTTACCTCTGTTTGTTGTTCAGGGAGTTTCATATTATCAAAAATCCGAAACACAATTCTAAACAGGTCTTGCCACCAGTGCTTTTCAAAGGTATGCCCATAACTCTTCATGATTTCAAACATCACAGTTAAGCCTCTATAAACAAACCCAAACAAGTATAGGAACAGATGTTAAAATGTGTTCCTGTGATATCTTCTCTAAATGAATTACAATTTAAAAAAAAAGCAAAAAAAGAAAACCTTTATTACCTTGTACGAACATCTAATTTGCAACGATTGATGATACAAGAAAGTTCAAACAAAATAGGAAACCATCCTCTGACCCACACTCTGTCCCCGGGAGCCACGTTCATGTCATCGCTTGTGTATTCTCTTAATACCTTGATCAGCAGGGAAAAAAGATTTAAAGAAAAAATTATCTTAAAAATCTTTAAATATGACAAATTTAGATACTAATAGTGGTACAGACAGACTTGAAAAGTTAGCTTAGTTCCTACTGTAACACTCCAGTCCTGCAAAACCTAAGTATAGCTCTGAGAGGTAACTATTTCCAAAAATACTAGAAAATAATATATGGAAATAAATACTTCAATCTGTTTTTTACTTCAGTCCAGCTAAAGGCCTTACAAGTTGCTGAGGTTTGGACTTCTTAGAAAGCAACTTTGACAGTGACAGACAACAGTTACATCAATACACGTAACAAGGAAATCTAAAATTGGCAGAAACCAGTTCTACAAGTCTCTGATACACTGAATGCAGCACGCAGTGAGGACATGCAACTGCAATATAACTCCAGGCTCTCCTCTGCCAATGATTATTACATTCAGTATTCACACAACAGACTGATGTAGAAGAATATGCATGTTTGTAACCAACTGAACAAGACATAATTAGGGTGACAGAACAGAAGTACTGCTTTCCAAGTCATCTTAACACCACAAAACCAAAAAAACAAACAAGGACTATTTAATTCAGTTATTTCCCACTTGGACTTACAAGACTTAACGTTATTTAACTAGCCCTAGTTTACTGCTTATATAATACCAAAATTTCTCCTAAATCCAAAAAAGCTTTGAATACAAACACTTGCAATTGAAGCTTGAGTCTGAAAGCTCGCTCTTAGTAGATTAATCTCCATTTAACAGTAGAAGAGAGTGTGAAAATGCACCAGGGTAAAAATTCAAATATACCTGTGGTCTTTCTGAGACATATTTTGCACAGTAACGAATAAGCCTGATGGCTTCCATGCTGGTGTCCGGGAAGGCAACATTACAGGCAAACTCAGAGAGGCATTTTACTGCGTCCTGAAATGAGTCAATTGCTGCCGGAAAATGCTGCTGAAAAATATTTGCTGTGAAGAACAAACACACTTTTTAAAATTTACTGATATTAAAATCCATAAATAAACTGCATCAATCTAGGCATGCCACCCATGGTATACTGCTATGGAATAGACAAACATGAAAGGACCAGATCTTCTACATTAAATAAGGTTCTTTGCCTTCTCCTGCATTCTTTCCTGTCCCACCTCATCAACTGCATTCCAAAGTTCTACATCAGAATATCTATATCTAGTTTGTCCCGTCCATAGCATTCAAGACACTTAATGGGTATGACCCAGCTGCAGAGTTTAAACAGTCTGGCTGCAAGGTTGTGTGTTTGTTTGCCTGCAAATACAAAAACTTTATTCAGATGAGCCTTTTAAAGCAGACTCACAGCAGGAAAGCCAATTTGAGTGCGTGCATCTGTCAAGCACTACTTACTAACTATGTGTGCTGTAGTCTGAAAGGCCAGCTCTACAATATTCCCATCATGGTCTGATGCTGCTTGATGAAAGACTGCAAAGATATTTTTCCAGCCTGAACGAATGTTACCAGCTTGAGAGTTCACCATCTGAGCAATACAGCGGATCACCATGTCTCGAATAGTCGGAGATCTTAAAAAAAAAAGAGAAAGGAAAGCAAGACTACTTTACACTGGCACGAAGTAACTGCCCCACTTCCCTGTACATGACCATCTAACCCATGCCAGGTGACATCCTTAAGTGGGACTAAAGTAAGCTAAAGCAGAAATTGCAGTGCCTCACACCTGTTTTTCTTCATAATATGCTCAAAAGGCCTTAGGAAGTCCTTTTGGAAGCGAAAGTTGGCTAACTCTCCCTTCTCAAGAAATTTCATTGACAGCTGCCTTAATGAGTCTACAGCAAAGATGGCAACATCTTCGTTAGGGTTACACCCAACCTAGAAGAAAAGCATATTTTCAAACATTTATCAGCTGAAGTATCATTTATGTGAGTAACAAATTCATCATTCAAGTTCCATCTCAGCCCACTAAACATTGCTAGCACATTCTAGTGTTCAGATACTTGCGAAAGAAAGGGTTCCTGTTTAGGGGGCTATTTGTCATTTCGTCCATCTAAACAGACCCATGGATTTTGAATGCATCAATGCAGAACTATAATAGCCAGCTAGATGCTAAAATTTAAATTAAAATACAATACAATACAATAAAACAAATGAAATCTTTAGTTAAAAAAATCCCATCCTAACATGGTTCAATTTCCTAAGGAAAACAGCTGCTGTTCCAGGATCACTTGTGTACATTTCAGAGGCAAACTAACTCAGCATTTTATCAGAAGGGAAAGACAAAGAAAAATTACAAAAATACGAAATCATATAATGAAGATATATGATTAAAGATCATTCCTGTAAACATTTCTATTTGTACACTTCAGATTTTTAAATAGGTGCTTCTTTTAGGTGCTTTGAATGGAATTTTTTTCAGGATCAGAGCTTAAGCCACTATCAACACAGAACGGAAAAGCTGATTAAAGAAGTTCTGCTATTCATGCATATTGTGTAACTTGATTTTAAGAAGTACCTTATTGAAGTGATCTCCAATCACATGCCAAATCCTCGACCACTGCAGCCTAATGCGGTTCATGTTGTAATAGGATATCTCCACTATCTTCTGCAGGCTGAACATGCGTGGGTGGTGCGGGGACGCCAGCTCGTCCATGGAAACAGCACACAGCCACCGCACAAAGTCAACTGCACAGGAGAAGCCTGCTGTGAGCCAGGCTGCTCCAGGGCCAGGGGCCCTGTAACCCACCATACGTACCTATGGCATTCCCATCCAGCCTTGTGGAGCCCGTGAATATCCTACGGAACAAATACAGGAGTTGGAGTTTCAGCTGCGCATCCACAAGAGTCAGTTACAAGTTAGTGCTGCAGCAAAAGGTCAGCACATCTGGAGGTACTTCACAATCCTCCATGCCATCAACTCTACACCTCTTGTATTCTTGCTCCTTGGCAGCAGTACATGCATTTTTCCTTAGTCTAAGCATCCTCTTTCCTGCACCAAGTCACAGTCTACTGCGCTCCTGCCCCGCTGCAGGAACAGGCACAAGCCCACAAGTTTACCCAGCCAAGTTATGCTGGAATGCTCATTTGGGTGACAGCATGTTAAATTTCATGGGGACAATAAACAGACAGTAAGAAAGCTTTGCTACAAGACTTTACGGGTTATCAGCCACCTTTGATCTTTACATGCTCTGAGAATAGGGTCGGCTGTGGCTGTCAGACAGAAAAAAGACTGTGGATGCACTGTTGTCCCTTCTTCCCCTTCAGCTGTTCAGTCTTGAGAGGAGTTCAGACTACTGATAGTGGTCCATATAGAACACTGATAAAGTGCAGAACATTCCCAAATCTCTTGGACTTTGATGCAGTAACAAACACATTTATGGTTAGAATAAACACCGCAAGTCTGAATATATGATTGTGCAGACTTGCACAATTTTATCAGTAATTACTAAGAAGTCCCATTCCAACACGTGATTTAGGATAGAAGCATGTCTTCAGACATTTCAGAAGGGCAGATGACAAAGATGACGATTTAGGTAAGAATGCAGAGATTACATTCTCAGTACCTGTCTACTGCTACCACCACACTCTGTGAGCTGGTCTCCCCCACAGACTCCTGAATGCTTGCCATATGCCGTTTGTCAGCCCCACTCCCAACGAGGTTCCCTGCAATAAAAGCCATTAAAAACCAGTATTTGCCATCAGGAAATAACAACTTTATAGTAACTCCAACATCAAACAAGTAGACAAGAAGTGTCTACTGCTTCTAGGTACCATGTAATTTATATGAAGCAGATGGTGCCTTTGCCAGATCTGTGCCAGATTATTACACAGTTAAACATCATATTTATTAGGTTAAGACAATATGATATTGTTAATAAAATTGGAACTGATGAAATATTATTTTAAAACATGAACTTTAAGTCAGCTACAAGTAGTTAATGAGTTCTGTATTCAGCACAGTTCTGTATTCATCATAATCATCATGTATAGCATCCACTCCAGAGTTTTTTAAAATTAAATTGTTTCCTTAGTGGTTTTAAAAGGCAACTTGCCTTGTCCCTCTAATTTACAGCCAAAAATCTAAGGTTTGTTTCTTGCACACACTGCAGAAACAATAGGAACTGGAATAGCAAGTCCAACATACAGAGATAAGAAATTCCTTTGGAAAACCAATTGTCAGTTATCAAAACATCTATTAATTCCTAAAAATAAATGGCTCTTTTTTTCCATTAATTAATACTTGTAACAAAACCATGACTTCGTATGGCAAAACAGTTTTGACAATAACATATTCCAACAAATAAATCTGGAATAGTTATTAAATAGCTTAACCCAATTCCAAAGTTAGAACAGATTTGGTAATTACAAACACACATTTCAACACACAGTTTCATTAACCCAACACAGCTTCCCCTGGAAGCAAGTAAATATATTTGAGTATGTTATAACATTGAGGATTCTTTAACATCCTTACTCCACTTGTCTGTGCATCTTTGTGAAATCCAGGATTAATAATCTTACCTAATCCCAGGCTCATAAACTCCTCTCCTGCAGAGGCATAGCCCTTAATGCTGCTTTCCCTCTCACGCCCGGAACCAGACAAATACCGAGTTTTCACGCCAGTTCCTATGAGCTGTGCCAGTTCCAGCTGGCTAATACATTTCAAGATCTAAAACCAAAAGAAATTAAACATTGTGTTTCTGGACACCACCATATTTTTATTCTTAACATATATTTGTATTTAATATTTATAACCTTCCCAGGTTCTCCAACCATTAAAACAACTTTGACCATGACAACAGCTTTGATGGAGCTAAAACATTACTAATAAAATTGAACATGAAGTTGAGTGGTTCATTCAATATTATCAGCCACCATGAATCATTCCAATACCAGAATAAAATAAACAGTGCTCAAAAATCTAACCTGGATCTCTAACTACTAAAGGAAACCTTTTTATTACTTCTTACAGCATCAGCTTTCAAGACTATAAACAAATTGGAGCTGATCTTCTAGAGACTTCATTCTCCTAGAGAGACTTAAAGACTGAAACATTGCAGCTATCACCACTTTGAGTAATGATGTTCCAACCTAGACAGTTTAAATGCCAATGCTGTGCTTGCCATAGCACAAAATTGACTCTCTTCCTTCTTCCTCCCCCACTGCCACATCCCTTGGCTGGCACAAGCACTCAAGAGGGTGTGCTGTGAGCCAGGTCTGAGGCATCTGTCAGCTCTAGCACCTTTTGACTCGTATCACGTAGCCCAAGACTAGAGTCAGAGAACATAAGGCAGCAGAAATGCTCCTTTTAGCAGCAGCACAGACTTAGAGCTGATAAAATTGCTCCTGGAAAATAGGCTTTAAGAAAATACATATGATCCTGATAGCCTATCTTTACCAATCCCCCACCAAATTATTTTAGCCCTAATTTTTCATGTGCTTATGGTGTAAATGTTGCCAAATATTGCACAGACAAGTCTGGACCTGTGAACTAGAATATTTTTGTTTCCATGAATAAGAATACAGTAGTTCATATGCAGAATTTTCTGAAGCCAAATGAGACTTTTTGTTTTGTTTAAAGTCCATATCGAATGTACCCACAAGAATTACAATATTGTCACACAGTTTCCACAGGGTCTTAAAAAAAAATGCAGTGCATTATTTATATATATATTTATATTAAAAAAACCAAAAAACAACCAACCAAACAAAAAAAACCCCAAAACAAAAACTTAACAATATAATGCACTTCCTTCACATTTTCAAGAGGATTCTGGGAGCTGATAGTAGAAGAAAAAATATGACACCACATTCACTATTTAAACTAATCAAGATTTACCTCATGCCAAGAATTGCCAAGATAGTTGCCATCTGTGTGAGCAACTGTAATGAGTGTCTTAATGGTATCAATGTTCTTCTGTTTCATTTCTGTAATGCTGGAACTCGCAGTCAACAAGGAAAAACGAGCAAGGGCCTGTACATAAGCATCTCGTTCAAGCTACAAGACAGAGAAACAAGCATCAAAACCAAGTCCCCAAAGAACCAGAGAAAGCAACTTGCCTACAAATTTTCCTTCTATGGATAGCTGGCACTGTTAGAGCATTTTCCAGCTACAGGAGAGTAGGATGCCAGTTAGCAAACATTCTTAATAGAAGATTCACCAAGAAAAAGAAAAGCAGAGCTGAAGAAATGCTTGATTACATCAACACCTTTTACCATTTCAAGAAAGCAGATGAGACACTTCATCTGCTATGTATAAGCTGTTTGTAACTCTTCACCTGCCTCCCAGAGCCCACATGGCCATCAGTGAGTCCCAGGCTAAGTCTGGCACCAACCTGCATTCCAAAGATACAGGCTATCCTAATTGCACAGCGTATTCCTTCCAAACACAAGGACGCAACTTCTGTGTCATCACAGTTCTGCAAGCCAACACTGTAAGCTGCCAGCAGTGGAGTCCAGACAAGCTAAAGAGAGGAAGAAACTAAGTTCAGAAGTCTCTTACAACTTTAGCCCAAAACACTGGGTCACTGAAGCCAAATATATCCAAAGAGTCCACCTGTTGCATTTAGCAAACTCTGAAGAGTAACTTTCCACTTTTTTTCCCATGCTTAAAACTGTTCGTAACGATGACACAGTGAGAACCTGACACTCACTTTGAACATGGGTCTGACATGATCCAGGTGAGTGGCGCTGGTGAAAGGTGCCTTTGCATGGCTCACTGCCTCCATGAGGGCTTTGGCTGTCTTTGCCATTTGTTCCATCTCCAAGTTGTACAACAACCTCCGCTGCTTCTCATTAGCTACACCTAAGGGGAACACCACACAGACGCATTGCTTGCTTTTCTTACAAGAGCATATTCCATGTCTTCACATTGAGCATCACAAAATGTTAAATAAAGGTATTGCAACTGAAATCTAAAAATAAAAATCTTGCAAAATCTTAGAAGTCAGGAGGCTGCCCCAGGTTGCAAGCAAGGAAGTCCAGCACTAAAAACTACACCCAAGTTTAAGACTTTATTCTGTACAAAATAACTAATTCAGCCTTTTACTATATAACACGTGCTATTACCTAATTGTTCCAAGTCAGAGGTGCATACTCTATTAAGTCATTCTGCCTGTAAAAGTGGATGGAGAATCCTGTATCTTCTTAGGCTCACATCCCCAAAACAAAACAAGCCCTCACCAACATGATAAATAAATTAATAACTTAGTGTTTCTTTACCCTTATACTACAGGGTGCAACTTTAATTTTCAAGCAAATTAATTTTGTGCCTATTTTGATTGAGAAAACCTGCAAACAGCATGAAAACACTGGAAAAACCACTATGCTGAAGATTCAGAATTCACTAAGTTGAATTAAATCAGTACCAGCTATTCTGAGTAAAAGTAGGGTACAGCTGGGGATACTGGTTTCTACTGCATGCTACACACAGAAGCCCTCATTTGGTCTGGATGAGGAGAGGTGACTATAGATCATGACAAATTCTCTAATCTCTCTGTTTTGCAAACACTATCACAAGGACTGTGACACCTCCCAGCCACTGAACCATGGAGGAAGACAAAAAACCAGCCCAAATCAAGCCCTCACCTGTTGTCTAGAACGTGAAAAGTTAATTGCAAAGTAAGTTCCCCCTTGAATTATTCCACCCTTTTCCTCTCACACTCGTGTTTAAAAACCCCAACAGATCTCGTTTCTTGTTTCTGCCGTGGTGCCAGAGGCACCTACATGGCTGTTCCCACCACAGAAAGCAGTGTTAAGTTGTAACTGAGCCAGTTTCCCTCCAGATAGCTCTATCAACCATTCTACATGTACTTTATGTATTGCCCCAAGGCATTCTCATGAGGCACACCACTGTGCCATCCCAAAGTTCCTGCAATAGTTCAAGAGCACTGTGGTCTTTCCAGCTTCTAGTTCCTTCTTACTTGGTTTACTACACTTGGTTGTAATTGCATATTCTTTTGTCTCTTTCATCGCAATTTTCTTTCCTTCTATTTCTTCATAGATTGTGGATAAATACTCTTCTGGCAGGTCTTTACTGTCATTGATTCCTCGATTCATTTTAATGTACTGCTCCTTTGTCATTTTATTTTTTACCTGTAAGAAGGAATAAGTTGGATATCAGATTTTGAATGCAACTTGCAGGGAAACTTGAACTTCTGTAAGTTTGGATTTTTTAAATTTCTACCTGTGGACTGTGCAAGTCTGTAGTCAGCATTATAATGGAGTATGCCAAAACATAGGCAGTGTCAGCGCTAGCAAATAGTGTTTGCCTGAAGGAGGAAAAAAACAAAACAGGTTTATAGACTCCCAATTCCTCAGTCTATTAGCTCTAGTCCCATATGCAAGAAAAATACCCAGAAGTGCTATGGATTCAACCAAAGAGCCAACAAAGCCTGAAGCTAGCCTGATGCTAGAAATGCATCAAACCCCAAGTAGTTTAAAACACAAATTAAAAGGGGGAAGAAAAGCGCATCATCTTTACAATATTGAAAACTAGTGGTGACTGAGATTTTCAAGTACATTCCCTAAAGATTACCCAAAGAACAATAATGTATAATCTTAAAAAAGTTAAAGGATCCCAGAGTTTCATAAAGATTGATACAAAACCAACCCACTGATACACCAGCTGGACTAAGGAATGGGAACTAATTAAGCTTGATGCGTTAATTTTGTTCCTAATGCAATAGTTTATTGCATTAGGAACAAAAGCAACTTTGCCTATTTGATATCAAATAGCATATACACATTTTGTTCCACATCTAACAGGCAAGCAAAAGCATTGTAACATCCTATTAGCTGTTTATGTCATGAATTTTTAATTCTAGCCATTTCTACTGCTTATTACTGTTTTTTATACTTGACTGATCTACATTTGTCTAAAATTGTCTCTGTATAAGCTGTAGCATTTTAACCTACTTAGGGCTTCCCTCTTCCAGTAATTCCTTCTAGCAAGTACTTGGGATGTAAGGAAATGCCAGCATCAGTATACTTCTTATCCAATATCAGCAGCAAGATCTGCTCCTCACACAAGCCTGCAGAAGTTCCCAGCCTGGTACAAGCTTAATCTATCCTCTGCCCCTAAGGGCCACAACAGTACAGCCAGGGAATGTTCTTTGGGCACTGATCTGATACAAAGGGTTTGAATTACCGTTGGTTGCATTCAATGTATCTAGCAGCAAACTTCTCCATTAATCTATCAATCTTCTGGGCTTCACCTGGCAGACGAAAACCTTCCAGAAATATACGCAGAGCAGAGACAAAGTCTTTTCCACAGAAATCAAGTTGGTCTACATAGGCATACATCACTTCCTTGTTAAACTTGCTGCTTTCCCCAAGAAATTCCCCCACTTGAGTCTAAAAAACACAAGAGACAGTTATTACTGTGCAATCCAAGTGCCAGCTTTGCAAGAAGGTTTCTAGGCCAAGAGTTGCACAGCTGTCACCTCTGTAAAGCTGACACGCCGCTGAGTGGGCAGAGCAGCTGATGGAGGGGTGGCAAGGGACAGGGGTACTAGATATGCCTCCTCAGTCTGCATATTCCTGCTTCCCTCACTGCCAAAGGTACGATCTGCATTACTGCAGAGCCAAGGAAAACTGAACTGTGCCCAGTTGCACACGCAGCAGAGAATGCTTTGCCACTGCAGCATGTGCTACTCCTTTGCTGGCAAGGTACTGCCAGCAACTGACACTACTCCATCTCCCTCCAGTCTCCATGGACAGATGAAATGCACATTCCATTGATGGGGAACCCTCCAGCACTTCACTGTAACAGTACTTTACTAAGAAGCCTGAGACAGCAAGTAAACGGTAGGTAGCTTTGGCATTAAGTGTGTCCATAAGAAGCCTTGTGTGTTCATTTCTCTAAGATATGAACTACAGAGTGGGGGCACACAGATACCAGGGACAGAGCCGAAGGTACTGGGGCAAGTGTATTAATTATGCTGCACATAATCTTACAGAACAGAGGCGTTCCTCTTGGTGCAAGAATTGTGCCAGGTCCTCTGCTGTAGTGCCAAGCATTCCCTGCTCCTGTAGATACTGTATTCCTCTCTTTGGTTTTTTATTAAACCTATTCAGACAAAACCATGGGAAAATTGAGACATACAATTAAAAATATCACAGCCTATAAAATTTGAGTTTTACAGAGTCTTTATAAATCAAAGATTATGTGCTGTAGCACGATGTCCTTTCTAGTTAGAAAAAAAGTTAAAGAATGTGCAACAAATCTATTACCTATCACACCATAGGCTCCATCTCATAAGGTACATTGAGCTGCTGATAACCTTAGAAGTTATGGCTGGAAAACTCCAAAACTCACCATTTTGAGCATTTAAAATTAGAGACTTTACATGACATGTTAAAAATGTTGCTGTTCAAGACCTTTTTCTAGCATTTACAGACATGAAGACCTTCAAATTAAAAAGAAGTAAAGCATAGCTGGACAATGATTTAATTCTTCAAACTCTATTTCAATAAAAGACAACAAATCACGTAAGAGCTGCAAGACAATGTGCCCCTCAAACCAATTTCTCTCTAGGCATACACATTCTTGTGCAGTTGAGCCAGCAAAAAGGAAAGCTGTGAAAACCCCTTTCACTCCACCCAGGATTTTATGAAATTCTTTTTAAGTGTAACAGCCTCCACCATTGGTTTTTGACAACAGCAGGCAAGAGTCTTCAGCATTAATATCAATTTTTAAGTGTCCCTACAGGTGTGACTGTGTGAGACCATAAGAAACAACACATTTTATTACTAGTGAACTTTAGTTTTCCTGTCATACTGGGCTTACAGTTCTATCCCATGTTCAATTATTTCCTTTTGTTGCTTGATGACTTCAAATTGCTCTGGATCATCTGGGACAGCAGTCTGGGTACCAACACTTCCAACTCCTGACGATACAGTGGAGTCCAAGGAACTGACACTACTCCGTCTCCCTCCAGTCTCTAGGCATTTACCTTCAGCCATTTCCTGTTCAGATGGTTTATATGAACCTATTTACAAACAAGGTGAGATTTAAGTTAACCTTGTTCAGTCAAGAGCTTTTAGTTACGGAACTTTTAAGGAGAAATCTATGAGTCAATATTCTTATTTTACCACGTACATTTTTTGGCAGTCTGCACTGCACTACACTACATGAAGATGCTCTATTGATGCAATTCTAAAATAATCCAACAAAAGGCAGAAAAGCAGCAGCCTCTATGGAGAAATTCTGGCACATCAACTTAGTAACTCCAAGACTGGTCACATGTCTTGTTCTACATGAGCTTTTATAGCATAGACAAGGGCCTGGCTGAAGCTCATCAACAGAACCCGGTTACTCAAACCAGACACTTGGAGAACCGGTTACTGCAACGCACTAACAACTGTCTGTAAATACCTCACTTGGACAAACAAATTGTTAGGTACAAATCTGGCATCCACATTTCTGAATAGATTCTAAACACCGAACAAACACAAGAATGAACCGATTAAACAAATTAGTCTCTCCATACAGAAACAATCTTACCCAAGCTAGTCTGATGATTGGGGTTCACATAAAGGTCTTTGCTCCATTCTACCATACATTTTAAAATAGAAACCAAACATTCAAGTCCTTTTTTCCTCAGGCTTAGTTCCTAAAACATGAAGAAAAATAATAATAAAATAAAAAAAGAAAAAACAAACCAACAAACAGTGCTGAAAACAGTCTCTACACCAGTCTCCCTCTAAGGACTGATACAATCTTAAAAATAAAATGCTTACAATGGAGATATGGCACAAAGTCTATGCAAAGCAAACCCCACAGAAGGTACCTCTGGTTCATGAGCTCCAGAAGCAAAGTCATTTAAATGAGGCAGAGGAAGGCTCATTTGATTCTCTCTTCCATGGCAGTCCAACTAAAGAGACCAGAACCAGCCTGGTCTCACAGTGCAAACAGGCAGCAAAATCACCAAGTAAATTAATGGCACTGCTTCAGCATCCAATTGCAAATCAGCAAACGCATAAAAAGTAAGCAACATCAGTGGGTTACAGAAAACGTGAACCACTGGAAGTATCAGTAATGATGCAGAGATAGCATTGTTTATGAAACAATAGTACCTTATCTTCAAAGCTGTTTTCCTTACCTGTAAAGGTGTCATTCCCAACTCATGCCCACTTCGTCCCTGTGCGATTTTGGACAAATCATTTACAAGGCGTTCAAATATATTAGCAGCGTTTAAATCACAATCATAATTAACATAAATATCCACTACACACTGGGCATCTGGAAAATAAAAGCAAATGAAAGCATTAGGATTCTGTGCAATAGAATTTTTTAAAGGGATCAGCCAAGTTGGAGCAGATGAATCCAGACATTTCACCCAAGCACTCTATGATCAAATTCAAATTTTCACACTTAAACATCATATGCGGCATTTCTTTTCAAAATAATTTTCAACTGCTGCCAGAAGTGATTCTTTTACACAGTGGAAATACCTGCACAAATTCTAGTTAAAGTCTGAATCACCATCCATTTGTGTTCAAAGGAACTTGAAGAAGTCTCTAGAATATTCAGGAAGATCTCTTTGAAGAATACCTGCAAAATAAATAAGGTTAAGGACTTGATGATCTGAAACTTATTAGAACCATGTCAAATGTACAGTTTCATTTCCGTTCAGTAACTTCTCTTGAACAGTAACATTTCATGCATATTAGAACTTGGATACAGCAGTAATACTCTAGTTTAGTAAACAAACCAAATTAAGACATTAAAATGTAAGTTCCAGCTGTCTTTTCATCATTACAATATTTTGAGAACTAGAGCATACGCAATTTACAGATTAAAAGTCTCTCACCTCAATCTGCATTTTTAAATGGGTCTTAAAATTTGAAAGTAGTGTGAGGAAGATGGCAAGAGAGAGCTCAAACACATCAGGAACAGAAGAGACTCCATTTTTAGATAATGCTACACAAAGATACTGCTTGATTGCATTGATGAACATTTCATGTGTCCTGAAAACCAGACCAGCATTCTGCAGCACTGAGAGAAGCAGCTGGAGAGACACAACCTTGGAACGCAATTCATGGGATCTAGAAAAAATTCAACATTAAATGTATTTTTATATTTTCTTAGTATATACTTGTATTCAACATTAGCACTCTAGCATTTCTTCCACGTCAAGAAGAAATGACTGCTATTTTAATTCATTTGAATGCAGGGGGAAAGAGGGGTGGAAATCAGCCAAGTGACTTTTTAACATCTACCATCCAAATTTGAAAAAATTTTCAGTAATATTAACATCTTAGACTAGCCTAATAGATGCAATAGATGCAGCTCAGTGCTTCTTAAGCAATTCCCCACTCTCCCATCAAAAGCTTCACAAATACTATAGTCAAAGCCACTCCAACTGGTAAGATTAAGTCTATCATGCAAAAACCAAAAATCTCAAGTATTAAATTTTTAATAATTTGAAGCTATTTTCAATCCTAGATTCATCAAGCTAAGTAAACCAGGGGCCTGACAAGTGGATTTTGAACATCTGCTTTACTATACAGCAGCTACTTAACAATGTCTCCAAAAGCTACCTGGAGAGGACAGAATAATAAATACAGCTCATTACTTGGGATCTGGCGGTCCATCCCCGAGTGGTTTCATGGAGAGCTTGCACAATGACCTGAACACAAGGAAGGCATCTTTTTGCAGAACATGGGAAAATCTGGCAGCAGCCTGATGTCCAGATCCATCTGTTTCCTTGAGAGTAAAAAACACAACACAGACCCTCAGTGAGACAAAGAAACAGAGCAATTAGGAGATTCCACAGCTCCTCTGAGAATCAGCTACAGTTTGAAGAAAATAGTACATTTGGCAAAGTTTAAACTAAACCTAAACAGGATCTTTTCACTCGTGTTGACTGACCCTTTATCTCTGTCCCCACTCTGTATTAAAATACAATATAATCAATTTTAGGACAGGTATTTTCAAAATATGCTTAAATTCCAGCCGCTGCTTCCTTTTGGAACCGGAGTGGGACACACACATTAGAGTTTCTGTCCCTTTCTTCCACCAAATCCCACTCTATTAGTTGGCACAATAAAAACATTTCTTCTTTTGCAGATGTATATTGGCATCTGGTGCAGTTATTTACCAGATTATCAGTGGAGGAAACAGACTGCCCATCATCTGGAATCCCGTTTGTTTGTACATTTTCATTGCTAGAGCCAGAAAGAAGAGTATCTGCAGTCTCTAATGCAGACAGAGCCTTGACTGGTTCTGTTACCTGCTTTTCTTCAGCCACTAAAGGGGAAAAAGGAAAAATTATTAAAATCATACATTAAGAGTTTTCTATCCCACGACTTTGTGAAGCTCTACCACCGAGTGAGACAGAAGTAGCACTGGTAAACTAGAAAGTTTCTCAGCTATCAGCAAAAAGAACATTGTGACACAATCAAAACCTGTTCTTGCTGCCTCAGTAGGTGTTCTTGTCAAGATACTTAGTAACAAAAATAACTTCCATGCTTCTATAAGCAATACATATGCAACTATGTTACTTTAGAAGAATTTACTACCTTTCACAGCTGACTCCACCACGTCTTCCAAGATGCCTTGAACCATTTCCTTTCCTCCATCAATTGTTTCCTCTAATGAAACACGCAGAGATTTTTTAATTTAGTATTTTTGTTTAGGAAGAGGATTAAAAGGAAAAACATGATAGAGGCAGAAATGTAAAAAATTATCAGTTTTCTTCAGCAGTTCTCATTGAAAGTAATTTCTGAGAAGTCACTCAAAAATATTCATTGATGTTATTTACATTGTTTAAATCAAAGCACTGATATTTTTAATGCAGTTATTTTGTCATTTGTATTTATCAGCTGTTACAAACATTCCTAATTTCAATGCAGTATGTGCCAATGATACGGTCTTCATAATATGCACCATTTTTACCACAGGATGTCAATGACCTGACAGTGATTCTGTCCAACATATTATCTGTCCACATATTATGTCCCACATACCATGACAATTCTCTTCCTTTCCTTCCCCTTTATTAACCTACTCAAGTCAAATTCCTTTAAAATTCTCTATGGATAAAGCATACATAGTTTAACTAGAATTCCAGGGAGAACAGGAACCTTTCTGCAGCAGTTATAGTGTAGACACAAGCCAAGGATGGCAGCACACTCTGAAAAACTACTGAGGGAGCCAAGAGAGCCAGTCATCCCAGCCACTGCTCCCCGAAGTGGCCTCCAAGAGCACTTTCCAACAGCACCGCTGCAAGTGAAAGCGACAGACAGCCCGTACCCTGCTCACCTGCCGCTGGCAGGGCCGGGGTCCCGTGCGGCTCCCCTTGGCCGGGCTCCCCGTTGGCCAGCGCGGCGCCGGCAGCTCTGCCTCCCCGGGAGCTGTGCTGCCACTGCCCCGACCGCGGAGACCGGGACACCGCCACCACCGCCGGGGACTGCGGCTTCTGCGCAGGCGCTCGCTCTGCTTCTCTGGATTCCTGCAGCTTGAAAAACCCATATGAAAAGGTTCATCTAAGCGCAAAATACGCTAAGGGAAATCCTGTCTACGATGACCGATGTTCCTTTGTGAATTCACGTGTTAGCAAGAAACAGAGACATTACAATCACTTGGCCAATCAGATTAAAAAGATACACTTCAAGTTTATTTGAAAAGCATCATGTGTTTATCCAGTGCCATTTGGCAGAAGCTACAGCGTGAAACCTTGTTATCAGCAGTGAGCCACACCTTTTATTTTCAAATCAGTCACTATGCCTCACTGCAGGGTTTGACAGGTTTTCTAACATGACAGATCATATCAACAGACATAAAACTACAATGACAGACTCATTAAGAACAACAATAATAAAAAAGTTGTCAGCCATTTGCAAGCCTAAACATTTGAGATGAGAAAAAGGAATAGTTACTTACAGCTTGATTTTCCATTCGTGTAAAAATGACATTTAACATCTGTGTCAGGGTAGCTTTGGCAGTTGTCTGGTTAATAAGATTTTTACTGGCCAGATAGATGTTGTAGCAGGTTCTAACAGTTTGAAGAATTGTTCCTTCATGAATTTCTATATATGGAGATGTTACTGCAGTGAGGAGAGCCTAGAAAAGTCCGTAACATGGTAAAAATGAAATCTAAGCAAGTAGGCAGCAATGCTCTTCATGCTCTTCTTCATGCATGTCTTCCAGAATAATCAGTGGGTTTGCTACAAAACACAGGTTATCTGTTTTTAAGACTTTACACGCAATGACATTTCAAATCAAAGAAAGTTTAAAAAGACTCCCATATCTCTGTTCTCTTCTGAGCTGTTCTTAGAGGGTTTTATCAAAATCAATTTTCCACTAAGGGACATACTGCACCTCCAAATAAAAGTTATTATATTCCATAGCTTCATTTCCATGCAACAGCCAATTGGCCTACACTAACATCAAGTTGGATTACTAGAAGGTTCACCAACTACCAACCTCAGCTACAGTAGCCCAAGAAGATTTCAGAGCCAGAACACACACCACTGATGGACACTACCGTGCCTTGCTGAGAACATACACTGGCAGCTGTCTGGAAAAAAGTCCAGGAGAGCAGACAGGCTTGAACAGCATTCCATGGCACTGCATCCCAGTTCCAGGGCCTGCTATCAGGGCTGAAAGCAATTCCCTGGCCTGATGGAGGTGGGCACTGTGAGCCTCTAAGAGGAGCATGAAGCTGTCTGAAAGATGGGTCATCTTGGAAAGGACAAACACTTATAAAATATTCCCTTACATTCTGCTTTCTCAACAGGAAGTACATTTTCCTCACCAATTCTGCCCTGGTGACAGCCTTCCTGAATGCAGTGACACATGGGACAATGTAAGAAATGGAGCAACTGGGCCCTCAGTAATATTTAGCTTTTTTTTTCAGTTACAAAATGAAAGAGAGAGAAAGCAAATTAATATCACACCAAAATAAATAAAATAAAATACCTTAATTATCTGCAGTTGTACTCCTTCATCTGTTTGAGGACCCTGAAAGCAATTGCAAATGGTTTCAACTATTCTGTCAATCAGCCGTTTTCCAGGAGCTCCGCTGTCCGGAGCGTTGCCAGTGATATGCCCATACGCAATGAGTTTCTAGATAGAAAGAATGCAGCTTAGATGACCATATACTGTTAAGAAAAACTCAGTTTAGCACAGCATAAAAAGGGGTGTTTAGATAGCATACCTCACTTAACCAGCTTTAACACAAAAATTTAACACCATCCATAGTCTGGCCACCAAATACTTTGACTGCTCACATACACGGACAAAACAGATTTTAGTATTACACAAAAGCTTTTTCCACCCAGACCATTTCTTCAAATCATAACCAGAGAAATTTTTTTTAACACCAGTCTTTGTGTTAGTGTAACACCTATTCAAAACCAAAGGGTTCTGCCCAAGATGTACAAGAATTCCGTAAGAATCGAAAAAGGAAAAAAAAAAAAGAAAGATTCCAGAGTGTGACCTCCGCTGTCACATCAGCACCACAAGAAACCTCATGGTAACACTCCTTGTAGAGCACTGCAGACGAAGCGCCTTTACTGGCTGATGTAAGGATCCCTGAGCCCCAGCAAAGGCTGCTACAGAAGTGCAGCCACACTCCTCCCTGTGCCCACGCACCCAGCCCACAGCGACCCCAGGCAGGGGCCAGGGCGTGCGCAGGGCAGGGCCGCTCCTCACCTCAGGAGCTGCATGCCAGATTTGGTAACTGCAGCTTTCTCCATCTCACTCTGACCAGGCTTAACCAGAACACTTACCTGTAAACAATCCAGGGAAGTACTGACGATGCGTGGAGACTTTGACTGGCAAGCCAGCTCAAATGGAAGGAAATACTTATCTGCTTCAATGAAATTTGCTTTTGGTGGAGCAGCAGTGCCTTCTCTAGGTCAGATAAGAAGAGTTATTAATTTTTATAAACACATATATCACAGCAAACTACACTTTCTCCTTTTTCTAAACTTAAAGCTAAATAATGCATAGCCGCATACAAATGTACTGCAGCTTTCTTGCATATACTTTCTTAAAGGAAGATCAATTTTCTTTTAAAATCACACAAAACCCATTTTACATTTATTTATATTCTAGCTGATCTTTTTGATATCTTCTTCAGCTTAACTATTCCCTCACTATACTCCAACACTGTCACACTATCTGAAATACTGGAAAATTCCTACACAACTGACGTATCTATCCAGGTTATTCAAAATTGGTTAAACAGAGCCCATAAGAGGAATACTAAGCAAACAGAAACACATTTGGAGACCATTCGCTCATTTTTAATCATAGCACAGTGCTGGAAAACTGTTTTAAAATTTTTATTTAAGTAATATTTAAATTGGTGCTCTTGATCTAGGTAATAAAGAGCACATGCTATCAAACAGAGGGTATGTACCGCTCCCCATGATTTCCTATCAGGCTGTTGAGTCCAGTAAAAGGAAGCAAAAAACTGGCACCTTTTAGAAATTTCGCAATTTTTTCCTGGTGAAATTCAGAGGCAGTTATGGCTTGAGTACCCACAGCCACAAACATTGTGTAAGTGAAACACACAGGCCAGGCCATATGCTCTTGGCAGAAAGGTGGGTAACTGGGTATTCACAAACTCACTGCTGTAATGTATAAACACCCTTACACTTCCACAAAATATTCCATTTGTTCTTTTCACACACTGTTTAGAGTAATTAAGAATTTACCTTTGCTTTTCCAGCTCACTTTTTATTTCATCTGGAAGAGAGAAAAAATATGAAGCCTTAGTTATCATTATCAATAACACAGTACTAAAGAAAAGTTGTTTCAAATCAAGTCTTGCACTTCAGTATTTGCTACTCCATTCCTGTAACACCTCAGCTTCAGAGACCAGTGTTTCACCAGTTATTGAAAGGTGTATCTCTCCAATTTTACATTTAAAAAGCTGTTTTTTCCAAACATTCTCAACAAAAGGTATCTTTAGAACACTCAGCCATAGTATGCAACTTTTATTCAAGTGTAAGTCCACATCATAAAGCGCTCAGATCTGCAGAAGCCTTTGAGCTACTGCATAAACCATGAGTTCAACGCATCCGACCTCCCTGTTACCTGCAGTGCCAGCCAGCCTGCTTGTCTTGAGCCTTACAACAGGAATCGGCCAGACAAGCTCCCAGGAGATAGGAAATCTTAAATGCACTCTGTCCTTTTGCCAGCAGATTTTTTTTAAATAACACTTTTAAAGAGCTTTTCATAAAACTAAATACATGGGGAAAGAAAGTTCCTAATTTCTCTCGTATACAGCAGCAGATCCCAAAGATCCTAGTAAGGCTTTTCGAGGATTTCTAAGGTATCACCATGATGCACGACACAGACCAGCGTAAGCACCCACTGTGAACACTGACAAATCCATATCTGAACCAACACCCACAGTAAGGCTGCACAGCTACATCATCTATAACACCAGTGGAACCTTCCATCCCACCCTACAGCACACGCTGCAAACTACCCTGACTCTGCAAATTACCATGCTTACAAATCTTGTTTCAATTACAGGTATTCGAAAATGATCATTCATTCAACACTTGTTCTCCACAACTCTGGAGAGGCACCATTGTTTGTGATCAGATGTCCACAGTTCAGATGATTTCAGCGCTGCCTGTGAACCTCAGGAATTTCTTCTGTCTCAGGAGAATCAATACACAAACCACACTAAGGAACAAGGACTGTAGCAAACACAGATTACAGTGTTTTGTACAGGCCTGATTGTCATTGAATGGCACGGGAATTAATCCTCACGGTGTGTACTGATTTTGTAAAATTACTACCCACACTGGATAGAGAAAATGGAAGCAAAACACACAGAAAACCTGTATAACTATAAGCTGTGAGTGATAAGCTCCATCCAGGACTGCTATTCTCTCTGCCATATCTGCTCATTAATGAGCATCAGTCTGACATCCCTTAGTTCTCATGGCACACAATGATGTTACACAAACTGAAGTAATGTTATCCACCCCAGAGTCAGCCAAAGAGAAACCAGAAAAATGGAAGAGTCCCGGGTGCACAGTGTTCCCAGCCCTCCTCAAGCCCATCACACAAACAACCATATCCAGCAGCTTTAAAGAACAGTTTTCACTTGCCAGCCCTGCAGAAACCAAGCCCAGTGGCTCAGCACTGGGGCCTGGGGACTTCAGGATCAGTAGGAACTTTGCAGCTCAGTGACAGCGCAAACCCAGAACCACCATCCCCTGATATTTCAGGCTTCAACGGGAGAGGAGACAAGAGAATGGAGGCTGCTGGTAAGAAATGACCAAGGTTTTCTGTGCCAAACAGACAACGTAAATCTTGCACAGCACCACTTCCTGAACTACTGTGTTTTTCATTCCAGGATCCAGCTGGCCTACCAACAAGGTGACTAGTCAGAAATTCAGTTCAGCATAATTTGAATTCAGGCATTTTGATTTAATTGCCTTCCCCATCTTTAACACTATACTGTGATCCAAAGAGCTACTGAGAACAACATATGCTAACGGACCCACCAATGTATTGTGTCCCTATTTTTATCTGCCTTGTTCTTAGCACAGCATATTCCCTAGGCATGCAGGAACCGGCTGCTTAAAACACTGAGTCTTCTGGGTAGCTTTATACTTTCAGAACGCTTAGTCCTGCTCCAGGTCTTGGCAGAGAAAGGCATATTTTAGCTATAGCTAGAATCCCAAGTACAGCAGGATGCCAGGACCAGAAAAAACACAATTAATGCTGTATTTCAGACACCCTGTAGAACTAAGGTGCACAGAGCTTCTTCTTAATGAAGAAATTTTTCTAACACAAAAGCTCCACTAAGTTTTTCTTTCTTTCAAGAAGATCATTTTCCCCCCATACTGTTTGTTTTGCAGAGTAAAAAAGATCTTGAATTGAAACTTCACGAAGACTATGGCCTTAAGTAGACATGATCATGCCCATCTTTACTGATACTTGTCTTAGATCTTGCACTGGAAAAATAATGGAAGAATAACACCCCATATTAGAGCAAAAACAGTTAAACTCTCAGAAGCACTCTATGAACAACAACAACAACAAAAGTTTAACAAAGGCCTGATCAAGTTCCCCACTTTTATTATAATAAAAGCTTTTCTAAAGCCATATAAAAACATCTTCACCACAACAGTATTTTAATAGATAATGCTGGCAGAAAAGAATAAATGAAAGGACAAAAGGAAGCTACAGGCATACCTCTGCTACTGATTCCATCAAAACAGTTTGAAAACCTCCATGTTTGAAGTACTCATTTGGTGGTCTGACCATCACAAGTGAGTGAAACAGAAATAGTTGCCTAATTGAAGCCTGCTGCCAGGAACAGCTTGGTAAGCCCTAACCAAACACTGCCAGCTTCCAGAAATCACCTGCCACTGGTATTGTTTTTCTCCAGTCACAGGAGCAAGGGGCACAGCTCAACTCCCTTCCATAGCTACAGAACACTGTCTGAATTTTGGTCAACATCTGGTCACCCCAGCACAATGCTGATCCCTCAGCTTTAGGTGCTTTAGGTAACAGAGCTCCCTGTCACTCTCATGGCATATCCTTCAGTCAGAAACATCTTCAACCCCTGTGCTGCCCACCCAACGAAAGTCCTGCAGCATTCATAGCAGGCAACAGAACTGGAACAAGAATGGCCTTGCAGCAATTTCTTCCAGAGGATCTGGCCATAAAAGCAGTATGCAAGCTCACACTGAGTAGCTGCCTTTCTATAGCAGATGGATGGGTTCAGTTCACTTGTATTGAAAACTACACACTAAAACAGAGGACATTTGTTGTCTGCCTGCAACTCGATGCCTGCTCTGTGGCCGTAGAGTCAGGTTTGTGTCAGTGGCAGCAAGCAAGCTTCTGTGCAGAAAATGGCTTGTGCTGGCACAAGGACATGGGCCATGCCCTTCCAAAGGCCGTCCGAGCAGCAGGCAGCAGTGCCAACACAAACACACGGAGGAGCAGCCAAAGCTTCCCTCCCCCAGCCCAGCAAAGCCGACCACATTGCCCAACTCTAGCCTGCCTTCGACTTCATCCAAACTCCAACACCCCGCAGGTATTGATCACATCCGTCCTACAGAGCCCTTCAGAAAAGCCTGCCTGGGGAAGCCGGAGTCTCCTCTTTGCCCCAGCATTCTCTGAACACACTGGCCAAGAGGCCAAACTAGGAAACACCACTTATTTTGGACATTTGTCATTTAGACACAGAGACTTCTTAAACACACAACCAGATTCCTAATTGAAGGCACGGTTGAAAAGATTTTAACTTGTTAACAAGCTAACTAAACAAATTCTGTTGTTTACAAAGCTCAAAGATATGTATGTGGAGCTGCCCAGGCAACCAAAGAAAGCCACAGAACCAAGTTGGCTGCACAGTATGTCATTAAAAATAGCCACAGTAGGGCAGGAGTAGTAGTTTATGTGAGAGACCCAGGTGCACAATTAGCTTTAGTCTAATACGAACTGCTGTGATACAGACTATCAGTGTTCCACTGCAAATTTTTCAGGATAATTTCAGTAGATTTACTAAAAATCATGTGTACCTGGAGCTCCATGTAAATGCTTATTGAACAACTATTTTTATACAATACGACGGTCTGTTGAAAACAAACTTTCCTTAAAACAGTTTTCTGAAGCAGAGCAGAACAGCTTCTCTGTTTAAAACCCTCCATTTCTCCCAATCTCTCCTGGGGCTTACTGGCACTACAGGAGACAACCGTTACACCTACTGATGAAGCAAGAGACTGAACGAAGGAATCTATTCAAACTCTGTTTACTTAACATTAACACTGCATATTTCAAAGGAGGGGGTGGAAAGAAGAAAAAAAACCCCAAAACCTCAAAAAACACCACTGCAAACTGGTTTTCCTCCTTCTCCTCCATATTTCTTGCATTTATGTCCTACTTGAGTCTATGTTACTTCCGATTTCTACAAGGTCATGTGTATTTTGCAGTCCAAAACTGATCAGTATTAGTCCAGTGAAAGGACTGAATTACAGGGAAAAAAGGGTAAGAAGAGTTTCAATTTAGAGCAATTAAAGCAGATTAAAATTAGAATGAAAGAATACCATATTTCCTACACAAGAGAGACAGCAACATTCAGTAGTGATTTACTTAAATTCACAGGAGTCACATGTACAAACCAATACAGAACTCATGTAAGAAAACAAGAGCATCATTCCCACAGTTAGAAACTTCTCTCTCTCTCACCAAACAACAAATGTAAAGCACAGGTAAGTAATAGAAACACTACTGCAGTAACACCACAGCAGAAGCCATAAAAACAGGTTCATTTCTATTAGGCAGCTGTAGAATACACCAGTTTCTCTCTATCTGGAAAAAAAAAATTCATCTCAGACTTCCCTTGTCCCAGGAGCAGATATCATGTACACATGCCCTGTGCTTGTGTTGCCTGGTTTATAACTGGTACAATGCCTCAAGGTTCCAATAAAAACACCATTTCCTAGAGAAGACTGCACAGCAAAAGGGATTTAGGAAGACGTAGAAATGGATTATTCAAAATATGACTTGGAGAAAAGTGCAGCACACAACAGCTGACGCAATGACCATTTTCATAAAGTAACTACATTTCTTTCAAACTGAATTATTTTTACTCAGTGTTAACTGGACTTTTTATTATCATTCACAACATTGAAGCTTCTTTCATCCATGACAGTTTGTGTAGGTTACGAAGCTTGGCCTGAATTCTTCAGACTGCCAGTAACACTCTTCTCACATTTCCTCACATATATACTATTGCACAGAGCTTGAAAATCAAGTTGACGCTTTTGGAACTGTCATAGTTAATATTAAGTATAAGCTTAATTAAAATTAAGTATATGGAAATAAAACTGATTTTTTTCTCTTGAGTAAAAAAAAAAAAAAGGCTTAACCAAAATAGAATAAAAGAAACCCCATTCCTGTTGGCAATCTACAATGATCAAATAATATTCACCAAATGTAACAGAGATCCTCCCATACAGTTATCCAGGCCTCTAACAGTTGGTCAACAGAAGGTTATCTCTTTATGCTGACTTCTGCTTTAGTCCAGGAAAGCCCACAGACTCCTTTTCAAGGCAAGATGAGGGAAAAAATGTCCACCATCACAACCATTAGCTCCCCTCAAACATACTGTACCTTAAAACATGCAGGCATGGAATAGACATAATCCAAATGGCAGGTGCCAACGGGTGACTATTGCACAACACTCCTCCCAAAATCATCATCTGCGACGCATTAGCAAACACAGACCTTCACTAGGCATCTTACAAGGAAGTTCCCTTTCTCAACCTCTAAATATATTTACATAGCAGCAAAACAGGTTCTCAGTCCTGTAAATGGGTTTGGTGCATGTGGGGGCAGTTGGGGAAGAGATCAGGAAAAGGAATTCATTAGGAAAAGCAGTCTCTAACTGCTGGGGCAAATACGTTATTCTCTTGCTCACAATGCCAACTTTACATAATAATTAAAATACTTTCCTATCTGCTTACCTTCCTCTGGATATACCGTCACTACAGGTAGCTCCTACAGATCTCCTGGCAGCAAAGATTGCAGGGAGGAAGATAAAAATGACAGCAATTCTTTAAGCTTGCTCTCACTCTGCCTGGGACAGAACTTGCACCTACCCAGCGTCCTTACACACCCAACCTGTCTTTTCTTCTGTCCTGGATACACTAAATGTTCCCAGTTCAAAGGAAAATATTGATGGGAAGCAACCAAAACTGAAAAAGAGATGTCACTTTTGCAAATTAAGAAAGAGCCACAGAGAACTCCAGCTGCAGAGCTCTACCGTTCTACCCAGTTCATCTTTACCCTCTTTGGGACACACCATATATTGTCAGAACCTTTAACACAGAGACCTTTACATAAGCTTGTATTTGCAGATTTCAGGACCAGTCCACCAACTCCACAAAAAGCGCTTTCAGCTCTGAAAGCTTCACAGACATTACATGTACTTGGCCACACTGCTAACAGGCCTTAGCCAGTCCGACCACGACCTGGAGATTACAGGTCAGATTTATCATCTCGAGAAGCTCTGGGACTCCGTAAATCGAGGGCCTTAAAAAGTCTTGTTTCCTAGTCCAAAAGCAGCAATTAATTTTCTGAAAACCGAAGTGGCAAACCCAAATCCCTCCTGTTTCATACCGAGATCAGAACTCAATAAAACAGATATTTGGGGGTTTTCCCCTCGTATTTGCACGTCCTGTACTGGAGGAAGAACTTTCCCTCCGCTCCGAAGTCCCGAGAGCAGCCGGGGGCGCGGGGTTCTCCCGCACCCTGCCGGGACGCGAGCTGGAGGGGACGTGTCCCGGAGGGCTGGGCCCCTTCCAGCGCCGCGCCCCTGTGCCCCGTGCGGGCCGGGCCGGGCCGGGCCGACTCACCCAGCGCCACCTGGCAGGCTCTCCGCAGCTGCCCGTGCGGGGGCCGCTTCGCCTCCTTCTCCGCCAGGATCTTCTCCAGGGCCCGCGACACGAACATGCTCTTAGTGCGGGCGTCCTGCTCGCGAGCCGGTGGCTGCATGACGAGGCCGGGAGCGGGACAGGGGACGGGAGCGGGACGGGGGCGGGAGCGAGAGCCGGGCGGGCCCTCGGGGCCCGCGGCACCACCCGGAAGGGACGCGCCTCCCTCAGCGGCCGCGCCGCCGCCACCACGGCGCCGCCATGTTGGCGCCGTCACGTGACTCGCGCCAGCCCTGGCCCCGCCCCCGGGGCCGCGCGTGCCGGGGAGGTGCGAGGGGCGGGGCGAGGGGCGGGGCGAGGGGCGGAGCTGTGATTTACTGACGGGGGTCCGTCGGTAGAATACGCGGGTTTGTAATGCTTCTAATCTAAGTATCTCGCCGTTCGCATTATCCCTGTTAACTCTCACACAGTCCTGTAACGAGGCATGGAGAGAGAGCACATGTGAAAGAGCCAAAGTCGTATATTAAAAAGGACTCACTAAAAATTAAATTTCCAGTCATAAAAAAGAACCCTCCTTTAATAACCTTATACCTAATTGTATCTTCTCCTTTTACTTTCTGCCTAGGTGGTGAAGCACCTTACACCCGAAGTCCAGTTCTGGACTCCAGCACAATCTGTGGCAATAATCTGTATTTACTCCATTGACACCCTCCTCAGTCTATTAACCATCACCGCACGCAGCCGTCTCTTCCGTGAAGTTCCACAAAAGTCTCCTTCAAATTCAGATGGCCACATCTAACAGAGAACACAGGAGCACATTCGATTCTCTAAGTTGCAGTTTTGCTTCCTTTTTTTCAAACAGCAGGACCCTAACTCTTTAAAATGTCATTAATGAACCTTTAGTGTCAATTTGTCAAGAACTGCAATTAACAAAGGCTCCAAACACCTATGCAAAGCATTAGTCTAGTATTATTTCCCAGGGAAAATTTACCAGTGCGTGTATTTTTAGATACATATTTTTTAAATATGCTCCCAATCAGAAATGTGACTGCAAACCCAACCCCCCAAAGTACACGTCTGGACATGTGATTCTCCTTTCACTTACACTACTGTAGATTAAGGGTAATTCTACTGTTATCACTGAAATTACAGTGATGCAGAAGTGACATAACTAAAAGACAAATAAGGCTCTGAATCTTTTTTGAGGGTTGCTGACTTAGTTATTGACACAAAAGGAGGCTGTAATTACTGCCAGCAGCATTGCAGAACTAATTAAGCAGCAGAGCTTTTCATGTATTGTCAGCCAAATTATCAGTTCTGATTTTAGGGTTCTTATTGTGGGACAGGATTAGTTCTCAGGGGAGAAACAAATGGATACAGGCTAGTTTTTAGAAAATAGATTGAACAGATGGTTTAATGGAGATTTAAAAAAATTTCTCTATCAGGCAAAACCCGTGTTTTCCAAATCATAGATTAGTATCTGAATTCCTAGGTGTAGGGCTACACTGAGGTTATGGTTTGGATTTCAAAGAGCCAAGAGTCAATACCAGGCCTCAGTTACAATGAGCTCTCTGATTGTCAGTGGCAGATGAAGAACATAGAGCTGGTGGATGGCATGCTCTCATAGGTGAGGTTTGGTTATAGGCAAGCTCAAGTTTCAGCAGAACATAAGTGGCTTGGGAACTCACATCTTTTTAGCAATTCCCATTACGCATGGCACGACCATCATCATTATTTTAAACCAAAAGAGACAGACAGTCATCCATGCCAAACACCAATCTTGTAAGAAACAGTTTTACACAAACAGTATAATCTGAAAATATAATATATGCAACTCTCCATTTCTAGTACAGGGTGCCCTGTACTAGAAATATCACTATATACAAAATTTAGGCATCTGAAACGAATTTGCAAATTTCTTTTCTAGAAACAGGCATACAATTTTTACATATTGTTTTGTCCCTGGCAGATTCTTTGGCCTTTCCTCAGGAGAGTGCAATGGATCCTATATGTTGCATACAGGGGATTTATGGGACCTGTTCCTTTTGCTTACCTCCTCAGTCTGCTCCGTTTGCTCACCAGTTTGTTTTTGTATTACTGATAAATGTCTAAGCAAACTTCCTGGGCTGTTTACGCACCACAACAGCCTACCTGGTAAGGATCTCTAGCTTGTTCTCGCAGAATAAGCAATAAAATAGGAAATCCAAGAAACTGAAATGTGATCTGTAGCAGGGCCCAGATGCAGATTAAACCCTTTCATCATTACCAGCATTTACAAACACTGGGGGAGAGGACGGCTCTCCAGCTGAGGCTTTCCTCAGCCATGACAAAAGTAACTCAGGAACACTGGTATTTATGCCACAGCAAGGCATTTGCCCCTGTGATGATTTACTGCCTAGGCTGGCATCTGTGACAAAGAATTGCTGCCATTTATATGCTTTCCTATTTTGTTATTGACTTGTCTCTCCCTTGTCTGGGCTATTACAGGTCTGCCGCTGTGCATGTGAGCAACAGGGATCATGTGGGAGGAACTCCCACCTACAACCCTGTGTTCCTGAAACACAGCCCTCTTCCTCTTGGTTGCTTTCTCTTTCCCACTTTCATAGAAATATGAGTATTTTTTAAATACAAGCGCATTCCTTTGGTAAGTGTGATTTGATATAGTGGCCAAAGATACTTGAACCATTTGTATCAAACTGATGAGCTCACTACATCAAAGGCTGCTTGAGGATTCAAGAAAGAAAAAGCCAGAGGCAGAGAAGAGTTCTTTTAAAAATCTGTAATTCAAAAAAAGACGCAACCTCACGTGTCTTTTCCTCTGAGTATTTTAAGATTACAGCAGCTGATTTTCTGAGGGAAGAATGTGATTTATTTGGCTAATTCAAAAGCAATGAAGCCTAGTCCAATGCTACTACTGAACACAGCTCTGCGCTACAGAGCGTAATTGCATGATGGGTGCCTCTGGCTGGAGGCATACAAAGAAAGAAAGCCTTTCCAGTGGGAGAGAAGGCAGACCAAGAGGGAAGGAATACATGTATCTGCATTCATTTGCCAGTGGATTCAGTGCCAATTACAAGAATTACTATTAAACTGCTGTAAATAGCTCATTGTGGCAAATACGTCTGTAGTGCGAGACATAAATCATGAGCAAACAATGCCTAACAGGTGGGCAGAGTTCACAGTTTGTACAAGCTACTTCCTTGGCAAGAAGCTTCTCTGGATTTCTGCCCAGAGGCCAGGTGCTCTTGCTGACTGACAGGACTAACAGCACTTTCCCACTGGCATATTGCTACATAGTTTGCTTTACGAAGGAAACCACACTCTAAAAATAGATGCAGAATGGACAGGAAAATTCTTGGAAAACCAGCACTGGTCTGTATAGTAGCTTAGTTCCCAGTCCAGCATTAGCACAGAACTTATTTTCCCTTCTTCTGCCCATTTTTAATCATTTCCTTCGGGACTGACTCTATTTATTCTGCCTGGCTTCCAGCCACTTTCCCTGCTGTCCAGTAATGTACTTACTAGTGGATTTCCCAGGGGGGTCCTCATTTGATTCACTATCTCAGCTCTCTAATTTTTTCCAGTTCAACACTGCATGCCCTAAAATCAATAAATCCACATAGTAAAGAGTTATCCCACTGCTAGCAGTATAATTGAGGTAACTATTAAGTGGGTAATTACACAAGTATTCATGTGATATTAGCAAGACATTTCACCATGATGTTTATAGACAGTGCTATCCCTTTCATTCCCACTATTCTTCAAATCCCAGTCTTAGACCTTCTGTGTCTTCTGACCAACTTACTGCCAGCAGCCTCACACTGAATTTGCACTCCTGCCCAGAGAAGCTCTGTAATGTGAAAAAAGGACACTGACAATGTATCTAAAGAGTACCGTGCAGTGTCATGAGATGAAAAGAAAAATTACTTGGCAGGAGAGGCACTGGCGCTGTTTGTCCCCCGTGCTGGGCCAGACCGACCAGGCAGCTGCTGCAGCCAGCACTGCACCACTGCCAGCCCCCACAGTCGGCTCTCAGAACTAACTGCAGCTTTCTGCTCACTGCTGAGGTTTTACCTTTTAGCCCAATATTTTACCTTGAAGTAATTTACAAAGGACAACAGCACTATTTGGAATATATGAGATTTATACAATTTTAAGCAAATACAAATTAAATTCTTCTTTCCTTATAAAGCCATCAGGACAGATCAGATTTGCAGTTCTCTCTCTCACAAGAGAACTTGAACTTTCTTATAAAAAAATCTGAAAAACATACTTTGGCTTTACCCCAAATCTGCAGTTTTCATTTTTTCACATTTCAAAGGATCAGCAGCCTGTCGAAAGAAAGCAGACACTTCTCCCACAGAATAGTTTTGTTAAAATCCTACCTTTCAATCAAAACCAAGTTAGAGATTTTTTTTTCACTTGCCCTGGCAGAAGGAGCCCCTTCCTGAGATCAGCTGTGGTACCAGACTCACATGAGAGCATTGCAATAAACCACATGTGCTGGACAGAAGCAGACACAGACCCTTCGATGCTGAAATGCAGCCTCTATTCCTTGTCGTGGTAACAAATAATATGTAACCATAAGAGGATGTGTTAGGAATCTAACAGTGTTCAGACAACCAGAGCTGCAATAGAATCTGAAGATCAGACTTTAAATCAAAGTGTTCACATATTCAAATATGATTGCCTTCATGGCCCATATTACTGAACAACCACTGCTCTCACAGATAGCAGCATGTGCTTCTGACGAGCAGCAGCCCTAAACACAGTCATTTTAAGAGCTTAACATACTCAGGCTTGAAAATTTCAGACGATTTTCCTTTTACAGTGTTTAGAACCATATCTAGGTCAGAAAAGTGTGCAATTACCTAAATATAGAGAAACATTAGAAACAACATGTCTTTGAAAACAACAAAAAGTCTATTTATTTTTAAAAGATAGCAGCCAGAGTGAGGGAGCATTTGGGAAAAATATTTTTGCCAACTCCTGCTTTTGCCTGCAGAGTGAGAAGTGTAATTGTTTGGAAAGATGCAAATGCAGTTGAGTAACTCCACACCCTCAGGTGCTGGAGAGGTGGAAGACCCAGGGCTGGATAATCACTCACTTCCAAATTTCCTGTCTAAGAGGAGAGGTGATAATGAGACTTTACTTGCCACACAAGCGAATGCTAGTTAGAGTTGTGTGTGTCCGAATTGCACAGGACTGGCTGTTCCATGTTGTATCTGTGCACAGAACAACCTGTTTTGCACAGCACGCTGCTTTTCACCAAGGTAAGAGTATAATGAGGCAGATTTTGCTGACAGAAACTTTGTATTTGGTAAAAACAAAGGAAACAGAATAGTAAGCTACTGAAGGTCCTGGTTTCCAATTGTAGTGGGTTGACCCTGGCTAGATATGCCAATATAACAAAACTCTGTCAGAAATTCTTAAACTGAAAGGAGTTGAACAATGTTTTGCAGATCTACAGCATTTTAGTGATAGCTCTCCACCTCTGATACACATGCCTTGCATCAGCCCTGATTTTGCTTTCTATCAGGATGATTTCAGTCAGAAGGAGAGCTATGAGTAGCTCTGTGAGGGATTAAATTGATAAATGACCTTCTCTCTGACCTTTAACCTGATCTTTATGTCTCATCATTTAGTGTAAGACATTCAGAGTGTCATCAAGAACTGTCCCTAGCTTTACCATGCAGTATAGACCTTATTCACGTATGTGCAGAACTCTTCATGTCTTTCATAAAGCCAGTTCAAGACAGTTCCTTGCCTCCTTGATTCAGATTTAAAGAGGCTTGTTTCCTTTCCTCTCAGCAGGAAAGGCTTCCTCTCTCTGCTCATTACTGAACTCATTTATTCTTGAGTTGCAGTTAGGTATCCTTTAGAGGAATCTTCATTGAGACAAAAGGAGTTTTGTTTTGGTTTTGCTTATTGTATCTTCTTCCTATTGGACTAGAACTAACATGCATAACCCAAGAGGTCCAGTGAGCTATCCAGTCACTCTTATTTTATTTAAGCTTAATTTTCTTTGTCCTTGCAGTATTTCCCAAATGCTTTATGAGACTAAATGTTACTGGATCAGAAGAAACATATTGACAAAACTGAAGAGTGTATGTAGAAATTGGGGCAATGGAACTGATCCTTTCTCTTACCCTCCAGATTAGTTCAGTTTATAAAGTGCAAAATTATTTTTCTATGCTGTTGTCAATGGAAACTTTTCCACAATCTTATCGAACATCTGTCTCATCATTACAGTATATCTTTTGTCCTTCTTTCTAAAACCACTATTTTAGTGCTCTAGTTTCCCCTTGTCCCTGTACTTCATCACTTAAGTCCCAGCCACCATTTTAAGGAAAGCTACAAAAAGCAAAGGTACAAAAACTGAGTTGCAGTATGTTGAACTGGCACAGAGGAAAGAACCTGTTAACTGTCCTGGTCTGGTGCTCTTAGGCAGCATGTTCAATTTGAAACTGAAATGGTTCTGTAATTTGTTCAGCCAGTAGAATGGAAAAATAATTCCCATATCAGAGATCATCCCAATGAAATGTGGAGAGTCAGATTTACTAACCCACCCCCTTCCGCCCTTAAGCATATGGGCATTGTCAGTGACTCTATCTGGCCTGTCTGTGTGAGCACCCACACAAGCTGACTTTGCTGCCCTGGTGCACACCAAACAGAAATCCAGCCAACGCCCACACTTCACATACAAACCGCTGCCTTCTACCCTTCTAGAGGGAAGATGGGACCCGCGGGGACTTTGGTGCTTGAAAAATGACAACATAGGTCTAGTGCAAGCCATGTCCAGAGCATCAGCCGCTCCGAGAGAAGACTTTGCACACTTCTAAAGAGCTGTTTTCTCTCCTTGTGCAAGCATAAAAAAAAAGAAAACAAGCATAAAAGACATTTTGCCACCTTCTCCAGGGACTGACAGAGCTCAGGGCTGCTGTCAGAAGTCTCCAAGGACTCCCAGAAAAGTCTGAATTGTGGAGGTCCATTTGAGCGCTTGGGACGATTGATGTAATAAAACATCACGGAGGTCAGCAATGGATGTAAAGCTGTAAAACTGGCTGCACAATCCAGTTCAAACCAGCATCCTGAGAACGGGAAAGAACATCCTACTTAACCTTGCACACTTTATAGTCACCTCACACTGCGGTGTTCCTATGAGCTATAAAAACCAAATGTCACGCAGGCCAGAGACAGATACTTAAGACTTTGGTAAGTAGTTTTTGTTTAAACAAAGCATTCTCTACCATGTTAGCTATATTCTCTTCAAATTATCTTTTCTTTTTCCCCTGAAAAGCAACCTCAGCACAGCACTGAGCCTACAGTTCCATTTCTCACGGCAAAGCACGTGGACCTCCTCCTAACTGTTACCAACGGCTTCCTGTTAAGGCTTGTACAGCATTTACACTGTAATTCAAATGAAAGTGTTCTGTGATTTCACAAGTGATACTGTCAGTTTAATCGCATTTTTATTGCTACGCTTACTTTTAATGTTTCTGCACAAGATCAACCAGAGAAAAAGAAAAAAGCCTGTTTTGAAAATAACAATAGTGCAAAAAAAAGTCTGATTCCCCTTCCCTAGCAGCACTGCTGTAGTCAATTAGTATTCTGTTAGAGCTGGTGATGATTTCCTGGAACATCTTTCTTCCCCTATGAGCTCACAGCCCATGCACTGACCTTATACAAGTGGTTATAATTCCAAGGACTGCATCCAGTGTTGATGCAGGCAGTTGTGCAAGGCTATAGTTTCACAAATGGCTTTAAACTGATCTGCAGGTGAGGAGGCAATCCTATCCTTTTCCCAGCCCTGCCCTTACCACAGGACTGAACACCTCCTCTCGTGCTAGCAGTAGCTCTTGGGGGTTGCACACTGAGCCTGTCAGGAAGCAAATCTGACTAAAAAAGGACCTTTTGTTTGTTTGCTTTCCAGTTAATTTTGAGCTGGATCAGCTGATCGGTTCCTGATCCTGTTCACTACAGTGTCACAAAGGAAGTGGTGAAAACATGCAGCAATGTCGAAAGGCAAAAAAGGGTAGCTCACACTTCAGTCAACTCAAGTTCAACAATAAAAACACAGTCCAAGCTACACACAGGACTAAGTTTCCCAGTTACATGAATTCAGCCTTATAGACATAAAATATGTGCACTACAATTACCATGGAGAGAGTTTTATCCTGGATACAAGATGCACAGAGAGCCTATAAATGGCAAAATTATGTATTATGACCAAGCTCTCTATTTTGTGCTAATGTGATATCAAACTGGTTCAGCACATCCTTAGCAAAGATCTTCAGTTTATCAAATGCAGACCTCCATCACTCTAAGTATTTAGTGGAGAAAAATTCACATATTATCTCACAAATGCATGTTAGTTTATTTATATACTCCAGTATATAAATCTGACCAAAATTGCAGGTGCAGACAATAAATCCCAGAAATTACATGTCTGTACAACTGCATTTGGAACACCGAGTGTCAAAGAAGCAGGAGATGCAGCATCACATTATGTGATGTTTGCTCCTTTTCCTCACTCAGCACACCGAGTGGGCCCCAGGAGTCAGTCCCTTAGGCATGGTCTGATCTTAAGTGTGAGAACAATTCACCAAACCCCTTCAGCACATGTTGCAGTTGAAAGGCAGCAGGCGACAGACTGCTGAGCTAGTGCCAATCCCTTGCCCCAAAATCATCATCTACATTTTCAAAACCACTGAGGTGCATCAGGAAAAGCAGAGAATAGAACTGGAGTAAAGAAGAGCAGATGGATGGATGCCATGTATTCCACATATATTTACGTGCCATAAAACATTTTTTTTTCTGATCTTCAACTCTCTGTTCCATGCAGAAGATTATTTCTGGCTCTAGCAGTGAAAACACCACGAGTTTTGGACTGGCTATGTAATTCCAGCCTCCAGTTCTTCATTAGTTTCTATACATTGGTCATGCTGACACAGAGGTAGGTGGCTTTTCCTGTTTGATGTACTGACAGAGGAAATAATGCAAATGCAGTCAGGAAGAAGCAATTTATAACAAGAAAAAAAAACAACCAACCACTATTGTTCATGTTATTTTTACTTCATGTATTCACAGAGAACAAAATACAGAAAGTGAACCTTTGCTCGATTGTGTTAGCTCAGGGCAAATATTTGTTTGCATACAATCTGCAAAGCTTCCACCAGCCTTTTTTGGTACTCCCCTGAAAGAATACATTTTGTAAGAATGTCAATTTGTCAGAAAAAAGTGTAAGGAGTTGCAAACTTGTAAATGGTCTCATATAGGGAAAAAATAACTTGGAAAAGGCCCAGATTAATTGACTATTTAATCAAAATGTGACAAACTTCCAATTTGCAAAAGAAAAAAAGAATTTGCAAAAAAAAATCGTCCTACTTCAAGCATATTGAAGTTTGATGCATTTTCTTTTCTTTAGATAAATATACCTGAGCCTGCTGTCAAGGCAATGTTTCTCCATTGTTGGCTTCAGAGGGTAAAGATCAGATCATACAGTATTACGTCAGGAATAACAGAAACACTTTCTGCATCTGACTTAAAAACAAAACTGCTTAAAAATACCCTGAATTGAGAAGGACCATTTGATTAATTAAACCAAAAATCTTCTCTCAGTTCAAGAGCTCAATGAGAACCCTCAATTACATAATCAAAAATTATGTCAGGAAAGAGCATAATGAAAATCTAATTATGCATTTTTTAGTACGTGATTAGTTTTAAGTAGGTGGGTATGATTGAGGAAGAGCAAAAGAGGAGAAATATGATAAAAAGAGTGAATCAGATGGTGGAAAGAAAAGAGTTATCAGAGGAGTGAGTAATAGCAAATACAGCCTTCTCCCAGAGTGTCTTCCAAAATTGAATATTTTGACTTGACTACAGAATGTATGAAATAACACACACTTCTTCCCCAATTATATGCATTTAGGATTTGACACAAATCTCACTGAAATCTATGAAAAGGAAATAAGCTGCATTTCCAATTAATTAGTGAGTTCCATACCAGGAATATTTTCAAAACGTTTTGTCCATCACCCCATACCTCATGGGAAGGCTGGGATGTCGCTGTTTTCCCCACGGATGAGCAGAGAAACGACACAAAGTCCTGGCTCAGGGATAAATGGACGATGCTTTAATGAATTCTCAGAAGACGTTTATATGTTAGTTCGCAAAGTGTATTAAGTGGCATAAGGTAATTGGTTTTTGCCATCCACCCCCTAAGGGGATTGGTCAAGTTCTAGGACACCCATCTCTGAATGTTTTTCTAGTTAGAACCACAACAATTTTACCAAAACAACCCACGGCTGCAAGAAGTTTACAAAACTGTAACATTGTTTTGACTTACTTGCATGGGAAAGACAGAACTCTCACAAAAATGCAGCAGAGAGCTGAAGAAATTCTCTGCTGGAGCTTTTTCAGCATCCATAGCTGGAACTCTCCGTTCGCTTTGTGTTGTCCCTCTGCCAAGTGAGACAGTGATGTAACATTTTACAAAAGCCTGTGTGCAGGTTCCATGATACAGTTTATAGTATCTCCCCCTTTCTTCTCAAATCCCGAATCCTTTTTGTCATGAAGTTGTGCTAACCTTCAGTTTTCTCTAGGATATTAGAGTTATCAAATAAGTGGGGATGCCAAGGAGAAATATGAGCCTTGGGCACTGCTGTCTCATTGCACTCACAGGTGGCCTAACAACCCCACAGGTAAAATCTGAGCTGCTGACTCGAGACTCATGTGACATTGCAGGGGCCCCTTTGAGTGGGCTCTGTTTTGCACATTTTCACAGTATTCTTGGGCAGCCACTTCAGATGTATGCATCTCAATTTCCCTGTTTTCAAAAGGACGTAATACTTATGTCCTTCTACCACACACCAAGTGTCTAATTAAGTGCTTTCAGACTTTAACTGAATGTGTGTATTATATTATCCTCTAATCACAAAGAATTCCACCAACCCTTCCTAGAGAAAGAAAATTCTTTTTCTTTGTTCTCCATGTTCACTCTAAGCCTCTATTTGTTCCAAGTCACTCTGCTGTCAAGTTACCTGAGCATCTTTATCTTAAACCTATTTTTAGGCTGATGTTAAAAAGGGAAATGCAAATGCTCCACTGGCAGTCTAGGTTCCTGGAGAGTGGGAAGCTAAGAAATTATTTCTGCAAAGCTCACTGCAAACCACCTCCATATATCTTGCTTGAAGATTAATCATTTGTAGAAATCAAAGGGATTAATTCTTAGCTAGAATAAATCAGCAGTGGCTTTAGCAAAATCAGTTATCTGCAGTGAATTATATAGGGGCAGGTGAAAGGTGATTCATGTCCGCTGCACACAGGTCAGAACCTGATTTTAACTACGCACATGGAAATCTCTATTAACTACATTATTTTGACTGAAGTTTCTAGAATTACTCTGCATATCTACAGGCGCAATATTGGAATTTAAATTAGCTGCTGCCATTCAATAAACAAGTGCTGGAGTCAGGGTTTATTCTCTACTCAGCAGCAACATTTTAGCCCCTCTGTGGAAGCAGCATACAGACCATCACTGCATCCTGAACAGGTCCCTGGCACACAGATTTCTTTAATATCTTGCACAAACCTTTTAATTCTGTCTCTCAAAGGACATAGTAGAGCTGCTATAAGTACAAGGAAGTGAAAGAAAGATGGTTAGCCATGCAAAATGGCTTCAATACGAGGAGAGTCTAACAGGTTAGAGCATTTTAACTTGGTGTGGAGAGCACTGAGAGGAAATAAACTAAAGGTCTGCAAAATCTTTAAATGGTGAGTAAAGCATAGACAGCGACTAAGCTCTATTTTTTGCAGTAATGAAGTTAAGATGCAACCAAGGAAATCATCAGGTCTAAAGCAAAAGAATTTTTTTTTTCATATCGTAATCATTACATGTGGAACAAACTACTAAAGGATCCTGGAAAAGCCAAACACTTAAATGGGTGTCAAAGGACGATTCAATGGGGAATGGGCCCATTGCTGGCTATTAAAAACGGTGGTCCAGATACAACCTCTAGCTCAGGAAATTCTTAAACTGCCTTAAGCCAGGTATGTCACATGCAGGGCTTGAGTGCCAAAATTGTTTTGGGAGCCACATTTCAACCAGCTTTCAACTACTGACTTCCCATGAGTCTTTGGGCATTTCTGTACTGTTTAGGGAAAAGGGCTGTGGACTAGTAAATGCTGAACTGAAACGGTAAATTTAGGGTGCCCCATGGACATGGTATACCAAATCTGGAACCAGGGTACCTGTGGTCATAGGAGAAATCATCCTCTGCTGGCCTGCCTTACTGCAGCATTTACTGGCTGCTATGCAGCTCCAGGCAAAGCTCATGCCCAGCTTTAAGCTTCTCTTAAAGTTATCTTGCCTTATGTGGCCTGTTTGAGACCCATCTTCACCAAGAGATGCAGACAACTCCCCTGGTACACTAGCACACAGGGATCTGCAGTTCTTTTTTAACACAGCTGTAAGAAGATGCACACAAAGACCAAGTGGAGATCAATACAGGAGACAAAAGTTCAGATACCTTCACTCTTAGATGCACGCTGTATCCAACACTTCTTATTGTCCATGTACTTTTCACCACAGAGAGCTTCAATAAACTGTGAAATTGTGGTGTGCTAAATTCTACTGAAAAGCTGTATAAACATTTTCATAAATCAAAGCATGAGAGGCTGGGATTTTTTTAGCACCAAAAAACCAAATAAATGTATGGAATTGGTTGAAATAAATAATATATACACTGTCTATATACACAGACAAAGGGTCATGCAGAATAAGTAATGCCCTCCCACATTTGCCTTAGTCATCAAGTCACTTCGAAACTATGCATGAGCAGCAATTCTCTTATAAGCCAGAAATAGGGATTTGCTTCAAAATTTCCTAAAGTTAGCAGATAAAACATCTATTAACTTAGCAAAGTTCAGAACAGTGTGCTTTTGGGAAGCCTGATGAACAGATAGTGCTTTTTAGAAAGGAACAGCAATGGTTAAAGGAGAAGAAAAAAAGGGGGGGAAAGGCAGGTGTGCGTTCTATCAGGTCTTTCTTGCAGAGTCTAAAGGGTATAGCAGTATAAAACAACAAACTCTACAATTACTCGGGACTTCTAGATCTTCTTTCTACAGCAAATAGGGTACCAATCACATCTCACACAACTTTCCGGGGGCTTTCCTAGAGCCTTCAGCGGGCCACGAGTGAATAACATTTTCTTCTACAAGACTGAATGCAGCCAGTATGCAGACGAACACATAATGGATGATTATTTTCTTTGGTATTGTGATACCATGTGGAGACCTTGCCACCTTGCTGCTACTGGGAGAGACAACATAAAAATGTAACAGCTGCAAACAACTTACAAGCACACGTAAATTAATTACATCTTCACGAAAGATCTTGAATTCATGGTAATTGGTGTCAGGCTCCTCGTAATTGACTCCCTGACCGTTTTACAAAGTGGCAGCATTTTTTTTTTTGCTTTTGAAGTGCTCACTTGAAAACACATCTTGCCAGTAAAATTTCTCTTCAAAACTGAAAGTAGTTGTAAACTACTTCCTTTTAAAAAATATAAAATATAAAAAATTAAAATGAAGTGAAAAGAAAATAAGCTAGAAGGAACATATTTTCAGCTGGAGTTTCAGTCAGTTAACACATAGTAGCCCTTCAATAATAAAAGAGCTTGCTGGCTAATTACATATTCTTTTTCTTTAAAATAAAAATCCATGCTAGTAACTAATGAAATAGCCATTCAAAAGTAAAGATTATGTGTGTCTGCAATAATTTGGACTTTGCCAAAATGAATTTTCCTAGAGCCGAAAGATAACACTATCTAAAAAAGAGGGAAAAATCTGCGTTTAATTTTAATGGAAGCCTTTTTCCTTAACATTTTAATCTTTCCAGTCACAAGTAACATCCTTTTAAAAATCCTTACACAGTAATGCTTTCAATACTGCCAGTAAAGCTAGAGGAGTGTTTTGAAGCAATACAGCTTGTCCACCATGTTGACAAAAAGGCACTCACCCTCCAGCGGTGGAGGCATTGCTCTGGTAACATCCTGCTTATGTTAGCTGCCATGGGCTCCTGTCTCAGCAATTGCTACGGAAATGAAATTATGACAAGATTTTTGAGGAAAACACAGGAGACAGAGTTAACAAATTCACAACTTTAAAACTAACAACTTTCTCATTCAGCCACAGGGTGGGGGCGTAGCTTTGATGATGGTGATTTCTCCTAACAGGGTGTATTGGTATTTAATCAGGATCTTTTAGAAGAAAGTCTTGTCTCCCGCCTCTTGCCCCAAACAGAAAAAAACCATGTGATGATTTTAAAAAAGAGATCGACTGGACACAAAATGAGTAAATAAATGAAAATGCTGTAGTGACTTCCAGAAGAAAATGAAAGGTTAAATGTAAATAGCTTGAAAGAAAACCAGTGAATTTAGAGTCTAACATGACCTTCTGGAGATTCCCTGTCCTTGTCCCAGACCCACTCTGCAGTGCTCTCCCACATCTCAGAGTGCCCCTCAGCACAGCTGAGACCTGCACAGAACCCAGAGCGACCCTGGCCAATCCCTCCCCTCGGTGCTTTTCCCTCAGACCCCCGACATTTAGGGATATAAGACCTTTCCCACACGTTCCTTCCCATTTTGAGCAATCGTGTTTCAGACTGACTCGGAGTGAGGGGAACGTTTGTCACTGATGAGGACGCAGAAAGTGCTACCACAGGGTACCACGAGAGCCATGATAATTGCACACGTTGACCCCGGACTACCTCATTAGGAGACATGGGGAAATAAAATATTGACACTTGATAAAGACAATTTCCAAAGCTAGGGCTGAAAGCATTTGAGGTATTTTCTTTACACGGCAGACCTGCTGCCTGCTGCAACTGTATCTTGACCCAAGAGCTGTTTTCTCATTTCATGTAATGTGATATCCATGAAGCCCTGAGATGACAACTGGTTATGTTAGACTACCAACACTTACTCCTGAATAGAAAACTTAAAAACCAGAATAATGATCAGTCAAGGCAGAAAAAAAGCCCATATGTTAAGATAAAAAAAGTTCAAGAGGTGTTTTGCTTTAGCCTGGGGAAGATGACAATTATTACATTACTTGTTACCTTTAGTTTTGCTAAGTTTACTTTTTAAGGTAGTATATCCAATAAGTGTCTCTATCATTATGCCTCTTAAGAGTTCACATTATTGACATTTTTAAATTTTCCTTTTGAAACCTGTTTCCTTAATTGAAAAAAAAGTATTTGCACAAAAAAAAAAAAAAAGCATGAAGACATTTGGGAAAATTTCCAGTTATGAGCCAAGTTAGCTTTTTGGGAATGGGGGGACTAGCGCTGAATTGCAGCCCTCAGCCTGTTTTTGTGTACAGTTTGCTCTGTTCATCCCTGCCCTTATGCCGTGCACTCACTTTGCACAAGAAGTTGCAACCAACTTAAAACCTCTGCATTTTGGATTCACAGTGATGAAACCCGTGTTTTGTATTTATTCTTTGTTGGTATGGAAGTCCGAGATACCTTATTTCTGCATATTTGTGTCCATTCTGGTGTGTGCATTCCTGTGTGACACTTGAGTGTATGAGGTGTCTGTGTGACCACCTCTTAAGTGGTGGGCAGGGCAGGGGGCCTGTAGGGTTGGGGGCAAATCCCTGTTCGCGCAAGAAGCCGTGGTGTGTCCATCGCCCTGTGCCGTGTTCGTGTGGCGCGGGGCGAGCCCAGTGCCCGGCTGTGCTGTGTGACTGCGCTGTGCGGGCTGTGCAGCAACGCAACACACGCGTGCAGTGCGGGATGCGAGAGGGCGCGGCACGAGGGGGTCTGCAGCGCAAGGGGCGTGAGGGGAGTGTACGCTGGAGGGGGATGAGGGAGTGCGGGTGCGAGGCCGTGTCTGTGTCCGCCTCTGTGAGGGGCCGCGCGCGAGCAGGACGCGGCTGCCACAGTGTGCGGGACGAGGACATGAGGAGGCCGCACGCCCGTCGCTCTCGCCCCGCCCCGCTGCCTTCCGCCGGCCCGGATAGGCCCCCGGGGCCGGGCTCCACCGCCTGTGCCCGCCCCGTCCCTCCTTCCCCTCGCTCCCCCTCCCTGCCACCGGGACTTCCCTTCGCGCTCTATTCAGCGGTGCCGCGCCGCTAGCCCGGCATGTCCCGCGGCTGGGCTTTGCTCAGCGCCCGACTTCTGTAACGCCTTCACCCGCGGGCGAGGCAGGGCCGAGGGCGCCATGGGGGGCTCCTGAGGGAGCGGGGAGCGGAGCGCCCGGCCCGCGTCGCCACCATGGAGCCGCCGCCGCCGCCCGGCGCCCCCAGCGCCGCCGAGCCCGCCGGCTGTCCCAAGGACACGGACCGCCAGCTGCGCCTCCGCCTTTGCGTCCTCAACGAGATCCTCAGCACTGAGCGCGACTACGTGGGGACCCTCCGCTTCCTGCAGTCGGTGAGTGGCACCGCGGGGTTGGGGAGCGCCCTCGGGGGGAGCGCCCGCGGAGGGAGCGCCCTCGGGGGCATCGCGGGGCCGGGCGGACGGCCCGGAGCGGCTCCTCCCGGCGGGCCGGCGGCTGCGAGGGCGGTGGGGCAGCGCGGGGCACAACTTGTGGAAGTGCCCGTGCCCGGGTCCGCACCGCCGAGAGGGAGTTTCTGTTCGAGAGGCCGCGGGGGCGGGGGACGAGCGAGGGGCCGCCTGGCAGCGCGGGGCCGGCAGAGCCGCCGTTCTCTCGCCCCCGCCGCGGAGCGCGGGCAGCGTCGGCCCCGCAGCGTTCCCGGCCCCACGGGGTGGCAGGAACGGACCCAGGAATGGATCTGCTCTTTGGTTGTTGTTGTTGTTTAGAAGTTGCTTTTACACCCACTTGGAAAATCTACCCTTACTGCCAGTTATTTATAAATATTGTACATATATATCTTTGTTTCATGGTAAACATAAATTTGTGATTGTGCTGGGTGTGTCTGTGCATGTGGAAACAATTATACCTGCCTCTGAAATTATCCACGGGCTAGTTCAGAAGAAAAAAATCCATCTGGATATTTCCATTTTCCTGTATAGGCTCTAAATGTGGAATTCATCTGTGTACCACCACACTCCTGCAAGTAACTAGAAGAACCTGCAGTAAAAGTTACGATAATAGATATATCATAATAAAAAAAAAGAAGAAGAATAAACTAGTGATCACACAGAGATCGAGAATCAAAGCAAAGGAAGTCTCTGTAGAGATTTCTAAAAGATTGGTCAGGGCAGAAATTCTTTCTGGTGTTTTCCTAGATAAAGACTAAACTCTGGTTTCATCTAAATGGGCTTAGACCCTGGGCCCCTTTTGACCTGTCCTTCTGGCAAGATTTTTGTTTGTTTGTTTTTTAAAATCAGTTTGTCTTCAGTGTTTTTCGGATTCACCCAAGTGGCAAACTGTCTAGCATAAAAGATAAATGACAAGGATGTGGTTGCTTTATGAACTAGTCTCTACTTCAACCCTCCTCTTCTCTCTCCAGTAGTTGAACTCAGAACCTTTAATTTGAGTTTTCCAACTGAAGTGCCAGTTAGCTTAATTTAGAACTGTGGTTCTGCCTCAGTGCAAGGAGGTTCTCATAAAAGCTGTAAATTGTAGAAGTGCCCCACCCTACAGACAAAACAAAGCAAAAATCCCTCAGAAAACTCCTCTGTCCTAAGTACTGAATTTGAGATTTTGTTAGCTGCAGGCTAGAATGTAGATTCAAGCTACATATATTTTTAATTTCAGTTCTTACAGCTAGATGTATTCACAGTGTCAGCTAAATGGGATTTTCATATATTAAAAAACCAAAACAGGTCTTTTATTTATTTGTACTCATTAACTTGGCAGTTTTCATTAGAGCAGTAGTGAGTAATATGCTCTAGGTAATGGCAGGAGAAGATCCTGACGGAGTGCACTCGCTGAGGTCTTGGCAGTCAGAGTCCTTCTGAGGCACTTTGTTACCAGGTGTGGAGTGGCTATAGTATAATCTTGCGGGTTGGTTCTGGAAGTGCAGCTTTACCCCCCTACGGAATTTGTGTTTTGTTAATTAGGTTTGAATAAAGCACTGAGGGATAGGATCTTTTTTATCTCTGGGCCTTAGTTTTGAGCAGCATTCATACACAGGCTTAACTTCATGCACATGTCAAACATTCATGTGGTGTCCTGAATAATGTCAGTTTCTTCAGTCATTGACGTACATCTTATGGACTGAATCTCGGTACAACTGCATTTGGATAGCTGAATGGCGTTAGCCCCAAAGAAAGGAGAATGAGGATCTACTGCAGTGTGTGAGGGTAAAATGAGCAGTAGTGGGATGAAATTTTTTAAAATAAAATTTGGAGTATGAAATATCTCCTGCATAAATTATGCGGATGGCCATAAATTAATCCTTCTAACAAGACAGCCCACACCACAAGAATGAATTCTGCCCCGCCTCCCACACTGGACAGCTGACACAACATGCAAGGATAATATCATCTGTGTAATCACTGGGATTCGATGCAGTTATAGGCCTAAAGTTTTGCCTTATGACACTAGTGAAAGTACTGCTGTAGCCCTGGGACTCTGTATTCTCAACTCTGCTTGGCCTCACAGATGCAGGCCACGTAACTCCCATTTGTTGGCTCTCCCGAGCGTGCTGGCATCGCTGCACAGGAACCACCCCTCCTGCCCTATGGGTCTCTGTCTCCCCAGCTCATATTTTGTGTGAGCAGCACTTTCCCAGTGCAAAATAAACTATTTTACTTCCTGGGGTAACGCACCAGGTTAACACTCCAGTGTGATTGGGCAAGGTTAGTTGTTTTTTCCATAATGTGAATTGTACTGAAATGGTTTGTACTCCATATGATCCAGAAGTAATTTTGGCTGCAATGAAAGACTGCAGTTCTGTGCAGGAGAACTGCAGTACCCAGATCTTCTGGAAACTTGTTCCTGTCAAAAAGGAGATGAGAGAGATGTGGGGTATGGGTTCCTTTGCTTGAGAAACTTCAATAGCTTGGGTTAAATAAAGAAAGGCTAAATCTCATATCTTTCTATCACCATAAGGAGTTTCCTCCAAGTAGGCTGGGACAGTTGTGCTTATGTGAGGGAATCTGTGCTCTTGGTTAAATATTTGCTATTGAAGCCCTAGTACTCGTTAAGTGTTCTCAATAAACAATGTTTCAAAAAGCAAACAGCTAAATTCTATGGGTTTATTCACAGCACTGAAGTTGCTTGCTAGCAGCAGCTTCCTGTGTTCCCTGGTAATGTGAAAGAATCTCTTAAGTATTTAGAATCTTGTAATTATTTAATACTATGCATTTGCAAATAAATCAGAGTAACTTCAGTTTACTTACAGTATTTTAATCTGTTTTAGTAGATGAATATGTGATCATATTTAAGGAAAGGTTTTCTTTTCTTTTTCTATGCTTAGAAATGTTTTCCCACTAAGTTGCAGGGGAAAATAAGTTCATTGTTAGCATGAGGACGCAGTCCTTATTTGCTTTGCCTAAAAGACTGTGGTCCATATTTTGCTTTCATAAATTAGTAAAGTGAGTATAACTAAAGTTATAGAACATGGAGTCCTATTTTCTATCAATAAAAATTGTGTTAGTCACTTTTAAGAATATTTTGCTGTGAGTTTTGTACTCATTTAATGAAAATGCTACAGGTGTTTACTTATTTAAATAAAATTTAGTCTCTAGAATTGGTTATGTTTTATACCTAAAGTAGTTTTGACAAATGGAGTTATGTCTGCAAATTTAACTTAGATGTCCCATCATTTTTCACTTTGTATGTGATTTGTAATAATTTCATTCCATTTAATTTTGGACATGAGAAGGCGTTTCTAGTCAGTTTTGCTCCTGTTTAGTTTCTGGTACTCCTGTTGATACTTGTATTATATGTGTGTGTATATACATAATATATATATTATATGTGTATTATCTATTATAGTATAATGTATCATAACTATGGAGAGAATGAAACCCAATAGCTTTACCCTGTGGTTTGTTCCACTTCTTACAAGGTGAGATGATCAATTCCAAGGGATATAGCTGTTTTTTAAAAGAGTCTGGATTTTACATTAAATTGTAATATAATACAGATACGATACCATATGTATGCCATCATTTCAATAGTCCTAGTTGTCCTAGATATTTCCTCAAAATAAGGAAGGAGAGGGGAAAAGTCTTTTCTACCAGCTCACAGCTGATGACCTGAAGTTAATGATTTAGTTATGAATATACACATGCCATATTGTGCCCTGTCTTATTTGCTATTTTGTTAGGCAGGGATGCTATTATTGCAAATTATGGAATCGTCCTTGAAGAAATGCTGTATAGCTCAGGAGTATTAACAGACAATATTGCAGTTATGCAGCTGTGTTACTAACTGTACTAGTAAAGGGTCGTTACACAGCCAAACTTTTTAAGCAGCAGGGAGAGCTTCAAGGAGCAGATGGAAATGTACTGCTGCTAACATCATTAAAGGACTACTGATGACAGAAGAAGCAAAGTGGAAAATTGTCAGAACCTAATGGAACTTTAGTAAAAGTTTCAGGAGTAAGATAAACTTCAAAGACATAAAGACAGATAATTCTGTTGTGAGTCTCTGGTGTGATCATAAACCATAAGGATTTTCAGTCTCCAGACTTTAAGATTCAATAAATTCTTCAGCCTCTTTTAACCCTGTAATGTATACAGAAATGTTTATATTGTCTTACATAATTCTGTAAATATTTCTTTTTTGTGTGACAGAATCAAACCAGGTGATAATTTAGTTAGAATGACCAGTTGGATAAATGGCAACGTCTGTCTGGTGGCATGCAGTCCTGTGCAGGAATGTGGGGCTGCCAGCGCACTACTGAGGTGCAGTATCTGCAGGGTGCAGCCCCCAGGCTTACCCAGCCACTAGGTAGCTGTTCTTGCTTGTAGTGTCAATTGGTATGGAGAAATCATGCACAGTTTGTTGAGAAAAGAAAGGTTGTGGTGTGTTTGACTGCTGCATGGTCATTCCACAGAATTCCAGTCAAATCTAACACTAGTATTTCAGTGACTAAAGACCAGCTCTCAAGTAAGAAGACACAGGAGCCCTGAGCAATTTCAGACATACTCATTGACCATCATTCTAAAAATAGATTGAATATTGAATACACAGCAGTTAGCTGTCAGTTTTTTAAAGTTTTTTTTTTACCAGTTTGTAGATATATGAATTACATGTGGAAGTGTTGGAGCAGTAGTTATCCAGTACACTGGATTGCAGTGGTAGGTATTTTGTTGCATCACTTTTTTTCTCCCCCCATTCTTTTATTTCACCGAACACTCAGTTCAAACCTGCACATGCAGCTCCCACAGCTTAGATAATTGCAAATCTATAAAGCCAAAATGTTCTCTACATTGTATATAAATATGTCTCTTTCATGTTTCCAAAGACAAACCACCAGCTTGTAAATTTCAATGTCAGAATGACAGGGTGTACTTTTAGCTTGAGCAATTGCTGTTTGTTCTGTGCAGGCGTGAAAACAGTAGGAAAGGTGAATTGTTCTTACCAGATAGGTATCAAATTGGATAAGTAATTGTATCAGTACTATTTTTAGGTTTTAGTATTGTGCATTCCTTTATGTTTGTATGAAAACTAGAAGTTGTCTTCGATCCTATCAATTATATAAACGTTACATTAGGACATGTGTCATCAGATAAATTAGCCCACATCCTACAGACTCAAAATATTTATATTTTGCTCTCCTTTCTTGCTTGCTTTGTAGTTGTAATTGATCTATCTCTGGATTTTGCACTCCACCCATCTTGAAATGTGATAAGCATCACAGGCCTTTTTTTTTTTTTTTTTTCCTCGTTCCCTTGCTATTTCACAATCTTGTTTGCATCCAAGATGAGGCTCTGGTGCTCTAATAGAGTAACAAACAGACCATTTGTCTCAGCTATGAGCTGTGGTTTCCTGTCCTACCCTGTTCTCTGCCTGTTCACCCTCAGTAGATACAGATAAACGCTGATTCTGGAAGGTGAACCATATGGTTTGGGTAATGTTGCTCCTTTATTACGAGACAGCTAAAAGAATATTTGGGGGAGAGGAAGGAGATGGGAAAGGAAATTGTTTGGAAGTGATCTAAATTGGCTTTGCTTTTCTGTTATTTTGGGTCAGTTGGTCACCTATAGCCAGTTGTTAGGACTGCAAATGATCAAGATGTTCTTCTGTTTAGTTTTAAAGTCATGGAGCATTTTTTTTTTAAAGCCTGGTTCCTGATGTATGTAAATTGAGAAATGTCACAGCTTTCATTTTAAATGACATATTTGTAGCCCTTCTGATTGTAAAACATGAATTGAAGATAGAACATTAGCAAAACAAAAATGCTCCTGGGTTTTGAGGGGCTTTTGTTATGACTCTTGAATTTGGGGTTGGCAATTCTGCTCGTAGAGTTTTCTATTTAGACCAAGTGTAGTGCAAAATCAGCTGCTAAACGCTGAAATGCAAATAGACTAAAAGGTTCTTTTGCCCTGGATACAAAGAAAGAAAGTGAAGGAAACACTTAGATGTAGAAAAATGAAGCAGAAGTGAAAAACTACAAAGTAAAGAGAAAGCTCGGAAAATATTTATTCTTCCGAGTCTATGGTCTAGAGAGCCCAGTTTACAGCCAGAGGTCTATGATCGGGGCTGGAGGATCCAGCAGGTTCTCTCCTGCTCTGAGATGTGTGAGTTTAGTGTGTTGCTTTGAAAATAGTGTGCTGAGCCCATGCCTTTTGTAGTGAGGCTTTTCAAATCAGAGTTATGTAGGAGTACAGCAGGTTTTTTATATGAATGAAGGTGTTTATTCTTTTTGCACTCTCACAGAACTTCCATGGTGAGAAAATATCAATAAATCCCCTGTGTAGTTTCACCAGTTCATTGCCATACAGGTGAGAATTAAAACTACTTTCTCTTTGCTTCCCTTAACTCATTCCAGCTTGGTGTGCATCTGACCCGTTACCCTTTATCTCAGACCTACTTTGGTCTTGTTACATCCTTCGGAATGAGGTGTCTGACCCCGTTCTGGCTCTGCATCTCTCCCTCCTCTTGGTTGCTGTGCTGTGATCAATCAGCCCTTTTGCCGTTTGTCCCTCCCTCTCATTTCAGGCATGCCAGTTGTTGTTTGAATATGTGCCATGATCTCTGAGGGAGGAGGGAGTGCTTGGCTTCCCTGGGCTTTCCCAGAGCCATGCTGGTGCCTCTGCAACAAAACTTCCTTGCGATAGCACTCTGAGAGCTGAGAGAAGGGAGGGATAGAGACCCTGGGCTCTGGTAGGAAAGGGCATGGGGATCAAAAAGTGAACCAAGCATCACAGAGAGCAGAATATTAGAGTTGCTTGGTATGTGGCTGAATGCACGTTTGATTTTACAACGTTTTTGGCTGATGTTTGCAGGAAGCAGACTGATACCCATTATGAGAGCTTGTTTGTCCCTAAATATAGGAAGCAAAAAAGTTTAAAAGCTTTGATAATTTTCCACTCCCCAGGTCACCCAGTATTTCTGCCCTAGGCAGGAGTACTGGTTTGCAGGGGTGGGAAATGTGGTTCTTCAATTTTACATTGTATCATAGAATCATGAAACATAACCTTGGAGAGAATCTTGACAAACCATCCCATCCTGTTCTGATATGAAAAGATCTTAATTTCTGATGGTTTACCCTGGTGTTTAGATGTTGTTAGTATTAGAAAGGTCGTCTTAATGCCTAACATAATGTCTAATCTTTTTTTGCAGTGCTCTTTGTTTCTTTGCATCAATCCCTTAAATATTTCAAGAATGTTTTCACATTTTGCTTCAGATTATACTATGTTGTCAAATAGTTTAACTTTTCTTTCTCAAAAACTATTTAATTTTACTTCTGTAATTCCTGTGCTGTTACCTGGATTCTCTGTGTGTCCTGAACTCTAGTGCCCAAAACACCAGGTGCAAGACATTCCCAAGGTTTTAGCAGTACCAAGTGAGGGAGTGGATTACTTCACAGGTTTTGTAGAGTATCCAGAGTATTATTGTTGCAGGAGAGCCTTGAGAAAGGTTTGTCTGAGTTTGTACCTGCATTTGAGGACAACTCATTGCTCATACCAGTGACTGTGACTAGGTGTTGGCATAAAGCATTTACCGGAGCAGTCTAGTATTCAGACTTCTGGGGGGTACCCTGCAAGTGCAACACTGAACCCTCCTCAGGGGAAGAGAGCGATGTGTTTGCAGGCCAGCTATCCAATGTGCACATCCTGGCAGTCCCAGAGGCATCTGACACAGAGGGTATCTGAGACTTGAAAAAGCAGGATCTCCCAAGTGCAGTGTCTGCCTTTGGGCACCCAGATGAGTATGTGACAGATGAAACTTTCAAGAAATTACTTATTTCTGTTGCCTGCCTATTGTTTGCTTCAGGCACTTGCAAGAAAATATAAAGGGACTGTGTGAATTTCTTCTTTCCAGCTGTAGAATCCCTTTTCTGTTTTTGTCTCCCCAAATGGATTTCCAGCCTGCAGTGGTAAAGGCCTTGCACAGTTGTAGTGTGGTTTAGGAATTAAATGGTGATGTATCTTTTGATTTTGATGATGCTTGAAATTCCTGTGCAAATGGCAGCTTGTCCTGGTTACCAGGAGTGAGTACAGCTAGAGACAAGAAAAGATTTAAAATAAGCAACAATGTCGTTTCTCAATTGGCTACAAAGACTTCCTTGTGGAGCAACTCAGTTCATGTGAAGCCATCTCATCCAGGCTGAACACTACCTTTGACTGCTTTTCCCTTCTGTATCACAGATTGAGGCTTGGACTGGGAATTGCACCAACAGCGTGCCTGAGATCTGACCAAAATCTTGGATTTAAATATTACTGCAGATGAAGAGTCCTGCTTAATTACCCAGTCAGGTGTGATTAAAGCTTTCACACTACCTCTGCAGGTGTGATTGAATCAAGCTGTAGCAGACACAGAGAACTGCAGTGGATCTGTACTGGGACAGAACCTTAGGGCGGCTGTCTGGTTAAAACACCTGACTTCTGCATTTCACCTTCTGTAGATTCCACTCATCTGAAGAGACCTTGGCTCCCTTTGAACTGCAGATCTCAAGAGCAGAGTAAGAGAAAACAGCTCTGTGATGAGAAAACAGTTCCTTCACTCTTCCTAATGAGTCTTCCTCCTTGCTTACACAGCTGAATGCCATATGTCAGGCCATGAGACACTGATTGCCCAAAGCTGAATGTTGCTCTGGTAGGCCCCTTCAAACCCAGGGACAGAAAGACAGATATTGACTGTTCTGGCATTGTGAGGCTTATGTCTTAGGCCTGTCTGCCCTTTCACCCAGTATTATCAGCACAAGAACTTGTTACAAACTGGCTGGCAATGTCACTTCCTAGAGTTCTGGAAACAGGGACAATTTTATGTCATGTATCTTTGAGTTGCAGAGTGTGCAATAGATTTCTAAATGATTTCTGATTATTTAAAGGTGAGTATGGTTACTGAGATGATGGGACTGTGGAACTGAGTTACAGGAACATTTAGGTTCATGTGAGGATACTGGGTCATTCTCACTGCTGCTCCCATTGCTGAAATTATTTTTATGGAAGCATATCAGCCATAGAAATAATACCTTGTTGCAATTAATCTGATGTCTCATGACTCATGGAGTAAATTTTGTGACCATTCTCAACCTGACTTTCATTTTGTGCTTCTGGTTTTGCTGTGGTCAGTTCTTGTGCCAACAGGCTAGTTTGTTGGTTCCCAAACCACTTTGCTTATCTAAAATGAGGACACTTTTTTTTTTTAACAAGTGCAGTTGTTTAGTCCTTAAAAATCTTTCTAGACTAATCATAATTAATTTGGCTCAGTAATACACTTTCAGTTTAAAAAAAAAAGGATCAAACAATCTGGTAGGCAGAGTGCTGATTATATATTCCCTGTGGATTTGTCAGTTGTTAAGTTGCCACTAGCTAAGTGATAGGACCAACATTTCCAGGGCTCCTGTCTCAAGCATATATTAGGAACTGTTTGACAGTATGTTTTGGGTGTGAAACTTGATGTGATTGGGCTGGGAGTTTGCCTTGCACAAATCAGGATGCTGGTTTAGTTGTGAACCAGAGCTGCTGCTAGTGATACCAAACCCACATCCTTTCTGCTGACATGTCTTGGCCCGGGGTGTCAGAATGAGCAAATGGTGATCCCTGAGAGGCACAATGCTTGCTCCTTCCCTGAGAGCACCTCTTTTACAGAGAAGTTGCTGCAGTCCTTTGCACCAGTGACCCTGACTGCTGAGCTTGCCACCAAGGAGTGATGTTTATCTTTGGGATCTGAGCAATTTACTAAGAAACAGCTTTAAATCCATGAGTCTCATTTTACTGGACGTCTGCCAGACGTTTACTACTTTGTAACCTACCTACGTACATGACAGAATGAGTTTAGATTTTAAAAAAGCCTAACAACATCATCCATATCCTCTTACACCTTCTTTTATCTACAGTAAATCACGTTAGTGATAACACCTTTGTCTTGAAAGTTTTGCCTGCTCATGCTTCTGGCATTCTAGCATGGTTTGGGTAATTTGGAACAACCTGTCATGGGATACATGAGGGAAATACTTGTCAGGAAAGAGGGGAAAACATAAAAGGTTGCATCCAGGGATTATTTTGGGTGCTGAAGAAGCTGACAATGAGAGGAGTTTCCTGATTTTCAAAGTGTGTGTGTCACTGGTGGAGGGCCTTGCTTTGGCGGCAGACTCCTGATAAGAACTCACTAAAATGCAAATTCTTATCTCAGACAGGTGGGTGGGTTTCAGCTACACAGCAAAGTCTCCGGTCCCATGGGACTTTCTGTCTAATCTGGCAACTGCTTTGAATGCATCACCTCAGGGAGCCTTGGCTGTTAACCTCATCACTAGGTGGCTAAAGAAGCCCCTTCCATTTTGTATGAAGGGGCAGTAACAGAAGGTTATAAAAGTTTTTTGGACTTGCAAACCTGATTCTTAAATAGCATCCGTGTTGTTGTGGGAAAAATGGACAAGCTTAATGTAGGTATACATGAGTAGGCTGTGTGCTATTTAATATGTAGGTCACAGAGGAGAAGGCATGGACGCCAAAGTTTATCTGTGTTGTTAGAGCTGATCAGTGGTTAATGCCCTGTATTGTTAAGCAAGAGACTTAAGCTACAAATGTAGTAAACAAAACAGCACTAGGCTTTACTCTTAAGCCCTGTGGCCAACTGGCATGATCTGGTCCTGTCTTGCACCATTGAACTCTGAGTCTCAAAGCAGGATAGATGCATTAAGACTGCCTACTGGGAATGGTCCTTGGCCTATCCTAACTGGCACCATGCCTGAGAATTGTGTGGGAGAATGCTAGAAGGCCCACGTCAGAGCATGCCAGGAAACATTCTCCCAGTTTTCTTCCAGAATTGCAAGGCTCAGGCATGTGTCCTGGCCTTGTGGGCTCACCAGTGGAGGCATGGCCCCAGGTCCCACCTCAGGCTCCGGCATTTATTGCTAAAGCAGGGTTCTGGTAGATGGGAGCTCATACCCAGACCCAGTGCTAGCTTCTCCTTGAGGGTGGTTGATGTGGGTGGTTTTATTTCTGATGCTTTGTTGTTACGTGAAAGTTCTAGGTGCCAGGCCAGAAGTGCTAGAAATACGTTCTGTCAGCCTTCCTTAGATCTTTGTCATTACTGACTCTTGCCATCATTACTTGAGATCTTTTATTTTGTTTAATCTGTGGAGGAAGAGACAGAAAGGAAACACAGTTTGAATGGCTGTTGACTACTTCAGGGCAGTGTGAAAAGGAACTGGATGTTAATTACCTAATTCGGTGTCACCACTGACAGTTGTCAGCTGAGATATTGTAGACTGAAAGTACTTTGGTCCTTCATATGAAGGGTGCTTGATCATTTCTCTTTTATTTACTTCCCTTTTTATTGGAGAAAATCAAAGGCTTCAAATGATAATCACTGGACACTTGGATAGAATTTTTTAGCTTATATCCCTCTGGGTGCTGGTGGTTCTGTTTGTTGTATTACTAAAACTGTGATTAGAAATCAGTTCAGATGGGAAGCAGCTGTTTGTGAGGAGAGGGTGTTGACAAGACAATAAGGGCAGAACAGTGGGGGAGGTTTTCCAAAGAGAGCTGCAGAAGTGTGTTTGCTTTGAGCATTGGTTTGTCAGAGGCATGATCCCTCAACGGGAAAAGGAGAGATGCATGTTGGGGAGACATTTTCCACAGAGTTTATCTCCTTTGTTGGCTCTTAAAAATGTACGTGGGAAGCCACCACTGTTAAAAATACATGTCCCTTCCTCGATGCTGGCACAAGTCATCTGTTCACATGAGGAGAATGTGTTCTGAAAACTTGTTGGTAAATAAGTAATGATTTTCAGGCTATATGGACCAAAGATAATGTTTTTGGGGAGGTGTAGTTGAGAAATTAGATTTACCAATTAAATTATTTGTACAAGACAAAAGTACTGCAGGAGTTTTTAACTTAGTCATTAAATGCTACAGGGGACATGAAATACGGTGCACTGAGTGTTGCAGTACCTGTTTTGCTGGGCTTTTTACTGAGTAGGCCTTCAACTTTGCCAGCACTGAACTTCTAGGGTTGTGCTGTATTCAGTCTTCTGGCTGTGACGTTGCCTCCATGTTCTTGCTTGCTACTACCTTCCTTTCCAATGATTGCAAAGCCCTTGTGCAAGGACAGATATTCTTACTGTAGATGTTTTTTTTCACTTCTGTGCATTCATCCTTCAACACTTAGAAGAAGCATTTGCCGGAATAACTGCACTTAGAAGTTAGGAAACAGGAGTAAAAAGCATTTAGAAACAAACTTGGACCACTGAATTGAAAGTGTAGTCCAGGCTTTTGAATTAAATGCAATTGGAAAGAGTATTGGTTTTAGATGAATGGAAGGAGTCAAAAAGAAGCACAGATCAATACTTCTGTATTGAAGTAAATACTTCCATAATTAGAACAGGTCACTAAGGCATATGACATCCTTACATAATCTTTCACTATTCACCAGCTATGGTGGTTCTCTGAAAAAATCAGCTGTGGGCAGTTCCTGTTGTTATAAATTAATGACTGTGCATGGTTTTTATTACTTTGCTTTGATTTTTGTTGTTGGTTTGGGTTGGGTTTTTTGTATGTTTGCCAAATGAGGCAATTACTCAGTGAGCAAAACAGTCCCTGAGGAAATGTGTGTTTTCCTCTTTTTCACTGTTAAGCAAGCCTTTCTTTCTCTAAGTGTGCTCAGCTTCATCTTGATTTTTGGCATGGTGAACAGATCAAGCTGATGAAACTTTGCTCTATGGATCGATCTGTTGGTGAAGGGTGCTGGAAGTTTTCTGCACTTATACCAAGTAGCACAGAAAAATCAAAAAAGAAGGATTATGTAGGGTGATACTCTGTTTCACATGATGTCTGGTAGAGCACCTTTTGGGATTCTGCTACCTCTACAGACTTCATCCTGTGGAGTGCAGAAGCCAGGAGAAGCTGGGAAAGCTCAGCCTGTTCTAGCAGGTGCCTGTCACCTTGCAGTATCAGCACCTTCTCCTTGTAGAATGTGAACACCGTGAACAGCAAGGTACATCTGGTATTTCTACTGTGACCTCTGTTTTCTTCCCTATTGAAAAACAATATGCATCTTGATGTGAAATAAAGCTAGAAAGAACAGGCAGGCTCTTAATGGGCTTTGTCTGTTATACTGTGCATATGCTGTGTCATAAGAGATCCTTTTGCATAATACAGACCATCTTTCTTAAGCAATTGCACAAGAAAAGCCACAATATTTGGAAAGTAAAGTATGAATCAAAATTTTTACAGCACACAACCAGAGGAACTGAAATTTGCAAACAGCAAGACTGAAATTGCAGTGGCAGCAGTTACCATGTCCAGGTGGTGTGTGGAGGCAAGGCTGCATGACATTAGTTCTCTTTTAATGTGGCTCTGGGTGAGCTGCTGGGGCAGCATGGTGTCAAAAACCAGCTCAATCCAGTGGAAAGAAACTTTTCAGACTATTTCACTTAGAGAAGAAGAAAATTTTGTTTTGAAGTGCATTAAGAATAAAGATACTGGTTCATGCAGCACTTTTTTGGCTGGATCATCTCAAAATAGAGCACCAATATTTAGCAGATGGAGAAGCTGAGGTGCAGAAAGGCAAAATGCTTTGTCCAAAGGTTGCAGGTGAAGTAACTAACAGAGCCTTGTCTCCATTTCTTACCTCCTTTAGGAGAAAAAGCAGAGCAAAAGATGTCACATAAACTATGTGACTTTTTTTGTGAAAAAGTGCAACAAAAATGTTAATTCTTCAATTCAGTCTTCTGGCAACCAGCTGACACATCCTTGTCTTCTGGCAACAAGTTGACACATCCTTGGCAGTTAGCGCTTGATGAGTTGGTGGTGTTAGCTCAATTCCAGGGGGACTGTTAGGCATAACCAGAAACAGTCTCTGTGCACAAAGAATCCATGGGGATGGGAGGCATTAACAGTTTTCCCTTCTGGGAATACCTCTGCTGGATGCAAGAGACTGTGCTGGGAGAGTTTTCCTGCCAAAGTCCTGTGTGAACATAAGGTGTAGAATGTAAGTCTTGGCCCTTGAGGAACTGCCAGTCAGCACTTTCCCAATACTCTCAAGGAGTAGTAAAAATGTAAACAAAGAAGCTATGTTAGGTCTCAGAATTACTCAGTGGCAGTTGTCTGAACAGTTGTGCTCATGCTAAAGTCTCGGCAAGTCCAAGTGCAAACACTTGGACATCTGGTTTCACACTTGCCTAGTCTGTTTGTGTGCTAGCTGCTGAAACAAATCCTCCTCAACACTATGCAGAAGTACTTTTTAAAGCAGTAAGTGCAAGCCTGAGTTCTGCAATCAAGCATACATTGAGCACAAAGGGTGTAAAAGACAGAAATTAAAATGTCAGTGGTTTGAATCTACTGCTGTACAGGAGTTTGAATGTCCCTGCATTCACTAGCAAAAACCAGTCTGGACAAGGAAAGTGAAACTGTCTAATGCCAAGCTGAATCCAAGGTGAAATCTTGAAAAAGTTGTTACATAAGTCAGTATCTAGAACATTCCACTTGTGTGGCTTCTCTGCCCTTGTTTTTTTTTGCTGAGGAGCTGAAACTTCAGAGATGCCACAGAAAGGAAGTTTCTTCCTCTGTAATTTTCTAGCTCCAAGGTTCAGACTTGAAGTTTGGAAGCAAATTAAAGAAGTATTTTAATCCTCAAATTCACAGCAGAAACCTGTCCTCTGGGACAAGAGCATTTATTTTTGGTAGATTTTTGTACCCCTCTGCACAAGTCTGATCTTCTAAGGCTTCATCTCCTTCCTTTTCATTAATTTTGAAGATACCTCTTCAGTCAACCCTTGTTAGGTCCTTAAAAATTCTCCTTATTTTCGTATAAAAAGATTTTTGTTTACCAATTCTGACTCTGGGAGGCCATGACTACTTTGTTCAAACTAACCCAGTACCAAAATAAAAAAGTTAGCGTGATGCATCTCTGCAAATCATGAGACTGTTGAACCATTTGCATAAGAGATTGGTAAGATTTTGAGCAAGAGTTGTGTGTGGAGAGGTGGAGTAATGCCCTCATAGGAACACTACTTGCCTTTTCTCACATGCCAGCTGATGTGATCTGTCTAGAAAACCAAGACTTATGCTGAGACACCTGGTCTGGTGGATACTATAGCACGAGGTGGGGTTGGACTGCTTTCCTCAGTTCTGCATCCCTGCACCACTACAGCATCCTGTTGCATCTTGTGTCCCACATCACAAATTCTCGGATGTCCCCACAATATATTTCTGTTCTGCTTCACTCCAGCAGTTCATGAGGTGGGGTGCAAGTACCTTTGTACAAGGGGAAAGAAAAGAGCGAACATCGTGTTTTCAGCTTCCTTCTGGAGCAGGGCAGTGCTGCTGTTGCATGGCTCAAAGGAGATGGACAGGTGAAGGTCCACCAGGACTGGCTGACGCAGGACACAACACAACATTAATATTGTGCATACTTTGAGATCATAATTTCAGTATTGGCCATTGCAAACAACTGGAAATGCTGGTGTATGTGATATGCCATTATCCTGGAATCCATATTTCAATTAATTATCTTAGAGGACAGTAGACCAAACCAGAAGATATTCCCACGAATTTCACTCTTACTCGCTGCTTAGAGCTTTGATTTATGTTTGCAAGCGTGTCAAAGTGAGGTGACCATGCTAGTTACTGCCATGCCTGTTTGCCTGGCCCCATTGCTTGGAGGTGAAGTCCTGCAGTGTGAATGGGTGTCTGGGTTTGTATCCTCAGCTGCTACAGCTTTCTGTATAAATGCAGATTAAAAGCTGCAGTGGTTTGTTTAAATGTTTAAATGTTGAGTTGTAGAGGGCAGTGTTTAAGCAACAGATGCACATTCTGTGCAGTCTTGTTAGAAACAGAGGTCTAACCTTCAGGAGAGGAAGGAACAGAATAGAGGACAAAAATTGCTTCAGTTATCTTGTTTAAATCAGTTTGCAAATGAGAGTCACAGTCCATAGCCCAAAGTGTGGATTCTTTCTTTAAAAAAAAAAAAAAAGTGAAATAAAAGTAATCTTGGAACTATGAATTTAGCTAAGGTAAAAATGTGAAATCCAGTTTTATGAGGCTGTTACCAGAGGTAGGAAAGGTACCATGAGGGACATCCTGTGATACTGGGTGGGTGTTTCACATTTGAGAGAGGTTAATAATGTAAAATTACTGCCTAAGTCATCTTTTTTTACCAGGTAATTTGTTTTATTTCTGGTTCCAAATATGTCCTGAAAATACAGTGACTTGAAGATTCTGTGGCAGTCCAGAAGATGACAATATAAATTTGCGACTGTCAGACTGTCAAACTCGTGACTGTCAGAATACTAGTATCCTCTGTCATTTGAAGCAAAATGACCTAATTTGTTTAAGAACTTTCTCCTTCTGACTGGGATAGTGTGTCATTCCCCCACATTTCTGGCTAGTCACTTGGGCCAAAAGAATAACACTGTGCTTTGTCTGCCTGGATTCTCAAAGATATAAATCAGTGGACTGTTTTCAGTTGTACATTGAAATTCTCTTTCTGGGTTCTCTTGGGGAAACCAGACACTGTCAGCTTTCCCTACATGTCTGGCTCTGCTTTCTCTGTACACAAGAGCACCATAGTAGACAGGAAGTTTGCTGCGCAGTCAAAAGAATTTTGCCCTTGTTCATAAGTTACACTTTAGCTCCAGAACCTTGCTGGCTTCACCTTTTTCTCAGTTCTTGGGATCCAGCTGCCTCGTTTCCACTCGTCTTTGTCCTGGATAGTTTTCTTTTGCGGAGAAGTGGCTTCCTCACTCCACTTCCTTAGTGGTTCAGCTGCTTTTTTTGCTCCTGTGGACAATATTTCCCCCATGCACTCTTGCCTCACAGCCCGGTATTCCCACACTTTCTAAATATGCTTGCAATGGTGCCATAAGCTGTCCCTTCTTATTTATGGATAGAATTGCAAATTTGATCCAGATGGTGCTGTTTTTTAAAGTCTGCTTCTGAAATTTGTTTGTAAGATATGATCTGCCTGAGCATATGCCTGATCATCTGTTTTTGGGAGATCTCCTTTCAGGGTTCTTGGGTTATTTTTGCTGTATCAAAGTTTTGCTTCATTAAATGCCATGAGTCAGTGGAACTGGATCCTTTTGTTTGCCACAGCAGCACCGGTAGTGTCTAAAATCTGCTTAGACTTATGTGCTGTTTTGTCAGAATTGTTTCTGAAAGACTTAGTGCTCTTTGAGCTTAATAAGGAAAAAATACTATTTTATGATCTGTAGTAAATGACAATTAATGATACTATTAGTAGTAAATACTAGCTTTGTATTGAGACATTTGACAGTAGTTCTAGCTTTACAAGGGGATGGGGTTTCTCAGTGCCAGTGCGTTTGATGGTACTTGTACTGCCTGGGTGGATCCCAGCTACCCACTTGCAGCTTGCACACAGTCCTTGGTTTCTCTTGGGGACTTAATCTCATGCAATTTGTATTGCCTCTTTTTCTTTTCTCTCATTCTGTTATCTCTTTATGTGCTTACCTTCCTTGGTTCTTAAGAACTGGCAAACAAAAAGTCTTTGGCATTTAGTGTACCTTAGCATTTTTTCTTAAGCATGCAAATTATCACACAATGCCATAAGGAGGTCTCTTACAGCTTCAGTTTTACAAAGTTGTATCTCTGAATAAAGACCTCCACAGTTGTACAGAGGAGGTGTGTTATGGAGTACGGTGAAGTCTGTGCTTCAGTCAGATTGAGACCAGCTTGTGGAATCAGTGTATGAGCACTGAAAGTTTCAGAATTCAAAAGGCAAAGAATTAAAATACCTCTGTCCCAACCCCCAGACACCCTTCTGATTTTAAAGGCAGCTAAACTCTCCTGGTTGATAGGCCTCTGCTCAGTATCATTTGTCATGTAGTTCATTTGTTGGTCCATAATCAACAGTTTTAACACACTCAGCTTCTTGTTCTTCCAGGCAGAAATCATGCTGGCAGATTAGCAGGAGGAGCATGGATGGCATTGTCATCTTCTCTGGAATGCCCAAACTGTGCCTGTCCAAGGGACACGGCTCTGGTTTGTCCATACGTTTAAGTCCATTAGTAGCTGGCTTTGAGGAGACTAAGTAACTAGTGACTGTGGGTGGAAAAAAACAATGCAAATGGCTTTTGTCATGAACTTTCAAATCACAGTGGTTGCAGTGTCAAAAAGACTTGCAAACCAGAAATACTTTATCATCCCCTTCCACAAATTCAGGGCCAACAGAACTTGGCAAAACATGCTTTTGAGTGTTAGTGTCACACTGCACAGAACATGTAGGACAGTGACCCAAAGCCTCTTCGAGGCAACCCCTAGCCACTGTTGACAACTACTAAACAGATATATGCTTTGGTGTGTAGGATTGTTGAGGCAATTTGGCTTCTCTGTTTCAGTGGATGTAAAACTTCAGCAGTGTGTTAGGTGTTTGGTAAAAGAGGCTGGAGCTCTCTGCTGCAGCAGAATTGTTGTTCTGTTGCTTTGCTTTGGTGTTGCAGCTTTTTGGCAGTTGTTTCCATAACCTTCCAATCCAGAGCAATGCATGTTTCTTCAGACAACATGTTAATAAGAGGAGCCTCTGGAAGAAGTTGTGACACCAGAAACCATTGATATTTGTGCATTACTACTTGAGTATTTGATAAAATTGGTATGTAGGACTGGGAGAAGTTAGAACTGTCTCATCTGTCTTACCAAGAGCTACCATCCCAGCAGTAACAAGCTGTTAAAAAGTCACTCTTTTGACAACTGAATGATGTTAACTGTGAGCAGTTTTGAAGCTTGTTCCCTGGAGGAATTTGCTGTTGTCCCTGCCCTCTGTGTGCACTTCTGGAAATGTGAAGACTCATACGCATGTCACAAGCACTCACAGTCCAGAGAGGTGAGTGTTTGCATGCACAGGGAGCAAATGGACAAGCACACTGATCATCCTGCCTGCTGGTGTTACCTTGGTGTTACCCTGGTGTTTGTGCCACTCTGCAAAAGGACGACTGTATTGCCTCAAGTCGTCTTCAGGTCAGCAGAGCGCCAAGGTGGTTATTTAGGATGCGGACCTGTCCTTTGTATCTTGTGCATTGTAGTGCTGAGCGAACTTTGCAGAGGTTTGTTTTAAATCACATAGATTCCTGAAATCAGGGAGAGTTTTTTAATTCCATGTCAATATTGGCTCAAACAGCCACATTCAAAATATAAACCACTGTGTTTTCTCAAAGCAGAGCACTCACAATTGTACTAACCCTTGCTGAGAAGGCCTCCTCCCTTCTGCACTGCTTTTTAACTAATTGGAATAAAATACAACAAAAAGATAGCTTTAATAATTTTTGTTCTTATTACCGGGGAAGTCATAGCTGGTTTCCGCACTTCTGTTTCCCACTAGTTTTCATTTTTGCATAAAATCATGGTATTGTAGGTGTCTGGGGAGCGTGGAAAGAGGCAACAGGGCAGAAAGAGGTGAAATTTTGCATATCATATGGCCCAATTAACTAATTAACTCTGGGGGTTTGTGTCTCAGGTTTCACGGGGCAATGGTGGTTTTACTATGGCTCTTGGTTTTAGCACCAGATTTCCCCCTTTTTGGTGTGGTAATAGTCAAAACCAGGCCAGCACAGACTGTAGGTTCTTTCAAGCTGACACCTGTTGCCATCTTTATTTCCTTTCTTCTTTTTTTCTTTTTTGCATACTACAGTGTTAATAAACTACTTAATAAACTACTTTTGCACAGTGAGTGAGAACAGGTGACATCAGTGCAGTCAGAATTCATGTTGTAATGGGAAAGTCAAGTGCATTGTTTATCTGTGCTGCTGCTTCCTTCCAGTTAACTGATGCAGAAGTTAGAGCTTCAGTGTACAGATTTTCCCTTGAAACTTACTGTACAAGACAGAGGATCTGCTACCTTTGCAGAGGTTTTGTTATCAGAGAGCTCTGTTATCACGCGAGCCGTCTGCGCATGCATTCAGCACGAGGGGCGGGCAGGGGGTTGTTCTGTACTGCAGACTGTGATGCAGACTGAAAATGGCTGCAGAAGCCTGGGAGCCGTTTTAAGGGCAGGTGCCAGTGTTTGAGAGCTTTACCTTCCCTTCCCTGCACACATCAACATCTCTGAGAAGTATCAGTTTGATTTAGAGGGAGACGCAGAAAGAAATACAGGATGGGAAAGGGAACAGGAAAGAGAAAAATTGCTGGGTTGGAGGGGGAAGGGGAGAAGTGGCCAAGGAAAGGGAAATGAAGACAGACAGAAAGACAGAGAAAGAACTGTTTCCCCTTTTATGAGGAAAGGGAGCCTTCAAATCAGGATGACTGAGTTCAGCTGTTCAGGCCACTTTATACCCATGAACTTGCAATTAAATGCGGAAGCAGCAAACAAAAGACGAGCTAAAAGAAGATATTGTTAAATAGTCGGCATTGGAGGATGTAGAGGGAAACTCAGAAAATGGACAGAGCCCAAGTCATGAATAAGCACTCAGTTTCCTGGGATTCTGCTGTGGGTGGGAGGAGTGCTGGAGGTGCTGGAGGCCTCTGTCATTCAGAAGCGCTGTGGTGGCAGAGACCCTTTGTTCTTCTCCCCTGGATGCTGCCACAAAGAGAGGTTTTATTCAATTTCATGGTGCTGAGTCGACAGGCCTCTTTCTACTAAGCAAGGGGTTTATTCCCCAGGCCAAGCTCTCAGAGAGGCTCTGTGAACCTTGGTTGTTGTTTGGCTTGGAAGTACACTGTTTGCTGCTTGAATTTTTATTGATCTTTTGCCTAGATAACCTCAGCTGGTTCCTGTTTTGCCTTGGAAAATTACACATGCCTGATCAGCTGTTCCTGGATTATTTCATGGTATGGAGTCACCCAAAAGGAGTCAGGACCGTTACCTTGTGGGCTGGCCAGATGGTTCTGAAGTTTTCTTGGTATTTTTTTTTTTTGGGTAGGACAGAGTAAAAGCTTGCATACTCTCCTAATGGCAGTTCGCACACATTTCTAGCAACATTGTGCTGGTGAGAGGTAATCCACACTTACTCCTGTGAGTCCATGTGCTTCTTACTTCTGGTCAGAAGTTAAACTAGTATAATCGAAACATTATCTAGAATTTTGAAAACATTTTGGAATTCTTTTGTCTGGAAGATGAGGAGAGGGGTGTGTGTGAGGTTCCTGGGAATCAGGAGCAAACAGTGATTTGACAGGTTAGGATAAAGCTGTCACATTTATTCCCTTGCTGTATACCTTTTGAGTAATGGAATGAGAATAGATTTTCCTGCTGTTTATGAAGACCTTAGTGGAACACAAAGGATGCATTGTTGAATTTAACAACATTGGATCTACAAAATTCATAACCTATGAGAACAGAATGGGAGTTCTTGTGCCATAATCTGCCAAACTCACTAAAGTAAAGGAGATTTAACTTCAGTAAGGAGTCAACAGAAAGGGAACACATTCTTTGGATCACACCTCATCTCACGAGTCTGTGGCAAGCATCTGAAATGCCTCATGTATTAAAGATGGTTCTGTAAACTAGTTTTTTGGATTTTTTATTACTCTGAGGACTGAAGCAATGTTCAGATTATAGCGCATGATTTAAACTGAAGTGTATATATTATTAGTAGGGACTACAGTGTGTCTTAGCCTGTAGAGAGTGAAAGTAGGTCATTCTGAATCCTTTGTAGCATTTGAACTCCAATACCAGTTTGCCTCAGCATATAAAATCAGGCTGAGGGGAGCCCTTGAATGGGGTGGTTATTTTGATAGCTCTCTGAGTGATACTGTCATAACATTCTGCTAGTGCCTTTCAAGTTCTTTCCAAGGTTTGTCTGTTTGATGATTGTGAAGGTTATTTTATTTCTTTCACATGTACAGGGTTGGATTTGAGATGCTGACCTGTTTTGGTGCTGCTGTGGAAGGGACAACAAGCAGGTTTTTCTGCTAGCATTTGGCAGAGCAGAGATACAGAATGCTGATGCAAAGCTTGTAGTTCCTTTTGTTGCCACAGTGCTGTGTGGATTAGGCATTGTTGTAAAGGAGACATTTGGCTGCCTCGTGCCAGTTGTCTGCAAATTGTCTCTACCATCAGATGTAGTTGGTGCATTTATGACTTCTTACAGTCAAGTATGCTGGCACCAGATACCGTGCTGCACTGTCAAACAGATTTCTACAGGTGTATGGTGGGACCAGTTTTGTGTGGATTTCAGGTTCTGTGCCCAACACACCTTGCTATCCACATAATATACTCCCTCACACTGCAAGGTATGGCCAGATGTCACTGGGAAACCCATTGAAAATTTCACCTTTTGCTGGTATCATTGTAAGCAACTGCTTTGATCATGAATTATGATGTGATTGGAAGTCTGGGAGTGACACTCAGCCTTAAGTACGTTATCACATTTTCTTTGGATTGGAGGAGCCCCCTAAAAGTTTTATGGAATTTTCCAAGTTTGCAGAAGAACTGGATTAGCAGTCACAGAATAGGATCTGTCCTAAATACGTGCTATCAATATATGCCTGCTGCTTGTAGTCAACATTGTCAGGCTTGGATGGAATGTGAAGTAAAGCATTTCCCCAAACGGAGTTTGCTTATGTCTCCCAAAGTTTTGTTTGTGGTTAGGGAAAGCATTGCTGCGAGTTTTACTCGCAGTAGTTAATTTCTCCCATTATTTCCAGCTTTCAGTATTTCTGGCTAATTTGGTGATTTGGCCTTTGTGTAAAGATTCCTGTCTAAGGCAAGAAGTGCCTGTTTATAATTTTTCTTTCCTTTTTGCTTTCTAGCGTGTGGAAAACTGTGGAATAAGCAATGTTGATTACATTTATTCTGCATTGTCATCTACATGATTTAATCAAAACCTCTTGGCTGCATTTTGCTTTGCTGGCATGAATGTTCTATCTCATGAGGCCTTTCAGGCTGCTGCATGAGTGGTCTTTGCTGCCTAACTCAAATCCCTGGAAGGACCATTGCCCTGTGGCAGGCAGGCATTTGCCTGTTTCTGAAAACACTTGCTTCCAGTGGCATTTCTAGTCCTGTCACTGTGACGAGTTGGCCAGCACATAACCCATGATTCTTTGCTTGAGCGGAGATGGGTGGAAATGGACAGCAGATTCATGGGAGGACAGGATGAACAATGGGAAAAAAGACAAGACTTTAGGTTCAAGTGGAAATCGAAGTCAGGTAGAGGACATAAACCTTTCTGTTCTTAGCAAGATTGATTGTATATTAGCAGCTGGAATTGACATGTGTCAAAGATCTCTTTTGTTGCAGTCCTGCACCCACAGCCATATGATGCGCTGTAAAGGAGTTACACATTAGAAAAACTTCAGCTGTCCCTGGCTTCAGATGAACTGTTGCCTCAGTGTAAACAGCCCCTTCCCACTCTTATTCAGGTTTCACTGTAATTTCAAAATAAAGAGACAAATTATTTTCTTGGTTTAGGTAATATTTCTTCTTTTCTCTGTAATAAGGACTCAATGTAAAGAAGTAGTATCACAGTAACAACTTACACTGAGTGTTAGCAGGACTCTTGAGTAATGTAATACAGATTACGAGCAGATGCAGCAGCTACAATGCCCTTGGTAGCAGGACCAGCATTTTAAAAATACATGTGGGGAATACATGGGGAAGTAAGAAAAGAGGGCAAGGAAAACTGAGTAATATCAGCCAGCGTCTTGGTGGGGGTTGGGACAAGCTCTCAGAGTTGAGTTGTGTAAAGGGATGTAATGGAAAGAGATTGTCCTCTGCTGTAAACTGGTTGACTTATCTCTTGGATTCAGTGCAGACAGGTGATACTGGTCCATGCTTTTCAGGAAGGAATAATTTCTCTCAGAGGCTGAAGAGCAGTCATAGTATACAGGGAGAGATCCAGCACTGCAAGTTAGTGTGGCTGAGAATGAGGGGCAGTTACGGAGGAAATCCTGTCTGTTCATGGAACACTGAGTAAGGGACACATCTGCCTCCTAACTCCATGTGTCTGAGGTGGAATGAGTTACATGATGGGCTTTGTGTGTAGCTCAAGTGCAGCTGAGTGGAGCTCAGCAAAGCAGCTTGTGGTGTGTGTTAAGTCTGCTATGCTCTTTGGCCTTCATGGCTGCGGTTACTCCTTCATTTTCTCCTGAAGTTTTCATCCTTTTGCATGTGTACACCTGACCAGCCTCACTGATGTGAGGTGCTGGGTGTGGGAGTAAACTTTCCAAGCTGAAACACCTTAACCTGGTTCTGTCTAGAAAGGAGACCCACTTCAGTGATTCCTCTAGCAGTTCTTTTCGTATTGGTACAAGTTCAGGCTATTGTGAGACAGCTACGTACACCTTTCCCTCTGCCTGAAGAATGCAGGGCTGCTGTGGATTGACTGGGCAGTCTTGACAGCTCAGGTGTAAGTGTAATGGATCTTATGTTCCCCTTTTGATGGATTTCATTTTCTAAAGTGTAAATCCAGCTTTTCTGTCAACACTTGAATCCTATTAAAAGGAAAAAAAAGGAGAATATCTCATTAAGTTTGTCACCAAACAGAGTTTTCTCTAAGGATGAAGTAACCAAGAGTAGTAGAGTGGGTTATAAAAGTCAGGAAAAAGTTTATTTACTTTGTAACGTCTGGTACAGGTTTTGGAGTTGCCTGAGTTTTAGTTAGGAAAACTGTGAGCAGAAGGTGATTTCAGTTCTGAGTGAACTATCAGGTGTTCTTTGTTCTTGTGGCACATGCATTTTTTAACAATCTGAATCTTTCTTGACTGAGCGTGTCAAGCATTCCCTCAGAATGCTTGTGGAAGCTGGGGCACAGCAATGGGCTCACTGAGCTGCCATTGGCTGGAGCTCCCTTGGCAATCACTGTTGCTCATCTGTTGTTGTACATTATTCAGAAGCAGTCGAGTGGAGACAATTTTATACAAGTTCACAGGAAGAAAATGAGGGCAGATCTCCAGGAGATGGTTCTGCCTGGTGGTACATTCTCCCAGATGAAACCACTGCAGAGCAGTACTGCACAGAGATTGCATTTCCTTCTCACGAGTTACTTGTTATGGACACCAAATCAAAGTGAGCTCAGGAATAATGCAGAGGTGTTTTTAAATCCTCCTATATTCCTTGCGTCTTTAAGACCTTTTGTAGTTGTTCAGTGCAGCATTTACAAGATTTAAACCTTTGTCTGCAAAGATAATGATAAATAATAAAAATACTTAGCAAGACCTCAGAGTTTGGAAGTGAAACACTGCTGCTCACAAGATTTATCTATCTAAAGTCTAAAGAAGTAGCCGTGATTACAGCCTGAGATCACCAGGATGTTTTGGCACTGATTGTCAGGGCAGCTATAGGAAATCTGAAGATGATATGTACATTATATCCTGGTCTAAAGACATCTCAGATGGGTTGTGTCTCTTTATGTGATGTTATTTCAGTATTTTTTAATGTATTGTCTTTACTAATACATATAGTAATGCATGAGGTACCACAGTCTTGACAGCAACTGTTTTAGTGGGAAAAAAAGGATCATTTTGTCTTAGTAGTCTTCCTGAAGAAGCTTTGGCAGCTATTGAATTAAGTATTATTTAATCCTTAGTCCTTTCTATGAATGGAATATGGCATCTGAGTTCAGTCAGGGATCTAGAGATCTTACCTAACAGCCATGAATAGTGAGGGGACTGTTTTGTTTAATAGACTGGCTCTGACCTTTCACTGACATTCCTAGGTGTGCTGCTTTCTCTTGTAGTCACTTGGGCCAGAGTATGGCTTCCTATCCACAGCCGCCTTCTGCATGCAAGACAGCGTGGCTGCTAAATATTTACTGTAATGAAAGCGTTGGCCTGTGCAAATAGACCTGACCTGTATCATTGTCATTTTAGTACGTATCCCCTATATTTTAAAGTTTTACTGTTTGCAGTTGAATTAATTCCACTGAAAGTTATTTCACTGGGTCAAATGAAGTCTTACAGACTGGATGCTGCCCACACTAATTCTGGAGCTTTCCTACACCTCCCTTATTCCTTTTTCCTGCATTCATCTATCTTACTAGAATAATTTCTGCATCAATTATGTGTTTCTGGAGGCAGAATCAGAAAAGGTGTTTCGAATTCTAAATCATGTTGTGGCCCACAGGCTGCTTTTGTAGATAGCTTTGATTTTCTGGGTGCTGCTGTTCAGCACTTGTTTTGATTGCTGTATGTTGTTAGAGATTACTAAAATGTGTTCTTTGCAGCCTGGTAGCCAGGAGAGAGACAGACAAAGGCAGGCCCTTCTCATCTGTGATCTTTAGCAGAGAGCTGTGACTTACTGGGAAAGGGATCTGGTCTCGTGGTTACTGCAACAAAAGAAGAGCCTGACCTCGATGTGTTCTGTAGCTCCTCAAGAGAATTACACTGTAGTGTGGATCAGTTTTCTCTGCAGAAAAAATATTTTTTCATCTATTGGGGCTTCATCACTTCTGGATAAAAGCTTATTTTTTTCCCTGTTTTTCTGTTTTCCTGTCTTAGGGTGACTCTATCATGTGTATCCCCTATCATGCTCTATGCCCAAAAAGTAATATTGTGACTTTTCTGTGCCTTTAAACTAAGCTTGGGAAAGCTTTAATTGGATCAGATGGAGTTCCCCAGAAGACTGCAAATAACTCCTTTAGAAGTAGCTAGATGTGGCAGTTTTGAGGCAAAATTTGGTCCAACGTGTGTAACCAAATGGGCTGTGTTACAGTACTGACTTTGAGCATTTCCCTCTGCAGAGTAGATGCCTGCTTGCAAATGGCTGGAATAACAGTGAAACTGCACTGAGGTATTAGGAGGAAGAAGCAATGGAGGGGGTGAACCAGTAAGGATTGGACTGGGAACACTCTCCCTTTTTCATACACAGCATTAGGAAAAGTGGAAGTGATAAAAAAGAAATAGGCTGAAGGAGATACAGAGCCGTAGCTTTTGCTCATGGCCTATCTATTTTTGCCTTTTCTTCTGAACTAGCCTTTCTTAGTGGGCAAGCCAAAAAATGTGGCCATCCAGAAACATGAGGTTTTTGGTACACATGCAGTGTAGCCACTATTTCCTAGGAAGTGATAGATTCTTGCATGCCACTCCTTGGCTTTGAAAAGGAAATCCTATGCTTCCAGGCACAGGAAAAAGATAGTCTACCTGTCCATCAGGTTGAATATGTCTGATTTAGAGCATCAAAAAGTGCAAGGCTTTTGCAGGCAATCCCCTCACGTGCTGCTGCCCCAGCTACTGGCCAGCTGGAGGCTTTCTGTTGCTACAACAGATTGGGAATTGTTTTCCTGCACCTTTCCCTCCTGTTTTGTGTGACCAATTACTGCAATTACTGCAGTAGATCTCAGTCCTCTCGTCCTGAAGGCTTAAAAATGATTTCTCAGGAACTACTTTGTGTCTCTCTGGTTCGGGGAGTCTGTCTTTGTGATTTCTTGCACTAATATCTCAATTGAATTGAAAAACAGGCCTGAAATCCAGGGCCTCACACCTATCAGGTAAGTGTTATGATCCCCCATGGAGCTCTGTGTTTGAAATTATTCACAGGTTGGCCAAACTCTGCATGCAGGGAACCAGCTATCTCTGAATTAGTGTCTAGGCGGTGTCTAGCAGTCTAGATCTCTGTGCCACCTCGGTTGATAGATCCAAATGTCCTTGTGGATACTCATCACTTCATTGGCATTGCAGATTTCCTGCTGAGACTTCTACATCGCTTCACAGGGGGTGGAGTAGGTTGTGCTGTGCTGGGGGGAGTGCTGCCCATCAGAGCTCTGTAGCTTGGCCTCCTCTCCTGGTATCCCATAGATGCCATGGTGCCGGATGGCTGAAGCGATGACCGGGTGTAGCCGGCCTCAGCATGACATCTCTATAGACCTACTTGCATATATTTAATGCCACATCATAGGCTTTGGTATAAATAGAAGAGCTGTGATGCTGGAGTATCGTGAGAAGCTAACCCTAAATTAGAGCTGTGGTTCTGAAGCTGTTCTCATGGATGGACAGAAGAGAGAAAGGAGTGATTTCCATACCATGCACTTCCCTGTTTAACCCTCACAGCACTGGTTAATGTGTTATACTGGAAGAAGTAGAGTGCAGAGTAAAGTAGCAGTAGTTTGAGGGAGCAGGAAAAGAGGAAGATTTAGGTGATGTTGATCAGTGGGCTGTAGCTCAGAGGTATCTATAATCTCCTTTTATCAGAGCGAAAGCAAGAGCACAGTGCTGACAGAAGATGACACTTTTCAGGTATGATGTCCATCAGTTTTATGTGAAAATCTTGGAATTACTTTGGCCATGCTGCTCATGGAGTTCTAATTCTCACTGAGGCAACTCATAGCATTATCTTACCTTTTTCTAGATAACCTTGCTTATTTTTTTATTCCTGACTAAAGTGAAGGGAAGTCTCATATTCTTAAAAGGATGAAATCAGGTTATGTAGTTCTGTTGATGATAGCAACTGTGTAAACATTTTTCCTGAGATGTGAGAAAAGGGGAGGACTTACCTGCAGAATTTACTGTGAGCAGCATCTCCTTTGTACCATCAGACAATCACACGTGGAATTCTCACTATTTATTTCTAAGCAAAGTCTGGTCCACTTATTTGGGTGGTGTATTCCAGCATCACCTTTTAAGAGACAGAAATGTATCTGCTCCCAAGGCAGTACAATCTGAAGGCAGCTGATGTCTCGTGCTGGTTTTCTCACCTCCCAGCAAAAGTGTCCCTGGTGCAGCTGTTTGGGAGGCAGCGGATCATGTAACCCAGCTCAATGAGAGCAAAGTCCCGCAAGGTGTTCCATATTAGAAAGGAAAACCACCCAACGTCTATCCGAGTAGTGCTACCTGAATCTGAGTAATTTGGCGTCCATCAGGTATCACTGATGTCACTGAGAAAATGCATACTCGAGATATTGGAAAATTAGGTAGATTTCTGTAGCTGATTGGAGCAACTGGAAATTTTCTATTTTGGAAACTGCTGGCATAAACCCTTGTTTCTCTAGTAATATTTGTTTCTCTAGTAATATTTGTTTTTCTATTAGTACAGCTTTGAGTATTAAAGAATAACATTTACAGGTCATCATTAAAACTGACTTTCAATAGTTTTGTTATCATGGGAACAAGGTTTACATCTTGAAAACAGTCTTCACTTCTGAAGTGTGTAATGAATACTTATATATATTGAGCAGTCTTTTTATTGTCAAGTGAAGGCCCTTTCAGAGTAAAAAACTATGTAATGGAAAAGCTTGTACTAGTTTCATACTTACTAAAAAATGTATCTTCTTGTGAAACATGTGGCCTGAAAATGTTTTTAATTATGAAAACATTCTATAGCATTTACTGAGAGATGAGAGAGACTGTATGTGCTTTCATGCAGATCCTCTACAAAACATTGTGTCTTCCACTCCTTGTTAACTTCATTATGCAATCCTCGTCTCCTCCCCAGAGACTTCTCCATTGTCAAGGGCAGCTGCATTTGCTTATTACAAGAACCTTGGTCATTAGTCACATCAATACAAAGCAAAGATCTTAATCCCAGATTATAATTATAAATCAATCCAAATTTCTTTTTAAGCAATATATCGCTTTGGATGCATTCACCCTAAGGGCTGCTGCTTATATATATATTTAATTGGCTTTCCCCAAAAATTGTCTTCTCTAGTAGGCAGAGTAAGTAGAGTTTTGTGCTTAAGTCAGATCTTACTTGTTTTCAAGATGAATGGATAAAACTGAGAATCCTGCATCTGTGGAAATCTGTGTCTCTCTCAGCTGCTCTCAGACCTATTCCAGTGCATTGCTGGGAAACTGTCTGAGTATCTTACTTGCAGAGCTGGTTGAAATTCAGATCTATCCTTTTATATGATAACTTCAAATATTTCAGAAAGTCCTCTCATCCCAAATCAGGACTAATTGGCTAGCTCCAATTATGAGAGGAGTGGGTTCTAACATGAAGGATTGACCAGCATTCCTTTTGCTCATTGTGGAAATGGATTATGGGTCGAGGCTGTCCAGGAGCTACAGCTCTTAATGCTTTTGCAATGTGATTTGGTATCTGTTCAGTCCATAATGTTTTTTAAATCATAGTATTTATGTTTTGCAAAATCAGAGTTACTGCTACAGATAACTGATGCACAGAACTAATGCGCTGTGTAGTAACTAGGGCAACAGAGTGTGGGAAGCAAGCCTTGGTCAGGGTCCAGGACAGTGCACTGCTGTATTAAAGGGATAGCCTGAAGCCTCTCGCTGCTGCACAGTCGCTCTTGGGTCGAAGGGGCTTTGTTTCTTGCCCACTGTGGAAGGAGGTAACACAATGTCACCAGTCCTCTCCTGTTGGTACAATATCCTGACAGTGCACTGAAATTCCTTGTGTACAGGCAAATCTAAAACCTCCAGGGAAGGAGACCCCTCACATTAGAACCGGATTCAGCTTTCCAGGCTTGTTTGCAAGATTCAATTGCTGAATGCTTTGGGAAGAACTTGGAGCTGATGTTTTTCTGGGAGATATTAATGGAGAGGAGTGAGTGAGAGGTAGCTGGTTTCCTTAGGAACATGAAGACCGTATCATTCCTGTTCTGCATACTTGTGTTGTTTCCCTGTAACATTTTATCTTGATTTCAGTATTCTTTTACATTCACTGTGCTGCAGTAGTTAAGAGATTTGTGAGCATTTGACTAACGCTCTGTCATCTGACCTACGTTACCATTAAAAAAATCCCTGGACTGTTTTGCATGTCTCAGTTTGATTATCAGAATGGTTCATAACACTTGATTTTTCTAGAGACACCTGTGCCGATCAGTTGCTCATCTTATTTATAACAAAATTTAAATAGCATGCACACTTCTTCTTTTAAGTGCTCCCAGCACTGGTAATTTTGCTTGCATTTGGTAGTCAGATTTCCTGTGGCTTCTTTTGTGGGTACTGAAGTTATAAGCGCATTTTTGTCAGTAAGACTTCAGAATTAGAGAGAAATACAAGCTGTCAGGGAAGGTCTGCTGTGTGCAGAAATACTGCTAGGAATATTGCTTGTGATGGTAGACTTACCTCAGCCTCAGCAACTGCGTCACTCTACTTAGTGCAATGTAAAATTGATGCTTCTGGGTCAGTGACAGCTTATGTTGCCATGTGACGTTTTGGTAACTGAGCCTATTTCTCTTTGTGAGGGAGGCTTTCAGCTCCTCATATTTCATCCTAGTGGGTGATACTGAAGAGATCATCTTTAGTTAGTAGGACAACTTGGGAGGCTCTTGGGAGTCCTGGAGTTAGTCTGAACCCGCCTTTGTTGCTCTAGCTTGCAGAAGGGAGGGTTGCTGAGCTACCAGGCACACTGATGAGACCTTGCCTTTGGTACATTCAGGTTCTAGATAAGTGTCCATGGTTGATCAGGCATGTCTGATTGCTCTGATTTTGTTAGTTAAATGCCTCAAGTCCTGAGAATGCTGGAGATTCGGGAGTGAGAGTTTCATGAACTTCATGAATCCTCAGATTTTAGAAATGGAACATCCTTTTTTCACCATCTGAGTATGTGATCCTTAATGAATAACAGAAGAGCCTTGGAGTGTCAGTTGTAATAGTTGCTATCCAAGAGTGAGGGCTGGAATCCATCCTTGTGTTGCTATGTAACATCAGTGTCATACTCGATACCTGAGCAGTAAAATCACATATCCTGTTGAAAATGCCTTTCCAGATTTCAACCCATTAATAGAACTTTTGTGGGGCCTTTTAGAATTGGAGCTCCAGAATTGAATTTTAGAATTGGAGACAGCCAGCACCACTGCAATCAGCACAGGCAAATAGCCATGAAACTGAGCCTTGAGCATAAGCTTGACTCAAAGGAACTGTTGGCAATGTTATGCAAATGGCAGCCTGACAAAGGCTTATAGTTCCTGTGTTCTCATTGTGACTTGAAGCAGGTATTGAAAGGATGGATAGAGCTGGGCTATGACTTCTTTTATTATTTTTGTATGAAAAAGTACTAGTTTCTTCCTTGAATTGTTTCCTCCTGACCTCAGCTGCCACTCTTTCTCCTTTATGTGCACACTGTTATGTTAGGCCTTGTTTACACGAACAGCTGTGGTCATGGGACCTGAGAAGGGATTTTAAACCAAACTGCTACTAATGTGCAAATATTTTAGCAGTGGTTGTTAGCAGTTCAGCTTAGATCAGCGGGGAGCAGTTTCAAACTAACCTGATCTAAGATACTTCCATAGCAATTAAAGGATCTGCATTGAGGTTTGCACCTGCTTAACTAAATCCCTTTAAATTAGCAAGACCAAAATACCGTCTTTTGCCCGCATTTGAAAAATCTGATAGCTCTTCATTTTCACGTTAAGTCTTGATACAAGTGGTCAGCTCTGAGGAGTCCCAGGCCCCGGAGGTAAGAGAGGAAGGCTGGAGAAGGGAAGACTTATCCTTGGTTGTAGAGGGTTGTATTAGATCTCAGCCAGGCAGACTAAATGCCTATAAATCCATGAGCCCTGATGGGATGCACCCATGGGTGCTGAGGGAGCTGGCAGATGTTGTTGCTAAGCTGCTCTCCATCATCATCTCTGAAGAATCATGGAGAATGGGAGAGGTGCCTGATGACTGGAGGAAAAGCCAGTGTTAGTCCCGTTTTCTAAAAGTGCAAGATGAAGGACCTGGGAAACTACTGGCCAGTCAGCCTCACCTCCATCCCTGGAATGGTGATGGAACAGATCATTCCAGAGGTTATCATCAGCATGTGAAAGTAAGGCAGGTCATCGGGAGAAGTCAGCATGCATTCATGAAGTGGAAATTGTGCTCGACCAATCTCATGCCTTTTGTGATGGCATGGCAGGATGGGACAACCAGGGGAAAGCAGTGGATATTTTCTACCTTGACTTCAGCAAGGTTTTTGACACTGTCTTCCATAACATCCTCGCAGGTGAGCTTGGGAAATGTGAGTTGGAGTAGAATCCAGTTGGAGTCCTATAGTCAGTGGCATTCTTCAGTATTCAATACTGAGTCCAGCCTTGTTCAGCTTGTTTATCAGTGCCCTGAGCAAAGGGGTAGGATGGACCCTCAGCAAGTTTGCGCAGTATATGGAACTGGGGGGAGTGGTTGATACACCTGAAGGCTGAGCTGCCATTCGATGGGACCTTGATAGGCTGGAGAATGGACCAGAGAGAAACCAAATAAGGTTCAGCAAAGGCAAGTGTAGAGGTCTGGAACATCTCTGATGAGGAGGGATTGTGGTATACGGGCTTGTTTAGTCTAGGGAAGAGAAGACTGAGGGGATCTCATTAATGCATGTAAATATCTCCAAGGTGAATGCCAAGAGGATAGTGACAGACTCTTTTCTGTCTGGTGCCCAGTGACAGGACAAGAAACAGTGGCCATAAACCAAAACACAAGAAGTTCCACCTCAACATGAGAGAGAACTTCTTTCCATGGAGACATTTCAAACCCATCTGGACATGTTCCTGTGTCACCTGCTCCAGGGCCTTGGCAGGGGGGTTGGACTGGATGATCTCCAGAGGACCCTTCCAATTCCAGCTATTGTGTGATTTTGTGATTCTTATAGTCACTGGATGAGTTAAGGAGGTTTTGATTTTTGATAAGCGCTCAAGAGTTCAGTGGCTCCTGGCTAAAAGCTTCTTTGGACTTTGAATGGCAACATTTGACTAGAAATTGTATGAATTCTTACTTGGGGTCTTTTTGGTTTTGTTTTGTTTTTTTTTTTGTCATGTCATCGTATTTTTGTGGTTACATTTTCAGCACTGAATTGCAGAGGTATGCAGACTAAAGGAGTAGAGAGTGGGAAAAATAACTGAACATCATGCAAGCAAAATAATGTTGACCACAGGCTCCACCTTGAAGTTTAGGTCTGGTGGCTTTTTTGGTCATTTGGCCTTAATTTAATTCTCATGCAGCTTTTGGTTTCTGAGAAGCCTGCCCTGTACCTGTTTGTTGAAGGTGCAGCTGTTCACAGAACTGGTTCACTGGAATACTGGTTGTTCTCTGTTGTTGTTACTATAAGTTTCCCTGGATTTGCATTATTTAAAAAGCTTATTCACAAAGATGTTGTGAAAATGCACTGCTGGAGGAAGATACACTGAATAAGTTGCATAATCTCGTTTGTCTTTGATTCTACTTTCCTTCCTTTCTGGTTCTTCTCTCTCTTTAAAAAGTAACATCTATTCAGGAGGTTTATTGGAAGTTTTATCTGTCCATCAAGTCTTTTTGCAGGAGACATGTTTTTTTGAGCAGAAATTTCACCAAATTATTTCAGCTACATTTTTTTCATTCTAGAATAGTAATAATAGCACTAGAAGTGTTGAAGTTGATGTTCACTCCCTTCTCTTTCTGCCTGCCCGATTTTTCTTTCTTTTGCATTGTCAGGGAATTTAATTCATTCCCTGAGTGTCCATACAAAGCACAGTCATTCCAGCAGCTGGTATCACCTCTGAGTAATAATACCTGGTTTTGTCTCTTCTATTCTCTGTCAAGATTATAGATAAGATATTTCTGTCTTCATTACAATGGAACAAAATGTGAATGGAGTTTGATACTTCATTATCCTACCACTGGTATACTTTGTGGAGACAAGAATATGGTTTTAGCAACTAGCATCTTGATAATCAAGATCATGTATCAATAAGAGCCCAGGGATATTGTAGAATTAGCAATTTTTTTAAGAGCACCTACTCTATACAAAGAAGCTGTAAATCTCTGCAAGAGGCTTATCCTTTCTGGTGTACATTGTGTAAAGGGTTTGGGTGTTTGCAGAAAAAATGCCACTTCTCTGCTCATGCAGCCAGTTCAGATGCAATCTGTCAGTCGTCAAAGATGTTTTACAAAAGCCAATTCTAAGTGTATGTCGTACCAAAACTATCAAAAACATAACGTGATGGAATGCAGGGTGTAGAAACAATAGCTTGTGAGATATTCAGCCAGTGCAGAATTGTCTCTGGAACATGCTTCAGTAGGACAAGATGTTCTTATGATGATTGAAGTTTTATCTGGTGAGTTTGAGCATTTAAAACATCCTTGCATGGCTCACTGGTGTTACCTGGACTAAACCTTCCCATAGTTAGTGGTCACCATAATGAGCCTTTGGAAAATAGAGCACGTCTTTTAAACATTTGTTCTCTGTGTGACTTATGTGATACAGGCTAGTTTATGCTAGTGTATGTGAACTAATCTTTTACAATCTGGTAACATGAAAGTTTGGTTATGAAAACAGTTGGGAAGTGTTGTTCCATTAGGTTACCCTGGAAACATTTGTTAACACCCCTAACTAAAATCTGATGTTTTATCTGCAGCTAGGATGCGAGTTTTCTATTCTGCTCTCCTGAGACCCCATCTAGAGTACTTTACTTTGTCCAGCTCTGGGGCCCCCAGCACAGGAAGGAGGTGGACCTGCTGCTCTCTTTTATTTTTAATTTAAGATGTACTCCTTACAACTCTTAAAAGATAGGATAGATAGGCTTTGTCTAAATCTGTACATTATTTATGTTGTCATGGCAAGGATGAAGACAAATGATGCTGCTTATGTTTTGCAAATGAAGAAATGCCAGTGGACAATTGAAGGGATTTACTGTGGGCTGTAGGTGGATTACTCCAGGTTATAAATGGTACCATTTTATTGGTGGGATTTAAATTCAGGAATTGCTAGTTTGTCATTCTGTGTTTAAATTTAAGGGAATAGATTGTGACTAGAGAACAATAAAAATTAACCCCGACAGTGAAAGACAATTACTTTTCATGAATGCAGAAATATTTTTCTCTAAATAATCCCATGTATTCTGCCAGAGGATTAAGTAATTCCCTTCTCTTGGGCTAGTCATGTTGATTTAAGAAAGCTGAAGTCTCTAGTAACAATACACAAGAAACACAAAGAATAAGAATAAGCTGGACTCTCATGAGAGAAGCAAATAAGAAAAATGTTTCTTTATACATCCTGTGAAATTCTTAGCCCAAACAAGTCTTGTGTTGGGAGGAAAGGGTTAAAAGCAGATGATTTGGCAAGGAGGGAGTAGTTTTGCTCGAAGTGACCTTACAGCTGAGAATGCTGAGTATCAGTGTGGGGAAACTCCATTTATTATGCCTAGTGTTGTTCATCCTGTGCCTGCTTTGAGAAGTAGAATTCCTGGGTAGAGATAACACACTCTCACCGACATGCCTGAGCCTCCTGCTGGGAGAGAGAGAGATCATAAAAACACAGCCTTGTGATAAACTCTGCATGTGTGAAGTCCTTTATACTGGGGCAGGCAGGGCCTCCTTCCCCTTGCCACTGTCCATGGGGATGAGCTGAGCAGAATGGAGTCTGTCTCCTTGTGTCTCTGCCCCGGGATGAGCTGAGCCTAACAGAGCCTGTGTGCCTGTGTGTCTCTGCTGCCCAGTGTTGTTAGCAATGTAATGAAATAAATCTACTCCTTGCATTTTGGCTGTGGTTTGGTGGTCACCTTGGTTACCTGTATGTGTCAATTCACACTTTCTTGGACACTCGAGAGAGGGAAAGTGTAGCAAGGGTTAGAGGAACTGAAGATGTATACGTTTGTGTACGTTTTAATATAAGAAATTAAACCTTGGTAAAAGCCACAGATACTTTCTATAAAATTAAAATCCTTTTTACCCAGCCGTAAGTTGCGCTGGTGGTCTGACATGCAGGTTGTGTCCCACAGGATCTTCCTGACAGGGAGTTCCCATATTAAACGTCTTTCTAAGAAAGAGGTAGGTGGTGAGTGCTTAGCATGAAATTTGGAGATCCAAATGCAGAGGCACCAAGACTAAGAGGAACAGATCCTGCCAGATCCTAAACCTAAGTGCATGTCTTGGAGTAATGTGAACCAAAAGACACAGAGCAGTCAAGCATGTCTGCTGTCTTTAGAGAGACCTCCCTGAACTGGCACCATGGAGCCAGGGTGGGTTGTGTTCCCTGTCCTTGTGAGGCCTGGGAAAAACCTGCCCCATTAGGAGAAAAACCACTTTCTGATATACAAAGGATGCATTTGCTTTCCTTTTGCCGCTGAACTAGAACAAAACATCCCATCACATGTTATAGACCTAAAAGCAAGGATGTTATAACTGGGTTTATCAAAGAGTGAAAAAAGAAGCAATGGAGTGCGGAAATCTTCACAAGGTGTGTCCACATGTTCCTGGACAGTGTTCATATTGCTACCATCACTTACTTTATCACATCAAAGACAGCATTTAATTTTGTCTTAGGTCAAAAATAATAAATAATCTCAGAGACAGCATTTAGGCATATTCTAAATTTTAAGCAAGGAACCTCTGCAGTCACTCCCCTGAGGTGCAGGCTCATTAGCATTCCAGTGCTATCTTATGCCAGGGCAGCATGTGAAAACTTGTAAGGAAAAGTTGGCCTTCTGTTCACACGCCTCCCTTCTTCACAGGACTGCCCGTCTCCTTCACCCATATCCTTTGTTGTTCCTTCTGCTGTTTCTGGAAAAAGCTGAAGGAAAGAAGTTGTTACTCATGCTGTACCTCCTTTTACCTGACCCTTTTGGATAATTGTGAAACGTGTATACAGGTGTCATGAAGGTATTCTGATGAGAACAGAATATCTTCAGTATCTTTAGCATGTCTTTGTTCATGACCAGCTGTACTAGGATTTCTTTTTACTTTGTTACCCAGTTTCTGATCAAAGTTCCTGTCATAATTGCCTGAAAAGACTTAGTTTTTGCCTATATTAATATGATCAATATTCTGTTTGTTTTACAGAGATGTTTGAAATAGTCTAGTGTTTTGCAGAGTTTGCTTGAACCATGCCATCTCTCCCTTACAAATTAGTGATGATTTATTAAGCTTTTATAGAAAAAACAACAAATCCAAGTAAGCACTCAAAGCAGATTTTCCTGAAATAAACCTGGGGTTATTTTGTTGCTTCAGCATTCAGACATGAAAGATTAAATACTTAGAAAATAAGAAATGTCAACATCATCTACAATGGAAGAAAGGCATTTCCTAGAAATTACTCTACTTCATTTGGGTAATAAGGCTTGATATTATTTGTTATAGTTGTAATGTTATATTTAATTAAAAACAATGTTTTTTGAAGGGAATGCTAGAATAATGGGATGGTTTTGTAAGTAATAACCACCATAATTAATCATCTAGATTCAGAACAGTCATTGCTGTTAGCTTTCTGCCTCCTGTATGACGTGCCAGCAGCACTATAATGCACAGGAGGACCTTGGATCCAGGGCCATGGGTTACATCTCAGAAGATTTCTGGCATCGCTTCATGTGTGGCTCACTCTTGTAAGAGTTCTGCCCTAAAGATGAAGTTTGGTTTGTGACAGTTCTGTAATTAGAAGCATTGCTGGCAGCCCCAGGGCAAGGGGTAAGGTAAAGATGAGGTACCAGCCTGCCTTTCCAATCAGTAATTGACAAGGCATTGGGAGTGACGGGATGAAAGCCGTGTAAATTAGCACTGTGATAATGAGCCAGAAATCCCATCAGTACCAAGGAACCTGTCACCTTTAAGACTGAGGTCAGCACTTCCTAATTCTGTAGAATTATTCCCATTCAATCAGCATGTGCATTTGAAACAGAGATTGGTGCTTTATTGTATGGTGCCAGAGCAGGGAGTAATTCACGTGGTCTGTTTCAAACCAAATGGTCATGCATACCTTTACTGTGGTATTCAAAAAATAAAGAGGCTCCATACAGGTGCTGTACTTAGCAAGCAGTAATCAAATGCTTTGCTTTTACTGTTTCCTACTCCATTTGCTAGGTGTAATAAAACAAGGAGTAGCATAGATACTTGTGGGTAATCGTGTCTTGCCTTATGTTGCTTTGTAGAACAGTAAGTGAAGCCAACAAATGTTTGGATTGCTAGCTGGAGGGAGCCAGGAGTCACTGAAAAGGGCTTTGAGCAGACAGCAACCCTTTCCCATTGAGGTATCTTGCAGTGCCTCGAGGACCGTCCTACTAGGGGAGAAATAAAAGTCAAAGCAAGAACTCCAGCCACCTTGCCAGTATATATATAAAGGGATTGTAATGCTTATAGGCTCCACTCAAATCTGGAGGCACTAATAGCATGACAAACCATATTTTCCATTAAAACTGAAAAGATGGTAAGCATCAGAATCCAATCATACACAGCCACCTAGCTATAGTGGTGATGTGCTCCCGGCTGTGAGGTGCTTTCAGTAGAGCATTGCCCTGAAGAAGATTTTACTTTTTTCGGAGGTGAATTAAAGTAAAATAAATAGAAATACTTCTTGTGACATCCTGTGCTTATTACTTCCTGCTGTGGTTTCTCGATGTTTCTCATGGGTGTTTTGTATTACCTGCTTTCAGTCCCAAGTGGCTGACAGCAAGAACAAGGCTCTGTGCTTTGGCATGGCTGTTTTTGTGTTGTCAGGGATATTGGTGTCAGAGCTTTGTGCTGGTTTTTCAAAGTTCAGTTAAGTGCCCTGGAGATTTTTTTGTCATTTCTTGTTTTACTTCTCTTCTGCTTCCTGCTAGAAGACTAGCAGAGAGTATTCTAAGCTTTCCTCCCAAGAAAACCACAGGACAGCTTTCAGTGTCAGTAGATTGAAAAAAGGAAGGTGGGCTCTTCCCAGTTCAGAAGAGTGATTCCCAGAGTACAGAGAGCAGGACACTCTGTTTAGGCTGTCAGCAGAGAAGGAAGGGTTGCAGTTCCAGTTTTCCTCCTGTTTTTGCTTTGTCCACCATCTGTAGTGCATTTAAACACAGTTCCTTAATTTGGTACATGGCTCAAATAAAAAAGGTTTTGATAAAGGATCCTGTATTGATGTGACAGTTGATGGAACATCCAGAATTTCCTGGTACCTTTACTGTGCAAAGACTGAAACAATTCACTAGAAAAGATGTTGCCTTTATAAGCTTCTAAACACTTATTCTTAAAACGCTTTTAGATTTGTTGCATTTTCTATGGGAATGGCCAACACTTTTTTTAGATGTCTGATGTCTAAATGCAACTTTGTGTGTGTATTTTGCCTTTTAAGTTGGCTAATGCAGTTGTGCTTAGGTATGCAAATTGGGTGTGTGTTTTTCTCTGAACAGTCAGCTATTTAGGCAGAGTAACTGTGAAAAGACATCCACAAATGGAGCCTATTTATAATCCAGGACTTCACACTTTATTTTGTGTAAGTAAAATCGGTTACTGTTTTAATACAAAACTGAGTTGAAACAGACATTTATTTAATTGGCAGAACTTTAAATTCCAGCTTTATTTATGTAGGGAATTCCAAGCATCTGCATAGATGCACCACAAGGCACTGGCAGTCTGAGAGTGTTTCTTTTATTAAATTCTGTGGTGTTTTTCCACTCTAAATATTTTATTGCAAATAAAAGCCCTGCTATGTGTGAGCACTCAGTAACTGGCAATCAGCTGAGTTCACAAATGCAGTTGGGACTCTTGCACAGGCTAAATTCAATCCAGTGTGTAAATGTGGTAGATGAGGTTTAAACCAGCTATTTACTTTGGCAGCATATTTAGAGATTTGTTCTTAGGACTGATAGAGATGGATCCTCGGGGGAAGTAGTGCCAGCAGTGTCTGAGGTGACTGGCGATGGATTGGGAGCTGCTGCACTGGTAGATAGGATGAATGGCAGGAGTATTGGCTCTAAAGGGAACTCCTTGTGTGAATTTCTTTGCTAGACAGTAGGTGCTATTATTCAGTCTCTAGTGAAAAGACAGCTGAAGGGAAAGTATTGGAGAAGAGAAGATGGCAGCTTGAATGAATGGTTTGCTAAACTCACCAGCCAGTGCATTGGCATGCAGGCAGTATGGTTGATGCCCTTTCTTCAGCAGGGACAATTCCTGTGGCTGGATGGAGTGGTGAACAAAGTCATACCTAATCCTAATTGCAGCTCTGCAGATATGAGATACCTACATTGAAAATAGTTGTTCCAGTTTCTAGAGGACTGTCCTGGTGGTAGGTCCCCATGCTGTTTTAATAATTGTTTTTGTAAGGCAGGGGAGAAAGTTGTGGCAGGACTGAGAAAAGGGCAGGTTGCAGAAACAGATTAGGATTGGAGAGATGTGCTTCATGTTTCCTAGCAATGTAACACAGTTGACTTCAGAGAAAAGGTCAAATTTTGTCTGATTTTCATTTAAAAGCATCATAATACTTTGAAAAAACTATTTTGATCACCGAGCCCCTTCTAAAATTAAAATTTTAGTAATTCCTTTTAAGGTTTCCCATCTATTTGCACCTCTGTAAAGAAAGAGCAAGTGTGTATCAAAGCTACATGTTTAGCTTTGCTCTAGGCTACGCATAGATTAGAAACACAGCCACCAACACCACCCTCCTGCCACAACCGAGAACACTGGACCCGTCAGCTGTGAATAGCTCGGAGTGGAGCTGGCCTTTTCCTGCAACCTGCAGGGCCGGCGGTAGCAGCGCGGCCTCGCAGACCCTCCAGGCCAGTCAGAGGCCATGGGAAGGCTGGGGAGGGCAGTCTGCCTGCTGGAGCCCTTCAGTTCAGGGGCTGCAGCAAGCTTCATTAGCTCAACTTCCCCTTTATGTTTAAAATATAATGGTCTAATTCTTTGCTCTGTTTCACAGGAAGCTGGAGTTTAAGACTGTGTGTGATATGATTGTGTTCTGCAAGAACATGTGTGCAGAGAAGGAATGCCACAATGAGAGAGAGGTTTTCTTCAGTCTATTACAAGAAAACAAATGTATTTGAAGGGCAACTATGAAACCCGGCTCTGGGCTGGCTTGGGGCAGTGGGACAGGCGGTATTTTTAGACTCATCTAGCTCTCAGACCTGACAAAATGGCATAATTTTCCACTTGTCCAAGAGGAAATGTGACTGGTTACTGTTGAGTATTGGGTGAAGAGTTTAGGTCTGTCTGGGTACCCCAAATGGGTGCGTTTTTGAATAGCCTAAATGTTCTAGGTGTGTACTTCTTCCTTCTCCCTGAAGGCAGACAATGTCATTCATGGGCCTTGGGGTTTTTTCTTCTCTTTCAGAAACAGCACTACAGCCCTAAAGCCCACTGCAGAGTGGTCTAGAACCAACCTCTGGCCACAGAGCACCTCAGAAACATCCTCAGAAGGCTTATTCATGTCAGGGTTCCTGCCCAGCTTTACGCACCTAGATTGTAGAACAGGGAAAATGACGTGAAGAGGCCAGTAAAAGGGAGAATATTCCAAAGGCTTGAGAGAATTAGGCATGTAGCTTTATTAAGTTCCTTTGAAAAATCCAAACAAATACGTTTTCTATTGATATTAGAATGGGCTGGAATCATCCAGGCATAGATACTCACAAAAGGGCATGCTTAAGCAAAGAAGAGAAGGAGTTTGTTGGTTTTTTTTTTTTTTTTTTTTTAAGTCTGCAATAATGAGAGAGCATTTTACAGAAGGGAGAGCATGAAGAGAAGGCAAGAGAAGTCAGGGTACAGGAGATATGCAGAAATTAATAGCAATGAGTCCTGAAGGATTTCAGAGGTGAAAAGTGTAGTTTTTGGGGCCCTGAAGTGAATTGGGATCTTCTGACCTGCCTGAGAATGCAAATATTAGTGACCGAGGGGAGGAGGGGCTAGCAGAGGTCAGGGCAGTGGTAGAGAAGAGACAATGGCCCCTCTGCGGCACCGGCCTGTCTTTCACTTCACAAAAGGTTTTTTGTAATTCAAATCAAAACAACTCCTCCTTAAGAAAGGGATCTCTCTTTGGAGTGAGAAACACTGCAACGTATTTCTCTATGACTTCCCTTCAGTTCCACCTTCCTCCATCAGTCAAAGCATGAATTTGGTTTGACATTTTTTTGTTGCAGAATTCCAGTGTAAACAGCAGTACGCTGGAAATGCACATAATGGTCCGGAATCTTTTTAGAGCTTTCTTTGTAAGACTTTTTCTGGGAAGTACTGCTAGATCAGTTCACTTGTGATTAGTCCCAGAATACCACTGTGCTGAGAATGTCCATGCATGTGAATTTTGCATGTGTCAACTTGCAGTACCCCCATGTCTCTAAGCATCCATGAGTGACTGAGAGATAGTCCTAATTCACTTCTAGAGATGGTTCAGTAACACTCATCGCCCTGGAATTTGTATTTGCCGATGCTGTGAGAGCGGTACAGGAGAGGAGGGTGGTCTGAGCTAAATTTGTTACCCAGCCTCACTCTTGATGGAAAGAGAAAACCTTTCTAGATGGTAATTCGGCCTCTCTTCTTAGACATCTTCCTAAAGCACAGTGACTCATCCTCTTAAGTTGCCTGCCCGTTGCTCTGTTGTAGTGGGAACCTGGATCACTAACTCAGGGAAGGCTTCAGCTTTCAGAGGGTGCAAGTAGATGAGGTGAATTCTCGTTTAAGCCCCAGAGATTTGTTGACAGAAACCATTTTGTGCTGGACCTCTGTCAAGAAATTCAAAGTAAGAAGAAAGCAGTTGGAATGTCTGAGTCCTTAAAGCACAGCTGAAAATCCCAGTGCTGTGCAATGCCAGTATTTTGTGATTGATTAACTTTGATGTTATAGACAGTGTAACACTCAGTGACAAGATAGATGTAAGATAAATCAGCCAAGAGTGGTCATAAGTGCATGAACCTTAAAATTCAGGATTGGCTAAGGACAAATCAGATTTTTGGAATTATCTCAGGCATGTACTTCATATTAGCAGTAGCTGTTTCTCTTATCTAGTATTTAAAGAAATAATCAAGTTTATTTATTCAAATGTTTTATTCATACATGCACTTACATAATTTAAAATAGCAGAATTTCTGAGTGCTCCTCTATATTTCATTTTCTATTTATCAGCATTCACCATGTGTCAGACTAAGAAGTGGGGAAGAAGTTTCAAATTGCCATGATCAGTGCTTAGTTAATGTTTATTAAATTGCCAGTACGAGTGGTGGTTTTGTAATATGTGTACATGTATTTATTGTTTATGTATCTACACAATTAAAAAAATACCCATTGAAAGTATGCTTCAGGTCAAAGGATCTCTCCCTTGTGACACATGTAAATTTTGCAACTGAAGCTGCATTTCTTTTCTGAGGGTCTTTACAGTTTCACCTGAAGTGGAATCTGCTTTTTTTTGCAAATGGTCATGCAGTCTGCTGTGGGAAGAGATGGAGCCTGCTCTAACACCTGTGTTTTTGTGTGTGTGAAATTATTGTTATTCTAAATGCAAAACTGAAATGAAAAGAGACTCCTTAAAAGAAGGAAGTGGAGGGGTGGAGGTGGAGTTGGGGCATATGAGCGAGAAAGACATTGTCCCCAGGGATATGGGAGTCATAGTTCTGAGGACACAGGTCTTCATACTTGTTTTCAAAACTAGTGAAATGAACATTCTAGAGCATAGATGATCTTTATAAGTCGTTCACCAGCATAGATGATCTTTATAAGTCGTTCACCTCACTTCACGTCTAACATAGCTCAGGATTATGGAAGATCTGCAACCTTTGTAAAAGAGGTGTCATTTTAAAAACTGTACAGTAGAGTCTATTTGACTTTCTGTTTAGTAGTAACAGTGGTGCAGCTTCTACAGCTCAGACTCCCTGGGCTGTTTGCAGAGAATGTGTTTGATACTCTGTGATGTGCGTGACTTTTTATTTCTTTTTTTTTTTAATCGTCTTGGTTAACTAATAGTTTAGTTCCTCTTCAGGGGATAGATAAAAAATAAGTATGTACCAATTAGCTTTGAGGCTTTAAAGCCAGTTTGATACACAGGAAGTCTGAAATTAGGGCAATAAATGATATTTCTGGTGCTATTTCCTCTTACTAAACACCTCTATCAGGCAAGTCCCTGTTCAGCTGTTGGCTGATGAATTAATTTGCCTGTAGATCTCAGCTACAATCTTTTTGCAGAGGTGCTCTCTCTCACAGCTGTGGCTCTATTGTTTTAAGAGACTATAGAGAAAACATTCTTCATAGGTAAAGTCGTCTACATAGGAATTTTAGTATAATGCACTCATCTGATGCTTAGGTTCTTCCTTCCTTCTCCAGACACTGGTAACTTAAAATGTGTTTTAATAGAAATATTAATCTAGCAACCAGTAATTGAGCAATGAGGGAATACTGGATTGCCAGTAAGAGGTACAGTAATAGGCTCTTTGAAAGTAGTACAGTTGCTTCAGTATTGCTCCATTTTATGTATGTAATGCTAGTAGTGTCAAAGGAGTTGCTTCTGATTTCCAATATTCTAACTTAAATTTCACAACTGAAAAACCTGAGTCAGGCCCAGTATTCTACATTGTATATTGGCATTTGCCCAGGACAGCAAGAGATGTTGGAAAACCAGTCATCTGTATTTACTCAAGAATTACTTCATCTGTATTTAAAATCCAGCTGTCTCTAGGATGGACGTCAGTAGACCTTGGTTAACAGTGCACAGCACTGCAGGCCATGCCAGGAGCAACAGAACTGAAGCAGCTTCACCCCCGACCGAGCTGTCTCGATTCCCATTTGGGTGGTGACCCAAAGCTGTGAGCAGTCAGTGGAAGTCCTGCAGTCACATAGTTGCAACATGCTTGAAGGGAAATGCTGAAAGATTTGAATAGTCCTGTGCAGTCATTGTTATGTTACTTTGAGGTTATTTATTGCATTGTCTTTCAGACTTCAGTGCAGGTGAGAACTGCAGTTGACATGTGGGATGGGATGCAGGGTATTTGTTTCCTGTCATTTGTGTAGAGCTTTAGCTTATGAACTGCAAATCTGATAGAAAGCAAAAGAACATGATCAGGATGACAAGGTTCAAAGCTAACAATTGAGTAACATGAGCAAGGATGCACCTGCTCTTAAAACATGAACTTCAGCAAACACTCATTGTAATTTGTCAGACTATTTCAGTAAAGCTGTGTTCCCACAGGACCTTCAAGCTGCTTTGCTAAAGACAATGGGGATTTTTTGGTATGGAGGTAAACACTTCTAACAGCCACATTTAGTAGCAACACTAATTCAAGTGATGGAAAAAAAGAGAAATTAAAATTACGCTTGCAAGTTCTTGTTCATATGTGTGGCCCTTGTGCTGTAGTTGCAAGGTGAAGATGCTAGTGATGGTCAGATGTTGGAATTTATTGTTCATGTCACCTCTTAATTTGTCGCTGTGAGCACATTTTCTTGGAAACAAGATATGTGCACTTGCAAGAAGCTTTAAACAATTGATGGCACAAGTGTAAAGAAATTTATTAATATTAACCCTGAAAATACTAGGCTCATTTAGATCCCTGGACCCGTGTTCTGAATCATTCCTGATCACTGATGAGTTTAACAAAATTGTCTCACTTGTCTCTTAAGTGCAATGTGGCATTCCAGTCAGCTGTTCAGGAAACAGGTTTTACAGGATTGTGCTTTAAGTTGTTGCTTCTCCAGCAACACGGGGACCAGTTGCCTCACCGCTGTCTGTTTCTGTTCTCCTTTTTGTTTCCCTCAGGGACAGGCACACTTTGCCTGCCTTGCTGTTTAGTGAGAAGTCTCTTGCTATTTCTGAATGTTTGAGGAAGTATCTGCTTTAAACATGGATTTTGAGAAGGGGCATGAGCAAACTGTCGCTGCCTCATCCCTAGTGTTTGTGTCGTGTTACTTATGCTACATAGAAGATGGAAATTAAGTTAAGGCTACAAGTTGAGTTCAACAAGGCCCGTTTGAAAAGCATTTGAGAGAAATCCCAGTTGCTTCATGAGTTTCATGTGTGCAACTGTTTCATGTGACAACTCACAATGAGCAGATTCTTTCCTTTAAATACGCTGTGTGCTTTTGTGGTTTAGAGGTGCTGCAAAGACACTCGAAACAATGAGATTTCATTGAAGCAGTGGATTGTGAGGATTGTGAATAGAAGAACAAAACACCTTCATACAAAAGGGGCCATTAAAAAGTACTTAATTAATGAAATGAACTTCTATACCTAAATTTCATTCAATATTTGTAATATGTTTCTATTAGTATTTATTGGAAGGAACTTGTCCAACATGGTGTGAAGCAGAAAGGAAGCATTTCACTTCTGCTCATTCTAATTTGTCACAGATCTCCTTGAATCCTGCAAGGCTTTGTACAATAAGACAAGCTATAAATTGTGCTTATGCATGACATGAGGAGCATCAGCTGTGGCCTGCTGAATTGGGAAATAGCAGACCTCTAGGGCAACAAGTCCGGTGCACAAATAAACGTTATGTTGCCGCAGCAGAATTTTAAACCAAAACAAGTCCTCTGTGGATTGTTTTCCTAATGCTGAGCGCATTAAAATGGAAGATTTTTAAATGGGACCTTCACAGTCTTTGTCAAGAGAATGAAAATCGATCAGCCTGGTTTACCATTTTTTCCCTGCCTTGTGCCATGACCTGTTCTTTTTCTGGATCCATGGGCTCTTGCAGTCCTTCTCTCCTCTGCTGTCCAAGCAAACAGCTTGAGTTGCTCAGATCTGGCCCGGTATGAGCACAGTGGAGCCCTGGGAGTGGCCGGGGAGCAATGCAGCATCTGGAGGGATAAGGAGGAAAGATGTCATGTTGTCAGTTGTCTTATCTCTGCTTTTTGTGAAATCGTTATCCTTATAAGTCCTGACCAGGGTATAACAAGAAGATAGAAGGAAGCAGAGCCTACTTTTGTTGCCTGTTCATCAGTTTCAGCTCTTCAACAGTGTCTTGGTGATCTGCAGTTGGTGGTTGCTTCAGTAATCCGTGATAGTTTCAAAGAGGACGAAACGAAGAGCGTGCCACAGTAGAGATCTCTGCTCTTGATTGCAATGGAGGGGTGATTGTGATAATCTTGCAGTGTCCTAGGAATGATTTTCAGACTCCCCAGGTTGTACTTTCAAGATCTCCTAAGAAAGCTGACTCCCATGCTTCCACATACACCTGGAGGCCAGTTTCTACAGAGACTGAAGGTGTTGCAGATGAAAAGGGTTATACTGCAGGGTCCCTGAAAGCTCCTTATGAAAAATGCCAAAGAGCAGACCCCTTGAATTTATATGTGATTTGTGTAGGATGTGAAGAGGTTGGAGCAGCCAGAGGAGGAAATTTGTCTCAGTAACTTTGTAGGTGGCTAGACAAGCCTTTACCCTTTCAACTACTTCCTCCTTAAAAACAAAGTATTTTGGAATATAAATAAGATACAGACATGGCAAGTTTTCTGTTCATCCACCACCACCTTCTCTCTTCTGGCATCACTTTTGTCATGTCCTGGTCCAAATAACTCTGACTTTCCAGCTAAATCAATAGGTCTAATGAAAGATCGTAGCACTCCCTTCCCCCAAAAGAGTTGCACGCTACTTATGTAATAGATCTTGGAGTCTGTGTCACCAGGTGATTAGAGGGCTAGTGCTGGTACAGATGGGCTTAGATCCTGATAAAACAAGTAGCACAAAAAATCACTTTAGAAGTTTGGGAAATGCTGACCTGAATATCAGAATAACATCTCTGGGAAAAGGGTTGCTTTTTCCAAGCAGGAGGTGGTTTGGAAGAAAGTGGTGTTGCGATGTGAATGGGGCATGCAGCATTATCTTTGTGGGCTGCTGTTTAATAGCTTGTGTTTTTCATACTTTTTATTTGAATCACTATGTTGCAAAAGATTCTTCTTGCACCTCAGTAGGTATTGAAAAATGGGGAACAAACGTGTTCTGCATCCACTAAGCTTTGATAAATTGGGGGGGGGGCGGGGGGAGAATTGCATTTTGGAAAGTAGACTACTAAATTTGTAGGACCAAAACCTCTTGTAACTGTCTTGTTTTATTGGAGAGACTGCTGTCCATGCACATTAAGGCAAATCAGAGGCTGTAGGAAATTTGAAAGACTCTGCAAAGTTGACTGTCTGTTTCCCTCCTAGGTCTTTCATCCTTCCTCCTCTCTCTGCTTCTATGCCTTTTTTATTTTTCAATTGATTTTCCTCTCTCTTTTTCTCCCTTTCTTGTGCTCACATCAAGTGATCTTTTCAGGCAAGCATCACAGAAAAGCTGTTTTTTAGATTAACACAGTCTCCACTTTTTTATTCAGTGCCCTGTAACAGCTAATGTGATTTGCACTTCTGCATACAGCTCTCTATTATTAGACCCATCATAATGGGACTGATGTGCAGGTAACTATTAGTCACCAGTGGAGCTGCTAATTGTGTAGATTAATTGATCATTTCAATTGGGTTTGTTGTCTCCAAGTATGTTTGTGATTAAAGCAAGGAAAATCACTGCCTGATTTACCATTTGAGAATGAGTGACTTTAGTATGATGTGCTACCTTGTATAACTCAGATGCCTGGTTGCTAATGCTCAGTGGTTACACCCAACACTGAAGTGGGAGTGCAGCAGCTATTCCTCCTGTAATCAGTCATCATGCTGAACACTTCATCTCAGACAGTTCCCTGACAGCTGCTGAGCACTAGAGTTCCTGGCCAGATTGTTGGCAGGGTGGACTGGCTGGTTCTTACAGAATAACTCTTCTGCCACTGGCACGTGTGTCCTGTTCCTTTGATGCAGGAATCTATTCTTCAGACTTCTTAGTCCACACAAACTCCTCCAAGTTCTCCATATGTAGCTGGAATCTAGCTAAGATCTTCTTCCTATTTAGCAATACTAGAGGAGCAATATGGTTATAGTCCTTGAAATTTATTCAAAAGCAGGTTGAAAATCCAGGGCTAGAAACAAATGTAGGGTCTCTGTGCCTCATTAATTAATGTTTTTTTACTGGTGCCTGCCTGTAAAATGTGAATGGCTGATGAGTGACAGAGAGCCATGCCTAAGCCAGAACAGAGGTGTGCCTCTTTTAGAGCTGAAAGTCAGGCAGAGGAACATGTTCACTGTCTTCCAAGCAAAACACCAGAGACGAAGGCATTCCATAAGCTGTAGTTTCGTTCAGTGACATTGCTTCTTAACAGGTTGTAAGCTGCTGCTGGTCCCAGAAGGCAAAAGGGAAAAAGCAAAAGCTGAGTATGCACCAGCTGACATGGACCTTGCTCAGGAATAGTTCAGCTTTTAAAGGCTTTTTATTATCAAGCTGTAACAAAGCTGCTTTGTGCCCTAAATACAAAGACATGACCCACTTCCCCTCACTCTCTCAGGTGAGTAAGAGAAGTTCTTTCCTCCTTGTTCATTGCACTCCCCAGGGCTCACTCCTTTGTGTGGGAGGGAAGTTAGAAACCACTGAGAAGACCAGAGAGGAAAGCCCTCTTTCCTTCTTTGCAGAGGTTGTGTAGTTTATTGCAGCAGATTCTGTCCTCCCTGGCTTCCCTTCAGCCTCTCCTGCAGGTATTTCCAATTCTGCTGATGCCTGCGGATAGGAAAATTCTCTACTCTCAGTTCAGAAGTGCCTTTTAGCCAATAGTTGCTAAACCAGTGGAGTCTTGAGATAGAAATCCCATGCAGTGTTTTCTAAGCCCTTCCCACTGAATCAAATAGGTTGTGGGTGTGTTCAGTGCAAATGCAAGTACGTCCTCCCAATTTCCAGTAGCCAGAGTTATGCTTTTCAGGCTGATATTCAGATCACTGTCCATTTGTATCTGGCCTGGAGCTTTTTATTGATTTGGTTGTTAAAGCCAGAGTTGTGCAGAGCTGAGAGAAGGGGAAACCTGACCTAAGTGAAAAGTTCCAGCATTGCTTCGTCTGTTTTTAACCAACTAAAATAAAGTGGACAGGATAATGTATCGCAGGCACCATCTGCTGATTTCCATTTCCCTTTCCCACATACTGAGACTGTTGAACTTGTCTCTAGCCCCAGCTCATGTCTCTGACGTGCATCAGCTCCAGCAATGTGACTGTCCCTTTGTTGTTCTTCACAGTCCCTTGCTGACATGCATCTCGCTGTGGGTCGAGCCCGCTGCTCCAGGGTCGGAACAGCTGCACGCATCCTAGAGACACAGGAAACCTTCAAAGAAGTGAATGGACCATGCTGTAGTCTACTGGTAGTAACAGATAATTAAAGCTAAAAGCTTCAACAAAGGGAATACATTTATTGTCAGGCAAAGCCCAACAGCATTGTAGGGAATGTCTTTGGTTGTGGCTGCATGCAGCCCGGACATCTGGGGGGGTGGATTTCGTAACTGTTTACATTCTTTCAGTCTTAAAGGTAATCAGCCACACTATGTTGATGGGAACCTAAAGGAAATAAAAGAGCGAAATCAAACTATTATCAAACTATTTGAACATAAATCTTTTTTCATCTCTGCAGGCGTTTCTTCACCGGATCCGACAAAATGCAGTGGACAAAGCCGAGAAGTACATAACAGAGGAGAATGTTAAGGTATTTCTTCTGTCTTCCTTGTTTTCTTGGTAGGGAAAGTGATATGCAATGAAAGGCTAGGTTCAGGGATGTGAATATCAAATATCCTCTTGTCATATTGATGCTTATTATTAAACTGGTTCCCTAAGGAAAAGAGCTCATGTTGACAGTTTATCTGTCAATCTGTTTGCCCATTCTTATAGCTGTCATCTTCCAGTAATTTTTCATCTCACCAGCTAATTTTAGTAAAATTTGACAACAGTGTAGTGTTGTCAGAGATACTAACTTTTGGCAAGATTTGTGAAATGCTGAGTACGGAGGGGCCATTTCAGTGTCTTTGAGAGGAAAGGCAGGGAATCCACAGCCCTTGTCTGTTTCGTTTGACAGTATTCAGTTAGTCAATTTGCATCTGCTGTTTTCTACCAATAGAAAATTGATAGGGCTTATGAGAAGGAGGCAGGAATGTTCCTTTGTGTTCTTGTGGAAAGGAATTTGGGTTCTTGTGGGAGGTCTATGTATTGTGAGACCCTTGTGTGAGGAGGTTCCTGAATGAATTTTGCACTGGAAAGAGTTAAGGGACATAGAGAACTGTGAGGTACAGGCTTCTCTAGGGCCTGTGGTCACAGGGGTGCATGTTGTTCATTAATGTCATAAGTACACAAAACACTTCCTTGTAGTAAGTTGGCGTAAAAACTCACCTTGTGCACATGTGTACATGAAACCAAACCCCTCTTCGTACTCATACGCAAGTGAAACCCACTGATGAGTGGGACAGAGCGCAGTTTGTTTGCCAATGGATGGTGCTTTACTGCGCTTGTGTTTGGTCCTGGAGCTCCTGAATCAGCAGCAGCTTTGCCCTGGAGCCCTGTGGGAGCAGGGCAGCCACAGGAAGTGTGTTACACCCAGCAGTGCTGCTGCAGCTGGCACGTGTTTCCCCTGGCTGGCACGTGTTTCCCTCCGTTTCCTGTGCCAGGCTTCCTGGGTGTACCAGGTGAGCAGGGTTCCAGCCCCACTTTGGCTGTCAGTTCTACAGGCCAGCAATGTGTGGTATTGACTGGCTGGCATCAGAAGGGGCTGGGAACAAGACTGCTGACAGCTTTGTGGAGCTCAGCCTCTTGCCATCCTCAAATCTGGAAATCCCACTCTCCAAAAACTTACCATGCAGCATCTGGAGTAAGTTCAGGGGTGGCTGAAGAAAAAGTAGACAGTGATTAGTGACAATAGATCTTATGTACATAGAAGTGTGCAAAAACTGAGCTCTGCATGAAAATAAACCTACACAACTATTTGTCAGTGATGTTGATGAAAATTATTATTCTATCATTATTTATATCATCAAAATGAATATTAATTATGACTGCCACATAATCAGATGCAGTGCCCACAAAGCCTGTGCAGCAGAATTTGTATTTGAAGTTTCTTCACACTCCTCTGGGGAAGTACCACTTTATCCTTGCATCATTCTTGAAATGCCTGCAGGGTCTTTTTGAGGCCACTGTGAGACCTCATTTATTCCAGCTTTCAATAAGAGAGCTTCCCTTCAGTAATAAAAGGCTTATGCCTATTTCTGATGAAACAGAATCACAAAGCACAGTTTTCCTGTGTCCATAGTTTCCAGAGTCAATATTGTCTCCTGCTTCCACCCTCCATCTCCCTCTATACCAAATAATTTTTCTTTCCTGCAACTGAAAGATACTTGTTTTTATTTCCCGCTCCTTTCTCCCTCCTTGCTGGTAGAGCCAGGAAAAGCAAGGTGGTGTTGGGACTTCTGATAATCTGCCTGCTGCTGTTACATGTCTTGAGTCACCAGAGACCTGTGAGATGGCTGATGGCAGAAGCGACTATAAAAGTGGTTTGGCAGCTTATGTAAGGAGAAGCCTGTCTTTACTCTTTCTTCACATGGCAGAAAAGTCTAGAGGAAAATACAAGGTATTCAGGCAGTCGCTCACCTCTGAGCAAAAGGAGAAAGTGCTTTTTAAGATAAGTTGGGTTATTGCTCCCAGTATTATTTGCAGATTTCTCCTACAGCTGGTTCTAAGCACCAGAGATTTCAGTAATCTTCAGCCACTGTAGCCCCCTCCAGAAAGGCCACGTTTAGTCCTGTGCCAGGCCCAGATTTTACAAGTGCTCCAGTGACTAACAGCTGCAGCAACATCATAAAAAATTGGTTTTATTTTATTCATTGCCTCATGTGGAAATAACTCTCCTGATACGTTAATATTATGCTATGGTTGCAGCAGGCACTGCTGTCACTTCACTGATACAGCAGTTTGAAGGCAGTACAACTTGAGGGTTTGGTACAGGGGCATGTGCAGTCAAGATCTGTCTGCCGCCTTGATTTTCAAGTGACTCTTACCTGCAAATTCTGCTGCAAGCAGAGCTTTACTGATCACCTCAGAATTCATTAGCTTGCACAGATACTCCTTGGATCAAAAAAACACCCCTGAAGACTGCTCCTGAAGGATAAAATCATCCCTGACAGATGTTTTCCTCTTGCTTGTTAATCCCCTTCTGGCAAGCTTCAGGCAAAGCAATGCAGGCAGGGGCTACTGCATCATCACATCACTTTCAGCCACGTGACAGAACACTTGCAGGCTCCACTTGAATTAACACAGGAAGTTTTTAGAGAGCAATCGAAGGATCTTAGCTCCCTGGACTTTTTTTGGGTTCAGAGCCAATCAGTGCAAATTCAGTGCGTTGGAATCTTTCAGCTTATTGAGAGCTAGAAAGGAGCTCTGAGGCACAGGTGGGCATTAATGATGGTGCACACGACTGTATCTCAGAATTCCTGAAGGGAGAGGGAAGCAAAGACAAGGAAGATGCAACAGGCTTGGCTCTGCGCATGCAGCCAGCTTGCAGGAGGAGTTTGAGAGAAATACTCTGCCCATCCTTGTGAATGACAGAAGGTATAGAGTTGAACCTGAGTACCTGCAGAGAGGAAAACCTTGAATTCCTGATCTTGTCTACCCCTGCTAAACCAGAGAAGAACTGGTTTTAAACCAGGAATTGAGGTTTCAGTCCTATCTTTAATGATTAGACTTAATTTACAGATTATTGTTTCTCTGAATTGCTGCCACATCGCCAGTCACCAGGCTGAATCAGTGCCACATCTGGTGAATAAATTCCACTGCATAAAGTTGAAGAGTTTAGTGTTACAGTCAGGCATTTTGGGAAGTGTTTGGAGATGCTAGGCTTGATCACTTCCCACACAAAATGCCAGGAAGAGGAAGGCTGGTTCTGTCAGGCTTCACACTTTAGGGTCACCTGCTCACTGAGCCAGATCTGGGAGGCTTCTTCCAATGTGAAAGCTTGTTTGACTGTGCTGCAGATCTTCTCTTTGCAAGTGACATAGTTAAAGCAAAGTGATAGAAACATTGTCTGCAACATGTATGTCACTGCAGACTCCAGGATTTACTCTGCTCATTTAGGTTTCCCTCCAGTGGCTGCCAGTACTGATGGCTGTCATCTCACATCAGAACTTCTGCCCCTCTCTGGTAGCATTCCATCTTCTACACACAGATTCACACTTTCTTCTCATATTTTATATGAAAGTGACCAACACTTATAATGTGTATAGCATCTTTTACCCTGGCAGTTTAGTCCCCTTAGCACACATATATTCTAATCACAGGGACCATTTAACTGGCACCATTACATTTTAATACAAGGTTGAACAAGGGGCCTCTTTCCCCCTACATGTGCCTTTTGGAGTCACTGAGGTCAGTGAAAGGGAACTCTAAATGCTGCTCTTGAGGTTTATGGGAATTGTACACTATTCTGTACTCTGGGCAGTGAAGGGCTGGATTCCATATGGCAGAGATTTTGTCTCCTGTATACAGGTACACCCTTGTGTGTGATAGCTTCAAGTCCCTTTCTTCCAGAAAGGGATTTCTAATGCATGGGAAGGAAAGGCAAGCTACTCCCTGCTTCTGTGTCCTGCAAAGTGAGTTTGGCCTTGTGGTTCCAGTTACCTGGCTGTTCCCAGAGGAAATATCCTCAAGACTTAAAAGAGGTTGCTTGCATTTATCATGCTCAGGGGTTTGCAAAGATAACCTTAATTTACAGCAGGGACTTCAGTAACAATAAAGATTTTTATAGGGGGCTAGGAAAGGGGCAAATACAGTGTAATTCATTCTTCACAAGTCCTTGTCTGAGCTTTGGATCTTGTCATGGTAAGTCTAGAGCTGCACAGTATTTTGGCATTACTACTTAGCAAAAAACTCTGAGATATATTAAAAACTACCGATGTTTTTCTCCTTATATTTCAGATCTTATTTTCTAACATTGAAGACATTCTTGGTGTTCACAAGGAGTTCCTGGCTGCCCTGGAATTTTGTTTGCAACCAGAACCCCAGTCTCAGCATGAACTGGGAAATGTTTTCTTAAAATTTGTAAGTACAATGACTTAATGCTATCTGAAAATACAGTTTCCTGTCATAAACTCTCCTGCCCCTTAGCAAGCCCTAATCTCTAAGGCTTGTAGCAATACTATGACAATGTGTGTGTTGTATGAAAGTTGTAGGTAGGGTGGGAAAAAACCTGTGAATGAGGTTAGAACAATGGACACCACATCAAACAATGATTGAGCTAAACAACGATGTATTTTTAGAAACTCTTTCTTTTCCTGTTGAATTTTTTTCCTTTTTTTCTCATCCATCTGATCACATTTTATTGCTGAGAATTTGTCTGCTTTTGTTCCAAAAGTTTCAAAAAAGCAGCACAATTTCAAGTGCCTCGAGCAGCCCTTGCAGCACCCTTGGATGGCTGGAGCGGAAGCAGCTGCTTGCTGCCAGCCCTGCAAGCCCATGACGGGACTGAGGAGCTTTTCTCACAGCACATGCTCTCTCTGTTTTACCCAGGGAAACAGTGGGGAACAGTTCTTTGGTCTTTCATTTCGGGCAAGGTTCTCTTGTTGCAATGTGCTTAGAAGAAGTGCTGAAACACCCTCAGTGCTGCTTTTTTGTTATCATCAAATCACAGTGCATCCTGTGGGGAGTTTGTGGTGAGGAAGTGACATAAGACCCCTGAGTCTTGAATGTATTGGTGTATCTGCTGTTGTGATCACCTGGCAAGGTCATTCTTAGTCCTGATTGTGAGTCAGTACTTGTCAGCAGCCCGATGTTAGCACAGGTGCTTTTCTTTAGAAACTCGGCGTTAAAAATACTTACAAATTTGGTGAATAGCTTGAGAATTCTTGAAGCACTGTTTTTTCCAGACACTGCATTTTTTTAGTGGAGCATGTTTTCTTTAAGTTTCTGTGTGTCATAAATCCTTGTAACGATCCCCAGATTCACCATGTGGAGTTCCATCAGACTGCAGTGCTTGGGTCCTCTTCATGAGATCTGTGTATCCTTAATGTCCTCTAGTCTACATAGGACTGACTCTTCCTGGTCTGTCTTGGCCTAGAAGAGCCTTACTTGGCAACTGTCCACCAGCTTTCAGAAACAGAACACTGCTTTTATAGAATCATGGAATCATCAAGGTTGGAAAAGACCTTTAGGACCATCAAGTGCCACATCAACCCAGCACCACCACTATGTTCACCATTAAACCATGTGCTCAAGTGCCACGCTGACACCTTTTTTGAATACACCAAGGAATGGTAGTTGTTATGGGCCCAATACTCTCCCAAGGACCTCTAGTTCAGAAGGATTCAAGTCTTGAGTAAAACCTAAAGCAAGCAAGCAGATTTTGCAAGAATTCCGAAAAAGAAATTAATGCACATTGTCTTTTTGAAGTATTTTAAGAGATGATGAAATGTGCTTGCTCTGATATTCAGGTGTGAAAAATTGTTTTCCTTCAGAAGACAAACACTGTCTACCTTACTGTACTCCATTTGGTCAGGTGATCAGAAGTTCATTGTCTGATGGTAGATGCTAGAGTTTATTCTGGAGCTGTGGTTCAGTGTGACTGTAACAGATGGTTAAGAACATCCTTAAACATTCATTCGAAATCCAGTCTACAGCCTTAAACGAAACAGCATGTAGGACATGTCTGTAATGTCAGAGAGAGCACGTGCACTGACTGTGGAGTGACCACACCTCGTGAGCACAGGCTCACTTTTGCAGGGCAGGAAAGGGTGTGACTGTGTGTGAAGCAGAAGGGCAGAGAACTGTCAGATCCTTTGTTTCTGATGTTGCCATATTGCTAGAGATTTGGGGACGTAATAGCTAGAAACTTGTTCTAGGGAAACCTGTGTTATGCTCATTTTTTCAGAGCAATGTTGCGTGAGTGATCAGTTTTACTGTCTTAAGTCATCAGGGATACTGTTTTGTTGAGAATTATGTCTTCTGTTTAGGTTTTTCATGTTGACAAGATTGGTTTCAGCCTGCTTTGAAACAAGAAAATGCCATGCCTTGTTAAAAATATGTCCAAATAAAATGTTGTCGTTTTCCAAATGTCTTATTTGCTTTTTTCCTAGTCAAAACTGTTTTCAAATTTGCACTAATTTGTGGGCAGTACTAATGGATTCAAAATAACATATTTGGATAATAAACTGTTGGTTAAAGATTTATTTTAACCAAACTGAGAAGAGTGCAGGCTTACTTCTGTCACCAAAACAGAAGGTCTAGCTGTGTATCCAGCAGATTTGCTGAGTAAGGAAGTGCCATTTTTATGTGGTCACATCTCTGACCTTAATTGCACTTTAACCTAGAGCAACTGCAGGTTCAGAATTCCTGGGCTAACATCTGTAATTATGTAACTGATAATTTCCTCACCAGGCTATGGGAGAGCCCAGGACTGAATATCACCCAGAGAGGAAATGAAACACTTCAGACACGGAGTAATTTAAAGCATAGTTCTCATATTTGCGGGTTGCCAGCATGGGGTACAGCTGGGAAAGACTTGAGGAAAGCACTCTGGTGTGTGTGTGTATAATTATTGTACTGTCTTGAGCTTTATTTTGTCATGATCTAAATATAGCTTCCCAAACTCCAGGCACTCAAAGCTGCAGTCAGAAACCTGAGCAGTGACATTTTGTGTACACTGATGTAATGGATGATCTTGTGTTAATGGCTGCTATTTTTAGTTTCAAGCATGGTGCTTGTGTGCATCCAGGGAGTTGAGGAGAGATGAGAGGAGAAAATGTGGGATAAACTTCTATATCTGCTTTACTCTGTAACTCTCCTGTTTTTATGGTTGACAACAATCCTACTGCTTTTTTTCTATTGTGCTGTGGACCCATGCCTACCTTTTCCTGCATCTGGTGGTGAGAAGCTTTTGTTTCTTTGCAGCTTCCCAGTATTGCACCCCAGTAGCAATATGAACAACTGCTGCTGAAGGATGAAAGTCCTGAACATCTGCATTCCAGCTCTTTTGCACCATACCCTTTGTGGCTGTTGTTTTATTTGCTTTGTACCATTGTTCTTATGTTTGGACGTACATCTATTTATTCTCGGTTCTTTCTTTTGAAGTACAAGGAGGGGAAAAAATTAATCAGATTAGTGACAAACCAAACCCAGAAGCTTTTTACAGACCCTGAACATGTATATCTACCATTGAACATCTGACCAGAATGTCAGATTCTCGTAAACTAACATTAATGCAATTTCTTTTCCTTGTGACAATAGCGAAGGGAATACCCAGTGACTGCAGCTGTATTCCCATGGTTTCATGCTAGTGAACTCCTTCAGTTGGTAGTAGTTTTTTGCTTGGATCACTGTGAGCTGTCTTAAAAGTAGCTAGATGCTGCAGATATCTTCAGATGACACAGGAAGCTCTAAACGTCCTAGGAGTCCAGTCAAAACTCAAAAAAATTAACTTCCAAGTTCTGGGGAGAAAAGGTTCAGACAGAATGTTTTCAGACCAGAATCCTGCTGTGAATGCCACAGCAAACTCTGGAGGGCATTGGTTGCATGGCTTGGTGCCCTGAGATGGTAGCTTTGGAAAGCCTCACGTATTACCTGGCAGAGTGCCACACTAATGCTTTGAAATTACTTTTGCTATGCAAACTAGCTTGTGTGTGTGCCTCTACATAGCGCTCCATTAGGGCATAGAAGCCAACCTGAACCAGGAAATAAAGTACTATTGCGAGAAGCACTCAAAAATGATGGGTTTTTTGGCTTCTGAATCATTCATTTTGCCTAAAGCCTAATACAATCTCATGACCCCCCTTTTGTTCTGATGAATGCAATACTGGAAGCTCTGAACATAGCTGCTGAAAGTCCAGCCCTTCCTATCAGCTTTGAGAGGATCAGCTCATTCCTTGCCTTATCTGCTGGGGCATGGAAATAGTTGTTCCTGCTTCTTTTGTGAATCACTCCAGTGTTTCCAGATATCTGGTGTTTGCAATGGGTTCAGCATCTCTGATCATGTTATATACAAGGAGTTGCACTGTCTTTGACTCTGAAGATCAGTAGAGCAGAACTTGCTGACCCTGACCTGCCAGCTGACCTTCATTTCTTAATAGGGGATTTCATTCCAGCATGTGCTGGTGGGTGTGACATGTCCCAGTGTTAGTACCTCAATCTCGTTGTGAAGCTGCCTTTCCCTTCCTTTAGTATCTGTAATATGTTGGTTATTTGGTGTGTATTTGATGTTACACAAACTATTATGACAGCTGTTTTGTCTGCTGCTTGCTTCAGAACACAAAGTAAACCAGCAAACCTACTGGGGCCTGGCTCTCACCCCTGAAAGGCAGGGGATTTCCAGCTGACTGCTTCGTGTTATAGTTCCTCTCCAGATCTCAGAGCTTCTTTCAGGCTCTTTCTTGGTTCTTCCCAGCCACCTGTGTTTCTTCCTCCTGCAGAAGTGGTCAGCCTTCTTGCTCCTGGCTTTGTTTTGCTCTTGGCTACTTTCATGGAATATCCTGACACACATGCGAGTATCCCCAAGATAGCAAAATCCCTCCTTTCAGCAAAGAAAATCTGTGATCTCAGTGAAGCATTAAGAGGAAAAGTGCTGAAAGTCTCAGTGCTCAGAAAAGCCTCTGTTAACTTACAACAGAGTAAGTCAAGAATTAGTGAACACCTGTATACATTATTCACATTAGATGAGTGTCACTCACGTCATGAAAACTCCAATGGTAGTGCCACTTGGAGTCCACCTCTCTTTGTAAAGAATTTGGTAACAGACTGTGGCAAAATAATCTCTCTAGTGGTGTCTGAGTCAATAAATTACTTCATTTTTCCTTGCAGAAAGACAAATTCTTTGTATACGAGGAGTACTGTAGCAACCACGAGAAAGCACTCAGACTGCTGATGGAATTGAACAAGATCCCGACAGTGAGAACATTCCTTCTGGTAAGCACCTTCTCTAGCACTCTTGACTGAATGATCTGACTTTGCCCTGTGCTCATACTAACTCTTTTGTATCCCAGGAATGCTGAGTGTTGTGCAGGTATTACCCATTCCAGGTATGGAGCACTCAGGGTGGAGGGGTATTGAAATCACTGATGAGTGAGGCACAGGACTGAGCACTACCAGCATGAGTGATTGCAGTGGAAACAAGGAAGATTTTTTTTTTTTTTTTTTAAGCAGCAACAGGAAAAGCAAGCACAGATGATGAAAGGAGTAATGCAATAAGTCAGCAGCAAGACTGAGGCTAGTTCCCATGGGATTTGATTCCCTGCTCAATTCTCTGACCAACCCACCATCTGCAGGCTCACCAGAAAAACATGGCCTGCTTCTGACACTCTTTTCCCCGTGAGTCAAGTTATGGGCAAGAAATGTAGTCTGGATGAATTGTTTTGAGTGCATCGTTGCTGCTTAAGTCAGAAGTAACCTAAGTCTCATCCAACGAGGGACTGTGGCCATACAGCCTTCAAACATGCCTTAGAAGCTGGGCCGGGAGGAGAAACAATCAGTGGGCACTGCCTTCTACCCAGCATTCCTTACTTTTCTTTCCTTTCTTGGTTGTTTCTTCTCCTTACTTTCACCCCAATTCTGCTTGATTTTTAAATGTCTTGTTTTCTTGGCCATGGATGCATGGCCTTTGTAACAGGGCTGGCACATAAGCAAAAGAATAATTTGTCGCATTAGCTTTTTTCCTAGTAAATTCTATGAAATAAAAGAAGGCTGCCTTTGTTGCAAAGGACCTTCTTTTCTTTCTGCTCTTCTTATTTTGTTTTCTGTGAAAGGTCTATTCTTTCCCAATGTAGTACAGCAAAAGAAAACTTCTGCAAAAATGTCAGTCACAAGCAGGGCCAGAGCATTCCTTTAGCCACAAGATACAGGCCTCAGAGCAAGCCTACTCTCATGCTGTTGTGTAGTCCGAGTCTGTTTGTCATGTCTGAGTTTTAATGAACCTTATCAAACCATTACTTTGAATTACTAAATGACCCTTACCTTGTTCATGAGTTTTTTTGTATGCTTCTGGTGAGGGAAACCAATGAAAGAGGAGGGAAGGTGCATGTAAACACTGTCCTTCCCAACATTCAGAATGTTCTCCACTTCCATTGGATTGACAGTTTCCTGTTTGTGTTAGAGACAACAGCTGGCAAACTGATTACGAGGGATGTCACACTGTCTGCTGTGGCTTGCTGTAGCACCTGAATTCAAGAGATTATTAATATGGCAGTAAATATGGGAAGAGAGGCTGCACTGATGTGTCTACTTAGCTGTGGCTGCTGTAGTTTCTTCCAGGCTTCCCTTCCCTTCTCCTCTGCCTCCCAAACCTGTGCTACAATGCTACTATGCAGAGAAGGCAGCACTAAAGTCCAAAGCTTTACTTGTGAGGATACATTGGCCCGATTGCCCCCTCACAGCTGCTGAAACATAGAATGTGGGAATGTGTTTGAAAAATCAGTAAGTGTTAAAGGGCAGTTTTGAGCCCAGAGCTAGATAGAGGGGAAGAGATGGGAAGGACTGAATCACCCAAGACTTGGAAATTGGACAGGGAGCATTGTGAGCTGGGTAGCCAATGCCACAGATCTAGAATAGCCTGGGGACAGGTTATTTTACAGACAATTGTCTGTAAAAATACCAGTTAGGACTAATGAGATTTTATGTATGATGTCTGTGAACATTCCTTGAAGAGAAGAATTGTTGAACTACAGACAAAAAACTCACTAAATTTCAGAGTGTGTCTGAGCCACAGTGCATATTTCACAGGGGAAAACGTTACTGGTGATGCCCCAAAGTAGGCACTTCTTGGCTGAACTGCATTTAAAGTTCAGCTTCTGTGTGGACAGGACAGGTTTGCAACTGGAGTGACTTTTGGAGCAAAGTCCATATTCATGGTTGAACATAGGAATGTGGAATAGTTTATCTGAAATAGATTTGAAGTCCACCCAAATCTACTACCTGTCTCTAGCAACAGCCAATAGTAGAATTGGCAGGGAAATGTATAAAAAGCTTACAGTAGGTCAGTATTGATTTGTCACACAGATTACTGTAACAAATTAAGGACAGATCAAGGACTATAAGGTTTTTTTCCCGGTGCCGTACCCTGTTCTTAAACTCCCCTTCTATATCAATCCTGAAAAATGAATTTCCATATCTGTTGAAAAGTTCCATATGTGATGATTAGCCAGCCAGTGTGCCCAGGCTATTTGTCCAGCTCTGCTCAGGCATGTTTTGCCAGAAAATTGGTGGATGTTATGCAGATGACTCATTTGTTTCAATTCCAGTTCAATTCAGACATAAGAACTGGACTAGAGTTAATTACATGATTACTAGTTAGTAGGCTTTATTTTAGCCTTCAAGAGTTTTCTGGACCAGCAGTATACAACTTCACGTAGTGAACAAAGACAACTGGTCCTATCTGTTGTGGGGGTAAATTGGATTATTTTAGGTAATGGTCCATCTAGGTTTGCTGTTTGCCATCGTATTGTTAGGGCGTTTTTTGAGTCACCAGCTGTATAATATTTCTCTGAGAAGATACCTTTCTGCACAGCCATTGTTATCCACAGCAAATTTTATTCCGCTGATGCCTGGCAGAGCTTTGCAGACTTGATGGCTGTATGTCAGTGGTGAATGAAGTGCCATTTCCTGTACCTTAGGTGTGGTAAAGTGCTTTCTGACCATAATGCATGTTTTAGAAATACAAAATCATGTCAAAAATCATCTGAAAGCTTTGTGTCTGAGGTAACATCTGTTTCTTTTTTAATTGTAGGGTTGCATGCTTTTGGGAGGCAGAAAGACAACAGACATTCCACTAGAGGGTTATCTGCTGACTCCAATTCAGAGAATTTGCAAATATCCTCTTCTGCTCAAGGTAAGCCAGAGAAAGTATTTCTGCAGATGGTTGTTTTATTCTTGGAAAGATTCTGCATTTTTTTAGCCCTGACTTTTGTTGCCACTATTGCTTTCCTGATTTACACTTCTGAAAGTTGGATCTTCTCTGAAGAAAATGGCTTTTTATGGGTACAGGCAAAAAGCTGCCTGATGCTGGCAGGCTGCTAAATCCTGTAATGGTAGAGCAGACAGGGTGACTTGCTGACTAACCAAAGCCTTTTGACTTCAGTGCTCTTCAGATGTTTATTAAGGCTTGTGCGGGCTGTTTTGGCCACTTCCTGTAAAGCTGTGTTCAGCTAGCATTGTGCCAGTGTTCTGAGGGACTGGATGGCTCTGGGGACTCTAAACGGGATATGTTTTTCATTACAAGGTCTCTAGCTTGATGGTGATCAAGTCAGTAATGATCAAAATCCTGTATCTTCTGACAGCTGTTTGGCAGCTTGTTTGAAAACTCTTTGGTTGTCTCAGATGAGTTCCCAATGGGCGGGTGTCATTTCAGAAATGACTACGGTATGTGGCACTAATTGGCCCCCTTGCTAGGATTCTTACCGTAGAAGATAAAGCGTAAAAGACCTAAAAAGAGCTAACTTGCCTCTCATCCTTTCAGGTCAGGGCTGGGTCACCCGCCTGACGGGGACAAGGAGAGGGAAAAGGAGAAAGCAGTTTCTGGGAGAGCTTGCATCCCCCGATGGCCTTGTAGATACTCTGTGGCTAACAGCCATCAATCTTCTGTGATGTCAGTCTCTTCCTCAGCCAGAGTAACACTGTGTTTACTAAAAGAAAATAATAAAAAAAGAAAAAAATGAAGGCTTTCCCTCATATTTTGAAAGAAAGGTCCCTTTCTGAGTTCTGGAAGAAAGTAAGAATTCTGTGATGAGCTGGTGCTCTTTGTTCTGGGCTGGTCACATGAATCAACCATGTCACATACAGCTGTTGCAGTGCTGTGTCCATCCCTTCTGCACCGTTGAGGGTTTTCGTAGGTACGAGCTGGTTAACTTGATACTCATCTGCTGTTCCATTTAAAATTGTAAATTGCTTGTTTCATCTCGTAAATGTTTAAATGGTTTGTTTCCATCCAGTTGCAGCTTTCAGAGCCAAATTTTCAAAATAGGTCTTTCCTACAGGTGGAATTTTGTTGTCTGTACAGCTGGGCATAAATTCGTCTCACAACACAGTCATGCTCTTTCCTCATGGACTGAGCTGCTGGGACCCATGTACATACAGCTAGTTTACCAGTCAGTCTATCCACAACTCCACTTACAGTTTGAACAAACAAAAGCAGTCTGGACACAGCAGGAGAAGCTAATGGGTGAGACTGCTACAAGTATTTCTTCCATAGCATTAATAATAGTCAAGATGGGGCAAGGATGCTTTCAGATCAGGAAAGCGTATAGATGGCTCCAGCTCTGATTTGTTGTCAGAGAGGACCGGTTAGGTAGAGATAATTGAAAACCTAATGGTGCCTCAGTTTAAGTGGCGTTTATTTGGGGTTATTGTGGAGAGAATTTGGTGCCTGTCTAGTCTGTGGATCTGCATGATGAGCAATATCCATGTACGCAGAAAGGGAGGTTCTGTGGCATCCAGTACAGTAAACAGACCAGGGGATGTGAGGGCTTCAAATTGTGAATTCCTGACCAAGGATTTGGATAGTGTTTGTTTTCTTCTTTTCATTCTGTGGCGTGTTCCAGGACTGTTACTTTGCTGTGTGTTCAAGATTGAAAATGAGAGTTGGTTTTGCTTTGTTACAGAGATCCCTTTTCTATAATTCAAGAAACTTCAACCAGATGAAATAGTGGCTGGGTTCTTAATTTTGATCTCTACATTTGTGCTGTTACTAAAGGTGAAGCGTTAATTTCCAGCAGATTTTCTGTCACGGTTACCATTTGTATGAAGAGAATCATTATTGGTATCGATCTTGAACACCAGGTTCCTTCATCCATCTATTTCATGCTGGAGACATCTTAATCCAGCCAGAGTGGTCAGTATCTGGTGTACCTTGCTATGATTATCTAAAAGTGATCTTTAACCAATTTTGTCCCAAAATTTTCTGGACTTTTTGGATTAAATCAAAAGATCACTGTTGGTACTTCATATTTCTTATCTTTTGCTCTGTGTCCTTGATACACTGGTAGCAGCTCTGAAGTCGCTGTGGTTTCATGTGCCAGATCTGGTCCTGCAACATGGGGACCAGCAGTCATCTCTTGAGCCACATAGGGCCGTCTTAGAGAACTTCCTACATTAGTTCTGCACCTCAGCGCCTCTGATTTTTCTCTTCTTAGCATTACTGCGTTGCTAAATCACTCGTTGCTAATTAGGTCTGCTTAAGTTGTAAGTTTTTTGGGAAACGTGGTTATGAGTGCTAGGACTCTATCAGTTTGGATAATCTGTAGACCTTTTTATCTACTGACAGTAGCTTGACTGGCAAATTGAAATTTCTGTGCTGTTTTAAAAGCTCTTCAAAATATTAGAATGGCAAAAGATGCCAATACTACAAAATCCTCTGAAATTTCAGGGCTTTTAATCAAATCCTACAAAGATGCTGGCTCCAGAAACACACCAAAAAGAAACTCATACCTTTGATTACAAGGTAGGAGCATCATTGATGCAATGACATTTTGGTACTTTTGGCTTTAAATTTACGCATTCCTCAGCACCATTCTAGGGCAGGTCTTTCAGGAAGTGTGAGGTTCTGTATAAGGGATTGGAGGAACAACAAAAGACTAGGAAAAAATAAGTATTTCTAAGCTATAATTAAAATCTTTTGGTGTTAAATGGCAGCTGAAGTCATTGGGCTCTGGGGATCAAATACTGGTGGAAATAAACTGTTGGCTCCCACACTCATTGATGTATACAGCTGTATATGTCAAAACTCCCGGGGACCAAACATCCTTTCTTTGAAAGCCAAAGCCAATACTACCAAGGTGAAGACTGAAACAGTGTTTCTTGCCTTCAAACCACAGTGGGGTAAAGATGAATTTGCCCTCCCTGTGCCTACCCTTGGCTCTGGGGCAGCTGACCCAGACCCACATGTACCTGTTGAAGAAACAGCCTTGCAGGGAGGAGCCGTCACTGGGCATCTCATGGTGCTGCATTCCATTTTTCTGTGGATTTCTTCTTGTATACAGGCTGATAAAAATCACACAAACTGTTCACTAGTTGAAGATTCCTGGACAGGAAATAAAAGTTTTAAGAAAAAGCAAAGAGGAATTAGGTATTCATTAGGCAACAAATCTGCCTCAGTCAGTGAGATAATACCATGACCAGAAGTTGTTTGGCTCAGAAAATACCAGTGACCATTATAAAGTGTGGTTGATTCTGATTCTCAAAGGTAGTGAGTTCGTAGCAAATAAACTGTGTGCCATTCAAAACTTATTTGATAGTTGCTAGCATGAAATTACCAGAGTGGACACAAATATCTCAGACATGAGAACAGTTAAGGGAAAACACAGGTGGATTCTGTTTGTGCTGACCAGGAAAATGGAGCTCTCCAAGCAAGGAAAAAAAAAAAAAAGATAGATTTAAAAATAGCACAACCCTCAAATTAAGTGTTTGTTCTCCCTTTGCTACTGAACTTCAGTTATTGCTCCTGAAATAGCTCTTTTGTATTCATGGGGATTTGATCTTACTTTATCTAATTCCCAGGGCAAACAGATACTATTGTATTCTAACTGATGAGAAAAGTCATAGACCAGAGCTAGCCTACTTTCCTCTTTTACTTTGTTTTTAGCAAGAGTTTGTGAACATCTAGATTTTCTGGTAACTTTGATATGACCTTGTCTAATGTAAGTATTTAGTGTAGCGGAGTAGGTGGGTTTGATAAAGCTAATATGCACAAGGTAATTCAGACTTGTTTGTGTTTGAAAGTACACTGAAGTAGTAGGGTAAGGCACATATTTTAAATACTGTAACTACTTTTGATTAATATCATATATATATAAATGTGTGTGTGTGTTCTTCAGAATAATAGCATCTGGCATGGAGTTGATTTGGGTTACTTAATTAGGAATAATAACACTGGAATATCTCCAAGTGCTGATCCACTTTAAGCATTGCAATAATTTCCAATGAAATATGGCATCCTGCAACGGGTGACCTTATGTTTTCTCATCCTCTGATGAAGCTGTTCAGGTTTTTTTAACTAACAAGTGATGGAGACAGAACAACGATTCAGATGATGGTGATTGATAAATTTCGATTTTATTTATACTTTCCCAGTTTTTATGACACAAACATTGGAGGTTTGAAGTGGCTGACTGTAAACAGGTTTCTGGTTGGGTTTTTTGGTTTGGGGTTTTTTTTGCGGGGGGGGGGGAAGGTGTTTTTTTGTGGGTGAGGTTGGTTTTTGGGGGTTTTGTTGTGTGTTTTTTTGGGATTTTTTTTTTGGTTGGGTTTGGGAGGTTTTTTGAGTTTTATCATTTTGGTAGCTTTTTCTCTGTCTAATTTGCAAGCCTTTTGTGAGGTTTGAAGGATGGGACTCAAACTTAGCTATGGCATTTCATAATCTCTGTACAAATAGAGAAGTAACGATATTAATATTTTTGCCCCAATGCAGTTCTTGTCTGCTTCAGACAGAATGCAAGAAAATTAGTGAATTAGTGTAGAATTTGTCAGTCAGTAAATTAGTTCCTTATAATTGAGAAAGAGGCTTGGACTAGGGTCAAGCTAAACAAAACTGTGTTGGCTGTGATGGGCATTGGTTTTTGGGAAGAAGGAAGGTAGCAGAGGTAAAGGGACACTCAGACCTTTAGGGCATAAACCGTGTGAGCCACTGGGAGCCAGCACGGGTCTGTGGCTGGAGAACTTGCCGAGCAGATGTTTCCAGCAGGAGGGTTTGGGTGAAGGCAGCTCTGTCTCGCCCGTGATAATTGTGGGACTCTATTAACTAGTCTCAACCCTACTGCTTAAGAGTAGAAGGAGCTGTTGTGTAAACCAGTCTCTGAACAAAAGTTGTCTTTTCCCCTTAATAAAGAGCATTTATGTCAGCAAGAAGCAAACCCTGGGGCAGTGGTGATCATGAGTTAATCACACCATCGTGTGGGGATTAGGCACAGTCACTTGTGTCTCCTTCCTCTGGCACAGGAGGAATGTGCAGCACATGACAGCCGCACCCTGCGGCTCCTGGGAGCCCAGAGTTCACAGGGCTTGGGCCTTGGCTGAGGTCTGATCTGTTGAGGATTTGCTCAGACTCCAGCCAGAAATGCACATTCCACCTCTGATCCTTTAAAAATATCTGGGTGTACACATTTCCATGGACAATTAGGGCAGTAGTCATGTATTGCTTCATGTGAGGAAGAGTCACTGGCCCTGGGAGGGGCAGAAAAACTTATGTGCAGAGAGCAGTCACCAGAGTCAGAATCCTCTGGAAAGGAAAGCCCAACAGTGAGGCCTTCAATGAATCACTCACTGCCTGCACTTGGAAAGGGAAAGATGGGAAGTCAGTGGTGGGCATACAGAACAGGATGAAAGAAGGTTACCTTATTGTCTCCCTCATCTCTCCATTCCTCTCGTAGCTGTTCAAGAAACAGAACCTTCTACTTGGCCATAATTGAATATATTTTTCTTTGGGGGGTTGGTTTTTTTCTTTCCCCCTTCCCTCTCCCAAGAAAAGTTGTGTTGTTCTTAGATTCATGACATTGTGTGGTTGATATCCAGCCCTATGTAGCATAATATTAAAAATTGTCTTTTTTCCCTACAGAGCTGTAAGGAGCACTGCCAATTTATAAATCATGCTTTTGTCTTCCACGCATGCATATAATCCCAAATAACTGCTGATGTTTATAAAACTGGAAACATGTTTTTATTGCATTTTAAATTAGCATATGTTGTAGGTTCAGTGGCACGTTGAAGCTAATCTGTTTCATCTGATCTACCATTGCTTGTTGAGTATTTACCCTGCAGAGACATTGACATAAATTACAAATTTTAACAATATGCAGAATAAAAAAAACCTATTGTGATTGGCAGGTACACAGAGGAAGCCTGATGTAGCATTTATTTTCTGGTTAGTTTAAGTGGAGAATGAATTTTATACAGGCAAATATTACAAACTGTAAAATACAAGTATAAAACAAACACAAAACATTTATGTTTACAGAAAGGTGGTTTGGGTTTTTGTTGCAGTTTGTTTGGGTTTTTTTTAAGCACATTTTGGAGCTGAACTGTTGATTAACACAACTTTTTGAACTGATAAACAAAGAAATACATTGTCTTTTGTTATCTCTGTAAACCTGTGTTGCTTGGCAGCTCAGCGAGGGCTGCAGCTCTGAAGCCGCGGTCGGTTCGTGCCCTGGGCTGACGCAGAGCAAGGCAGCCTGGCAGCAGCGATCTGCACCAGTCAGTGCAGTGTCAGCATCCCTTGTACAAAGTCCACGTTAAGCCATGCTGAATGTCCTCAGGAGAATAAAGATAGGAGGAAGGAATTTTAAAATAAAGAAACGTGTAACTTTCAGCTGCAAAGTGTGTTTGCTGTCAGTTTGAAGTACACAAACAGTCAGTATTGTGTAGCAAGGGAGGACATGGGGAAGGATGTCAGAGACTTCTTAAAAAACAAAGAAGAAAGAAAAGTGTGTTTTATGAATTATTTTAAGAAACTCTTTGCAAGAAGTAGTTTTCTGCAAGTGGCAGCAACCTCATTTCCTGGCCCTATTGGTGCACAAGTTGCAATACATGAGATAGCAATTCCAGTCAGCAACGTCTTTGGGCTTTGTGGAGGACAAAACTCACCCAGGCATTGCCATCTTGGCTGTCTTTCAGCTGCCTTTCAAAATGTTGTCAAATGCTCTTAGAGTTTACACATCATAAATATGTCACTTAAAGAAGTAAGTACCCAGAGCTCTCTCCCTGTGTTTTGGAAGTGCCAAGCTCTGCTCTTTTGGGAAATGGCAGTGTCAGGGCAGCACGGCTTTGCCTTGGATGGCTTCAGACAGGGCTGTGGAGGAGCGAGTGCCAGTCCCAAGCTAGCACCCTCCCTGCCTTTCCCAGCATCCTTTCCTGCTCCTAGGGTGGGACTGGCGTGGGGAAGATGGCTGTTTGTTGCAGCAGGGTGTGCTGTGAATGAAGATGTCTTTCTCTGTATTTTGGGGATATTTTTGAACGGGATGTTTAGACAGTACTAGTGTGTACATACCTGTTTCCAGTGCAGTATGGGTGACACCGGAGCTGCAGAACTTCACTGATTTTTAGTGAGAGTCATCTGTGTTGCAATCATGGAGCAGAGGCTAGTGTCACCAAAGCATAACACCTGTCTCCTGCCTTTGTTTTTTGAACATTTACTTTTCTTGGCCTGACTTTCAGCAAAAGTAGAGTAAAGAATTCCACAGAGAATTTCATTTGTGGTATCAACTGACATTTGTAGCAGTGAGCCTCCTTTCCCTGTGCATCTGTTACTCTGTAAATCACAGATGGGTTGAAGCAATCTAGCTCCTTTCAGATCACAGTGCTGGGCAGGCTCTCTGGCTGTACCCAAACTCATTCTTGTGTCTCATGCAGAATGAATCCAATTCAGCAGCACAGGACTTTTAAACAACCAAATAACATATTGAGGCAAAACATAGTGAGAAAGTTAAGTATTTCAGTCTTAAACACCATATTATGTATCAAGATAAAACTACCAGCCATATTTTAGATTTCTTTAGTGTATTCTTAGCCAATTGTGGCTGACTGTGAAATACTGTTGGTCTAAAAAAATTATTTAATTGTGAGTTGACAGTGGTTGCCCCTTTTGCCAAGCTAGTTAATATTGTCAGGTCCTAAGTTTTGCCTCTGCTGTTTTTCCGTGGATGGGGCTTAACTGGGCTGTTGTGCTTTGAAACAAGTGAAGCAGAGACTCTTACAGACTCCTTCAGAGCAGAGGTGTTGTTTGTCTTTATGTCAGGACATGTGCCTCAGCCTTCTAAACACATAAAGTAAACACATCTGACACAGCAAAGCATACTTGGCTTGAGCTCTCTTAATGTAGCATATTTAACATGTGCAATTGCCTCATTTATTTAACAGCATTCATATTAACCCTGTAGATGAAGAATGGAGAACAGCATCTACAGTAAAATGCCCCCAAATTCTCTTTAATTTTGCAATGATTCTGGCATTTTCATGCAGGATTGCTTGCTAATGCTCATACCTTTCCATGAACCACTTCTCAGTTTCTGTGTTTTCTCCTTTTTTTAAAGGAATTAGCTAAGAGGACTCCCTCTAAGCATCCTGATCACCCAGCTGTCCAGAACGCACTGCAGGCGATGAAGACAGTTTGTACAAATATCAACGAGACCAAGAGACAGATGGAGAAACTGGAAGCCCTTGAACAGTTGCAGTCCCACATTGAAGGATGGGAGGTAGGATGCAGGACCAGCAACTCCCTGGAGGCAGTTAACTACACAATTTAATGGGCTGGAGTTTAATGACTCATGCTGTGTACAGGCATTTATTTGTGTTTCTTTTGTGATGTGTAAACGCTCTTGAAGGTGTGGGCAGCATCACTCTGAGGAGTTTAGAATTTAGTGTTTATTTTGTGTGTGCAGGCTGCTGCTAAATTGTGGCAGAACAAATGGCTTATGAAAGAAAGGAAGGTGTTAGAGCTACAATGGAACTGATGTTTCAAATGGGCAGATCTCACTTGAAAGGCAGTAATTTGCTTTACTTCCTGCACAGAATAGGTCAGATAATTTTACCCAGTAATTCCTGTGTCAGTAAAAGATTGATTCCGATTACCGATGTCACTGTGCTTGTTTCTTTTCCTGTTTTGGGGTCTTTTGGAAAATTAAGTACTTGATCTTGTGATGCTCTGAAGTCTTGATTCCTCTGTGGGCAGACCACGTGATGAAGATGCTTTTCTGTTGTACAGTCAGCTGCTTTCTGTTCTTGTTTGTGTGTGTTCTAATAGGACTTTGGGGTCATAATTCTGAGATAAAGTGATTTCTCCTGGACGTAGTAACAAGTCATTGTAAAAATAACAAGTTCTCATTTCTAGACGTATAGTCAGTCTTCTCATACAATGATTAAGAAACTAAAAACGTATCAGACAGCAGATGGAACTATTGCATCTAGCTAGCTCTTGTGCCATTCTATCCAGAATATATAGAAACTCAGATGTGGAACACACAAATTGATGTTGCATCCTTGGTAGCCTTTCAAAGCTCTGGAGTCCCCGGCACAGGAGGGACATCGACCTGTTGGAGCAAGTCCCCAGGAGGCCACCAAGACGATCAGAGGAATGGAGTGCCTCTGCTATGAGGAAAAGCTGAGAGAATTGGGATTCTTCAGCCTGGGAAAGAGAAGACTTCGGGGTGACCTAATTGTGGCCTTCCAGTGCCTGAAGGGGGAGCCTGCAAGAAAGATGGAGAGAATCTATTTAAGGATCTGGAATGACAGGACAAGGGGGAATGGCTTCAGACTGATAGAGTGCAGGGTTAGGTGGGATATTTGGAAGAAATTCTTCCCTGTGAGGGCACAGCGTGCCTAGAGAAGCTGTGGCTGCCCCTGCATCCCTGGAAGTGTCCAAGGCCAGGCTGGACGGGGCTTGGAACAGCCTGGGACAGTGGAAGGTGTCCCTGCCCATGGCAGGGGGTGGCACTGGATGAGCTTAAAGATGCCTTCCAATCCAGGGTATTCTGGGCTTCTGTGAAATAATAGCTGCTTCCTTGTTAACTAAAAGCAAGGCATGGACAGCACACCTGTCAAGGTTCACTTTAGCAAACAATGTAATCAAAGCTTTGTTCACACCTTTAAGAGTAACTGCATTGCACGTAGAAAGGCTGATTTGAGTGATTTTCCCTGAACAGGTTGATGGCAGCAGACTGCACCTTCCCCCCCCCCAAAAAAAAAAGAAAAAAAAAAAAGTCTCTTATGCAATGTCTAAAATCATTCAAACAGATCTTTGTGTGGTGACTTTCTAGAGGGAGCTGAATTTCATGCCTGTGTTTTGCAGAATTTCTCCTTTACTTGTGAATATAGGGTTAATGGACCTTTGAAAATCAAGCGGTCATGTTGATAATGAATGTCCTGCAATGCAAAAGTCAGTTCTCTTTTCCAGAAGGACTCAAGGCAGGGGGTTGTATCATCTCACTGCCTTCTTGTCTGCATGCCAAGTGTGGAAGGAAGTTGCTGGTAGTCTAAGTTGTTTTTCCTCCCAACTTAAAGACAAAAACAAAAACTAGTAACTGATCCAGAATTGGTGCTAAATGTTTCCAAGGCCTCAGGGTGTTTTTCTGAAAAGGGACCTTTATTGATTAGTTGCTCTTGTACCTTCAAACTCATCGTAGATCAAGGAATTTAAGGCTAGCGCCTAAGGTTTAGCCAGATTGTCTTGTTTGGTCAATAGAACAGTTGTGGAGCAGATTTTCGACTGTGTGTGTGTTCAGAATGTGGGAACACTTGCAGTTTGCCTGTCTTGAGAATGACGTGGAAAGTCTCAGTTACTTTTCATTTCGGCCCAACTACTTTGGTCCTAAAGGGTGTCATTTAAAGAACTGTATGATTGCTTTTCCTCAGAATAATCTGAGTAACAGTTCGGGGAGTAAATGTTTGCAAGTGCTCTCCTGTGGTTTTCAGGTTCTGGGCAAGCTACTAGGCTGGAGTGCTTGGAGCACCCAGCTCGGGTACCTCTGGCTGCCCCATGTGCAGGGCTCAGCCACTGCTGTCCGTGGCTCTGTGTCCCGCTTGCTTGTGTTTGTTAGAACTCCAGAACAGAGCACCTGTGTATACTCCTAACAAAAGAGTTGGAGAGGTGCATCACCAGTGAGAGGATTTTTCAGAGAGATGGTTGATAGTGACGAATGTCAGTATCAGAGCTACAGTGGTAGGGAAAAAACATTTTTCTTCTAGAAAGCATTCCTTAAGCCATCATTTGTGGTATTTACAATGATAGCTCAGGGTATGAAGGGAAGACTCGTGGTCTTGAGAGACTCACAGTACAGCTACTTTGAGAGTGAAAGATCTCTTCAGGAAAAGAATCCCTGGGAGTTTATTAGAGAAGATTTATTGTAGTGTGTGAAGACTCAAAAAAAAAATTTGTAAGACAAAACATGATGTGTTTAGCCGTGTTAAGAAATGGAGACCTTCCTCCTTATGAGTACATCAGTTATTTCACAGTTAAATGGCAGATAAAATAAGAGCGCTTTAGTAAAAGACCTTCATTGTGCACTCATAAAGGAAAGTTAATCTCTTGTTCTTATGTTTCAGGGGTCAAACCTGACAGATATTTGCACGCAGCTCTTGCTGCAAGGGACTTTGTTAAAAATCTCAGCAGGAAACATCCAGGAGAGAATGTTCTTTCTATTTGATAATCTCCTGGTCTATTGCAAGAGGAAGTCCAGGTGAGTCCCTCTGTATTTCCAGTTGTACCGTTCAGAAGATTTGTAAGTGGAAGGTGTGATCAATTACTGATCACTCACTGTATTCTCTGTTGCTCTGTAGGGCTGAGTCACGGGTGGAACTTCCCTCTATTCTTGACTATTTCTATTACTTAGGCAATAGGAGAGAGAAGTCACTATGTGGTAGGATAAATATTCCAGGCAGTAACGGAGTGCACCTCTGAGAAGCGTGCAGTCCAAAGAGGAGTTAAAGCAGCGCAGCAAAAGCACAGGGTGCATTCTTACAGACAAAAAGCTTCCGAGGGCAGCTGGGTCGCCAGGAATTATGTGAAGGTGCCAACTTACATTGTGAAGTTATGCTAAGCACAAGAGAGTGATGTTAAAAATAATATAAAGCCAAGATAGGGGAAAGCGTAAGACTAAGCAAACGTTAAATAGATGCGGGGCCCAGGGGAGTGAGAAAGAGATGAAGGTTTGGCAGTTGCTGTCAGCATTTGCAGCCCATGTGCTCTGTTTGTTGTCTTCCTTCCTTTCTTATCCTAGTAATTTTTTTTGCATCATCCCACCTAAGAAACCTTAAGTATTATTAATACCTGCTGCTTGTAATTGAAATAGCATTGGCAGAGTGGGAGGCAACTTGTTTCTGCAGCAATTACATGATATTTCAGCTCCTGAGCTTTTCACCTTCACAGCTCCAGTCTCATTCTCATGTCTTGGTCTGTTCTGAATTTACAATGCATTCTCTACACTCCCTTCTCCTCTTCCTCCCTTTCCTGTAATATAATCCCCCTGCTTCCAGTTATAGTTCCTTACTGGTGATGGCCAAATAGAACAGCCAACCCAAGTAGAAATTCTGTAAAACCAGTGTTCTCTCCAAAGAAAATTCTCATTTCTCAAAATTTGGTTGGTGTTTTTTTATTGTTGTTGTGGGGTTTGTTTTGGTTTTGGGGAGGGGGGGGGGGTTGGGGTTTTTTTGGGGTTTTTTTTTTATTGTTAGTTTTGGGGGGTTTTTTGTTTTGGTTTGGGGTTTTTTGTTGTTGGGTTTTTTTGCTTGGTTTGGTTTGGTTTTTTTCCTCTCTCTTTCATTTTCCCCAGGGAAACCATGGAAATTTTGGAACCATTAAGCTCTGAAAACTAATTTCAGTAATGTTCAGACTTTTTTTGTGTGTGTATGATGCTGAATCTATACAACCTAAATACAAATTATTAGGTGACATCTACATTCAAAATTATTAGATGAGACACAAATGTTTAAATTAAAAAAAATTACACCATTAAATCTAAAAGATTTATAATGTTATCTACCTGAAGCATTCTGACTCTGAAATGACACAGGGGAGAGGAAGCACTTCACTTGGACACTTTACCAGATTCAAAGTCCAAAATTCTGTATGAAACAGAGTTCAGAAATTTGTGTTTTCTTACAGAAACTATTCCTTAAAAAAACCCCAGTTAATTTGATACTAATCTTTTACTTCTTCAGAGCTCTTAGAAACTGTTTTTCTAACCTGTTTGTTGTTGAGGTTAGCCTAACTCCAGTGGTGTCCAGGCAGTTCTCCTGGAACACTAAGATTTAGAAAACAAAATGGTCTAGTGCCCTTTAAGCAGAACTTTCTTTTTGCACAGGAGACAATACCAAACTCCTCTGTAGTTTGGCTTGATTTTGGAGGAGGCTGCTGTAACACTTGGATTTCTCAAGGGATTGGTATTGTTTACCTTTGTCTGACAATATAACTTGAATTGATGGGATGTTGAGGATCTGATTTCCATTAAAAAGCATAATATTTCATTAAGTCTGCTGGGAGTTGCCTAATGTACAAGATATATTTTGATCACTGAGCTACTTTTATTTTGGATATTTCTGCTGTCCTGCTGCTATTTATAATTAGTCCAGAATGGAAATCAATGTCTTTTCCTTTGTGTTGGTGTGTCCATTTGGCCAGCTACTCTCAAACAACTGACACATTAGTGGGACACCCTTAAAAAAAACCCAGACCCCATTAAGAAACTGTCTATGTCTGTTCCTAATTTGAGATTAAATGGCTTAGTTCTCACCTCATTGTGCTATGCTAACTTGTAGAAATCAATGGAGTATTCCTTGATTTAAAAATGCAGTCAGAATTCAGGGCTCAGCCTTTGATAAGTAGTCAGCAATGCAGCATTCCAATCTGGACATCGTATTTTGTCACAGTAACATAAAATAGGGGTAGGATTGTTGAAACCACTGTAAGGTGTGTTTAGAATCAGAATTAGATCTGTGATTTTAGCTCTGTAATAGCTCCTTTTGCAGACGCTTAGGGAAGTCTGGCAAACTGATGACATAGATTTTCAGGGCTGAGTATTGGTTTTTGGTTTTGGCAGGATCATAGGCTGCTGTTTAAATTGAATCCTGATGTCAGGAACAGTATGTTTCATGTGGGGAAATAGGCTGAATGTTTAAAGGGTTTCCCTAGGGCTGCCCAGACAGCTTTTCTTTTGACTTGAGGAGTTGTCTTTAGGAAAGGATCCAATAGCTCCAAGACCTCAGTCCCTGTCAGTCTGACTGGATGTAAATATGTGGTCATCACCAAATGTGTATTTGTCACTAAAGGTAGTTATAAAAGAAAAAATGTTCAGAAAAAAATTGATGATTCTCATCTCACCTCAGTTTATCATAGGTATTTCACTCTGACAAGAAATTTTTTCCCCAGATGATTTTTGTTGCAATATTTTTTGAATCTTACGAGGTCCTGGCAAGCTGCCACAACAGAACCTTCACTCACTGGAATTTGGACACCTGCCACCTCTTAATGACCATTTGACCAGTTGTGTTTTGGCTTGCATAGCAGGGTTGTTCTTGGATGTTAAAGCACAACAGGTGTCACTTGGATAGTTTTAAACCTATTTTAGGCATAAAAATCAGAACATAACTAGTAATGAAAAGTGCTTTCCTGAATCTTTTGTAAGAAACTTCAACAGAGACACTGTAAAGCTTATGGATAAGGATGTCAGCTTGGGTGCAAAATTGCCACAGCAGAATTTTCCCATACAACAACGTGTAACACACATGGCAGGACATGTGACACTGGCTTCTCTATGTGGTTCATTTCATATTTGAAGCTTGGTGCATACCACAAATTGATCAAAGCTTTAGGCAAACAAAGGAGTCAAATGTAATGTTGTCAGGTGATACTGCAGTTGTCATCCCAAGGCCGTGAGCTATTCATGGGCATGTATTTCAGTCAATCATCAAGAACATAAATCTTGAAGCTACCCGCATCTTTACGTAATCTGGCAAAACAAGCTCGTTACTGCTGTACTGACACTGGTACACGCCTATCTTGGAAATCTGAATGAGTATTCCAATTATTTAACATAAGAGATGTGGTCAAATACCACCAGCTACTATATTGGAATCCTCCTTTAATAGTCATATCTCAGATTGATTTGTTCATATATATATTAGACCGTTTGCCTATGTGTTGCTAACAGTCTTCATCCTAATTGCAGAGTTACTGGGAAAAAAACATCTAAAAGGACGAAGTCAATCAATGGGTCCCTTTATATCTTCAGGGGCCGAATAAATACAGAAGTCATGGAAGTAGAGAATGTGGAAGATGGAACAGGTAAGTGACTAAATATTGTATTTTAACAACACAGCAAGTTCAGATCTTGTGTTGGAAGGTGGTGCAAAAGTACTTGTCCTTTCACTATCTCCTTCAGTGAAATCTGAAGCAATTTATGGAACTTATAGCACCTTCATTACTGGACCAACTTACGTGGTTGAAAGACAAAATGCTTTCAGGCACTAGTCCTTCCTTCTGGAATGACCTTATGAAGAATATGTGTACCCAGAAGCTTGTCTGTTTTTTCTCCTAATCCAAGTTAATTTAATAAAAGATACTTCTGTCTTCTTTCCATCCCTTTTTTTTTTTACATCTCAAGCCATTATAGCTAAAATAATACAATTTCTGGATCTTCTTCTCCTTTAGAATGCTACTAAATACTAGTCTTAGTATCCAAATTAGTAGCATGGAATGTGGCCATGAGCAAAATATGGGAATGGCAGTTCTGTTATGATTCTTGTATCCTGACACAGAAGAGTGGGTGGGTTTCTGATTTAATCCATAAAGGCCACACCAGCCCCTGCCCCTATTGTAATAAGTCATGAATTAGTATTATGTCCTTTAAACAGTCGACACATAGAGTTCCCATGTCGTATGGACAGAAATCCTTACAGTCCAGGAAGATAGCGTGTCCCCAGAAAATTCAGAACAACTAACCTGAACAAACATCATAGACTTTTTCACTGATGTCCTTGTATTTAAAATACTTTAGTTCTTCTTCTGAGGTGAAATCAGCAAGTGTCACTCTTAGGACTGAAGCGTTCAGTCAGTTTGAATGGCCTATTGATACTTGTACTTCCAGAGTGGTAAGTACAGCTGGTTCCGTGGGCAGTCGGTGAGGAACACCTCAGAAATCAAGGTCTTGAAAGAAGATGATTTTACTGAAAGTGTTCCACACTGGTTTGGTTAAAGGAGCAGGCTTTCTGCTCACTGTGTGCTTTGTGCTTTGGTCTTTTGCAGCAGATTACCACAGCAACGGCTACACTGTGACAAATGGCTGGAAGATTCACAACACAGCCAAAAACAAGTGGTTTGTCTGTATGGCCAAGACTGCCGAAGATAAACAGAAGTGGCTGGATGCTATAATCAAGGAAAGGGAGCAGAGAGAGAGTAAGTGGATGATGTATTTTGCACTGGACCGAATGAACTTGTAGGACAAAATGTATATGCATGTACACGTATTTGAGAGAAGGAGAAAAGGTTGCACTTTTTCTTCCATTAAAACTGTCCTTATTGACAAAGAAAAGGGATTGAAAACAAATACTTTTCAATGTGCACCTTGGGATTCTATGGACTTTTGTCAGTAAATTTGTCCAATATGTTTATTTACCAGAGCCAGTTTCTTTGATGCATTGAATTACTGTGAAAATATTACATTTAATCGATTTAAATTTTGGTTCTTTTATTTGTAAAGAAGATAAAATTGTATTGTATTTATCAGTAAAAGAAAGGAAGAAACTCCAGCTTGCAGCCTTTTTCCAGGTTCAGTGGGACAAACTTCTTCTCACAAACTTGGCCATCATGATCTTGAAATAAACAGTACAGTTCCTGGAGAAGAACTCAGAAATCCCATTCCTGGAGGTGTTCAAGGCCAGGGCTGGATGGAGCTCTGAGCAACCAGGTCTAGTGGAATGTGTATCTGTCCCTGGGCAGGGATTGGAATGATACGAGCCTTAAGGTCCCTTCCAACCCAAACCATTCTGAGATTCCATGATTCTGTGAAATACTACACTTACACTTGGAACAGTGACAAATGTATGCAGATGCTTATTACTTTTATCTCTTCTTGTGGAATGAAACACAAACTAAGCTTGTCTTGAAACAATGATCATACAACAGAAGCAAGCTTACAAAGCTGTGAATGAGAGTGTGTGATAAAAGTTCTGGTTTCCTTTAAAAGTTGGAACTCTCTTTCACAAGTGAACCTGCTTCCCCCATGGGAACAATAATAGCTCATTGCCAGAGAAAATTACGCTTTTTTTAAAAAAACATTCTGTGCTTGACCTTTAGAAGTGGTTCCCCTCTCTGCACATGCAACTCCATTAAAGGTGTAATTCTTCATTTTATGCTGAATACTTTTCATCTAATTGCTAAGCTCAATGCATGTTTCAGGGTTGTTACTATAGAATATAAAACATTTTTAACATACTTTGATGTATATAAACTCCAATACACCTTTAGATAATAGCAAGGATACTCCCTTCAAAGGGTAGACTGGGCATGGTGTAATTTGAAAGAACTACCTGAAGACAGCAGGGAGAATCAGTTTTGTTTTATCCTCATTGGTCTGCTGAAAGGATCCTGATCTTCCACCTGAGATTTTTTTTTAAAAAAAGACATGGCTTGGCTCTTAATTTTACCCTCAGATTGCTAAATCCTCCCTCTAAAAGATCCAGTGCATCCATCTCTATTTCATTAGTGAGTTTGTGCTTTGGGAGGTCGCTAGTGTCCTGTGAGATTTCCCATGCATCGAGTAAAATGTGTAAGTGCGGAGATGGTTCAATAAGAAGCAAAAAGAGACCGTATGTAAACATTGACCTTGCTGGAGAACATGGGGAGGTGACAGAAATAAATCCTAGGAAGGGAAAAGAACTGTTCATTAACAGAAAGTTTCCCAAGGTTTTCCATTCAGCATTGGCTAGTAAGAATGGTTTTTCTGATGCTTTTTGTCATATAGTTTTATGGCATTGCAGCTGATGACAGGCACTTGGGATAAGCATAGTTATTCTGACAGAGATTCCAGGCCATATTGGAAAATATTCTTTGGATCAGAGTACTTGCAAAGTCATATAGATATCAGTGTTGGATTAGAAAGCTTGGTGAGATTCCCAGTTCCATAGGGTGAGCTGAGTAGAATGTGCATTCCAGTCTGCCATTTCCACTGAAGCCTGGTGAGCTCAGTGATGTGAGAGCAGCAGGGCACACGTGTAGGATTTATTACCCAGGCTGGGTTCAGTCCTGAGCTCTCGCTGGGAATTGGCCTCAGCTGCACGTGCAGCATTTGCACTGAATTGGACCCCAGTGCTGGGGAAGAAGAGGATGGAGGAATAATGACAGTGAGCCAGGGGTTTGCGGAACCAAAACCTTTAGCCAGATATTAGACTCCTGGAGGAAATACTGTATTTGAAAGACAAAATGTTGTGCAAGTCAGATTTCTGGAATGTACATTTCAAGCCTCTAAAACAAATGTGTTAAGTGTTTTCCAAAAGCTAGGAAACAGCTGTGAGGACTCAGAAGGTTATTGATTCACTGCAGTATCTTACCATAAAGCATTTACATCCAGTTAGGATGAACTTCTCTTCCCAAAAAATGCATAGTTCTCCATTTCTCTAGCCTTACACCAATCACTTAAATTCTACCTAATGTCGATCTCTGCTAAAATTAGGCACAGAAGTACAGGGCCACTTCAGGCTGCCTGTTCTCAAGTTAGTCTTGGAGGTATCCAAAATCTGTGTCTCTTTTGGACTTCAGAGTTGCCCAGATTTGCAAGTTCTAGAGTAATATATCCAGAAAACGATGTGTTCAGGCTAGAAGAGATAAAACATCTACAGTAGCAAAACAGTTTTTGCCAGGTGCTGTCCCCCTAAAGCAATTTGCAAATCTAAAGAGAAGAAGGCCAGAAGATGCCAGTTATGAGGGTAGTTATAACATAGACACCTGCTGTTTTCAGAGATCATCCTCCTGCCTGTAGCAATTTTCAAGTCAGCATGAACTGAGTACTTGGGAACTTGTACAAAGTGACCTTGAAATGTTCTTTATATTCAATTATCTCTCATTCTTTAAGTCATGCAGTATTTCTTTCATTTACTGGATAATATGATTGTCAAACACTCTTTTTAGCTTAAGGGTATTAGTAAATAGGCTAATTAATAAAGAATGAGAAAATAATGTGCCTGCCCAATTTTGATTTATTCACAAATGTGAAATTGATTTCAGCAGTTTTGTATTTTTGGCTTCAAGTAATAGAATATTCAGAAAGTGTCCTGCTCTTCCAAGCATTTAAATGCTTTTAACAAGTTTTATGCTTGAAGTTATTTCAGGTTCACAAGTGAAATTGCCACAGGAAATCAGTTTCAGAAGGTTGAGAATCACAGAATTATAGAATGGTTTGGACTGGAAGCGACCTTAAAGGCCATTTAAGGCCATGGGCAGGGACACCTCCCATTAGACCAGGTTGCTCCAAGCCCCATCCAACCTGGCCTTGGACACTTCCAGGGATCCAGGGGCAGCCACAGCTTCTCTGGGCACCCTGTGCCAGGGTCTCCCCACCCTCACAGGAAAGAATTCCCTCCCAATATCCCATCTATCCCTGCCCTCTGGCAATGGGAAGCCATTCCCCGTGTCCTGTCCCTCTATCCCTTGTCCCCAGTCCCTCTCCAGCTCTCCTGGAGCCCCTTTAGGCCCTGCAAGGGGCTCTGAGGTCTCCCTGGAGCCTTCTCTTCTCCAGGTGAACACCCTCAGCTCTCCCAGCCTGGCTCCAGAGCAGAGGGGCTCCAGCCCTGGGAGCAGCTCTGTGGCCTCCTCTGGACTCTCTCCATCAGCTCCACATCCTGCTGATGTTGGGGGCCTCCAACTGAACATAGCACTCTGGATGGTGTCCTACAAGAGCAGAGCAGAGGGGCAGAATTCCCCCCTCTCCTGCTGCCCACGCTGGGGAGTCAGCCAGCCCACGTGGAGTTTCTGTGTGGCAGTGCACGTGGCTGGGTCATGTCCAGCTTTTCTTCCACCTGCACCTCCAAGTCTTTCTCTCCAGGGCTGCTACCAGTCCATTCTCCCAGCCTGCATTTGCGCTTGGGATTGCCTTGGCCCATGTTCATCTTTCTTTTGGACTTTTCTTCATGTTCTGTAAACCATTCTGCTTTGTGTGATATGATATAATCATAAGTTTAAAGCTGCTTTTTAAAATAGAGAAGAAGAGCTGCATCTTGGTGCTGCTAAACTTACCAATGACAGTTTTGTACTCAGTTTAAAAAAATACCTAATTTCCCCCTTAAATGGAAAATAAGTCAGTCAGTTTTTGTGTTTCTACCCTTTTTGCTGTTCAGCCTCAGCTTTTGACTTTGAGCAAACATTTTATTTGGTGTTAAAGATCTGAAGGAATTTCTGCTTTATATTCCAGGTTTGAAATTGGGAATGGAGAGGGATGCATATGTCATGATTGCAGAAAAAGGAGAGAAGCTGTACCAAATGATGATGAGCAAGAAAGTGAACCTTATCAAAGATAGGAGAAGAAAATTAAGTACTGTTCCCAAGTGCTTTCTTGGCAAGTAAGTGACATTTGGATAGAAAAGGTCTTTCACGCCAATTAACGGACTCTAGAATTTCTGGAGATAGCATTGTGACACAGATCAGATGTGCTTTGATGCAGCTTAATTAAAAAGAACATAAGCCCCATTACAGTAGCGATTTATTAAAAATAATCATTGATTTTTGTTTCACACCATACACAGGCTGAATAGTGTGACGGCTCACTCTGTTTTACAGTAAGTCATAACAGCTGTTTCAGATCAGCAAAAGGAGTAAGAAAACTACCTTAACTCCTGCAAGCTCGGGGCTGTTGGTGGCCTAACCTGTACTCTCTTTTGTATACAAGCAAATGCTTTCCAGGCGATACTTAAATCCAGCAGAACTGTCCAAGCCTCAGGATTGTATTTAGAGGTTTCCTGTTTGTCAGTGTTACAGGCACAAGTGAAATTTTGCATGTCATGTGGCCTGATATGTTTGTTAAAAGTATAGGACTTTATTGGCTGGAAAAAACCTCTTTGATTCAGGCTAGATATTACAAAATAATTGCAAAGTAATTCTGAAGGATGACGTGTGAAGCAGCAGAAGAGACTCTGTGAGCGTCTCGGGTCGGTGATTGGCAATGGCAGCAGTGGGGCTGTCCTGTGTGGCACACAGGCACACTCAGTAGCTGACCTAAGAAGACTTTTCCGCCTCAGCTGTTTATGATTGAAATGATCAGCTGTGGGAAGAAAAAGAGTTCTGAGGCAGATATGCATTCATTTCCCTTCCCTCTCCGGTCTCTGTCACAGTAGTTTGCAGACAGCATTGCCAGTGCACAGGGGTGGAAATGTCTTTCTGCCTGACAGAAGGCAGGCTGGTAGCATAGGTTAGTGATACTTCAGCTAGAAAAAAAAAAATTCTTGATATTGGAGAAGTAGTTGCTTTTTTCTTCTTCACACACATCCCCCACCCCCGCAGTTGATCTTGTTGGATTAAAACTGAAACCTTTCAGATCTGGTAATGGCATTTCCTGTTTTCCATGCAGCAAGTACCAAGTCAGAAACTTAGGTTCTTCCAGTGCTGTTACGTATGAGTCTGTTGTGGGTTCTCTGATGTTATGCTTAGTTTCAAGTCTTATCCAGGATTTCCTGCTACTTCTTTCCCTTTTAAAATGTCTATTTTCTTACAGTCTGTCCTGCTTAATGCCCTGTTTGCTTGACAGCCACCTGACACTCCAGTAGTGAGGACTTGACCTAACTTCACTGATGACTAACTGAGCCCAGACTGAGATACCTACAGGTATCCTGATCTCTGACAAAAGGGTTATTTCTCCTAATGTTTTGGCCGTTCCCACAGCAAATAGCTCTGCTGATATCTTTTCCGCATTCACTTGTTGGTATAGTCCTGGGAAACTCAGTTGAGTGCAACTCAGTCAGTACATTCCAGTCATGACTGGCAGATTTTGTATCAGTCCCAGGGCTTTCCCTAGACAATGCATATTGGCTGTGACCTGTTTATTTTTGCAGATACTCCTGCCTAAGAGAGTCACCGATAACTGTGCTGAGATGTATTTAGTGGTTTTCTGTTACATGCAGCTGAGAGCAACACCAAGGCCACAAAAATAATTTTTCTCTTGGCCTTTGAATATCAGATAGCATCTCATAATTCAAAAGATAAAATGTGGTTTTTTGGGGAAAACAGCATGATCTAATCTTAATATTTTCAGAGATACCACATGCATTTATTTATAAGGCTGTTTATTGAACTTAACTTCAGCAGCTGACTGGCTGGAGTGCAAATCTAGTTTCATGATCACTCTTCGTGGCATTTAGGCAAGTAACTGGTGATACAGTTGGAAGGATATGTGTTGGTGTCACTGTGTGTAAACGATATGCTGGCTGTGCTTCTTTTCAGCACTGCAAAACCTTGAGTGTGTAGTAGAGAGGATGTGGTAACCTCAGGAGATTTCAGGCATATCTGATCAGATTGTACATTCCTGGATGGGTTGGATTTTCCTGTGTATTTCTTGTGTAGAAACACAGTTGTTCCAAGTCCTTAATTTCCAAGGTGTAGCTGGGAGATGGTGTCCTGACCTGGATGTCGGATGAGAACTGAGCATGGGAGCACTGGGAAGTGAGGATACTCTGTTATCCTGGAGAACTGCTTCCGACGAGATGAGGAAACAAATCAAGCTTTGCCATCCACTCTTTGAGTTCACAACTTTTTAGAAACAGTCTAGCATATTCCTTAAGAGCTTCTTGGAATATTTTTGGATCATGTGCTTTTCAGGGCTTATAAAGCCTTCAGATCAAATGATTACTGATTTTGCTTCTGAATCAAATGTCATAGAAATCATAAAGCAGCTCTTAAGAAAACCATCCCATGATGGGGAGGCTTCAGGGCTGTGAGGGTAGCATTCAGTTATTTCCTTTTTCAGCTCACCATATCAACCTTACCTTTACAATCCACATAAACTCCAGAGACAGATCCAAAAAAAAGAAGCAGGAAAGGTAACAGGGTAGCTTCCACTGAAGTTTTGGGCAACCACTTAAGCGCTGTGAAGTGCCATAGACCCATTGCTCTTGATGGGGAACTCCAGAGCAACAGGGCATCTTCCCGGGGTACTTCCCATGGGTGCAGTCACTGGCAGCAGGTCCATGATGGGGCCCTGCATAGTGTGCCTGCCTTGTGTCCTCAGTAGTGAGGGTGGAGAACCGTTCTTACTTCGCCTCCCTCTGCAGTTTATATTCTGTTTCAGCTTTTAAAAACTTACAGAAACAGTTCAGAATCACTGGGAAATTGAGAATGAACTTTCTTTGGGAGATAGCCTGACTCATCACTACTCTGGCTTTAGCGGCTTCACAGAACTCTGCTTGTTTCCATGGGATTCTCCTGGCATAGTTGAATAGTTTCTGCTGATTTTTCTACACCATGACAGCTACAGAGTACCCCCTCAGCAAACCAAAGTTTTCAGTCCTGAAGTTGTTTTGTTATTCTAAAGGCAAAATGCAAATAATTCCTACATCTTAGATCAGTCAGCGCTGATAAATACAAAGAGACTAAAAATACTTCAGTTAGAGCCCACAAGTGGAGACATGGATACTGGCTTTGTTTAGCAGCAACCTTCTGCACGTTGGCAAGCACCCAAGTGTTTTATTGAACTCACATTTCCCATAAGTTGCTCTACTTCCATATATTTCTTTTGTTCTTCTCCATGACTGTAACACATTTCCAGTATAATTGCTAATTAACCTGGCAAACAGCTCAGTCTCCTGGGGCTCTGATTGAGCTGGATTCATCAGGCTTGCTATGGCCACTTTCTGTACTTACTGTTTCTAATGAGTAGCATGCTATGTATCTATCCATTTTTTGGCTTTTATTCTGCCCATATGTGCAGCTCTGCCCCTCAACAGAGAGGTTTTGTTTTGTGCTGCATGAGCAGATAGATTTATCATCTTTTGTGTATAAATTAGAAGCATGATGTATGTATCTGCCAGGCACCACATCCAGAAAATGACCTTAAATTAGCCTGTTGGTGGGACTTGTACTGTCTGTTACTGCTCTGTGCTTGAATTCAGTAGGTTGAGTCTTCTGTCCTAAGTCCTACGGTGATTCCATTAAAGACTATCCAATTACACCATGGGGCTGAGGACAGAAATCAGACCCAGTGATGAAAGATGAGCATGTGTAATTAAGTCAAATCACGAACACAACTTGGGTAGGTAACTTGGGAAGAGGTAGCTGGGAAGGAAGGATACCCCACTGTTGAACTTAGATTTAAGGTCATCAGTTAATCTTGCTTGCTAATCTTTCCCCCCATGGATGTCTGGATTGTTCCATAAGATAAGGATTTGCATCATCTCTATAGATGCAGCCGGGTCATCTTTCCTTTTGTGTGCACATTGCCTATGAGCTAAGGGGAATGATGGGAAAAGCCTGGATCCTCTGCAGAGCATTTCCTCCAGGAATGTAGGAAATCAAGCCACTGGGTAGAGGTACCGTTGCTTACAACAGTTTTCACACTTGCTTCAACGAGAGTCTCCTGTGGTTGGCTGATGACTCATAGAGGCAAGTGCCTGCTGCCACTCAGAGCTAATTGTGTGTGTTCTGCTCCCCTTTGCAGCGAGTTTGTATCCTGGCTCACTGAGATTGGAGAGATAAGCAAACCAGAGGAAGGGGTCAACCTGGGACAGGCACTATTGGAAAATGGAATCATTCATCATGGTGAGTGTGCCATGCCATAAAAAGACACCAGTTTTCAGCAGTGCCCTGGAAATGAGAGTGGAAAACTTACTGCAGCTGTTCACATGATGTTCAAATACTTTCTGCTGCCATACCCATCAAATCCTCAAAATGTTTAGTGATATTTGGGATTAATGACTGGGCAAATTTATGCCATGAAAACAGGACTTGTTTGGTATCCAGAAAGTGTTTATGTCTGCTGTTGCTTGATTTCTTTGCATCATCTTAGCTGGAGACTATATCAGGTGTATATTCCTTTGTACTACGTGTACTTGACAATGTGTTGCAGTCCATAAATACAGCTTTGCACATGAGCCATCAGCAATCCAGAGAGGAGTGGAGCAGTGCTCTTTTAGAGTGGGGCACAGGTGATGGGTCATTCAAATGGCTCTGCTTGTCACAAAGGAAAGAGATGATGGAGGGTTTGTTGTGTTTCCAGCTCATTTGGCAAGAATGTCTCCCTTTAAAATAATGAGGGACCATATTTCTTCATCTCACCTAGCTGATGACCTTGAAGTGTTGTGATGAGGGCTGTTCTAGAAGCGTAGGACAGCGCATACAAAAGTGCTGCATGACTGAAGTGTACTTGTTTGAAAATTTTCTGTGCTACCTGCATTTCTACTAAAAGGTCTTTTTCCAGATTACATTGTTTAAATTCAGATTTCTCCTGCTGTTTCCTACTGTTTCCATATTGCGTTATGCAGACAGAGCAACACAGTCCTACTCTAAAACAGCAAATATCCCAATTTCAGCATTCAGGTGAGTTTAGCTGTAAAATGCACAACAAAGGAATACTGTAGATGGGTCTTAAGTCACCACTGGTCTACATTTTCATACAGTCTCTTTGAAATCAGTTGAAATAAGGGAGCCATTTAATTAGGCTAGTCCTGCTTTAGTCTCTTGGTTACTCAGCACCACAAACTTGTCTTTCAGGTGACAGTAACACTGTAAAGAAATTATGTATGTTAGTTTCTTTTAATTAGCACATGGAGGAATCTATTATAAGCAGTCCCATAGTCCTTCATGCACATACACTTCCATCCCCACATACCAAGATGTACTTTCAGGCACATTCAGACTTTGAAGAGTTTTGAGCATGAGCTCAAAAGTACTAAACACTTTTGAATACTTGGTTTTGGAGAACTGAAGCACTCTGGCTCCAGTGTGGAGGGATCGATCCCTCTTTAAACGAGGAATGCTCTTCAGCACTCACACACTCACTGGCCTACATTCTGAATGTGCACACATGCACTGCTGGTGCAGAAAGCTCTCCTGACACTTGTTATTTCATGGTGACTGTTTACTTTGCCGTAAGTTCATGCTTCGACACTTACATCTGCTGCTCTCCTTATTCGAATGCCCTTAGTAAGATGCATCTGGTTTGGTTTTAGTGTGACCTTAGAGTTCCTGATGTTCATGTCTTCAATTAAAGTTACTGTTAAACACTGGAAGGTATTTGTAATACTGCATTTACTTGGGAAATACCTCTTGAGATTTTGATTAAGCATGAAAATATCGTATTATGTATCTCATAATGTAGCAAGAATGTATAAGCACCATAACGAGGCCATTAACCCCATTCTACATTAGGCAATTATCTTTTATGTTTCGTTTTCACTTGGCATAGCGTCATTGATCTGTCAGCCTGCCTGAGAAGCAGGGCCATAGAAGATTGCTAAATGCTGAGCACCGTGTGTTTTATCCCACAATTTCCTCCTTGTCTTCTTTAGTTCTGGGTATTTTATCTGGGACTGCTGATGGGGTAGTTCTGCTACCTGTCACCGCGCACAGAAGTGGTCAGAACCTGATCTGTGTGCCAGACACAGAAGACGCTTTCTGCTAACTCGATTCTCAATTGGATTTAGAAATACAGAATCAATTTGATTTAGAAATTCATAAATCCAGAGCCTGCAGACACTTGAAGTCAATAACTTGCACAGCTTAGAGATTCAACTGTAGACAAAAGGGGATACATCAAATCCTGCAAATTTTTTTTGGTCCTGTGAAACTAAAGGAAAATATAATCAAAAGCAGGAATCTTAATTATAGACCAGGATGTCCTGTGTAATGAGGGAAGCTCTTAAGAATTTCTGGTGTCTGCCCTCTGAACAATTATCCCACCCATTCTGCAAGGGGCAGACTAAATCTCCGACTGTGTCCTGGTACTTTGGAGTCTGCTAATCTGGGGGGATTGTCTTCAGTCATCCAGAGGAGCCAGTTTTCTCAGGTTAATCAGACTTAGGTTAAGATGTATCTTAAATAGTGTAAATCCATATTTTCTCTCAGTTCGTCAAATGCTGCATCCAAATTATTCAGGAGTGCTCTGGCACTGAGATCTGGTCATGGTTTTGGGATGTTGGTAAAGGCAGGGAAGATTGCAGTGACTAAGCTACCCTACCTTCCCTGTTCTTCTCCAGATTTCCTCCTCCTTCTCTGTATTGTTGGAACTGGCTTCCATTAAATTAAGGTGGGAACAATGGCATTTCTCTACTACATACTGTAAAATCTGCAAGATACTCTATTACTTATTTTTAATTTGCTCAGTTCCTGGTACTTTTATACTTAAAATTGCCACTCATTTACTACTCAGTGAAACAAATAACTTTTACTAGTTACTAAATTACCATCTTCAGGATGAGGTATTCCCACTTCCACCCTCTGTGGAAATAGTTTGCCTTGTTTGCTTTAGAATAGAGACAGGATAAGCCTACATGTAATTGGATATAGACTTCAACCATCTTCCAGTGTGGTGCATTAGATAAATCTGAAACTGGGTATGCTTTTTAACTCTTTTCTGATTTTGGCCAATGCTTCTTTTGAAATGGCTCCTGATCACCCTGAAACATCTTTTGTGTCCTTGCCTTTAAAGCCCATCAGTATATAGCAATACCCAGTAAGATTTTAACTGCCCTGCTGTGGAATGGCTTTTCTGGGTGAAAAAAAGTAGTCTAATTTTTAGAAGGAACTCATTGGTAATGCTAAGTACCATGATAGAAGAGTACCTCTGACAGCTGTAGTTCCTGCCACCAGCATGCTTCTGCTTTTGGAGTTGCAGAGTTTTGGGCAACTGCAAAAGTGGCTATAAGTGCTGTGTTAACTGTTGTGGGAATTTGCAGCGTGTTGTTCAATACTCATCGAGAAAGGTCAGATGTTCCCAATTTCCTTCACTAGGACTGTTTCCAAAGCCTCACATAAACTGAATCTGATGTAAAATTTAAAAAATTCAGTTTTTACCAACCGGCTTATAAAGAACATGGTGGGGGCAAAAGACTAATTTTAATTATCATGCTGACGTTTTAGTTTCAGATAAGCACCAGTTTAAGAATGAACAGGTGATGTACAGATTTCGCTATGATGATGGAACATACAAGCCAAGAAGTGAATTGGAAGACATCGTGTCCAAGGTTTGTATTATCATTCTTAGTTGGAACTTTGTGATTTGCATCAAGAAGTTTGCTTTCCCTCCGAATGTCATTGACCTGTTGTATAGGAAATCACTAGTGCTGTTGATCTGTGTTGTATTAAGCTATCCATCCTAATGCCATAGGAGATATTCACTTTAGGGAGAGGAAGCAGAGTTCAGCAATGAATAACAATACAGTTGTGATTCCACCCAAGACTGCTGATTGCAATCCTAATAGAGTAACAAAAGGTCTTAAAACAGTAGGTGATAACATGTCTGCTGCAAATCTGGGCATGATGGTTCAGGGGGATAGAAGAAATCAGTATTTAGCCATTCGTAATAATTGTCTGTCAAATGAGTTCTGTTGATCCCTTATTTGTCCACATACCTTTTAATAAATTTGATTTTTTTCTTATGGACATCGGTTAATGGGTTAATCGTGAGGAAGGATTAATGGAGAAGGTGTTGGAATGGAGGTGACTTGAGATAGAAACAGATTTTTGGCTGTTGGAAGCCAGGAAAGAAGAAAGAATATTTGACAGAGAGGATAAGGGAACTGTTTTGAATATCAATATTAATCAATAGGTAATTCCAACTGAGTAGAGACATCAGTGTCCAGGTTTTGCTAGCATTAGCTAGCCAGTGTTTTTTTGAAGAGGGAAAAGCTGCTAACACTGTGCATCTTGCCTTCTTCAGGGGGTGAGGCTGTACTGCCGACTGCACTGCCTGTATACTCCAGTGGTAAAGTAAGTTCCCTTTCATGCTCCCCTTGTATTTATTATCTGGCTTTGTTAAAAGGATGACATTACTATTGAAATCTTTCTTGTTTCTTATTATAAGCAGTAATTTTCTGAATTTTCTTGGCTCTTTTACTGCCCTTGCATCTTCAGAGCTTAGATCTGTAATAGCACTGCTGCTGCTGGAGGATGTTGGAACTGGGGATTCAGGCAGAGTGAGCAGCTGGGTATGGTTACAGTGACTCTGATTCAAGGCAGATTGTGTGGTGTGATTGTAGCCGCTGTATTATTTGCGTTATAGAAAATGTCAACAGATGCTGAAGTGATGTAAACAGATGCCAGTGTGGTGCTAGGATTCTGTCATTCAGAGCACCCTAAACAAAAGCCAGTCTGAAGCAGAATAAAAGCTGAAGCTGTAATTTGAAGGAACCCTGAAAGTTTTGTGTGGAATCTTAAGAACTTGGCTCTGTATAAATAACTGCTGAAGAATTAAGATAGTCTGCAAATGCTAGGTAACTCTCTTCCCAGATCCCAGGAGATGATTTTCAGATGTTGTTACCTTCCTGACATCAGATGAACATTTCTGGCCTATAATGGAAACCACCCTGACCCGCGTAGGTGTTATGTTCAGGTATTTATGATGGAAAATCAGGCATTTTCGCTTAGGAGAACATAATTTTTTACAAATAAAAAACTGATGAGGAAGAAAAAATCTCTACTGAAGATGGCTGGACTCCCAAATTCAACAAAACTGACCTCTTGTCCATGAGTTGTACAACAGAATTTTCACTGAGAGATGCCACTGTCATGCTAGAAGGAGCTGCAATGATAGTTAGAGTTCATCAGTCATGAATTCGCATAATTAGAGCTCTGGGTTTTTTTCCCAGAATAACTGTTCTACAGTGGCACAGATTTCACTTAGCCCGAAAGGGTAAGGAGAGAGCAGGAAAGCACAATGCTGCCAGTGGTAGACAGAATGGTTCTGTAGATGCATGTGTGTATTTGCACGTACACGTTTCACCCCTGAAGATAGCAGTTCACATGCAGAGTAGAAATGATGGTAAGTGGAGTTCAAAAAAATGTCCCTGACCTCAGGGTACCCACAAACTGAAGTGGATCTACTCTAGTGCTTTAGGGAATCAACACGGACAAAATAACTCCCACAGGCCCATCTTGTGGTGTTGTGGTGTTTTGTCAATGTGCTATTTTTGTAATAGTTTCCCAGCTGGAGAACCTTCTTGTATCAGGAATAATCTGTGCTAGTGACTTCATGAATCCAAAGTGTGTATAATCAATGAGAAGTATCAGACTCCCAGAAGTTTTAGGATCCTTCTGAATTGACTTAATTCTCGGTATGTTTAGGCTCTTCTTCCTGCTATTCTCTTTCTTACTCATTCTTAATTTTATTGCCACGTTAGAAAACTTAATCTCTCAGGCTGTCATTGTTTTATGTCTTCTTGTCATGACTTTTTGCCTCTGACAAGCCTAACATTAGCCTAAGGGAGGTAGCTTTTGCCAAGTTAGTTGTGCAAAGCCCATTGCTTTGTGGATCACTGCTGTATCTGGCATCTTAGGACTGCTGATCCCTTCACTCATGCTGGCTTTTCTGGTGCAACCTTGCTTCTAGAAAATTGGCAAAGCTGCTTGGAGTAGCAGGTACATGTGCCACAGGGATCTGGAGGAATCATAAGTTCAAAATTATTTTGTTGACAACCTTGAGATACAATTTTACTTAGTTTTTTTCCCTGGAAGCCTTGGAGTTTCCACATAGTCTTTGCCTTTATATTTTTCATCAAGTAAAATCTGACACCCTTATACTTTGAGGGCAAGATGATATACGCCACTGGAAACAAATCATGCTACTTTGGAGGTTGAAGTATAAAAAGTAAAACATTTTGAAAATTCTGAATATGTCTCTGATGTACTTCTGGGAAGTTGTGAGGTGGGGAGCTTGTTTCCACTTCTGTCTGTGATGGACAATATGTCAGCACATCACTGGGCTAGGCCCTCTGAAGAGTATTCTATTCCTCTAGTTTCTGTGAGGCAACAAGGTTCTGCCAAAATTTCAATGGTTCCTACCTCTATATTTGACTATTCACCTGAGGTTCATGGTTCTGGATAACGTTCTGTGATTCATGTTCTGCTCCTGTTCAGGGTAGATTGAAATGGGGAGAAAAGAGAGCGAACTAATATTGATCCTGACCAGCACTGACCTGCAAGCAGGGAAAGACTGGGCCTTGGGCCAAGATTGATGGCAGCTTATTCAAAACTGTCAGCATCTGTAGGAGAGTTGTGGGAGTTGCTTCTCGTCTGGAACCCCCATCTCATTAGTGCTCAATATTTTAATGTTTTCCTTTATTGTGCTGACATTTCAAAGGCACATTTTCCCAAGATAAGAGTGTGAGAGGAAAAAACTGCCCAGAAAATTCCTACAGCTTTGTGCTGGGTTTAGCACATTACTGGAAGACAAGTTGAAAACTGTGTGTAAGCACTATGAGGAAAGCTTTTGTTCTGAGGACACATATTTCTGGAAATGCTGTCATGTTTTGGCTTTTTCCAAGCTCTGAAAGTCCCACTTCTCTTTCTAATTTCTCACACCCTGCATTCTGCAAACACACAGACATTTCTGCTGCATTTATTTACAACAGCCAGTCACAACTGGATAGATATAACTGAACAGATACAATATTTGTATCTGTAGATGATTAGTAAAAGGAACAGGGCTGGGTAGGATGGGTTTTAGATGGTGTTTGGATATTAGATTTTTAGGAAAAAGGCAGTATCAGATAGTGTGGTGCTAATGAAAGAGGCTGATTTGACAGAACTGAAGAATAAAGTCTTGTCTTGACCTGCCTCATGGATACATCCGGACTGTAAAACAATCCCAGTGGCTGTGCTTCCTTCCACAGTCATGCCAGTGGAGCTCAAGCTTCAAATACAAGGACCACCCCCAAGGGTGAGAGAGGAATTAATTCTTCATAGCCCGTTCAGCATTTGGCCTCTCTTCTGAGACTCTCAATGAGAGGGAGGCAATTAATGCAAATTAATTGTGGTAATGGCTTTTGTGATGTGGAACTAGGAGCTGGATCAAGACCACGAAACTTATTTCACATGGGCCAGTAAACAGCCTTAAAATGGCTTTTATGCTCTTCTGAGCTGGATTAAATCCAGTGACCTTGGAGGTGAAAGGTGTTAGAGCCCAGTGTCCTGAGCCACACAGTCCTCTTATATTTGTATCAAAATTCTTTAGAAATATTTCACGAAAGGCTAAAACCATCAGTTATCTCCATGGCTTTGAGAAGAGAAATGGAAGAAAACTGCAAAAAGCATCAAGTTACAAGAAGGTTCCTTTTCCTTCTTTCAGGAACAACGCTGCTGCCTGCTGGGTGTGAGCTGATGCCAGTTGTGTTATAAGAACTAAACACAACCCTTCTTATTTACAATGACTGAAATGACCTAATTCCATAAAAGGATACTGTGTACTCTATTTGTGTCTGGCTACTATGTGATATTTTACTAAAGGAAATAAAATCTGAAAAAGTGTGGAGAATCAGGAAAATCTCGCTTGACAAAATTGACTAAAAGCTGCCTAATTCTATGAGCCTCACAAAAAGGAGGCACAGAGGGAATGTGTAGAGTCCCTATCTATGAATACATTAATAGGTAAACACTAGAGGAGAATTATTGAAGCTTGTAGATGGGACTGGTACTGAGCCAAAAGATGTAAGCTGGACATGAATGGATTTTGGATGGAAACTAGATGATTTCCAGCCAGAAGAGTGTGATTTTTAGTGGAACTGCTGGTGGCAGTATTCTAACCTGAGTTACAGCAGCAGCTCAGGACATCTGTGAAAAGAATCTTCTGGTTGCCTCTGGCAGGAATGTGAGCTCCCTGAAGATGACTCGAAACAAGATCTAGAGAAATTTTAAGTAACACTGCTTTGTGTTGATCTGAAGTATCTTCCTAATTCAAGTTGTTAGAAAAGTTTAAAACTTTTCTAGAGAGAAAAGATGTCTGCTTCTTAGTAGTAGTAGGTTCCAATAGTATATATAGGTTTAGAGTGTAAAAGAAATGTATACCTTTTTGTCCTGATTTTCCCTGAATTCTCTTTTTTAATTAGAGACCGTGACTACCACCTAAAGACCTACAAATCAGTAATCCCTGCAAGTAAACTAGTGGACTGGCTTATTGCACAGGTAAGAAAAGTTTGAAATACTGTCTTTGCTAAGGAGCACTTCATAATCCTAAAACTTTCCTTTTTCAGTATATAACAGAAAATTTAAAAGTGGTTTGGTTGCTGTTCTTACCTGTATGCATCTGCTTTATTTCCTCCTCCAAGGGAGCTGTAAACAGTCTTGGTCTGAGACCATCTTATTTGCTGGGTTTACACAACCCAAAGCAACTGGCCACCATGATTAGGGCTTTAGACATCACATCATTACCAAAACTAGTCAGCAATGATAATAATTGTAATGGTGGCAGTAGTAATAAGAGTAATAGTAATGTGCTCTGGACATCCTTCTTCACTGTGGTACTGACTATAAACTGTTTCTGTAATTCTGATGACTCAAATGGAGAGATTGTATTGAATAAACCTAAATTATCTTGTCAAAAGTAGTGTATCTAGTTTCACATCTAGTTTCTGTATGAAAAGGTTGAGACACATTTTGTCAAGATTGATGATTCTAAACGGCTCTGTTTTCTGAAGATTTTTGTTACTGCTTTTATTGTATTTGGGAAAATACCTACCTTAGTGAGCTGAAAGAATTAAAGCTGTTTTTTCTAAATGGAGAATGCTGTTTTGCTAGGGGAATGTTTTGAGGCCAAGGTAATGTCATCAGGAGTAGCCAAGTCTGGTTTAAACTCTTCCTGTGCAAAGATTTTGTTGCCTAGAACAAGCATAGATTGCTAAAGGTTTAAGCTGGTAACATTAGAAGGTGTTTCTTCTCCAGTTTATTTACAATTGAAAGAATAAATTGGATTTTTAAATTTCAGCCTCTGTAAAATAAACTACCCGTTTATCCCATAAAATAACACAACATGAACATTGAGCATTGTCTCATGACAGGATGTTGAAAATGAGGGAAGACTTGTGAAGACTTGAAATTTGTTTATATTGAAAGTTAAACTTCTGGTTTATTAAAGCTATTCTCTTGGCTTTCCTTGTGTGATTACATGGTCATGCAATTCTCTCAGAACTGCCTTGATCCCTTTTCTACCAAGACAACAGTGTTTAGTTCTTAATTTGTAAATGTGCCTTTTCTGCTCTCAGGCTCTTTAGCAGAAGCCCGTAGTGCTGTGGATTGGCCAGAGCTGATCCTGTTTTATCCTGTATTTAAATAATGCTGATACACCACAGTGATGGGCTTTGCCAGCATTTGCTTGGCAAATACCTGCTGCTCTCCTCAGTAGGATTTGAAGTAGAACTGATGTTCTGCTGACAAGATCAGAGGGTGCCTGGTTGCTTGAAACAAAGTCAGTACACTACCCTGCAGCTGCTGTGAGAGCTTTCAGGTATCTAGTTCTCCGGATGGAGGGGAGAAAAGGTGTAATAATTGTGTAGGATACAGCTTCTAATTAAATTGGACTGAAAGTAACACACTGAAATTGCTTCTGTTGCCAAAGCAGCAGGTGCCCTCCCTGCTGGAAGGAGCTTAGCAACTGCTTTCACTGAGATGGTCGGCATCAGGTTCTCCTGTGTCCCTTTGGGACAGGGTAGCAGCTCATCTCACATCAAGGGACCAGTATTAACAGTCTTCGTAAGACCAGTACCGCCTTCTGATTTTTACCAGCACTATTTAAACCTTACTTGTCTGCCTAAAAAGTGCAACCATGTTTGTAAAATCTTCACTTGTGACTGCAAATTAGCAGATACATAGAGAAAACCAGGCATTTCTTGTATTTAGCTGAGCTGTAGATGTAAAGCTTAAGGCAGCCGTTTCAGGGAAATCTGTAAATCTGCAAGTCACCTTTGGTACCTGTTTTGAATGACTACACTCAAGGCTTCAGGTAGTGAGAAACTGAAGCCTTTGTAATCTGCTGTGTAAGCAAACTCCCACTGCAGTTTTAACCTGTCTGACCTTTGGAGTTCACATACCTTAGCTTTACTCAGGTTTTTCTCCCTTGAGCTGAATATGGACGGGATCTCTCAACTTCTGAGGAGGAGTTTTATTGTCTGTGGCTAATGGGTCCTAAAGTCCAACACTATGATTTCAAATAAAAAGTCTTTACACTGAGATAATATGGTATCTTTCCCCAATCATGGTCCCTGTTCCCCTGGTTCCTGTAGGAGGGAGAGGTGCTGTCTGTAGGAATGAACAGTGTTTGGGCAATGGGATACCTGTTTTAATGGCTTGCTATTGCTCCCTACACAGATCCTCCTGCTAATTTCAGAGCCACAAGCTATGCGGTGGGGAGGGGGGAATAATTTAGCTTAGAAAATCATCTGAGGTGTAACATTATTCTCCTGTTTCTAGGGAGACTGTCAGACTCGGGAGGAAGCTGTCGCACTGGGTGTGGGACTCTGCAATAATGGCTTCATGCATCATGGTAATGCATCAATATTGCTTCCCTCAGCCAGTTAAATGAGCTCTTACTTCAGTCAGATTAACTTTTCTAGGCTGTGCCATACATGCTGTGTACATGATTTGCAGGCATTCCTGCAGGTCCTTCTCAAACACAGTCCTCAGGCTAATACATGTCTAAGCCTGGTGCCTTCCCAAGGGAAGCCCCTTGCTGATAGTTATGGGAAGCACTGAAGGGATTACACAAGCTAGAAGGAGCACATTTTTTCACTGCATCTCTTCCAGAGCCATCTGAGCAATGCACAAGCCAAGTACTGTCCTGAAATATCACCAAAAAATATCAGATGTTAAGTAAAATTGCCTATTTCTTGCCTCTTGGACAACAAACACAATCCTCAGTGCTGAGGCGTCCAAATCTGAGGTGCCAAATTGCCAAATTAGACATCATCCATCCTCAAACAGGGGAAGTAAACAAATCACATCTGTATCAGTATCAAATAGAACATACAAGTCCCAAGAGTAAACATAGTTTGTCAAATGAAACATTCAGTTTTAGTCATAGATAACATTTACTCACTGTATTTTCAATAGTGTTTTTGAGAGCAGATTATTGTAAATAACTAATGGAGAATTTGCATAGTAATTAATAATAATGTAAGAATAGTTGGGGTCTTTTTTAAAGAATTTGGTCTGTTCTGAGCCCATGCAAACTTTTGGGATTTGTTGCATCCTTTGCCAAGGAAGACCTTTGCATAAGTACATGTTGAATGAAGGAGTTGCTCCTCACTTGCTGCTTTTATCTGAAACCCCCAGGTCTCTGTTTGGAAAAACTGGTAGAGAACTTTTTCATGCCTTCCAGAATTTTATAGATCTCATTTCCCTCTCAATTTTTTTTTAAGGTTGAAGAGCCTTAGTCTATGTGGACACCTTACATGCTTTTAAACAGCCCCTTTACCCCTCTTTGCTCCTTTTATAGTTTTACCATATTCATTTTGATGTGGGAAAGGAGCATGAGGTTTTGAGTAGCATCTTCCTTCCAAGAGAATCTTTTGCATTTTATATACATTCTGCATGCCAGGGAGGTCACATCATGTCATGAGCTACTATGCACTGTGAAGAAAATCATTGTCCTAAAATAACAGAATTAGCTTAAAAATACAGAGCTGAGGAACTGACTGATAGAGATGCATCTGGTCTGTGTCCTGTAAAGATTGGGGAAATATTTAGGATTTCCTTTAACTTTCTTCTCTGTTTCTCTCTTTCTCTCTCCGTGTAAATGCATGTATTTCATATATATCATTTCCAGTCCTGGAGAAAAGTGAATTTAAGGATGAATCCTTATATTTCCGCTTTTATGCTGATGAGGAGATGGAGGGCACCAGTTCCAAGAGCAAACAGTTGCGTAATGACTTCAAGCTCGTGGAAAACATCCTGGGAAAGAATCTTCTGGTAAGAACTATGTTAATGTAAACCTTGATGTTTCTGCAAAAATGGTATTGTTTTATAGTAGAGGAGAATAAGAAGGAAAATTATGAGAGAGTAGAATTAAAATGGGCAATTGCACCTGTAGCTAGGTTTTTCTTCACTGCATAAATGCTACTAATTCTTGATCTGTTTTGCTGTATATCTCCAGCTTCTGTAGCTCTGATTTTTTAGTTAGGCAGACTGCATAATTTATTCTAGGACCAAGGGAAATCCTTGCATTGCAGGCCCCTTTCTGGAGCACATGACCATCCTGCTGTACTGGGAGCTTTAGATGTACATTTCCACAGGTCCAAGTGCATGGACGTTCCTGCCTGTTTCCAGTGCACAGCTCAAGCCCTTCCTATTCCCAAGAAGCCCTTGCAAGAGTCTGGAAGTGAGCTGGGAGCCGGAGATGTTTTAGCAGGCACCACAGTGTTGACGTGGTGGAGGAAAAAGTAATGGGCTCTACTCTCTTGGAAGAGATCTGCCATCAAGTTTAAATGCAGTTTAAATTCAAACACGGTTCAAACACGTGAGGTAAATATGTGAGGTAAATTCAGGTGCAAATTAAAAGACTGATAAGAACACAGATATTTCAGGGCATCATTCTCTAAGCCATATGAATGCTGTTATTGTAGTTCTGAAGTGCATCAGTCACCTTCTGTCAAAATGCAGTCCCATCTCAAACAGAAAACAAATGAAGAGCACATGCTGAGGAAAAAATCTCCTACTTAGAGGACACAGATTTCATGTGTAGTAGTCATGCTTAAGTTGTGAGTTGCTTTCATTTGCATGCATAAATTAACAGTCCCTTGAGTGAAGGGACTTGTGAAGATCCCTCAAAAGCAGTACAGTAAATTCATTACACTTATCCACAAAAAAATTGTGCCTGACTTCTGCTTTATGCTGTGTTTAGCAGTTATGAGCAGCTGTAATCCTGAGGCTTTGCTGTCTGTGGAACATCACTGCTTGCCTTTACACTAATGATAGGGCATTAATCCTTCCCATCCTCTGATCCCACCATAGGAGGTTTATTGGAATTTCCTCAGCACTGGCTTTTGAAATTTGCTTTCCTACTGCTGTGAAATCCTAGCTGTTTAGTGGATAGGTTTCCCCACCCCCTTCATCTAAGTTTGCTCTATCACAGGAGAGTTTGCCTTTGAAAACAGAAAACAACAGAAACCTTGGCAAATACTTGTTAAAAATGCCAAGGAACAAAGTGCTTTCAGTCTGGAAAAACACAATTCAAACAAAAGCTAGCATTTATTTATTTGCACAATTATTTCTCATTAAAGGACATAAATCTTGACAAACTGAAAAAATATACAACATTCTTTGCATAGTTGAAGAAAATTTGGATTTTGGCCTGACTCCAAGCATTGTGATTTGGTTACTGCAGTGTGCTGTGAACTTGTGATCAGCACCTCTGCCTGTTAGCCCAAACCGACCACATCACAAATCAGAGCTGGTTGCTTGGATCTGAGTATCAGACAGAGGAGAATTTCTTGTAGAGATTAGCCATAATCAAAGTTGTGTGAGAGGTTTGATTGCACACGTGATGATGGAGTCCCAGAAGATTCAAAAGAGAAGCATTCTCAATGATTTCTGAAGATGATGCCTGTGTACATTTTATGTAGCATTCTCAAAACTCTTGTGCTGACTTGGAGATCTCGACTGGAATTCTAAACTTCATCAACTTCCCAGACCTGTAATAACTTCTACATTCTTCCAGGATATGCCATGTTTCTTATTCTCAGTAAAGTGTGGCAGTAGTTGCCCAACTCTGCAAAATTTCAGCAGAGAGAGCAAAGAAGAGCTTTCCCTTTGTTCTTCATTATACTGGTGTACCACAGTCTGTTGTAGCTAGAGAATTAAACTCATGGATTTAAAACACCTCTGGGAGGAAAGCCACTAAGAGCTCATCCTCTAGGGATTTCTGATCCCAAGGGGACAGGCTGGAAAGTCAGTGACAAGGCATTCATCATCCAGGTGTATGCAGCCACATAAGGGCTTCGAGTGGTTTCAGATACTAACAGTGAACTCTGAAGTGAAAAACACCCTTTAGGCTCTAAGTCTTTAATGGTTCAGAAGGAACCGAATTGAGTTCAGTGCTCAATTTCAAAGCTCACAAACCAGAAGAAACTTGGAGTCATACTGTATGTATTTAACCTCTTTTGCTAATGTTGCCAAACATACCTTTAAAGAGGTAGGGGTGCTTAGATTCTGAAGCTACTCATTGGAAAGCAATTTTGTCTTTTCAGATCTTGTTTTGTGCCCCAAAGCTGTGGGCTTATGAAAAGCTGTGGAGACTGGAACAACCTGGGAGATGAGGTGGCAGGAAAGTAGCTGTCTTTAAATGCTGCTGAGGGCCTCAGAAACCTCCTTCGTTTTCTGAAGTGTTCAGACTTAACATTGTCTGATAAGTCACTGCTCCTGAGGAGATCATAACCCAAGTCAGGCTGTTCAGGTGTGTCCAACAGAGAAGGATTTTGCTGGAGAGCTGTAGGGAAGTATGTGAGAGAAGAATGTGCATCCTGGACCCAGGTTCAGGGAATGGTGGTTGATCTGCTGTGCTGCCTCTTCTGGTGTTGATGTCTCCAAGAGTTCAGGATGACAGTTCCTGCTGCTGTGTGAGACTGGTGTAACAGACCATTCTTGGCACACCTTTTCATCTCTGCAGATCCCATTCCCCTTGCCCATGACAAAATTTTCTTTGAATGTGTTCTGAGTACATTTGCCCTCTGTTTTTGATTAAACATGCTTGTTTTTCAAATGGTCTCATTTGTTAATGTGATTGTCTCTCAAGACTAAACAGCTGCTGCCTTACATTCCAAAAACTGATTGGGCTTCAGGGGCATAGAAATAGTTCTTGCAGGTGGCGATTTAGTTGATAGCTTTGGACTCCCTAGGGATGAATGGAGTTCAGCTGTGGAATGGCAGGGTGTTCCTACTTTATAATAAAGGATGAATCATTGCCTTCTCCAAGTACTGCAAATGGAATATCATCCATAGTCTGCCTTTTCATAAGGGTTGTCTCCAGCACAGGAAGTTCCTAATGTTGATGCATGTGGGGTTTCTTAAAAGTGTTTTAGTTCTTTGCTTTCAAACAATACATATTTGCAATACCAATGATCAGAGAGAGGTAGGTTATTAAAAATAATAGCAAATAAAAGATCTTCATGCCCAGTACTGGTGGCTTCACCCCAAGAGATAGGTAAGGTTGTGTAGCTGGTGGCTGCTGAAGTTGGACAAATCAAAGCCTTCAGGTTGTTTAATGTGTATTTCACATATGCTTTCAAAATTCAACAAAAGAAACTGAACAGTCCCTTCAAATGTAAAGTGAGAATTGGAGGGGAGAGGTAGCCTAGAAATTTTCCATTGAATCCCAAATATGAAGTGATAAAAGTACATGCTGTGTTGGGCTGAAACTCATTCCACTTGCAACATTAAAAATCTAACCAGCAATTTACCTGATTTTCTAAGGTCCTTTGTTGAACAAGCACTACTGGCATTGCTTCTGAAAATACTTAAAAATAGCCAAAAATGGGAAACTTACTTTCCAGTCTTTTTACTTTCCTGTGCATCCTCTAATGCAAACATCACCTGATAAGGACTTTTTCCCATATATTATACCATGAATTATTTTAACTTGACTGTATGGCTCCTACAGGACAGAATTATTCTAGTTCTTTATTTTTTTCCCCCAAGGTAATTTCCTGTAAAAGGACAAAATTTATAATCTGATGGAACTGACTTCAAAGGAGAAAGGACAGTATTTTAAAATAGTGCAGAAATCATCAGAAGCGAGGAAGCAATTCTGAGTAATTTGTTTTCCCCAGTGGCATGCTAGATTATGAGTAGCTTTATTTTTCCTCTTAAATCAGTTCTGTTTTATCAGATGGTTCTTAAATACATAATGTTTGTTCAAATGCAAGATGTTTATCAGTTAGATTTTCCACTTGTCCATTTACCAGTGTCTAGGCTTGGTTTATTTTTCTATAATGGGAAGTGAGTTGTTAAGCTTTTTACTCATAGTTAATAAACCACTAGAAAAGGATGAGTGAAATGTATACTTGTCATGATCGATATGATTTTAAAGGAGATGTATAAGGTAGATCTGTATGACTTCAGTGCAAATAAGAGGAAGCAGAAATTCAGGAGCAAGAATTAAGAAGGCTTCTGTCTACCACATAAAGTACAAACTGAGCACAGGGTACGGAGTTTGTGTTTTTTCCCTTACACAAAGCTTGTGTGCCTGTCTCTGGAGGAAGGACTTATGGATGTCAGGAGTTTTTGTCTCACTGGTCAGATAGAACTTTAGCCATCAGACTGCCATTATGATGTAGAATTATGTAGTGTGTAGTTAGATCTATAACAGGTAGGCCTGAGATCCACAATTTGTCTGAAACTGATAGCTGAGAAGCACTCAGATCAGTCATTATCAGGTATGTGGGATGTATTCTAAAAAATAAATAAATGATTACACTCAATCTGTAGTACATTCACCAATGGAAAATACTGGATAATGATGAATTCTGTAATCTAAAAGTGAAAGATCTGTTGAAGGATGAAGGGCTAGGCATCAAAACCAAATGCAGTTTCTAATAGAAGAGTTGATTAACCATTGGAACAAACTCTCAGGGGTGGGAATAGATTCTTCACTTCTTAAAGACTGCAGATCATACCTGAGTAACTTTGGAAAATCTGCTTTAGTATGTATTAAGGACTCAATGCAGAAATAACTAGGATAAATTTTATGGCTCATGTTATGTAGGAGATCAGACCAAATGATCTGGTAGTCCCTTTCCATTCTAAGATATAGAAGTCCAGATCAGTTGTGGCTTGCAATGAAAAGTTTAATTTCTCATTTCCAGTCTTACCTTTTCTGTGAACTCCGTATTTATGAAGCATAAATACGTGTAAAAATTGTGCTCTGTTTAAGATTTTACCAGAAGAGGATGACTATGGATTTGACATAGAAGAAAAGAACAAAGCAATTGTGGTGAGGTCAGTTCGACGAGGGTCTTCTGCTGAGGTAGGACCTCACATTCATATTTTGGTATCTAAGAATGTTTCAATACTTTGAAAAGTAACAAACCATCCTTTTGAAATCTGTTTCCTTTTAAAGGCAGCTAATAGAAGATGGCTGTCTTCTACAATTCCTGGTAATAAGCTGTTTCTGTAAATTGATAAGTATTTTGGCATTACTGGGTGACTTGGATATTATTGATAAGTGATAGGATGATAGCAGTACCTGTGTGATGATAGCTTACCTCAGGTTCCTTAGCAACTTTAATTTAAGGAGGGAGGGAAAGTAACACTCTTTTGGGATAGCAAAGGTGTTCAATGGGAAACAAGTTTATTTGAGTGAAAGCTGTGTTTTTAGATATGTATTTTTTCCTTAAAAAGCATGCAGTCATTTCTCTCCATGGTATTTTTTAAGAGTTCTACAGAATATATTTGCATTGTTTCTTTGAAGCATGTAGATGGCCCAAATGTCGTAGGATCTGAGTATTTCTTAATCACCCATTTATCCCTATAGAATCCTTATGTGGATAACACAGTCTGATCTTCCATTTACCAAAATAAGGCACGGATAAACTGATGAAGATAAGAGAGGACTAAATGACTCGTCCAGGGTTTCACAGTAAATTGTGGCAGCACACAGGACAGAGCTTCTAATTAAAAGTCCAGGACAACCATTACAGAATTTTTTGTATGTCCACGTTAATTTGTGGGTTACTCCTTTAGACTACATTTAACTCCCGGATAACTTGCTTAGTGGAACAGCTGAAGTGGACAGACTGATTTTAGCAAGTTGAGAATGTCACATGCGTAGGAATTTTGAACTGAAGTTTAGTGTTAGAATGAAATGATTTCAGTATTCCTGATTGTCATTTGGTTTATGGTCACCAAAGAAACCAATCCTATGCTTTATCTAGTATTCAAAATCAACATAGGTTGGCCAAAAATTTTATTAATCTAAACCTATGCTGTGAACCATTGCCTGCCAGATAATCCTTCTGCCCTTTCTTTGGCTGGAAGCTTGGGGAATAGACTGCAAATCTGTTGTGTTTTAGGACAACGGCAGCACACCATTTTCTAAGGAATCTTCTTCTTGGTCTTTCAAGATAATCTGTGACCATGAGCGCATCTTTTGAACTTGATCTAATAATACTGCTCCAGCAAAAAACTAAATCTGCATCTCTCTGAGCCAGAGGAGAGAGAGAGAGAGAGAGAGAGAGAGAGAGTAGTGCTGTGTGGACCTCCTGTTTCAAGTCAAGAAACTTGTCAGTGGATTCCAGGCAGAATAGAAAAGGTTTTGCCACATTTAGAAGGAAACCCAACTGCTGAACCTTGAAGTTATATGAAGTAATTCTAATCTGGAAGGTTAAATAATTTTTAATGGTTCCTTGATACCTAACACCTAGTCCAGATATCACTATGTTACATTTTAACTGGTAGAGATCATCAAGGGGTATGTTTAAGGCTATTGTCCAGTGGGCATAGTAGGGGATCTCAGTTTTTGTCATTGGATCTCTCTGACTTCCTGTGTGACCATTGCCAAATAACTAAAGTTAGGTGCAAAACCTAGGAATTAAAATCTTGTGGCTTTTTAGGCTAATGGATAGCTAGTAATTCACTTAAAGCAGAGACAGGTTTTTATCGCCACTTCAAGACGTGACTGGGTGTAGGTTGCTTTTGCAAGGCTGATGGCTGAAAACTGCCCACGGCTCCTGTGCCCAAGGTGTAGGAAGTCACACTTCTGCATCTCACTGAGTATCACAGCCAGTCTATTATAGGCCCCTAGATTTCAGTTGTGTCCCCCCACTCCTTGTTTTTTTATAGTCTCCTTTTTAATAATACCTTAAATAATTGTAGCAGAAAAGTACTAAGATTTATCCATTGCGAACTAAGATACACGTGTAGAGTGGCATATTTCTAAGGATACTGGTGAAATCTCTTTGTTTTCTGTAAATGAAGAAAACTTTAAGGGAGAGTGACAAATGACTTGATGAACCAACACTACTTACAGAGTATTCTATGTGAAAGTAATCCTAGGAATGCCCATAAGTAGGGAACAGTTGAACCTTGAAGCCTGAGCTTTCAGAGTTGCTGCCAGTGACCCAAAGTGCTCTGTGGTGTTTGTTCCCTTTGCAGATGGCTGGCCTGCAAGCAGGAAGAAAAATCTATTCCATCAATGAGGATTTAGTATTCCTACGCCCATTTTCAGAAGTGGAAACCATCTTATCCCAGTCCTTCTGCTCACGAAGGCCACTTAGGCTTCTGGTAGCCACCAAATCAAAAGAGTAAGTGCCAAGATGGGCAGACAGAGAAGATTGTTGAGAAATGTCAGTTACTAAGTAGTACTTCTGCAGTTGTAGTGAAACCTCTGTAAACACTTTGCCCTGCAGAAGCCGCTCAATAGGAAAACAGATGACAGAAATGAGAGGTACAAGAGTCACGGCTTGTTTTTAGTGATGACCCTTGGGCTGCTAGGAGAGGTTGGCATGTGTTCTCTTTATATTGCAGATAACTTTTGGTTTCCTTCTGCACAAACAAAACTGAATCACAAGGATTGCCATTCTCAAGTGTGAAGCTTCTCACACTCTATTATATATGCATGGGAAAACACTTTCCACCCATTAAAGCTTGGCTTATTTTTGGATGACTAACAATATCAGCCCTTACAGTTTTTCAGTCTGTTATTGTTTCTTATAATGAGAGTTGACCCTGTTAGTATCTTGTGTATTGTTAAATTCTGTAATCCCAGAACGTGCCATAGAAAGTGAACGTCTCAGTGAATATTTCTTGCTTAATTCTAGCCCAGAGTGTCTTGTCCAGTCTATTTGTTTTTTAAATTTTTTAATGGAAAAAAATCCTCTGCTGGTATAGATCAGCACAGCTGCACTGAAGTTTGCCTAGAAATGGAAATGAATATAAATGCCTTAGAAAGTTTCTGTCAAGTGTTACTCACTTAAAGATGTAACAAATTAAGAAGTGCCAAATTTTAATTAACAAATGAAATCTCCCATCTGCCTTGGAGATTGAAGATGGAGTATGTTTCTTCAGGTCTGTTTATTTGTTATTTATTTGTAAACACTGTGGATGCTTTCTCTCATCCAAACCCAGTTGTGAATGCTGGGGAAAGATGTTGTTAAGAACTGCCCAGAATTCTGGCAGCCTAATTTAAAATCGTGCTTTCTCTTCTCCTTGATTTATCTGCAGGATTATTAAAATCCCAGATTGTCCTGAAGCACTTTGCTTTCAGATACGGGGAGCAGCACCACCATATGTTCATGCAGTAGGAAAAGGTAAGTAGAAACTCTATGGTACAATTAAGTTGGGAGTACAGCCGAATAGATACACACATGTATATAAAGTGTGTGTGTGTGTGTGTATATTTCAACGAAGACAGATCCAGGTTTCATTGTCCAACTTGTTCTATACAAGTTCGGACAAATTAAGTGACCACAGTGATGAGAACTCGTGATAGACCAGAATCACACTCATATAACCATAGAACAGTGTGAGATTTCCTGCATCCAAGTGCTTATCATCTAAAAATATTCTAAGACAGCGGTATCATTCTTGTGAACTGAGTGTTGAGTCTCTAATCCCATCAACACAATACAAGGAATAATTTAATTCCACAGTGGAATAAACTTGAATACTGCAATGCACAATACCATGAACTCGTAAGAAGGCATTATCACTTTAGCTCTTGCAAGCTAGAAATGGACTTGCTTAGTGACCCTACCCTTGTTTCTTCTGAGACTACTAAGGTAAAGCTTAACAGCCACAGGGAAAAAAACCCATAAAACTGAGATAGCTGAGAAAAAGTTGAGGGGTAATGGTGTCTGTTGCTTCCTCAATATTTTTACCTGTAGTCATCCACAATTTGGGTCGCTTGGTTCTGAAGGTGCTGTAGGATCAGCAGGTTGGTAGACAAGTCATAACACAATCTGGACATCACAAAGTGACATAAGACTTGGAGACTACTTCTCCCTTTACATAGGCATATATTGCTACAAATTACCAATATAACATAGAGGCAAACTGCTCTCCTTGATATTTTTAAAAGGAGAAAACACAATTTGACAGAGATATTTACTACTTCTGTACCTGATATATTAACTGAGCTACAAGCAAAAAGCATTGCTTTAACCTTTATGTTAAGCAGATGCAGAAAATACGGCCTTTTAGACATACACCACTTCCTTCCTTCAGAACAAATGTGTGTCTCCACCTGAGTGCAGTTAGCTTAGGCAGCACCCACAGATGGCATTCCCAGGGACACACATTTATTACACCCTTTTATAGCAGCACCTATAACCACTTTTTCACAGTTTGGAGTGCAAGCTGGAAGTTCCAGCTAGGAAGATTGTACTTTTTCAGGATTTTGCCTGGAAAAGACAAATTACATTTGCCATCATAATCTTTTTCTGTGGCAAATTGTGTAACATGCAAGTGTTCTGTCCTCCAGGTACAAGAGGCTGGAACAAATACAACAGTTTATACTTAAGCAAGACTGCAGCTACTGTAACCATAAGGCTAAAAGAGAAACATATAAGAATCCCAAACGATTTCCCACAGAAATGTCAATTTCTAGCATGAATGCATTTAGATCAAGGAGGTGTCTGTTTTTCCCAGCACATGAAGAATAGACACATGATGTTATCCTTACACAACAAAGCTCTCTGAATAGTAGCAAAGGCTTAGTAGCAAAGGCATGACAGGACTGACCCAGCTTTTCTTACTTTTTCTAACCAGAAAGCTTTTGCAAACTTTCCAGTATTCTCATCCATAGGCAGATGGCATTTCTGTCTAACTTATCTCCTGTTATTTTTCAGGTTCTGAGGCTGCAGCCGTAGGCCTTCATCCAGGGCAGTGTATTTTGAAAGTTAATGGTAATAATGCAACACATGGAAATTACAAGGAAGTTCTGGAGCACTTCACAGCCTATAGGACCAGGCAACAGGAAGCACTGGTATGAATGCAAAACCTCAAATGAAATACATTAATTCCTGCCCTTCTTCTGCCCTCCCCTTTTCCTGTTTCACTAAATATTCAGAAAAAGAACATCTACATGTTTGTTTTGACTCATTTCCTTCTATGCCAGGGTCCTGCTGTCACTGAGGGGACCTGATTCCAGTTGCCTATAGTTGCAAAACACGTACAAATAATATGAAAGCCGTTTCATGCGTGCACTACATACAGTACTGGAAATTACTAACTGTTACTAACCACAGAAGTTTACCCAGCTATTGATCTAGATTTTATGTTCTCTGAAGTTCAGAGAAAAGCTGGGGGAATGTTGATATTTCAGCCTACTTAGAAGATACAGAATTGATAGCTGGATTCACCTTTGTAGTCCAAATATTTGGAGATTGAGCATTTTGGGGTCCTAGCTGAAGCCTATATCTGTTGAAAGGGGTTGTACCAGTGGGTGTACAGAACACATGAAGATGCTGAAGAGGACAGAATTCAGCAAGCAGCATCCCCTGCATGTTTGAATGGCAGTCGCCCAGGCTCCAGCAAAGACAGCTCTGCACTAGAAGGACATGCAGAATTGGAACCCCTTCAAAGCAGCCAACAGGAATCAGGTAAAGATTCTCATGGGGGAAGAAAACCTAGGGACAATTCAGGTGCTTTCAGAAGGAAAACTGCAGTAGAAGTATACAGTATAATTATTATTGTAGAATATCTCTTGTCTTAACAAAGCTTTGTAATTGAATGAGGTCTGCCAGAGGAAGTATTTGTATGCTGCAGTTTATTCAGGGGAAGAAAAAATTGCGATACACATAGAAATCATGCACCTGTGATTCTCTGTTCTTTACAAGACAGCCAGTTACGGGAATGAAGAGACCCAGCATTTTTAGAATCCTTTGGTTGCCCCTGCAAACCAGGCATTTATGGGCAGTAGCTGATGGAGAGGGAAGGTCTGCAAGTACCTCTCCATACCTGCAAGAACAATCTGTGTTTTCTGTTATTTTTGATTAAAAATTAAAATGTTAAATTACTTCGATCTGGAGCAAGTTTTCAAGGCATGTTACCACTGTGTCAGGACAAGGTGTGGGTGTATTTCCTCCAACTTTTGAAAGCATAGCTCAAAAAACAGTTCTACTCTCATGTTGAGGGCTTATTTGGAAAAGTAGATGTTAAGGGAGACTACTAAAGCAAAATTTAATCCAAAGGACTGAGCCTGGTAGAAGCATGTGAGCAATTCCCTGGCAAATCTCAATCTGACTGTAACTGGAATCTGTTCTCTAGTGGCAATAGAATTGCTTTGTGTAAAAAATGTTATCTCCTCACCCTTCCCTGACATCTCAGTCTTCCAGAGGGTTATTGCAGACAACAGGACTCAGAGATTAACATACTTCACGTCCGTTATAAGCTTCTGCTAGGATCTGTGAACAGAACTAGAAGTAGTGTCCTGAGCATGGATATGTGCACACATATATGGAAGAACATCAGAATGGGGATTGGAGCATTTGGACTATCTAAACCTCTGTCACTGTCTCTATTAGTGACCAACAGCAAATGTCTTCCTTAGAATATTCTCTCAGTCTCCAGCAGTACATAGTTCAAGACACTCCTTGAGCCAAAGGTTGTGTCTCTGCATTCAATAATTTTTCTCAGCAGGTTTCTCTTGCCTGGGCAGGCCTGTGTTCACATGTGCTGCCAGACACCTCTAATGACTTACTTTGGTTCCAGCCCAGACACCACAGACTGTTACTTCTCCACTGGTCATTGGTGAAGAGCCCCCTCTCATCAGCCTGACTGTGGATAACACCCATCTGGAGCATGGGGTGGTGTATGAATATGTTAGCAGTGCAGGAATCAAATCCTTTGTCCTGGAGAAAATTGTGGAACCAAAAGGTTGCTTCAATCTCACTGCAAAGGTACTGAAAACCGGACATGGTCGGCTTTATTCCTAAACAGAACGGGAAACCAATAATATAGCTTATTACTGGCTGCTGTGGGCTTGGCTCTTCAGGTTGACATTGGTCTTCTCAGCCCTGCTTAGAGTTTTGTTCATTAGAATGCGCTGAGTTGCAATAGCTTGTTTGGTATGAGCAAATCAGCAAGTGCTTCCAGGACTTCAACTGTTGAAGCAGATGGAGGAGAGCCCTCAGCTCCTGTTCCTGTGGAATTCTTGCTTTTATCTGCCTGGTAACATACTCTCTGCTGATATTCAAGATTAATCTTTTCAGGCAGGAATTTGTTTACCTTGGAAGAAAATCAAGCAGCTTTTTCCCCCCTGAGAGGCTGGATGGGTTGCTAGAGGAATTGAGTAGAACTGCTGCTATTGGAAGGCAGTAGAGTCTGCTGAGTGTCTTTGTCATCTCTGACAAAAATGAGCTAATAGAGAATGTTTGTCACATCCCAGTAATATTGTTATGTCCCATGAAAGCATGCGAGAGCAGGTAACTTGGACAGTGGATTTTGATCCACTTCCATGATTCTAAAAATTTTTGAGAAATGTTATATGACTCTGAGGATTAGACACATTAGTGGTTCTCAGGCAGTAATAAAGGCAGCTTGTTCTGGAGGCAGCTTTATCCAACCGTGGGGCTTTGCCACTCACTGAGTGGAAGAAAACTGTATTTTCCCTCTGTGTCAAGACTCATATCATTGACATCCTGTCTTTTTGTTTAGATTTTAGAGGCCTTTGCTGCAGAGGACAGTCACTTTGTAAGGAATTGTGAAAGACTCATATCCCTAAGCAGTGCTGTGGCCACCATGCCCCAGTATGAATTCCGGCAAATCTGTGACACTAAGCTGGAAAGCATTAACCGGAGGCTCACGAACTACCAAGAGGTACAACACTACTAGTTATTGGTGAAGTCTTGAGACAATACTTCATTGTGTTAAGTGGGTCTTAGTATTCCTTATTAATGAATCCGAACTGTTTCTGAGGTGGGTGTCCTGGAGGCATGAGAACAGCTCTGCAAGTTACTGAAATTGCAAGTTTTGAGTGAAAAATACCTTGTCTATAAATCGCTCCTTTCTGCTTGTCAGAGCTGTGGGTTACAATATATTATTGCAGATTCATTTCCACTGTATTAATGAATAAATATGAGGACAGATTGATGCATGTCTTACGTAACATGAATGTAACTACAGTGTATCATGGTGTAAACAAAGTATGTGTGCTTTTTTTGTGCAGTTACCTGAGCTGCTTGAAAAGAGAGTGCTAGGAGGTATAGCTAATTGCCTTCCTTTGTTATTTTATGAGCTTTTTTTTAATGTGTTATTCCAGCTGCAGCAGAAGTCTGAATTCCTGGATTTCTGGAATAGGAGGCAGGGAGAGAAAAGAATTGTCTGTATTGCATCCAATTTTTTTTGAAAGTGAAGTAGCACACACCTACTTTATTTCTCCCAGTTTGCAGATGAATTGAAAACAAAGGTGAGCCCAGCCTTCAAACAAGCCATTATGGAACCACATTCCCTCAACAGCATGGATTTCTGCCCCACCAACTGCCATATTAACCTCATGGAGGTATCATACCCCAAAAGCACTACCTCAGTAGGGAGATCGTTCAGTATTCGCATTGGACGGAAACCTTCTATTATTGGTCTTGATCCAGAGCAAGGTGATAATTAACTTTCAAGTCATACTGATTTTATCTGTATAAAAAGTTGTATTTTTACACTGCTCAGCAAGGTCAAATATAAACATAGTCTTGCCAGTACTCTTTCTTCCTCCTTAAAATTTTATAGTTAAATGGCAGCCTTCTTGTGTTGTGAAAAAGTTATGGCTTTAAGCATAGAGAGGCTTCAGGTCTGATGTTTTTGCTAGCTAAGCTGTTTGGGCATCTCATGGTAGTTATGTGTCCGGGGTGCTGTTGCCCTTAGTAGAGGTGACTTGCTGACTAACAGTGAGCAAGGACTGATGGCAATGCTAGTGCTTCAGTCAGGGGAACAACTGAAGTCAATCACATTGTAGTGCTGCTTTCTACTCTCATTACTAAATAAATTCCATGCACTGGAGTTGAAAGTCTCTACTCCGTCAGGGGATCTATTTTCTGATAAATTGCTGCTATGCAGCATTTCTCCTACAATCTGGTTGTTTGAGTTACAATATTTCTTTATCATGATCTCACTTAACATGTTTCTGATTCATTGCCTTGTGCAGGTCAGAGTGCAGGAATGTTTGGAAGAGGGAAGTATAGACTAACCAACCTTCTGAACAATGGCATTGACTATTAAAATTGAGGTCTATAAATGAGCCCTGCTTGCTTGGGCGATAGTATTTTTACTGCAAGCTAAGGTAGTTAGCAAAGTACTGCAACAAAACTGTCAGCATTTCTAAATGAAAAAGCATTAATTTATCTTCTGTAAGGACAGAATCCAGTATTTCTTTGTGTGTGTGTGTAAGTGTAAATGTCTGTAGAGCTGGCATAATAACACAGACCGACTCCTGAGAACCCAAATTCATTAACTTTTCAGCAAATGCTTTTAGAGAGCTTCTGTGTAGACTATATGAGTATATGTGTGGACATATGTCTTTACTTCCATAATTTAACCAGGTTTCTGAACTGCAGTAAATTTAAAACATCTAGTTGGCATGCCAGGAGAAAAAAACCAACTTCTTTGGGGTTTTTTTCAGAATGATTTTGTCATAGAATGTAATTATATAAAATAGTTCTGTGAAATTTTAGTTTTTTCTGTTAAAACTCCACCTATCCTAAACGATCATCATTGGGATGGAGTGGGGAAAGTCATGAGAGCCATACTAACTAGATCCTTTAATGTTTAGTAGGTACCTTAAATCCAGTCTCATACACTCAACATTGTATCACCACTATGGCTGCACCATCCTGGAGATGTCCAGCCCCAGAAGATGGAGATCCTGATGGTAGCTTTGGCCAGCAGAATGGAGGAACAGTTCAGGAAGAAAGGGGACTCAGTTTTCTGCTGAAACAGGAAGATTGGGAGATGCAGGACTCCTACTTGCATCTTTTTAACAAACTTGACATTGCAGTGAAGGAAATGAAGCAGTATGTCATTCAGATAAATAAGTGAGTACAAAATCCTGTATGCACTGGAGAAAGAAATTCTTATAACATTGAGGCATTAACCTCCAAAAACACACTGTGCTGTCGGCCCCAGCTGTCAGCCTCTTTACTCGCCTGTTCACACCTGCCCTTGTATGACAGGTCCTCACTGGTTGTGTCAAATCTACTCCTGGGCAGATCCACCAGTGTTTGTATTATTGTCCTTTGCTTCTAAAAGTCTCCCTGAATTTGACAGCCACTGTTTTGCTTAGTATATATTCCAAAATAATAATCTATTTGATGTCAAGAGCAGTTTTGGAATCCCATATGAGCAAAGACCCTTGAGATTTTGTCTGTCATAAGGCAGACTAAGCAAAATGTGTAATTGCGGGCCGGTTTCTCTATGGAACCTATGGTTTCCTTTCCTCTTTTTGTCTTTTTCTTTCTTTCTTTATCATCACAGGTCTCCTAGTAGCAGTAACAAAAGATGGAGTAGCGTGTCTGTGGTTTGTGCATAAGAGGCAAGGTTTTGGTAGCAGGGGCTGCGGGGATGAGCTGTGTGGGAGGAGGCCGTACGATGCCCTAAGCTGATGACAGCCACTTCCAGGAATCCCAGTAATGAAAAGAACAGCCCATTGTGCACTGTCATGGTTTGACCCCAGCCAGCAACTCAGCCCCACACAGCCACTTGCTCAGTCCCTGCCAGAGGGATTGGGAATGGAGTCAGAAGAATAAAAGTGAGAAAACTTGTGGGTTGAAATAAAGACAGTTCAACTGATGAAGCAAAAGCTGCACACAAGCAAAGCAAAACCAGATTCATTCACTGCTTCCCATGGGTAGGCAGGTGTTCAGCCACCTTCAGGAGAGTAGGGCCCCATCCTGCAGAATGGTAACTTGGGAAGACAAACGCCATCACTCCAAATATTCCCCCTTTCCTCCTTCTCCCCACACTTTATATTCTGAGGATGGTGTCACATGATCTGGACTATCCCTTGGGTCAGCTGGGGTCACCTGTCTGGGCTAGGTCTCCTCCCAGTCTCCCACACACCCCAGCCACCTCCCCACTGTGGCTGTACGAGAGGCAGAAAAGGCCTCAGCAATAACAAAAACATCTCTGTATTATCAACCCTGTGTTCAGCACAAATCCACAACAGTCCCATAACAGCCAATGGAAAAAAATTAACTGTATCCCTGCCAAAACCAGCACATGACCAAAACTTCACCTGACTGGAAAGCACATGGAACCTTGGCTCCAATATGTATACAGAAGGGTGGTAGCTCCTGGGTAGAGCCAGCGAGCTGAGGAGGAGAAATCCAGTGCCTTGGATGAAGAAAGTGAGGACTTCCAGGCCACAGTGATTAAGCTACACCTTACAGAAGTAGGGTACCTGTGGAAACAGGACCTTTTGGGAACTGGGATTCATGGGAATCTCCTGAGGTTCAACAAGACCAAGTGCAAGGTGCTGCAGCTGCAGGCTGGGGAATAAAGGGACTGAAAGCAGCCGTGCCAAGGATGACTTGGGAGTGCTGGTGGATGAGAGGCTGGACATAAGCCATCAATGTGCACTGGCAGCATCATTCAGTCCTGGGCCACCCATGTCGTGGGCTCATCCCCACAGTGTGGGCAGCAGGTGAAGCTGGGGGGAATCTGCCCCTCTGCCCTGCTCAGGTGAGAGCCTACCTGCAGAGCTGCCTTCAGCTCTGGGATGCCCAGCCCAGGAAGGACGTGGGAGAGAGTCCAGAGGAGGCCATGGAGATGATCAGAGGGATGGAGCAGCTCTGCTGTGAGGAAAAGCTGAGAGAATTGGGATTGTTCAGCTGAAGAGAAGGCTTTGGGGAGACCTTCCAGTACCTGATGGTAGCCTGCAAGAAAGATGGAGAGAGACTCTTTACAAGGGCCTGGAGTGACAGGACAAGGGGGAATGGCTCCAAACTAAGAGCATGTTCAGATCAGATATTAGGAAGTAGTCTATGTTAAAGTGCTTGCAAAGTTGGCTCTGATTTCACATAGCTGGATTTAGCCTTAGTTGTGACAGCTCATTTGTGGGACTCAGAGCTCTATGTTGTGCTTCTGCAGACTTTTGTCCACCATAACAGAACCTACAGAAGGTGGTGCCTGTGAGCCACCATCTACTGAGGAGACATCTTCACCTTCCCTGGGAACAGAAGAGAGTGATGCTGACAAAGCTGAGCATGGTGGAATCAAGAAAGTCTGTTTCAAAGTTTCTGAGGAGGACCAGGAGGACTCTGGACATGACACAATGAGTTTCAGAGACTCCTACAGGTCAGTCTGAAGATTGTGCCACTTTTACCTTACTAATAGTGTTTCAGAATTCTGATTCCAGTATGGATTCAACAAACAGATTGTTTTCCAGTCAGTCAATTATCTAGTATTCACTTAGTATTCACTTTACTGAAGTATTCATTACATTTTTACCATGGAGACATACACAGCAAAAATACTTCTCCCAAAATAATGGCAAAATATTAAAACTTCTAGAAAACTGAATAAAATGAAATAAATAGGTCTAGTGTGACTTTTTGTATCCTGTAGCTAGAAACTACAGAAGTCCAGCAGAATTCTTAGACTGCTTGGTCTTACCATAGCTGGTATTTCCATTTGGTTCTGCAGCCAATTTTCCTGAAAGTCTAAGACACTGAGAAACAGAAATGGACATTGAGTTTTTTATTTTTAATAGGCTTTTGAAACCACAAATGCAAATGTTTATTCAGGTGTCTCAAAATCTTTTTGGGACATGATTGACTGCTGGTTCTCCAGGAATATTTGCTGCCAAAGAGAATCTCACTCCAATTCTCTCTGGTTTTGGGGGAAACATTTGGAAACTCAGCTTAAGAATAAGTGGAATAACAAGTTGGGGTCATGTCTGACTACTGCAATTTAACATCCTTAATTGGCCATTTTTACATTTTAATAAGGCCCTAGAGCTGGGAGGATTACAGGGACCTGAATGAATGATCAGTCTTTGTAACTTCCCTGCTGCAGTCCTGATGCTTTATTTGCTGTTGTTGGGCACTCGTACCAGTAGCAATATGTGCCACCCAAGCAGGACTGCAGAATGGCAGAAGGGGAACAGTTTGTATTGGAAGGGGTCTCTGGAGCTTGCACAGTCCAGTCCCTTGCTCAGGACAGGGCCAGTAAGAGTGGTTGCTTGGGGTCTTGTCCAGTTGAATATTGATCACCTCAAAGGACAGCAATACGAAGTCAATAAAGAAATAGAACGAGCACTTGCAGTGCTGAGATCTGAGGCATCTCTGTTGTGTGAGATTTCAATCTACATGTGTGCTCTGGAGCTTTCTGAGTGAAATGTGCTGTATGTCTTTCACTGTTAATAGGGTATCCCTGTAGTTTAAATTTCTGTAATTAAGGCCAATCTATTCTGGGTAACAAAGTGACAGCACAAACAATCTCTCTGGGTTTGTCGCTTGTTCCAGAATTCTACACATAAATTTGAGAAACACTATTCTGTCTTATCTTTATTAAAGACAGAGGCAGAGAATTAAGCATATATTACAGGTAATAGTTACTCAAGGGGGAATTTGTTCTTACGGGTTTTGATTTAAAAGAGCATTGATTAGCTACAAACCCAAGCCAACTGCACATAAGAAAATACCTTGCTATGCTTCTTTTTCTGGGATCATTTGGAGGTGTAGTTCATAAGGGTTTGTACTGCAGAGAAGTTGCCGTAAGTATTAATCTTCTTGAGAAAAAACCAGATTTCTTTGATACTAGATTTTAAAAAGGACAGCAAGAATCCCAGTTAGGGTTCTTTCCATTGCTCTTGTATTTTTCTCTCATCTCAGTTAATAATTTAATCAGAGGCAGAGACAGTGGAGAATTTTGTAAGCTTTGTTTTGGGCTTGTACCATTAAAACCACTGTCACTTCATTGGAAGGGGACAGCCCAAGATCCATAATCTTTTTGATTACTTTCAGTAAGAATAGTTAAAGTGAACCTTAAAGAGAGGAGATTCACACTAGAATTTTCCAGGTGTGCATGAGCCAAGATTGGTGTGGAGCTGACTGTTGTGACTCCTCTGCTTCATGATAGGATCTGCAGTGCCTCATTCTCCAGTGGCATAGATTCCTTAAATTTTCTCTCCCACTTCCAGTATCTGTGCTACTGCAGCCTCCCTATATGCTGGATTTGGATGCTGTAATATCCTGAGAATTGGTAGCACTTAGTGGAGATCCAGTCTCATATATTTTAATTATTTCTCCCCTACTCAATGCCCATAGAGCAAATTTAATTATGTGGCCCAGCTGAGGACCATGGTGTGACGTCTGTTTTCATTATTTACAGAAGCAGGGTGATATATTAAGCATTCAGTGTTACCTGCAAATAGAAAAAGACATCCTGTGGCAGTTCAGCTCCAGAGTGCTTGCTTAATGGCTGTTCTGCAGGTCATTAGTTATAGTCATTTCATTTTCACAGAATTAGGTTTGGGGAGACAGCACTAATAAAGGAAGAATATCGGTGTGTCAGGGACTGGGTGCAGGCACAGCTTTTGTTCAATCCCCTCTTTGCTTTCCTTTATAGTGAGTGTAACAGTAACCGGGACTCTGTGTTGTCCTACACCAGCGTGCGGAGCAACAGCTCTTACCTGGGCAGTGACGAGATGGGATCAGGTGAGTGTGCGCACTGGTCACAGGCATCCTTCTCGTGCCCGACCCTTCAGCAGCACTGAGAAGTCTTTGCTGATTATAAGCACTTGGTATATTTAATTTGCACAGGTGGTCTCTTCAAAGCTAATCACAAGAACATAAAGATACAGATTTGCCTTTTTCTAATAAGCCAAAGTAAATCTGGAACATGGGAGAGGTATTAGGCAGGGATAAGTTTCTTTAGTTACTGGATACTTGCATTATATGAAAATAATGAGTATTTTGGTCGAAGAATTGGAGATAAAGCAGCAATCATTATTTACTTCACACCAGTGTGAACGTGTGCCTGTGCCTCATCACAGATTATGTTTGTAAGTTAAAAGCTTTTCATTTCTTCTTTATTAGGAGATGAGCTTCCCAATGATATGAGGATACCTTTAGACAAGCAAGACAAACTCCATGGCTGTCTCGAACATCTTTTTAACCAGGTATGTAAAGCGTTATTCTTACTCAGAATTGCTCTTTATCAATGTCAATCAAGAAATTGGAAGTACTAAATTGTGTTATGAAATCATATTATGAGGAAGGCATACTATTGAGATTTTGGGGTACAGTGTAAGCAAGTACATTATGGGACAGTCTGAAGAATCACTTTCGTCTGCATTATTAAAGTTACCTCGTGATTTAAGCAAGGCTTGACCTGCCCTACCTAAGGCATGAGACTAAGGGAAAAAAAGCTTTCATGAAAAAAAAGAACAAACTTATAATACTTTGTTTGATGTAAATGGATCACATTTGCAGATTTCAGATGTGTTTATCACGTGTACCACCAGAGAGTTGTTTGCTATTCTCTTACCTCATCAGCATGTAGATCGTCGTCGTGCAAAATGCTGTTACTAAATGTGAGAGGCTCTTGAGGCCAGTGCATGGCTACAAAGTCTGACTGCTGTGCATCAGTCATTCCAAAATACAAATAGTGTAATGGCTTCGGCAGTTTCCCACAAGAGTTCTGTTCAGATGTTCTTCTGCAAGTCTTACTGACACTGATTGATAACATTCCAATTGTAGGTTGATGCAATCAATGCACTTCTAAAAGGACCAGGGATAACTAAGGCCTTTGAGGAAACCAAGCACTTTCCCATGGACCACAGTTTGCAAGGTAAAGAAATAGATTGATTGTATTTAATAATGTGATTTCTAAGACTTTGAAGCTTAACATTCGTGCTATGGCCACACAGAGTCCCTTAACTCTGCAGTCTACCTAGCCTTGCATTAGGCAGGTACCATGTCTGACCAGAAATTTTGTATCTCTTAAGAGGTTATTTTCATGGGAATTCCTCCTGAAACACACAGAAGCCTCTTTTGTTACATGCTGCTCAATTCTCGCAGCTCTTTCACAAGTCTCCAAATCTCCACTTTGATGTGAACATACCTGAAAAGGTACAAAGTAGGGATAGTCAGGTTGAAGGTGAAAGAGTGCTCTGATAAGCTGATGAGGGGCTGACCACTGTAGATCCAAGGCACCAAAAGGTTCTGCCTCAGTTTGCTTAATGAGTTACTCTGCTTTTCTTCAGATGGATGATTGCCAGAGTAAACTCATCCTCCCATAACACTTACTTTGAAAACTGATTCCCATAGAGAGCAAACAGATGATACCATGTTTTCTTTTTCTTCAGGGAGCACGATGACTCTTTGGTCTTAATGGTTTTGGGGCTCAGGATGTGGTTTCTTTTCTCCCTGAAATACACAGGATTTTATTTTCTAAATATTTTCTGCATTTCCTTTCCCACTTGAAATCTGAAATGTTTCCTACTATTCCTGCTGTACCTCAGGTGCTGTAGGAGGTGAGAGCTCCAACCTTTCACAGGCTCCGGTTTTTAGTTATGGTGGCAAACTCTAGAATTAGAGATCTTTTATTGCTTTTTTTTCCCCTTGACTCCAGAAATAACTCCTGTGAAGTTCTGTTATATGAACTCATCTCTATGAACACATTCACATTTGTGTAGAATGTTAGTCTTTCCATGCACTGCTTGAATGAAGAAATAACAGACATTTATTTTGCTTAAACAGAATCTCATTTATTAAAAATAGATTAATTACCCTGAGAGAGTCTTTTAGTTAACTGATTATTCCACACTCATCACACTGAGGAACAGACAAGTCCTGCTTACACTCAGCTAGAATCCTGGATCAAAGTGTCTGTTTAATAGCTACCACAGACACCTTTTCATGATGGATGGACATTGGAATGCTCTCCTGTTCCTGTCCAGGATCAGTTATTTAGCAGTTTTTTTGTGTTTCTCTGTCTGCTTATGCATTTTATCACGAACAATGGAGGTGTTTAGCTTGACTACATAGCTAAGTCATGGAGAATAAATTTTCTACTCTATAATTAAATAGTTAGTTTTCATCAGGTGAAAGAAAGCAGGATATTTCAGAACTTCTCATCAGGATTTTGGGATGTGACAGTTGCAGCCAAAAAGTTGATCTGTTTCTCTGGGTCTACCCGATACAGCTGTCTGCAGGTCATTAAAGGCAGAGGAAACAGAAAGGGGTTCTTTGTCTAGTGAGTGGGGCAGAGCTTCCTGCACTGTGCATGTCAACCAGGCCTACAATCCTGAAAGCAATGCAGGGAGACTGCTGATAATGGGACTATGGGAATAGTCTTTTGCCCTCTCTATTAGTTCTATTTAAGGACCTTTTGAATTCCCAATTACTACTATTGGTACTGTGTCTCTGCTTTAATCTGTATTCACATTATAACTCCTAAGCCACTCTTAGTTATGTAGCATTTCCTAAATGGCTAACACACTCCATGCTTTCTAGAATTTAAACAGAAGGAAGAAACCACAGTTAGGTGCCGGAATAATATTCAAGCCAGCATTCAGGAAGATCCATGGAATCTTCCACTGCGCATCAAGAACCTTGTTGACATCATACAGAAACATGTGGAAGGTCTGTAAATAAGGAAACATTTATTACTGGCTTCAAGGAGAAGAGATCTTAATCAAATCTAGCAGTTGATTTCATAATTTTAACTCAATTTGTAGTAAGGCTGTCCTGGGCTCTAGAGAGGACCAGGTAGAGCAGGTTATGGTTTGCAGAGTCCTGATGCTTTATGGTAAAATTGCACCTGTGCAGCAATTCCAAAGAACATCCCCCCCCCTTACTTTATTTCATCAGCCCATTCAGATTGATGTTAGACTGATCTATCTCCCTGTGCTTTTTAAACCCTTTTAGAAGATGAAGAGAGAGATGCTTGGTATATTCCAAACTGTGAAGTGAATGCTAATCAGATATTACAACATCCTAAACCATTGCAGTCTGGTTGAACTGAAACAGGAGATGAAACTGATGTTTACAGATCAGTGCGAAGCAGTGGATAGAACTCACCTCCTTAGGATTCATCTGCAAGTGCAATTTGTTTCCAGTAATTCATGGTAGTTAACAGAGCATGTAGCCAGTAAAATTCTTTGCTTTACACTTTGTTTTTTTCAGTCATGAACATGTCTGTGCAAGTGTGGGCTACCAGAGTAAATAGACATGGCCATGCAGGTGCCAGGGGTTGGGGGGAATGAGGAAACTGTTAACCAGCTGCCATCACATCTGCCTTGGTATTATGTTGACTACAGCATTTTTCTTCACTGTTTTAGATGGGAAGAATCAGCTGCTTTTGGCCTTGTTAAAATGCACAGGTAAGGGGTTTTCATTTTTTACAAAACAACAACATACATACAGAAGTCCCTAAGATAGAGTTTTTCTGTCTTCATTTTTTCGTTTGTACAACCCTCCTTCCCAGATGGAAGAGAACCCTCCTTCCCTTTACTGCTTCCTGCTGTGGTGAGAACATGCAGCAAAAATGAGATCTATTGCACAATTTTTTTGAGCCCGTGGACTCTGTCATCTTTCCAAACAGAGCAGGCATACTGAAATTACAGCCAAGAACAGACAAAGACCTTAAATGTGCAAGGAGAGCCCAAATACACTGGGGACATCAGGAACGTGTTACCACACACCAAACATTGTGCTTGCAGAGCAAGGGACAGGTCTTTACAAGGAGCCTGTGCACAGTCGTTTTGTAATTGTAGCACTTACTTGGTGTTCTTTTGTTTGAAAATGAGATAATACATAACTGGAATAGGCAGTCATTGTTTCACTGTGCCACACTTGACTCTCAAATCTTCATAGAATGAAGATCAGAGATTTGTATGGCTCTAACTTATCTCTCAGCTCCTGCCAGGGCTGGTCTGTGAGTCTGTCCAAACCAGGCTGTGTGCCAGTCTACTGACCATAAAGGCTGGTTTTATTGATAGCAGATAAAATGTCTCCCAAAGTGTCTCTCTATGTGTGCCCCATCTCCTGCAGCATTTCCATGAACATCCGCTGGAAAGAAGGATGGTTGCCCTTAAGATGAGAATATGGCCCAGTGCCTGGAGTGTGTTAGTCAGTCTGTTGTGTTCAGTGCTTATAAAAATAATCCAGACCTTCAAAGCCTCTGGGTGATGTCTTCAGCTTCTTTCCCTAGGGAACAGTGCCTTTCCAATGAGATGCTGCTGCAGCACTGCAGAGTCTGCTGGAAGGGCTGGGGGTGCCTGGGAAGTAACTCTTTACTTATTCATGTGCTTTTCTGGCCTGCAATCCCCTTAAGCATGACAAGATTGATTTGACCAGCATGTGGCTGCCTGGCAGGCACACTGGAAGCAAAATTAATGTGGGGGAAATTCTCCCAAGAAACAAACAAATTGGTACCGTATGGATGGGCCCAGTTAATGCATTAGGCATATGGGAAGCCCACAAATTACAGATGGATGGGGGAAGATTAATCTCTAATAGCCCAGGAGAGAAGTAATGGCAGAGACCTTCTTTCAATAATTCTCTTCCTCCTGTAAACATAAAAAGAAGGGAATCAGTCTAGATATGGCTGTAACTAAGGAGTTTATTACTTTCCAGTAGTTAGTTTCTTTCCAGTCTAAAAGAGCATGCAGATGGCAGAGGGACTAATGAACAGTCAATTGGACTAGAAAATTTTGCAACATGCACATGTGCTAGCCGTGCTGTCTTTATCTATCCACCCAGGTCACATAGCAAGGAGAGGTTATCTGTGAAGTCAGTGCAAAGCTACCGCAGAAGCTGAACGTCATGTGCGTGCGCGTGCACACACACACAAAAACTGCTTTGTTGGCAGTGAGAAGGAAGATGAGTATATTCATGACTTCTTTACGCTTCTCTCCCCTTCTCTGACAGATACTGAGCTACAGCTGAGACGTGATTCCATCTTCTGTCAGTCTCTTGTGGCTGCTATTTGCACCTTTTCAGAGCAGTTACTGGCTGCTCTCAACTATCGGTACAACAACAATGGGGAATATGAAGAAAGCAGCAGAGATGCCAGCAGAAAATGGCTGGAGCAGATAGCAGCCACTGGAGTTTTACTGAACTACCAGTCTCTTCTCTCCCCCACTGTGGTAAGATGAAGAGTTATGGTATCCTCAGGTCTGCTTATATTTGCCTGTGTGATTCTGTGCCACTCAGCACAGCTAGAGCTGTGGAACCTGTTACCTGCATTCTAGCAGCGTATTCAGACTCTCTCTACTGCAAACTCTGGAGATTTCCTCAGCTGACAACCAAGTGCCCATATTCCTTATCCGGTCATATTCATCTGCTCACAAAAAGTGACCCATTGTCACACTAGCACACTACAGAAAACAGTCAGCCTTCATATTTGGAACAATGCTGCTGCATTTAGAGGTTTCAGGGCCCAGCTCTTGGTGGCATGAGTGTCCCCTGCCATCCTGTGGTGAGGACATGCATCTCCCAAACAGGCAAGAAAGTTCTGAGTACTGCAGGAGTTCAGACAAAGAGATGCAGTGCAGTCTCTCAGGTCTGTGGTGCTGGGGCTGGAGGCATCATGTCTAAGGAGAAAAGCTGTGCTTGCATAGTTCATCTGCACCTAATGAACAGATGAGCTACAGCAGATCAGCTACTGTAACTGTAAAAATGCTAAGAAAAGAGAGGCATAAAACAGACAAGCAGCTCTGACATTATAGAGAAGGGAAATTTTTTTCTTACTTTGTAGATATTGTAGATTGAGTGTGGATATTTTTTATAAAATACAATCCAAACTATCTGTGCATGTAACTGCTATTTGTTTGCATTGGATAGAATGTATCAGTATTTATTTTGCAGTAACTGATCAGCTGTTCTTCACATTTCTAGGTATAAAGTTTGGAGAAAGAGATCCCTTGAAACTTACTCAGTTCTTAAACCTTTCTACTCTGTGAATCACATCAAATGACATCTAAGCAACGGGTGGTTACATTGCACAGTTAAAAAGCTGTTAGTAATTACCTGGCTGGGATGGAGCTAATGAAAAGCTCTGCACTCTAAAGCAAAGCATGCCCATAACAACAGTACCTTCCTGCCACGCATCTTCTGGCAGATAATAACCTATTTGTATCTGTTGCCTTGCTCTACAGAAGGAGGAGCACACCATGCTGGAAGACATCCAGGTCACTCTGGCTGAACTAGACAAAGTTGCCTTTTTTTTCAAGCAGCTGGATGAAAGTCTTGTAGCAAGTGAGTATTGTCTGTTTCTTTTAGGCACTTTTTTTTTTTTTTTGGTATGTTCTATGGATTAATAGCCTCTATGATTATAAATCTAAGAGACCATGTCACACTTGAAGAGCACTGGGCAGCTTCTCTGAAGCACTGTTGTATTCCCTCAGCTTCCACTGCAAGCACACAGCCCATAAAGCAGGACTGACACGATGGAATAGTGGTGCGTGTTCTGTGCTGTGCAGCTGTGGCCTGTGCCAATGTGCCTTATCTGTGTGATTTTGTACAGGGGGAGGAGATAATGACAGATAATTAACACCACATTCCCTGTTGGTGTATTCCCAGCTTTTCAGGGTCCAGTGTCTTACCCTCCCATATCTCTCTTCATGTTTACTGGCTATGAAATGCCATGAAACAACATGGGATTCTAATTATTAACTATAGGTATTGTATTTGCATCAAACATCATACTAGGTCACACTAACTATGATCTTTTAAGTATATTATTTCAGAGCCTGGATTCTCTCCATAAAGGCTCTGCTATATTCACCTTATGGTGGAGATGTGATATGTCATTAGGTAATCTAACAAACTCAGATAGCAGTGGTTTCACAATTCTCCTGCTGTGGTAAAGCAGCAAGTGTTTTATCTTTATTTCTCCAGATACTCATGTCTTCTACCACATCGAAGGAAGTCGTCAGGCCTTGAAGGTTATCTTTTATCTTGACAGCTACTACTTCTCCAAACTGCCTGCTCGGTTTCAGAATGGAGGAACCTTGAAACTGCACACAGTGCTCTTTACAAAAGGTGTCTATAAAAAGCTTTCTTGGGAAAAATAAGCTAACTACTGATTTTGAAAGATTAAAAATATAGAATGACCATGAAGCTCTTAAAAAAATGCAGCTGAGACCTACAGACACACTTAGGAAGCAGATATTTCTATTTTAGGAAGCCCTGGGGGAGTGCTAGACTTTAGAATTAGACATAGTCATGAGAACAAAATATGCTTGTTTGGGGCTTTTTAATGCCTCAGCCATAGAGACATTATACTGGACTACACGGATAGTTTGATCTAGTGTAGGATCAGGAGATGTGCTCAGGCTACAGAGAAGAGTTTTAAAAAGCGAACACCGTGACAGAATGATCTGGGCTAGAAATTGACTTGATAAGCAAATATTCACACCAAAATACAACACAGGAAATTTCTTTCAAGGGACCATTAATGGGGAGTAATTGCTGTCAGACAGAACTGCTTTCTGTGAAGCTCACCTCTGTGATACTACCACTGTACTCCCATACTGGGAAAAGCATTAAATTTATAGAGTAACAGAATCAGCCTTGACATGATCCAACAGTCATCTGCTGAGAATGAGATGATAGAGAGATAGATAAATGAATTTTTAAAAACCACTAATAACATGGCTTTAGTAAAGTGTTCTCTTCTTCAGCTCTGGAGAGTACAGAGGGGCAATCACAACCAGCTGGCTCATCTCTAGAAGAGCTCCCACAGCAAATTAATGGTATTTCACTTGAAAAAGTGCAGCAATACTACCGTAAACTCAGGTATTTTGTACTTCTGGTTTGCCTTAAAATACATTGAAAATTTCAGAGCACTCCTTGCTAAGGGCCTTAAAATTTAATGAAAAACAGGTTCCATTCCTGATGCGGTTTTTGTACGAATGGGATTTTTGGAGATCCTCATTGTGTGGGAAATTTGTTAATTTTCTTCCAATAGTTTAGCCCATTCAGAAGGAATGCAAATTTGACCTCAGAATTTTGTGCAGAGCTAGAATTATATTTTTCTTAATGGGGGTTTGGAATATTTTAGTACAGACTCTGCAAATTACTGCAATCATAATGGTTCAGTAAGGAAGATCTTCAAGTGCAAGATTTTTAGCATAGCTTTCTCAGCTGTTTTATACAAGACAGTATACATATATGGGCTTGAAATGGCGCAAACCCAACTAATGTAGTACTTGCTGGCCTTTTTGCAGGACATTTTACCTAGAGAGATCAAACTTGCCCACTGATTCCAATACTACTGCAGTGAAGATTGACCAGGTATTGTTTCTCCATTTATTTCTGCAATAAATTCTCTCATAGAAGTATTATTTCAACATCTCTAAAATTCCAGTTGTGGGATACCTGTATGGCAGATTTGTACAAATCCAAACAGCATTTTAAAATGTTCCCTACCTTAAAGGGGTGATCTGAATTTCTCTGAAGCTTGGCTACAGTTCTTTTGTTGAGAAGAAAATGTGCAGAACCTGGGTAGACACAAACCCCCTGCACTGCAACACCAAGGCTCTGTGTGACCCTGCCTGCCCTTGCCAAACACGGTGTCTGATGCCAAACAGAACGGGCTCATTTTCCTCTCCCACAGATGCATGAAAACGAACAAACATTCAATTTGCAAGTTACACTTTGTTCACAGTTACAGAGAAAACAAGAAAATAGTGCTGCCCAGCATCTCACATGTAGGCAGTCTGTCTAACTGGGCAGGTGACATGTGAATATGTGCATGTAAAGCATTAAAAGGCTACTGCAGGGAACACAAAGCCAGAGACCATCTTTGCAATTTTAATATACATTGTAAACAATCTATGTGATTTGTGATAAAAAATTGTCCCAAGCCTAAGTAATTTTATTCTGCCACTTCCAAAGTTCATATATATTCTAAATAGTTGTTACTGTGTGGCATTTACTCTTCTGTAGAATATTGTTCTTAGACAATAGGAGAAAGACTTGTAAATGTCTTTATAGCTTGAACGTGTTAATATGCTACTGATTGCTTTTGTATTGCTTTGTTTAGCTTATTCGCCCTATCAATGCAATGGATGAGCTTTGCAGGCTGATGAAGTCTTCCATTAGTACAAAACCAATGCAGTCGGGATGTTCCAGCAGTGCCACATCAGGAGCTGGCCTGCTGCCCATATCCTCTGAGCTCTGTTACCGGCTGGGAGCCTGTCAGATCACCATGTGCGCCACTGGGATGCACAGGTGAGGGTTAAACCTGTGTGCTACTGCTGTGATGGGAACTTCTGTCCTTTCTAGAGATGTGATCCTATTCAAAGCAAAATAAGGTGAATTTTAAGGGAATATAATAAGGACCTAAATCTGCTGACTTTACTTCAGGGTAGGTTGTAACTTTTAATACTTTTGCTAATAACTAGTATTGACACAAAAGTTTTTGTCTTTCAGTGCATCAACCAATGCAACTCACTAAGTGAGCTCGTTGCATAGAACTTGTAGCATTGTCTTCGAAGTTGCTCAAAAATAGCTTTAGAATCTTGGTGTGTGAACACATTGATTTTGAAACACACCACTGTTCTGCCAGTGTCTCAAATGTAAAGATTAATTTGTGAACTGCTTTAAAATGAATCAATGCAGAAGAGCAGTGACACATAGCCTTGTAGTAGTGATGCTGGAGACTCAAACAATAGCAGTACCCAGGTGCAACAAGACTGAGGTCATTTAATAGTTTTGTATGTAAGAAAATCTAAAAAAGTAAATAAAAGTAAATAGCTAACAGAAGTAATACTTAACAGGTAAGTGTCCTGCACATACCTATTTATACTTTTTAAAATATGACCTGTGATTTCCTAACTCTTGTTCCCTTGTTCAGGAGTACACTGAGCGTGTCCCTGGAGCAAGCAGCCATACTGGCTCGCAGCCATGGACTCCTGCCCAAGTGTATCATGCAAGCTACAGACATCATGCGAAAGCAAGTGAGTATTGACATGTGTCTGCTGCATGCCACCATCTTCATTTCAGTAACATCATGGTACAAACACCAGTTTATTTCAGTGTGGCACTGTATTTTGTGCACTACAAACCTACAAATCCAAACTTCTGCTAATGTCTGAATAACTACACCTGTGTGTGACAGGAACAAGTTAACTTTTGCATGTACAGCCCCTGCAGCAATTAAAATCTATGCCTCAGTGTACATTAAGCGTGTGCTTTGACGGTTATAAGAGAGAGACTGTGCAGTATATTTAAGACAATTTCTGTATAGAAAAAACCCAAGTCTCAATCATATTGTTAAAATAGCAGAAGTTACCTAGTGCTTACCTAATAGCACTTACCTAGTGCTAGACAGCAGTGCTTGTAAAGTGCTTTGGGACTAATTTATGTTTTAAGTAAACACAGATGATAATTGTATCCACAGAATGGATTCCAAATCTTTTAGAAGTAGTTAATGAATTCTCAAATAGGAGCCATACTCCCATTATAGTATTTTTCCCTAAGGATCATTTGCTTTATCAATACTGTCAGTACCGTAAATTCTCTGTTTCCATAGGGACCAAGGGTTGAAATCTCTGCCAAGAATCTGAAAGTGATGGACCAAATGCCACAGTGTGCACCTCGGTAGGTTATTATGTATTATGCATTTTCTCTGAGTGCTGGTTTTATGTTTCCGTAACAATTGTGGAGTTCCTGCTATAACCAAAGATGATCTTAGTAGCAATACTGGAAAAAAAGAAAAAAAAAATCCTGTTCATTTTTCTCCCTGTACTAAACTAAGTGCATACTGTAGATTAATCAGCTTTGCTGCTTACGATTTGCAGATCATCAGCTTCAAGGGTTTCTGCATTTTCTGAATCAAACATAGCTGATCTTTTTTGGACTGTTTCTATGAGTTGGCAAAGCTAGTGATGGACAGTCATCTCTTGAATGCTTAGAAAGAAAAATTCCTGAACAGCAAATTTGACTGCGGATATGCAAAGATAATACAGTAGTGCGCTAACAAGAGTCTGATGCTTTAGTTCTTGCAGAGCAGGTTTAAGAGCAAGCACTTCCAGTCAGAGTAACCACACAGTAATGCAGCCCTAAGGAACCTCAGTTGCCCAGGGTTATACATGGGTTTGTCTAGAAGGCAGCTTTGAAAAGCACTGTACATTTGTGGATCCTACTGCACGTAATGGGAGATAGAGATGTTCATCTCTCTCTAGAGCAGAATAATACCTTTACTTTTAAGAAAAGTATCTTGGGTCAGTTTCTTCCAATTTCATCTCTCAGAGAGAAAAGAATGTTCTTTAATAAACTGTAACACAGCATTTTCCCACAATGGCAGTAACGATTTGTCATGGTTTAGATGACAATATGTACAGAATCTGTCTGTACAAATACCAGAGAAACTTCTGATTCTGCTGTTGTTAATGGCATTGTTTACATGAAGGCAAAACAGTTCTGGCCCACAAGAATCAGCGTCAGAAAAGGTCCAGCAAAGTCTGTGCCATATCTTCAGACAGACCAAATGTGTTTGCTAGTGCCAGAGTCATCCAAAGAGCACATTGGTTCAGTGTCAAGAAGACTTCCTTAAACACTGATACCTTATTCACCAATTAAGACTGCTGAGTTAGTCTAAATTAGCCCCTCTTTTAATTTTTCTTTTTTCTCTCCTATCTGCTCCTCAAAATATTTATAGAAAATTATTTTAAACTTTAGAGACTGTGGTGGTGTTTCCTCTAACAGTCTTGGTTCATTTTCTCAGAGACGTTAAAAAGAGTAGGATTTTGCATTTAGAACCGTATCCTTCTGTTGGATTGTAATTGCTATTTCAAAAACAAATAAAACAATGGTGTTGGCTCCTGTACCATGGCCCAGGTGCCATCCATCAGTGTTTTGGCAGTGTGGTTATTTTGCCTTATTAATGGCCATATGTTACTTTGGCTCCATTGTTACGGCCATAACCGCATGTTACCTTCAAAAAGAAACAGTTTTAAAAACAAATCACAAGATGAGGCTTTTTTTTTCTTTTGAGTACACTCTAAATCACAATGATAAATTCCAGAACTATTTACTTGGATTATTTCAGGTCAATAAAGCTCAGATATTGTGTGTTCCTCCTGGATTCCATCATAATGTGAAATAAAACTGAGCAAAGTTAAAAGGACATCTGGTGAATTAATATTAACTCCCAGGATTATATTTCTTAGCACAAATCTGTAACAGCCATCTTGAAAGAGAAGTTATAAAAGACTTGAGTTTAATCAGAGGTAAAGAAGAAAAAGCCAAGAAAAAGCTCACGAAGTCATACATGAACGACAAGTCAACATGCGCTTAGGTTTAACCACTGTTCTCAATTTGATAATCTTTTGAGTAAAAAAATTTATCTGAAAAGATGATTATTAATTTTAAGATTTGTTCAAGCATGTGAACAAGCAGATATGTTCTTTTATGTGTTTGGTACCCCAGCCTGTATGAGGGGCAGAACTTTTTTGTTCAGGAAAAATGCTGAACTGGGTTTAAAACCAAAAGAAATAGAAAAAGAGAGAAGGGACTGTTGAAGACCCAGACTGAGCCAAAATTAAGAGGAAGTGATGGAGAGTCTCAAATAATATTGTAAACAATGATTGTAAATACTTTAGTTAACAAATGGCTAGTGGTACTTCTAAATGTGCAATTACTAAGATTAAAAATAGGGGTATTCTTGATACATCATTACCTCTAAAGCTTGCAGAATGACAAAGAAGCTGCTGACCCACATACATTATTCCAGTAATTTTGTTATCTGTATGATCTTTAATTCCCTACTCTTCATCTGCACTAAAGACTCTATAGGTTGTGCCAGCCACCTACAGATGGGGATTTATAGAAGTAAGAGGCACCTCTTGGCAGCCCCACAAGAGCACTCAGCTCTGAGGAGCCCTGGCTGAGGACCCTACGAACTGTCCCTGATGGTGCTGCTGTGCTCTGGAAGAGAGGGACCTGCTGGCCCAGGCATCAGGAATCTGCCTTTGAACTCCTGAAACCCATGCAGGATTTGTGTATTTCTTTGACTTCTCTAAGAAATTCTTGAAACAAACACCACAGGCAAGAATGGATGCTGCTGCCATTCGCCAGATGCCTGGAAAATGACCATTATTCTTCAAGAAAGTGCAGTTCTCCTGGTGACTTGTTTGCGCAACCACCTCAAAGTTGCGGACTTCAGGATACGGCTTGGTTCAGAAAATCCTGATGGACACGCCTCTCTCCCTGTACTGCACCTGGCGCCCATTTAACTGCCAGCAGGTTTTTGGTCAACATCCTTTAGCAGTATCTTCATAAACCCCTCTTTTTCATGAACTGACCTGCACTTCTGAGCAAAGAATAGCACAATCTATGGTTTATTCAAATACAAACATAAAGTATTTCTTCCAGAGTAATTTTCCACTTCAGCCCAGTGAGAGAATCTCTCTATGCTGCAGAGTATACATTCCACAATACTTCTTATCATTACTTCATTTTACTTACTGTAGCTTTCAGGTTTTTGATTAACTCTTTTTACTAATGCCCTGTGATTATGTACTCTGGAATACAGTGCTAGTGAAGAGGAGTGTAGGATTTTTAAGAAAACTTTACAAAGGAAAAATACAGTCTTACAATCTGATTATTTGAACAGATGTAGTTTTTAAAACAGGTCAGAAGAACTATACTTATTTATGTGGAGTGGAATAATACATGTTTTCGATCATGTTATTATATGTACAAGATTAAAATAAAAATTATATTGTTTAAAATGGGACCAATATACTGGCAGTATACACAGTTACTCCCAGTTTACTGAAAAAATCTACATTATTTAAAATCGTCAATATTTAAGCAGTCTTTAATACAGTTATTAAGATGTATTAGGGATGCTTTTAAGTTAAAAAAGGAATCGTGTATATAATGTTCTTTATTTTTTCTTGTTTGAAAAATCGTTCTCCATTCTGTCAGTATTACCCTAAGCACTGTAGTTTTTTCCAAATTACTGGCTGAAACTAATCAAGCATGTCAGCAGTCTCAGGACAGAAATAATGTTCTTTTGGAATGAGTGCCTTAACATGACCAACCCTCCCTAACATGGCACGTGTACAGGAAACTCCCCATTCCTCTGTTTCTCCACAGCCTCCTTTAAACCAGCTCCCCAGTCAGGAAACCCAGGAGTGCTTTGCAGTAATGTATATTTTAGAAAATAAAGGTTTGGGGGTTTTATTTGTGTTGTTGTTTGTTTTTTATTAGGCTTCATTTTATTTTATTAACATCCAAAGCAACTCAAAAACTAAAATGGAATGTTTTTATTTGGACATGAAGGCCTCTTAAATTTTTCTAATCTCTTGAACGCAAAACTGTTTATGGCAAGTTGGGGGATGGAGTTTGTTCTGAATCTTGTTTCTTAATTTTTTAATATTTGTTTTCTTCTCTCACAGACTGAAATAATTTTGGGGAAGGAACTTGTTTTGGTTGTATCTCTTTTTTTTACTTCTTACTTTTAACTGCTTCCTCTGATCTACAACAACCTGTTGCAGGGAACTGGTACAGCCCATGGAGTGCCAGCTGTGGGATACATGGATTTGGTACTATCTGTTCTGGACTGCAGCCAGATGAGCAGATCACTATTTCAATGCACTTTTTGTTAAATTTTGGAAAACTTACTCTTACCATTTGCTATTTGAAGAAGAAACGGATGTTTCTTCACTGAATCCTCAATTTAAAACATACTTAGTACTATAAGAAGCATAGGAACACCGTAAAGTAAAAAAAGAACCCATTGGGTGAGCCCTGGCTGTGTCCCCATCAGTTCTGCTCTGCAGAATAGCTGCGGCCTGGGCAGGATCCTGGCCCACGCCTGCAGCCTCTGTCAACACAAGAGATGCAGAGAAGGGTATCCAAGGACATTTACACTGTGCACTGTTTTACACTGAAATGTATGTGTTATTCTCACTGAAAACCTGAGAGAAGTTTTTATTATTAAAAGTTGGTTTATATTATAAGGAAAGAAGGTTGATCTTATTTTCTGTTACACCCTTTAGTTCCTTAGCCCTGCATTCTGTTGAGCAGTTTTAAGTTCTGATATACTTGTATGGCATGGGGAGGAGTCAGAAATTTAAATGGTAAGGGGAAGGCTGGGTTCGATTTCAGCTCAAACTGGTAGTGTACAGCTGAAGTCTTCCTGTTTGTGCAGTCCCCTAAAGCTGTGGGGGAGACCACAGACTCCTGTTAAGGTAGAAAAGAAAAACTGGTTTGATGCTCTAAAATTGTGGGGCTTGAACCAGTGCTGGGAAAGAACAGGTTCAAGTGGAAAAAGAAGAGAGCAATGCACAAACCAGCCTGCAAGCAGAGGGGTTAGGTCTGCAGAATTTCCAGGGCTAAAAGCAAAGAATCAGGCCTGGCAACAACAGAACAAGTGCAGATTTTGTAGATTTGGAACATCTGATATAGTGGAAGTGTGGAAAATGTGGAAAACAGTCGAGATGGAGAACATGGGAGCTATAGTAGCTTGATTATGAGGTGTGTGGGGTTGGGTGGCAGCTGCGAGTGGAATTTCTTATGTATGTGTCTTGTAACTGAGTTTGCTGAACATTTTCATTAACCACTGAAGCACAGATATTAGCCAGCTGGGGTGATGCTGATTTGGGAGACACTAATCCTGCAAAGGATCCTGGTACAGACACAAAAAACCCCTGAAGGACTTTGAACACTGAAGGGGATGAAATGAGTGGGATTAAATTTTTCAGTATGTGAAGACTGAACAAAATATTTTGCTATATTTCTTGTTAATTGATAATAAAAGGACCATGTCGTAGAGTTTGTCACAAGATGATGTTGAGGCAATTTGATGGAATCATGAAAGCTCAGCCTGCACTAGGAGACAAATGGTCAGTATGATGGAGAAGTATTCAAGCCTCTCTGCTGAGGCCAAATAATTAAGTGAAAATGCAGTAGCTAGGTGTTGAGGAAAACAGATGCCTTTGTAAGAAAATAATAATGAGAAAGGTAAAAGTTCAATCTGAACATAAATATAGCCTGAAGGAGGAAAAGGGGTACAAGTGATCAGGGATAAATATTGGCTGAAAGTTTTTCTTCCATCAGGCTTTGACAAAAAAAGAAGTAGCTCGTCCAAAGCAGGTTTTAAAGGCTGAAGCAGTGCCTGGTGCAACAGGAGAGCATGCAAGCTGTCTCCAGTTCTGATTAAGATGGATTCTCTGAGGAGCTAAAAGGTGAGAAAGGTGAAACTGGTGAGTGTAAAAAATGTAGGCTGACTGGTAAATGTTGCTAAAAGTCAATAAAATGACAGTACACTCCCTTAGGTGGAGTCCTGATCACCCTTGAGCTTACAAAGCATATGATTTGAATGAGCAAAATTGAATGATTGAATTAGCTGCAGAAAAAAGGAGTAAAACCCATGGGTGACATTAGTTATTTATTGCACATGATGGTTATAATAATCTCACCAGGACTTAAGATCTATATTCTGATATATTAATATAGTTTTTCTTATAGAACCAGTCAGCCATTAGGTTTAGTTCTTAAAGTTACATATCAAAAAGGTAGTTCTTTACCAAAGGCATTTACATCCAAAAATCTGTCCCATTTTTGGAGGGTGTTGTGATTCCCCTAGTTCCTAACAAGAGAGGTTAGCAGGTAGAGAGGGTCTAGACAGAAAACCCCCAACAAAACCAGCCCCACTGTTGTAAGGCTCTGGGTCCTTGGTCAAATCCTGAGCAGATTGTGCTCAGACTCTCTATTTCAAACTGGATTAGAAAAAAAGCAATAAACCTCCTGATTTTTACACTTCTAGACTGATCTAAAGTGTTCTCTATCCTGTTCCAGCATGTCTCAATAAAGCTGTTTCTTTGCTTTAGGACACTATTTCTTCAGCTTTCTCGCCCATAGGCAGCAGGGAAAGCAGAGAGCAGCGCCCTGGCTGGTGTGAAGAGCAGAGAGTTACCACAACTTTTCCAGTCATCCTGGAGAAGCCAAACTGCTGCTAAATAGAGCTGCTTTCACTGAGCTGCCAAAGCTCCCTTGGAGCTCTTTAACAACCGCTTCTGGCTGACATGATTCACTATTTGAAAAATAATTCTCCTTGCCAAAATAATGACTCATTTTGTAAAAATGTCAATTAATACCCTGCAGAGTCTGCAAAAAAATAGGTCTGTTTTTAAATGAATTAGGATTAAAATTAGTAATTAATGTTTGAATCAAGTGATTTTCTTGATCCTGCTTAAAATTAAATTTGGTTATAAGCACTTTGAAGGCAATGAGGAAAGAATCATTATTATTTAATCAGCTTTAAATTACTTACATAATTACTTACATGCGTGACATTTCATCTTGAGATAATTAAAAATAATTAGTATGGTTTTATCACAGTTTTAATGTGCAAAATCAAATTCACATTATTAGAGGTCCTTGAATGCTTGGGTTTTTGATGAAACTTATCTGCAAATTATCACATGAAAGTTAATGTGGCTATCACATGAATGCAATGCTTGCAGAGAGTGATTTGGCAAGGATGCATCATTCATCTCTGATTCCACGTGAACTCGGTTCCATTTTATTTTTCAGGGAGTTTATTACAGTCTTCTGAAATAATAAGCAATTTTAGAGCTGGTGCAACACATAGTGTGCCTTGCTGCAAGAAATAACAAACCTTGAGCGTTATTTCTTCTGCCTACTCTGGTGTAGTTTCAAATCACAGTGTTATAGAGTTGATTGCAAACCAGCAACAACCAACAGGTTTGAGCATATAACTCAAACCCAACAGAAGTTTTCAACATTTTAAGCAGTAATTTAAAATTATGAAGTAGGGAGCTATTTCACCTCTGTACATATGGGAAATGAGAACAAGATGTAATTCTAACTGAAATGACTGCATTAAAATTGTGGAGTGACAGGAAACAATCAGTAGTTTTCACACTGGATGGGTGTGATCAGCACTACACTGCTCACATCTCTCTTGGGATCTGCCAGGACTTGTTCACCTATGATCCAATAAATGGGATAAATAGTCTTGCAGGACAAAAAAAAAATTATTAAATGTCGTTTAGGATAACAAAATCCAAAGGCAATTGAAAAAAGCTGCAGAAGAATGTTGCAGTAATGAGTGTCTGAAGTGATTTAATGGCAATAAAATGAACTATCAGCAACTGCAGAGTATTGGTCACACAAAATAAATAATTAGGCACTGGAGGTACAAAGTCAAGTTTTAAATTTGATACCCAAGCTTTGGAAAATCTTTCAGAGTTTCCATGGACTGTTCCCTGGAATCATTAGTTCAACATTTTGTGGCAACCTAGAAGAAACTAGAATTGTTAGGAACATAAAAAGAACCATAGCTGAAAACCTTATTAATTCCATGGTGCCCCCGAGTCTTAAACACTTCAAAGATTTAGTATTGGTTTAGGCGTGAAACACTTTTGAACCACCTTGAGAATCTGCACACAAGCAATATGCCCTGTGCCATCCAAGAAGGGGTTTTTGCAGCACAGAAATAACTCTGTTTCATGAGAGTGTAGGCATCCTCTGACCTCTGAACCACCTGCACTTCAAATTCAGCAGTTTTTCCTCCTGACTTTCCTCTCTGTATTTACCCCAGAAAGGCTCTGGGTTTCTCCCTTCATCGAGTGAGTTTCCTTTAGTCTGGGTTTTTATAACCATTAAGAAATGTCAAAAATACTGTTTAGAATTTGCCTTAATAGCTGAGATCAGACTCATCTGAGCCTGGTCTCAAAGTGATGAAAAAAACCCATAGGAAACCACATATTTCTAGCTTAATTCCTCATTAGTAGTTAAGTTTTATTCATGAACACGCATAAAATTGTAAAATACGTTAAATCTCATGGAAATATCTGTATAAGCAGCAGTAAGTAAAACTCCTGCTGCTTTCAACAGCCTTTTTCAGACATAAAATCAGGCAGGAGAAAAGACTTTATGACAAGTTGCCATGGCTTACAAAACCATAGTTCCATTTAGTATGTCTCTATTTGATAAAGGCTCTAGGAAACTTCCCAATTCCCAATTAGTAATGGAATTAAAGCTACAATTTCAGCATACCTGTGCATTAACAATCCATAGAAACTACAGCAGCTGTGCATTTACTGGCAGGTAAATAGCCTTATCCCTCTTTGCATGTGGAGAAATTAAATACAGAGAAGGTAAATTACCGTATTAAGATAGAAAAGGAGAGAATAAGATTCCTCTTTTCCTCAGATGGAAACTTTTTCTGCTGGGCCAAGCCACATGGCTAATGGCTTCCAGAAGGTTGCTCCTGATCAGCAGATAGTCAATGCAGGCTTCTTCTCATCCCAGAATAACCAAATACTAGGTAACCATTAAAGTTGTATAAGTGTTTATCACAGTCAAAAATCTACTTCTGGATTCATGATTAAGGAAATTCATGAAAGGACAGAGTGCCCTCTGTCCTTTAATGCCATGTTAGAGGTGAATCTGAAATGGACAGGACACAGATGATGGACAGCTAGAGAGACTCCTCATAACTACCCTCAAAAGTGTTCAGCCTCACTAGTTTTAGACAAACCAGCCCATAAAAATCTTCAAACATACTAAGAGCTTCCATGTGTATCTGAAAATCGATATACACAGTAAACTGCAATCTGTGTAAAACTACAAAAACCCTCAAAATAGATTTTAAGGACAGGACAACTGTTCACTCCCACTCCTTTCCCATTATTACACCAGTATGGCCTTAATATATTCAGAGTGCTATCACCTGTAATGGAAGCTGCGGCTGGTAGGTGCTGAAACAGGATGTCTTTTCCATACACTTCAATTACATTCAAGTGGCAGGGGTCTGGAATTGTCAAACTATTCAGTTATTGACTGGCCTTCAGACAGAGAGGATTGTTTCTAGTTTTTCACTTTAACCTTGTGTTCCATTAAATTCACGACAGTTCACACTCGGATGAATTGCATTTTGGAAGATTAACTAAGTCAGATGGTAAGGCTACGTGGACAATCCTCTCTCTGACCAATCCCTTACACTTCATCAGCTCTTGTAATAAAAAGAACTGAGGAAGATAACAGTCTCTGAAAGAGCAGGGTTGAAAGGGATTTTAATCACCTGATTTTTTCCTCTTTTCCACAAAACAGTGGAGAGCATAGGACAGTCAAAGGGAAGACTGAGACATTCTTTGTTTCATTTTCTGACTGAAAACACCATAAGAAATGATTGCTTCACAAAACCATGCCAGGATCCATTTTTTCCCCTGGCATTTAAGCCGGCTTCTTCACAGGAGGAATGATCACTTGACATTAAAATTAAAATCGCCACTAGAAGATCAATAGCTAATCCTGCAGATGAATTGCATCAACAGTATCTAAGAAATTTTTGGATAATTTTTTTATAATGCATCTCCCCTGAAAGCAGTAGAAGTATAGTCAGTATAAGGGGAAGGAGATTTTGGTTCCCTGCATTCGGATCCCCCTATATACAGCTGCTCCAGTCCTGCATTAAGCGCCACAGCATGATTTAATGTGGGATGTGTAGAACAAAGATGAAAATATGCCAGATTGTAAAATAATAATTTCTTTTTTTCTATTTATAGTTTCTTCACAATGTTCTGTCTTAAATGGAAGAGATTTTTAATAAATGACTGTCTTTGCAGAGCCAAAAAACATCAACAGTTTATACATAGGCCATCCATGTGATTGATACATCTGGCAACATGTTAATCCTCTCTTACTTAGTCTTTCCCTAGACAGAACTTCTACAGAAACAACAGATTTCCATTCATTTAATTTAGTTCCCTGAAAATCTCTCTCTTTGATTCTAGATGCTTCTTGGCATAACAGTCATGTGTGCTTAAATGTAAGGTCAAATGGGTGGGTTGCCTAAGAGCAAAGGTATACATGTACATGGAGATTCAGTGCTGCAGCCAAATGGAAGGGCTTCAGCCTCGCAGTTCTGGCATGTCCTGGGCCAGGTTTGGCACTCATCCCACTTTTCTGTGAACTGGTTCAATTCGCTAACTCAGCCACAATCTCTTCATTCTTTTGCTGGCGTGCTTTCTGCTCAGTTAGCAAGCTGAATCAGCTAAGAGCAGGGTCCAGTGAATCACTACAAGGTGCCAGAGGAAAGCACGGAGTGCAGAGCAGGAGAAGCACTCTGTCCTCCTCTCAGTACTGCATTCTCCATAGGTGTAACTTCACTCTGAGATACTTCAGTAAAACCCAGTATTCACCTTTCTGGAACTCCGGACACAGACATTCCTGAGTAAGGAGTTTCCTGATGGCCAATTGAGGGGTACAACCACAGGCACTACCATTACTATGAAGAAGGCTGCTGGCAGCCAAGGCTGTTACCATTACCAGGGGCTTATCATGGCCTCCCTGGTGCAGCTTGGGACCCTAGAGCTGAACAAACAGCTCATGCCAGTACTCTCATCTGCTTCAGTGCAAAGTTGGAGGGCTCCCTTTATCCCTCCCTCCTTGAACGCTGTTTGGTAAACACGGGCAGACTTTGTGATAAACTGACAGTGAACAGATGGGTAACATACCCTGTCAGCTCTGTCTGCACCTCCTCCAAAGGCACACTGAAAACTGCTGGTAACATCCATTATCTTTTGCATAGTGACCACAGCCTTCAGTTTTCAGCCTCAGGGAGGCAAAGCTGAAAGGAGACAAGGAAATGAGGGGGTTCAGCTAGATGAAGGACCCCTGTGAAAAGATTATAATGATTTCTTTTTCAGCAGAAGGGAACACTGTGGAGCCTACTACATATGATGGCTCTGTACTGTTAAGAGATCTCGAAAAGTATAGGCTTGACAGTAAACCTGAAGGTTTCAGGTTTTAAACATGAAAACTTAAGATGAAAACCATGCCTTCTGTTCACTGGTTTTTGCTGTTTGACTAAGAGAAGCAGGCATTGTAGGAGAGAACAGGAAAACAGGTGCAATCTTTCACTGACTCACAGCTCAGCAGGATTGGCAAGTGTTTTTTTGAAGTGACTTTAAAGTTACCAGGTTAGAAGTGAAATCTCTTGCAATTTCCATTATTGATGAAGGCCAGAGAGAATTCCTTTGTTAGTGGTACCACATCAGATCATAACACATTTTCAGATGCTGTCAGCAAACCAGAAAGCAGCAAGAGGATTTCATGGGGAAAGAATAATCTTATGAGTCTCTGAAATGAGTGCCCTGCTGGCCTGCTGAATGTGAGCAAAACCCATGATTAAATCTGCCACCATTCCTGCTTTGCTGTCTGCTGTTGTTAGACTTTATATCAAAGACAGGTTAAAGTCTTAATCTGAGTTCATCTTGTATGTCTACTAAAGATAATTAAAAAGCCCCAAAACTTACCAGGGACAGGTTTGATTACTTCTAAATTATTTCCCGGTGAGAAGCCTTTCACAATTATCTGTTCTGCTGTATGGGGGTTTTTTTGGAACATTTGGCTAATACATATGATACAGACATATGCATCTTCTGGGCATAACAAAATGCTCAGATAATTTGTTTACTAGATGAGCGGAGGTCTACTGAGTATGAGAAAGAGTGCCATAAAATAATGTCTGCTCTTTAAGAAGTAAAAAGATGAAAACCATTATACACAAAATCCTTTATCCTGAAAGTCTCACAGACTACATGGTGGGGAATAAGAAACTGTTGTCCTTCATTGTATATATGAATGGGAACTAATAATAACAAAAAATGAGATTAAATGTTTCTCCTAACCTTGTTGGGAAGTGGTGTCAGCTTCTGGCCAAATTTTTTCTTCCATGCAGTCAATTGAGAGCTCTGTGGAATTAGAGCACAGAAAGGATGTGAACAAACACAATGAATCTAAACGTTAAATGGCTGCAAGCCCCTGGTCTCATTCTTAAGAACATTTTTTTTCTTGTAAAACACAAACCAAAGTCTCAAAATGCTGTACTGGTACTTCCCAGCTTTGCCTCCTCACCCATTAGTCTTTTCCAGACACACAAGATACAATGCATACTGACATTTCATAGTGCAACCTTTATATAGCACTAGCTGGCAGATTCACTCTGAAGATGGCTATACTTAAGTGGGTTTTTTTATCTACTTGTGGCTATGAACTCAGAGGTCACAATGAAGGCAAGTTATTGGAAGACAAAAATTAGGAAATGCTCATTCCAAACTGGTATTTGGGTAAATAAATATTTAACCTGACTTAAATATAAGCCAGAATTTTCTAATGAAGAAAGACCATAGAAAATGTTGTCATACTGAAGATTAGATTTTTAGGGGAGACATACAGGTCTTATGGAAACAATTGTTCCAAATGAATGAAAGGAAATAGTTTTGTCCCTTCACAAGCAGTCACAGGGATATTTCTTAAACAGCAAAGAAAGCATAAGGCATTTACTGGCACTATATGACTAGTTGATAGGACTGATAGCATCCTGCTGCGCCTTTAGCCATTCACTTCAACAGATTTTTAAGTTCTTGTGCTGATACAGTCGCTTCAGGAAGCAAAACTAAAAGTACAGACTGAATTTATGTGTATGTGTAACGCAAAGGGGTATTGTTGATCTGTAAGGGTATTGTTAAAGAAGTCTAAGGTATTGTCTAAGGAAAGAGTACTTAAATTGTCCTGCTTTTATAGCACAAATAATTGATTTATCTCCATTTACATATTACACCAATGATGGAACAAATGTACAAATTTGACTAGTCAGGACCCGTTGGACCAGACAGCCAACCTACGATGAATGAAGTGCTCCCTTTTTCTCTGAATGCTCAGATAAATAACTGGTATAATAATCACGGAATGGCCGGCACCTAATCCATAGGGATCCCCAATGAAAACCCCTGCTTCCACAGAGTGGGGAAATGGTACATCTCACAAGTGGGTGGAAGAATTTTATTTTTCTCTGTCGCTTGACCAGGAGATGGCAGTGATTCCCTTTGCAGAAATAAGAAAGCTCCAAAAAGACACAGAACTGCAGTCAAGGCGCTTAGGGGACACGGAAAAACATGCAGAAAACAGACATGCAGAAAACAGACATGCAGAAAACAGACATGCAGAAAACAGCCTGCTTGAGCTCAGTGAACAAAATCACGTTGTAGATAGCAGAGGGAGTATAGCTAAGATATTTTTCTTGTTTCTGTGACTATCATTACTATTTCTTTGGTGTCTAAAATAAAGAAAAATTCTTGGAGAGACACACAGCTCCCAGAGCTTTCAGTTTGATATTATTTATAGCCCTAATCATATTTCAAGAAGAGCAACAAATTTACATCTGTCAGTTAGCAGCTGTATGTTAATGTTACTTGTATGTTAGTGATATTTGTGAAAATATGCTCAGAAGCTTGTATATTTGAAAGAACCTCAATAAGCAGAAGAGATCACCTTCCCCCCAAGGCTCCTCCACAGAGAAAAGCTCCATATTCCTGTGCCAGTGCTGTGACTCAAAACAGTCAGCTTCGCAGCACTGCTCCCTGTCATTGCCTCTTTGTGTCCATCTTCCCCCCTTGCAACTTCATAGATCTCATCATTATTGTGCTATCCCTAGAGCACATCCTGGGTATGTTCTGTAAATCCTCCCCTGCCTCAGCCTCGGCCCACACTGACAGCCTACTCGCATCACTCCTGAACTGCCCAGGGAGGTTGTGGATGCCCAGAGACCAGAAGTGTCCAAGGCCAGATTGGATGGGTTTTGGAGCAACCTGGGTTGGTGGAAGGTGTCCCTGCTCATGGCAGGGGGAGTGTTGGGACTGGGTCCCTTACAATCCCTAACATTCTTGCTTTCCTAAAGAATCAGTAGGAATTGTGCGGCTGTGTAGGAAACTCTTACTCTCTGGCCTGCAAAATGCAAATGCACAAAAAAAATGCTTTTGAAACTGTTTATTTCCCTCATTTTGCTGAAGGTCTAGAAATAATCTACAGGGGGAATATCCAGGCCAGAGTGCTGAAAAATATAGTGAATTTAGTGTGGTTCTTAAAAGATATTAATGGTAACCACATTTCAAAATCATATTTATCCTGGAAATATGAAAGTTATAAATTTATTAAATTACTATGACAGATCCAATTGTGGTTTGTGTGATGATGCCCCATTAATCTCAATCCAAAAGAAATTTGCAGATTTTTACCAAGAATCTGGCAGAATGAATGGAGGAATATAATTTGCCCATTCAAAGGAGTTAACAGTTCAAAAGTCATGATGAACATTCCTAGAAAACAGCTCACAGAAGCTCCCATGAGAGAATTTTTTTACATCAAATATTCATTACATCACTGTAAATATACACCACCAGTTAGTCCACAATGTCATGTCAATGTAAGAAAAGGCATGGGTCTTCCTGTAAATTATGTCTTGTGGCTTTTAAAAGACTTCTGCAGGACAAATTATGTAAGTAAGGACTGTTGGAATAGGGCTTTCTCTGTATCTTTGTCATTTCCCTTTCAATAGGTATGTGTGATGGTTTCAGCGGTCCGACCAAACCACGTAACTCTGCTGTCATCTGCATCCCATAGAAAAAGTATTTATCCCCACCTTGTCAGTCTAAACTCCTACTACTACCCAGCAAGAACAACTCCTCAAGCTGTCTTTTTGCAGGCTGGCATTAACTACTTCCGTATCATGCAATCCTCCGTCCCCCAGGCAGATAGATTCCAATCCCTTCGAGGTTATAAGTGTCCTCTGGGCTCACACTGAAGCTCTGCAGACAGAACACTCTAAGTTCAACAGCTTTATGTTGGATCACACTGTGGCAAGAAGGTATTTTGCAAATAAATGGGGGCATACTCTGTGTGGGATCTAAGCAAGCTGGCTAACTTTATTTCAAGCCAAGAACCTGAAAAGTCTCATTAACACAGCCTGGAGCATTGTGGAGCAAATTCACCTCACCCAGAGGTAGAAGGACAGAGATTGCCTTTCAAGCAATAATTCTTGTGCATCTACAAAAGCCAGTCCAGTTTTAGCTAGTTGTGGATCAGTCTCCACTGATTCCATTGGCTTAAAAAAAATTGTACTTACATTTGGGTAGCTATTGTAGTCTATCCCTAAGGAGAGCAGCAACTTCTCTTTCAGATGTAATATGTAAATTAAAAGCAGCCTTTAGTCTTAGTGGCTAGAAAATGTATGTCAACACTGGGTACCTCAGTGTATGTCACTTGGATGGAAGCACACTGCCATGGCAGGAAGGAAAAGGAAGAGGTTAACATTATTTCTCCATTAAGCTTCTACCATCCTGTCTCATAACAATCCAAAAAGAGAAATGACAGACTTCGCATTAATATGTATTTGTTTTATAGTGTACTGTCATATACATATGAAAAAGTGTTACTGTTAAACATTACTGCACTATTTGAGCAAGACACAGGATGAAGATTTTTCTCCCACTAGCCAGTATTTATTCACACAGTTTGCTTTTAGGAAGTTTCTTTAAACACTTTTTACATTCTTTGTAAACTTTCCTCCTATAGCTTAACTATAGGAGGAATATTATTATATTACATTATATCAGTTTAGTTTAGTTTATTTGATTTTGGTTTAGATTTATATCGTAACCATCCAATGCAGCTTTAAAGATTCATTTCTTCGGTGTCAGCTTGCTGGGTTTACCCTCAAATAGTCACAAAATCATCAAAGTGAATACAAGGCTATTTGGCTGAACACACTAAATCATGAGTTAATTGCTTTTAGTGAGAGAATAGCTTAGTTCCAACAAAGACAGGTGCCACAGCACAACTCAAGTATATCAGAAAGAACATGACTAGCAGGAAAACGAAAAGGTCCAAAATGCTATTGTCCCTTGCTCTTTTAATGCAAACTAATGTGCATATATATGGTACGTATCAGATGATAAGCTTGAGAAGTTGCATTTTTGATGGATGTGATTACTGTAACTGCAGTAACATGTCTCAGTGACAATACAGCCTGATTATTTAACCTCAATCTAATATTTGATCATTAGAAGGATCTACTTCTTCACAACATCTCTTTACATTTTCCTTTAAAAGCACCACATTCTTTCCTTTTGTCTAATTAAAACACACTGAATTAAATTGTGCTCTGGGCCTGTCAGGACAGATAGTCTTGAAAACTAGTGTGGTATGTTAGCTAGTAAAATGACATTAACTGACATCAATTTATCCAATAAAATGACTTCACTCAAAAGTTACGGCCCACAGAGTACAATAGAGCACGGATTTCCTCACATCAGGAAATCAGAATCATGCTCACACTCAACATCAATTTCCTTCCTTCCTAGCTTTCAGCTAATGTCATTCCGGCCTGAGTGCTGGCATCAGCAGATGTGCTGCCTTGCTTAGCCATCGCAGCTTTTTCCAAATGGCCCCTAATCTTGTTGGTTGTCAAGCTGCCGGATAAAAGAAATCTGTCAATACACACAGCTCCAGCTTCCTAAATCTGTCCGTAATTCTCATTCCAGTCAATGTCAGAGTAATTGCAGTTTCATACAATCAATGTCCTATCCAAGTACAGTCCCGCATCTGCATAAATATTTCCTGATCTGTATTATCACCCAGCCCTGTGAGATCAGTAATTGTTTTCTATTATACTTGTTTTACCATTTCAGTCCTTAGCCTCAAGTTCAAGGTGTCTCTTAGTTGCCATCCATGTGAAGGTTATTCTGTTATCAGCATAATGTCCTTCCTCGTTCATACTGTCATGATCTCCTCCTCTGTTCTCTGCGACGATTGCCCATCCTTAAACTCTGTATCTGGATAATGTAATATTACAGCCTGCTTCCTGAACTGGCCACATTTCACTTACTCCAATTACACCAGATTTGTCTTCAAGCAGCAGATGTCCTTGCTCTCCCAGTCTTGTTTGCCATTTCCCTCCCTGCCTCGTCATGCCCTCCAGCACACAAAGTATTCCCCTGCTAAACAGTAAGCAGAAGCTGGTCTGTCTCATTCAACATTTTTCATACCTGTCTAACTGGAAGAGGAAGTTGTGCAGTTATTTCCTCTGTGAAATAAGTATCCAGGATCTTATATCAGATCAGGGTTAGCCCCTGTTTCAACAATAAAGGGTGCTCAGTATAACCTGTAACAGAGATAAGACAAAACATTACAGAGGAGAAGCTTTCCCGTATTTGTAGCCCTTGTAAGCTCCCAGAGAGTCAGTCAGCTGCAACAGCTCCTATATGGGTTGTAAAAGAGCACCTGTCTCTGTTTCTGGTCACCAGTTGCTAAAAGCTAGAATAAACATCAAGGCCCCTGTGAAAAGACACGTCCAAAACTCATAGATACCTGTGGAGATTTTGACTTCACTCAAGTATTTCTGGGTCTCAAAGTCAGGCTTTTGCCATTCACTTTGCAATGTAGGTTTTGCCATTTATTTCCACAGATGTCTGCATTAGCAAAAAGACTATAGTGTGTCCTACGGCTGGAGCCATTGCAGTTCATCTGTCACTCTGCCTCTTATTGCCAAGGGGATAGGCATGTAGGCTGATGATTTCTGTTTTACAGGAACTCTGGCTCTACTAGTGCTACAACTTTCAACACCAGAGGCCTCTCCTCCTGCTCTAGCGAAATACTGCTTAATACCCAAGTCACCAACCTTCGTCACAGAAATAGCATAAGGTTTTCCAGCTCACACACTCACTGTGCATATTATTTCATTTTTATTTTACTTGAATACACGTATTGCATATGCATTAGGCCAGCTATGCCAGAAGCATCATCACAGAAACATATTTAATTTGACAGCCTGCTCAAGTGGAACAGCAATGTTACTCATTGCTTACTAGGCTGAAAGTCTACCAGAGCAGAGACTTCTAATGGAAGCTTTCCTTCCCCTCTATGACTTACCAAGAACAGAGGATGTGCTATTCTCTATCTCACTTCTGAGCAACAGATCACCATGCTGGATTCAAAGTGGATGTAGTCAGGACACAATAAGGACATTTTTGGTTCTCAGAATATCCAAATAGGAGTAAAAATGTAATTCATAGTCTGCAAGTTCAGTAAAAACCAACTATACTGGCTGTGCATGTTTTTTCTCACCAGTATTACTTTCTGAGCTACCATGGCCTAAGTTAGATTTCTCATCTACTTCAATTCAAATTCCAGAGCAAGAGCATGTGTGAATTTGTCCTTCTGTAATTTCTTTCATATGAAAAGTACATGTCTCCATTTTCTCCCATTTAAAAAATATTAGAACATTTGGCATTTTAAGCGCCTAGAAATGAGGTGAAAGAATAAAAAAAAAATACATTAGAAGTGTGACTAAACATTCTGTAGGTGAAACATGTGAAGTACCAGTGGCGTGAGGTACTTACCAAGAAAGCATCAAAGGGTTTTCATTGTGGCATCTCTGAGGAATTGGTAAAGTATCTTGAAGCTCTGAGAAACCATAGTCAGTTGTGCAACCACTTCGTAATTTGTGTTCCAATACCAGTGAAAAAGAATATTACTAGAAATACTTTTTTCTCTTCTTTTCACAAGTCTAACCAGTTTCTAGGACTGGGGAGCGTAAGGTAGTAAAGTCATGAATATTACGAATATAAAATATCTAACTCACATTAGGTCCTCTGTACTTTATAAATGGTAATTAAATGACCCTCACAGCTCCCAGACTAAATAACTAGCCCAATTTTACAAGTGGAAAAGTGCCAGTTCAAGTACTCAATCTGACATGGCTGTAGTTATTTTTTTTTTTATTCAGCTACCTACATTGAAGCAGAGGATACCTTGCCTTGATGAAAGTCAACTACAAGGGACAGAAAAAAATCCCATCTGAAATTTCCCTCTTTCTGCTGTTTCATGGACAAAAAGGAGAGGAAGACATGAGAAATTTGAGAACAATCTCATGGTGCACTGTGCTATGCCCCTTGTGTGAGGCTGATCTGCTTCCTCACAGCTCTCCATTGCTGTGCTCTGTCTGTTGTTACAAGGCCAGACTTGATCCAGTCCCTCTGCATTCTGTTTAGAGCAGCACATGACCCATCTGAAAAAAGGAAAGCTTGCTACTATTGCTTTTATTTATTCCACAGGTGCTAAGGGCCAGATCAAACACCTCTACTGCATCCAGAGCTGCCCTGATTCCACAAGAAAGGTGTCCTGTCCCTGTAGCACTAAGCTGCCCAGGACAAGGACATCTCTGCGGTTTCCTGAGGGTCATTAAGAGGTCATATTGTGCAACTTACATACATTGTGCACTCTGAGACTGCAACAGAAACTCAGAGAAAGATTTAGCTATCGAGCTAAATTTACTTTCAGGGATGTTGTTAAGTTAGTAGCTTTCCAATTTGTATGAGGGTGAGGTGCATAAGACCAGTCTTACTGAGCAGAGAAAAGATGGCAAATGTCACTTTCACCTCAAACTCACAAATATTTTCTGTTGCTAAAAAGGAGTTGTGATTCCCCTCATAGAATAGGTAGTTTCCTGGCAAGAAATGAATATATTTATAATAAGAATTTCTCTTAGCCAAGTGTATGTTGCCAAACATTCATGTCCTAGAAATACTGCTGTTTCCCATTAGTTATTATCCCAACTATTTATCCCAAGTTATTATAATGCCATATGGCCCTAGTAACTCGCTTGCTGCTTCCACAGTGTAATTACTTCCAATTTTGGCAGCATTAATCTACAATATTTGCTGTCTCTTTGGATGACATCATAATGGTACAATGCAAAAGTGATCAACATCTCCCAGGCTGTGAGAAAGGCAGTGTCTGCACAGATTATGATTTAAACCAGGCAAGGGCATTTTGCTTGAAAAAACAATAAATTATTTTCACTAATGCTATTTTTAGAAATATTTGGGATGGGAGGAAGGAACCACATTACTCATATAGAGTTGCTAAAGCCCTCCAAGGTTCAAAATTTGTATCTAAAAAAATGCAGAGCAAACGCCTGCTTGTTTCCAGATAATTCCAAAAAATAAAAACTCCAACTGTTAAATTAGAAAAAAAAATTATTACTGCTTCTGTGGTCAGCAAACCAGCTAAGGACACCACATTTGTAGGTTGAGTACAGATTTTAAATGCTTGTACCAATCTAATTCTGGAGGATTCTGATTTTAATTGCTGAGTAACAGAGATGTTGTGGCTCTGTAAGCAATTAGAGATCCTCCACAAGAGTCAGTGAGCTGGAGGTGACCATCCTCTAGGTACTGCAAAACTGCTTCATGAATTTGTGAAGCATTAGTTCACACGTGACTAATCACATCTATCAGTCTAGTCTCAAATGACTTATGACCTGAATTGGTCTCATTACCCATGTTGTGAAGTGATGTCTGCTACTATTTTAATTGCCTGCGAGTCTGAGAAGCGGAAACAGAAGTCAGAATTTGTTAGCCTACTCAAACACCAAGTAAAATTAACATGCTGAAAGCCCAGACTTATGTTCACTTCATCCTGGGCATATATGGACAAAAATCCTGTCAAGACCTACACATGTTCGTAGCATTATTACCATTAGCATTCCTGCTAACGTGGATGAAAGTGAAGTCAGCATACGACCCTGAGCACAATCAGAAGCACAATGACATTACCACAAGGCAAGACAAAAAGCTCAGATAGAACAGGGCTGTACCATATCTTCCTTGTCAAATCACTCCCAAGAACCTGTGGAACACCGACAGTATTAAACATAGCTTTGATGTAAGATCATACCTAAAACGATCACCCTATGATTATACACAAAAGCTGTGGGTAGATCTTTTCTAGGCAGCAGGCAAGCCCACCTGCTGTGAGAGACCAATAAAACCTTAATTTGCCTGTTGTCTTCAGATGCCCAGTCCTGACCATGAGCTCAAAACCTCAATGCATCTGAGCACTTGCATTAACTGCATATAATGAACAGCCTGGATGCTTCCACACCCACTTAAAACCAGCCTCCCCACACTTACGCCCATTTGACATACTCTATGTGTTTGTCAGTGTACAGACCTATTACAAATTTTACTTTTTTTTTTTCTTGGATGAATACTTTTATAGTTAGAGTTCAGTATTAATTTTGGATAGATTCATGTGGTATGCTACAGTGATGGTATAATAAGCTCTATACATAGAAATACCAGTGATCCACATTCCATTGAAAAGGGAAATTATTAACACTATAGCCTGTGTTAATATGTCAGTTGGGCATACATGTTGGTTGGGCATATATGTCGAGGAAATCTCAAGCAGGGATATGATTAACGCATTTGTACATAATCCAAGTGATTATTCGTCATCACCAGAATATTGGTAGTTACTCAATACAGAACAGCACAATGAAAGGCAGGGATTTCAGCTATGCAACAAGTCATGGTGTTCCTAATGAAAGAAGAGACTTTGACACAGCCTCTGTTTGATCATGGAGAAGACTCATTTTTAGGCCTGGTTGCTGATCTTTCGACACATTTACTATGCTCCAGAACATGATGATCCACTTTTACCTCCCACCACATATTTCATTGTAAACAAGGAACAGAGACATCCCCCTCTGCATGTTCTCTTTTTCACAAACTGCCACTCACTTCTGACACTATCATTACAAATCATGCTTTTTATACAGGAATGATTAAACATTTTTGGGAAACCACTCAAGCTGATAAATGAAAGGCAGAAGGTGCTTTGGAATAAAAATTCCAAGTCGAAATTGGCACATGCCTACAACATAAGCAGCATTGAAGATTCTGAAAGCAGTTAAGGTGTCACCATGGCCAGTTCCAATAATAAAAACAGGTTTAATTTTTACAGGCTATGCTATAGAACCTATAAAGCAAGAGAGCCTCCCTTTGTTGGCATTTGCCCAGAAATTCAATGTCAAAATTTGTATTTATTTGTAATTTTTGCACTGGATGAGTGCAAAACAAAGCAGAATGTGTATACTGCATACAATTCTTGGCTGCTGCTTCACTGCTCTCCTCTGAGCTCTACAAAGCACTCAAGGACACTGACCTGCTTTTCATGTCCTCAGATACAGCCAAGCAATTCCTTAACAGTATTTCTATGCTGTATGAGCTAATCCTGTGTAAAGATTTTAGGTACCTTTGAGCAAGAAATCCTGCACAGCAGAAGTCACATAATCGTATTAGTGCAGCTCTTCATGAGGGCTAAATAGCCTTGTTAGGAAGGGCTTTGCTGAGCAGGGCTTCTCAAGCCAAGCTTGGCAGCTCCCTGGTGGTAATTCAGGTACCTGCTTTGTGCTGTACAGACACCCCTTTGTTCTTCTTTACCTAAGATCTGGATCACCCTCAGCTTCGCTCCTGCTTTCTTTCCCTAGCCCGACTGGTTTATGTATGTGGCTGCTGTCAAGATTACAAAATCATATTAGCTCCTTCATTTTAGTGGGAAGAATTGCTAATGGAGCTTTTTTTTTGCCCCTTTGATCACTAAAGTTTAATCTGCTGTCAAAGGCAGCATATTTCTGGTGATTACAGATTTATTATAAAGGTATTGGTGAAACACTCCAGGCTGGTTTCCTGCTTGTTTGTGCCCAGGAGTACACCATACCCTGGAAATATGCTGCTGAGATTAAGCCTGAATTATCTGTAGGGAATGAAAAAGGACAATCCAAAGGAATAGAGAGATCAGTCTTCTGTATGCAATAAGATGCAATAATGACTTTCCCTGTCAAAAGTCAAAAGACACTTGCTCAGAGGACGAAGGAGGAGAGGGGCCATCAACAAGAGTTCTCAGGCAAGAATGAAATGAGAGAAGGGACTTGGGTTACCTGCACTGGAGTCCCAGAGAGATGAAAAACATCAGTTTCAGCAGCCTCTGCTAGCTCACTTTCTCTAAGAGCAGAGGTTCAGGGAATTATCTGACCTTATTCCAACAGCACAGCTGTCAGCTCATCGGGTAACCAGCCCAAAAGGAAAAATGCATTCGAAGTGCTTAGGAGCTCCTTAGGATTGCCTTTAACATTCTCCTGGCAGTATTCTGTACTCCTAAATCTCACAGGAAATCTGTGAATTTATATAAACTAGTAGAAATAGCAGGTTTATAGAATACCCTGAATGATTCAGCTGCATTGCTGGGAATCTGACATTGCTAAGTTCTAAGAGGCTGCTTAGATTGATTGGAAAAGCTCTAATATGTTTGAGTTGTTGGGAATGATCAGTTTCTTTCCGCAGCAGGCTGTGCTGAAAGATTATGGTGTGACAAACATTTGAGATTGCCACCAGCAGAACAGCTCCTCCAGTTGAACTGCTTGCCCAGAGCTCATTTCAAAAGAGTGAGGAGTCATTGTGTACCAATAAGACAAGGATCAGGAATGAGATTCAGCATTGCCACTTGTGAATACCAAGGAAATATGCTCACTTATATGTGATCCACAAAAATTCTTTCAAATACTATAGAAAACTATGGTTACAGATAAATGCTCACAAATACTGACTCAGTGGCATGATATTTGATTAAACCCCAGAGTCAAACAATTTAGAAACAGGAATATCTCCTTCTGCAAGCTTATTCTTACATATACAACAAATAGGAGCAAGTTAAAATTTTCATCCTTCCCAAGCTTATATTAAACTAGGACAGAAGAAGTACTAGGTGTTCTTATCAGCCTATATTCAACACATTCAGTAATGAACCCAGCAGATCCTATATAAAGGGACTGTGTCCCTCCAGGTTCTCTGTGTGAAAGCTGACTAGCAGCTTCTGCTGGAAGACTGATTTTCTTCTAAAACTGCTATAAAGTGAAATGGTTGTTTCAAATCCAGCAATGCACCACGGGTGCAATTTAACTTACAAAATCCCAGCTCTCTTCATAGACATCTATAAATCTTTGCCCTTTAGATCAGTACTAAGCATCCCAGTTTGCTAAGCCCTCCTAATTTAATGACACACATTTATTTGGAAATCTTGCAGCAGGCCAGCTTCAAAGGCATTATTTTGGCATTATTACACTATGAGAAATTATGGTGGTTAGGCGTCTTCCTAATTAGATTCCATTTTGCTCAATCGTCCTCAAATGAAACTTTTCTTTTCAAACGATTTTGTGAACAGTCTGCTAGTGAAAGAGAATTTATACTATTTATGGGGCAACAGTATAAGTGGAATTTAATAGCCAAGTGCCAGCAGGGAACTGTCTAATCTTTATCAAATTCTGATTAGCAACTAAGGACTTCTGGTGAGATAATGAGGCCTGGACTGGCTTCTATCCAGTTTTTGACACTGGCACCAATGAACATCTAGTAATTGCTAGAGGAATACATATAATAACTGAACTTCAACTAATTAGTGGAGATTTAACCAAATCATTGAAGCTTACGTCTTCGAAATTCACCAAAATACCAAAAATCAGATAATCACCAGAGACACTTAATGTACACCTTATTTTATCCTGTGTAAATAAATTAAGAGATGAATTTCCGGAACTGGTGACTCCTCAAAAACTTAGCACTGCTATTGGAATGTATTACAGTAACTACCATTAGTCCAGATCTAGGAACTAAAAATGGTCCCATGCCAAACTGAACAAGCCCTGCACATCTAAACTGACTTCAGGTCCTCCTAACAGGATCTGTCTGTGACCTTAATTATCAGGTCCTGAAAGTTCAAGTGGCCAAACCAAAATCACAGGATTATAAGAACTTTAGTATCTAGATAATTTTTTTTCTATCTTCACTAAGGTGGCCACCACACAAAAACCTGAGAGCTTAAGTTAGACATTCCCTCACACGGCCAAGCACAGAATTTTATGTATTTCTAGAACGAAGGCGCCAATTTTCTTAAGCTTTTTTATTTGAATGGTCATTTGTCTTCTGGCTCCCCTTCGTCTTCCATCAGAACCTCTGAAGCTCTGAACATATTCAGAAACCTTAATTTGCAGTATCCATCAGTGTATGTTCTTGTCACAGCTTTTGAGTCCTTCAGCATGATAAAGTCCAACAATGCACTGAAGAAAGTTTATCCTCCTTTTCCCATTGTGCCATAAGCCTTACATATTCTGTTAAGTGACAAGAGGGATACTATCACTAATCAGAATCTGTTAAACAAGTGAGAATAAAAGAGCCAATAATTTGTGGATGCCATGGATAGTACTGATAAAAGAAAGAATAAGACTGCTGTCAAATAGTTCTGTATGGAGCTTCTGTATGGAATTATTTGATTGTCTTAATTCACCCTCTGGTCCAAATTTTTACATTCAACTAGTTTCATTTTAATCTCACCGTATCATTAAAACACGGAACTTCACATAAACAAATGAAATATGGTCTTCCCTGCAGATGTCTTCATATTAGTTGTATATAGCAGAGCTTCAGCCTGGTAGGTGGTTTAATGTTTATTCTGTAAACATGTAAATTTGATATACTCTATCCCCTTGGCTTGTTTGAGCTACCAAGGAGATCAGGGCAAAAGCCACTATGATTGCTTGGGGCCAAAACTCAAATGTCAAGATAAACTTCTTATTTAATGGATGCTTACTAGACAGATCAATTTCTGGCTTCTCATCCTTCCAAATTTTCTCTGCCTTTAAAAATTATTTTGATATTTTTGAAAGCATTGGGTTATATTAATTTACTATAATTGAACATAGAAATAGACTATTGAGTCATACAGACTAACTGGACTCTGCCCATCTATTTACATGAATAAATGTCCAACAAGCACCTAAAATTATAGCAACTATGCTTGAATATTGGGCACTCAATTCCACTCAGCCAGGATTCCGAAGTGATGGAACCCAAGGCTTTGGATTGTAAATGTCTCTGAAATCTTTTTTGCCTTGTTTTATTATAATTGACAAACCGTTTTTGCTTTGTTTTTAATGTTCACCCATAATACAAAGGCCTGATACATATTATACTTGAGACGGGTAAGTTACATGATAAATGGAGTTCATTTTTCTTATGCTGTTAATGTAAAGACTAGTAATATACTGCTATTTCAAATAAACTGCTGTGTTCCCTGAATCTTTGACCATATATCCTTTGTACAAAGGATTATTTATTATTTCTATTGTACTACTTGTGTATATATAGCTTCTTACAATTACTGATTAAATGACAGGAGAGGGATTTCAGTCAATCACAGCCAAGAAGAGAAACATTATTTTCTGACCTCTGCTGATAGCTTTATTAGCATCAGGCAGAATTAATTCCTAGGTAACATCATTGATTCCAATAGCACTACAACAGAAATGAATTTTGTACTCACATCCTGGTTATTTTCACAGTTACCACAACAGTTTAACGCATCTATGTCACAAAGATGGACAGTTCAATTTTTAGGGTGTTCTACCTATGGAATGGAAGAACTTAATTTCATTTCACTTTGTACTGAATTACCTCAGTCAACCCCTTCAGACCTCAGCCTCAATCTCAGTGTGCTAAAAGGCCGCACTTCTGCTCTGCATCCAGTGCATCCACTGCAGGAATTTCCATCAGATGAGCCAAGGGCACTGCTAGGTGGCCATTGTCCTGCCACAGGGCAGAGTTGGCTTCAAGGCCCTGCTGCAAATCAGGCCGAGTCGCTCACATTGTAGATGAATGAACGTGTTAACAGTGGGCTCTTGGATTTGATGAGGTGTCCATTTACCATTTTTTATATTCAGCTGCTTTCTCTGCAAAGCTCCAAGACAAAGCCCTGAAAACACCTATCAGTTGGACAAACAGATGGAAAAGAAACCTGGTTTGAAAATCCCATGGGGATCATTTGTGCATTATTTCTTTAGGAAGGTTGGTGGTTACAGCAGCTACAAGACACACACTTCCTTTTTTGCATCTAAGCTCCAAAGAGATTTATGCTGCAGAGAAGTTCATGTTTTGTGATTCCAGCAGTGATCAGTGTTTTCTGGAAAGCTGGAAGTGATAGCTAGAGGCTTTTCCAGAGATCTGCAAACCAAGGTATAAGGGCAACAGTATTTGTAGATTTGAGCCTTGGCTTTATTTTAACAATTTACCACAGATGTTCTTACTTTCTCATCCCCAAATAAGAAAAAATCTCCAGAAATTATTAAATAACAAAGGTATCTAGGAGGCAAGATTTGCTGTCTCTTTGGTCTGGTCAGAAGAGCAAAGGTCTTTTCCTTTTATGAAGTCTAACACCTGTTAAGTTGGGCTTATTTCAGGTTAATTGCTACTTACATCTGAAATATTTTACCTACTAAATTTGACTTGCTGATGAATTGCTTATGGCAAGCTTAGAAATCTGGATCTGGGTCAGTGAGAGCAAGAGGGGCCGCTCATACTGGCAGCGTTTAGAATACAGAGCATTAAAACTAGTTCTGTCAGAGTTTTCCATCTAAAGCTGTATTGTCCATCAAGCTCTTTCAGCAGGAGACATCAGCATCTTTTCTTGAAAACCGAAGTACATCAGAATCTTTCTTACTTCACTTGATTAATGTAAATGATTTTCCTGCAGCAATCAGACTCTGCTTGCCAGGATCATCATTATACAGTGACAGAGATTAGTAAGGTACTTAATCAAAACCAGCAGTGATTGATACTCCATCAGTTTTGGTCTTCAATCAGAGAAGTTTTCATCCAATCATCAGCCATTAAAGAGTTTAATCTGATTTTTTTTTATTATTACTGGAGTATATTTATTTATTTATTTATAAAAGCTATAGACTTCTTGTGACATTACCCAGATATATGACTGCTTTTTCAACATTCTGTAGCAGGGGAAAACTAACCCATGTCAACAATTATTTATACAGGATGGTTTGTTCAGCTGGCTGGGACTTAGAATTTTTCAGTTCAGATGTAGAGCACTAGTAGAATTTAGCAATGATCAAAACTAATTTTCATTTTATAGCTCTTTGGAAGCCAGCTACAAATGAGTTGGTGGTCTCAGTCTCATTCCTAGAAAGCAGCAAAGTTTCCCATAAATTTGTCACTTTACATTTTTCCTTACGATGGCTAACCCAGAATACAGAACTGAGAAACCAAGTCAAATAACTGATACTTCTTTCAGAAGGTATGGGTAATTTGTGACACAGTGTGAATGAGCCAGCTCCTGGATATAATTTCCTCTCAATTTTCTCTGCACATTAGCAACTCGTCTAATCACTACAAAATGGAAGACTGTTTCACAGTGTGTACCATGAAGCTATGTAAGTCCCAAATAATTCTTCAAAAGCTTTAAGAATTTCCCAGCTTTAATGAATTACAGCATAAACAAAGCCTAAATTTGGCTGTCAGGTGTGTAGAGCTATTTAGAATAAAGAACTTAATGCTCAATTTTGATATATACAGAGGTGCAAAAATAGCTGGTGGTAATCATGGAGTTGAGGTAGATCCCCTTACAGGCAGAAAGGTAAATAAAAACAAAATAACGAAGTTGTGAAATGCCACTTCCCCCCAAGAGTCATACTGGACTGGAATGGTAAGACAAAACACATCAACTAAATAGCTGCTAGTGTAAAAGATACTAAAAAGACAGGATACAGACTGAACCAAACTCAATCACAGAATCTGGAAAAATATTCTCGTTTCATGTTCTTGAATTGTGCATTTTTTGACATGAATGAGATACGTGAAATTAGCCCAGTGGTACACATACTCACGGAATCTCCAAGCGATATTGATACCTATGATCACATGTCCTTTTCACAAGTGGAAACATACGGGCAGTTTTGAACCTTTAGCCAGAATAACCAATCCCTAAAACATATGCTTTTTTATACATGATTGGTGTAATTGCATAATAGTGGATTACGACAACCACGTGTGACTTTGCAGTACATTATATTTGTATCTCTTCCCTCTTTCTAGTTCCTTGACAGATACAATTAATGCAGTTGATTCTATGTCATTCCTTCTCATCTCATTTGCTATTTTTGCACAAGTGGAATTCCCAGCTGGCCACAAGAAGAAAGGTCAGGCATCTTCATTAGATTCTACTTGCTTATTTGTGGAGTTCTTAAAATTGTCTGTCCAAGCCCTAATTCTAAAGGAAATTTCAGAGGCAGCAAGTATTGACTTTCAAGTGTTCACATACTAGTCTTCCTTCCTTGAGGAAGAGAGAACACTGGTGTGGAGAAGGATGGTACATCAGTTCTGCTACAGTTCATACACTTGACCTATGTTTTTACTTATGCCACTGGTATAAGTCATCCCCTCCAAATATTTAATTAAACATACAGCCAGTCTATCATATTGATCTCCTTCCTTTCCATTTAAATGATTCCAGTCTCAGATAAGATGTAACCCCGGAATAACACAGGATCATACCTTTAGATCAGGTGCTGTACAATGTATCTAAACCCATTACAGAAATGAAGAACTGAACCAGTCTGTAAATGTGCCATGCCTTCAGGCTATACGGAAGAACTGAAAGGACAGGAGAGCAATATACACAAATCTCAATTATTCTGCGCTTACTTCAAAGCTTTTTAGCTTTAAATAGGAATAATGCATGACAACTTTGGGTAAAAGTGGATTATCATCCATCTCAGTAAGACCTAAGAGGTAACACAACATCTGACCATCATTTATTACAAATGAGGGTGGCTAAAGGGAAATTTAATCCAGATAAGGTCAGGACAGGTTTTTCTCCTTCAGCAAAGGAAATTCCCTGTTGATTTTTCAAGTGGCCTAACCACCAGCAGATCACACAGGTCTAGCCTGAGTCACAGCAATAAGGTCTGGGAGAGGAGTAGACCAGATGCTGTTCCTGCCCAAGCTCATTAACCATAAAAAGCATATTAAAGCCATTGATAATTACATCAGTGGGAATTAGAAGTGCAACAGCTCAAACAAGTCAGGCCACCAGATGGCAGATCATTAATAGTTTAAAGCCTCGTTTGGGGGCCAGTCATTATTTCACATTCCAAATTTTCATGAATGTTAAAAGCTACAGCTTCATTTAATAAAACAACACTTGCTTTATAGAAGAATGGACAAAATCCCTTGGATTTCTGATATAAATCTAAATGAAAAAAGCCTGCTGACCACAATTTTTCAATGCAAAATCTATTAAACACATACAGCTGTACAACTACCTGTAGCTGCTGTTCATTAGCTGACATTTGACCATGCTGCAACCATAATCAGCTAGAGAAGAGACTGAGAAACAAGACCTAATCAAAAAGCTCTGTTAAGACTTCATATGGAAAAACTAGGCTAAGAAACATCCAGTGAAGCTATGTAAAATATTTGGCAAAGAGAGGATAAGAACTACGGCTCTTACATTTCTTTATACCTTACTGTTTTGTTATTGTCAGGAAGATATTTAGCACATGCTAGCTGGAAGAGGTCCCTTTAATTTAATGGGGCGATAGCAACAGATGGGGGCCAGGGTACCAGTTAGTATTTATCAAACAGATTAGTAGCTTTCTTTTCAATAGTGTAGTGTGAGAACAACCTTATCTAAAAAAACTCTTCCCCATGGCAGCAAAGGAAAGTAGAGTACACGGCATAGCCTGTCATTAGTACTGGGTGACCAAATGGACCTTGAAGCTTCTAATCAAATATTATTTCCCAACAGTGAGGAAGTTTCTATCACCCTTGAAGGTGACACAGGTATACCATTAAGTGGTTAAATAGAGGTTGGGATTTTTTTTCTTGAGCTACAACTGTGGGGGGGTTTTCTTCTTTCTACAGTTTCTTTTTCTTGAATTTCCATTTTACTGGGATGTTGAAAGAGGGAACGAATCATCTGAATCTACTCTAAGAGAGCTGTGGGTGTCATGTATTTGTAACCACAATACACCATGCTCACACATAGAGCAATCATATTTATTCAGGTATCAAAGCAAGAGGATTTTCATCAGCCTTCACCGGAGCTGATGTTCTAGGCTGTGCTTTGGAAATCAGATTTTAGGAAAAATTCTTGTAACGGTGCATAAGAACAGTGGTGATGGCTTTCCTCAAAAGCTCAAAATAAAGAGACCATTAGCAGCCTTTGACTGACACAGAATTTGTTTTTTACAGAAAGCTTTTAAAACTTCACTTATATAACTTAATCATAGCCAGTCTTAGATAATGAATATACACATAGAGTTAAAACTTTTTGTGAGCAGCCGAGTTCTTATAGATACACAGTATTTGTTACATGTACCATATTAGCTAGATTAGCTACCACCAGATTAGCCCTTGTGATGACATATTTCAAACAGATAGTCCAGGAAAAGCATGTAATAAATCGATGAAACATAATGAAAAAGTACATTTTTTGCTAGATTCTCCTTTGTACTTTAATATGATTTATTTACCGGGCTTGGCTGAATGTTAGAATATGTTTTTTAAGCGCTGATGTATGTACTCTGCAGCTCTGGAGACAAGGCTTTCAAGACTTGCTTTCCCACTCCATATGAGCACCAGGACTGAAATAGCAGCAGTGGATTTAGAAAATCCTGACATGCCAGGCAATGAAGTAAGTTTTTCCTTGCTCCTCAGGGAAATGCAGGGGGATTAAAAGGAAGATAATTGACCATGTTCTTACTAGGCTGGCAAGCATGAATATCTGGAATGGGATCAGATCTTGGTTGTCAAAGTTTTAGTGAATCTGTACAATACTCCAAAGCGACACAGCCATGTCTGGGAAGAATAGTGCAATATGAAACGGTTTCTCAAAACAAAAAACCCAAACTTTAAAATCAGGGTAAGATGTAAATCCAACAGGCTTTTGTTGGGTGGTACATGGGAGATAAAACTGGCCCTGTTACATTAACAGTTAGTGGATTGCTCATTTTAAAACAGCTATCATAAACTGAAATGAAGCATGGTCCATTGCTAGTCAATCCTAAAATAGTTAATACTGTGCAATTCATGCTAAAATTAAAATCTTGATTTGGCTAATGTATTCAGTTACATCATTATCACCCATTTCAGAATGGAAATTGTTTTTAAAAAAGCAATCTAGCTTCACACAAATCTAAACTGATTATTACACAGGATTTCAGTCATACTCACTCATTCTCATTTCTAGCTAGATACAGAGGAGCAAACAGCTTCCATGCCCTCAACAGTGTTTTGAAATCGACAAAAACATTGAAGCAGCTTGTTAACATAGCAATATAACATATTCATTATGTGCCAGCTGAAGTATTGCAAAGTTTGGATCTGTTGGCATGAAGATAGATTGATACTACATAGGATTCATTACAATTTTACACCATTCTAGCCTGCATTGTCCCTGCTTTCAAGCTAAGTAAAGAGGTATTTCCCCAGAAACTACAGAACAATTCATTTCCATCCTTTCACAATACACAACATCATTACCTCAGTGCCAAAACAACCTTCTGATGGAAAGCCCTTCTAAATGATAAATTGTACATTCAAGAAGTGTAGTTTAGAAGACTAGTACATTCCAAAACTGTTCTCTCTTGTATTCCTAACCTGTATGTGTCAATCGGAACTGAGGAGTTCCAATTCTAGTAAATATTTTATTACTGGGTGTACGCGTCTGTTGTGCAAGTACTTTCAATAACAGCACACAGATAACTTGGGCATTCAGCTGCAATCAACTAATCAGGTATGTTTGCATTCCCTATTTATGTCTACCCACAGTCACGGGGAATGTACATACAACTTAAAATCATACTTTTCTGCATGTATTTGCCAATTTTTTTAAAAAGTAACCAAAATTGTGCAACCTATCATAATCAAAAAACTTGGCCAAACATATGTATAGCCATACTTAAAACTAGCACAAGCATTTCTGAATACCAATTACTGCAATCAAACATTTATGCAGCTGCACACGCAACTGAGGCTGTAGAAGTGCTGAGCACCATCCTTCTAATTAAACTGTGCTCTTTCAGATTTCATGAATACACATATACCCCAAGATGAATTATCAAAATCTAATTAAAAATTTATAAATCCCCTGCTATTTAAGGCTTTCTATAGAGTCTACAAATTCTGATAAAATAGAGGTTCATCAACATTTTCATTAGGGATTATATTATTCAAATGTCTAAAAGTAAGTAAACCCCTAAAAAGTACTTCAGTTATTTACTTGAATCTTTATTAGTCTCTAATATAAGAACACCATTCCACACATTTGGTTCCCCTGACAGCCTGGCAGTCTTTTGAAGAAAGTAATAAAAGATAGTAATACCTAGCTCTTACAGAGTGTTTTCACTCGCAGACCTTACAGTTCTTTACAAAAGAACTAAGTCTCTTTATAGTCTTTAGTTTCACCAAGTGAGAATCCAATCTATTCATGTGTATCCACATTTTGTATGTAAAAGAGGTGCATTAGCCATGCAAATTATTATTATCTTAGAGATAGCTCAGTTTAAAAATACACCTTCTCTGGTTTCTTGCACTCCTTAGAATTTGTTTCCTGAGGACTGGAAGAAATGGTGCATATGTTTGAGTGTTTAAGGATTGTGAAATGTACCACATGATGCATTCACATTCCCGAGGTTTATGAAAGTCAGTAAAAGTCATATGTCCATTGCCAGATTATCATTCCGTGGTGCCAGGTAAGACAATAACATAAGTCTCTCTTGCCTACAGTACAGAAATAATAATTAATCCTCTTTATTGGATTCATTGTTGAAAAATTTCAACACCTTTATAGTTCATAACTAATTTCTATACTCAGAGACCCTGCAAGTGAGATCTATCCATTAAACAAGAAATGCAATCAAGACAGAGCAACAGTTTTTTGAAATGTAGCCAAATTAGCTTCATGGAATAGAAAACAAATGCTTCAAAAAGGACAAGATGTTCAGTAGTTGTCAAGCAGTATTTCAACTTTTAAGAGAAAAAGCAAATGCACTTTGGGTCCTAGTCTATTTTTACTTATCTGTATGTTTGCCTTATGCTTGCCTTGTCTCATTCAAACATATACACAGCTTGAAATATATCTCCACCTGCTGAGAACTACATCATGTTGAAATGATGCTGTGCTTTCATGATGATCAAATGAACTAATTCAGACCTCAGCTAAAGACCATCATAATTACACAGGAATGCCTAACTCCAAGTTTCTTCAACCACATGTTAGACTGATTCAACTCCTCTCATTTAAGAGAAGGTATGACAGCTGTGAAATTTCCTTTGTCTCAGACTAGGCTGAGGGTCACAACGTATCAGCCATGTCAGTTACTCTGGTATACAGCTCTACTTTCCTCCACAACAATTCTGATAATGGAAGAGCCCTTCCTTCACATAACAAATTATTAATTAGTAGAGAGCAAACATGTCTTACAAATGGTGAAAAATGCAAGACCAACCTAGCCTTCCTCTAGTGCTTACCAGTACCAACACAGGGGGATGACCAATTCCCACAGAAACTTCCTGAGCCTATCTTCCATGAAGTGAACTGTGCAAGTGATGCCCATGACACTACCTGATGTTTGACATCTGTTTTTCTTCTTAAGAATACAAACTATGTTACATCCTTAAAATCCCTTCCTTCTTGGCTAAAGGCCTCAAAAACATGCACACATATGGTTGCCTTATCAGGGAGGCAATTGTTACATCTGAAGTGTTTTTCTTCATGAATCCAATGCAAAGTTTTGAGCAGTGATATTCTGTTCACGAATTTCTAATGCTAGTCGTGCCTCCATAATCATACCCTGGTTGCTGTCAAGTGACTCAGGTTCCCTACTCTGAGATAACTTTGTATCTCTGCCATCTTCCCCATGTTCCCTTCCCTCACAGTATCTCCCGCTTCTCTTGTCCTCAGAAACTCCCAACCAATACTGTAATGTCCTACCATCACTCACACTGCTGCCCTCTCCCTTCAAGAATAGCAAAGACCAAGCTTTTCTGTCTTTTCCCTCTTCTGTTGTACTTCCTTGTCAATTTTTTTTTGCCTGCCCCCTCTTTTCAATTACCCGTTCCTCATCAGTGTCCCAAAATGCAGCAAAAGTCCTATCACGCACAAGATGACTGCACACAGGCAGATAAGAGGCACCATAGGCTGTCCATTGGGGTCGATCTCTTCCACTGGGAAGCTGTTCTGTGAGAGATGATGGACACCTCAGCTGTTCTGTGGCCGGTCAGTCAGCAAGAGCCTGTGCCCTGGATGGTCAGACATTTGGTTGTGCTCTTTCCTGTCAGGCCTCAGGGGCAGCAAATCATGCAGGCTGCCTCTCAATTGTTGTTATGCCAAAGAAACTGTCCTGCAAAGCATGTGCTGCACAAGTCTTTACCAGAGCTTCTCACTCAGTAACTAAGTGACATATCAATATTTCTAGGTTTTCACACAGCCTCATCTGTGGTGTTCATAACGTTTTTGCATTTCAGCTCCCCTTCTGCCACAATCATATGTGACACATTATGTTCTATTTTAAAATATGTACATGTCCTAACTTTACTTGAGAATTTTAAATAGGATCTTTGCAAAGCTACAGAACATATGTTTGCTTCTACTAATTGATATAAACTGTTTTCCTTTTTAGAGAGCTCTGTTCAAAATAACTGGATCTAAACCAGAAAATAAACTGTTTCAAAGTGGAATGGATGACAACAATGTGCTGATTGATCGGCTCGTTACCGAGATGGGAGCCAGAGGGAATCTAACGGTGTCAGTTCTGCTCTGTCAAGATGTGACTCTAAAAGCATGATGCTTAGTTCCCCTGCCCACCCAAACAGCAGTGTGTGCCTGCCTATTCTGAAGGCTTGTCCTCAAATTGTAGCATTTTTGTATAGGTGAAGAAAATTATGAGTCCACATTCAAAGGGTTAAAAAACTTGTATGTATCAACATAAGAGTAAGATTATGCTATGAAGAAATGTTAACTCTTAGAAAAATACGGATGAAAATTGACTTGCACAGACAAATATGCTTTACAGACAGTTAAATAACACTGCGTGGCATGGTTGGAAAGCACAGGCCACTAAATGTAGCAATACTGAATGAATAAATAGCTAGAAGAAGTGAACAAAATCTTGGTAAATTGTCAAAATCTCCACTTGAAACAGACTACATGTTCTTTTGTGCACTGAGTCCTTGTAAACCAAGTCCTTACTAAATGAATCCTCCATTCCCATGCCTGCAGTTTCATCCCATCTTCTAAAGCAGGAGCAGCACTGGGACGGACAGTGGAATTAGACACGGAGGGCTGTGCCACATACCCCTGTGCCTCAGTTCCCAGCATTATCAAGCACCTGAATGACCAAAAGGCCATGTGGACTTGCCATAACAAAACAAAACTTCAGGAGAATGGAAGGATATACAAGTCATTGACAATTTCCAACCAAGCCCCAAAAAGGAAATAAAAAGTATTTCTCCATAACAAATATGTTCTTAAAAACGGGATGATCTTTCCAGGGGTAAAACATACTCTGACATGGGACCCTGTAGCACTTCTGTGGCACCACCCAAATCTTGACAAGAGGCCACCGTGCTGTATAGCAATTGCAGTCATCAAGGCTGACAGAGACCCTGTCATACAGCAGGAGCTATAGGAAACTTTAAAGGTGTATTAACACAAATGGGTTTTTCAGCTTGGGTTCCAGAAGAAATGGCTACAGCATGAGCAGTAATGCAACATGGTAAAGAAACAGACTCACAGAAACAAACATTTTACGCATTTGTAGGTTTTATACAACTAAAATACCATGCTAATCAGACAGTAGATTTTAAAAAGGAAGAAGAGTGAAAAAATAATCCTGAAAGGTGACACAGATATCTGGAGTATAAAGTACTTCAGTGTGCTGTGTAGTGACAAGTCAGTTTCAGCTCCCTTGTAAATCAGTAGGATTTACCTTGACTAGAGGAAGAACAGGATCATAACCCTAAGATAAAAAATACATACTAGTAACTAGTACTCACCAACTCCCCAGATTTCAGAGAGCTCAAAGTTCAAAAGAAATTTTAATTAAAGCCCAAAACAAAACAGAAAAGAGATGGCAAAACCAAATCAGTGTACCTGATTTGTTTTCTCCATTTCCCTCATGATGCATCTTGCTCCCTCCTTACTCAGATGGTACAAATAACAAGATTTGAGAACTTGTTTTACACTCAATACATACAGCCACCCCAAAACCAAGGATTAAGCCAGGAGTAGGAAGTATCTGTGCAGAGTCTTTTCCTTCATCTGCTACTCCCAAAGCCACAAAGTAAAACCAAAACAAAAATCAAGCAAATCGATTACATGCACAAATTTTCATTTACAAGGCACTATTTCACGTTTTTTCGCCTGTTGGTACTTTTCAAATACTGCAATCTGCTTTATTTTTTCAGCAAGTGAGTATTTAAACTGACTATCACCACTCATGCTAGCAAAGTAACAGAAATCAACTTTTTCACCTACAAATCCTATCCCCTCAAAAGATAAGTATTACTGATATAAGTAGGATTGCCTAAAAATACAATGGAAGAGAAACATGTATGAAAGTGGCAAAGAACACAGTCTGATCAATGATCACAAGATTTCAAGTGTGCCCAACACAGTAGCTGAGATTTTCACACATATGGAAATAAGAGAGAAAAATGTTTTCCTGGCGATATCACCTCCAATCCTCACACGGAAATGAACATAGAAATTACACTTTTCTATGGATGATTTTGCTTGGAGTAGGAAGAGGGTTTTAGGGTAAATAACAAACCATAGTTACCCTATCTTTCAGTAAATGCATAAGAGCATATTCCCATTGGACACATAACATATCCTAAACAATGGAACAACATACAAACAAGGAATGTGTCTCGTTTTTTTAACTCAAATATTCACAGGCAAGAAGAAATTACAGAAGAAGAGTAATTTACAATAGCCTGGAAGCTGTTCATTTGAAAGGCAATGAAGAAAAATGTGTCTGAAATGCAGTGGATCATCACCTAAAGTGGAAAAAATAGGCAACACACATTGATTTTCTCTTTGGAATCCTTGCAAGCCAAAAGTTTGACAGATTAATTAGCAATCAAGTTAACTAAGGAGCCAGGTCGCAGTATCATCATGATGGAAGACTTTTCAAACCTTTTTAAATTTATGACCTTGTTGCTTTTGGTCCATACTTCTCAAGCAGACTGGAATCTAGCAGATTTCAGATCTCATCGTATTTTACTCTGGTTCAATCCAATTTAATTGATTTTGCACTGATTTCAGAGATATTTGACTCTCAGAAAGATGCCTTAAGAATAAGCAAGTTCCTACAACTTTCATTAAAGACCTGAAAAAAGAAAACTAAGTCTTTCCTAAGGGGTGAGAACCATCTCTGCTCATTTTTCTCCACTTTAGGCCCCTTATTTTGGTTTGTGCTTACCCAGTTATGACACGGATTCCAGCACACAGCATTTAACATCAATCACAGCACATGCTGCCTCTTGTGGTACATACAACAAAAGAATGGGAAGAAACACTGCCTACATGCTGAGGAGCAGGGAAATGTGGCATGGAACTGGAAGCATTGTGGAGGGATATGAGTTGCTGTGCTAGAGTGAGTAGCGACACGGTGTAATTATGAACTAGGCCTCATTAATTCGAATGCTGATGAAAAAATTGTTTTGCTGTCATTTTTAACCATAACATAGACATTACTGCAAAAAACCCCATGAATATTGAACAGTACATTAATAGAGTATTCAAAATGCATAGCTATCAATGCAAAATTTTCATGTCATCAATCTTATTCACTGCAGCCACCTATCCTGTCTGAAGAGAGCAGGAAAAATGCTTTAAAAGAAGTAGGGTTTTGTCCTATTCTGCATAGAAAAAGAAGGTTGAAAGAATTTGATTAACCTGGGAGATGCAGCCTAATTCCATCCAGTCCAGATGGAATTTTCTTAGGCTTTTCCTCATATGGAAGTATTTTTAATTAAAAGAAAACCAACTCATTTGTTCCCCATCTTACTAGTTTGAATTCTTCTTTAATTAAGAATTAATGCATGAAAAGATTAAATAAATTATATTAAAATGAAGATCTATTAACCAATAGCATTAATGTTCTCATTGTCTGTGGGGGAGAAGAGTGGGAAGAACCCTCTGATACATAAAATTTAAACCTGGCACTAGGTTTAAACCTGGCACCTGGCATCTATGCATGCTTGTTGGCATTGCAGTAAAAATGTCACTGGAGAGCTGCTGAATAACTTCCAACTTAAACAAGTAAGCCCGAATGGTGACTTGGGCTTCTCTAGATCACTCATTAGAAGAACCTCTGAGTGTCCAGGTACAACAGACTCAGCATTAATGTCAGTTGCAAAGTAATGCTCATAGTATTCAGAGATACACAAGTCAAGCCATGTACCAGAAGACTACTAAGAAGTTAATTTTGTGGAAGGTACTTAATCTGGAATTGAAACACAGCTATGTTGTCAGGCTGCCAATGAGAAAGTGTACCTAATGAAAAAGAGAAAGAAAACAAGGACAAGAGTGTAATAATAAAATAGCAATACAGGTGTTTAAACAGATGTGGGCTTCAATGCCCAGCCTAAAAATCTGATCTCTCTTGGCTTCAATTTCTGAACTTAGTGCTCCCGAGGTAAATAATTTTCAGATGACAGTAAGTCCATGTAGGACAGGAATATGTCTGGTCTTTAATAAGGAAGCTCAAAGCATTCACTGGTGGGGACAAGGTAAAGGAACAGTACAGCCATAAACGGTTGGCTCTCCTGGAGAAATACTGCATAGTATGGTTACTCTTCCTAAGCAGGGGCAGGGGACGATAGCGGTGACAGAACCAGCTGGCTACTTTAAAAACACCTAACAGTGTCCCTGTTCCCACCTTAGGAAGGTCTGGGTTACGATGAGAATCAGTCGGTCCCATCTTCTTCAGTACAAGAAAACACTGTCAGGCTGAGGAAAAGTACAGCACAGAAGATCAGTGACATGTAATGAGCTGAGAAAATTCTGAAAGCAAAGTAAAAGCCAAAAGCATCCCCAAGAATGCTTCAATAAAGTTAATGGATTGACAAAAATAATAAATTTGAGACTTGTAATCAAGGTACAGATGGCTGAAAAGGTTCTATCTTAAACAAAAATTGTATTGCCTGACCCAAACATTGAGAAGTTCTGCAACAAGTTTCTGTACAATGGAGAGGTGCCTTCTGTTGGTTTCCTCTTTTCATTTGACCCTTTGTAAGAGCCATTCAGGGCCTGTCATTGAATGTAAAACGCAATTCTAAGCGCAAAGCTTTGACTAAATGAGCAGATGGTGACCTTATCCCTGATTGTTAGTTCACCAGGCCTTATGCATCCGGCTTTCACATAAAAATTTAATCAAGATGACCATACAGATGTAGAACAAAGTGGTTTCAAACTGCCACAAAGCAAACAAGCAATGTGTCTAAACTGGGCAGGTTTGAATGGCTGAAAACAAAACAGCTTGTGGCTTGTTCTTAATAGGCTTGTTCAAACGTCAGAACTAAAGAAAAATTCTCTCTAGCTGTTTATTATATATAACAGTAGCAATATCACATTCTCAGTTTATACAAACATACATTTCTTCTTACTCACTCTGGCATTCTTCAAATAATTGTATTAAGCTTTGACTTGATACAACCTGCAAATCCTGAAGACAACAAAATTTTCAATCTTTAGCTTTTAAGAATTAACCTTTTGACAAAATAATCAAAACAAGTTTAAAAGAGAAAAACAGCTACCTGGCCATAAGGTTCACTAGCTAGGGCAGATACAAGGTGAGCTGGCAAGAGCACTACACACCTTATGGGATTGGATCATTCTGAGTACAGAGAAGTGCAGTCACTCTATAACAGAGTTCACAGAAATGCACAATTCTTGGATGGTACAGTGCTACGTTACACAGATGGCACCTCTACAAAATCTTCATCTTCCACAAGAAACAAATTCACATCCTCTATCCCATTTATCAGAACATATGCACACATGCATACACATATTTCCCACCTGGGAGTCCCAAGAGAGGAGCAGGTGGAATCCAGATCTGCTTCCTTGCCAAACACCAGAAACAGACAAGTAGGTATTTCCAGCAAAAGCACTGCATGGTGTACGAATAACCATCAGCAAGTACCTTCGCATTCTGATCATAGACAGGATAGCAATGCAAAAAAATCTTGAAAAAGTGGAGAAATAATTAAGAGAAGCAATGGAAATTAAACAGGTGATAGCTATATATGACATGTAGGCCAAATTGATGGTACAAAAGAGCCCCATAAATCAGCCGACGTACTTTAAAAACTTTTGTAAAAAAGTGCAACCATAGTTCTGGTTCTCCTAAAGGCTAATACTACCTGCAAGACAGGCAAAATAATTATTCTGGGCTCTTCAGCACTGCTAAGACCTCAGCTGGAATGTAATATCAACTCCATCCAAAAAAATATCAAGAAACACAAGAAAAATACGGAGAGAAGGGAGAGGAGAACAAGAATGACCAGAACAAAGACCTACTACAAAAGACTGAAATTAATTTTCTTCAGTCTTAGGAGACCAAAGGGAAACGTGGTAACAGCTTTTAAATCTGTGGAGGGAATGGATGGGCCTATTCTAACAGCAAGCAAAGTAAAACAAGGGGACAGGTCACGACGTGGACAGTGGGATGGTTGTTAAGTACAGGCCAAGCAAACATATTGCAAAGGATAGTTATTCCAGTTTGGAACTCAGGGAATGTTCTGATGGTCTCTCAGTGTACCTTCTGGCCCTATTTGTCTAGGAAACCACAAACTAGAGAGTCACTAGGTCAGTTTACATTCAATTAATATCTCACGAACCCACCACAATGTTACTTAAAATGAAGAGTTTGGGTTTTTTCCTCCCCTCCCTCTAGGTTTTTTTTATGCTTGGTTAACCTAGTTTTTGAACCAGTGTTAAGTACATGGCTTAAAGATCTGGGCTTTTCATTTCTCTTTCTTTAATTCAAATGTTACACTTGCACAATCCCTACCATGGACACCAATAAACTCTATGTGAACCTTTTTACCAGTATGAAAACCATCTCTCTACTGGAGAACAGCTATTGAAATGTCAAGTAACATGATACCCATACTGCTGCATCAGCACCATGTGCCAATTTGATGTAATAACCTATGTGTGTAAACAACTCAGTCTTTGGAAAGCATGAGAGTCCCAAGAAGGTATGTGTGACCTTTGAACAGGAGAAGGCTTTTATGGTTTCATCCAGAGCCACATAACATTGCCCACAGAATTCCAAACCATCCTCTCTTAACTCAGCCAATGAATCAGATTGTTTCACAGCTGCTGCACATATAGTTTGCACATTCTTTTTTTTTTTTTGTATTTTGAAATACCACCTGTACAGAGATTAAATGTGAGAATTGCACACAGCAAAAATACAATATCCAATAGCCACAAACTACTCTCCAGACCTCTGGATGTAAATGGAATACTTCCACAGACAACACTCATGTGGTGACCACAGCTGAAGATCTGACTCACAATACTTGAGCCAAAATGGCTCAAATAGGCTTATAATTACGTTTTGTGATTTAGAGAGATCTTAATATGTGAAAATCTTTCATATCTGCTCTGATAGGTAGCTAAAGTTTTTCATAAACAAATACATTTCATTTATTTATTATAAGTGCAATAGGTCAAATACAGAGATTCAATATCCATAAAACAGGGAAATACTCTTGAGTCTAGAAATTTTAAGGTAAGATAGATTTTTTGAACTGTCCTTCTATTAAATGCTGCCTTGGAGAAGTCCAAGAAGGCATAATCATCAACCCCAAATGAAACTGACCGTGGTATGATTTACATCATGTAATATAATGTGATAGTAGTGAAATGCTGAAAAGACACAAAAGACCAAGTATTTAAATTTTAAGAATTTCCACTTAAAAGGTAGCCTGTAAACCTGCAAAGTCCAGTAAACACTGAGAAAAAGGATTAAGACTGGCAGTGCTCTCAGTGACCCAATTTACATGTGAAAGAGCTCAAATTCTAGTTAATTACACTGCAGACAAAACTCTGAATATCCGAGGTATGGCTATTCATTTCTCAGTAGAAATCTCTACCTTCTTTCTCTATTTTCTTAAAAGATACTTCATCTCACTGGTATTCACAGATCTGCAGAAAACATCCAGCTAAAATATACCAATAAAAATGTAACAAATATTGATACAAAAAATTCTTTGGTATGAGTGTTTTATTAATTTCAAGGTTGTTTAGCTAAATATTCTGCTTATCTCTCCCTCTGCTGGATGCTCCTGTGAGTCCCCTAAGCTTCCTACCTTTCATTCATAATTTACATAGAAATAAATAGAAATTCATGAAACCTACTAACATTTTGAAAAAAAAAATCTTCATTCATGCATGCCTTCCTTTAAACTTCTTTTCATCTCCTTCTCCCATATCTATTATCACTCAGGTTACAAACAAAAGAATTAAGCTGTAACTGAGATCACATTCCCATACTCCACATCAGTAAGACTCCCTCCTGTCACAGCCTCCAGAAGGATTGTGATTTTCACTGAGTTCTCTGGCCCTATTCACTAGAACCGGAGGTTCAAAAGGATCTTCTTTCTCCTCCTCCACATCGTATTACACTAGACACATGCACACAACCTTTTAAAGTGCTTTCTAAAAGCATATTGGAATATTAAATTTTACAGCTCTAGATTTGTAGGAGTTTGTGTGTATTTTGTGTAAGAACCTGGCAAAAGAAGGATAGATGTTGATCTTCTTCCTTTGGTTATTAATTTCCCCCACAGCATTTTTTCCTACTTTGTTCCAAACAGGTTTGGTTTTGGATTTTGCTTTCAAGGGGTGTTCAAGTGGACTCTAAGCATAAAAGACAACATGAATTAAAGTGAACAAAATTTACTTGTTCACAGGCTAAAAAAAAAGTGAAACTGCTCCTGTATTCATTCAAGACAAACCCACAACAAACCTCAGCTGAATTTAATAGCTCTGTAAAAAAAATGGAACTCAAATAATATTCACTACTATATGTTTCCTAAAATTATATATGCATGTTCAATTTGTTCTTCTGGACTTCTGCTGTGACACACAACTGAATAATTAAATTTCCCCTACAAATCCATCTATTGACAGGGCAAGTTCAGTTCAGCAACAGCTACTTAGAGATTCACAACCAGAGTCTTCCAGCCTTTTCAAAAACACATGCATAAATTGAGATTCCTAAATGGATACCAGGGATTCTCATGGGCAAGTGGAGTGTTCCTTGATTTCAGCAGGCTTTTGTAAGTACTCAGAACATTTAATATAGAATTTCACATAGGGACTTAGGATCCTCTGTTGGAAATTATCTAACTTTCCCAGTTAATTTTTAATTAGTTTAAATTAGTTGTATGCAGGGCCCACTTTTGGCCAGCATTAGTTAAGTTTCTTCACAGACATTTATTGTTACTTTGATCATTAAATCATTCAAACCTTAAGTTTGTTAAAACTAACCCTGACAAGCTTCAACAAACAAAACCAAAGGGATTTGAAGATTGGGCATCTGGGATTTTAAATTTATGGCCCTTCAAGGGCATTGGAGTAACCAGAAGATACAGAGGAGATTAAGGCCTGGAAAGCGGGAGACTCCCCATCTGAGGAAGAGATAAGGACTAAAGAATGTGGACCAGATTAGCTTGAAGAGTGAGAAATCAATAACCAGCAGAGGACAGAATCCTAACTAATGAAGACAGTTATGCAACTTAGAACCAATAAACATTAATTTCTTTGTTTGCTAAAAATGTATAGATAAGTGAAAAAGTTTTGTATTGGGGTTTGTGTGGAGGCCAGAACTTTGCCAGTTACACACACATACGCCTCTTGGCCAAGAATAAAGTACTGTCTTACTCCCTAACACTAAAAAGGCACTCTTATTTATCCCAAATATTTCAGAGGATTTTGGTAACACCTCCATATATCAGAACATCCAAATCTGCCTATTCTCCCAACTTAACAGCTTTCTCTAGGTCAAAATTGACTGAAACACTCATTCAAATTTATTAATACAAAGCATGGAGTTTGATGTTTTAAGTAGTTTTGTTCCAACACCTGCTGCAGGATGATAGGACACATGAATATATATGCTTACCCTCAACCTACATATGTACCCCTCAACCTACATCTGAAGAGGAAGGACTTCTGGTACTGCAACTTATTTTAAGTGCTTTTTAACCTTTCCTGGTATTGACATAATTTCCTTTGGGAGTGGAACACACCCTGTCATAAGTTACAGCTTCTATTCAGCACAGTAGATCTCATCTAGTCTGGCAAAGGCTCTTCTCTGGCAATTAATTTCATGTTTTATTCATCCCAGAATTCTTTAAAGCTCCAAATCAAAATGCCACTTTGTGCATTGCTAACCACATTATGAGCAGCCAGTATCACAAATAAAGGTGCTTTCTGCATAGCAATCAGATTGCCTCTTTTCAGAGAAAATGAATCTAGCTCTGTATTTATCTCACTAATTGCACTCACAGCATTACAAATTATCACCCGCCTCCCATTTACATTATTCAAAACTCAATCCCTGTAAGTTACTAAACCAGAAGTGAGCCATACATTTCCTCCTGAGACCCAGAAAACACATTGTTTGAACTGTTGATCTATATGAACTAGATTTATCAGGAAAAAAGTTTAGATACCATAATTGATAAGAGAATAATCATCTGAGAGCATGTGTGTGCTGCAAACGCACTGCTTAGGAGAAAAGAGGACAGCTGACCCAGCACATTGCTGAATTTATGTCCCTCCAATAATTATAAAAGTGAAGAGCCAGCGTCTTACCTGAGTTCAGTTAAATTCAAGAGATAATGTAACATCCAAATGGAAAGCAGTGAGTGCTTTCACAGCTTACCCCCCAGAGGCCCTCAAGGCTCAAGTAAGGTTATGGTAAGGTTAGTCGGTTTTCATTGATACACTGCACGACTGAAAAACAAAAATCTTCCATGAAGAGTTATATAAATGTGTGTCCCAACTAGCTGGAAAATTGCATTGCACAAAGAGTTACAATTCAGGGGCCAGAATCTGGTGCTCTTATTTAGGCCCAGCTCTCACTGATGTAAATGTGTTCTTTTGCTTGAAGCTGTACTGGGTAAAAACCAGGAGACTGAACCCCCAGTTGAAATGCTAGACTTTAGAAAGTAGTAGGGATTAAGGTGGCAACTGACTGTATAAAAAACAATGGGCAAGCTACAGTAGAAAAGAAGGTAATTTTTCTATATGGCAGAAGCTGCTGCATGAGACCACTAATTTAGAGGTAAATACTCTCACTGCAGTTTGATTCTTGTATGAACTACTGAATTTTTGTGATCATTAATCTACCAAATTCCAGGTTTTCCTTTTCAAAAATTTTTAGAAAATTCTCGTAAATAATGAATGATAGACTGTGCCATGTAAATATGATTCAGTCTAGATTTAGGAAAATGATCTAAACTAATCACCAGCTGAAGGAAGATGTTCCCCTTCTTTCCTTAACGATGTTCATGTGTATTTCATAGATATAACATACATACCAGGTTAAGACTGTATTCAAAAAACACAAAATGCCAACAAAAAAGGTTTTTCACTTTACATTTGCTTCTATTGCCCTACTTCATTTTATTTATTGTATTTATTTTACAGCCTGATAGCCAAATGCCTATATTTGTTAATTATACTCCTCATTTATCCTGAGCAATATATTTTTTTTTCCTGGTAATGTGAGGAGGAGATATATACACTATGGGCCATAAAAGCACCTCAGTTTACTACTGCCTTCATACAGGTGTATATGTACCTTAGCAGGGATCCCCATTTTGCCTGCTCAGATGATGCTGTCCACCTAGAGGCCCCTCTTGTCTGTATTATCTGGTGCTGAGCTAAGAGGGGAGGGTGGAAAATGTCAAATTTCTGTCTTTTTTAAGGAATTTCCATCACCTCCACTTTTGCTGAACTCTGCTTCAGATGAGGTCACTTACTTTGGGCAGGTTTCCTCAACAATGCCATTAGCAAACAAAGACAGATTTACAGTTAAACATTTACTGTAATGCTACATGTTGTCTCATCTGATTGGTTTTCAAAATATAAGGAAAAAATCTTTAACAAGTATCACCAGCAATGTCAGTCCTAAACAAGTCTGCTAGAGGGTAGAGAAGAGGCATATAGCCTTTCCTCTTCATCCACCTCATCATATTTGTCATTTCATCACATTTGTCATGTATATTCTGACAGAGATACCAAAAGGCATGTTCAGTGACCATCTTTTAGCTGCAAAAGGAGAAATTTAATACTGCAGCAAATCCCTGGCTCTAAAGCTTATTTTCGCATATTACAGGTAAGACATCGCTGAATCAGAAGAGCTACAGTTTTTATTATTCCTCAACTATTTCCATTCGGAAGTATACAGAATAGAGGATGTCACTGTTTTCCCCACGGACGAGTAGAGAAACGACACGAAGTCCAGGCTCAGGGATCAATGGAAGGGTGTTAATGAATTTTCAGAAGACTTTTATATGTTAGTTCGCAAAGTGTATTAAGTGGCATAAGGTAATTGGTTTTTGCCATCCACCCCCTAAGGGGATTGGTCAAGTTCTAAGACATACAGAGTTCGGAGTGTTTTTCCAGTTAGAACCATAACAATTCTACCAAAACAATCCGCACCTGCAAGAAGTTTACAAAACTGTAACGTTGTTTTGTCTTACTTGCATGGGAAAGACAGAACTCTCACAAAATGCTGCAGAAAGCCGGAAAATCTCTCTGCTAAAGCTTTTCAGTGTCCACAAGAGACATGTGCTTCCTTTTATTATTTTAGTATCTTTTGCTTCCTCGTGCTTTTACAGCCTCACATACAGGCACATGACTATCCCTTTCACCTGCCAAATGCAGACCAGAGATCCCTCAAATCCATCTGTACAATGACAAATCCCTCATCAGGTTCAGCAAGTAATAAACCAGATTTAATAACAATTTAGGAATTATTCTTCCTGTAACTTCCTCATGAATCTCGCTTATCATTTTCTCCCATCATCAAGAGAGAATAATAAAGGATTCAAGATCTGACATGCAAATAAGAGGTGAATTTTGGTGGGAGAGTCTGTTATTTTCTATTCAGAGATGTAAACTTCGTATAAAAAAAAAAAATCACTTTGTAGGTTTACATTACAGTTTCACTATGACAAATAACATGTGTAATACAATGGGTGCAGTAGAAGTAAACAACAGGTGTTACGCCGTTATTAAAATACAAAACTCGTATGTATCGGTGTAACAAAGTTCATGACAAGTAAGAGAGGAAAGCCAGATGTGGGTAGAAATGCACACATTACTATCCCACCTCCTGAGCCTGCTGCTGCAGTATGCTTTGTCTTCCTAGTCACTCATCCAGCAAAATTTTATTTTCTCTGTGCCTCTCCCACCAAGTTTCCACTTCCACTCCCTGGTACAATGTATGGTACCAGAAGCTTATGTCACAGTCCTTTGGGTAGACAGTCTTCTATTCTCAGAGGATGAACAGAAAAAACCATGAGTCTGAACTTTTCATAACACATTTTGTGATTCAGGACTGATCCTTCTGCTCTTTTTGCAAAAACAATGTTCTTCTGCAGTCAGCTAATGCTAGTTCTGCAGTTCAGATGGAAGACATCTATTCCATACTTCTGGGTTTTCAGACATAACCCTGCTGTTGGTATAGGAGGGGATGAGTACTATGCATATTTCCTTTTTAATCTTAGGAACACACACATGTACATGGACATGATTTCAAGAGACGTTAATCCCACTGCAAAGTCAAGCAGTAGAACGCACAATCCTAATCCAGCATTTTAACAGTTCCTGCTTTATGAGAGGGTCTCGAATCATAACTCGTTGCATATGATAGTTTCAATTCAATGGGCAGCAGAGACAAAGGACTGTATTAAGATGGCACAGGTAACGAGTAAATGGACATATCTCTATGCATGTTGGATTTTCCCTACATATATGCACAACTTTGAAATGCAGCCTTAAGAATACTTCTGAAGATACTCTTCCTGAATTGAGAAACACAAGTAATGCCCAAGCTAACTTAATGCAGACCATGTTACCCAATACCATTAGCTATATGAAATGCCACAGATTAACAGAAAAAATCCCTAATCAAAGCTTGCAACTTGCCTTACGCTTTTCTAGTACAGCAGAAGAAATAACCTCTGAAGAATCTACTATTTTCACTACTAAATGTTTCTGTCCAGGTTCTGCTGTAGTTTGGACTCCTGAAAACACTAAACTGCTGGTAAAGTCTCTCACTCTTCATTAGTCACAGGTGCCCTTTCACTGCTTGGGAAAGCTGGATGATTCAAAGGCAATATATGCAGGTTGGAAAGGAAGAAATCTTGCAGAGAAATTTTTGCTGAAAGAGGCACAATGCGTCAGAACTGCTTATTTCATAGCTCACCCACCTTTTGCTTTAGGCTCTGAAAAAATATTATTAATTTTACCTGATAGAACATAAGGTTGCTACTTGGGTCACCTGGCAAAGAATAAAGGGTGTCTTAAGTCCCTCAATTGGAGATAAACACCGCTAGTGTTAAAGCAATCCCTGCCCTTGCCTGTGACATGCCTCAACAAGCACAGAGAAAACTAAACTCAACTAATTTAGCACTGGGAGGGATTTTAACCTTTTTCCCTTACACGAGTTGTACCACTACTACCTCTTGAATTTACTTCTCTAAAATCTTATCACGTAAGAGAAAGGATTGATGTGCCTAAGCAATTACAGATCAATACAGTGTTTGTTTATCAGTCATGGGGCTGAACTTTCCTCTCGCTAATGTCTAAAGACTGAGGTTTCCTAATCAGATGTGCATTTCCTCTACAACTATGTTTCACTGAAGACAATCATTTGGATGACATGAGACATAACGAATCAGTCATTTTTGCCATACCATTTTCGAGGCTAACATGGTGACTCTGAATCCAGTGAGTGCCTTGCACTGATGATGTCTATCTGGTTTTAGGCAAGTTTTGTATTCTTGTGCTTATAATGCAAAGCCAGATGATTCAGTCAATCAGCACCTGGCAGGTGGATCTTGCTTGTAAAACTGGGAAGAATGCCAGCATTCCTGACAGCATGGATGTTGTATCATCTCCACCTCTTGGCTTGAAATTTATTGGAGGTGAGTGTGATCAGAATTACACTTGAAGTCTGCATGCAAGTGGTTTTGGCATTGCACCATAGCTACAGGAAAAACAGCCAGGCTGAAGGCTTGAATTATGATCTTGGCCCTTTCCCTCCTGCCTTCCACTGCCAACCTTTTCTTAATGTCCTTTCAAAAACCTGGCATCATAACAGAATGCAAAAGAGTGGAAAGAATGATGTTCAGAATCCCTTGGATGCGCTACTTTGGTTGATCCCATCCACAGCAAGCAAGCAGCCAATAAGTTTATCCTTGGGGTTCTCAAGAAGAGAAATACCCTCATATCTTCTTATTCTCTTTCTTTTCTTTTCCTTTTTTTTTTCCTTTCTTCGTCTCTTCTTTTTAGCAAATTAAGGTGTGTTTTGTCTTATTTTTGGTTTTGTAGGGAGATGGATTATGAAAAATCATAAACAGGGGAGGATTTTTGGTGGTTCAACTCACTCTGAGCCTTTGCATTTCAGCAGCAGGAAGCATTATGAATTGAAAGCTAAATATATACAATTTCTCTGCAATGGAGAATCCACCCCCTTTAAAGAGGGGTTCTATAAAAAGAAACTCTGTTAAATAGCTCCACAGAAACCGTTCTACAGCTAGCAAAAGGCTTTAGTACAATTAGCCCACTCACCTTCACAGGATTTATATTTTGCTGGCAAATATGGTCCACTGTAACTACTTTCCTCACTTTCCTACACATACAAGAGAAGGACACAGAGCAGATCTTGCAATCAGATATGCAGGGGTTTTATCTGTAATTATGTATGGCATGAATAAAACATTTGTTCGTAATTTTCTGCAAACAGACCTTGGTATTTTTGAAGTTGTTGGTTATGCATAACTTTATTCGTAAGTATGTTACAGCCTGGCAGGGTTTAAAAAACTATTGTTTTTCAATTGATTTTGTCTATTTTGTACTTTGTGAAGCTGCTTGTGAGTTACATGGTTGGTTATTGTTTCCTCCAAGCTGGAAATAAGTAATCAGTCTTTTTCTTAACTGCCTATATATATATGCAGCTTTTCCCAGAAACTGAGACAAACAAAGGTCCATTTACATAAATGTACAATGAAAAATAAAAAGGAAAATCTGTCTAAGCGCGGTTGAACTGAATGCATTTGAGTAACTACCCATGAATGCAGATTCACAGTGTTTACTTAGCTTCATCCTTTAGCTTGTTTGGCTTTTTTTTACCCTAAGAAATAACAAGAAGCATATGTTCCTGCAGTATAATAAAAGAGACACCAGTTCTACTCTCATCCAGGAATTATCACCTCCTCCTCTTAACTCAGACTTCATAACCATTTCATACACTGTAACTCACTATAAAAGAAGAATGACAATAAGAAGGATAAATGCTTCTGCCTGCAGTAATTTGAAGTGAAGCCTGTACTTGGACACTTGCTTGTGTAGAATTTTCAAGCAAGGCCTTCAAAAACAGACTTGCCAGCCAACACTGGTTGTTTTGTTTCCACCAATAGTTGTGTATGCACTAACTTCTCAGGATGTTCCATCTAAAAATTATGCTTTTGGCTTAAGCTGTCCCTTCAGGATAAACATATTAGCTCCTTAATGTTTATGTATCTGCTTGACAACTCTACCCACGATGATGGAATTCTGCCAATCAAAATTTTGTGTTTCATCCTTAATGCAAATAGTTGCTTTGAAGTGCTCCAGGTTTATTCAATGAACAAATAACATGTTTGCGTAAAATATTCAGGGAAAACGTCCACAACCCATCAGCATATAATTGCAGTTTGCCTTTAGATTCATACAGTATACCAACAGATCTTGTTTTAAATGTACAGAGGCTCTTCCATCTTAACTGGCTTTGCTGACAGAAACAGTACTGATAAATCAGTTTATCTTGCAGTATATAATATTGACTCTTAATAAAAAGCCAATATAAATGAAGTAAATCTCAACCATTTAGAACCAGGAACCAGAGTTAGACTAGGCTTCTGTTCTGTACTGCTCCTGTAAGAGATAGTGGAGGGACTACCTCTCTCTTTTGACTATGTAGGAATCAAAGGGAGACTAGTGTCCCAGCTTGGGGTTTTAAACCAGATGCACAAGGTTAAGCTGTGTGAGAACAATCATCTCACACATTCACCTTCCCCCTCGCTAAATTAACTGATAAGACTTCTCCTTGCTATGTTCTGTCACCTTCATGCATCAGTAGCATGAGTCAAATCAGCAGTCATAAATCACCCTTTACTCTGTTTGCTTAGGATCTCAGCACCTCATTATCTAGCCACAGGATGGATATAATGACATCTGTTGCCATTAAGGTGCCATTCTTTCAAACAGGTTTGAGAAAAGTGCTGGATAATGTTATGACCAAAAGATAACTGCATAGACATGGAAGATTATGACCAGGAAAAAGAGCAATAGGGTCCAGGACTCACAGGCTCCCTTATCTAAATTAGTAGCTCAACACAAACTGATTACCTTTTTAGGTTGTTTGTCTTTCACTAAAACGTCAGGAACTGGGCAAACCTAAAGTCCCTAGTGTACATCAGTTACAAAGTGATCTTTAAGGTCCTTTCCAATCCAAATCATCCCATGACTCTGTTAAAAATCATGGGCAAATGCTGGCATCTTTTAATAACTAGAGGATGTGTCAAAGTGAGGATGCAGTACATGCTCAGCCAATGTCAAAGAAAACGAGCTCCACTTCAGCTGGCAAAGATGCTGCATGTATCAAGTCCAGCTTACAAATGTCTTCCTGGTCTTTGTCAAACCCACAAAATAAAAGCATGCTATAATATAAGTGAAAGGAATTAAAAATCTATTTCTCTTGACCTGGTTAATAAAGGCTCCATTTCAGTTCAGCATTGTGTACAAGAGCCAAACATGGCAAAAAACCAAGAAGAGAGAAGAAGGAATCTTCCTCCCTTTTAACCTTCTACACTATAGTCATTTTACTTGATTCTTATTCCACAGTCCCACTACTGGATTCTCTCAACTAGCTTTAATTTGAGTGCTGTCTTGAAGGATACCCAAGATAAGTTCCCATTCCCCAGAAAGATTTAACTTCTCCCCTGCCAAGCCCTGTATTGAATTTATCTCCTCCTTCATAGCTGCAACACTAGCAGCAGTTTAAGACGGTGAACTCAGCAGCTTAATTATTTTGATGCAGACAAACTCCCTCCCTGTCCCTCAACCATCAGACTTTCTCATGGACTATAACCTGCTCTGACTGAGCTATAATCAAATTATTCAAATAAGCTGAAAAGCCAGTATTATTAAATAAATTTTTTCCATTCATCATTCTAAACTGATCTGTTTAGACATAAACATAGACATGAAACACGCTGTCCTTACATGAAGGAAGTGTTGCTTGGCTCTTTCTCTGTGCAATTTCTTCCTCAAAATATTTTCTCTCAAACAGGCTAATTGTTTTCCTCTGCCCACACTGAGTCTGTCAGGAAGGTAAGTGCACAGCTAACCTTAATACACACTTTCCCAGGGAAGAGAGTAATTTATCATCATGGGAACTATAGTATATCCAGGAGACATTAATAGTTTTACAGCCAAGTGACCTACATGTGACAAGGTAAAACTATAATCAGCACAAGCAGTCTTACATACACCTAAGAAGCATGACTCCATCTGGTTCAATGCATCCAGCTCCCTGCTTTGAGTGTAATGAGCAAATCAGGCATTTTAAAATCTTTTTAAACCTGATTTAAATGTTTTGACGGAGATGAGTGAAGTGTGAATTCAAAACTGTTAATTTTGTTAAACAGTTGGCTAAAGCTTGAAAAGAATCACAGACCCCTGTGCAACAACAAAGAGATCTCATCATCAGAAGAAATAGATGAGTTAAAGTGGACAGTAGATGGCAAGACAAGTTAATGACAGCAAGCCAAGTTTGATCGTAAGTCAGTTTGTATCTACGTATTAATTTTTAAAAGAGGTCCTCTACTTATATCAGCAGAAATAACTTATATGGCTTGTTTTCTCTTATTCTAACCACAAGACCTGGTGCCACTGTTGTCTTGGAACTGAGATGCCATAGACTGCTAGAACAGATAGAGCACGATCTGTGTTGTCTTTGTGTCTTTGTAGCCATGAAAGTAAGACAAGCTGATAGTGGCTGCAGAAGTAAAAGCCTTTCTAGGTCAGTGTGCAGAATACCTGTGTATCATTTGCTTCCTGGGAAGGGCGAACACATCACATGAAAATAAACCAAACTGGCTGGTGAATTTCAAATGCCATTGTTTAGGCACCTAAACTGGTTACAAGAATAAACTTCAGCTGATTCTGTTCTTTCTCCCCTATTTTCTAATAATTTATTCTGCATTAAATAACAAAAACCTTGGTACCTTGGTAAGTGCTGTGCCTCAGCAATGCCCTAGGACCCCCCAAAAGTCATCTTTGGACAGCAGATAGTGGCAAAGTCATTAATTTGGTCAGAAGAAAAAACAAAAGGAACAGCTAATACACTAAGCAGTCACTAACAGCAGTAATGTCCATTCCTGTGACTGCAGCAGGAATCACAGGATAAATCATATTTGAATAAACCATATTCAGTAGATTTATAATCCTGGTGATCTACTAGACTGCTAGGTACTGCTAGGTAAGTGAAATATGCACAAGGTTTCACTTGACATCACATACGTAATGTAATGACCTATTTTCCTCTCTCAAGGTAAGATCTCTTCTTCCTTTCACAGCTGAGTTCCAGTTAGCTTAAAAAACTGGATCACTTTATAAGGATATATTCGGCCCTGTGTCACTTGTAAACAAATCATGGTCTCCAGAGAAAGAGCAGAAAAGGAAAAGGATTTCTCCCTTCCTTTCCCAGTCACTGTGAGCCTCAAACATGGCCAAACTGCAGTTGCTTGGAGAAACACAATGGTTTGTAAAGGTCCGTGAAAATAGACATGTGCAAAAGGATGAAAATATGATAGGAAAATATTTTATAGTTATTGTCTATGAAAACCTAGTCAATGGTCCTCCAAACAAGGAACAGAAGGAACATCATATGGTTTAATAACATTTGCTCACCAAATAAATTGAACTTACTGCTGTGTTGGAGAAAGGAATGAAGTAGTTGTAGAGAATTACCTCTTTATCATTACTTAAAACATTCATACAAATTACAGTATTTTGAACTCTTACCAAAATCCTAGTGGAACTACAAGCAGCCATCATGGCATTCTAGAATCGTCACTGAATGATCAAAGAATCCCCTGCTGAAAATGCAAGGGAGAAAAATGGTCTGTAGACAATTCTGTCTCATTTGCTTCAAATATTCTGTCTGCAATTCTCCTTCTCTGGAAGGCAAAGTAGGAGGAATCTTCCCCCTGATGTTAGTGTGAATTTAGCTTGTGTGTGTCTCCATGGAGACAATGTAAACACATCTGTTTTCTTTTTGTGCTTCTGATGGAAGCATTCTACACAGAATTCATCATTGCAGGGAACAAAAACATTATCTCAAGGCAGAAATGGAGATAATTCCTTACACAATGAAAAAGGAAACCTGGTTTAGTTCATTTCCATCAATGATCAGTGTCACCAGAAGAGCAGAGCAGTGGAGTTTACAGTCATATCTTAAAGCTCAGGGTTCACATATCTTGATACTTGAATAATAAAATAATGTTAATAAAACAGTTGATGTTAAACTCGTGTTACAAGGGTAGAAAAAGAAATACAAATGCAGGATACTCGTGGCCATCAGGAGAAATGCAATATTCTACAATTCTGAAATGTCAGTATATATTATAATATATATATTATATATATTATAATATACATTATATATATATATAATATACAGTATACATTATAATGCTGCCAGATCTGTTATACATTGTTGCCCTTCATGTAGTCTCTAAAAATTAGTAATTCCCAAGACCTGACAACAAAGCTACATTATCTGTAACTTTATTTTACATTTCCCCTAACATCTATGCACTGCCAGTTAATGAAAGAGGAAAACACATTGCACTGCAGTGGTGTGTTATTTGTTCCTTTTGTTAGAGATGTTTCAAGAACTGTCGAAGGAAAAGAAAAGTTTAAGCACGGTTCATTGTTTCAATACCTGAATGTCCATTCAGCGCCTGAAGCATGTTAAGCTGGTTTTTACCAGTCGTAAGAATGTCCCATGCTCCTTGTTAATCCACTAACGTAATGGAACATACCACTTGCAAGCATCACTGTCTGCAAAAGGAGAAAATATGAAATAAAGATTTCTTACCAGAATTTTAGTGGTTTCACAAAATCAAATCATTAATCTTAGAAAATCCACATTTATCACAACACACAACCTTCAATATGCATTCCTAATATTCCAGCATCTTATTAATCATTCTCACTTGTGAAATCTTTAGCCTGCAAAATGAAATAGGCCCATGATTTTTGGCTGTGGTCATGAGCCTAGAAATAAGTTCTTTCTGTAAAGTACCTTCTCTTAAATAGAAGTGATTACTCTTTGCCACACAAAATCCTTACAACAGTAAAGAAACAGAAACAATGTTTTAAAGATATACTGGAAATTTCAAATACCAAACCTTTTTGTTATGGACTAGTAAAGTACTAATAATTTCCCTGGTGAGTCCTATCATCTTAGGAGCCCCTGGCTCTTCTCTGTAAAACTTCCAGTGTGCTGCAGCATAGTCAACAGATCTCTGAGTCATGTATTAATAGATTGGACCCATCTATTTCTTCCAGTGTTGCAGCCTGTGGCTGGAAGGAAAAGGTGACCTGTGCTCCAGATTCCCTCCCCAACTGTCCCAAGGCCCCGAAGACACTTTTGATTGACTCTGGACTGCGCATTGTGATTTCAATACCACCCACAAGGAAAAGCAGTAACAAGCAATAGTCCGAGGGCCATACCACATCAGGAAGCTTCCTAGTGATGTCCTTAACCTAGGCTTGGGGAAGCAGCAGACAGAGAAGGGTCTGGCATTTGGACCCTCTATTCCCCTTAGAAGGGGAATACTCACCTACAACTATAACCTACCTTTCTTTAGACCAAGTCACAGAGTTTGGCCCTTCCGCCCCTGGCAACACCTCTGGTGTAGATGGGCCATCACCACATTGACCGGCCTCGCATACCCAGAGCTTCAATGTCTCGAAGTCTCATTCTGGTCCTTGCAGAGGACACGGCTCTGCGCTGAGGGGACACCTCGGCCCAGTTAATTCTCGTCAGTGAGGAAGACGCGGCTCTGCGCTGATGGGACAACGCCCCAGCCAGTCGCCCCCTCAGCGGCTGCCGCTGTACGATGACGGAGCCTCCCGCGCGCTACCTGCACGCGCGTCGCACGCTCCCTTTTAAACAACGCGGGGCTCGCGGGCGGGGCTCGCGGGCGCCTCTCGCGAGAGCTGCCGACCTGAGGTGCAGCTGCGCGCGCTCCCCTCTTGGGTGACGTGGCTTTCCAGTCGATTATCTTTCAATACTTTCAATATTTATTTTATAAAAGTATCCGCTACCCCGCCCTAAGAACATTCTGCAGGAAGAGGTATTAGCATTCATATCGCGATTTAATCTGTTTAATTGCCAACTAGATAAGCGGGATGTCACAGCTGCAGCGCAAGTGTTCTCTGGAAGGACAGTTCAGGTGATTAAAGCTGGAATCATTTCACAGTCATTTCACAGCTCCTTCAGCTAGGCCGTGATTTTTTATGCCTTTCAGAATACTTCGCAAAGGAATTTAATGACATGGCCAGACTTAGAGTGAAAAGGGCACAGTCCACATCTTAGGCAAATTGCAATTTAAAAAAAAAGAGATGTAGAAGGAGTATGATATTAGGGTAGAAGAAGCAGGCAACAGGTGAAAATCAGGACAAAAAGGGCTGCTAAGGGGAGCCGGCTTTTGGGTAGCACAAGCAGAAGGGTATAAAGGAAAAGAGAGCCATGGAATAAATTGCCCACACATACACCTACTCTGTGACTGAACTGCAGGTAGCTTGATGGTTCTTTCATTTTCCTCTCTTCTTATTTTGCAGAAACATGTTTTTCACATATAAATCAGGAATTAATATATTTGGCTGTTCTAGTGAAATGTCTGATTTTTCAGTTGAAGAGTAGCATGGCATAACATTACATGAATCAAGAATAGCATAAATAGTGAAGAAAAGATTTACTAATTCCAGTAACGAATATTTCTACTGTGAGCCCCAAGAGTTCCCAGTCAATGCAGAAATGTTGCTGAGATGGAGGATCTTCTGTAATCTTAGAATTACTTCTGATGGTACAACATTCTGTGTTACAAGCATGTGATACAGTCAATGATGTACCTGTGGCACGGTTCACAGATAGAAGCAGTACAAAACCACCTAGGGACTAAGTCTTGCTTAGCTCTGAAGCACTGCTGCATTAAGAGATAAATACTAAAGGACTGGTATATGTCCGCAATGGAAATTGCAGAAAGAGTATATATATGAAGTTACATCCGGTTATATATATATGTATAACTTTAGAAAAACGTTCTTCTGTCAAACAGTGAAAATATTTTAAGTGGACTCCACTGGGGGGTGGTGTTCAAAGCTCAATTTAAAAAATATTTTCTATTATCGGTATGGATAATAAGAGTAGAGGTTAATTATAATATCTGCCTGTGACATATCCTTTAGAGGCACTGCAAACATTTCAGAGCTGAGAATTCAAAATGATCTTGACAGGTTGGAGAGAATCTAAAGTGAACAAAGTTAAATTCAATAAAGGTAAGTGTAAAATGCTGTACACTTAGGAAAGACAAATGAAATGCATAAAAGCAAAATAGGGACCATCTGTCAAGGCAGCATTTCAGCATAAAAACATATAAAGCTTATGGTGAATTAATAACATGATGCTCAAACACAAAAGACTGATCTCGTTCTGGGAGGCATTGCTACAGGAGTCATATGTAAGATACAGATGCAATCTATTGCACTCCATGTGAGAAATGAGGATAGTGTTTCCAGGTTGGGGAACCAGATAAGAAAAAAGTAGAAGAATTGGAGAGATTTTAGAAGTGTAGGAACATCAAGATACATGGACACAACTGGCAGAGAAACTAAATATGGGACAGTCAAGAACGTCCTGTAACACAGAGTGTCAAGAGTTATGTAAAAGGTGCCCCTGAAAAAGATGTTTCACAGTAGAAATTAATCTAATATAAGGACAGGGAATCAGGAGATCTTTACCCAGACTGGCAGAGCAAAACTTAGCCATGCATCTAAAAGGTTACTAACTTTAACTCAATGCAAAAACTAATTGAACTTCAGGAAAAGGCAGTCAATATTTTCCCTCGTTAAAAGTATAAAAATAAAACTGTCCATAAAGAAGGAACAACTCCTACAATTTGTAAAGCCTTTTCAGTACATACATCAATATTTTCAGAGGAGAGGCAGTTTAATAGAAGAGAATGAGGTACCCCTAAAGTGCTAGTAATCAAAAAGAATGTGACTGTGCATATTTGTGATGATTCCAAGGTTAGCATTATCCAGCATTTTCTGACATGTTCTTTCCTTGTTGTAATTTAGAGAATGGCTTTGCCCTCATTGCTGTGGGTAACATTTCTTCAGTCTGAGTGAAATCAGCCTCTAACTTTTTATGTTGACTTCTAAACAGGAAAGGCAAACAAGCAATGAATGTTCTGTGGGCATTGGGCAGAGGGTTACAATTCCCATTACAGGAAGAGTTCCTGCTGCAGTAGAGAACGCTAATACAAGGGCTTCGGTCCCTTGTTAAGTCTTTGCCTAATTATGAAGGAAACACACAGATATAGTAGGTTCCATCGAATTCTTTTAACTAAATAGACAAAGAATGCCAGGCTTAGCTATGTACACTCACTGTTATGCCAGCAAGCTTCTTAAACACAGAGATATCATGTAAAATTCTGTAAGGTTATATAAGGTTATAAGTGCCAGTATTCTGGCTGGTTATGCTATCATCAGTTGGTTGGTTTAATCTTTTTTTGAAATCGTAGACAAACCAGTCTATTTCCACAGGCAAACCAGTTACATTAACTGGTGTTAGGCACTAAGCTATCTTTTAATTTCATTCCATTCCTGCTTTGATCATTTCAGGGAATAGCACTCATTTACCTAATCAGGAGAAACAGAGTCGAATAACTCACTGAAAGTTCTCAGTTTGTAATGGTGACCAGCTGTGAAATCAAAGTTCTTTCTGGTCAGCACAGACATGGGGGAAAAAGGGATTTGTACATGCTGATGCCCATTTTTGGGTAGAAGAAAATTAGGTTATTGTTGTTCCACTACAAGTGCATTATTATTCTTTCTGTGAATTTACAATACTCAAACATTGTACAAAGAAATATTGGAGATATTTATGAGCATATAACTCCGGAGAAAAATGTGCTCTCTTTCGTTGCTGGGATCCAGAATATACTCCTCCACAATGATTCAGCATTAGAAAAAAAGTTCCTTTTTTCGTCCTTTCTCCCTGTGATACATTCAACCATTTCCACACTGTGTGTGTGTCATCATTTGGTTTTAATTTTCCAATGTCTTCTAGTGCCCTATTGTCACTGAACGATGGTACAACAAAAATATGATCTACTTGACAGGCAAATGTTTCTTTGCTCTAAATCAACACATCACCAACAATAAATTAACCTGATACTGTGTGTACTATAAGGGGATGTGGGGGTGTGGGGTGTAATTATTAAGAATCAGTCAAAACCTCTGTTTGAGGCCCTTTTCCCACCCACCCCTTCTCATTCTGTCCACTGGGAAAATAGCCTACTCAAATATGAAGGGATTCTCTCAGGTAACAAAAACGGACTTCACTCTTTTGATTTTATCTTCAGCAATAATTAAGATTTAAATTAACTTTAGAGTGTACAAATATTATTCCTGTGATCCTTTGGGAGCAGCACACACATCCCCTGAAAACTGCACTCCCAAAATTCAAAATTTAGTTCATAGCACAATGCTTCCTTCAGGACAAAATGCCATACTCCTGAAAGCCTTAGCATTCTCTCTGCTCTGTTGCTGAAGGATTGCTATTCCTAGAAGATGCAGCTCTGTAAGATAAGTGTTAATACAGTCTTTCTGCAGGTCTCCAGGGCCTGAAGTTTGAATTTAATGTGAACTGAATAAAATCATTTGCTTTTTATCAGCATGGTCCATGAACTGTGGTTTGAGGCCAATATGTGACTCTAAGGTAAATGAGTTTAGCTCCAACTCCCTAATCCCCGGATAAGATCATAAAATCACCACACATCACTCAGTACTGTTTAGCAAAAAACACCTGCCTCTCTAGTAATAACAAAAACTCTGAATTACAGTCACTGGCTTCTCAAAGATGATGGCTCTTGCAGGTTCAGGTGAAGTACGTGACTGTGTGTGGAGAGGATGGAGTGCAGCCAACACAGCACAGTAACCTCCATTTCACACTGATGTTTGATTTCTGGAAATGTACTCAGAAATCTACTTTTAAAAAAATGAACCATCCTCTTGCCTACTCTTTCTCTCTTAAACAACAACATACACATGCTTTTATATGTAATCCTTTTTAGTTAAAACTCATGCTCTGCCTTAGCTAAAATTCAAGAATAAACATGGGAGTAACTCCTGATGTAGACTATTGTAATAACAAGTTTAATTATGATTTATTCAGTTTATTCACATGCAAACATGGAAACTCAAATGTAGAGACAGTTGCTGAAACAACTAGTCTTTTCCATAAAATTACATATGCTAGAGAAGGAAAATACTCAAATATGCAACAGGCAAGGTGTCCTCATTCTTATGAATTCACTGGTACTTCAAACATTGGTACCACCTCTCTGGATTACTTGCTACTAGTTTCACTAAATAGATAATTTAGTAGCAAGAACTTGTACCAAACAAGTAAAAGCAAATCAGTAGCAAGAATTTCACTAAAATAGAAAAGTATGTCTAAATTTCAACTCAATGGCATGCACAGATACTGCACATTTAACAGCATAAACCTGATGGTGCTTGTGTCCTAGCATGGAGCAGAAACAACCAATACAGTGAATCCTCCCATTTAATAGGTAAAACCTAACTAAATAGAACACTTCTGTCAATTTAATGGCATAATCTTGCATGAAAAGCATCCATGAGAGAAAATGCAGAGGGAAAAATACTCTGAACACCTTATTTCTTACAAATTCTTCACACAAACCTGTGAGCTCCTTTAAGATTCTTCTCACAGTAAAAGATGAACTCAGCAGAACACTCTCAACTTTTTTTCTCTGAAGCAAGCTTCAGTATTTTTTATTCTGTCATGTAATCTTTTTAAGAACCTTTCCTTCAAGCCCAATAGACTTATCAAACAAATTTTCAGTTAATAGGGAGATAGGAATTTAAAGAACAGCAAATAGACATAAGCCAGTAAATTGATGGATGCCAACATCACTCAGATGTTTTTTTGTACAATTTAAGTTACTACAATCAAGCACATTCTACTCAGGTGAGGTCTGGAGTGCTATTCTAAATTCAGAATCATTTCATTATGCAGGCACAGGCAGAATAGGTCCAGATTGACCAAAAGCAGAACAGAATTTGTTCACAGACAATATTATAAAAGCTTAATTTAAGATTCAACTTACCCCTGGTGCTTTAAAACCACAGGATTTGCTAGTTTGAGAACAGTCCCTCACTAATCTGCACAATCAGCAATCCAGTTTAGAACGTGAACAGAGCTGTCTCACAGCTGTCCACATCTTACTGTGACTATTCATTCAAAGTTAGTTAAAAACATATTTAAAGTAAGGATGTTAATCAAAGAAATCCGAAATAAGAGTCACTACAAGAATAGTTACACTGTTTAAACTAAACCAGTGCTAGTCAGTATGTATAGATTAGTTGTAACATTTTCTGTAATTCTTGTTTGAACTCAAGTGCAGTGAATTATCTAACTCCACCTCTAAAAAAAAAAAAAAAATTAAAATCAAAAGCAGTTTTCATTTGGCACAGAATTTTTAGGCTACGGTGGCAGATCCTAGCAAGAATATGTTGGGGCTATCCATGCATGCATACCTGTTTTACACAGTACTAAATAAAATATCAGTCTTTCTTTAAAAAAAACAAAGCAAATAAACTGACAGTGATGTTCAAATAGGCATTCAGAGTTAGACAGTGATATTCTTAAGAATATATGACTTTACACCCCGGATTAATATGAAAGATACTTAAAAATTCATTATTGAATATATTGTTATCATGTTACGAATTATTCTGTGCAAATGTGCTGCAGTATTTTCTTCCAGAAGGGTTCACGTAGGGTCCAGTTCAGATATTTTCAGGACTACTTTTTTCTGGTTCATTTCTGACAAACAAGAACATTATCATCTTGTTTTATACGTTGTTTCAAGCTGAATCTCTTTATTATTATGAGGAGTTTCCCTCCTCATACTTCATCATCTCCCCTCCCTTGTTTAACCTACTTCTGAACAACTTTTGGGTCTAAATTTTATGCCCTTTCAACACGTATTCATTTTTGTTTCCATGCTTGAATTTGTACATTTCTTGCCTACACACTCCACAGATGGCAAAATTCTCCAGTCTGTGTATGTATCTGTTTCTGCCCCTCTGCCTAGACATGTTCTCTTCAATGAGGAGCTGTGGGAACAGGTGAGAAACGAGTAACTGGAGGGTATAGGGCAATTGCATTAGAGATCTCTCAAATGAGCAACGGGAGGAAAATGCTTTTCAATCCCAGCTTTTCAAGTTGGAGGAAAAACCTCTGTGAATACAAAATATACTGACTTAGATAAACCAAACTGTCAGGGAAAAAGAATGTTTAGGATATAGTGATGCACAGACCTAAACAGAAGCGAAGCCTCAAAAATGCAGGAATTTTTTGTACATTCATTTGAAAATTAGAGCCAGCCTCTCTAATGTGTATTTCAGTTCAGAAGTAAAACATTTGTAATACCCACCAGCAGTCACACAAGAAGTGATCTTAACTCTGCTAAAGTGGTTTCTTCTGCATTTGGTTTTGGGATGGGGAGGAGACAGGGATTTTTTTATTAGCTTGGTTTTTACATAGCAAGAACTGACTTGGTCCTGGCTAAAACTTCAATGCCACTGAAATTGTGCCAGGGATATACTTGGATCAAATTACATCAAATATATACATATATATTTGATATATATATGTATATATTTGATATCTATTTGACATATATATGTATATATTTGATATCTATTTGATATATATATATATTTGCATATATATGTATATATTACATCAAATCTGAAGTGCCAAGAAACAACATCACAGTGTTCAGCTCAGATTTGGCAACAGAACACAAACACAGGGGAAATAAGGAATATTTTCTTTCAAATGCAAATCTACATGTAGCAGGTAAAGTTTTGTCATCTGATGAGAGGCCTCACATGGCATTCAGTGCATGTTTCCAGTAGTAAATGGCTAATTTTCCTGCACTGCCTTTTGGAACAGTCTGGGCCTATATTTATAAGGATAAGAAGACAATGCATGCTTGTTGCCTAACAGGACTGGAAATAGCAGCAATGCTACCATTAATTCCCTGCTGTTTTAAATGGGACCCAAACAATAAAAAGCAAAATATTGAGCATGCCAGGCTATTTGTCTGTGGGCAGGACTAGTCTGTGGTGCTTAGTGATACTGCTGCAGAGTTTGTAATAGACAAAATGTTGTGAAGAAATAATTATTTTAATGGTATCATGTTGGTGTAAGATTAAGTGAATAATGAAGTTAATATGATTTAATCTTGCTGTGACACATATGCTAATGAAATTATGGTAACCAACAGGTTGACCCTGAGTTTACTGTGAGATTATGCGTGCCATACATATAATAATGAATATGTAAATCAGCACCAAGGAAAAATGGATTCTGAAGAATGACTTTTTACAGCTATCCCCTATGGTCTTGCTGCAATGCCTGCTGTATATTCTGTTTCAGAAAAATTGTAGTGGGAGTAGGAAAGCTTCTGTCCTTTGATTCTTCCAATAAAGATAGCTCCTGTCTGTCTGGATTTGGCAGGAACTTCACTGCCTTATAATAATCCATGCAATATTGTTCCCAGGGACAAGCTATCTAACATCATTCACAGCTGCAGGAAATTCAAGAGTTACAATTAAGGGCAACAGGCATAGGGAAGTATCATGTTTGCAGTGTGCTATATATGCAGTGCTGTTTGCTAGAGGGTAGTTAATATCCTCCTGCCTTGGAGTTCTGGCAGCTTCTTAACTCAGCAACAGCATACCGTGAATGTGGACAATTCAGCCTCATGCTGTGCCTGAGCTGAAATATCTTTGCAGGATCTGGAACCTGTGGAAACCCAACAATTCATCACAGAGCTTAGCCCCAAAGGCTTAGAGGTCATTCTATGGCATGGCACCCCGACATGTTCTGTGGCAGCCAAATGATCCAAATTTTTCCATATCTGAGGGGGATCCTGTTTTTCAGCAGGTAAGACGTTAACTCTGTACAGATCTAAGTGCCAAACCCAATTATATTCTGTTACAGACTGATGCAAAGGCTCCCGAGGCTATTGATCTCTTCTTATGTTGCATTAATAATACCCAGTATTTGTTCAACTCCTACTGAATGGACTGGTGGACAGAAGGTGGGTAACACGAAATTGCCTCCGACTTAGATGGGGTAAAATGAACTGCAGCATACTGATTACAGGTTTGATGGTTCAGGCCCCTACTGCTCCATAACAACATGGTAAGAGCAAATTACCAGATGTACTGCAGTGACAAACATGCTCATTAGCAGAGGTTGTTGTTTTGGCAGGGAAGACAACCACTTCAAAAGCAGGATTCTTCATGCTGGAAGACAGAGTCACAGCAGCATTTTGCTTTTTTAGATTTCCAAATTAGTATACGTATCTGTTGTGTCAGGCTTCTACATCTGTTTAAATGTTGCAAACATTTATGGATATGAATTATTATTTGTTCCAGAAGAGCTGTAAATCAGTTACTTAGGAACCTGTCATCATATTTATATTGTCTAAAGAAAAATCCAAACCACAATAGAATATGAAATTAAGCTAAAATTTAGTCTGCAATCTCTATTTATAAATACATAAATTGGTGCACACATAGCTTTCACATAACATGAGGTAATTTTTTTTTTCTACTGGTTATATGTTGACCTAAAAAATAAAAAAGAGCTGAAAGATATATTATGATCACATTCCATTTACAGTTGGGCAAAGCACAGATGAAATGGGCCACGTTTGGACTCTCAGCTCAAAGAAGCCACCAGCTTTAGGAGTTGCTGAATTCAGCAAGCTGCGAATTGCAGAGAATGAACCCCTAAAATCAGAAATAAAAATAAATTACCCACAACTAAATTACATACTGACAAATAATAAAGGCTTAATTGGCAAATATTTAACATTGGAGCTTTCCTTCCTATACACCTTCTTCCAATATTATTAAGATAATTTCAGTGTTTTATGAATGCAAATTGCCTTTTCACCATACTCAGTTAATTTTATCTCTAAACAATGATGATTTCTCTTCATTGATTCACATTACATAATCTGTATCACTCATATACTCCAGCCAGCAATACTTAAAATTTACATTCTCCCCTCACAGTTTGAGGAGAGCAGAGCAAATACAAATTGGCACAAGTGTAACAAAAGATCCTTTGAAATATTTTGTCCGACTTTGCCCCTTCTGTAAATATGATGTATTAAAAAGACGCGCTACCGAAAGGCTCAGCTATAGCCAGCTGTTGCTTTCATTAACATTCTTAGATCCCAAAGTTTTGTCCGTGAACACAAGTCCTCCTAGGTTTTAACCTTTCTCGCTGAAGAAAGCCCATAATCTAGTCTGTTAGTCAATGGGTGCAAAAAAAAAATTAGCAATGCCTTTAGTAAGTGGCAGTCTTAGAAAGTTAACACTAAGTAATGTTATTTCAGTGCACAGGAGAAAATTACTTGTATGAGGGACACACTTGTAGTTGTCTAATACCTAAATGCAAACTCCTCCAATGCGGAGAGGGATGAAGGAGACGAAGTCAGCCCCCAAATAGAAAGAAATTTCACTGCACAATGTAGGTGGCGTTTTGAATTTAAATTACTTTTGATGGATATTTGTTCACTCCTTTTGTGTTAATTTTTTAATTAAAACTAGCATGCGTTAAATTTTAACATTATCAGAGGAGCTTGAAAATACTTCCAAAGCTTCCATGCAGCGGACACATAATAATCAAATGCCTAGAATTTTACACATTGCTTTATGAGAAGTATCTGCCTATAGATTTTACATCATTTTTTCCACTTTCAAGCAAATGGAATAATGTGGGCCATGTAAGTTAAAATAAGGGTTCATTCCCTCTCTCACACATATTACCCTTTTATGATTATTTTGACTTATGTGCAACCAAAAACAATGTATAGAATATTCATTAAGCCTAGTTGAAGTTAACGACTGTCTTCTCTTCCTTGGGGCCAAGGTTCCAGCTCAGTGGCCATCAATCCCTAGGAAATGCCTGGTTCCTGCAAATCATTATTGCGTAATTGAAAGGACAGCAACCAACACAGTAGAAAACATATAGCCTTCTAATGGGAATGTATAAAGTACAGGCTCACACTGAGGAGCTCTTTTCTTCCATACCCTCAGATCAGGAGTTGAGAACAACCTGGGAGGGGAAATAAATCTGAAGATACAAAGAGCTTCAACAGCAAACCAGCAGGTCATAAATAAAATCCTCCCACAAATCCCACAGATGCCAACTGGTTTTGTTTTTCTTTCTTTTCTTTTCTTTTTCTCTTTTTTTTTTCTTCTTTTTATCATTATTCACCCTGACGTGAATCCTAATTAAAATTTTACACAGTGTGTCTTTTAATTAGCCGTGGCTGGAGTGGTGAAAGCTATCAATATTTAGCAGGATAATTGTACAAAATTACTTTTCAAAAATGAACAGCAGGCATGAATCCTCTCAGCAGCAGGGGGTTATTCAGCAAGATGGGGTGCCTCAGATAATGTGTGAGAGATAATAATGCACACAGGGAGGGACACATGCTGCCATATTTTGCACTTCATTGGTTTTCTGCAAACACCATTTGGCTCTTGTTGCACTCAGAACATCAGAGTTCACACAACCTTTAAGCTGGTTTTTATCTTTATGTTGTTGATTTATTTTAACTTAAATACAAGGATGTCTTTAGTAACAATGCACACAAACAAAATGCTGAGACAGCTCCATGTATGATCTAGTTTGTACACTGTACACTTTGCAGATGCTAACAATGAACAAGGTCAAGAACAGAGGTCTTCTTTCTTCCTTCCTTTTTTTTAATCAAAAAGAAAAGAAAAAACTTTGCCCATCCTAGCAGAATACAAAGCAGTTAATTAATTTCTGGTTTGCAAATCCATGGTGTAAATGTACTCAGATGTATTTTAAAATACAATTTAAATTTAAAATATATTTGTAACAGATTTGTAAATTTCTCACATAAACTTTCCTTTCTTTCGCAAAACAACCAGCACAGGGAAATTGCAGCATGATGTGCTTGCTATTTACTTTTTGCACATAAAAAAACCTCAAAAACCGGGAAACACCTGCAAATGTTTCCTACATGCACCAAGGAAACATTCAGTAACATCACACAGAATGGGGTTATCAGGCAGTTACTCACAAGAAAGCAGTCTGTGGGACGAAGGCCTTAAGAAACTATGTATCCAAGAGTAAGACAAATCCCAGCACACAAATTCCCTACACAGAGAGCCAGATATAAAGCCCAAATGAGAGCAGTAGCAGAGGGCACAGTCAGGTGAAATGTATGGAAGAACGAGCTCTTTGGATTAGAAGATATGAATGAGCACATCTCTTGCTTTACCATCACAACAAAGAGAATTCCCTCAGTTCCAGGTAATTCCCTCATCTCATGCAACTAGGCAGGTAGAGCAGAATAATGGTGTTTGTCCAAGGCTCTAAATAATACTAGAATTAAATACAAAGGGCCAAACTGGTACTGAAATTTCTGCTCATCAATAATGGGAGATTGGTGATTAAAACTGTATGGATTCTGTACAAGATGATAGCACCTGTATGATTTCAGCACACAAAAAACCCCACAGTGTGACATCCCTAAAATGCACATAACTTCAGTATACTCTTGCCTTGTCCTTTTTTCCTTCTTTTCCTTTTTCATAGTATGAGAGGACTAGAAATAGCCTGGGTGCGCAATGCAGTATTTCAGCAGAAACTTTAGTTTCATCTTAGATGTGGCACATAATGCAGCACCAATTCATCCAAATCTTACCCATCATTCTGTTGCCTTTCCCTGGTCTAAAAATTAAGAACCAAACTTAATTTAAGAGAAAATGGTTTTTTACCTCAGTATTTATTTAAGGATCCTTAAGGTGCACCACTTCATCCAGGTGGAATGTGCCGAAATGCTCACTGAAATGCACACCCACAATAGATCGTGTATACAATTTATAGGCCTTGCAAATTAGCGTATCTATCAAAGATTCCCCAGTGAGAGGCTCAAATAAACCCCCCCCCCATCCTGAGAAATCACCCCCTGGATGGGCCTATCGTAGTTTACAGGATGTTCTAGGGAAGACCTTGGTTTCTCAGGATAGCATAGGGCTTTCTGGCCTCTAACCGTGAGGCCTCCGGGATGTTTGGTCTCCTGGTTTAACGGAATATTGGGTTTAAGCTAAGTTATCAGACTTAAGGAATTACAAGTATGCATGCTAAAAGCACTGGGGATACATAAAAGCTATATAAAAGGGTATATAAAAGGTAAATATAAAAAAAGGCAAAAAATCATCATGGCATCAATTCTTTACAGCCAAATCAGCTATAAAACTCAGAGACCAAGACATATAGCCACATTGTATATTACCTCAATGCACTGCATACCAGCAACAGAACAATTATAAAGCTGCTAATGGAATTAGATTGACAGAAACATGAGAGCTTTACAAGGCGAGACCAGTAGGAAAGACTTTGACAAATTAACAGAAGTGTAAAGCACTAAGGTTTACAGCTCAGCAGCCAGTGCTGTACTACTGCAGAATGACCCCCTCCCAGGCTCTGATCTACAGCCCTGTGAAGCTACACGAGTTCCTTCACTGGGCTCAGGGACTACTGGAATGGGCTCCCAAAGTAAGTTTGTGTGCAAGCCTCGGAATGCAAGATTTTGTTCTCAATGCTGCAAAGACAGGTTGAGTGACTTCAGTTAGTTCATTTCCCCCTTCTATGCCTTAGTTTCAGTTTAAAGAGAATCACAGCATTTTTTACAACCTACACTGAGTACCAGCTGTAAATCTCTTTCAAATTCCTGGGAGGTGGTACACTGGTGCTAAGTATTTTTAACACTAAACACATTACCATGTACAGGGTTGGCAGTTAATGATTAAGCAGGAAAGATATGAGACACAAAATACCCAGAAAATTGGGAACAACGCATGACAATATCTTAAAGTTAAAAAATTAAAAAATAAAAGTTAAAACCCAAGACAACTGATTTACCCAACTGCCTACTTTAAAACTGTTCTATATAAATACCAGAATTCACCCTTCTCTGAACATGAATCAGATCACAACCAGAATTTGTTTTGTCATTAAAAAAGGGGGGGACAAAATATTAAGGGAAGGAAGAAGGTTGTGGAAGGAAAAAAACCAGACTTTTTAATGTGATGGATACAAGATACAACAAATTTAGAAAAAGCAGCCTGACATATGATTAATAGTTAAAGAGCTTTGGGTGGCAAAATTGCATTAAAATGACAACACCAGCTATTTTGACTTTCAGGCTACAGCAGAACATCTGTTTATATGCAGTATCTCTTAATATAACACACAACGGAATGTCTGTAGCAGACAGGAGGGTAATAACAAGAATTCAAAAAGTATAGCAAGACAATGATTGAGTGGTACAGCCATGATAAAAAAAGAACTAGTTTCATGATTATATGGAGTGGCATCTCCTCTTAAGGAATGACCAAGGTTAACATCAGCAGCAAGCTGATGTTTGCAAAGTGTTTTGAAGATAGGAAGCTGTGTCTGAGGACCAGAGTTGGGGTGGGGGCACTGGCATCTGTAATTTCTCCTTCAGTTAACATAAAGGAATGAAGTCCTCTGTCAGTATCTATTGCACATCTCAAGGGGCACAGCCTGGGCTTCAACACTGGTTGCACACTCTTGTCCCACTGCAAACCATCACCCTGACACTTCAACTCCTACACAAATAAATTAGAAAAATAATTACATGAAATAATCTATCCAGAGCCAGAAGCATCTGCATTGGCTGAGTGACCCCAGAGATCTTGTTACACATTCACATCATTCACAATACATTAATCTTGCTGCCAGTAAAAGTAATTGCTTAAGAATTTACTTGGGTATTTATAAAGGCATCTTACCCTTCATCTAAATAAAAGTTCTGTCATTTAGTGAGTCTTGCAAAAAATACAGTAACCAAAGGGACATTTGGATTAAACAAGAAAATAGTGTTGGAATAGTGGGAATCTGCCATGATTTAAAAAGAGATCTAAACATCAAGTACTATGGTAATTTATAAACTCCTCAATGCTAATAGGTAATGAGCACGTTTTGAAGGTAAAATGTACTAAATATTAAAGCCTAGCTTTCAGATTAATTGAATATGTAGCCCTGATAATCTGTTCCTGAAAGAGAAGGTTTAATAGGCAGAAATACCTCAACAGAAGAGTAGTTGAGTCTGTTTTTCTGAGAGAAATAATGTGTTACTACAGTACTGCTATAAAGAAGTCGTTTAGCTGCCTATAGCAGCTGTCTGAAACACTGCAAAGTTTGCCATGCATTGTACAATGCAGGGCATTTAGTTTAATTTTGCTTCCATTCAGAACTGGTGAATGGTGTTGATGTTATGATTGAAATGAACATAAATTTATTTCTCCTGTTTTTTTTAAATACCAATGTGCATCATTATCTCTGTCACAGCCACTAACATCTCGTGCTATGATATGGATCCTTGGTCTTTTAATAAGAAGTAAATGTGTAAGAAATATTCCAAGCACAGTTTACAGACCTTTAGGAAACAGGAGAGAGAAGGGAAGTACTATCTATGTCAGTTCCTCTTCTCACCTGTTTGCATAAAAGTTCAGAGGGCATTGCAGACTGGATTCCAAGGCAGTTGTCTGCAAAAGCAAACATGAGATAGGGATGGGAAGACCACCCACTGGGAACAGAAGGGTGATAGAATCACTCGTGTTAGTAACCCCCCACCATCCCCATCTCCACTGCATCCCTGCACTGGGTCTAATCCCCACTGCCACACCAGCGCTGGCTGCAGGAGCCCTGGATTTGCTGGATAGCTTTGGCAAAATACTGTTCCCCTGCATCTTCCCCTGCTTCCCATGGCAGACTGGAAAGGTGGCAGGTCCATCCCTGCTTCCCCCCATGGCTCCTGGGTGTCTGTCCTGGTAACAGTGCTTTCTTCTGGGCTCAGGTTAGTGTTGGTGCTTTTGGGGGCACAGCACTGTAGTTGGGGGTGAGCAGCTCCTCAGATCTGCAGATGGGGATGGCTCACGGGTGCCATCAAGTCCCCAGGTTCTCATCTATTTTACGGCTGGATTAACTAACGCACAGAGAAAAAGTAAATACGAAATCGAAGTAAGTCAACAGAAGACTCCTAAGTGACTTCTTGATGACCTCGGGGCTATACAAGTCATCAGTCCTCATTCCTTTCCCAGCAGTAAATTATTCCTCAAGGGGTAAAAAGTTAACATTAAGCTATCGTGTTCCTGGCAGTGGTAATATCCTTTATGTAACCTCCTCAGATTGACTGTCTGTATTAAAAGTGCTGTGTGCATCACTGAAGTCTTTAAAGAACAGGAATCGAAGAAGGTCAAGACACATCATTTTGGTGACATTACATGATATGTTGGGTAAATCCTATGCTCACTGTCATCCAATGCAGTCACAGTTAAGCATACCATGAATGAGTTAATGTAATTATTTTACAGTGTTTTCAAAGACCAGATCTTTTGCCTAACACTGTATACTGCATAATGTTCATCATCAGACATAAAACTGGAATAATTCATTATATACTAAGCTGCCTGTATGTACTCACCCAGACCATTTTATTGAGTTTGACTTATTCACTGTCTTTATATGTAAATATAATATAGAAGTTAGATTATGGATGGTAGTTAATTTCTGCCACATGGCAAGCACACTGAAATATGATGATACAAAGACATCTACATTCGTCAAATCAGACTTTTCACAAAAAGATCTACTAACTTACTAAAAGCAAAGCCATCAGGAGTCACAGCTGCATCTTCTTCAAATGTTCCTACTCCAAATGTTTACTGTAATTTTGTAAATTACATCAATATCAAAGGATTCATATTTGAACACACACATACATACAAACATTGCATACATTCACACATCCTGAACTAAAATTTTCCAGTTGAAGTGTAGCTGCCTTACCTGAAAACTGTAAGTCCAAATCAGTTCACAGTAAACCTGCAAAAATTAAATATTTCTGCCTTAATTTTGTAGCTGGTATGCTAAAGAAAGAGTCAAAGTGACTAGCTACTCTGAAAAAAACCCATGAAATCTGATTTAAAGTTATTGTCATGAATCATCATCACAAGAAATGGCACCAAGCAGTGTACAATCCTTCTGTGCAAAAACCCCCAACTTTTTGCATAATTGGAATGATAGTTGCAGATCAAAGTAAGAATTAACCTAAGCTTCCAGTCTTAAATATCTAATGGTACCCATCTCAGTGGTCTCTCAGCATCCTCCCCATCTCACTCTATGAGTATTGTTGCCTTTGGACAAATCACTTTTCATTGCCTGGCAATAGAAGACCTCTAATAAACTAGAGCTAACAAGGACTAAGTATGCATGAATCCTTTACACCGCTTGAAAAGGACATTAGGAGAATAACAACAGCAACAAAAACAAAAATTTGCAGCATTGAATACTAATATTATTTTTAAATTATATCCCGATCTTTCAAACTTATTCACTTGACTTCTCATAACTAAGCAGTCCCACATCTCTGGAGGTAATTCTAAATGTCTGTGACAATCACCTCCCTAAGTAAATCCGGACTCATGAACCTGAGACCAAACACATCGTGTGACTATCAAGAACTGCACCATTTACTTTTAATGTCCCTGGTCATAGTTCTTTCATTATGTGTTTCATTTATATTGAAACAAAACAAAAAATCTCCATAAGAAGATGTGATCTTTGCTTCTCCTGTTAAAATGTGGTATGTTGAATCTCCAGAAAAGTAAAATATGGATGAATATAGGCAATGTTCAATTCCCATCTCTTATAAAGAGAGATTCTATCTGTTCCTGGCCAACTTGCTTGAATCACATGATGTTATCTTAAATTATTATTTCATTTACCGTAATTTTTTTGGGGTCTCATTTACTGAGATACCACATTCCTTTGGATAGGATCTTTCCTAACCAGCTACCACACAGAGTCTAGCACAATGGAGCCATAGCATTCTGCATACCACATACTATTACTGTACTCTATGTGTTAAGAGTTTCAATTAGCAATAATCAATTAGCAATAATTGAAGGAATGGTAGGAGATTATATAAGGTAGGTTGAAGTTGGATATTAGAAAAAGACTTTTCCCCCAGAGGGTGGTGGGGCACTGAACAGGCTCCCCAGGGAATGGGCACAGCCCCAAGGCTGCCAGAGCTCCAGGAGTGTTTGGACAACACTCTCAGGGATGCACAGGGTGGGGTTGTTGGGGTGTCTGTGCAGGGCCAGGGGTTGGACTCTGATGATCCTTGTGTGTCTCTTCCAACTCAGAATATTCTGTGATTCTGTGCTTTTATGCACTGTGACTACTATATCTCCCAGTCACTTTGATGCCCTGCAGGTTTAATTTTTTTTTCAATTTTCTTACTGCTATTAGGCAGACCTTACAGCCTCAGTGGGATATAGCAAGTATATCTGATCACTTGTAGATCACCTGTAGAACACAGTGTGTTAGTTATAAATGCAAATCCTCCAAAGTTAGTATAGCAATCACCATCTCTTACTCTCCCAAACACAGACTGAAGCACCACCCTGAGTACATAGGGTATCTTTCTGGATAGCACAACTAAAGCCCCAGCTGAAGCAAGTCCTTGGCACTAAGAGAGGGATTTGCTCAACTTTACTTAAGGAACTAGCTCACTTAGCAAATAATTTGCTCAATGACACAGTGCATTTTAAAATTCAGACTGCATACCTGAAACTGGCTTTTGGCACGCAGTAATTGCATGACTTTCTACAGTTTCTGTGTTCCTCTCAAACACTAAAAATTCAGACAAATGGAGAGCGAATGGTATGGTTATGAGCAGAATTCTGAAAGAAAATGGCATAGAATCAGTAGCTCTAATGATTCTATGCCATACCCTTTGGGAATCAAAACCAGAGCTCCTGTACATACCCTTGTCTCTTTTCCAAGCAAGAAACTGAGCCTGCAGTTTAAACAGCAACATTTCCTGGAGCATACTTACGTGAAACAGAGATCACTGGCATCCCATGGGGAAGAAAAAATAGTGCATTAGCTCCCTTGGTAAAAACACACAGACTGATGCAGCAAATAGACACTGCTTACTCATTTACTTCACAGCGTAAAGAGTACTGGGGATAGATGTAATACTGCAAGCTGGGAAAATATCTGATTAATCCAGTATCAGCCAAATATGACATCAGTCTCTGACATGTTAACTCTTCCCAGACACATCAAGTGAAAAATCCAAGGACTGAGCAAGGAGAATATAGTAAATCACATAGGTGATTTAAGTCACTTTATTGCATTGATACAGCCAATGATGTATGCAAAATGTAAAATTAATTGTATTTTAGCAGCAACATATATTTCTTCAGAGTTTGAGCTACGTGTAACAGTATCGTATCAGAATTTACTGTATAAGCCTATAGAGCAAATCTACTGTAGAACAGCTTAAGGATGAGGCCATAAAAGAGCCTGCTACTTCAGAAAACATTTTGAAAGCCAGTAAGACTATAAAACAAAAGTAAAACTCTCTAAGAACAAAACAAAAACAACATAGCCCTTTTGACAGCCTTGCTGACTGTACCAGCTGAAGCTCTACTCACAAAAGGAAAATAAACTTGTGCAAGACTTTCAGATGCCACACATTTTCAAATCACTGAACATAATGTAATGTGTCACTGATACAATGAAAATACTTACTATTATTTATTAAACTACACAAACTTATAACAGAAGTAATGTAGGAGGGAAAGAATGTCTATTCTTTTCCAACTTTTTAGCAGAAAGCAAAGATAAGGAATTCAGGTGAGAGAGCTACATCTCGGCCATCAAATCAAAAAGGGTCAAAAATACCAGCAATTGATTCTGAGTGGGAGAAAATAGTCAACTGCATTGGCTAATACTTAACAGTTAACAACAGCAAAAGCTGATTATACATCATAACAAATAAAGCTGTAATATGAAGAATAGCTTGATAGTATTACTCTGAGTTTGTCAATTTACCTATTGATTTAGACAATTAATCTGTCCAATATACTACATACATGCACAGCATTGTCGATAAACTTCACAATAAATGTGAATGTTAAAGACACAAAAATCTCAGCTGCAGAGGCAGATGTCCATTTTCATTATTATTTATTTTTGCTACAGGTTTCAATATGATTTAACAACACACAATACAATAGGACAAATCTCAGTACTCACGGGGATCATTCCAAGAGGTGAATGACATAAATCAACAAAAACTAACTTAGAAGGAACATGGTTTTGTGGGGGACACCTGTCAGTAGAAAACATGGACTTTGTGGCAATAGATGAGCAAGAAAATTCTGAATGTGGGTAAACAGGTTGAAGTTTCACTTCCTTTGAAATAAACAATTAAAATATTAAAGAAGAAGCTGTAACTGGGAGAGCACTAGTATCCTACTGGGAATGCGTTCTACATAGGTAGCACCTTGCAGTCACTCACAGATTTTTTTGCAAGGCAGAAGAAATATCAGCAAAATGACAGTGTGTGTGTTTGTCTGCATGTGTTGAGATGTATCACATGGATTTTTAGCAAGGCTAAAACTTAGCATGCCAGGTCTTTTGTTACAATCAGCCAAGATCCAGTTTCTTCTTGCCCTAAACTATACCACCGCAATCTTTACTTTTGTGCTCTGCACCATGTAAAGTTATACACCAGATAATTCAGTTGAGGGTTTAGGGGGTTGTTTTGTTGGTAGATACATGTTATGATCCATGTTTCCATTTTTCACATAGGAAATGATGAACAGATTAAAAAATAGAATTCATCACATTATCTGAGCAGAATGGTATGCAGCTAGTATTAAGCTGATTATTATACAGGCATAGAACAACACAAGACTCTTGGCCCAGGAAGATAACAATCAAGTACAGAAATAACAACAGGGTTGGAATACGTGGTAACTTACTCAGCTGTTAGGGCCAAACCGGAAGAAGCAACCATGAAGTTTTCCTGAAGTTCTCAGGTCTGCTTTATTTTAAAAAATATAAAGAATCATCACCCTAAAGTCTGACATTCTTTTATGGCAATGATCCAAAATATTACAGTTTAATTTCTGAGTAATGGACACATCTGGGACGACTGCTGAAACATATTGTCATGGTTTGGGGGGATGGGAGATAAAGAGGTTATATCTGAGGGATTTGATTTAAAGGCTAGTGAAAAGAATGAGGAGTAAACAACAGGTCAAGGATAATTCATGTTTCTTTGCAATACTGCTTAAACTTCTAATGTTATAAACAATTTTAGTGATAATATTTCTACTGATGTTACTAAGGTGTTAAATTGTAATTTAGTGTTATTCATTGAAGTAAATGAGCTGACATAAAAAAACCTCTCAAAAATGTAATGCTACAGAAAATGGATCCTTTGAAATAAATTCCAGAGGAGTTTAAAGGTTCATAACATTGTATCTGGCAATTTTTTCCTAGACATTTAACCATTTTTCCAGTATGATGCTTACATTCCTTTTATGTTAGAAAATATGCTTACAGGCTTTTTTTCCCCTGAGTTAAACTGTCTTTTTTGCATTTTGAAGTTAATTTCAAATCTTAAGATTGACAAATGTCCCAGTACTAAGTCAGTAGAATGGCAACAACAAAGCTTACAATTAAACCATGATTATTTGATCTTGAACTTCTAGCAAAACAGCAAAACTCAGCACATTTTTAAAGAAATTCAAAAAAAGTCACAAATATAATTAAATAAACCTGAAACCTGTTCAGCATTCATCTTCTCTGTCCTTTGATGTTCTCATGCAGAAGTATAAAGTCTCATTTCTCAAAATCTTTTCCAGCACAATGATGTCATCCATTTCTCTTGTAGCTCTCACACTGCATTAACTCCTTTTTAACCTTACAGAGAATTTTTGACAAAAGGATATAACCCATGGTGTACACACAAGATTTCACTCATGCTTTGTATCATTCCTAATATGAAATTGGTGGATAATTTTCAAACAAATTCTATAAATCTAAATATTTTGAGAAACTGAAAATCTATCTAGGACCTATCTGGGACAAACATATCAAATTAATTACAAATGTAAATACATATTTACACAATATTTGCACAATAAAAACTGGTATTTGATCAACAAATAACTGTTCCTGCATTCCTCTGTACCAAACATACCGAATGCATACTTTCATTACAGATTTTTAAAACTGAATTTATTATTCTAGTTTAATATGTACTTTTTAGGAAACAGGTTCATATTCCATATACAAAATCCAATTAGCATGTATGTTGTCTGTTCAACAACATTTTGTCCATTGTGAACACTGGAGTTCAGTAAGCTCGAGTTGCATCCCTGACATACTTGTTTACTCTTTGAAACAGAAAGTAAGAAGTGCAGGCATAGCTTGGTTCAGCTCTTTTCATTATGCAGTCATTTTCCCACTAGCTTGGTTCCCAAAGATTGCCAAATAGAAACAATCATCAGACACAACAAACTGGGTTCAAACTGATTTGTTTCTTCAGCCTCATATTAAGAATTCCATATCTCTTTCCCAGCCTCTTGACCCACACCTTGGGATTATTTTTTTAATCCAATACAGATCATCTGTAGCTAGTACTAACCCAAAAAATTCAATCTCTCCCTTTCATTTTCATTTCTTCTCAATCAAACAGCTCTGCAAAGGGAAGGAATATAACAGGCTTCTGGCTGTGTAATTTTGAAGAATAATACATGGACTATAAAAACTTGACAAAGATGAAATGCAGAGTGAAGATACCCTTCTGGGTCCGTTAGAGAACATTTAAACTATTTTAATCACAGCAAGGACTATTTAGCTGGAATGTTAATGATAAATGTTTTAATGCATTGGAACATTTCAAATCACCTTAAAACTAAAAAGACATTTACTTCAAAAGATTGGCAGGACATATTAGAGAGTAGGTCATGTCTTTATGTGGATGACGGAAGGCGGTACAAGGAAAATAACTTACCACTGCCCCTCTTAGTCCAAATTTCTTGCCTTTTAAAAATAATATTTCTATACAGGAGCACTCCTTTTCCCTGCCCTACCACTCTACTACAAAATTATTATAGACTGGTATTTCAAAGATTTTTATCTTCCCAGATTAGGTCCTTGGCACTTTGGGTTTCACATAACATGTAATTAAGGATAAAATGCCTCAGGGATTGGTAAGAAGTGAAAAAATTTGTCACCTCTCTTCCCGGAATAGACCAATAACCAAATAGTTAATGATAAGATTACTGGTTTCTAAATTTAAGGTGGAATAGAAAAAAAATACTATGTAGGTTAGGAAAAGGTATGTTGTATAAGTGGAGCTATGTCAACATTTAAAAGCTGCAAATCTGGCCCAAAAGTCTCCTGGTATAATATGCCACAACCTTTCTATCCTTCACAGTAAATACATCTACACAGAACAAATTAGTTTATCCACATTACAATGTAATAACATCATAAGATATTTTTAGAACATAAGACACTAATACAAGTCCATTCTCAGTAGTCTGGCCAGACTGGCCATCAGGGAGCAAGGAGTGTAATTAAATGGCTCAGCAGGGGATAGTAAAAGATTAATGGTAAACCACTAACCTACAAGCTAGGATAAGAGTACTTGTCTATGGCTACTGAAGTGCCAATGCTGTACTGTCAGGAAAATTCTTAGTGTGGTTCTAATACACTGATAAATAGTCCCCACCAAACAGTCCAATGGAGGTGAAGGGGCTCTTGATGTGACTCCAGGATGTTGAGTGAAACCTTGAGACTATTTTAAATGGGTTTGGGGTTTTTGTGGTTTTTTTAGGAATGTATTAGTCTAGTAAATAAATGTAGTTTAGAAAATTGGCTTAGAGAGCTCTTCTTTGGGGGTGATCTAAAGTTGTGAGTTTTCTCCCTGCTGGAGAGACATAGGTTTACACTTAGAAAGGAGACACCTTTCACAGCATCTGTTTTTTGAAAATGCAACCTCCAAAATGTATTCTGTTTCTCAATGACAAACACACAGAAACACTTGTTGCCTGCAGTAACTTTACAGTCATGTAACAGTTTGCCTGCATATACTCAGGTTGGTTGCCACTAGTAAAATAGAAGTAAGTGCTCCATGTTTGTCAGATTCAAAATTTCAAAGAAGCTTTAAAACAAAACCATATGTATTGCAAGATAACAAACAATTATGTTCTTCATGTTAAAACAGGAAGCAATTGTAAAGGATAAATTACATACTATTATGTAAGTAGTTGTTGCAATCCTTTATGCATTATCTGTTGTAATGATGACTCCCTTTACACATATCATAGTAAACTCATGAACTCCAACATGCTCTCTCCTCCTTACATAAGATATTAATAATACAAGTGAAAGCTTTGGTATGTATATTTTTCAAGCAAAGTTTGCTGGAGTTTTTTGGTCAGTTTTATGTTCTTCTGCATCCTATACCTAAGCTCAAGATGTTACTACTATTATTTTCTCTTTGTGGGCTTAGATATCATGTTTTGATTTCAAAATAATTGGTTTTGAATTTGTCATTAAATCCCTACTTTAATAAAAACCACAAACTACACCTACTTACTCTTCATTGTGTCTCAATCAACATTTTGTAACAGGCTACAGATGTTATGCATTAAATATTAAGATGTTTAGATGTTAAGATATTTAATGTTATGCATTAAATATTAAGGTCTTAGAAAAGGAACTGGAATCAGCATAAGTTTCCCAAAGGAAATGTACCCAGTTTCTTGGTAATAATAGTGAAATATCTACATAAAGGGAGAAACAACTCTTTACAAAAAGAAAATATACATACTCAAAAGAAATTTCACTTATTAAATGCTGCAAAATCGCAAATTTTCTGCTGAAAGAGTCCTTTTATATACACAGCATATAAATACCTGCTTAGGACTTACACACAGGGAGAAGATAAGCCATGAATATACATACACAATTAAAAAACCACATAGTGCAAGTCTCTGTGTTTCTATGGGAAGTTCAGTTTTGAAGGACAATATTCCAAATCTCTTTCTTAAAACCATTTGGCACAGATGGAAGCCAAGGTGGCTGTAAGCCAGCTCTACCTCAGCCAGGGATTCCCTCTTGCAGAAGAAATCTCAGCTGCCAACTGTAGAAAGCTTTATAGAGCCTTTTAGTGGAAAGGAGCCAGCACACAGTCCAGGACATGGACTAATACTTTTTTCCCCACTAAAATAGGTTTTTTGGCCGTAAGACACTTACTGGGAAAAAAAAAAAAAGACTGGTAAAAGCATATTAAGCAATTTACCTGGAGCTTAATTTTCCACCACCAATACAATGTAAGCAGAAATGTTATCATTTAGCTCTTCATTCACAGTTCGCAGTGACCTTGCATAAATCTAGTTAATAGTAGGAAAAGAATAAACAAATTCAAGATTCTATTTCTTTTAGCGAACTTTTTTTTTTGTCCCCTTATTCATATTTTACCTTTCTTTTGTCCTCCCATGCCATTCTTTTCATACGGATTTTTGAATTCTATGCTTTTCACTGTCTCTCAAATTAATAGGTGCATATTAAGGTTAGAATGAATGAGTGAAATGGAACATGCAATGTCTAAATAAATCCATTGCAAATCACATCATCCATATTCCAGAAGAAAACGTGCCTAAACCCATTTAAAATATCAAAAAGTGTTGCCTCCAGTGAACACCCAGAGGACTCTGATGATTTTTATAGGTAACAAATAAAACTCATGTGGATTTCTCTGATTATGAGGCTAGTCTATGTGCTTATTGTTTATACAGCAGCATAAATTTCTAAGCAATAAAAGGATCCTGTTGCATATGGGGGAAAAACAAAAACTTAGGGAGGTGGGAGAAAGAAACGAAAATCCTACACAAAATCTTATTCTTCTAACATAGAAGAACATGCACAAGTTCTCCAACAGAAGTTCCCAGTTGTATTTAGTACAACTGAGGTGTTTTCTTTAATGATATCTGAGAATGAAAGAACATAAATTTATTATAAGGAATAAACAATATGTAAATTAAACAAATAGAGCCTGCCTTGGATTGACCGAATCTTGCATGCCATGACGATATTGAGGAAAAATCCCAAGGAGATTTTTGGCAGTCAGTTATACTGAGCCTTTTGTTATTCTCAAAAGACTGTGTCCAGATATATGCATAACTCATACAGTTGCAAATAACAGAGTAACTGGAAGACCAGACACATGAACTCTAGAGTGAAGTGGATATAAAACCAACAGTCAGTACAGCTATCTGGGCTGCTCTTTCCCAGAAAATAGGAAATGTCATCTGTAAACACTTTTAAATTATGCTTCATGTGTGTTACTCTGTATTACCCAACATTAAAAGGCATACCATGTGCTACGCAAAAAGGAAGGGCTGACTTTTAGATTAATTCTTCAAATAATAAAAGAAGGTAAAATAAAAATGCATATGCAATCAGTCATAATCCATATTTTCCAGGTTTACTATTAGGTTATATGAGCACACTTCTTAGAAATTCCCACTACAGCCTTACTTTAACAGCTGCTGATAAAAACTGAGAGCTGACTTTTGATTTTTACAATCAAACAGAATGAAATATAGAATTGGTGATTTATGTATATGTGCCTATTGTTTTTTGTCCTCACTAATATTTGCCTGTTGTAATCACAAAGCAAGAAACACAACAGCTGCAAATAAAAAGAATGTACTACGATTTATAAGAAATTCTCCTTCATATTCAGTTCTCTCCTGCATTGTGCTAAGAAATAGGTTAAATTAACATAAAATCAGTGTGGTCAGGCAATGGGGTGAAAGTTCAAATGATAACTAGCTCTCAGCAGGAATAAAATGAATTTAGGAAGTATTATGATTTATTGTTGATGCTAAAAAAAAATTAGAAAGCCTCACAAACAGCTCAGAAAAATCAAACCCAGAAATTAATCCACCCACCAAAGGGCAGGAAATAATTTGAATTTTCTTTCTAAATCATTACTGCTTCAGATAATGTTAGTCTGAAATCCTGTGCACTCCCTTTGTTTGTTATCTTCTATAATTCAGTAGCCAAAACACCATGATTCATGTATTTTAGGGCCAAACCTGAATGTGTGGATGTCAAAGCTCTTGTCTTGGGAGGGCTCTGTTCCCATACATTTTCAGGTTGCAAACAACACATGACAATTTTATCTATTCTGCAGTTATTCTTTGTTATACCATCACAGTATAGAAATAAACATTACAAATACTTATAAATATTTAAGTTTACATTCTGCCTGTAAAGATCATGATCCTTACAGCTGCTGTTCCAGGCATGTTAAAGTAACTTCTGCTACGTAACTTTTGGGGGATAATTTGTATGACACCATATATTGAAAAAGGACACTATCTGGTAAAATCTGCTTAATAAAAAAAGAGTCCCACTTCAATGGATTTTCCCAGACAAAATTTTGATCCTTTTGCAAAAACCAAAAACCATTTTTACACTCTGGGAAATGTCAACCTACTTTGGCAGGATTTCATCTTAGTGGTGAATGGGTTAAAAATCAAACAATGGCCTGGGTATTTATTCCACAACGTAGTTTCTCTCATAAGAACCATATAATGAAAACCTCTGTGTGGGATCCTCATTTGCTGCTCCTGCTTCCTAGAAGCTGCACAGCTCAGTCCCTTCCCCCTTCATGCACGCATTCAGATTTCTCTACTCTGTCAATACAAAACTAAAAGGCAAACCCCGAGGATTCATAAAATGAGGGGTTGTAGCATGTGATGTCATTGTCATGGGAGCAGATATTTCTTTAATCAGAATTTCTTTATGTAACAAGAAAACAGTTGAAATTGTTTCTTATTTCTATGCTTTATGCCAACATGTCAAGCTGCAAGAAGAGCACAGCATGGGACTGTACACTTGCTTTCTGCATAAGGAAAGGTTATGCACAAAGAAGGATGTCTTACTGTGATGTATCATTTGTGACTAATACCTATTTTATGCTTCACAATCCAATTTATATCAAAAGCTCTTTGACTTCAGCCCAACACTTGTCCATCCTTCAATAAAAGACATGTTTATACAGATGCATATTATTCAGAAAAACTCTTTACAACATAAAGACTGTATATATAAGAATACATTCAGTGCCTATATTTGAGAAGAATAAAATCAAAAGAAATTTCGCTTTTGCATATATATTCTTTGTTGCCTAGCATAAGCAAATACTTTCAAGTCAACTGTCTTTGAGACCCTGAAGATTCAAAATCTGTCTTCATACATACTGACATATATCTCACTGGTGCAGGTCTGGTTTGAGTCCAGATACTAAGTCAATAAAGGAAAATGGCAATTCTGTTAGAGATTTTTAAGTAGTAAAGGCTAGCAGCTAAATCCAGGTGTGACTGTGATTCAAACTGCTTGTTCCAAAAAGGTCAGGGAGTGTTTGATTTTAAGGCTCAATACATAGAAACACACATGGCATATGCAAGTAAAATACTGCCTAACAATATTTGTGGTATTGAACAGTTACCATAGTAGAGACAGTGGTAACCAGGGAAGCTTGAAAGATTTGCCATATAACCAGAAAAGCAAGATGCCAGATCAAGTTAATCTGTCACAATGGTTCCTGCTTCTCTTAATATCTACAAATGTGTAGATATTACATATTTGTGTAGCCTTGCCTATAGCTGTACTTTTTACTTTATTACGTTTTAGATCTAGAACAAGGAAGTATGAAGAAAATGTTTAAATACAGAGTGTAAATTAACATGTGTGACTGAAGACAGCAGTAAACCAATGAGTGTTTGTTGCTGGTGAAGAGTGAAACTTGGAGCTGACTTAAAGCCTTAAGGAGCACATACCTTACTGTTCATCTGCAAATTACAGATCCACTGGTTAATATACCAGTGTACCTGTAGTACCACTGTATAAGTGAAATACAACCTCCAAATACCAAAAGAAACATTTCCGGATAACTGTGTTAAATTCCTCAGGCATTTAAGAATGAAGAAATTGCATTTTTGTCAATTGACATTACTTTAGAAATATACAGATAATAGGAAAAATCCATGGACTTGTAGCCAGAAATATGCCATATGCACATTCAACCTATATGAACTGCATTAGATCTGTGCACAATCTGTATATGCAAGAGTGAGCAACTTCAGAGATCCCTCTGCTTAGTCTCATTTTTAACTTGCCTTGTTCAAAATGAAATCATCAATCATGAGATCTGTACCATGTTTTATGGGATTATTTGATCTTTCCCATTACAAATACAATTAAAGCATGTCACTTCTCCATACACATCCCATACGTATGTACAGGCATGATATATTGGTACAATCACAACTTTCTGACTTTGGTGAAATTGCAAACCTTCATTAGAAATGAGGAGACAGAGAGCCCTGGCAGTTTTCAGATCTTTAGGGGGTCATTTATTGATGTAATAAATTTCTTTTTTTTTCTGTCTGAAGGGTAGAGTCTAAACACTGTAATAGAGCAATATTGAAGTATTTATTTTACCTTTTTTTTCTTCAACTGAAATGCTAGCAAGGGAGTGTTTTTTTCAGTTTGGCAGGCAGCCAGCCGTTTCACAGTAAATAATGTGAACCCTGTCCTGCAGTGTAAAGCTGTACATCTTTACAAAAATATTCAGTCCCCTGCTAGAGTCCAAGGAATCTTTGCTCACAAAGTTCTTGCAGAAGCTTCTACAGCAAGTAACTTGGCAAAGAATTCTAAACTATATGAAGTTCTTTCTCCCTCTGTCTCTTTTTCCCCACTGAAAAGACTTCATGTATTCCTCCTCAAGATGCTTTTCCTCAACATACTGGAGATAGGAAAAAATATTTTACTAGTCTTACTAAAATGTCTCAGGTGCTGTCTTCTAGCCAAATCCTGAAAAAATACGCTCTGTAACAATCTGCCAGATTCAGTACTGTATCAAAACTGACATGCAATATATGCAATTGCTCAGACAGCCTCTCTGGCAGGGTTCCATTATAACTATGTACACTTGAAGTACATGACTGTACTATGCACTTCAAATTAAGAAATTTTGTTTAGTTACCAACAACTGATGTTGTAAACGGGCTCCTAAAAGGGTAACTTTTGCATGCATATAATTCAGATCATTTAGGCTACCAGCTGAAAAAGGCAAGATCAGTGTTCTAAGACAGAAGCTGTAGAAGGTACAAAGTCAAGGAGTCCCATTCTTACCTAAAGCGAAGGCAGTTGGTGTAAGTGAATGCATCCAGACAGGTGGATTCATCTTGATGAATTGGACTGAAAAGGCAAACTCCACATTATAGAGGGATTGTGTCTAAAATTAAATCCATTTTAGGTTAAATGTAGAAACCAATACAGTAAGTGTTGCTTTTGAAGACATAGAAAGTCAGAAAAGAAAAGTAATTTCTGAGCGTGTGTGGGTAGCAGAAGGAACTTGATGACTCTGATCCTTCTGTCAGCACAGCAATCTGCCTTTATACGTAACACATCAAAGGAGAAATCTAACTTGTGGAAGGAGATAATGAGGCTTTTTTTACCTCTGTGTATCATCTCACACCTCAAGAAAGGAAAAGATTTACAGTTACTGTTAAGATTTACTGTTACATGTTCTTTGTAGCTATCCAAAGAGGATGCTTTCAGCAGCTATCACTCCAGCACTGCCTATCTGCACAGGCTCACTCACTCACTCAACTCACAGCACAGTTCAATCTTTAAGAGCAGTAACAAAGCCCAACTGTTTAGAGGAAGGATTGTGTGCTTCCTCAGGACTGAACACAGAACTGATTAATTAATCAGTGGTTGCAAAGCCCTTTGAAACAGAAAAGTGCTCTAAAAGCTACAAATTGTTATTGCTGAATACTTCGCTGTTAGCACTGGAGTTACAATCCACTTCCCTTAATGTGTTCTGAGGAAGGGGATAGGAAACATGAGATTGCAGTTACCACAGTTATCAAAGAACATGCAAAAACTCACAGTTTTGGTGTTTACATAGAGAGACTCATCTTGGAATCAAATAGACAACTATATTACCTGCTGAAGTTTAGACAGCTGTTTCCATATGTACTTCTTGTACCTCTTGTTGCTATTGTTGCTTTTCTGTTTTTCCCCTTCCCCTTACAGATACCGTTGCTTGCCAGCAGAAGATATGGCCCTGTGGGGTAGGAACTGAACTTTTCACTTACCATCTGCTGGCATTTGCAGTGGTTAGCACTGTCCATCCATGTTTTTGCTTGCTCACTAGTGTCAGCAGCTAAATGACATTTCAACTGGTTTCAGTTCTGCAGCTTCCAAGATGAATTTGTTTGTTAGGTAAATATGCTACACTGTCTAAATGTAGGCTAGGTCTTGCCACATTTGAAATAGCACATTCATTTTCATAACAGTTCCTGAGTCATCACTGGCACATAACCAAAATAAAAAAAACCCTAACTTTTCACAGTTTATAAAAAGTGGCAACATTCCCACAGATCTGCTTTGTCTTTATAACAAAGCAACTTCTTTATGACTAAGGCTCCAAGATATGTTTCTGATTAGTTTCTTCAGTCCTGTTTTTTTTTTTTTTTCCACTGGGAACTTAACATACAGAAAAAAAGGAAAAGGAGGGGGTGGGTTAAAATTCAAACTTTGTTTTTGCACTCACATGCTGAGTTCCACTCATTTGGTTTTGGCTGGTTCACTTCAAAGAACAGCCTGCTTCAACATCTGAAACTAAATTCATGGCCCAAGTTTGCACTATTTGGATCTTTGGGTTTGCTTTTACATTCACACTAGTATTTAATTACTGATGCTATTAATGTAACTTGATATATCTTTATTTGGAAAGGGGAAGTTGGCAAGAACAATAAGATTTGTTGGATTGATTTAAGGCTAATGTCTTCAAAGACATTAGGGATTAAAAAAAATTATTATTACAGCTAGCTTATTTAAATATTTTTAACTCTGCTGAAAGCATCACTCTAATAGATCATATTTTGCTCAGCTTTGCATAAAGAAAAGATGGGGAAAGAAAATTACAGCATAACTATATGCAACATGCACACAACCATAAAACCAAAATTCTTAGTGCAAACATGTAGTGTGGGAATGGCAAGAGATGGTGTTTCATGAGCTTATTGCATTAATGAACACCTGCTGCACATGGAAAACACACCAAAATAGTTTTTGAATAGTTTTCTTGGTGGTACTGGATCCTCATGTCATTGAACTCCCATAACTAGGCACTGCAAAAATTTTTCATGAAGAAAACAAAGTTTTTCAGGGATACAGTATTTTTCATCATGAACTCAGTGGAAACCTGTTCATTCTCCATCTTTGGTCATTTGTATTTTCACTGCTTCAGAGGTCAGTTGTGTGCTTATAGGTAGTTTTATTTCCAACCATCCTTTGTCTTTCACATATGATGACAGCATGCTCTTCACTCAAGTGAAGAGCAATTTTTCATGCATCTATTTGGTACCTAGGTCAATTTGTTTAAGCTGTTAGAAGAATTTCTATATATTAATAAAATCAATAATAACATTCTTAAAGTAGTAAGACAAAACCTTGCATTAATGTTAGACACAATATCTCACAAAATTATTAGGGTCAGTCTTGATTAGAATACATATGGGAATAACTTAGGCTTGAGAATAGCTTTGTAAGATTAATGGAAGATTCACTAGCCAATTTATCATTCTGGTAATTATAACTATATAGAAATTGATCCTTAAAAATATCTTGTAATGACAAATCTTCCCTTCAGATTTAGAGGCATTACACGTGCATATTGAGGACAAAATTTTATCCATTTGGACTCTCCTAAGAAAGATCGCAATAATTTAATTTTGTGTACTTTTGAGACTTTTTTGTAATAATAAGATAAAGCTCAGCTGTGTTGAGCACCTTTAATGCAAAGATAAAACTTTCTTGGTGGGCTAGAAATAGATCCCATCTTTGAAAGTGTTTATTTGGAGTAACATATTGAACCACTTACAAGCCATGTCATAACAGCATTGGTATAAAATACAGCTGGTTGGCTTTACTTCCAGAAATCATATTTTTTTATAATAAAAGGACCTATGATTAATTTAATTACAAGATTATCCAGCTTATTTTGACCCTTTGACATTCACCCCACCACAAAATTTACATAATACTATACGTCAAATCCTCAAGCCCTGCAAATAGTGTCTAGTCCATACTCTGGTTTTAAATCTGTAATTTGACACTGCTCTGGTGAGAAATAAGAATCTGATGGTTTCAAAAAATGAAAAAAAAAACCAGGACAAAATTAGAACTTGTGTTAACCCATTTTAAAAAGTACCTTTTTTCCTTTACACAGCATGAATCTCAAGATTATTTTTATTAAAGTTGTTATTTCAACAACTTTAAGTTGTTGAAAGTTGAGGTAAATTTGCATCTTTTTCTTGACATGACTTCTTAAAAATACTACTCTAGAACATGTTGGAATAAAGCTGTTGTCTTATTCCCTGGATTTTCTCTGCAGAATCAACAGAAAACATAGGCACCTAGTTAAAAAGCATGATCAGGGAGGCCTCTAACAAGGAAATTATTAATACAAAAAGAGAAGTAAAACAGGAACCATCACTCTGCTTTGTGAAAGTTTACACCTGCACTGCAAGTATCTCAACTACTGTTGCGTGGGGTGGAGACCCAAAATAAGGGCCTGGGCACATAGGTTGTCCTCATGTTTGTGGGAAAACCCTCCAGTTGGGAACGTGCAAGGCTAAAACTCAAACCCATTAAATAGCAAAAGAGACTTGACTCTTTTGGGAGAGCTTGCTTACAAGAGATGTCAACACAGACACATTTTAGCCCTGTTTCTGACATTGAAGCAGGATGAGACACATTTCTCCGTGCAACGTTTCATGTCGAGAATCCCAGTTGTTAGGTGGGAAGTACAAAAATTTTATCAGGTCGGGACTTTATCGCCTGCACACCTGAGGAGGATCAGTTCCACATGCAGCTCTTGCTCCCTGACATCCCCGTCCCTCTCGCTGCCCCACCTGGCACTCCTGAGGCGGCTGTCCGGGCGGGCGCTGAGGGCGCTGTGAGGGGAGCTGAATGATGAGGGAGAAGCTGCGGCCCTGAGACGGGGCGATTCCTGGTGAGGGGAACGAGGCGGGGCACAGCCGCAGCCCCCGAGATGCGCAGGGCGAAGAGCTCCTTGGAGGGGCCGCAGGCTCCCTGCAGGCTTCCCCCTCCTCGGCTGCGCTTGGGCGGGAGCCCCCGGCAAAGGGCTGGAGGAGGCGCCTCGCAACAGATGGTTCAAGCCGGCTCCCGGCTCCTGGCGCGGCCCGCATTGGCCAGCGGCGCGGGCCGGGCGGAGGAAGGGCGGGCTGCAGTGGCGGCTCCGCGGCGGGAGTGCAGCGCCTACATCCCAGCTCGCTCGCCTCCCGCGAGGGTGCCGAGGCCACGTCCGCTGCGGAACGCCGGCCGTCTCTCACGGCTCCAGTCACCTGTAAGTGCCCGCCCGGCGGGGCTGCTAGTAGCGCCGTATCCGCGCGTAGCCGGCCAGGGCCGCCGGGACTGCTCCGGCGGCGGGGGCGGGAGGCCCGCAGGGCGCGAGGCCCGGAGGGCGCGGCTCCCGCGGCTGCTGCCCGCGCTTGGGGCGGGCGAGCCGGAGCTGCCGCCTTCTCCGGTCTAACCGGCGCAGGAAGCGGGAAAGGGGTGGGGGGATTCCCCCCCGGGCGGGAGACGGAATCCATGCTGGGGAGATTTTTAGGTAGGTGAGGGGAGACCCCCGCTCCCTATTCCCGCTTCCCCTTTCCCTTTATTCCAGCTTCATCGATGCAGAGCCACTTGTAGCGAGTAATTACCGGGTTTTGGTCCTCGGCGCTCAGTGCGGAGGGGGGGACGGGGACAGACTGTCAGGTGGGGAGCTGAGATGCGGGGGAAGTGACTTGCCCGAGGTCACTCTGTGAGGCAGTGGCAAATAACGTGTGCTGTACTAAAAACTTATGTTCTCTAGCCCTGTGCTGGGCTGTTCAACAGCCCTGCAAGGCACCAGGCATAAATCTGTCTGAGCTGTAAGTAGGACTCTAATTAGCTACTTTTTGTTGTTGCTGTTGTTTTGTTTTAAAATTATGTATGGATGTTAAAGCATGCAGAGGTGCAGCATCTGTGTCATCTCCCTTGTTTTCTCCTGCCTTCAGACATGTGAATGAATGCATATGTGATCATGCTTTTCTGTGGCTAATGTTAAATTCAGTAGGAAATTAATGGTAAAAATACCATGTTTTTTCTGAACTTTTACCGTGGCAATAAGTTGTTAGTTTTTTGTTGGGGTTTTTTTTTTGCTATTAGTAGTGAATGTCTTCTTATGCCATCAGAGAGTTGTTGTGAACAGCCCTTTAATTGGTTACATGGCAGCTGCATTCCAAAATTAGTCTGCAGTGCAATAGCTTTTATTCTCAGTGCATGTGAGATATAAAGCGTGGCAGGCCATGCTTTAAGAACTTAGGACTAGAATATAATGTGACTGAGTTCTCCAAAGGATGCAACTGGAGCGATTGTTTTGGTGCTAGCTATATACATAGCAATTGTCTTTCCTTCCCTCTCTCCTCTCCAAAAATAATTTCAATGAGTTTGCAGAAGACATTCTTTAGTTTATCCCTGCTAATGTTCAGTGTTTCTTTTGAATTTCTCATTATGTGAAAGCAAAACTGACACCTATAAGGATATTTTTTAGATTAAAAGTATTATTAGAGTAGTCAGAGTCAATCCTCTTCATAGACTTTGATTAATCCTTGCATTTCATAAAGTGTCCTACAGCATTGAAACGTAAAAGTTAAAGTGTGCTGTTCAAAAGCTAAACTATCCCTGCTACCGTCTCAGTTTAGCTTAGCTGCTCTTCTTAGTTTTTTGGGGGGGTAGGGAAATTGACTATGAGAGAAGTTTAGTAAAATGCTCAAAATAATAGTGTAAGTAGGACAGCTTTATTTTTAATCTGTATTAGGGAGTTAGGTGAACTCTGTACACTCTTCAACACAAATCATGGAATTCAAGGCCAGGTCTCTGGTATCACAGGGTTTCCCTACCATGGATGTTTTGTCGTTTGAATGTGGAGGGGTTTGTATATGTTTGTTTTAGTCTCATTCAGAAAACAGAGTGTTATTATCAAATCCTTTAATGGTTTTATTTTCCCCTGGACTTGGATATTTGAAAAAAAAAAAAAAAAGACAGTTTTTATTGTGCTTGTGTTTTAGCTATATAATATTTGGTGGGGTTTTTCTGTGCTTTGTTTTTTTTTCTTCATTAGATTCCTTGCAAGGAGTCTTATTTTGGGTAATTTCTAGCTGAAAGAGTTTGTCCTTACTACATAAACTCATTTGATTAGTTTGCCCTTTCAGTACCAGCTTCTCCATCATTTCTTCTAAATGTATAGGAAAATGTCTTTAGGTTTTTTTTACCTAAGTAGCTGATATTATTTCATTGAACGAAATGTTAAGTTGGAATAGATGATGTTTTGTTTTTAAGAAAGTCTATGTATTTCACTATTGTGACTTCCTTTTGAGCGTTTCTGTTATGAGGATCTCAGGTTGGAAGAGTTATGGTTGCTTATCTACAAAGAGTAATTCAAACAGACTTGGCGATATCAAATTTGCAAGTATAACTGATTTACATTTATAAATGAGTAAGAGCCTTCTGTGTTGTGAGAGAGAAGGTGATTGAATAAAGCAAACACTTTTGTGGTGTAACAGAAATATGTATTTTTGAGATGCTAGATTTAATATCTCATCTCAAAAAACTCTACAACTTGGTGCAAATTTATATTTTACCTTCCCTTCAAAATTGCTTTAGAAGTAATTAATTTGAATGCCAGATATCTCTAACTTACTGCTTTGTAGATAACATAAAATGATTAAAATATTTTTCAAATAGTTGTAACTTCTCAGTGAAGTACAGTATTTTTTTCACTTTTTTCCTCTAACATACTTCCCTCAGCCACCTGAAGATGTTGTCTTACTGTGAAATTTAGAATTGAGTGAAAGTAAGATCAATAACTTCTACAAACCCATCAGAGAATCTTGGTTGAAGATTTCAGTGAGATCATACTTCTGTGAAGAATACTCCATGCCTTTGCCAATTTTCATGAAGAGTAGATAAAACTTGCCTTTTCAATTGTCTCTTGCAGTATTCTTGACAGAATGTGTTCTCATTTTTTATCAATATGCTGGGTCCATTTCTCAGGCTGGAGTGGGCATAATGGAGAATGGCATATATGCTTACAGATAAAATGGATGTTTCAGTATGCTCATGTTCTTGAGAATGCGTTGGGTTTATTCTAGTACAAACCATGATGTAATTTGAAACCTGAAAACCTTAATGAGTGGGGTTTACTTTGTCTTTTTTTATTTGGTTGGGTATTTTTCGTGTGTGGTTCGTTGTTTGTTTGTTTGTGGGTTTGTTTTCCTGTTCCCCCCCCACTTCCCATTTAAATGAGTTTCTTATACGCTTGGATTTTTGTTTGACTTTGGAAATTGTCTGAATTTCTCCATGTAGCTTGTTGCTGGTTAACTGCTTCTCCCCTGCCTGTTCCCACCAGCCTTCCTCACCCTTCACTTAAATGGTGTGTGGGCAGAAATTCTGAAATGATAGTAGAAGTTCAATAAGGGAGGATTTCAGCTAATTAGTGGCTGACCTCTGTAGAAAGAAAAAGTTTCTGTAATATTTCTGAATTCCATAGAAATGTTATTCTGGTTTTTCTTTGTTAGTTTGTATCTCTGTGTTTTCCAGCATTAGTTCACCTTTCGCAGTAAAATCAGAATAGCATCTCTAAGTTCAGTGAGTTTAAGCAGTTTGTGGAACTGAAATAAAAGTTCTGATGAGTAATCACTAGTACTGATTAGCCATATTTAATGGATTGTTGGGAGACAGTGTCAAAATAAAATTAATCTGTCAGGCTATTGATTGTCGCTAACCTGTATGTAGTATTCTGAAATGAAGGTTGCAACTTTGTAGTGATGGGTAAACAACTGTAAGTATCAATGCCTCACAAGAAATGACATAAATATTAGATGAAGTTTCATTGCTCCTGGAAGACATATTCCATTTAGAAATGGGCAGCACCTTATTTCAAGTTCCTGAAAGGAAAGCAATTGAAGTGCCTGTCTTATTTGAAGATTTTAGGCAGCAGTCATTGTGAAACACTGAAATTATTGATCCCTGGGGTAGAAAGCACTGTAAACAGTGTGGTTCTACTATGATCTGACAGTTCTGATAATCTCCATGACTGAGTCATTGACTATGACTCTCCAGCTTAATAGATTAAATCACTGTATATAAGAACTTGTGATTTTTGAGTAATATTTGGGAAAGGAAGATTGTGCATCTAAAAGATGCTGAGTCGTGTCAGAAGCTGATGTTATTTTCAATCTGGAAACTGAATAAGGAAAATATCTTATGGGTTTTTGGTATCTGGAAGTCCTGATTGATTGACCTGTTATATAGATTTTCTTAGATCTTCTTATAGATTTTATATTTTTCTTCTGGATCGTGTCTTTGTGGTTGAAGTGCTAACAATATGAAGGTCTTTATGCGTCTTTTTTTGCTATGTTATCCCTGCATGTTACCCCAGAGTTTCTGCCTTTCAGTGGACAGAAAGAACACAAATCAAAAAGCGCAGGAGGGTGTTTTAGGGTGGGGTTTTAGTTGCTCTGTTTTTTTAACTTTAATATTAGAATCCTAAACTCATATGTTTTACTTCTGTGACTGAAATACGCAGTCTGGGAAATCGCAGCTTGCTTCTAAGGGATGTTAAGGTACCAAAATCCTAAGAACTAAAGTTTCAATACTTCAACAGCAAATACCTGATAGGTGGATGATAAGAAGACTAGTACTTAATTTTTTATTTTCCTTTGTATTACAGTACAGCATCATTTGAAGGACTTCCTAAATAACTGGACTCCTTTGTCATCCTTTCTTTGTCAGAGGGAGAAGCAGTCAGTATAGAAGACTTGAGTGGCTTAGAGAAAAATTATATGTTTCTGCTCTTAGGAGGCTTTTTCCATAGAGAAAAATTATGTGCAGAAAAATTATGTGCGGAGACAAATTACTTTACAAAATATAACTTAGTTGTGCCTACAGAAGGGTGAGGCAGTTTAGTTGCCATTGAAGACAACACTGCAATGTGTCTTCTGCCTTCTAATTCACTGGATAAATCTTTAGCTCTTGTTGGACATCTAGCAGTATCATGATGCAATGGATTCTGTGGTCTGGTTGGGGTCTTCTGACTGCTCCAGATCCTAGCACACTGAAGAAAGTGGAGGCATCTGTAAGAATGTAGATAAATGAGTTCTAACTAGTACATCTAAATCTCTATCTAATGATCTGTCTTTAGTCACACTTGTCTGATAGTCTAACTATAAGATCAAAGCAATCATTAAAAATTCTGTTGAATTACCTTGCCTGTGATATTTGCATGGGCTGTCTTCTCGGTGCTGTCTGCTGGAGAGCAGACTTGCAACCAGCAGAGCTTAGATATGATACAAGACCTTGTCGGTTCTGTAGCTGTTCACAATATGATATTAATGGTGTTAAATTAGCAACATCAGCGGTATTAATTGATTTATTTTATTCAGACTGTGACATTTGTTTGGTAAAGCGATTGTTAAACATGTGCAAACATCCTATGTGCAGCAAAAGATCTTTGGGCCCTGACAAATGATAAATGAGAAAATTACAGGTTGTAGAAAAATGTAAATATTCTTTGGGAAGCTGTTCTATGGCAAGACAAAAATGTTCCCCTCTAAGCAATGAAGGATTTATTATCTCTTCTCACCTCCATAAAAAAGCTGGAGATTATTTTACATACTTAACACATGTGTTGGTGTCTTCCTTTCTTTCAGGCACTGCCGTTGAATTGGAATTTGTCCTGGTTTTGTTAGGCAAGTAGTCCAGCACTTCACTGTAGAAAAGTGTTGTAGTCTCAATTAGCTCCTCTTGTAATCTTCTGGAAAATTTTGAGACTGTCTTACATTTTTGTTTTTAACAGTTTTAGTTCACTTGTTAAGTCCTTTTCCATCAGATGGCTACATGTAATACTAACTTACATGTTTAATTGATGAATGCATTAACCATGGCTTTAGGGGAGGCCTTTAGGGAAAGGTTTAATCTAGTTTCAGATAATCCTTGTGACTTTTACTCTTCCTGTCTCTAGCAGAGTAAGGATTTGTAGTGTCACATTGGAGTACTAACATCGCTAGCTACAGAACATAAAAACTTCAACAATATGATGCATTTAGAGTAGCTTATTACCTAGTACAATTTATAAGTATATTTTATAGCTTCTGCACCAATGTTCTAAAGTGTGACTGAGTACTGTATTTCAGCCATTGCCATTTATCTCATTAAAAGTATAGCTGAAGTTACTGTACTATCGAACAATAAAACTAAATTGTGAGTTCATCCTGCTTTTATCTTGTAATGTGGCTGCAGTTTGAAAAGAACCAGACAGCCTTGATAGTTAGTCATTTTCAAAATTACAAAAATAATTTTTAAATACTTCAAAAATTTTTGTCAGTCTTTGCAAGAATGGAGATGTTACAAGCAATTAAAAGAACAGTTACATTAAATTTTTTAAAAATTAAGAATTACTGAAAGATTTAACTTTTAACTAGCAAAAATATCTCTCTTCCCTTCCTCTGGAAACTAGATTTGCAAATAGCAATCCTGTAGGTTTATCAAAGACCTGTTAAAAAAAAACCCAACCAAACCAAAACAACAAAACAACCCAAAAACCTAAACACAATACAAAAGCAGAGCTCAATTTTTTTCCAAAATTGAACAGATCAATTCCATTGAATAGAATGTCTGATACCTCTGCTCTTGAATGTATATTTTTGCAAGTTTTTCTAGGATGTGAATCCCAAGTTAATGATGTAAGCTAAGATAACTAATAGCATAATCTGATATTTTCATGGTCATTTGAATGCATTTGAGATATACCACCATACACCAAACTTGGCAAGTCTGATCCAGAAACAAGTGTTTTAAGCAAGAAAATGTTCTTCAGCAGAATCTTCAAATAAATGAAGACGTAGATTTTTAAAGAAACACTTGCTGAACTCTGTAAAGGGAGAAGGGGCATGGGAATAGAGCCTGAATTTGGCAAGTTTCACATAGCAAGGCAGCATATATGCCTCATATTTTGGTTCCAGGAGATAGAAGGAGTACCTTGGCACCAGTAACATGTAAAAGCTGAACCTCAAATAAAGTACTTCCCTCATTTAAGTCTTTGGCTATATTTGTAGAGGTCGAGGAACTGGTTTTTGTCCCATATTATTAGGAGGTGTCACGTATCAGCATTTTCTCCTCTTAAGGAACTATCCTGAAAACATCATACAGGAACTCCCTAGGAGGAATCTAGAGAAAAGGAGCAAAATTATCTATGACCTAAAATAATTATTACCCCAGTAAGAGAAGACTGAGTGTCCTGGAATTAGGTGAGAAGCCAAACAGAATTCCATCTTTCTAAGACTTTGAGAAAGCCTGTGATTTCTCTGCTGTCCTCTTAAAAGATAGTATGCTGTGTGACTTGTTTCTAGTGGTCTTGGGCAGAGGGTACTCAAAATAAGCTGGCAGTATTTTATAGCTTACAGTATGAACATGCACTATGTATTTGTGATGCTAACGTGGTCTTCTGCATTTCACATTGCATTTCCAAGAACTGGAATTGAGTACCCAGTAAAGTTGTGAAACCTTTTGAGAAGTTTAACAGGTTAGACAGACATAAGATCTCTATATACCTCCTTTCTCCTATGGTGCAAAGGCATAAGCTGGCTGAACTCCAGTGATCCTTTTATTTTTGAATCAGCACTCTGTGATCAGGTTGGACTTGACTGTGTATTGCTAAGGTGTAAATATATAATGCTTCCCACGTTCTTATTTAGAAAGCATAGTTACTTGTTAGAACCCCCTCTGTTTAGCAGAGTTGTAGTGAACGTTAAGTTTGAAGAGAGCTTAATTCCAATACTTTTTCCCCATATATCATATATCTGCTTAATCAAACTTGTGTATAGAATTCTCTTAATAAGCATTATTTTGAGTATTTTTTAAAAAAATATTTCTATGTGTTAATGGAACTCCTTCAATTATGGAACACCTATTTAGGTTTGTGTTCCTCACCAAATTCAGATAGCCCTGGTTTCTCAGTCTTGAAGTATCACTAGCAGGATGAATGTATTTATGCTGTGGGTTATGTTTCACTGTGTCAGATTCCATGTTCCTGGTATAGAATGAAGACAAGGCAGCCATGGTGGCAGAGATGGGTGTGACGGAGCCATCTGAAATTAGATTCAACTTCTTGGGTTTAGAGCACTTGTTTATTTTCAGGCTTCTGATAGTATCAAGGAAAGTAGATATAAAACTAGCTGGGGCCAAAATCAGCATAGTGATAGGAGGAGGAAGCACTTAGAAGTGAGGCATTGTCTGGTTATGTCAGGTTTGAAGAGACATTGGTACCATTCCTACTTTTCAGAATACATAAGTACTCGTCTTTATGCAGGATTTTAAGTTTTCTTCCTCTAGTTTTCACTGGTATGATATTAAGGAATTAGAAATGTGTATGTGTGTAGGGGAAATCTGCTACAAGAGAGTAGAAGGAGAACAGTTAAAAGGCAGATTTCCTTTCTAAGATAAAAAATAAACTCTTTGCAATACTTACTTCAAATTTTTCCATGTATGTATATAAAATATGTAAGTGGAAAATGTTCTACTATCAATTGTGCTGCGAGGTTTGAATGTATTTTTATTCTTACCTGAATCAACATTAAACTGGCTTTCCAGACAGCAAAGTTTTAATGCTCAGTACTCATACTAGGACTGTAAATGTTTCTTTCATCATCTGCGTGCTGAATTTTGCTGTTCTCTTTGATCTCAGGGCAAAGGCTCAGCTACCAATATTATCTTGTTGATAACTTTCATTAGTCTTCCACATGTGCATTCTCTGCATCTGCAATGATGAGACAGCAGTTGGAGCATTCAAGATTGGGAGCTACTGATGCTTACAAACCTAATGTCTGCCTCATAGGGCTGAGTCTTAAAACCCAGTAGAAGTTGTCGGTATCTGCCAAAAATATTCCAGTTCAACTGGGTACAAATCTTGCAACATATGATATGAATTTACACAGGATGAAGTGGAGCTTAAATAGATGGACACCGGAACGATAAGCATGAATGATAAGCATAACCCTCTTTGCAAAGGGTTATTTAATTCTGTTTTCAGTCAAATGTCAGGTAGTTTAGTAATGCCACTTACAAAAACCCCTTGCCAGAAGTGAACCCAACACTACCAAAGGCAAAGAAACTGAATAACTCCAGATTGTGTTTGGTGAAGTGTATTTCTTTGCAAGAACCCAGCATAATGGCAGTTTTCTCCATGAGCAAGAGGTAATATTTATGTTTGGGCAGTCAGCTGTCTGATTTGCAGACAAGATGACCTCTGCCCATCAATTTTCAATTTGGAATTGGGCCTCAAAGCTTCTAGAGTAGGTCCTTCTTGCCTACAGTCTTAACTTCTACTGTGCTGTAAAGCAGTCATTTTTGAGCACTGACTATTTGAAGCTTCATGCTGAACAGCAAGGCATTTTCCTCTTTTTCCTGTCACTGATACTGATACTTGGATTTGTTAGGGTAGGTTGAGAGCCAGCAGCAAAACTTACCTGAGTTAAAAGTTACAGATGTCTAATTCTTGGATTTGCTATTGTTCAAATACTTCTAAAATAATTACCTGTAGGCCAAATGCATGGGTACTTCCGGTCCCATGCCATTCCTATTTTGCTTTTAGGTAAGAAATGAAAGAGTTCCCTTGAATGGAAAAAATCTCCAGAATAGATCTACTGCAACATCCCCATGTTGGATCTACTGCCTCAAATCCTGTTTCCTGACTTGTCACAGATGCAGTGGAGTATCTTGGGGAAGGGGCAAAAGTACTGTGGATTTTAGTGATGCTGTCTGCTAAAAATTACAGCTGATGGCAAGGAGGGTATCAGCACCATTTTCAATTGTAATGTGTTCCCTTGCTATTTGTTGCATGCTCCTCTCTGTCCCCACTGTTAGTTGGATACTCCTGGAAATCTAGCCTTGAATGCTGTTGGAAATCTAGCCTCAGATGCACTTACTCATCTCGCCTGTGGATCACCAGAGGTACAGGTACTCTGTATAACGCAGTATAACTAAGCTAGCTCCAAATAAGATTCCTTGAGTACAGGAAGCAGCGTTACCTGCGTTAGTGACCTGATCAGAGCTCTGCGTGAATCTATTTGGCAGATCTTTGTTCTAATGTGGTTAAATTACTTTGAACTAGCTTGGGTATCTCTAAATGGAGCTATGCTCTGTGGACACAGGTACTCTGGATTTTGCAGAGTCTCTGCACTCTTGGAATTAGCTCTTGTAGACCAGGATAATGTATTTTTATATGCTTCATAAATACATTTGGATTTCTCAGTTTAATTTTTTGAGAGGGAGTTGAAATTTTATCTGTGAAGTTGTATTGATTTCACTGGAAGCAGAGAGTTACACAAATTGGACGTCCAAATGAAATTTCAGAATTAAAATGTCTTCAAATTGGAATATTTTTTGTTTTCTTCTCTCCAACTGACAGACCTAGGAAAATCTTAAATGTTTGTGAAGACTTTGGAAGATAACCAAGTGAAAACTATAATATACATAGTGTTCTGAAAAAAAACAAAAACATGGTGAGGCTACTAACTTGAAACTGATTTATTTTTAGATTTTTGTTCAGGTAACTAATGACAAAATAGGTCTTTTCTGCCACTGTAACGTAACAGAAAACCATTTTTTGGTATTTAATGCAGTGTTGCAATTGTTAACTGTTGACACTGGCTTCACACTGCAGGAATTTTTGGAACTATTAGTGAGCAGTCAAGCCAAGCTGAAAGCAGCTATTCTGATGAATGACATCTTAAAGTAGAGAGAATGTTTGTTTGTTAATAACTTAAGGCATTGCCTCTAGAAAGGGAAAACAGGATTTACGGGCTATTCATAATACTAATTTCTGAAAGGTGATATGTATGTGGGCGTGCTGCCTGTGTATATGTGTTACAAATTTAGAGTTATTTAGTGTCAACCCAGAGTCAAAAGAGGGCAAAGCTAAAACTTTGAAGGCTTCTGATGTTTTCTGTGACTATTGTGGATAAAGCTAAGTTAGTCCCTTGCTTTAATTGCATGTGTGAAGAAATTTGATGGGGACTATGTAGTAAGGAAATTTTATATCAGAAGCAGAGAAGTTAACACTAAATTTGAGCTCTTGATTTAAATGTTAGTGTATGCTAAGCTGCTTCATCTTCATCAGCTAATGTGTAGTTAGATGCTATTCTGCATTACTAAATAAGCACACTTTAGGCAGCCTCTTAGAGCAAGATGGTTGGTGCTGAGCACCTAGCATCCATTGGAAACAGCTGTTGCAAAGTGGTGTTGATTTAAAACAAACCTAAACCAAGGTCAGAATTTTCCAGTGTGCTGATTATCCTTATAGACATGTGTTTGTAGCAATATAAATTTAAATATCTTGTTGACACTGGTGTGTAGCACATATGTCACCTCCTAAGGAATGCAGTGTAGTTATGTGTTGTAGTATTAAATGATTTTTTCAGTTGTGCTTTTGAATTAAAGAAAAATCCCCAAACCAAACCTGAAATAAAATTTGAAAGCATCATAGGTAAGGACAGTTAAATGTCTTTTGAACGTCCGGTCTCTGTTTTAAAAAAATCTGGTCTGGATTTATCTCAGTGGCTCAGTTAATTTGACTCTTGATCACACTTTTAATTTTTATTTTCTGGTCAGATAGTCTCAGTTACAATTAGCAGATTAGGATTTTAAAACACTGAAGCACAATATGCCAGTTTTTGTACTCTTGATTTTTGCTATTTCCTATCCCTTCCTTATACGCTGTGAGAAAATGAACTGTCTAGTTTTGATTTATTTTGCACAACACAAACTAAACTTATTAAGTCCAAGTCAATGAAAATGAAATGTTTGAGCATATGTCAGCTTCCCAGAAAATTGTATTGTGTAATCCTGCACATCACTGTTCTGACAAGCTGAAGAAATGTTTCCAGTAGAGGAATCAATCAGAAGAAATGAATCATCATCCGTGGGGAGCTCAAGGGGGAAAAAAAAAAAGGTGAAAATAATGTCCTCTATAAATTAGTTTACCTTTGAGTGAACTCCGGCTACCTCTAGAAAGGTTATAACCTAGAATAGACCCTGATACTGCAAAGCAGTATTCAAATTGTTCGTTGTATTCACCTTTTGTACTTGGCTGACGCAGAAGGAAAGATCATCAGCTGGGGAAGTAGCTTCCTTTGAACGTTTGATCCCAGATTCTGTTCCTGCTTTTACAGTAGCCTTAGGAAGAGTAAGTGTCTGATTCCACTTGGTTAATTGTATTTCTAGTATTGCATTGTGTTCTGAAGGAAATAGTCCAAGTTTACTTGTTCTATTATATTATCTGTCATTAAAGAAAAAAAATGTTAAACTTGTTCTGTATTATCTTCTTTCATTTGTAAGCTTGTGTTCTGTAGAAACCACTAACAGAAGTTATTGTACTTCAAGTGGAAACCTCTTGCAGAAGATGTCAACTGTTCTTTGTGATAGAAGCCTTAAATGGAGTTCCAAGGTGAAATTATTTACTGCAGATAGGAACTTGTCATTTTATTTCTAAAGTAGGATTTAATCATTATATTACAGTAATCCTATCCATGGTGCGTAAGTTGCAGAAAATACAAGGCTGAGCTAAAAATCACTTCCAATACGAAGTACGCTGCAAATTCTTCTGATTTGTCAATGTTTAGACTTCTACTTGAGTAACTTGATTTGTCTTTCCTTCTTTAGAAAAACTTGTGTGACAATTTCGAAGTGGTTAGTCTCTTTAAATGACACAAAAGAAGAGAGAAAGCATGCCGCAGTAGCCACTTTCCTAGCTATGTTCATATTTACATAGTTGGGGGGCACATTATCCATTTCTGCCTTACTAAATAGGCCAAGGATGTTGTGTATCTTTTTAAAGACTTTATTTTGGAGTGGGTTTATAAGCGGTATCATCATGCATATACTGAAGGTGGTGAAAATGTATTTTGAACAATACAGTACCTCAGTTTATATCAACAGAAATTGGAAAATAACTTGGCTTTTATTTTATTGGTCTAATTAAAAAATACCTGTTTAAGAATCTCAAAAGTAAAATAGTACTGGGTCACTGCAGCTAAGTAACATCCTGGCCTAATCCTGTACTCTTATTCTTTCACCAAGGCAGTTACAGAGACCTGTCAGGCTCAGTATTTTATCTCTTGTTGCAGATGATAATAGGCACTCTAGTGTGTAATAAGAATACAGACATAAAGAGGTATGATACTGAGAAGTCCCTATGGCTCAGCAAGTTCTACAACTTCTACTGGGTTTACATGTCACAATTAGTAACCCTTGATGGATTTTTTTTGCCTATAAATGTATGTTTTCACTAAATTGAACCTGTACTACTGTTTTAACAATTCTTGACAATTTATGTTTCGATTGCGCTTTTCACAAAGATTCTTGAAGCTTTCTTCTGGGTGGTAGTTCACAGTTTTGAGCTCTTTGTTGAGTATGGATCAATAAGGTGATATGAAGAGAAGGGAATTAACTTGAGGATATATGCGTGACTATGATTAGAATAGGATTGTTTAGGGAAAAAGCTGAAAAAGAGAGGAAATTGTTAGAAAAAATGGCAGGTTGAAAGATAACATTTCCAATGAAAGAAACACTTAACGATTCTCTGTGACTTAGTTTTAGGAAAACAGTACTTGTTAATTTAAAACTGTATTCTAAGTCCCATGTAAACTTTGTATTCAGAAGCAGCAGCAATTAGAATTGCTTATCTGATGACCTATGAATGTGTTTGGTATATTGTGAAGGTTATTGTGTTCAAGTTGGAATATGGTAAGGATTTCTTTGACTCTTAGTGGGCATAGAGCTGAGGCACTTAATAAACTATTTTCCCAGAAAACCTTTTATGGGTTGATTTACTACTGTATTGTAAAAAAATGTCTCAGGAGTGTAATAACATTTAGCTGGCTATAAATTTTAGATTTTACTGAACGTTCCCCGTCATCTGTTGGAGGATGAGGTGAAAACAAATTCCAAACAATGACACTAAAGCATATGGTGTGGAAACCATATTGTATTGGGGGATGATTTGTTTGGTGGTTCTTCTGATGTCTAAATGCTATTATGTTTTACATCATCTGCTCTAGAAACCCTGTGCTGCAGAAATTGTACATTCATGTGATTATGAAGTTAGACTGAATAGTACTACAGAATGGAGTTTTGTTAAACACTGATTTTTTTTTTTTATTTTCAATTCTGATCTTGATGCAAGTTTTGGCAAGAGAACTCATGAGCCACATTTCTGTAGCTCGCATGAAGTGAAGAAAAGTGTTAGATTTATAAGTTACTAATGCAGGTGCTATATGTTTCTGAATTCTAGGAAAGCTACATGCTTGTAATAAAAATTTTGCTGCAGAGAATTAAAGGTCTTGAAGTTCTTGCTTTAGATCTATTTTTTTTTTATTCTATCTAATTCTGTTTCAAGGCCTTAAGATCAACCTACTTAAAAAAAAGTGAGTCAACGCCACTGGTTTGAAATCCATTATACTTAAGAGCAAAACCAAAGAGTGTTATTTTGCTTTTTTCTTTGAGCTGTTTAGACTGGGATTTTTGAGCTTTTCTACAGTTGTGCAAGATAGTTAAGTGATTCATGAGATCATTTAATTTCTTGCAGGTGGAGCTTTCAGAAAATTGCCTAACAGTGGAAGAGTTTGCAATGATATGCAAACCTCTCTTAAGTATGGCTGCTGATATTGGGCTGTTCCTTGATACCTTTATTTTTTTGAGCTGTGGTTTGTTAATATATTAGCTATACAGCCATTTTGTTGTGAAAAATGCGATCTTATATCTCTATGAGGGCAGGTTTTTTTCTCTAGAAAATTGCCCCTTTGACTTTTTACCTTCCACTGTGTACATCTTAATGTTCTATTCATGCCTTGCAAAGCTTTAAATAGAACTTGCTGTTTGTGTCTTTCATGAATCATGCATTCATCAGCATGTGTGATACATTATTAATCTTTAATCTAAGGATTCAAGTATTGTCACAGAAAACATGCATCTTAACCTGTTCTAATATTGCCAAGATTGGAAAAAAGATACCAAAATCATAAATTTCACTTGTTTTTCTTAGGAGTGTTTTAGAACAAAATCAAATTGCTCTGTTCATACTTATGAAAGCTTATAAACTGGGAAACAGGTGTGAAAACCATATTTATGGAGGATGATGGGATACACAGTTGCTTGGTTTAACATTGTTCTACCAGTAAGAACTACCTGCCATGAGTTGAAGCTCAAGTACTCACATCACAAAGTACTCATTTTGTTTCTCTGGATGTATTTTAAGCAATACTAACTGTAGAAGGAGGAAAGATTGAATTTTGGGAAGCTTCAGTAGAACCTCTTATGGTGTATTGAACTTTAATAATGTCCTGTGAATTTCATGTGCTTGTGTTGCGAGCGAAGATACAGGAAACCAAAATGCTGAAATCTACAAAGTGTCTACAAAACTTACAAGAAATGGTCCAGATGTGTTCTTACTCTGATCTTTAGTTTACTCATCTAAGACAGTTATTAAGTGTGGCCACTTGGACTTTTTATAAGCTGGATCTAGGCTCAGCTTGATTCTGATTCAGTCTTTTTTTCAATTTCTTTCTTTTTCCCAATGTTTGTACGGTAGACTTACTGTTTTTTTAAAAAAAGCTCTTATGTGGCCTAAAAAGTCCCATTTATGGACAGTAGGGACTCTATAAAAAGAAAATAAGGTCAAATTCAAAATTCTGCCAAATTTTATATGGTGGTAAATTCCTTCTTGCAGTTGTTGCAACTAATTTTAATAAAAATGTTGAGATGACCTGTTGATTTTCAGATAAATGTTTGTTTTTTGCAGACTGATAATTCAGTGAAATTTATTAATGATAATTTAGGAATTTGGTGAAAATAAATACAAACGATCAAATAGAACTGGATCACTTTAGAATGCAAATGCTAGAGAATGGTAATACTCATATAGTGAATATGGAATAGAGAAGAAGATGTAGAGCCCTATGGTGTAGTTGCTACAATCAAACTATTGGAGTGACAATTTTAAGATTGTTAAACACATGCTATTGCAAAACAGAATAACTTTTGGAAATGAGATGTTTTCAAGTCACCTTTATATGAAGTTAAGGGGAGAAACGTGTGAAAGGACAAAAAGAAAAGTTTGAAGCTTTTGGGCTTTTCTGCTGTTTATCCTCTTCACCACTGCTTGTGCTGATCCCATTCTGGGACTTAGATTCTGACTGGCAGTGCCTGCCTACTGCAAATCCTGTAGCTTGACCTCAAGGGCTTGTAACATTAGAGATCAATATGTTCAGAGATCAATATGTTTATGTGAGTTAAGTGTTTGAGGTGGGTGCGTGTGTGGGGTTCTTATGTGTGGGGGGCCATTGAGAGGTTTCTAGGTCAGGGACAAATGGGAGGTGCAGGAATCTTGGTGTGGGACAGAAACATGCTACCTGGGATATTCAGCTGAAGCGGAGCTGGGACAGTGACCTCAGTTTAAGTGGAAAATGTAGCTGCTGTAAATGAAAATGGCTGTTCAGAGAGCTGCAAGGAGATAGGCCTGTACCACCACATAGTTTTGTTCTAATGCTTGGCCAGGGTGTGCAGAAATCATTCCTTTGGCTGCTGAGCAGTAAGTGTTTGCAACCTTGATATTAGGGGTAAGAGAGGGTTTTCTTCCCCTTGCCCCCCTCCCCCCCCCTTTCAATTATTGCCATCGGAGCAAGAGAAGATATGGTGTTTAGGTACAAAAATGCATTATTTAGGTATTGATTAATTATATGTGGTGTTAAAAATACAATTTAGATGAAGCTACAATATTCAAATGGAATTATTTTATTTTCAAAGTCATTCTTGGTAAAGAAATACTTGCCTAGTAATTTGCTCGTTTAGTTTATCTAATTTCTGGGTGCAGGGGTCACCCTTGTTGCAAAACTTATTCTCAAGTCTAGCACAGATTTAACTTTGACTTATTTTTCACTTTAACTTTGGATTTTATATTGAATAGGAGTTTGTTGACTCTGGATCCTTACTACCTGCTTGTTACTTTTGCTGAAAAGGGAGTATTTCAGATTAAGATGGCATCTTGGAAGGAAAACATTCAGTTTATCTCTAAGTCAAAATTTTAGTGCCACATGTTACACCTAAAATTTTGGTCTACACACCCACACCATTCAATTATTCTAGTTTGTTTTCTGTGTGTAATTAATTACTAGTGCACCTTGTCTGCAGCCACTTCTGATCTTTTTGGTTTTTTTCTTGCACAGCAGCAGAAGAGGGGAAAATGTTAAGAACAAGGGACTAACTACAAACATGATAGCAGCCATGGAAATTAAGTTCTTTTTCGTTCTCTCTACCTTAGACCTAGTTGGTAGTCTCTCAGTTTAACCTGATACAGCTACAGGATTCTCGATAATTCATGCAGTCTTTCTGAACCTTCTTCTTTAGTGCAGACTAATGCAAATCTGTTGGATACAAACAGGTTCTAAATGTTTATTTAGTATTGCCAATTCTTGCAATGTTTGGGCTATTGTACTTCTCATGTTAGAGCTGCTGAGGTATTTTGTTCATCAGAGACTGTATTGTGACAAAATACTTATATATGTTATTTAGGTGCTGATCAGACTCATTAAAACCTAATGTTTTGGGTTTTTTCTTAAACCACATAACATTTTTTTTAGACTTGAATTTTGACTATTTTCTTGCAAACTCTGTTTTGGAGGAAAAGCTTACTTAAATATTTTCCAGTGTATTAAAAAAAAAAAAAAAGGGGCAAAACCCCAGACTGTGTACAATGTTAAAAATTCAGTATTTGTGCATGTATTTGAATACTTAGATTCAGAACCATTTAAATTGTATGTGTGTGTGTATACAGTGTACTTTGTTTCATCAAAATAATGTGAAATTAGTTAAAAGTGGTATGAATCATGACAGACATGGTGCCCTGGTATCTAAGATACATCAGCATGCTGATAAGTTACTTACTTTCCTGCTGTGAGAACTGGTTGCTGTATTTGATTCTTTAGCCGAATACAAACTAAATTAAATCTGCAGTGACCTATATTGTGCTCTAGCTAATGACCCAGTTAACCTCTGGTTAATTTTCTGTCTCTTGGTGTCCTGGGAACAGGGACATGTTTATTTCAGTTACCACAAACCTTTAGAAATGTGCCACTGGCATTTATTATTCCAGAGCTCTGTGTTTTAACAGAAATTAGCTAATGGGCCATGGGGGTCTGCAGAAGTTGTAGAATGCCAATGAGGAGCTCTCTTTCATTTTTCCTCTGCCCTGATTTACATGACTAAGCTTTTAGCTTTTCTTGATTTTTTGTTTTGTTTCTTGAGTATTGATCTGTCTCCTGTGGAGGAAACAAACTATTTGCTTAAAGTGCAGGAGGACATTACTGCTGGCAGCTTCCCAGGAGCTCCCCTCTTTTTCATGCTTTAAATTAAACTAGAATCAGTACAGATGTTGGTAGGGAAGTTTGCAACTGATGCAATTCTATTATTGCATGGCTGTGTTATGCAAATAAGTCTGAATATAACCATAAAATAGTAACGAATCTTGTCATAAGGGCAGATCTGAATACTGCTTTTCTGATGCAAATGAGATTCTCTGGCACCTGGGTGGGCTCATGCATGAAGTATATGTTCTTTTTAAGGAAGTGAAATTATACAACAATCAGTTGAAAAAGGTGAAATGATTATTCACACCAATTTGTAGTAGCAGTTCATACTGTCTGTGTCACGGATCTATTAAGTAATGCATAATCCAAAACAACCTGAGCGTTTTCTGACAATTAGAACATCGGGTGTTTACAGGGTGAGGCCTTGAGAAACAGCTGTTCTAGAGCCAGTTCTTTCTGCACTATCTGTTCCTTGAGGTTTTTTACTACAAATTTCCTTTGGAGATAAAATCCTTACTTATTTTTTGTTTTGCTTGTGGCAGCAAGAGCATCTAGAAACAACTTACTGAGTGCTCTGCAAAAAGCAAATGGAAACACTTCTACAGCAATCCTGAGTCCTGTATTGGCCATGTAGACAGATGGGTTTGGTGGGGGAGTGTGGAATTTTGGGCTGTTACAGGACACTTGTTCAGACATTTGTTTTCATTTGGGACTTCTTATGACATAAGAATTGTTTCTTGATGATCATATGTTACAGATATGCAAAATCAAGAGGGACAGGCGAAATTTCCATTAACAGATTCTTGGGAACTTGGTCTGTTCAGTCAGGTGGCTTAGAGCACCACACCGAATAAGCAGTGTCTTTGCTTGGTGTATGCCTTGGGTATGTTCTGCGATTTTGCTAGAGATCAGCTGCCTCCACCAGCTGGGGAGAACTGGCGTATGCTGTTATATGTCCTCATTTCCTTGTTACCTGTAAAACACATTGAACATAATAAAAACATTCCTGTGGCAGGAAGCTTTATTGCTTGCTGTGAAACCGCTGCCATCCAAATGGGACTTCGCATATATTCTACCTGGTGGTTAAACCAATTTTTTCCTCTATTCTAAGAGCCTGTATGTAAAGGATCCGCCACATTGTATCCTACCGGGCACTGCAGCCCTTCTTTTTTTTAAGGGTGAGGGAAAAAAAGTGATTCTGTAGAAATAATACTGAAGCTGTGGTTTGTTATGTTGTTACAATGTGGCTTTGTGCCTAAATTTAAATCATAAAAATGTGTCCTGTGTTTTTCTGGGATTTTTGGTTTGGTGGTTTTTTTCTTATGGCAGCAGCAGAAGTAGAATACGGCCTCTGTCTTATTTTGGTTTTCTTGAAAATTAAGTTGAAACAAAAGGAATTTTAAGTTGTGAGATATTAAATCCCTCTCTCTTTACTGACTGGAGCATCTTGAAAATGAGAACTTTTTCTGTCAGTCATCTGAGAGTACAGGGAATTCTATGTATTAAGGGAGCTAAAGTGCCCCACAGCTTAGTCCCTGCTCTTTTCTTTTTATGAGCTTATTCTGTCAGGGTCTGTTAGTTTTGGTATTGTTAGCTGTTTAACAGGATTTCAGACTTGGTGGTGGTCTCCATGGGTCCTTTCCCTGTTTCAACTCTGAGTATTCCTACTGCTAGAGGCAAAAACCAACTGTGACTGAGAAGATTGGAATTACACACAGTGTAATTCCCTTATTCATAGATTTATAAGGGAATTGCTTCTCTTGGTTAGTGGTTGAGAAGCACCAGATTGCAAGCTTTTGAAAGGGTGAGTATATGCTTTTCAGATATTTTAAATCCTAAACTCGGCGATATCTCTTGTGTTTAAAAAGAAATCAATGAGAGAAGTTATTCCTGTATAGATATATCTAAAGTTTCTATAAATTTATACAAATTTGCAGTTACTGCTATTAAGCCAGGAAGAACCTTTTCAAATTGAAGGCTAAACCTGAATTCCTTCAAGACCAGGTAAGAAGAATATACTGAGTTTATTATACTGTGTTCTGGGTAATATTCTCATGTGATATGTGTTCAGATTAAGTTTTGTGAGTAAAAATAATTTTGCCCTCTTGTTGATGGGGCAATCTGGCATCATGCATTCATTTATGACAAATAATTTCTGAGTACCTCACAATGCAATGAACTTTTATGTGATTAACTTTTTAAGGTGAAGGTAGGGAAGCATGAGAACAACAGACAAAGGAAAAAGTTAAAATATTTCTGAAACAGTATTTCAGAAAGAAATTGCAGAAATTCTTTTCACTGAACATGACTCTCATTTCACTGCATTTGCAAAAAGGGAAAAGATTTTAAAAAATATTTTGAATTACCAACAAAGATTTCATATAGTACTTGATGAATATTATAATAAATAATATCTCTGAAATGCTTCTGTTTCTAGAAAAGAAATTACCTCCCTAATGGTTCTTAATTTCAATTACTTAACTGAACTTATCAGAGACTCTGCTCTTGTGTTTGATTTCTTTCTTCAGTGCAACTTTGACACATGCAGGAAGGTTAACAGCTGCTGCTTACATTCTGGGCACTTGAGGACACTTTAGATACTACCACTGTTTTTCTCAAAGGTCTGAAAATACTTTGCATAAATATTCTATAATATAGGTATGGTATGAAGAAGCTCGTCTCCTATATTTGTGCCTGAAAGTAGTTCTGTTTGAAGTGTAAACACTAACGGAAAAAACAGTATGTTATTTTGAGACTAGATTTGTATTTAAAAGGCAAATATGTAAAAAAAAAGAGTTGGGTTTTGATCTTTTAAACATGATTGTTAATGACATTCATGAATGTACTTGTTTAGCCTGATGGATATAATTTCAAAAACCTTCTTCTTAAAAGTTAAAATGTATATTGCCATACAGCTCTAGGGGTATGGACTACAGGAAATTAGTGCTAGCTGTCTATGGGTACTGATTCCATTACTGTACCCAAGATCTGAATACATATTTAGTGTATTGAAATCTATCCTGTTACAGTTTTCTTTTTTAACAATATATCTAAAAACTCTGAAACAAAATACCAAGCTTTGAATTATCATCTGCCTCTTTTCCTCTTTTCTCTTCTTGGTGCTCCCTAATTGTTGTGAGCAGGACAACAATTCATCTGCCAAGTAGTTTTCAACAGAGTGTGCAGAATTCAAGTACTTTCTGTCAATCTACTTTTCTTCCAGGCAGAATTTAACAAGACATTGTGATCTCCCCAGGTACTGCAGATGCTTAATACTGAAAAAAGAAACTTACCTCATATCACAGTGTTTTCCTAAACCAAATGCAATGCTAAAGTCTTATCGAGAATGTTTATAGAAAGAATAAAGCATGGCTGTGTTGAATATTGTTGAATTAGTTTTCATAGTTTCAGCCCTTAAATATATGTAGAATAATTTGGACTTTTTTTTCCCCCCATCCAACTGTCTTGAAGCCTGCAAAACTTCAGAATAACAAATTAATGAAAAATAGCAGACGCTTCCTATAGAGAAATATCTGTAACTGGTTTTCTATTTTGGAAGAAAAAGGTCTGTTCAAGTGGGAACAGCAGTTGTTACAACTAGTGGAAAATACGGTAGGTATTTGTTAATGTCCACAGAATAGTGCTGACATTTTCTCGCACGTGTACCTTTTGTCTTAAAGGATTTTCACAATAAAAATATCATACTCTGTTATACGCATTTGTGTCAAAATCCGTATGCAAGGTATGTGGTTAAAAGATGAGTACAGTTCGTATTTGAACGTCAGTTATTATTGATGCTGTTCCTACACTCTGTACATTTCGAGGCAATTAATGGCAGTGTTGCAATCCTTCAAGAAAAATTAATTATCCCTGCTAATGCAGTTCCCGTGCTTCCTTCTTAACCCTGTTTTCTGATAGCCCAGCAGGTTTGGGGAGCTGGTGTTTGTTTATACAGAATATTTCATTGCTTTGAGGGGAGGATGTGAACATTTAAAAATTCAGCAGCTGTTTCAGGTCATTTACAGCTTAAGCAGCTCTTTCGTTTTGAGTGATTTATTTAGTTGAGCTCTCATTGAGACATTAGCAGTTTGCAGAGACTGTAACCATGTGACGAAAAGATCCTAATTTGTCAGCTTGAGAGAAGGGGAGTTTTGTTTCTCAGAAAGAAAAGTTCAGTTTCTCAGAAAGAAAAAAGCATTAGTTCATTTTGTGGGTCTGACACGTTGGCTATCCCCAGATACAGTTTTGAAAGGAAGATGGCCATCAGCCATGCATTTGTGATTAGAGACTGAAAAGTGGAGAAGGGGGTGACTGCGTGAGGTTAAATGAAGGTAGCAGAGATTGGAATAGGATATTTCTTCTGAAAGACGTGAGAGATGGTACATCTGTGCACATTTGATGCCTTAGAGGGAAAGCTAGAGGGAGTTGTGAGAACTGTGAGCAGATATGAATATGAAGCTGAGCTTTCCCCCATTTTGAGAATAAGATACAGTACATAACGTTAAAGAGAAATAACTGCAGTGCTAAATAAGATGCAAGTGTAAAGTAAATACCTCTTAACTGACTCGCTTGCTATGGCAGTTCACAACAGTAGGAAGTTTGTCAGATGTATGGCACAAGAAAATAATTCAAAATGAGTTTGACAGTAATGCTGAAGTCATTAGATGCAAACCTCATCTGCAGGTGTAAATTGATAATTTCTAGAAATCAAGAAGAATGATGGATGTCACCTCTATGTAAGTTGGCATGCTTTGGCTGAACATGTATTATCAGAGTGATAGAGGGTTTCACCTTTTTTGAAATATCACATCTTGGCACTTGGAGGGAGTAGGACAAGAGCAGGATTAGATGATGGTGTTCCCATTGAGATAATGCTTTTTTAAGTGCCTGTCCAGAAGCTGGTTGCATTTCAAGTTGGCGGTGCTTGTCCCTATGGATAACAGGGGGTATTATTGGCATACTTGTAGAACGTGATTCAAGTAATGCCATTGATAGATGTCTGTAGTTACTATTTGTATAAAATTGCGTTTAATAATCTTAGTGATCCTTAATTATATTATTGACCTGATCTGATTAGCTCGGTTGGTTAGAGCATGGTGCTAATTAACACCATGGTTTGATCCGTTATAGACCTTTCACTTCAGAGTTGGAGTTCATGATCTTTGTGGGTTATTTCCAACTCAGAATATTCTGTGATTCTGTGACTGGCAAAAGTATCTTCATAAGTGTCTGCTTTTCTCACACCTACAATTGCTTTATATATCAATTAATTTAACACTAATAATCCAGACCGTATTCTGGAAAAACCCATTTTGAAACCAGACGATTTGTGTACTCTTGCATTATGGAAAGATACTGAGATTTCTGAACGGTTATCCTTTGAGTGTATTGTAACCACAACTAACTGAATGCCAGAATGTTCATGTTCTTTTACTGATGAACTTTTGCTATAACCTTATAACCTAAGCTCTTAAAATTGGCGTTTTATATTTTCCCAGAATCATAGAATCAGAGTAATATTTGGGTTGGATGGGACCTTACAGATCATCTTGTTCCAACCCCACTGCCATGGGCAAGGATGCCTTCCATTAGACCAGCTTGCTCAGAGCCCCATCAACCTGACCTTGAACACTTTCAGGAATGGAAATTTTATGCAGACAATTATTGATAGAGGCAAATGGTATTGAGAATCTAGAATGGGTATATATCTCTAATATTAGATACCCATTTTGCATGCTTGTGTGTACAGTTTATATATTTTTAATAGATCGACTTACTATAGTAACAGATTAAAAACAGGAGTTTCAGGGATTTTTTTTTCTTTAGATGTGTTTAACTTCGCCTTTCTGCAAGTGTAGTACATTGATCTCTACTTATTGGTGTTTCTTATGGATATTGGAACTTCATATACAATGTTTAAAATGATTGACATTAGAAATATATACTTCTCTGGTTTTAGCCTACTTAAGCTAGGAAATCTCTGTGTGTTTGTATATATGTGTATGTGTGTGTGTATATATATATATGTATGTATGTATGTATGTATGGCATATAGAAGTTAGGCTTGGCTTGTAATTTTTGACAGCTTCATATACCCAGTCACTAAAATTGGTCTAGCAAGATTGTTCTGATATGCAGGAACTGTATTCTTCATTGTTCTGCTCGAGTAAATATTCTGTTGGTCCCTGCTGTTGTATTGTATTTTGGTCTCTTTTGATACTTGTCCTGTTTTTCTCCTTTTTATTTTTTTTTTCTCTGCATCTCTGCCCCATGTGTACACTGGATGCTTGCAAAATACAAGAGTTTCAAAACTGAGAGGAACCCTTTAGGCCAGAATTAATTGGTATTTTTGGCTTGTAACACAAAGATTTATGGCAAATATTATATTCCTTGCAGGTCTATTCTATCTACACTGGTAATATATACAATTGGACTTCATCAGAGTTTATGTTTTCCTTTGGCTGTAGATAGTATGTGAGAGACACCATCAGTCACTATCAGAAACTTGTACATTGGACATGCCTCTGAATGCCAGCTTTCTTGGGACACAAGAACTGGATGACATTTCATTTGTGAAGTCTTTTTCTTCTTATTTTTGTACATAGTTTCTTGCATGATTGTAGGTGATGATGCAGGGGACAAAGACAAAATAAAAATTTTAACTTTTGTTAATGATGGCACATCATATATAGAGAAAGGACAAGGAAGTGGAATTAAACCACTGTGCAGAAAGATAAATAACACCAATTAAATATTGCTTCATTTCTGAAAATATTCTAATATTGGAGTGTTAATTTTTAAGAAAATGCAGCTGTTCTCAGATATGAGTAGTATTTGTTGCAGCAGAAACAATTTTTTAGTAGTATGGCTGAACTAAATCTCTTGAAGTAGCCAAAATACAATGGATATAAATCGCTTTCCTAGTGTTGCAATGGCACAAAAAACTCTCCAGTCCTGCATGGAAGTTTCAGTTAATGTACATTTCAGGTCAAAGTATTTTCAATAAAAGGAGTATAGAAAAAAAATCTACTCTTTTTAACAATTGAAAAATAATTAGTAGCTGTTTTCTTTCTAAAGAAAAGTATTTTTGAAATCAAAATATACCGTGAGTGTTAAGGATTGTCTATACGAAGGCCTGATGTGAGCTTTTCTGAATAGAATGAAGTAAATAGTTTTGTTTCCAGCAGGATTTCCTTATATAAATGAATAGTGATTGTTCATTTTAATACGTACTAAAAAATAAATTCAGGCTGTATGGAGCAATGGAGAGTATTAGGTTGTGTGCATATAAATAATTACTCTTTGTTTAAGTCTCTAGTAGAGTTACAGAGCAAACATTCTAAAATGTGCAGACAGATAGCTCTGGCTTTTGAGGCTGAATTCTGCGGTGTGCTGGTGGTATAACACACCTGCATCTCCGGAAGAGCTTTATTAAGGAAGTGCTGACTCTGTTCTCTTGACTCTATGTTTAACTATAGCGCTTTCTAAAAACTACTGAATTCCTGTTCTTGGAGTAATTGAGTGGTTTTATTCTGATTAGATGTGTTATTTTTCCTTTTGTCTGAATGTCCTGTGAGTCTGTTCTTCGTTGTTTAGTACCTTATGTATATGCTGAGATTTCATCTTGAGATAAGTATGTCCAGACAGTGGTTTAGAATTCATTTCAAATCTGAAAATATTTTTCATTTGTGGCCACATGAATGACAAGTATTTATCACATCACTATCTTATCTCCATACAAGCTTATCACAAAAGATATAAAGGGAAGTATGCATTTAATTACTTTGATTTCAGTCAAGTCTTCTCTAAAAGATGTTTTGTAACCTCAAATTATTAGCCATTTGCTTACTCACCGGAGAATTCCTGATAAAAATGATCAAGTGTTCTACTAGAAAAACAAAATTCTAGTTCTCTCATCCTGTACTCATTACTCTGGTGAGAAAATTTGATCAAATCAACAAATTAAAAAATTGAACAACTCTGTTGTTACTATTATAAAAGAAAAAATAATTTCTCTATTTCAAGAAATGGAATAAAGATGAGCAAACTTTACCTTTCAAAACTTTTAGGTTTCTCTGTGAATATTTTGCGTAGCTTGAATTGTTTTATTGTAGACCAAGGAAGTTATTGAGCAACCTTTGAGACTGATTGTATGTAAGTGCAGGGATAATGAGAATCACTGCAAAAGTTCTATTATGAAATAATACTATAATTTTAAATATAAATATATAATAAATAAATATAATAATATCTAAATGGTTTACAGCACAAGCAGCTGCTAGTTGTAGTGGTTGCATACTTCTTTATAGTTCCTCCAATCTTAGGAATTTGGAGCATGTTGGATTTAGCTTAGCTACAGTTCAGGTTTTTGGCAGTCATGTACAGGCTATGCTCAAACCTTCTTAACTTAAAGTAGATTTAAGGGGCTTTTTAGATGTTGGATTTTTTTTCTTATGTAAAGCAATGTTAGGCATTTTCTTTGGTTGACATAGTTACTACTGTTCCTAGTATGATAAAGCAAGAGAGGAAGAAAAAATTTCTTAGCAGTTCATATGAGCTACTAGAGAAACCTCTCATAAGCTTAATTCTTAATTATACAGAGAGACCACTCTGCTGACTTTGCTGTTGTGTAACCTTTCAGTAGAATCACATCTTTATTTTGCTTATTTCCTCCACTCTTCTAGTAATCTGGCTTTGTCTCCCCTTTTAACAGGGAATTTTAGTGGAAAGCAGTGGTGCGTTTGGCTCCCATTCTTTTCTGCAGACAATGTTACTAGTAAAGAGTTACTCGTGAAGAAATGTGTCCCTCTTGCATGCGCAGATTCAATTCCTTGTACTCGTGTATGCTCCTTGACTGTGTCACAGCACAGTGTACAGTCCTCAAAAACTGCAAATTTATCTGCTCACTGGAAAATTAAGTTGAGGGGGATTTCAGAGTGAAATCTGGTTGTCACTGAAGCGGGATTGATAAATGTCTGTGTGAGAGCTGCAATTTTGAATTTGAACTGCTAGTGAATGAGGATTGCAACTGTTTCAGCAGCTAGGGGTATGCTGCTGTTAAATACTAAACATTGACCCACCCCTTTTAAGTTTAATTTTATGCTTGTAAAGTTGAACACTCAAGTGGTCTTTTTGTTTGGTCCCTTGCACAAGTATATTATTGTTATATGTGGCCATGTTATAAACATGTGGTTTCTGTGTTCCAGGGTCCAGTACGCGGACAGGTGGAGCTCACTGCACCAGATAACTGCAGCACTTTCTCACTGTCCTGTTGCCTGGCGTATCAGACACTGTACAACAGTGAACCTGAATGCTATTTTGGATAAGTTACAGTGACTATCAACATATCTAAATACTTTGTGATTATTATAGGGTTTGAAAGTCGGTGTCATTACTGCACTGTTCCAGACAAAGTGGAGATAGGTGTGGCACAATTTAGATTAAAACTTTGTGATTATTTTAGGAATACGGGGGATTAATTTATCTAGATGACTTTGCATTTTTGGAGCATTTTACAGCGTAATTGTTGTAAACATTTCTTTGGCTTCATTTGCAGTGTAGCACATACAGTGCTTCTGAGATACTCAGTTAACACCCAGGAGATGGTGACCATAGCAATAGGTATCAGCTGCAGGAAAAAGCCTTGCTCTGACTAATTTCTTGGACATTCAGCAGAAGTTATTAATAGCTAAATGTTAGTGTAATTGCTCACCATTGAGCATGCTTTTTTTATTTTGTTCCTGCTTGGAATTTTTTGGGTTAGTTTTGTTTGCTTTTGCTGTCGCATGGAAGACTGCTGCACGCCAGTCTGTAAGAGCAGTGGGAACCTTCACCTTCATGCTGTTGTGTTCTACTTAATGAGCGTAGTTAGCGCTGTAGTAACTTTTGTTATCCTCTGCATGTGAGTGAGCTATGTGGCCTTGCCAGAAACCTAAATAGTTTTATGCCAACAGAAAGAGAGCTTCAGCAGCTGAGGGCTTCTAGATTTACTTTCAAGTTCCAGAGGCGGGTATGCAGGTGTAGCTAAAAGCACCCTGAATCTGTTCTACCCTGCTTGTCTGTTTTTATTAGCCTTTCACCTTCCTGGCTATTAGGAATAGTTAACAGCAAATGAGTTCCTCGCCTCTAATAGAAGAAAGAAAACAGGTTAAAGGCCTGTGATGTGTTCACTCACTGTTTACTTGTGCCAGTAAATTTATGGAGTTTTTTTTTATGAGTTCTGAGGATAGTATACAAGAATAGAGTTCGCTATAGACTAGTTAAAAATGTGTACTGTTTCAAAAATTCTTCAGTGGGTGCTTGGAAATTGAATGATGATATATGCATTGCAAGCCACAGTAAGTTTTGCTTTTCAGTTTATCTTTCATTTAGTCATCTTGTATATTAAAAAACAACACTGTGTGTAAAGAGAAGGTATCAATTAAAGATGACTGGGACAAATTGCACTGTCTGTGGCACTTGTACAGGTAAATTTATTTGATTGCTTAACCGGGTGCACATTTGTCATGCAAGAATTGTGCTTATTACTGTGCTTGAGGGCAATCGTTTTGATGGTTTTGTCCCCTTTGAAATACAGTACTTATATCAATAACAGAAATAGCTAATTATGTCCAGGATCTTTAGTCTCATTCAGTACAACACTGAACCCAGGGAGGGGCGACTAGTCTTAAAGTAATCTGCAATAGTGTTACGGTGAACTCCAAGTAAGACTAAGTTGAATCCAGTATATGTATTTGTCTACTGAGGTAGCAGGCAAGTTAGCCTTTGACATCTTTTTTTCATGGATTTCTAACCTTGTTGATGTTGAACCATTCATCTGACCTTTCATCCCCCATGAAAGGGGAAATATGATTTGGTCCAAAACTCACATTTGTAATACATCTTTAATGGATTTTGACGCAGTTGAGAAGAGAAAGTATTCTAGTACAGTGTGAGGTTCTTCTGGGTAAATTGAGTGGATTGTACTGTGCATAGTTAGAAGCACACACAGGTTGTAGGCTGTCTTAATGGTTCGCTGTCCATTGGACAGAGATGAAGAGGGCCAATGTGCCTGAGAAAAATTATTAGGAAGACTAGGATGTGATGTTCTAGGCCAGAAGGATGCTTGGCTTTGGAAGGGAAGCAGAAACAACTGGCACAAGGAGCTTTATGGTTTTGACAAAGTGTATTGAAGGTAAGAAGAGATGACTATAAAAACAAAGGGACTGAACTTTACAGGGCTATGGATCAATGTAAGCTATACTAAGTGAAACACTGGAATATGATTTGTGAAGCATCCCTAATACTGGCAAGGGGATGAACTGAATAATAATCTAATATGGGACAAACACAGTTCATGGTTATACCCTTCATTTTGGGCTGTCTATAGAGCTGAACAGAGATTAGTGATAAACAGTTTTTCTTTCTGCTTTATTTTCTTTGTGCCCATGAGCTTTGCGAACATGTTTTAATCAAAAGCTGAAGTTGATCTTATGCACTGTTTCAGGCTTTAAGACTGAGTGTTTATGCTGCCTTCTAATACTGCCTCAGAGGTGGCGTTCATGTGCTTCTGAGAATATCAGTGTAAAAGTATAGGCCTTGTTAAAGAAGTGTGTAACTGCTATATTTGCTAATTTTAGGTGGATTTTTCCCTTTCAAGGCATCTGAGTGTCTTCATAAAGCACTATGAAGCTATAATTAATTGTCAAAGCCCTACTGGTGAAGTCCACACTTCTCCAGAACATAAAAATGGTCTGTTTGTTACCTGTAATGTCATGACTTGTTTCCTTGAACAGTAATTGGTGTCAATTATAGATGATGTCTATAAACTTGAAATTGTGTTGTTTAGCTGCTAAGGACCTTGAGAGTGTGATCTTCTAACTCAGCTACAGTAGTATAGATTCCATCTGTAGTGCAGAAATTGTCTAGGGACATAAATTACAGCAATTAAAATTAGCTGAAGGAGAGACAATGATGCATTATTAATTGGTATAGTCATTAAAGGGCTGAAAAAAACCTAAAAGAGATACAATGTCAATACTCAAGCACTGAAAGTGACAGGCAGTGTGCAAAGATCAGTGGTTGTATTCAAAGCCTAAGGTCAATAAGACACAGGCAATTATGTGGAATTTTATGACTGTGGATTAAGATCACTCAAACATACTGACTATGTTAAAATGGAATTTTTTTAAGAATGGTGATGTTCAGATGCCTACTCTGAAGACTGGAATAGTAGTGCAATTAATTTCTACTAAAGAATGTGTAGCACTGTATCTTAAAGATGTTGGAAACAGCAAAGAATTGTAAGGAAATCCCATCTATTCACCCATCACATCTAATCACCCATGTAATTTGGTTAATTTAAGCAGAAAATTAACATTTTTCAGCATTAAATATAATAATCTGGGCTCATATAAAGAAGAATAAATCCTGGTACACTGAAGAATGAAGATTTAATTAAGAGTCTCTTTATACCTCAGAAGCAAAGTCTTGCCTGTGTCATGCTGAGAAAGACGGCAGTGTGAGTAAGAGGCTCATGGTAATGTTGCTGTATATCAGCTACTTAATTATTCATAAAACTTCTTGTCCGTGAGTTTCAGTGATTTACCTACCTCAGCTAATTTGCTTTATTGGAAATAATTCTTGTTTTGTAAAATAGTCCACTTATAGTGCTATAAATGAGGAAAAATGGGTAAAGGATCTGTCTTTCATGAAAGAGCAGTTTTAATAATTGATTTGCAAAGCAAAGTAGGCTTCAAATACTGGAGGTATTAGGACAGTAATTTACTTGTTTTGATGACTAATGGGACTGGGTGGAGAGTTAAAACTCCAAAGCAAACATCTCAAATTTTCCTCATCTAAGGGAACCTTAGGAATTTTTGGCTTTTAAAAACTTGCCAATGGTTTCGTATTCTACTTGCTAAGAATTCAGATTTCTAATTCGTCTCACTGTCTACTCTAAAGTTTGAACACTGCATGTGATTAGCTTTGCTGAACAGATGTCGAATTGAATGGCCTCTTTTGATTCAGAGAATCTGAGTAGTGGCAGAGTTCAGTTACTATGCTTTCAGGAAGGCCTCCTGTTGCCAAAATGAGCTTTCTTTTTTCTATTTCCAGTTTCTATGCCAGAGTCTGCATCAGCGTGCAACTGGACTCAAGAAAAGCATGTATGCATAGCCACCGAAAGAGCAATACAAATGTACAGCTACATCTCTAAGCCACCCATGCATTACTTGCTCTGACAGCAAGTTAAGGAGGGCTCCCCGTTTGCCTATGTTAGACAGGTACCTTTTTGCCTAAATGAATATTTTTGACCAGTTATTATCCTTCTGGGTACCGAGAACCAGATACGCGATGATTTGTCTATTTAGCCACTGAGCAATGGTTAAAATCTATCATGTAATCTTAGAGACAGCAAGAGCATGGCCGACCTTTTCTCTGTGTTCGATGTAGTAGAAGGGTTTGCTTGTTCCAAGTTTAATGATTCAGCACTATCCCTCTGAAATGGCTTTATTATTTTAGATTTAGATACTTTGCTGTTACATCCTCAAAACTGCATTGGTTTGAATTAACTGTTTGATAGTCAGAGTCGGCATCTTATGATGCAGTGTAGTCTATTATTGGTTTTGTTCTCTCAGGATGTTTCTGTGATTCAGTGCATGATACCAACCAGAAATTGTGGAATTCAAAGTCTTTGAGGTCTAAGTAACTAACAAATTTCCACTATTCCATTCCTGTCTTCCATTAATTTTGCTGCTGCTCTTTTCAGACTTAGGCAGTGTGACCAACTCATTGCCTGGAGCTGTAATCATGGCAATCATTAGAACTGAACCAGAATGGTGAATATTCATTTTAAGTCATACAGGCAAATAAGTTGGCTCATATTTTCAAACAATGTTTGATGTCAAAAAGGGAAATATGTGCCCACAATATCGGCTATGTTCTACCCTGCTCCTTTGGCTCAGATTTCCTGCAATGCAACATAAAATAAAATTGACTGCACGAAACCCAATCAACCAAATGCTTCATTACTTAAACACTAACATATTTTACACAAAATAGTAGTCTAAATTAAATGACTTTTACTGGAATTTACTGCTGCTCATTGGTGTGAGCACTGCGCATTTTGCTTTAATTTACTCAAATTATGAAATATAATAGGGAGATAATAGGATTGTTGTTACAGTGTAGTTATACTCGACAGCATTTGACTTTGGCACTACTTTGCCACATAGTATCAGAAGAGTAGTTGTCTGCTTGTGGGGCTGGCTTTTTCTGCTAGTGGGGAACTGAAAATCGTGCATAACATGAATTGGTAGGATTATTAAGATGAAGACACTTTTATTTTAAAAATTAAATATAAAGGTTGCAAATGTGCTACAGTGATTAGTGAGAAACATTTGTATTATTGATATTCTTCTTTTTTAACTGGGGTGGGGACAGAATAAGGAAAAATTATAGAGAAATTTGTCTTCTTTAGGTTCGTATTCGGTGAGCAGTAACCTTTTCATCAGGTTGCTTATAGCTGGGGAGCCAGTTGTTACTTCCCTGCCATTTCCTCAAAACTCCTGCATTGGAGTTGGTTGCAGCATTACTACAAGCTAGCCTGACTATCCAGACAAAGTAAAAGACCTCATGAAATGACTTGATTGAAGTAAGGTTGAAAGGTGATGCTAAACTCTTGTGATGCCTGTCAGAATAGTTGAGTGTTGCAGATATGAAGCACCATGTTTCCATTTGAGTAAATAGGAGGCCCTACTACTCAGAATTGCTGTAAATAATGACAATACTAAGGAAGAAAGAGATATCAAATAAAGTCTTTGTACTATAAAAAGATAAGTTTCATTTAATGCTATTTGAAACCACAATTCAATGATAACAATTATAGGATACTGTCTTACAGTTCTCTTGACAACAGACCACAGGAAATAGAGCACACGTTCTTGTAACAGAAGAAACAGAGATTATCTCTGTAATTATGTTGCTTGCTCTCCTTTATCTTGTAAGAACTTTGGAATGTGTTAATGTCTCTTTGAGCTTTTTCTGACAGTTTGACATTGTTGAATTTTGAGAAAAGACTATACAGTTGTTCCCTAGGAAAAGGAAAAAAAGCCTTTAAGAAAAAATTGTCATTTTCTTTTTTGTGTGTGTGTGTTAAGAAGTGTTCTCATGTGGAGCAGGGACTCGGCTTGAGGGTGTTGTGGGACTGGTCTTTCTGATTTAACAATCCCACTCAAGCACAAAAGCTAAAAAGAGTGTTGGTTATATGATCCATGCTTTCATTTGCATGCCTAGCAGCTTTCCGAGGGGGAAAAAAACCAACAAAACCACCCCGTATTTTTTGTAACTTCATTTTCTCTTCTTTTTGCTTTTTGACCAGTTAGTTTTTGCATATGCTATCCTTAAGAGTGAACCCGACAGAGTTCAGAAAGCCTTTCCACCAATAGTTCTTCTGATCTGCCAAGACACTGAACACCCCCAGAAATACAATTCTTGTATTTAGTTATTGCATTCTCTATGCTGAAGCATTCGTGAAAATATTTTTTATTTGCACAAGTAAAGTGAGTGGGCTATACATGAATTACAGTGTATGAACGGTAGCATTTCCGAAATTTTAATGCTTTCCCTTTATATTTTTACTTTCCTTTTTGATGCAAGAGCTTGCAAATCTTATTGATGTTTGATTGGCAACATTGTAATTTTATTTTCCTTTGTTATAGTTAAATGAAAATGTAGCAGACTGTGAGAAACTGGAATTCAGAGAACTTGTAGGTATAACAGGATAAGGCTTTGAAAATTTACTAGTAATTTGTGTGTATGGTACAGTCTTGAAATACTCAGTGTCAAATTTCTTCCAAAGGACCCTCTCTTCTTGACAGTATCCTTTGCCAGACAGATGAAAATCTGGCATGGGGAGTTACCCTGTGCTGTTTGCACATATGTAGGCTTATGTGTACTATCTTTAAAGATACATCATACTGGTTTTCCTTTCTTGAGCTTCTTGTGTCATTTATCACATTCTAAGAGGTCAACTTCACTTTCATAAACAGTTTATCAATGGTCTTCATTCAGTTAACGCAGCCAGGGAACAGCACCTCCCCTGCAGCAGTGCCACCTTTCATATCAGAACTACTTTACCTACATTTTGTGCCAGATTAAAGTCATGCTGTGGATGCATATTCCCATTTCACTTACAATAAAATAAGTTACACTGGAATGTTTGCAGTGGCCTTTGACAAAATATATGGTTTTAATCACCAGCAGGAGATACTAGAGAGGTAACTGGCATGTGACCTGTACTACTACTGCATAGTAGCCATAGTGTAAACAGTCACTGTCAGCTAAGTGCTGTAGATGCAGGGTACATGACAAACTTTTGATGAGTTTTACTGGTCCATGTAGTTTGATCTTGAGAATATCTTTCACCAGCGTGTTACACATTTTAATAATGTGATATGCAGGAAAATAAGCACATTAATGGAACATATTGCTTGATGATTTCATTTGATTTCCTCTGGCTCTTGTATTCTACACTGAGGTTAGTGGAATTGGGGTGGCATAACTTAGGACAAGCAGGGCAAAACGTGATGTCAAGGGTCAGAAAAAAATGACACTGAGAATTCCAGGAAAGAGCAATAGGAGCTTGAACTCTTTTATTTGTAAATCCACAAATCCTCCCGCTTTTAGTTGTTCCTCTCTAACTGGGTTGTATGAGGACCTGGACAATTTTAACCATCTCTTATGCCTTTTTTCGTTTTTTTGGTTTGTCTTTTGCCTCTCTTCTATAATATGAAGCCAACATTACTGCTGTTTGTATGCAGTTGATAACTGCACCTATATCTATTGTTTATTGCATAATTTGCTAGATATTGTAGGTGACATTAAGGATTTATATGCACTTTTTGAAAGATATGAATGGAATTCTTTGACTTTCTTAAAAATACCAGTTTTTTTGGCAAGCAGAGAAGAAGCCAGCTATCAAAATATTACATTGTGTGTTATTCTTGTTACAGTTGCTAGTGGAGTGCTGAAGTGATGCTTCCTCTGTGGGAAAAGCTTTATAAGCAACTGAGAAAATACTTGAGCCAAATTACGTTAGCTGACACTTCTGTAACAGAACATGGCTTTGCATTTTTCTTTTTGTGGGAATTTGTAGTTTTAACTTCTTAATCCTGGTCTCCTCTTTCCTAGCAATGTGTTTTGCAAGGCAGAGGAGTGCTTTGTACTTTGTGGTCTCCTGAGATTATCTGCTATAATTTTCATTTATTATATTTTGCTTTCTTTGTTGACTCTTAATTTCATTTTATCATAACTTGGCATGTTGTTTAGCTGCTGTTTTCCTGAGGTCTACAGCTCCCCTGCCTTGGTCATGTCACTTTTGATTAAGCAGCTGCAAAGCCCTTTAGCTAGCTTCTAAAGGGTAAAAGTCAAAAATCAATAATGTGCTAGTCCTCCCAAAGTGCAGTAGCAGTGAGAGGTAAATGAATGATTAAACATGATTAATAACAGTGTAATGGAAGACGCAAAGTAGGGAAAAGTGCTCACTTTAGCCTAAATTCAGAGATTTATTGCTGAGTACTACAAATAATGGAATCATCAATCTTCCAAGGACTAAAAAAGGCATCTGCTGCAGCCATTTTAAGATGCAGTGAAAAAAATCTTGCTTCTTCGTCATTGTCTGTTGTGGCCCAGTTATTCTGAGTATAAAATACATGCTGCATGAAGAAATAGGTATGTAAACTTTGTAGTTAAAAGTGGTTGCTTCTTGTAGAGTTTAAAGTTGTCAAGACTGTTGGCAGAGAAATAAAAATAGCCAGTATCGATTACTATGAATGTGTGTACGAAGATACCGGTGTTCATGTGGTTTTATAAGATGGTAGTTACTAAAACAGGGGATGAAGACTGTTGCTAAAGGAGTGAAAAGAGAAACTTGTTAAGGACATAAGGCAAATAAGAATTTAAAAGCTAGAGCTCTTATGAGATAATGGAAAAAAATTTAGTGATACGTGCTCAACAGTGCCTAGTGTTTGGTTATTGACAACATGGAAGACTAGCTGGGGACAGGACCATTTTCCTTACCTTGCTCACCAAAGATGAGAATACACAGAAATGGAGAGGGGTCATTATTATATAACTGGAAAGGTTTTGTTAGCAGTTTGTAGCTGTGGCCTCTCAGAGTTAAGTTGTCCATGTCAGAGAAGAAAACCTTCCAGGACAGTCCAACTCCTGCAGGAAGCAATGCTGTGGATTTCAGTTGAAAGTCTATATTTTAAGAGTTCTAAATTTGCATCCTGGAAAAGAGTAATGTCTAAGGTATCTCAGAGCCGTTCCTGCACAGCAAAATATGTCTGCATTTCTAAAGGTGTGTGGGTGGGAGCAAGCTCGGAGAAGCATAGAAATGTGTTCCTGGAGTAGATATAATAGCAGGGAGTCCTGAAGAACTGTGTGTTACAGCACAAAGCAACATTTCCATAGATGTGGTGCTACAGCTTCCTTTGTAATGAAATCTTTTTTGGCAAACCAAAGGCTTGTAAAAGCTCTTCATTCAGTAGGAAAAATAGAGCAGTGAAGTCTTTGTTTTTTTTCTTTCTATCTTTGAATAAACTAAAGCTTGGTGTTAGGACTTGTTCTGTCTTCAGCATGAGAAGTCTTGGGTAACTTCAAGTATTCTGGGTTCAAGAACTCATCATTATCTCTAGTTTTCAGTACCAACTTCTTGCGCAGTTACATTCTAGATGCCTAAATTAATCTTGTGGCTTTTAATAGATGTGTCATCACAGTTCTGGGTTTTATTCTCACCATCGTGTCTCTTGTGTGCTTCCTTGCTTCTTCCCTATAAAAATAAAATCCTTTTTACTTCGAGATCTCTTTGTGCCTTATGTTTCACATAACCCATTAGCTCTTCAGAGAAATCCCTACTCTGATCTGTTTTTCTCTTGTATTCTCCTTATCCCCAGTACTTAAATGGAATCTACTTATCTTATACATACGGATGTCTTTCCTAAATATATGGAGTCCACTTTTCTTACACAAATCTCTTCTGGAGGATTTGTGTCTTCTCTGTGAAACTTTCATCTAGTGATTCTGATACTTAATTCACTTTCACAGTGAGGTCAGGAAGCTGCAGCCATTTTGGACCCCTAGATCCATTGCCCAGTGACATCTCAGCATTCTTGCAGCAACCTCTTTTCATTTATTGCACACACTGTTAGTTTGCCGTGGAGTCTGGTACTGATCTTTCAATCACATTAAAATCAGCTATTTTAATTTTAAAATCAACTATTTTTATTTTAACCCTTTTTCCTTGAAAGAACAGAAATGGTATCCTGAGGTGTTTTCCAATTACTTCAAGTGACTAATCCACCCTTTTTTCTTTAACATTCTTGACTGAACTACGGTGCAAGAAATAAAAAGCTTTCTGAAAGAGCTTGAAAAAGCACTTTCAAAAAGAGTATTCTACCAGTAAAGAGAAGGAAGATGGCACAAACAAAGGCTGTAATTGACTTAGTCGCCAGTTCTGCTGAGTAGTAGGGTGATATTCATGATCCTGGGCAGTTCATTTATGTTTGATATGATCAGTTGGGTTGCATCATTACACTCCGAGGCCCATTTGAATGGGAACTGCACTGTATTAAATTTTATTGCATGCCGTCCATTGTTTCTTGTTGGCTTTCATTCTGTGCCTGCTTCTCTCTTCTCTCCTGGCTTTTACTGCCTTTTGGAGCTGTTAAAGGGAAAGAATCTATACACATGGATTTAGCGTTATTTACTGTCTAGACAGACAGTTTATATTCATTTGATCCATCTTAATTATTCTTGTGTTTCTGCCAGTTTGGAATGTAGCCTGAACAAATACACTCTGGCAGACAAATTCATAGGCTGGCCTTTTCTCAATCAGTGAACTAACACCAGCGATACTCTTGATGTAAGATTTTGGGACTGTGACCTAGGCTGCAGCTCAGGCCATCAAATTTTCTGCCTCCAGCAATGGAATATATTGCTCACTGTACTCTTCTCAGTCATTTTGTCTTTAAACCTTTCTTCATTTTAGTGAGTATTGACTTCTTATATAAGCTTCCACCATTTTTCTTCTCAGGTAAAAAGGGACTAGAGAACTCTTGCTTGCCATTCCATTTGGTACATCATCTCTGCCTCACTTCATCAGCAGAGAAGATGACAAAGTGTGGAGCTAAGTCGGAGGTCTCTGGGCACTTAGATACGGACTTCTAAGTTGGGCATGGAATGGAATTTTTCAGGTGTCCTGAGAGCTGCAGCTCTAGTCTGTGGGGCTCAACCTGTTGGTGAAAATTCTCACAGAAAGATTTCCCTAAAGTGAAGATAGGTCTTGTGACATTGGCCTTGCGAGGACAGGCCAATGCTGCCAAGTAAGTGACACCAATATTGGACAGCAGATTCTGTCTTCCTGTTGTGAGGAAAGTTTTTATGGCTTTTCCTCTCACAGCAGCTCTTGAAGTGTTCTGCACTGGGCTCTGCCACAAATCTCAGTTTTCAAAAATGCTTGGACCACTTGCGAAACCCAGTGTTGGGATCTAACAGAACAATTAGAGTTGCACTCCACAGGCCCTCGCTTTGGGGGTTTAAGTCTGACCAGGCAAAAGGAATGTGTCTGTCTTTCCTCTCAATGGGCTTGCTCTGTATTAAAGTATAAAGAGTGCTTTAGGCAATCTGTGACCAAATCAAAGGCATATGAGCTCTTCGTTCCCTATGCAGATGAATCATCAGGGGATTAGATATATAAATAGGAAAACATTTTTTATGTTTCAGCATGGCTATGGGCTTAGGTGAATAGCATACGACCTCCTGTTTGAAACTAGCCAGGGAGAATCCTGCACACAGCCACAAGGGTGTACACCCCTGCCCAGTTCTATACAGAAAGGCAGTCAGTGCTTGAGAGAAACTCTTTAAAATGCAGAACCTTCTCCCTCAAGCATTATAAAAGATTTGTTATTCAAACTCTCTTTGAGGATCTTGCAATAGCTAAAATGGAAGTTTATAGTTTAGAAACAGTTTTATTAACACCCCCCCCAATTATATTTTACTTTTCAAAGTTTGAAAAACAGGAAAAATATGGATTTTTTTTTTTCCTGAGGTCATATGCTGATTTTGGGCAAACTGTCCTTTCTCACACTGACATTATTGAATAACAATTACCAGTTTATAGATTTGAGACAGAGAGGAAGAGATTAGATTACAGGGCTTCCATCCTGTTAACTCCCTCTCCTACTCTGTGGTGCTGGTATTTCTGTGGTTTTAGTACAGCATCACAGCTTGTCTTTAACCCTTTGACTCGAAATGTCAGGTGTCAGGAGCTGGAGAGAGCCTGTGATAGTCCACGGAGGACATTGTGCTTATCTCTGCCAGCAGCTCCATGTTGTGGGAGCATGTGTCTGTTATAATGCACTGGGAGGGAAGGAGACCTTTTTCACCCTTCTCCTGAGGCTCCTTTTACCACCTTTTATGTATCTAAATTCAGAGGGGCACAGGGAAGTTCGAGGAAACATTGGCTAAAAATGCAGGCGGAACTCAATCTTCACTGTCAAAGGTGGCATCCTTTGTTGCTTATCTGTGCGCACACTGAGGAGCATTGTGATGAAAACACCATTTTAAAATGAGGTCAGTCTTGACACCTAGCAGCTGTGGTAAATATTAGCAGTAACACTTAGGTTCTGTTAACATTCTCTGTCATGAATAATAGCAGATCTGCAATTAAGCATCTTAGAAACACGGGATATAAATTCTCCTTGTGTTCCTTGGGTAAACGCATTTATGGTTTTCTCGGGTGTTGGTAAGTCAACTGACATAATATAGATTAGCTACAGCAAACTTATCATTACCTGTGAAAATTGAATTTGATTCTTTCCCCTATGCACATAAAATGTATTATGTCTTTTGTCTGCAGAAAAAGTTGCTTGTTGGCAACTTTCTCCTCAGGGCAAGTTTTTTTGTGCATACTAGGAATTAGTTTCTACGTCATGTTAGAACCCTTACTGCTTGTTTTAAAAGCTTGGTTTCATGAAATCTCAAACAACATGGTAACCTTGCCAGACATATCCTGTTCATGCTGCTCCTCTCAAAGTGACTCATGGTCTCAAAACCCCTGCAAGCAAGATACTAAAATAACTCAGTAGCTGGCAAAGAGGACATTCTGGAAATTTCTGACAAAACATGAGATAAATTTCCTTCCCTGAAGTCCCCTACTGACATTCCTGCAAAAAAGCATGAGACATAGGTGATGATTTGGAAAGCAAATTACAGTCTAATTGTGCTGGCATTATTTGTGTGGGAAGTTGCCAGTGGATCAACTCTGACATTGTTCTAAACAGTCTAAACCCCTGTTTAATATTAAAGCTATTGCTATACTCAAGAGAAAATTCTAAAAAAATTTGTTAGATAAGAGATTTCTCATTCTGTAAACATTGTTAATCAGCTCATCTGGAATAAAGCTTGTAGAACTTCTGAATGACAAGAGTTTGTACTAATGTACTTCTCTGCAGAGCAGAATGAGCATTTGTTGGTTTATGCTGTTCCGTTCTCTTAGGCAGTAACGTATTAACTCAATAACAATTTTTTTGCCTCATCTTACTAGAAGAGACTCACTCTGTGTACTCTTCATGAGCCAACTTCATTTCAGTTTGTTACATTGTTTTACTGATTTACCCAAACCTTCAAAGTCAGGACAAGAGTTACAGTTCCGAGCTGGATGCCTTTTGCTGCTGAATGTCAACTGCATCTCCACGACTGTTTTGTCTCTCAGGAGCTGCTTCAGGAGTTCCTGGTGTTCTGGTGACATATTTCGGTGCTGACCTCGGCTGCATTAAAAACATGTCGGAACAGATGCTGTTTCAGAAATCCATAATGATGACAGCACCTTTTCACAAACGCAGAGTCCATTTATCACCCAGTGGACATTATTTCAACGCCGAAGGCTAACAGAGGGTGGCCCATACACCTTCATTGTTGCTTATCTGTCAGTGTTGGTGCACCAATATCAGTGGTTTTTATTCAATATGCAACACTAGGAACTTGTATCAGGAGAGCTCAAATGTTCCTAGGAATCTTAGTTATTCTGATGGTTATTCTCAAAGTTAACTTGTCAGGTCCCTTATTTATTTGTAAAGAGACTGTAGAGGTTTTTATTCTTCAAGCATTATCTAGTGAATGCTCAAGTTCATGTTAAGGTATTTATTCTTCCGAAGCCTTAAATAATTAGGAAAAATCGTTTTAGCATTCACCTATTGACTTTCTAGCTCCTACCAAATGACTTGAAATAAATAAATCATGACAACAGTGTGACACTTCACAGTCAAAAGTGTGCATTAATGAGGAATGAAGGAGTTGATTCAGTTAGGGTAACAGTGAATGCTGTTGGAAATGACAGGTGTGTGCAAAAATGCAGATGTATCAGACTCTACTCTAACATGTCAGTACATTTCAAAGGGCTTTTGAAATGGTTTCCTTTCTTTGCAGGTGCATTACACCTCACATTTGCTAGCATTTTTGCATAGTATTTTATCTTCTGAATGATAAATTTCTATATTAGAAGAGCCCCAAAAGACTGTATTTTATTCAAGGCTTCAGGATGCTAAGTCATACAGAAATGCATAAAAAGATGCAGCCTCTGCTCTCGTCTTACTTGATTATAAATAAGCGCGAGGCTGGAGGACAAACAATATGTGGCTTTCTGCCCTAAACCAGCCTCCTAGCAAGGCTTTTGCTGTGTTTTCTATTTTCTTTTAAGCTGACAATACTCCTGATTATACATGTTGCAAGAAAATAAGGAAATATATAAGATCAATTTGCTATCTAAGAGTATGAACAACAGTCTATCATGTAGGACTTCACAGCTGCCCCATAAGGCCAGTATATGTAATACATCTGCTGTTATGCCTGCTCACAGCAACATGGTTTATAGGAGTATAAACAGATTATTTTCTTTTCTATAAAATACCTGAAGTGCATTCGCCTACAAATCCCTAGAATGCCTGATAAATATTTAATAGGAGGCTTATTTATTTAAAGAAACATTGGAATTTACTCTGTGCTTCTTTGAAATGAAAAGCTTTCCTGCTTAAGCTGTTTAAGATGACCCCTAAAACTAAAACTTCTTTTTTTTTTTAGTGGTTAATTATGGTTTCTTAAACACATTATAACCTGGCTGTTCTGCCATTTGTTCCTTTTGTTTTTGTTCTTTCCTATTTATTTGCTTTGGAAATAGACAGTTTTGCTAAGGGATTCATTTCTTCTGTGGTGGAATTTTCCAAGCCAGGGTTTTACAGAATATCTTGCATACAAACTTTGGCTCATTTATTGAGCTTCTCAGTGAATATTTTCTTTGAAAGCTCAAAGTAGTCTTGTAGATGCCTTATTTTCCTCAGCCATTACAGTATGTGGTCATATTTGTTCTTGGAGAGGTTCACAGGGCAAACTATGATTCACTTTATTATTTTTTTATATTTCACTAGATGTGCAGATTTTCAAGAAGATTCTTTAACTCCCAGTTTTGTATCAGTTCAGACACACCCTCACCCCCATATATACTCATATTAAACAGCTTCTATAATAGAAAGCACATTTGCAATCTGTATTTATGTTTAGCTAACCACCAAGGAAATTACCTTGGACTCTAGAAACACACTGTTGTACCTTATGACCTAGAGGAACATCAGTAGTAACTGAAACAGAAAAAAATGGTCCAGATGTGTAGTGGACGTGCTTCGTAGTGGTACAGCAGAAAACCATGTGGCTGGCATTTGATCCTGTTGAGAATCAGTAATGAAGGGACACAGTAGCATGCTGCTTACCAAATACAACCTAGTTGTTTTCCATGCCATTTAAAATAATAGTATAACCCTATCTGCTTGGTCCCGCTGTTCAGTTAGGTTTGTGCAAGAAGCTGGCGTGTGTAAACCCTGTTGTATTTAGTGCATAAGTGGAAAATGTATAAGCAGAAATAGAACTTCAAAATTTTTCTCAGAATTGTCAATAACCATTACTTGGTTTTTCTGAAGTCGTGCTGGGGAGAGTGCATTGATGTGATGAATACATGCTGCTGCCCTAAGTGTTAATACAACTTTCATTTTAACGTCTCTGCAAATATTTGGGTGAGCAGGTTCCTGCATGCCATCAGACTTGGTGTGCAAAGCTCTGCAGTGCTCAGAATAAAATACTAATTACAGCCTTACTGCTTGAGTTTCGTCATGTGTTGACAGTACCTTCTATTGCATTTTTTTACTTTCCAGGTGCTCCTTAGTTTGGAAATTAAGAGTTTGGGCCTGTTTTTTTTTTTTTTTTGAGCAATAGGGCCAGCAGTATCAAAGGCTTGAAAGTTGCTTAGTTTTGAAGTATAATGGAATGAGTGAGAAGGAAATCTTTTATTCTAGGAATTAGGTATGTAATTCATGTACGTGTTTTACATTCATACATTATTCTAAAGGAATGTGTTTTCCTAAAGGGCAAAGGTGCTCAGGATGGCAGACAGCTTTTCCTGTTAGACAACCAGCTATTCAGAAAATTGTAAAATAATGTTTCCTAAAAAGCTGTATGTAGTTTGGCTTAAGGTCTGACTGGAACAAGAGGAGCTTACAGAGTGTGGGTTCTGTGTAGAATACTTTTTTCCTTCATCTTTTTTTAAGGTGAAAGTTCATGTATTTAGCATATTCTGAGCATACCTAACATGCTGGAGGACAATAAAAGAAGGACAGAACTGAAGAATAAGAATAGAGGGAGGGAAATGTGAAAATACCAGACCAAATATGGATAAAGGCTTGTCAGGGCATTCTCATATCTGATGCCAAGGCATTGCTTTGACAGATAAAGACGAGAGAACATCAGGGAGGTAGAGTTGGTATGAGCTTTTTGTTGGAAACAGACAGTGCACCGATTTTTGGGTGTACTGTAAATCTATTACTTGTCTAGAATTCTGGAGCAAGTGTTTTGGAAATTGAATGAATGAATTGGAATTGAATGAATAATTTGTCATATCCCTGAATACAGCAAGCCTGGTAGCCATCAGGTTTTCTGACTTTAACTGACTGAAATTTTAGATTGGTTTTTTGTAGTGTTGAAGCCATTCTGTTCCTGCTTGATTCTTACACTGCTCAGATCAGCATAATGTCTTGGCATCTTTCAGTATTTTGTCACATAAGTAGTTGTCCTTTAGATTGTTTCTCTTACTCATCCTCTATTTAGGTAGAGAAGTGGATGTGCAATGCAATCCTTGGTTTCAGTAGATTTATTTATTTAAGGATACATTGGATAAAATTTTATTATAAAACAGAACTTTGACATGCACTCAGTTTTTAATGGAAGTTAGGTGTAAATTTTTCTTGCAGCAGAAAGGTTTTGTCAGAAGAACTAGAGTAATCAGGAATTCTTGAACCTCATTCTCTGTTGCACTGCATGTGTATCATTGTTTATGTTGCTACATATGTGAAATGAGATGAATAGCATTAAATGTAAGTATTTTACACCCTTTTGCTCAGCCACTCAAAGTAGTGGTCAGGTACTTCTTGCTTTCTAATGGATCATGCCGTGATTTTGAACAGATAACCACCTTCTTCTGCTGGCTTCTTTTGAAAAAATAAGGGTATGAGGGGTCAGCCAGAACAATACAAGGACTGATAATGAGGGTGCTTAGCTACCTGGTAAATTAGCAGAACCATATGAGTTCTGAGAACTGAAAGCCTTAGGCTGGTCTCTGCTGTGTCTGTTTCTTTATATGCTTAAACTGGTTTGTTAGGGACCAGAGCTTTAAAATGATGGAATTCTGAATTCTTGCCTCATTACTTTTTTCATGTTTGCCTCTGAAACTTTTGATAAAGACACTGAATCTTTTATGAATTTCTAATATATAGCAGTGCTTCTTCAAAAAACAGAAGAACATAGTCAATTTAAATGCCACTATGCAATACTGTTGTACTGGCAAGTTAACATCAGGGGGCAGAGATTTTATGAGTGTTTTCTGCAGCACATGAAGTTTATGAAGAAATAGTAGCAGCAGTATAGGAAGATGTGAACTAAGATGACGCTTCAGTATTCCGTTCTTAAGTATATTCTGTGTAGTCTAGAAACGTGTGTATATTTGACACTGTCTGTTTTCCTAACCTCTTCCTTTCATAGAAAATCTTTAATGGCTAACTGGAGAGAGGAAACTCAGGCTGCTAACTACTTCCTCTACCTATTTATCTAGATCTCGTTGTCTCTTCTTCCTATGAATATTTACTTATCTGAATCTAGTTGAGTCCTTTGTTTCTTTTTCTGGCCTGATTTTCCTGAAGCAATGATGTAAAATCATAATGAACAAACTTTCTGCTCGAAGATGCTCACTGAGGCACCCACTCAGACTTCATCCAGGTTTTCCAGAATTTTTTGATAATATGATTGACCTTTGTGGTAAGTTGTGGTAAGACTTCCCATATGCGTTACTAAGAAAAGGTAAAAAGATGTATTAATAAAATTGTAAATATCAAAGGAGCTGGAGAGTATTTACAAGTTTTTGAGGCTGTATCACTGTTGATTTATGGAGTTACTAAAGTTTAATAGTTTCTAAATGCATGGGAGCGTTGTCCAAATTTTTGAAGAGCATTTCTTCACCGAGATCAGGGTAGTATAACGCCTGAGTATTATCTGTTTGTCATGTAGCTTATCTGCATTTAATATTGAATTGCAGCATTGTCTTGAGTATTGGTATGTATGAAAGTATGCAAAAATGAAAGCTTCATATTACACACTTGAAGAATTCACAATGCTGTATTTCATTTGTCTGTTGTAGTTCAATCTTTTTAACTTTGGAACTGCTGCAAAGCTATTCAAATCACTCAGCATGTATTTTTAGAGCTGCAGGTCAGCAAGAGAACATGTAATGCTCTTATTATAGCAGAGATGGTGGTATTATGCTTTATTGTAGCTACCAGCATCAGTCTTGTATGCAGCTGATATTATGTCCCTAGGAATAGCCATCCTTACTGTAATCCTTAGCCTATGACAGTATGTCAGATGGTGTACAAAATGTTTCAAGGCCTAAACTTCAGAAAGAGTCATCATCACACGTGTAGAAAGACCTGTTACACTGTTTTTAAATGTCATATGCTTTGGGTTGTAAAAATAAAAGAGGTTGGTTATTCTAGTCTTACGTAATAGTGTTGCTAAGCATAACCTGCAATTTTCTGTACACTGCCTCAGGCCAGTGTACTTAGACCATTTATACCATGTTGTCTGTTTCAGTTTAAAGTAGTGTGGGAAAAAGCATGGAGATAACAGATTATTTATGTCACAAAGCTGACACAGAAAAGGGGACAAGTGGGGACTGGCATGTATCTTAAGTCAGAAACAGTTACGCAACATAAGCTTTAAAAGTCCATCTGCAGTTAGTAGTATCTGTAGCTGTTTTATAATCATCTGCCACATTATTTCGCTATTCCTTTCCACTAACCTGATCCAAGGTACTAAAACTTCAGCTTCTAACTTAACATAGTTCATCGCTGTTCTTGTCACTGAGGCAGGTGTAATGAACTTTTTCCTGCGTTCGTTTTTGTCAGGCTTAACAGTGAGAGGATAAGGAGATCAGTCCATTGCGAACTGAATGAAGAAAAAGGCACTGGTAACTTTTTGAGAAAGTTTATTATAAGATTACTCTTGTAAAAGGTCTAAGAAGCTCCTGCTTTGTGACATAGTCTACTAAATAGTTCCAGTGTCTTCACCTCATGTTTAGGTCTGATAAGCAAATATTAACACTCCCAATCCCCAGCTTTGTTTTAAAGCAAGAAGAATGACATTTGTAATTGTTAAGATTAAATCTGTGCACTACTGGGTTATCTGGAGGTATAAACTAAATACAGGTCTGTCTTTCTGCTAGATTGAACCAAGCAGATGATTTATTTTGTTGAACTATGGGAGGAGAAGTTATACCTGATGTAGCACAAAGTCTCTGGAGATGAAGTTACCCCAGTAACATTTTTGAACGTGTTTGAACTAGCAGAAGAGCTTAAAGTCAGCCGTTTTCTTTTTGTTTGCTCTTCTAAGGCCATCCTAAAATTCAGTAGAATTTTTTTAAATCATGTTTTCAGCAGCAAAGAGTATTCTCACACTCAGTACTATGATTTGTACCTCTAGTTTTATCAGCCACATGCTCACAACTGAGAAGGTGTAGGGAAAGTTAGAACCTGCAGAAATTGTAGAGAAGGGAAGGAAAGAAAAGATGTACTACTTGAAGAAAAAACTTCTAGTCTAAGAAAGGAGTGTTTTCAAAAGTCAGAACAAGCCCTTGAGGTTTCTCTGGTGTTCGGATTTGATCACAGGGTGAAAACTGATGAGCAGTGCTTTCTAACTTCAGATGCTGTTAACAGCTGTGGAGTGTCTCAATGATTTGAAAAGGGTGCCCATGACACATATGTGTCAGCATCCTTGAGGCAGTTTGTAATTAGTTACAAACTAGTACAGCTATGCAAATTTTTTGAGCTATCACCTTGCCTGTTATCAACTGCAACAGATAAATCTGCATTACGCTTGAATTTTAATCAACTTTTTAGTCTTTTAAGATCTCTTACAGCAGAGGCATCAGTTAAGCACTGATGAAAGGGAATCAGTTGAAATGTGGTATTTTCTTCTGGAACTTGAGCATTTGTTTGCAATTTTGGACACCATAATTCCAAATGTCCTCCCTTCCTTCTTCTTCCCCCAGCTTTTTATTGCTGAGCTTAATGTCATATGGTATGGAATATCCCTTTGGTCAGTTGGAATCATCTGTCCCAGCTGTTTCTCCCCCTCTCTGGCTTATTATACATCCTCAGTGTCCTTGCTGTTGGGATATTGTGTGAGAAGCAGAAAAGGCCTTGGTGCTCTGTAAGCACTGTTCAGCAATAAATAAAGCATCAGTGTGTTGTCAACACTTGTTTTCATCACAAATCTAAAACATAGCACCATATTGGCTACTATGAAGAGAATTAATTCTGTCCCAGCCAGAACCAATACAGATCCTTAGGGGATCAAAGTAAATGGACTGCTTGTTGGCTGTTGTAGCAAGATCCTGAATCATGACTTTCCAACATAAATTCCTTGATATTTCCCTACTCAAATTTTTCTCCTCACAAAATGGACAGGACCTGGATAAGTTATAAGTACCTGAAGTTATGTGATTATATCAGAATCCTAAATAGTTACTCATTCTTTGAAACTTACTGTTATAACTGTTTACTTCATGATTCATGAGCACTAAGCATTGTGCCATCAATATGGATGTGTCTACCTGAGTTTTCAGACAGCCCAGAATACCATATATGGGAAGTATAAAGTGCTTTACTAAGCAGGAGTGTTTCTGTTTTAATTTTAATACCAGTTGGTGTAGGGGTATGTGTGTTGTGTGGGAAGGTTATCTCCTTGGATATTGTGCCCCACCAGTGCCTTTGTCCTTTTTCCTCTCTCCCTTCCTCTGGCTCATCCTGCTTCCCCAGAAGCATGTGCATATTGCCCACAGCAGTAAGAGCTGGAGCGTACCTTAGCTGAAATTCAGTAGGTACATGTGCACACACGTAGGTTCTTTGTGTGCCCAGAGGACAGGGCAGGTCTCATGCTTGCTCCTCAGTAGCATTATTTGTGTGTATTTGTATCTGCCTTTAGCCCTGTGCTATTGCTCTAGTTATCTAAATGGGTGACAGTTCAGAGCATAATTATCTGAGTATCAAGGAGAGCTGTCAGCACAGGTTAGTTGGTATGTTCTGATGCATGTATAGAAACTATGGGAAGCAAAGCAAATGATAACATATAATGTAGCCTATACATTTAATCTGTGGAGCTCCAGAGATCCTTGGGCTTCAAGTTGGAAGCTGTTAGCCTAGTAAATACAACAGTGTTTTGGAGCCCAGAATATCTGTTCCTAGATGGGTAGCTGACCCATTGAATTGACCTTGAGTAAGTAATTTTACCTTTCTACAGCTCAGTTTCTCGGTGGATATTACAAATGTTCCATACCCAATTTGTAAACCCCTTTGAGATCTAATTAAGAAAAGCAATAGGTAAGAAGTAAAGTTACTATTAGAGATACATAAAAGTTAAGCTAAAAAAGAATTATAAGCTTTATATTTTCATCTAAAAAAAGCCAAGGATAGTAAAGTTTAATTTATCTGCATAATGACCTCAGATCTGAGGTCAGTTTACCCTGCCATTGCTAATGTAGAGTCCTGCTGCAGATGTCATCTTACTGTTCTGCAGTGTTGGCCAGAAATCTTATTTATGATAAGATATTCCTTATCTTGGATTTTGCAAGAGCTTTATGCCCAAGATAGTTGGAAAAAAAAAATTAAATTGTTCTGGTAATTTTACAGGTTTTAATCGTAAAACTGGGACTGATTAATAGGTTCTCGTTTAGCAAGAGCATCACAATACTTTTGGTGAAATATTTTTTGTTCATTTAAAATACTTTCTTCTTGGCAAAGTATACTTTGTTATTTCAGTTACTGTGTATTAACTGATCAAAGAATGAAATTTGGTGTGTGATCTTGTGTGCATTTAGAAATACCAAAGCCAAAAATGTGCTGGGGATAGGAAATCTGCTTTGGAATTGCATACTGCCATATTCAGAGCTTATCAGATAAAACATTCCACTTTACTTCACAAAAGATTTTGGCTTTTTTAAAATCCATTCAGCTGGAAGTTATTAAGCCTAATGTTTGTCTTGACCTATTGCTTTGCTAGTAAACAAAATTTAAAACATTGTAATGCTGAGCTATAAATACTAACTGGCACTTAGTATCATTCATGCTTGAAAGACAATTTAGTTTTCATGGGTTTACCACTTTTGTCAGTAAAAATCTGTGTGATGACTTGACAGGTACCTCCAGAACCTTTTTGTTGATATTACATAGTTTTATTCAGGTAAAAAAGGGAGCCAAATGCAAAATTAAATGTTTGAATTTATTGCTCTGTATCTACAGTTTACATATCAACTTTTCAGTGTATGGTAAAAAATTTTTCTGAGAGCATCCAGTCTTGTCTTGAAAAATAATCTCTTAAAGTCCTGTGGAAATATACTCAGATATTCTCATGTCAGACACTCCTGTTTGGCAGAGGAAGCAGTGAATGTACTTTGGGGCTCTCAAAGAGTTCTCAAGAATTGCTGCTGTAGTCAATCATGAGTGATGAGGCATACAAATAACATAAGGTGAACTGAAGTACAAATAAAGAGGTTGCATTGCCAGACATCAAGAGTGTTCAACTACGGTTTCAGGACCTAAGAAAAACTACATAAGTTTTCAGAACTGTTTTGTGTGGCTCCTTACTACTTCTGAAAAATCAGTCCTCTGTGTTTTAGGGGTGTAAATGAGACTTACTATAAGATACCTTACCTGTAATTTGTTGCTTACTGATAATGTCAGAGCTTCGCAGTGATAGAAAAATAAACTGTGCTTCTAGTTATTAATACATTTCTCTCTGAATTAAGGATCAGAAATAATAATGTATTCTAAGCCAGAAGGGCAGCAATGATGTTTAATACTTCTGTCTGAGGGTAGCACCTGAGACACTGGCATGGGTTGCCCAGAGAAGCTGTGGCTGCCCCATCTCTGGAAGTGTTCAAGTCCAGGTTGGACAGGGCTTTGAGCAACCTGGTCTAGTGGAAAGTGTCCCTGCCCATGGCGGGAGGTTGGAAGGAATGATCCTTAAGTCCCTTCCAACCCAAACAATTCTATGATTTGAGACATCACTGAGTCAGTGGCCATTAATGGTATAGTATTGTAGTTGTGATCTAGGTTTTTTCATATACAGGGATCTTGTCTCTACTTTACTGAAGATTGTAAACTCTAGGGGAGTGATGCTAAAGCTCACATGTAGATTCACCTTTTTTTTTAACTTTTTGGAAATGAAAGTAAAGCATTCTTTAGCCGGGGGCAGCACTTGTTTCTGTTTCAGTGTCTTTTTTGTCTTGAATGAAGTAGAAAGAATTTGAATGGCTTTCGTGTCCTTTAAACATTATATAAATAATGTCTACCATTTATACCTGGTAGAAAAAAATGAAATTGATTTGTTATTAAAAAGCAACTTCTTCAAAAATGTAATAGTTTGTGCAAAGAATGCACAAGGTATGCATTGTATCTTTCAAAAAACAGCACAATATCCGTACTGAGAATAATGAAGCTACCATAACACTATCAAAACTGCATATCTACTTGTTAATGCATCTCTGTAGTCTCTAGAGGAAGGTAACCTGCCTACCCAAATGCACCAAATGATCTTACACAAAGGGAATCAAAAAATCCCCAAGGTCCTTGGAGATGATCAGTAAGAGAGATGCCAATGACTGGTAGGTGAACATTTCTCATAAAGTGACTACTCTATCACTGATGAATCAGTCCTGACCCTCAAGGGAAATCCACAGAGCACCTTCAAAAGATAAGCCTTAATATCAAAATTCATGACTCTGGTAAAAAGTAAAAATTATAGACTTATTAGACATACCAGTTTTAAAGGTATTGTAATTTTCTTAACCTCTCGTCTGATTTCTCCCACCTCAGTAACAAGTCTGTGTTTTTCAGCAGATGAGTTACTACCTTATTCTAACAATTCAAACTGTCTCCTTTTTCTTTGTTAGCAAGCCTTCCTATATCAGAGATACGAGCTACTTTTTTTCACATGGCTTGATTAAAACATTAGTTAAATTCAGAGCAGCTTAGCTTTGAAGATAGCTGCTTCTGTTTCAGATCTGAAGAAGTGCTTGATATGCCTGAGGCTGTGTCTGTTCATTCCCATCTGTAGCAGTTGATCTAATAACAGGTATCACATCCCACCATAAGCTTCACCTCACTTGTGCTATAGAGGCAAGAGAACAAGAAAATTACTTTCTGCATGTGTGAAATGCAGGCAGTTGTGTAATTTTCTCTCCTAATATTTCTTGCAATTGTCCATTTGAAGCCCAGCTTAGAATATATAAATATTCAGTCAGATCCAGATATCTATATTACTGTTTAAAGTATTTGAGGTAGAGGGGGAGAACTGCTGAACAGTAGTAATTAGAAGACAATGAAAAGCAGAGTGAGTAAACTCAGCTTTCCTCATGGAGGTGAAGTCCAAGTGCATCCCTTTGGACTTTGTGCCTACAGGATAGGTCTGTGTAAGTGAAAGTACTTTTGCTGTAGGTGCATCAAATTCAGCTGAACCTAAAGACTGCAAACAAAACCTTTATATGGCAAAACGTGTGTAACATAGATTGTATACCTGTGCCAGTTTGTGAAATGTTCAGAGGCAGGACATGAAGGTGACCATTCAGGGTGCTAGGACTGGTCTACTGGAGATAAATGGAGATAGGGTGGTCACGCAAAGAGACCCTTGACTAAAGTTAAATGCACAGGGGACCACAGAAAAGAGTGAATGTTGTTGCGTTGAGGCCCGTTGTTCTATCCATCCTCTCTAGCAGTTGATTATACCTTTTTCTGCTTTAATACTTTCAAATCAGAGCATAGTTGTTTTTAGATAGACATAGAGTATTTTATCATTACATACTTTACTCTTTTCTTAGGAAATGTTATTTAGATAAGGGAGTGGCTGTTGTCTTCTGTAGGAGAATTTTGAGTAAAAAGTAATATAGTAGTTGTTCACATTTTGCATCACATACCAAATTGTGCTGAGATTGCAGCTAATCATCAATTAAACAATGTGTTTGTTTGATGATTGGCCTGTTGCTCCATATGTATAAAACATCCAGGAACTGGAACAGGAGGCAGCCTGAGCACTGTAGTACAGCCTGCTGAAAGCCTACAAAGGAAAACAAGATCAGGTTGTACAAAAGAAAAATACGAATTCTTTATAAAAAGAAAAATTCTTTATTGAAATAAATTATTAAATTATTGCTGACTTACAGGCAGCTGTTTTAAGGGTCATTTATAAATGGGGTAAAAGGAGGCTACTGTTCTTTTTCCTTTTATGGGCTGTGTGACCAACAATAGTTCATTGAGTTGACATTCTTCATCCTTCAGATGCATCCTTGGGCATTATTAATAATATTAATACTCAGGACACACATACTAATTTTATGTGTGAGCTTCAGGATTCTGCTAGTGTTTTCTTAGGAATTTTTCTTTGGCATTGCAGGAAGGATTTGTTTTGAGTTTGTTGTCCAGATAGATAAGTTATCACTTCTGTCAGTGCACTAGGGTGTTACTTTTATTGTTGTTACATCTTCCTCATCATCTTTGTTGCTTCAATATTTTGCTGAATAGCTTGCATTCACTATTGTGAATTATGATCAAAATTAATTTGATTAATATTAAACTAGAAGTATATCAAGTGTTGCAAACTCGTAGTTGTAACTAAATTCATACAGTGTATTTTCACACAGAAGAGTGTAATGCTTAGCATTTGGATCAATCAAACTTCATTTTTTTCCCCTTCTCCTTTGCTTTTCCTGTCAGTGTTCCCCTTTTTCACTTTTTTTAGTACCTCAAAATGTATAACCCATTTTCCCCCGTAATGTGACCAAACATTTATTGGAAGTGCAACTTGACTTTAAAAGACAAGTGTCAAGCAATTGCCTATAAAATCATATTGAGCTGGAGTCTGTCATATAAAATACATGTCATGTGAGGAATCAAGGAGTGGAGTATATTGTGCTGTTTATGCCTTCCTAGTAGCTTTTTGGTTTGTTGTTGAAGCACTATTTACACACTTTAAGCAACTGAAATGGAGTTGTTTAAAGTAGTAAAAAATTAAACTCTATAAACTCTGCCATAAGAGCTCTGACCAGTGTAATTACTATAACTGTGGACTGATTACTGTAATAACTTATACTGAGGAAAATAACGGAGATCAGGCTCATGTTCTGTTATTTGCTTTATGTTTATGTCTTTAAAGATGGCTCAAAGCATGTGTATATACATTAAGAAACGTGAAAGCAGAGAAGAGAAATCTAAATGACTAATGGTGTGAGAGGTTTACGTATGATAAGTTACTATAAAGCTAAAGATTAGCAGGTCTGAAGAAGTTAGAAGACATTGACTAAGCATGTAGAAGTGTGAAAGCCAGCCCTTTTTTTCTGTTTCATATAACATGAGGACACTATTCAAGCTCTGAAAGCACAATATACTTGGCAACAATGAAAAAGACATGCTTCTTACAGCATGTTGCTTAGCATCTATTTTTGGGGTTTTTTTTAATTACTTCTGGACTCTTTCTGGCCATCTTCTTGTTTCCCAGAAGTTGCTTCTCTGTATCGATGATATGCTGCCTTTTCCTCAGGACAGTTCCCCTGACTGCTTGTTACACGCTTAAGTTTTAGCTGTTGTCTCAGGACTGATTAAAAGATAGTGCTGTGGACCCCCACTATCTGCCAGGTGGATCAAAGTGGTTCCCCTTTACATGCAACTCCATAGTTTACTTGATAGTCCAACACAGGTTGTTCCATACGTATTCCTGTGCTGTGCTACTTGAGAGTAAGGTGGACAGAGAACCTGCAGATTAAATATTTGAAGGAATTTTTGTGGCTAACAGTGTAGATGGATGTGCGATATTTAAAGAAATGACTGCACGTCTGTTTTCTCCTGACTTTGATAGGTATATCCTATGTTTTAGAAAATCCTAGGATAATTTTAGACAAATTATTTAGATAATAGGCAACATTTGTTATTTGAGGTGCAGTAAAATAAATTCAAGCTGTTCGATGGCATGCTGCAAGAGAAATCTGAAGTTCATTTGGTGTAAAATCTCTGGTGTGGCAGTGAAAGGGAATGATCTTGTTTTTTCATTTTGTCTTTTGAACTCTGATCAGCCATGATGATCCATATACACCAATGGAATCCTTTTCCAGGTAGTTAATAAAATGACTTTGTTTATTTAAAAAAGAGATACCTAAAAGATTTCTTCATCATTTCACAAGTAGGTTTTCAGACCTTCTCGTTTTACCAGTAATTTCACATGATTTTATTGCCTTAGACTTCAAATAAACCACAGTGTTCTAAATACATCTTTATCCCTTGAGTTTTTGGCAATAGGAAAATAGCTGAAATCACTACACCGCTTCAAGTTTGGATGCGTAATAGTTGTTACCCATCCTATTTTGTAACTGTGCCAGAACAAGTTCTTTTGAAATGCATGAGATGGAAATGCCATTCTCTTGAAGAGGAAGCACCTTTCACTTTGCAGGGTTGTCTCAGACCAGGGGGTGTATTATCCTCTTAATGCACTTGCATAACTCTCATTAACATTAATGGAAATTACATGCACTCCCTGTGAGGTGAACATACTCTTTTGTTGAAATGAGCGATCTATTGTGACATTTTCCAGTGATGTTAAATCAAATTTGGATTCCTATACTAATGTCACTAATCCTAGTCTTAGTATCTTTTGATGCTTGTAGTTTATATTAATGAAATTGTAGTTTAGTATTAGGTCATGTGTTTCTTAAAATGGAAAATCCCATTTACAGTCCTCTAGAAATACAGGGAGATAATCAGTTTTCTTCTCCAATGTGAAATGTGGACTGCTGTATAGCAAACTTAGTATTTTCTTTGGCTTGGTAGTTACTGCCTGCAGTCCCTTTAGAGCTAGTTTGTAGAGGTTGCGTATTGCAGGTGGCAAACTCTTGGCCTGTGGTTAGGACAGAGGAATGCTGGGTTCCTTGTTCTGTGCCTGGCCTGAAAGGCTGTTTGACTGTGGGTGACTCAGCTGCCTTTAGACACTAATCCGTGTCTAAAATGTGCAGAATCAGAACATCCTGGCTCACGGATGTGTTGTAAAATTAAATGTCTGTGAATTGTTTCATTGTGAGTTGTAAGTTGCTAGCAAAAGGTCGAATGTTATCTCAGAAAGCCATAAAAGAATTTTATCAAAATGTTAGCGAGATGTAGCTCCTGTTTTATGCACATCACGTGGGTCTATGATTAGTGTAACTCCCCGTTAGGGAGTGGCTTATTTATCCCAATACAGTTGTGTTGTTGCAGCCCCTAGTGTGAACACTGTTTTACTGACGTACGGTGTTTCACTTATATTGCTCATTCCTGTACATACAGGAGCACACTTGGTACCTTAGCAGTGACATCGTGTTTGGAGGAAGTGTGCTATTACATTGTTTGCTAATTTAGGATCTGTCTATGCATAGCCAAGAACAGAGCCAACAATGGAAAACTGTTCAAGACTGTTGGGCTTTTCCAGCAAAGTCCAGAGGAGGTCATCGGAGGCAATGCTTGTTGTAAAGCAAAAATCCTAATAAATCATCGATTGAACAGAATATTAGATGTAATAAGTGTTGGGAAGTTCTGAGGTAATCTGTGCTGCGTGTCTGACGCTATCAGCGTGGGAATGCTAGAAGAAAACACTTCATTTTTATGGGGTTTTTTACATGGTAATCTACTAGTATCTTTGAAAGATACTTATTTAAGAGGTCTTTAAAGAATCCACTGAAGAACTTAACGATTTAGATAGTTACCCAAACGAGTTCCAGGAGTAAAATGTTACTGGTTGCAAGTAGTGTAGACAGCAGCTGCTGTGAACACAGTCCCTACCTCGAAGAGCTTTGTTAAGCTTTTCTTAATTACTAATGAATTTTGGGCCCTTTAATTTCAACTGCACCAGCGGAACGGGGTCTGTGTTAGCATGACCTTTTAGAAGCCTTCAGGCTCTCCCTCACAGGTGTCTGGGTGCAGGCTCCGGGGCAGACGCAGGCCTTCAGCCCCTTTGGAGTCTGCCACCTCCGTCCTCCGCCCCACAGCGCTGGGGGTGGGGGGCAGCTGCTGCGTGGGGCTGACAGCACTGGGCAAACGCCTAGCGATAGGAGACAAGAAGAGCACAGACTATGAGGGGCAATTAAATTCCCCTTCCCCCGCCCGTCATGAACTATCCCCTTTGCTTATAAAGGCTCTGTGCACCCGGCGGGCGCTCAGCGTCGGCCCCTTTTCTTTGGAGCGGGGCTGGGTCTGGGACCTCCCCGGTTCCCCCGTGCGCGCCGGCGTGCGGGGCTGCGCCATCGTCTTTGCCGCGGTGCTGCCGCTGGATTTTGAACAAGCCCGGGGCTGGTGGAACAGGTTTCCTCCCTGCGCGCCGCTGGGCATTGCGTCAATCCCGGGGGGAGGATCCTCGAGGTAAATGAACTTTTTAAACGGGAAAAGGAGAAGAAGGGAAAGGAGGAAGAAGAGGCGGGGGCAGCACCCGCCCGAGCGCTTCCTCTAAACGCTTCTCCGGGAAACGGGATTCGGCTGCTGCCCGGCACCGCGGCCGGAGGATGCGCTTCCCCGCGCCGCCGGGCCCCGGGCTCCGCGGGCGGGCGGTGATTGCACCGGCCCTGGCCTGGCACGGCTGAGCGCCGGCTCCGCGGGTAAGTGAGGAGCGCTAGAGGGGAGGTCCGGAGCCCCCGCCCCGCCTCACGAGCTGGGGACGGCGGGGCGGCCGTGCCTCTTGTGGGGTTGCTGGCCGCAGAGCCAGGCTGCCATCGCGGGGAACTGGGTGGAGGGTCTGAGGTAGCTGTATAGGGACCGGGTGGGGCTGTAAGTTGAGTGAGGAGGCCCGGGGGGCGGGCGGGGACTGGAGGCGATGTGATCTCGCCGGCCTCTGCCAGCCCTGCTGGGAGCTCCCCTGAGCTCCCCCGCCCTGCTGCCGCCCTGCCGGCCCGGCGGGCGGGCGCTGCCGCCGGAGGCTGCGAACCGGGCGGAGGGGTCGTGCCGCCCCCTCGTGAGGCCCGGCCGAGGGGGGGAGTTCGGGGGTGCGGGCTGAGGGAGCTGCGCCGGGCCGGGGCTATGCGGAAAACAGTTCCCAAAAGACAATTGATGCCGTAGCGCTCAGCTTCACATTTGGCACATCACCGGACTCCGGATCCGGGTAATGTGTGTGTCTGAACGCCTGTGTGTGTTTGCAGCTGTATAAACACAGTGAGACTTTTCCCCCCCCCCTCTGTATACAGCAACCAAAAATGTGTTTACTTGGTAGAATGTATTTGTGTAATGGTAACTGTTTTTGTCTACTTTTTCTGTCTTAAAGCACTTGCATTCATTCCCTTATGGTATTTTCAGAAGTAAAAGTCTGTGGTAATTACTGTACTTAATACAAGTTAATGTAATTATCTTTAAAGTCAAAGACTGCATCTCTTATATATAATTATGTGATGATAATAGGTAAAATTGCAAAATAATTCTGTTTCTTTCCAGTTGGTGTTGGTTGTTGCATATGGTACAGAAAAACGTGTTTGTTATTGTGGATTTGGGGGATCCAAATAGCAATTTAACCTATCAGAGGACTAATTAATTCTGTGTGTGTCACTGGGAAGCTCTAACAGTAATTTGCAAGCAGTGGACAGAAAGAAAGTAGATTGAGCTGCTTAAAACATTTCTTAAAATATTAAGTCCTAGGGAAATTTATAAGTAATTTATAATTCTGTTTTGTTTAAAATAAAGTTACAAAATATGAATGAGATTTTGTAATGTGACCAAGCTTCTCTGTAAAAAATACTTAGTTTTTGTACAGAGTTCACCAGCATAAGGCAATCAAGTCAGAAGAATGTGTCTGAATAGTAATTCAGTGCTCTAGTAGTCTGGAAGCTCTGTTCCTGTTGTGATTCCTGTAAATCAGCACAACTGTAATCTTCAAGAGTCACATTTAGCACTGGGGATTTGATTTTTGTACTTTCTCATAAATTTTTGATTGCCTGGGGAAAAAAGAAATCAGAAAGTAGAAAACTATAAGCAAACGCAGCATGTCGTTAGATTACAGCAGTAATGTTGATACCATTCTTCCCCTGGGACCCCTGTTTGATTGCAAACAAGATTCTTCCCAATCCACATATAAAAATGTGTTTATCTCTTACAAACACAATATAATGTTTTGAAGTGATGGTTGACAGCTTTAGTGAAAAAAGACCTGGCATAACCAAAGCTCGATGCAAAGGAGTGACTCCAGTTAAAAGAACAGCAGCACAGCTGAATCCTTTTAACTGGCAGAGTGGATTTAATTGGGTTGGTTGCTAGGGAATGACTCTAGCACCATGTATTTCAATGAATTTAAACGCTGGCAAATGACATACCTAGGTCTGCTTAAATAATACACCTGGTATTGGCTCTAGCCATATTGAGAGCAGGTGTGTGTGTTGCTTCTCTAGCCACTTTTCCCTTACTGTGCAGTTCCAGTGTGTGGCTCACATGCAGTTACCCTGTTCTGTGGTGGCTGCTGGGCAAGTTGAACTTGTCATACCAATTCTGTATTTAGTGTTTTGCAGTATACTTATTTAAGAGAAAAACAAACCAAAACAAATTAAACCCCAAACTGGATAATGTAAACATTACTAGAAGCAGCTTTCTAGAAGTAGACTTGAAGTGGACTTAAATTTTTGATACAGAGTTACAGGAAGTGTCAGATGCTACTCTTGGTTATGTTGTAGTAACTGAATTACCTGACTTCAGTGAAGTTGCACTTAGCTTACACGTGGGACAGTTGTGCTGGGACTTGCATTAGTGAGGTTGGGAACACCGGTCTATGTAAGCTACTGTCAGTTACCAGTTTTGCATACACGGGGCCTCTTACATCTGTGCCAAGCAGTACTAATCAATAGCATGTTAAAAATACCATCTGGGGTAGAACTGACATCAGCCATCCCTGTGCATTCTGCCTATACTGCTATAGAACTGACATTAATTACTGAGGGCAGTGTTGCAGTATTATAAAGAAGAAGTCTTTCCTTGGTGTAAATGCTACTTGGAAACAGCCCTCTGCTGTGTTCTTTTATAAATGGAATAAATGTGTCGCTTTATCTCTTCAACATTTGTAATGTGAGTTAGTGTAACATTCTGTGTTGCCACAAAGGAGAAAGGAAGAGGACCAGACTTTCTCAAAAGCAGCCTTCTAAGAGGTTTCATAGGCTTAATAAAGCTCAGCTAGATGCCCCATCTGAAGATTTCATACATTTCTGATAGCACTTTCCTAGGTATAAAACATGAGTGACCAGACTTGTCAAGTTCATGTGTGTAATCTGGAAGAAAATAAGAGGCATACCGAATTCTCATGAGAACCGCTACAGATTAAGCATCTTTAATACTGGAGGATGGCCTGCGGAGGCACAGAGAGCAGTGGACCACCTGTACCACTCAGATCAAAATGCATCGTTGGAGAGCGTGCTAAAAGTGAAGGCAGATTGGGGCACTGCTGTGGAACTGTTCCGGCTTTATCTGTGAGGTGCAGATTAACCTTGTTGACAGACATGGGAAAAGAACTGGTAATAGAAACTTTGTTGTGTTTCTTCCTGGAAGTTCACCAAAGACTAGGGGTTAAAAACCCAATCTGTATTTGGCCACTGGCAATCCATGAGAGACACTCTTGTGTTGCTATTCTGATAACTACTTAAAGCTAGCTTCTGAATTGTACTGCATATATGCTGTTAGTTGTGGCACATATGTCTTGTGAAAACATACTTTAAGAAATAGGTTATTTTCTAAAATTGCTTTAATTTTCTTACCTAGTTATTGATATGACTTTTGCACGTAATTAAGTACTTGGAGTTGATTCCCGGGAGTACTTACCTTGATAACAATAGGAACATAACGCATCACAATAGCTGAAAAATACTCATGGTGGCGGAGGGGGGGGGGGGGGATGAGAAAGAGCTAACAGGTTTGGTGGAAGATGCCTGTTGTACTTGACATGAAATTCTCTCTTCCACTTGCAGTATCCCTTCAGAGATCATTCTTTTATCCATTAATATACAAGTGTGGATAAAATAGCTGCAGGAGAGCAGTTTATGTGCGTCCCCAAATGTTTTAATTATTTCATAGATAGTTAAGCAGCTTTCTGAGCTGGGGACAGCTTCTATTTTTAGTTACAAGTGGAGTGTGTGAGGGGCAATAAACTGTGAGGAAAAGACAGGCTGAGGGGAGAGAGGCAATGAGGTCATGAGGTTAAAACATGCATTTGTTTTAAAGAAGAGAAAAATGTAAGAAGGACTGTTAAATGCACAATACTGTAGGGAAGGTAGTTATGACCAGATTATAGCAAGAACGGACAGCCTTCCAAATGCTGCAAGAAAAGTCAGCAAATGCTATTATTTTGAGAAGCTGTTGGCTAGTATAGACAGAAGAAAACCCACATCAACTTTCAGACCTTTCAGAAAAATGTTTGTGTGTAATGAAAACATCTATACTGTCAGTTTATTTTTTTAAGCAAAAGTACATGCGTAATAATTTCTGAAGAGCAGAAGGCATTTCTTTACCTCCTCCCTCAAAAAGCTAGTGTCCAAGAATATGTGCCTGCTAAGCAAACTTTCTTTCTATCTTCCCCTGTTGAAACAGATCCAGGTTTCTCTCTCAAGCTGCTTTTGACTACTTTGGACAGTAGCAACGCATTGACTCTGACATGATTCTTCCCAGTTGTACTGCTGCAGATGGGATTCTGAGAACAAGGATTGAAAATTCATTGGACTTGTCAGTGTTTCTTTTGCTATAGCTTGGCAGATTTCTGAGCAGCAGCAGCAGATACTAAAGCTACACCTGTAAAATTTGAAAGCTCTTTCCCTACACGTTGGAGCAAGTGCTAGGTTATTTAAATCAAGTTTTAGTTTCTAGGGAAAAAGTTAACTTCACCTGCCTGTGAAACTCACTGGACTAGTAAGGAAGGAGGATTTTTCATTTCCTCAAAACCCTATTAGTGTGCAAATTTGGAAAGTAGCCTTAATAAATATTCTATCACAGTATAGCAACGTATCTGTTGACTTATGTGAAAATTCAATATACATTTCTTATATGAGCATAGAAACTGACTATAATTTTTCAGACCAGTAGTTTTGCTACTGCATGAAAACTGATCAAGAAAGTTTATGTCAAAGAGCAGTTGCTGTCAGAGATGAAGTAATAATGTGGCTAGGAAAAAATCTGCTGAAGTAAAAACTGTTTTCCCAAGGGGCTGTAGGGACAGAATAGCCAACATGTTTCTTAGGGTAAAACACATTATGCTATGTTCTTTCTGCTCAGGCATTTTTGGTCTTTACAAAAAGCAGATAACCTCTCTTGCGTCATTTTAAATTGATTTTTCTTCTCTTACGAGAGATCATTGGTACCAGTCCAGGAAAAGATGGAGCAAGTCGGGAATTAATAAAAAACGGACTCACTGATTGATGTATCTGATGAAATAATTAGTACTTGATATTTTCCGTACATTTTCATATTGTTATTTTGACATCTGAAAGCAAGATAAGATCCCTTTATATCAGAAGATGACTGAGCAAAACTGATTTCAGAGATTCTTCATCATGCTAATTTATTTCTTGTAAACTCCTTGTAGGAATTGCTAAGAATTTTTTATTTTTATACTCCTTAACAGGAGTAGCACCAGTTAGATATGCTCTGTTTTGCAATCAAGTCAATTTTGGGGCATATGCTCCGTTTTGCAATTCAGTCATAGGCAGTGCAAGTCACTTTGATGCGTCCATTCCCAAACATTTGAAGTAATGGGCCTTCAAACGTGTTCATTATTAATAATGGTATTTTTAAAAAGTATATAATCTTGGAAGCCAACAGAAATGCTAAAGGGATATTGCACTAACATCAAAGCTGTAGTAGACTTCAAACGGTATCATACCATAGTTGCAAGATCAGGGCAGGTTTGCTCTCTAATGGCTTTGTAAGATAAATCAGTGTTTAACAAATCTTCTGTCTGAGCGTTCTCTGACTTTGCAAATATGTTGTTAGCTCAGTAAATTTTGCTACAGTCCTGTTTAAAAATAATGATAGATATGGGTTTTTTATCTTCAGCATCTGCATTTTTGATGTTAACAAAAATGTGATCTGAAAACATCTTGGATCACTGAGGAAGAAGAAGGAAGATGATTGCTATTTATATGTATGAAAGCAAAAGAATTTGATACCCTGCTAAATCCTTGAACTTGCTGCCAAATCTGAGCTTTGAGTGAAATTTCGTTGCCTATGTTGATAACAGCTTATGAATTTAATTTTCAGGTTTCTGCTTCTAGCTGGCACTAGAAAAATAAGTGTTTGTTGTTGTTTGGGAGTTTGGTTAGTTTTTTTTCTTAGGAGTTAAGATTATTTCAAGTATATTTTTACTTTTACTTTTACTTTAGCTTTTTACTTCTTTGGAGAGCACCTGGCTGTTCCTTGACGGGTGCAGAGGGGTGAAAATATAGATAAATACTTGTTTCCCTCTCCCTTATAGGAGACCTGCAAAGAAAAAGAAATAGAAGCCATTAAGCTACCTTGTTCAGAGAGACCATTAAATCGGCACAACATGGCACAGCATAGTATTGTCCTTGGATTATTCATGATGACTGTTTTATCACTGTTGGATGGAAGTTCAGCTTTCCTGTTAAATCAGCGTCTGAAGGGAAGATTTCAAAGAGACCGTAGAAACATCCGCCCAAACATCATCCTTGTTCTTACTGATGATCAGGATGTAGAACTTGGTAAGAGCCTAATATAAAGAGAATTTTAGCCAATGGGTATGACACTGCTTTTTCTTGAAGCTAGATTCTTGCGGTCAAAATAAGAATTTTTTTCAGTGTGAAAAATGATAGGAAGAACAAGTTTAAACCTGCCTTTGTGTAGAACATCCTTTCCATCTGCCTGCAATTCAGGGACAGCAAAAGTTAGTCCCAAAATGTTAACTTTCCTGTTCCTGTGGAAGTATGCAGTTCATGCCTGTCTGTCTTCATCTAAACACCTAAATTTTGCTTCTGGCAATTGCAAGTATAACCTGGGAAGCTACGTGCCAAAACAGTAGGTTTAAATTCATAATTGCACTGTGTGATTACCCAAATTCTTTTGTGTAATTGCAGGCATTCATTACATATACAATTTTCATTTTATTTACTTAAATGTTACCTAACACAGTCATACTATTCTTATAATTGTCCATTTAGATGTGTAGTTAATTACTGACCAAAATGACACAGAGTGAAAAGGTTCTACTGAGTTATCAACGCTGTGTTAATTGTTGAAGAAAGGAGATGAAGATTAAACACGTGCTTTGCCTAATGGTTTGGAATAATGAATTAACTGACAGAGTTTGGCTTTTGTTGTGTTACCTGAACAAGCTTGTATTTACCAAATGCTGTCTTTAGTTATGAGAAGTGATTAACACAAACCAGTTAACATGAATAATTTTGCATTAGAATTATGCTCTTAAGTGTGTATAGAGCCTGAGTCATCTGAAAAATGAGAACTCGCGTATGTGTAATCTGGTGGGGGGAGTTTTGCCACCAAATTTTTCTGCGTTGGGTTTCTAGCATGGATAGGAAAATTTGGAAAACGGACCTCACAGAAGAAATAGAACATAAAATTAATCAACTTGTACTTCTCATACACTTACTCATCTTGTTGAGAAGTTAATCACAGCCACGTGGTAGTCTTTTTACAGATGCTTCCTTTGTATCAATATTACTGTGTGTCTGCAGTATCATAGATGTCACGACACATTCTTCTCCGAGGTGGTAAGCAGGCCTGCTATGGAAGTAATCTCATCAAATTAAATCCAGTTCAAATTAGCAGGATCAGAAGATTTTTTTTGTTGTTGTTGTCACCTTTTTTTTAATTGTTATTTGGATCACAAGTGAAGCAGTTTCAATAATGTATATCCCAAAGAACTAAGTACATTACCTTGCAGGCTTGGAAGGTCCTAAAAAATGTATCATCTGCTATTTTATGCTAGCCTTTGTGTTTCTGATGCAATTGTCTGAGTCCTTTGGGGAGTGTATTTCGCTTCTCTGGTAACTTGATGCTTTCCAGTTTCAAGGATAATGGGCATGTGTCCACGCAAATTAGGATCTAACTAAGGAAAATCCATTTGATGAAGCTGAGATTTGATATTCATCATTTGCTACTAATGGCTTTGGGAGACCAAATATTTGTTTGAATTAATTTTTATTCTTGTCTGTTGTCTGGTGAGCTGTCCAAGTTAATCAAAATTGCCATTTGTGGTGATTGTGGCTAGTGCATTTAAGAAAGATCTAAACAAGATGTGAATTACAAATAAAAGCTCAGGAAAAGATGGAAGCTATGAAAGCATAGCGGAGAAAGCTGTTGGTAAGATTTCATCTGTTCCTAAGAATATTCTGTAACTGATGGGTGTTGTAGCTTTCATTGTTCTTTTGTAGCTACTTTGGAGGTGAAAGGGAATACAACACAGTCTCAAGTGCCTTTAACACTTTAACAGCCTTTCCTTTATTTATTTAAAGGTAATTTTAGCAATGTGCCAGTAGCAGGTGGAGTTTACCGGAAAGACAATGTTGTCCTTTCCTGAAAGGAGTACAGCTCTTTTTTTTTTTTTTTTTTTCTTTTTTCTCCTTTCCTTTTCTTTTTTTTCCTTTTCTTTTTTTTTTTTTCTGCATTCACTTTACTGTTAGTCATGAGCTTTATTTGGGAAACCAAACCTGAGCCTTGTAAAGAAGGAAAATACTGATGAAGGGCTGCTGGATCAAATGCAGACTCTCTGGAGAACATCAAAGGAGAATGAGTGTAAATTGTAATGGATACAAATGGGAGAAGACAAATGAGAACACCAAGAACTACTGACACATACATATTTGATAGACTGTCTAATCAAAGAGTTGTATTGACAGGCATAATATAAAAAAGAGGACTATACTGACAAGGAATAATTAATTAGGAACAAAGATTTTTTTTTCCCCATTAGAGCCATTTAAATCCAAGTTAGTATAATGCTGATGTCCCCTGTGTGGCGGACTCAGCATCGCCAGTTTAGTTGGGTTTGCTATGGTTTTAACAAACCAGTTCATTTCATAATCTAGTTGCAGAAAGATCTGATTATTTAGGGGGTATTTCAACCACGTTAGAGAAATCTGAGTGAGAAGTGATTTGTATGTTTCGAGGCCTTCCTCTGAAAAGCTACAAAAATAGCATGGAAGATGATTTTTCTTATCATATGTGGAGATGAGGCTTTAGGGCTTTGTTAATTGTGAGGGGAAGAAAAGGAAATGAAGATGTGAAAAGGGTGTCTAAGGAGTTTCAAATACAGTAAAAAGAGAAGTCTTTAGGGGACAGTTAATTAAAATTCTGGGGTTCAGTTTATTGGAAAACACTTCTGAAGTTGTGCTTCAGAGTAGACAAGTCACTTGATACTTAATACAGATTCTTCAACAGTTGGAGCTCCCTAAAACATGTAAATTATTCCCTCTGACAACAAAACACAAATAATAGGAAGTTAGTATTATTTCATAAATAATTGGTATTTTTTCTCCATTAATATTAGTCAAAATATCAGCTTTATCCCTGAGGTGAACTGTGAAGATACATGAAGCAAAGTTATGGAAAGCACACATTTCAAGTGAAATTTCAACATAAATTTTGCTTAGCTTTGTTCACTGAGTAACTTTAATACATCAAATTAATTAAATTTCCATATTTTCACAGTAGTCCAATGGATATTTTCTTAAAATGGCTTAGAAATTTCACTTTTAACTGCTAGATTTTTGATCATTATCAGTGGTTTTAGATGAGTAACAGAACATTTTCTGAATTAAATATTGACACTTTCAAAGCATGACTGCCTGTCGTACATCCACTAGTGAAACCTCAGAAAGTTTTCTAGCTCAAAAGGTGATGTAGTGAGGTTCCAGTTGCTGATTAACGCATAAGTAATTTGCCAGAGAATGGATGTCTGTGTGTTGGAGGCAAACTGAAGAAAATAAGTTTTGGTTGGCTGGTTTAATGCTGTTTAAAATATTTAAAGCTGCCCTATTTAAGATTATACAGAAGAGTATGCTGGATTTTTACCTTCCACTGCCCTGTCACTCTCTATTAGTTCTCAAGCTGGAGAAGCACATTAGATCATTGTTTTTGTGTTAAAGACTGTTGGTATATAGGGCCTTGTCATTACAGCAGTTTTATTGAAGAAGCTTACTGTCCCCAAGGGGAGTCTTAACATGTGCTGTTATTTATGCACAGATGCCTCTGTCATTTAAAGGGGTTGTAAAATTGTATTTCGGTATTGGGATGACAAAACATTCTTTCAGACTGCCTGTTTATGCTTGGGCTAGCTCATAAGACAACACAGAGGAAACATCCATAGTTTTCAGGCTCACATCATGTATAATTAGCTGTTATAATTGTTAACTGTGTTATTAGTACCTTTAAGCACTAACACTTAATGTGCAGCTATTATTGAAACAAAAGAGTAAATCTTGCTTTTTTCAGAAACTCCTTTTTGATATGTGAAGTTCAGCAAGTTCTAAGGGAGCAGTGCAATAACCTGCCTTGGTTCTTGTCACAAAGTGATGTGACGTGCTCTGACCTGAGAAATGCACAGATTTTTAATTTTTCTTTTCTTTTTGATACTCATTCCAACAAAAGGGTCTCAAACTAATACCGTGGCAGTTTTTAGATGAAATGACCTACAGTAGCAATTAACGTTCCTTCATGGTGCCAGAGAGTCAGATTTTGTATGTGGCTTATGACCATTTTCCCTCTAGGTTTTGACTCCTGGTTATATCAATGTGCTCTGTATCAATCAACTTACTGTTGCAATTTCATAACGAAATCCCCGCATAAAGAGCTTAGAAGAAATCTAAATGCATTATTGACAGAAACAACACAGTTTGTGCCAGATGGTTGCAGGATGCGTTGATTAAAGCTGAACTATTAATCCAACTCAGCCTTGGGTAAGTTAACCCCAGCCCTATTCTAGCATGAGCCCATACCTTCATCTCCGTGTTGTCAGTTGGCTTTCTCTGCTCATAACAAGAAGGAAGGGTTGGTGATGAACAGGTTTAATCTCCTTTGCAAGGTCGTACTGTTGACAGGTACCATGACAAATTCTTTAGAAAACTGGAATTCTTCCTCGATCAAGAAAATTTTTCCCAACTTGCTCTGATGCAGTTTTAGCTATTAGGCACCGATAGAGCAGGGAAACTAAATTTCTTGTTTCTCTGATCCTTGGTGTTTCTGGGTTTAGGAAGAGCGCTGATATGGATCCAGATTTAGCTAGGTGGATGTCTATGGTAAGGATCCAGTCTTTGACCAAAACCTTGTCTTAAATAAACAGAAAAACCATTTGGCAGCACTGTGGCATTCAGTAATTGTTGTCAAAAAGACTTTTATTCATGTTACCCCAATTTATTCAGTCCCTTGCTTATTTGTTTTTAGACAATGGTTATATAATACATAGTGTTACCTGCCCTAAGTCATCATCTAAAAATCTGATTCTGCAGAATCAAGCCTAAGAAAATGTAGATAGTAAGACTGTTACCAGAATGGATAAAGCAGGTAGCTAGAACTCAGTGAACTCGTTATGGAAATTATTATGGGAGCTTTTTGTTGTCTTTGGTTCAGTGACAGTTACAGAAATCAATACCTCCTAATACCTCACATTAGGGAATAGAACAGTTTATCTAGATAATAACTCTAGCAGACCCTTCTTAAGCAGTAGTTTGGACTAAATAGTCTTCCAAACTAAATGATTCTGGGGTTACACCCCTCAGCCTTTTGCATAAGGCTGGCACAAAAGGTGGCGTATCAAGTTTCTTGTGAAACCAAAAATTAAATAACACTTAAGGGGCATGCAAGCTTTGGTCAGGGTTTCTGCATAAAGTGCTTTTCACCCTCAGTACTAGGGTGAACAGTACTAGCAGCTCCAGAAAGGCTGTAGAGATGGTGCAGATAGTTACAGTTAGAAATCTTGAATTTAGAGAGAGAGAAATGAAAGAAGCATTATGATCTATGTTAACATGCTTGAGTCAAATCTTTACTTAGGACTTCAGTATTTAGTCCTTACTGAAACAATGGGAGGACTTCACTGAGGCAGGAGGAGTAATCTCTCTGGATTTGGGTTCAGTCAGAGATAACAATGCCCTTTCTACTTGTGCTTCCTTCTGGTCTCTAATGTAACATCCGAGCTCTTACATGGCTCTTGTGACTGAAACAAGAAAATAATTCTGAAATGTTCTCCTCTTTCAGGTTCTATGCAAGTGATGAATAAAACAAGACGTATCATGGAACACGGAGGTGCTCATTTCATCAATGCCTTTGTGACAACGCCCATGTGCTGCCCATCTCGCTCCTCTATTCTTACGGGGAAGTACGTCCACAACCACAACACTTACACTAACAATGAGAACTGCTCTTCTCCATCCTGGCAGGCTCAGCATGAAACACGCACGTTTGCGGTGTACCTCAACAATACAGGGTACAGGACAGGTAAGATCAAGGCTGGGTCCATCTGAAAGCTTCCTTAGACTTACTAGTACAGAGGCTAATGTATATAATATTTTAATTCTAATTTTTTCTTGACTGCAGCAGTGCATAATGCCAGAGCTTAAGTCTTCCATGTTGGTTTAGCTTCCATGCACTTTTACTTGAGGAAATTTTTATTTACAAACGAACAGTCAACAAAAAACCCAAGACTTTTGTTTTTCAGAAGGTGGGAATAAAATACTGTTCATGCTTGAACTGAAGGCCTAGCAAATGTAGAATATGGCCTACAATTACCTGAAATGTGCAGAACAACCGAGAAAGATGCTCTGAAAAGGAATTAGTGTTCTGACTTTTTTTCATAAAAGTGATATATTAAGCAAATTAAGAATGAAAGAGAAAGAACTGTTCCTTTTGTGCTTTGGGGCAGTCAGCTGGTATGATTTCTCTAGACAATCAATTCCCAGAAAGGTGTTTAGGATAAATAATGACTGAGCAATAATTGGCAAGATGAAATGCACTCCTGAGAAACAAATTATCCTCTTTTCATGCAGTGCTCCTCAGGAACAAATATCCTCTGGAAAGGATTTCAGAAAATGTATAGTATATGTTTCACACCCAATTTCTTCTTGCTTCCCCCTGACATCAGATTTAGGTCCTTGCCTGTGACAGTGGTTTTGTTACATTTCTTGCTAATGCCTTTTGTCATGATGAGAAATGAGCATAAACTTGGTTCTTTTTGTGTTATTTATAGCGTATATGTACTGCAGTATTGTATTATACTCATTAGTAATAGTATGCCTTTTTTTTCCTTGAATTCATAGTTATTCGATGCTTCCAGAAACTAATATAAGCCTTGAATAGTAATTGTAACAAGATCATTATTTTCTTTCTGACTATTCAAGTGAGTTTTATGTGTTATTTATTCTAAGTTTAGGTCTTAAATAAGTGATTTCATTGTTTTGTTTTTCTAAAATGAGGATCTGAATTAATTTGGAAAGAAATAAACTAGAGGAAGTGCACATATCTTATTAATTGCTTGCTGTGTCCCTCCGTTTATCATTCGTGGCACCAATACCGATGAGCATATGAGTACAAACCAAGGTTAATGTTTTATTCTTCATAGATTATTTGGTTTGTGTTTACTGAGCTTTGTCTGTTGTAGTAATTTTTATATTTAGTGGTTGTATTTCAAGAACCTGCAATTTTTACTAACTTGAGTAGCTATTTCAAGGTGTTCATATGTCTTATTTTTTACATTAACTTAATGTTTCAATTTAGACCCAAGATCTTAGTGAATCTATATTACATATTCAGTCTACCTCTCTTAATGTGGAAACTAAATTTATTGGAACACATAAAAATAGGGCTTTTACAAGTACAAAGTGATCATAAGGTGAAAATGAGATCCTCATTCGCATAGTTAAATGTGACATGTTGTTATACAAATTTAAATGGAAATTGCCGTAATTGGAGGCTGGCATTCGTTTCTGTTCTCCAGTTAATGTCTGGAGTTATCCACTATGAAGGATGTCAGCAGTAATAAGGTATTTTTTACCTTTTTTTCCCCTTTTCTTCCCCCCCAAAGGTAGATTAGCTTTACCTGCTTCAGAAACAGCAGGAGATTGTACTTGAGAACCTTGTCTACACAGTTTCTCAAGTTTCAGAAGAAACCTGCTAAGAAGAATATTTTGAAGATTATGAATAAAGTTTCTCTGAAATGGAGAGACCTGCTTGAACATGACTACAGTGAACCAAGGAAGATGTGGAAAGCACAGGAATTAATTTGTTGGTTTTTATTTTTTATTTTTGAGGTCCTTTGTAGTACTGATTTGCTCTGCAAACATACAGTTTAGCTTCTTAATTCCTTGATTGTGGTGTGGTTTGTTTGTTTGTTGGTTTGGGGTTTTTTTGTTTGTTTGGTTTTGGTTTTTTTAAGGAGTAGAAAAAGAGGCAATGAGGAGTAAAGCTTTTTGAGGCTTGCTTTTATATTTCAGTTCACAACCTTGGAGTGAGAAAGCTTTTTAATTGATTCATAACTCAGGCCTTCTCCCTGCGTTTTTTCTCTTCTCTTTTCTCTTTTGTGTAATCTTGAAGGCAGAAATTGTACTCTCCTACTCCACTTCATAGCTTCCATCTGATTTTCTTTTCTGCTGCTGGTTTCGCATCTCCTTTGCCTCTTCTCTATCTGTTGTGATTTCCCTGTGTTTTGTTTTGTTGCAAAAGATGATTCTTCTGGGGATCAGTCTTTCTGCACTGTAGTGTGTTCTCTGGGATAGTGGCATTTGTGGCTGGGATCTATAGAGACTTGTGCAGCTGCTGACACCTTTGGGAATGTGCTAGTCGCATGCAGGCAGGAGAGAGCAGTGTGGTGCAGGTTTTTCTTGCACAAGTTGCAAGTGAAAAATAGGAGATGGAAAAGGTGCGTCTTTCCCCTAACTGTTTCTTCCGTTTCAGCCTTGGTTGTCAGTTTTATATTTTTTAACTTTGGCACATTAAAAAGCTTGACCAACTTTGTTAGGCACTGTACTGGAAAGAATAGAGAGGCCAAGCTCAAGGGAAGTTCAGTCTTTGGCTGTAACAGCCAGGATTTTGACTGTCATGCATAGGCTTGCTGTCACTTTATGTCAATCAGTTAAATATCATGGGAATACAGAGGGTGGGTTTTCCTTCTGCAAGGGAAGCCATTGAGGCAACAGGCATTACAAGTGTGTTGTGTTCTGCATTAACCTGTCTCACAATTTTAAAACTTCCAGTGTACTGAATAGCAACACATATTCTTGTTATGTTGTGGGAAGGTGTAGTGGCTACATGAGTTCCCAATCTCAGTATGTTCTATAGCATAATGTGGGAAATTGGGCAAGGAGGACAGTTTATGTAAGTAAACCAATTCAGTTGATGAATCAATCTTTAGAAAAGTCATTGTAAGCTACATCTGAATCATGACTAACTTAAAATAGTGGATGCTGGTACTTCAGCTTAGAGTAGGACATTACTAGAATGGAAAAGAAACAAAGAGGTCCTGTGGCAAGCATTTCTGAATGGCAGTTCTCTGCCAAGTGTTCCTGTGTATACATTTATAGAAAAAAGGATCTGTTTTCTATGAACAAATGCACCTCTTTCTCTGAGAGGAGTTTTAAAATGCACAATGCATTGTTGTATACTTTGGTCCTGCAGCAACAAATACCAAGCTGTTATATTGAAATACAGATTTAAACTTTCTTTTGACATTACTTAATGAGAAAAGCTTCTCTTTTCCGCTCGTCCAGCTGGCTGAATGATGAGGTCTTAAATTGATGACTGATTCTACAGTATTTTGTCAGCCTTCTCTGCAGTCAGGAAATGAAAAGACATGTTTTATCTTAAGAAATTCAAAAGAACTAGGGATGGTAGGTCAATTGCAGCCTGGCAGAAGGACACTTTTGCTTCAGTGATTCTTCTGAGAGAGTTCCGTTAATTTATGTTAGGGCTGTATGTGGCTCAGTATGCAGCAAATGCAGTACACATTTTGACTAACTTACCCTCCTTGTTCCTGTTGAGCAGTACCCTATAGTACAGCTAACCCTATTCAGTTAAATGAACGTATTAACAAAGGCAAAAGCTGCTGCTTGTATGGTAATGTGTCAGCATCTCTTTGTGGTGGTAAGTCTGTACTTGCATTATACAAAGAATTAATAAAATGCCATTTTGCACCAATCGTGTATTTTGAACCTAGAGAAAAGTGGTTCTGGGAGGTCCAACTCTGCCATTATAAAATATTTATTTGGAATAAAAGTAATAATCATTCTTAGCATTTTCATGGGGCTTTACAATAATCAACTAATGAATGAATTAAAATTCAGTGACAGCTTTCCATTTCCTTCCATTAATATTAGAGTAAGAAGATACAGTGGCTGACTGCATTCAAGTAATTATTTTGTACTTCACTGTCTGAACTTTTGATATTTTAAAGTGATTTTAACATTAAATTGTAAGAAGGAGAAGAAAGGCTATTGGTAAATAGCCTTTGAGGTTCATTCCTCCTTTAATAAACATGTGACCAGTTTTTAATGTCTAGATACAGGTCAGGAATAAAATTCTTAGATTAACTGTTCCCTGCTGTAGAATTTGCTGTCTGCAGTAGTTGCTGCTTGCTGTTTTTTATTACAGAAATACTTAAAAACTTAACTGAAGTTGATCTTTGTGTATAATAGCTTGATGAGGAATAATGAGTGGCCTAAAAAGTCAAAGCGTAGACAGAAGTAGAAACAGAACAGTGAAGTATTTTCTACGAGGTCCCGTGCAGATGAAAAGCAACGTGAAGAAGAGACGCAAGTTTTCATCCACCCTCCAGTGCCCTAGCCACTATGCCGTACTGCACTCCGTCATGTTATCTGCATATAATGAAAACAGATTATCCAAATCAGAGTAACATCCTATTTGCAGAACAGATAGCTTTTGCAGTTGATGAAGGACTGCAGGCCATTGTTAAAAATAATAACCAAGTGATTTAAAAGTCAGACTTAATTTTTAGAGTGATTTGCTTGACTAGGAACTGAAGTGTTGTGATACCTCCAGGACATTTTGGTGACTTACAAAACTGGGTAGCAGGTTCCTGAATTATTTGTCTAGAAGGTAAATTAGTTTCCACAGGTCGTCTGCTCTCTATATAGAAATATTACTGTCTTAGCAAGGGCTGTCATCCATTAGCTAGTTTGAGACTATCAGGCTTGAAATTGATGTGAAAGAAAGATTCTGCAGGGTGGCTATATCATGATAGCTGTTATTGCAAAAGGGAACCAAGGATCTACGATGAGTCCTCATGTATAGCCCAGATCTACTGACTCAGTCCATCTTACTACTTCTTCTGATAGGCTTGGTTCATGGTGGTGAGTTATTAAGATGGTCTTTCAAAATCATCAAGCTTATTTTACTAATGTAATGTACTCAGGACAATTTTTCCTAAGTTGTTTTTCCTGTATGTTTAAGGTGCGAGTGTTCTATAAGGCCCACGTGGTTATATACTTGTCCTCCACAGCAGTGATATGCAATTTAGTAGGCACTGGAAGACTTTAGTGATATGACAGTTCAAATAAGCTGTATGTCTTAATAAAGTGCATAGGAGAACAGTAATGATTCCAGAGACTTGCCAGTGCCTACAGCATAAAATTTGCAGATAGACTCTAATTCCAGTTTCTGAAAGTTGAATTTCTATTTCTTTGAATTTAAGCAACTTTGTGTCTTTTTGTATGTTTTGGTAGCAAAAGTACTGCCCTGAGACCTTTGTCTTGTCTTCCAAGTTAGAGACGATAGCACTTCGCATCCCTGCCTGTGTGTTATGTGTGGGAGGACTAGGTACGTTTTTGAGATGGAGGCATTTTCAGAACTGTAAGAGGTTAATGGTTGATTACAAAAAAAAAAGTGTCAAATATATTTTTTTGTCAAAAGTAAAAGGTAAATGTACAGACAATAAGCTACTGTAAAATCTAGATGACTTCTTATTCAGTGTATACCTTGTTGAAAGGAAGTCTGTGATTATACTGAACTGTGGTTGAACCTTTCACCTAATTGGATTCAGTAAGACTTTATTGTTTTTATTTATGAACTAATGCTTTTAGTAGGTTTCTTCCTGGTTTATTGGTAGATGGGAAAACACCTGGCTTTGTTAAAACACAGCAAATAATTATTCTTGTACGGCATATCCTAATAGCTCCCTGAAACTTGGCAACTGGGTTTTCTTCAAATCCTATAGACAAAATGGCTCTAAATGAAATTCTTTCAGGGGTTGCCCAAACAGCATAGTGCAGACTTTGGTGTTTTAGTAAAGATTCAGCATTAAGCTGGATAAACTTTTGCTTAGAGTAAAAAAGCATTTAAAAAGTTATTTTAAAAAGTCTCACAATCTACTGTTGGGGAGGTTTTTGGGTTTTATGTGTGGAGGAGTAAGAAATCTTGCGTGTGGAAAGAGGAGGATAAATCTAAATGCTAAGATTCTTCTGTGCTCATGGTGTGTAAAAGGGGGGCATGATGCCCATGGTACATTTTTATTAAAATGTCTCACTATTGTGGTTTTGACATTAGGAAACGTTTTATGGAAAATCTGAATTGTCAGGATTGGCTGCCAAGGTGTATGAGCAGACTGAGGAGCGCTAGTGAGGTGTGTTGTAAAGTAGGGCTCTCAGCCACAGCACCAGCAAGCACTCCTGCCGCCTCTTCTGCTGCCCGGTGTAGGAAATCATGCTGTTGTGATACACCAAGACATCATGTCCTTTATTGTAATAAAGATTGGTGACATAAAGATTACCATTTCTATGTTTTTTCCTTTTGACTTTCAAAGGGTGCCTGAGAGGGATGTTCAGAAAGATATTTATGCCTTACAGTTCTAGTTATGTTTAAACTTTTGTAAGCTGTCCTAGGCATTAGTGAAAGGGACCTTTGGTCCCAATTCCATTGGGAATTTGCTTATCTGAGAAGGACAAGCAACACTTGGCTCACCATCAGCATTCTTTGGTTTGATTCCGTGTTGACCGTTTCAAGGTATTTGGTTTGAGTACTTTTGTTTTATTTGGCTTCATCTGCTCCCCTCCAGCCAATTCCCCTGATTCGGTAAATAGATCGTGGCACTGATCCTTGGCAACAACTGAGGAATGTGCTATGCAAATTCAGGAAGAAGAACAAAGGTGTCACAAAGATTATTGTGCTTTGCCTTTGTCCTGCTAGATATCAGACTAGTCCCCTGCGATATGGTGGATGGAGCATGTGATAGCACACTGTGCTATCAGTGTGCTGCAAGGTAGAGAAAAATTGGCCATCAGCGTGCAGTAGACTAAAATGTGTGTGGGAATACACACCTGTATTTCTCCTCTTAGTCTACCTGGTGAAGTACTTGAATGGATTCATCATTTCAAAGACTGTTGCAGACATACAAGAGACAAGAAATAATAAAAGGTACTCAGAACCCAGTCTTCCTTAGCATCTTGAAACTGATGTTACTAGAGGGATCTGATAACAAAATGTAGTCTTAAGCCCCTCTTTGCATCCTTAAAAATACTCTTAAGATTGAGGGATTGAGGGACTCACTGTATGTTTTATGCAACTCATTAGATTTCCTGCAGTTACTAAGGTAATAATACTAATGCCACGTCTTCTAATCCTTACAGTAGTGTCATATTTTCAGTTGTCACAAAAGGTGCTGACTGGGACCACTTTGACTATTTTGAAGGTGGCTTCAGCACTTAGGAGTTACTGATTTTTGGAAAGATTGGCCAGTTATTTTGATACCTAAAAAGAACTGATACCTTTTGAAAAAATCTTACCCATGGAACCAAATTTAATACTAAATTACAGGATTTTATCTTGGAACTCCCTTATTTCTGCAGTAAATCCATTAATTTCACTAGGTTTATTCCAATGTACATTGTCAGTCTAAGAGTATATTTGGCCATGATGTGAAGGCAAAATGTAGTTGACCTTTGGACTAACTGGTTGTTCCATGCAATGCTGAGAGTACTTTCTCATCTGCTTTCCTCCAATTGTCTCTCAGGGGACAAAAAGTACTGAAAGTAATTTTTGCTAGATATACCTCAGAAAAAGGACAGAAGTGTTCCCTCCCTCCCCCCACTCCATCCCTATACTAAGGGACTGGGCATTTGTAGCTAATTGTTCAACTTTGAGCTGGAGAAAACTGCTATCAGATATAGAAGTAAAAGATTTTAGAGGGGTAAACAAATCTTTAGGAGTAATTAAGACTCATGCTCAAAACCCAAGCTAATATCTGGAAAATTGTCTGTTGAAATAGGTCAGAAAAGCAGTGTTCTAAATACATTTTTAAAGTACTTAATGCCCAGCATTCGTGTTTAAATGTAGAGTGTTAATATCTTAAAACGTGAGTTTTAATTTCACACTCTTGGTGGGAAGTGCAATTTCATGGGGCACTAATAGGTGGATGGATGCAGCTTAGCAGCGTGAAGGATATGAAGAGAAGAGTCCAGGAGGAGGAACGTGTGGTCTGATTCCAAGTATATCAGGCACTGAAAAAGAAAATATAATGGTAATCGTGGTCCAGTTTCTCATATACGTAGGTTGTAAATCAAAATATCTGCATTATAGAGATATAAATAAAAAAAACCATAGACAAGCTTAAAACGCAGAACTTATCTCTTATCTTAAATCTATTGTAACGGAGAGGACAAAATTATTTTAAGAAAAAACAGAAAGGAAAGAATCTCTTTATGGTGTTTCTGTTATGCCTTCTTACTACGCTTCTGTTTTCTCTACCCCTAGCTTTCTTTGGAAAGTACCTTAATGAATACAATGGCTCCTATGTGCCTCCTGGTTGGAAAGAATGGGTTGGATTACTTAAAAATTCTCGATTTTACAACTACACACTCTGTAGAAATGGAGTGAAGGAGAAGCATGGATATGACTACTCCAGGGTAGGTCCTGTTGATTTATTTCTATTTACATTTGAACATGACCGTAAGAAAGCTGCACTTTGTGGTTTCAGTCTCTTTTTATACTTGAAAGCTGGTACGTGTAACATTATCTACAACTGGTAACAGTAGTGTTTGGGCGTGGTTACCTTCCATTCTGGGAGGGTCATGTTACTGAAAACATTATTACCAGCAGTGGAAACAAGTAAAATGACTGTTTTAGATAGTACAAGCTGAAGATGTGAAAGTAGACTTAAATGCTGCATGTTAACTATTTCTGTGCTTTGTATGTAATTATTGTGTCAGCGGAGTTACACGAGCATTAATGAGATAAGAATCCATTTCCCTCCACCTAGACCCATCCTTTTAGTTTAAAGAACTTGTTTCACAGCCACAATATTATGGAGTGTTCACAGAATCTTGGTACAATTTATGATAATTCTGAATGAGTGGAGAATTTAACCATTAGGTTTGTATTTCTGTGCATACAGATGCATATGTTTCTTAATATCCTTTCAAGGATGTTATATCCTGACCAAACTTACAAAAATGCTTGATAGTCATTGTCAAACACAGTATTATTTTTTCCCTCATCTAACATGTTACAGCTCAATACCTGCTTGCAGTCAGGAATATGTTTCTTTCAGCTAAAAGTGTTCCTTTCCAAAGGAACCTGCTTTAATGAAGTCCTAAAGTGGGCAGAAGTGACTGCGAAGTATTATAGTAACTAAATCTATCCATAAACTGCTCTAGTTTTAGTGTATCACTAAGGAAGTTGACTCACTCTGAAATGATTTGTAATGTATATTTGTTTAACAGGTGTTTTGTTCGCTGTCTCTTATTGATGGCAAATCCTGCCTTCCTATTTGTGTTTCATTAGCATAGTATTCACAGCCAGTTTTTCCTTTAAAAGGTTGATGTCTGTGATTTCCACTTTCCTTTGCCCTATTTGCCTTTTATAATTGAATGTACTTTGTGCTGAGAGATAAAACTTCACAGTCTTCTAGGGTTACCTTTTCCATCATCAACTGCTAAGGGGAAGGCGCAGCCTTCTGTACTAGTGTACACTATTATTTGTCTTCTGTTTTCCTTCTGATCTGTGAAGAATGACAGAGCTAATCTTTACAGCCACGTACTAAAATGTTATGATGGAAATATATCTTCTGTGGAACAGTGTCAGTATTTCATAGGCACTATTCTCCGTCTCCATTGTACCAAGGAGCCAACAGGGAGCTTTATGTTCCTATATATTCAGCTGTTTTGTGTATGCCAGACTTGAAAATGTTTAGGTTTTCACTTGTTTTAGTTTTTCTTACTGAGTTTGGTAATAAATAAATAAATCAAAAAATAAGGCTGATGAAAATACAGACGTTTTATAATCTTCATATTCTTGCATAATAAACAGCTACAGTAATAAACAGATGATAGTGTGCACAACAATGGCACTGGTTGATGTTAACACTGGAGTTCAAATGAGCAAACAGGAGCTGAATTGGAAGACTGTTTCTCTTTCTTTCCTGCCATTCTTGTTGCTGAAAACGTGATTTTCCAGCAATGAGCAATATAATCAGATTATTTTTTAGTCCTATCTATTTAACATAGCTAATGTTAATTATGTGCCAGTGGAAAACTAGGAAAAAACCAAGCAGTTTATTTTGTCCTCTAAAGTAACTGCTAAGCTCCTTTGAAAATTAAATTCTTTCAGATTTTCTCACAAGATATATTCCACTTTGATTTTTCTTTTTCTGTTTATGAGAAGTTTCTGTCAACATTTTTTAGATGAATTTTAATTTTGTACAACTACAGCCTCTATAATATGGACCTTTAAAAAAAACTCGTAAGAAATCAGTTCAGTGAAATGTTTCTGTTTGGTCTTTTGGCCTGGTAAATGCTGGATTTGTAGTGATTTTTGCTTTGACCATGTGGAAACCTGTATCTTTAAAATGAAATTGGAAAACTCTACTCTTCTAATGGCTAAATCAAAGATGAATTACAAGCTTAAAGTGATTGACCAGCTTAAAGAAGCAGCACGATGAAGATAAACAGCAGTGCATTTTTGAGAGCACTTCAGTATTCTCTCTCAACTATGAATATTGTCTCAGGCATTGAAAGCATGTTCAGAAGTCAGTTTTGCTTTGGTACATTTTCCCTTCCCCTGCCTACTTTTATGAGTGGAAGTCCTTCATTTAATGCCTATTTAGAGTGAAAATACCATCCCAGTAACAGTCATAATCATGGCAGTTTTGTAACAGTCGTGCCTTGTGTTGGGACCAGCGTGTAAAATTATAAATGGAGACTTTGCCAGCCTTGTTCTGGGATAGACAAGAAATAACTTGGGGGAAGTAAATATAGTCTGTGGAAAAGGCTTCCTCTGAATGACAAGCTGACTCCTCAGACCAAGGATACTGACAGAGCCAAAGAGGAGCAAGTGTCTTAACCATGGACAGAAAGCTGTACTCAAAAGGAGATGCAATCCAGTCTATACCACACCTTGTACTTGTTGGCTTGACCAGAGGCAGATGTTATGTCTGATTTTACATTCTGCTGTGGCATGACAGTTATTTTGGGTTTTTTTAAGGTGTAGTTTCATTCCTACTCGTGTTTGAGGGGTATTTATACTTACGGTGTTTCCTGTGAAGCACCTAAGGGAGAGCATGGCTTGTCATTAAAAATCCTGTCTTCAATCCCTATAGCTCTTGCAGATATCATAAGAATGATAATGATACTTCTTAGAAAATATAGAGATAGTCCAACTCTTCTACAGGAAATTTTCTACATTCTCAACAATACGTGTGATAGAGCTGTATCTCTATCAGATTGTCACTGTAATATTGAATGAAGTCCTTGGTTCAATTAGCCCACCATCTTCTCATGTTAATGACTTCTGGTTAAGAAGGTTAAGAAAAAAGAACATCGAGCCATTTGGTTTTTCAAAGTATTTTTATGATGTAAGGTTGGACTATACACCTTGAAGATACTGACACTGATATTTTTTTTTCATCCATACCTAGTCATTGTATTTAGCATTGTGTTTTTCATAATGTAGTTACCCACTTTAGGAAGAAAGGGTACTATTTGATCTTTAGTGCCATTCATTTCTGAGAAAAAGCTAGAAGCTGTTGGTTTTTGTATTTCTAGGCAGTGAAGAAAGAATTATTTGGTTTTAGTTTTTTGAGTTTTTAGCATCTGTAACTTACTTCCTCCTCCTACCATTCTAAGTGAAGTAGCTTCTTTTTTCCTGTTTCTTATGGTACCTCAGACCTCTCCTTCCTATTACCCCCCAGTTTGAAGTTCCTTTTCAAATGTCTCATTATTCTTTTGCTTCTACTTGCAGGATTATCTGACTGATCTGATTACCAATGACAGTATTACCTTCTTTAGAATATCAAAGAAGATGTATCCTCACAGGCCAGTACTGATGGTTATAAGCCATGCTGCTCCTCATGGCCCTGAAGATTCAGCCCCTCAGTACTCACAACTCTTTCCTAATGCCTCACAACACATGTAAGGAAAAAACAAAACCTTTGATTGATTTTCAGGTTCTGGAGTATGGAAGTTCTGGGTACCTCTGGGTGAACAATGTTTTCTTTATAGTACTCTTGGCGTAACTTTGTCACAAATATGTAAGAGGAGTTTTCAGTGGCCTGGGTTTAAGAGTAAATGTAAAAATGCAGAATGTGTACATACAGTGAGGGAATGATACAAATTACTTCTCTACTTTCCATTTTTCCCCTTGTTCCCAAATTCCAGGGAATCTCAGTGACCGATAAATCTGTCAATGATAAAGGATTGCAGGCAATTCTTACTGTTTCATTGTCATGTGGATATTGTAAGGAAGGATCACAATGCAGGTGGAACACTTACAAATCACCCTAAAGCAGTAAGCAATATCCTGAACAAAGTCTTTGCCTAGTCCCCAAACCAGAAGGCAGTGCACTGTGTGGTATGACTCCACACCTTTCCTTGGGGCAGCATTGGCAAAGTCTGTAAGTGGATTCTGTGGAAAAGAAAAGCCAAGTGAAAGTGGGATGGTAGTGCTTGACATTGGTACATGTACATACTGCATCATGTGGTGTTGCTAGTATTAGCTAAAAGCCAGTGGTATGGATTTTAGTCAGGGTGCTGCTTTGCCTTGGAGCTCTGGTATGTACTTCTGTGGCTAATTTATGCTGCTGTTCTCTTGATTCTGTACCATATTCTGGCTGGTGTGACCATTCTGCCCTATACTGCAGACTCTCTCCATCTCATTCTGTATAGCTCCTCTCTGTGTGCATCTGCAGTCTTGTCTTGTTTGAAAATTATTCACAGAGCAAATCCCTCAGCTGCATGATTTTCCTTTATTGCTGCCTGTATTGTGAGCTGTAGAGAATGTGGCAGCTGGGCAGTTTAGAGGTGATCAGAAATCACTTCAAAGGAGGGTACGTTTTACCATCCATCTTTTTCAAGGTCAAATTCAGTCTGTCTGGGACTTCCCTTCTGGATACATTTGAAGAAGTTGTTTCAGCTAGCTTCTAGGAATGTTACTTTTTTGTATTTTTGCCATAAGACAGACAAATCTGTTAAGGATTTAAGAGTTACATTTGTAGTAATCAAAGAAAATTGTGGGCTTTAGTTGGATTAAATAGTGGGAGGTTTCAAATCAGCCAGGAAATTACGAAGTAAGCTGAAAAGGAGTTAGCGAAGCATTTTTGATTCATTCTGAGCATCACATAGCAACAGTTTCCATAACTGTCAGCATTTTCAAAGAAGCAATGTCATTATTTCAACCACAATAACATTCTGAAATTCAAGAGACTATTAACAATACAGAGAGAATAGTCACCAGCACTTTCCTCCCTGTATGAAGAAGCCTCCACTTGCCATTGATGCACATTTTTCAGATAGCATCTAACAGAGGCTTTCAGGATAAAACATTTCACTGTCGGATTATTAGTTTAATATTTATATTAAATGTCTTATGACTGTCATATTCAGAGATACATTAGATATGCAGTATTTTGATGAGAAGTTTCAACTTACATTATTTTTTAGCTTATTAACTTACCTTGCTGCTGTCTTGCCTACACAAAACCAACAGCAGAAATTTCCCAAATAGGAATTTATCAGGAAATTCTGTGTTGCTAAGAGGAAAGTAAATGAGTATTTGCTATTTTTTCCTGTGTTACTGTGTCACTCTCTTGGCTTGCGGATTGGCAGAGACCGATTTTACTGCTTTGAATGAAAAAGGAAGCCTAACCAAATTACCTAGGAAAAGTAATTTTTAACACTTTAGACTCTGTGTGTGATGTGTTTGAGCCATGATGTGAAGAAATTGTAAAAGGTGGTCTTCAACCATAAGTAATAAGGAATAAATATAGTATGTAAGAATAGTATTTCTTGCAAATGTAAGCTATAATATAGCTTTTAATGAGTTGGTGATGCAGAGAGTTGACATCATGGTGGTAAAATAAATCTTTTATTTAGGTTCAGCTAACCTAAAGTAATATAATTATGCATAGAAAAGTGATTGCTGGGACTCCCAACCATGTGAAACTATGGACAATATTTTTCCTCATCACTTCAATGATGTCCCAGGACCATGAGAACTTGGAGGGACAGTGAGATTCCAGGGGGATGTTGAACCCACTTCTTGGGATTTTGCAGGGACTTCAAGTAAAGGAGTTGGTGGCTGGAATGAGTCTTCAAAATACAGCTCTATTTCCTCATCCCAGTTTTCTTCGCAGGTCTTTAAAATCCGGCTGTGTGTCCACTTCTGCTGCTCGCATGCAATTGGATACCAGTAGGCAGAGTGCCTGTGCTCCTCTGATGCATAAGTGTGAAAGTATTCAAGTAGCCAGTCATGCTGAATTCCAAAAAGCTGTTAAAGAACATAGTAGAACCTTTACAGCAAGCTGTATAATTATTTTTAAACAGCTTGCACAAGATGTAGTATTTGGTGCTAATGTGGGTGGAGTGAAAGCAAAGCAATTACATGAATAGGAGCTCTGTAATACGTGCTTCATCCTGATCATACTTGTGAAGTTAAGACTTCTGAGGCTAAGTCTCTTGGCCTTGAAATGTATACTTGTTAGTCTGAAATCACTGGAAAGACAAGGTATGTTTAATGTTTTCATAGATTTTATTCCCCCCCGAGTTGTTTTCATTTTCCCATGTTTCATAACATGAAAGTAGAAGACATTTTGAAAGTAATCTCAATATTTTCTTGTGCACCTCAGATAGTACTTCCTGTAGGGTTGATCAAATAGAAATTAATATTCATTACTATGACTTTTTTATACTTGGCTAAAACATTGTGGTTTTCTCTCATTTCCTTAGTACTCCCAGTTATAACTATGCTCCAAACCCAGACAAGCACTGGATAATGAGGTATACCGGTCCCATGAAACCCATACACATGGAGTTCACTAACATGCTACAGAGAAAGCGCCTTCAAACACTCATGTCTGTGGATGACTCTATGGAGATGGTAAGATTAATAGTCACTTTTGTTCTGTTTTGTTTTTTGGGTAAACAGGTGCTTGTTTCTTGAGTTAAGCTCCACGTTGTCCTGCATATGAAGATAAGGGAGAAAAAAGGTGGAGGAGGACTGCATCAGTTTTTTAATAGTGTGTAATCCTCTCACCGCTGATCATTTTGTCTCTTTATTCAATGTGTAAGGTTTCTCATCTCCTAAAGACAGGTACCCTGAGTTGGGTGGTGTGAACAAGCTGATTTGTTGCCACAGAACCACTGCTGATAAAGGGGAAGAGAAAGGGATTGCCTGAAAATCTACACATCATAAAGCCTAAAAATGTACCATTGATAAAGAAAAAGTCATCCTATAGCCTGTTGGAAATAACTACCTAAATGCGTGTCTTTTTTAATCTTGTAACGCTGAGTTTCTGAGAGAAGAAAACAACAGCAGCAAAAAGTGATGATACAGGAGTCCTAAATGGAATGATCCCAGGGTAAACCCAGCCCAGGAGGTTAAATATTGGAAGTAAATAAATACATAGATTGGTACTTTTAAAATTATCTGCATCATCTAACAATGAGATTTCTTAATGCAAACTCTGTGTCTCCCACAGAAATGTCTGGGTTCACTAAAAGCTATACTGAAAAAGAATGGTTATGCAGATTTAAAAGTGTTACAATTACTGCTTCTCTTGGCATTCTTAGTCAAAAAAGGTAGAACATAAATTAGAGGATTAGAGGAGTCTAAATTAGAGGAGTCCTCTAAGGCAAAAATGAGATTATCTGGACGGCATTGCATAAGCTTGTTACTAATATCTTATAATTACTAATATCTTACAATTACTGATTCAGGCAAATATGATCTCTGCTTCCTGTTAATGAAGCTGTTTAGATGGATCAGATACCAGCATTAGGGGAAATTGGTGATTTTGCTACACTATTTGGATTTTCTGTTTACTAAAAGGGTTTCACTCTGGGTGATTCACTGCAGGCAAAATCAGTTAGGTTGTTTTTTAGTTCTAATTACCAAGTTAGGCTGATCTTTTTCTACTGAATTATATTTGTTAATAGTCTTTCAAAATTAAGAAGAAAAAACAACAAAAAACCTCACACACTCAACCCCCCCAAAACAAACAAACAAAATAAACAAAACAAAAAACCAGACAAAAACCCCCCAAACCAAAACAAAAACAAAAAAAAAGCCAAACCAACAAACAAAACAACCTGAAAAAGAACCAAAAACAAACTCCCAAACCAATACAACAGAGTTTTTCTCCTGTGCTGATGTGCTTCGCACCTGTGTGAGGTACCACTTTGGTGGTACCCACCACCTTCTTACCTTTCTCAAGCCAAAATGTCACATAAAAATTGATCCTTGATGCTAAAGTTGGTACAGTTCACATAGTTTCTTACGTAAATCTGTAGAAGCATCCACATTTAAATCTCCTCATAATTTTCCATAGTGAGAGTATGACTGAGCGATATTTATCTGGAAGATATTTTGCAAATATTCTGCATAATGGAGACTCATTTGTCTGAAGGTGAGGTTGTTGAGTGCTGCCTGAATATGTGTGAGATTCAAAAGGCTGTAATTTTATTAAAATTGCTTGCTGCAAGAAAAAGATAAAAGTGGAGAGAAAATTTCAAATTGACACCTTGAAACTTTTATCTCTGTTATTGTATGTATTTAGTACTATCTTGACAGCTCTCACGCAAAATACTGAACCCAAACATTTTTGAAATGGCATGCTGTGTTTTACCTTAAAATAGAGTTTTGTCTTGTAATAGCCACAATATTCAGTTAGTAAAACTAAGATGTGATTATGTATTATTCAAAGTGGTTCATTGTGATAACTCAGTGCCATCCTTAGCTGTTGTTATTTGTATGTTGCACAAAGGCAGAAAGTGATATCCAGTATTGCACATGTAGAGCTACTCGGTGGAATAAATTTCATATTTTGTTTTGCTCTTTTTCAGATTTACAATATGTTGGCTGAAACAGGAGAACTGGAAAATACGTATATAATATACACGGCAGACCATGGTTATCATATTGGGCAGTTTGGGCTGGTGAAAGGGAAGTCTATGCCATATGAGTTTGATATCAGAGTTCCGTTCTATGTCCGAGGACCAAATGTGGAGGCTGGGTCCTTGTAAGTTCTTTGCTATTGTGTGTGTTGTGATCTGAAAATTTCATGTTCCCATCTCTAGTTGTATTGACCTGGCAGCCAAGTGGAGGCGCAAAGTTTTGCCCATCCTGGTTATCTTTGGCAGAAAAATGTGTCTACTCAGAGAACAGAACTGATAGCACAGGCTGGTATAACAAACTCAAGGCCATTGCCTTTTTGCTTGCATGGGTGTGCAGCACAAGCCACTGCATTTTTGTGGATATAGTTGAAAAATCACTCTGAATGATGTCCAATCTAGGAAACGCTTACTTGTATTCTTTTGAGGAGTGCGAATTATACACATAACTGTAATTTTAAAGTTAAAAAAATATACTGTATAATGCCACAGTAGATAATTATTGCTGAACATTGGAGTCACTTGTCTCAGTTTATAACGATCAGTTCATGTATTATCATCCACAAAATATTCTTTTTGGCTCATCCTTTGAGAGTATGTGGTTAGGGCTCTTTGTTGGATGCACACAAGCATGCAGAGTATGACTGTTAATTGAAACGGTAGCTTTGATCAGCTAAAAATTAAGTAAATACACTTTCTAAGCAATTATTTTGGATAGCAAATATTTGCACTTAAGTTGGACAGAGTGCCATAAATTGCTGCCTAATATTCGTATCAGTGTGCCTGTTTTAGCATAATTAACACACACAATCTTCCACACACAAGTTTTTCTTTACTGCAGAGGAATGGATCTGATGTGTAATTTGATAGCAAATAGTTATAAAAAACATCTTATTCGATATGCTGGTTAAATTCACTGATTCATGTTATCTGCAGACAGAAAAATGTTAAATTCTGTAGATATTGCACTGTGTTTCTAATTTATTTTCAGCAGTTGTGCATGTGAAAAAACCAATATTCTCTAAAGAGCAGGGAGGGATTCCTCAGTTGGGATGAAATATATTACCTCAGCACTGAAAGAGTTTTGTCTGCAGCAGCCCAGAATTTCAAATGAGCTGGAACAGCCTTCTAAAAACCTGCTCTCCTTCCCTTTGACTGCAGTTTTTGGCCTTCCTGGAGAGTCAATGCTAACATGGCCCAAGTGACTGAGCTAGTGCTTCTGCAACATATAATGCTAGAGACCAGCCACATTGTGTCTACTGTAGTTCAAGGATCGTTACACCCAGATATCCGTAAAAGCTCTGAAACCTTCCCACTGAAATTTTTTTTCAGACTTCCTAAGATGAAAACACGCTTCTGTTAGAATCGGAATAGTCAGCCTGACAGAGTCTTAACAGAACAGAGCTTGTCACAGTAGAGCAAATAGGAAGAACAAGGATAAAACACCTTGGAGAGGGAATACATCAGATAATAAATTGATCTTCCCTCTCAGCCTGATTTTCTTTAAATGGTAGAACTTCTGTCATCTGTGTTTTGTGTGAACCTTATGTTTTTCCTGCAGAATAATTGTCATGACTCCCTTTTGATACCAGGAAAATTTTAATAGCAATCACTGTAGCAAGTCATTACTAACCTCTCATTTCTGTTACTAAATATGCTACATCGTAATTATTAGTAATTAAAATCAAATCAGATACATCAATTTAATTAATCACCTATGCTCTTGTCATTGCCTGTTTGCTTGCTCACTCAAAGATGTTGTAATTTTTAAATAGTATCTCATTAAATAGTGTGAATTTAGCAGCTTTCTTCTGTCATGTATTTTGAGCTGGAAGTCTGCACTGACATTTATTGCAGTCCATCTGGTCCCATCCTTCCTTTGTGCCTGCTGATCATAACACATTGATTCTTTATGCGCAGTGCTGTAGAACACTGTATAGCAGTATGCTCATGTTATTTTTTTCCCCCACTTTCAAGAAATGGAGGGTCTGTTGTGATATTTAATCCTTGTTTTTTAAAGAGGTAAGGAAAAGCAATAGCACACGGCTGATAAACAGTATTTATATATGTGATGTTAGTAATTGCGCACTCAACTTCAACACTATCAGAGACATGGTTGAAATAAGTGTTTAAGGTTCAATGTAATGAACAACTGGGGTGCAGGACATGAAGGAATACTAAGTAAATTTGCTGATGATACCGAATTGGGAGGAGCTGTTGACCCTCGCAAAGGCAGAGAGGCCCTGCAGAGACACATTGACAAATTAGAGAGATGGGCAGTCATCAACTCTGAAGTTTAACAAGCGCAAGTTTTGGAATCTGCACCTGTGACAGGGCAACCCTGGAGATACAGACAGACTCTGGGGAGAGAGGGGCTGGAGACCAGATGTGGAAAGGGACCTGGGGGTCCTGGTCGACAGAAAGTCGAATATGAGTCAGCAGTACCCTGGAAGCCAGGAGGGCCAACCATGTCCTGAGGAGCATCAGGCCCAGCATTGCTGGCCAGGCAAGGGAGGGGATTGTCCTGCTCTGCTCTGCCCTGGGGCAGCCTCACGTTGAGTTCTGGGGGCAGTTTGGGGCGCTACAATGTTAGAAGGATATAAAGCTATTTAGAGAGCATCCAGAGGAGGCTATGAAGATGGTGATGGGTCTGGAGCCGTGTGAGGTGCAGCTGAGGTCACTTGGCTTTTTCAGCCTGGAGAAGAGACTGAGGGGAGACCCCATAGCAGTATACAACTTCCTCATAAGGGGAAACAAAGGGGTAGGCACCAACACCTTCTCTCTGGTGACTAGTGACAGGACCCAAGGGACCAGCATGAGGGTCTGACGGGGGTAGTTTAGGTTGGATATTAGGAAAACGCTCTTCTTGCAGAGGATGGTCAGGCTCTGGAACAGGCTGCTGGGAGAAGCAGTCGTGGCACTGAACCTGCCAGAGCTCAAGAAGCGTTTTGGACAATGCTTTCAGGCACGTGTTGGGATTCTTGTGGCTGTCCTGTGCAGGGCCACAAGCTGGACTCAGAGATCCTTGTAGGTCCTTTCCAACTCAGGATACTCTGTGATTCTGCGAACATAAACAGAAAACACTTCTGCAAAAGCAGACCTACAGTAAAACCAAGTCACATGATTAAAAATTTTGGGCATTCATTTAGCTACTGAATTCCTGGCTGGATGGATATGAGTTCATATATCAGGGCTAGATGCTCTGATATATGAACTCATATTTAGCTGTGACAGTTCAGTGGGTTTGGGGATAGAAGCTATCTGACTACTTGGGAGTTGATGCTAGTGTTTTAACGAAATCTGAAGTCAGTTTGAATTCAGGTGTACTGTTAACTGTGGTGGCTGAGGAGCATATGCCGTACTCTGCAAAGTACCAGAGGATGGCTACATATAAGTTTTTGCAGAATGTGCAAATGTGTGCCCTTTGAAAGATCATTTTAGTTAAAGCTGTTATTTTCTCTCTTTTTTTCTTCATAACTATTCCCTCCGTGCTGCTTTTTTTTCATCCCTTTCCTTCTTCTGTCTCACACTGTAAATTAACAGTCACTTTTAGTTGTTACTAGTGCCTAGCAATACATTTCTCATGTTCTCTTCAGAACATGCCTACTGTGATAGGAACTGAGGTACTCATTTCTATACCAGCTTTCGAAACAGGTAAAGCATGTGCTACCTGCCAAATCTACATTTTAAGAAAGTCATCAACGTATTTGGCAGTCATTTTTATTCTGTAAGACACCCAAACAGTTTTTCCAATGCTTTTTAAACTGTCTTTTGCAAAAATTAACTAACTTTGCCTTAAGAACTACTTTCTCAAAAATGATCTGTGCCTAAGTTTTAAATATTTATATTAGTCCCCTTGAGGTTATGTAACTTATCTATATATTATATATTAATTCCGGTCATGGAAAGGAATCAAATTGTGTCCTCTTTTATTTGCAGGTGTCACAAAATAAGAATTTTCAGATCCTTGGCCTCTGTGGAAGCTGGAGTTGCTTGGTAATATTGTATAGACTTTAAACTGTGTTCTCCTATGTTTTTCTCAGGAATCCTCACATTGTGTTGAATATTGATCTCGCACCCACAATTCTAGATATTGCTGGATTGGATATTCCATCTGATATGGATGGTAAATCCATTCTCAAGCTGCTGGATTCTGAGAGACCAGTAAATAGGTAAGAAATGGAAATATTGCGTGGAAACATGCATGTGTTTTTACAAGAGACTGAACAAGTGCTCAGCAGCATGCAGAAAATTTAAAGGAAAATATAAGAAAGTCACCATCTGTCTGAGTACATCATTCACTGGAAAGTCTGAAGACTATTTGGCATATACGACTCACTTCAGTAATTTATTTTCATTTTGGCACATTCATATTCTAGATGTATGGCATATATGGCATCTGTATATACTAAATGTAGTCTGTGTAGAAGTGAGAGGGCTATACATGAAAGTCTTTAGCTATGTGAGTTACAGATTTTAAATGTCTCTGTGGCATCATTTGTAGCAAAGCATTTCATATTGAATAAATAGTAGAATAATTGAAGGCGTTGATTGTGTATCAGACTATAATATAAAGACAGGCTAGCAGTAAAAACTGCAATTATTATTTAAGACTTTCCATCCATACTTTCATTGGAAAAAGACTGAGGAAGGGAATTAGACTGGCTAGAGAATGCTTGCAAGAGAAAATCAGGGAAGGAGAACTATTTGCTTTACAAGTAGTTGGGTGAAGGTAAAGGGGGAAAGGAGCAGCTGCTTTAGAATAGGATACTTTGCGGGTAGATGCAGGTTAAGAGCCCAAATTTGAGTCAGGAAGTCCTGATTTAATTTGTGATCCTTTGTGAACAAAGGCAATTTAGTTAATCCCTTGTGCCTTAAACATGCTTATGTTGAAGAAGCTGTACTGCATAAACCTGTTGTGGATTTTGTCCCCGTGAGAAAAATATGTCTTATGGTTTTCAGTGGAGAGGCATATGTCCCTGCTTCATAGAGCTTAATGTCCTCTTGTGCAGTTACGTGGCATGTTTCTTGTTGGAATTAGGGATGAGAGAGAAAACTGGGGCATAACTTGGTTACTGGTTTTGTGGGAATTGCTTCTTCGTCTCCTCATTTCCTCCTAGGTTTCATTTAAAGAAAAAGATGAAGGTGTGGAGAGACTCATTCCTAGTGGAAAGAGGGTAAGGAAAGTGTTAATCACAAAGCCCAGTCTTTTTAAATAGAAAGATATTCAATAGCTAAAGCCAAAGCAGCAGTCCACCGCAGTCTAAAGCCATTTAGCTGTGCCAGCAAGGACATGGCTGCAGTATGCCTAGTGGCAGGGATTGTGTGATTGGAGGGAATGCATGGCCAACCTGCATAAACGTGCTGTTGTGGTGGGGGAAGGGGAGTTTACTTGGACTGAGAGATGGGAAGGCATCCCATTTTGCTTTCAGCTGCTGCCCCCCACCCTCTTGCTTGTACCATGGGATTATGAACAACCCTTCCTCTCTGCATCTTCATCTGCTGGCCATTCCCTCTGCACCTCTGCCTTAATACATAAATGGGGGCGTGAGGGGTTTGCAAAGTGCAGCCCTGTGAAATGAGATGTGGTCTGTCTATATTGACTGTTGTCACTGCCTGTCACTCAGGCATGTAACACACTGTCTTGATTTTATGTTTTTGTATGCTCCCTGAGAGCATGACATGAATAACTTGTGTGTTATTGGACAGGCTAAATGCTAGTTTCTACCGAACTATTAAGTTTTGGCTACCAGAGATGCTATGGACTTGGAAAATAACTACTCCTCTGAGTCTTTTCAGCGAACTGTGTTTTTATCTTGGAGTTAATATTAACGTAAAAATATTTTTTTTTTTCTTTTCCAGTAAACTGCTGCATAAAAGGGAGAATGAGAAGGTAGATGCCCAAGAAGAAAACTTTCTACCCAAATACCAGCGTGTGAAAGATCTCTGTCAGCGAGCTGAGTATCAAACAGCTTGCGAACAGCTTGGCCAGGTAGGGCATTGTTACCGCTGACTGCAAGTATGCAGTTGTAATTAGGCTAAGCTCAACACCTTCACTGTGTCAATGTCCTTCACCTCATCATCAATGCCAGCATGTAAAGCAAATGGCTCATTCTATGGCCTTTGCTCAAAGCTTTGTTACAGCATTTATGAGATTGACTGTCAGTCAGGAAATTGCTGATTCAAGTGTTCTGCATTGATTCCTGACTACCGTTAAGAAAGCCGCCTAGGCTGTTTTAATGTTTTATTCCCCAAAGAGAATGTGGTTTGGGATTCATTAGCGATGAGAAGCTACAATGTACTTAACAGACTGGCCTTCTTCAAATACATACAGCTTGCTTTGCTTTGAGTTCTCTTTTTAATTAATTTTGTTGTTGTTACTTGGAATTACATACAGTAATGGGAAACTAACGTTCTGTTGACTCAATATATATACCCCCTCTTAACAAAAATACACTGGGAAAACACATGTGCAATTATGACTGGAGGCAGTCTGTGTGTATATGGGCATAAAGCTAATTGATTATGTGTCATTTCCCTTGTTGCATAACTGTTCTGGGCAGATATGACAATATATTCACTTTAGATACAAGTTACATAGAAGAAATTAATGGGAAAAAAAATAGGGTAGTATCGATACATGGTCTTGACACGCACAGGAGCAGATTTTGCAAATTTACCAGAGCAGTGCAAAGGCACAGCATAGCTATCTCCAGGGAATTCACCACTCTTGGCAAAATTGACTCTGTGTCATTGCTCTCTCATCCAGGTATGGGTCAGAGAACCCCTTTCCAAGGACTGTAACACGTTCTGTGGACAAAGGGGTGAAGGTAACTGGGTCCATATGCTAATGTGTCTGTTACTACACTGGCATTACCTCATATCCTGGCAGCCAAGAGGGCCGTCAAGAGAAGTTAGTCTGTGGAATATAACTGTTCTTGCAGACAGGATATGACTTACCAAGGCTACAGTCAGTAATGGGCTACTTAGGCTGCAGTAGTTCATTTTTTACTGACAAAGGCTGGACTACATACTTCTGGCTCTACTGGTCATGTAGTTCAGTGCACCTGTGAAATAAGTCCATTGTTCCTTAGGTGTTTGGATCCAGTTTATATGTATAAGAATTTTCCAGGTGTTCTTTTCCTCCTGTGGCTTCTATGTCAGATTTAGTATACAGAGCGATTATAATGTCCTGTTCTTCGTAAAAATATTAAACTTAAAGGAATACTATATGCAGTAGCTTATTGTCACCGGAAGTCTTGAGCTGAAATGGTAGCTGAATGGGAGCAATCCATTGTTTAATGAATTTGCAATGTTATTTGAGGAACTGGAGGAAAAGTTATTGTTTCTACTACAACATCATCCAGTAAGTAGTATGAGGAAATACAGCTTTTCTTTTTCCATCACTATTTTCTCTTCGAGAGATGTTTCAACTTTTTGTCTTCGTCCTCCCAATTTTTTTGAGCATTACTGTAAGAACAGAGGGAAAAGAGACTTTCCAAGTCCATGTTGTCACTGAGTCTTTGTCTTTGCATAAGGTAACCTAGCTACATTCAGGCTTTCTTACTCTAACTACCATGTCTCAGTTGTGGAAGAAAGGGGGAAGGCCGTGTAATGTCTACATACATTCACAGGCTTATGTTTTCTTCCATGGATGATAAAATATCTTTAACTTCTTTAAGAAGCTGGTATAAAATGTCAACTCCATAGTCAAAATTACCAATAAATTCTGAAGTATAGATGTGCTAATAAGAGATGCTTGTGCTGCATCCTCATTGTCAGGAGACAGAGAGGAGAATTGTTTTGAGCAGTTCGGTCAGGCATAATTGGAAGTGATAGGATGAAATTGAGCAAAAAAAGACATTTACATTGGACATCAGGAAAAATTGCCGAACAATCAAGTCAATTAAAGTCTGTGAAGGGCTCTCAAGAGAGTCTCAATCCATCTAACCCCTACTCTAGAAAATGTGTCCTAGTAGTCTATCTAGACAATAGGACCTAGTGGGAGATGAACGTGCTTATTTGAGGATAAATTGTGTCTAAATATGGGTGCACCCAAAAATCTCTTCAGAGTGAAGCAAGACTAACTTCTCAAATGACAAATGGGTGTTGTCTGTTTGCTGGTGCTGTTCACAGCTCTACATAGTAAGTAGAATGAGCCCAAATTGATAACATACCACTGCCTTGGGGAGTTGATGTTATGCAGATGCAATGGTTATTTAGCAGATGTCTTCTGATGCCGCAGGACACTATTTAACAGTACCTGGAGTATTCAGTACAAAAAGTGCATTTTCATATCCTGATGCAAAGATAGAGACACATCTGGGTCAGAATTAGTTGAAAGCTTGCTGAAGTCATTGGGACTCTTTCTTTTGACTTAAACAAGTTTTGGGGACCTGCTATTCCATGCACAGAGAAATCTGAGCAGTCCCAGGGAATCTGAAGTGTGAGCAGGAGACAAGAAGCACAAATGGAGGACAAAGACTCAGAAGGGGAATGAAGGACAAGAGACAAGGACAGAGCTTAAAGGAGAGGTAAAGAAAGGGGAGGTAAATAAAGCTTTGAATGTGTGATGGAGAATTTGAAATTCTGCTTTGTGAGCGTGCAAGTTTGTGAATACAGGTCTATTGCCACAAAATGATCTTTGCAAATCTCTGTCACCCTCCTTAACCTATAATTGTTTTGATAAGAGAGTACCAAGATCATGGAGATGAGGCTATTCATGGTGTCTAAAACCTTGTTTCACAGTCCATCATGTGGAATTTTTTTGACACCACTAATATATGTAAATTCTTCTGAGAGCAATGGGAATCTGTGTGTTGCCATGTTTTCTTTGTCAGTTATTAGGGTTTGGTCTGTGTTAGTTATTTGCATACAACAAAGGGTGACTGTACAATCAGATGAAAGAGCAGCTCAGCATTTATATTCAAGGATTTAAAAGAGATGAGCTCTTCCCACATGAAATATAAACACATTTATCCTAGTACCTAATGGCTTCCACACAAATTTTTTCTTTTCAGTATAGTTTGGCCTTTCATTCGAAACTGCCTGGTGAGTGGAAGCTGACCCACTTTTATCTGGTAGCCTGCATTAATGTGCTTTTGTGGAAGCCAATTATGATACCAACATTGCTCTGTAGAGTATTCCTAGCAACCCCACAGTATCGTAACAACAGCTGCACAAAATCTCCGTCTAAGTAAGTTGCCAATTTTGTGCACATTTGATAAACATGCAATACCTGCAGCAGTGCTGATTGCTAGAGGGAATCTATGCTGTATATGTAAAAACTCCCAAAATTAAAAGATAGCAATTTTTTTCTTTAGCAGGACCTAATTTTTTCTTTAGAAGCATAATGCAATAATACTGCTAACTCATGAAGAGAAATAGTTGCCTGATTTCACACTATTTTCTTTTCAAATACATTTTATTTTCAGAGCTTTATTTACATGCAAATCTGAAACAGTAGAAATTGCCTTTAAATAGCATTAAAAGTATCATTTTATATGGCACTTTTCACAGGAGAACATTCAAAATGCAAACATTAGCACTTTGTTTCTTTCAGGTGTTCTACAAATGAAAGGTTTGACATAGTCTTCCCTCCAACTGCTGTGTACTATACCAGGATCATGAAAGGATATTCTCTTTTGTAACTGGCCTGAAGATACCATGAGTAAAAGCACGTTGCTTACTTGCTTGGTGCCCCCAGTTCCCTCACATAACAGGGCATACGAGTGATGAAAACTATTCTGATCTGTGTGTGCCTTCCTTAGCAGTTCATAAATGGCCCCTCTACATCGTATTCCTGATTCCACCACAATCACTATTAGCCATTGTTTAGTGCCAAGGGAGGAGCAATAGAAAAAAATTGCTTGTATTTTCTCCTTTTTCTGAGACCACTGTAGCTTGAGGTTGTATCAACCAGACCTAGGAAACAGTGGCATGTTTTGGAAGGAATTTTTTTTTTAATTGGGAAGAAAGCTTTGGATCTGTCTCTCTTTTGTGGTTTATTGGTACTTTTGTAGCTAGCAGAGATATACTGAGGTTATGAAAGAATTTAAGTTCTGTGGATAAGTGATGTATATTAAGCCAGCTAGAGTCCAGGTAACTTCAATAGCCCTTTTGCCAGATCTTTGGAGTTCCTGAATTTCAGAACAAGTTGCACGGGATCAACTTTCAGGATTGAAATCTTAATCTGTAATTGCAGCAAGAAATTACTTGCTGATAACTTCATACATTAAAAATTTATCAGCCCTGGAACTGATAAAATTAGGAGGCAACAAACCATGAAAATTAAAATCATGGTGGTTTATTAAGGCTGAATAAATATGAGGATTTAAAGGATAAATCTGAATGAATCTGAGGATTGTATTCCTTATGAGGAACTGTAATTAACAAGACTTTTCCTTCTTAAGCTAGAAATAGCCTATAATAATTTTCAGAGGCTGTTTTACTTATGGGATTTTTTTGCTTGTTGCGTCACAAACTCAAGAAATTTGCATTTCTGGATAAGATATTTTTTAACTCACTGTCATTACAGCATTGGCTATTGTAAGTAGCTTGCTAAAATTGACACCAACATTTAATAATACCACAGCTTTTAAAAATATCCTGATATGGGTAGTGGTGTACTTTAGCTAAAAGACTACTGGAGGTCAGGAAAGTGGCTTCGGTCTCAGTGCTGTTACAGGCTCGGTGTGGAACCTCAGACAAATCAATTCCCCTTTTGGTGCTGCCGGTTTTTTCCTTCACAACGAATATAATTTCTGCTAAGATTGCACTCAGTCCTTAGCTTGTGCAATGCTTAACGCAGCAGCTGGGACCATTTGATACCACGATCCAATTATTATATTAATAATAAATGAATTATATAATTGTAATCTTAAAATTAGCTGAATACATGGTTCTTCATTTTTGTGCTAGTTGTGATGGTCCCACCTGTCTCATGTCAGCTACAGTTTGTTGTATTAAAGAGCCCTCAAAATATTCTGTCATCTATCTTATAATTTCAATGTTTGAGTAGTATGTAGTGTGTGACAACTGAAATTGAGCTGAGAGTTCAGAGGTCTGAATCTCCAAAAATCATGAGTCAGTGTAATGAAATTATGTTGCCCTGGAATGAAAACCAGGCAGTGGTCTTCATTTATATACTGATAACATGAAGTAGAGGAAACCAGACTTAATCTTTTGCCAGTAGATGAATGGGAAGAAGGTACCAGGAGAAGGGGTGAACCCAACAAAAATGTTAAAATGTTAAGGAAGTGATACCTATTGGGAAGAACTAAGGAACTGGGCATAATCAGTCAAAAAAATAGCTGAGAAGAGAGAGGTCTGACTGCCTGAATCAGAGAGATGTTGTGAAGAAGACAGGAACTGATTATTTTAAGTCATCTAGAACAGAGAAGTAGTAATATGTATGAGACAAACAGTGGCAAATTCAAGTTGTCTGTTTCCTGAACCTTGTACCATCTGAGCAGTAGGACAAGCTGCCAGCAAAAACAGAAGAACAACCTCTCGTAGAGCAGGGTCTTGTGTGTGTCTCTCTGGATTTTGTTGGTTTGTCCTCATTAGCCCAATGGAAAATAACACAAGGAACCAACCACAGCAGAGAAGAGCTAACTAAACTGTAACCGTAGTGTTTCATAAAAGGAAAAAAAAATGTGTCCTGAGTACTCATTAATCAATTTGACTGGAAGTTAGAATATTTCTAGCTATTAAAGCAGTTTGTTTGTAGCTCACCATCTAATGTGGCAGTAACATTGGGTTCAGAAAGCATCTGCATAAATTAAAGACAATGTATATTTCTGATGTGTTTTTCTCAGATTGTTGGCAAAGACAGAAGACTATTATCCTGTAGAAACTTGGATTCCTAGAGCTGTTAGGGAGCCTTGCTGGCAGCTCAGGGATCAAACTGTTTCACTTTTTACTTTTCTGTAAAATAGGATGGAATCTCTTTGGCTTAACAAAAAAAACCCAAACCAACCAGCTGCTGAGACACAGAATGGTGAATTAGGGCTCGGCTGTGAAAGACGTGTTTCAATGGAATATTTTCTTAGCAAGGCTTATATGATTGGCTGTTTTCCCCCAAAGAAAACAGCGTCAGTTGAGAGATACTCACTGCGGGAAATGAGTGAATTGTAGGAAAAAATCCTACAGGGAAATTAATGGCTATTTATTTCTGATTGGGGCCTCAAGTAATGACTTTGAATTAACATCTGTGATTGCTGTAATGGTAAGAAGACATTGATGCACAATAGTGCAAAACCCACTTCATGGTGATAAGGGCTCTGAAGGAAATAATAGGTTTTTAACACACAGAAAAATTGAATATGTCTTTTTCTGGTAATGGGTCATTTGCATGTTCAAGGTATATAGTGTTACTGGAAGGGAACAAGGTGTCTGTTCAGTCTACAATTGCTGCCGTTAAGATTCATGTTTCTTAGATATTGAAGTCCTAATTTAGTCTTGGATACATATAGCAGATAGTTTGGGCTCGAGAGAACGTTACAAACTGTGGTTTGGTTTTTTTTCTTCCTTTGCAGTGTACATTTGAACAAGATTTCTGTTCACTGCCACTAACTTGTCTATTAAACTAATAAAGCCCAGACTTTCCTGCTTTGCAAGCAAATAGCTGGGTAGCATGAGTTGTGCAATGGGAAGTGGGATAGGGGATGAAGCAGAAGCATCAGAACAAGCTTAGCCCAGCTGGTGACAGAGAGAATGAGCACCGCAACTAACTTGGCCTGAGGATGGTGGGAAATCTCCAGCTGGAACAGCTTTAATGTTAAAAGGAGGTGTCTGGAAAGTTTTGCACAATGTGAGCTTGATGGACTTCAGGATATATTGCAAAAGCCATTTATGTGGTGGCTTGAGTAGCTGTTCTGCCAGGCTTTGCAGGAGGAAAAAAAGGTTCTTCCTTTGGAATTTTGATATGAGCTGGGATGAAGATTGTGGAGCAGTCTGGGTTTTCCACTGAGTTTTGGTTGCTGTTAAACTTCCCCGTCTTTCAAGACTTTCTGCTTTTGAGGTGTTACAAGCTATAGGTCTTGATTTAGGAACATATCATTTGCCCTAATGAAGAAAATATCTGAAAATTTTGGTGAACTTAGGGCTTTTAGTTTTCTTGACAGTTAAGTTAATCCACTGTTTATAAATAATTATGTTTTGCTGCTGGATGGTTATCATGTCTACCTATGAGCCAAAGTATCTCTGGGGTACTCTGAAGTTCTTCATATAGAGATTTAATTACTTAAGTGATTATCTCTTAAAAAATATTTTAGTTGCTTCCAGGGTTTTCCACAGGTATATGCATGATCATAGAATTGCATAATGGGAAAGACTGGAAAGGATCACATGGGTCATCTCTTCCAACCTCCCTGCTCTGGCAGGATCACCTTAGAGCACATGGCACAGGACTGTGTCCAGATGTTTCTGGAATATCTCCAGGGGTATTCTCTACACCCTCTCTGGCCAGTATGTTCCAATGTTCAGTCATCTGCATTGTAAAGAAGTTCTTCCTCATATTCAAGTGGAACTTCCTGTGCATCAGTTTCTGCCCATTGTGTCTCGTCCTACTGGCAGCACTGACCAGAGTCTGGTCCATCCTCTGACACCTCCCTGCATACAAAGACACATGGGTGAGCTCCCCTCTTCTCCATCCTGAACAGGCCCAGCTCCCTCAGCCTTTCCTCGGCAGGGAGGTGCTCCAGTCCCTTCATCTCCACAGCCTCTGCTGGACTCGCTCCAGGAGCTTCATGTTTCTCTTGCTCTGAGGAGCCCAGAACTGGACACAGCACTCCAGATGTGCCTCACTAGGGCTGAGTAGAGGGGCAGGATCAGCTCCCTTACCTGCTGACAATGCAGTCCAGGACACCATTGGCACTCTTGGGCCCCCAAGACATACTTCTGACTCATGGACAACTTACTGTCCACCAGGACCGCCCTGGTCCTTCTCCACAGAGCAGATGGTATGCTGTGCACTAGAAAGCAATTTAAAATGCCAGAATTAACTGTTAAGCAGAGGTTTTTACATTTTTCTTGCAATTCCTGCCCTTTTCCCCTAAGTTTGGAAGCATCTTGTGGAAATGACTGCAGCTGATAGAGCCATGATATCAACCTAGAGAATTTGCATTTGGACCTACAAGCAGACCCAGAGTAAGACATATTCACACACATGCCCATATCTGTTTTGGGGAAAAAAGTACAAACTTGAGACTTTCCTTCCCCCTGCTCCCTGCCCCCCCATGTGTTCAATGTTTGCTCCTAATGTAATTTATGTAGCTCTGCACTGCAGTCGTTCAGCAGTGGGGCCTGTTAATTCATACGATGTGCCCTTCAGCGAAGTCTTTGAGATGTTTTCACTGTAGCATGCAGCTGCACCAAAAATTAAAGGATTTTTTCCAGTTCACCTGGAGGGGAAAAATGAGCATCACTCTCTTGACAAGAGATGAAAGAAATAGAGAAAAAAATATTTTTTGGCCACACATCAGAGTACTTGCAGTAATTCTCATCATGGCATTGAACTTGCCCTCTGTTGAAACTTCATTTTTCATGTATTAAAATGTACCTAGAGCATAGAGCTCTACTGAGCAGAAAATGAAGTTTGTTTATATATGTTCAAAAATAATGTTCAGAGGAAATGGGAAACAGCAACAAACATTTTTACATCTCTTTTAGTTGTGAAAGAAAGCATTGCTTATTCTAGTAAAATAACTTTTAGTTCAAACCTCAGTCTGTACATCAAGCAGTGTTTAGGCATTTATAAAAGTAAGAAAGCAATTTATTCTTCAGATGTTAATTCTTTACCACATCTAGATAAATGTGTACTGCTTTACAGATTAAGATAGTCATGCAAAGGTCTTATTGTCGTATCTCTCCTTGATTTCCTATGATTTGTTGTGCTGAAAGTTAAGCTGGGTTTATCTACATCAGAGCAAAGCTTGGGCTGTACAGGAGGTTGAACACAGATACCGCTCAGGAGACTTGGCATCTGGGTGTCCGAGGAAATCAGTGGGCGCACCATAAAACTGATCGTTTTACATGAGAGGTTCTGCCACAGAGATAGGCAAATGTACTGTAACTGGCCACTTCACTTCTGACTCCTTTTAAAGTCTGATAATAAAAGCACAGTGATCTTGTTTTCTTACTTTGCTGTTCTGCAATCAATGGAGTGAATTTCAATGGAAAATGTAGGCTTTTTTGTCCCAGCCTTTCCACACCTTGCTGTGGAAACTGAAGTGGCTGAGTCTCCCTCGTAGAGCTGCAGGCTGCTGTAAAATATCTTCCTTGGAAGATGCTGCTGTTTTTACTTATGTCCTCTTATTTGGAAAATTCTCAATATTCCAGTGATTCCTGGAGGTACAAGCTTATAGGATTTTGTAATAGGGAAGAAGAGGAACTCTTCTCAAGACTCAACAAGAAGCTGAGTGTTTCTGAGAAACTTTATTTAAAGCAGTAGCAACTGCTACTCTACGGGGGGTTTTTTGTGTCTTAAAGCCTCTGTAACTAGTAAAGTGTTGATACATTAAGGAGTAGGTGAAATAATTTTGTGAGGTACCTAGGAAGTGGGTGGAACTTCTGTGCCAGGTTGAAGGCAGCTAAACTCCCTTGCCCTTGGTACAGCTGTGACAGCAGCACAAAGGGAACTGTGAGCAAGTTACTTCAGGTTTTGAGTAACAGAGTGAATTGGTGATCAGGGACAGTATTTTCTCTAGTTTGAGTGCAAGAGGGAGGGGTTTCTCACTTCAGAGACATCCAGTGCAGCTCACCATTACAAGTCAAGCCCAAGGGTGTTGAATGGAAAAAGCTATTATGAGAACCACTGAAGATGGAGATAAATTCGTGCAGCTAAGGAATTCCACATCTGATCTGACCCTTTTAAAGGTCATTGAAGAGAAACAGGCACTTTTGCAGAGCAATCCTGGAAAACACTTCATCCCCAGAGGTGTTCAAGGACAGGTTGGATGGCGCTCTGAACAACCTGATCTAGTGAAAGGTGTCCCTGCTTATGGCAGGGGGGTTGGAACGAGATGGTCTTTAAGGTCCCTTCCAACCCAAACCAGTATATGATTCTATTTGGAGAGCTTCTATAAAACCCGAAGGTTTTGGTCCTACTGCTCTGAGGGTTATAAATATAATAAGACTATCAGAATTAGGATACGGCTTAAATGTCCTTGGTTTATGCCACAGTTATGTTTCTGAAAGTTGTCACTTGCCGCCTCCATGTTTTTAGCTGCAGTATTGATTTTTTTAAAGAAATTTCAATTGTTCTGCCTCCAAGAAGCAAAATCAGAAACAATGCAAGGGCGTTCCAGAGAGTTGCTGTTTTGTGTGAAAATGGAAGATTACAAAAATCTGGTTTGATAATAGGTGATAGATGAGCCCTGTTTTACTACAAGGAATATCTGATAAATTGCTGGAGCTGGCCATTAGACAGAGCATAGCTGGGACAGATTTTTAATGACCAAATTTTTCTTCCAGAAATGGCAGTGTGTGGAAGATGCCACTGGAAAGCTCAAGCTGCACAAGTGCAAGGGAATGGGAAACTTGGCGGCTGCAGGCAATGGCAGAGGCGCCTCCAATATTTTGCCCAAGTATTACAACAGGAATAGTGAAGATTGCAATTGTGAAGAGAATGAATACAAGCTGAGCCACATCGGACAGAGAAAGAAACTCTTCTCCAAGAGAAGTAAGCAAACCCACTGCATCTTCTGTCTCTGCCTTAGAAAGCTGTGGTTTGCTAACTTACATAATCATCTTGACTTTCGTAGGCATTGAATTGTGTTAGCATATTTCCTGTGTATCTTAACTATGAAACAGCGTGTCTCATATTGGACAATCAGATTTGAAAATATCTGTCTGTAGGAAGAATGTTCTGGGAAATGCAGTGGCCATGCTGAAGAGGCAAATTGCACATGGTTACATAGGCCATGGAACATGAACAGTGTTCTACAGCAAATATTTCGGTTTTCAATAACTACTGCAATGCTTGGAGCTGTTACTTCAGTAATTCATTTTTAATAAGGATGTGTGTACTTTGTTACAGAAGCTGCTTGCCTCTAACATCCTTTTCCTTCTGCTCAGTCAGCAGAGACAAGGCTGACTTTTAATCAGAGATAATGACCAAAGGGGATGACTGTTTCTTGTTTCCTTGACACAGATTAGTGCTTTTTCAGAAAACTCATTTTACTGACTCTGTTAAACCTTAGTCAGACTAACATCTATATTTGAAGTATATAGCCTAATTATAGATTAGAGGTAAATGGCAACACAGAATTATTAGTTACTTGTAATGTTTCTTTCACTTCACAAATACAGAGCCTTAATTATTTAACAGATTAGTCTTTCTGTATAATGACCTGGCACAAACTCAAAACACGGAGTTTGAATTTATTTTCTCCCACTATATTTGTTTTGCAAGCTGATTAATAGTTACTAAGCTAATTTTTAGTTGAAAAAAAATTACTGGTTCCATCAACTATACTTGATGTTCAAATATGTGGCACAGAAGATAATCTTTAAAGAACACTAGAATTTGTACTTATTTAACTACTTTTTTTTTTTAAGTCACAGAGAAGGAAGTTAAGTCATGGGGAGTGAACAGCAGTAGATGGAAGGCACTTAATGAGGACAGGAAAACAATTTAAGTGAGGGCAACGTAATGCTATCTGATAATACTTAACACTTAATTAAGTACTTGTCATTGTTGCTTTCTAAACATTAACTAATTTTCACAACATCCAAAGGAGGTGGTTACGTGTATAATTACCTGTAGTTTATGTAAGTAGGAAGTTGAGGTAAAAAAAGCAAAAGTTGCTTCCTCTCACAGAGAGATCAGAATGGTGTTTTCTCCCTGTGTTCTGCTCAGAAGAGACAGAGTTTACACTATACCCTTCAGCTCATTAGCCTCAGTGAACCTTAAGGCAAAAACTTCAGCAACATAAAATAGGATCTTGACAATCACGTTGCCATTGCTTGTGTCTTAAGTAAAGTATTTGCCTCCACAGATGCTTTGTTTTTCCCTCTGCCCGCATCTGGGATGTGCTATACAGGGAAGAGGTTAGCTTGGACCTATTTTCAGAGACCTTTTCATTTGGTGTTGGCTGTTCTTCTACATGCACTTATCTAATAAATCACACACCAAATGCAAATGAGCACAAAGCAGTACAAGTCAAGGTAACATACCAAGGTTTTTCTAAACAGATTGTGTGGAAAGCTGTCTCACTGGACTGTGGATAGTTAAGAGGGTGACCTGGATACTCATGATGTGTATTTAGGTTTTTATGACCTGTTGCATTTTATTTGGGATAAAGTGTGGTCTGCGCTGGGTTGCATAATTCTTAGGGCACCTTTGGGGTCTGCTACACAGAATTTGATGAGTGCATGAGATTACATTGCAGCCCTACTTGAATGCCATTAAATACTATTCATTAGTTTGAATCATTGCTAAATAGAAAATAGAAGTTTCTAACTGAACTAAGGATCACGTTCACATTAATGCAGTAGTTCCAAGCAGTAGTGGAGTTTTGAAGGAAACGCCCTGATCTCTCCTTTCTGTTGTGCACAAGAGAGATAGATTTGCAAAAGGTCATTTTGTTGGATTCCAATCTGCAGTCATTTGCAGAAAACTGGGATGGATGCCCTGCCATCTAGAGTGCCTCAAGCATGTTGTAAACCCTAGTAGTGTATAAGGATTGGTCTTTCAGAAAGATTGAAACCGGTTACATATAGTGAGAACATACGGTCTAAAAGACCAGACTAAATTTCTAGTAGAGGGGCTGGAGCACCAGATGTTTTGATAAAATAATTACTTTCTAGTGTGGGCATGGTCTAGTGTGGGCAACTCATTTTCAGGTGCACCAGTGCATTTAGCAGGCAACGGTATTTTCTAAATTGAGTAAGGTCAGTTTTAAAACAGGGTGATGTCATATATGTGCCATTTGGACAATGTAAGAATACAAAACTTGACTGCAAAGCTCTTAAGTGCCAGAAACCCATAAACATTAATATTTGGTATGCCTGGATTTAGATGTCCAGAATGTTTGCACTTTTGTCCTCTTTATTTCTTTAGTACGCTCTTATGTTTAGACAACAGACAGATCAAACCGAGCTTTGCAGTAGGTAGAAATTTAAAGTAAATAGCGAGCTCTTAAAATCTTTGGTTGTGTTGTGGCCTATTATGTTTTTCTTGCTGTGGATTTGATCTCTTCTTCCTGTGATGATCGAGTGTATGTGATTAAAGGAATTCTTAAGCTGCATGTAGAGAAATGATGATAGGCCACACTGAATAGTAAAGAAACAGAGGTGTGCACAAAGGGGCTAGTGCATTTTTATTGAAATTTTCCTGATGTTCAATTTTCTTTTGAGGTGGTCTCAGTGCTGGATCAAAATGACAGTTTTAATAACATTGTTTGTTACTAAAAAAAAAAAAAAATCCATTACTTTACAGATAATGCATTAGAAGTATGATTTTTAATGGCAGTTGTGAAAAATGGGATACAAGATAGTACCTCTAAACTTTATCCATATTTCTAGACACTAGAGACTTTTTTTTTTAAATGTCTTTAAAGTGCCCAGTTTTACTTTGTGTTATCAAAAAAAGAACGCTCTTCTGTCTACCAAGTGCAAAATATGTAGACATTAGGCGAAAACTTTGTTCCTTTCAGGTTCCAGTGAAGACAAACATGCTGGTCAAGTGGTGCAAGACCAGGTGGATGAGTGGGTCTCTGAAAGCAGTTGGCTTTCTTGGCTTAAATTCCTCTCGACTCCATTTTGCGACTCAATTTTGAGGTTGTAACTTCTTAGCAGTACCTTCTTAGCAGTAAGACAGCTGGTTTCTGTAGTGGTTGAGGAAGAGAGGCATCGGGATTCAGAGAGCTTACCAAAGCCAAACTTTAGTAATCTGAAGAAGGGAGCATAGATGTCTTTGGGCAAATATTTAACAGCCCTGATCAACTGTTTGTAGGTTGTGTACAGAGGTAAATTGATTGGAGAATAAAACCTGGGGGAGTATTGACTAATAAGTAATTAAACATTCGTATTTATGCCTGCAGTGCACTTTGCAGATGGGAGCGCACAGCACAAATGAATATTGATCTTATTAAATATTTTAACCACTTCAGAGTTTGATACTAATCACAGCGCTGTGGGTAGCACGTTAGGATAAAGCAATACAAGCAGTCCTTTATGAGCTGCCTCGCTCCACACCAATTAGTTAGCTCTAAGGCTGCGTTAATTTGGCTGCAAAGGAAGGAGTAACCTGGCTCGTAGTTGTTCAGGGACATGTGTAGTTGATGGCTCCCTGGGGCTATCTGCTGAGGTCCAGCATGCTTGATTGGCATATTAGACTTGGAAGGAAGATTGTTAGTTGGCTGAGCTGAACAAGATAAAATGAAGGAACGATTAAGTAAATGTGAGTTTATACTTTGAATCGAATTGGTAGGGTGTAGCTTTTTGGAACTTCCTCCTACTTTGGAAAAGATGGGAGTTTCCTTCTCATTTATTCAAACATTTCCTGACTGGGTGCCTGAAATAGGGCTGGTCTTTTGTGGCTTTTTTTATCCCTTCAGCAGTGACTCACCTGGCTTAATATCAGCAATAAACTTTGAACCACAGGTGGAAAATGTGCAAAGCTAGACAATCCAGCTGGTATTCTACTTTCTGTGTGTGGCACTGACAAAAATACCGTGCTTGGCCCGGTTTCAGGTGGGAGGAGATGTTTATTCCACTTCCCACAGTCTGCAAAACGGCTTTTGAGACTGTGCAATCTATCTGAAATGAATGTAAGGCTTACTGAAAAAAATCACTCTGCATTAATGCCAGAGCGTGGCAGTTAAGGAAGGTACTTTTTTGTCAATTTTGGTTTTTCTACCTCCGATTCCATATTTTCTTTTCCCTCTGCTTATTTTGCTGGGGAGATTATCTCATTGAGGAAGATGGCCTTTCTGTGGAGCTTGGGATTGCAAGAAGGGTTGATCTTCTCATTTGGCACATTGGTTGAATTTTCCCTTTATCAGACTGCAGAAGGAAGTCCCATCTCATGAGGCGTGCTGTGTGTTTCAGTCTCTTTAAATGAGAGGTGACCAAAGGACCCAAGGGACTTAGTTGTTTCTAGTAATGGCTGTGGTAACTCCAAGCCTCATATACTGAGCAAAGCCTCAGGCTCCCTGTTGTGGGCTTGACACTGGCCCAATGCCAGGCACCCTCGAGAGCCGCTCGCTCACCCTCCCCTGCCACAGCTGGGCAGAGGAGGGAAAAGGAAAGAAAAATTAACGAACGCTTCATGAGTGAGATAAGGACCATAAAGCACTTCAAGGGCAAAACAGACTCAAGTTGCGAAGTGAATTTATTACTAACAGAATCAGAGGAGGCTAATGAGAAGTAAAATACGTCCTTAGAACACCTTCCACCCCTCAGCCCCTCCCTCCTTCCCACTGACAGCACAGGGAGACAGGGCCTGGGGGTTTGGTCAGTTCATCACTGGGATTTGCTTCCGCTGCTCTGGGAGAGGAGTCTTCCCCTGTGAGGCTGTGGGGTCCCTCCCTTGGGAGACAGTTCTCTGTGAACTTTCCCAGCGTGGGTCCACTCTTACGAGCAGCAGTCCTGCCAAACCCGCTGCAGCATGAGTCCTCCTACAGGCAAACAGTCCTCCCAGAACTGCTGCGCCATGGGTCTCTCTTCCCATGGGGTGCAGCCCTCCAAGGACAGGCTGCTCCAGCCTGGAAGCAAGGGCCTTCTCTCTCCACTGGTCTTCCACTGGAACACGGCCTCCTCCAGGCATCCACCTGCTCCAGCATGGGCACCTCCCGCACGGGCTGCGGGTGGATCTCTGCATCCCCCGTGAACCCGTGGGCTGCAGGGGGACAACCTGCTTCCACCATGGTCTTCACCATGGTCTTCACCATGGCCTGCAGAGGCATCTCGGCTTCGGCGCCTGGAGCACCTCCTCCCCCTCCTTCACTGACCTTGGTGTCACCATGTTGTTTTCCCTCACATGTTCTCACTTCCTCCTCTTCTCTGACTAGAATCCAAAATCTTGTGACTTTGTTTTGATTTTCTTCTTAAATATGTCATCGCAGACGCGTTACCAACCTCTCTCATTGGCCCAATTTTGGCCCAGCAGCATGTCCATCTTCAGAGCCATCGGGGATTGGCTCTCCTGGACATGGTGGAAGCTTCCAGCAGCTTCCTCACAGGAGCCATCTTTGTGGCCCCCCTGCTACCTAAAACCAGGTCGTGCCAAAGCAATATACTCCCCTAGGGCGGGGAGCACAAGAGAGTCTTATGGTACCTAGGTTGTACTTTTTTCTCAAGGAGTCGTATGATTGTGCCTAATGAGTGACTCTCAGCAGTTGCTGGTGGTGAGCAGGGAATATGGTCAGAGATGGACCCCATCATACAGCAGGGAAGTTTAGATATAGATTTAGATTTCATAACTACGTTCTCTTTGTGCCGTTCCAGACCAAACAGAAGAGAGGAGTTCTGGGGATTTGGGCTGGAACAGAGAACTTTGGAAAATAGTAATAGGGAAAAGATCTGTGAGAATCTCATACTGCACAGTGGAAATTCATAACAAATGTTTCATTTTGCTTTTGAGCTGCAAATGCAGAAGCTAAGTTTGAGGGAGTACAGAGCACTGGAGGGTGGTGCTCCATGGAGAAACTGACTGTCTGGACTGCACATCAGGAAGAGAATTGCAAAGAAAAGAATTGCGTGTGGATAAAAGTAAAGATTCGGACATTAATCCCTTCCAAAAAAATCAAGGATCTCGCCTTGAAGAATGAACATAGGACTGGGAAAAGGCTCAGGCTGAGCACTGGGAATGCTGGGACAACTCCCAGAAAGTGTTGCAGGAATCTTAGCAGTGAAGGATTGTACGGTGGGCAGCAGAAAAGCACAGAGAACTGGTCCCTGAGGGTGACCCGTGGCCTGGCTGTCACAAATGTTGCAGTTTGTGCTTAAGGTGTGACTGCCATCTGGTGATCGTGGGGGAAGAGCAAGCATCCATTTGAACGAGCTATTTGTTCTCACTGGTGCTGGACTAGAGCATTTTCTTTCCCCTTTGCCATTCTTTTGTATTTGCATTGTACCTCCCCTCTCATGCCCTGAAGTATCCATCCATCCACCCATCCATGCCAAAGTTGGGGAAACAGCAGCTCACAGAGCAAATGCAACAAACACTGTCATCCATTTAATTCCAAACAGCACAGTATGGGCTGGGGTTTTTCCTTCCAAGAACCACAAAGAGGAGCAAATTGTAACATGCTGTTTCTGCCCCTCTTTCACTTTTTCCATACAGAATTCAAACCAAGCTATGTCCGGAATCGCTCTGTCCGTTCTGTATCTGTTGAGCTGGGTGGAGCTGACTATAACCTGGGTTTAGAGGACGGTTACCAGCCCATCTTACCAAGGAACATCACCAAGCGGCACAAGGTGCAGAGGCCTGTTTTCCAGGAGGAGGAAGATAGAGACATGGGGGAATACAGTGGCACTGGTAGCATTGCAGAGTACACAGCCCCTAACCTGATCAAAGTAACCCACAGGTAAGTGCACATGGTAGATTTTGAAAGGCTTTTGCTCCTTAAGTGACTGCTTTACGTAAATGGGTGGGTTGAAGTGTGCTAAGCATGTTGTGTCCCTTTTGGATACCTAGTCTAGCATCACTAAAATTCTTATTCCCCTGTGTACAATAGTGTTCAGTTTTGTTTTAGTTTCATCAGTGCAGAGGGGCATGAAGCTCCTGAAGAGTTGCAGCAGTGCTTTTGTGTCTTCTGCATTGGGTGGAGACAGTAACCACTCATCAGTGCATATGTTTCTAGTGAGGACAAGCAAAACTGTTTGCAACAGTGCTGTTAAACCTGTGTGAAACCAAGAGAGGCCTTACGCCTGGAAATCAGTGTGCAGTGGGTAACCTGGCCTGGCTGGAGACCAAAGGCCCTGACTGGAGCATGAACTGGTTTTGTGTCACTGGTTGCTTTGTACAGAGTTTTCTGTAACCAGTGCTAGGAGAGGAAAATCTATACTGTGACTGAAGTTGGATGGACCAGGAGCATTGGGAAATGAAACATATTGAGAGAGAGGGAAGGCAATTGTCTGATCCCTCGAACTAGTAATAAGCTAAAAATAATTTCCTCAATGTTGAATCTAGGGGCTGATGATGTCTCTTCAGCTGTACTTTAATTCGTTTAGTCCCCGTTTTCACTTGTGAATTACCAGAAAATCCACCAATCGTCATTGATTACATGCATTAAATTGTTTAATGACTAGCTCATGTAAACATGCAGGAGCCAGGTAGCTGCTGTTGATATCTGTGTTTTCCATTTGACTTCTGTTCACAGAAGTGAATTAGAAACTCACCAATATGAGGAAATGTAGGCATCAGAGTATTGTGCCCTCTTACCCTAGCTCTCATGAATGTTTAGGACCCATGAATCACTGTTTGTTTTTTCCTTCTGGAACAAGTTGAATTGACTTTTGCTGCCTTACTGGATGAATCCCAGATTCGTACAAGGAACTGTCAGGAAGGTCGTGCATTATTCATGAGCTGTCCCCAGCAGAAAATAAGGCTGTGGGACAACATACATGAGGTGGTTTAAAGAAAATAAAGGAGTATTGCAAATATTCAGCTTTAATTTAAACAAGCATTCAGAAATGACTGCATGGTATTCAACCCCTAATAAACTTTCCAGGTAAATCTGCCAAGTGGTGATTTTTGCTTTCTTCTTTATTAAATGATTTAAAAAAACTGGATTTCAGTAGAAGTTAGCGAAACATAAGGATTTTATATTGTCAGAGGGTGCTTTGCTTTCAAAGTCAGGGAGATACCCTTGAAAAATTTTATCACTTTTGTAGAAAACATCAAAATTCCTTTGCTTCTGGTTTGTTGTCTTTGGTTTCTTCTCTTTTCTTTATGGTGTACAAGATGTATGGTATATAAGATGGTATACATCTTATAAGGAAGTACTTTATCCTTGCTCCTACCCCTGAATCACTTAATTATGCATCGGGAAATTGCCTCTGAGTAATGCTTTCAATTCTTGCTAGTTAGTAATGATTATTTATGTAGGAAGTCTAATGAATAAGCAAGAATTCTGTGCAGCACCATTTACATATAGAAATGAAGCAGTCAACAGGTTCTGCTTGATAGAAATACTCTCGTTGAATTTTTCTACTTAAAAATTTCCATGGCAACGCAAACCCAGACTTCTTTCCTGGCTCAGAACACGCTTGTATTTTCTTGAATGAACATTGTTTTTTGAATTCTGCCTGTCATTTCCAATACATGGTCTCATTTGTCCTGGAGCTGTGTCATTAAGAGCAGCTGTTTGCATTATTCTGTGTATGTGTGTGTGTGTGTGTGTGTGTAGCCACTGTAATAAACACTGTTTGCTTTTCCATGCCAAGGTGCTATATCCTGGAGAATGATACTGTTCAGTGTGACACAGATCTGTACAGGTCACTGCAAGCTTGGAAGGACCATAAACTTCATATTGACCATGAGGTCAGTGATGTTTTCAGTGTGTGTTTTTAGCACTGTTTTCTGTGGGCTGATAGGATCAAGCTGACTGTCTGTGTGTCTGTTTGCCTCTGGGTGTCTTTGTCCCTCCCTGGAACCTTTTGAACTTGTTGGCTGATTTCAGAATAGACATTTCAGAAATAATTAAATTATTACAAGTTTGTGAAGACAAGATGCTGAGTGGAGGAGAGAACTGCAACTGAAGGCACAGCTGAGAAATGTCATATGGCTTATGAGACAAATAAGACTTAAAGCTGTCCCCATCCTGGGAAAAAATGAATCTGGATCTTTTTAACATCTTAGTAGCTGTGTTCCCCAGTGTACCTCTCAAAACACAGTCCTTCAGTATCAAATATATAAGCCCAAGGAAAAGTGAGTTTAGTTTAGTTCATTAGTTTTCTAGTGCTTCTAGAATTAATTTCTTTCACTTGTTAGTGCTTTTCTTAACCTTGCACTTTGGAATTGAATTTTTTCATAGGATTTTGTATATGGAGAACCTGGAGGTAATTTGCCCTATGAAATTTGCCAGTAAAACTTTATCTGACATTTTTGTCACTAATATTCAATAATATAAGCTCAAACCCTTCACGTGTATTGTGTATGAAAGAGGGTCTAAGGAGGAGGTAAGGGTGGAACAAATGCCAAAGAGAAGCATAAAGGATGGACCTCCTGCAATCTCTTACCAAATTACATAAATTCACAGTAAAGTTCTATGTACGAACTTCTTGGCCCCCTTATATTGTAGAGATTGAAACACAAGGCAGATACTTAAAAATTTACTAATCTGCTAAGATTAAAAAAGGGCAATTTCAATATCACCATGGTCCTGTAATTGTTTTTTCTTCAAAAAATGTAGCCAATATGGAGTGTCAAAGGAAATGAGAACTCGCTCCTGTCCAGTTGTGTTCGTGATTTAGGGTCACAGGGCTGGATTCTTTGTCCATTTTCCTTGAACGCTCTGTCCTGTGTCTGCCTCAACAGTCATGAGCTTCTACTACACCTGTGGTCACTGATGGCTAATGGTAGTTCTCCAGAGACTGTTGTTCACGTTGGTTTACTTTGATTTTCCTGCTGTGTAGAGAACTGAGGCAGAGGCCCGCAATATCCATTTGAGTGGAAATGGGCCATACTGTGTGTAAGACAGACTGAGCGAAAGCAGGAGTTTCATTTAGCGAACAAAAAAAAAGGCAGTTAAAAATAAACCATGTGGGTAGCACAATTAACTGCTGATTGCTATCCCATGTGTCCAGACACTGCTAAAGCCTGCTATGCAAAGTGACGGAACCTTGCTGCTTTGCTTTTTCAGAAACTCTGAAGAGGAGATTTCAGATCACTTCCACCCCATCCCCTTCCCAGTGTCAGAACAGGCTGAAATTTAAGGACTTCATTTTCCTTTGAGCAGCCTTTCTCCCCTTGCAAATGTGCTGTAGAGCACAAGAGGAGAAATCACAGTGGATGCAGGAGTGTCTGTCTACCTGCAACTGTGTGTCCCCCATTCCCGCAGCACCGCATTCCGCTTTCACAGTCAAGAATCAGAGCAGGCAAACTGAACCAGCTTCCTCCTACTGTAGTTTCCTTCTGGAAAGCTAGATAATTTGAAAATGCTTGTTAGTGGCGAGAGTGAGAGCCATGGAAGATAGCGAAGAGGAAGCTCTTGGTGACAGTAGGATGGGTTTGAGAAGGTTGGGATAAGACTAAATCATGCTGGTTTTTTTCAACCTCTGTCTTTGTGCCTTTTTTTTTTTTTTTAAAGATTGAAACTTTGCAAAATAAAATAAAAAACCTGAGGGAGGTGAGAGGCCACCTAAAGAAGAAGCGACCTGAAGAGTGTGATTGTAACAAGCTAAGGTATTTTTTGTGTACTTCAGAACAATTATTTGTAGTGTGCAACTGTAACTGATTTATGTCCTCACGGGAGAGATCAGGATCTGGTTTTTTCAGTGGTTGCCTGCTTACTGTACTCCTGTGTACACATTCAGGGGAAGTTGAGCTGCTGCACAGGTACAAGGCCCACTGTCTGCCAGGCAGGAGTTTAATTGCCTCTGCACCACATCGAGTGGTGATGATGTAACAGGTCATGTGATATGGCTTGTAAACCAGTTACTTATGCTCTTGTACTGAAGATGCTGCTATTAGATATTGGAGATTATTATTTTAAGCTGCACGGTTTTTTCTGAAAACTTTCACAAGGGCAAATTGTTACTATGGTGGAGTGATACACAAATCTGTTTTAAAAATAATAATGCATGAAGTATATAAATGGGGAGATGAGAGAATTTTTTCCCATCCAATTTTTTTTCAAGGCTGGAGGTATTATCTCCTAGGATGCAATCACTGCACTATTTAGCAGCTACAGCAGGTGGGAGAAGCAGGAGTTTAACAGTTGGTGGAGAGTACCCGTATTTGTAACCACCAGTGACTCAGTGCACCAGATCTCTTTTTTCCATACTACAAATGATTTGTGAATCAAGTGCAGTAGGCACTTGAATAACGATTACGCATTAAGGTCTCTGCATAGTTGGTTCTTACATAGCCAAACATTTGCAAAATGGCCGTACGGTCAGCCCACTGATTATGTGGAAAGAAGGTCTATAGAATCATAGAATGTTAAGGTTCAGAAGGGGCTTAAATATCATCCAGTTGCCACCCCACTGCCATGGGCAGGAACACCTCCCACTAGACCAGGTTGCTCAAGGCCTTATACAGCCTGGCTTTGAACACTGCCAGGGTTGAGGGATCTACAGCCTCCCTGGGCAACTTGTACCAGTGTCTCACCACCCTCACAGTAAAAAATTGCTTCCTAATACCTAACCTAAATTTCCCCTTTCAATTTGTACCTATTGTCCCTTGTCCTATCACTACAGTTCCAGACAGAGTCTCTCTACAGCTTCCCTGTAGGCCCCTTCAGATACTGGATGGCTACTATGAGGTCTCCACACAACCTTGTCTTCTCCAGGCTGAAGAGCCCCAACTTTCTCAGCCTGTCTTTGTAGGGTATGTGCTCCAGTCCTCTAATCAACTTTGTGGCCTCCTCTGGACTTGCTCCAGTTCCATGTCATTCTTATGTTGGGGACTGTACACAGTCCTCCATGTGGGGTCTCACAAGAGCAGACTAGAGGGGTAGAATCCCCTTCCTGGACCTGCTGGCCACACTCCTTTGGGTGAAGCTCAGGATACATTTGGCTTTCTTGGCTGCAAGCGCTCACTGTGGGCTCATGTTGAGTTCCTCATCAACCATCACCTCCATGTTTTTCTCCACAGGGCTGCTCACAATAACTTCTCTACCCAAACTGTAGGTTTGTCAGAGATTGCCATAATCCAGGTGTAGGACCTTGCGCTTCCCTTTGTTGAACCTCATGAGGTTTGCATTGGCCCCACCTCTCAAGCCTGTCAAGGTCCCTCTGCATGGCATCTCTTCCCTCTAGAGTGTGTGACTGCACCACACAGCTTGGTGTCATCCGCAAACTTGCTGAGTGTGCCCTTGATCCCACTGTCTGTATTGACAACAAAGACATTTGAGCATTATTGGCCCCAGTATCAGCCCCCGAGGGACCTCACTCATCACTGGTCACCACGTGGACAGTGAGCCCTTGAACACAATTCTTTGCGTGCGACCATCCAGCCAGTTCTTCCTCCACCGAATGATCCATCCATCAAATCCATGTCTCTACAATTTAAAACACAAGGATGTTGTGGGGGACAGTGTCAAATGCTTTACATAAGTTCAGGTACACAGTGTCAGTTGCTCTGCTTCCTCCACCAACCAATCATACCATTCATACCAACTGTAGCCCTGTTACAAAAGGTTACCAAATTTGTCAGGCACAATTTCCCCTTTGTAAAGCCATGTTGGCTGTTACCCATCACCTCTTCGTTTTCCACGTGCCCTTAGCATAGCTTCCAGAAGAATCTGTTCCATGATCTTGCCTGGCATAGAGACAAGACTGACTGATCTGTGGTGTCCTGGGTCTTCTGCTTTCCCCTTTTTAAAAATGGGAGTTGTATTTCCCTTTTTCTAGTCATCAGAGACTTCACTTGACTGCCACAATTTTTCAAAAATGGTGGATAGTGGCTTAGCAACTTTTCATGCAAGGTCCCTTGGGACCCATGAATAAATCTCATCAGGTCCCATGGCCTTGTGCACATTCAGGTTCCTTAGATGATCTCAAACCTGATCCTGATCCAGATTCAAGCACACCTGAAACCCAGGGGCAATCAAGCTCTTGCTCTGCAAATAAGCACAACAGAAAATCTTCCAAAATTGAAAGGTAATTCAAACAGAATTGGCCCCTGAGAAAAGCTGTTCAGAAAGAGACCAGGAGCACCTTCTCCTGCTCATGGTAATCACAGAGCCAGCTGTGAGGCTGCTGAGAGCCAGGTATCACTGGGTGTACTCCAGCCACAGTGGCAGAATGGTATGATTATCACCAAAAAAAAAGCTGTATCTGAATGGAATCAAAACTGCAAGGCAGCTGTGCTGTTAGCTGTGGCTAAAGCACCTTTTACCAAGTAGACTCTGTGAGAGGGTGTGGATGAAACTTCTCTATCTCACTGGTGTCACAGAATGCCTTTTTGAACTTAATGCTTAAAACCTTGGAGGTGCAACATACTCTACAGATACGAGTTATATAATTGTTGTGGATTGTGGATGTGGCCCATGTGGGCAACGTGGTTTCAGCACCAGATCACTAAAACATGGAAAACATCAATTTCTTGGGTTATGGGAGCCCACGTCAAAAACTGCTTAAGATATATCATTCTAGATGGTAAATAAACAGAAAGTTTATATTGGTTTATAATCCACTGCTTTCAAAACTGATTAACTGAGTTTATATAAACTGAGCTTATTTAATATGTACTGTAAAGATGAAGTTACTTTTGGTGAATGTTTTATAGAAAATGTAAAATAATTTTATTTTTCAGACTGATATAAGGTACACTTATATTCGTGCATGTCATTAAGATGACTAATCCCACTGAAATCAATGAAGTTAATCATCTGAGTTATATATGGTCAAGTGTTTGCACTGCAATTGCATTGATTTAGCATTTAGAATTAGTTGATGAAATGCCCAGTATCTGTGCAAGATAAAAAAATTGACTGAAGACGATAGTTCTTTAATATTCTTACTTTGTTAATTTGTTATACGGATTAAATTTATGAAAGCTCCCAATAGCATTAAGAACTTAAAAGATTTGTTTTGAAGGGAATTTTAATCTGACAACTAACTGAATTCAGATGTACTGTTTAGAAAACAACATTTATTAAACCAAGTTTGTGTTTGCTGATTTGTGTAGGTAGTAACTTTATCAATAAGAAAATATTGCCATTGACTGAGGCTGTTTTTTTTTTTTAACTTTGGTAATGCCACAGAAAGGAAATTTCTGAAAAATCGTGTAAGAGTTTCTGGAGACAGAGGCAAAGCAGTAGTAACCCAGCGAGAATATATATGTCTGCTTACACTCTGCATATCTCTGAATATATTGGACACTGCTCTTGCTGGGACAGTTCAATCCATCTTGTTAAAAGTTTTCCTGGAACTTCCAGCTAGTAATAATGGAGGACACCCCCATCCCCTGCCTCCCAGTCCTACAAAGTACAGTTGGTATTGACATTGTTGTATTCAGAAGGAAAATAACAGGAACGTTGTATAAACTTGTCATTAGGGAATTTAGGGAATATTCAGTTGCAGAAATGTAATTTAATTACAAATCTATTTATTCTGTGTGCCTCGTGTAGGGAAACAACCAGTTTAAAATAATAGTAAATTGTAGCTGGACATGGACATGCATGCATATTGCAATGCAGTGTTAGCACACCAGGTGTGACTGTGGACAAAGGAGCTGAGGAAGCAGAGGCGCAGTGAGACTGGGAAGTGCCTGATCCAGTCGAGCGAGGTTGGCTTTATTCATCACATACACTAATAAATTGGAGGGAGAAGTGACACTGGGTTAAATCTGTTTCAAATCCAGTCTGATAATGTGGTAAGAACAGGGGCAGTTGTCTTGCTGTTGTTCACCAGCAATGTTGTTTTTCTTTTCCAGTTACCATTCAAAACACAAGAGCAAACTGAGACACAAAGGATCCAGTCTTCATCCTTTCAAGTAAGTGAAGGCCTGTTCCTTTGAAAGAAGATGTTCAAAATGTTAATATTAAAATTTGGTCTGTACATACCAGTTACACACTAGGCAAAAGTATTTATCCTGTATTAAAAAGCGTAAACACAGGGACACCTGGGCAAGGAACTAAGCCCATATCAAAATGCTTGTAAATTCTAAGATAAGGTCTCCGCTTTGGAAAATACCACATGGCAAACCTCAGGCCTACAAGGCCCTTTGGCTGTTTTTTTTTTTTTTTTTTTCCAGTGCTATTGAATTGCAGAGTCATCTCCATTTGTATGAAACACCATTTAATTTAAAAATGTGGATTCTTTCCCTCTGAGCACCTTACTTTATTAGCTGCTTCGGGTTTTTTTAGGTGTGTTCAAGTTTAATAGAGTTTGCATGACCCTAATGTTTCATGTGTGCAGGAAAGCCCTACAGGAGAAAGACAGGCTGTGGCTGCTGCGAGAGCAGAGACGGAAGAAGAAACTGCGCAAATTGCTTAAGAGAATTAAAAATAATGACACATGCAGCATGCCTGGTCTGACCTGCTTCACCCATGATAACCAGCACTGGCAAACTGCTCCCCTGTGGACACGTAAGAATACTGTAAACTAAGGAATAGGTGGGCAAATTTTGGCTAGACTGGGCCGGGATGTTGGGTTGCTAGCAGTTACTGGTTTTATTAGCTCTGTAACCAAAGCCATGCAATCTTCTCCATAGTAAATAATCTCTGTTTCAGTGTTACAGTTATTCTTGCACAAAAGGCAAGGAGGTAAAACCAACTGCAAATAACCTACAGATATTGAATACTGTACAATGATCTGCATGGTATCTCACCATCTGGAATGTTTTCCAACCAGAGAAAGCAACTAGACAAGAGGTTACTTTAATTAGTCATGTCATGTGGGTTAGGTATGCACAGAACAAGAAGCTGATGCTGGAAGGCATTCTCTGCTTTAGAGCTCAGGAGTGAGAGTGAGAGTAACTGTCTATGAATAAAGTAATACCATAAACAGAAAATAATTAGCAGGGCTAAAGACAGAAGCATGTAGCTTATGTCTTTATAACTCTTCAATTTGCAGTGGGCCCTTTCTGTGCCTGTACCAGTGCCAACAACAACACGTACTGGTGTTTGAGGACAATCAACGAGACCCACAACTTCCTGTTCTGTGAATTTGCTACTGGATTTTTGGAGTATTTTGATCTCAATACCGATCCATATCAGGTATCTGATCATAGACCTTGAGATCACAGCTCAAGAAACACATCATTGTTACTTATCAACAATAAATTGAAATTGTGCAGTATTGCTGCAGGATGTAGTTAAGGCCTGTATCATTTAAACTAGTATAATGTGGCTCTTTCCTGTTACAAATAAACCACCTATATTCCAAAAGTTACCAAATTACAGAGCAACAGTTACTAACAAGAACCACCTGTTTATTGCAGCTAATTAATGCAGTGAATACGCTTGACAGAGATGTTCTTAATCAACTGCATGTCCAGCTCATGGAACTCAGAAGTTGCAGAGGGTATAAGCAATGCAATCCAAGAACTAGGAACATGGATCTAGGTAAGTGCCTCCCCTATTGCACTCACAAACTCCCCAAAAGATCCTTACCATTACGAAACTTATACTGAGTTATTTATACTAGTAATGTCCTGCTGAGGCTGATAGCTGCATTCTCAGATTTGTGTACATGTTCAGTTTGTGTTATGTCATGTTTTTAAGATGAAGAATGACCCTTAGCGTAGTGATAAATATTGCTGAGATGCAGGAGAAGATGAGGAAGGAACAATACTGCTGAAAGAGGGAGAGAAAACCATAATAGCCACTGTGAAGCTCACAGGTCAGTTCAAGTTGGAAGCGACTTCTGGAGTTCTGCTCCAAGCTTCTGCTCAGTGCAGGGTCAGATGTGAAGGCATACCAGGTTACTCAAGGCATCAGGAAATTTGTTAAGTTCTTGAGTATTTGTTTTAAATTGTGATTTACCTCATACAGGCAATTGTTAGTAACATTGTTAATTTTCTTCATATAGGACTTAAAGATGGAAGCTACGAGCAGTACAGGTACATTAAAAAAAAAAGTTACATTATTATTCTTAAGTACTACCTTCATGCTGAAAGAGAAAGTGTCGGATTGGGAACCACATGGAAAGGCCGGGCCTGAAAGGGCATTTGAAAGACCTTTCCACCCCAGTCGCTTTGAAACACTGGAGCTATTTGTTTCAGCTCTGCAATGTTATAGTATGTTCTGATCTTGGTAGTCAAAATTCTGGCTGAATTCTTCTTCTTCCTCTTCTTTCACACTGTGTGGTGCTGATTGTTTTCTTGGTGATGGTTAACTTTTTTTCTCCTTTTGCTGCTTGAAAATTAGGCAGTTTCAGCGTCGAAAATGGCCAGATGTGAAGAGACCATCATCTGCCAAGTCACTGTGAGTTGGGAGCAATTCACCAAAAGCATTAGCTTTTACTTAGCTTTTTCCCTTCTCTTTTTGCATGCACCACCTTTTTTAACATCATCAGCTATTCTCAGGGAATGCTTAGGTGGAAAATCCTCTAAATTATGCAAGAAATATGATACTGCCATATCTTTACTGACTACTATTGCTGCACAAAACCTCTTGGTACATGTTTTTTGGGAATCTAGGAGCATTACGGTCAAGGCAATTTCAAACAAGTAAAGTTAGGTACTCAGTTGAAGAAACTAATTATGGTCAATTGCCAGTAAAAATTAAAAACCAGTATATTGGTTTTGTATAAATTTAAACTAGTAGCAGCTAGCTAGTGGTTTTTCACACAATCCAGAAAGAACAAAACCGACTGTGATTTCTCACGAGTCGTGAGGCAGCATCATGTATTTTCTTGCTCTTTATCCAACTACAGCCTTGTGCTGTGAGCAGAAAAAGGAATTTAAAACAGAAAGTAGACTACAAGACAGATTTGTATCCAAAACTGCTTTTTTCTTACTCAGCTGGCCTTTAAAGCTTGATGATGATCTGGCAGTTCTCAAACTGCCAGAGCTCCAAGGTGAGGTACAAATTTACGTATATTAAAAAGTTACCGTTGCCTGTTACTGTCTCTGAATCTCCCCTTAAAAAGAAGGCAGACACTTCAATTCATTAAAAATCATAAAGTGTTGTCAAACTGTGCAGTGGAAAAAACAGGTACAAGTCTCTTCCTAGGCAGTGTCTGGTCTTCTTGCCCAAGAGGAGTTGCTCGTATAATGCAGTGTTTTTATTTCTAATTGAAGAGATCTAAGACTGGCTTTAGAACCAAAATGAACGTTCAATTAACAAGCTGTGTACAGGTTGAAGTTTCAAACACAGTTGGATTGTTTCTGTCATTCAACTGCTATGCTTTTATAGGTGGTTCACAGTGTTTCCATTGTTTTTTACTGCATGGAACCATTAAAAATACCTTTCTAACTACTTTCTACGAGAATGCTATACACTAAACTGCATTTGTTTTATTTTAAAGAGGACAACTGTGGGAAGGCTGGGAGGGCTAATCTCCCCCGCATGCTGCACCTCCATGAGGATACAACCTGGCCAGGACTTGAATCCATGTACAGACTAAATGAATTGTAACATCCGCCTGAAGAACTGGATAAACTTTGAGGCTGAAATAGATTGTTTGCACTGGTGAGTGAGTTGAGTAGAAGCAGTGAAATTGTGGGAAATGCTGTCAGAAATACAGGTCTCTGAAATCCGCTGTTGTACCTGCTTTTTTGCTTTGGATTATACCTCACCTGCTTCACAAGGCATTTTACTTCAAGACACAACTAACACTGATTCAGGAATTGATACAGGAGGAAACCTAGCCACATCCCAAAGAGGACTGCCACTGCAGCGGCAGTGTTTACATAGACAGTTGAAGGGACCTTAAAACAATTTCCAGTTCACCTGTATCTTCAGTTGTCATAAGGAAAACTTCAAAGCCAAGTACAACTCTAAAGCAAGATTTAGAAAACAAGCTTTTACTTATCGCTGGGGTAAAGGTAATGGTTGAAAAGAACTTTGAAAAAGGAACTGAAGTCAGCAGCACTGAGTGTTCTCAATACCATGGAATTTCTTCAATTTCCTCTGAGGATACATTTTAGTTCCACATCTATTTGTTCATCATATTGTCACCTCTATGAAAATTAAAGAAAATCTTGACTAACAGGATGCCAGATTTTTGGAGGGGTTGTGTAAATATTGATCAGTATACTGTTTGAAAATAAATTCCTTCAGGTTGTGAAGAAATTTGTTAATAAGAGTGTAACTCCCACCCACCATTTCTCAAAATGATACTTACTGTTGTATAGTACGTCAGAATTTACTCATTTTTAAAGGTACTGAAAAATTTCAGTAAATGTACATCTTAAATTTTAACAAAATCTGATTTGTATGAAGTTTTTTTATGTGGTAATATTATACTGTATGTTCAAAACCAAAACAGTTCCTTTGAGAAAGCAGTGTTTGCTTAGCAGTGTAACTTTTACATTTATTTTTTAAAAAAGGCAGCTCTGAGAGTTCAATACTTGTAGTCAATAAAGAATAATCTAGTTATACTTCAGTCTGCAAACAAGTAAATGTTCAGAATGACAGTTACTGTTCAAAGGCTTTCACAGGGGAAAAAGCCTATAATTTTACTAAGCACAGTGTACAGAATTATTTGAGTAGTTTCATAGGGACATTATTAAATACGTTGTAGTGCAGGCACTAGTGGTGAGACTTGTATCTTTAATTTGTTTCGTGTTACGTTGCTACCTGGGTTTAAAGGCAAATGCCTGAGAGCGCTCAAGGGACAGACTCAACCAACTGTGGCCTTCACTCCTAACAAAGAGGGTTTTTTTTCAAAATGCACACTTGCCCTTGTAGAAATGCAGTGTAAAAATACAGCATGGAAATTATTTTGAAGCCCTTCCTGGTTTTGCAATTAGGAAAATCAAGTGGAATTACATCCAGGCATATAGATCCCTGGTACCACAACCCCATACTCAAAAAATGTACTTGAATTTAGGAAGTGAGAAAAAAAACCCTGCTCAAAAAGCAGAAGTGGAGTCTTTGTATATGCTGAGTAAGATTGGGCTTGAGTATTTGTATCACATGTGGTAAGTCAAATACACTACCTAAAGCTTTCTTGCAAGCTTTTTTTGATTATGGAAGTAAAATCTGAATATGTGTCTTAATCTAGCCATGTATTTTCTTTATAACTTGTTACAAATTTCATGGATTATCAGAAAAATCTACTAGATAGTGAGATCCCGGATCCATACAAGTAAGTTAAAAAATACTTAAGTACCCCCAAAACCCCACATTTTTGCTGCTTTCCAGAGAAAAGTTTTAGGTATCTGCCATTCCCAGTGTGCATGCAGAAAGAATATGAGGTTAGATTTTAAAAAAATTTGCATGCACTTGTGTATTTAGCCTATAGTCTCTGGCAAGGTGAGGTTGTGACTGTCAAAACCCTGCAAGGCCAGTGTTACTGCACCTGTTACTTTTCAGTCAAAAGGTTGAAAAGTTATCTTGTCCCTTTACAGAAAATACTGAGCTGTGAGACTTGTATGTGACACAAGAAGCAGCTGTTATTTAATGAAAGGTATGTTGTTGCCAAGTTTGGGGAAAGGTAACACCTCTCCTCCTTTTAGCTCTTCTAGAGACTGCTATTTAAGTTGAAAAAGATGTGAATTCTAGTTGGTGTCAGTGCTAAATGTGTGTCTCGTAAGTGAAAGGTCTCAGTTGTTACTCCCTCAGCTTTTGCAGCCAACTTGGAAAAAATGTAAATCATTCTTTCTACACGGTTTTCATCAGTGCTAGCAGGGAATTTTCTCTGACCTTTACAGGATAGAGTAATCAGCCTTAAAGTATTAGACAGCTCATACAGTGTCACCAAGTTCTGATTTTAAATAGAAACCTTTATTTACATTATTATTATTAACATCCAAAACAAAAACCAGAAGGGCAGTAATACCTTACAACCAACCTTTTATAAATCAGTCCTCATGATTTTTCTGTTTTGCAAAATAAAGATACAGATATTTCAAGCAATACTTACAATGTAAACTGAACTTAGATGCAATTCTCAATACCATATGCCTTCTCCTGAGAATTTTTTAAAATATTGCTCTCAGAATTACATGGTTTCACACTTGCTGTGTCATTCTGTCATCTGGTAGTCTGCACATAAATTCTAAAATAAAAGGTGTGCTAATTGGTGCAACATTCAAATAAGTTTTGTCTTGTGGCAGAAATGTGGTTTGAATTTCTCACTTTGGAAGCAGTAATTTAGGCCAATAAAAAAAGTACAACTACATACGAGTTTAATAAACACATGGTTTCTGTGATCAAAAAAGTAACAGAGCCGTAGCAAAACAACACTCGTTTATGCAGCAGTGATCAGAAGTTGCTGTACTAGTTAATTCATCTCTTACTGTTGAATAATGTTACGTGGGTTTTATTTTAAAAAAATTCAGAAAAATCTACTGCTATAGGACCAAAGCAAAATTGATGGTGGTAACTAAATGTCAACAGATTTCACACTAGATGTACTATTTAGTGCTGCCATGAAGGATGCCATTTTAAAATGCATTTTAAAAATGCCCCCTGCCCCTTCATCAAGTTTAAACTAAAAATCTTTTAATTCAGAAAAAAAAGTAGGTACAGGAAAGCTACAACAGTCTAAACAGATGAGAAAAGGATGAGCCTTTATAGCATCAGCCAGGTAGGTACCAATTATACATATACGTATAAATAGAATTACTAACTTTTAAAAAAATTGCACTGCAAGATGTATATAGCAGTATATAGTCTAAGAGCTCACCTAATGAAAGCAACCAGTGTTTGTAGTTTCCATCAATATAATGAACAACTACAAAATATAAATATTGTTCTACTCTGATTTGATATAAAAAGCAAGGGATTATTGCCTTTCACCTTCAGTAAGCAGCACTTACTCAGCAAACAGATATGTTCCAAGAAATGAAAAGATAATAGTTCCTTAGGCTTTTAAAAGTTTTGCATTATAAACACACAGTAACTGGACTGAAAATTTCAAATAAATGCTGTGATAATCTATATACTCAGTACTAATGGAGGAGACGGTTGCATGAAGTAGATCAATTGACTCTACATTCCCTTTGAAACACAGCTGGCTAGGCGCTAAGGATTAACTTTTTCAGACTATTTCTATTGAAACTTATTTGTATTAAAATGGAAGATCACTGAATATATCGAACAACAAAACCCCTCTTGCTAACAGTACCAAGAATAAGCAAAAAAGAACACAGAGCAGGTTTTTTTGGTTTCTTTTACTCACTTGGGAGAAATCAGTTTTCCATTACACAATGAACAACAGAACAGAAGCACCACACATCTTAAACATTTCTGGATCATCCCTTATGAAGGTTTAGCGGTTTAATTCCTTGTAACTGCAAAAAGTGCAAAGGGATCTTCATTTCAAGCACCCAAAATGGGGGGGGGGGGGGGGGGAAACCCCATGCCATCAGCAAATAATATGTAACCAGACTTAAATACTGATATGAGAGAAATCTGCTTAGAAAATACATTCGTTACTATTAGAACAATCCAATGAGGTGTACACATTTGGTTAAAGTGTGGCTTAATATCCTTAAAGATTTCTGGATGTTACATAACAACAAATATTTTGCAACAGACAAGCATTTTCGAAGAACATTTAGAGTTCATTAAAATTGACCAAGACATAATCCAGCTTCATCAACTGAAAAGGCAACCTATTATAGACAGACATGAGCGTTCTGACAAGTTGTAAGATCTTACAATGCAGAGCCTTCATGTCATATTGCCTTACGTAAAAAGAAATGTAACAAAAGTGCTCACATGTGGATAAAGTATTTAACAACCAGTCTTTTATTTTATAAAAAGCTGTATGTTAAAGATGTAAAAATAAATGAAGCGTTGAAGACCAAAGAAGAGAAATACGTGGGCCAAAATCACCCAAAGTCCTTAAATTTAATTAAAAAAAAATTCTATTTGGACCTCAACTACAGCGAGTTTCCAGAAATCAATTTTGTTAAATATTTAGCTTCACAAACTCTGCAAAAATGAGTTAGTGACCTACAAAAGTCATATATATAATACATTATTTTAAAGATCATATTTACAAAATGTATTCACAAAAAAGACTGCAAAATTCTCATTCTGACTGCAGTGTCTTGCCTTGAGTTTTCTTAAGTTATTTTTTAAAAAAAGGTGAAAGATTATTGCTCTAATTTCCATACACAGAAAGCATTACATTATGCAGTCTTTTCAAATAATTCTTAAGAGATTGTGTTTGAGAAGGAACATGAGTACACCCCACCTTCATATTAAGTCCTTATCAAAGATATTGCATTAATCCATTATATAGTCTTCTATAAAGTGCGCTCAGCTGCACAGCAATATGTAAATATTAGTCACAATTGTGTTTAAATACTTTAAATTGTTTATCCTCTCTTTTTAACCCTTGGCTTCAATGGACAGGATTTTGGACTAGCATGTGCCGATTAATTTTGCAGTGCTACTTTGCTTGGGAAATCCCTGACTCTTGGGGTAAGAGACTAAAAGCAGCATTTATATTCAGGAATTCATATAAAAGAGTCAAGGCTAAGAACTCCATTCTCTGTCAGATATTGTTATTAGAGAAATCAGGAAATTCTTACCACTGTGACTTCTCCAGGCACTTTTGTCTGCCTGTAGTTAAAGGGCTTTGGATAGCTACAGTAAACACGTAAGGTATACCAGGAGTCTACTCATCAAATCTATTAAAATGCCATTACCAAATTCACATTTCTAGAGGAAGAGCGCCAAAAATATTAAGCTTTTTTTTGTACCCCACATTATACAGTAATACAGAGACTGCTTCTACTAAAATGTATTTTTGTTGGGTAGGGGTTTTTTTGGTTTGTTTTCCTCTGGATGAGAAAATTTATCACTGGTTTCTGTAAGCCCAGTATGAGTTGCCATGAAGAATGTGTCACTTTCTAACACTAGTGCATTCAGCCATTCTTGTTTGAAGATGAGGTTCTAGATGTCAGCAGTATTTCTGTTAAAGAAAAGATACTTTCATCAGAGAAGACATGTTTGCTGAAAAAAGTGGTCCATATACTGCATTTGGAAGAGGAAACTACTGACAATCAATGCCTAGAAGCAGAAGAATAGCTTTTTAGTGCTCCACTTTGTACATAATTTCTAGAAAAGAAATGCTGTCCTTGGATTTCCTAAACACACTACTTGGGTATCTTTATGTCATGTAGATTTGGAAAATCTGACATTTCACCTTTATAGTCTCCTCTTTATAAAAGACATTTGTTGTATCAAAGTCCTCCAAAACTTTACTTACCCTCAGAAGTCCTCAGATTGTTCTGACTGCTTCCTCAGGTATGCCGGACAAAATTTCATGAGGTACTTTTTACTTGAATAGATTTAGCTTATGTCAGTGTTACGTTGCTCATCCCTAGGTATTTTGTGGAAAGATTGTAGCAAGAGCGTATTTCAGCTTTCTTTTCAGTGCCTGTTATTAGCACATTTTCATGTTAAATGAGGGGTCTAAATTTTCCGTAGTTTCTGGCTACGCAGACACAAGTTATTCTAAGGTATTTTAAGGGCAAGTATCATTATCAGCATCTGCCAGGATACCACACTATCAGGATTCTTAGCCTGACTCGTAAGAGCTATTATGTATAATTTTCAAGATCTGCTGAAGATGCATTTCACAATGTCCATGGGGTTTTTTTCCTGGGGTTTCTCCAGGTTCAGAAGTATTTCAATCCTTTGTGCAGTTTAAGGCTTGATCCTACCCATGCTACTTCAAAGTCAACAGCTAATCACGCCATACAGCTTGGGTTCATTGTGAATTTGGTTACGTATCATCAAAAATAAAGTACCTCTTTGGACATAAAATTAATAGGCCCACAGATGCAAATACAAACAGGATAACTGAGAGCAGGATTGTACCAGATGTAAGCAGTCTGTACTCAATGGAAAAAAGAGCCAGCAAATCTTTTCATCAGTCTTTATGTACAACTTACCTGGTCTGGACCCATGGGCATTCCTGACATAGGCATGGTATTAATACTCATCTGTCCAATATGGCCACTGCTGCCATTCATGTGCATCATACTGTACGCTGCTGGATTACCTTGATGGCTGAACTGCTGCTGTGGAAAAGAACTGAAGTACAAAAGGACAAATAAAATTACCTTCCAAGAAGTTTACACACTGATGTATTGCCTTCCCTGCACCAGCTGTCAACACGTGAAAGATAAAACTATTTTCACATTTACCTGTTTTTACCTGGTATCTGTTTAACATGGAAACCCTCCCAAAAGGAATTTGAGTTTTTAGAAATGCACAGTTGTATGTGTATGCCTAATGTAACCTTTTTGCAGGCTACTATTAGGGCTGTCTCATCCACTGTAATACTATGTGAACTTCGTATTTATTTCCCCACCCCCTCCCCCAAGTTATTTTTTCAATATTTAAAGACTGAATGTTGCATCTGGTTACAAAGATTGTAAAGGTCCAATATGAATCATTGGAACTAAGCATAAAATACACCTAATCACTCTATTTCCTAAACCAGAGCAGGGTGAAGGACAATACAGACACTAGAGAGGCAGTTATTTTTTCCTCTTGTAAATCTTTTTCCTGCTACATGCTCTTTAACATAGTTTCTACTTCCAGCAAAATGAAAGACACTTTTTGAGAAACAAGTTGTAATTGTGAAGTTTACCTGTTTCTGGGCATGCTTCCTGAGGGCCAGCCCTTCATCTCTGAGGACTGGTACATTGTTGCTGACTGAGGATGCTGCAACATAGGGTTCTGGGAGGGTCCAATTCTTGATGATATCATTGGATTGGGAGGGCTTGATACTCTACTAAATGCAGGATCAGGTTGTTGGCTTATTCCTTAAAATAAAACAAAGGAGACAGACACAATATACTTCAGTTATCATCACTGAGTACTAGTTTATCTTCTTGCAGTGATTGGAAGGGGAAAAGTCATCCTTTTTTGCAGCAGTATATTCAATTTCTCAGAATGACTGGTATTTAGGTAGTTTGGATTAATTAAAAAATGGAAAAGAAAAACGGACAAATGAAAATAAAACCCCAAACATGTTAGTACTAGTACCATAATTAGGTGGATAGGGGAATTGCTGTGAAGGAACTTGAGCCATTGGAGGGCCTGTCAAAGCACTATCCATGCTTCCTGAGGCAGTCACATTTGGTGGTGGACTGAAGGCCTGAGGTTGCTGTTGCTGCTGCATCATCATTGCCATCCTCTGTTGTCTAAAATGGTGACTTATTAGCTCCCTGTTACGCTGAGCCACCATTTGAGCATTAAGAAAACCTTGCTGCTATCCCCCAAAGAGAAGAAAAATCATATTAGAAGATATTTTTACAAATAAAATCATGCCACAGTCAAACTCATTTCTAAGACCCAGCAAGTTAAGGAAAACCCCCAGCCAGTACAAAAGAAATCATCAAAATATTAAGACAAATGTTTTCATTAAATTGTCATTAGTGCTAAACAAATGATAATGATATTTTACATGGAAAATTCAGTATTGGCATACTGAATTGACAGCATAACCTAATGAACAAATCCCCCTGCAAGCTCAGGAATAAGGGAGGTAAAATACCCTCTTTTTTTAAAATTATGCAGAGGAACAAAACCAAAAAGGAATGCTGTAAAACCATGAAAGAAGGTTGGAATTCTGAACAGATGGCTACTGTAATAATTATTTACCTGGGATCCCACCTGTGGCTGCATAACTGGTCTCATCACTGAGTTAGTACCACTGACTGGATTTTCCATTTTTATTTCAAGCGTTTGACGGGTCTGATTCATAAACTTGGAAAAAGACATTTTAGCACTATTAGCCTGTAAATAACAGCATCTGAACCAAGTAATGGCAACTCCTGCAAAAACACTTTCTTTACAGACCTCTTGAATCCATAAAGTGCAATGGCTAATTTTTGCCTTATCTAATGTACCTGAAGAACCGAACTATTTGTTTAAGCAGCTCAAACACACTCAAAACCCTCCCCCCTTCAAACAGTGCAGCATTAACTGGCTTTGGTTTTTTTATTTCCCTTGAAATTAGCATTCTTCAAGAATAAAGAGCAGACTATCTATTTGTTTCAAACAATTAGTGTCACAGAAAACCAAGAGAGAACACAGTATTTCCTAACATTGCCGTTCCACATGTGGAGAGGAAAGGGTTGAAAAATGGAAGATTGTCAAGGAGAGAGAAAAAGAAGCTGTTTTTAGAATTGTTTTCTCTCAAAGACCAATCATGCACTTGGGGAATGTTAGAAAATACTCTGGCTGAGAAAATTCACATGTTTATGTTTGCTCTGGGATGTTGTCTGTCTATGGAGAAGAAATGGAATTTTCTCACAAAAGATAGCAGGATGTTGTAAAGACTTTTAAAAGCCTTTCCCATAGACTTGGGCCTCTTCGTAAAGGTGAGAGAAGGGAGATAAGAGGGTTTGGAGATGTAAAACTACAGCCTGGTGAAGGACTGTGCGTGCTCCAGGCCCTTTTGATACGTAATGCAGGGCTCAAGCCTGGGTGCTTTTTGCCCCTGCTAAAATGAGCTTAGCAGTTTATGTGTCTCTGTTTTTTGGAATCCAAGATAATGGACTAAACCTACTCTTTGCACTTCAGCTGTGTGTTGTTGCTGTCTTGGTGTTATCTGCATGTATTCTGTTCACACACCATGTCACGCAGCAGTACTTCAGTTTTCCAAGTTTTATTTGTACGCTGTATTTAATACCAAGCCTGCGTTTTCATGTGGGGAATTCAATGCTGAAATCATGCACCAACTTTTTAAGCAGCTTTTTCAATCTAGTGTTTAAGATCTATGTGGCTGTATCTATTCTCTCACCTTTCATCCAAAGAAAGTGCCTAAAGTGACATCAAATCATAAAATGGAAAGCAAACTCATGTATCAGTAAGCTCAAATGATTAGTTAGAAAACACAGCAAGAAAGAAGTAACACCTGATTTACAGAAGAAATACAGTTCTCATTTAATGCTATCTGTGAGGTTCCGATAAAACACTAATCTTAACATGGATAAAGAGTTACATTGTACAAAAGCACTGTTTTAACTAGCAATCCTTTTGTGTGCTGCAGGAACCAATCCAATCTGTAGCTACAGAGGCTGATGAAGGAGAAACACTTGTCCTAATAAATGTTCTTCCACTCCTACAGCCATGAGGCATTCAATGAGAAGCACTGTCAAAATTAAAGATCCACCCTCTCAATCATCTGTTGTGATCTCCATTGTTATACATGTGAAGCAACACAATTCTGTGTGCAAGTGATTCAATTCTGAAACATGGAGGAAGTGTAAATGTAGGAGCAAAAAATTACCTGCTGTCCCTGGAGCCTCTGCTGGAGCTGCATGCGCAGCTGCTTTGGTGTGTTGGTTCGAGGTCTCATCACGTTTGCTCGGGGATGCATACTTTGCATAGGAAAATTGCTTGGCTGGCTCATCTGATTCATCACTGAATTAAAAGATGGATGTTGTCCCTGGATGTTACTAAAACCTCCTGGCATTGCTGCCCCTTGCCCTTGGTAGGGTTGACCATATAACAAAGGCTTCTGGTCAATCATAACTGAAGATTCCTGACCTTGAAATGAATCTTGTTTGGGTTCCAAAGTTTGTCCCTTCAACAGATACAAAAGTGCTTTCACTAGCAGTATATATAGAATTCCTAAAGAAGCAATAAAACTAACACAGCATAATACACCAGCCAGCAATTTCTTGGGTAGAACACAGCATGGACAGCTACTGTTAGTTCTGTCTCCAGACTAATGAAATAGTAAAAGTGATTAATAATAATTCTTTTTAAAATCAATTTTGCTGCACACTGCATACACAGGCAGACCAGTGTCACTATTCAAGCCCCTCTGCACTTTATGATGGGTTTTGTACAAATGATAATGTTATTTTGTGGTTCTTAGCAAGTTCCAAATTACTCACAGAAATTCTCTTTCCTATTTGCTAGCCATGCAAATTCAAGCTGCAACTGAAGGAGATCCGCATCACTGCCAGTCAAATAATTCACAATCTAAGCTCAGCTGACAACAGGCTAATAAAGAAACCCAACACAATTCTCAGCTTATAGATTTATAATGAATTACACCCAAAACCCCACCTTTATATACCAAGGCACGATACAACAAACTTCTGTAAGAATATGTCATTTTATATTTCTTGTAATGCACAAGAAATTTAATCCATACTGAGCTTCTCCATTGAAAATCACTAGTCAATGTAGAGGTTTCCAAAGGCAAGTGTATGAAAATGAAGATGAGGATGTGAGGAGACAAAGTAAATGTACTTTCTTTTCAAGTAACAAAACAATATTGGTCCTTGGAAAATAAATGGCCAAAATATCTGTTTACTTACTTGGTTTACAAGATCAGGAATTCCTAATGCTCTGTCAATTTCTTCCAGACCTGTGACATCTGTATTACTCAGTAGTGTGTGCAGCTGATCCAGAAGCGCCCTTTCATCATTCTGGCCTTCCATATTTGGTGCCGAACATAAGAGATCATCCAAAGAGCTTCTAACTAATTGTCTATAAATAAAAAAACATTAAAATCATAGAATCGATAAGGTTAGAAAAGACCTCCATAGATTATTGGGACCAGCCTTCGACCGAATACCACCTTGTCAACTACACTACAGCACTAAGTGCAACATCCAGTCGTTTCTTGAACACTTTAGGAATGGTGTCTCCACCACCTCCCTGGGCAGCCTGTTCTAATGCCTGACCACTCTTTCAGTGAAGAAATTCATTACAACCATTACAATGAAAACCACAGTTTTTATATAATATATTGAACTGGGTATGATTAAGTACTATCGTCACCCAGATGACTGAAGTAAGGCTTAACAACTTAAGTCCCAAATTTATGTCCTAAAATGTCCAGTCACCTTCCATGCATCCTTGAACACACATAAATTCTGTTTTCTCCTAACTTTTGCCATGTGCCACAGAGATATGATTTCAGAGTTTCCTATCTCTTTTTTTCTGTGCCTCCCAACTCATGGATTGATAGATTTTGTAAACAATGCCTTTTGTGGAGCTGGGTTAAAAGATATCCAGTATCAGATCAGCAGCAGAAATGGAAACATTTCTGAAACGTTCCAGAAATGGAATTCTGACTCCAATCTGTTATCCCCACTGTGTATGCTACACAATTTTATTTCCAGGTCTTAAATTCTTCTGACAGACAGCGAACAGTTGTATTTAGAATTACCTTAAAACCTTCCCCAATTCTACCTGCTTTGTGAACCCCGTGATGCTTGCTCCATGGACATCATATTATCAGGCCACAATCCAGGTTGGTTAGAAGGTCCAGGCTGTCCATACGGATTCCCTCCCATGTCAATGTTTATCTCATTTGGCCCTGTGAGGTAAAACATTTGTGTATTTTTTAAAAACCGAAGGTCTCAGCTTGCTCCCCTAGTGTTCACATTAGGATGATCCCACAAATTGTCAAGCAGCTTCATGAGCTTTCCATTATCATGTTTTACAGTGTATACACACAAACTCACAGTCAAGATAATTTCACAAGTATAACGGGCAACAGATTTAAATATGGCAGACAGTGATCTAGACCAGCTATGCCGTTACAGCAGAATTGCTATTTCTAATCCTTTAGCCTCTAAATAGGAGCATGATAGATACAACACTTTACATGAAGAAAAAAAACTCAACAAGAATTCTGGACAATGATATCTGGGTACCAGCAAATATACACTGTCATAGTGACATCAAAATTTGGCATTTTAAATTCCAATACAGAGTGGAAATCAAAAAAACCCACAAACTACGTAACATTTTGTTCTTTGGGAGTACTTTCTTCCCTCTACCTGTCCAGGGACATACAGCACTACATAGGAGAGTTTATGTCATCCCATTATTTCCCAGTATCTGTGTGAATCACCTAGCAACAATAATTTGTAGGAAGCTAAGCTGAAAAATTCTGACTCAGTCAGGACTGCACAAATTTCTTTCGTATTTAAACTTATATCCATTTGTTGCATTGAAATAGTAAGTCTGTTTAAGAGAACTGGTAACAGCCCTGGTAGCTTTCCATGATAAGAAAGGAATGCTGTCTAATTAAACTGGTTTGGGGCATACTGGTATTGCCATAGTAGACTGGACAATTTCAGCTCCAGACTAAACCTTTGTTAAAGATATAGAACATGAAAAACCCACAGGCTTTAAGACTGTTCATATTTTAGACATACAGCTTATTTTCTCTCATGCACACATGAATACTTTGAAAAGAAACATTATTTGCAATGTGGTTTTATAAGAAATTTGGCTACTCCGTGTGAAAAGAATTTTGAAATACTTGAGAGAAAAATTTCAAAAGACACTGATTACCAAGAAGTTAACAGAAAAAAAAAAAAAGGCATCTATATCAAGTAGGATGAATTAAATTAATCACAACACTAGTATCTTCACATATGGAATCATAGATGCCATTTAGCTCCTGGAATTTAGCAAAGAAGTACTGCACTAAATAAATACACAGAAATTACTCTCCCCAAATCTCAGGACCCAGAACAAATTATCTGCATATGAGACATACAGCACCAGAAGAAAACAAGAACACCACCAAAAAGTCATAAAATGTCATAGTCAAGGAACAATAAGAGCATCTACTGCAAAAAGCCTTTCAATGAAAATCTAGCATTTTACCAAAACTGCAAAGATTCTTATGATGAATGCTCACCAAGAAACCAGTGAGATAGTGCTGTGTAGGACAATAAGAAATTAAGAACTTACTCATGTGAATCATTTGCTGTTGCAGCATTGGCCTAGTACCAGGTATGCTGTTAGAGCGAACAGGCAACCCAGACATAGAGCCACCCTCTGGGGGCCTGGGAAGGGTTGTACTAAATTCAGGTCCCGGTCTCAACATTGAAGCTGAAGTTGCAGATTCCAATCTGTTCACCTTGGGGTTTGGCAAACCCCAGTCTCCTGACTGATGCTGATTCATCACATTTCTGTTGGGAGCGCTTGCTATAATGAAGAGCAGAGAACACAACAATTTATTACCTGGAGTACATTATGTATTTTGGTTTTAGAATTTTTTGCTATTTCACCAAGTGCACCTGCTAATGTCAGAGCAATTGACTCAAGTCCTACAAAAGCAACTAGAGCTCACCATGCCAAGTTCTAAATCATACAAAAACTGTATGAGTCTAAGTGTATGTAAAGTTCGTAATGACTGGCTGCCACTGTGAACTGTTCTTGCTTCTATACATCAAAAGTACATGTTAAACTAAAAACTCAAAATAGTAAAAAATAATTTAACTACTTAAAGTTAAGTACTGGTAATGACACACAGATAGTAAACAGTTATGTTCTTATAATTTTAGCTAAGATAATAATTCAGAAGTATTAATGATGGCAAAATTAAAAGTCATTAATGTTAAAGTATCTTCTAACTGAAAATTGTATTTTAATCTTGCAATTTTTTGTACATAAAAGCTTTTTCCTTTACAATGAGAGCTGTTTGTACACAACCAACAAACCCAGATTTGCTCCAAAAGTTTCTTGGTTTTCAGTCATTCTTGGACTTCCACCCATCAGGTTTTGCTTTTGTAACATGGAGAACGCATTGACATTCCTCACTGAAGCACCTGAGCCCACAGGGCTGTCTAAAGACAAGGCTCTGTTAAAAGGTGGGCGAGCAGTCTGCACAGACTGGGGACTCTTCACACCTGTTAAAGAATTAAAAGATGCATGCAACTGTACATTTTAAATAAAATCTGCTATTAATGACTTAAATAAATTAGTCTCATCTATTTATGAGCTCATATACTTGATCTTAAGCAAGCCAGGAATAGTTACGTTGCCTACGTTCTCACTACAAAAATTCCCATTTTGAACACATAGTTAAGACCGTTTGCAGGAAAAGTCAAAGGCAGTTCCCTTTGGCCCTAGACAAAAAAGGAGTTCATTTTAATTTAAGTTCTGTAATGAACTTAGTATAACAGACTTCTTGATATATTTAAGTGGACGGTCCAGGCTTTGGTTAACTCTCACATGGAGGTAGAAACAAACAGTTCTGTTTGGAACAGCTGGAATCCAGACATGGTGTCCTGAGCACAGTGTCCTACATGGACAATTAACCCACAAATCACTGTGCTTCATAGCCAATAGTGTCAGTGGCCTTATGTGTTCTTGTACCTGGTTTTATATTTCTCATTATCCATGTTTCACCTCCTTCGGTTATCTCAGCAATCCACTGCCCTATATAATCAAGAGATGACCAGTGTCATGAAGGGAAGCAACAACTGTCATGATGCTGGTCTATTAGCTAGGTTATCCTCCCCTCCTGCTCAGCTTCCTATTAAGGAAGGGCATTGCTTCTGATGTCAAGGAGGAGTAACGATTAGAATTTACTGGCCACAGGATGTTTTCACATAGAATAAGAAAGAAATTAAAAGCTTGTCACCAATTCCATATTATATCCCTAGTCATCAGTAAGGGATAAAAATTCTCAGTTTTAATTTACAACTCACAAAACATCTTTCCTGATGACTTGTCTCTGAGAAATCTACGTTACACGAGCACAGAATAAACCGTAAAACAAGGAACTGAATGTTACTCATGTATACAGTAGGTGAGTGCTGTCAAGACAGTTAATAGTGTATATAATAGCCTATGAAAGCCATACATAATTAGCCATTTTGCATTACATTTGCCCTTGAAGATACAGGAGATGAAGAAAGTATTCTCTAAGGCTTTGAGAATGCATTATGTTTACATCGGGTACGAAGAAAACCCTAACTTTAAAACCCAAGTGGTAGACTTAATTCCTTACCCAGTAGGGCATTTCCTTGAAATAATGCTTGCTTTGTTCCAAGGTTATTTCCATTTGCAGACATAGCATTATTGTAAAACTCTGAGCTAGTAAGATCACCTAGAATTGCATCCAAATTCTCCAAGTCTCCATTCATCTGAAAATGATGCAATAAAATACCAAGGTTATTTACTCTCACATGGCTATACTTCAGTTTTTACTTAGCTCCTTGCTAATCTTAAAATATATAGCTGGGAGACAAATGTTTTAATTCACTGACACTATCTTGAGCTATCTTTTAACTTCCAAAGAACTTCAGATATCATTTAGATACCTTTTTTTTTAGAGTATTTTGCTCGGGTAATTTTGAGAATTGGCAGAAACTGGAGGTACACATAACTAAAATGAAAAGCATTTCTGAATATAAACTTTTCAATCATCACAAATTACAAAGATAAATACAGTAATGATAGTGAACCACACCAAGAATGTGTACCATTCAGTGATAAACAATGTATCTATCATACAAAAAGCTACTAGTGAACATGGTAAACCATGAAAATTACCCACAAGGTTTTTCTGTTCAGTTGGAGCCCTAGCTTTCTTTAAAAGCTTGTCTTTAAATCAGATACAGTTTCGACAGAAAAATAATTCATATATAGTGGATCCCTATCTTCACAAAAAAAAGCTTCTCTGAATACCTGAATTACATCTCAGGAAAAAGTACTGAAACTACATGTTGTGTACTATTACAGAGTTCTTAGTGACTTTTCCGTAAGTGGTATTCAAACAATGTTATAAGGTGTTTCAGCCCTTAGCTAATATCAAAAATTGTGCATAATTTTTTTTATTTACACAGTTACTACTGATTTGGGAAATTCAAGGTCTAAGAAACCGACATATCTTCAGTAAACTCTGCCATACGGACCAGTACTGTTTACTTCCAAGTTCCAAATCTTAGGCCTTAAATACAAAAATGTTATATAGAGATTATCATTTTAAGAACAGCTGTTCCTAACAAGTGTACTGCTGGTTTCAGAATAGTTGTTCCATGGTGCTAGTTTTCTGTACCATGACATTTCTTGGAATTCCAGCTCTAGAATTTATTTATTTGTCTTTATTTGTACAAATTATATATATATTTAAACATTTTAATATGTATTTATTTGACTGCTGAATACATATATAAGTATTTGGAAGAACATATTCCCCCATTTAAGACAGAAAAAGAACACTAAAACCAATGAATGAACTAAACCAAATCATGGCTATTTCAAGTATTACACATTTTTGTGTACTGTTTATATTTTCAAAACAAAATCATGTTCTACGTTTTGCTCTTGTATTGCCAACTAATTACAGAGGCAGTTACAGCCCCATTTCCTAGTAAGCCATAAAATCAAACATGTGCTAAGATCTGATTTTAAGGAATTATTTGTAAATATTACTTTAATCGTACCATAACTTAAAAACATTAGTCCAGGACTTCAGGACTTCAGATTTGGTTATATACATATCCTGTAATTCTTTTTGTTTGTGCCTTTTCATTCACAATTAAACCCGAGTTTTTTGTTTCACATCATTTGCACAAAACTTTTTTCAGAAATGTTTACACATGCATACTGTAGAGTGTTCTATATTACATTCACTGTAATAATAAAAGATCAGTTTGCTCAGTGCCATCATTTTACATTACACGTACCTCCTCTGCTGGCTCCGTTTTTATTTTCATCTCTTTTTCTTGACTTGAAGTAGGAATTGTAGAACTCGTGCATTGTCCTGTCTTATTATCCACACCTTCTACTTTCAGCTTCAACTCTTTGGAAAGCGGATCCTTAATATCATCTTTATCTAGCAGATATCTTAGTAAAGCATTGTTTTCTTTCTTCTTTGGGCTCAGTTGTTCCTGCTTGACAGTGCTTTCTCCACAGGAGGCTGTGTTACTAGCATCATGATATGTGTCTTTACCAGTAGCTTCAGCTGTGATCTTGGCCACCTCTGCTGGAGAATTACCATTCTGCAACAATTTATGTAAAATCCTGTGCTTCTCTTGCAGGAGCGACCCATGCATGTTTGAGGAGGAAGATACACCTCCAGATGTTGATGAGGAAACTCCTGAAGGACTAGTAACGCTGGTAGAAGATTCTTTACTACTTGTGTCTAAAGGTGAGTTTGATGGTGTAGAATGTCCTCTTTCATCTGAGGAGCACGTGAGTAGCTGAAGGAGTTTTTTATGCCCTTTGCTCTCAGATGGTCCTCTCTGACTTTCAGATGCTTCCAGATTACCCTCTTTAGTATCTTTTTCACTAAGGAGATCCCTGCTGTTTGACTGGCAGATGGAACTTTCCACTTGGTTTTGTTCACAATACAAACCAGAAGGGCTTTTGGAGTCCTGGGTACTTGTTTTACTTTGCTGAGTTATGCTAATATTTGGGGAATTATCCAATTTTGGACCCGGTGAAGAAAGTGTTGATAAAAGGGAATTTCCAACACCCTCACTAATGGCTTGCAGAGCACTAAGAGAACTGCTAGAGAAAGTGCTGTTGCTAGTGTTGCTGGCAGATCCCATTGGAGAGTGCATACCTGTATCATGCGACAGAGATCAAACTTATTAGATTACAGTACTGCCTGTATCTACTCTTCCTCTGGATTATGTATGACTGCCACATTGAGTTAATAATTTTAAAATACGTATTAACCATGAAGTCATACTACATTCAATTAACACATATAGGGTCATATAGAACAGTTAAAATGGATGAAAGATGGGATTCAAGTAAAAGTGAGAAAAGACAGCTTGAAAAAAAAGAGCTTATAGCAAAAATAAAATACCTGTAACTGGAGAATACTGGTGTGAACTCATTTTTGGACTCCCTCGATTCCTAGGAGATACCATTAGATTCTGTTGGCTGGAAGTTAAGCCAGGACTACCATGTGGTGGGCTACTTATATTTAACCCGTAACTGTTATTTTGATAAGCAGAGGACTGCATTCCAGGTCCAGAGTTCACTGGCCCCATATTCCCAGGGCCTCCATATCGAGTGCTGGTGAGCTGACCCCCTGCACTGGGATCTCCCATCCCATAGTTCCTGTTATGCATTGGCATGGCTTGACCAGGTGACATGTTCATAAGACCACCAACAGAATTTGTGTTTCCAGTCACAGGTGTTCTGATGTTTTGCCCAACAGAATTAGGATTTGGCCGATATCCACTTTGTTCTCTGTAAATTCAACATCATCCCCAGAAACCCAAAGAAAATAAATTAAAACCTTATTTGGAATCATGTGCTACAAATCCATTATTAAATAACTGACCAAATATTTTTCCCAAAAAAGAGCAGTGAGAATCAAGCTTCCACAAAAGCAGAATTAAGCCATGACACTAATTTATTCATTACAGAAATGCTTGAACCTTTGGGGGCTTTGAGTTAGAAGCACATGCAGTATCACTGCCTCAAAAGGCTTTAATCAACGGTCAGAGTATTAATCAGATTTGTCAATTTAAAGATCCTCCTTCTTCTACAACCTTCCTGAGTTAATGCCTGACACCATTCTACTGTGCACATTAATGATGTGTGACCCTGAATAATCTCAGTTACTAATTTTTCAGCATCTGGAGGCACTCTAATGCCAGTGGGAGACAGATTCCCTCCAAAGTGACATTTCAATTATTCTTGCAAAGAACAAGAACAGGTCATAGGAAATGCTACTTAAGGTACATAGTCATAGATTATGCATCTGAGAGGGTTTTGTTGTCTTTTTAATTGGTCTGCAAAAGCATGTGACCAAGCATTTCTATTTTCAGCGTTTCATCAATGTTACCACAAAAGACTAATAAAAACATAGCACAGGCTTTGTGCAGGTATCGAGGGAAAAAAAAAACCTCTTTTGACTGTGATTGTCTTTCTGCCATATAGTTAAATGGGACTCTGTTAGGCTTACACATTTATTTGTATGCTATGCAGCTCTATTTCCCAAGTTATTCCCCATCTGAGTTTTAATCAGGTAAAATATTTTAGTACGCTATTTTTCTCAGGTTATCTTCAAGGTCAGATGCATGCTTAAAAACTGTAACACATAAATTGCAAACAGATACCACCAATTTTACCTTTGAAGGAAGTGGGTAGAGACAAATCCATGGCGGTCATTAGTTACAGGATTTCGAAACAGTTTACTCTTTGTTTGTGCTGTCACTATCGTACCATCCGCTAAAGAAAACCGATACAATGGGGTTTCAGCATGACCTTGTGTATAAGCTGTAAAGGGAATATACAAATAGAGTTAATATTTAAAATCCCAAGAATTATTAATATGAATTATAAGATATTTTTGACACAATACCCTCTATTTGCTAAAGATTAAAAAAACCCCAAAAAGCCATAAAACTTTAAAAATAAATAAATGAATAAATAAAATAAGAAAAAGGCATCAACACAACCGTTACCACTTTCAGAGAGTGGTTCTTTAGCAAAGGAAAGGGTGAATTAAAATAAAGTCAAACTAACATTAACTGAAAATAACAAGCTGATGCTAATTAAAGATGACATATCACCACAGAAATATAACTGTCTCTTGTCATTGCTGTATCCATCTACGGAAAAACAGCTTCCTTGAGGTCCCCAGATCATGTATCTGATATTTTCCATGAAAATTTCCAAAACAAACACATTGAAAAAACATAACAACTTCCACCAGAATTCCTCGTTCTCAAGAGCTCATCCTCCTTCAGTTTGTAAATGAATCACGGTAATTAACAAAAAACATGAAAAAAAAGGAACATAGGCAGAATTTAGCATTTTTGTTTTTCAGGAAAAAATGCAGCCCCTGGTAGAAGCAATACGACCCAAACATTGTAAACTGATTTTTACCTTCATGATAGTGGCGTTTATTTGACCATGACTGCCCATCGTTATGGCATAAGAATCTCTGAATACACCGACGAATTGTATCTTCAAAGCCAGGTCTCATTGAAGATCGTAACGAGTTTGTATCAATGTTGACAAGTTTGCCTAACAGGAAAGAAAATTCACAAGTTAAACTCTTTACGACTATGACAATTCCTTTTGTATAAATATGGTACATTTCATAAGGCTCCAATATCACCCTTTTAATCACTGAATTCTGAGCGTGCAGAAGGTACATTTATGAATTATCTGCCATATGAGAATATGATGCTGCTTGTTGAAGCATCACTATTCAAAGGGATTTATATAATTGAGTAAGAGGAAGTTAATCACCCACAGGTCAATGTCAGAGCTTTAGAAAACAGCAACTTTAGCCTCTGGTTACAGGCACCTAAGGGATGCACAGAGTAAAATTTTAAAAAAACCTGACCAACTACATAGAATGAACATCATAAACACAAACTGGCATCTGAAAAAGTCCCATTTAGATTATACAACTCTTTCGATTTAAACAGCATAAACCATTTTAAACATTAGCTCATGTATTGTATAAAAATATAAACACTCTGAAGGACTTCCATTCGCTTCAGTTACGACCTAAAATATTTCTTACGCATAAAGGAAAGCAGAACGACAACCATTTGAAATGCTAGTTAAAACACAAGTAATGCTTTTTACCAAGCTACCAAACAGTAACATAGAGAAGAAAATGCCTCCCACAGTTTTTATTATACCTCACTGCCAACAGCGGTATACTGTAAAAAGCAGCTGGGAATTCTCAGTATGAATTCCTTTAGTCACTACAGATACACAATTCATACTCCATTTATTTAAAACAAGAGCACGTGGACAAAGAAGACTCCTTCATACCTTCCTCCTGGGTATGCTTCCTACCTGAAAGATCATGTCTTGTAATAAAGGTCTCCGGATTTGTCGGAAATGCCCTTTCTGCAGTTGCGATACGACGCGCCACACAAATCATGCAGGACTGCAAATCTGTATTTAAAAAAGAATGTTTCTTCTTTCATCTTCTCCTGTTTTACTCTACTGAAGAATCTAATAAAATAGCTGAAGCATCTTTCGTTGTTACAATGGAAGTACAGACAGTAAGGATAAAAGTTGCTGTGTTCTTAAAAATGGACTGCAAAACACCAAAGAGCTTTTCACAGAAATTTCTGTGCAGGATAATTCCACGAAAATTCCTACCTTCCCCCTCTTCCATCATAGCTCTTGGCTGCGATAAAGCAAAGCACTGCATAGTTTCATATCTTTGACGTATATCCTGGTAGCCACCTACATCTTCCAAGAGATCATGAGAGCTTTTCACCATCATCCGGCAATTGAATGTATGGCTCTTCTGTCTAGGTGTTTCATTAGTCCAAGCAACTCCATTAACTTAAAAGAACACAGTAAGAATTCATACAGATATTCAGATTCAATCAATTCATAACTGATTCTTCTTAATTTAAATACCCTGTTCCTAGATTACAGATATTAAAGACTATTTTAAGATGCCTTCTCAATATACCATCAATATAAGCTTGGTATAAAATAGGAGTATTGAGAACCAAGTGGAAAACACCCTTTCCTTTGCATGACACTTTCAGTCACTTGAAGGAGTGCTGGAAAGTCATTCATATATTTTAAAAACAAGCAGTTCCTTCAGCTAGCCTTGTGGTATTAGGAAAGGGGTTCCTTTAGTGTCGCTGTTTGAAACTTACAGGTAAACAACTTGCGAATGCTTAAGTAAAGTGTGAATTTCCAGCACACTTATTTCTGATGGCGTGCTGTTGTAAAAACACAGTAATATTTATCAAGATTAAGGTATTTTTGTAGACAAAAATTCTTTATAGAAGTAATCTCTTTTGAAAGATTATCCATTGCAAGGTCTTTTTTTCTTCTCTGATTGCTTTCAAATAGCCTAGTAAGTGTAGTAAATCAACTTTTACTACCTGAAGATTTAGGTAGGTTTTTAAGAAAGTCCTTTCGGTCCTCTTCATGCAAGATACCATAGACACTTGTATTAACCAAATCTTCTTGTTTATACTGCAGATACTGTGTGACATTTTCTGATACAAATACTATGTTCCCATCTCGATTTACGACAAAGAGGAAGCCGTCCAATGCCTAAATATTAACATGACAACATATCATATAAGACATACCGACTAATTTTGAACAGAATTTAGTTTGAAAACTGCGTGGGTGATAAATGTCAAGTTACAATATATTCATTTATTTTCAAGGATAGAGATGAAGTTTTAAATTATTCTTTGAGGAAAAGTGTGTCTGGTAGGGAATTATTTAAATAATAATAATAACTAATATGTTCATTTGATATTCCAGTCAGGTTTCACATTGATAACCAGCCTTCTTGTTTCATTCTTTATCCATATGAACACTAGATCATGAATTTGTAACATTAATTCAATAGCCAGCAAATTAAAACAAGAAGTTCAGTAGAAACAAGTAGTAAGTCATGAATATGAATACATTTCCACTAGCAAGTGATGAGATAGGAGGATCTAGCCAAATACTGTATGTTCTTAAATGAAAGAAAAATTCAATATCTATGTTACAAAATTAAGCTTCAAAAACGCTTTAATGAACTTGTAAGTATCAGATTGGTCTTCTAGGCATAAAGAAAGGCTATCTGCTATGTACCTTTGTTTACTATTATTCTACGGTTATTTTACTTGATGGCAACACCCATTTAAAATTCTTCATAATTTAGTAACACAAATGCAAACACACATAACAAACCTCTCCTTGCAAAAACTCCTCCATTTAATGTCTATCCCCTATAAGAAATAAAATATTCCTTGTATGAATAAGCATTGCTTCAGTAGAATTTTGCTAATGACTGCTAAGGACACATGACAGATTTTATTCCTGACCCTTTCAAACATACTTCTGCATGGTTCTTGCATACTGTTTTATTACTACAGGATTGCATACTTTATTGTAATATTTTCACCTGCCTTAAGGATTTGGTTCCATAGGGGTTTACTAGGGCCTAATTTGTACTTGCCTGTAATAAAAGAGGTCCCAATGAATCCTTGTCAATAACTCCTTGACCCGTGGAAGATACATCAGCTTTCTGAACATCATCATCATTAGAAACTGCTTTTCCTGAAAGCCAAAAGATACATTTCTTTAAAGCGACATTTCATGTGAAGACCACGTTAATATTACAAGCCGGATTCTAGGAAGCATGTGAATAAAGGCAATAAGAAGCACAAATGAGAGAGGAAGGCTCATATACTGTTAGTTGCTAAGACTAGAAAAAATGTCATGGCCACATAAAGCCAAACTCTTTGCTCACATAAATTGACTCGGCAGTTGAAGTTGACAAGATGAACTTGTTTTGTGAACACTTCTTGTTGTTTTTCAGACAACAACATTTCAGTTGTTTTTCGTCTGACGAGTCTTTCAACAGCCATTAAACACACTCATAATATATATCTCTTTGTCGTGATTTTATTTTGATCGTCTCCTTATCAGTGGTCACAGTCTTCAGATGCCATCACCACTGTTCTACAAAAAGGCCTCGGTTCATGTTAACAGTTTTGTGTCTTTATGTGTACATACGTGTGTCTGTATGTGTGTGCATGCATAAAATAAAACTGTATTTTAAAAATCAAAATATCCTAAATTAATTGATTGCAGGGGAAGGTGGAATGTGAATCTATGCCTGCAGCAGAATTACAGAAAAAAAAATTGTAAACTTTATTTTGTGGTACTTGCTGGCCGGTTAAGCAGACCACAAGAGGAGTACATCATCTCAACTCTAATACGAAACATTAGAACACACTGGACGACACTACAAAAACCCCTAAAAACAGAAGATGATTTTTAAAAATCGTTTTAGCATGTCTTCATAAGATGTGGCAATTTACCACAACAGGTAAGATATACAACACAGCATATTCCGGTTTTCTAATGCTTTACTGCCCAAATGACACACATAAGCCTGAGAGGCTAGTCACTGAGAGGGGGAGATGGGGGCAGGGTGGCGTTTAAAAAAAGAGATTATATATACCTCTCACTCTGTATTTTAAAACATGGGTTTTGCACCCACCTGTTTGTTAAAAAAAAAGTATTATATCACTTAGGTTTACCCTATCTGACAGAAATTACCAAGATATGATGCACTGCTTCTTTCTCCTTTGTTGACTTGGCTGTATTCTGAGTACATGCAATCACACTAAAATAGCACTAAAAATCACTATCTCTGATCGGAGGCTTGCCCATAAGAAAAGGATGAATTTCCTTGAACTGAAAGGCAACAGCATGTATTCTTCATACCGGTGAGTATTCGGTATATTGTACAAGCTGATTGGTAGAGTACCATCTCCTTTTTTTGACCTTGCCTGTGGTACAAAACCAGTAAGAAAGGTCATACAAAGTTTTAAAATCCTGATTCCCAATAAAAAGTGACGATAAATACCTGTTTACTTTTAAACAGAAAATTACTTAGGGTGCATTTAAGGTTTGAATCAAGACAAAGTCCAATGATCTGCTCAGTTACATGCTATTGTGAAAACCACTACTCAATTTCCCAAGTAACTATTGCTTCAAAAAAAGTATCACAACGAAATTAAACTATTCATTTTGACTCAGCAGAGAACTGTACCTTGCTCTTTTATTTGTCGAATCTGTCTCACGGTTTCTTTTAAAATAGCACATTTGTCTGGTTTGACATTGAAATTGTCAATGTCACTCAGATTAGCAGATATCAGCTCAGCCAGTTCTTCAATGTATTTGCTTTCCTGCTCACGTCGACGCTTCTCACCACTGCAGACCAGACTAGGAATCAAAAACATTGTTTCGTATACTTACATACCATCCTATACAAAACCTGTGTCCACTCTGTGAACTATAATGTACTTCACTTAACACCCACCCAATAAACCTAGGCAGTAGTTATTCTTCCAGCGAACATGAATCTGAAGGGCGAATATGTGTGTTTCGTTACACTGGTGTTTGGTTCGGGGTTTATGTTTGGTTTGCTTTTTTTTTAAGAATTTCGAGTACAAATTTATATCAAGAGGATAGAAGAAAGCTATTAATAAAAAAAAAATCCTCCTGTTTTTGCTCTATTACTTTATGGACAGATTTAATGAAAAGAGCAACTGCTTTTGTTATAAAATTGTAGCCCTTATACAGAAAGTATATTTTAACCTTAAAAGGTGCTTTACAGTTGCTAAAAATTAATTAGACAAATGAAACTGAATTTCAACATTCTATTAACTCCCTTCAGTTTGCTTATAAAGAGATGACTATAAGAGGTGATACCTCAGAAATTTCTAGGCCAGGACCTAAATGCCATCTCAACATGCAAGAAAAGCAGAATCCCAGACAACCTAATGTTGCTGGATAAAATGCCTCTTTGAAATTCCTTTTCCTACCCAGGTTAATACGCTGAGTAAAGAGACCGTCTACAGACTAAATCGACAGGGAGAAATGTCATACACAGTGTGGCAAGAATAGGAAAAGAAGGACTCAGGGCAGGGGCAAGAATGGACACATCAAGGTAATTGAAAGAGAATAATCATTCTTTGAGAAGAAACCAAGCGAAAGAGTTAGGAAAGTACGCATGGACCAGCACCGGAGAAAACAAATACATTACAAAGCAGGAGCTTGAAAGATGAAGAAAGCTAATGAAGGGTGACAATCTGAAAAAGAATTCCTGAATGGTCAGACAGACACTGTAGGAAGAGAAAATTGAATGGAGGACACTCATAAAAAGACACTGGGATACAGTAGAAGCATTTAAGGATCTCATACACAATCTGTTGAATGATGAAGGCACTTGGCATGGGGCACTGGGGATGTATATATAAAAGGGACAAATATTAGCGCACACAACACCTGAAGATTAATTTAATAAAAGTTAATGCTGTGTGGGAAGAAGAACACGAAAGGATAAAAGAGAACACTTCACATGGTGGAGAGCAATGAAACTTGTGGGGAACAGAAAACTGAGTCCCTCAGACAACAGTATCTGACAGAGTTGGGTGAGGGGCAGGAAGATAGCATAGATTGCCAAAATTTAAGATGAACTTGCAAAGAACTAGTCTAAAGAAGTACAAGCAAATCAGCAAAAAGCTCAGCCTCTTGCAGTATTCTTTGCTAAATGTAACTGCCTGAAATGAGGCCTGTCAAATCAATTACCAGCTACAAGACGTTGCCTTAAAAATTACTGTGAAGCAAGAGGCTTTTCTTCTTTTGCCTTGCACTCACAACTTCAGAAGTCATTCCTTATCCAGTGGAAGGTATCCCTGCCCATGACGGGAACTGGAACTAGATGATCTTTAAGGTCCATTCCAACTCAATCCACTCTATGATATGTTCACTGTATTAAAATTTCCACAAGAGTCTAATTATAAAGCACATTTCATCAACTTTGGCATATCTACACCTAATAGTAAAATTACCTATCTTCACAACGGAAGCTGGACTAGAGAATTTTTCAATTAAACAAATTCCTTAGTTTGAACTTACTCTAAATTGCAACGCAAATTTGAGAAATATTTTTAAAAACTCATTAAAAACCAGAATAGTTCTATATAAACCTACCTTGCACCCGGTGTATCACAGGGCAATGGCTTGCGCTTCCTTGACTCATTAGTCAAACTATCCAAGGAGTTTTCTCCTAATCCACTCATCTTGACCATGCATCAGCAACTAAAAGCAATGAAATAATAATTGTGAATAAAACGCTCAAAATACTAATTCAAAATACAGAGAACGTACGTATCCAGATAAGCAATTTATTCTTATCAGATTTACAAGTGAATTTTCTTACTGCAAATCCATAAACTTTTTCGCTACTAAATAATAATGTTCGGATACCTTTCTTTAAAATCTAGCCCGTATTTAGCCAAAACACAGGTTTATAAAGCTTTATATCATTTTAAGCAAAAGCAAAGGTTAAAAATGCATTTAATTTGTTTCAGAGATATTTAAAATTTGCACCACTGTACTGGGACCACTGCATAGCTCCAATTCGTCTTAGAAAAAAAACCTCTCAGTATTTAAACATATATTTCGATAACCTGAAAAGAAAGCGAAAAATTAATGTTGTACCAAAATACAATTGCAGAAACAAATAATTTTCATCCTTAGGAGTAAATCAAGGAGCTTACGGGAGTTTCACACCCGTCTCTGTATAAAGCCAACAGATTACTACTACCATCTTCACAGGTTACTATCGTTTGTGTATCTCTTGCTAAACCTTCTAAAATGAATACAGTTTTCTAAAACCTTGAGGCCAAGGCAAGCAACGACTTCAAGCATCTTTCATTTCTATTGCTTCTGCAGCAAAGATTGAGCCATAACCGAATAAGGTATCAGGTAATTGTGTCGAAGTCTAGCTACGTTAAACAAACCTGGCGGATTAGATACATATGACACTCATCGCCCCACACTCCCAAGAGAAAAAGGAGCACGGACACAGAGGAGAGCAGAAAGCTGTGTCAGGTCCTGCTATGCTATAATCAACAACATACTGAGGGAAGAAAAAAAAATTTAATGGATCTATGCTATGTATCTCGTTGGAGTATTTTAGAACATAACTAGAACTATAAGATGATCTAAGAAATTGGTTTTGGTCTTCTGTACCATAATGAGACAAAACAGATCTGGGCAGTTAGAAATTTAGCATTAATTTATCCATTTTACAGAAATTTCCAAATCATGTGTAAATTTAATTTACTGCATCCTAGTTCAGACTGCAGTTCTTTACCCTATACAGCAGTGGCAATAAATGGTGCTAAATATTTAGTTAATAGAGCTAGACTTGTCAGTTAGAGAGAAACTTTCCATAACATAACCCAGGCACTAAGAGATCTTTCATAGAAAAAGTTCTTTATCTCCACAAGCAAAAACCACCATTATGACACTTGTTAAAAGAAACTGGCCTAGGATGACCAAATTCCTAGGAGTCAGTGATCACATAACACAAGGACAAGGAACTGAGAGAACTAAATGAAGTTCATGTTAAGGTATCAGAGGCTGGTAGCCAACGGACTCAAGCAGCTCTGCAGAGCAGAATACGGGCACCCCGTTGAACAAGAAGTTAGTTAAACACAAGTCAGAAGTGTATCCTTGCAGCAAAGACAACCAACCCCTCAGAAAGGGCACCTAATCAACTAACTGCTCCCAGGACAAGACATCTGAGAAAGGAAAAAAAAAAAAAGAAAAAGAAGTGTGTTTTACTACTCAAAAGTAGTATCTTTTGAGGTTACTAACCTTGACTGACTGAATTTTTGCTTATTGGCTTCTTGTGAAGAAAGAAAAATCTGCTTTAGTTTTTTCTAAAGTCTAAACGGAAAGGACAAAGACACACAAGAACAGATTTGCATGAAGCAGTATGGGAGTTTGAAATTCTCCAGGTGGAAAATTAAAAAGAACGTTCTTCTTACGGCAGTACAAAACTTTGAAAGCTAGACAAGACAGAGGACTGGATTACTCTAGCATGTGGAAAAAGCCCAGAAATAAAATGGCATCTTTTTAAAGTACAAATTCTCTTTGCAGCTAAGAAAATGTTACAATGCTTAACATAAAATTGTATCATAACCAGTCCTCATGCCAATCGATGTGCATTACAAAAGGAAGGATAACATGTTTTTAAAATTAAACCCAACAATCAGACATAATCTTCCATTTGAAATAAACAATTACAAAAGATGCCTAACTATGGGCATGAACTGTACAGGTAAGAACTTGGTATTACATATAAATATTTGATAAAAAACCAGGATGAATAAGACAAACCCAAAAGAGGTATGGAAGAGCAAGTCTGAAGACCTTTATCCATTCATATATTCCTCCAGGGCAAAAAACTCCCAAATACATACGTAGTGGCCTACTTTAGGTGAAGTTCAAGAAAAATACACTGTTAGGCCACTAGATGACAGTACAGAACTGGAGAACTGCAGGGATCGTATTTACTTCATTTAAGCAGCTAAATGAAAAACTACTCATTTGAACGAGTAAGCAGTTGCAAAAAAGAGATTATAAAACCAGCTTATGATCATGCAAAAAGCAGTTGATTATCTGAAGCTGATATTCAGCACTACATATGACTCAAGGTCTTATGTCCACAGACCTCACAGCTAAGGCTGAATCTTCAGTCATGCTGTCGGTGACACATGCGCACACTTCCAGGACTGCTGCTTCCCTTCCTGTAACTACACTTACAGGCTGAGTACAGACAGAACTGCAGGTTTAAGAGCTAATGTGGAAAGAGAAAGGAAGAGCTTAAAATGTAAGTCTTAAGGCTAGCTCAGGAAGGATGTGGACGAAGTAAGTACGTCTGAAGCCAAGAGTAAATTCTGTTTAAGAGGAGGAAGCATTTGAAACACATTAAGCAGTTGAAAATTTGAGGTAGGACAGACATTTCACTATAACATAATTTTGAAGGTTACATGATTGCATTAAATGATTTAGAACAGAAATATCATTTTTGATTTAACATCTACTTGTGCTGAGAGATAACTCACAATATGATTAAATAGAAAACCAAAAATTACTACATTTTGTCTCAGAAACATGATAAATATGAGAGAAGAAAACCCCTCTTCTATTAAAAAAACCCCAACTTTTCAGTGCCTAAATATAGGAGTTTGGACAAGGAAGGAAAAATCAGTAATTTGCATAGGATGTTACCGTACTCTTACACCCAAGTGGTAGTTTATTCAGGTCTGAAGCTGCAGAGTCGCTGCACATGTGTTTTCCTTTCCCTAAGAATATCCTTACAAGCTGCACAGGCAGATCATGCCTAGAACAACTCTATAACTGTTTAGCTGAGGAAATTACAGAAGCTGCTTCCCAATACCAATGGATTTACAGCACAAATTGTTAACAGTAAAACTAATTTCCCAGCTACAGGAAGTATTTGCAAAAGAAGCTACTACTCAGTCAGTTAACAATGAAAGAAATCACCAGTTTCAAAAGTACCAGGCGTTATATTTGTTCATTGAAGATGAACCTGTAATTTCTAATGGGCTAAAAAGTTTTTCCAAAAGGAAAGCTATTTTGGGAGTTTTGGGGAGTTTTCCTGAAGTAAATTATTTCAGAAGACAGCTCTGAAACACAGGGTTCAGAAGTTGAAATCTATGCATTTTTACTGCTAAAAGCAAAAAAAAAAAAAAAAAAAAAATTAACACTGGCATCTTTGTAAACTTACTTTCTGAGCTAAGAGGCAACAACATTATTTCTGGCTTATGAACCACTAATGCTGGCTAGAAAGGCTTCTCTGCTAGTTAAACTGCACAATATTACCTACCTAAATGAAGCATTTTTTAAAGGAAAGAATTACAGAGTGAAATTCTTTCTATTATTCGCATGATTAAAATAAATCTAAAAGCTAGCTTAATTTGACTGAATAGCTCAGTTACTACATAAAACTGGGCAAATACAAGAAATTCTGTTAAATTTTAGATCAGTATAAATTACCCAAAACATAGGAATGATAATCTTGTGTCCTAGAATATTATTCTTACTCAGAATAATGGAAATGCAGACACGACAGCAACAACTTCCATGAAAAATCTGGCAATTGTTCTGCTTTCTTTGAAGTTGCATGCAGAAGCTCAAAAAATAGACGGCAAACCTACTGCAAAGAAGGACAACTAACAGTGGGACTGTATTATGAACTTAGGCAAACAACACATACTATTACGTACTTTTAAATGAAATTTGTATGCGAGTATTTGCTTAAAATGCAAGAAGCTGGAGCCGATTGATTATACGTAAGGATGAAGAAATGCTGAATATAAATTCCATCCAGGGACAAGACATTATGTTTTTCTAAAATTTATCTGTTTCTACTTATATAATTCATAATTTCTTGGGATTTCTACATTTTAAAGCCAGGTACTTAACGAACAATAACTTCTACATATAGAACAATACTTAAATGTTTGCCAGTCTGATGTCATCAGCACCTGCAGCTAATTTGAATTTCTAAATTGAACTGCGCATGTTACTCCACTGTATTGGAATCCTCTGTCGTTTCATTGAACATTGTAGAAATTAAATGCATTTTATGCTACACTACACATTTAGCCATTGAAAACAGATGACACAAACCCGTACATTCTTCTGTCCAGTATGATTTTCTAAAGGGTATTTGGAGAAAAAAAGCCTTAGCTCTTGCCAAATAATTTAGATAGGTATGCATTTGTATAAAACAGAATGTTAAAGTTGAAAGGAATAAAGATGTCCAGAGCCCTCCGAAGTTTATACTTTCAGAAAACCGAAGGTGACATAAGAGAAGGTTCAAAGTCTTCAAAGCAAGGCACTGTTTAATTCCATTGGTTGTAGCAATAATGAACCACTACATCATGATGCTCCTAACCCCACCAGTGGAGTGGAACCAAAGGCAGCAATATTTGGAGCAAAAGTTCCAAACTTTCATGATTATGTGCAACATCTTTTCAGGTATAATCCTACATTTTCCAACATTCTTCTCAATTCAAGAAAGCAAAAAATAATGAAGATCTTCTTGTTCAGCAGTAACTGCGCTGAAAAAACACCAGTCCTTATTATTAAGGTGCTCATGCCTACATCCTTTGCCATCTACCATACCATTTCTCAGTGAAAAGCATAAATGACTTGTTAAAAAGGTACTGGGTTTTGCACATGGCAGGTAAAATACGTTCCAGTAATCACTAATCCATCCATTGCAACAGCATATGTACAGCCTTCCAAACAAAACCATAGAATTTAAAGAAATCATGAGCGTTCATGAGTAGCAGTTTCCAACCTGCCAGGGTTTCAGTATTTTGACAGGGTAAAACCCATTGTCTTCTAACATTCTGCCCTGGAGTAACAAGAAAACGATGCACATGCTAACAATACAGTATGTTTGAAATGGGGAAAATTCATTAGGCCATTTCCTATAGAGCATTCAAGCCAAAATGACATCAAAATTACCAAGCACAGTAAGCAGAAAGTTTTCAGTTTGATACAATTATTTCTTCCCTGGTCTTACTCAACTCACCCCACAGAATTTGGAAAGCTACTAACTTAATATCTCTTAGATTGCTTTCTGCTAGATTGTCTTTCAATGCGCTCATTTCCTTCTCCAGCTCAAGCATGATTCATTCCCTTATGCCCAAGTTCTCAGTAGCTGGCAGACGAAAGACCTATTCACCAAACAGGACATGGCACGTGAGAAGGTTTTGTCTCAGCAGGGGCCCAAAAATACAAACAGTTAGATGCTTCAGATTTAGTTTTTATATCTGTTTCTCTGAAACAGCTGACTACCCTCCAAAATGCATAACTATACAATACTAATTTAAAACATATCCAAAATATTTTTTTGAATCATGTTTTTTGCATGAAAACATTTTTAATACTTTGTTGGTCCCGTGAAACCACCAAGTTTTTCCTATATTAAGTATGTGTACTTGTGGTATCTTGCATCCTTGGAAGCTCTTCTATCTGAGCTGATTCCTTGTTTGAAAAATTGGCCAGGTAGAACTTAGCATTACTCGGAATAAGCCAATTACAAAGAGTTAAATCAAACAAGTTCATTTCAATGAATCATGAGGATGCCCTGGAACTTTTAAAATCGCATATAATGTTAAAATATTAAATATAATTCTCCCTCCTAAAAACCAAGACGTAAGTCACACATTTTTGCAAAATGCAGATTGCAGTATTTAAATTTTATTTGATAATAAATAAATCTAGAGGATATTCCATTCTGCAACTCTGTATTCTTAGTGGAAGTTTGTTATTTTAAACCTGTATCTCCCTCAAATACACATAAAAAAGTACTGAAGCTTTCCAGTGAAACTTCTGATTCAAAATATTCTTGATATTGTGCAGAGATTCTTCTGCTCTAAGACTGACCACAGAAACAACTGATGTATCCACCTACATAGACAGGAATCCACAAGAATATAAGCAGCAATGTCACTTTCTGGCAGGAGCGCAGTAAGGTTTTTGGTTTGAGTTGGGTTTTTTTCCTTCTTTCTTCCCTCCCCTCCCTTTTTGTTTTAAGTACATGCTTCCCATATACTAAATTGTAGCTTTAAAAACTTTAAGGTATATATAGTTCAAATATGAGATCAGTCACTTACTAGTCTTTAGCAAACATTCAAGCACTGCATATTTTTCAGTGGACCTTCAGAATAAGAAGTCATTTTAAGTCACATCCTGAAAAACAAAAATAATATTTAATATGTAACTTCAAGTAACTGTCATCTCTGCTGTTGAACAGCTCAGAATTTTGAATCTTAACATCACAAGTGCCATCCAGTAAGGCAGATTTTCTTTCACATAAAAACTGAAAGTATTTATTTTAAATGTAGTGTTCCTCTCTTTTTTCCCGTCCCGCATTCCTCCCACAGACAAAAAAAGTGATTTACTAGGTAATAAATGACTCAGAGAATTCACTGAATCAGGACTTTCAGTTGAAAAAAGAAAAAAAAGTGCCATCTATAATGCCAGTGACACACACCTTGTTGCAACACGTTAATTATTCTTAACTCCACGCACATTCATTTTACATTACACATTTCGTCTCGGGGAGACTAATTTTTCAGACCTTGTCAGGTTTCGTTTACCAGTTCCCCTGCAGTGTTTATGTGTAGTAAACACCATGCACTCCTGGGCTATTTTTCAGACATGACAATTAACTTGAGCCTTTTGCACTTTGCAAATAGTAATATGACAGGACACTTTTAGTGAAGGGATGGTCAGAGGCGCAAGATGCTTGGGGTTTGTCTCCTGTTCCTCCGATAAATAATGCGTGTGATCTATTTTTGGAATGTCATTACTCATTAATTTGTTTCCTACGCATCCCTGTTTGCCAGTCAGGGCAACACATAAAGTACCACATTTACAGCAAACAAAATGTATGAAAGAGAAAAGCGGGGCCCCGGTGAACACTGTTATAAAAAGGGCTATTTTTTATCCTTATGCCTTCACCACACGCTGCCAAACACTTGTAAGAATTTGTCACTTGTCAGCTTCCAAACAAAGCACTGTGGTGAAGTGGTCACTGCATCTCGTCACAGCTCCAAAGACATGTGAGCCACATTCTAGCCTCAGAACAACTGCTGTCCTCAGAACCCAGCTGTGAACAGGTAGTAGCTCATCTGGCTAGATGGGTTTGTTCCGGATATAGCTTTTGTAAGGAAGAGGCAATTGGGCACGATGCAGCCATGCCACTTATTTGCATGATCCTGGCAGTGAAAATTCGTACGCTCCAACACAGCAGGCCAAAAAGATATTGAAGGTGGTCTTCAATCTTGACTAATTTCCAAGCCACTGTGCTGGAAGAGGTAATTTGGGCTTTCATTATAGCTGATGGCTTCAGTTGAGTGGTTTTAGAATATATTTAGAGTATTTTTAACATACGTAAGTCCTTAAAGACTGGTATCTAAAAGGAGGTAGTAAACAGTTATTTTAAAAAAACAACTTAAAATTTACCGAATATATACATATATAGAAACCGAAAAATCTCTAGCTCAAATACCAGAAAGAAAGAAATAGGATGTGATGTCTGGTTACAATAGCGGGACTTCTAACTACATAACTAGTAGGAAACAACAGCCCTACTACTATATTCTGTAAAAACATGCTCACAATAATTTCAGTCCTTCTTCCTAAATACTGAAAGGCAGTTCTAAAAAATATAGCATTCCATACTACGAAATCTCTAGTACTGGACAGAAGCACTGAATACCCTCTGAAAAAAGTGCCAGAAACCGGGCAGCATGCAGTCATGAATTTGCACCCAGCTGAAACACACAACACTTTCAAGGGCACATGTATTTGATGGAACAGAATTCAACATGATAAACAATAATGAGAAGCACCTTAAATAACTTAGCTAAATGTTTAATTTAATCTCAGCATCCCATAAAACAACTAGAAACTATGCTGCATCAACAGATCTTTTACCTTTTGAGTGCTGGGAAAAAAAGTAGCCAAACATAAAAGGATGTTGCTACAAGACAGTTCAGACATGTAGTGTGAAACTGAATAGTTTCCTCTTTCTGTAAACGCTTGCTTTTTCTATACATAAATAACCTATCTCAAGACCACGTAAAAGAGAAATCTGTTTGGTTACAGATTAATCATTTTTAATGAATGGGAGACCACTGCTACTGCTTGCTCAACTAAACCATTCGCATATCTGTGCAACTAATATGGTCCACGAGCAAATACAAATTGTCTACCGTGACACCTCGATGTACGGAATCAAGAGAAGAAACACATGCGGTGTTCCACGTACCGCAAAGAAATCTACATCTATACTAAGAAGTAAAATCTAAATTCACTCTTCTGATAGACAGGGAACACGGCATTGACGGCAGCTCATCTCAGAGCAAAAACGTCTGTGTTCGTATTTATATTCACAAAATTAAAAGTATTTATTTAGAATTAGTTATTTCTAATACTCTTAGTTGTTTTAACAGCGCAGGTGAACACACCTGCCTGTAATCTTCAGGATAGCATAAATATAGCTTTAAAACTCAATTGCACACTTACATTTCACACTAAAACTGCACAATCCTTTGGTGATATTTTTAAGTCGACCATCTTCTGCCATATTTTGCCACAGATTTCCAGTATATACAAATACTGCCAGCTAAATCTTCCATTCACTTAAGCAGAATAATTTAAAAATTACTTGTGACCTAAATTTCGTTTTGTATAGCCTATGCCAATTTGCCTGAGAAAGGAATCAAAGGAGGACCGGTCATTACAGTTTCATGTGAGAAAAGAACCCAGAAGAGTGTACACATCTGTGACATCTCAATATGAATAGAGACAATAGGAGCCTTATACAGCTCTAATGCAGGGTGTGGGGGAGGAAGGCTAGCAAGCCTTTTTTGTTTGTAACATGAAGATGTGAATAAATTTGTAAAATGCAGTTAGGAAGCCTTATGTGCCATAACTAAACTAGTCTATTTCTTGCTGGATTTCTCTGCTGAATTCAATTTTTAGATGAATCAGGCAGCAGTCATGAAACAAACTCAAACACAGTAACAGGAAAAGAAAACATGAGTCTTTGCAGGAGGAGAAGAAAAAGTAACCAGCTATGTATGATGGATACATTTTATAAAAACAATCGAAAAAAGGGCAAACCCATGGAACAAATAATGTCTAGCATTTCTACGGACTGCAAAAAACCTTATTGCCGGGACATCAGAAAAGGAAGATAAGACCCTTATAGAAATACTGGAATAAAAGTAGCAGAAAACAAAAAAGATCAAATCCTTACTATAACTCACCAGATGTAGACTTTCTAAATGTCATTCAAAACTTGGCATGGTATTTAGGGATCTTTATAAGACCAACAGGAGTACTAGTCAGAATAAAACTGATTGGCTTTGAATACCTCTACTGTAAGTTCAACCAGGCCTTTCAAACCTTAAGCGTCATTTTTAATATGATTTTTTTAAATAGGAAAATGCAGTGACACTAAAAAGACCAAGTAGTAGAATCACCACAAATTCAAAGCTAGCACAAAGCTATTTGTTTCTACTTCAGCAGAAATCACTAAGGAAAGCCACTGTTTACTGCCCCTGTGGCCTGAGAGATTAAAAAACCTGAGCCTGTAACAGAAGCTAGGAATAACCTGATTATCCGGGCACATCAACCCACCCTGACCCACAAACATTTACACAGATAATGCAAGCTGCAGATATTACAAATGCATAAAGTCCTTTTAGCTGTAGCAGCCAATCCTCGTATTTATCACGTTTTTCAAGGAAGTGCAGGAGGTGAAACGCAACTCGCCGCAGGAGGTCTGCTTCATCAAGATCACACCACTTTTCTATCATAACACTATTCTTTCTACATACTGGTTTGTACGTTAAAAGAGAAAAAAAAAATTCTCAGATACTGATTCCTGAAAAACAAGACTGTGTGTATGTACACGTATCCTTAAAGGAATTCACATGTCTACAGCTTAAAATTTTTTGTGTCTATTCATGGTGCATCCTGACGGTATTGTAAGAGAACTTATAAAAATTATTATACTAGCAGAGAAGGTAAAAAAAATTAATACATTGATTTTATTTTAAACTGTCTTTCAATAAGTTGTTGCTATGAACATGCTCTTCAAAAAGGCATTTAAAATCCAGAAACCCAAGCCATTATTGCTGCAGAAGACCAAGAGTTCACTCATCACTGAAAAGATGCAACAAGGATGTGAACAGGACAGTTTTGAGACAAACCTGAGGAAGAAACCAAGAAAAAGCCACTTATTGCATCCCACGATGAAACCATCGCACTGCAGGCAGTTTCACCACCAACTGAAACATATATAAAAGCAGAAAAGACAGATACAACGGTAATGTTTTAAAACCAAACAAAAATCTGGGGTCCAACTACTACACGTGTACTCTTTTTCAGCATCATTTTTGCCAGCATGAGAGTGAGGAGCTGATCCAGGGGGAAGTGCCAAGCCTTAATAAACCAGCAGAAGTTTGAAGCACGCAATAGTAGTCCCGATGAGCTTTGGAACATACAATAGCTTTCCAAACCGAGAGGTTGTGCTCTAGAATTTCCTCTAAATCACCTTTCCATCCTTCTGCTTAGAAGAAAGCAGAAGAAAACTGCTTTCTAGACAGAAAACTGCTTACTCTAGACAGAGAAAAAAGTAGATGAAAACACCGCGGCGTGAACTTCTCTTTAAATTTCTCGTTCACTGTGTGGAAACCTCGGTGGGGTAAGAAAATTCTAAAAGAGCAGCTACAAAACAGCTGGCAAGACTCCACTGTGGAATATGGGGAGAGGACACCGACATCAAGATTTACTCTGAATAAACACACAGAACAAAACAGTATAGAACGCCAACACGGATTTTCAGTTTGTGACTGCTCATTTAATGCTTTTTAGTTACAAAATGTCTCCACAGTAGTATCTGTGATAACCTTCTTTCCAGCCGTATTCATTACAGGAAATGGTTACACTAGTGATATTTCATTATCAGCAGTTAGCTCTCAATAATAGTCTTCACAAACACTCCCCCCAGTGGGGTCCTTCGAAGTTCAAGGATTTACAAAACCAATTAAACTTGTGCTTCTGTAGCTTCAACGTCAGTGTTCATTTTTTTTCAAGTTTCCCACCCGCCTGCTGGCATGTGCAGCAACAATTTTAGAGTTTTTGGATTTCTACCACTAAAAGGCACGTACACACAATGTTATCACAATGCAATCATGCAACTGTTCAAGAGAGACACATTAAATGATGCTTCAGAAATAGAGTTCAGAAGCGATTCCTAATTTCTGACAGTTGTTACTCACTCTCCTTTAGAAGAGCACTTATTCCACTTCACTGTGACAGGCAACATGATGCGCAGCTTCACTGCAGCTCCACTGTGAAGGCAGATGAGCTGCCATGAAACAGACAACGAGAAGCAGACAGGACGTACACAGGCACAGGGAGGACAGAACAAAGAATCACGGGGAGTGGGGAAAAATACACTATATAATAGCTGCTGCTTAGGAACACGAGCTGGAACAAACAGGGAGGCCACAAACTATCATTTCAAGTGCACGTTTCTCTTGCAGTTGCAAGGAGAATTGCACACAAAAGGGTGCAGGGGATGTGCTATTAATCATTTAATATTCATTGTTCCCTCGATGTTGCTGGCAATGCTTCTGGAGACTCCCTCAATTCCCAGAAAAAGCTGCATCAAGAACACCAGCACTACAAGAACAGCCCACACCGAACAGCCACAATTTTGTCCTACCGTATTAATGCTGCTGTAAAGTAAACACTTCTTAACCCCTAAACTGCTTACAGAACCGAATTTTTAAAAAGTCCAAATCACAGCAGTTGTGGGTTCCTCCCCAGCTGAATCTCTAATTAGGAAAATGAACACGCTGTATAGATCTGATGAAACTATTTGCAAGAACAAGACACGAGAGACATGAAAACCACAGACTGAAGTAGTCAGGCATCAGGTTTCTTTGTTGAGGAAGAGTTTTGAATGGTATCTCTAGGCAAGGTGCTGAGTGACTCCTTGATTAAGTGGCACTTAACATTCAGTAAATTTAATGTTACAGCAAGAACAGGAGGCCGATACCTGTGCCTATGAGCTAGTGAGGGAGGAAATGGAAGCTGATGTAGTAATCAAGTCAGCTGTTCTTTTGTCAGTGAAAAGACACACATTTAAGGGGAAAGAAACGTGGAATAACTAAATGTCGTATTTGTATTTCATTGAAAATGTAATGCTGCTATAATTTGTCTGGTTTGGCAAAGCTACACAGGGAAGATGAATTTTTTTGGCCACAGATATTGCAGGTTTGTGATAAAATCTGCATAATATGAAAATGACACACACTTTAATTAGGTCCAGAATTTGCTAGAGTCGCACACCCGAAATAAGAATTCATAACATTGGCTTCTCTGGGCCCCTGACACTTTGCAAGTTGGCAGTGAAGTTCAGCTGGCACTACTTGTCTCCCAGACTGAGGTGTTTGGGGTTTTCTTGTTTAAAGAAGATGCAGAAAAGTAGTTAGTTAGGTAAATATGTATTTAATTCACGGACGTATGAACTAAGTAGTAATACTGAGACATTTCTACGTTGGATTTCAGTAAGGAGACACCACTTCAATCTTTTAAAAAGCTCAACACGTTTATTAAGCAACTGAGCTCGCTGAAACCGGCGTACCGGGTGACTCATCCTCCCTTCCCCACTTTCTAATTAGCCCCGATCGTCAGCATCAATTTGCAGGTTGCTTTTTGTTGGGTTGTTTTTTCTCTAAACACACAGAAACATGTTGGAAACTGAAAAACGGACGCCTACTTGTTTAGCGATGTGAGTTTTAGAAGATAGCTGGTACTAGCCGTTAAAGGCATATTCAAGCTTTGCCGTTAGCAGCCCCCTCCCTCGAAGAAGCTGCATGCAGCACAGCACGATCACAGAGAAAAAATACAGGAAGGGGGGGGGGGGGGGAACCCAACCCTCTGCTCTTGGCAAGGGGAAGGCGTTCCACAAGAACTGCTACAGGGTCAAAAGTTTACCGTGGTTTCAATTTCACCTTTTTGCAACCAATGAGCGTGCGGCGGCTCCAGACAGAACCGCGGGCGGCAGCGGCCCTTAACTCCTTGCGGCCCGGCCCGGCCCCGCCGGGGAGCGGACAGTAAGGGAGAAGGACCTCTCCTCCCTTTCCCCTCCCTTCGAACGAGCAGCAGAACGCCCAGCAGCCTCCTCCGGACCGAGCATTGCTTTCAGCATGGAAACAAAAGGAAAGGGGATCCGTCGGAAGCAGTACGGCACCGAGTCAGAAGTTAAGACCTGCAGAAGTAGGGCCCCTTTCCCCCGCTTTAGCTGAAAACCATGGCAGTAATCGAAGGGGTAGAACTGATACTAGGCATTATCAAAGCATCACAACTCTGGAGGTGTTACAGCTATGAGCTGCCTGTTTGTGCTGGCAAACAGGAAAGACTGACCTTGAGAAAGGGGAGGGAGAGCACCAGCACAAAACTGTCAGAAAAGATTCTGAATGCGCAGTCCAGAGCTGCAGTACTTTACTTTGCTTCACGTCAAACGAGGAATCCACGGTGCTGTGTCTTAAGGCTGGGCAGCCCAAGAAGTACTGCTGCCCAGTCCCTACAGTACCAGTAATAATAGCCTGCTTCTAGATGTTGACTACAAAACAGGACATCATCTACTCCATGAAGGATGGACATTGAATTCATGGCTCCTGGCTACAAAAATCCTCAGGTCTTCAGAGTCTTGCAAAGGAAACAAGTAATGCATAGCCACAAAAGTAAAAAATGGTCTGGACATGAGATTTGTAATAGATTGTCTTGGTTTAGCACTGAAAAAGACAAGATGCATCTTCACTCCACGCATGTTATTAGAGAACTAGAGCATGAACATAGAACAGGCTTCTTGTTCCACTGTCACCACTAACAATGCAGTTTTCACCTCAGGAACTACAGACTCAGTGAATCAGTCCATGGTGGGGTACCTCAGAATCTGTGCTGCCACCAGATTTTTCTCTGGGAGACTGGTGAAAATGTTGATGACAGCAAATTTGAATGACACCATCTGTGATTCTGTTTTGGCATCCGTTTGAACTTGAAAAAAGTCCATGTCCAACTACACTTAAGCAAGGAGAGCAACAGATTGATCACCCCTTTATTGGTCTTGCAGTCTACAAAGAAAAGAGGACTAAAACACGCGTGAAGATGCAGATAGACTTCTCAGTTCAGTGCAGCAACGGACAATGTAATACAAGACATCGTGAACGGAAGTATATAAAGCATGTAGTTCAGGCAAATTCTGTAGCATTGTAACCTAAGAGGATGATTCAACACAGCAGAAAGGGGTAGGCTTACTTAAGAGATCTTAGCAGCTCTGATTTGATACCCAGTAGAATGGCAAGTCATTGCATACGTTTGCAGAGTAAAACACATGGAACTAACCATTCCAAAGCAGGAGACAGTTGAATCGGGAAACACTTGGAGGCACGTATGTTGGCATAGTCTGATCTCCAACACAGTGCAGAAAGGATGAGAAGAATCTGAATATACTGCGAAGAGGTAAAATGAGTAAATATGCCATCGACATACAGAAAAGGTTCATGGTAAGGATGCCGGTGAAAATACAACTCAGTTTTCCAACCCCTGAAGCCAAGGCAGATGGTTCAAGATAATGCACATGACAAAATAAGGGGGTAAAACCCCACTATTTTTCAGTTGGCAGCTATTACCAATTTTCCATCGAGACGCAGTTTCAAAATCAGTAAATTATCTTACCTAGAACCTTAAAGGCTTTCAGTGCACTTTGCAATGGTGAAAGATACTCTGGTCTCAGACCTCTATACAGGTCCAGAAAAAGGATAAAGACTCTTACAAAACATCTAGGCCAGCCAAAAACACTGCCAATCAAACTTTTGTAAATCATTCTTTTGCAAATCATACTTTTGCAACTCAATTCACAAAACAGTTTTAGGCAATAAGATAATCACGCAAAACCTCTTTAAACCTGCCTCGGGAATAGTCAGCCACTCCATTTCAGAGCAACCAAAGAAAAACAATTCCCAGCTGGTGGGCAAGGTCAAACAGTGATTTCTTGAGCCGACACAGGTAGATTCCTTTCTTAATCTACGTAAATAGGCACAGCGGCAGCTTAATGCAGCTACTATGAGGTTAAGTTTAGTGCCTTGAGATCTGCTAACAAAAGATGCAGGAAGCGATTAAAACACATAAAGTCAGAAAGTTGAAGACATCATAAGATCTTAGCTGACTGAGTTCATGCCCTACTACCAAGCTTTTCTACTGTAGTTCAAAAATGGAAAGACACCAAAGAAAATGCTATCAAGTAATGCTGCATCTTCACAGCTTAGCTAGGTTAAAATACAGTTTTGCCAATAACAATTTAAGACTTAATTACTTTTCTAAAAAGCTCTCGGTACGTTCCTCTCAGTAAAAAGTGCAGTTTGGTTTTGTTGTTTTGCTTTCTCTAAATACCGTGTCATTTTAGAGAAATTCTTTTAAAGTAAGAGATCATAAATGAATTCCCTTTTTGTAAGATGGCCTCCTTTTAAAAGAAAACGGATACTATAAAATTTTATATCAAGTCAGCATGTTACCAAGAAGCTTTTCTGTGTTTTCTGAATTTGATTAATACAAGCCAAGGTCACTTCCTGAAAGAAAGATGCCTACTACTGCAGCTGCAAGCAAACTAGACTCAAAAAGCTGGGGGATGGGAAGACAATACCAGCAATTGCTAGCACTGTCTCCAAAACTATACCAGTTACAAAACTTGAGTAAAATTTGGGATTTTTTACTTCATCACTACATAAGTAACCTAATAACTAAAGTCTGAGTCTGTATAATTACTGTTCCAAGCAAACAAGATTCACAATGATGCACCAGCTACCCTGCAAAAAATGGCTAATTCTGAGGACCCTTTACTAAACTGTATGCAATTTCCTCAAAAATGTACCCTTTTTCTTTTTTTTTTTAATACTATCTATGTTTTATCGTGCAGCTCATGAAGCTAATAAGAGACTGCCCTTGAATGAACAGCATGTCTCAGTCCTACTGAGACTGTGAGGCTCCACCCAATCCACAGTGTCCTATTCCGAAGTCATTTGGGAAAAACGCATTTTGGGAAAGCATGCAAGTTCTTTACAGAAGTCTACAGCATGCATTTTTCTAGTTTCTGAAGACTGTACCTAGCTTACGAAAACAATTAGAAATAAGCTGTGTTCACCTGTTATATGTAAAGATATTTGTAGCCCTGTAAAGGTATTTTAAAATAAGTCGTTTTTAAAATGTGCCACATTTGCATTACGCATGAGGCCAATCACATGTAGTTTTCCCTTCCCTGTTAACACAACGGGTCATGAAAATAAGACCCTACCAAACAGAAGTAGTATTATTTTTGATTTTTCTACAATTTGGAGTACCACATTGGCAGCAGTGGAAGGAATCTATTGCTGGAAGACATTTAAAACCATACGTCGACAGACATTTCCACAAGGACATCGGGGGACACACAGACATACACACGCTCACCCTCAATGTAATACACTTCATCTTTAATAAAACAGCCTTGATACACCCATCATTGCAACAGATGTTTCATACCAGGCTGAAATTAGGATGATCTCCTGAATGAAAGTTAATTTTGATAAATTAGTGCAGCAAAAAGAAAGGAACCTTCCTGGTTTTGGGTGGGCATCTTTGCCTAAAATAGAAAAATAAGCTACAGCATATCGGTGCCTGCGCAGGCACGACTACATCTGTGGTTAAGGATGCCTAACATTTTCCATCACAGCAGCCTGTTCTAATTCTTTAATGCCTGTCTCTGACATACGCCTCAGAACTACTTTTTGGTTCAGACATTTAAAAAACGAGTGGAGAACTCTGTTGAACAAAGTGTAACCTTTTATTTAGTCCAAGAAGTTAAAGCTTTGGAAGAGAAACTGATCGAATGTCTAAGCAAACTGAACTTCATCTTGCTGCTCCAATGAAGATCTCTGTATAGCTGGTAAGTGCCTTATTTAAAGTGCTTGAACATGCTTAGTTCTGTTTTAAACCAGTTGCCAAGATCCTCAAGTATTTTATCTAACCAAGTTCGCTTTGTTGCTGCACAGTTCCTCCATGATGACAAGACAGAGCATGCTTTATCACTGCATTACCAAAACCAAGAGCAACTTCTCTATAAACCTGCCAGCTACAAAGCAGTTAAAGTGCCTGGCAGCACAGTAGCTAATGAACAGGGACATTTTTCTAGGTTATACTGCCACACCCATACACAGCATCCACAAAGCATGAGGCAGCAGCAGGATCAAGGGCTTAGCAAATGCCACCCTTCCCTCCCTCCTAATTCAAGATTTCATTTGAAACGGTAGCTGGAGGTCTCATCCAACAGCGCTAAAAACCCACTTTCCCGCCCCTCCAGTGAGTAACCCCCGTAGAAGGCACACTCAGTTCAGTGAGCAGGGTGGCGTCCTGCTCGACGACTGCCTCGCTGGCAAAGAGAGTAGAAATTTCCTTATGGCAAATTATACTATTTTTTCCATAAGCTTTTTAAAGACATACAGAAACTTACACTGAAAATACTAAGGATGTGAGGTCATTCAAACAACTTCAAAAAGTATCGTCAGCTCCACCTCTCGACACTTCTTTAACCCTTGCCGCACATTCTTACTTTAAGCAGACTGCTGAAATAGTGCACTGCGCAGATGATAGAACAGACAACTAAGACTATAGCAGTCTTTTCTGTGAACTGATGGGGGCCAGTCCCACACAGAGTCTCATAAGCAGTTACACAGCAATGACTTCCAATTTACTAAACAGTAATAGATAATTGTCTCATAAGTGGAGATCTGAAGTCTGTCGAGGACCTGTATGTTAACTTGGCCCTTGCCCAGCACGGGTACTTAGGGAGTTCCAGTGACATTCAAATTAGGACACACAGGTTTTTTCCAATTAAGAGTAAACAACACTGATACACACTGTCTTGATTATGACAGATCCCAACTTCTGATTAAGAACATTCTTTTAGAGGAGACTTTAAACTGGAATTTAAATCACTGATTTAACTGTTGGAATATATTTACACCCATCGATATGGGTGGGCCCATGAGCATGAAAGAAATACACGCCATAAATCCCATTGCCTTGCCTTAGGCACATTTTGCTAGTCGGCAGATGCAGTACTTATAAACATTTATCCATGTGCTTGCACAAGAATTAAGTTATAGAATTAATGTAAAGCAAAGATATTATTTTACACTGGAAACATTACAGTTTAAAAAACGTAGATTCATATTCTGGAAAAGTGTTTGAGTGCCGTGGGGAGAGGGTAGGGGGGAAGGCATCTATCCATTACAGGGTTTCATATTGCGTGAGTCTACTCGGACTCACGCAAACTGGCTTTAAGAGGAGTTAAATGCCCGGTGTCTTAAGAGTGCTTTTGAGAATCCTACTTAGTATCTTTTTCCATCGTGCTACTAAAATAGATTACTTTTTAAATTTATTGAAAAACACACATCCTCTGTTTTTAAGATCAGATCATGGTATCCACTGATCTAATAATAATTAAAGGCCTGTTAATGAGTTTTTGGCATAACTAGACTCTCAGATTTGAGAGTACGAGATCAAAAACTACTAAAGCCAAAATAAGCTACTGAAGAAAGGAAATCAAAATAGTTCAGGTTTTCCATGCATAGCATCAGTGCTTATATATGATTTATTTAATTGAAAGGAATATGTACAGCTACTTAATACAAAGGTGACATATCTAAACACCAATTTGTCCTTGAAATATGGAAATGTTTCAAGCTCAATGCTGTAATTAAAATCTGATTAAGTTTGAGTTTATGCAGGTACATTTTGTTTGGCTGCAAGACGTATTCACTTAGTTCAACAAAAACACTTACCGTTCAAAATTTGAAGCAAGATCAGTTGTCTACCTATATTATACCAACAGATTTCAGCATTTCATTAATTAGGATCCCCTTTCCTCTATTTCTTTTTTCATACTCCTTGCCATACTTCATTCACAGTGAACAGAGCTTAGGAGAGTACCTTCAGTTAAATTGCAAAATAAAGGCAGAACAGAATCACCCCCAAATCAGGTTAATTAATCTTTCCACAATACAGTCAGGTTACCTTGTTAAATTTCAAACGTTACCCACCCGGTGTGTACCAATGTTTGTAACACAGAGCATCCGCTACAATTTACTGCTCAAAACAAAGCTGTATGGGTATTGTGCACGTCTCTGGTCAAATGAAATCTTAAGATTTAAGGGCTCAATTATTTAAAAAATAAGCAAAGTGAACTAATAAAAAGGAAAAAGCCCCAGGGTTGGTATCTTTGTTCAGTGCTACATAAAACAGAGAAGTACCACCTAGAGAGGTATTAGAGACCGGAGAGTCACAGAGTCTCCTCCCAGGCCTACAAGAAAAGGGCAATAGGCAAGCTTTATTACCTGCAACAAGTTAAATTTCAGCTTTTAAATAGTTACTGAACACAGGAACCACTGTCAGACAGCCTACAGAATCCCTATGCGGAGAGACTTTTAATACTTGACTGAACAAAACCTTGACCAATCAGCACTAACTTTGCTCACGGTGTTTGGATTGATGCTAGCGTAGTTACGCTATGAGTTTCAGTAAAACCTTATCATCAGGGAATTACGTACTACAGCCCAGAGATAAACTCGTACCATTATAACAATGGGCCGCTAAGACAAGAAAGTAACACGACAATTGATCCTACTTTGTTTAATCTTAAGATGTATTACCACATGCTTTTTGGTTCTGATTTAAGAGGTATGTTTTATTAATATCATGTACGCTTTAGATTTTTTATGCGTACATCAACAGTCCCATCTTTACTGGACACAAAGTACGTAATCCTGACTACAACATTCATTCCTACCACCAAGGATCTTTTTTCCCTCCCATTTATGAGAAAAAACGGCACGCTTTTGAATAAGGCTCTCGGTGCCCTCTGGATTTTTTTTGTGGTCCAAACTTTTCTATTCTTGACAAGAAATTTCCATTGCATAAAAACCTCAGGCTCCTAGTTTTTCTAATGTTCTGTTAAAGAAGCAGTATCTTTACTTTCATTGAAAAGCCATTTTTCAACAAATCTCAGTTTAAGCTCCCTAGGATTCCTCAAGCAGGCAGAAAATCAGTCTCACTCATGAAAGTTTTTATACAAATGGCACTTCTCAAACAGTAATGCTGATCTGCAGAACTCTCCAAAATCACACTAGCAACGTTAGCACAGAAATCCCAAGTAATTTTAGGAGGATTAGCAGCCATTCTGGAAGTTAGTACAAGAGGTCAATGACTACCAAAACCAGATGGGACGATATCCTTCCTCTTCAAGTAACAAAAGCATTTATAATGTCTTCAGATCCAGTTCCTTCCTTGTTTATAGATAAATAGCTAAGCAGTTGTGCAGTTTCACATCATCAGGAAGCAAATTTTATGTATTCTTAGACAGTTCGCTGGTGGAAATGCGAGGACAGAGCCATAGATTTTTTTATTATTACTTTTTTCTTACATGCATTTTTTTGTTTCGTTCCCATATACGCAGACCGACCGAATTGTATCTAACATTCAATAAGCCCTGAGCTGGAGAGCCATTGCTTGATCTTTAAAGTTAGTATTCAGCCCCATCACTGCACTGCAAAGTTGCCATATTAGCATCCGATAAGCAAATAAAACACAGTAACTAACTGAGTAGCACACGGTCATGCATTTATGTCATACAAGCGGAGAAGATCGGCTATACAGCATGATCGATGCAATGCGTTTTCTTATCAGTAGATGCCACACTGCATTCATCCAGTGAATGAGCTTCTGCTACAGTACATCCCACGCAGCGTGGGAAGTTACGTTTAGGTACACCGCAGTCAGTAGTTTATATTCTTGGGCCCTGTCAAAATTATTAGGAGAAAAGTTACTAGTAATTGTCTCTAGGCATAGAATAGCGTCTCTTTTCAAAGTCCAGTAAGTATTTTTTAGTGTACCTAACAGTCCACTGAAAGTTCAAAAAGCTACAAAGCCTTACCTACTCCTGAGCTTTCATCAGTACGAAAGCTTGTTAGAGTCTCATATAGATGAAGCCTCTAAGTAACAGTGTACAAACAATAACAGGATAATCACAGCACACCATGGAGGGAACACAAGAAAAGAGCATACAAAACGTAAGTCTAATATCATTAATCCTCTTAAAGAATAAAATTGATGTGACTTTTTTTTTATTGAAAGTAGATTTATGACAGACAATACGCTCAGACAAGTGCCTGCATCCAGTCAAGAGCAAAAGTTATTTATCACTTCTCTCCACCTCGTACTATTTACCTCAGTGTGTCATCTGTCTGCAAAACATGGCTGAGGAACTGTAATGTTTTGATGAGCACAGCTATCTGAAAAAAACCACAAACTCTTCTGTCCTTTGAAGAGATTATTCTTCAAAGGTTTGCTTTTAACTGTCTCCTTTCCTTTTGTTCATTTTGCTTTAACCTTACCTTGTTCTGACCAAGCCAGCTCACCTGAATTCTATTCCAGGGCACCTGCTAAACTGCAGGGCATAGAGGCTGACCTTACGACAAGAGATTATTCCAAAGGAGGTGCTTCCTTTCTTGAGACCAAAATCCCACTGAATAGAACGTCCAGACAAGTTTTCAGTTTCACTACTCTCCAGCAACAAGTAGAGAAGCTGACATATTAATCTAATGGAGTATTGAAGGCTAAATGGCTTACCCCAGGAGCTATGATCAAACTTCAAACAAACGATACCCAGCAGCAATTAGCATTATATCTGCACTGAGCCCAGAACAGATTTAGCTAAGAAATCCTATTTCATAACCAGTCTTTCAAAATAACGTGAATACTTTGCTCAGAACAATTACCGGTTACTTCAGGAAGAAGAAAACTCTAGTTCCGGTGATAGAGAGAATTAAAAACCAAAGGCAGATATAGACACACAAGGATGCTAGGACTCTGTCCCACAGCTTAAGAGGAACACGCTTCAATGGTCCAAGTGTTCTGCAAAAGCCTAATAGCGTTAGATACCGCGATACATACCAAGGCCAGGTCATACCATGCATTTCCTCAAGTTCAAGTGAGGTGGAAGTGAGCAAACTATATACCATATTAATACAGAACATAAAAAAAACCCCTTTATTTTTCTAAGGGAATTGAAAGTTTCTCCTTTTTTTAACTCCCTAAATATCAATGGTTTATGAGAATTTATGCAGAGAAAACAAAGTAGTTACGACAGAAAACTTACCTAGCACAGTATTCTCTCCAACAGAAGCCAGTAGCAATGCCTAGAAAGAAAAAGCATATGAATGCATTTTAGCGTACTCTCAAAACTTTATAGTCTACCGTTCAGGAATTTCCTGGTTCAAAAGGACTGAGTCTCCTAGCTGCTGGATATTCTGTGGCAGTCAGTTCTGTAGTTAAGCTCTACGCTATCTGAAAATATCTTTTTTTTATTTTTAACCCTGCCATCTGATAATAAGGAGAGTAAGTGAAATGAGTGAAGAAGAAAACGCTTTCTTCCTGTCGATTTTCCATTACACTTGCGGTTTTGAACAGATCTGCCTTGTACTGTAAGGCCAACAAAATAAAAAAAAGAAAAAAAAAAAAGAAAAAAAGGGAGAGAAATGCTGGGCATTCTGTTTCTCATTAAAAATACAGAGAAACATAGTCCATTATACTCTTTTTGACACTGCATATACCAGAAATACTTATATTCAAGAGGAAGGCATAATACGACTGTATAATGATGTAGTATTTTCAATTTTCTAACCTTTTTCTTTGCTGACAACACTCAACTTTTGGAGCACTACTTTGCACCGGTCTGTCGTTTTGATGGAAGAATTACTTCAGATTTACTTTTTATTTTACTGAGTGGAGGAAAATTGAACAAATATTTATTGGTTATAGCATGCCCTCTTCTTCCCTAAGTAAAACCCTACGCATAAAGACAAAAGCATCACCGGAGTAAGGACAAGTCTCCTAAACCAAGTGCTGGCGATTCATCCAGTCAGTCATCCTGAAAAGTACACCATGGCTTCTTCTTCAATGGCCACTCTGACTGTAATTATTACCTGTAGTTACCAAATCTACATTTGTAGAGGACAAGAATAAAATATCAGAGGTAACCAAGCCACACTAGAACCTACTACCAGAACAAGAAGGATCTGAGTTTTTTTCTTGAAGTTGACCAAATCTTCATTCATTAAGCTTTTGCTCAGTGCACAATTGTTTCAGTCAAGGTCAATCTTATTTCTATAACGTATTTAGCAAGCTGACCAGTCAAGTCAATAAACGAGTTTGCAATAAGCAGAATAAAGATACATGTAAAACCAAGCTCAAAGAACACAGGAAACTTCTGCAAGGCCGTAGCATCTAACACTATAGTGAAATATCTCATCTGCCACCCTAGCTTTATCCAAAGGCCAGATAAACTAAGTAAATTTGTTTTAGGCTTTGACAATAAACACGTTTCAGTTGTCTTATGTCTTCAGCAATACATTTTGCCTTCAGGAAGAGAAAGTCTCCCTAAGACTTAGAAATCCCATCTCAAGCTTTAACTTTGCATCAAATTTGTAAAGTAACAAATTTAGATAAGATACCCAAAAGGTATATACAAAGCAATGGCAGTACTTTCAGTACTTTTAATCAGTGAGAAACCAATTAAACAATACACAGTTCACAATACAATCCTTACGTAAGCTGGAAAAGATATTAAGGTTCACGTAAAGTTCAGCACGCTCTATTTTTAACTTTAGTCATTAGCATTCTCATTAGCAGTAACTTAATACGTGAGAAAGGATTATAAGCAGTCAGGAAGTCATGTTGAAATTTTTATATAATTACTTAAAAAAAAAATGTAGCCCAACAAATAATTCCATAAAAATTACTCGGACCTAGTCAACTAATGCAATCTCCCATTGTCCCAGTATACCAAATTAAGGCTTATAGATTGATTTACAAAGTAGTAATTAATTGCTTGCTATTCTTTTTTCTTTATCATGGTGTACTTCATAAGCATGGTTCATTCCAAAATTTAAAAAAAAAAAAAATTCTGGACTCCCATTTTGCTCTAGGTCACAGAGCAACAATCCTCGCATCCATGTAGTTTGACACTAATGCAACAATTTCTTTAGAAAGCCTTTTTAACAGTGAAATTTAGGATACTGCTGTAAGAGCTGCTCGAGATACTTCTTAAAGCATTTCATGAGATCAAAGCAACCCAGCCAAACTCACGACAGACTTACTAGGAGTTTACATAATAGTGGACCGAAAGACAATCCCTTTGAAAATGTCCCGATACAACTGCATTTCAAGGAGGCTAACAAATAGGGAAGAGGCATGAGCATTTGCTAGTCTTTAAGAGGTAACAAACTGGTTTTGAGCACTCCTGTACGTGTAAGCCCCAACATCGCAAGGTAGCCCCGACTGAAGGCCAGAACTCTTTCAAGAAGTATAGGCCATATGAACCATCTGTTTTTTTAGAGATTTAGTAGCAGCAGATACCGTGACACATCTATATACATATGGCAGATACTGAAACCGCTTCAGATGACTGGTAGCGAAACAGTGAAATAGGGGCCATCTCCATGTTATTTTACTGCATGTAAGCAATAACTTCATTTCTCTGAGAGGATTAAACTAATTTCTGCCAATTCCGACATCAGTAAATTCTGCCTTGTCACAGTAAATTGTAACTAATACAGAACTTAATATTTACAAGATGACAGTAATAGCTTTTTAAGATAGAGCAATAGAAAAGTGTTGTAGTAAACTTTGCCTGGAGACAGGTCAGTCACATCTGGATACATGGCATCAAACCCAAGGTGAACAAACAATCCCAAATGGAAAACCACCGAAACATCTTAATTCTAGAAGCTGTATTTTCTGCTTATTTAAAACTATTAAAGCATTTTATAATTTTTTTTGTTTTATCCGATGCTTGATCTGTGCTTTGTCCTTCTGTTTCTTTAGCTTTTGACAAACAGAGACACAATGTAGCACTGCATGCAGTAAAGCAGATTCACGATAATGCCAAATTCTAGCAGCCTTTGTCAAGAAGATTCTCTCGCACCTAGAATGAGGAAAGAACTACTAAGATGGCTGCCAATGAAGAAATTTAAGTTGATTAGAAATGTGGGTAAGCAGCTCTATACCTTAGGCTTGTTCCAGACTTGCTTCAAAAAAGCGACACAACTTTCCCGGAAAATGAGTTGTTTTGACCGAGCCGTATTTAACGAGCTGTATCCTCTCATTCGAGTTAAGAAAGTTTCAATATAAAATAAAAGCTGCTTCATCTGTTCTGCAAAACGTGTCTGCCATATTGTCTTATGTAACAAATCTTACCCTATGACACACCACTTACAAACTAACTGATTATCTCCCTCACAGAAGAGATGTCCAAGAACTGTCCGGACACAATTTTGTGCAATGTGCTCTAGGATGTCTTGAGCAGGGAGGTTGGACCAGACGACCCACTGTGACGGTCACTTCCGACCTTACCCATTCTGTGATTCTGTGATGGTGGCCTATCTTGAGTTAGACCTTAAGCAACCGCTTAATTCTGTTCCATGTCTCCTCAGATTCTTTAGAATAATATTGAAATGCATGAGGACTTCCTATGCAAGCGTACAGAGAAAAGTCAGACCAGTTTCTGAAATTGTTGGCTCAGAGGTAAGGCCTTTAATTCAGCACGAGCATGCTAAAAATGCTGTCTCAGTATATACTAGGCAAGTTAGAACAAGCCACTTTTCAGCTGTATTCTTTTGTGGGTGTGGCTCTGGTTTTGTTTTACACTAACCGATAGCTCTAGCTGTATCATTGTTTCAAATGATATAGCTAAAGTCTGTCCAGGACTGTCAGTTACTTAATTTTTTCCACTGTTGATGCTATGGAGCCAGTGGAACTCTAGAAGAAAAACATTCTATTTCACGTACAGTTTTTTGAGTTGTTTGGGTTTTTTTTCCTTGCTTGTTTTTAACCATAACAGCACCTGAAAATCTTTTCTAAATGAATCAGTCTGTGGTGAAATGCCTTGCTAACTGTGTTTGGGGAGGAAGAAAAGCCTGAAAGTTTTGCAAGTTTATTATTCCAGAAAAACAAAAAGTCTAGACCAGATTAGAATTACTAAATATCAAGGCTCCATATTAGAAAAGCTTTCGGGGCAGCGCATATGACTACACAAAAGTATCCAACCTTTTGTTCAAAATACTACGTTAGAAAGTTGAACCAGCTGCGGCACTGCAAAGAAACAAAAAAAGCTTTTGAGGTTGCCAAGGCAAGTAACGTGCCTAAACTTGAAACTCTTTTGGCTATGGCCTGTACATATATTGGAATAAAACATTCCTACTGTCCAGGATCTTAGGTGACCTGCTTTTGTTAAAAGATACCAAATAGCCGGATCCTCGATAAATCTGTAACAGCTGTGGAATATCAGTCTCTTTCTCTCGTGAACTCTCGGACAGTTCTCAAATAGACGTAATTACTGTAAAATGCCATGAAAAATACAGGCATAGGCCTGACCCACAAGTCTACCCGTTCACTTTCAGAAAACCATGTTGAGTGTTTTAGCCTAGTCAATTCAATCTTACGCATGCAGTATAACAGAATCTCTTGTAACTTCAGACGCGAGTTCAACTTCACGAACCACCCCCTTCTTTGGCCTTATCTGTGAATCACTGCGCCTTAGACTAAAAACGCTCTCAAATGTATTTGACGTTCTCTGACTACGTACACAAGGATTCAGATACGAGAATGCATCTGAACGTCTCATTTAAAAAGTCCTTAAGTATGAGAAGCTCTGAATTCTCAGTTCAGTGTAAGTTTTCACCATCTTGTCTAAATTTTCACCAGTATAAGCAGTCATTTTTGCATGAGAAACTTCAGGCTCGGTCACCAATTTCTATTCGAGTTCTTCAGCTTCTACAGGGTCTATTTTTTGTTTTGTTTTGCTTTTAAATGTGACAATTTTCATGTCATTGATATTAAATTAGTTATGACTTACATTTGAATTAAAATCTGCCCCTCAATGTTCATAATACTCTTCAACTGTGTAATGGATGAATCTACAGGGTAACGGAAGACAATCTCCTTTCCCTTGACCCAAAAATAAAATACTACTTTGCAGCCCTGTTGTTGCTTTTTCAAAGCAGAATTATCATTTCCGGAATTGTTTGGTGTAGACGTTTTGCTTAAGCAGGAAGCACTCCAGGCTACAACCGATCAGTGACCTTGAGACTGCTCTTAGAAGGCAGTTGCTATAGTAACACCACCACAAATGTGGTACATCCTCAGCTGGCACCACCAATCTGGTGAAACAGATCCACGGTAAATGCGTCTGTCCTCTACTAGTGTCTCAATATTTAAGGAAGAAGCTACTGTATCGGGGGTTTTTTAGAATTATTTAAAAAAACTTGTGCTGTGGTAGACCCTGTATACTGAGTATGAAATCAAGTGACTAAGGCTGTATATGCACAAGTCCACATAGTGTTAAACAAAGTACCCTGAAATAATGTATTACTGAAAGTTAAAGGTACTTCGCTCGCTGTGTTAATCCAGAGAGCAGTTCTTGGTCAAGGAAATGAGTCTACTGAAGAAACCTTGCAACAGCACGTAACCGAGAACGTAAGTTTGACATCTTTTTCCAGATTCTCTAAAACAGATAAAGTTGTCAAACTTAACGCAAAATGCAAGCACAATGAATTACTGCTGCATGCCAGAATACTCCTAGTCTCACGTGTGCAACCTCGTCACCTTGAAAAAGCTTTCAAGACAACTTTGCACTAAGGAATAGCGTTGCCCCACAGGGTTTCTCTCTCTATACAGTGTGCTACTAGTTCTTCCGAGCTCTGAAAGAGGATGAAAAAGGTGACTCATTACTGAAACGTCAACAACAATGAAACATGTAAACTTGAAGAGTGCTAGTAAACAGAAAGGACCTTAAGGACAACCAGTTCTGTTTAAAGACAAAGGATTAATGAACAGATTAAGAGTTAATTATAGCAAACTATTACTCAGACATTAAAGTTTACTTTATAGCTAAACTGCATTTTCAAGACATTTTTTTTTTTTCCTTAAACTCAAATCAACAGGAAAGGCCAATCACATACACTTCATAGAGTGTTAATAATTGTCAAGAGATCCTATTCTAGGTAAAGCATTTGTGGATTCTAATCAGAAACAAGTATTAGGACTGTTCTGCCTCTGATAAAGTCAGCTCGCATCATAGGTTTGCCCTATCTTAAATTAGGGAAACATCTGCTGAACTTCCGTAGCAGTGAAACCTGCGTGTCAGCTAAAAGGTAATCCCAGGTACAAGTCATACGCTTGAAATGAGACTTTTGGACACTCCGCTCTTAAAAAAGTCTGATCCCTAGTTAACTCAATAAAGTATCTGCCCTGAAAACTGACTGAGGAGCTCCTGCATGCATAACTGTAACGTAAAGGTAGAGAGAAAACAGGAAAAAAAGCTCACAGACAATATTGAGCAGACATCAAACAGGGCCCTAAAATAAGAAAAAAAAGAAAAATTTTTGCAGCTGTGTGTTACAGTAAGAGGGTTCAGCTGTGCTGCTTTCTCTTACGTGCCACTCTTTCCACTTTCATCACTTCCATGAAGTTGAAGGTAAGGCGGCTGTATTTGAAACTGACCTATGTCCTATAAATCTGTGTTACAGGCATTGATAGATTCTTTCCGAACGAGCGTTCGTATAAACATAGAATATATTTCTATTTAGTAATAGCTTCCTATGCTAAACAAACTCTTATCAGAGTACAATAATTTGTCTTCAGCTTTGCATGTAGTGGCTTACTTTAGCCTAGCTGCACAGGTTAATTTGAAAACTATCTGGACCTAGACACAAAAGGCACTCTTGGTATACGGTACACAAAACACGTTCTCTGCTCTTCTCCCCTCCCCTTTTGTTTTTCTCCGCATACAAAGAAGATCCTTAGACAAAAGCATGAACCTTGATTTCATGGAAATGAAAACTAGAGTATTAAGCCCAAATCCTGTAAATGCTGGCAAGTGTGTCAGTCTACTTTGCAGGTTCATTTAGACGCACATATCACCAGCTATTAAAGATCTTAGTCCTGTTCTCAGCCCTTAACCTCAGCCTAGCAACCACGAATTCCCTTACCACCTATGAAGCACCACTGATTACAACAGCACAGGAAAAAAGCAAAAGAAGAAGTTCTTCCTAACAAAACCTAGTGTATTCTAATTCTAGAGTCCTGTTAAAAATCCTTCAACCGTAAACCAAACAGCAAATCCTTCAACCGTAAACCAAACCTTCCGAGCCCTTATAGATGTGGTCCATTCAACTGATTCAAGAAATTAATTCTACTCCAAAATAAGTATTATTCTAGTATTTATCCCCTTCAGTTAGTCTGCTTAGCAATATGTGTATACTCTACACTAGTAAAAAATACACATTAAATGCAGCAGGTCGCTCAACATCAGTTTTCAGGACAGCATTCAATACATCTACTCAATCCTTATTGACTTAAGTGAAATTGGTTTTCTAATGCAGATACAGTAGGTAAAGAGCTACCAGCAACAACACATAATCAGTATCTCATCCAACTCTTCCCCCTTGCAGCCCCTGGGTTTACAGAGGGTGCTGAATCCGTTCTATGCCCGGGCACCACTCGAGTCTCTCTTTTGTAACACATTTGTTTTAGAAGCAGACTCTTAGAGGAACTCCCTCTAGTTTACATTTTGACACGACTGTGGCTACTGTAGTCCCGTCCCACCCATCCCCTTGCACTAGTACTGGCGTTTGGGCAACTAGGGTTAAGACGGTAGCCAGAAGTTGCCTGGGTGGTTAAGTCCGTTTTGGGGTTTAACTTTTATTGCTGACAGGAAGGAGGGAATGGGCAATTTTGAGTTAAAATCTGTTTGCTGATGACAAGAGACTCAAGCGCCAGAGCAAGGGAAAGAGAGGTAACAGAAAAGGAAGCACAACAGCCCTGACTTGGCTTGAGAGTTGTGGAAGTGTACTATGCTGTCTTAAAAAGACAACATTCCATTAACATGCATTTAAAGGGTTCTGGTTTTAAATTTTCAATTAAGACTAGAAAGACAAGAGTTTGTTGTGATGTTGCTGACTTTTTACACAGTACAGTAAAGTGGGAGCTTAGCTCCCACCCCAGCATTTTAGAAAAAAAAAAAACCAACAAACCTCAACTCGATATATGAAGGATTCTTTAGGCCCTAACCCAAAACAGCGTAAGTCAACGATAAATATCTGTAGCGACAGAAAGACAAGACACATTCCAAGTACAGAGTCCTCTACATCTCGGAGAAAGGTCAGGTAGCTTTTAGCAAACAAGAACAACTTACACAGAAAAGAGCTTTAAGGTAGACAAATGAGGTTGAACCTGTAGATCCCTTCAGTTTGATTTTCACCACTGTATCTGAAACTACAGTAATTTTAAAAATAACCATTAGATAATCTTTAAGGTTAACTCTTTGACAAAAGATATGTTTCCTAATGTCTTTCTTCCTTTGTATATTAAAGATAGGATAATTAAGATTTCTATTTTAGCAGCAGACAGTCCTTACTGGAAACGCTGATCTAGAATTACCGTCGGAAGCCAGAAAAGATGTATTGTCACCTAGCAGCGATCATGTAGTAATAGGAACAGTTAACACACTGTAAAACGAGAAACTGAAGATTAATGTAATCAGTAGTTGATACCCAGCATGAAAGTGGTTTATGCGCAGTCTTGCATGTGAGAATTTATTTCTTGACAACTGATTTTCAGCAAGCGCTTGCTCACCAAACAGCTTGAAGTTTCAGTCAGGAAAGGATTCCTAACTGAAACTCCAGCAATAAAAGCATGCCTGCATGTTATTAAAGGAAACAGTGGAAAATTTCTCAGGCTGACATCCAGAATGTCTGCGGTTCCTTTTCATATTTCTCTTCTTGCACAGCAGTTATTAAACCAGACCCTATTTTTTTTTTTTTTCCTCTTTTGTGAAGCCTGGAAATTTCCACTGCTTTTAAAGATTTTTAAAAAGCTCTCTCAAATATACTGCTCAAACAACCTTCCACTTCTGCCTAGACAGACTCTTTAGTTTAAAGTTTCATTGCTATAAAGCAGAGCTAAGATGAAGGGGAAGGAAAAAATTTTGCTCATATACCAAAAGCATTGCTTGAGCCATCTGAAATATTATCACACTGTGTATTAATCTTAATAGAGGTCACTTGAGGTTCAGCTACAGACAGACAGATGGGCAAGAGAAGACAAAGCAGTTGACAAAGCTACCTTGTACCCTAGCTGTACCTTTGAACAGAAATCACAGCGGATGACAACGCAAGCTATTCTGTTCCTGTCAAGCGATGGCTCTCCTTCAACTTTCTCAAATTTGCACTCATTTTCCATTGTCCTGAATCCCACTCGTCATCCCTACTACCTGCTTATCGTCTCTCTTAAGTCTGGCAAGTTTGCTAGCACCAGTTCTACACCTCACCTCTATAAATCTTATTCATCGGCCTTGAACATACATCACCAAAGATTAGGAGGTTCAACAGAAGACCTACAGCTGTAACACACAAGTCATTGAAAGCTACTTCAGCCAGTGAAGATGTTTTCTCTTTTTAGTTTTCTGTGCACTGATTAGAGAAACTGCCTTCCTTCTAAAGGGGGGATCAAATGTACTTTCTAGGTTAACAGGAGATGTTGGCTTTGTTCTATTTTAATCAAGTGAACAGTTTGCAGATAAAGTACTCTTGCTTTTGTTGCCATTAGCGCTATCTTTGAATCGATGACTAGATAAATACTCGAAATAATGATTAGGAGGGGATTCTTTCAATTACTACCTAAGAACGTTAAGCAATACGCTGACCGACGTCTCCCCATTGAGCCAGAAATCTCTACTCTGAACATCAAAAAGGCCGCCACAGAAGATAAAACCAGGAGGGTACTGTAACAAAAGATGCTGCTATGTCTGCTTTAGTTCATTGCAGCAGCAAAGATGGACCGAGCACAGAAAGAACTGCAAACCAAGTCATAATTCCCTATTTCCACCTAACCTCTCTAGCCTAGTCTTTATGGGGAAAGAAAAATTATTATAGGAGAAGATGTCTGAAAAGCCTATCCAAATCACTGGCAAAGAAATTGCAAATTTTTGTTTGAAATCATCTCCTTAAGATGTAAACCGCCAAAAATGGAAAACCATTTTAGAGTTGTCATTGTTGATACAATAAAATAATTTTTGAACCTTTACTGCTTCTCCCGTAAGATTCAAAAAAACCAATATAGCATTTCCATATACCGATTGACTACGTGTGAACGCACGCACGTGTATGCTCCGAACGGCTGTCTAAAAGGTTTTAGAAAGTTTATCCACGTAGACTATATTAGCTACCTCCTCAGGCACACATAGCAGCAAAAAGCAAGTAGCACAGTTTACCTTTTTCTGTGACTCACTAGCCTCCAGAGAATGCGATGATAAAACCCAGCAATGGTAAGATGGTAATATACTCTACAGGGCAATCTGCAAAGTGTTAGAATTACAAATTGAGTGCACAAAGCAAAACCAGAAGAATGCTACCTTCGATTTAGATTTATTTAGTTCTTCGGACTCACACAGAACCAACAGAGAACTCTTCTCCTGACTGACTGTTCCGAACAACAGTTTCCCCAAAATATTGGAGAGAACATGTATTTAACTTTTTTTTTTCAAGTATATTGTCTTTTTCTTAACCCTTCCATTAAAAGACACGGCAACAAAAGTCGCCCAACGCAATCGCTGTCCCATTACCTGTTCGATTGCTTTGGGATGTTTCAGTGAGGCAGGGCATGCTGTTACTAGACACGCTGCACGCAAAAGACTAAAAATCTTTCATGAGATTGAAGGCAAGGTAATTTTGTTTCACTTTTCAAAAAGCAGTTTACCGATAACTGTAAATTTAAAAAGTCACCAGCTAAGTATTATTAAAGTAACAGGATCCATCGGAAACATACCTCGCATTTATACGGTGCAAAAAATAATTTGATGTACCTTCGCTCAACTAAATGCAGCATACAAAAATCGGAGTAAGTGGAAATACAATTCCATAGCAGATTTAAATTAGTAGCAGTTAAATTCTTTTGCAGTTGCCTCTTTCCTAATATACTACATCTAGAATCATCAATAGATCTAGCCAGAAGGGAAGGGGAGAAAAACAAACGTAAAAAAACTACACAGGCAGGCTGCCTCAGCATTCAGGTTAGATGCTCTTCACCACCCTCTCATATCCTTGTCATAAAGGATAGTATTCCTCCCCTCCCCCTCTCCTCCATTTTTTTTATTATTAAAGCAAGTCAGAAGAATATTTAAGATGTTTCTAAAAACTAAAAAAGCTTGAACGTGAAATGCAGACAATCCTGTATTATACAGTCGTTTAAGATCACCTTTTCGAGAGAGACTAATTTAAATGCAGGAGCTGAATCAACCTCCAGTGTCAGACTGTAGCGTCCAATACCTTTTCACATGCTACGAATGGTTTAATTTTGCAGGCAAGTATAATCAAGACACCTTTTCTTTCCCACAGTTTTTGAAAAATAAAAGCACACGCCCCCTTTTCTACGAAACTGTACCACAGAGGTTAATCCTGAAGATTTTGTGATTTCTTGTCCATTATTAATGAAAAAACCCACCGTGATCAAAAGATAAGGTTCCACCGTAAAACAGTTTTGCTTTTCCTTCCTAATCTGCATTTTGTCTCAGCTATACGTTAGGGTATACGTCACTGATACAAAAAAAAAAAACAAACCCCCCCCCCCCCCAAAAAAAAACCCACCCAAAAAACTGGGCAATGCAAAACTTCCAAGTTAATAAATCCAAAGCCAGGATGAACGAGGGCTTCAAACGAACAGTTAAAAGAAACACAAAGCCACAGGCAAGCCCAAAATGCACGCGAGTCATATTCCAAATAAAATCAGACTGGAAACAATACATTGTAATCAGGAGAGGTACTTAAAGTGAGGCTGAATGGTGGGGTTTATTCTGTCTATCACTTCCTGTATCCCACAGCCTGTATCCTCACATCACAGCAATGAATCCATCGAATCCACTGGTATCATTTAAAAAAAAACCCTCACAGTAGTAGTAACAGAGTTGAAAGAAATTCTTTACAACAGTCAATTGAACAGCCCATTGTAACAGCAATTAACAGTAAATATAATTACTGCATGCTATAACGCACAATCTTGTTTAAAAAGCAAAAGTAACAGAACCGAAACAAAACAAAAAGCCCAAAACCCCCCAAAAACACCCAATTTTGCCTGTTTCCTCTAAACCCAAGCTTTCATTCTCTGGTTTTCACTCGTATACTATTTGTTTCTATGAAGCTATTTTTCATATTCAGAACATACAACTTTGTTTCATGTGAAGCAACACATTTTAAGAGGAAAACGTTCCATGAGAAAATATTTATTTTTACAATAGTGATGATAGAATTTTAAGCTTATTGTAAGAGCCCATTTTAACTGTATTACAGATACCATACCGCTAGATATTACCATACCTCACACTTTCAGATTTCCTTTTGTTTTGTCTTGTTATTCCATTTAGAATCCGACATACTGTTTTCTGTTAACTTCTATCTAAAAGAGGAAGAAGATACTGAGGATTCAAAGGAGTCTGAATATGAGCTGACAAATTCAGAAGCTTCGCTTTTAAAGGAAAACTTGACTGCGCTTAGGAGCGGGAGCAGAAACCACAAACAGAACCAACTTTAGAACCAAAGAACGAGAATTGTGGGAATTACCTCAACCTCACGCTACATTCTAACTCATAATCGCCCTATTTATATCCCAGAAACACCTAAAGTGGCATGCGACCTCGAGGGTGGGGGGGGAGAACCCATCATCTCCGGCCCTCAAAAACACAGTTTCATTACAGCTGCGAGGCAGAAATGGGTAAGAGGCATGGAAATGAACCTTTCATTTGCAGTATTTTTCATCCCTTTTCTTATTACCAGAGATGAGGAGGCAAGAGAAGTAACCTCTGAAACTTACCGAGGCTACGGGATGACCAGGAGAATGCGGATATCAAGGTCTTTGGAACCGCCTCAGTACCAGATAAACCCAAGTGAATGGCAGAGGGGGCCATTCTAATCGAGGTATTTCACCCGCACCCCGTCTCTGCTCAGGCTGAGAAACCGTGGGTCAGACGATTCTAAAGCCAAGTCGACAGCGATCTCAGGTCTCTTTGTATTCTACGAGGAACCTCCACCCAAAATCACCGTACTTAGATACGCATCACACAGCGACACGGGAAGCCTTCACTCCACACATCAATTCCCCGCCACCGCCTCAGGAATGCTCCTTCAAACTCAGTCACCGGTAAAGTTACAATAGCTAGAAAGAGGTAAAGGCAGCCACACGTTGCCCGGGGAACCCCCTCATCCCCAGCCCGAGGAATACTCCTCACACACAACCCATCTACGCTCCCCTTCCTCCTCCCCTCAGGCAGCCACGTTCATATTGAGGAGCGGGGCGAGAGACAGAGAAGAGCCGCCCCTCAGGGCCACCCCCAAGCTTCTCCCTTCCCCGGCAAGGGGCAGCGCTCCCTCCGCCATCCCCGTCCCACCCCAGCACTAGAAGCAGGGGAACGCGAACTAGAACTCTCCTCCCTCCACTCATTACTCCCTCCCTCCCTCCAAACCCCACTCACCTAGGAAATGAGCCAAAGCTCAGCTACATCTCCGTCTCCCCCACACTCAGCCCCGCACCGCCATTTTCCTCACTGCCTGGATTTAAATCGGGACAGGAGCGGAGACACCAGACAGCGTGAGGCATTGTGGGAGCTGTAGTGCGGCTCCGCGCGGGCGTTCAGAGGACCCGCTCCCTCTTCCCACGGGAGCTCATGGTACTTGTAGTCCGAGCCAGGCCCGGTGCCGGAGCCGTCAGGCTCAGCCCGGCGCCAGCGCTCCGGTGCCGCCTCTGCATCGCCGCGCTCTCCGCAGTAGGGCGCGCTGAAACGGGGAGGAGGAAGCGGTCCCAGGGGAAGCTGCCTATGCCGCGCGCTCCCAGGCACGTTCCCGCGGCACTAGAGGTCACACGATGCCGCATCTGTATCATAAGGAGCGTTTTACTGCGCACTAGAGTTCAAAATACAGTGCGGTACCAGCCCTGGGTCGTGCGATGTCCGCCTGTTTCTGCTGACCTCCAGCTGTGGGTCCCGATTGTATCTCTGGTCCTGTACTCGGGTTTCTCAGGGAGTTTTGGTTCTTGTTTTGTTTGTGTGCAGTGTGTGTTTGTACATGTTGGAGCTGCTCTCCCTGTGGCCGCAGCCGTGAGAGAGCAGGATACAAAAAAAAAAAAAAAAATCGTTTTTCATGTTACTCTTAAAATTTTCACAATTTACATTGGGCTTCATTGACCGTGCCAGTGAGACGTGCAGCACCATCGCGAGGGCTGGAGCTGTCGTGGCCGGTCTGTGAGCGCAGGTTCCGATCACCGTACAGCCGTGTTCTCCAGCCGCACAGGGTGATATCCCCGCAGGAGCATCACAGGGAAGGGATGAGATATCTGGCACTGCCTGGAGCGCGGGAACAGAGGAGGAACAAGGCAGAGAACAGCCTGAGCGGGAGACGAGGCACCATCCTCGGACACACCGACCCTTTGCTGTGGGGCAGCCGCCAGCCTGCGAGACGGGAGCTGCGGAGGGACTTCAACCATTTGGGGGATTGCCCTCCCTTTATTTTTCTGGAAGATGCCCCTTTTGGGGGGGTGGGGGTGGTGTACGTGTGTAAATGGCATTATTAAAGCAACGTGCTGCTGTCCGGGCTAGTTTGATCCGTTTTTGCCTTCTTTGGGGACGAGTAAAAAGGGAGGGAATTGGAGTCTGCGGGATGATAATGTCATTTCGGGCACTCCAATGTCACTCGGAGAGTGAAGATGCAGTGGAGGAGAAGGCGAGTAGGGTATGAGAAGGGTCAGGTGGTGTCCTCCCAAAAAGGGAGGTTACAGCCCAGAAATGCTTGGAAGTTTAGAGGGTGTGTTTGTGCAGAAAATATTAAAAACTGTAGCTTTCCTTATCTTTATATATATACATATACAATTAATAATTTTTATTAAAATGGATTTCAAAATACAACCCCGTATCTAGTGTATTATATACAGGATCTTGGAGGATAAGAAATCCTAAATATGAATATATAGGGTTTAAAAATGCAAATATAACTTTTGTATATACAAATTAAACAATAAAGGGCTTGAAAATGGAAGAAAATATGGTATCTATGAAGGCAATAGAAATAGCTTAGTGTATTCAGTTTTTTTCTTTCTCAGTGTAACAGCCTGAGATTGTGGCTGGAACTTAAATCGCTGCTGCCACCTACGTACTGCAGCCGCTCAGCGAGGCTATGCCACACTCAAGACGGCGGCTTGTGCACGGGTACCGCCGTCCTTCCCAAGATGGGGGGTGGGCACGCATGCGCTTTTGGGTAAGGACCATATGCGGTGCCGCGGAAGGACCCTCACTTCTCCGAAAGGCGTCTCTTCGCCTGCCTGAACCCGACCCTTATTCCGACGCCGACTCGGCGCTTTCGGCGCGATTTTCCGTGGCGTCTCTCGGTGTGGGGACACGAGCGGTGGGGTCAGCGGCGCCGAGGACGTCTCTGTCCCGGTCGTGCCGTGCCGCGCCGCGCCTGACGCGGATCCCGCGACGCCACGCGGTGCCGGACCGGGCTCGTGGCCACACACCACCCCCCGCCCGGGGAAATGCATCAAAACTCAAAATGGTCAGAAAATAACGAACAGTCACTAGAGCTGCCTTTGCCATCACCCTGCTCCCCCGAAGGCCAGGAGCTGTGCAGAGACGGGAGCACACAGCGAGGATGCAGCTCCTCTTTCCCAGGAGGTGAGAGCTGGGGCGGGCTGGGGGGGAGCGGAGCTAGAGACAGGGTTTCCCAGACAGGGGGAGCAGGGAGAATTTCAGCTCCTAGCAGCTCTGTAAGTGCCGGATGGACTCCGTGCTGAGCGGGTGGGCGATGTGGATCGCATTCACGTTCCCAGGAACTGCTGAAACGATAAGTCGCAGCAGCCTCGCGCGTCTGCGTGTAGAACCAGCTCTAATGCTGGCAGCCACGTGTGAGCTGGGAAATGAACATCAGGAGGCTGGGAACAAGTCCCAGAAATTGGTTAAAATGAGATGGACTTTTGCCAAGCATCTGAAAATCGCTTTTGGTTTTGCTTTAGGAATTCAAAACTGAAGAGATTCTCAAGGTGTTGGCATTTCTTTTAGTGTAGTTTTGGTGAGGTGCTGGCTCAGTACCTTTCTTGTAGCTGCTGTTGGCTGAACAGATCGGCACCTGATTTACCTGTAAGGTCCTGGTTTGTTCAGTGCTTCTCACAGCTTGTACAGTAGCTGGAATCCCAGCGGTGCAGTGATGCACTGGAATTTCTGAGTTAATGTTAAGTCTTGCCACATGATTTTTACAAGGTTAAATTCCAGTGAATCTGTACCGAAAACCGGAAGACCTGAAGCACAAGAAGCTGTGCTGCAGGACCTGATGGCCTTGGTGTGCCCCTGGCTGTACCTGTTCAGGTGCTCCCCTGCTGAGCTGTCGGTGCTGCCTGTCAGAGCGGTGGGGATGGGCAGATCCGAAGAGCTGGAGTTAAACCCCACGGAGGCCTTTCGGAGCTGGTGGGTGGGGCCAAGGCAGAGCTGCTCAGGGACTGCAGGTAGAAACTGAAGCCCTGACAGGGAAAGCTGTCTAATCATCGCAATCCTCTGCTTTTCCTATGACAGAACCTGTCCTCGGTCATTCCTGCAGTTTGCAGGGAGTAAAAATGCCTTTGAGGATTTGCTACTGGGACCAGTGATCCATTTTCTGAGGGGAGTCCTTGAAACAGACCTGTGAGAAATGAGGACACTGCAGCCGGAACAATGGGAATGGAAAGTCCATAGTGAATGTTGTCCGGCGAGTCTCTTGATATCTCCGCTCTAATGCTGTGCTGTCCCCAAGTGACCTCATTCTGATTTAAACTGTCCCAGTGTGCTGAAAGTACACATCGAAGTACAAAATGCCTGTGGGAAGCTTCATGCTCCCAAGGGATTGGTTTAGGGGTGTGCAGCTTCTGAACTGCACAAATAATTCAGATTGTCACAGAAAGCTGCTGGGCCATGGTTCTGGGCCAGGAGTATCAGGAAAGTGGAATCTTCACTGCCAGCTCAATAGTCATTTTCCTTGGAGCTATCAAGGAAAATAACAGAACAAAATGGTTGGTGTTCATGCCCCACTTGCAAACCACAGAGCAGGATAAATGGTGTAACAGTGTATTTTTTTCCTGCTCTCTGCACTCTCTCAAGGATGCCCTGAAGTGCTCTGGCTCATGGCAATGTAATCTGTGTGTAACAGCTTCCCGTGCCTATCTGTGCAGCTGGGTCAGTCACTGGGCGTCCCGTAGAATCCCTGAGGCTGGAAAAGCCCTTTGAGACCGTCAGGTCCGACTGCTGCCCCAGCACTGCCAGGGCCCCCCCCTTACCCAATGTCCCCAAGTGCCACATCAGGAAGCACCCACTGACACAAATTGGGGTGAGGGCTGCAGGCACTGACAGCGTCATTTCTCACTGGCTGGAGGGTTCCCAGAGGGCCTCCAAAACTCTTGGCCTTCCCAGGCACGATGGCCGGTGTGGAGAACACAGGCAGCAGGGGGGAAGAGCCCAAAGCCAGACTCAGGATCATTTCCCTGCAGTTCAAGGAACGCATGCCCAAAGCACCTTTAACTCCACTGTGCTTAGCACCTTTTTGTAGGTGTAGGTTTTCATGCACTTGGAAACAGATTTCGGGATCTGCCATTGAATTCAGTGAATTGTCTCGGCCGGAGACCTTTTTGCTGACCCTAAAAGTAGCTTTTGAACCCCAGAGCCACAGGGTTCATGGTGCTTTACAACAGCAGAGCGAGACCCGATGGATTATCCCGTTCTGCGACGCAGCTGCCCACGAGGGCCGGGTCAGCTGGGACGGCCCTCGCTGTCGTGCGTTTTCCTCCCTCAGAGAAGGAGAAACCGCTTGGCTTTACTCCGCAGGGTTCACTGAGGCTGTGAATTGTAATCCAGAGCATCTTCAAGCTCCCGGTGCAGAACACGCCCCGATCCGTCTAACTCGGGCTTGGATGCACACTTCCAGAGTTACTCGGACTGGGAAGAGGCCAAGAGGGTGTTGGGAAGGGCTTTCTCCCGGGCCTGAACACCCTCAAGGCAGGGATGATTTTTAAATGTTTGTCGTCTTTTGTTTCCCAGCCCAGGGCTAAGTTGGCGTTCCCTGAATTGGATGCGGAGTTAGGGCATCCAAAGGATCGTGGCAAGCGCAGCGCTGAAACCGTCAGGATGAAACAGTTCTCAAGAAATTCAACTTTCTGAAACACAGTCAAGATAAAATTATACAGGAATGACCTTGGCAGAAAAGCCCCCGTGAAGAAAAGCAGCAGGAGAACAGCACTGAACGGAAACACTAAGGAATTGCTGCTGGCTCCCGGCACCCTGTTTTTTTCAGGCAGGTTTTCTACTGAACTGAAAGGCAGTGTTCTTGCCTCTGCAAGGCACCTGCATCCTACCGGAAGGAGAAAGCGTGGAGCGGCAAGTGGGAGGAAGGACCATTTTTAGATCTGCCCTTGGATTCCAGTTCCTCATGGAGGGTCTGTGCTGCCCGAAGTACCAACAAAGTAAATCCTGGAGTACCTGTTTGTTCGCCTGTTGAGTTTGGAAGACACGTACCGGACATGAAATTCCAGGGAAGCTGCACTTGCAGTAGTGGCTAGAGCAAGAAGCAGTGGAAGCTGTTTGCTATGTGCTCGTTCCCCACCCTCACCTCAGTTTCCTGGGGCCCCAGGTAATCACATCACGTTTGCTTTTTCCGAGGTCTTTGCTGAAGTGTTTCTAAAAGCGGCGGTGAGATTTTCCGTAGCTGGAATTTATTTCTGTTTTGGGAAGCGTGTCTCATTGTACAGTCTGTGATTTAACAGTTCCCATGAGAGGATAATTGCAGTGGAAGAAGGCAAATGAAGCCAAGAGCCTGGACTAGGATGCCACAGGCCCCTGCCGAGCACAGGTTACAAAATACCAACCCCTCCAGGTTACAAAAATACTAAGCTGAAAGCCCATGTCACAAAATACCAAAAAAACCCAAACCCGAGCCTACAAAAAAATTCCGAGGTACCAGAATAACCTAGTTCCAAGATAATAGAAAACCAAGTTAAAAAAATATCAGAAAACCAGGTTTCAGAATCCCAGTTTCAAAATACCGGAAAACCAAGTTCCAAAACACCAAAGTACCCTAGTTTCAATATACCAAGTTCAGAAATATCAAAGTAACTCAGTTCCAAAATAGTAGAATACCAAGTCCCAAATTACCAAAGTAATCCAGTTTTACAATACCAGAAAACCAAGTTTCAAAATAGCAAAGTAACCTAGTTTCAAAAATGCCAGAATACCAAGTTTCAAAATAGCAAAATAATTCCATTTCCAAATACCAGAATATTAAGTTCCAAAATATCAAAATGTCCCAATGTCAAAATATCAAATTCCAAAATACCAATTTTCAGATGTCTTATACGGGCAGGATTCCCAAACCCAAAAAATGCATTATTGTCAAAATGGGATCTGTGCTACCAAAATGGGTATTTTCTATTCTGAAAAGCTTTCCCCCAATGACCATCAATACTTGCATTTATTTTGCTCGTTTAAGAATTTTACTTTAAAAGCAAACACCTGTAGTAGTTTTCTGCTTAGTTTGTATCTCTGAGAACCGGCATTTGGGCAGGAGAGCTGCGGTCGGGAACAAAGCATGGAGGAAATCTGCTCCATGCAGATGCTCAAGGAAAGACTGAGTAGCAGGCAAAGGGAGTATTTATAAACTATATCAATATTTCACTGAAATTCAGGGTAGACCAGCGACGGGGATGCTCCGGTTCCGTCGGGGCCCGTCAGGATTAGCTATAAAAAACCCGGCCAAACCCCGGTCCCCTCAAGGGATGTGTCAAACACTTCCACAGAAATGCAATTCAGTAACGATCGCAGAGGAAAAATTATCGGTAATCGCTTATAATCTGTGGGAAATTTCCTCCGTGATTACAAAGCTAGGACATAGGGAATTTTGGAGGCAGAATCCTAATTTTGGCCACGGGCATCTGGACGAGAAGGCCGGTTCTTTTCCACGGAAAGGAAAGCCCGGCACCCCGGTGTTTCAGGGGCAGACAACTGGCCGTGTAGGGGAGGGAACGACCGGCAGGACCTTTCTCCACCTCACCCCCCGCTCCGAGGTGCGGCAGCTCCTGGCGCGACCGGCTGCTTTCGGAGCGTTACCCGGGTACGCCTGCGCAGGGAGCTGCCGGTCCGGAGGGGCCAATGGGGGCATCCCGAGCGTCCCTTCGGGAGCGGCGGCCGGAGCATCCGGCGGAGGCCGGGGAGCGGCCGGACGCACCTGGCCACGGAGCGCTACTTCAAGAAAACGCCCAGGGAAAAGCCCTTGTTGCCAAGCGGCAGCACCTGAGCAGGCGGGGCAGCACGTGGCGTCCCAGGGGGAAACTTTCAGCTTTCCCCTTTCATCTCGTCGGTCCCTCTCCAGAAAATAAAGGGGTTATTAGGAGAAAAGGGGTTTAAATTGAGGGTGAAAAAATTCCTTTTCCATAACTGTCTGTGCTGAAATTGTGGGGGAATCCCCTTCCCTTGCAATTTTAATGGTAACAATTAAAGGAAGCCCTGCCTTTTCCATGCTTTTAGGGGTATCCACTGACAGGGAATCCTCATTTTCCATTATTTTCCAGTTTAAATGGAAGGGAAAAACCTCGATGATGCTATTTTATGGGTTTGAATTACATCCATTATAGCCCTAATTAGAGGTCCCAAAGAGAGTTACATCATTCATATCATTACTATTCTTCTCCACCCTACTTAGCCACATGTGGAGTGCTACTTGGCAATCATTAAGGAATAATTACACAAGTTAACAACAAATTATCCCACTTATCTAGCTATGCTGCCAAAACACAAAGTTTTATTTCTTACCAGTTGCCAGCCCTTCAGCTCGAGGTAAAAGCAAAATAAGAAAGTACCATCCTTTCCCTGAAGAGCTTTCTTCTCTATCGAGCCCTTTACTCACCTTGAATTTAAGTCAGAGAAACCAAACAGGGGCAGCTCCTCTGAGGGCTTTTATACCTTGTGGTATTTGCCTCCTCCCTTTTCCCGGGCATCCTGGGAATGAGAGGCGGGCCCAGCTAGGGGTATTTTAAGCCCAGGGTTTGCCAAAGGGCTTCATTCCCTCTCTGGGATTCACTGGGGTAAGAGCTCTCCTCTCACTTTAATGAAGGAGGTCTTTCAGCTTATCTCAGCTTTTTTTTTCAGTAGATGCTTTTGGCCTCTAAAGCAATAGAGGCTTTGAAGACACCATGGAGAAGATAGCGTGGGACACAGGGAGTATTTAAGCTCATGATTTTGGGTTGAGTGTTCAGGGGTGGTAAGGTGCTTTTTTAAATTTTGGTTTTTGGTGTTTTGTTGTTTTTTTTTTTTTTTTTTTTTTAGGAGCATTGTGACTTCTGGGTTGCATCGAGTACGAAGCTTCAAATTTGTTCAGCGTGTTCATCGTGTTGCAAAAGGGACCCGCCCCGTGTCAAAAGCGAGGCTTCCCGTAGGTAAGTTGTGGATTGAGTCTGGGAGAGCGAGCGTGAGCAGGGTAACCGGTTTAGGAAGTGCCGGGAGGGGTTTTGAAAGCCCCACGGTGGGAAAAGGTGTCCATTCTGGGTCCCCCGAGGCTTTTCCTCGAGCGCACCGGATCCATTTATGTGTCTTAAAGTGCACAAATGCATCCACCGTGCTGATAGAAACACCGTGTAACTTCGTCCCTTGCTAACCCAGGTGTGCATTGAAATAATGGCCACAGCTTTTGACTCGGGACAAAGCCAGAGACTCGAGGACCTGGCTGCACTTAGGAGAGGGGGAGTAGCCAAATTGCTGGGATTTTAGCCCATATGCCACTAAACCTGTGCATTGATTTTGGCTTTCTTTATCTTAGCTGAGTAAGAGGCTAACCTGGCTATTGCGGGGCCTTCCGAGACGGCCGAGGGTCCGAAGCGGATTCACGTCGCCATCCGAAAGATAAGTCGGGGGCTTTGACTCGGAGATGGGATCGTAGCAGGGTAGCGGGGTGGAAATTCCCGGGAGAGATTTAATAATTAGTGCAGGGGTAAGGGATGTCCTCTAAGGGGCCTCTTAGGACAGCTAAAGGCAGCAGCTCTACTTTTGGTTGCAACTGTAGGGTGTTCAGTGCAGAGCAGTTCCAGCCTGTGTCGTGCTGTCTAGCGTGTCACGTTGTCTAGCGCGTCTTTGGGATCCCTCGGATCGGCTAACTCTGCCTTTTTCCCTCGAGGACCTTATCGCAAGCGTCGTTCGTCATCTCTAGGTTCTCGAACGTTCACGCTTCTCGGCACAACGCCGATATCGTTCGTCCTTTTACCGGCCGGCTCGGCCGCGTCTCGGAATCGCATCTCGGAAGCATCGAGTCGGATGTCTTTTGCATCCTTGTTCCCGGCCGTATTGCCATCCATCCTTTCCGGCCGTGAGTTGTAATGTCCTGGGGCTCGTAAGGATACGAGGAGCCTTCTGAACGTAGCATGGTCTTGCAGCTGTCTCGATCATCGTGACCTGCAGTTCTTGTAACGGGTCACTCTGTTATGGTCTCGTCTTCCGCTCCTTAGAGCCTCGATATCGGTCATCTCTTTTGGCGTCATCTCGGTCCTCGCCATCGTTCTTCTCCCCGAGAGCTTCTTTTATCATCCTTGTGTCACGCTGTAGTGTGTTTGAGTTTGTGTTTAGCCTGGAACTGCTCTGCCCTGTGGAGTAGAAAGAAGACTTTACAGGTAGCCTTTAGCTTTGCTTAGCCACTCGAGCCACACCTCAGACAGAGCAACCGTGGCTATGTTACAGCATTGTCCTTTGTCTTTATTTTTAGGAAGTAAAGCTGGATAGCAGCAGTCAAGGTCGATGGAGCGAGGTGACCGGTGGACAGAACCAGTTGTTGTCGCTCGGGTGCCAAGTTCCGGTACAGCTCTTAGCATCCGTTGTCGTTTGTGTTTTAGGGGGTCCGCTCGTATTACGCCGAACCCCCTCGCCGACGGACCCGGCTCGCCGCCCTCGTGAGCCCTCCGGAAGTATTATGGGTCTGTGCAATGGAGCCTTTACCTTTTCCATTCAAAGATGCTTTCTGGGTAGCCTTCGACAATGGCCGAGGAGTTGGGGCGAGTCGGGGAGGGAGGGAGAAGGAGCGAGGGTCCGCTCAAGTTTCAGCAATGCCACGTCACCTCGTCTCCTCTTAACCCACCTATACCCTGCGATGACGGCGTCGGCCTCGGAGCGTGGCCGAAGAGCGCGGCCCGAGGATCTGGGCGTTCTTAGGGGACGGTGAGTATCGAAATTGCCGGGTTCTGGTCGATGTGCCACTAAGTTCATGCACCGATGTTTGGTTTTCTTTATTGTAGCCGACCAAGAGAGAACAGCCCGGCGACGGCAGGAGCTTCCCCGATGGTGAGGCGGCCTTCTTTTGCGCCCGAGGAGGATTCGCATGCCTGGACATCTGAGAGATAAGTCGAGAGGATGAAAGCGGGTGGGACTCCCTGGGAGGAAATTTTGAGTCAGCTTTGGAGATGGGGATACCCAAGAAGGGGCCCCTTAGGCCCCATAAAGGGAAAGTCTCACTTTTGATCACAAGGCCGAGGTGTGCAGGGCAGAGCAGTCCCGGTGCACGTTGTGTCAGTTGTCCATTGTGCGTTCCGTGCCTTTTGGGCCTCTTGTGTCTCACGTCTTCAGTCTTAGCCCTTCGATGTGCTTGCGGTCATTCTTCTCGCCGGGAGTTTTCTCTCCTCGTCGCTTCCCCTCGTTTGTCATCTGCCGTGTCACGGGTGCCTGCACGGGTTTGGCCCGGAGCTGCTCTGCCCTGCTGCATAGTCTGGCCTATAGGTGTAACAGGACAAGGCCCGGGGACTTGATAATTATAATGTAGGGTGTAGTTTGGCCTCTAGATAGCATTCCTAGATTCACACGGGATGGCTGGAGCTGTTATCATGCAGCCCTTTGACTTTTGTCATCACTTTCTTTCAGATGCAGATGGATTAAATTCGAGGCAGAGCACCCCATACCGGGTGAGGGGGTTCCAGCAGGAAGGTCGGTCACTGTTTGTCTTTGCAGGACAAGTATAAATGGTGGCTATGTTACAGCATTGTTCTTTGTCTTTATTTTTAGGAGGTAAAGCTGGATCTCAGCAGTCAAGGCCAAGCGAGCGAGGTAAGCGGTGACCGGTAGAAAGAACCGGTTGTTATTCCTTAGGTGCCAAGTTCCGGTACAGCTCTAATCATCCATTGTCATTTGTGTGTTTTAGGGGGCCCGCTCGTATTACGCCGGACCCCCTCGCCGACGGACCCGGCTCGGCGCCCTCGCGATCCCTCCGGAAGTATTACGGGACTCTGCGCCGAAGCCTTTACCTTTTCCATTCGAAGGTGCTTTCTGGGTAGCTTTCAGCAGCGGCCGAGGAGTTAAGGCGAGTCGGGGAGGGAGGGAGGGGGAGCGAGGGTCCACTCAAGTTTCAGCAATGCCACATCACCTCGTCTCCTCTTAACCCAGGTTATACCCGGTGACGGCGACGTCAGCCTCGGAGCGTGGCCGAAGCGTGCGGCCCGAGGACGGAGGCCTCCTTAGGAGACGGTGAGTAGCGGAATTGTTGGGTTTTGGCTGATGTGCCACTAAGTTCGCGCACTGATGTTTGGTTTTCTTTATTGTCGAGGACTAAGAGAACAGCCCGGTGACGGCAGGAGCTTCCCCGATGGCGAGGCGGCCTTCTTTTGCGCCCGAGGAGGATTCACATGCCCGGACATCTGAGAGATAAGTCGAGGGGATGAAAGCGGGTGTCGGGTTGGGACTCGCCGGGAGGGAATTTTGAGTCAGCTTTGGAGATGGGGATACCCGAGAAGGGGCCCCTTAGGCCCCATAAAGGGAAAGTCTCACTTTTGATCACAAGGCCGAGGTGTGCAGGGCAGAGCAGTCCCGGTGGTGTCAGTTGTCCGTCGTGCGTTCTGTGCCTTTTGGGCGTCTTGTGTCTCGTGTCTTCAGTCTTAGCCCTTCGATGTGCTTGCGGTCATTCTTCTCGCCGGGAGTTTTCTATCCTCGTCGCTTCCCCTTGTTTGTCATCTGCTGTGTCACGGGTGCCTGCACGGTTTGGCCCGGAGCTGCTCTGCCGTGCTGCATAGTCTGGCCTATAGGTGTAACAGGACAAGGCCCGGGGACTTGATAATTATAATGTAGGGTGTAGTTTGGCCTCTAGATAGCATTCCTAGATTCACACGGGATGGCTGGAGCTGTTATCATGCAGCCCTTTGACTTTTGTCATCACTTTCTTTCAGATGCAGATGGATTAAATATGAGGCAGAGCACCCCATACCGGGTGAGGGGGTTCCAGCAGGAAGGTCAGTCACTGTTTGTCTTTGCAGGACAAGTATAAATGGTGGCTATGTTACAGCATTGTTCTTTGTCTTTATTTTTAGGAGGTAAAGCTGGATCTCAGCAGTCAAGGTCAAGCGAGCGAGGTAAGCGGTGACCGGTAGAAAGAACCGGTTGTTATTCCTTAGGTGCCGAGTTCCGGTACAGCTCTAATCATCCATTGTCATTTGTGTGTTTTAGGGGGCCCGCTCGTATTACGCCGGACCCCCTCGCCGACGGACCCGGCTCGGCGCCCTCGCGATCCCTCCGGAAGTATTACGGGACTCTGCGCCGAAGCCTTTACCTTTTCCATTCGAAGGTGCTTTCTGGGTAGCTTTCAGCAGCGGCCGAGGAGTTAAGGCGAGTCGGGGAGGGAGGGAGGGGGAGCGAGGGTCCACTCAAGTTTCAGCAATGCCACATCACCTCGTCTCCTCTTAACCCAGGTTATACCCGGCGACGTCGGCCTCGGAGCGCGGCCGAAGCGTGCGGCCCGAGGACCGGGGCCTTCTTAGGAGACGGTGAGTAGCGGAATTGTCGGATTTTGGCCGACATGTCACTAAGTTCATGCCTTGATGTTTGGTTGGTTTTCTTTATTATAGTCTGCTAAGAGAGAACAGCCCGGTGACGGCAGGAGCTTCCCCGACGGCGAGGCGGCCTTCTTCCGCGCCTGAGGCGGATTCACATCCCCACACATCTGAGAGATAAGTTGAGGGCTATGACCCACAGAGGGAATGAAAGCGGGCTGTTAAGTTGGGGCTCACCGGGAGGGAATTTTGAGTCAGCTTTGGAGGCGGGGATACCCGAGAAGGGGCCCCTTAGGCCCCATAAAGGGAAAGTCTCACTTTTGATCACAAGGCTGAGGTGTGCAGGGCAGAGCAGTCCCGGTGCATGTCACTTGTCTATTGTGCGTTTTGTGTCTTTTGGGCATCTTGTTGCAGGTCTTTTGCCTTAGGCCTTTGAGATGCTAATCAGAAATGCTGGGCATAATTCTTAGCATCTCAGCTTTTGGTGCTCCTCGGCCTGGCGCCGGTACCATCGAGCCTTTGACTTGTGAGCTCAGAGGCGCATCAGAATCGTGTCTCTCTTTAGAAACATTGAGTTGGACGTCTTTTCCGGTCCTATTCTGAGCTGTATTGACAGCTGTGCACTGCAATGGTCCATTATAGGGGATTAGGACTTGTAGGAATGTGAAGAGAGCTGGAGGATTCCACCCGTACGATTCTCGGGCATCCATCTTTGAGGTTCTCGGAATAAGTCCTTCCGTTAGCATCTTCTTCCGCCAGGGTTCTCAGAGCCTCGTCGGCTCACCGTCGGTCTCGCCTAGGTCATCTCATTCCTCATTCTCTCGGTCCTTGCGACCATCTAGCTGAGAGTTTTCTCTCCTCGTCGTGTCCCTTTGTTTGTCATCTCCTGTGTCACGGGTGCCTGCGTGGGTTTGGCCCGGAGCTGCTCTGCCTTGCCGCATAGTCTGGTGTATGGGTGTAATAGGACAAGGCCCGGGGACTTGAAATTTGTGATGTAGGGTGTAGTTTGGCCTCTAGATGGCATTCCTAGATTGACATGGGATGGCTGGAGCTGTTAAGTTATCGTGCAGCCCTTTGACTTTTGTCATCGCTTTCTTTCAGATGCAGACGGATTAAATCCGATGGCAGAGCGCCCCCCACCGGATGAGGGGGTTCCCGCAGGAAGGTCGGTCACTCCTTGTCTTTGCAGGACAAGTATAAATGGTGGCTATGTTACAGCATTGTTCTTTGTCTTTATTTTTAGGAGGTAAAGCCGGATAGCAGCAGTCAAGGTGAAGTGAGCGAGGTAAGCGGTGACCAGTGGACAGAATGAGTTGTTAATGCTTGGGTATCAATTTCCAGTGCAGCTATAAGCATCTGTTGTTTTTTGTGCATTTTAGGCAGTCCGCTTGCAAGATGTCCCGGCCCAGGATGCTGGCGGCCAGGTGAGCGCAAGCTTAAGGTATAGGTGTGGTGTACTTCAACTGGAGCGGGGAGGTTTTGATTTCTGTCTGTCAGCACACTTTTTTGCTTTGTTTCTTTGCAGGTGCTGCCGCTGCCCTAGACATGCCAAGAAACAGAGGCGAACGGGTGAGTCGGCATTTAGACGGGGCGCCTAATAGGCCAGAGGTACGTGACGGCGTGCTAAGCGTGTCCCTCTTTGCTTTGCAGGTATCATCCGGGCCACCTCCGGAGTCGGACGAAGATTCGAGGTGAGCCGGGGCAGCGGTGCGGGGAAGCCCCGGGCCTTACTCTTCTCGAGGGCGATAGTCATGTTTTCTGTTCTGTCGTCTTAGGTACCGTGAGCAGTTGCGGAGCCGAAGTTTGGAAACGGCAGGTAAGCGATTAGCCTCGGCGGTTACGAGGGAGGGAGGCATTGCAGAAGGGATCACTTTTGGGATGTCTCATCACAGTCTGAATTTTCGTTCTGAATTTTTGCAGCTGCTGAAACAGACTGCGGGGAACGTAGCGACATCCACGGCGCCCATGCATTCTTTTCCATCGAGGATGGATTTTGTCCGCTCGTCTTTCCAAAGCTAAGTGTTGGGACCGGTGGTCGGGAGAAGGGAAAAAACTTTGGAATCACAGGAGGCAATTTGATGTTAGCTCAGAGGAGAGGGCTACAGTGGGACAGGCCCCCGGGAAGTAAAGGGAGACGGTTTCTCCTCAGCACCACCCGACCGTTCGCCGGGCAGGGCGGTTCCGACCCGTCTCCGCGTTCTCTCGAGCTTCGCGTCATCGCCCTTCTTCGAGTCTCGACATCGTCACGGATCTTTTCGCCCGAGGGGCCTGACTTTGCGTCCGGAGCGATCGTCCGGCAGTCGTCCTTCTCTAGGCCTACCGTGCTTCTCGAGCATCCTCTTAACAGCTTTGGCACTAACTTCTCTTAAGGAGTTAGGTTTCACTGTCACGTGCTATTGCCGTGGAGCCTTCTTTCCTTTGGCATCATCGCTCTCTGGCTCATCTTGCACTAGGAATCTCGGGTCCATCAGGTGAAACTGCTGGGCAGTTTCAACTTGTCTGTGTTACGTAGTTTGTGTCTGTTATGTTGTTTGTGTCCATTGTCTTCTGTGTCATAGGGCTTTGCTACATCTTGATGCCTTTTTGGCATTGTTCTGGGCTGTATTGGCCATACCCTACTTGCATATGTTCCCAGATTGGGCTTATTCTTGCATCTTTACCTTTTTACTTCTTGAGACCGGAGGATGTACGCAAGATGTTATGTTCCCAGATTGGGCTTATTCTTGCATCTTTACCTTTTTACTTCTTGAGACCGGAGGATGTACGCAAGATGTTCTCATCCATCTTCATTCTCAGTTTTGGTAGCGCCTTCCGTTCACGTGCCGTTCCCTCGGACTTCTATAGGGAGGGTATTAGACCCTCCCCACGTGACTGAGGTAGTTCAGTAGGTTTCATCCCCTCAGAGCGTCTCAGGCTTGAGAATTAATCTTCCAGAGAGTTATCTTGAGCCCTCTTGTCATCTTAGATTTGATGCACAGCCCGTCTGCATGCCACTCGGGGTCGGAGCTGCCCTGCCCAGGCACCCAGAGTCACAGTTAGGTAGAACAGTCATAAAACTTAACAGTTCATCTCTCTTCTGTGGGGTTTTGGGCAGAAACTTTGCGGGCCTGGCACGGGGATGATTCTTAGCTGTCGGCCGCTCATTGACCGCCTCACCTTGTCTCGCAGGTCCCCGAGGCGGCTTTGGATCTCTGCGGTCACCGACGCTACCGATTTTTCCCAGAATCTACCATCTGAAGTTGAGGAGCAGCAGCTGGAAGATGTGTCAAAGCATGTTCAGCAGTAGTGTTTTTGAGTAAGTGCTGCAGTCAGGGTGTAAGCTGAAGAGTGTGTTGACTCTGTGTGTGCGTCTGCGTGTGCCTCTGTATCTGTCTGTGAGAGTTTGTGTCTCTGTCGGCTTGTCTGCCTGTGAGTGTGTGTGTGGAATGGTTCTAACCTTGTGTGTATGATGTTTGCCTTTCAGGTTTTTCAACTCATTTTAAAATTTAGAATAAAAAAACCCCAGCTGGGGGGATTTTTTTTTTTTCCCCCCGGCTGGGTTTTTTTTTCCTCGGTCCCGGCCGCTCTGTGAGGCGATGTTCATCGCCAAAGTTCGGGTGCGGACCGTGCCGGGACCGGGGTTTTGTCAGGCAGGACGATTTTGGGGCTCCCGGGAACCCCGTTCCCGGGGGCCGGTGTGAGGAGAGCGGTTGAGATGAGAGCCAGGGTGGGTTTGTGTGTGTGTGGAATGGTTCTAACCTTGTGTGTATGATGTTTGCCTTTCAGGTTTTTCAACTCATTTTAAAATTTAGAATAAAAAAACCCCAGCTGGGGGGATTTTTTTTTTTTCCCCCCGGCTGGGTTTTTTTTTCCTCGGTCCCGGCCGCTCTGTGAGGCGATGTTCATCGCCAAAGTTCGGGTGCGGACCGTGCCGGGACCGGGGTTTTGTCAGGCAGGACGATTTTGGGGCTCCCGGGAACCCCGTTCCCGGGGGCCGGTGTGAGGAGAGCGGTTGAGATGAGAGCCAGGGTGGGTTTGTGTGTGTGTGGAATGGTTCTAACCTTGTGTGTATGATGTTTGCCTTTCAGGTTTTTCAACTCATTTTAAAATTTAGAATAAAAAAACCCCAGCTGGGGGGATTTTTTTTTTTTCCCCCCGGCTGGGTTTTTTTTTCCTCGGTCCCGGCCGCTCTGTGAGGCGATGTTCATCGCCAAAGTTCGGGTGCGGACCGTGCCGGGACCGGGGTTTTGTCAGGCAGGACGATTTTGGGGCTCCCGGGAACCCCGTTCCCGGGGGCCGGTGTGAGGAGAGCGGTTGAGATGAGAGCCAGGGTGGGTTTGTGTGTGTGTGGAATGGTTCTAACCTTGTGTGTATGATGTTTGCCTTTCAGGTTTTTCAACTCATTTTAAAATTTAGAATAAAAAAACCCCAGCTGGGGGGATTTTTTTTTTTTCCCCCCGGCTGGGTTTTTTTTTCCTCGGTCCCGGCCGCTCTGTGAGGCGATGTTCATCGCCAAAGTTCGGGTGCGGACCGTGCCGGGACCGGGGTTTTGTCAGGCAGGACGATTTTGGGGCTCCCGGGAACCCCGTTCCCGGGGGCCGGTGTGAGGAGAGCGGTTGAGATGAGAGCCAGGGTGGGTTTGTGTGTGTGTGGAATGGTTCTAACCTTGTGTGTATGATGTTTGCCTTTCAGGTTTTTCAACTCATTTTAAAATTTAGAATAAAAAAACCCCAGCTGGGGGGATTTTTTTTTTTTCCCCCCGGCTGGGTTTTTTTTTCCTCGGTCCCGGCCGCTCTGTGAGGCGATGTTCATCGCCAAAGTTCGGGTGCGGACCGTGCCGGGACCGGGGTTTTGTCAGGCAGGACGATTTTGGGGCTCCCGGGAACCCCGTTCCCGGGGGCCGGTGTGAGGAGAGCGGTTGAGATGAGAGCCAGGGTGGGTTTGTGTGTGTGTGGAATGGTTCTAACCTTGTGTGTATGATGTTTGCCTTTCAGGTTTTTCAACTCATTTTAAAATTTAGAATAAAAAAACCCCAGCTGGGGGGATTTTTTTTTTTTCCCCCCGGCTGGGTTTTTTTTTCCTCGGTCCCGGCCGCTCTGTGAGGCGATGTTCATCGCCAAAGTTCGGGTGCGGACCGTGCCGGGACCGGGGTTTTGTCAGGCAGGACGATTTTGGGGCTCCCGGGAACCCCGTTCCCGGGGGCCGGCGTGAGGAGAGCGGTCGAGATGAGAGCCAGGGTGGGTGTAAGCTGAAGGAGGTCTGTGTGGTGGATGAGTGTTATGTTCTCCATGTGCTGCTGTTCTTTTGGGATTCCTGTAACAATAAAGCAAAATGTAGTAAGTTTTCTAGAAGTAGAAAAATTGTTATACTGTATTGCTCTGTATTTGGCTTGTATTTCTCTGTATTGCTCTGTAGTATTGCTCTGTATTTGGCTTGTATTGCCCTGTATTTGGCTTGTATTGCTCTATATTGCTCTGTATCTGGCTTGTATTGCCCTGTATTTGGCTTGTATTGCTCTCTATGCAATTTGGACTTTTACCAGAGTGTGTACGGATTGTATTTGTACTTGTGTTTGTATACATTGTTTCTGTATGTTTTGCTGAAGTGTACATAAAAAAAATTAATTCAATAAAGTTGAATAAACCCTAATAAAGATACCTTCCCCCCCCTTTGGCTCCTGTCTTTCTTTGGTGTGGTTTTGTGATTTTTTTTTTTCACTGTATTTCTTGCTTTGCTTTACTTTTCAGTCTATCCTTCACTTTGCTTTTCTCTTTCTACCTTGATTTCTGTCTCTCTGTTTCTATCTCTGTGTCTCTGTTTTTCTTTTTCCCACTGTTTCTCTGTCTCTCTGTTCCTCTTTTTCTCCCTCTTTCTAACTCTGTTTCTCTCAAGCTGTATTTCACTATTTCTCCTTAACTATTTCTTTGTTTCTCTTTAACTCTATTTCTCCTTTAACTCTACTTTTCTCTAACTTTATTTTTCCTTCCTTTTCTAACTTTACTTCTCTTTCTTTTCCTCTCTAACTCTACTTTTCTCTTTGTCTCTAACTTTTTCTCTTTTCTCTCTACTTTTCTCTTTGTCTCTAACTTTTCCCTTTCTAACTAATGCCACTTTTGTCTCTTTTTCTTTCCTCTCTAACTCTACTTTTCTCTGTGTCTCTAACTTTTTCTCTTTTCTCTCTAACTTTACTTTTCTTTGTCTCTTTTTCTCTTTCCTCTCTACCTGTACTTTTTTCTCTCTAACTACTTTACTTTTCTCTTTGTCTCTAACTTTTTCTCTTTCCTCTCTAACTCTACTTTACTTTCTCTTTGTCTCTAACTTTTTCTCTTTTCTCTCTTTCTCTAACTTTTCTCTTTGTCTCTAACTTCATTTCCCTTTTCCCTCTAACTCTCTACTTTTCTCTTTGTCTCTAAGTTTAACTTAATTTCTCTTTTCTTTTCTCTCTAGCTCTTCTCTTTAAGTTTGTTTTTCCTTTTCTCTCTCTTTTCTTTTCTCTTTAACTTTATTTTTCTTTTTCCTCTAACTTTATTTCTCTGTCCTTTTATCTCTAACTCTACTTTTCTCTTTAACTTTAACTTTGTTTTTCTTTTCTCTCTAACTTTATTTCTAACATAAAGTTAGAAATAAAGTTTTATTTAGAGCTTAAAAAAAGCAGCAGTAGAAACTTTCAGGCTCCCTGGGAGTAAAAAAAAAAAAAAAAAAAAAAAAAAAAAATTAAATAAAAAATTTTACTCCCCGGGAGCCTGAAAAATTCTACTGCTGCACCAGACTTATTGTTTTTTCTTGTTTTTTATATTATAGTATATAGGGTAATTAGTGCTCCAGATGGGAGTAACTAATTAATTAAATTGATTAGTAATTAATTACCTACTCCCATCTGGAGCACTAATTAAATTAGATAATTAACTAACTAGTTAATTGGATAATTAGTTAATTAGATAATTAAAAATTTTTCTGGGGGCACACGCCCATAAACACCCCTACCTATTATTCAGCTCCACATCCACACCCCTAGTCCCACCCACCACACCACACGACCCCCGGGAGCCGCACCCCCCCCGCGCACGCGTCACGCAGCCCCGCCCCGCGGCACCGCCCCCCGCGCGCGCGTCACGCGGCCCGCCCCCGCGGCACCGCCCCCCGCGCTCGCGTCACGCGGCCCCGCCCCGCGGCCCCGCCCCCCGCGCGCGCGTCACGCGGCTCCGCCCCCGGCCCGCCCCCCGCGCGTCACGCGGCCGCCCCGCGGCGTCACGCGGCCCGCCCCGCGGCCCGCCCCCGCGCGCGCGTCACGCGGCCGCCCCGGCCCGCCCCCGCGCGCGCGTCACGCGGCCCCCGCCCCCGGCCCGCCCCCGCGCGCGCGTCACGCGGCCGCCCCGGCCCCCGCCCCCGCGCGCGCGTCACGCGCCCGCCCCCGCGCGCGCGTCACGCGCCCCGCCCGCGGCGCTGGACGGGGCTCCCCGCTGCGCACGCCGCGGGGCCGCCTGGCCGCCGCTCCCCGCCCGCCCTGCCGGCAGCCCGGCTCCGCCGGCTGGTTCTCCTCTTTCTGGCCTGCTTTCCCCGAGAAAGTCACGGCTTGGCACCCGCTGGTTCTCCGGGCCGCCCCGGCGGGCAGGCGGCGGAGCCCGGGCGGCCCCAGGCCAGCGCAGCCCTGCCAGGGTGTCCCCGGCCGAGCAAGGGAGTTTCCCTTCGCTCTCAGCAAGGTGAATTCCCAGCACTCCTCCCTCCGCCTGCCCGAAGGGTCCGGCTGGCAGGAAGAGGGGAGACGGGGAAAGAGATGGGAACGAGCGAGGGATCAGGCAGCACCTTCCCTCCACTCTCAGGAGAGGAGTCCTCACGGGAGGGAAACCTTCAGCCGTGAAGGCGAATGTTAGTCCCCGCCGTGCCGGTGCCCCCGACACGGGGGCTTGCGGGGCGGGGGAAGCCGCACGCCGAGGTCCCCCGGTTCTGGCCGGGACCAGCGCGGAGCCGGGATGGAGCGAGGGGAGCAGAGAGGGGGAGCCCTCAGCCCACGGGAACTCCCGGCCGGGTGTGGGTGTCCCCCCCTGAGCCGCTCTGCGGGCTCCCCGGTGGGGAGGGGACCCTGAGAGGGGGTGACGGGTCTCTGCAGAGATCTCTCGGGGGTCGCTCCGTGTAACGAGCGGGGACGGGGCCGGGAGGACGAGACTGTGGCAGACCCGGGAGGAGCCCGGGTCTAGATCCCCCAGCAACTCGCGTGGGGCTGGGAGAGCTCGAGGGACGGACAGACGGATCTTGCCGAACGGTAAAATCCGCTGCAACCTGCGCTTGTAGTTAGGGAGATCCCTGTCCCGCGGGTACCCTAAACCCTAACCCCTCCTCCGGGGCTGAGCAAAGAAGGGCCCCGGCGACGCGAACTGCCCGCCGGGGACAGGGCAGCCCGCCCCCCGGCGCCGCTACCCCGCGCTCCCGGCCACCTCCCGGGCCTCCGGGGGCACCGGTACAAGTCCCCGGCGTCCCCCATCCCAGGAGGGAGCTTGGCAGAAGGGAGGTCGCAGCTTCCCGAGAGCTGCGGCGAGGGCATCCCTTCCGGCGCAGGAACCTCCCGAGGCGGAGGAAGGCGAAAACCGCTGGGTTTTGGGGAGAGGAGGGTTTGGAAAAGGAAGCGCATCCCGGTCCGTGCCCGGGAGGTGCCTTCACCTCCCGCGCGGGCGGCGCGGAGCCAGCGGCGGTCGCCGCGGGGCCGGTGACAGCCCAGCAGAGCCCGGAGCATCCCCGCGGGCCGGGCAGCAGCCTCTGCCCCGGCCTCCTCCGGGCCAGTAATTGGGTGTGCTTAAAATCAACCCGGCTAACGAGCCTGTTGTCCTCCTCACCCCACCCCCGCGTGTGAAACATTGTCATTAGGCGTCTAATATCTCCATCGCTTCCAGGGGGGAATGGGAAGAGGCTGCTCGAAAAAAACCACAGACAAAAGAAAGTGTGTGAACTCCCAGCGCCCGTATGCACAGCACAATGCAAAGCGGGTTAATATCAGTTAGCAGTTCTGCAGTGACCTGTAAAGTTGCCTCTCTGGAAAGATTCTTGATGTATTACTTAACATGGCTACACAGTTATCTGTCTCGGCATTAATGCGTCCATTAAATCACTGTTGAGTAGCATCAACCTACTCCCGAGTCTTTCCGTCCCCTGGGAATATGGTTTCTAAACAGGATCAAACATGTGATGCTGACAAGTCATGAGATAAGTTATAATTAATTAGAGTTTGCTACATCCACAGAATGGGTACTTGGGGGAGTGGGGATGGACCGGGCCATTAAGGACTTCAGCCAGGAGGGAGGATCTATAATATTGAGTTGGAAAACAAGAAGAAGTAATAATCAAAGGTGGCCGAAGAAAACTGCAAACCTTTGGCTTTCAGAACTCGGTCAAGATTAAAGTTGTTCTTGATGGGAAACACACCATCCACTCCTTAATGAAAACCATGGGGAGACCGATGCTGCGGATGGCTCCTTAAACAGGGAGAGGAATCCTCGCTCCAGGTCTGAGGACAAAAATCAGCGGCACAATTCGCAAGGGGAAGAAGAGGAGGAGAGGAAGGAGCTGGGAGAAGGGAGCCGCCCTCGCCTGGCTGAGCAGCGAAGCCGCAGCCAGAGGTCACGTCTCCACCCGACACACACTTCGGGGTCGTTTCGCAGATGTTCCCCCGGTTCAGAGAGGCCCGGAGCATCCCCCTGCCTGCCCCAGAGCGCCCTGGAAGCTGCCGAAACCCCTCTCCTCCTGGCAGACAAATGGCCCCTCTTGCCCTGGGCTGGGGCCAGCCTCCAGCCCTCCCCCTGCCCTCTCTTGCTGGAACGACAGTTAAAAATCAGACTGCAAACAAGTGGATTTTGGTCTGAGCTGTAATAGCCCTTATTTGCTTTGCTTTAACAAACAGCTGGAGGGGGGGATTTACTTTCAGGCTGGCTGTAAAAGCTCCACACGGGAGGGGAAAGGCAGGGGAACGGAGGTTAACCGGCGGCACGGGGTGTCTTTTCATGCCCTCTGCGAGTCAAAGCAATGGCTGGGTTTATTTGCTTGCTCTCTGCAACAAATGGGAGCCCTTCAGGTGAGAAGATGCTGGAAGGGTGGAATGACAGGACAGATTTACACCTGTCCTTACAGCCTTCTCTGACAACCCCTATAGCCTACAGAAATGACCAGTGGTGCCACGGAGTCTGGGGAAGTCAGCAGGTTCACTTGGCTTTTTTGTTGCTTTTTCACTCTGTCCTGCCCCACCGCTGCCCCTCCTGCTTCCTTCTCCCTTTCCCTCGTTTTCTCGTGGCACAACACGAAGCACAGAGAGATGGACCCGACTGATAGGCTCCCCCAGCCACCCTCTGCCCCAGGAATATCACAGCTGACCCCGGGAGCCCCTTCTCAGCACCTCCTTGGTCGCACAGGGGCGCCCAAGGTCTGCATTTACCACACTCCAGCCTCCTGCTCTAACCTCCTCCAGTTCTCAGCTGTCCCCTCCCAGACAAGAAGGCAGAGAGGAGATAACCCCCCTTATGCCCTGTCTCCCCCCAAACATCCCACCTCGATGACAGAGGCTGTCCAGATGCCTCTGGAATCTGGCTGGACCCCGCTGCCATCTTCATCCGTGGAGAGGACAAAGGCTGCATTCCCCATGTCCCACCCCAAGGGCCTGTTGCCACCTCTGAGTGCCTGCTGAAAGCCCTCCTCAGAGCCAGCTCTCGAGCGTGGCGTCTGGTGGAGCCAGGAGCACTCAGCCCCGCATTCAGCACGCCTGGAAGGCTGTGGCCATCCCGGCTGAGGGCACGGGCGTGTTGCTGAGGGTCCTCTGGAGAGGACTGGAATACACTTCAGTAGCCCCAGACAAAAGAATCCTGCGAGCAAAGCAGCACAGCCCAACGTCTCATCACTCAGCCTCATCACAGAGCACTGAGCAGGACCTTGGGAGGCTCTGCTCCAGCATGGGTGCCTGAAGTTACAGTCAAAGAGCCAATGTTAAAGCGCCACGACCTGGCAGTGCATAACTGAGGTCTCCTGATGGATCCCACACGCCCACCGTGCTCCCAGGACAGAGCTCCCGGGCAGCAAAGTGCTCAGGCACGGGTGTGGGACACCAGGCAGAGAAGAAACAACAGCTTCTAAGCTGCTCTAAGCATTTTCACCTGAAGTTTGTTAAGTGCCACATTCTGCTGGAGATCTCCAGCCGGATTCCTCCTCCTGCAACAGGCAAGGGAGCCAAAGCCACCAGTTCTTACCAAAAAAACCCCCAGAGGTTTCTCATCTCCCTGTTAGGCTCATTGCAGCAATGATTTCCCAATTACTGAGAGTCAAACAGTTTCAACAGAGAAGACTGGGAATGCCTCACAGGAGAACTCTTGCCTGCCCCAGGCTAGGAAAGAGTAGAGAACCTGCCCCAAATGAGGCAAGCTGGGGGATTCACAAACAGGTCCCTCTGCTCACGGCGACAGCCCTAAGCCCTGGAATGGGGTTATAGGCCAGAGGCAAGCACTCGAGATTCCTCTAAAATCTTTGGGAACATCTAAGGGTTCAGCACTTTCTAAAAATCTCTTGAGGCTTCTTCAGATGCCTGGAGAGAGATTTCACAGCTTGTCTCCTCTTAATAGCTGCATTTTCAGTCTTCGGCCAGAAAAATAGGCTGTGCAACTTCTTTGTGCCTTCCTTATGATAATTAGGATTAATTGAGTCACCATTTCACCTATGATACACACCACTGCTACGCAGTAATCATGAGATACCATCGTTTGTGGTAACACTCATCCCAGTGAGGATGGATGGGGATATCACAAAGGGGTAAAGGCGGGACAGAGAGAGGAGTTAAACCTTTTATAGCCTGGAAGGAGCAGGGACGCCTCTCCCCTCCTGCATTCCCTTCCAGAGGCTGAGGCTTTCTGGGATGATTCTGCCAGTGAAGACACTGCAGGAAGTGATGAGGCCAAGAATACCCTTTGGAAACTTAAAAAAAAAATGGTTTGTGTTTTCTCCTGTGCAATGTGAATATGCAGATGGATTTGCATAGGACTGCTCTGTGGAGTAAATGCCTTTCAGGGAAGAACCAAAGGTGCTCTTTGGGATCGGCAGGGGGACGAGGATGGAATATAACACTATTTTGAATCACATTTTCCAGCCACTCTGGAGCTGATGGGGTGACATTTCAAGGGAGGCATGGATCCAGGTGCATGACCATGAAGAGTTAATCTCTCCATAGAGGTACTTCCTCAGCCATTGCATCCAGAATTTCAGACACAGGGTGCATTGCGTGTTTGGGGATCTCCCATCAACCACAAAGTCAAGGTCAAGGTCTCCTCCTCATTCCTTTAAACGATCTGGACCCTGCCTCTCCAAAAAACCCCACTTTCCCCTCCTGCGTGCTGGGATCCCTGGAGCTGCTGGAGTTTGTACCAGGGGGAGGCTGTGGAGGGGGAGTGCTGACAGCTGGCTTTGCTTGGTGAGAGGCCCTTGGCAGCACAACCACTTCTCACCTCCCTTTACCAAAGCCTGGCTGTGGCACCCTCCTGGTGGAGATCCACTCCTAGTCCATCAAAGATTTCCCAGACGGGAATGCTGCTGCCCTGTCAGGTCCCAAACACGCTGGATTTCCTTCCCAGGGCACACACAGCACATCCAGGGCATCCCAGGAGAGCTGGGGCTGCTGCTCCTCACCGAGACACAGCTGATCTGCATATATTCAATGACCACGTCTGGGAAGACCGGATGTGTTAAGCCCAGGCGTAATTTCCAGGCACAGAAAAGGGTGTGCTCAGAAACCCCAGACATTTTCTAAGCCTACTCAAGACCTGCCATGATCAGATGGTTTGTCCAGCCAAAGAAGTCCTGAAGATGGAGCACATGGCTGGGAAACATCAGATTTGGAGGGAGTTAAGGACATTCGGAAGACACTTCCAAATGTGCAGTTTTTCTTGCGTGACACACAGGGTCACTCTTGTCAACAAATATCCCATTTTAATATTTCATTAAACTTTCATGGTGTACTCTGAGTCCATGATATAGGCACAGTCAACAAACGTAAAAATCAATCAATCAGTCCCTAAGCGAATACCCAGTGAGAGAGAGAAAGGCTCCCATTAATTTCTCCAGACTTCAGGTCAAGTCCTAAATGTATAAAGATCAAAAGACCTGGAGATTAGCATTGAGCCAAGTCATCAGCAGTGGATTTCCAAAGGCCACGCTCAGCCTCTTGCAAGTAGATGAGCAAAAACACATTGACCCAAGATATTTTAGTTCCCTTTCTTTTGTGCACTGAGGCAACTTTTGATTTTATTTTTTATTTAAGAAAGGAAATGGTCAAATAAGTTGTTTGCACTTTTCACCACAAGTGAGAGTTTTCCTCCACACACACACATCACTCCAAAGTTCCTGAGAAGATGAGTGACAGCCAAATTGCCTCGCACCCTTTGCTCTTTGCACACCTCCCTGCCAGGTTTGTGCCGAGAACAGGTGGCTTTCGCACCTAGCACATATTTGTGCTGGCTGAGTGTTAGCAGTGAAATCAAATCCTTTCCTCTGACCCAGGAATTTTGATGGCAGAGGGAAGGGTGTCTTGTTTGAGGGGGTGTGGCACTTCTTTCCACAGGAACATTTATCATTTCTCTGCTGAAAAAGAGACCAATAACCCATACCCCGTGCCTGTTATTACCCTGTGAATACAAAGGTGTCTCATTTTTAATGGGCCCTTAGCAATAGCGCCGGCACCTCATCATTTATCATCTTGTGCTGACAACTTCCTTGATGCAGAAAGCTCCTGAATGGCACCTCTGAAAGAGGCGTCAGCAGAATGAGCCGTGAGGGGTCTTGCAGCTTTTCCTGTAGACAAGCAAAGGAAGACCCGAGGCGTGTTTATACCTTTGAACTGGAATGTTAGTCACAATATCAGACTCTCCACGCTCTCCTCTCTAGCCCGGTGCCAGGCAGAGCACAGGGGAGGAAAATCAACCTCTGAGGGCCACATCTCCCTCCTCAGCAAGGGAAGAGGGATGGGGCACAGCAGTGCAGGCAGGAGAGCCCTGCTCCCACCTCCTTCCCAAATCCAACGACCGCATCGGAGCCAGCACAGGTTGGAGATACCCCTGCGCAGGGCAGGACTGGCCCAAACTGCTTCTCCTCCCTCCCAAAGCAAAGCAGAAACCGAGGGGTGAGTCACAGCTTTGACCTACAATTTGAAGCCTGCTTTTTTTCCCAGGGCTTCAAGGAAATCTCGTGTTAAATCCATAACCGAGTCCTAAGGGAGACAGGCAAAACATCCTCTGACACAGCTGACCTCCTTTCTCTCTCTCTCTTCGAGAAGATGTTTTTCAAGGAAAGAAGCCAAAAATTGAGCTTAGGGAAACGAGCAGAGCTTGGCTGGGTTGATGGGGCTGAGCTGACTTTGGCCAGGCAGTGCTGCCTCCTAACCTGCTCCTATGCAAATCCCAGCAGCAGCAGCAGCAGCAGCCTCACCCTGGCAAAGGCTGCTCTTCCCTCCTGGTTTGTGCAAATACAGTCTTGCCACAAATTCATTTGCAATGGCCTCGAATGACAACAGCTCATTTTGACACTGGCAACAGTAAATCTTCCATTTTCCCCTTGGAGGGCTTGGCAGAGCCAGGCTGATTTTCTTCTCCAAACCTTGCCTGGCAAAGGTTTCCCTATCTCATCGCCTCCCGCAAGCACAACACTCTGTAATTACCAGGTCCAGAGCCTTTCATTCAAGTGCCTTCAAGGACTTTGAAGAATTTTGATTTGGGGCCCCCTGGGGCGAAAGCCCAAGGATTACTTTGCCCAATTTACTTATGAGTAAACTGAGGCACGGCAGAGGGAAACCTGTAATTTTCACGAGTCTGTTCATTCAGGATTCCTCATTTTCCACACTCCCAACTCCAAAATGCCCTAAAGGCTTCAGTATTCAGGGCTGCTGAGCAGCCACATATTTGGTGGAAGGATTTTGCAGCGCTCCAGAAAGCCAACTCCATCTTCCTTCCAAACCACCCACTCAGAAAAAATCAGGGCATCCAAAACTGGTGGTTTGTGACACTCAGCTGATAATAGGGTATGCTATTAATGAGCCCCAAATCCCAACCTCTCTGCCCTTCCATTGAAGAGATATCCAGAGGGAAAAACAGGAAAGCAGGTAATATCTTCCCCCTCTTCTGCCCAAGAGCTCAGTGTGCAGGCAAACTGTGGGAGGAATTTCCAAACAGCCCCACAGGAGGCTCAGGGCTGCTGCTTGCCAGGAGACACCTCTGCCACAAGCAGCACGTAGGGCCACGAGCACCAGAGCCCCACGAGCCTGGCCTGACTTCCAGCACCCAGGGCTCATTTCCCGTTTTAATGAAATCACTTTGAGGCTCAGGCAGGAATCCATCCCTGCCCCGTCCCCAGGGGCTGCGCACAAGGGATGGACTCTCTGTCGAGCGGTTTCTCCAGCGTCCTCATGGACAGCAGGGATGGGCTCAGCACCTGCTGTGGGCACCAAGCAGCTGCTCCCAGTGTGGATCCTCTGCCCAGCAATGAGAGCCTGCTCTAACACCCACTGCTGCGGTGGGGATCACTAATGGTCTCCTCCTCTATCCCACTGCTGCCCATTCCCACAAAAGTTTTAGGCAACTTTCACCCTTTTTTCAACTTTGACTGAAACCACCATTCAAAAGGTACTTGGGGAAGGGGATGGAGGGGAAGGGCAAAGCCACTTCAACCTCCTTTTCCTAGCAACTGTCTGAAGAAAAGGGAATAATTGTGTATATCCCACACACAGCCAGAGAATAAGTTACAGGAAAGAATCCGTCAAAGGGGGAAAGGAGATTCAGATATTCAAGGAAAAGATTTCCAAGCTGACTTATGATTTTTCCTCCAGGATCTCATTGCAACAGGCACTGTGCAAACACTCAGCAAGAGACAATTTCCTGCACTAGATATATTAAAATCTAAGCTGCAGAGACAGAAAGAGTGTGGGAGGGAAAATGGGAGGGTTGAGGAGAACTGAACTGACTCACCCTGGGTTACTTATCTGGTCAAGAATAGGGGCAGGCAGGAATAACCCAAGGCTCCAGAGTGCCAGTCCAACACTGTCCTTCAGACAAGGTTGCTCCTACCTACCCCTTTGATCTGCTCGTAACAGCAGGGAGCAAGGGCCACCTCCTATCAAAATGAGAAGCCAGGCCACAGCCAAAGAGCAGCAAATGGGGAAACAGCAAGAGAAGATTATCTGAGAATGCCAGATGCTTGTGAGAATAAAGTGTCTGTCACCAGCAAAACATAATGGTGTCACATGTGGGCTGGGGTAAGTCAGCGCAGCGCCCCAGCAGCCAGGGCTCTGCTCAGCAGGGTCTGCTCCACCTTAGCAACCACCAGCGCCAGGAGGGGCAGAGGGGAGATGGGAGCTCAGCGAAGGCCATGCCCCAGTCGGGAGAGCACCAACGTGTGGTCCCAAGCCAGGGACCTGGATGGGCAAGGAGAGAGAGGGGTGATAAATAGAGAAAATAATGCCAAAATAGTGATGTAAATTAACAACCTTGAGTAAAGGAAAAGAAACGGGAATCCAGCCCTGCTAAATGTGAATTAAACCTTCCTTATCCCTCTGAATCCCTGAAAGAGTTAACAAAATAGTAGGAAAAGGAGAACAGAGATTCTAATTTATGGAGAGGTTCAAAGGGCTTTTGATAAAGCCCTTCAGTAGAGTCTCTGAAGGAAATTTTATAATCATGGGGTTGGGAGATAAAGTGCTGTCATAGATTAAAAACTTGTTGAGACAGAAAACAGAGGAGAAGGAAATAAATGGCAAATGACCAGCATGGAAATAATTTAGGAGAGGTGTCCCCAGGATGAATTTGGAAAGTGGTTAACTGTAGTATGACTTTAATAGCAATTAGACCTGCTAGAATAATAAACAGGAGCACGGTAACAACGTTGATCCTGTACCCGTGTGCTGCAAAGAGTCTGATCTGGAACAACTCCAGGGTTTTTTTATTAATTTGGGGGAAAAAACCCAACACAAAACACCACCAAAGCCATGTTGTTATTCCCACTCATCCCCCCTAAAATAAACCCAGAAACATTTCAACGACACCTCTCCATCCCCACACTCCCTCCGCGGGCAGAGGTTTCCAGAGCTCTCTGACAAAGAATCCCTGGCACCAGCAAAGCGGAGGAGCAGGATTTTTCTGGCGTTCGATTGCAATAAAGTTTTCAGCGATTCCCTCCCCCTCACGCTCCCTCCCTTCACCCACTGCCTTCCCTGAGCTTGCTCGGGCTGTGACCCACGGGCTGAGAAACGCCCATGGGAGACAGGAAGCTTTGTGCTTTGCTGGCAACCGAGAACTTGGAGTTAAGTCGAGCCTAGGTGAGAATTGCAAGGACCAGGGGGATCCAGGAGGATCACACAGAGGGTGGGATACCTGGAAACGCAGCTGAGCAGCAGCTGGGTATCAGCCTAGACTGGACTGTCCTGAGTCAGTGCCCTGAGATGGAAAGGGACGAGAGAGAAGTGGTCCTGCCACTCAGAACCTGCTCCCACCGCCCCAGGGAGCCCCAGCCCACGGCCTGGGCAAGGAGCCCTCCGGAGCTGGAAGGTGCCGTGCAGGGAGGGAGGATGGGGATTTCCTCAGCACTGAAGTGATTCTCCTGTGTTCTGGCAGGTGCCACGTGTGGCCCAGCACAAACACAACGATTGCTGTGGCACCTTTTCCCAAAACAGCTGTAGGAAAGATGAGGAGGAAATGCCTCTTCCCACTTCCCAAACACGGGAAAACACCAACTACCTGGGATGTTTTCCACATGTTCATTGCCCCCCACCTCAGCAGCTCTGCTCTGAGCCAGGCTTGGAAAAGACCCTTCCCACCAAGTCCAGCTCCTTGTTATCCGCAGGAAGAAAAATAAAAGGACAGCGTGGAGATGAACCAGATTGCACTGTACGTTTCAACCAGCCTTTAATCAAGTCATGCCAGGATAATTCGGAAACAAATGAAAATTGATACATTTTAGGCGTGCTGAGAGCAGGGAAGGGCTGGATGCAGCTGCTGCATGGGCATGGAAGGATGCTCACAGTGGGTCCATGCCCTCCCCAGGAGGGAAGAGCAAGGCAGCTGCCCTGAGGCAGAGGGGAGAAGGTGCTTGGCATTTTAAAAGAACCGGAGTCTTTCCGTAAGGAAACGGTGCAGGAATATTGATTGCTCAAGATGGCTGGGTGCCTGCCCTGCCTCTGTGACTCTTCCTCTTTTTTTTCCCTCCCCAGTGCGCCCACAATGGCAGCCCTTTCATGACAGAATGATTTCAGTGAGCCCAAACACAATGTGCCTTACAGCTGTAATTCTGGGACTCCTCGAGCATGAATCATATGATGCACAGAGCTGATAGTGGGGGCAGAGGCATTTGCTTCATTTCCAGACAGAGGGATGGAGCCAGGCTCCATCCGGCTGAACCAGTGCTTCCACTGCTCCTGCACCTTTTTCCAAACACCACAAAGCAGGGCCGGGTACCTGTGCGAGCCCTGTTTGCTGGAAACCACCTTCCCGAGGCGCTGTGCGGCTCAGGAATCAAAGCTCAAGGCATTCCAGCCCCTGGTCTCTTGCAAAATCTCATGACCTTGTGGAGGCAAGGCCACAAAATTCACTTGTTTGACTTCATTCTCAGACTTTCATTGAGTTTGACTTGGGGAAAGAAAAAAAGCCAACAAAACAATCCATAACAAAACACAAAGCAGCAGAAATAAAAATAAAACCAATGGGAGCAGAGTTTGCAGGGACGGAAATCTCACTGCCCTTCCCTCCTGCTCGGAGCTTTGGCTTTGGGACTTTTTTTTGAAATATCCATCCATTCTTTTACTCCTTTCTGAGCCCATCAGACATGAATCCACCTATCCAGGCCTCCTGGAGACAGAGCAGTAAAGAAAACCTTGGGATGAAGATTTGAGAGGCAGGGAAGGATCCAGGAGCACACACAGGTGCCTTCCTCCAAGCAGGACTGAGCATTTCTCCAAAGCCCAATGCACACTGGCATCGTTCCACTGACTTCAGAAAAACCATGCTTCCTGGTTTTGGATTAATTTTCTTCAAGAAAATGCTCACAAGGATTTTTTCACTCTCTTTGGTGGAAACCAGCATTGTCCCCGCCATCCTCCTGTAACACAACGCATCCCCAACGCTTCATTGACATTTTATTGACGTAGCCTCACTCAAGAGGTCACTGACGCAAAAAATACCCCATTTTCACTGTTTGTAGGTCATAAGATTTCACAGGTATGAGTGTCCTTTTATAGCATGGAGGCAAACAGCTAAGAACGTATTTTGATTGCCCTTTAAAACTTGCAATAAAGGTGTTAAAAGGAAAGAGTGTTTTTACGTGCCATGTCAAGCCCTAATCTACTCCATATCTCACACGCACGCTCTTCCAGCACAGAGCAGTTGTTTCAAGTCTGTCTCCAGTGTTGTTTTTATTTTTTTTCCCTAAGTAGTGCTTGTATAACCAGCGAAGGAAAAGCAGGAAAGCTTATCTGCACCCAGCTTTTTAAAGTAGCAATTCCATGCTGTTCTCCTGCCCCAAGGAGTTACGTGTGACACTGCCATTGCCTTCCCAGGGGATGTGATAACAAAGTTCGGGCTCAAGTTACCAGCAGGAACATTGGTGACAGTGAACCTTTAGTGTCCTGCTGGTGAGGAGCCTGAGCATGGCTGATCCGTGAATCCACAGCTCCAATGCTCTGCCCTCTCCTGATCTGCCTCCCAAAATCGGAGCAGGAGCTGGGGACATGGGTCAAGCTGTGGGGTCTCCTGGCGTGTGGGTCCTGCAAAGTGCCTGGCCTTGTCTGCAGCCCCATCTACAACACAGGAGGAGAATTAGGGGGCCTAGAACTGGAACCAGAGGAGGCCAAGAGCTAAGCAGGGCAGTGGGAAACACTTAGGAGATAAGCCTGGGCTTTGTCTCCCTTTCACTCACAGCTCCAGCGAGAGTAGGGCGAGGAAACAGAATCCTTCTTTCCCCCTTTGGCTATTTGTCATGAAGCTGGGGGAGGAGGGCACTTAAATGCCATAAAACCATCCCGTAATCCCCCTCCCACTGTACAGAGAGCTGTCAGGGGTGCCTGTCTTCCCAAACTCGCTGGCAGCCCGCGTGTGACACCTCCAAGCCACAATTATCATTAGCTGAGATTCCCAAATGACTCTCAGAGCAGTCCCAACCCCTCACCCCGAGCACCCTCTGTGCTCCTTGCCCCTACACCCCACTCAAAGGCTGCCCAGTGCCAGGGATGCCCCTGCTCCCCCACCAGCCCGGCTCGAGAGCCGCGAGGCAAACACGGTTCAGCTCCTGATCGGCTTCAAAATAAACAATCGGCAACTCCCCTAAAACAGGAGAGTCCAAACAAATAATTATCACCTCCCCCTTGACTCTGGCGAGCGGGGCCAGGGCTGGCTGCTCTTTCTGCTTCTGTGTGGTCTCTCCCTTATAGACAGGCCAACATAAAGGACTAAGTCACTGAAACTTAACGAGTTACTGCTCGTTAGCTGAAGCACATTAACTGCCTGCGTGCTCCCTCCGGAGAGCTGGGACAAGCTCTTTGTGTTGGGAACGGGCTGGGACAGCGTTTTCCAGCCTCAGAGTCTAAGGCTGGTTCCTAAGAAGTTTGCAAAGGTGACTGGAAAACAAACCATTTGTCACCAGGGTTCAACCACTAACTCAGGGATCCACACCCAGTGGGGGGAAATAAAACTGTTCCAGGGTTGGCAGAGGGAGGAATGGCCGGGCCAAGGGCGTGCCCGGAGCAGGGACTCCGCTGCGGAGCACAGCTGATAAGTGGGAACTCGTGATGGGATTTAATGACATCCAACTACCTGTCCGTGCTGTTGTTCCCCAAGTGGGAGCAGGGAGGCTGCAGCAGCCACTCTCTGCTCTACACCAAGCACAGAGGGGAAGTAAATAAATAAGCCAGCAATTAATAAATACACCCATTCCAGAGGACAGTTTCTACAATGCTGGAACCACCAAAGACAGAGGGTTTGTGGCTCTGCAGAAAAACTCAGCCCCAGCTATTTCTCATCTCCCTCTTTCAGAGCGCTGCAAGCCGTGATGCTTTCAAAGCATTTTTTGAAGCACAGCAAATATTTTTTGAGGAGGAAAACGGCAGAAAAAATTACGTGGTGGGGTGAAAAGGGAAGGAGGAGGCGGTGCTCTGGGTGACTTCCCAGTTGGGATAGGGCAGGAGCAGCCCCACGGACAGTTAGCGAGGAGCACTGACAGGCTGTGGCTTGTCGGCGTGGCCCTGCCCTGTGTCAGCAGAGCTGCAGCCAGGTAATTATACTTCTCTCCCTCTCTCTGGACATTTTGCACAGAGGCAGAGCTCCAGGCACAAACCTAAAGCAAATTGCATGGTGGCAGCTGTGTGCTAATAAGGTGCCTCTGCGTTTGAGAGCGTGAGAAATCAGCCGGCTGGGCTTCAAAAAGCAGCAGGATGGAGAGATGGCCAAGGTCCCTGCTCATCCCAGGGGGACAGGGGTGTCCCTGCTCAGGAAAATTTCAGTCTGGGTTAACCCATCCCCTCTCCAGGCTCAGCTCCCACAGGTGAACTCAGGGCTGAAACCCCCCAGCACCAGTTCCTGGGAGTCTCAGACAGAAATCCAGGGCTCTGGCTTGGGGATGTCGGCTACAGCAGAGCCAGGCTTCTGCTCAGGGGGATTCACCTTTACAAATGGGTTCTCTCTCCATCAGCAAAGCTTTTGGAAAAAGAATAATAATTTAGGAACATTTGAAATCTTTGGGTTGATGATATTTTTTACGTAGCCTAACTTGGTTGGGATGTCTCATCTTCTGTAAAACACCACAGTTTTATCTCAGGGTGGAAATTTCATATGAAATCCAAATGTACTTTGATTCCTTTCTGTTGCCAGCTCTCTTATTTTTAATAACTTCTAAGATCAACGAAGCAAGACTATTTTAGGCAAATGCTTTGTACAATCTGTCCAGATGTTCAAATACCAACACAGGAGTACTCCAAGAAAAGAAGGTCCTCTCTTCTGTCCTTACAAGAAGTATGTTTGCTATCGCATTATTAACAGATAACCCTCTCTTGGTGATCAGCAGAAGTAAACATCAATTTTTATTTGTATTTTTGCAAATCTTTCTCCATGCCATTTATGTAATGAACTCACCCCAAACAGCATCTCCAACTGGTGCTGCACTATCATTTATACTGCTGAGCTAATAATTTAATTTTCATTGGGCAGCAGGGGGGAGGAAGATGGAAGGAAAGAGATGATTTTACTAAATTGCTTCACTTTGGATAATGTTCATCCTCTGGCAATTTCTGATTTATAGCTACAGTTGGCATTTCCAGTTTCTTAGAAATTAATTCCCGTACTTTAAAGGAAGAAAAATACCTTGAGTGAGCCCAAGACCGTGGGGTTTTTGATGGGGCTTGGCCAGGGCTGGGCAGAGCAGAGCCCCAGGCATGGGAGCAGTTTCTGCTCCTCCATCCCTACTCTGGGAAGGGCCAGGAATGCCCTGTGGGGATCCCCAGGGAGTGGTGGAAGGTCCCACCACTGCTCCAGGGAGCATTCAGCAGCTCCTCTGGGGCTGTGGAGAGAAGGTCACGCCCCAAACCTCCCCAAACCCCGGGGCTGTCCAAGCTGACCCCACTTCCCACCCCCTAGGGCAGGGTGCTGGGAGCTGGCTGCCCCTCCCTCCCCGGGGTCTCTCCCCACCATGCCCTGCACTGCTCCTGGCCTGCTGCACGCTCTGGAGGGGAAAGGAGAAGAGAGAAACCCAACCAAGGTGCCATTAAAGTTAATTGTTTTTATTGCTGGTTTAACAGTGTCTTGTAAATCTTTTTATGACCCAGCCCAGGAACACCAGTGAGGCCTAAACTGGAGCTGGGGCAGGATGAGTAAGGGAGCAGGGACAGGGGAATCACAGAATCATAGAATTTGTTAAGGTTGGAAAAGCCCTCTAAGATCATTGAGTCCAACCACCAACTCAGCACTGCCAGGTTCACCACTAAACCCTGTCCCCAAGTGCCAGGTCCACACGTTTTCTCAACACTTTCAGGGACAGTAATTCCACCCCTTCCCTGGGCAGCCTGTTCCAATGCTTGACCACCCTTTCAGAGGAGACATTTTTCCTATTATCCAATCTAAACCTCTCCTGGCACAACCTAAGGCCATTTCCTCTTGTCCCATGACTTGAAGAGCAGCTCTTGCTCTGGTCTCCTCCCCTCAAAGCTGCAGAGGAGGTGGGACATCTGGGGCCATGAGGCACAAAAGTAGTGCAGAAGGGGGTGGGATAAGCCCTAAAATATCCCCCACCCAGCCAAGTCCTGAACATCCCTTCTGCCCTGGCAGAGCTCTTTAAAGTTTGTTCTCTCAGAAACACACCAGGATCCCACGCGTGTCCCTCCTACCAGGGACACGGAGGAGGAGCAGGGGCACCTCACCGAGGTCCTTGCAGGGCACGGGAAAACCCCTTTGATGTCGCTGTACTTGCAAGGAGCAAGCTAATCCCATGTTGTGATATAAGTACCAGATGCTTCTTGGAAGAATTATACTGGGGCACAGGGTTAATGCTCCAGCTTTTCTTTAAAGTGTCCCGTGGATTATTCCCCGATTAAAAGGATTGTTCCCCCAACGGCTGGAGTGTCAGCCTGCCTGTTATTGTTGTTGTTGATACATGGGGCAGGAGAAAGGACCTGGGGGGAACAGGGTGTTGGGATTTATTTGCTGCCTCAACAACCTTTTGCCCCCTCTTTGCCCAACCCCTCTTCTCCCATCCGAGCTCACCGAGGGTGGGTTGGCCACTGCTAGAGCTGCTCACTCAGGAGGGGAGGGAGTGGAAAAAGGGTGCTGAGAAGGTAGGAAAGTATTTTTTCCAGGTCTGATGCATCGGGGATCCACCTCCGCCTGGGAACGAGCTCGTGCAACGGGACACACACACAGAGGGGTGAAAAGGGCTCGGCCCCCTGTGGAAAGCTGCGCCCTGCCCCAAACCGCACAGCGTACCTGCTCAGCATAGCTGCTCTGTGCCTGCAGAGGCGTCCCCCTGCCCCAGCTGCTCCCGCATCTCCTTCCTTACCCCCCGTCTCCACTTTTTTTGTTGTATTCTACCGGGTTTGAGTCCCAGCCCAACCCGCATCCACCTCCCCGCTGCCCGCATCCCTTCGACCCCGAGCATCCTCGGAGGGGCCGGGGGCCGCTGCGGGAGCTGTGCGAGCGGGGAGCTCGTGGGGAGCGCGATGGCGATGGACTCCGGCCCCCGGGCAGCGCCAGCCGGGCACCTCCTCCCGCTGATCTCCGCTTAACCCACGACTGCTGCCAAAGAGAAAAGGTCTTGAACTTAAAACGTTGCAAATGTTTTAAACCGGGACGGCGCCGGGCTCGGGAGGGGGGAAAACAGCATCTCCCAAAAGCAGAGGAAAAGCAGCAGCTCTGCGGAGACACCAACATATCATCCCTCCCCAAAACCTCCGCGAAGGGGCTGCGGGGATCAGCCCGGCACCTCTCCGCTGTGGGGGATCATCAGGAGAACCGCTGGGTCCGGATCAGGGAGCATCCCCGCCTTTATTTCCGTAAACGAAATCGTCCCCTCCGAGGGGGGCACAGGAGCGCTCCTCCCGCCCGGGGCCGCCCGGGGCTCGTGTGTCCCACGGGGGGCTCTGCCTTCCGCGCCCCCCACTCCCACCTCCCCCGGCTCCTTCTCCCGGGATTTCCTCCCGCTCCGCTCCGTCCCTCCCTGATAAACAGGGATTTGGTGCCCCTTGGAAGGCGGCTGCCACTTCCCCAAACCCGGGCTGCGTGTCCTGCCCTCCCGGACCCCCTGAAGCCGCGGGCCGGGACTGTCCCACGGACATCGCGGGGACAGCGGCCGCGGATGCTCCGGGACGGGCCCGGAGATGCTCCCAAAACGCCGGGAATCGCCGCCCCCGGGAGCGGCTCCCCAGGGAGCTGCCCCAAGCCGGCGGGGGGAGCACCCCTGGCCCTTGCCCGTCCCTCGGTTTGCTCCTGAACCTTTTCCATGTCCATCAGCGTTATGAGCGCCCAGGGCGAGCGCCGCCCCCCCATCTGCATCACTCTGCATCGCGGTACGTTGGATGCATTAAGCCCTACAGAGAGCGGCAGCCAGCACCCCTCGAGTGTCCGGTCACCCCGATTTTGCCACTGTCTTGCCTGCACTGACCCCCGCTCTGTCCTCCACCTCCCCCACACCCCCTCGCTCCTCTCCTCTCCTTCAGGCTTTCCCCGCTTTGCTCTCCCTGCCTTTTCGGGGAGCTCGGGGGGTTTAACGCTGCAAAAACATCAGCAAGGGAATGGGGAGACACGGCAGAAACGCGGAGAAAAAGGGGGGAATATCAAGGCCTGATAAAAAAGGAGAGAACCCCTCATACATCCCGGCACAGACCTTCAAAGCAAGCGGTTTCTCCTCAACTTGAGCACATAAAGGACATTTTTTTCCACATTAAGTGTCGGGAAGGCAAAACCAGGGTCCATAACTGGGAAATTATAAAAGGAAGTAAATCCATCAAAGCAAATGCAATTGGGAATACAATTAAGCAGAAGGCTGGAAGGACACAAAAGGAGGGAGGATGGAGCGAGCTCTGCCGCTGAGTGACGATACGCAGGCTGCGCAGGGAAAAACATCCCGGCAAATGCCATTTTCTAGGAGGCTCTGGGCAAGGAGTAAAATCAATAGGAAGCCAGGGAGGCTTCCGAGACGGGGGATGCGGGTGCTACAGCACCCTCACCCCAAGACCCGGGGGTTGTTTGGGGTTTATTTTTGAAGCAAGTGGTTTGAATTGTAAGAGAAAATCACCATTTTGTTTTCGGTGGGAAGGGGTGATGCTGGCGTCGGGGGGTGGAAGCTCGGGGCAGTGGGACAGCGCTGGGGACACGGGGGACAATCCCTGCGCCCAGCTCAGCCCCCACCGCAGCCGCTCAGACTCCGCGGAAACGCTGCGAATAGACACAAGTGCCACCCTGGCAGCCCAAAATTCAGCGTTTTCACCCCAATGCCCCGGGCCAGGTGTTACGGAAAAGCGCGGGCTTCGCCCCCATCCCTTCTCCCCTCCGGTGCGCGAATTCCCGAGAATTTCGGCCGGAAAGGAAGCGGGGATGAATTAAAACTACCCAAACTCTCGAGGCAACGCTTCCATCCCCACTTTTCCTTTATTTATTTTTATTTCCCCCCGAGGCGAGAGGCAGGAAGGGCTGGATGGACGGTACTGAGAAAAGTGAGAAGGTTTTATGCGCTGGCATTAAAAAAACCCCAACCCAAACCCGAGTTTTCTTTTGTTTGCAACATAAACTACAGCCCAGCGCTGGAAACTTACGGAAGCCGCTTCTATTCCTCTGTGCACCTATTCATGCAGCCTCTAATTAACACATATACACGCGCGGAGCCTTCAATGACATTTATTGTTCAGATCTTTCTGAAAAACAATAGATCTCCCGTCAGAATTTCCTATTCCTTGTGCTTCAAATCATCAGCGTTTCCACTGGGGGGGAAAAATGTGTCAGGATAATCAGCGATTTTCAGCAGCAGTGATTTTTTTTCGATTGGGGGTTAAAAAAAAAAAAAGGAAAACGAGCAAAGGTAGTATAAACACGCAATTATATTACAAGAATTTTTGCACAGATGAACTTAATGAGTAAAAAAAAAGTGTAGTTAAAGGCTTTGCCCCCTCACTGAACCAGATAAACAGTGTTTGTTGCTTTTCTAACTACACAAAACTGCAGTAATGAAAAATAATCTTGACATCATTTAACTTCCTTAAGGTATCTTTCCCCCGCAGACGCTTTTAGAGCTATTAAAGAGATGAGCCGGGGTTGTAGTGAACTGTTACAACGCTCGCTTTAATCAGAATTAGGCTGAATCGCTGAATATCATCATTAAGGAAAGCGCCTATTAAAAAAAAAAAATTCATTAGTTCCTAGCATCAGCAAACTGCAGCATTCCCAGCACCAGGAGCTGGAGGCAGACACCGAAAATTTGTGGACACAAAAGCTTTCAAATCTCTTTAATAGGAACACGCTGGGGGACCTCGGGGTTCTGCGCCTCCACCTTCCGCGAGCTCTGGAGCCGCCGCCCGGTCCCGGTCCCGGTCCCGGTCCCGGCCCCGGTCCCGGTCCCGGCCCCGGTCCCGGCCCCGCGGGGAGGTGACACCGCGCCCGAGCCAGCCCCCCCCGCCCCGCGGGCGACGTGGGGTGAAGCGACAGCGATTTGAGCTCCTTGTAGGAAATAAATGCGACACCCCGCCGCTGTCGCGGGGCTCGGACAAGATCCGGGAGCTGCCCGCCCGCAGCATCCCGGAGAGCCGCGGAGGGGGATCTTCCCTGCTCGCATCCCACGCGTTTGTTCGGGCAAGTTTTCTCCAAATCCCAAGTTTTTGTGGAGCTGTCAGGGGAGCGGGACTGCGGCGCGTGGAGCGAGCAGGGAGGAGGAAGAGAACGGCTGCAGCTGCCGGGAACCCCCGCGCCCCCGGACACCTCCTTTGGGGCAAAACATGTGGCAAGGACAGTCTTCCCACCCGCAAACTGGTGGCACAAGGTTTGCGGAGGGAGTGGAGTGCAGCAGCGAAAAGCCCTTTGTGGAAAAGAAAGGAAAAGCCCAAAAGAAACAAAAAAAAAAAAAAGAAAAAAAAGAATAAGAGAAAGAAACAAAAAAGTAAACAAGAAAAAAGACAGGATAAAAAAAGGAGACCAGAAAAAAGAAAAAAGAAAGAAGGCATTAAAAAAAAACAAAAGAGAAAAAAGGAAGAAAAAAGGGAAAAAGGAAAAGGAAAAAAGACAGGAGGGGGAAAAGGAAAAGAAAAAAAAAGAAGACAACAACAAAAAAAGAAACAAAACCCAACCCCCAACCCTTAGAAACACCCATATCATGCCACCCAGTCCTCCCACTGCGTTCTGTAATCCAGCAGGAGAAGCCCAAGGAAATAAAAGGCGAGATCCAAAATCCCCCCCTCCCTGCGAACCCCCGGCCAAGGCCTGGCAGGCTCAGAGGGCGTAAAAGCTGCGAGCCAAAGGTGGCCAGGGGTGTGAAGGGCCCAGGGTGCTCCCCCCAGCCCTGCCCCCCTCCAAGGAAAGTCACAAGGTAACCACGGCTGCCTGTAACCCAAGAACGGAGGATGGCTGCAGATTATTTTTACATTAAGGGCTGCCTGAAGATGCAAACGTGCCTTTGGATGAGTTCTGCACTCCGGGGCTGGACCGAGGCATGTGTGGCCATCTCCTGCCGAGGGCCCTGTGCCTGAGCTGGTGCTCGTGCACACACAAAACACACACAAAAAGCCCACAAAACACACACACACACACACACAAAACACACACACACACAGACACACACAAAAAGCCCACAAAACACACACACACAAATACACACGAAACACACACAACACATAAAACACACACAAAACACACACACAAAACACACACAAAACACACACACAAAACACACACACACACAAAACACACACACAACACACACACACACACAAAACACACACACACATACACAAGTGCGATCCCCAGGGCTTGTGCACTCGGACAGAGCACCCAAGGTATAAAAAGAAATTTAAGCTTCTGCTCTGAAACCGATCTCCCTTCCCCTGGATCACACTTTTGATCTAATTTGTTTCTCTGTCCAAATGACTTGGCTCAGCCTTCCCCCTGAAAATTCGGTGTACAGTTGACATCAATCATGTCTCAGTCTAGGGAGGGATAAGGATAGAATATCAGAGAGGTGACCATGCATGCCACATGATTCAAATCATCTCAGCATTGATTAATTGGGTTCAATCTGAGTTTCAGAATCATAACAACTGTTGTTCCCCTTCACATAACATCAACAGGGCCTTTAAAGCAGAGTATCCATTTACTCCAAGGCATGTGATGCATTAAGACCATCATCTTCTATTAAACCTTAAAGGCTGGATGAATTTTAGACAAACTCAATTAGCTCAAGATGGCTCTGCAGTGATTAGACATTGTTGCCCCTTCCCCTTCATCAGGGATTTTTCTACCCCCTCCACTTTTTAATACAGAGGGCAAAGTATGTTCACATGTGGAAGATGAGCGCATTCCTTGGGCTTGTCCTGTCGCTGCTCTGGCTGTGCAGGTACCCCTTAAATGAAGGCAAATCCCCCTCAAACTTGTAAAGGACCCATTTTTCCACTTGGACTTTAAGAAAAACCATTCGGATACCTGGTAGCTGGGACATGAAGCTGTTACCAAGAGGAAGAAGGAGCAGATGGAAAGTTGTGTTCTGATGGTACCTCAAACTCAGAAGAAAGGAGAGCCAGGCAGGACTCCAAGCCCTTATAAACGAAGTTATCCCTGCCCCTACACCCAGGGAGAGGCTGTGCTTGGGTTAGAGAGCTGCTCATCAATTAACTACAGCTAAAACAGGACAGAAACAGCGCCTGGGCGGACGGGGGCTGAGCAGGGTTTGAGATGGAGACAACTTCTGCAATTCAGGTTTCCATATGGTAAGAAAGATGAGCCCTATTTGTGTGTGTTTGATTCTTATCTACCAGCTGGGATCACTCATCCGGGTTGTAACTGAAATAATAATGATTAAAGAAAAGCATGCCTGCCTTGTAATGTTGCAAGCATGGGCCTCCACATCACATATATTCAGCCCCGATTGAGGGATGACCTATCACAAACTCAGCCTTGAGCAATCAGAGGAATATCATCTCTAATTACTGTTTTGCAAGCTGAAACCCTATTAAGTACTTCCCTGTTGTGCCTATTATGACTGGTTCTACACTTAAAACAAAAGCATCCTTTTTTTTAATCGTTCCACTTTGCGTGGGAGCGAGAGGGCTCTGATTCAGCTCAGGGGTTGCCTTCTTTGTTTTTTTTTCCTATTTACTCATGAAGAAAAGCTCGGAGGCTCTGACTGCAGGAACTGAGGTGACTGTTGCGTGAACGCTCCTTGTAACGGGGACATTAAGTTGATTTAAGAGCTGTGCTTAAATCAATCCCCTAATTTAAGGCACGAGTGTTTTCAAGGAGTGAAATTCCACAGCCAGACTTTTAGGAAAGTTTAGAAACAAGTTGACTTGAAAGCTTTATCTGCACAAACTGCCTTGCTATGAGCATGCCAGCAATAAAAAATGGATGTAGAATTTTCCATATAAATGAACATATCCTGGAACAAAACACATGCAACAGGAGATCCTGACGAGGCAGAGCACTGGGAGCCACATCACCCTTTGGAGCATGTGACAGACACACCACTGGCCCAAGGACATCATCCTGAGATGTACAGATGATTTTTGGCTCTGATTTTACCACTAGAAACAGGGCACTGGGGAATAAAACAACCCCCAAAGAAATAACATTACATTCACTACTGGAAAGTGATGGTGGGAGAGGGCAGCAGACACTCCAAAGGGACATCCAGGGGATGCTCAGCTCTGGGACCAGGGTTCTGGAGTAGGGAGCTGTCATTGTGTTCACATAAATTAATCAAGTCAATTAATTAAGCAAGTCACTGCACTGATTTCAGCCAGGATACGAAATTGATGTGGTCAGGTAACACAGACTGGTGTCCCAACACTTATCAGGCCCTCGGGTATTTTACTCTTCAGCCACTAAAGGAGAACCAGAGTTTTGCTCTCCCTGGCTTTCACATCCAAAAAAAAGGACAATTCTACTTGTTTCTTTCCAGGGATGAGCCAGGGGGGCAAACACTCCACAGGTACCTGAAGCCATTTGAAAACAGGGGAATAAATAGATGAGTACACAAAGATCAACAAATCCTGAGTTTTGGGCAGGCAATGAGTTCAGCCAGAGCAGAAGCAGCTGAGTCTCCATCACTGAATTTGTACCAGACCTGTCGGACATCCCAAGGGGGAAACCCAGCAGAGACCCCTCCCTGGCCTCAGCCAGTGGCTCCTACTGACGTGAGCACTGCTGGAACATGGAAAAGGTCATGAAAAAAGGAACTACTGCTAAAAACACCCAGCCCACAGCCGTTTCTATAGATCACCCAGACTAGCAGACACTGACTGCCCTGTTTGGTTTCTCGCTAGACAGACCCAGAGTTGCATCCCCTCACATCCTGAGGGGGTTGAGAAAAGAAACAGCTTAATTTGAGATCAGCTGGGATAGAAGGGCTGCTGATTCCCATTTTCCACGGGCACTGACAGAGGCAGGGCTGGAGCACAGTGCTACAGACACTCCGGGGACACTGAACTGTCCCTCGCCTGCAGGAGAGGCTCCACACAGGATTATATCCCCAGTCCAGCACTGGCACTGCCTGACCTGCCAACCTCAACGGGTCTGTGATGATCACAGAGCAGCAGCTGCCCTTCCCTGGGGAATCAAGTGCCTGGAGAATGGTCTGCTCTCCCATATAACAGGCAAGCATCTCCCTCAGCCCTCTGTGCTCCCAGGGATGGAGGTCTCAGGTGGGTAAATCCCAATCCTGAGCCTTGCTGTGCTAAAAAATCCAAACCTTCTATTTCTTTTTTTTTTCTTCCCCAAAAATTCACTTAATAGAGGAGAAATCTCCCAAGTGCTGACACCATGTGAAGAGGTTCTTCATCTCCCTGTAATACAAACCATCCATCTGTGCGGAGTGGATTCCTTGAGGGTTGTTTATTTTCCCTCACTTCTTTTTCCTCCTTTCACATCAGCTGCCTGGCCCCTTCCTTAGGCAAAGCCTCAGCTGGGGAAGGGGAGATGGGTCCATCCCTGGGAGCAGCGCCGTTATCTCCTGCTCTGTGCTGCGAAGGGAGCACAGCGGCACCTGCGCTTCTCACTTTGGGACAGTTCCTGGAGCTGAGCCCCGCAGTTCCCCCTGCAATGATCCCCACTCTCCATCATCTCCGTGGGCTGGGAGTCCCCCCAGCAGGAATGGGATAATTCCTCACAATAGACTCCTCCAAAGCAGCTGAAAGTGAGGAAACAAGAGAAGGAATGCACTGAACCAGACCTGGATTTGAACTTTTAAGTCTCCCTTTCGCTGAGCATAACTTTTCACTTTGAATTTGACTGATCCAGTAGCTACAAGCTCGGGAGAAAGAGCACGGACTAAGGATATATCCATCCCTCTGGACTTTCTGGGAACTCCAAGCTGGTGCTGCCCCAAGTTTCTTCTGCACCTCAATTCCTTTAGCATTCACCAAGTGAGCTATTCCAGGAATGTGCAAGGATCAGACCCCAGAAGAGCAGATTGAGAAGGGGGAGGTCACAGAGAAAAGCAGCATTTCCCCCAGCTCTCTAAAGCAGATTTCTTTTCCCTGCTTTCCAGCCACCTTTCCCTACATGACCCAAGAAGTTTCTCTAACAAAAATATAGATGTAACCTTATCTAAAGTGAGTGCAGCAAATGTATTATGGATAATGCGTAATTAATAACAGAAAAATAATGTTTCCCCTGTTATTAAATCAAGGTCTCCCCTGACCTCTCACCCTCATATAAGTGCCTTTAGTTTTATGACAGCAGTGGACAAAGTTATCGTGTGTCCATGTGTGCAGGCACATCCTAGTTGGCAAGGGGCTCACCCAACTATTGCCGGAGTTACTGCAGAGATTTTCCTTTTTTTATTTTGTTGTTACTTTTAAGGTTAAAAAAAGAGTTGCCTCCAGTAGTTTAAACGCTGCTTGGCCGGGGAATGAACTCAATCAGTGCATGAAACTAATCTGGTCCCACTGAGGAACACTGCAGCCCCAGTCTCAGGGTAACAGGATCTATTTACGCACTTGCACGCGTGCGTGCATCGCTTCTGGGCTCCCTGATGCACTTCCAGCCTCAGATGGATGCTTGAGGAATGCATCAATATTTTCATCTATCTGCAGCATGCAAAGAGAAAACAAAGAGCAGGCGAATTCCCTGGAAGGGCTCAGCATTTTTTTGGCTGTATTGCAGTAAAGCCTTCCCTGCTTACAAGGCCGTGGTTCTCCCCTGGCTGCTTTTCTGCTTTAATACTTGCAGAGGCTCAGCCCCAGCCATCCCCGCTGACAAAAATCTGTGCATACACTGGCAAAATTAACAAGTTTGGGCCTGAAAGCCTATCAAAACGTTAAATAAATTAATAAAGAGGAGGCCAGCCTGGTTTTGTCCGCCGCCCCCCCTCCCAGCGCGCTGCCTGTCGGGAACGCTATCTCACTCCAGAGGTCAGCGGGCTCGTCTGATCTATGGGCTTCCCTCCTGATTCATTACGTTTGATGCACGGCTCTTCCAGGAGTCAGCCCAGCCAAACCCCCGGGTTAATGGAAGCCACACCAGCTCCTAATCCAGTAGCTCTGAATTCTCCTGTTTGTGCTGGACGGGCCCTGAGCGAAAGCCCCGTGTGCCAGGGCCAGGGGAGCTCCTTGTGAGCACCAGCAGGAGGGATATGAATCCCAGGTCACGCGTTTGCCACCAGCTCCTCGTCCTTCCAAGCACCCTGGGACCGAGAGAGGGAAGGGACACAACCATGTCCCTGTCACCATAAACCCACTTGGACGCACCTCCTTCTACTCCTGAGCTTCTTTCATTGTCTAATTCAAGGCAACTCATTTCAAGGTTCAGCCCAGAGCTGTGCCTCTTCCCCAAACAGTTTTTTCTTTGCCGTGTTCTGAAGTGCTAAAAGGTGTGGAAAGACTGGATTTCTTCAACAATTTCAGCTTTAAGGAGGTGGAAAACCCTTTGCCTCAGACACACAGATGTGATCTCGGGATTTATCCATTCAGCCTCTCTGGTCTGAAGGCAGAAATCTGTGCAGAGAGAAATGTGCCTCTTAAACAAGCACCACACACGAGTGCTGCGATGGAAACACTGCTGTAAAAGCAGGGATTTCCTCCATCCTCCTCCCTCACAACATCCTGCCACCCCTCTTCCAGCTCTGCCTGCAAAAGGCTCAGTGTGGGCCCCGAGGTTTGGAGGCCACAGGATGCTCCCTCCACCTCCCAGATCCATCGCTTGCTCCGGTTTAATCATTCCATCTGAATCCTGCCACGTTCCTCGGACACATCAGGCTATAAAAACCCTGCCCTGCATTTCCCTGGTGCCCTCCCTTCCCTCAAAACACGAGTTGAGGGTGTAGCACTTTCTGGAGAGCCCAGGAAAGGCTCTCCCAGCCCTAAAATCTGCTCCTGGGCCAGGGGACATCCATCTTTTGACTGATAAGGGCCCTTGTGGGCATCCCATTTGAAAGGGAGCTCTTCCCAAAGGATGCACGGTGTGAGGGGACCTGAAATATTCCTTGCTTGCCCTGCATTCCCAGGAGAACACAGCTATTTCAGAAGAGAGGGGAGCCTCCAAGCCCAGGGAGCGCTGGCAGCAGCCCAGTAGAGTCCTGCTGCCTACCAGAAGCAAACTGGTTTTGTACTGGTCAGGATAAGATCCCAGTTGGGGAGGTTAAAATGGGATTGAGGAGTCAGGACGTCTTCCTCCAAACAGAGGAATGTAGGTGATGAGAAGAGTTAATCCCATCAACTTCCCCACTGCTCTGTGTTTAAATCCCTCTTCACCTGGCTGTGGGATGCACCCACGCACTCTCCCTTCCCACCAAACCCTGCATGTGCATTTTATTTTATACATCTATATTTATATAAAATACACCTATTATCTTTGCAAATGATATATTTCACAAAATACATTTACTGCTTTCATATCTCCTCGGTGCCCACACAGCACACGGACATGAACGGCTGCAGCTGCGCTGGAAAAGGCACTTTCTGTCTTCAAAGTCACCACCAGGTCCCATAAATCTTAAAAATATTTCATGGATCACCAAAACAACCCCCCCACACACACAATGAGCTGCTTTCCAAGCACACAAATACTTTCAAGCTCAACAAAATGTTTCGTTTCAGTCCGGGCAAGTTCTTTCATCTGGGTTTGGAGCCGCTGTTCAATTATTTCTCTATGGATTCTCCCCTGAAATGAGTTCAAAAATGAAATAAAAAAGAGTTTGTTCAGTCTGGAAACATCCAAATAATACATTTTGCAAGGAAAATCCCTGTTCCCTTTTTTTTTTTTGAGGGGGAAGGAGGTGTTGTTTGTTTTTATTACATAAAATTTTTCCATCAGCACATTCTATGAGGAAGAAACCTGGTTCCATTAAACAGCATTTTCTGATGAAAAACCCAATTCTGCTTCATTTTTTCTCTCTGCAGAGCTCAGTCCCTGAGACTGAGCATCCCTCCACCACTCCTAAAAACCCCTTGCTGAGAACTATGCACAAACCCAGCCAACTCCAGTTTAGAAACAAATCTGCTCTGTTTACTGATAAATATTTATTCAGATATTTACCAAGAAAACATGAAAGGCAAACCCAACATCTGGATTTCTAGTACTGCTTGCTGGGGAATATCACTGGCAGGAGAGGGCAGCTTCGAGATCACCCCCAAATTCCCTTGTAAAAATCAGATTCCCCTCTTCAAATCAAAGGGGAAATTCTGATTTACTCTAGAGGCCACGGCATTTCTGCGGGCTGAGCGTCGCAGCCCTGCTCAGCTGCTCTGCAAAACGTTCTGCTGTTATGGCTCAGGAAAAGCAAAATAATGAATTCCCATTCCCGTGGGGAAAACCCAGCGTGGGGGCGATGGGGGCACCTCCTCCCGGGGCAGGGGACCCCTACCAGGACATCCATGTGGGACTCGCAGCCGTTTCCATTTACAAAAATGTCCTTTTTTCCCCTTGACTTTAGGTGAGCCTCTTATTTCTGATTTATGGCACTAGTGAGAGCTGAGGGTCGGTCTGTGAGATGCTGTGCTGCACTTCTTCCTTTACTGGGATTCCAGTAAAAATAACGGAGCTAAAGAGACCTCTGCTGCAGCTCCTTCTAGCAGATGAAGCCGTGGTTTCATGTGGATGGAGGAAATCCACCGCAGCAGAGCTCCAAAAAATATAACAAATATACAAAGAATACAAATAAGAAAAGCATAAAATGACAAAATGCTCACAAACCCACTGCAGAAATGCTCCAGAGCAACAAAGTCGGACAGTTGTAAATCTCAAGCCTACAAACTTTCATCCCTGTACTTGGATTTAACTTTGCTTTCCCTGAAGTAGTAAACAGCTCCTGGTCTGAGCTCAGTTTCTGGTCTGAAGGCTCAGAGCTGAAGCCTGACAATTCCCAAGAATCCGAATAGGCAGAAAATTAAGGATTTTAGCTTGGGTCCTGCATTTCCAAACACCAAACTAGAATTGCGTCTTGACTATAAATTGGTATTTATCTTCCTGTACAACGTACAAAAAACCAGATTAACAGACCTGGAAGAAACAAAGCCACCGCTGCCCAAAATAACAGGAATAAGTAAGTATCCCAGTCAAAAATGACACACATTTTTGCAAGAAAAAGGGTTTTGTTTGTTTGTTTGCGACCAGCTCTGAAATTCTGCAAAGCCCAAGGAACAGCCCTGAACAAGAGTGAGAACAATTGCCTTGGGGTTTCTTCAGGACCTTGGGGGACACAGGAAAAGAGAAAAGAAAGATAAACGATGAGGTGGCACCTGAACACCCGCTCAGCTGTCGGCACAGAGCAATGTCAACATGTTTTGCTTACTCTCACCATCGATTTCAGGAAGCCGGGAAGGCTGCTCAGAAAATGTCTCCCCAGCCTGAGCTCCGATGCAGTTCCAATAATAGCGTAGGCAGATGCTTAATCATCTTCAAACCATGCTCTGCTATGCCAGCTCTAAAGCTCTTGGCCCGCAGGAGGACACAGTTAAGCTCCTGTTTAGCTGAAGAGCTGCAACAGGGCTCGAAGGGAGTTGTCCCAGAGCCGGGCCCTCGGAGCGCCGGGATTCCGGCACTTCGGGGCTGAGGCAGCTTGGAAACCTTCCCTGGAAGGAGGGCTGTTAAACTACAAACACCTCACAGGTCCTGGGAACCACTTTTCCTATTTCTTGACTACTTTTTGAGCCTTAAAATGCACACCTAGACCAGCTCTACACTATGTTCCCACCTCCAGCACAGCAGCCTTTCACTCCAAGGTGAAAACGAGGGCACATCTTTTGGGGACCCATGGGATCCTCAGAGATCCTTTCATGCTCCCAACGAGGTTTACAGCCTGATGCTCACCATTGACCTCTTGATTCCTGCTGGAGCTGACAGAAGAGCTTGGTGGGGTCTGAAATCCTCTCCTTCCAAGGGGACACGAATCCCTGGACTCCAAGGAACGGTTGTAAGACATCCATGGCAATGCCCAGCTCCACTCCCATGAGCAAAGCTTTAACTCCTCCATCTGTCTGCCAGTGCCACAGCATGTAGGTGAATAAATAAATACTTTTGGGATGCTTCTCTTTTGGTCCAAACCAAAGTGACCATCAGAGCTGCATAACCAGCAGCTCAAACCTGCTACTGCCTCATGAATTGCACACACGAGTACATAAAGCAAACAAAGTTTTGTTTAAACCTCCGTGAAAGAGGTTTAAATGAACAGGTTTTACCTTTTCTTTGTCTTAGGATGGGAATACCCCCCTGGCTGGCTAATGCCCAGCAGCTGAGCCCTGCTAACGTGATCATGGGCCTGACCCTGCCTCAGAGGCTGTCATACAACAAATAAAATGCTGCACTAAGTCTCGTGTGCAGGGAAGAGCTGCAGCCAAAGGGCTCCCACCCTGCCCTGGCACCCAGCTCTGGGGAGGACAGATTTCCTTGATGCTCTTTTTGGGGAGGCTTTTGCTGACTTCTGAATTACACCAGCACAGGCAAAGAGACCTGACCTCTGCACTGGCCACCTCCAGCTCTGCAGGAGCGCAGGGCTCACCATCACTCTCAGCATCAGCAGCTGAACACCACTTCTGCCTCCAGTCCCCAACCAGACTAACTGAGTTCTGTATTTTCAACAGGAAGGATCTGTTCCAGCATCCAGAACGGTGCCAAGCATTTCAAAAAGGTGTAAAATATGTGCAAAAAACCACTCATAAATACCTCTGCTCGACTCAGGGCAAGCCAAGCACACAGAAGCGTGACATTCGTGTAGTAAAATATTCTGGGAAACAATTAATGTGGGATCCAGATCAAGAAAAATACTCTCCCTAAGTCATACAAGTGGGAAGAGCAGATGGCAGGCAGCTCTCCTCCCTGGTGGCACTTGTCCACTGCACTGTCACAAGTCCTGGGCCGCCCCGAGCTCACCTGACCGGGTGCCAGGGGCTGGCAGGGAGCGTTGGACACCGGGAAGAGCCAGGAGCCACGGCCAGGCCGGCCCTCTCTTTTTCAGCTATGCAATAACTCGGGGAAAGGGTGTCAAAAATAATGACCTGGCTGGGGCTGGAGGAGGAAGGTTCAAAAGTTCAGCCTGGAAGTGGAGAGCCAGGGTTTCTGCAGGAGAGCGGCCACGATCGAGGGGAAGGGCAGGGGGAAAACCCCCTTTTGCAGGAAGTGCTGTTGGGGTTGCTGGCAGAAAGGTCTGTCCAGGTGTTACTGAGCTTAATCCGCAGGGCCAGGATTTGGGAGTGAGGGTACAGCCCGGCTCCTAGCTCAAGAGTGGGAGCTCTGCCTTGTAGGGAGCCAAGGAAAAGGTGAGGTTTTCTGCTGGGCTGCTCCAGGCAGCTTTTGCAGGAGTACCACTGGTGCAAAGGGATTTTGGGGTGCAGAAAGCAGCCCCTGCCCTGCAGCAGTATAAGCACAAAGGAAGAGCAGCGCTGCTTCTGGGACAGGCAGATTAAACCACCAGGACAATCTCCCTGATGGCAAAGCCAGCACCCAGCCCTCACTGTGGGTCAGACCCCTCACTTTGGAGAAGAGACCCAGATAATCTCATCCCATTCCCAACAGAGGCACTCCATCAATCCGTGAAACCAAGTGCAGCCTTAAATCCCCCTTCTTGGCATGGGGGGATTTTCCCACCCTGGATAACACATGGAGCATGCAGAGCAGGCAGATGCCATCACCTTTGCTGCCTGTGATTACCCCACCACAACCCCCAAGCGCAGCCCTGGGCGCTGCACTGGAAACAACTCCAGCCCCAAAAGCTCTTTCAGTGTCAGTGGGGTTTGGGAATGTGTGGGGTCCCTGTCCCTGGAGGAGCAGGAAATGCACAAATGCTCAGTGCCATCCTAACCCTGGGCGGGTCTCAGACAGATTTCCCCCACGCCACAGGTTTGCATTCTTGGATGCTGTGCACCAGCAGCACTCTCACCACCCTCAGTCCTTCCACCAGAGAGGCAATTTCAAGTGTGTGGTAGAAGAAACAAAAAGTGCACAGAAAAGCTTGGAATTCCCCCTGCAGGGATGGGAAGGACACTCCCCTGACAGGGCAATCCAGCCCAAATCGCTGCCGCAGTGCTCTCCCCTCCTCCCTTTGGCCTCACCATTAATATTTGAGATTTCTGCAGACTTATTCATTGAGATTTTGCTTTCCACAAGAAGCTCTAATAGGATTAGGTGGCCCCACTGCTAACTCCAAATCATTTGCCTTCCCCTTGGAAAGAGGATGGCCTAGCTCACCCTGGGTTCCTCCCTTTCACTGGACTTCCCAAGCAGGGACGACACTTGCAGGGGAAATGGAAAAACCAAGCATCATCGGCCAGATTTAGAGGAAAGCAGGGTTTCACCTCTTTGGAACAAGTTGAAACCAACGCCTGTTGGCCTCTACCCCTCCAGAGGCTTCTCCACCACACAGCCATGGGAGGCAAGCACAGACTGAGCAAAGGCTCCTCTCGCGAGCGCCCCGGCTCCCATCGAACCCAGCGCCTTCCCTGCGGTGCAAGCGCTCGGCAGAGAGCAATTCCAGGCCCAACAAGACGTTACATGCAACGAGGATGAAGTGTTTGATGAATCATTTTCAAAAAAGGGGATTTTTTCTTAATAATAACAAGAATTTACATCCCGCTGCAACACCTACAAGACAAACAAACAGAGCGAAGTATCCGTGAGCTCGGCACGCTACCTGCCTCCTATAAATACGGCTTGGGAGGTGAGAACCCCTCTCATGTAGAGCCTTGCTGAGATTCTGGCTGCAATTAATTAGCAGGTGTCTTTAAGAAACACCATCTCCCAAAGTTAAGAAGGCTGATGTTTTATTTACGGTCTGTCCTGAAGAGCTGTGGTTAAAGTTAATAAAAGGCAAACATGGAAACGTGGGTATTTTGCTCATTTAGAGTAAAATATGTCCCACCACTGGTGCATGCTCCTGTTACTTTTGGGAAGCGTGAGGTCTGAAAACAGTAGGGAAAATTCCTGGAATACGTTTTGGTACAGGCCAGCTGTCCATACCAGCCCACCACCACGGGAGCTGCAAAGAAGAGGCAGAGTTGCAGTTTTGGAGGATCAGTGACCTCATTTCTGATTTAACCAGGGCGACTGAGTCACAAACCACCAGCAAAGGGGGAGAAAGGCTCTGAAATCCAGCGCTGCCCATCCACGTCTAACTCACCTCATGCAGAAAAAGGTACTGAGGGTGGGGAAGCACCACCAGTGCTTCTGCCATTCACCCTGAATCATCTTTCACACCGCTCTCCCAATTCTTATCAAGTTGAAAATCACTTGAAGAAGTAGCACTGGGGAAGGTGGAATAAAAACTGACTTGTTCTGTGCTCCTCATTCTCAGGTGATGCCTCACATCACCACTGAGAAAACCATTAAGGAACTAAAAAAAACATAATTCAAAGAAAAAATCACTCTGAACTCTCAAGCTTCTTTCTCAGCTGCTCAGCATTTCTGCAGTGGGGCACATCTGTTCCCATCTCCCTGCAGAGGGCGGGGGGGAATAATTGGGATATCTCCTCAGCAAGAAGATAAAAACCCGATGGAAGTGCCGTGGAAAGGGGCTTCCCCCGCCGCAGGCTGCGCTGACCAGCCCTGCCCAGCCGGGCTGCTCCCACCCTCCAGCGCCTTTCAAACCTCTCCAAGTTCCAGCCAGCCTGCCAGATTTACGACGTGTTTCACTTTTTGAACATCCTTGGATCAGGCTGGGGTGATGAAAGCCTGATAGCTCTGGAGATGGCTTTTTGTGCAGAGTATATGAAAAATATTGTCCCCCCCATATACACACACGCAATCCTCTTCTCCCTTCCCTTAAATGTCTCCTTACTGAGAACTCCAGCCAAGCCCATCCATGCCAAGAACCTTCCCACACTCCACTCCAGCCTCTGCTTCACTTAAAATTAATTCAGAGACATAGCACCAGGGACCACAGCCTTTGCTGAGTCTTAATAAGACCACAAGGAATAGGAAAGGAAAAAAAAGGAAATAAAAGGAGGAAAAAAAAAAAGAAAAGAAAAATTGCAGCAGTTCTTGTAACTGAATCTGCTGGAGTTGTAAGTGTGGTAAATGCATGTTCCTGCACTATTTGGACGCCTCTGCTCTGCCTTTAGCAGCTGCTGTAATAAACTTCCCAGAAGGTATTGGATTCACAGAAGTGTTACTAGAAACCCTAACAGAAACCCATGGAAATGATGTCTCAACGCAACCAATCAGGGAGATAATCCCTGCTACGATAAAGAGAAATTGAAACTCGGTTTCCTTGGCTGAGAGAGAAAATCAAAATTGCCCTCTGCATTTCAGGGAGGGGGAGGAAGAAAAGAAAGAGAGGGGGGGCTGAGATCTAATTATGAGTGTCTTGAAATTCCTTCTGCACAAAGTTTCCTTAAAGAGCTGCCAAAAGAGCAAACCCTGGGCGATGGCGCTGGAGGTGCCGCGCTCGGCTCAGCCGGAGCGCACGCGGCTCTGCCCCGCGATGACAAAACATTTAATTACGAGTGGCCCAATGTCTTCCACATTTGGAAACTGGATTCCTGACACGCATAATGTACCCCATGCTGACACGACTATTTGGCAAAAGCCGAGCCTGTGATCTCACATTAATTGCTACACAAATATACTTATTGTGGGCATGGGTTTTATACGGCTGAAGCCTCCATTTGCACATGTTCACAATAAAAACACTCCCCCCCCCCCAAATAACGATTAACTTTTTTTGATTTTTTTTTGAGGGAGTTTTTTTTTGAGTTGCAGTTTAATGGCATGAGAACTGTCTGTCGGCTTCCATTACCTCTTTGTTCTCATCGTGTCTCGCTTTATATGTATTTTTATAAGCCTTTTAAAAGCAAGTCTCCCTGTTCTTAATTCTTCCTTCTCTTTACTTTTGTTTTTATTGTAGGGCATCAATAGAAACAGAAAGATTTTGCTGGATTAGAGACACGGCTGTCACTTGAAAGCAAGTCCCCTGATAGAGATCTTATAAGATCTCCCAGTTTCTTCCATCTAAGGCTTTTTGTGGGGAGACAGGAGGACGGCAACACATTTCCCCTTAAATCAGTGGCCGGAGGTGCAAGATATCCATCAGCTCGTGGGACTCACCCTTTCTCCTGCCCAACCCAGCCGAATGCACTCGAGCATCCGCAGGGATTGCTCCCTGCTGACATCATGGGATAGGCCTCTACAGTCACAGCTCCTGGGACCTGTGCACAAGAACAAAGGATGCCAGGGTGGTGCTCACAGGGCTTTCCTTTGTGTCTCATCACAGAAACACCCGAGATCTTCACCTGGTTTCCACTGAAGACCCCACAGAGGGAAACCAGGCTTTACCCTTGGGTCTTACAGCCTTTGCCAAGCAAAGCAGTGCCAAAACACCAAAATCCCCCTTTCTCCAGCTATCCCACAGCACAGGGTGACTGGGCTGTGAACCACTGATTCTGGCTCTGCTGCTAATCCTCCCAGTGACCCTGAGCCTCCGACCGAGCCCCGTGAGCTCTCCTGATCCAGAGGGGCAAAGCAACAGCTGAACAAAGCCAAGAACCCCCACGAGGCTGGGGAAAATCCGAGAGCGCAGCGGGTTTGGAGATCCAAAGCTGAAGATCCAAAGCTGAAGAAGCTGTTCAAGGCTCAGAGCAATCGTTCCCATCATGCTGCTAAGAAGAGGAAGGCTCCAAAGCCCCTGCAGAGCACCAAGGGGGCTGCCAGCAGGTGGAAGTCCCCACATTCCCTGCTTCCAAAAAAAAAAGCTTTGCAGCACACCAATGGCTGCGCATTTTTTTTTTTTTCCTTTCTCAGTACAAAGAAACTGTTTATTTAGAGAGATCAAGGAACCAAAAACACAGGGAAAAGGTTTTTCTGCTGGGAGGGCAGCAAAGCATGCCCGGCCTCGCCGGCGTGTTGCTGCAGCGCTGCCGTGAATGCAGCGAGCTGGATGCAGCCTCCCTCCTGCTCCCACAGCCATCCCAGCGCTCGTCCAAGAGCCACCAGCTCTTTCAGACAATGACCAATTTGTTCCCTGGGGTGGCATTTCCTTATGATTCACCCCGCTGTGCTGCAGGCTGGGATGCAGCCCCAGGAGGACACGCTCACGTGCTGGACTCAGCGCTGCAGCGAGAGTTTCCGTGACCATCAAGGCTTTTTTTTCCCCTTCCAAGTGTTGCTCAGCCCCGTGTGGGTGCCAGGGCAGTTTTCCCACAAGTTGGATCTGCTTTTTGATGGTGAACTTGCTGTTACAACCCTCAGAATCTGCAGAGTCACCTTTGTAACGGCCTCTTGGAGTGGAAATTGAATAAAAGAGCAGTGAGGAGGGGAAAAAAATGAAAACCCCTTCATTTCAGCGAGGCAGAAGTGTCTCCCTTGAACAACAGGATGTCTTCTGTAAACACCAGGCTACCACAGCTGTCAGAGATCTGAAGTGCTGCATTAAAATGTTTCATTTTATCATTGCTGAGACAGAGTGAGAAAGCTGAAGGGATCATTTCAGCCTTTCCTCTCCTCCTCACACTGCCAAAAACCCACCGAGAAGGGTGAAGCCTTGTTACTTTAATGGAAGTTCATTTTCCAAAGGGCAAGTATGCCTCTAAAAAGGTTGCAGGCACTTCTCCCCCACACACATCTATGGGGCTGCCAAGTCATAATTTTAACAGCAAATCTTTTTATTTGCCTCTTTTTTTGTCTTAAATCCCAACCACTTGGGGTTTATGCAGCGCATGGGAAGCAGCTTTCCTGACGGGAGCGAGTTTCACACATGGTGGCTGTGTGTGGTTCCAGCTTTTCTCTGCGAAGGAGTGGCCCAGGCACTGGCACACAGGCAAGGAGAGCAAGATGAAGTATTTCTGGGTGCCCTGACTGTTCGGGATCTAATCAGGGTAGATGGCTGGGCTTGGCCATCGCACACATCCACAGCTCCGATAGCATCGGCAGCCCGGGACCTCACACTTCATCCGCAGCATCCACGGCCCATTGGGGCAGTGGGAGGCCTCCAAACCTTGAATTATCTTTCACAAGTCACTTATCACAGAGACACATTCATCTCCAGGAGCTGGACCCAACCCAGCCCCGCTGGCTGGAAGTTCAACTGAGGGCACACGCGTTCACTATTTAATTTTTTTTTTATTTGGACCATGCAATTTTGGGGTTGCAGAGCCAGACATTAAGCTGGCTGATAGTCTAGTCCTGTGAAGCATTCTGAGTTGGCAAAGTTTTACTACTGATTTATGTGGCACAACAGCTCAGGGCCTGGGATGCATCCATAACATTCGTTCCATCTGTCGTCAATGCAGATTCTGTTCTCCACCGCTCATGCTGGCAGGGCTTGATCTGCTCTCGGTGAGGGGGGGAGGAAAGGGGATGAGAGAAGAGGAAGCTGAAGTCTCCCATTGGTGCCAATGGCTTCACAGGAGGCCTCGAGTTCTTCAGCTGCCTCTAAGCATTGTTGCTGGAGTGATAATCTTTGGCAGCCCGTTTAGGAGGGGAAGGGAATGAGCGGTCGCACTGATTTTCAGGAGTATTTCGGAATCACAGCTCACCAACAGTCTCATTTCAGGCCCACACACGCTTGCACTAATAAAGGATAAAGGTCCAAGAAACCATTTAGTCCTCTTGGTGTCCTACCCTTGTTCCTTGCAGGCAGATGTCCTCTCTGATCAATCCACACACAACACCGACTCCTTTCAGAGCGGTTCAAACCCCGCTAAACTGTGAGTTATCTTCCAAGAGTATGAGCAAGTCAGTCCAAGAAGCAAAGAGAACATTTATCTTGGGCACAACAAAAGCCTCCAATCAGCCCTGGAGATCTCTGGCATGCCTGGGGCTGGCTGAGGCTGACAGGGCTGGGAGCTCCATCCCAGAGCAAGTGCTGAGCGCCGCGCTGGGATTCACACCGAGCTGAGAGGCCTCTGGTGCACAGAGACAGCTGAGGCACCAGCCAGGCTGCAAGCCAGGATGCTCTTCTCTCCTTTTCCCCCCTGCCCAAGGTTGGGAGGGGTGGGGATAGTCCTCCCATGCACAACCCATGTCCGAGGCTCTGCTGAAACGCTGATGATGCGATTCACCCCGGAATTTTACCTTCTGGTTCCTCGCCGTTCCAACGCCTCCGACATCTACAAAAAGCTGGAATTTCCTGCCAGCTCAGTGGTGCAATTTCAAATGCTTTTTGGTTTTCGACTGCGCTCTTTAATCTCCAGCCAGCTGGGCCCGTGCGTTAGCGTGAAGGCTGAAAGCCTCGGAGCTCTGGGCAGTCAGTTTTCCAAGGATCTCACCTGTGGGTGGAATAGCTTGCTGCAGCTCTGCGTTAAATTAAAAAGAAACGCACATGCAAGAGCCATGTGTCTGAGCCGCCGTGTCCCCACCGCTGCACAGAGCTGTGGGCCAGCTCCAGGGTTCCCTTTCAGAGAGGGAGAGCTGCAGGTTTAGCTCCCGGTGCCAAGAAGGGCAAGGAGCAATCTGGAACAGAGAGCTGCAGGGGCTGGCAGGTGCGGCGCGGCACGGAGCCACGAGGGCCTCCCCGGCCCCTGCATCGGGGAACGATGGAAACCCAACCTGCCTGCCTCTTTGGAGGATACCTTAAAGGGAACGCACGCTTTCTCAAGGGCTGTCCCATTACACAAATGGATTTGATTCCCCTGTTTCCCGTGAGAATGGTGAAAAAAGATTCCCCTGCAGACTCTCCTGTGCTGCTCACAGCCTGCACCATCACGGGAGTCTTGCAGAGAAGAGCCCACTGGCCACAGCAGAAGGAGCAGCCCCTGATTTACACAAAGGCTTGGGCAAGAACTTTCACAGCTCCAGACTGTGGGGACCAGATCATCAGCTGATACAAGGTAACATAATTACTGAGAAATAAATAAACTGGTACCAGTCCACATCACCCATGGATGTGCTCAAGGAGCAGAGACAACTACAACCAACGTATGCATTTGATGGAGCCACAGCAGAAATATTTGAGAATTGGTCTTACGTGATAAACCAAAAAAAGTGCGTGGCAGAGAAGAGAGGGAGGTACAAAGAAGTCCTGTCCCCCTGCTCACTCTACCATTTAAGAAAAAATCTGTTTATTCTAAGAGATCTGACAAAGGCTACAGCAAAATGGATGAGGAGCTGAATATGTAAAAGGCAAAACCATCACTGAAAATAAATTCAATTATTTGGTTTTGCTTAGAGAAGCAACAAAGTTTCTGACATGTTTGTTATTCAGTCTGTCATTAGAGCTGAAAGATGTCTCAATAATGTTGTAGTTACATTTTTAACATCCACTCTCCTCCAAGCAGTTTGCATATTTTCCAGTACATTAGCTGATCAAGCCATTAGTTACAGTTACTTAAAATTAAATGAGGTCTGTATTTTCCTTCCTCCACACTCCTCATTGTGAAGCTCAACAGCAGAGGAGGGGGGACAGGCAAGGGAACCATTTGGTCTGCGATGAAACAACCCGACAATGATGGGAAATGCTCAAGTCTGAGCGCGGAAGGCGAGGACGAATAAGAAGAAAAAGCAGAAGCATCTCTTGTCAAGCAAGGAACTGATAAGGGCCTGAACAGCAGCGAAACAGGCAAAATGAAAACCATATTTGCAAAAGAAACTGCAGCTGGGGGGTTAACGGCATCCAACTCAACCCAGCAAGAGCAGAGGCAGCGGGGAATTTCGTTGAGTGTGCTGATGTGCACTCACTTGCCAAAAGGAGTTTTAACTCGAGCTGTTCGTTCTGCTCTTTACCCTAATCCTCCCTCCTCCCCATGAAAAAAGTACTGTCGTCAGTCAATTTTCATGAAAAGGCTCCTGTTTTTACCCATTACAGAAAAACAGGTAATTTTAATTCTTCTATCCCCTCTTTCCCAAAATCCAGCCATAAAAAAACCCCAAAGCAAAACCGACAGTTTGTGTTTTGACCGTTGAAAAGCAGAATCTGCAAGCAATTTTGCTCTGTTAATTATGCTTAAAATAAAAAAAAAAAAAAAAGAAAGCAGAAGATGAAGATATTTTCTGCCATGCAGAAAATAAAGGCGGCACATTTTCCCAACTATCTGTGAACTGGAGGATAAAACCATGAGGGGTAGAGGAAAACTGGAGCACGCCAGGAAAAATAACAAGTACATTGCAGTAACAGGTCATTGGGCAATTCTAACTCAATCCAGACTTCATTGCTGGACACAGATTTATCCAATACATTGATTATTGGGTCATAAGAATGGCCCTTCACACCCAGCACAGAGCAAGGCTCCAAGCGCTGCCCTCGCCATATGGGGATGTCCTACTGAGACCCAGTCAGCTCAGCTGAGCTGCTCTCACTGGGAGCTTTATCAGAAAAATAAATTAAAAACCCCCTTATTGCAATAAATAACGTTAATGTTGGCCTCCCAAAGTGTTCCTATGCAATAATCTGTGGGGTTTGGCAACAGATCCCCACACTACAGAATTAACCACCTCTGTCCAGGTGATGTTCTCAGCTCCTACTGCACCACCAGCGACCACAGAGCAGCACCAGCTCCTCTGTCCTGCCACAGCAGCAGGGCCTCTCCAGCCAGCAGGGAACCACAGGCTCCTCCATCAAATCACTGAACTATTTCTGTGAAGAAATCAGGATGAATTCAAAAACCAATCAGAGCTGCTAAAAAAACCCCCAACCCTGCAGACCAGTGGTGGTCCAAACTACGGCTTGGCTGTCCCTGCTTTATGGGTCTCTCCCCAGTTTTGGAGCACACGCTGCTGCCACATGTTGTTCAACAGCTGGGGCTTTCCAAATTGTTGTCTGACAGTGGAAGATGGCACAACTCCCAGTACGAGCTCTGGAGAACCAGGTCCTGACCGTGCTATGCTGCAAACCCTTCTAGAATGTTTGAGGGTGCTTACAGCTACTATTTTAGAAATGTCCTTAACTGTAGGGGGAGATTTTGCTGGTTTTGAGAGTATTCCCCCCTCAAAAAGTCTGTTCTGCTCAAGAGCAATCCAGCTCTGTCCTCTGCTTCCAGAGCAAATAAAACCCAGGCTCCCACAGGTGCTCTAACCCAGAGAGATGGGGAAGATTCCCAACACCCGCACGTCAGACACTTCTTCCAGCTACATCCCAGCACAAACACAGTCACCGAGCTTTCAGGATGCCCAGGGCACGCTGTCCAACCCTGGGAAACAGCTGGCAGTCCAAAGTGCCTCGCTGGGTCCTGACCAAGCATCCCAATTCCCAAGGGACAGCTTGGGGGTCAGCCTGGCTCAGGCAGCGCGCACCAGTCCCACGCATGCGTCCTTCACCTCAACCACACCCTCGATGCTGGGGTGTGAGAATGCTCCATCCCCTCCAGCTACAGGGGAATTCCCAAGCAGATGGTTAAACTGGATTTCCAGCTTCTCTGGAGCAGCAGAATGGGGGTAACTCATCAGGGTGGAGGTAGGGAGCCGGCTCACGTTGCCCAGTGCGTTGTGCCCTGGGCAAGTCCCAGGTCTATCGGTCACCAGAGCTTCATTAACTGCAGGTGAGGTCACGCCTTGGCATCTGCAGAGCACCTTGAGACCTTCACACGAGCCCGGTAATTATGCAGAACAACTGTATAAATAATGAGCCATGCTGGGGAAACGCAGCACGTTTCACTGGGGTCAGTAGTCACAGGCACCTTCTAGGAACGGGAGACTTGAACTTCACTAAAATCCCTGGACAAGTGGGTACCTCATTTTCTTAGACCTTCTGAAGGTGCCAGGTGTGTTAGCACCAACCTGTGAGCTCTGGTGCCTCTGGAGCTCGACAGCTCCCATGAGGCAGGAGCAGCAGGCAGCAGACTGAATGTCACAGGCTTAAAACAAAGGCCCGTAAGTCAACAAAGTTCAACAAAATAAAGTAGCTCGTTTTTTGCTGTCACTCACAAGCTGCTGCAGTGTTGACTCTGAAGGGTGGGAGAAAGGCAGAGGAACACAAAGTATGCGAACAGAGAGAATGAGACATCAAGGGGAGACCGCAGCAGTGGACACAGCCCAGCCCTTGCTGACAGGTGTGGAAAGAAAGTCAGGGATTTGGGAATATACCCTGGAGCAGCAGTGCCAGCCAAGGAAAGGAAATCTAGGGCCCTCCTGTCCCAGCCCTGGAGATCCTCTCCTCATATGGAGGTCTCCAGCAGCTGCTCCTTCCCATGGTGGGAGGAAGAGTAAGAGACAAAAATAAATCAGAACCCCACAACATCGACAAATCTCTCTCTGCTTCAGCTCAGAGCCTCCTGCTGGAGCTCAGTAACTCCCTGGAGGAAGCCCTTCCTCCCAAGGCTGCAGCCATCGGCAAAACGCGATCAAATTTATGCAGTAAGAGCCCAGGACAGAGAACCAGAGAACCTGTCCTGATGTGGATTATGCCACTGGCCTCAGGGTGCAGGCCTGGACCCAATGCTCCCTTCTCTTCCCCCTTCCATCCCAACATCCAGAACAGGAGATTAGATTTATCCCTTTGAGTCCACCAGGGTGGATGGGAAGAAGAGAAGGTGGAGTTCTCCTGCTGCTTCATCCTTCCCCGGGCAGCAGCTCTGTTGCCGTGGCTCTGCTCCCACACACCAAGGCCACGTTCCCCATTATTGTTTCAGGAGCACCCATCACTGGGAACGGCCATGCCCTCCCAACTCTCCACTACTTTGTTGTGTGGACATCTGGAAAGACTCTGGAAATATGTTCTCTTGAGCCCCCAGGGCTTTTTTGCCTCTATTCTCAGCACTGAGTCCTGGCTCGGAAAGCTTTTCTCACAGTATTTTCCATGTTCAGTGTGTAGAAGGGTACAAATGTAGTACAGAGAGGGGTGATGGGTATAAGAACCCCCAAGGCCGTCTGGTTGGAAGGTTGGAGGCTTCCTGCCTCTCCCCAGACTGATGTGACCAGGCCCATTTAGGATAACACCAAAACAAACCTTGCAGTCTTGAATTAAGACATCTCCCAAGAACAGCCCAAGCCCCAAATCACTGGGGGTGTCAGCACTGGAGGGGGATTAAACACCCACACGCAGCTCTGAACCTCAGAACTGCCACTTCTGTTTGGATTTAGTCCTGCCCTTAGCCCATAAACAGGGACAGATCTTCGCAATCCATGACCAGACCTCGGCCTAAGATCTTAGGCTGGGGTCAAAGTGCTACATGGATTAATATCAGCAGAGCTTTACACATCTATTCTAGCTGAGAATCTGGCCACTTATGACTAGAATAGCTTTCTGAAATGTATCCAACAGGAAATCCTAAATCAAGAACACTCTGCAGTTTGAGAAGATTCCTCTCCCTTGCATCCAAACCCAACTGAATGTTTTGCAACTTTTTCCATTTTAGGAATAAGAGGCTTTCTTCTCATATCTTCCTTTCCCTCCCAAACAAATAATCAAGTACACAGGAGCCCAAAATGTTTTTCCCCTCTGCTCACTTTATCCAGCGAGCTGAGGCTGCAGCCAGCATGTTTAAAACTGGCCAGCTGTGCTCTGACCAGCTGACTTTGGAGGCCCAGCTGGGACGGCCAAACAGGCAAAATTCCAACTGCAAACAAATGAGGCAACACCTTCGGCGAAGGGATCGAACCGGGGGAAATGGCCACGGTTCAACTCAGAGTTTCCTGTTGCTTTTCCAGGGACAGCTGCTGGTGAGGGCCAAATTCCCAGCAGGAGTAAACTGGTCCTGCTGCTTGGAGCTCCCCAGCTCTGCACCAATTTTCACCACCTGAGAACATGGCACAACCCAGTTCAGGTTTCGGCTTTGCTCTGCTGCCTCCCTGTTATCACCCTGCATCTAGAAATAGCTGCACTAGGCGAGAGAAAGGGAATAACAACCAAAATTTGTCTAGCCCAGAAATGGTTTCCTGGAACTTAAGGTTTTTTTGTTTTTTTTTCCTATTCTGAAAGGAGATAAAGTCATTCATTGTTTGTCTTGGCTGCCTATAAACTCATGCTGCTGAGAGCAGGCTTTGATCACAGGGCTATTGGGAGGCTGACCCTTGACAGCCAATCCACTCCCTGCTCTTCCAGTCTCACCAGCCCGGGCCTGACTTCCTTTTTCATAAAAAGCCATAAAAAAAAATTATACATATATTATCCAACAGCCCTTGCAGCAGTTTAGGGATCGTGATCTAACTAGCTTACAGACAATTTCAATATCAGGCTATTCCCTTCCTCAAGGAGTTCTGGGATGGGAAAGGGGAAGGAGGGAGTTTGTGATCTCGGATGTTCTGCCACGAGCAGCAGCAGCTCCATCCAAACTCGCATCAGGGTGTAGCCAACAAATCCCCTTTGAAAGGGGCAAACCACAGCCCTGTCAAACACGGTCAGGAGTCTATTTTGTGTCCTCTTTTCCCACTGAGAAGTTTCTGGACATTTGTGCAGGATTTGTGTGCTCCTGGGATCTGGTCAGAGCTCCCAGCTCTAGCTGGTTTCCTGCACATCCAGAACATTTTTGCAGCATGTGTTGCCCGACCGCAGAGGCTGCAGGCACAAAACACATTTTCTTCTGACACCTAGCAGGGAGTTTTTCTACGTAAGTCACTCAGTGTAGTGTGACTCATTGCTCCCACAGTTCATGGAAGCAGCATGCTTAGTTTATTCTAGCAGATCCCGACCATATTCCCAAAGCACTGGATTTGCAAAGCTTGTGTAAACGATCCGGAGCGTGAGCGCCATCAGGGCAAAGCTTCCCAGCAAGTCCCCACAGACGCCAGCTCCAGCCCTGTGCTCCTCCCCAGCAGAAGGACATGGAAAACCAGTGCAGATGCCCTGGGAGGCACAGGGTCGTAAGAAAGGATTTTTAAGGAATAAGAGGTACACATCTCTTCAGTATCTTTTTATCTGCCAGCACCAACAAGTGAACCCTGAAAGCTGGGCTGGTAGAATTGCCACTAGGCTGGGTTTGTTAGCCACCTCCTTCATCAGGCGACTTAGATAATCTGATGTGTATCAGATGATACCCAGAATACTCAAATAATGCCCTGATCATCTCCCACTTGTGATCTGGGAGTCAAACTTCCATGTCCTTTGTTCTTGCAGCCCTACACCACGCTTGAGCCATTAACATCTCCAGTCTGAAATCGGTCCCACCCACGTATGCAGCAGCACAATTACATTGGCATAAAAAGTTCCACTGGTGCAGAAACACGACTGTCAAGCCAACCTTTAGAGCAGAGTCAGGAACGAGACATGTCCTTGCTGTGCTCGGTTTTATCTGATACATTAGCTATGAAAATGATCAGACAAGCCAAACGTTCAGACTAACGTCTTGCTCTTGTGTCTGGCCACAGAGTGGAAAGTCAAGTTCCAGTTAGTTGTGGTCTGAACAGATGCAACAGGCAAAAAACAGCTAATTATTTCTAATTCCCAAATAATAATACCAGGGCAGAGGAGGGAACTATGTGACTGGTCTATCGTTTCTCAGAAAGTTTGTAGCAAGGCCAGGGAGAGAATGTGGTGGTTACATAAACTGGTTCAGCTCTGGCCAAGACATTTTCCCCTTTCGCTCCAGATCACCTTCAAAACCCACAAATACAGACTCAGGCCTCCCAATTTCTGAGAATCATGGAATGGTTTGGGTTGGGAGGGACCTTAAAGCCCATCCACTCCCACCCCCTGCCATGGCAGGGACACCTTCCACTGTCCCAGGCTGCTCCAAGCCCCGTCCAGCCTGGCCTTGGGCACTGCCAGGGATCCAGGGGCAGCCACAGCTGCTCTGGGCACCCTGTGCCAGGGCCTCCCCACCCTCCCAGGGAACAATTCCTTCCCCATATCCCATCCATCCCTGCCCTCTGGCAGTGGGAAGCCATTCCCTGTGTCCTGTCCCTCCATCCCTTGTCCCCAGTCCCTCTCCAGCTCTCCTGGATCCCCTTTAGGCCCTGGAAGGGGCTCTGAGCTCTCCCTGGAGCCTTCTCTTCCCCAGGTGAGCACCCCCAGCTCCCAGCCCAGCTCCCTCAGTTAAGATGAAGCTTCACTGCCAGTCTGGGAGAGCACAGCTAAAAATCCCATCAGCCACATTCAGCTCTGCCTCTCCTGGGGTATCCTGGCCATGGAACATCTGCTGGGACTTGTGCGTTCACAAAGTCACTTCCAGTCATCTCTGCCACATTTTTCCCACATAGACCAAAACTCTTCCCTGCTCTTCTAAGAAAACTGTAAAAGCCACAAAACCTGCAACATACGACATCAGAGCTTAACACCAGTGTCCTAAAGTGGATGTGTGTCACGGAAAAATACCCGGAATGACAAAATACAAACATAAATCAACCCCTTCCCAGGTCTTCTTTCTCCTGCAACTCAGTATTTTTGCTCTAACTATTCCAGGATATTTACCCAAACCCCACCCTTCCAGAAGATCCAGCACTAGCCATGGCATCAGCATATTTCATGGATAATCTGGATGTCACAGCCCCATCGCTGCCTCTTGGAAATCAAAACTATGGCTTATAAATCTTGAATATCTTGACATTTCTTAAGGTTGGGCGTGCAGTTCCCGTCAAGAGAGAGGCACATCCAAAATCCAACAAAATAAAGACACATGAAGGGTCTGGCTGTGGGGACACTGTGTCTAGGATTTTCATAAACACATATTTTTCTTGTTAGACTTTTACCAGCATGTGCAACAACATAGGAAAAACCCCCTAAATAACGTTCCCCACTGTTATCCCAGGGTGACGTTGCCATGACAAAGCAGCCTTGTGCCACTCTCCTCATCCGCAATGTCACTGGCAAAGCCCCCCCACATGACCACGGGGTCAGACGGTGACGAACGCAGCTCCGACCCTCCCGCTCCCCTTGGAACTCGGAGCCAGAGGGGCCAGCAGGAAAACAGCTGCGTTCCCTACCAGCTCTGGAGCTCCAGAGGGAGCTCAGCTGAGCGAGCCTTGGGGATGGAGAGCTGGGACCCCCAAAGGAGGGTGACATGAGGGTCACTGTGAGACCAAACAGCTCCAAGGACTGAATGTCAGCTCCAAAAATAAAGCCCATCCCAGTGAGGCACGGATGACAAGTCACCAACCTAGAAACCACCCAAAATAGGCAAAAGGAAACCCAGAAATAAACATTCCCCTAAATCCCACTCTCTCCCAGAAATTCACACATGGAATGACGGTGCATCTGAATTGCTCATGCCCTAAGAGACCAGGGCTTTGAGCTCCCTTCAAGAATTGTGGAAACTATTATCGTGTTCTGTCCACAGCAGGGATTGCTCACACGGGTCTTTGTTAGTCAGATCATTTGGCACCAGTGGGCTCCTCCTAATCAAAACCAAAATGGGTCTGTTCAAGGCTGATAGAAAAGTTAACTCTGGCCCTCTACTACCAACAACAACTGGGGCCATGGACATCAGATTGGGAGAGGCTTGCAGGGGGTCTGAGGCACCTCTAAGGTTCAGAGATTGAGAATTGAATTTAGAAGTTCCTCTGCCTTCAGCTACTGTAGAAAACCCAACAGAGATGTTTAATTGCAGGCAGAAATTGTGCAGGTCAGAGAAATGTCCTTTGATGGACTTGGAGTCCATCTTTACCATGTGGCAGTCGGGTTTAAGCATCTTTCTGCTTAGTCCATCTGCAAGGACTTAACATTATTTTTCCAAGACCTCTCTCATTCCTTCTCTCCAACTGTGCAGCATGGATTAATTGAAGTTTTGAGAATAAGGGTCCTTTGGCTCCCTCTGGGACAGCCAGGTTCAGAGGAGGCCCTTCCAAAGGTATTTTTAGGATTCATAGTTTTTGGGAGTTATTTTGTGAAAGCCAACCAACAACTTAGACCTGACTGATGCCACAGACTGTTGGATGAACTCCTGAGTGTCTGGGCAAGGGCTTGTTTCCAGTCACACACATCAACGAGGGAGCTGTGTCATTTCCAGGCAGCTGAGAACTAGCAAATCTCACTTCACTCAGCCAGGACAGCCGTGATCTGGGTCCAAAAGGAAATCGCTGCTCTACGCTCTGCTTTTCTCATCTGGAAAAAGAGGCACTGGTCTCACAATCCTTCAGGAAATCATGCCACAAGCAGATCAAATATAGATAGTACCAAATCAGCACTTTGTGATGCTACACTTATGACAAAACAGCAGCATGTCAATGCAATTTCAAAGTGATGGAAAATACACTGACAGAAGCCCTTTAAAGTGTAACTGAGAAGAAAAAGGATGAAAAGACCAACCAGTTTCACATGAGGGGAAAACCAGGAATGCTCCCTCCTCCGTGCCCTCCCTTCTAAGCAAAACAAAACCACAAGTGAACTACAAGAGGGACCTGTTGTTTCAAATCTGAATGGAAAAATCAGACAACTCTCCCATGGCACTCACGGAGCAGAGGTTAAGAATGAGGGGCACAGCAGAAAGGGGAGATGCAAGATAAGCTGCTTAGATTCACATCTCCCCATTTCCTCTGCTTCGTAAGAACTGGGTCATATTATAAACTTATGCAAATGTGTTTACTTTACATTTTATTTTGGTCTTAGCCATGCAGTTGTCAGCCTGTATCAACATGTCAGTCTGTTTGTGCAAACAATCATTCCTTCGTGGAAGGATTTCAGTAAAAACAGACAAAATGTTATGACACGCGAAAAAACTTCCTAAACATGACAATAAAAGAGAAGCCACTAGAAGAGGATATGTTTTCCTTACCAATTACACAGCTTAAAACAAAAGGAATCACTCAGTGCTTTTTCTTTCCCCAAGGACAGGCAAGTATCGGATCACATCATGTGAGCTTTGATGAAGAACCACACTGGGATGGGATTTGTGGGGTGGGTGCGACAGAAGAGAAGTGGAGCCCATCAGCTCTATCCACGTGCACTCCAAGCCACCCACACCACGAGCCTCTCCACCTCTTCCCCATAAAATATCCCCTGGTACTGGAGAGAAATGGAAACAGCCGCCTGCAGTGATCAGCAGTGTCTGGAGAAATGTTAGCCCTGTTACAAGTCTGTCAGTGCCTTGCAGAGGATGTAAGGAATGGGTGGAAGAGCCCATGGGAGGGATGGTTTGAGGGTGGGAAGGCAGCTGCAGAGAGCAGGGGACAGGGCTGGACTGATCCATCAGTGTTCTGGTTGTCCTGGTGACAGCTCTTGGCCACTCTGCTTCCCCACTGATGTGGCAACATCTGGCCCTGCTCTATTGTGCTCTCCCTTCATGCTGTACCCGGCTGCACCACGCTCACTCCTCCGTGCCTGCCCAGCCTGTGGCATCCCAGTGTGGAGGAGAAGGTGTGTGGGGACCCCAACAACGTGCTGTGAGTCACAGGGACAGAGCCAAAGCTCTGAGCGAGCTCCAAAGCCTTGCAGGGAGACAGCTGGGTGAGGAGCAGCGATGCTGGGCAGTGTTTGGCGCTGGCAGAACACACGGGTCGTGTTGGAGCTGAGGTGCCCTCGGCAGGAGCTATCACCCCCAGGTCACTCATTTGTGATCCTTCCTCCCACCTCCACCACAAGCATGACTTTATGAAACCTATAAAAAAAATTCTCCTTACACAGTTCACCCAGATGAGATGAAATCTGAGGCCAAGCAAGGGAAGGGAATCTGTTCCTTTGATTTTTCCTGCTTGGAAGTGTGAGTTCAGTTAGTCAGCAGCATCTGCTGACACTTCCTTCCAGGAAAAAAGGCAGCAAAGAGTCTTTTTCTGCTCAAGTATTGACACTAAAGGAATCCTGCACATTAGGAATTGCACAGTGTAACGAGGGGCAGGAGCACAGGGTTGGAGCTACAGCCACAACTCACCTCTGCAGCTGAGGCCCCTTTTTTTGGCGTCACTTTGCTATTCCCACAAAGGAGGTTTTATCCACGCAAGGTTATGCGCACTGCACTGTTGCAAGGCAAAATAATAAGCGATAATTTAGGAGAAACAGCCACTTCTCTGCAAATTCCATAGAGCTTGGTGCAAACTCCAACATGCCTGGAGCTGCCAACCATTGAGACCCACGACCAGAGCCACCACGGAACCACCCAGGCACTTGGCACGGGCCCCACTCTTGATGCAAGGTTGGGCTGTGAGTAAGGCAAGGAACGCACATCCATGGATGCCTTCAGCTAGGAAACACTGACTGAGGCCTCTCCATTACCCTGGGAGCTCTCAAAATCTTCCAACAAATAATTAAAACCATTCTGAGTGTGAAAGCACCCCCATGTGAGACAGAAAACACGCTAGCACAGCTCCCAGCTTACCTCCTCGCTGCAGAGCTCTCCCGGACAGCCGGCACAGCCGGGAGCGCTGCCGGGACACACCGGGATACACCCAGGGAACCACAGCCAGGTCCTGCCCAGCGCTACTCCAGCTCCCAGGCAGCCGTGTCCTGCTGCAGCCCCAGCCCATTCCCGCTTCCCCCGGCACTGGAAAGTGTGTGCTCTGTTCATCGGGAGCCTACAGAGGGCATTGCGGAGAATTCCCCGAGAATTCCCGTCCCAGCTGGTGAGTGGGCTGGATGGGCAATGTGGGTGAGCTGCGCTGCTGGCGCTGCCGAGGCCTCTGGGGCAATGCCCTGGGGCAAGGAGCCACTGAGGGTGGGGGGAACACCCAAAGGCTAATTCCACCGGGAAACAGACCCAAACCATGGGGAGCAGGAGGTTTATCCCTGCCCTGCCCGGCCAGCAGCCCTTGTTTCTGTGGCAGGGGATTTCAGTTAACGCCATGAGAGTGGCGAGGGCGCGGAGGCAGCTCCTGCACAGCTGCAATCTTGTTATTGTCAGCGGGCTGGAGCTGCCTGGGGTCAGGAACCACTAATTAATTACAGAATGAGCTGTAGCTTTCGGCGCTCAGGTCCTGCCCTGCACACACAGCTCACGCAGGCACGGGGCAGTGCCCAGCCAGCACGGATCCGATGGGATCATCCCTGCTCCCAGAGCCACGGCTCCGGCACAAATGACCTGGCATTGTCATTCCCCAGGGCAGGCCCGAGTGCTCAGGGCACCTGCAGTGACCAGTCCTGGGGGTGGGGGGGCTGAGACAGCCAGAGCGCTCCCCTGGACACAGGGATCCCATTCTTCCTTCTTGCTGAAACACCCAGCAAACTGTGGGTGTGCTGTGCTCAGCTGGCAGCTGCCTTAGGTTTTGGAGCAAGGAGGGCTCTTTTTCAGGCTCTTGTGTAGTGTCCCTGAGCATCCTCCAACACTACAGAGGAGGTCACTCCTGGGGGTTGCAGCCTTTGGACCTTCCCAAAGGACCTTCTCCAGGACTGCCTACTGTCAGGTGGTAGGAAAAGCTGGAATCTGGCACTGCTGGAAAGCAGCCACTGTCCACTCCAGAAATGTATAATTCCCCATGCCTTGCACACATCTCCATCTCAGTCAGACAGGATGGGCTCTGCCCAGGGCTGCCTCACCCCCAAGAGCACCTGCTCAAAAATAACCTTAGCTACGAGCTGCTCATTTAATTCTCCATCTTATTAAGTGAAACTTCCCTGAGTTTTTGGTGACAGATGAGACGAGGAGGGAGTTCCAAGAGCAAGTCAGTGAAATCCACCTCGTGCATTCAGTCCAGGGAGGCACAGCAGAGCCCAGGAATGGAGCATGATGCTTTTAAAGATCAAACCCAGCATATGGCTCATGCCCTTGGGTCCAAGAGCTGGCTGAAATGTTAAACAGTCCTAAGCCTCGGGATTTGTCTCTGCAGAGTCCTCACAGCCACTTTTAAGACCTGGCCCATCCTCAGAACTGGAACTGCTACTGGTACTTGTGTTCCCAACATACTATTAGCAGGAGAGGGTCTTGGCTTTTGCCCAGGCTCACTGAGAACCTCTTATCACAAGAATCTAAATTAGAAAACTGGGACAAGACTTCAAAGTTATTGATAAAAGAAAGCAGTGACCTAATGTCATTTGAGTCTTCAGGCTATGCCTTTCCATGGTAGGAATATTTCTTTTGTATATTTTGGAAGAAAATTTGTTCCTTTTCTAAATCAAGTCCTCAGAAGAACAGTAACACTTCACTTCTCAAAACAGTCTCATCTCTCCAGCATCATTTAAAATCTTTGGAGTTTCACATTAAGCTGGAGTTAGCAGCCACTGAAGTGAATGAAGTGCCTTCCTAGGGCAGCTGGAACAAGGAATTCTGGCAACACCACTAATTCCCACTGAGGGACGAAAGTAGTTTGAATTCTTTTGGTTCATCTTCCTGCCTCATTTTGTCTCTGTGGGCTCCACTGTGCCCCCAAAATGCAACAGAGGTGAGATTTGAACCAAGCCAACCTTGCTTTCGTGAGCTTTAGGAGCAGTCCCATGTCTTTGGGTTACCACTGAAGCTGCTGCTTCACCTGAATTAAGTCAGGAACAACTAAAGTTTACAGATCCATCATAAGGGCACTGTTTTATGATAAAACCACAACACATCCTCTCAGAATGACCTTGCGAAGTGTTCTAAAAGCAGAGCTCACAGTGCAAGGTAAGGCTTAAATTCCTGAGTCTCAGAGATGCTGGGAGAACATGGCAGCAGCTTCCTGTTGGTTTCTCATATAAACTAAGCCTTGCCTTTCTCCTGCTCTGTTGTTCTCCCTAAGCCTGCAGATTATTTAATATTGGAGGGGAAGGCTTCAACCTGGCTGAGAAACTGCAGGAATTCAGAGTGACCTGGAGGGAATTACAAGAATGCTGCTCGCTGATCAGATTAAAGGGAGAAGTGGCAGGGCTCCCAAAGGTCTTATTCAACCTCTGCTGCCGACAATACGGGGCTTTGTCTCTGCTTTGCTCTTTAAAATGATTCAGGTTGCTGCACTGAAGCGTCGCTGCCTTGGGAGCCACGGCAGGAACACCTGGCAGCAGTGAGACTCGGGGTGGATGCTCAAGTGCCAGCTCCAGCACATATTTTCGCTTCCCATTGCTCTTGATATGATCAAAACTCCGGCTCGTCCTTTCCTAAGAGAGCAAGAGCATTTACACTTGATCATTCATCCTCCTCAAGGCCCAAGTTACAAACTGTGCTACGAAGAAGCCGCTGTTTTTTATAGGTCTGGAAGACTTTTGAAATAGCAGCTTGCTCTGGCCCCAAGGTGGGATTCTGGCCAGAGTGGGGATGCACAGCACTGTCCTGACTTGGGTATTCTTCCTCCTTATCTAGGGCCAAAGCATCATATGGTACCTTTATACCCCTGCCGGCCTCCCGAAAGGAGAAAGTGGCATTTATTGAGAACTACCTTCCAAAAGACTTCACCAAATATAAATAAAGGAATTAGAGAGTCAGAGATGAGTCTGGCCAGCTATGCTGCTGCTGAACTAAGCTGGCTCAGGAGACAGGAAGGTAGAAGAGCAGCATTTGACCAAACAGTCAGACAGAAACGGGACAGGCTGGAAACGATGATATGTTAGAAACGATGGGAAGAGCCTGGAGTGGCAGAGGTTGGTGTGACAGAGTTACACACGTCTCAGTTTGAACAATTCCGCCGGCACTCTCAGAACTACAAACTGCGGGTTTTTGCCCCCAGGAATCCTTTTTAGCATTAGGGGCCATTTAACTCTTCCAAAGGAGCAAAATGCAGATGTCCAACAGTTCAACCTTAATGGCACCACCCACCAGGCCGTCTCACTCTGCACCCACAGCTCAATGCCTCTTGCTCATCTCTCCAATGAAATAATTAATTAAAATGTAGTAGTAGCTGTGTTCCATTAGCAACTATGTGGTTCTGCTTATTTTTCTACTTGAAAGCCAGTCCCAGGATCCAAATATGTCCCGATTTAGGAAAACTCATCAAACCCTACCGCACGTCACAGCCGTCCGTGACTCACCGCTGCTCCTGAGCATCTCTCAAAGGCAGGGCATGTTAAGCCAAATCCATCTCTCAAACCCCAGCAATGCATCTTCAGCAGGACAAATCTGACTCACTGAGCTGCTTGCCGAAGGCCAGGGGAATTAGGTTCACTTTCTCCTCGTCCTCAGTTCTCTCTCAAGCTACCCAACACATTGAGGTAGCAACTCTTGGTGGAGGAGCCCTTTGATCTTCAAAATTTCTGCTGTTTCCGCGGCGACACGTAAAACCTGCGTGATCCTGAATGAACCCTATTGTGTTCCTCCCATGGCCTCCTTCCCCAAATTACTTCTACCTGCTAACGCTAGCAAAGCGAGGCCATCTGCACGCCTTCCACCTACCTTGAGAGAAAGATTAACTGCAGAAATTTGCCTTCCACCCCCCAAACTCCTGGAAAATGAAATAACTTAATGGCTTGGAACAATCCCCTGAAGGAGGGCGGGTAATTCTAGGGTTCATCACCAGGATGAGGACGCTCTGGTTTACTAGCCACCCCCTCACCCCTGCCTCTTTCAAATGAATAAACAGAATATTTCCCTTGGTTCTGTTTTGATCCCTGCCTCTGCATCGTTCCGGTTTCCACCATTAATCTAATGAGCAAAATCAGCCTCGCTCCATCCCTCTCTGCTCCAGAGGAGAGCTTTCAAGGGGGATAAATTGGCATTGCAGCAGGGTGTAAGTGGGTTTGAAACGCAGGGAGACAGGAACCTGGCTGCACACGAGGCCTCTGCTGTGCCAGCTGCCTCAGTGCTTCCCGGGGAAAGCGCGACTCTGGGCGAGCGGCACAGCAGGGCTTCGTCATTACCCACCCTGAAACTCAAGAGGGGGGAAAAGCAAAATCAAAGGAGAGCAGGAGGTGAAAAGAAGGCAAAAGGGTGCCTTCAGGGCTCCTTTCATGCAGCTCGCTTCACGACCCACCAGTCAAGGCTCCTAAGCAGGAACAGAGACACCATTCAGGACAAATCTGGATGTTATCCCAGGGCACCAGGGACACCACTAAAGGGAAAGTTTTGACAGGTGAAATGACCTTAATATAATTAGCCCTGCCAGCCCCTCCTTCCCCTGCCTCCTTCACCTTGCCATGAAAACGGTAGTCTGTTAATGAGATCCTTTTTCCCCCTGTAAGGCAACACCGCCGGCTCTCGGATCTCTTGCTCGCACATTTCAAACGGGACGTGCATGATCTCCTCCAGCTCCGCTGCCCCCCTCACATCTCCAGATATTGCCATTGATTCTGCTGCTGCTGACTGGGGTGGGGGCGTTTTTTGATGTTAGAGAAAAGGCTGAAAGGAACCCTGGTAATAGAATGATTTGGCCTGCAAGTCAAATCCCCCTTGATGAACAATCAGACACAAATGTCAATAACAATTAGATTGGCCGAGGGCTCCAGTCACTTAGGACTTCAGTTTTCCATCTACAGTGCTCCAAATGAAACCCTCGGTACTGCGATCTGCAAATCAAGTTTGGCATCAGGAATGAAAAGGCATCAACAATAATAAAAGGCTGATGGCAGGAGAAGAGCAAACGACAGACAATAGGGTTGTGCGTGCGTGCGCACAGGGACATGCGCACACAGGGCGATGGAAATAAAAAAAGTGAGAGTTGATGTAAAAATCCATCAAGATATGAAATCAGCCCTGCCTAAAGAATGACCTAAACTGCCTTGGATTGGCCTCCCAGAGAAGTTCTGCTCCTCTAGGCTTTAAAATTTCCACCTCCTGCTGTCCAACATATCAAGCACGGGAAGCGAACAAAGGGAAGAAAGCCCTTAAGTGCAGGCTGTATTTTTTCCTGTTCCTAAATTGTAAATATACAGTGGAGGCAAGAAATGCCCAATCTAATTAAGAGCAGTTGAGAAGTATGGAGACAGGGTCCTCCCAATGGGAATGCTGCAGGTTAAAGAGGTTAAAAAGAGGAATGTTCAGCCTAATGAGGGAAGTTTAACATTGCGAGCACACTTTGCACTGGTGAGGCAGGCTGGGAAAAAGGGGATTAAAGACATGGAAAAGGCGGTTCCACAGCCAGAGCAGGTGTGTGCTTGGCTTCAGCGGGGAGGGCAGGATGTTTTAAGGTTGCAGCTTGGGGCAGCCCCTCAAAACATGGTCCTGAAGGGATCCTGCATTGAAACCATTATCCTAAATGAAAAGCCAGCTTAGCTTGCCTTGCTTCCTTCTCCCTGCAGGTGTGGGGCTCTGAGAGGTGGCTGTGCCCCACCAGTCACCAGCAGCCCCTCGATGCCTCTGCTGGGGGCTCACCAAGCTGGGAGACAACAGGTAATGCCCAGGCATACAGTGTTAGCCCCACTAGCAGGAGCAGATTGCTCCTAGGGAGAGGCAACACCAAAAATATCTCAGTTCTTGGTTCACTGCACACAACCTTTCTCGGTAGGCTCTGTGAGGGTCACAGACTTCAGCTAGGACAACATCCCCAAATCCCTTAGCTGGATGCCTTGGCTAGTGGGACACAGGAGCTGGTGGCCGTGCACAGATCCCAGCCTCACCCCCGCTAAGCTTTCAAGTCCTTTGGCATCTCCTATGGTTTCTGCAGCTGATTAGAGATGAAACAGGAGTGCAGGAATCCCAGCAGAAGAAAGCTGTTTCCCTGGAGCCCCAGGAGGGAATTAAAGACACAACCAAACAAACTCAGAAAACAGAAAACATGAATTTGCGCAGAGCAAGCTGTCGGGGAGTGGCTCCGAGGATAAGGCTGGCTCTCCCACCCCCACGATCCCACTGCTCCAGTCACCCAGTCCTCGTGCCAGGCAAGTGCTGGCCATGTGGGGATGGCGGTGGCCAGCCCGTGTCCCCAGCCCGTGTCCCCAGCCCCGAGAGGGCCCCTGAGCAGAAGGCAGCGGGCCTGCAGGCCGCCCGACGGCATGGCTGTGGCCCTGCTCCTCGGCTGTGGCCGGGTGTCCCCGCTCACACGGCAGCGGAGGGGAGGGATCGCAGCAGCTGGGGACAGGAGAGCCACCAACACACGCACGGACTCTGCCTCCTCTGGGGATCTCAGATCCCTGCCAGCCCCTCGTCCCTCCATGGCAGCGGGGCCCAGCTCAGCATCTCTGTTTAAAACACGGCGCCTTTCCCCACGTCCTTCCCTGGGATAATGGCTGCGGCCCAAGAAAGTTAGCGATGAATTCCTGGGAAGTGGCTGTTGCTGCAAAAATAAAGTATCCGTTATTGCTAAAAAACTTTTTTCATCTTTGAGGGGAAAACACATACCACATGATTTCCAAAAAGGAGCTGGTCTGGTTTACAAATACAGTACATTAATAGCTTTGTAAACATTTATTCAGTATGACAGCTGACTGCAACATGTGGCATTAATTAGAAGACTCAGCAACGTAGCATATTAAGAGCTAAGTTAAATCTGAATTAGCTGGGTTTGTTCAGACTAAACACCCGTGGGGGAAGTCCTCGGATCTAATACATTATGACTCACTTGACACGGGAGACCCACAGGCCCGATTCCCAATACACTGGGGGGCCCTTATTCATACTCCATCTCCACACAAGAGCTGCAAACTCTCAGGATACCATAGATCAGAGGGTGTTGATGTTGGGACGTTGCGACAGAATGGGGCGCGCGAGTCCCTGGCTCCCAGCTCCCCGAACCTTCCCGAGGAGGGAGCGGACGGAGACAGCACGAGCTCCCTGCTCCTTTCCAGACACACAGAAAGAGCACAGACAGGAAAGGGGAGGATTTCACATTCCCTTGAGCTTAAGGATCTTGCTCAACCCTCCCACACAGGCACCTTCCCAGGCATGGGTGACACAGCTTCTGCTGCGTACGCCGCCGCCAAGAGCCTTCGGTGACGATGTGGCCGCCCCGGGGGTTCTCTGTCACCAGTGCCACGAGGAGCTGGCTGGGGGCACCTCACCACTGAGCGAGCTCAAACCTGCACCCCGAGCTTCCTGCTCCGAAGTCAGCCAACAGGCTGTGTTTTGGCCCAGGGCATGGAGACACCTCTTGGCTCTGCTGCCTCGGCAGCCTTTCAGGACAGTGTGTTTAGGAGCTGCCACGGGCATGGGAAACCCACGGCTCTGGTTCCTCCTCCAGCCTGTCCTGTGGGTCAGGACACCACTGACCTCCTGCCCCTCCCTGCCTTCACCTGAAAAAGCACTGAGAAATACGTGCTGAAGTTGTCACCAGGACTGTGACAGCTGGCAAAGCCTTGTGAAATGCATGAAACGCCTCGTGAGCATCCCAGTGTCGGGGTTTTCACTGCAGCTGCCACAGGCTGAGCCAAGGCCAGCTCACAGCAGCCACCCTGGCCAAACACCGGCCACCGGGCTACTTCTGCCTCTCAACCCATCTCTTGTGTCATTTGCATTATGTCAGGCCAGGGCAGCTCGCTGACAGCCAGGGGATTTACATCAGAGAAGAACTTTTTTGACATTCAGGAAGAGCAGGAGCAGTTTTCCGTCTCAGATCAAAGCCAGAACCAGTTGGAATTATGTGGTTGGGTGAAGGAGATGGACCAGCACAGCCCAAAGGGTTTGAGCTGCCACATCTCAGCTGATCCCGGTAACAAATACACCAAAGCCTCAATGTTTATGTGAAGCCCTGGTGTAAACGGACAGTCTGCTGTACACAGCCACAGGTATTTGGGACAAATGCAGGACAAACCATCTGGACCTGCTGGAGAGAGTCCAGAGGAGGCCACGGAGATGCTCCCAGGGCTGGAGCCCCTCTGCTCTGGAGCCAGGCTGGGAGAGCTGGGGGTGCTCACCTGGAGAGGAGAAGGCTCCAGGGAGAGCTCAGAGCCCCTTCCAGGGCCTAAAGGGGCTCCAGGAGAGCTGGAGAGGGACTGGGGACAAGGGCTGGAGGGACAGGACACAGGGAATGGCTTCCCAGTGCCAGAGGGCAGGGATGGATGGGATATGGGGAAGGAATTGTTCCCTGGGAGGTGGTGAGATTGAGCAGCACAGGGGTGGAACACTCAGGGCAGGGCTGCTTCCACCTGACAGCTCTAAAGCCAGCTTTTCCTGCCCTGGGCTCCTTAGGTTGGATTCCTAAAAGTTTGTGTGATTAGCAGCACATATGAGAGCACCTCCAGAGGTGGTGCTGAGTCCCCACAGCCCTCACAAATTCAATCCCTGGTTATGAGAGCTGGATAAACCATCTCAAAAGCAATCCCATTATTATCTGTGGCAGTTTCAGCTTCTCAGAGACAGTATTGCTAATGCTAATTGCCAAAAGCAAATAAAATAAATCTCTCCATGGCTCTGTCTTCTTCATTATCCTGGAGCAGATACTACCACTCTTATCCAAGTTTCTTCCCTTTCATCCCTTCACACACAATTTTATCCACAATAGATCTGCCAAATGGAGAGTAAAACTACTAATGTGTCACATAGACAGCTATTTCCATAATTTAAGCCTCTTTGTTCTTATTAATGTTGCATCAAGGTATTGGCCTGCACCAATTGCTTTTGAAATGGGTCGCCAATAAAACTGAAAAGCAGAGGACAAGAAAACAAGGAATGTATTTATAACTAAACAAACTGTATTGTCCTGTTTCTATTACAATCTTCATCTGAAGTAACAGAAAAGGCTGGTCAAAAGTTGAATGTGCAGCAAAAATTTCTCAGATATCCACATTTCAAATAATTGGCACGAAAAGCCCAAACCCTCAGACTTTGGGGAAGATGAAAACTAATGAAAATAGTTTGTTGTGATCCCCTCCCCCAAATCCCTCTTTTTATTAAGAACTATCTAATTTCCACTTGAGCATTGCAAATGGAGCTCAGCTCTTTCATGCCTTATACTATAAATAATGTGTGCTATAATGGAAGGCAGAATTAAGTCAAGAGGAAGCTTTTCAACTCCTCCAAAAAGAAACATTTTGCTATGTTCCAAATTTTTTTCCAGTAGAATAAATTCTCACAGGAAAAAACCAAAATTTCAACTGCTGTTAGAGTAGCTATTAGTAGAACTAAAAACCATCAATGATAATTCTCTTTCCATGGCTATTTGAAAGCTGTCTAGGTTTTGCACATGAATAGAGCTTTCTCTAAAATAAAATAAAACAAAACAGAATGGCCAACTCCTGACTTTAACACAAATCTCTGGATATTGACTTAAAGGCCCCAACTCCAGGAAACAAGTAATTACATGAGAGTCTCAGCTCTCATTAACAGAAAAACTGAGTTAAAAGAAGCAAGTGTCCTTGCTGGTGTGCAAGGAAAATCTTGAAAGCGTGACCCAGGTACATCCTAAATCCCGAAATCCAGAAGCCAGATGGACTTTTGTGTATTAAATCTTATCAGTTTTTGATGCCTATCTCTTGATTCTGGAGCATTTTATGTTAGTAGAATCCTTTTCCTGCTCCTCCTCTTACCCTTTGCCAATACTTCTATAGAAATCGAGGTCTAAAGTGCAGTTCCCTTTGGAAGAGATGTTTGGAAATCCAGTAATTTCCCCACATTTTTCTGAAACAAAGAAAATAAATTTAAGAGTATCAGGAGGACAAAGCTGATTTCATTGTACGGTCAAACCTGTCATCCCTAAGTCTGAAGAATAAAGTCTTATTCAACAGCTCAGCCCCAGTGCCAAGGAACAAATCTGCCAGTGGCAACTCTGTGCCTAATAAAGCTCTTGTGCACAAGCCTTCTCCAGGGTCAGGATCTGGAGCCAAGGCCAGCACATCCAACAGGGCCACACGGGACCACTGAGTGCCCTCAGACAGAACCACACAGCTCTGGTGACTCACCCAAGTGCCCCGGTAGGCTGGAGGTATTTTTTTAATGCAGTAACCGACTCCCTTTGCAGTCAGAGGAAACTTCTCACCCTAATGAAACTCTGGAATAGAGCTGTTGAGCCTGGCCCTAACAGCAGCCATTTCCCTCAGCCATAAAATACAGGCTAAAACGTAGATGTTTGAGCAGATGTACAGCACATTTAAGGTGTAATCTCTGTACATGGAGAGGAAATCTCCTGTAATGCCCAAAGTTAGGGATGATGACTCCTGCAGAGTGTGCTCATCCAGATGTGCGTGTGCCCATCTCTCTGACAAGCCTAAAAATTGCCCCGTTTGCTGAATCTGGATGAAATCAAAGATCTCAGAGTGACTGCAAGTTTCATATAAACTGCCAAACAGGAAAAGGAAGACAGGATATGAGCACTCACATTTTCCCCCACTAATAATACTCAGTATCCAAAGCCCAAGTAGTGCCACTGGAACACTCTGGAGGTAGGAATCAGTGTCTGGGAAACCAAGGAAAATGTGGAGTGTATAGATGGCTGTGTATTTATGGCTGTGCACACACAAATTATCACTTTCCATATTAGCAGGTCATTCCAGATGCTGAGACTTTAAAAAAGCCCTAACACCTTGAGGTTTCCAGCAACACGTAGGGCCAGACCCTCTCTTTGCCAAGCGATACCGAGGGTGGTATTTGCCGAGCCTGCTTTAGTTTCACTTTAGTTTTACTTTAGTTTTACTCGTCCCGTCACAGCAACCGCATGGAGCTCCGATGCTTTAGAGCACTGCCAGTACAACCAGAGCCCCACTCCAGCCTGTCCCCTTTCTCCAGGACCGTGGTGCCACGAGTATTCCCGCAGCGGAGCGCGGCCGTGCCAGCACTCGGAGCACTTGGGCCGAGTTCACACGCGCGTGCGCCGCCCCACGCATTCAGCACATCCCTGCCCTGGGAGGGGAGAGAGTTCCGGGCGCGGAGCTGTTCCAACAACTCCTACATGTGGGAGCGAATATTCTCCGCTTAAATGTCCCCATACGCCCACGGCCATTTCCCTTCCCGTTGAGGAAGGGACTTCAATGCAGCCCTGTTGCAATCCTTCACCAGCCACCCAGCCCATTGCAGCTCTGGTCCATCGCCCTGGCTCACAGGAAACCCAGTAACCTCGAAGGTCAACCGGCTTCCCAAACTTCCCAGCCTCTCTCTGTGTGCTGGTTATGCTGAGTAAGAATCACCAAGGCTGTCCTTGCTACAGGGGCAGAGCTGTCCATCATAAACAGCTCCTTGTCGTCTGCTCCGAGGGGTGAGAGGTGCAGTATTTTCTATTTTGATGGTCTTTAACACTGCAGTGTGAATCTCAAGATAGGAGCCAGAAAAATGTTACAATTGCAGAAGACTCAAAACCTAGAGAGTCAGGAGGTCTGGTTCTAATCTTCAGTTTAACACCAGGGTGTAACTCCAGGCAAGCCTGGGTTTCTTTTTCATTCTTTGATTGTTTTCACTGTAAGCTCTTTGGGGCAGGAACTGTGTCCCATTGTGTTGTTACAGGGTGTAGAACAATGGGCCCCTGACCTCAGCTAGGGAATCAAGAGATTACGAGAATTATTTAGAGGAAATCTGTGGTTAAACAAGGAATTGGAATCAGACCTCAAGTCCCCGTCAAGTGCCAGTACCAGATGAGTATCCTTTTTTACCCTTCGTTAACAAAAGTCATAATCCCCATTTATTGTTGTCCAACATTGGCCATTTTTCACACGTCTCTTTGCCTGCCCAACATCTAAAGAGCCTCCGCCTTCCCCCGGCTCTGCTGCCACGCTGGGGCAGAGCCTCTCGCCCCAGCAGCCGCAGCGCTGGCACTGCGGCTCGTTCTGCTTCTGATAAAAAGGGTATCTGGGGAAGGAAGCACCAGAAGGAAATCAAAAGGAAATGCAAGGGCTCGCTGTGTTTGTGTGTGCGCATGGGATTCTTCAGCTGTACATCGGAAATTAATTCCAGCCAGGGTGAGCTCTGTGTGGTCTCACCAGCCATCCAAGTCAAACTTCAGCTCACCCCAGCTGCCAAGCAGAGTTGTGGAGGAGAAAAAGGTTCAAGACAACGTGGAAAAGGAACAAAGAAGCCAAAAAGAGTGAGCTGGTGCTATTTTTTCCTCCAAGTTTTTATTTTTTTCCCCCTCTCCCTCTCTTTTTTCTTTTTTTTAAACAAACCACCTGGATTTTAAGATCTCCAGAATCCCATTAAAGGGCTTTTACTCCTTCATGAATTGGAGGCGTTTGATGAAAAGGGGTAAGGGGAGAGAAGTGTGTCTGCCTGTGGGAGGGGGAGAGGAGGGGGAAGAGGGGGAGATAATGGGGCATGGGAGCCCTTAATTTCTCCTGTCTCCCCTGCCGGTAATAGGGCTGGATGTAAACACTGCTCTGGTGAATGTTGGAGAGTGATTACAGGATAGCTGGGGAAGGAGGAAGCATTCTGAAACCACAAGTAGGAAAGCAGCTCTTTGATGGAGGGTTAGTAATTTCTTTTTTCTCTGTGCCCTCTTCCCTTGCTCGGCAGCCCCCCTTCCCTCCGTCCTCCACCTTCTGTAAACACAGAGGCAGAAATTAGACGTGGGCCAATCTGTTAAACGTCGGGAGGCAAAGTGGGCTTGGCAGTTGCTTCCATCCCGTAGGATACAAAAGAAGAGGCTGATAGCCCTGGAACGGGCCTTTCTGCTCTTGGCTGTGGAGCAGCACGCAAGGAGCCCGAGAGGAGGGAAGGCACAAACTGCTGCCATGGAGAAACACCACGGAGCAGGACGGACGTTCATAAAATGAAGACTGCATGTTCTCAGCAGGCATTGTCCAGGCACTAAAGTGCTGATGGCTGAGCAAAGAGCAGCTCCAGGGCACCCACCTACATGGAAGGTCCAGAGGTGACCTCACCAGAGCAGGTTCACCCAAGCCAGAAGCTGCCGAGGGGGAACGTCACTGTCCCCCAACAGCCAGATGGGCTCTGGAGCCTGATGTTCGACTTCTGCCCTGGGTAACTCGGCTACTTTGCTCTGCCCTGGTTTTCCCCATGTGCAGGCAGCAGGGAGGCAATTACTCCTCTGGAAAGAGCTTGAGTCCAGGGCTTGGGCAGAGCTGGGCATTACTTCCAGAACAAGCCACCCATGGGGGAAAATCCCTCAGCAAAAACGAGTTGGCCATCTGTCCTCAGACGTGAGGGTTGCGTGTTCCTAAACACTGGGGATTTATATTCACAAGGAAGGGCAGAGAAAAGAGAAGGGGAAACATTCCATCTTTCCAAGAGTTTTAGAGGATTTATAGCAAAATTCCCCATCTTAGTCTTGCAAGGGCTCTTCGTTGCTGCTCTCTGAGCCACACTCCTCCAGAGCAGAGCTGGCAGGAGCACAGTGTGCATCCCAAACCCACTGTTTGCTTTCCAGGACACATCAGAGAGCAGTTTTCTTCCCTGAGCCAAGCCCACTCCCAGCCAAAAGCAGCGATTTTACAAGACCAAAGATGAATTCAGCCTTCAGGTGGCTACTAACCACTCCAGAGACTTTAAGAGGAGTTAAATACCTCATTCTCCAAAATCCCATAGTTACTGGGTGTCTAACTCCCCTTAAAAGCATTTCAGGTATCTTGTAGGGTTATTCAGCTTCTATATTCAGTTTTTAACCAAAGATACTCTTTAGCCACAAGATATCATGATGGCCTTTAAATCTCCTGCTTAATACACCCACCCCTCAACACTTAGTACTTTGTGCCCCAGGCTGGTGGTGTTTTCTTGCACGACAGCACCACCACGAAAGCCTCCCTTTAAACAACTGTAAATGCTGAAGAGTACACATCCTGTACTAACCACGCATGGTTTACAAGCTGAAGTAAATACACCAGACTGCTCTGGTGCATGCACGGAGCCATATCTATAAAAAGGTCATTATATTGCTATTGTTTATCCATGTAAGTTTGCTTAACCAACATATATAAATATAAGGCAGACCAAAAGTTATTTATATGCTGTCCCTGAGCAGCCTTTTGTTAGGTCTCAATGCAAGAATTTAGGTATTAACTATAGGAACTGACCAAAACAGTGATAACATGAAAACTGATACAGAATGTCCTTCAGCTGAAGTGGAACAATCCTGATATTCCCAGATTCCCACCCGCTCCTCATCGTTCACATTGTTTTCCTTCTTTACCGTTCTCCTTAAACTCCCTGGTCTGTGTATGTGCAAGATTTCACGCTATAACTGGAGACTTTCAACTCTACTGCGCCTAAACCCCTCTTCAGTGATCATCAGCTGCTTTTGAGCGTCCATCAGCCCATGAATAAATTAGTCACCAAAAAACTCCAGTTCTTAGATAACTTCTGAGACTTTGTTCCAGTTTTTATCTCTACAAAGGTCTCTTACCTGCTGTAGGCTCAGCAGCAGCCTGAGACTACGTCACGAAGCAGCAGAGTTCTACACTGACAGTTCCCAACCTTCTTTCCTTTCCTTCACCCCTTCCTCCTCTCCCTGGACCAGATATCTCCATATCTTCCAACAGGACAGACCCTCTAATGGAGACTGGGACCTTCTTTCTCCCACTTCTACTGCTTGAAAATGTGAATTCCCACCCTGGGAACCACCAACCCCATATGCAAGTCCTGCAGCCTGGGCAGGCAGAGCAAACCTGGTGTGGTACAAGGGAGCACCACTTGACAGGCAGCAAATAAGACACAGGCAGAGACAAGTGAAGCTGCCCAAGGAAGTGCTGGAATGACCACCCCTGGAAGTGTTCAAGGCTGGGTTGGATGGGGCTTGGAGCAGCCTGGTATAGAGAAAGGTGTCCCTGCCCATGGCAGGGCTGGAATGGGATGAGCTTTAAGGTTCCCGAACCATTCCATGATTCTATGTTCAAAAAACACGTGGGTGTGGCACTTGGGGACGTTGTTTCAGTGCTGAACACGGTGGTGCTGGGTTAGTGGTTGGACTCAATGGCCTTAGAGGCCTTTCCCAACAATAATAATTCCATGAAATATCTCAGAGCAGGCTGCCACGGGTGACGCCCAGAAAGACAAAAAGCACCACCCCATCAGAAAACAACAACTCGGGAGTGGTTTGATACCGTGTACCTGTAAAGCTACAACACCAGAGCCCTGCACTGCTCTCCCTCTGCTCCAGGCTTCTCCACAGCAGCCACCGCATGGAACGGGCACAGGAGCCAGCAGGAAATGTGCTGCCTGTCCTGCCACAGGTGCCACATCCTTATCACACTCCGTCATCCGCCTCTGCTTTACCTTTTCCTCTGTCCAAAGTTGGCACATGGTCTAGTGCTGCTTTTGTTAATGAACAATCATGATTTAGCCATAAAACAGTAAACGGTGCCATGAGCTCATCAGACATTAACAACACCCTGAAGTTCAAGCACGTTATCTGCACCAGAGTATTGCAGGGCGTGCTTATCATTTGGGAGAAGCTGAGTTGTGGGCTCCTGGGAGGGTTCAAATGTCGTCTGTGGAAGAGGAGGCCGGGAGGCAGAGTAACTGGATATGATCAATCTCAAAAAGGCAATAACTGCAAACTTAAGATATGAAAGCACATTAGTTCCCACAAATGACTGAGGCTTAAACCCAAGCACGGTTACAGCCAGGAGGGTACAGTCAGCCAAGGTGCTATAAAGGCGTGATGTTATTACTTCCAAGGGATGCCATTAAAACTCTGTTTACAAACCTAATGTGCCAGGGAATGGGTCAAGGAAAGAATTATTAGCAACAAAGCTATTTGATCTCTTTTATGATCCAATGAGTCATATCACTTCATACTCCAGAAGGTGAATAATGCAAACCTCAAGCCTGTTGATTTATACATGTGTCCAGAATCCTGTGTTCTTTAACCCCAGATGTCCTCTTAAGTGTGATTCATCCTAAATCAAATGGAAGATTGGGTGCTATCATCCACACTCTCCCCTCCCACCCACTAATTGAAAAGGTGATTGACATCCTGGTAGAATAAAATACCAGTGCCCAGTGACGGATGGCCAGGGCAGAGGATGGGGTCAAGATACAGGACTTGCAGATATAACTCTATCCTCCTCCCCAGATGGGATGGTCCCAGTTTCACCTAACACTCCCTCTGGAATGCTGGAAACGGAGCCACTGAATAATTTAGGCTGAAAGGGACCTCTGGAGGTCATCTGTCCATCTGGACACACTTAAGTGGGTCAGATCTGGGTGGATGGAAGAGCTTTCTTTTCATGACACACTCATTGCTGCAGCTTCACCAAAGCCATGGGACCATGACCCAAACTGGTCAGAAATTGCAGCAGAAAACTTCAGAGTCCAAATGGGACAAATCCTGGGATGTTCCTCAGTGGCGTGCTGGTCTCAACAAAATCCTGGCATAAACCATTTGGCTTCCAGTGGAAAATCTGCTGCATTATCAATCAGCTCGTTCTCCCAGCTTCTAGCAAGCCTGGGTTTAGGTTCCCACATCCCAGCAGGCATTAGGACTGTGTGAAAGATTAATCTGCAACCAGAGCATCCTGTGTCCCCAGGGTAAGTGCAGAGCAGCCACTGCAGAAAAAATTCTGAGCTCTGGGAAAAACATGAAGGATGCAAAATCCACTGCTGCTGTTCAAAAAGTAACTCAAAAGTGGCTCAAGGCTGCAAAAGAGCAGGCGATTGCTTTGAGTAATCTCATTTTTTCACCAATAACGTTATCAAAAAGCTAAATATTCTGAAATGTTAAGTTGTGCAAATTTTCTTCTTCTCCACTCATCTCCATGACATTCAGGGCAATTCAAGAAAATGCCAGTGAAATAATTTGAAGGAAACCAAAAGCCCTGTGTTTTCCAGCACATTCATAGTTCCACTGGTTTCACAAATACCTGGAGGCATGTCCAAGCCTGGAGCTTTGGAAGGGTTTCCAAGATCCATGGCATAATGCATTGTGTACCCCTACCTGCCCAGCAGAGAAATCGGTGCAGGTCACCCATGATTTTCATGTCTGCCCTACATGGTTGTGTCCACCCCGCACATTCCCTACGGTCCTTAGAGCTCGAGGATGGGTGTGAAGCTGTTCCTGAGACACTGGGAACGCTTCCTTTCTGGAGACTTGAGTTCTTTGCATGAGAGACCAACAGAAACCCCCCCAAACCCAAACAGATCCATAGGATTTGCGGATATTCAAGCCCTGGAGCCCAGCCAAGATCCAGACCGTGCTCGTGTTGTTCTTGTGATGGGTGAATGCAGTGATTCTGTGGCATTGTGAGCAGCATTCTCCATCACAATACAAAGTTCTGTTGTTATTTTTTCCATAGCTGAAGCCAGGAAGAAGGAGAAGCTGGGCTGAAGGAGCAAGGCCATGCTCAAACTCGAGCGGTTTATTAAGAAAGCTGAGCAACCAACCCGCTATCTCCCTTCTGGCTTGTCAGTGCTTTTCATTTCCCTTCTCAAATCTATGTTCAGTCCTTGAATTTTTTCCTTTTGATAAGAAACTTCCACAAACCCAAACGGAACCAAAAAATGTGGATAAGGGATGAAAGCTGTACTAAACACTGTTTTAGAAGAAGGTACTAATGCAGTGGGATTAAATAATCTGAGCCTCACCACAGATCAGTAATGATCTACCTTCTATGCCAGACCCAGTTTTTCAGGATTGAAACAAATATGGTATTTTCACTTTTTAAGTTTTCATCTGGATCCAAAGCATCCATATCTCCTTGGGCTCATCCCTGCAATGTTCCACCAAACCCTGAAGTCAGTATATTCAATTCAGATTTCAATTAATCCACCTTTTAAACACCCACTCAGGAAATGGGCTGATCTGCATGAACATATTGCCTGCTCATGAAACCATTTTACCCAGCTCGTCAAGCACTGCCCACAGTCTTCACAGCTGCAGCATGAAATGTATCTCCAGCAGAAGTTTAGGAAACATTGAATACAGGATGTCAAAGAATTTTCAATGAAAACTTACTCACAGACCACTTGTGGACAGAAATACTGTATTACAATTTAGACCAGACTTAGGCAGCTGTTGGCAACAGCCGATCTTGTTCTGCCAGTTTTCCCTACTATCTTGAAAACGAGACCTATTAGTTCTTGTCTGTCCTCAGACCTGGGAAATTAATGGCTCCTCTCTTTAGGATCCTCTTTAGGAGCGGGAGAGCCCCCAGAGTGCGCAGCGTAACCCGGGAACTTCCACGTTCAGTTAGAACCCAAAGCCACGGAGTTCCAGCGAGGAGGACTGGACACCAGCCTGCTATCCCCGTGCTGCTTGGCAGGACCACACAGATTTAAATATTAAATATTTAAATAAATATTTAAACCACCACAGGATTTAAATATTTATTTTCCCTTCGCCATCCAACACCAAACGTAACAGCCACACGTAGTAGTTAACAACTGTGCTGTAAGATATGAGCGAAACCATCGCGCACTGGGCTTTAGATTTAACCTGCCTACAACACCACTGATCACTGCAAGTCACAAATTATGTCATTTCAGCAGGGGAGCTACTGCCAGCAGAAGGATTAGCAACATCAGTTGTAATGAGCCACTTCATTTCCAAAGAACATTCAGAAATTTACAGTGCCTGGAATTGCGATGATTAAATGGATAACAGAGTTGAATAGACCGGATATGGATCACTTCTAATTTTCCACTTATATCCAGTAACCCATCATAAACTACCCTGAGTCCTTTGGTCTTCATTTCTCTCACACCAGAATATTTAAACAAAAAAAGATGATCCGTCATTGAAGTTACAGTGGTGGAAAACCAATGGGAGATAAGAAGCTGGCCACAAATTCCCAGACTTAGATGTCCTGTTTCCAATTCTGGCCGTGTTGGGGAGAATTAAGAGAAATGCCAATGAAGTGACACAAAAGTGAAAAATTAAACCAGACCTACGGAACATGAATCTATGACTTTTTCTGATTATAGAGAGTCCATACCCATGTATCCAGTTTCACAAAATCATTATTCCCTATTCCCACGAGTACAGACTGGTCACATATCCAAGGACCAAGACCTCAGACAGAGCACAGCTGGTTTAAAAGAGTTGAAACAGGGTAATTACCTTAAAAGAGCAGAGATCTAAAGAGAAGTATTGATTTTGATGACTTTTTTTCTTAGAAATGTCAGAATGTTTGTTAGATTTCTGCATTATTTACCACAGTAAAAAAGTTCAAGTGACTAATCCCCCCCGACAAAGTGTCTTGGTAATATTAAATCCATTTTTTAAGTAGGCCTGTGGGACATGGGAAGTTTAGCATTTTATTCCAACTGGGAACAATTCCTCCCACAAACTACAGAATTTCTGAGGGAGCAAAATTCCTCTTTGGTACCTTCTGTACTTCATATGGCTACAGGGAGGTCTTTTACGCGAGTTTCGAACATTTCCTTTGCAGTTCGAGCCACTTAAGCAATTACAACACTATTGTCTCTTTTTCTTTCCTTTTCCAATTCCACATCCCATCTGCAAACGCCTCCGAATGGAAGCTGTTGGTTCTGCTGCCATACCCTTCCTTATTCAGCTTTAATGACACTAAAATCTGAAGTTCAGTTGCACTAAGTTTATTCCTGACAGAGTAGTTTGAGTCAGTTTTAATCCAACACACCTACCCCCAAGCTGTGATCTCCCCAAGATGGGCCAATCCACCTGGAAAAATCCATGCTTTGCTCTTTCTTTCCACATTAAAGTAATGACATAAAATAATCAGATGCTGGAATGTGTCTTGGCATGAACAACAAACACAGGCAGCTTTATTAGCTGTTTCCCTGGAAGAAAGCTCCAAAGACCCTCCACATATTCACTAATGTGCACTGGGAATGACCTCAGCTCTTCCAGGCCAGGCCGGGGCAAAAGCTCCTTTAAACATCTTTATAACTCACTTTATACTCTACTTCATTACTAGCAGGGAAGGATGGAAAAACACTCCCATTGCCTGGGAAACTTGTGGAAAGGGGGATGATGGATTGCAAAGGGGACTTGGCATCGTGGTGCCTCCCAAGCCTCCTGCCACTGAGTGTGGGTTTCCTTCAGCTGGGAGCGTTTAACAGGCTGTGCTATTTCAGGGACAGGGAACCACTTGGGATCCCTGCAAATGCCTCTGCACAACTGGAGGGTTACATGGATGCTTCTCAGCCTTGGAACTGCCAGCTTTTTGGGGGAAAATACCCCAAAATATACTGATACACCCCGGTTAGGGGCTATGGGTACAGCCTGGGGTAAGGTGGTCAGCAGCAATTCAGGATGGGTATTTGATATTCTGGCAGGACATTGCTGTCCAAGAGCCTCTGGCCAGAGCTCGGTGGCCTGGTCCAGTAGACCCTCGCTGCATCTCAGAAGGGACCATCCAGGTGCAGTTCCCTGGAGTTACTAAAGAGCAAACAAGGAAGCAGAGGGGTTTTGGAATCGGAACTATCGCCAGCTCCGCTTTCCTGGTGTCATCAGACTGTGTTGAGGAGCTAACAAGGATCGACACAGACTCAGGGGCAAAATCTGGTTTGTTCTGTGGTGGCAAAATCCCAAGTGGGGGGAATTCACTTCCATCAGCCACACTTTGCACAGTGCCTGACCAGGGAGAACTCCATCGTGAACTAGGACGAGATCACTGGAGGGAGGGATGCAGAAACAGAAAAGGAGGAAAGAAAGATATTAAATATGCATATGGTTTCAAGAGAAGAAAAAAGCAGATTCAGAGGTAAACAGAAGAGCTGGGTCACAGTAGACAGAAAGCAGAGCAATGCACAGAGCGAGGCACAGAGCAGAGTCACCTTTTCTTTGAGGAGCTGGGGTCAGCTGAACTCCGTGTCCATCAAAATCAATCACTGACCAGGCAGGGCAAGTGCCAGCCAGAGCTGAAATCCTGCAAAAGCAGCCCTTGTTCAGAGGGGACAGCAGAGACTCCAAACCCAGCCATCAGAAACCCTGGAAATCGCTGTGTGCTGCCAGGGAGGGGCTGGACAGGAGTCGTGGTCATGAGGACTTGGACAATAATAGACAAGAAGCTGTGCTGCTTCTCAAGCCATTCATCAAGCAAGCTGCCACCACTTGGGTCCCGCTCTGTGGTTGACATGGAATTCCTGCTCTGTTAGTGCCACCAGTACTTCTCTACAGGACTGAGAAACTCTCGTGCTGGCCACCACAGTAACAGACACCCTCTGCTATCTGGAGAGGCTTCCAAGCTTTCTGTACCACCAGATCTTAAAAATACCTGGCAAAAGCAGTCAAATAATCCTGTTTACATTACAGATTGACAAGACTCTGCCCTGGCTTCTCCGAGCTCACCCCGCCAGACCTAAGTCCAAGTCCCAGTCCTGTGCTCTGACCAAAAAGAAATACCTCCAAAATCTTGTGTAGGACAGTTAAAGAATGTGCTGGACCACGAGGTCACGAAATAAGGGGTCACTTAGCAAAGCAATTCACAGGGAGATGAAGCCTGGTGGGGGCTTCTGGTGTTTCAGACAAGCATAAAGCCTTGAGAGCAAAGCCTTGTACAGCCTGAATCCTGAAAGCTCCTCCAAAAGGAACATCATTGCCAAGGAGGGATGGGCAGTGCCTTACAAAAGACTTACAAGACAGTAACTCCACTCCCTGAGCCACGACTCCCCATGGTATCAGTACAAACAGGAGTAATGACAAGTCTCAGTCTCTGGAGGGATGTTTGGAAACCTTGGAGACTCCTCATAAATGAAGCCTCAAATTTCCAGTTTCTCCCCAAATTCTCAGTCTGCTGCACACCCAAGACTTAAAAATAATAATAAAAAATCCAACACTTGCATAAATAAAATATAAATGGCATCCTGTGTTCTCTCCCACACCCCTTTCTTCCTCCCTCCTCTTTCCTCATTGTTTGCTCAACAGGAAGTTGGCTTTGCTGCGAGGTACACCAAGCCATCTGTCAAAAACATGGAAACGGTTAACAACGCACACAGAGGCTGGAACGACTTGTTACGGAGCCTGTGTAAGGTCAGAGCCATAGGCCGAGCTTTGGGAGAGCAATCCAAGCCCCAGAGCTGTGGCTGGTTAAACCAAATGACAGCTTTTCCCTTCTGACACAGGGAATGGCACTTTGCTGCAGTGGGAGCTCCTGTGGAACGCACCGAAGCTGACCGGCCAGCGCTCCGGGGAGAGCCGAATCCTCACAGGAAGGTTTGGCACATCAGAGCAGCTGAAGGAGGGTGGGCCAGTGGAACCCAGAGACAGCGTCCTTCTCGTACACAGGCGAAGGTACAAGGGAATGGGACTGACACAGAAACGCTTTTGGAAGTGCTTCTACTGGAAATAAAGGATAAGAATAAATTCTTAGGGATTCCTGAAATTCAGGGAACTTTACAAAACCTCCCTTCTGGAGTCAGACCAGCTCTGCCTTCAGTGTTGCTCTAGGCCAACTCTTGGGCTGTTGCCTGTGAACATGAGGGACTCCAGACAGAGCCTGAACTGGTCCCAAGATGGGGAAAGACAGATCTGCCTGGTTTTGAAATGAGTAGTTTTGAAGCCACATCTTGATTCACTAGACCCTCTAAAGGAGGGGGAAGGGAAGAATATCTGATTCAGAAGTGAAATCATGCATTAGGTTGACTTGCTTGGCAGAACTTCCAGCAACTTTGTACATCTCATTCCCAGGCCGGAATATCCTACCTAGAAAGGGACCCGGAGGTCACTGCAGTTTTTAAGTCCTTGACCCTGCTGAGGCCACCCAACAGAGCTGCCACGGAGCAATGGCTGCAGCAGCATTTGTTCTTCTTTCTTTCCAGAAAAAAAAGTGACCCCCATTTGCTCAGTGGTGGGAGAGAAGATCCAGATGGCTGGACCTGAGCAAGGCAAGCGACCCTGGAGGAGGAGACGGGGGGTGAAAGGTTCCATAAACCGGTTACCAGGAAAACACGCAACTGGAAACAAATGCTAATAAAAATTGCAACATTCGGAGATCAAACGCCTTAAATCATCACATTTCTTTAATTTAAAAATGCAGGATAAAAGAAACTAAAATGACTCCGCAGCACATTTAAGCCAATCCAGTATTTTCCAGGCGCGTCCCAAATTTATTTCACAGCAGAGGTCTTAAAGAGTAGTTATAAATTGTCACTAAACACACAGGGAAGACTCAGGTTTGTAAGAGCACACCTAAAAAGTCACCCTCTCTTTCAGAAACACCATCAACAAAAATCTTGTAGCATTAGAAAATACACTTCATCCCACAGCTTAAGTTGGAGGTATTCAAGTCAGAACATTTCTATTTCCATTTCCTTTCAGGAGATTTCTATTGGCTTCAAACCTAGACAGCACCGAGGACCACAGCAACCATTAATTCAAAGGGTCTGGGTAAGGAGCAAGCCAAGTTGCCAAGGTTTGGGGAAGAACCACCAAAGATACCAGACCTAGAGCTGTTCTCCAGCTCAGGTTTTTGCCTCTATTACAGCCAAAACAGTGAAGGAAAGATTTGGGCCTTTATGTTTCATTCAGCCTCAGAAAATCTTTTAAAGGTTTTCTCCAAGCCATGGAAATGTCAAACTCCTCAGGCATCTCAGAGCCCTCTCTAGCCCAGGTTCCCCAGTCTGGGGGTTTCTCAGGGCTGCCCAGACTCTGCTCATCCCCTCAGTGCACAATGATCATAAACAACCCCAAGGCCATGCTCTAAACACGAGCACTAAACAGAATTAATTGAAACAAAGCTTAACAAACAAAAATAAAACCAAAATGCACGACAGCATGTGGGGATTTGGGGCTAATCAGAACCAGCTCCCCTGAACTTCCAGCTCCCACTCAGTTTTCAACCACTGAAAATGAAAACCTTTCTGCTTTTAAGAAGCTACAATATTCTGACGACAATTTGACTGAAGTCAAAGAGTTTGCTTTTGTTGATCTTTCCCCCCAAGACATGCGAGGCTGCACTTGACTGGTTTACAGAGCACCTCTGTACTTGAAGAAAAAGGTAAAACCAGACCCTAATGGCATCACTGGGACCTGGACAGGACACAGGGTTGAGCACGACCTGCTCCAAGCTCCCTGCACTCACCTTTCTCTGCACTGACACCTAAAGCCCAACTCCCACAGAACCTTCCTGTCCCTGCAGCGAGGCACCTGCAAGCCCTTTTAGGATCCTGAAACTATTTGACAATACTGCAAACGACACATTTACCCATGAATGCAGAGGCCAGATGGAGCACACCCTTCTGCTCTGCAGCACTGCACACATCTGGGTCGCTGCTGAGGAGCAGCACGGCCCGTTTCGCCTTTCCGGTGATTCCCAAGGAACGCACCAAGCTCAGCCCGGGCACGGCACCAACACGAGTCAACGTGAAACAAGGCCAGACTCCAGCTAGAGCTCAGGTCTGTGCTCTGAGAACGCTGTAGGTGTAGTGTGTACCCTGCTCATCAGCTAAACCTACATCCGAGTGCTGCCTCTTCCCCACTTACGCAGCACGGATGCAGCAGGAAAGGGCACCATTGGTTTGGATCTGACTGGAATGAAAGAGGGTTCGTGTAACCGTCCCCAAAACAGCCCAGCCCTGGGAGCTGCCCAGTCTTATCTCTCCTCTGGCCTTTGTTTGCAGATGGAGATGAAACCTGAAGACTTCCAAGGCATGGTTTCCAAACCAGTAAATAAGTCTTACTCATGTCTCCTTCCAGGCCCTTCCACATGCCCCAGGAGGATGGCAGAAGTTACAGGACCCTCATTTGTCACTTTTGTCATTTGTTTTTTTCCTCCAATGGCTCTCCTGCCTCTATCTAATCAGGGGGACGTTTCCTGTCTTTGTTCCCAACCATTCATCCTGCGGGAATGATGATTATCATCAAACAGCATTAAAATAGAAAGCCTGGAGCCAGCACCCAATTAGCTTGGAGTTAGGGAGCCCTGGAAAGGAGCAACGGAAGAGACCAGAGACAGTCCAGCTGGCAAAAACGGGCACTGAATTACGTGTCATTCATCCACAGCATCGTCCCACCTTCAAAAATAAACCCAGGCTTCAAACCCAGCATGGGCCAAGCTCGGAACCAATAAACATTACATACGCTTGGTATGTCCCCAGTAAGCCTGGAGAACGTTCCAAGAGCCAGTCTGTCCACCAGCTTAAACCTCACACCAACTGGGAGACAACTGCTCCATCCACATCTCCCAGTGGGGGAAATTATCCAGATTTCCTTCGTGCATCTAATCTCTGCTGCCAGGAAGCCTCAGCAATTCTTTCCTGAAGGAACAGCGAGATGACTGAGAGGTCCTCAGGGTGTGCAGACCCTGGATCCATATTAGAGAAAAAACCAAACCTACTTTTGCCTGTTGCCTATTCCAGCTCCCCAGAGAAATGCCATCCTTGTTAGAGCTGGAAGAAATTCAGACTTGTACTTAGTTCACAAATATGAGTGAAGAACCAGTGACAAACTGGAAGACTCTTCCAGGCTGAATAAAGACCATTAACAGGATATAATCAAATAATTTGGCTCACCAGTCAGTTTTTCCTCCGAAAGCCAGGTAATATTTTTCCTTCCTAAGAGAATAAAACCCAGTATTTCTGGTGTCCCAGAAGCAGGATGGAAGCAGCTGGACAATAACAGCCCTGAGCCAGGATCCTGCTCTGGCTTGGGTGGATTATGAATTTCTTTCTCAGAAACATTGTTAGTAAACCCAAAATCACTTTGTATTGAAGACTTTTGAGGGAATGCTGCTATTTGAGAGCCCTGGAAACATGAAGTGTTGTTTACTACTCAGCTTAGCTGACCCAAGGATTTGCCTCCAAGCACAAAATTCCAATCCTTTACTGCAGATCCCAGGATGTGTGAATCACAACAGAAACTTCAAAATAACCTTGGGAGAGGCTGGAGAAAAGCTGCTCCTAACACCCCATATGGCAAAGCCAGCCCAATCTGCAAACCCCTCTGCATCACTGGCTCTGAATCCCAGATATCATTTCAGCTCATATTAGGGGGTAAATAACAAGTGCTGACCTCTGAGAAGTGGGGAAATTCAGACCCAGTCGTTGGGTGGGCCTAACCTTTTGCTGCTGACCGGAAAACAACCAAGTCAGGTTTAAAAATACAAATACATTCATAATTTCAAAGTCTGCTCTTCTGATGATGTTCAGCCTATTTGTTTTCCTTCTTCCAACCAATTTTTCCAGTTGCTAATTGGAGTCTAATAAGAAATGCGTAAAAAGTCCAACTCTGCACAGCTGAATTTTTTTTGCCTTGCTCATCCTTATACACCCTGGCGCCAAAGCCCGCACTGGTGTAAATCATGCACTTGATGGGAACTTTACTCATTTGTATCCAAAGGGAATCCGGTCTCCAGGGCTCCAGATAATGATCTTGTTGTGTTTAATACTGCATAAACACATAGGATGATGCGTTCCCTGTCTTAAAAAAAGTTTGTTTAACTTTTTCTGTCTCATCTTTAGTCAGAATAGCAAACAACGGGAGGGAAGGGTGGAGAAAGACTGAGATCCTAGCAATGAGATCATGCAGCACAGAGTCCGGTAAACTCCAGGGTGAGAAGTCTTTTAAACACAAATCTATCTCTGCAAAATCAATGGGAGGAAAAAAAAAGGAGGCTAAATTTAACCCTTATTCTATTTAAAACTGTGTGCAGCATCTCACAGAACTGCATTACATAAACACAATTGTGTTATATTTACGGTTCGAAACAAAACACAAAACCCTCAACTGCAGGACTCCAAGTCCCACCCAGCCACGGCCTGTGCTCGCTGGAAGAGCCGTAAACAGGGAGCAGCCCTGGAGCCCGGCGCTGTGCCCGGCCCCATCCCCGTATCCACGGAGCAAATCCACCCTCCAGGAGCACCACCGCTCCCAGTTTGCCACGTGGACTGGTCCTCTTGGGTGACCACTCTGCTGCAGGTGCAGTGAGCCAAAAATCCCACCCACCAGCAAGGTGGGAGCATGGAACGAAAGGCAGGCACCAGCCTCAACCAAACCGCTGGATACGACCCTTGCTCAGCCCCTTGGCACAATTTCCGGCCCTTCTGCAAATGGTGCTGGAGGTTTCCACAGCACAAACACCATCCCCCCAGCACCAAGAAAATTCTTAGCTGGCCACTGAAACATCTGCTTGCCAGAGACACCCAGGCCTGTGTGTCACTGCTGGCTGAGTCACACGAAGGTCGGTACCAGCTTCTCTCCCCGGCTTGCACAGGATTCACGCGTACAACAGGGTGGGAACGTCCAACACCCAACAGGCCGTGGCTGCAGAACCACAGCCACGGCTCCAGTTCCCACAGCACCCCTTGGACTCGATGGTCACCAGGCAAGGGCTTCCTGAGGTGGCCGAAATGCTGGTGTGACTGTTGTGGAACATGTGAGGCTGCCTGTGGTTGTATCAAAATAAAACTTGACCAACGTGACGCAACAGCCTTGGCAGAGATGTCAGTGTTGGTGCTGGCCCCACAGGCCACAAAAACCTTCTCCACATGCAGGAGGATCTCTTTGGGAGAGGTGTACCAGGAAACCCACAAAGCCCTATTTCTCCATCCCGCTGTCCTGGGTTTCCCACTCCAATTAACTCTCAAATCAGGTTGGATTTATAGAGGACTTTCATATTCAGACTCTGGCATAGGACAGAGAGGTTCCTCTCTCTGGATCACTGGCACACGGACAATGAGCCCCTTGTCCTCACTCCTGCCTCTCTGAAGCTCTGCTGGGGCTTGATGCACATTGGGTTTCCTCTTCTTATTAAAAAAAATTTAAAGACGACGTTAATTTTGCAAACACTATTCATTGCAAGCAGCATTTTGGCTCCCCCATTGCTCCCAAGTCAGGCTTTGTTTTCTTTCTCTGGGGTAGGCTGTTTAATCCCAGCCCTCTCACTTTTTTTGCGGTGGATGGGACCCAAAAGCACATTTGGGATCATTTCTTTCCAGTTTGCCTCTGCAGTTTCTTCTCGAATGAGGTATTTTGTAGCTGATGCTCAGCTCTGCTCCAGCTGTTTCGAGGCGAAAGAAGTGGCTAATGGGATCAGGGACCCGACCTTGGCACTCCAGGCATGTAAGCATTTAATTCTGCCACCCGATTTATAACCTACCAGACACTCTAGTGGTGATCCCACTTTGCAGCAGCATCGCAGCCACCAGCACAGAGGTGAGAGACACTGCTTTTTAAAAAGGCATCAGCTCTTCAGGGAAAAGCGGGAATCCAATTATAAAAAAAAAATAATTTCTTTTTTTGCCATCGTTATCCTCAATATGAAAGAAATCTCAGACAGAATGACTAATCTGCCTCCAGCCAACACAACCTCAGCTGCTGGCAGCAGGGAGGCAGCCTGGGAGGGGTGGAAGCAAAGCAGAATGGTCCCGGATTCCTCTGCCAAGCAGGGAAATGCTGCCAGAGCAGGGGACCCCCAGAAAACCTGTCCAGGAAAGGGGGGAGCGCTGAGTCCCCCCAGAACGCAGAGAAGCAGAGTAAAAGCAGCTCCTTGTAGCTACAGCACCTTAGAAATACATTCTCAGAGGGGTCCTGCAACACGGGCTGGTGGCAGATGGTGTGAACTCCAGCTAGAAACTCCAAGAGGAACTAAGCTCGGAGCAGGAAGGACAGATGGATGCACAGCAAGATTCCATGGGTGTTCACACACACACACACACAACACACACGCACGCTACAGCAGCCAGAGCTTCCCGAAACGCTGCTCCCTCCTTGACTTTAGGCTCTGGCGAAATAATGCTGCATTGTTTTGTATCAGGTTCAGCTCTCGCAGCCCCGCTGCAGCTCAGAAACAAAGGGGGCTTCATGCAGGACAAAAGGGGACTGTTCTACCTAATGAAGACCAGTTGAGAGGTATGGAGACAGCACCCTCTCCCCATCGGATCAGGCTGTGAACAGCCCCTCTGGCTAATGAAGAGCAGTTGAGAGGTGCGAGCAGAGGGAACAGGGACGTCCCTGAGCAGAGAGGGGCCGGTCCCGAGAGACGCCAGCGCTGCCACTCGGCAGGGACAGCCCGGGAGAAGGGAACACGTTTAGGTTCATCTGTCACCGTGATGGCTCCTGACCCGCCAACCTCGCAGGCCCCGCTCTCTGACCTCCCGCTCTGACCTCTCCAAAGAGGCGCTGGTGCTCAGCCAGAAGTCCCCTATTGACTACCTGTCAGAGGGCACCTGCTTAAGGAACCCCATAGAAATTAAAGTCACAAAATGAGTCACAAGGGACTGTTTGAGCTGGGAAGCCAGCATTAGTCCCTGGCTGGTAAACCAATCTCCCTAATTATCTGTCAGAAGAATCTCTCTTTTTTCTATTTTCTTTTCTTTCCCTCTTCCCCCTGCTACCCCCTTCCCAGTCCTCTCTTCTCTTTGACTCATTATCTTAATTTCACATTAACCAGAGGGATTAAAAGCACCTTGGGAGGGGAAGGGAGTGGAGGGGGGAGAGGCAGAGGCTGAAGAAAGAGACACTTCAAGTCTTCCTTGTTGTGTCCTCGCAGGAGCTCGGGCCAGCAGCGCCGGGAGCCACCGAGCCGGGTCGTGTTTTCATGTCCAGCCCCCATGGCCGCAACCCAATCTGGTCTAAAAGAAAACAAACCCTCAGCGGGGCAGTGTAAACCAAGCCCTGTCCGAGGGAGGATGTGTGGCTGTTCCTCATTTCCCCACCTCCTCCCCTGCAGGGTAATGCTGTACAGCTGCACCCGAGTGTCTTTGCTGGGGTCTCTCCCCTTGGGCACATGGCAAAAGCCACGGCCACGCTCCAGGAGCTGCCCCCTGCTCCTGGCAGGACTTGGTCACACCGGGGCACTGCACGGGAAGTGGCACCGTCCCCTCCACGGCTGGGGCTCAGCCCTGCAGCTCAGGCTGACTCCCAAGAGTTCACAGAATGAAGATTTGTGATCCACAACTCTGCTGACTTTGTGTTTCTTAAATAACACTAAAGCACAGCAACGTTGTGATTTGCCAGATCTGGACTCCTTTTCCTTTTTTAAAAAGTTTATAGAATCATGGAATGGTTTGGGTTGGGAGGGATCTTAAAGCCCATCCAGTGCCACCCCTGCCATGGGCAGGGACACCTTCCACTGTCCCAGGCTGCTCCAAGCCCCGTCCAGCCTGGCCTTGGGCACTGCCAGGGATCCAGGGGCAGCCACAGCTGCTCTGGGCACCCTGTGCCAGGGCCTCCCCACCCTCACAGGGAACAATTCCTTCCCAATATCCCATCTAAATCAACTGGTGTTACATCTCAAGTTCATCAAGCACCACATAACCAAGACAGTGTTGAGACCAACGACAGCATTGCTGCTTTTTCAAATACTTCGCTTTTCTTTCCACATGGGAAAATGAGGTTAATGGTACTCACTTCCCTCACCCTCCAAGAAAGCCAAGCTAAAGTCTGCACATTGCTTCAGATTCAGACAACTCCAGCAAATCCACCTAGAATTTGAGTGGAGACCAGAGCAATGCTGTCCTACAAATAAACAGCATCCTCGTCAGATCCCAAGCTCCTTCCCGGAGAGCAGGATTGCACATCCCATAACTGCATCTTCCACAGCCCGTGGTACTCAGTATGAGACAGAACATCCTCTCATGTCCAGCATTACAAAGCTGTTACTGCAGAAGGGACAATTAATTATGTTCTGAAACATCTTAATTACAGCAAGAGGGAACAAATGACACAAACTAACAAAAAACCCCACCCTGGGATGTAATTTGTTCCCGACTCCAGGGGTCCCTGTGAGAAGTGAGGCCAGGTGGGTCTGACTGCCCTTCCCCAGAGGATCACATCCAAGGCTTTACAACAAAGTCAGCTAGCAGGGAATTTTCACATGGGTCTAGGTTTCATCAGGAACATTTTAGCCCTGTACTCCCTCCTAACCCCCCAGAAAGCCAGGACTGCATTTCAGCTTTATTCACAAATCTGGCTGTAACCCATTACTCCTGGTAAAAGGCTGAAGATTTAAGAGTGTCTAACTCCACAGTTAGTCCCATTGGATTCCACGGGATTACTGCTGCGGCCAAGTACGAGCTTTAAGTGTGAATAAAGACATCAAACTCTGGCCCTAAGTGTTGATGATTCATCGGCAGAATTCCTAGAAGAGAGGGAATCTGCACAACAGCCTCATAGCTGTGAAGTGACCTAACTAACGTTGTTACACAGATAGTAAAGCTGCGCCCACTGAGAGGAACGGGGAAAATGTATTGCCTGGAGGGGACGTCCCTGAAAGCGAGAAGGGTTCTTGCCCTGTTTCTCTTCAAGAGAGTCAGGGGCTGTCAAATACTCCCTCATTCCTTCACACTGCGAGCCCCCAGTGCAGCTGAGGAGAGCCCTGCTGCTCTTCCCTGTGCAAGTGGTGGGGAAATGAGGAGCTGGGAATGGCACCAGCTGCCCCTCTCGGTCACCTGCCAGCAGAGCTGGGTTAGGCAGGAGAAATGTGTCTCTGTCTCCCTGCCCCAAACCATCACCACCGAGCCAATAAAAGCCAGCCCAAAGCACAAGTCCTGGAGCTGAGGTTCCCTCACACTCCAGATCAGGTATCTCCAGTCACACCACTCACCCCTTAATGAACCCATGAGGGGTTGGCCTCTCTTTTACTGGGTGAAAACATTTTCTCATGGTCAAATGATAAGGAAGCTTGATGCAATGGGCAACAAAGGACAAAGAAAAAAATCCCAACAGAGGTGAAAAGACATTTTTCACATATTTTCTCCCTGTCATCTTCCAGGAAACTGATACAACTGGTTTCAGATGTAATTTTCATTCAAAATGCAACCATATACCTTTAGATTGAGTAAACCCAAGCCTCGAGCACAGGCACAAGGGAAGGAGCATGCCCTGCTTAATGGCCCACAGCCCTGAGAAGAGACTGTAACCAAAGCCAGGAAAAAAAGCAGGAGAATTCCCTTTACCTTCCCCACTGGCACTGACGAGGGAGATAAAGCATCTCCAAAGAACTGTCTGTGCTTTCATTCACAGGCCTGTGGTTTTACTTCAGGCACCTGCTGAGAAACAGTGTTGGCTGAGAAGCAAACAAATGCAGTGAATTTAGGAACACAGACAAGCAATTCAGCCTCATAAATGGGAAAATCATCCTCTGGGGTTTGGTTTGGAAACACCAATGGGCCTGGAAGCCAAAGAGTGAGCAACAAAAACTCATCTCACGTCAGTGTAAGGAATCTTCACCTGTTCTTCTCAGCTCAATCTGCCTTTCTTCCCCATCAAGAACACGGAGGAAGGATCCTTCTTCACCCTTCCAGGGAAACTTTATGCATTTAAACAAGTTGTATTTAAATAAATCCCTTGGAGTGGAGTGCTGGGATGAAAAAATGGGACACACTCAGCAGCCCCAAAGCTGGGGGAGCTGTGCTCCTCAAAGCCTTGAGAACATCTTTGTTTCGAACACTTCTGTGGGTTCAAACCCAAAAAAGCACCATTGGCTGCAATCCAAGGCGACTCTCCTGAGGAGCAGGTCAGGGTTTTCACACCCTTGGCATAATCTCGGTGTGACTAAACTCACTTCAGATTTCCATTTCAAGAAAACCCAGCCAAGATTTTTAAGTTTTCCATGAAGTAGAAAGTCCCAGAGTTTTTCATTTGGAAGAAAACCCCATCTTTGCCATTCTGGTAAAACCAAAGCCCTTCCATGATGAGCACAACCCAGTCACAGTTTGGTGCTGAACACTGAAGACCATGAAGTTCCTGCCCCAAGCTCTCTCTCTAAGTCACGGTGGTGGGAAGCCCTACCCTACACCTCCAAAGCCACGGTTTCTGAATTCCTTTTGGAAGAGGCATCATCCATTCCCTCTAAAGGTGGGGTCACCAAGCCCCTCGCTCACTGTAACACCAAAGAACTCATTTACAGCAGCACAGAAACCAGGATGAAGCGAAACGCTGCTGCTGAAACAACAAGGCCCCAGTCCATTGAAACAAGAGCCTTCTGATGTTTTGCAAACAAAACACAACACCGAAAGCCAAAGGAAGTCATGCCAGTGTCATCTGCTGGGAAATTTAGTTGAAGCTGACACTCTTGTGAAACGTTTTGATTTTAGCCAAAATCCGGTTTTTCTTTTCAGTGTAACCTGTTACACAGAGCACAGGGAGAAGAAAGGTTGGACCAGTTTTATGGGAACACACTCAACAGACCCACAGTATTGTGCTGGATTTGGCCACAGAAACATGAATGCACCTTGGAGGGTCACTCCAAAAGAATACAGGGTGTAAAGCTGGTTCCCATCCAAGAAGTCTGGAGTGGGTCAGGGCCACCTTTTGTCTCCTTGTACCAGCCAGCATGGAAATCAGTAGGGGTTTCTGTAATTCCAATAGTCAGATTGAGAAAATAATTCAAATACACATATTGATGCTGACAGTCACACTCCTTAAAACTCATTAGGAAGGGCAATGCTGCACATTTTTAAAACCAAGCATTTGTGCACTTCCTCCGCCTCAAATATCTTGGAAATGAGACAAGAGAAGACACAAAGAAGGGACCAGCAGCAGTATCTCTTCCCTGAAGTGAGAAACAAATCCCCCAAGTCCAAATGAAGAGTTAGAAATGACACTAAGGTGGGCAATTCCACCAGCTCAGATTTCTCCTGAAGTGTCCACTCAGCCGAAGCGACTGTGTTTGGGTCTCAAGTTCAGTACAGATGAAACGTCAGGAGTAGCCAAGTGTCAAGGTTTGCACATAACAAGGAAAACAAGTGCAGTTCATGCCAAGGGAGAGCCAAGCAGCTGAATTAGTGCTGCCTCAGCCAACTTACAATGCAAAGCTTCCAGGCTATGCAGGTTGGGTTTCCTGGCCTCGGTGTTGTATTTAAACTACTTTTGCACATGTAAGAGGCCAGAGCTGTCCCCTGTGCTCCGAGGACATGTGTCCCATTTGGCTTTTGGCTGCACAGCCTGAGCTGTTAGTTGCAGTCGCAGAAAGATGTGACTGGGGAAATCCCTGACCCTGGGCACTGAGGGGGAGGAATTCACTGGAGAACTGAATTGCTGAGGGGTTCTGAGGCTTAAGGATGACCCTTAACTTCTGCCCAGAACCATGGGACTCAACATTCAGTGCCTCCAGAGTCCTGATTTTTTAGGAAAGTCTTGTGCAGAAGAGGCAAGTTTCCTTCCCTAGCCCTACATGTGCATGTGTTGTGCTCCGGTCTCTTGACTCAGGCTCAGCCTAAGGGACAACCACCATGTCAACACCTGCACTGGGACCTCCCAGCCCCTGCTCAGAGGGCTACAAAAGCAGCTCTGTCTGCACGTGGTACCCCAAATAGGGAATTCACACTGCCCTGCCTCCTCCTGGACTTCCCACTCCACTGCAGACATGGAGCTGGCCCCATGCAGGGGAGCTGTGGCTCAGTTCAGAAGCAAAGCCCCAGGGTAGCGTTACAGGTCTCTTCTGCCAGCCAGAGATACAAAAACCACACTAAGGCAAGGAGAAAACCAGTCCAGAACCCTGAGTTACTCAAGAAAAAGGGAACAGCAAGGCTCCTGGTTAAGCATCTGAAGGAGGGACCAGCAAGGCTCCTGGTTAAGCATCTGAAAGATGCCTCCGAGCTGCCCAAGTCCTCGGGTGCACGTCCCCTCTCACATCCCATGGATGTTCCTCTGCAGCTCTCCAATGGGTTTGGGGTTTTTATTGCCCATAGTCCTCAGCCATCTGCCCAGTGGAATGAATGATTCAGGTCCAAACCCTGAAGCGAGTTGAAAGCTGACTTGCAATGTAATGGATCCTCTTTCCCTCCTGGCTCAGGCTCCCGTGCTGCTGCGGGGCAGCTGCCGCGCTCCATCTCCGGAGCGGCATCGGCCGCAGCCATCCTCGCCGTGTCCAGGGCTGGCACCCTCAGGCATGTGCTAAAATTCCACCCAAGACCTCTTGAATCAAGGCCAGACAGGTTCCCTCGGCCATTCCCAACATGTGCACAGTGGCCAAGTGCTGAAAAGGTAAATGGTTAAATGGAATCTGGAGGGGTTTTAAATTTTTTTTCTTTTTTCCTGTAGTCAATGCCAAATGATTGCCAAGCTCCTTAGCAAAAGAATAACAAAAACCCCACAACAGGACGTGTTCCAAATCAGCCACACAGTGCAGAAAATAAATTCAAACACGTGGGATTCCTCCCCCCAACACTATAAATAATAAAAACAATACACCTCGGCTCCAGAAACTGAACCAGGGCAGAAACAAACATGCCTTGAGCCATACATTGATCTGTACATCTGAGAATCCATCATCCCTCTGCTTCCCTCTCTGTCTACTGTGGCATCTGGCATTAACCAGGTTCTGAGAGATGACCTTCAATTTGCTCACTCTAAAGTGAGTCTGGCGTGCCAGAGACTTAACAGATGATATACTTTGGCTCCAAGGAGTCAGCGCTCCAGAGTCTTTGGGCGTCCCACTCCAGACCCAGGATAGAGCAGGACTAAGCACAGGCACGTAATCCTTCTAGCACGCCCCTTGGATCTTTTGGGCTCGTGTGGTTATTTACTACCTGGTCTGGCTGCTGGGAAAGCTGGGGAGGACTTGGAGCCTCCTGCGAGGACCCTCTGGGGTTGTGGTATGCCCCAGGCTCTCTCCTGGATTATGGAGTTTCCATTGTGTTTTCTGGGGGAGATGGTGGGGGAGATTAACAGGAAAAACATTGTCCCAAATGCCAGCCGCAGTCATGACTCACTGCTTGGCCCCGCCAGCCCCTGCAGCCCCCACCAAGGCAGCAGCCCAGAGGCTCAGCTGCTCTTTGCCGTGGAGCTTTGGGACCTTGGGATGTGCTGCAGGGAGCCACAGGCTGTTGGAAGGCTCAGACTCGCACCCCTTCCTGCAGCACCCACCTGAGGCAGACATGGCTTATCCCAAACCACTTCCTTCCTTCCAGCCTCACTTGTAATTCCTCTCTCCCCAAGCCTGCCGGGGAGAATTAATTCCCCCCACTAGGTAGGAGGGGAACTCTTCCATCTGTACACAGAGATGGAGAGAAAGAACACGATGTCCACCCTAAAGCCCAAACTCTGGGAGTCATCTGCTCTGGCCGGGGATCAAAGGCTCCGTTCCATTTTTAACCACTGCCCTGCCCCACCTTACTACTGCAGTGCATCCAAGCATGTTTTCCCATCATTTCATTGTGTGCCAGAGGATAAACAAAAGCCACCCCCTCGGTCCGAGGGAAGGATGCATTCCTGAGAACTGTGAACCCTCCTTACAGATAAGTGCCTTTCCCACTGCAGGCAGCCACAGCTACTGTAAACCTTGACCGAGCCCGTTTTCCTGAGCTTACATGACAGAGTGGCAGGGCAAAGGAGATGGATGGCTTTATTTTTGTCAAGAGCAAATCTACAGATGTTGGTTTTAACCAAAAGAAAAAAAAAGCTCTGAGGGTGATTGAGAGGCTGTGGGAGGGGGAGAAAGAACAGCCCAGAGATACATAGACACAAGTAATATACACAAAGTGCTTAAAAATAACGCCACTGGGAGCTGACATCATTTGTTTACCCATGGCCTGCTTGTGCCTGGCTCCGTATGAGTGTGGAAAGGCCAGAGGGGCACAGGAGACTCATCCCACCCACTGCCACTCGGGTGCAGAGATTCCTGCAGGAACAGTTCACACCAGACTGTTCCCAAAGCTGGGGGATCCTCCTGGGAAGGGAACTCCCCAAACCATGGGGGTACTCAGGGATGCTCACGGTCTCAGCAGGGGATGGTTCCTCCATGGATTGCTGCTGGTGTCGAGGGAGTCTCACCACAAGCAGCCCCAGGGCTGGTAACTGGTTATTAACCAGAGGATTAACCACATCTTCACTGGTTCTTCATCCCACCACCACGACTTGGAACAGAACCAACATAATCTACACCTAAACACCTTTGTTAGGAGTCTTCTTGTTCCAAACTATGTCCTAACCACGAGGTCCCTAGAGCATAAAAGGGGAAAGGGACACATCTCTGAAGCAACAGCCTTTTCCAAGGCTTCCTCTGAGGGGCTGCTTTTACATCCACGACGGAAGGAGCGAGGGCAGATGTCTTGAGAGAGAAGCAGAGAGCACACTGACGGTCTAAATCCATTACTGGACCTGGCACAGGGCCAGCACCCACCAACTCCTGAATTTTTTACCTTGGAAGAGCTGCTCCTTCATTTGGTTTCTCCCTACCTCAGTTTTCCCAGCTGGAAATGGAGATGATGGTGCAGCCCTGCGCTGGAGTCACATCCCAGATGCATTAATAAACAAATGCTTGTTAAAATGTGCTCTGTGTTCCACTTAGAACCACTTTGGGGAGGGGCAGAAGAGCAGTGACATTATTTTAAGCACAAAGCCCTGTGCCATAATGTCTTCCCTCTGTTGGCAAAACATAAATTTCCTGTACATCACAGCTTTGCTGAGGGGTGAGCATCCGAGGAGGAGGTCCTTGCAGCAAAGCAGTATTCCTGGAGCACCACAGCACAGATGGAGGATGCCTACATAAACCCACCTTGCATTTCTCACACGCTGCACGTGCCAGGGCAGTACCTGACAGAGCTCCCAGCTAAAAGCAAATGGGATATTTCACTCTTAGACTCATCCAGCCGTGGGCAGAGGCTGCCAACAGGGCTGGCGAGCAGCCCAGCTCTCTGGGGCGTTTGTGTGCGTCAGCCACAGATACCTGACTGCCAGGAAATGCACTGAGACCATCAACTCATCGCACATAAGCCATCAGATGGTAACAACTTTCAGTCACTGCTATTGACTTGAGCTGCAGTTGAAAAGGCACTGGTGAGATGAAAGGCTCTGTATCCCATTACTAATCCCCTGAGCTATCCAGTCCCCCAAATTTTGTGGAAGTTTTAAGTTTCACCATGAAATGTTCATAAAATGAAATGCACATTTGTTGCCAGCTCTACTTATTCCTACCCGAGCATTTCCTCAAGCTCCCTCCCTGGAAGCATTAGCAGCAAAGGCGGCTCCCCCGCTCCCAGGAACCCGGCGTTCCCTTGGTCTTCTCTCCAGAATCCCCGGGACACTGGCCTACCTACCTGCCCACTTTTAGCCATCTACAGAGCAGCAAACAATTCTCAGAGGGCTGCTGAGAGGTGAAAGCCTTTCTACAAACCCTCAGGGCCACAGATGACTCTGGGTCCAACCCTGCAGCAGCCCAGGGTGCAACTCATGCTGCTGGGTAAGGCCAGCTCCCTTTTCTCCAGCACCCACCTGGTGGCCGTGGCCTTGGCAGTGAGTTGCCATTGCGTGTGTCACTCACCGGGGATCTCCCTCATGTTTTGGAGGCCTGTGTCCTACAGCTGGACTCCGGCAGAAGGCTGGGAACAATGTGGGAGCACAGGCAGGAACATTCCCGCCCCAGCGTCCCACTGGAAGGCCTTTTTTGGTTCTTTAACGTCTTCCCCCAAATCTCTCCCAGCCCCAAAGAGGAAGGCAAACACAATGCCTGTTAGCAGCAGGGAAATCTCTCACACATTTTCTGCAGCTCCAGACCGGGGGGCAAAGCCTGTCTGACATCGCTGGCACGGTGTGGAGCATCCTCACACCCCTGCAAAGGCGGCTGCTAAATAAGAAACAGTTCCACGAAATATGGACGCTGCAGGAACCAAACTGGGGCTGGGATATTGCTGCTCAAGAGAACAACCTCTTCCCAGGGAGATAATGAGGAGCAAAACAGCCACAGGAAGAGCAACGGTCACAACAGAACCGGATGAACATCGTTACATCCATCGGAAGGCTTTTTTGGAAGCACAGCACCCTCCCTCAAGGAAGGGTGAGAAACCTTCTGACAGTTGTTCAGCCAAGTGCTGTGGTCATTCGCAGGAATTCTGCGCATGCCCCGGGAATGCGTCACTGCCCACATCCACACGCACATCCCCAGCTCGCCGGCTTCTCCCTGCAGGCTCACAGCCACGGGAAAAGGAGAGAGAGCTCCAGTACAGGAACCCTGGCCCTCCCTCTCCAGAGAAGGCCCCTCAACAACACCCATGAACCCAACAAAAAGCTTCCTCTTTGCCCACACCCCTCTGTTGAAAGCCATTCTGTGGTCATGATGTTCCTAGAAACACCCCTTTCATGGGTCAAAATGCTACACCTCCAAATTACAGCATTTGGGCTGCCTGCAAAGAAGTGGGCAGAGCTGATGACAACATTGAACTGAAGCTGCCAAAAGCCAAGTGTTGGCAGGCTGGCTGCTGGACAAGTCACTCCCAAGGGCCAGACTCACCCTCCTTCACCCACAGTACACTCGTGTAACCTCTCCCTTCTCGGGAAGAGCTCACCGCTGCCTGCTCACCTTCCCGCTGCCCTGCCTATAATCCCTTGCTCTCTTCAGGAGTAGATCTGGCAGTGATGAAGGTCCAGAATGGATCAGAACAGCAAGGAAAACTTTTCTGCTTCACTGCTGGGCTCATTTTCCCCATCATCAGCTGATTCAGATTGCCCAGAGAAGTGGCAGATACCCTATCCCTGGAAGCATTCAAAACTGGATGGGGCTCTGAGGAACTCGACTTAGTGGAAGGTGTCCTGCTCATGGCAGGGGGATTGGACAAGAAGATCTTCGAAGGTCCATCCCAACTCAAACTATCTCGTGAGTCTATAATTTACTCGGCTCACTCTGCGGCAGCAAGAACAGCATGAGGGGAGCAGTGGGAATTGAGGGAGCAAGGCCAGGGCAGCTGCCCAAGGACACCCTGGGCTGGATGTTATGGGAAACCCAATCCTTGAGGTGCTCCCTCACAACCAGTTGAAAACAATCTAAAATCTGTGCTTTCACCCCTGGTTGCTCCTCTCTTTTTCCTCCCTCTCTCTTCTGTTGGAGCATCCAACAGAGCAAACATCTGTGTGACCCCATCATGGACAAAATGGTTGTTTCTCCTCAAAATCACCAGATCTGGGTTTGGTGTAACATCCCAACTCCATAACACTTTAGGCAGGTATTTAACGTGACTTTTAGACCCAACTCAGCACCGCAGCAGCCGATGGAGCTCTTTGCCTTGATGTCAAAGATCTTTAGAGCACTGTTGCCCTACAGAATGCCGTGTCCAACCCCACTGAAGAGCTCAGTGCGTTGAGGGATGGGTACACACGTCTGCACGAGGCTGGGGCCAGAGCCAAAACTCTCGGAGCAATGATATCAGCATCTGGCCCGGGAAGCAGAGTTTCACTCCTCCAGTGGTCGGAGCATTTCTCCGCTTCTCCAGTAGACTTGTGGCTCCTTGTGGAAAAGCCGTGGTTCCACAAAGATTTCTCTCGGTGGTAAGCCCAGCTTATCCCATCACACTCCCCCCTCCTTCCTCAATCACCAGCCACTCACTCCCAAATCCGGTTCACCCCTCAATTATGCCAATCCAACTATTTATGGAGCCACACGGTGAATCAGCCAAGGGAGCTGATCCTGCAAAAAATAAAATAACCTTGCAGAAAAGGAGAAGGAAAGAGAGAGGAAGAAAAAGCATTCAGTAAGAAGGGGCCTTAACAAGAACTGCAAAAATCCATGGGGCAAGCTGGATTTTTAAAGGGTAACTCAGTATTGCAACTACTGCCCTGACATCTGTTTACTGTTATCCCAGCACAAGTGAGGTTCCGGATACCGGCACTACAGGGGCTGAGGCATAATAACGCGTGGCACTTGGCTTCTCTGCTCCTATTAGGGCTGATTACAACTGTCTGAGTTCCAGTGTTGCTGATCATGGCTGGGCAGGGAAAGGGGGGCTTTCCGACTCGTGTAAGACAAAAAGACTTGAGGAAAAGGTTTCACAAGGAGCTTTCAAATGTCTCATTTTAAGTACCTCGCAGCTACATTTTCCCACCCTGATTATCCAGGGGGTTTATCTTTAGGGAAAAACGCTGGGTTCATAAAACCCTGATCCCCCCTGCTTTAATCTGTACAGGTAAAGGGAGACGTTTAGCACTGGGGCTGTGGAGGAAACGAGGAGTGGAATGAAGCTCATAAGCAAATCACCAAAACAGAGCCTTTTGAAAACTACATTTTTTCTTTGCGTGAAAAAGTTTGATGTAAACACACACCACTGCCCCCATCCCTCCTCTCCATTTCCAAGGACACAAACCTTATTATTTTATGATAAAAATAATGGATTTGTGGAGTCATAAGGCTGACAAAAGACATGAATTCGCATTTTAGAGCCTATTAAACTTCTACTACCAAACGTAAGGCTCTGCTCAGGTACTGGTCCGTCACCACTGTCCCACCCCACTCAGTGGGAGCACAAGCAGCTCTCTTAGCCGTGGGCAAACCTCCCTTCTGCTTGGAATTGGCAGCAGGAATCTGGTTGTGGAGAGACAACAGGGAAAGGAGGAAGGAGGGAATTTCTGTGTTGTGGGACACTTTCAATTTACTCGGTTTGATCTCCAAGTTTTCGTGGTCGTGCTGAACCAGATCATGTTTGAGTTTCACAAATGACTAGAAAGGGAAAGCTTGTTTGTTCTTCATTCTACCACGGAAATCTACGGCTACAGTGCAAACATCAAGCAGCCAGAGCAAAGGAACAAGCCGAAAAACATCACCACATATTATCCCCCACAACAAACACTGGTTAGCAGGAAGCCACAACAACGGCAGGCAGAGCGCAGTGGGGGTCTCCACAGCTACATGATAGCCCAGAATCAGAACATGAAAACACAGTGGCCACAACAAACAAGCAGCCAAAGGCATAACAAGCACAAGAACAAACCCACCACCACACATCACAGGCAGAAATGATGGTGCTGTCTGTATCTCCATCGCTGAGCGACACATCAAGCCACTGCCAGCCAGATCTGCAGCACATCCCAGTACAAAACACTCCCAGTAACTCATCTCAGATGATCAGCCAAGAAATCCTCTCATCTAGGAGAGAATTAAAGTGAAACCGAGATATTTACTACTGTCATCCCATAGAAAGGGAAGAACACATGGCCTGTGATAACGAAACACTTGATGCGTTTGGTCAAGTTCCCTGGTCAGCCTGGGAAATTGAGGACACATCAGCCAGTACATGAAGAGATGCATCTTGTTTTCAGCCTTTGGATTTGGAGGAGAGATGGGTGACGCAGTTGGGGAAACTCCTGAAGAAAGAGAAGAACCTGCCAGGTAAGTATGACAATCACCACCAGGAACAGGGAAGGATGACGAGATACAGCACAAAGACTTTAAATTATCATCAACTGGGACTGATGAGACAGCTCACAGGTACCAATGAATACCTGGGGAGAAGCTGGGAATGAGAATGAACTGTGCAAGGAGCAGGGGCTGAGGCACACCAGTGACTCTGCCTGCTGAGAGTTTTACATGCTTGCAATGGTCATAAAACTTCAGGGAAATACAAAGGGAAACAGGAGAACTTTGTGCACTGTTAAAATAACCATTTGAAGATCAACCAAGAAGGAAGAAAGGAAATAGGAGAGTTTTTTGCACCGAGTCTTGACAGTGGGAGAACAGAGTGCACAGGAGGTACAACCAAGGCATCCAAAGCTCACAAGAAACCTTTTTTGCCCCAGCAGAGAGAACAACATATCAGAAAGGCTTTATGAATTAAAATTTATCAATGCAATTTTACTGTGTTCTACAGCTTGAATCCATGTGACCAGTCATGCAAAGCCTTCCTAGACCTGCTCCACAGCCTGGCCCTCTCCTGCTGCAGGACAGAGGTGCCATGCCCCAGTGCCTCGTGCTCAGTCCCAGCATCAGGACTTCCCAAACCCAAAGCCTCCCTTTGCCACTGATGGAAGAGGAAAACTGCCTGAACTGGCTATTGAATGAGAAGAGCAATATGTACCTGAGCTGTCAGAATTAATTTATTGTTTCAGCTGGGACTTCGGCTTTTATCAAAGCCATGACCACGCATGGCCAGTCAGTCTCTGGCCCCACATAAAATAACCTCCAGGATCTTTTCTCCTGTCTTTGATAAAGCAGGCAAAAGGTCAGAATGGTCCGGTACCCTGTACAAACCATTTCTCCAAGGTTCTGTCAAAGGAAAGTCCCTGACATTAGAAACCAAGTGGTTCACCCTGTGCCAAGCCCAGAGAGCTGGGGCAGCACAGTGGAGTTGGGCTGAATTGTTCCTTCCCCTCTTTGGGGCTGCAGGATGGACACTACACAAAGGGTGGCAGTGGTGGGATGGTCTCCCCTTGACACTCCAACCCTTCATGTCTTTATTCTCCTTATTCTATTTTCTGCCTACTGCAAAGTTCCCTTCTTTCCTTCCTTCTGCTGCAGATCCCTTGCCTGGAGAAAGGGATGTGACTCATGTTGGCATCAAGAAATGCCAAGAAGAGGATTTCTTTAAAATGCTCAGCATTTCATGAAGTTGCCTGCATTGCTCTCAGACTGACCCCAGGGTCCCAACTGGATCCTGGCAGCCAGGTCTCCAGCTCCACCACACTGACCAGGCAAGTCCCCGTTCACCACCACGGGGACTCCTCCACTGGAGATCATCAAGTGCAGCCTCAGCAGCTCAATGTGGGGAAGTGGTCACGGCCCCAAGGCTGCCAGGGCTCAAGAAGAATCTGGACAGCTCTCAGGCACAGGGTGGGATTGTTGGGGTGTCCTGTCAGGGTTGGACTTGACGATCCTTGTGGGCCCCTTCCAGATCAGGATATTCTGTGATTCTGTGAATCTGGTCTGGGCACAGCAGCGGCTCTTTCACGACTGCAGGCAAGGCCACAGCATCCTGCACGTTGCACCTTGCAGGGAAAGCACCTGACCCCATTCAGCGGATATTCCCAGCTCCCCTGCTCCACAGACAGCATTTAACTCCCCAAAAGTCACACGTAGCTCAAAGCAGGTGAGCGACAGCCCTAAAACCGAGAGACTTTTACAGCAGCCTCGCTGCTACAGCTGAACATTTGTTAAACATTTCTTCCGTGACCTCTGCTTTTGCAGGGGTTCCCAGCTCTCGGTGCCAGCCCAGCCTCCCGAACACGTGCAGGAGCAGTCGGAGGGGGATGAGATCACACGAGGCCGGGCCAGCTCAGGATGCTCGTGTCCAGCTGCCGGATTGGCAGCGGCGGCTGCTGCGAGCGGAAGCTGCTCCTCGCGCTGGCTCTTGGCTCCCCTGCTATCAGGAACACTTAATCTGATTTTCCTCTCCTCTAGACTGCCAGGATTTTAGGGTAAGGCAAGCTGTCCTGGACAAAAGCATAATCCAGGCTTATAAACGAAGTGTGGCATGAAGGGAGTGATGTCTGGCCAGCCTTTGGTACTGCTTTATATGGCCATAACAAAGCTTGGCCAAGGAGGACTTGGGATGCTGAAGTCCAGAACGAGAAACAAAAGGTCAAATTCTTTCCCTTATGAATGAGATTTCCAGGTGGTAGAAGAGGCTCAACTATTTAATTAGATTTGTGCAAGTTTTGTAACAGAAGTCATTCACATAGGGAAAGCCAGGGCAGGTGGGTCAGGAATTAGACACATCTCCACACCTCCTCATAACCTGCTTGGGCCACATTTCCCAAAAGCTTGGGAAGAGATCCCAGTGAGCTGGGAACAAGCCCTCAAGCCAGCCAAAACCAGAGGTCTGGGGCCAAGTTTCAGTTTAAGGTCACAGCTCATCCCACCTCCAAACCCCAGCAGAAATGCCAGGACTCTGAACCCTCAGAAACAAACCCATCCCAGCCTGCTGTGGACAACCACGGAGGGGTGTTCCTGCCCTGGGAGATGCCAGCAGCACAGACGGGCAGCTTTCTCTCTGCAGTCGGAGCAGGTCAGCCCATCGGATGTGGGACAGACACCTGTGGGAGGCTGCAGCCCACGGCACCCTGAGCACGGCCAGCTCAGCTGGAGAACAGAGGGAGCCCAGAGGGATCTGCTGGATACAGAGATTGCCACAGCACAGATGTTTCTGTGGGCCCAGACAACTCAGCCCAAGCTGGCACGTGAGCAACTTGTGCATTTTCACAGATAAAATACCAACATCCCAATTCAGCAGCTTTAGAGCCCCTTCCATCACCTAAATGGGCTCCAAGAGCTAGAGAGGGGCTTTGGACAAGGGATGGAGGGACAGAACAAGAGGAAGTGGTTTTAAACTGAAAGAGGAGAAATTTAGATGGGATATTGGGAAGGAATTGCTCCCTGGGAGGGTGGGGAGGCCCTGGCACAGGGTGCCCAGAGAAGCTGTGGCTGCCCCTGGATCCCTGGCAGTGCCCAAGGCCCAGCTGGACATTGGGGCTGGGAGCAGCCTGGGACAGTGGGAGGTGTCCCTGCCCGTGGCAGGGGTGGCACTGGAAGTCCCTTCCAGGTCCCTTCCCACCCAAACCAGTCTGGGATTTAACAACAGTTTGCCTGGCGAGACCTTGGCCCAACACAGCAATTTACAGAACCTGGCAAGATCTGGCCCAATATCTCTTTGTGATCGATTAACTCAACACAAACGACAAGATTATGGTCTGTGCAGCTGTACACCATGTGACTTCCCATATTTGACCTTTTTGGGGTTTTTCAGATTAAATAACAATGTAGAATATGAATAAGGGAAAAACCTCTCCTCCACTGTCTGTATCTGATCTTTTGGAATGTGCTATTTTTAGATGTCCTCCTACCACTCGCAGCTTTATAATACAAATGATTGCTCTGGGCATCTTGGAGTGAAACAACTTAATTTTGTGGGAAAAAAAAAGAAAAAAAAAGAAAAAAAAAGAAAAAAAAAGAAAAAAAAAAAGAAAAAGGAAAAAAAGTGATTTCCACTGACTTAGTACCAGCATTTGACAGTCAAATAACTCAGGGCTCGGAGTCCCCAAGTGCCCATTGACACAGAAGTCAGTGCTGGCTTCCAGCGCATGAGAACTCTGAAAGGCACAGAATAACACCGTAAAAACATGTTTTTTCAAACTAAATAAATGACATCCTGTAATGCAAAAAACAGTTTTCAAACTCGCACACATCTGCCCCATTACTCCCCTTGCTCTCACACTCACTCTCCCTTCCAGAAAATCTATTTCTCCCACTGCTCTCAGGATGTTTTGTTTCTTGTTTATCTACAAGCATATCCACTAATAGCTATGGGAGATCGTGTGATTAGACCTATGTGGATTTTTTTCCCGCACTATTTTTTTATGGAAAAAGAAAAATCTTTCAGGATGACAACGCATCACAAATGCATGCTGATATTGCTGACCTAGGGGGCTGTTATTTTCTGCTAAATCCCAACCCATCAAATTGGCAAATTTCAACACTTCCAGAAATAAAATTTCTATTTGAAAAGACTCCTTTGAATTTTTTTTTCCTTGAATATCATTAAATGGCATTAAAATATTATCAATACTGCCACTGTACCAAGCACAAAAGAAAATTTACTCCTCTTTGGTGTTTTTAATGTTCATTCCAAATTAATCATTGCTCAAAAGTTCTTTTTAACTGCCTATATATTGAATTATTTTATACAGATTTATAATTTTTTGATTGCTGCTGCCCAACACCAAGTACAAACCCAAAGCTGAAGGTGGTGCCACGAACTCTTTCTCAAAGAATGGGTAGAAAAATGAACACCAATTAAGAACATGACGCAGCACCTTGCTCTTCATAAATGAGTTGCACTGACACAAGCACCACAAACCTGACAGAAATAAAGCAGGCAGGTGGTCCCAGCAGCACGGGGAAAATTCAGCTGCCAGCACTGGTGCAGGGAGTCAGATGGGAATGCAGCAGGCAAAGCTCAGCACCTGGGCCCAGCTCTGCAGTGGGCACCAGGATGGACCTGAGCTGGCAGCATCCTCTCACCACACACAGGGCAAAGTGTTTGTTCCAAAAACGTGGCCAGCACACCAGGGAAGATCATTATCCACCTCTGCTGAGCACTGAATTAGAGGTTCCACTTTTCGGGTCCAGCCACTCAGGGCTCCTACAATTCCGTGATCCGTTCCTGTGGCTCGAGCTGCCCATCACGGAGGTACAGCACTGACACGGAGCTCAGCAAATAAAGCCGGGGGCACGCAGAGGGACCGAGACCAGGCTCCCAATGTGGAAAAAGGGGAGGGGAAAAAAAAAGCCTAAGAATGTACCACTGAAAACACTGTTTTAATTAACAGGGTGAGCAGCCACTGCACGACATGCACGGAGCACATGGGCTCCGCACGCAGCCAGAGCCGTGGCACCGGAGGGAAGAGTCGGGTCCGGGCTGCCAGCAGGGCTCGGGGGGCTGCCAGCAGGGCTCGGGGGGCTGCCAGCACGGCTCAGGGGGCTGCCAGCAGGGCTCGGGGGGCTGCCAGCACGGCTCAGGGGGGCACATCACCTCTGCTGAGCGGGGGACAGTGGCACGTCCAGCGGCCGCAGGGCTCCAACTGCGACCCCTCATCCACATGAGCCTTCCCTGCTCCCTGGGCTTCTCCACCCACGTGTGTTCCTGCACTTCTGACTCTGCCAACCTGGAGAAGTGCCTGCCTTTGGTTTTATTATATCACTGTATTTCTATTACATCACTATATTTCTATTACATCACTATATTTCTACTACATCACTGTATATCTACAGGGATCATGAATTTTTGAAGCCAGAGGTTCTGAGGACAACGCCTATCATCCCTTTTACTTCTCCCATATTTGTGGAGTAATCCCCAAATCAACACAAATCTTCCAAATTCAAAATGCTGATAGATCAGGGTGCTTGGAGATCTTCCATTGGATGTGTTGCTGGGTGGAAAAAAAAGAAGAAAAAATGCCAGACGCAATAGAGACAAACCATAAATTATTATTTTTTTGCTTTGAGATTGGGAAACTCCAACCCCATCTCCAGCTGGCAGGGAAAGAGGGAAACACATGTGCATTTTATCAAAGAGGTGTCTATTTTGCTTTGGCTTTCGAAACATCATCTAAACAGCACACCCCCAAACTGAAACCCTCCAGATCTGCACTCTTTGATGCAACTGTCCCTCCTGGCCTCAGAAAGGTGCAGGTTGCTGCCTCTCATCTGTCAGTGCTGCTCCTGCATCCATGGATCCATATATCCATATCTATAGATCTGTATCTATATACAGAGGTTATCTGGCTGTCACATCCACCAAGTGTCTAAATACACCCGATATTCCTTCTCCTCTTTTTCACTGGGAAGGAGATAACAGGTAGGCAGACAGAGGAACACATGCAGAGCATTAGCTCTGGGCCCCTGTAAGCTTATCTTATCAGTTTAGTCTAAACCTCAGAGCCTTTTGCTCTGGATTGCGAGCGAGCCCAAGCTTTAATTTGGAAAACGTGGTGTTGGAAAGAGAACCCTGAGATTCGGCTAAGAGCTCAGGAGCAGGGCTATCAGCTCCCTGCTGAAACCACAGCCCAAAGGGACAACAAAGCCGCCTGTCCCCCGAAATCCAGCGGAGAAATCCAAGGGTTGAAAGGGAAAGAAACGGCCTGGGATAAAATGGGAAGTTTTAGATCTCGCAGGAGGAATGCTGCCGAAAATGAGAACCATTTGAAAGCTCTGGGGGTTATGAAGTGGAATTCCCACTCATACAGTACACAAGAGTTATTAAGTGTGTATATGAGACTCCTGTTTTACTTCATGTACATGATTATTTTATACAGGGAAGTTTGGAAAGAATTATAGACTGAGCCTGAGGCCAAGCCAAGAAGCAAGATGAGCAGCAGCAGCAGCTAAAGGAGAAAGGTTGAGCTGGCAGTGGGGAAGCAGCCGGCCAGACAAGGGTTATTTATAGTGCCTGGAGCATGGGAATGTTAATTGAAATCAATCAGTGGCCATGAGGACACTAAGTTGGAGTGTCAAGCTAGAGCAATTATAAAGCCCATCTCAGGGGATGAGCATGTCCTGACTATTTTTTTTTTTTTCCATGGGATGGAGATTAAACAGCCATTCACTTTGGAGTGAGGAAGACACAAGACGGTTGCACTGCACTTCTAAGCCAAAAATCAAGTCAAACTCTACTACTGTTTAAAAAAATCACCTACCAGCAGTGCAAACAACTGTGCTTTCCCTTGTCAGGTATTTCTAACAGGAAAATGGGGGCTGGAGGACTCTGATAATGTTGTAACATAAAGGGAAATGGTCCATTTACCAAAAAAAGGGGAAAAAAGGTTGCTTTAAATTGTATTTAAGTCTCTTCCCCTCCCGTTTGGCAATGCTGACATTTGGCAGCTCTGACATCTGACCTAGGGCAGACAAAGGACAGCCAAGCATTAAGGCATCTGCCAGTCTGCTGCTGTTGTAACTGAATTGTGCCATAATTAACTAAAAATTGTATTAAAACACGAAGTGGGGACATTGCAGTTCCCCACACTGGGCAAAGGAGAACAACATTTGCCCATTAGGGCAAAGGAGCTGAAACTGAAAGTATCAAGGATCGTTTGCACATTGGCTTCCCACTGCCAAGGGCAGGGTTAGATGGGATATTGGGGAGAAATTCCTCCCTGTAAGGGTGGTGAGAGGCTGAGATGGATTTCCCAGAGAAGCTGTGGCTGCCCCTGGATGCCTGGCAGTGCCCAAGGCCAGGCTGGACGGGGCTTGGAGCAGCCTGGGACAGTGGAAGGTGTCCCTGCCATGGCAGGGGGTGGAACGAGAGGAGTTTAAAGGTTTCTTCCAACCAAAACCATTCTACCATGAAATGGCTGAACTGGGCTGGGGGGTACCAGATGCCAGGCAAAGGAGAAAAGAGGAACATTTAATGCTTTAAGAACCTGCACCACCATCTTTGCTAAGCCTGGTGTCAAGCACAGCTTTGGCAGCCAAAGAGGAGGCACCAGCGCAAGTGAGAAAGGAATCGATCCACATTTTAATTGCACTGTTTGAATTGCTGACAGAACACTTCCCATGTCTTCGCCTCTGGCGCTGCTGGCTCCCCGATAAGGCCCATGTGTGCCTTCTGTCCTTTCATGTAGCAGGGAGATAAGCCCTGACTGACGAGGTTACAAATATTGGGAAATCCACAAACCGTGTTTGAAGCGCTGCTGGGAGGGGGAGGACGGAGCTTTGGCAGCGCTGCTGGGTGTTTGGAAAGAGCAGAATAAACTCTTTCCCTCTCTGGAGGACCTGGCAAACGGATGGAGGAGTCTGGAGGGAGGATCTCCTCAACACCAGCTTCAGTCCAAGCCTTAGGGAAAAAGCTCCACACACCTCAGCTGAACTCAACTCACCAGTTCTTCAGCAGCACTAAAGTCCTTCAGCTGTAAAGCCACCAGGCACTCATACCAAAAAAAAGACCCCAAAATTAACATATTTCACTCTTTCCCCCAAGACTCCTTTCTTACATTTGTAAAGCATAATTCCGCAATGGCTGAAAATGGCATTTGCAACCCTATGAAGTGTTGAGAAGGAACCAGATTAACCACAGAAGGGCTGCAGCTCCATTCCCAGGAATGCTAACCCTCCCCAGACAAAGTGATTCCCTTTGAACCAGAACCCTTCACAGAAAGGGAAGCTTCTTCCAGAGCCTGCCTCTGCCCTGCCTTCAGCGACCCCAGGAACACACAGACCCTGGCCATGACAATCACCTCTGGATCATCTCTGCAGCACAGCTGGATCCCTGCGTGCCAGACCCCGGCACTGGCCAGCACTTTGTACATAATTAACCCTCCTGATGTTGCAACTTCAAGGAAGTTCAGTCCGGCCGCTGGCAGTAAAACACCCAGAATCTGCTGATGCTGGCAAATTACGCGGCAAAGAAAGCTCCGGGATTTTGGGTTCGGCAACAAAGGGTGATTCTTTCCTTCCGCCCACGCTTTGGAATTTGGATGATGCTGTTGACTCAGTTGTGCTGCTCCTGCTCAGCCGAGGAGCCTCTCACAGGGAATGTTCACCCAGGTGCCTCCCCTGCCCAAGCAGGTGCACCCAGGACAGCAGGAGATCCAAAGCTGGGGCTCAGGTTCTCAGCTCTGCTAGAAAAGTGCCTTACTATAGAATTGTTTTCAGTACTCAGCAGCGAGCAAATCAAAAGCAACACCCAAGTGCAATTTGGCATTGCTCACACCAGGATTCCAAGGACTGAGTCAGCAGAAGGGTCTGTGGCAACAGGAATGAATCGTGTGTTCGAGCAAACCCTGCTGTGTTTGCAGGAGATAGACGCACACATGGATGTACGTGCGTGTGAGAAAAAAGAAATCCTCTCTGACAGAGGTTCCTGCAATTAAGCTGGGCTTTGTTTTACCATAGCACCCCACCTGCTACCCCTGGCCACCCAAGTTGTGAGCTCTGTCATTGACTTGAGGCATTCCCACCCTTTTTTCCATAAGCAGGCTAAATTACAGAGGCATTTTCATATGAAAACCTTCCATTTGGAGAGATTTCCAGCACCGCAGGGACAGTGAGGTTTGGTGTCTGTGAGCAGAACATGGGCACACACGGGATTTTGAGGGCACATACAACAAGCAGTGTTGCTCTGTGTATTGAAGTGAGGGCAATGGAGATTCAGGGGAGAAAAGCAGAGCATAGCAAGAGAAAGGCAGAAAAGGCATGCTGGGAATAGTTGGATTGCAACGAGGTTAATTCCAGACCAATTTACTTCCCAATTCTTTGAACGATATTAGTTTTACATCCCAGACCAAGGAGCTGGCATGGATGCAGAGCGGCGCAGTGCTGGTGTTATCTCCTCACGAGCACCCTGAGGCATCGCCGTGGCATGAGCCAACAGCAGCACGTTCAGCCTTTCTCCCATGTGTCATGACACAACAAAATGGATAAGCCAAAAATCTCTGATCAGGGGTTTCTGGGGTCATCTGATTAAATTTCTACTACCAAATGAGGGACTTTGCCCTGGCCTTTCTGATATTCCTCCAGCCATGGGTCAGGAGTTGAATTAAGGTCACCACACTGTAGATGTCCCCACTTGTCCTCTTTTGGCCAGAGATGAAAATCAATCTCAGCAAAGAAAGGTACCAGGATACTGGTTTGTGCAGCAGCTCTAACTGGACACCCAGAGATCTGGAAATCCTGCAGTGCCACCAAGCAGAGCCAGCCTTTGGCACATGCCAGACCCAGAACGTGCTGCAGTGCCAACCCACGCCTGCATCCAGAGCTGCTGAGCTGGATTTATGATCCACACACCCCAACACATCTGCCTGTGTCATTCTGTCAGGAAAGCCAGGCAGACAGACACCACGGCTGGGGTTTATCACTGCTGTTCCCAGTCACTTGGTGCAGACTGATCGGGATATTTTAAGGAATTCTAAAGCAAAAATTCACCTGTCAGCAACTGTTTTCCAAAACTTACTTTCAGGGAAGGACGAATCTCACAAACAAACACAGACACCTACTCACACACACTCGTGATTGCACAAACTGAACTCTGTGCTACACTATCAATGCTTTGTGTATTTTTCAGGAATGATGTATAAACATTTCCAGCAAAATAGCCTTCATTTAAGGTTGTTTACCTGGTGATGCCTCCTCCTTCCTTGCTTAGGCTTCTGAGAAAACTGCATCTTTAGAGGAGAACTGAACTGATACATTGCAGCCTCACTCCTTTGCCCCCACAACCCTCCAGCTCAGGATCCAACATCTCCAACAGCTGGGAAACGCTGGAAGTCCTTGTAAAAATCACAGGCTCAGAGAATGATGCCAGAGGCAGTTGTTCTGCCTCTGTTTATGAGCTGTGCTTGTTCTGGGATGTCCTTCCTCCACCTTGGCACTAAAATAGGTCCTTTCAAAGCCTTTTTGACTAGTGCAGTGATCTGCTGCCATGTTGTTTCAGATGTTTGGGCACCCCACTACAGCTGTGCTGGGTTATGGCACTAGGAAACACCAGCAACATTAGTGCCAGCGCTGCAGCCTGGATACGGACTGGTGGTCCCCAGCGTGGGCACAGCCCCTTCCGCACCCTCACAACTGAGCTCAGGCAAAGGCTTGTCCCCGGGTTTTTCCTTTGCTGGGGTGTCCAAAGCTCACCACCCTCGGTTTTGGAGAGCAGCCCACACTCAGAACATGGCGAGTTTTACGTGAGCTCAGGTTTGGGTCTGCGCACAACATAAACTCCAGGTACAGCCTAAGAGCAACTGGGCAGATTTAATTCTGTGATGAACTCCCCAGAGATGTTATTTCATGCAAGGGAAGGGTCTGAACACAGGCAGCAAATGCAAGGCAGATCCTTACCCACCCTCTCATCATCTGATGCACAGGACTGGTGACACGGGTGAGCCTTCCACTTCAATCATTACCTTGGAAACCAAACCCCAAAACCCTTTGTTAGTGCCACCACCTGCACTGGCATGGCCCTCTGCACCCAAGTGCATCCACCTGACAAGGCACAGCCCCTGCCGTGGCTGACACAGCCCTCAGGCTCCCAAAGTGCAGCACCTGGTGCCATCATCCAGAGGGAAAAGGCTCCCAAGAGCACAGCTCTGTAACCCAACGCCCAGGGTGGCACCTGCCTGCATTCAGCCCGTGCCTGTCCCTGCCTGCCATGCCAAGAACAGCAGGATCTCGCTCATAAACGCCAGAGACACAGCGGAGCTCTGCCAGAGGAACTCCTGCGTGGGTAAGATACTGAATAAAATAAAAGGCCATCAACCCCCCAGACAGAGGGCTGGTGGAAATGGCACACGTCTGCCATCAGGATTCCCACCTCTGGATTTGCTCCTTTGGCTTAGGAAGGCCTGGAAGGGCAAACAGCAGCTGCTGACAGACTCAGCTCAGTCACTTGTCCCGGCGGGCCCTGGCACAGAGAAAGTGGCAGGAGAACGGTGAGAGACTGCATGAATGTGATCCTAGTTTTGGGAAACTCCATCCCTGTGGTAGGGAAGGAGTGGAGGCTGATACATCTTGCCATGAACTTGTTCCTACCAGGACACCAAGACCAGTCCAAGCCCCAAAGCAATGAAGCCCCCAGGAACAGCACAAAGACTTATTGCAGGATTAGGTTTACTGTTTGCCAAGCTGTGAACTTCTTCAGTCATTCCCAAACCAGCATTCCCTGTGCTTGTCAGCCTGACCCTGAGAGCCAACATCCATCCAGCCCAGCACACATGCTGGTGTTACCAGTATTATTACACCATAGCCTGTCCATAACTGATCCCAGCCCCTTTGCTGAGGGATACTCCAGAAAACATCCTGAAAACACCACAAACCTCTCACAGGGAACAGATCAAAGGCCAAGAAGCTCTTCTGCCTTGGTCAGGGGATACCCCTGGACCTCTCAAGACTACCCAAACACACCATGGCTCTAATTCTGGAGTTTTACTTCATTCCAGAGGAGATCTTTCAGCTGAATAATGATTTAAGTCAAAGTAGTATAAAGGCACCCAGTTCCTGGCCAAGGACTGCACTGGGACTGCTCCAGCTCAAGCCAGCAGTGGGAGGAAGTAGCAGAGTCAAGAACCACCTCTGCCCTGACCTTGTGCTCTCACCAGCATTTCCCACTTCTGTCCCCATGTTAGGAAGCAGCTGAGTGACCCTTTTGAGGGATAAATCCCTGAACTTTATGCCTAAAGGACAATTTCTTTCTCCCCACAGTTCCCTCCCACTTCCTCCCTCCTCCCTGAAAGAAAGATAAACGACTTTGCTGGAGGAAAGGGTGAAATTTCATCCTGGATCAAAACCCATGAGCAGAATCCCCATGTGACGGTTCGCAGAATGTGTTCTGCATGCAAATATCATACATGCAAAGTGAAAATGAGTCATTTCACAGCAGCTCTGGCTCTAGGCACCGAGTGACTTCTCCTCTGTGACTCCTACACTTGTCTGCTTCCCCTCATTCACCAGCTCCTGTGGTTTCCTCGGCCTGTTTGCCTGCTCAGGCTCCAGTCACTCTAGGTAGGATATTAGCTAGGAAGGAAGGAGGGAGGTTTTTTTTCTTCCCTCTCTTAGATTTGTTTTACATTCTGGTTTTTACAGCTTTGAGGTTTTTGCTCACTGCTTTCGCCATCAGCTTCAGTCGTGGTGTGTTGGCTCCCAAAAGGCAGAGAGGCCAAGAGTTTCCAAAACACAGCAGTGGTATTTGTATTGGCTCCTGAACTTGCTTGGGCATGGACATGGCTTGGCTTGCTCTCCCCGCACACACAAGCTGTTTTCTTTCATTATGGCTGTTAATTGTTTGCTGTTGAGATCTAGACACAGGGGCAAACCCATTTTGCAGTAGGAGCGATTAAAAAATGAGAGGAAAAAGTGAAGTTCACCATCAGGTTCGCCTTGAGCTGATCACAGAAGCTCAGATCAAGGGCAGAACGAACCCTCTGCACTCCTGGTATGCGAGTGAAGGGAGAGGGGAAGCTGGAGGTTTTGGCTGCCTGGATGGAAAAACAAATACCCTCCCACAAATGAGCTATTCTCACAGCCTTGAATTAGTGCTGGCAAGAGTCACCCAGGAGCAACCTCACTCAAGGATCTGGGTCTGAGGAGATCGGAGCAAATCTCGGTGCCTTGAAGAAGATCCCCATGGAAGGTTTGCAGCCACAGCACGAGAGCCACGGAGAAGAGAGAAAACCCCGACAGTGAAGAGACCCGCGCTCCCTTCACCCAAAAAACCCACTAAGCAACCCAAAATCCCATTTCTCTTAAATCAAACAGTAGCTAAAACAGCACAAGGGAGCCCAGGTCACACTCTGCAAGCAGAGCTTTACTATTACCCAGCCCTTTTTGCTGGCAGTGCTGCAAACCCCAAGGCCAGTAAAGAGCAGAAAGCCCAAAACCCGACTGGAAGGAGCAGCCTCAAGTCCTGACTCTCACGCAGGGTCCGGCCTGGCTGGACACACTGAGGGGTTTGGAGCAGCCATCCTTCAGCCACAAAGCTGAAACTGTTTGTCTGCTGTTTACCTCCCCCTCTTCCTCCCCACAACTGACCTCCTCCTCCTCCTGCTCCTTGCCGCCAATCAGCCTGGCCTGCCAGCGTAGGGGTTACAGCATGACATAATTGCAACATGCATAAACAACATTTGCCATTAAGGGATACTTTTAATGAGAAACAGAGCTGCGAAGGGGAAGCATCAAAGTGGCTCACGGAAGGAAACCGCCTGGAACAAAATCCTACTTGATGCCCCAATTAATATGTTCCCTAATTCTATTTCCTGCACTTGTGGTCCCGCAGCCTCCTTGCTTTAATTTCTTTGGGAGGATGGAGAGGAAGGAACCTGGAAATGCAGCGTCTTCATGGCTGACTTGATGTGCAGGCAATGTGCAGATTAGAACAAATTAGAGAATTAAAAAATAACCGACGACAGACTGAGGAAATGTCATCCCCAGGATAATAGTATTAATTGAGACCTGGGTTTTGCAGGCCAGCTTTAGAAAAAAACCAACAAAGCCGAAAGCTGGAGTAATAGGACTGGATTAATTACCCTGGGAGGTTTTTCACTCCACCCCGTGCTCTGCCCAGCCTCGGTCTTTAAGCTCGGTGACAGTCGCCCGTGCCCGCGGCGTCTCCTCAGTGCAAAGGCAGATGTTTTATCAACTCCGAGCCTCGGCAGGGCAGAGCTGCCCAGGGTTCCTGTGCCCGGGGATGAGCAGGACAGGGATCCATGCAGGATCCTACCCAAGTGACTTGGAGACAGCACCTCTTACAGATCTGTCCTGCTGGGAGTGAAGTGCAGCTGAGCACCTCATGTTCTCCCGACCCTGGGTTTGACTCCAAAGAGGAGGGGAGATGTTTACATCAGTGTGTAACATATGGAAGTTGCTTACAGCTGACAGACCCTGCACTCAGAAATAACTTGGTCTGTGCCACTCTAACAGGTATGGCCAGTGATTCCCTGAATCCAGGTGGAGTCACAGGGATAAAAGCAGTTAAAAAACCCAAACCAAACAGTCCCTGCCAATTAACCACTGCAAAGCTGATCACGGAAGCAGAGAACGACACAGGTCACTAATGAAAGGAGAGAGACTTGGTAAGATGAACCATCTGGGGAACATCTCTGTTTAACCTTCACCAACAACTTGAAGCTAAACAGAGGCAGAAGACTCAGAAATGATGTCAGCTTTTTTTTTTCCCCTGGATTCCTATGGAGACAAGGCTGGTGTGATCAGGGCCTGTCCACCCACAGTTACCTCACCATCTTTGAGCCACAGACCTTGATTTAGTTGAAATGCTATGTTTTTCAACAAAGATCTCAGGGTTACATAGTTCCTACAAGTATCACACTACCTGGAAGCCAGGTGGGAAAGACTTCCCATAACAGCCTGCAAGAGGGAAATCCCAAACTTAGCAGGCACCAGAGAACCCTGTAAGGTAGAAAATTACAGTAGTTGAGGCTTCAGAATCTGTGGGACAGAACAAAGATCTGCAAGCTGTGTATGCACTCAAAATCCTCATCCACATTGGCAGGGCTTTGCTCTCAGCACTGCAGGAAATAGGATATAGGGGAACACTGTCCCCCACATTCCAGCAGGGAATGCTTTAAAGCAGGGTTAATGTTGAAAGGGGAAAAACAAAATCATAAAGGATCTGGGACCAAAGAGATAGAGGAGCAAATCACTCCTGGTTTCCAGCTGTTAAGAAGTTTCAACAAGCTGTTAAAAATTCTGCTGACACATCGCTCTGCCCAGTCTGCTCCCAGTGAGTGCCACAGCACAGCCATGGAAAATGGGAATCAGAGGATCATGGAATGGTTTGGGTTGGAAAGAACCTTAAGGATTACCTGGTTCCAACTTGATCCTTGCCATGTGCAGGGACATCTACTAGACCAGGTTGGTCAGAGCCCCATGCAATGTCCTTGAACAGCTGGAATGGAATGGAAGGTCAGGAATGGTGGGACACCGGTCACCTCTCCTAGGCAGGTTCTCCAGAGCACCCATGGCCAAGCTGGATCTCCTCTCCCTGGATCTGATGGAAGGGTTTCACTTCTCCTCCCAGGCGACTTCACCGGAGCCTTCCAGCGTTCAGCAGCTCCCTGACCAGGACAAGGATTCCAGGGAAACAGCCCCAAATCTGTGTCAGACCCTCTGGCTGGCCCGGGCACTGCAGACAGACGGCCCTCGCTGTTCCCATTCTCCTTTTCCTCATTTGAGGTTTGTTAGGGAGACCAAAGCATTTGTTTATGGATACAAAAGACAATGACAGCTGGCTTAAATTCTTGGCATCAGAAGTGTTTTATGTTGAAACCAGGCTTTTTTCTTTTTCTAAAACAAAATTTTTAGCCAGAATTTTTCTTTACTGTCGGCATTTCCAAAGACCATTGGGTCCTTTCGGAATAATTTATCTCTATTTTTGTTGAACTTACCAAAATTGTTTGCAAAACAAGAATGTGCTTTTTCCTCCTCACCACAGCCGCTGTTTTCAGAAAGTGAAGTTTGTTGTAATCAAAGCTACAGTGGCTGATTTGTAAAATTAGTTCCCTAAAGAGATTAAAAATGGCTCCAGCTTCTACAGCGTTTCCAACTTTGTAAAGCAGAAACAATATGAAATGACAGCTTTTAAAATATTTTTGATAAAACCTGTCACCAGCTCACAGTGGAGTTTGTTTTGTTACCAAGAAAATCTTTCTCCTTGTGGACTTCCCCATTTTAATCTCTTCCACACTGATACTGGTGGAAATTAAATTTCAAACTACATTTTACAGTCTGGGCTTGAGTCTTTGCAGGGAATCTCAGAATGCAACTCTGAATATTTGATGTTAAAAAAAAAGGAGTTTCTGCACATTTGCAGATCTGCTATCCAGGAATAATTTCAAAATGGCTTTATTAAACATCAGGTTCCCTAGAAACACTGGATTTCTCACTTACTGAGGGAATATTTAACATATGGGAAACCATTAAAATGGTACATGATGGAGCAAGAAGCTGGGCAAGCTTTTCCCTCAGTTTAGGCTGAGATCAGGACTAGGAGAAGGTGCAGTCCTGGATCACAGATCACTTTTGCCCAGGCTGCAGATGTCCAACACTTCCCAGGGAGCTCATCCAGGAGCAGGTTTGGTTCTGCAGAGCTTTCTACAACACCACAATTCAAGATGCTTCCAGTCTCTGCTAGACTGAAGTCAGCTCCCTGAGGGAACTTGGAGAAGTCACCTATTGCTGGCCTGGAGCCCAGCAAGGCCAGGTCACACAGAGTTAGACCGAGCTTTGAGTTGCACTGGACTCAATTTTGGAAGAAGTCAGATAAACACAAACCCACAGTTAATTAGACTCCTTCTGTCACTGCACAGACCCAAGAGAAGTTAAAGCTCACTACTTCAAAGCATTTTTTTCCAAGTCTGGGGATCTGAAAACATAATTCACCTTAGGACAAGAGAAACGTTACAACACTTTCAGACCTGCTGCAGTTCTCTCAGTGCCCAAAGCCACCTACTCACCTAAGGAGAAACAGCAGCAACTTAAAGGCTTTGGGTGTGGAAAACCAGGTCATGAAGGAGAATAAAATAACCATGGATGCTTTGACCACTACATCAGCGTTTTCCTTCAGTGATTTCCCCCACCTTGCTATTGCTTGACACATCATTACTGGTAATAGCTCTCTCAGCTCTGGGTGGGAAGGGCAGTGGAAAGAGCTGCTGGGAACTTAAGGACCACAGCAAGCCGTGTGCTCAATAAAACCAGAGATGCATGTCTGGAAAGGTAGAGCAGACATATAGGATTGCAGAAGAGGCCCTTGCTCACACGATCCGGGGCTCAGGACTGGCCAACGCCTCCCGCAGCGAGTGGGAGGGAGAGGTGCTCACATGACGTTCCTGGAGCGGTCCCTCGTTCATTACTTGACTCCTGCTTTTACTGTTCTCCTCAATGGACTCCACTTCCTCCCTTTTCCCCGCACGCGAGCGTTAAAAGGACCGGCCCTCCACATGTGCTGACTCTCAGTTGAGAAACACCCCATATAATCACGGGGAACTTTATCTCATCTGCAGCCCGCGACACCTTCCCACAGAGGATGTGCTTTGTACTGCCTAGTCCGGACAGAAAAATATTGCAAAACACAACAAAAAAGACAATCATTTTCCTTGTTTAGATTTCACTGGAGCTGCCAGAAAATCCAGCTGGTTGAAGCATACTAAATGTGTTTTGCAACTATTTTGCTCAAAGTTTTCTTTAGTAAAGACTTGTGAACATTCCTGTTGGTGCCTTTGCACAAAAAACCAGCAAGACTTGAGAGAAACAACTGCAAAAATTCTCTCTTTCTAAACCTGTTCTCAAGAAAGGAAAATTCATGAGCTTGAAACAATTTATGGTTTAATTTCTTACATGGAGTTTATGTTTCAGCTGAAGGTTGGGGCTTTGTAAAGGTTTGCACTTTTCGGGTGAGCAAACTTTGAAGGCCAACCTTTGATCATGTATAAACCAATGAAATCGTTTTATCTGGGTTGAAATCTTCCAAGACACCAAGCTCCCAGCTGAAAACTGGATTTATCCATCCTAACTTGAAGCACATATTTCAGTTAGTAATCCTGGGTGACTTGGTAGCTCATGGAGAGAGCCAGACAAGGAACTGCCCTCCTGATAACCAGTTTCTCTCCACCAGGACTCGAGGTGACATTGGCTGCCTCTTGCTACAGAAGTGAAGCCTGTCAATCCCCTTAAACACTCCTGGCACGCAGACAACCCAACATCCAACAGTTACAGAGCCTGTCTTGCTCACTCCTTCCCTCAAGACAGAAATTATCCACCTGAGGTTTCTTCATTGCTCTCCACAGCCCCCAAAATTCAGAAGGCAAATTTCCAAGCTCACAACACCCGGGCTTGGGGAGTCATTCCCTCACCTCCCACATGTTCTAAGCTGCGTGAGGTGCCACCACTGCCTGGCCTCACCCAGCAGGCAGCCACACCACCACTTGTGATGGCTTGTTCTGTTCCAAAGGAACAAGGGGATCCTCTAAAGCGTGTGGGGAAACTGTGTGATGTCCAGTTGATTTTTTTAAGTGGCCCCCATCTGGTGCTGCCTCTCCTCTCCAGCACAGGCTGACCCTCCAGCAGCAGCAGAGCAGCACTCTCTCCCAGCTCAGTGTTGCCTCCATCACTTCCTTCCCAGCCAGGCTTCACAGAGAGCATTGATACTACAGACACTGAACTCTCAAAACACAGGCATTCGAGTCCAACCAGTTTAATTTGGACAGGCACCAAGATGCAGGTTTATCTGATTCCACTACACCTGGAGCACAGCAGCTCCTACTGCACAAGGTGTTTCCAACCCAACCCCAGCGGTTTGCAGCAAATGTGGTGTCCCCCCTCGGTTCCCCCCCCCCAGCAGTTTGTTTACAGACTGTGGGGAAGGCAAAAGCTCACCTCAGATGTACATTTTTACAAGTCCCTTCACCTGTAGGAGCTCAGCTGCTTTGCCAAGAGTTTTGTATGATCACAGAACTACAGAGTTGGGTGAATTTGTCAACTCAGTGACAGCTTCCCTAAACAATGGCACAACAAAGGCTTAAAGCAACATAACTGGTACAAACTTCCCCCTAAAGCCCGTCAAAATCACTCCCGAGCAACGCTGCCATCAGGAGATGCTAACAGCTCTTTGAATTTCCCCCGCTTCAAACCTGAGCCGCCTTTTGGGTGGCCCTTGCCACTCACAGGGACTCCGACTGCCAGCTGTTGGAGGCAGAGAGCTGGAACACGGCCACCCCCTAAAAACTTGCAGGTGATCTAAGCTCAGCCTGTGCATCTGTGCAGTTCTGCAAAGAAATCAGGAATAATAACGGGAAATGAAACGTCTCAGCCCTACATGACTCAGTTTTCCGATCCGAGATCACTTTCTTCTTCCTTTGTCCTTTACTGGGTTATAATCCTACACCAGGAAGAAGAGAGAGGGAGCAGCCTGGTCCATGGACAGTGTCCCTGCCCATGGCAGGGGTTGGAGTGAGATGGTCTTTAAGGTCCCTTCCAACCCAAACCATTCTGTGGTTCTGTGATTTGAATAAGTGAAATTATACACACACACACACACAGATCTTCCTTTATGGTTACTTAGGGTGATGGAGCTGAAAGACCCCAGCAAGCAGTCCCATGAGGCAAATCCTGCCCACATGCCATGGGGCAGTGCCCTGCCAAAGAGCCCTGCCAGCCCCCCGGGCACCTGCCCATTGCAGGGCTCTGTGCCTGGCAGGGCCCCTCAGCCCTCAGGAACTTGGCTCCCAAATGGGGTCATTAGATGTGAATGGCTTTTGCATTAGCAGCTCTCAGGCCCCCGAGTACCACCCCTGTCACTTCCGCAGGCACCAGCACAAGCCTCGTTTCAAACCTTCAATTTGTCTGTTTAGTGTCTTCATAAAGGAGGGGGAAAATGAAAGAGAGAGGCGGGGGAAGGGGCCAGGATGACTAAATCAGTAACTTGTCTCTAATTTCTCTGTGCCCCCCCACCCCCAGACTTCCCCTGGGGACACAGGCTTCAAAGGGAGCTACAAATATTTACTAATTCTATTAACAGGATACAAATTGTTTTCAGGGGAGCATCAAGCACACAGAGCCGTGTCAGCCCCCCCCGGCCGCAGACCCCCGGCGCACACCCCCTGCCCCAGCACAGCCACATGCACTGCACAGGCAACGAGCCCTTCCCGCCTCCCCAATTTTTCCTAAGTTCAAGATGAGTTGAAGGGTCAAAAAGGCAAAGGGTGTTTCAGAAGTTTAGCAGACAGCATTTGGTAAGGGGAAGGCAGCGGGAGGGGGCGGGGGGGAGAGAGGAGAGAAAGAATCTGGCATGCATTAGGCTGAACAGTTCCAAACATCCATCCTCCACAGACTTGTTACTTTCTTTCTTTCTCACAGGATTTTTTGGGGGTTTTTTTTTTGTAATTTGTGGTTTATTTAAGCTTTTTTTTTGTTTCATATCAGCCAACAACTGTATTTTAACCTCCTTCCCCCAGCCTCCTATGCTGCCTGCTCGCCTCCAGGAGCACACGCCTGCGATGCTCAGACTGAAACACTCAGACACATCCTACGCGCTCTGCCAAGGAGCTGCTGCTGCAACAAGTTTGCAGAAGTTGCTGGAAACTTGAAAGGTGAATAAAATGCTCCACGGTGGACAAGGAAGGAGCTCAGTGCAGCGAGATGCTCCATCTAGCAAAAGGTGTCCCTGCCCATGGCAGGGGGTGGAACTAGATCATCTCTAAGGTCCTTTCCAACCCACACCATTCCATGATTCCCAGCAAAATGCAGCAGAGGATGCACAGTGCTCATGTCACCAGGTGTAACAGCCATGGTGAGCTCTCTAGAAGGAGAATAAGTCCTTAGTCCAAGGCCACAGTCGCTGCTGCACAGCTCAGTGGTATAATTAGAGTTAATACCAGATAAGCTTTCGGCTCCACAAAGTCTTCCAGGATGCAATTTTCCACACGGCTTAAATGTTGACCCATATCTCATTATGTTTTATGAGCCCAAAATAAGAACAGTACAGGCTACACGTTTAAAAGAAATAACACTTCCCAAATGTCCAGCTACCTAAAGCAAAGCCATCTGGCTGACTGGACAGGTGACCAAAGCCCTCATGGACACAAGATGACACTGGCTGGTGACAAAGTGAGGCAGACCGGACCTCCCAGAGGTTACCTCCTCAGCCCAGAGGGGAGTGGAGAAGCCAGCCAGGCAGGACAGCACTGTGCAGTCCCAACATGGGAAATGACCTGCAGCAGATGTGTCCCTGTGCTGTCACCAGACTGCCAGGTGTGGCACAAGGATTGTTCTCTCACTTGGAAATGATGCCATGGGGAGGAGAAGGCAGTGCATCATTTATTTGTTAACCTTTCCTGGCATGCCAAGTATTTTCACTTTTGTTCTGGGTCAAGGAGTGCTAAAGATGGAGCAGAGTGTTTGGCACATTGTGGAGGAGCTGTTGGAGAGGACCTGCCTTCTGCCAGCCAGATGTGGGAGCTGGGAGTCGGGGGATGCGGTGCTTAAAAGAGAGCGAACCTGACCAACGATTCCCTCACTCTCAACCACAAATCTTGTTCCTTTCCTTCTCATCAGGTGTCATCCTGACAGTCCTCCAGATTTTTTTTTCCACTAACAGGAAACTAGTAGACAAAAAACTGTGTTTTAGTGGAAATCTCCTCCCCCTTCAGAAAAAAAAAAAAAAAATCAATCATAGAATCATGAAATACCCAGAGTTGGAAGGGACTCGGGAGGACCACGGAATCCAGCTCCCGAATCCAACCCAAGCCAAGTCCCTCGGCTTTTGGGGGGAGAGATGGAAGGGCACAGGAGCACAAGAGCAGCACAGAGAGCAGCCAGAACCATAAAACCACGGAATGGTTTGGGCTGGAAGGGATCTGAGAGGTCACCAAGACAAGGCAGAGCACTGCACCCTGTCCGTGCCACCCAGCTGCAGGTGCTATCTCAGGCACACGTAGGACCAGTCACGTTGCCCTTGTCTTATCAATGGAAGAAATAGGTACCTCCAGAGGGCAATTTAAACCTCAGGTGGATTAAAGTGCCCTTTGGCACTAAGCAGTTCAATATTGCCTGAAATTAGCCAGGATGAATCTGGACCTTAATCAGCAAATGGACTTTTCATTCCATGAAAAGTGTCAAGATTGCAAATTATTTTTCATTTCAAATGAGGACCAAAAAAATCCTCCACCAACATTTCATTTCCCCCATGATTTATTTTTAAATTCATTTGAGTTAATCAAAAAATATATTTTCAGTCCCTTCAAAACATTCCCATTTAATTTTACACATCTTTAATTTGTCTACACATAAACTGCATTTTAAAAATTAAAAGTTTTCCCTCCAAGGAGAAACAACAAACTCCTTTGGTTTGCACCTACCAAAGTCAAACATCTAATATTACTTCCCTCACGTTATTTAAAACAAAGATTCCTCAAAATGTATCAATTTTCACATAGAAAAATAATCAGTTTTCATCAAGGGGATGATATTTACCACAAGATGCAGTGGTATTTTCTGAGTCACTTAAGGTGGGCATGACTGAACTACCCTGTAGAGGAAGATAAGTCAAGGGCTGGACAGGGCTTTGGGGAGGGACAATTCATCCCAGAGATGTTGAATACTTTGAAAAGGACAAGGTGCCCATCTCCTTCCTAGTACGTGCTCTCCTGTTTGACTGTGGCTTGAATAATGTGGCTCTGCTAGAAATATCAATCTCCAGCACAAAGTCTTGCATCACACAGTTCGAGAGGGAAGGAGGGAGGAGAGGGAAAAACCCACCACCAAATTAGTTCTGTGATAGTTTTCAAACGTTGAGAATGTCAATCTCCTGGCAACACCTGCACATGGCACACGGACCTTGGCTTTCTGGAGTCCCCACTGCATCTTTTCAAGTAATCTATGGGAGAATAGAAGGATGTGGCCTTGGAAAAAACCCTCTAAGTGCATAAACAGCTGTGGCCACATTTCCTACGTCTGACATCTCAAGGTTGCTGCAAGAGGGGAGAATAAGGACAAACAAGGCTCTAACACAGGCTCTCCATAGGAAAGTATTTCCCATGTGTTGGTTGTTCGTTAAAGAGTTCAGCAACTCAATTTGCAGAACGACTTGAGCTGATTTCTGGTAGCTGCTCTCTGCACTAGCAGTGGTGTAGAAGATTCCTGTGCTGCCTAACTACAATTCCCTGTGGATACCTGAGTACACCCTGTGTGGATGTTCGGCCAAATAAAGTTACAGACGTGGTACAGCGCAGTCAAATAAACATCCTTGCTCACAGGACTGGACTTACAAGGGTGATGAGCATTTCAGAGTGACCACAGCGGTCAGGATCAGTACTGAAGGCAAAGGGAATCCTGAGGACAATCCCAGCTTTGGTTACTGTCACAGCTACTCCACATCTGACACTTGGTATCTATCACACCACTATGGCCAAGGCGGAAAATAATTCCCAAACTGGGAATGTAACAGTGCTTGTCCTGGGCAGATCTGACAACACAGCCTCCCCTCTGGAACATTACCAAATCCAAGTGGCTGGTGTAGCCATTAGTGCCTTCTGCTTAGCTCATCATCCCACAGAGAGGCCTGAGCATCCACCCGAGGAGAGGTGTCTGTACAATGCACACTCCTACTGAACCTGCCTCGGCGCTGGGGAACTCATCCTACAGCAGAATGATCTCCGAAACAACAGCCAAAAGGCCGAGCAGAACCCCCTCGAGCCTGGAGGGAGCACAGGCACCGGGCAGCCTCTCCTGAAGCTCCCGGCTGTGCTTCCTCCATGCCTGGCTAGAGGGGGAAACGAGAACCATCTATGCACACATGCAATGCCCACAGGCACCGAGCCCTGCACCCTCTCCCAGCCTTTCCTGGGGCCTCAGGCAGCAGGGCCAGAGGAGCTCAGGGAACACATCAGGCAGCGCTGGCCTCCGAGGAGCTGCCTCAGCAGCCAGAGGTTGCTGAAGCAAAGCCTCAGTCCTTGTCACAGGCTGCAGGGAAGGATAGATGGCACCAGAAACAGTGCCCTGAGCTGACACAGAGCAAGCTGCCTGCTGCAGCATGAGCCTGCACACCAGCAGAGCCACCCCTAAATTTGTCTTGCTGCAGCCTGTAGAAATCCAAGTGCCCTGCTGCTCCTGATGTTCCATTTGGGCAAACTCCGCGCTCCTCACGTAACCAAACCCAGGGATAACTCTGGCTTTGGGATGCACCCCATCAGCACAAATGCAAATCAGCCCTTTACTAGAGGCAGCCTGCAAGGCTGTTTGCTGAGCACTTCATCAGGGCGCAGAGGGGCTGCCGGGGCTGCGGCAGGTGACGCCAGCTGTTGTGGAAAATGAGCAGAGAGCAGGAGGCCGAGACTCCCTCTATTCCCCTTGCTGGGCTCAACTCTCCATAATCCTTAAAAAGGGAGGAAAGAAAACAAAACAAAGCCCCTCTGCATCAGCCTGTTTTGGCCATACATCCTCCCTACTGCAATGGCACTTGGGCCATCGCGGCAACCCAATGAAGTGTTGCTGTAATTAAGGTTTAATGGAGCTGCAAGGCTGTGTCATAGCAAAGAGCCTTATAACAGAGGTGGAATGCAATTTACTACCCACCAGGTAGAGAGCAATAAATCTGCAATATTTACTGGCAAGAGAGAGAAATGTGATCCAGAATTCCATATGCTGGGTTGGGGGAGGAGATGAACATCACTTCCAAGGGGGAAAAAGTTCCTTGACTGCTCTTACTCTCTCAGTGTTGTGTCTTGGCACAGGGCTAGCACTGATGTGCTGGTGGCCATTCCCAAGGATCCCAGAGCACCTTTTCCATGCTGCAGGCAGGCCACACCAGGCTGCTCCGAGGGCAGGGAGTGGCAGCTGGTACCCTGTCACTTCAGGAGGGGAGGGGATGTTGTGACCAGCACATCTGGCCAACCCTGCATTCCTGCAATATGAGCCCCAGGATAATGCGAACACAAAACCTCGGGGCCAGCCCCACAGCTGGGGTAAGCCAGCACAGGCACACTGATTTGCACCCATGGAGTGGCTGGCCTCAGGCTCTGCTTCACCTCTTCCACTCGAAACTTGTGGGCAGGCAGTAAACTGAATGGTATTCAATTTATTGCCCTCTGAAGGGGGAGAGGCTGAGCAGCCTGTGGAGCTGAGCCTGCTGTTCCCAAGGAATGGAGGCATCCCCAGCCTGCTGCTCAAGACCTTTAAACTGTCCCTTCTGCTGCTGAGACTTCAAGGAAGCATCTGGAGCACTTCCACTGGCAAATCTGGATTAAAAAATATGAAAGAACCCCACTCCAGTGTCACACGGAGTGCAGTGACACTATGGAACGGTGGCGAGAGGATGCCACTGACCATCCTTAAGGCACAGTCAGAACTAGAGAAGATCCACACTTCTGGAAGACCTTGAACAGCACAAATGTCCCATCATAGAACATGTGTCCATGTGTGAAGGAAACATACACCCAGCACTGCAATGCATGGCTTTCTGCATTAATGTTTAAGCTGAGAAGGAATGTACGTGTGGGAACAGGACTCACTGTACTTTTCACTGTCCTGAGGTGAGTGACCAAATGCCAACGTCAGAAATACCCCCATCAGATAAAGCCAAGCACAGAACTACTGCCAGGTGGAAGAACACCCAGAGAAAAGCCCCAGCCCTGGAAGGTGCTGAGTACCTGTGCTGGAGACTGGGAATGACAAATGGCTGCTCCCTCCCGTGGGACCACATGAGCTGTTTCCTATGTGCCCAACAGACATTTTCTCTTTGAGCAAAACAATTAGCAGGTGGCTCGTCCAGCCTTCCAAAAGGGCTGTGGCAGATGCAGGGCTGTGCTGGAGGGGAAGCTAAGGTTTCACATCCCCAAATTCCCTGCTAGTTAACTGGGTTGGCGGAGGGTCACCGAGATTTGTTTGTGTGCATGTCCAAGTGTCAGACACCAAGCAGGGAACAAGAGGGAGTTTTCCAGCAAGATTAATCCTCTACCAGAACTGGCTCTGTCCCAGGAGTGACTCTCAGAAATGCCGACATAAATCTACAATTAATGCTGTTTGTTTCAATGGAGCTGCTTGGGATGTAATTGACAGCAATGTTTGGCCCACTTGGTGCTGATCCCATGGCTTATGCTCTCATTTTCCCCTCTCTGAATGCATTTCCCAGATGGATTTCCAGCTCCTCTCCACAGTTCAAGTGTTTAGGGGTGCAGAACTCCATCAGGAGCAATTCCTGCTGATGAAGAAGCATTGGCAGTGACACTGCTTGTCCCTGGTACCATCTGTCGTACCAGTGTGGTGACATCAGCGCTCTGGCTCCTGTCAGCCCGAGGTGACAGGGCCACGGGCCCTTCAAGTGGTTCCAGCCTCTCAGCACGAGCCTGGTGCACACACTGGCAGCGTTTCAAGGCAGTGTCCGAGCTCACAGCGGCCCTGCCAGGGTGATAACCTTGGCCATATCTGCCCAGCAAAGGGTTCAAAGGCTCCTCACGGGTCTGGCTTCCAAGTGGAAAAAGTCCCTCATTTATTGACTGTGGTTACCCCCAGCTGGGAGTGCACTGGAGAGGCTCAGCCCCTCAAGGAACCCTGGAGAAACAGGACATCTACCCAGAATGCACACTCCTGGCCTGAAAGGGGTTGTGGTAGCAGGCAGCTTTTCAGTTCATCACCTTCCATCATGTTTTTTGAATGTCTCAGAGCAAGCTTTTCCCCCCAGTCTGCTCATCCACAGGTTTCTGTGGCCCTGGGTATTCAAGTCCCACACACGGGGCAGCAACAGCCTGTGTGTTGTATTGGCAGGGTTCAGAGAGCAGAATGAGGGTTTTCTTCCCATCCTTGGGCTTAGACCATAACTTTAAGACCATGCCAGGTCCCATCTGGATGCTCTGGTATGCACCTCTGACTGCTGAGCTACGTAGTTTTGGGAAGCCAGGATTGTCTGGGAAGGCTGAAGCCTTATTTCCTTGGCATACAGGAAAGGAAGGTAAACTCCACCATTTCTATATAACATTCTATGCAAAAATCTCTTTGTTGCCTCAAGCTTTCCACTGTGATCAGGGCCCAGGTCACACTAAGGTGGTGGGGACACCCAGGGACCCCTCCTCAGCTCTCCAAGCACCACAGTGAACCCCCAAGACATAGGGACTTGGTTACACTTCACTTGGAACACACAGTGCCAAGTGCCAGAGGCCTCCTGTGACCCCTTCCAGAACCTGAGACGCTTTTTGGAAATTTTTTGGGAATAGGAAAGGATGCAGAAAGGCTGTTTGGGATTGTCCCCAGCTCTTCCCACAACTGCCCTGAACTCTCACACTGCACCACCCTCCTGCTTGGGGCTGAGGACCCTCACAACTCTCAGCCTTCAAGCCCTACGACTTCCAGGCTGAGACCAGACTGCCCACACGGGTCAGCTCAAAGCTCCCTGTGATGGTCCAGATGATCTCCAGGGCTGCTCTCTGAGCCAAACCTCCTCCATCCCCCGGAGCCCCCACACCAGGGCCTGCCTGTAAAGCACTGAGGGCTAATCATCCTGAAACCATTCCCGCTCCCAGAAAAGCTCTGTCTGGCTGAGGGCAGACAGTTCCTCCCTCCTGGAGGCACTGCCTAAACACAGCAAAGATTTTGTTATTGGGTCGGGTTTTTATTCCTCCCTCCTTCTCACTGCCTACAGAGCCAAAGGGCCTGTTTGTTTTGCTGTTACTTATCAGAAAGGTTTATTTGCTATTGCTTGAGAGGGGAAAAAACCCTCTGTAGCCAGGGGCAGACAAGCTCAGTGCTCAGGAACATAATGGCTGCAGCCCGCGGGCCCATATGCTCGCCATCCTGCGAGGTGGAAGGCCAGCTCTGATCACATCCAGCTGCTGGGGATACGGCTGATCAGGTATGGCTGGATGTCAAAAAAACCCAGGGTCAGGTTGGCTGGGGGTTGAGGCAGGGAGGGGAACGGGCAGGGAGCTGTTTAAAGTGTGTTGCAGAACTGGGAATTTTCCTGTTTGGAGATGTCAGGGCTGCAAACGCAGACACATCTACAGCCCCCCTGAAGGGAGGGAGGGAAGGAGGAGGAGGAGGTTGTATTTCCCCTGTCAGCTACTATAGCATCCTCTGAGCTTCATGAGAGAAAGAACGGGGCTTTCAGACTGCACTGAATAATTCCTGCATTTTTAGGTTCCTATTTCCTCCTCCCCGACGAATTGAGACCTAGGAATTCAGCTTGTTTGTTGTTGCTTTTGTTACTGAATATCCATGAAAAGCTCAATGTCCCTGGGAACTAATTAGGTATTAACCCTGCATTATTACTGCATATCAGCCATGGAAACACACCATTTGGCTAAATCTCCTTGAAATATGGAAATATTGAAGGGTCAGGTGGAATGGCTAAAAACAAGTTAAAAACTAGGAAGATTTCTGAGATAGGGAGGGAAAGAAGGAAATATTTGAACAAAACATGGTATTATTTTCCACAGTTTATATCACATGCTAAGCAAAACTAACAGGTAAGAACAAATCTCTTTTTAGAAGAACAATGAGCTCTCACTGGGAATTGTGTCTGGGGAGATGTGGGAGAGGTCGGGAGCTACACAGGATCCATTCCAGCCTAACCTCAACTGCTTCACTTGTTCTGTTCTCAGAGCCTCACCACCAGGTTTTCCGGCAAGATACTTTTGGAAGAACACCTCAAGCAGACCACACTTCCAAAGACATGAGCCTTGAGTGCTGGCAAGCAGTAGTTTTGTATTTTGGAGCATTGTCTTGCTCCTGTGCATGGCAACCTTTCCCAGCACATCATTCCCTGACACAGACCACTAATGGCACGATCGGACTGAGTGTGTACCTATCTATATTTTATTACTCCTGCCATTTCAGGGCTTTGCAGATAATTTACTCTCCATACTTATTCATCTGTTTTCCCTCAAAAATCTTCCCATTTCACTTAAAACCCTTATTTGTGGTCCAAGCAGCAGCAAACTTAATCAGACTCAACAGGGCCACAGAGCAGCTTTGGAGAGGCCTTAAAATATCTGAACACTCTAAAGCCAAGCCATGGGAAATGGGATTGCTCCCATCCAGCCTCCCCTGGCCACAGTGAGCTACACCCCCCTCTCCTGTGGCTTCAGAGCTCCTGACCCCCCAGTGGCAGGGATCCAGCCCCTCAGACCTGAGTGTTTCTCCAACACCGTGTCAGCCCAGACACACTGACTCAAGCCAACACCACCGCTGAACCAAAATATTTTGATTTGATAAAACAAACCCCTCAACTGTTTAGACGTTGGCTGAGCAGACTCACAATGGAGGTTTCCTTTTCAACTTCCCTATTTATTCTCATCTCTGCCATCATGCAGCTGGGGTGAGGACAGCCAAACCCATTCCCTTCTCCTTTGCCCCAGATCCCCTGGGAAAGGCCAGGTCTCCAGGACTGTCTCCCACTGCATGGAGCCAACCCAAGTGGATGCCTTCAGGAAACACTACACGGCTATAATGCAAAATTATTGTTCCAGCTCTTTGCTGGCCAGTTGTACAAGCACTCCCCACAAACCCTGCATGGAAGGGAAAGGCCTCACTTCAATTGTTAATGGGTTTACAGAAGGCAGTGTCCTTCCCAAAACATCCTCATCTCCCTGTTTCAATAAAACAACCCCGTGCCTCTCACAGCTCCCTGTGCACAAAGCAGCCCTCAGTGCTCACCGTGGGAGGTCTCTTCTCACATCAGATTAAAGCCAGACAGAATCAATTAAAGCAAAAAGGATGAGGTCTGCTGAGATGACAGAAGGCATTTGGGGCAAAATCCCACAGCTGAATGCAGGAGAGATGCCACTGCCCAGGCTCTTGCTCCTCCATGGAAGCTGTGGCACATCATCTCCAGATGATTTCAGACTGCCAGTCCTACCTAAGTGTTTAATTTTTTTTTTTTTTGCAGTGGCTCGTGGTGCTAAAGAGCAAGGAAGATACAAGTCAGGGACAGAGGATATGAATGCAGGAGATGATCAGAGGAGGGACTTTGGTAACTGGCAGGGACAAATACCAGCTTTGCTTCCCTCCATTACTTGGGGATGAATAATTCCTGTGGGGCCCTGAGATAAGAAAACCAAACCCAAATTTTTGTACCTCACAGATGAACACATCATTGCTCCCTCCTAAGACTCATTCTCCACCTTCTACCCCTGCACAAGCAACCCCTCAGGATCTATTTTCTGTATTTGCACCTGTTCCACATCCCCTCAGGACCACCCCACGCCCACTCCCGCCTTTGTCCTGCGGTGACCCCAGGCCATTCTCCTGTGCCTTCCCGAAGGGAACGGCAAGGCCTGCAGCCCATACAGACCCTCAGCACAGATGTTGGCTTTGTAACTTTACCCCCCCCCCGGGAGTCATCCCCCTCTCCCCCTCCTCAGCTGACATGCCATCCAATTTGTCACCTACAAGGGAGGTCAGGGGCCCGCTGGGTGCCCAACATCTCTCAGCTTGGGGCACTTAGTTTCACATTTTTTCTCCCACTAAACAAGATGTTCAAGCAGAGGAAGAACAAAGCAAAGAAATTGGCTTGAGAGAGAGATTGATACAGGCCCTGTCTGGTGGGGGAGGATTTTGCTTTGCTTCCCTCCCACCTAAATTCTCCTGGTGGCAGGCACAGATTTCCAGGGGGAAAATGCCTCTGTGCAAGCTCCTGAGACCTTCAGCTTCCTCCGGGAGCAAGCAAGCAGCATCAGCTCTTAGGAGTTTGCCTTGCTTGGCTGATCTGTGGTGTGAACAGGCACTAATTAGTCATTTAGCTTAAGGACTAAGACTCCCAAGAGAAGATTTCAGAGGGGAACTCAGAGCTCTTCAGACTGAAATCATCAGCTGTGCAATGCAATTACTCTGCATCACCTTCTCACGAGCTCTGCCTCCTCCTCATTTGCCTATCTGTTAAAATTGGTGCTCTGAATACTTCCACAGCTTTGACAAACCGTGGCTTGTGCAGCCTCCCTGGAGCCACCTGGGCAAATTCACATCCCACAGCTCCTGGATTTCGGCTGGGAGAGGAAGGTGTGGCTGTTCGAGGATGTGGGGCTGCTCAGGAGCAAGGGCTGCTTCAGGTCTGTCTGATCCAGCAGAGGGGACACAAAAACTGCTTTAAAACTCCAGACTTCCAGCCAAGGGATTCCTAGAGCTGGATGCTCTCAACACTAGACTTGAACTGGACTGAGTTTTAAGGCTGATCTTCATTAAATCCCAATCCTAGTATCAAACCAGAGCCCACATCTTCAAGTGATTCCAATATCAGCTGCACATTCCCACAACCCTGAGATTATCTGGTATTTTATTATAAGCAGCCACAATGCAGTGCTAGAGTTTGCTACTTTACTAACGCACATCCCAGGAATAGGAAGACTGGATCTGTGGCATTCCCAGCTCCAGTATTTCCATGCTGAGTTACTTTAACACAGTATTTTCCCCAGCTTGTACTATTCCTGGTAGAATACAGAATCAAAGTTGGAAAAGACCTTTAAGATTGAGTCCAACCATTCCCCCAGCACTACCAAGACCACCACTAACCCATGTCCCCAAGTGCCACATCTATATGTCTTTTAAGATCCCCAAAACTGGGGCTCCACCACCGCCCTGTAGCGAAGAAACAAGTGGAAACCTTGATCTCTACTGTGATTTTACATCATTCTAAACTCTTGTTTCCAGTAAATCAGGGCCCTTCCAAGAGAATCCGCATACCCAGCACAAAAAAAAAAAAAAAAAAAAAAAGGCATTGAAACCACGCTGATGTCACCACAAATGAAGGGTGCCAGGCCTGCCATGGGCTCAGCTCTCCCCATTTTCTGAGCCAGCCCTGCAGCCGGGGTCACACACACCCTACAAGGGATGGCAGTGCAGATCTCAGCAGGAAACATTCCGTGTTCCTTGCACAGAGGACACACACAGGGCTTGACTGATGGAATAAACTCCCTGTGCCACTGCCTGGCTGCACAAGAGAGAAAAGGGGAATCTCACTGTCCTAAATACCACTCTTGGTACGTTTTCCCTCTCCTGTTGAACAGCAGAATCACAGGATGCAGTGCCTAGAGCACATTAATGAACTCCCTCCAGAGTTCAGAGCCCACCATGGTGTTTTTCCCCACACAACACTGAATTTAAGTGGAATTACAGTACCTACTCAGAAAAGAAATTAAATCCTTGTATGTCCTTTGAAACATTCTATGTCATATTATTAATGTTCTACTCTGAGCCCTGGATTCCGCTGCCATGGGCAGGGACACCTTCCACTGTCCCAGGCTGCTCCAAGCCCTGTCCAGCCTGGCCTTGGACACTGCCAGGGATCCAGGGGCAGCCACAGCTGCTCTGGGCACCCTGTGCCAGGGCCTCCCCACCCTCCCAGGGAAGAGATTTTTCCTAATAGCTCATCTAAACCCACCCTCTGGCAGTGGGAAGGAAGGAAAGGTTCAGGATGAGGTCCACAAGTACCAGTGGAAGCCCTCGATAACTCCTTGAAGAACGCTCCATTCCCTGCCCACGCAGGCTGGCAAATCCTGATGTGCAGGCCTGCCTGACACGGTGTGGCACAGGGAGAGGGAGGGAGGGATCCACACCCTCCCCAAGCCCCCCGGCCCGAGCCCCGGCGCTCCGGCCGCTCGCCCAGGACCATGGACAGCAGTTCCCGCTGCGGGGCCCCGCTCGCCCGGCTCCGGGCGCGCTCCGAGCCCAGCGCCGGGCACACGGCGGGAGGGGTTTGGAGTCCTTGGCTACAGCTTGGAAACACTCACACAACGTGGCATGAGCCGGTTCTGCTCACTCTGAGCGCTGGAGCCCCTCAGTGAGCGCACAACAGCCCCAGGACCACCCTTCTCCCTCTGGAGTTCTGGTGAACACCTTAGAACAGCAATCTTAGAAATTGGAATCCCTGCTCTGCTGGAAACAGAAGCCCGTTCCCCACCCCATGTCCTGACAGCATCCAGGATGTAATGACAGCACCCAGAGGAACACCTGTGACTCTTTCAGCTTCCACTGTAAGCAGCCCCTGGTTTCCAGGACACACTCCAAGGATTTCTGTGCAAAGGACAAGTTGTTACACACCTACATTTATTCCATATCGCCACTTGTGCCAGAAGAATTCACCAAACAAAAGTGCAATGGCACCTAACAGGATTTCTGGGATGGTCCTTGTGAGTTCCTTCCAAACCCAGGATGTTCTATGACTCTGTGATCTCCTTTTATGAGGTGACAATGCCACTTCACACACTGAATTCACAACCACACAACCATGTGTATATACACAGCACCAGGAATACACATCCTGCCAGGAGGAAAGGAGCAGTACATTCAACTCTGCCATAACACTGCAAATTGTTTTAATCACCAATGCCAGCATATAATGAATTAATTCCCTCACATTGCCAATTCTACACAGTCGTCTCAAAATAAGTGGACCATCAGCCACCACTTTGACAAGGAGCACATCACCAAGATATTACAAAACCAGTACTCCTACTTCATTCTCATTCAGAATCCAAAGTTCAGCTTGGAGGATAAGGAAAATGAGAGCAATGGCTAGTGACAGTAAGCCTTGATAGGGTCATGGGCTTTGCAAGAGCTCCAACATGCAGGCGGGTGAAAACATCACTCTCAAAGCAAAGGGACAGAGGAAAGAAACGAAGAAGGGGAAGGGGGAGAGGAAAGAAAAAGGAAAGGTTGATGGACAGTTGGACTTGTTGAGGGTGAAATCAATTAAAGTGCATCAAATCCAGAATTCATGCTTTTTCAAAGTGACAAATATATGCTGGAAACTGAGAAAGATGAGGGGAAAATAATGTCTTTGACCTCCTGGAGACCGGCTGTTCCTTCCGTCAGAGGAGCCAGAAGTGAAGTGAGATGCGTTCATGATAAATTGTAACAGCCAGGCAGCCACCTTAAAAAAGAACGAGGTGAAAAGGTTACAGAAGGGACCCAAAATGCGAAGAATTCAACCAAACATCAAGATAAATCAGCTCAGGCCCCTGTGTGTGCAGAGCCAGCCTTCACAGAGCTGCTGCGGCTCATCTCAATTTGTTAGCTTGGCCTGAAGTGTAAGAGACACACACACAGCTTGTTTACAAAAGCTCTGGAAAACATCCTCACAAAGGGCTGCCTCACCTCAGCCCTCCCAGGTGAGGGGACACCGCGCTCCCCCTGCCTGCCATCCTGGTTTGCAGTTTGCCAGACTGTTAGAAATTACTTGGATGCACACAAATATCCCCAGCAATCCTGTGTTCAGCCCAAGCCAGATGTGTTTTAGGAGAAAGCTTTCCAAGAGTTGGACATCTCTCTCCTACTAAAGCAAACACAAAATACTCTCACTTTCAAAAGTTTCAAAGCCCTAATATCTCCTATTTTCTCTTGCACTTAGATAGAACTTCCTAGTTTTGATCTTCAAAGTGTGGTACAAATATTTGTCTGGATGCTTCCACTGGTATGGAACTTTGGATCTTTTTCCCTTACTAACAACCAGACATTACAAACTCTGATGATTACTCTCATGCAGAATAGCTGAGTGCAAAGCTGAAATAGTTTAAAGAATTGATAAGTATATGATATATGCTAATAAAATATTTGAAGCATTGTTCCCTGCTGGGAATATATATCTTCAGTCCATTAAATGTCCAAGCAAATATGTCAGTGCAGGTGAAATGGAACTCAACATTAAAAAATGATACAGTTCACGTGACAGTGATGTTTTCCACATAAGGTAGAACTTCACGAGTAATTTTGGTCAAAGTTCTGCTCCTGGCCCAATTCTAGCAAAAAGCTTCCCCAGTGCTGCATCCAATGGTTTATGTGAGCTGTAACAAAGGCAAAGCAGAATTTTGGGGAATATTTAGTGCAGTTCTGCAGTTCCCCCCATGCACCTCCCACTCTGACTGCAGAGTCCTCACTTCAGCCCAGGTGTCTGTGATACAGGGTCCTCCTTAAGCTATTAACATCTATCAGGGGACACTTCCCCAGATCTTCAAGCAAGAGCTGCCCAAACCTTTCTGACCACTTCCAGACTGACCCTTGAGGAGGTCACTGAAGAAGCCGTGGTTTCTCCCCTGTCCTGAGCCTTTCCTGGCACTGAAGGGACTGTAGGAAGTGATTTATACCAGACATGCTCAGCTAAGCCAGTTCACACTGCTGCCTAAGCACAGGACCTACAGGAGATTGCCAGCTGCAGCACGGAATTCCTCATGCCTGGGATCCTGGCTGGCACGCAGGCCCTGTTGTGGCCAGTGCCCGCACCGGGGACTGGGGTTTGGCTCGGTGCTGTGGCTGGGAGGACGCTCAGCTCCCAAGTCCTGGCTGGCAACCTCACAGCTCTGCCTTCAGACAGCACTGGTGAGCATCTCACCAACTGCTCCTGACACACATGCCCACCCCACTGTTGCTGCATTTTTCCTCACGACAACCTTCCCTGGATGGTCCCTTCCCCGAAACAGCATGATTCTCTCAGGGAGACACGAGTTCACATCAACAAATCCTTCCCGACACTGCCCTGAAGCACTTTCGCTATGATCAGCTATTCAGAGTGATGGGACACACTAGTTAGATCTCTCTGTGTGTTTATCAATCCCTTCTCAGCTATTTTCCTGTGTAAATCCGTCAAATCTTTTTCTTCAAGCTCTGTGGGAACAGTTAGGAGCTATCTCCTCAGAGGTGCCTGCCCTGCCACTTGGATTTCATCCCACTCCTGGAGAAGCTGGATGTCAGCAATGGCCAGCACGGTGCAGACACAGCAGCAGCACTGCTGCCAGTGCCCCTGGAGTGACAGGATCTGCATCAAAGACCCTTAAAAATCCCTTATAAAGCCCCTCGTCCCCAGGCAGGGGACTGGGAGGAGTCCCCTTAAACTGGGACAGAGAAAGAAGAAAGGGAAAAGCACGGGGATGAAGTCAAGTGAGTAAAAAGTCTGTAACACCCCAAGGCAGACACAAAATTTGTTCTGAGAGGAGCCAGGGCACGAATCCAGCTGCTCCACAGGATCTTACAGGATTTTAAGGACACAGGACTTAGAAGTGCATTGGACTCAAGGCACATATTACATATCCACACCCACACGTTACATATCCACTACAACCCTGCAATGAACACCACTGAAGCCACACGCTGCCACCCATACATTTGGACCTGACAAACGTCCTTTTGTCCTTCCAGGGAATTTGAGCCTGAAAACCCACACATCTTCCCTTTAAATAGGGAGCATCAGCCAGTCTCTCTGCCTTACAGTGATGCTCGTAACCTCCGTGCAGGCAGTGATCTGCCAGCCTGGATGTGCCCAGATGCTGTCCTGTGGAACTGCCCTCTGCAGCTTACACGCACTTTGATTGTGCAGATCTGGGTCAGCATCCTGACAAACATCCAAGGAGAAGGCTTCTTTCTCCTTTCACCCTTGGCATCAGCTGAGCTGGTTATCAGCCCCGTTCTGCGGTCAGGGAATGCAGCACAAAGCAGCGATGGGACCTGGCTGAGGCCACTCTGCAGGACAGCGCCTGGTTTGGGAATCAAGCCCCTATCAACAAGCTCCAGGTCCTCCACGCCACCAACCAGGTGACACCACATACATGAGACTAAATTGTGAAGCTTTTGGGATGATACACCTGGTGGAGGGCTGACAAAATCTGTAGGTATCACCAGTTACATTTTCTCAGTCGTACTGCATTCCCACAAGTGACAGACCAAAACTCAGGACAATCCTTAGTCTCCCACTAAGCTACCTATTCTAAGCAAGAGCTACAAGGATGGTGAAGGGTCTAGAGGAATGGCAGAGCTCAGTTGGAATGTTCAGCTGGAGGACGCTGAAGGCAGAGCTCACTGAGGACTGCAGCTCCGATCTCTGCTCCCTGGGACAGGACCCAGGGAACTGCTGGAGCTGGGCCAGGGCAGGCTCAGGCTGGAGATCAGGGAAAGGTTCTTCCCCCAGAGGGTGCTGGGCACTGCCCAGGCTCCCCAGGGAATGGGCACGGCCCCGAGGCTGCCAGAGCTCCAGGAGCGTTTGGACAGCGCTGCCAGGGATGCCCAGGGTGGGGTTGTTGGGGTGTCTGGGCAGGGCCAGGAGCTGGGCTGGGTGGTCCCTGTGGGGCCCTTCCCACTGAGGATATTCCAGGATCCTATTCCTTGCTCACTCACCAGCCAGAACAAGCACTCAGGGTTTGGGATCCTCCCCTTGGAGCCCTGCAGAGCAGGGCAGGAATCTCCCAGAACCACCCTTCTGGATTTCAGAATCCAGAATCCGTGCTGGATTTCATCAGAGGCACTGGATGCGAGCGGAGAGACAAACAGGAGGTTATAGATATGAAACCAACAGAACATTTTACCATCCAAAAAAAGGGGTTCTGTCACTAGGATTGAATAGTTTCTGCTCCTGCTTCTGATGTCTCCTGTCAGAAGAGGCAGATGAGAACAGAGCACGTGGCAGGAACAGCTTCACTAACACAACTCTGGTAACAAGCAACCAGACAGCTCCGTATCTGACACATCCACGAGGGAAAGAACACCCTCCAAGAGCCACAGAGCACGTGCTATTGCTCTAGGACTGAATTTGTGTCTTTGTCCAAAAACAGCTGCCATCCGACCACCAGCATTTTTAATATTTGGTTTTGTAGGTTTTGTTGCCTCTCCCTAAATTACTCTCACAAAATCTTCCACCTATAAAAGCATTTCAATTATTTTTTTTTCCATCTCCTCTAAATTCTTTTTCTGTTTTTGAGGACTTCAAGATAATTTGGTGCTGAAACACTTTTTTGGCAAGTTTGGGAGGGAAATGAAGCTTTTACTTTTTTAAGGAAGAAAATAAAGGAATCTTTTTAAAGCTACTATTCCATTACAGCTTGTTGTAAAATGGAACACATTTTTTTTTAAAGGAAAAAAAAAAAAAAAAGAGCGTGTACACAGTAAAATGTGCCTAACCAACAGCTTCTCTTTGCTGGGCCTTGACATTTGGCTTCATCACAACTGCGGCCACACAAAGCCAGGCTGCAGCTCTGGGATTTAGGCCATATAAATGTAAAGCTTTGGTTTTAGAGGAATAGTACAATTGAAAGGGAAAAGAAAACCCCACAATCAACCTTTTTCCCCATTAAAGGACTGGCTCTAGGAAAGGACCAGAGCTCAGACATTGTTTGGAGTCCATCCACAGCATGTCACTAACACACACCATGTGCCCTGTGCACGTGAGTGACCAGGGCTGACGTTTCCAGCCCAGAATTCCCCCAGAAGCTGGTCAGTGTCCACCAAGCAGTACTAAGTCACCACCCAAAACAGGCTTTCATCCCCTGTATTATTGTATAGAACGGTCAGCTCTGGCCTCTCCTGGAAACCCCAAAATGCAACATTTGCTGGGGATATCAGGACCTGATCCTAATGTGACCCCAAAGCAACACAGAGGAAGAGGTGGCAGATTTTAGCACGAGTTTGTCTTTCCTGATTCCCCAAGCATTGTGTGCTGGTGAATGAAATCCATCACCATATGAAGCAAGGCCATTTCCTCCAAACGTAAATCCTGGAATTCCTGGTGGGGAAGGGAGTTCAGTACAAGTGCTGTAACACCATGCCACGCACACGATCCAGCTGGGGTAATTCACAGCTTTCCAACCTTTGGAAAGCCTGACTCATGGAGATTTGTGAAGGACCTCAAGCTTTAGCCCCCTCCTCCTCCCCTCTGGTACAACTTCCTACACCAACCCTCTGGGACATTAAATCTTCCAGTTGCCATTTTCTCCTAGGCAGGGAGGATATGAATTCCATAACTCCTCAGCTGAGCTGCCACCAAAAGCCATGAAATACGACAGGAAACCAAGAGCATGGCCTGGCGAGCGCTCCATGCACAGCCACAAGAAGCCAGGACTGGATGAGCCATTAAGGGCAGCACACGGTGCCTGGAGCACAGGGCCACGGAGTGGGTGAGGAGAGCTCTGACACTTGAGCAGCTCAGAGAGGGATGAAACCAGAGCAGGACAGAGCCAGAGCCTGGGCTGAGGCTGGTCATGCACAGGAAAACCCGTGCTTAGCCAGGAGTCCCTCCTTACGCGTCTGACTTCAGGGGCTGTGGAGGGACTGTGCTGCCAGAAGGGCTGGAGGAGGAAACCAAACCCTGAATTCAGGCACGTAACAGCTCCAGGAGGAAACCCCTGCCTGTTTCCCACTCGGACTTGTGCCTCTCTGCCAGAACCAGGGTGAGGGGAGAACTGGTGATAGCACAGGAGTGATGGAGACTGAAGCACCCCTGCCCCCCTCACCCAGAGCACTGCCAATGCAGAGGTTTTTCCAGCAACTCACAGGTCACAAAGCCCAGCATGGATCACAACAGGAACAAAGTGTTTCTAAGGAAAACAATCTGGCTGTGGAACAGCCTTCCAGAGGAGACTAGCCTGGCAAGCCACCCCCGAGGGCACACTGCAAAGCTTTCCTCCTCCTCTAAACCATTTCATCATGAGCAAGAAGTTTGCACAGATATTCCTACCCCAAAGGACTGCATTTAGCCCCTTCTTTCATATATTCAACATAAATTAAAATAAAAATTTTTAAAAGAATAAAAACTAAAATAAAAAAATAATTTTTAATGATCTAAACCAGTATCATACTTTCCCCTTACCACAGTTTTTACTCCCCTAAATAAGAGTTGAATAGATAAATCCCAGAAGGAATCAATATTTGTGTCAGACAATACACTGGAACCTTGAGCCAGCTGATCTCGTCGGTGACATCCCTGTCCATGGATGATCTCAGAGGTTCCATCCAACCCAGACCACCCTATGATTTCTGTGATTCTGGGGCTTCTGCAGATGATCTAAAGCCCTAAGCTGGCCAGCACAGCACAACCTTTCCCCTTTAGAGCTGGAAGCCAAGAGGAAGAGGAGGAAATACTTTGCAGAGGTTGCAGAGTTGATACCACAAATGCATCCTACTGCTGTGGCCAATAAACTTCAGCTACCCAAGGCTTGCCACTGTAACTGGAATAATCAATAGCTGGGGAGCCCCTTTGTGCTCCTGTAGTAACCTGGGTCATGCCAAAGGGAAAAACCAGTGCAAGTATTTGTGATACACTGTAAAACAGCCATGATATATTGTAAACCAACTGCTATAAGACATCGAGAAAACCCTCAGTAACACAGACACACTCACCTCTTCCAAAACAAGGTTCACCTGCACCAAGAATGTTTTGCAGCACTACAGCAATGCACAGAAAACACAAAGATTTCATTAAATAACCCATATCAGCGGCTCCTGGCTGCACCAACAACAGGAATATTTCTGTTGCCATAAAGTTCTCAGCACTATAACCGGTATGTGAGGCGAAACAGCTAGCAAAGAGAGACACTGGTCGTTCTCTGTACCACAGCCTTTAGTTCAATTTCTGCTCTTCAGCCAGTCTGGGCAGGATCACACTCAGCTCTTCACTCCAGAACGATTTTGTAAACTACTGAAACAACCTCAGCACTTTTAAGCAGTTTTTAAGAATTCAAGTCTAGCATAAAGGCATTAACTTATCTGGTCTTTCTTCAGCCAAGAAAACACTTTGCCCACCCTTCACATTTGTCCAGAAAACCAAGCAAACAGCCAACTTCAACACAACAAAGAGAAAAGCTCAACACAGGGAAGTGAGCGCCTCATGCACCTTCTTGTCAGCCATGCTCCAACCACAATCAGGTGAGCACCTTTCAGTACTAACAAGCTGCCAACCTTCAACACTTCTCTAAAGAGAGGTTTAGCCAAACAGTTTTATCCAAAGAAGTCCATCCAGCTGGCTCTTAACACACCCACTGCCCAATCCACCTGGGAACACTACCACCTCCCTGATGAGGCACCACTCTGCAGCCCGGCTGTCCACTACAACATTTCTTCCACCACACTCTCCAAACCGTGTTCCCAACCACACGGAGAAGTCGCTTACTCATGGTCAGGAGCAGACAGTGCCCTTCCTTCCCTCTCTTCCAGTCGCTCCCGCCTGGGTCCTTTGCAGCAGGGGCAGCTCTGAAGCAGCAGCTCATTTCAGCCAGTCCCTCAGCAGATTCCAGCTCTCCCCACAGTGAGTTTTTCTCGTGGCACAGCACTTTCCTCATCGCTTAAGGAGACTCCACAGTCACTTGCCTGCTTCCCACTCACCATGTTCCACAGAGACTGAGAACAATACAGTTTACTTCTCAGTCATCACCACAGCTTGGCTTCTTTCCCTCTCCTCCAAACAGCACAGACACGAGGTGACACACCCCAGTTGCAGAATTAGGGGATTTTTATCCCAATATATAACTTCTGAACTTGAATCCTCCGTATGAGCCACAAAGAGAAAATCCAAAGGTGACCTCAGGCTGGCAAAGCAGAGCAGGACTGAGGGACTGAGCTTAAATACAGCTCCTGGACCAATGAGCAGAGGCTGTGGATGAGCCCAGGTGAGGCTGGGCAATCAGACCCTATGGGTGCACCCAGGCCCTGCCAATTTGGACTTAATTCCTGCTAACAGAAAACACCTGAATATCATCAGGGACCTTTTAGTAGAGAAATGTCTCGACTTTTGTGAGGGGGTTTAACTCTTGGAAGACTGGAGTAAAAGGAATGGATCACCTCAGAAGACACATTAGCTGGTGGCTTCCCAAAGCCCAGGCTCCCGACCAACCCCCACTGCTGCCCAGGAGTTCACACCCGGCACCGAGGCTGAGTTTAAATTGGATGAGCCCTATGAACTGGCACAGCTGCAGAGGATGTGACATAACTGTGCCCCTGAAACCACCTGACAGCTTGTCCTTAAAGTCAAAATGTCCTTTGCAAAGGCAAAATGGACCCAAACTGGGGCTGGCAAAAGCACCTGACAAATGGCACTTGTGTGAGACCCTCCCCGATCACGATGTAAGGCCAGAGGGGAGCCCAGCCCTGAGGACAAGGAGCACAGGAGGAGGGATTCGTGTTCTTCACATGGTGACAGCTCTCCAAACCCGCCCCCAAACCCCCAGCCTGGCTGGGACACCATGGCCTATCTGGGTTGCAACCTCTGCTTTTGCACTTGCTCTTTGCTCTTCTCAGCTCTCAAGTTCAGGAGATGAGTTAAGCACATAAATAAAAGGAACTGCCTTTTTACAATAAGCTTTTTCTTTCCTCCTTTCCCTTTATCATAGAATCACAGAATGGCTGGGTTGGAAGGGACCTTAAAAGACCATCCAGTTCCAACCCCCTGCTCCCTGCAGGCAGCTCCTTGGCACTTTGTGCTTTTCCTTGCTTTCTCTTCCAAGTCACCAGCAGCATCCTCCCCCTCACCCTGCTGCCTGCTGCGGCAGCATTTCTGCCCCACAGAAGGTAATAAATACATCAGGGCTGTCAAAGCCCCGTTGTTTTGGCTGGGAAGAGGTGCCCCCCTGCTGGGTGAGATCACCTCCCAGCGGGATGGATGGCTTTGCCCTCGCTGACAGCTCTCCAACAGGGAGCAATCGCTGTCCAGCCGCGAGGAGCGGGCAGCAGACGTGGCTAAACGGCACTTAGGAGTGACGAGGGCAGGGAGGGGGACAGCAGCTCAGCCCTGCTCACACCAGCCCTGCTCACAGCAGCCCTGCTCTGCTGCCCGGGGTGCTGCCGGGGACACGGCCAGCATCTCCTTGCTGGCCCTGCCCGGGATTCCCCGAGCAGGGGGTGGCAGTGGGAAATGGGAAGTGAATATTCCTGCTCAAGTCGCAGGGCAAGTGTCAGCCTTAACCCTACCCAGGCCTCACACCTGGAAACAGCAGCTCTCAGTGCCTAAATATGTTAGTGAATGGGAAATTCAGGAAGACATGGAGGAGCACAGGGAAGAACGGCTCTCTTTGCCCATGGGAACACGTGTTTTCCACAGGCCCTTCACACTCCCAAAGCAGCAAATGCTCTGGGCAAAAACTCATCCTGAGCTGCACGCTTGGCAAAGATTTTGGGACAAGAGCTAGCAGGGAAGTGGCATTCACTTGGGAAATGGATTTCCCGTGGGACAAAAAACCATAAAGAAAAGGGTTGGCCTGTTTGCATTTCCCAAATCAGTCTCTGAGACATCCAGGTAAGCTGAGGAGCAGCCACCTGACCTGCAGGCCATCACCTGGCCCCAGGAACCTGCCGTGGTGGTGCTGTGGGTTTGGGTTATGCCACCTGAATTACCCTTGGATTCTTGGCTTTTTGAATTAAAGAAATATAAAAAAGTAAAATGAGCACTGAGATGCTGTGATGAGACTGAGCAGGATCACAGTGAGTCATCTGGAGCTTCTCCACCTCCAGACCGGCCTCTTCAAGGACACTTAAGGGAATCAATTGCCCATATCCCACTCAAACCCTCTCTGTATGTGGTTTGTGAAGCTTTAAGCCCCTTTCCCACTCCCACAACCTCCACCCTCACCTCCGAAGTCTCTCCAGTCCATTATTCTGGAGGCTGGTTCATGAACAATGTGCTCACTTTCCGTACTGCCTAATGAAGATGTTCCTGGCCCTCAACATTAGATGTGCTGCACACTTAATGGAAAAAAATAGCTATTCTTATCATTGGTGGGTCAGATGAGTTTCTTGGCAGTGAGGATGGTACAGTTATGTGGACAATCAAACAAGCCAGTGATTATTGACAATGCATTTTTGAGGAAATCATTGCTGTTTAAACTATAATCACAACAGTACCTCATTTAAAAGCATAAAAGCTTTCACTCAGCCGGCCTACCTTTTTTTTTAATAGCTAGACAATTAAATAAATCTCCTGACACTTAACCATCGTTTACCCAACAGTCAGAAAATGGATTCAATGCCTTTGCATTAGTTAGATGACGATATTAAAGCAAAAATTGAACAAGTACGAGCAGGTGAAGGAAGAGCTGGGAGGAGTGTGTGCTGCACTCAAGCATAACAGGGTATCTTCTGCAGGGGAGAAGGGGATTTTTCTGTCTTCCCTTATTCAGACACCAAGATCGTTTTTAGCATTACTGTGTTGCACAGATTTTAGTGTTCTTGGGGAAAAAAAAGGAGTTGTTCCCTCTTTTATAGGCCAGAAACTGAAGTACAGAACAATGCCTCTGAAATTCTGTGTCTGGACCAGGAATTTAGTGTGGATGTGATGAGTTGTTCAAAAAGTAACCTCTCTACACTTAACCCTCAACCAGTCCTTATTTTGTCAGCATTTCCACAAAACTGGTACCTGAAAACTTCAGAGTAAGTGTGGGTTAAAGCCCAACAGGCACAATAATCTGGGTTCTCGTGCATTTTTGCTGGCATTTTAGGAAAGGCTGCATGATCTTACATCACAGCCCCCAGATTAGCACTGAAACAGCTGCGACTGACCCTGCACTGCTCTGAGCATCAGCCCCTGGCAGATCACAGACCTTTTATTACCCCCGATCCCAGTGGTGCTCTTAATTCCCAGCTCTAGCACTTGTCCCTCGTTAGGTTCCTCAAGTGAAGAGCTTGTTCTTCTGATGCCATTATTCAGAAGCTGATGCTAAATAACTCTAAATTTATTGCCTTCTGCCAGGTGTCAGCTGCCAGCAGCTGCAATGGGAGTGTCTTTCTCCTTTTCAGGTAGCAACGGCCATGAGAGAAAATTCAATTCTTCCAAGCAGTGTTGGAGTTTGAGATGTATTATTATATATTCATTACCCTAGGCTGAATTTCACGGGCTGCTTTATGATGTGCTGTTCAGAAATAAAATACAAAATGGAAAGGAAGGCCATTGATCCAGCGTCATTCCAGGCCCTAAATAACTGACAGCTACGTACACAGTTAATTGTTTCCTGATCTCTGCTTACTCAATTTTTAAAGAGATCCCACAGATAAATTTTATAGAGATGGACCTGTTTTCACCTCCCTCACAGCCCTCGTTTTGGCAGAAAAATCTGGCTCCACAAAGGTGTTTATGATGGGGTGGAAAGAGTTAAGGCCTCCTTTTCCACTCCTCCCTCTTGATTGTTTTAATTGGCTGTGTGATGACCTGAGCACCTCTTTGATGGGCATCAAACACAGCCGTGCAGGAGGGAGCAGAGCTGCCAGACCAGGGTCACTCTGGTTGGCACAGGGCCATCAATCAATGCCCTCAGGAGGGATCCAGTGTGGACCAAGAGCCCTGATGGACATGGAATAACCTCCCTGGCCATAACCCCGGCAGCTCCAGAGGGGTCACTGGCCCCGGGGCCGGCAAACTTCAAACCGGGAAAAGGCAACCGTGAGCAAACAGCAAAACCCCCAAAACCAACACAAAGGAACTGTCCTGGTGAACCCACCAAAGCCAAGGTGAGGGAGGTGAGAGAGGAGGGAGCCAACAAGGGGGAGGAGCCCTTAAAGGACGAGGCAGCACAGGTCTCTAGCAGCAGTGCCTCCAGTCCCGGGCATCCCCCTGGAGCAGTGGCACCACCCCAAGAGACACTGCAGTGACACCAACGTGCATTCCACAACGCAGTGAATTAGGGCACAGATCTAAGGTAACACCAACCACAGCTCCTGTCTGAGATTTGTGGGGACTGCCAGGGAGCTGTAAGAACATCTGTGCTACTGAAAGAGCAGAAAGCATGGAAAAGCAGCTGAAGGAAGGAGGAAAAGTGGAAATATCTTTTTCTGGTGAGAATACTGGCTTACATTGGCCTCAACAGCTTAAAAAATTACTGCTTCATGTGCTCCCTGGTGTGAGGGCTGCACTAGCAATGGCTTGTGTATCTTGGACAGACACACCAAACACCTCAAGCTGCTTGACTCTGCTTCTGAATGGGGCATAAAGGAGGGGTGATACTCCAGATAACTGCCAGGAGAAGCAGCTCTAAGGTGTCAGTCACTTCAGAGGCAGGATCTTCTGAAGAAACAGCTCCTGAATCATATGAGCACATCCCAGCAGTGGGAGTACACCCTGAAGTCAAGCCCCCATTTCCCCGTTGCTCTGGAGACCAGGCAAGAGCTTCCTGAACTCCCCAGGCCACTCGCCCCGGGGGCCGTGTGCTGGTTTCACACCCTCTGGCCTTGCCCCTGCCCTGGGCTGCACCTCCTCGTGTCGCTGCTCACGTCTCGGGGCTCAGAGGCTGCTCTGCCGCAAATATTTGCAGGTCTGGGGGGAGGAACACAGTGCACTGGCCCCCAGGGGCAGGCGGCTCCGTATTTATCCTGGAATGGCAAACAACAGCGAGAGCAAAGAAGAGAAAAAGGCAGATAAGATAAAAGTGTGTTACCAGGTCTAACAACACAAAATCAACAAAGACCACAGCAAAACAGTTATCTGCAGAGAGCAACAAATGCAGCAGCAAGGGATCCTGATGGAGGAGGTGGGAGCAGCCAGAGGACTGCTGAGACAGAGCTGTTTGGCCCTTGGAATGCCCAGTACCAAGTCATGGGGAATCACTGTCAGTGACTCAAGGCAATTTACATAAAAAGATGTTTTTGTGGTCTTTATCCTGCCCACACCACGAACCTGTAACTGCAACCAGCACCTTCATAGTACAGAACTGCACCAAAGACTTCCCCACACATTCTAACTCCAGAACAAGCCCCAGGCTGACGTGTGCCTGAAGAGCGGCGTGAAATGCTGCAGCAATTAATTCCCAGTATGTCGTGGGGCTGGGTATTTCTCCCAGAAGATAGATTCACCCAGCTGTGAAGGTTTTCTCTGTCATTTAAGAAATATCCACGTTTGCTGAAGTTTTAATTCATGCGTGTGGTTAATTTATAAAGTGAAACAAAGTGTACTTGTTAGACAAACTGCATAATGATGAATCCAGAGGGGAAAAAATAGAACGGAGGTACTGGGAGAACCACATGTGAAAACCATATGGAAGGGTGTTCCACCAGCTTGGAACCAGATGGAAGAAAATATTGTCCCTGGACACTGTACAGAGTCCTACTGATAACAGATGATAAATCATTCACTGAGTGTAGGCAGGAGACTGAACATCACCACAGACCGAGCTGTGCAGGGACAACAGGACCACGAGCTGGGGGACATTAGATAAAAGGACAGCATGAAAAGCTCAGATGTCACCCCCTCGTGTCGATCTAATCGGAGCCATTATCAGCGGGGACAGCCCGAAGAGCTGCAGAAAGGAACAAAGGCAGAGCAGCAGGGGAGGAATGCACTGAGGGAAACCACAACACAGCCCAGTGTGCAGTAATGAGAGGCTGAACAGGGATACGGGAGAATCGTCTGGATGTTCAGCCTACGAAGAAGATATGAACTTAGTCCTGTCCCTCAGCTCTAACTTTTCTGTGTGAGCTTTGACAAGTCATTTAAGGCCACCTGAAGTCAAAGGGCACCCTCCCATTCACTCCAAAGCACTGCTGCCTTCTCCACCACACTGCATTTCCCAGGGAGCCGAAATCTTCCACACTCCTGTTCGACTTGAGGGTTCTCTGTGACAAGCACAACTGCTCCTGACACAAGAGAACTCCACGTCTGACTGGGTCACAAGACAGCACAATACACGAGTGGCACTCAGAAGTAGGTTAGACAGAAGGTGGCTGTGCTTAACGATCAATAATTTATTTACAGCCACAAGTATCAAAAAGCACGATGCCTGCAGGAGTCCTGCTCGAGATAACTGGCCTGGTACAACGCCATGGAGCTGCAGATTTCAGACTGACAACCAGTTAAAGCTTCCCATCCAGCTGAGCTCTCCAATGCTGTTTATGGCCCCAGAGGCTGTCCCTGATCACAGCTCCTCTGCTCCTGCCAGTCTTTTCATTTCTTTGGTCACAGGGAATTTTCCTACCAGAGGAGGGAAGCCTAATGATAAACACCACCACTTCATAGCCCCACGTGCACAGTTATCTGTGTAAGCACCAAATGACTTCTTGCCTTAAAAAAGGCCTGAAATCTCTCTTGCAAGTACAGTGAAATGTTTTTTTAGTGCTAGAAGCCTCTGTAACAGACCCCAGAGCAGGACGGGTCACTGTGCACACGGAGACACACACAGACAAGGAAGCTGACCAAAACACACGCATGCAGGACCACCAAGGATGACCCTAAATTAGACCACCCAGTCACTTTGTTGGCCCTATTCTGAGGAGCCAGAATCTCCGAGTATAAAACAGTGTCCGCACGCGGGTTCCTTGGCCTGCGTTTTAGACCATCACATATCTCCAGTGACTTCCTGCCACTGACCCTCTCAATAAATCATTCTAGCCAGCCTCCCTCCCTCCTGGCAACATCCTGTTCCTTCCTCAAAAATCCTCCCACTCGCAATTCCAAGGTTTGATATCAATCTTAAATAAATGCCTCTCTGGGCTGGGCTGCATTCCCCAAGCCACCTTATCTCCTGCCTCTCCAGGATGCTGCAGTTCAACAAGCACATGCAGAAGCCCCTTAGGCCTTGCTAATTTTACTTCCATCCTTGTGTCCTCTTCCTTTTCCCCATATTTTCTCACAGGGAAGGGAAGTTATCTTCAGGAGAATGTACACTGCAGTACAGCCATGTGCTGTGACTTCTGAGCAGGGAAAGTGATAGGCCAGAAAAGAGACAGTGCTGCAATTTTCTGTATGAAATATGGTGAGAAGAGAATCCATGGCAGGGGTTCTTCTCCATTGTCTCCCTTGCTCTGGCTTCCCTCACTTCACAGTTTAGGTGAAGGAAAACTCTGTCCATGCATCTCCCCAGCAGAGTCCCTTCAGCATCCAACAGAGGGGGACCAGCTGACTCCGTCTGATCTTTCCCATTTCCATCCAAAGCCCAGCTTGAATGAGGGTGAAAGCACCAGCTTGCACTCCCCAGATCACCACTGCAGAACCTACAGCAGGTCAGCCAGCCCAGGGTCTCCCAATCCCATCTTTCAGCTGAACAACTGAACCAAGCAGGAGGAAGCCAGGCCCTGACACCAGCTATGTCTCTGAAAGCCCATGGAATAATGTGCAGTCAAAAGGAACCACACTGGCCCCTTGATCCAGCAATGTCAGTGAAAACTGGTTCAGGCTGGACTTCATTTAATTTTCACTCAGGAACTCTTTCTCCATATATTTCATTATTTTGTCACTTCTGTAACTCTTTTTGTCACTGATTTTACCCCCCACCCTCAAAACCTTATGCCTGGCAGGTTAGAATCCTTCCAAAGAATGGTTTCACAAACATCAATGAGATTTGCCTGCTTAAAAGTCACGCTTACAAGGTGATACTGGTGCTTACCTGCTTGCCTACTCTTCTTATCTTCCTCTGCTCTACCCTCATCTTTCCTTGCCTTTCAGGGCACCAAAATGCCCCGATCATCTAATCCAACCTCCTGGAGTCCATTTCAATGAGGATCTGTTTCTGGCTGAGGAAGAATTCCTTGGGTGTCCCCAGACTCACATCTCTTTTTTAAAAATGTAACTAATTCATTAGGAATTCACTTGATAACGAGCCAAGGATCATCTCTGAGAAAAGCAGCAGCAACCTAGCACTTTCCCAAGTTGGAAGGAGAGGAGAAGCAAAGAAAACGGGCTTTAGTCAGAAAAACCAAAGTGGGGTGAATAAGATGGCATGGCAGGCTCCTAAAATGCCCTCAGAGTTTCTAAAGTAATCTTATTCCAGCACATGAATCCCGGAGATGCCCTCCCTCTCCTTATCATCCCACTCACTCAACCATGGCACTGACATATGTACTTAGCAGCAGTTATCAGCAGTGGCACAGAAATAAATGGCAGGTATCAAAGAATCAAGGTCGTCAATTCGTCATGAATATTTCAGAGAAAAAGCAACATGAAAAGCTCCAGTGTCCCAGGCTCTCAGATTTCCAGCAGAAGGAATAAAACACAAACCACACACACACACACACACACACACAGAGACACAGAGACAGCGGCCGCTGGCTCGGCCATCACATGCACGGAGCTCATTTCAAGGCACTACCACATATGTTACAAGACAATCTGTCACGTTTTAAAAATATATAAATATATATTCGATATCTCCTCTGTATAATGTGCAAACTCTAAGCAGCTGGCAAGAGGGCAGTGGTGATTTAATGCAAGAAAACTGTGCTTTGCTGAAGGGGCTGGGGACTGGGGAGCTCGGGCTGTAAGGAGAAGCCTCTTTGACAAAGGCACAGAGTGGCATCTTTTCACACAATTATATGTGGGTCACATTAACCTCTGCTGGGCAGGATTCCCCTGAGCTGCCTCTGCCTGTGTCACTGCGAAGAAATCTGAGCTTCCTCTCCATCTCTTGCTTTTTCTCACAGCATTGGGCACTGCAGGGAAAGGATGGAGAGGGAAATGGGGTTCCCACTGCCAGCACGAGTTTCCCACTGAGCTCTGGAGCAAACTCCACACTTCAGGGCCCAGCAGTCCCACTAATGAGGTATGTTAATCAAGGGAGAGATCTGAGATTTCCAGCTGTGTCACTGCACTGTAATTTATATATTACATACACACATTACTATTTATAACCAAAGAAACTCTGCTAAGCTTCCCTTTCCATTTGCATGCCAGATACTGATGGGAACTATTTGAATTTTGCTGTGAGGATGTGGATTGAAGGCAGACACACATTTTTTCATAGGCTTTGGAGGTACCAATATCCTCCTGTCAAGTACAACTCAAATTTACAAAGGGAAATTTCATCAAAATCATCATAATTTATTAAACAAAACAAGTATTTCTTTAACCAAATCACTTGGGTATTCCACTGTTCTGGGTTGCCTTGTTTTTTTCAGTCTTTGCAGGGAATTTATTTATCAGGGAGCTCCATTTCGGGGAGTGGGGTGACAAATCTACAATAAGAATTATTTCCCACTTTCTAGTGCCACAAAAGCCTGGTTTTTACAGATTTTTTTTTGTTTTCCAGGCACCTCACCATACTCTTCTCTAGACTCAGCTGGTTTGATGTGGTCTATAGCAAATGAACTTTATGTCCCATGGCAAACTGGATTTAAAGGACAAGATCTTCTAAATTTGAGAAAGTCACCGTGGAAACCCAGCTTTCACTTATATTAAAACAGGTTCCTTCTCAATGAACTCCTTCTGGAAATGGAGGAAACATTCCTTGCACTGACAACTGATACTTACACTGTCATTGAACTCCAATCCTCGAGCTCCTTCACACACCTCCAGTCCCAGTGGGCTGCAGGGTTTTGCACGTGCAGGACACAGGAGCTGGGCAGCCTCTGAAGAGGGCTGGAGACTGGGAGATAGGGACACAAGTGGCAAGTGTCTGCCAGGACACCTAGAAGCAAAGATTAAACCCGACAATTTGAAAGGTATTTGAGCATTTTTCACATGCTGAGATCAGCTGCAGATCATGGGCTGATATTAAAGTACACTGGGGCATTCCCAGCACCAGTAATTGCTGCTCACCTTTCACCCTCCGCTGCTCATTTCCTCTCCATGCCAAAGTGCTCTTTCCACTCATTTGTGCCAGGAAAACTCGCTGTGACCAGGCACTGAACCAGACAGAGGAACGTTCCTGCTTTAAACAAACAAACAAACAAAAAACCAAACACATGAAACCTTTTTTCCCCCCTTTCTAAGCCAGATGGCTCCTCCCACCTGGTTCCCAACCACAGGAGTGGCTGTGCCAGCAGAGCAGCAGGAACAAGAGACCAGGAGACAACAGTGTCTTAAACCAATGTTACCACCAAACAATTTGTAATATCAAACCACAGGCTAAATCTCAACTAAAAGCTTTTTGGGTTCAGAGTGAACACCTCTATTAAGACGAATTAAGCAATTCACAGTGTTCAGAGCTGCACTTTAAAAATGGAGTTTAAATCTTTATTTTCAACGCTCACCCCTGTAGTGAAAATGGCCTGAAAGAAACCAGCTCAGAAAACCATTAATTCCAGGCTTCTGTCAAAGAGGGTTTGTGCATATTCCTTCTGGTTAATACAAAAGCCTCTCTCTGCACTGCAGTCACAGCCACAGGGACTCCACTGCACTGCAGAGACACCAGAACTACCTTAAAACTCACCAGTGCAAGTCCTGATAACCATCTAGACTCAACAGCACAGGCTCAGCATGGGCTAATTTGTCCTGACAAGATTATTTGCAAATTAGGTGAGGAGGTCAGACAGCTGCCTTATAACCACATAAAAATGTAGTAACCACTGGCTCCAAGTATATGCCCTACCTATTTTTTATGTTTTTCACTTCATGTGCCCCCTCAGCACCAGGCTTCACCCACTCTTAGGCCCAGTTTCAGCCAGGATGTGTTTAAATCCCTTGTTCAGGCTGGATTGCAGGTGTGTGCTCACCTAAGCCGGGTGTCTTTCAGCTGGGAGGTGTGAAATAGATCCTCAGCTGGAAGACTCCAGTGTGGTAAGGCAGAAACTGGATCAATGGATTTAACCACATGTAAAACCAAGGAGGATGAGAGCAGGTTTTGCCTTGAATTAACAAAATAAGTGGTTTCTAGTGGTTTATGCATGGAAGGTCTGTGCTAGACGTTAAGATCCTGCCCCATCTGGAGGGCTAAACATCAGAAGATGTTACTGTGAGAGCAATTTTGGATCCCAATCAGAACATCCTCCTCCGTTTCCCTCGCAGAGGATGTGTGTGTGTGTTGCCATGCGGAGGCAGGAGCTGCCTGTCAGGGGAACGAGCCGAGGACGAGGGAATTCCCACGCGCAGGGATCCAAACCCCATGGACTCGCATGAACCCGCTCCAGATGTCCCAAGTGCTTGCAGTGACACGTGGCACCAGCCTGCCCGAAGACAGCAGGGGCTGGAGGAGGGCTCACACTCGTCTCTAATTCCTGGTTTCATTGTCTGTTTGGAAAACACAGCGCTGGAGTTTATCCCCTGCTCGGTATTTTGGGGAAGTACCAACACAAGGAAGATTGCCTGGCCTGGGCCATTGCACGGCCTGTGGGAAACAAGGCACGAGGGTAGGATCCCCTAAATCCTACATGGATGTAGAAATGGTGTCTGAGCACTACAAGTCACATCCCAGACAGGCCCTGCAGGTCAGTGTGTGCAGACGGGGCTCAAGGGCAGCCTGGACAAACCCTGTGTCACCTTCCAGTACTGTCTCAAGATGCAAAATCCTTGGAACAAGCATCAGAAATGCCACTGGACCAAAAATCCATCCAGCTCAATACTGATCTCTACCAAATGCCACTGTGTGAAGGAGAATACGACACCCAGGTTTTCCCAGGACTGATCTTTCCCTGCTCTACCTGGCTTCCATTACAGTCATTTGCTTAATGACTTCCTCCATCAGGTGGCCAGCACAGCCATCCCTGGAGCCAGCCTCCAGTTACATTCCCAAAGGTACCTTCAACATATTTGTGCCTTTGGCCACTGGATTCCCTGGCAGTGCCTTCTGCAATCTGTTCAGCCTCTCAGGTCACAACTTAGTTCCTTTTACCTGTTTCAGACTCATTACCTGAAGTGTTCTGCCAGTCCTCCTGACTCCAAAGCCTCCTTGTAAGAGCTGTTCAGGAAATTTTTCAGTGCAATTTCATTGGGAAAGATCAATTAAGTGAAACTGAAATTTCTAACAAAAAGAACTCTATTCTTAGTTTAAAAAAAGAATTTAAATTCTTAGTTTAAAAACCAGTATGTTCTCAGGATCTGCACAGGGTTTCTTCTGCCTCTTCACTCCATGTCTTGTTTTTAGGGTTACCTGAGTACCAGGTACGCAGAGTTTCCCCTTATATGCAAGTATTTAACCATGTGCACAAACCTGACTGTTCCTGTGTCTAATTCTGACCCAGGTAGATGGATGCAGAACAGATCTCTTCACCTGAGCCAGTATCATCAGAAAACCTTTAAAGTCAGCAACAAGAAATTTCCAAGGCGTGATTCAGTCTATCCTGAAGTGAATCACTAAACTGGAACATGGATGAGTGACTCATGTAAACATCTCCAGTGTAAACCAAACTCAGTTAAAAAGAATCACGCCTTCTGTCTTTGCTGAGATTCCTCTTGACCACAAGGGAACATCACGCACTCCCATTTGCTCCTTGTCATTTTGGGAGCTTTAAAAGGAGTGAATACTCTCCTCCCATTATCCTTAGTTTTGATGGCACTGTCTTTGACTTTCCTTCTTTTTCCTTTCCCTTTTGAATGGTCTTGTTTTCCACCAACCTCACCAGCTCACAAAGCTATCACCCAGCAGTCCTGAAAGCAGTCCTCTTGTCCCAGGAGAAACTTCTAACACTGCTTTATCCTGTCCAGAAACCCTTTGTGAAAACTCACCAGAGACGTTCTCAGATGGCCGCAGTTAATTAGAATGAAATGACAAGTAGTGTTGTCTGTACACAACAAAACGTTCAGGTGCCCCCAAAATTAATTCAACTTCTTGGCACGAACGTGATCTTCCAGCCCCAAAATAATGATCCAAATAAAAAACTAAATCAAAGCTGGGGAAAAGTATTTTTTCACCACTTGGAGAACAAGCCTTTCTTACAACACTGTCATATAAACAACTTTTGTTTTGGGAGTTTCGAAAGGATGTGGGGAAAACAAGGTGGTAGGATCCTGGGGCTCTCCCTGGGAACACACCACGGCCTTCCCCCCTCTCATGTGTCTCATCTGAACCCCAAACTCATTGCTCTGCCCAGTGGCCTAGGGATGGGGCAGGCAGAAGCCATTTAGGACAAAATTATTTGTAACCCTTAGAGAAATTCTAAAAGCCTTCTAGATAAAGGGCTGAATTGGCTTTTGTCTGAGCAAATCTGATGCATCAAGGGCAGCCCCCTCAGCAGGTGACATAACACAGATGCCACAGCGACTCGACACTGACTTTACAGCACTCCGGAGAGAGGAAGCAACTTCCCCTTGATCAGGCAACACCCAGGACCTCTCCTGCATCACTGAACACTCCGAAACGCCCCATCCCACCCACTGCCCCCAGACAGAATGAAATGTTGTCCCCTGGGCACCATTCATCAAAGCCAGGGCCCGCAATTAACGGCACCGTTTGTTCAGGGGATTTCAACAGGTACTGAAAGCCAAAGCATCAAAGCACGGACAGTCTCATCCTGCTCTGGCAGATACAAATATGCCAGGGAGACTTTGTGTCACTCAGGTATCACTGTCCCTCTAAAAGGGTTTAAAGGCCTTTCAAAGCACTGAGATCCTGTAAACCAGGTCCTCAGCCCCAGCATGGATGATCCTGAGAGCTCTGTTACTTGAGGGGATCACGAGTTTGGTCTTTCTGAGCAAGATTTTGGGCTGGAACTGTCTTCACAAAAATGGCAACAGCCACGCTTACAAAGAATACCAAAGCTCCCAGCATTCCAGCTCAGCTTATTCCGTGATTCTGTGAAATCGGGAGCAGCGAGGTACAAAGCAGCCTGGTCCTGCTGCCTTCTCCTTTGACAACACTTCCCACCAGGCAGCAGAAACCAGGGAGTGGGTGATGTGAAGAGGCTGTTGCCCTCCTCAGAGATTCAGTCCAGACCTTACGAGGCCAGCAACACAGGACCTACGAAAACCTTTTCTCCCACCACTGCCCCCAGAATGGCTCAGTCCAGCACAAGATCTCAGCCTCCTTCTTAAAACTCATCAGCTCCCCTGCAACAATTTTTTGGGGCCTGTGGTTTTTCAGTGGAATTTAAAGAACAAAAACCTTGGATCATTACATCATGGCTCCAGTAACGTCTAGGAACATTTTACATTTGATAAAATCTCCCCAGATTACCTTCTGAAAGCCTTGTGGTCGAGTGGCACGGCTGGGGGCACAGGAATGATGTAAGAAACCACTGAATAGCTCAGAGATCAGCTCCTCACATCCCTAGCAGAGAAACTTGGGAGAGGCATCACTGCTCCTTCAAGGGAACCTGGCGATCAGCTGAAGTCAAGGAGCTGCTGTGCCTATGGACAGACAGGAAGAATGGCCTGGAGTTAACACACGCTCAGCCTCCCCTGGCAGGAATTCTGGGCCCAGGGCTGTCCAAGTGCTACTCCCTCCTTAGCCATCCCTCCCTGTCCCAGTTTCCTCTGGGTATATTTCCCCACCTCCTGCCTGTGTGGTTTGGAATCTCTCTGGGAAAGAAGGTGAAAGGTGTGGATTTGTATGGTGTGAGCCTCTGCTCTCAGTCCCGGTTCTTTAAAAACAGGGGAACCTTCCTAAAAGTGGGGACTCACACCTGGAGCTTGGCTGTAGGGCTGTTAGAGGGGATGGGCAGAGGGCATCCCTTCCAAATCTTCACAAATCTTACTTCTGTTAAAAGTTAGGTACAGTATGATGTAATAATAACAACAATAATAACAACAATAACGATAACGACACAGGCAAAACACAAAACTGCCAAGCCATGCAGGGAGAACCTGAGGTAAACTTTTCCAAGAAATCATGAGCTTAAAGGGAATCTCTGTTTCATTCTCCCTTCAGGAGACAAACACTTAATTTTGCCATCTCCTGCTAACTGGCTAAGCCCTGTGCTTTGGTGGAGCTCTGTACTCTGCCTCTCAGAGACACACTGTGGACCTCAAATCTTCGTGCAAAGCCGTGTAAGCACAACTTGTGTATTTAACAATGCAAGGATGGGCAGGAGGCAACCTAAAATCCTGACCTCAGGTGACTCCTCCCATGTCATTCCAGTCAAAGACAAACTGAGACACAATAACCAAGAGTTCTGATTCCCAGACTGTTCTTACAACCACCAGTTCATGCTGCTTCTCATCAGAGCAATGTCACCACGAGACTTTTATTCAGCTGAGAAAACAGAAGTGACAGCAGCTCTTGGTTGGGGCTGGCCCCTGAGCTTCCCTTGTCACACCATAATTAGCTGCATTGCTTTAGTGCAATTGGGGTGTTTCACTCACAAGTGTGTTTGGGTGGTTAATTCAAAGATTAAGTCTCAAAAGCAGAGAATACAACAACGCTACAACCCCTAAGAATTAGATGTTTATCTTAACTAGGTGGCTCATCCCTTCTACTTGCTCTCTCCTACAGACTTAACAAAAGTCTATTTTTGCCTGGAAGACCCACAGGATTTGGAGCTTCTGTTGTAAGCACAAGAGTTAAAGACAGGGCCTGGGCCAAACAGCTGAGTGCCCAAACCAGGCAACAGGTAAGAAACAAAATCAATGCTAACACGAGGTCTTTCTCCTTATAAACCAGAACCAGGGGGAGATGACATGACCTGCCTGGGATCATTTCAGCCGGAATGGAGCTCCCAGTCTGGGTAATGGCTCAACCAGAAGACCACCCTTTCTTCTGAACAGGAGGTCTGAACCTGAGTAGCCTGGCAAAGGAAGGATTACATGGTTCACGTGGCTGAAGGTTTCTAGATACCCCGAGGCTTTGTTGTCCCCAGGCTCTGGCACAGCACCTTTGTCAAAGCAGCTGAAGAGAAACGCCTGGTCTGGTGTTGTTCCCAGTGGTCCACCTGCAAGCTTAGGCGCTGCCTTCCCGCTCGGTGCCTTCCTTTAGAACTGCAATCCAATTTACAAAGCCTTTAATTTTAAACTTTCTCATCACTGACTTAATAAAAGTAAATGACAGGTAATGGTCCCAGAAGCCAGGACCCATCAGGTCTTTCTCAACGCTAATAAGGGCTGATCAGACGCTTGTGCGCTCCTTTTCCAGCTCACGGAAATCCAGCTCCCCAAGGACTCCGCAGCCGGGGGAGAAACAGGAAACCAACCCTCTCACAGGCAAGGGAAAAAGGGAGAGAAAAGGGGAGGAAAATAAAAATAAATAAACCCATGTGAATGTGAACACTTAAAGCTGGAAATGGGCAGGAGGATGAGCGCGGGTAACGCCTGCGCTCTCGCCGGAGTTCATGTGGGGCCCACGTGCTCGCTCCATTTCCCCAGCAGGGCACCGGGGGCTCTGCGAGGCGCTACAGGCGGCGTGGCTGCACGGAGCCGTGGAGCAAACCGGCTCTGATTTCTGCCCAAAGGCATCAGTGTCAGACCGGTCGGCATGTCAGCTCGGCACAATGTCAAGGCGGCAGTCACGGTGTGCTGTCACAAAGAGAAATAGATATCATTTCAAACACACAGCTCTGGAGAGAGGAGGGAGAGGCAGGAAAGAGAATCCCATAATGCTCTTTTGTGGGGGGGAGAGAGAGACAGGAGGCTTAACTCTGCTTTGGCCACACGAGAGGAGGTACAAGTAGAGGATGCTCTGAGTCTTCCAGCCAATGCGTCACCAGGCTGGGAGGGCAGGTGGGTACTCCAGAAAGGACCTGACTTTCATCTCTTCTGTGTACTTTCAGTTAGAAAAAAAGCATCTGGAATCAGTCTTCTAAGACTAATTCCTGATTTAAGGAATTCCTTGGCCAGCACGAGCTTTAGTCTTTACCTCTAGCACAAAGGAGAACAACAGTGGTGTGGTCACAACGACCAGGACTCTGGTGGTTTTCTGTCCTCCTCAGGTTACACCTCCACACTTTAGTGATAAGGAGGACTTTAAACCCAACCTCATTCCTACCTCAATTGTCCCTTAAAGTCTTCACATCCCAGGCCTAAGGCAATCCTGGCTCCATACATTGCCTGACACCCTCTCCCAGGGAAGGGTGCTTGTTACACCCGTATGGTCCTCTCTACAGAAGCCAGCAAGGTGACTTAGGCATTATTTGGAGATGCTCTACCTCATTTACCTCATATCCAGGTGACAGAAAGCAACTGTGGCACAGTCAGGACTGGAAACTCAGCATCAGGCTCTCCTTGCTCTCCTTCTTCACTGCAAGACCGTGCTGGGGCAGCTCCTCACTCGTTCCTTTTCTGTTTGTCAGTACAGTCTGGTGTTTGCTTTTGTTTCTCTGCTGTTCAGGGTGGAATTGCATCTGCTGTGACTTCTCTTTCCCAGACTTCACTTCTTCCACGCTGATTTTCTGTCCTTCCATGGTCTCAAGGGCATTTGCCAGCCAGTGCACCCAGATGGAGGGGAAAAGAGAGAGTTGGAGCGGAGAGAGAAAGCCTTCACCTCAGTTTTCTTTGTTTGAACAGATACAATTTCATGAGATACCTGCCAGGAGTTCTGCCCACAACAAACAGTGACAGCACCACAACATTCCCAGTATCTTCATGTAGGTTTAAGTAACCATATTTCCATATTTTCAAAGCAAGAAACACTTCTCAAGTAACGCTTTCCAGTGTTACAAAAATGGCATCCAAGAGCATATCTATGTTAATGAAAGGGAAGGGGATGGAGTTAATTTTTGGGAGGAATGTGACATTTCCCAGAATTGATTATTCCTGGTTCCCTGTGGATCACTCACTTCCTGCCCACGAGCACAGAGGGAACAGCACCAAGGAATCTCAGGCTTCATCTTTGAGGGCATCTTTGTGGAAGGCTGGGAGACAACACAGCAAGTTTCTCTCTGACCCCACCACTGGTGTCTGTGTAACATTTTTGATACACCAAGTCTGGATCACAGCAAGCCCTGGAGCCCGTTGCAATATAATTAATGTGATAGGAAATCTTGTACTGGAGCGCAGCCAGGATTCTCATCACACTCAAGCCTCACTCAGTAACCACTGGACTTTCCATTCCTCCCTCAGACGCCCACCTTATTTGTCTTTGCTTCCCAATTCCTCTGAAGCACCTTTTAAACCCTATTCCCATGACTGTTAGCTGTAGTAGCACGCAGATCTAGGAAGGACTCTGTCTGGAGCAAATTCCTTGCCTGCTGGCTCGTCTCTAGCCTAAATCCAGGCTCTCTTATCCTTGCACATGACGCTCGCTCACACAGCCTCAAAACCTCGCAGTTCCCTACTCCCCTCAGACATTTTTACACTTCAGGTGGTTCCTCCTTCCTCGCCTCATCCTTTTCCTCCCAAGTCTGGCTTTCCAAATGAAATTCTTTCAGCTTTTCTGAACAGGGAGAAATCTCCCAAGGCTCTGCTTTATCCTGGTTATACTCTACCCTGTGCTCTGGATCTCTGTCTGATAATAAGGTGCATACACTGTACATCACAGCTGTAGAAAGAAGGGGGATTTATACATTTGGCCTCTTCTAAGTGTAATACACAGGCCTGGACCCTTTCCCAACATCTGCTCTTAGTCTGGACCAAGGGAATGAGAGATGCTACAAGGTTTGAGCTTGTGTAAGAAAGATCTCATGTAGAATTGCAATAGCACAGTCCCAACCCTTGGGAGACGGGTATGGACAGCCTCTTGGAATGTTGTGCAGCCTCCACAGAGGTGCTTCATCTTGCATTTGAGCTTTTTCACCCCACTCTTTCCTTTAGCAAATAGCAGACAGCATTTGTATTGCTTCTTACTGCACCGCAGTGCTGGACAGATGAAAATATCTGTGGCTCGTAACAGATCTGTAAAGACACCTGTGCCACTTCCTTACAATGAACTGAGAGCAGAGCGAAGAAGAGAAGTTGATGTTGGTGTTCAGGGTCACATCTCCTTATCTGAGTATTTCCTTACTCTTTTGGGAAAAAGTCAACCACTACTGCTGTTAATTTGTACCTGCTGGCCACCAGTGTGTTACACCAGGCTGTCACCCCAAGCAGGGTGCTGGTTCACCTAAAACCTGTGTCCATAGGGACATGTAAGCAATGCCTTGTTGCCAGCTTTGCTTTAACCTGGCTCTGAAGTAACCCAGCCCTTCTCACTAATTGTACCTCCCTGTCCCCAGATTTTAATGATTGCTATTCCTTATGAGAATGCAAACCTAACTGTGAATTTTCTCACTTGCCATGTAAGGCCGTTATTTAGGTAAATCCAAAGGACTGTTGGGCTTTGTGTCCATGGCTGGGGCAGATCATACTCTAGGGCAGAACAAAGCACATGGTAAATTCCTGAAGTCTGTTGGAACACTTGTTTTGCCAGGATAAGATAACAATACAAGGTCCATGGTAAGACCACAAGTTTCACAACAAACAGACCCAAAAAACCCCTTAGACCTCAGTGCCCACAGGAATCCTGAACATCAGCCCTAATGCATCTCAGGAAGGGTGCTCAAAAGTCAGGGTTACTCTAAACCTGTAACCGAAGAGTTTGAATAAATGTCTAATTCTGTTGGAGCTTTATCTGTGTTTTGTATCTCTAGATATGCCTTTTTGTCCATGGTTTTGTCCTCATGGGATGCTTCAGACACTCTCCTAGGAGTTCCCCTCGCTGGAGCAGTATCTGTGGTGGGACCTGCATGAAGAGTTTGAGCAGAAGCCTCACAAATAGTGAATCTGAGATGTCTGAGATGCACTGGGGTTCCTGGGTGGGAAAAGAGCAGCCCTCAGCTCCAATATGCCTATGCAGGAGCAAACCCACGGACAGCAGGACTTGGTTCATAAACATCACTGATCTTCAAACCAGCCATTTCTCAGGCTGGGTATTTCATCTGCCATCAAAAATGCTGGTCAAAAACAGTGTTTCTGTCTTGAATGCAGAAGAGCTGAGTCGCTGCTGTGATCCTGCCATCACCTCTTTTTTAGACTGACAGCAAATTGTTCCACTGCCAGGCCTCAGCTCCCCAGCTGTACAAGGGACACAACAGGTACCAACATCCCTCTCTTCCTCTGCTCCTCTCCACATTCGCTGTGCTGTTAATTCAAGCATTTCTCAGACCAAACCAGCTCAGACTCAGTGCAATGACTTCAGCTGGGCTCTTACAGGAGTGGCAAATCATAAATAGTAAGAGAGGAGCTGTTTGTCCCAACAAATTGAAAACAAAAGATGAGATGTTGTAATTTGGATGAATACATTCCAACTCTCACCCTCCGTGACAGGGCTTTGGGAGAGCTGTGCAGCACATGCACGGCACAGCTGGGTCTGGGGATGGAAGCATGGCCCTGGGAAGAGCAGCTTTGCAGTGAATATTGGCAGCAGAATCTCCCTGGTTGTTACAAGCTGTGAGCTCCTCTTAGGCTATTATTTAATTAGGGAATAGCACATCTCGTAGCAAGCCCCCTTCCTGTTCCCCTCCTGTGACTTTCCTTCTTGAGCTCCAGGACTGTTTAAGCAGGCAAAGCTTTCAAAGGAGCAGAAGCATGGCCAGATGGCCCAGCCAAACCGGGCTGCCAAAGTAGAAAATTTGGGATGCACATGTGTCCCCCGAAACAAGTCCAGCTGTGGGTGTTGAGGTGAAGGCTCAGGAAAGGCCGAGGGCCTGGGCTGCTCCCTCCCAGAGCCCAGTCCCAGCCACGCCAGACACTTCTCCTCCCCACTGCTCCCTGTCTCCTCAAACCACACAACACTGTCATCGTTCAGATGGCAACTCCCCAGCAAAAGGTGACTGTCACATCCCTCAGCTGGAATTGGCTGCACTTCAGATTTCAAAGCCCACAGCAAGGTTTTTTCACAGCAGCCTTTCTGCTGGGAGCACACTGAGAAGCTCCTACCTCCCTTGTGTCAGGCCCTAATAAAATCACCAGTCACCCAGGAGCTCCTCCAGCCTAAGAGACTGCAAGGGCAGCAGAACAGATGCCCTGCAAATCCCAGGAATCCTGTGGTGTTTACCAGGACTCTCAGCCCTGTTCCTGCCACTCGGCTGGACCAGCTCCAGGCACTCAGGGTTCACACTGGACTGACTCCAGATTAAATGACAATGTACTAATTGATGTGTGTATCCACGCTTTGGTTTGAAACCCTATAATTAAAAGGATACAGGGACACAGCAATTTCCTTGTGAATCAGACCTGTGGGCCCGCTAGAGCAGGATCCTATTCATTACACTGCTGAGTGCAAGGGTGACAACACACTCCTCTCTGCTCTGCTATTTGGGAAATTGCTGCCTTAGGAAGGATGACAAAGAAAACCTGGACAGTCAGGAGTAAAGAAGAAGCAAACACTGCTCAGAGAAATGAGGAGCTCCCTCTGCAATCCCACTGCTGGAATATTTGTAACCCATGCACGGGTCAGCCTCTGAGCTGGGATGAGGGAAAGAATGGAAGTTCCATTTGGTACAATTTCATTCTTCCATTAATTATGTTTTGCTTTGGAAGAGAACCATCAAAATCTCAATATTCCCTCCACAATTTCCTTCTGGACTCACTGGAATACATTGGAAATGTCTAACACACAACTAAACATGACTAGAAAAAGAAGCAAAAAAACTGAAAAAGAAAAACAACACCTAAATAAAACCTATGACTACAACTGAGTCAGGCTCTTCTCCGAAGACATAAAAGAACCAAATCATTGTGATTTCCTCAACCATTTCCAACAGGAAATGGCATTTTCCAACGAGAACCAGATTATCAAAGCATTTATGACCAATTTTACGTACAACAGTTCCTAGAGAGTATCAGTGTGAGCTGTGATAAACAGGACAAGATTTTAAAAGAAATTTTGTTGTTGCGGATTCAATGCTTGGACGTGAATTATAAAGCCATGTGATTCCTACCACTGTTTTCACCTTCAGCTTTCAAGATGTTGGCTAAGGTCAATTACTATTTTATTGTCAGCCAAGGACTGAGCTTATTACAGAGGAAACACATGGATCAGCAGCATCTGTCATGAAATTTTATTTTTATTCTGTCTTGTTTATCTGTTTTCTCTTAGAAAGTCATTATACGAGAGTAAATATATCCTTAGTTCACCAGCACAAAGATGACAAAACATTAAGGATATTTATCTTGTCTAGATGCCATTTAAACTTCTATAAATGTGACCAGAAATTATTCTCATCAGTTCAGGGGAATCCTTTTTTGGGAAGATTTTCAGTGCTAAGAGCTTCTGCTTACATCAGAAATGCTGTGCAGAAGTCCTTTCTCAAGGCACCATGATGATCCAGCTGCCAGTGCCAGCCCCTCTGAGGAAACTGAGAAGGGAATGAACAAACATGTCAGTGTTTGTGCTGGATGGGGAGCTCTGGAACAGTTGGAAAAGCGGTGCTGTGCTCCATAAATGCTTCTCCCACAGCTCCTCCCTGCCAGTGACGCGCTCTCCCTGGCCTACGGCAGCAGTGAGCTGCTGTCCCTGCCCTGGCTCAGCTTCCTGGCCAGGACACAGAGGTGTGAGGCTACTTTCTGTCTCTCTGCAGCCTTCTCCCAGCCAGAAGCTCTCTGTGAGCACTCCCACCTGCTCCTCCACGCTCACACACAGATAATCCATGTGGGAGCACACTTGTTATTCCAGCTCCCAGAGTGGGAGCTCTGCTGGACTCAGGCTCGTCGGTCCCAGAGATATTAACACCTATAATTCCCACCTCCCCAATACATTAATTTTTACATTTCCCAGTCCTTTCAATCCTCTTGCAACATTCCCTGTGGCTGAGGCCCTGCCAGGTGTTTACCTGAATGAACTCAGCTGGGCTGTTCCACGAAGAGTCCAGTGGAAGGACACGCTCCCGTGCCGCTGGAAACGGCTTTCATACCTGACTGAAGGTTAGAAGGGTCCTTATCTCCACACTTCAAAGAGCCTCCTCCCATTTGACAGCTTGGTGTCTCCCCCTGCATGATGTGAAAATCTTATTCTCAACAGTTTCAAGCCTTTTGATCTTCATAAAAGCCAGGTCACAGAACATCCTATCCTGGCTGTCTTGAGGAATGCCATAAACGCAGAGCCGTTGCCACATCGGGCCTCAGGATCTCTAATCTCCCACGATTTATGAGCTCACATTTTCTTTGAAGGGACACAGCCTACTTTAAAATCACAAATATCATTACACATGCCTGCAATTTACATCAATAAAGGAAGAATAAAATCCACAATCTACTCATTTTTCTCCCAGCAGTCCAACTTTTTAGTCATTTGCATTTATGCAGATGAGGGAATTTCCAGCCAGTTCCATTCTTTGGGCAGTGCTGCACATGCCGGTACCACAAATATTATACTGCAAACATTGTGGGGGAGGATTTTAATCTACATACAGATAGTACCTAATCTGGTGTCTTTAAAACAAATGCCTGAATCCATTTCTTGTAGTAATATTTTGTAAGGCTGTTAAAATGCAGGCATAAGCTTATGGATGATGTAAGAAACTTGTATGAGAAAATTCTTATATTTAAGAAACTCAGAAGATCAAAAGCAGAATGAGAAGGATTTATTTCTACACAGTATTACTGCATTTCTTTTATCTGTCTGCGTGTCAGGATTTCTGAAAGTGCTTGTCATCACCTTGTTATCTCAGGGCCTGATCTCCATCCAGAGCACTGGAGGTGCCGAGGCCTCTCACAGGCTCCCTGGGGACATCGGGAGCCAACAGCAGCCCCGGCCTCAGCTCAGCCTTGCCAGGTCTGGCCACAGCATCAGGCACGTTGTCAGAGCTATCACCAGCCTTATCTGCCTGCATTTCCTAAAGTCAAGACACGGAGAAAAAGGTAACATAGCCCCAACTCAAGACATTCCTGAGCTGAACAATTCACGTGGCGCATCGAAGGAATGTGCCACAGATATCAAATCAGGCTTACAAGATCTCCAACAAGAAGTGGGTCTGTCACCAAGGTGGTATTTCTACTCATTTTAGAAGAACTAAAAAACATGCTCTTTTTCTTTCCCAGCTTTGTCAGCAGAGTATTCCAGCGTAGACAGAATAAAGTCAAGAATTGTTTATGTAGCCCTATTTTGAGATGTGGGAAAGCAAGCAAATATCCCTCCTTTTCTGGCCCTGCCACCCGTGCAAGGTGTGAGGTACTCAAGTCTTGCTCTTGTTGGTGAGAAGAGGAAGATCAAGCTATGCCTCCCTTCTCCCCCAACAGAACAGGGAATCCTGAAAACTCATGGCATTTTCACTGTTTCAGTCGAGTACAACACAGATCTTCCTTTTACAGACTCTGTCATGGACTGAATTCCCTCCTTCCTGCTCGATCAATCCTGGTACAGAGACAGAAGGGCTGATTGAATTTGTGGTGATGCTTCACATTTCACAGAGTATTCCCCATCCCTCATCTACAAAGTGACAACAAGCCAGCACATCCCAAGTCATGGGGCAAAAGATCTGTTGGAATTACTTTGCATTACAAAATATGGGAGAAATATTTCCAGTATCATTAAATTTCTCATTTGTCCAGTGCATTTGTCCAGATCATAAAATCACATCAGGGAAAACAACAACAACAAATCAACAAAAAAATCAAACAGTAAAGGGGGAAGGAAAGACTGGTAAAATTAACACTACCTAAGAATTAAGATCATCCAAGATGTCACCTTTGAGTTTCCTTTTCTTTCTCTTTGAAGGGAGGTTGAGGCGAGGAAGGAAATTTTCTACACAGTGCAAAGACAGATGGGGAAGGGAAATAAAAAACAAATCAAAGGAAAGGAAAAAATCACAGGGCCTATGGGATGATGACAGAAAAAAACCATACAAAGGGTGTTCCCCTCCCAGTTGCCAGAGACACAGAGGCACCTGGTACAACCTTCATCGATGAAGGCTCGGATCCGTGTCACCAGGAGACAGCTCCCGGGGTCTGAGCCCTGATTGATGACTTTCAGATTGCCAGCTGTGACATAATTCACTGGGCAGCAAGACTGGGGTCAATACACGTTTAAGTAAAAAGGTTTTTCGTAAGCCTGTGGGGTCAATCAGGAAAAGCTGTCGTTGTTGGAGGGGAGACGGGAGAAGGGATGGGCTGGCCGGGGGAGAAGTGACCAAGCACTCAATTCCCGGTAAGTAACTGAGACCTTTTCATTGCTGAACAGCAGTCCAGCAACAAAGCACATCCTGGAATATGGGAGCCAGAGGATTTACCCCTTTGGAAACAAACACTGCACCAAGTCTCCTGGCCCTTCCTCCCCCTTGTCCTGTAAGCAACTTCCTCCCAAATCCAGCCAGGACACAGATTCACTGAGAGAATTGGGATTGCTCAGCCTGGAGAAAGAAAGGGTCTGGGGAGACCTTAGAGGCTCTTCCAGTGGCTAAAGGGCTCCAGCAGAGCTGGAGAGAGACTTTGGACAAGGGATGGAGTGACCTCATCCCGTTCCATGGGAAGGGACACCTCCCACTGTCCCAGGTTGCTCCAAGCCCCGTCCAACCTGGCCTGGAACATTTCCAGGGATGGGGCAGCCACAGCTCCTCTGGGCACCCTGTGCCAGGGCCTGCCCACCCTCCCAGGGAACAATTCCTTCCCAATATCCCATTTTCCTGTGGGCTGCCTCCAGCCTGGCAGCTGGAACACAGGCCCTGGTGAGGTCCAGCTGGCTGCATGCACAAGAAAGCCTGGGAAGCTCTGTCAGCCAAGCAGGCCTGGAAAGCTGCAGTGCTCACCGAGATTGCACCAGGGCCATCCCAGGGAACATGGACGGGGCCAGCCAGTCCAGCCTGGCTTGGCACAAGGAGGTGCCAAACAAACAGTGGTCAGAGCGAGACCCAAAGCCAAGGCCGTTGCTGCCGCAAGGGAAGAGGACACGACTCAAAAGAGACACCACAGGCTGGGCAAACAAACTGAACTCGGCTTTCTAGGCCCAGGCCGTGGCTGCTGACAGCGCTGGTGTGTCCGAAGGAGGCACTCAAGTCCAGGTTTCCCCCGTGAGCACAGACGTGCGTTAGGACTTCTCAGTTCTAACACAAGGGCTCTGACTCACCACAAGCTTAACTGCTCATCCTGTTCCAAATTCACTTTCCCTCCAGCAAACTTCCCTGCACTGGCTGCTTGAACCCATCTTTTTACAGTACAGAACTGACCTTTTTTTCCATACTTTGAGGGTTCAGTGCTGTGTGCAGGACTTCGGGATGTTGAGAGCTGCCTCCAAAACCCCTCGTGCTGCCTACAGTCAGAGACATTTCCATTTCTGTTCCAGGTAGCTGGGTCATTTCTGCAACAAATCAGTGTGGAAGTAGCACTTTCAGAAAACCATTTGGCATATTAAAGAAAAACATCCTCCATTTCAGACTTGAGCTCTCCTGAGAAACAGGAATGGGTTGTCAGTTCAGCCTCTGCTTTGAATAACTGAAATGTAAAGTAGCATATGGGGGTTTATGAGCATTTGCTTTCAGCGTGGGACTCTGGAATCCAAGTTTTGTAAATCCAGGATTGGAGATTAGATACTGCTACCACCAGCTCTGGGCTGGGCACTGCCTTTGCAGGGCATTTAGGCCAGGCTTGAGAACCTCAGCTGCAAGGTGCACATGGGCTGCAAGTATTCTCCTCATTATTATTGCAGAGGCCGTAAGTGGCAGAGGCAGCTCATGTTTGCTCCTGGTTTCTAACTTGCGGGAAAGCTCGTTATCGGTGGGGCATCCTTGAAACAGCAACCAAGAGCATTAACTTTTAATATTTAATGTATTCTTCAGGCTCTGGGAGAGCAATGTGAGAAATATCCCGTAAAAATCTATTAGTGTTAATAAAATACCACCCAACAGGTTGTCCATTATCAGCAATTAAAGTTTTCAAAGCAGGTCAGATAACTCCCTGGAATGATTTGTGTGGCCTTTACATCCGTTCTTCTCCTTCTTCCATTTTTTTTTCTTTATTAAACTTTCTCGACTCTTTTTTCCCTCCTCCCTCCCACAGCTCAGCCTAGTCCTAACCAGTGAATTATGGCACTAATGAGGTGTTTATACTCTCTGCCCATCAATCACAGATGCGTGTGAATGAAAGCGCCAGCCGATAGTCGGGAAGTGCTGCAGCCTTTGCTGCAGCCAAAGGAATATTAGACTCCAGCTAGATAAATCCCCTGCTCTCTCCCCTTGCTGCTCTCAGCCCCAGGGCAGGAGCAAACACACTCCATCTGATTTTCCACCCAGCACCTACACGGGGACATCCTTGCAGCTCATGTGTGTAACCTCTGTCCTCTCATTTGTCTCACTTCACCCCTTAACCACAGCAATGCATCCCTGGAACGTGATATCCCTAACAACCGAAGGAGCAGCGAGCACAGGGTGCCATCAAACAAGGCAGGAGCTGCCCCCAGTGCTCCTCTTTCAATGCTTTTCTCGGCTTTTCCTTACCTATGAGCCCCCAGAACACGCATGGAGGCACCCTGAAGGACCAGCACCGAGACCAGAAGTAGAAATTAGTTAATTTATACTTCTTTCATTTCTTAAAACAACACAAAACAAATCAAAAACTAGACTTGGATTTTTAACAGTGAGGCTTTGGCTTTCTCCCTGCTAATGAATTCATCTGAAAAGAAAATCAAAATGAAATCTAAATGAATAAACACCCATGTTTATGGAGACCTCAAAGAGCTCTACACCTACACAAACCCAGTCATTAAATGAGGTCTCTGTGGTCTCCATTTAGCATAAACTGGCAGAGAATGGGCCAAATTCAGGTGTGATGCTCACAAAGAGCTCCTCGAGGTGTGTTTACTGAAGCCTCACGGTTCCTGGGAAAAAGACAGAAGCTCCTGGCTGGTGACCCCAGCACCTGAACAACAGTGGCAAGTCTCCTGTGGGATCTTTAAGAAAGCAGGTCAGGAGCAAAGAGAAGGAGCTAAAGGGACTCAGCCATGGCTGGAGAGGCTAAAATCCTAAAGAGCAGCTGTTTCTCTTCTAGTTTGAGAGCAAGATCCTCGCCAACTCAAGCACCCCCCTCACGGTGTCCAAAGCCAGCCTGAGGGTGGTGGTGGTTTCACCTGACCTCAGCACATACTAGGGTGGAGCAGGCAGCTTTTCCTCATCCTGTTGAACCATTAGTATGTAGGGCTTCTACATTATTTTTAAAGAAAATAATGTTTTTACTTGAATGTGGCTGATCTCTGCGGTGCTTTTTGGAGCAGCATCCCCCCTTTACAAAAACAGTGAGCAGCCGTCCCACCTTCCCCCCATTCCCACCGTATTTATCTCGTCTCCCTCTCACAGGATCCTGTTCTATTTGCTTCTCTCTTCTGGTTCATACTCTGCTCCTATGAATAAAGCTCTCCTCGTGTCCTGCTCCCACACGCTCAGGTGCCCACCAAAGGCAGCTCCTTCCTCTTGGGCTGCTCCCCCATCACCACACTGTCCTTGGGACAATGGCAGCTTCCTCTGGGACAGGCTCATGCCCAGGGCAGAGGTTTCTGCATCTCTCCACCATTTTCATAAGGGAGCTACAGGTCCTTGTGCCAAGTCCCATCTAGTGACAAAAATCACATTCTCCCTGGTTACTTTTCAAGAATCCCTTCCCAGTTATCCATGGATCCCCTCAGCCTGCTGGTAGAAAAACTTGATGGCATTTTCCAGTGGAAACAGAAGTTTTTTGTGAGCCCAGGTATTGGGTCAGATCCTGATGGGAACCTGGCCCAGAGTCTGGAGAGACAGATGGGGACAGTTCACCTGGCAACACTGGTAAGTGGCATCGAGAACATCACCCTGGGGCCACACTGCTTTTGGTGCTCCAGCAAATGTATCTGGAGGTTGCTGGGGTGCCTTGACCTCCCACTCTGTCTGCTGGAGAGAGATCTGGATTTCTTGGTAGGAGGAGGGATAGGAAGGGGAGAGAGGGAGACAAACAGGCACTGGGTTTGTGGTGAGCAGCGGGGGGGACTTGGCAGCTCTTTGGAGCAGAGCAGGAAGTCTTAATCCTTGGAGCCAGCTGAGTAACCTCGGTGGTGACCTCCCATCGTAGGCGCCAGTGCTCTCACACAGGGGAAAAACAGTGGGAGAGGAAGAAATAGAAGCCGAGAGAAGCTGGCACAAACAATGCCAGCAACACAGGGATGAAGGGACACCATGTAGGAGGTGACAGTAGACTCACTGCCCTGAGCAACTCCTAGATTCCATTTCTGCTCTTAGGGGGTGTGTTTCTACTTATGCACCAAAACAAGTGGTTGGGTTTTCTCAAGAGCTTGGCACGTTGAGAAAATGTGGCTTTGAGTGTCCCAGGGGCTCCATGCAGATCACGGGGTAGGTGTGCTGTGCTGTCTCAGTCCTGAATCATCCCACTGGTGACACGGCCAGGGCGTGCTACAGCTCCCTGACTCACATGCCCAGGATTCCTTCCTATGGAAAGCAGAGCGTGGGAGGGGAGGACACAGAAGGGGTGCACAGCCACATCTCACAGCTGGGAAGAGAGGAGACAGTCCTTGACACCAGAGTCGGGAAATGCCGAATATCCCACAGTTCAGCTAAAGCCCCAGGGAGCTGTTGGGTGAGAACTTCCCTAGGAATTCAAGTTCTTATAGATTTTATCCTGACATCCCAGGCAACTACAGGACAGGGATTCCCCACTTCACCATGGCCATGAATGAAGCAGTCTCTGTGCACACATTTCATATGTTCTGTTGCTAGAACTGACAACTCAAAATACAACTTGTCACTGAAATATTTTCATTATCTCTTGTCCCGCTTTGTCCTGTGTACAAATTAACACTTGTTAAATTTATACGAAGACCTTAGCAAGGCTTAGCAAATAACTTCCTTCGATCCCAGAAACTTCCTCCAAGGAGGAATACAGTAACCACTTAGCAACACAACAACTTCTACAGAGAATATACAGGTGCTGGTGATGCCCATGAATGTTCTGAGATCACTTGTGCAAGGAAATGAGAAAGACAGCCCACAAGCTCCTTTCACTGCCCTAGTACCCCTCCACATTGCAGCAGGGTGAGCAGAGCAGGACGTGCCTCCACGCACACCCCAGAGCCTGGGAACGAGGGGGAGAGCGTGGGCAGCACAGTGCTTTATGGGAAGGAATTCCATGTTTAGGACAATGCTCAGAGTCAGCTGAAAACCATTAAGTTTGGTCACTTGTGTGCTTTTGAAATCCGTGCCCCAGCCAGGAGTGACTCATGTGGGGAACATACAAGGATCCAACACGCACAGGGACCCACACAACGCAGCTGAGAGAGGTGTAAAACTGAGGAAAATTCCTCCTTAAGGACACCCTGAAATATGTCACACACAGCACTGGCGCTGTTACGTCCCACATCATTTCTCCTCGCACCATGGCCAGGATGGCAAAACATACCCTCCAAAGCCAACAGAGCTTTTTGGACAGTGCCCAGAATCCGTGTGCTGGGCTGACTCCAGCAAAACAAGGCAGGCAGGACCACATCACAGCCAGAGCATGGATTGCCACAGGAGTGGATAAGCTTGGAGCCAGCCTGGGCAAGCTGGAGTGAAAGCATTGCTCCACCCCTGCCAACGCAGGTGCTGTGAGCCCCGATGGATTTCCTCTGCCTGCTGGATTAGACTGCATAGGGAAATAAGAGCCAGAATGGGAGCAGGGAGAAGAGAATGAGGAGGAAATCACTCCCCATAATTTTAAGCCTCTTAAACGGAGGGATTCGGTCCAAACTAATTGTTTAAGTTCACTTTATATTCAATGAGAAAGAAAGTCCTTGCCAGAATGGAATTTCTCTCAAATTAGGTGGGATACGAGTTCCTCCTTACTGTTCCCCATTAACAAGAAGGGAAACGTAGACAATTAATTTAGTCTGGATACTTTGTTTAAGAAGACTAAAATTAGGTGAGATGAATCCTACCCAGGTGAGTGTGGCTCACGTCTGATGAAGTCCAGCTTCACTCCCTCATGCCCTGACACAGCATCTGCTGTTTCCACCACCTTTCCTTCTATTCATCACCACCCAACTCCTTGAGAAATCCAGGCAGCTCCTGCCATCAGGATGCCAGAAAGTGGCAAATGCTAGCTGGCACAAATAAAGGCAGGAATTTGGGGAGCACAGGGATGAGAGGTGGTTGGCATCACACTTAGTTCAAACATCTTGTGCCAGTCACATGGGGGGAGAATTTCTCTGGAAAATGCCGATTTGTCCTGTTCCTAAGCTGGATGCATTAGTGGGCCCTGGATTTCTCTCAGAGCAGCTGAGCTCTCTTCCAGCTTCCTTTCACTAATGGCCACAAGAGCTGGAGCCCATGAACTCCTTCTCTCCTTCACCTCCCTTTGCTCTCTGCTCCCCCAGCGCACAGAGCCCCGTGCTGAGCCGAGCTCAGCCATTCCGGGATGGAGAACGAAGGCAGCTGCCAACACACAGGGCTGCCGTCAGTCCCTGAGTGCAGAGGAGGTGCAATCCACCTCCTCCGTGCCAGGTTACACCGACCACGATCCATGACATCCCTGGCCTTGCTCAACAGCTCCAAGCAAACTGCACAGGCTTGAGCTGATACAATTAGTCTGCCTCAGCCCTGGAAAAGGAGAACCCATGAAAAGCTACACTGGATCCTGCCTCTTCCAAATCCGCACAGCTTCCTTCTTTTCCTCCTTCCTTCATTTTTATTTCTGTAATTATTTCTCCCCTTTCTTTTTTTCCCCTTCTTTCCCCATTAACAGGGGAGAAAACCCAAGAGAGAAAATGCAGGCAGCCAAAAGCTCATTAACATACTTGACCTTTCTGAAGAAAATTAATTCCAAATTCGCACATACCGGCTGTGTTGCTTGGTTTTGTCAAAACGGTGGCATCATTAGAGAGGAGACAAGATGGCTCAAGGGGACGGGGTGTCTGCCACCTCAATGGAACTTGCACCGAGTTACTGAGTGCTGGCACAAATAAAGCAATGACATGGGCCATTCTGTCAGCTTTTCACATGAAATTAATCTTCGTTTCGTTGGCTGTGTAAATTTTTATCACCATGGAGTGGGGGGTGATGAATATACCAAAGCATCCTGACAGCTATGGCCTGAAAACTCGAGATTGTCTCAGCATCTTAACCGCAGTGGTGCTGGAACAATCCCCCTCTCCCGGCGCTGGCTCCGCGCGTGTGCGCGCGCGTGTGCGTGCGCTCCTGTCGGGATGTGTGAGCCATTCCCTGACACTCTCTCTCCACTCCAATGTGCTGTGGCCTGGGAAATGCTTGAGGTTTGGATTTCCTGGCTTGAGGGCAATGGCAAACAAATTACTGCTTCTCTCTCACTCTCCGAGTCCCAGTCCAAAAGCCGGTTTGGGTCCCGGCATGCTTTGCCGGGGCTGGCAGGGTTTCCTAACTGATGAGCAAAAAGAGCAGCTCTGCCTTCTCCCGTGGCTCTGGAGCTGTTGCTGCTGCTGTTTTTAAGGTGTATGTCACGTTGCAGTCCAGGTAGGGACATGACATTGTTTGCAGCCAGCAGGGATGTGAGAATAACACACACCTCGGCGGTGCCACACACACCTTCCTGCCCCAGACAGCTCCGACACGAACACGAGCATTCACCAACAGCTGCACCCACACAGACGTGTGAGCAGCCTCAGCTCTCCCAGACTTTCCCCTGCCAACAGCAGCAAAACCCATCCTCACCCTACACCAGGATCCACAGCACTAACAGCAACTCAGGAACCTGCAGACGTCCCCAGGGTCACGGTTTATTCTGTGCTCTGTATCTGAGACAGATGAGAGGCTTAAAATTTAAGTTCCTATAGAGCAGCAACACAAATTTCCTAAGGATGCTTGTCTCCAAAGCAGTCTGGCTTCTGCTGGCCAAACCCACAGGGGCTGGCTGAGAGGAGTGACCAGGCCTCTGGCCATCATCACTCATATGGCACTTGCTAGTCAAGGGCATCGACTGCTCTTTTCAGAGCAGCAGAGAGCGCAGCCAAACCCAGTCACCCCCCTGCACTCAAACTGTCACTCAGAGGCAACGTGCTCAGTGGGAATTGTGTTGCCTACACTTTTGGCTTCAGCAGGAAAATCCAGATTTTCCCCCTGAAAGTAAAGCATGTGTCACTTCCCAAATTAGCCAGTGCTCATTCCAAAATGCACTTGTGTGACAGTTTGGACAAACTGGACAATGCCAGCGGCATATCCTGACACAGGTGTTCACAGCCTGCAACCCTACCCATGAACATGGATAGTATTTTCAGCATGGAGAACAGAAGGTTCTGGGAAGACCTTATAGCCCCTTCCAGGGCCTAAAGGGGCTCCAGGAGAGCTGGAGAGGGACTGGGGACAAGGGATGGAGGAACAGGACACAGGGAATGGCTTCCCACTGCCAGAGGGCAGGGATGGATGGGATATTGGGAAGGAATTGTTCCCTGGGAGGGTGGGGAGGCCCTGGCACAGAGAAGCTGTGGCTGCCCCTGGATCCCTGGCAGTGTCCAAGGCCAGGCTGGATGGGGCTTGGAGCACCCTGGGATAGTGGAAGGTGTCATGCCCATGAGGATGGAACAAGATGAGTTTTAAGGCCCCTTCCAACCAAAACCATTCCACGATTCTAAAAAAATACACCCTGTCCCTTTGGTTCATGGCTTGCAAGGTAGCAGGCAGATAGGAGTCTCTACAGAGTCTGAAGTTCTCCCCCATATTAAGTACTGCAAGATCTTAAACCTGTGATCTAGGCAGCTGTGGTTGTGACCTGTGTGGACACTGGCCACTGGAAAAGGAGGAAATTTCAAATGGCGGAATCCTTCCATACACAGGAAAGGTAAAATGTTCAGTGGATCTTCAAGGCCAAAAAAGGAGCAAAGGCAAAACACACGCAGGAAGTCTGGCAGTTCATCTGATCCATCCTGTTCTCCCAAAGCTGGATCAACTACTGTGATTTCCTGAAGAGAGTCATGGAACTGCTTGAGATCTGAGACCCATTAAATGTGAGCCCAGACTGGTAAGAAGCAAAGCTCAGTGTTTAGTTTTCTTATTTACTGTTTGGTTACCAGCCCAGTTCCAGCCAAGGGCACCTGAGAGGCACCTGGCAGCAACAAGAGCTCACAGCAAGCTCACCTGGACGAGCAGGTCAAGGGACACAACAATCCCTCTGGGAGCTGTTAGACCCCAGCTGGTCCATACCCAGGTGTGAGCTCACAAGTACAAGGAAAATGCTGATAACCTGAACAAATCCAGTAGGGAGCCACCAAGAGGATGGGCAGGGGCCCAGAGCACAGACCCATGGAGACACCCTGAGGAAAGGAATTTGTCCTGTTCAAGTTTTAGGGGCAGCTATAGCAGCCTTCTTGACACCATGGCAGGCATAGGGAGACAGACCCAGGCTCTTTGCTCAGGTGTTGTGGCAGGGCAGTGAAAGACAAATTAAAAGTCAAAAGGGAGGACGCACATTGAAGAATGCTCTGCCTGAACATACAGAAAAAAACAATGGGCTATCACATCTCTGACTCAAGAGGTTTTAAACATCTGACTGGACACAGCCCTGAGCAACTTTTCCTGAACTCATCCTGAGCCTGTCTGGGACACTGGTTGGACCAAACCTCCAGAGACCCCTTCAGGTTCCTTTTACTCAACTCTCCCACCAACGTTTGCAACCCCTTGGCAGGGTGTGTAAGTGTACCTGTATCCATCCATCCCAGGGGAGAAGGCCCAGGCGTCCTGGGACACTGCAGCTGTGTGCCAGAGCAGGCTGGCGTCTGCAGGGAGCGATGGCCGTGTGCACCCATAGAATTCCTGCCTCTACATTTGTGCAGGAGGACAACAAAGGGAAGGTACTTGTGCATCTGGGAGTGTTTGTACCCACATGTCAGTGAAATGCTGCATGAGGGGCCGTGTGCCTGTGCACACACGGGATTCAGGAGCGGCAGGGTCTGTTTCCAGCTGCATGGAGTCCGCAGAAGAGATCCCAGGGGAAAGCTGCACTATCACGAGCATCCTTCTCCCTCTTGCCAGCCCTTTGTGGCTTGTTGAAGTAATGTAGCTTCTGAGGGGGGAAGTCTTATATCTTGAGACAAACCACATACCTCCAGGGTGTGCATCCAGCCTGGAAGAGAGTGGAAGTGAGACAAGAGAACAGTCCAAGTCTCTCGGAGGTGTCATTGTGCGCACACGGAATGCAATGACTCGGCCCCATCGGAAGCGATGGGGTGAGAAGAGAGAGCGAGCTTCCTTCAGAGGGCTTCAGAAATAGAAATAGGACAATCCAAACACGCTTCCACTTGAAGGCATTCCCCATGTACATTCCCAAAGCATCGAGGATCCTCTACTGTGATTGTAGTTGGAAAAGGTGTTCAAACCCACGCATACAGAGGAACGGGAGGTGCAGTAGTGAAGTCTGGTGTCAGAACGCACATGTAAAATAACATTTGGCATCAAGTGCTCTTAGCCTAAATATCCACCAAAAGAGGTTCTGGTTAATCTCTGATGCTTTAATAACCCTCTTGCCAATCTGGGTAGGAGCAGAGAAGCAGCACTCCCAAATTCCACAGTGATGAATCACTGGGTAACATGAGGGACCCTGGTCATGCTGGAGTGAAGGGGAATTGAAACAGATTGTCAAGGAGCAGCAAGGCACACCGTGGGAGGAGGGATGGCAGTGTGTCCTGACTGCAGCCTGCAACCTGAGAGGGAAAAATCCCATCCAAAACCTTCAGCTCCAGACACCTTTTGTCAGAGGAATTTGAATTTCAGCTCTGCCTTGACTGAGGCTGCTCCCAAGTGAGGAGCTTTGCCAAGTGCTCTGGGGGCCCGGCTGAAGTTCACCTGCTGGAGCTCTGGGAGCTGTAGCCCCAGCTCATTCCATCCCACAGGATCGGTGAGGAGGAATTCGTAAGCAGGTGATCAGAATAAATGATTTACCAGGGCACTAAAAGATCAAGGCAGTTGTTTCTAAAAGATCTCAGAGCATCTAAAGCCTAAAGTGTTGCAGTGCTTTCAGGCCTGCCCCCAGGCTGTCAGCCTGGCTCCAGCTTCTTGGAATAAGTAATTGCCCCACTCCACATTAGTTGAAAAGTAGAAAACTGTTCCAAAAGCTCCTTGCACACTCCCCCAAGGACACAGGCATGTGATAAGTATCTGCTTTTCCAGGATACAGAGCCATAAGAAGTATAAAGTTTCTAATTCATATTTTAAATGAGATTCCCTTTTGTGGTTCCAGTAGTATGAAAAGAATAAGAAAAAGAAAGGCTTTGAAAAATGCCTTCTCGGTATCAACTCCAAGTGTCACCCCAGGTTTCACTGTAATTCAGTAGAAGGTCATAAATCCCAGACCATGGAGCTGAGGGAGCTGGGAAAGGGGCTCAGCCTGGAGAAAAGGAGAATCAGGGGGAACCTTGTGGCTCTGCACAACTCCCTGACAGGAGGGGCAGCCGGGGGGGATCGGGCTCTGCTCCCAGGGAACAGGGACAGGAGGAGAGGGAACGGCCCCAGGCTGTGCCAGGGGAGGTTCAGGATATAGACGAAAATTTCTTCCTTGAAAGGGTGGTCAGAGAGTGAGCAGGCTGATCAGGGCAGTGGTGGAATCACCATCCCTGGAAGTGTTCAAAGTACGCATGGATGTGGCACTTGGGGACACGGGTTAGTGGTGGGCCTGCAGTGGACTCGATGATCTCAGAGGGCTTCTCCAACCTGGATGATTCCATGATTCAACCCATGGCTGTTTCTTCGGTAGGGCAGCTGTAACACCAAACCCCTCCTGTTTCCCCTACAGAAGGTGAACCTTCGGGCTGTGGGAGTGCAACCACGGCCATGCCACCACATCAACAGTTGTGTGGTTTGACTCTCCCTCAGCCGCAGTGAACACCTTCCAACACTGCAGGAAACCCCGTCACGTTGGAAATGGGATGCTCCTGAGAATGTTGTGAGCTAAGGGGAACAAACTCGGTATGTCAAGATTTGAAATGTCACTTCTAAAATTGAAGCCATTTACTGTAGGGGTGGAAATGGCTGTTTCTGATCACAGAAAGGTTGGATCTCCCTCATAAACCCATGTGGGCAGTCACTAGAGGGGGCCAGCAAACCACCTCGGAACAACAGGGGCTGGAAAACCAATGTTGAGGCCAAGGACTTGACTTTTACTCTCTGAGTAGTCCAGTGAGAGGAGTAAGATGGGCCCCAGAGCCTCTGCTTACAACGGGTGCCATTTACTCCGAGTGTAGTTCCACTGAAATGAATGGACATGTTCAAGAAGAGTTACCAGTCCCGTGAGTAAATGTGACACAATTTGGTCTTTAAATAGCGCTACCCTTTTGATGACCTTCCACAACCATAAAATTAAGCCTAGAAAGACCTCCAGGGCAAAATCAAACTGAATTTGTCAAAACGTGTCGGAAAGAACGCAGCGTGTAGCCAACCTAAGTTGGAAACGCTTCCATACAGGAGAAAGTTGGAGGTCATGGAGGAAACACAAGGATGACAGAAGCCATTTGAAGGCCATGGTGATGTGGGATTTCTGCTCCGCAGGCTTCTCATTGCTCCCTCAGCCTCCAAGAAATGCCTTGGGTTTGTGTCAGGAGCACTGAACAGCTCAAGCCTGGCACAGGGTCTTGGCACACCCAGAGCACAGCAGGTCGAAGCACACAAAGGTGGGGGAGTTAACAAGTGCCCCAGTGAAGAGGGGCCGTGTCAGGAAAAGGGATGAGCTTTCAGAAAGCCACATTAGTGCTGCTGGGAAGTGGCCACGGAGATGCACTGCAGGATCCTGCCAGTATCCAATTACAGAGAGAGCATCTCCCTATTAACCCCGCCGGGCAGCACCTCAGCAGCCCCGGCAGCGCCTCCTCCCGGCCCCGCGCACGGGATCAGCACTGAACTCCTGCTTTGGGGTCCCTGAGCGCACAGCCACGGGCTCTGCTGAAGGAGGATGACCCTTGAAATCAGCTCACTTGGCAAGATGATGCCAAACCAGCCATTTCCTCAGATAATTTCCTTTTCTGACCAATAGCACAGACTCCAAAGCAAACAGGATCATACAATAGAACACAACCATAGAACATCCTGAGTGGGAAGGGACCCCCCAGGGATCACCCAGTCCAACCCCTGGCCCTGCACAGACACCCCAACAATCCCACCCTGTGCCCAGGGGCGTTGTCCAAAAGCTCCCGGAGCTCTGGCAGCCTTGGGGCTGTACCTGGTGACCCCCAGGCCCCTGACTGATCACACACAGATGTCACCAGGCTCACTGCAGGGAAGCAGTGACTTTCTGGCTACATTCAAGTCCATGAGGGCTTTTGCCATCAACTTTTTCCACCCTTTTGTCCAGGGACATTCCTGGAGAACTTCTAAGGGCCTTCTGAAAGGTGACCAAGAAAGTCAAGCCTCCTACGAGGAAAGACAAGTTTCCTGATGCGAGACTCCACGGACAATGTTTAGGAAGGAACAAGGTGAAAAATTGCTCTCTATTTACAGATGAAACTGATGCTGTGAAGGCCTGGCTTGTGCTAGGCAGGAAAAGGCTCCGTGCTCTCCTGCTGGGCAGCCCTTGGGTCCAGCCCTTCCTTTGCATCATACCCTCACTGCAAGGCTGTGCCATAAAAGTCTGATCTGCTATGAAAAGCTGTCAGTGATGAGAAAGGTAAGATTTGCTTTTCAATTCTTTTCTCCTCAACTGTCATTAAAAATGATTCACGATAAAGCCAAAGTCTCCACAACTACATGATTAGAACTGAGACCTACCATAAATTAAAAGGCTTTTCTTTCTGTTCTTCCCTGGCTGGGCTGTATCAGGTTACCAGAACAGAACAAATGCAGGAATCCAGAGACAGCCCAGCCTGGTGACCAAAACTCAATGGCTACTAAAGGTAAGTGATATCTCAAGAAACACATGTTGGTTCCGTGGCTTAAAACAATGAATCCTTGTAGAAAATCATAAAATTTGAGGTAAAAAAAACCCAGTTACATTGTAAAATGACATTTCCCATAAGCAGCACACTGTCAGGGCACTGATACCACGTGCTGGGGTACTTCTCTAGGGCTGCTCAGCTGAGGAAATGAGGAAAAAAGAGCTGAGCACTGCAAACATTCCCAGGGTGTTGAAAGAGGATGGACAGAGAAGGCTTTTACTTAGTTTTTTTCCCATGGAGAAAAATTAAAGAATACAGAAAGTGGGGAGGAATAAAGGAGAAAGGGCAGGAGAGAAATTTAAAAGTGTCTTGCCTTTTTCTTAAAATCAGAAAACAGAGAGGTTTTAGTTAAAGTTTTGATTTTACTTTTTTGGGGGAGAAAAAAGAGAAGAAATAGAAAGAAATCCAGAAAATCTGGGGCTTGAATAGAAACTTAAGATTTGAAAAGCAAAACCATCTCATAAATATCCCTTCACTAAGAAACAATAAATAATAATTATGTTATAATGATGTTCTATTAGGATACTATACCCTAGCCCTATGTTTATTCCAATGCCAACTGCATATCCACAGCCACCAGGCATTGAATAGGTTGGCAAATGTATTTTGCCAAAAAGAAGGAACTTTATGTACTATCAAGGAACATTATTGCCCCCCCCACTAAAATCCAGGATCCTACCAGGCCTTTTACGGAGAGAGATACAAGGCAAGAAGAATTAAGACAATGCAGATAAATCTCCTCTTTCTGCTGCCCACACTAAAACCAAACACAGACCTTAACTGTAGGAACTTCTGAACCATTTGGTTCAAGTGTCTTCAGTCCTTTTTCTTCTACCTGAACTGGAAAAGGAAAAAAAAAACCAACAAAAAAGCCTAAACAAAATAAAACTGTGCAGGAAAGATAGTTTTGCTTTCCAACTGCACGGAGGAGTTGGGAGTTTTTCCTAAAAATCTCTCTGAATTAAATCAATGCCACAAGTCTGTCAAGGCTGGTGAAGTTGGGATCCACATCCCAATTTTCCAGAGCACCATGGGATAATCAGCAGCAATTAATGGGTTTTTCTCCCAAGGGCATGTCTGGAGTTGTCCCCCAGGGTCCCCTCTCTGAGGCTGGTGCTCACTCCTGTCCCCCTGGGTGCTCAGGGCTCAGCGCTCCTGCTTCCCTCTGCTTCGGCCTCCCCAGTGGAACGGCTGTTGCCATAGAAACCACTACAGCAACATCACAATTTCCACCAAGATGCTTCAGCAATTTACTCTGGTGATTAAACTGCAGCCATTTATTGCACAGAATAAATAACAGGGCAACGGTGAATAATGGGGCTACGACTCCATCGATGGGGCCTGGTGACATCATAAACCACAAGAACCAAACTCAAGTCATCGCAGCTCCCAAGATGGAATTATAAACTCCATCATTCAAACTGTGCTCTTTAAAGACATTTGAGCTAACTCATGGAGCCAAGAAAACGAAAGGGAGAGAGGCAGAGACAGACCGTGAGGCTCTCAGGCCAGCCACGGACTGTCCTGGCCAAGAGTGGGGACAGACAGACTGCCAGGCACGGGCACAGGCAGGTACACACAGAGTGGGGACGGACAGACAGACAGACAGACAGACAGACTGCCAGGCATGGGCCCAGCCAGGTACACACCAGAGTGGGGACAGACAGACAGACAGACAGACTGCCAGGCACGGGCACAGGCAGGTACACACCAGAGTGGGGACAGACAGACAGACAGACTGCCGGGCACGGGCACAGGCAGGTACACACCAGAGTGGGGACAGACAGACAGACAGACTGCCGGGCACGGGCACAGGCAGGTACACACCAGAGTGGGGACAGACAGACAGACAGACTGCCAGGCACGGGCACAGGCAGGTACACACCAGAGTGGGGACAGACAGACTGCCAGGCATGGGCCCAGCCAGGTACACACCAGAGTGGGGACAGACAGACAGACAGACTGCCAGGCACGGGCACAGGCAGGTACCTGTCTGGCTCTGGGATGCTGCTGGGGATCGATGCTGCCCGTGGGACCCCAGCCAGCCGGGCTCAGAAGCTCCTGCCAGGAGGAGCTGTGTTCCCAACAGGGAGCCCTGGGAGCACTGCCACTGCCAGCTGTGGGGGAAGGCTAAAGAGGCATCAAGTACAGGTTTCATTCCCTGCTCGCTCCGTTTCGTTCTCCTGGAGTGTGGACCCCTCTCTCCTGAGCTCTGAGCAGGCTCAGGTTGAGGAGCAGTGTCTCCTCCAAGCACTGAAGCAGCACAGTGGCTCTGCATCCTGATGGGATCAACGAAGGAGCTTTTTTTAGAGCAGACCAAGATTATTTGCTGGCCAAGACTTTTCTCTGGGGCCAGGTCCTGAGCAAGCTGTAAAGTGCTGACATGGATTGAAAGGAGCAAGGCTCTGGCTTCAAGCCTGCCGTGCTGGGACAGCCCGCACCTGCAGCGAGGGCTGGGGAGCTTGAATAACATCGATTGCTTTGGATGTTCTGGCCCGTTAGATGCTCTTTAAAATACTCAAGTATCAGAGAACAGAAAGATCTATAAGATCAGTGACAGCAGATGGATCTTCTCACTCATAAAAGTTGTTTGTTTGACTCCAGTGCTTACTCAAAGTTGTATTTAGCAACTAGCAAATGTGAGGCTTTTTTTTAATCCTGTTTTTCTGAGAGCTTCACGCAGCCAACTCTTTGTTTCTTGATGCATTTGATAACATAGAAGATGCAAACGAGTCATTCCAGGCTCACTTTCTTCCTTGAGCAGCTCTTCAGATTGCAAAAAATAAATGGCAGGTGGGAAATCACAATAGAAATGCCAGACCAGTACTGGACTGAGATGACCCAAAGAGTGAGCTCTGCCCAGCCAGAGCTCCCTCTCACCACCATTTCTCAAACAGAACTTTAGGATCAGGAAAGTCAGACTCACTCTTCCTCTAGTGATTTCTCTTTAAATATATACTTAACAGTAGCATTTTAGAAATCACTCATCGCTGCCCTAAAATGTGATGCTATTTGAGGTCAGTGTTGTATTTTCCATTGGGGACAGTTTGACCAACGTTGAGTACTCTAAAATTTCCACCCCTACGCACATATATGGAGAGAGAGGCAAAGAGACTGCAGGATGATCCATGTATCCTAATGCACCCTACTAGACAGAGACAAAACCCACATTTTTAATAGCTCTCTCTATTGATTTCAGAACTATTTATCATGCAACTGCAATAACACACATTTGCAGACTTTAAAAACTCAAGCGCTGCTTCAAGAATGCTGGGCTTGACTCTAATCTCACTGTAAAATGGTAACATCTCCAATGAAGATAATTACCCCATGTCAATGGGATCAGAAATGGGTAATTTTGCCTCATTGTGCTTCATTTTTAACCTTCTTTCAGGCAGGAAGGCATGTGGAGATGCAGTTCAGAACTGCTCATGTCTTTTGCAAGTTGGTCAGAAAAACACCTTGGAGCTGTTTGTGCCCATATTGGATCTGAATTTACTCCTCTTCCTCCACCTTCTCACTGTCATACATCCTCAATCCTTTCAGGTTTTGTCTCTCCTGCTCACCCTTCACCCTGTGTTTTATATTGTTACAAAAGGAAGGATTTAGCTCAGATGAGCTGAAGATTATCATGAGCAAACTCCCCTTTTGCTGCAGAACCCACCCGAGGGTGGTGGAACCCTTCTCTCTGCCACCCTCTCCAGCAGCAGAAATGTCCCACGCAGGTGCTCCAGCTGATCTGGAGCACGGGCTGCTGGCTCCTATTTCCTGTAAGTTTATTTTTCAAAGGATGGGCCCTTTACCTATATTGCCTTAGAGAACAGACAGGTTTACAAAAAAAACTGCACAGCAGCAGGATGATGAATTGCTGTGGTTAATTAGTAATTTACTAATTGCATATTCTAGCAACCAACCAGGATCTACACTCTACCAAAGTAAACTATTACATACAGGAAAAAGAGAAGAGTCTAAAGAGAAGGAATGAAGCAAAGTATTCCAGACTCCAAGCTCCCCGGCTTGGGCAAGATCCTACAAACACCATGGAAGGGGTAATTTTCCAAATGCTGTAAATGAGAGAGTGATGCTGACAAGATTTCCAGCAGACCTTTCCTCTTTATGTAAGGAAAAAATGGCCACATATACGAGGTGAGACTATTTTCTCTGCCATCGCAGAGCACAGCCTCTGGGGCCACTCCTAAAGGGACCAAAACTGATGGAAGACAACAAAGCAAAAAGCAGAATCACAGTCCTGGAGTTCAGGACAGCAGAACTTGGCCTTTTCAAGGATCTACTCAGAGGAACTGCATGGGACACAGAGCTGGGAAAAAGAGGGGCCCAGCAATGCTGGCTGATTTGCACCCCTTTGAAAGCACTGTGTGTTCTACTGCTGGGGAGGAAAGCAGGCCTGAATAAAGGAGGGGCTTCCACAGAGAAGGATGCAGGACTGGGGGGATGTGAACTGCCTTTTCCTTAGTTCACACAGAAGCAGAGAAAAGCCAAGGAAGGCTCTGGTCAGACACTCTCAAGGCAACCTCATCTCCTGGTGTGCGCACGTTGTGTTTATGGAATGCCAAGGGAAGCTGGAGGAGCTAAAACACAAAAAGCCCTTTAAAACACAGGGTCTATTGTCTCCCCTGGCCAAACTTGCTTTAATCAGGTGCTGGCTCCATTTCACCTCTTGAACATGAGCTCCCAGATCTGCAAGGCACACTGAACCAGTGAGCAGGCACAGCATGAGGGGAAAACAACCGAACCTAAACTTCACCTGGCCTGAGATTACTCTTTCCCTTTAGTTTCTTTGCCCAGGTGATGAGATGCTCTCACCCGGCCAGAAAGCAAAAGAATAGAAATAGAAAAACCAAATGCTACCAGGAGGAAGAGGGAGCAATGTGAACTGCCTGTTGTTCTGTGCATGCTTTCTCCCCACCTCCTTCTTTAATTTCAATTTGCAAAGACAGTGAAATGGAAAATGTGCCTCTAATTATTACCCCTCTGTTCTTCCTAAAAGCCTCTCTCTGAACTTTTAAGTCTCCTCAAGTTTCAGGTCCTCTTTTTCTCCCTCTCTCTTTCTCTCTTTCTCTCTCCCCTTTTTTTATTTAAACTAATCTAAAAAAGCTATAAAAAGCCTCTGACACTATAAATTCCCTTGTAAACTCTGGTTTTATAGGTTTAATTGCCTCATTTTACTGCCTCGCATGCTTTGTTCCTTCAGTATTTTAGAGAGCTGCCCCGGTATTTAGTACAAGCAGGCAACTTGGGGAAAGAGAGACCAGCTCGGAGCCCTGGACTAGAATTTGGCTGTGGTCAGAGCTCTGGCATGGTCAGCACCCTACAGAGACTGAGTCTGGAAGTGGCTCCACTCAGGCTCCTGCGTGCGGGACGCTGACCCAGACAAAAACAGAGAGAAACCTCAGCCCTGGGGAGTTCGAGTCCCCCTTGATGGGATAAAATCAGGCTCACAGGCCGGGAGAGAATGAGAAAACCCACAAAGAATCTCTCACATGGGAAGGGGTGCTGGGGAGGATTTTTCTTTTTCTGTTACAGGAATAGATTCTTCCCTGAGCATTGGCAAAGCACAGTGCAAGAACCCCAGAGATTCCCAAGCAAGCAGCAAGGGCTCTGCTGTGCCATACAAACATGGACACACAAGTGAGACCCCAGTGCAGGGAGCTCCCCGTACAAATAATTATCCTCCTCAAATAAGGGCAGGGGATGAGTGTGAAAATCCTACCAGGATCCCCCCTTGATTCTTCATAATCTCCCAGCCACACTTTTGATCCCAAAGCGTTAACGCCCAAGCAATCAGCAGAATGCACCCTTGCTTCAGACACACACATTTCCTAATTATGCCACCAGCTGCTGAACGGCTTCCACACATCTTAACTGGAGACTGGCTGTGCCTCCCCCTGAGGGGTGCAAGAGGAGAAAAGATGCACAGGCACTTCTTCATATGGGGAGCTAAAAGGAGCCTCTGTCTCTGTTTCAGGGTTAGAACTGCCAAATGGACTTGGACAAACTGCCCACACCCACAATGCAAGGGTTTTTTCCTCATTAAAGAACATACACAACACGTTTCTGTGCAGGTATTGCCTCCACAGCCATCCTCAGCAACAGCATGGAAGTTTCACTCTCTGTCTTGAGCCTTCGATCCAAGACCTCAATGTCCAGCAAAATGGAACAGCACAGACACTGCAGACCTTTCACCAAAAGGCTGGGGTGCTTTTCCCCTCAGTGTTCCCAGAATCCATTTCCTGGCTCCCAGAGAACATGAAATGACACCCTTGGATCCATCTGAGTCTAGAGATTTTTTGCCTATCCCATCCAGGTGATCTGTTAAGAAGAACAGACCCTGCAGGGTTTTTTTCCTGAACTCCTTCTTTTACCAGTTCTAATTCATGCATGGGAAATAAAAAATACTAGAAAGAAGGGAGAAATAAATGAAAGCCTAAAAGCTTTCAAACAGTTTGGTTTTGGCTTAGCTGAGGAAATGATAAAGGCATCCAAATGTGGGTTTTGCTGGCAAATTAAGGGTTTTATTTTTTTCCCGTTTTCCTAAAGAGGCGAGGCTCCTGAATCCTGATGTGTGTGCAGCCTGCACTACATTCTGGTTTATGGCAACTTCAGAAAATGTTGAGCATTCTTCACCAAATATGTCAGAGAGAAAGAAGTCTCAAGATTATTAAGTGTCTGTAAGTTTTATAAATACAAATCAGCCAGCAAGGGAGCAAGATACAAATTTGTTTCCCCATCCTTAATCTAAACCATACACTAGATTTCCTTATGCCGTTCACCAAGTTACCATTCTCTGAAATGCCTCCCCCCGCTCAGGGAAAGGGACATACATGTTATGTGAAGAACTGAATCTGCTTTTTGTACTAACCAAGGTAAAGGCGTAACAACCTCTTTATTTTTCCAGACCACTTATGATTTTATAGCCCTGTATTGTATCTCTCCTCAGCTACCTCACAGATCCCTGCTCTATTTAACTGCCCTTCATAAATACGACGGTTTTCCCTCTCCTGCCTCCGCATTTCTTTTCTTAGCTGGGTCCTGTGAAGAAGAAAGAAGAAACATTCCCTATTTGCGAAAAGGGAATTTAAAAGTATGTGTTCACACACAAGTTACTCCCTGTGAACAAGCAGATCCTGAAAAAATACCCTGCTTGTTTTAGCCATTAAACTGTTGGCAGCAGGGCGGGCAAGAGGGACTGCGATGGAAGGGGAGAGGCACTCAGAGGATCAAAATCTGCAAGAAAAGGAGGTTTAAAATGAACTGAAGAAAGAACTTGTTGTTGGTGAAGTTGATCCTTCATGCTGCTCTGCTATCTTGTAAAAGGAGTTTTATTTGCCTTTTTGTGGGAGTCCTGGGAGGAAACTATTAAAGCCCCAGGCTTTAGGCAGTTTGTGGGGATGTGGAGGCAGGCACAGGGGTGGGTGCGTGTGTTTGGGCGTGCACGGCTGCATTTTCTCCCTCCCTTTTACAAGGGCCGGTCAGGTCACAAGGTTAAAGCCAGGGGGGACTTATTTTGTGTTGTAAGAATTTTTACAAAGTGTAAAGGATCAAAGTAATTAGCTGAGGGTGAGAGCCCAGGACTGTCAGAGAAGCAATGCAGCCCCTGCCCGGGAGTCCTGATCGCAGCCGGCCGGCCTCAAACTGCAGCTCCTGGGAATAACCTCACCCAACAGGCCTGCACAGCACGGGGGTGCTGCTCTATACAAAACTTGTAAGGAAGAAGAAAGGCAAAATTTTGGATGGAGCGACTGGAAAATGCTCCAGCAATGTGGCCGAATGAAACCCAGGAGCTTTTAGGTGTGAACATTTAAAGCCAGCTGTCCGTGCTGCTGTGAGAGCTGCCAAACCCCGCTGGCACTCTTTGGGGAGCAGCTCATTGCTTCCTGCTCCCAGCTGGCCTGGAAAGATCATCCCAAAGCGAGGCAGGACTCTCAGTTTGGTCCTTCAAAGCAAACAAGCAAGAAGGGAAGAGACACATGGGATGATAAAGCACCAGCATCAAAACAGTGGATCCTAGGGGTGGATCAAAGCTACCTCCAAGTGTTAGCCAAGAACTTCCTACTGGAAATCCCTATGCTCTGTGCTGGCTCTCCTGCTGCCTGTTGTTCTTGGGATGCTCCTGATGCAATTCAAGTCCATCCAGCAGCACTTGCACTAAATCAAGCCAGGCCACAGCCCATCTGTAGTGCGTGGGCAAGGAAACCCCCTAGTGCACCACTGGCCTGGGCTTCCAAAGTGGACAGGCTGAGAAGCATCCGAGTCACTCCCTTCCAGATGTTCTCAGGAAGGAGCTTTGCCTCTAAGCCCACATCGCTCATCTTGGGAAAGAACCTTTGATGACATCAATCTGCTGTGTCCCTAAAGTAACTCAGGGTTTTATTCCTAGAATGACAGGGGTGCACGAGCCCAGCATCCACTGCACAGCAAGAAAATCAATTGCTCCTGACATTGCACAAGTCCATCCAGTGCTCCAGGATCCCTTTTTTCCTGTTGTACAGACAAATATCCAACACTGGGAAACACAGGCTTTTTTAGGAGAAGGACCAAGATGAGATCTCTAGCCAAAGAGACTGCCCTACTTATGCATGACTGCCACAGCTCCAGGGGTGGCTCACATGTGTAAAATGCCAGACTCCACAGCACATGAACACGGAGTGCAGGCCTGGAGAGCCTCCAAGGCCCTGGAGTCACCCATGGTTTGGACTGGCACTGGTAACTGAGAAGAATGAGTTATGTTCTGAATACAGAAATACAGACCAAGCTCTTCCAGATGGCCACAGAAGGACCTGCTGGGCACTGGCCAAGGCCACCAGGCCCCTCGCCTCTCCCAGACTCGTTCAGCGAGAAGCTAATTAGCTGCCACTCTTAGAAATCAAGGGGATAGGAAGGAATTACAGAGAGACTAGAAATCCCAGTTATCCCTGTATCACAGCTGGAAATTAACTGTGCATCCTCCTTCCCTGGAGCCCTGCGATGACGGAAGGAGGAGGCACTTCTCCACCCTACCTGCAGCTGCTGTGTGGAAGGAGGATATTGACTCACACAAAAGCTTCTTTTTAAACTGCTGCATTAGTTTTATTAAATGTTTGTAATCTATGTTTCACCTTTCCTCCCCAAATTCCACTCATCTTTGTGAGAGAATAAAAATTAGCTGCCTAACCACAGCTTTGGCCGCGAGCCGCCTCCAGCCCCGGCGAGGATGAGTTAGTGCTCGTGGTGTTATTGATCTCCAGGCACGGATTGCCTGGCTCACGAGCCTCGTGTCTCCTATCCCACACTGAGATCTGCCTCCCCTTGGCATCCCTCTGATCTGAGCCCACTTGAGATGCAAAATGCAGAGCTGGCAGGTGTGGCTGCACCATGGCCCACAGCCATTTATCACACACTTCTCAATAAGCTAATAGCCCTAATGTGTGAAAATTGATTTCTGGTGTGAATGCAAAAGTCCCAGTGATTTACACTCTATTTCCAATTGATGAGGCTCAATTGATTTCAATGAGTACTAAAATATTTACCATAGTGGGAGGGGGTGTGGGGAAGGCTGGGAACAGGGTCATCACTCAGGGGAAGGCATCCCAGCAGCACCAGCAGAGCAGCACCATCAGCCTCTGGAAGGGCCCAGCGGAACACAGAGCATTTGGTGGAGCAGGAAAATTACTTGGTCAGCCAGAAGCAAAGCAATGGCAGAAGGGAAAACTGATGTGTCATTAACACAGCACTGGGGTGAGCTGAGACTCATAAAACTCCGCTGACTTCTTGGAGGAATAACTCTGGGAAAGCACCTTTGATGCTGTGTCCTGCCAAGGGCAGTTTGAACTCAGCTGCCTTTGCTCTCTGACTCTCAGGGGCCCCGTGGGCTCCAGGACAGCCCAGCTACACTCGAGGTTAACAAGGAAAGGCCCAGTGACTTCCCCACAGCCACCATCTGCCCTGGAAGCAAAGCCTGTCCAGCCACAGCTGCCCGTAACACACATTTGTGCTCCACAGTTTGATGGTTGGGACAGCCCAGGCTGAGTGGGACAATTCCAACACTGACCCCAAGTGCCAGTGTCCTCCCCAGCCACCCTGGTAAAGCAAACCAGTGCTTCCAGGAGAAGGTAGACAATGGTGTGAGGGAGGAATGGAACTTGAAGCACTCTCACAGTCTACAAGGTCTCCTATTTTCCTGTATTTTCAGCATCTCCTTCCACCTGAGCTTGATGCAACAAACTCAGCTCTCAGGTCTCATTGACCTTTCCCAAGTCATCCTCCCCTTCCTCTGTTTATTAATCCTCCCTTCTCCTCCCCTTCCGTCACCTCCACAGGGTAAAGTTCTCATTTACCAGATCAAAGGTTAGCACTTGTCAGACCAAAAGCTTTGAAATACATCTCAGTAATGAATAATTTTCAAGTTCAGAGCTGCCCCCATCTCTCTCTTTGTCACTCAAAAGCAGCTCAGGGTAGAGGCTTGCAAGTGTTTCACACCGAATGCCAAACCCCAACCTTTTAGCAGTGGGGTCAAGAGACAACGTTCAGATCCAGGTCTAGGTGTGAAACTACCAGCAGTCACTGGGTGGTGACTCCTCTGTGAGGCAAGAGGGCTTTCACCCATCACACACCTCCCCCCAAACCTCAGCATGGGGAAGCGGAGGTGCTGCCCCACCACAGCTCTCACAGTCCTGCCTGTACCTGGAAACCCAACAGCATTTCAGTCCACTGCTCCAGGTCAGGGCCGGCACAGGGAGCCAATATCCCCACAGCCCTCGAGTTTCTCTGCTATGTTCTATTCTCTTAGCAAGTGGTGGTGAATTTCCCACACAGGTCTGACTCCTCTGAACTCCTCAAGGTGCTGCCATAAGCACAATTTCTCTATTTCTGATCTTTCTACTCATGCTGCTGTGCAATCATGATGACAAAACGCCCCAGGGACTATGAAACAGCAATAAATAAAGAAAACACATGCAGCTAAAATACAAAACTACTTTTACCAAGTTCCCCGTGGGACAATAGCAGAAGATGAGGAGCACGACACACACAAGCCTCATGCACACAGGGCCATGAGCTGGTCCTTCAGCCCTCCCTCCTGAACCCACCTGCAGGTGCAGTGCCAGGAGCTCAGCTGATGGAGCTCAGGACAACTTTGTTCAACCCCCCAAATGAGAATCTGCTTTCTAAACATTTGTTATAACATCAGAGTGAAAAGCCAGGTGATGAGAGGACAGTGTTCAGCCAATGCAAAGTGTGGGAAACCAATGGAGCTCGATCAGTTTAGAGCAGGCAACTCACTGAAACTTTAAACTCCCTTTCAAGAACTCTTAGCAACCCCTCCATCTGCCAGCTGCAAAGGAATTCACTGACCACTGTTTACATGATTCATGTCTGTTACTCTGTTCTTCTTGGAAACTGCAAATGAAAAGCCCAGCTTTGCTCTTCAGCAGTTTTGGTTTCCTGCCTCAAAGCACTGCCCAACCTAAAGGTATGGAATGCTCAGAGTGTCCAGCTGCACCCAGTGCTAACACCGAAACCCAGCCCTTCGTTCATCAACAGACCAAATGCAAACAGATTCTCCCTTGGCTGTTTTCTTCTCATCCTGGCTAAGGCAGATCCTTCAGCAAAAGAAGTTATTTGCCCAAGCAAAAATACTTCTTGCTGCTAGAAAAGGTGTCCTGCTGGCAGGTTTGCTCTGCTCATTTCACTGCACTGGAAATGGCAGAGAAGGAGACATATTAATGCTATCACCAAGGGCTTTTTGGTAGTGATGAGCTCAGTGCAGCAGCTCATCCCACTCATCCTCTGATTCTCCAGTTCCCTGTTTTAGATAATTCCTTACTCTTCTTCTTAGTTCACACAACTCAGATCAGTCCTTCCAGAGAGACTAGGATGTGTCAAAAAAGGAAAAAACAAATTCACAGTTAAGGCACATGCCAAGTGGGCAAACCCAAAGCAATTCTGCTTCCACGGTTCCTTTTCCTCTGCCACTGTCCTACTCCATCCGCCTCTGCTTTCTCTCACCTTGCTGAGAAGCTCCAAAGGTGTTGCACTTGGAAAACCTGGTGCAGAAAGCTCTCACAGCATAAAGCAGCACTAATTGTTATTCATCTTCACAAGAAGATGATGCAGTGTTTAATCAGCAAATGTCCCCATCTGAGCTCTCCAGGTGAAAAACGATATGCAAGTGCAAAGTGTTTCTTAAAAATATTGGAAATACATTTTATAAATAATAAAAGAGGAGAAACTTCCATTTTAGCCTGTGTCTGTTCCTCTGGCCATCCCCATTCCCCTCTCTCCTGCTCACTCTGCAGAGCTGTATAGAAAATCAGAATCCAATCTCAGCAAATCCTATTGACTGTCTCCTGTCACTCACCTGATTAAAGGTTCCACTTACATCCAAATGCTTCGAGCCCACTCTGAGCCATTCATAAAACTCCTATTGAAGGATTAGCTTTCACAAACTTTGCCTTAATGATTATGCATTCTATTGATCAGTGGGGGAAACTATAAAAATTGACACCAGAATAAACTTTGAAGGACTGCTCTCGCTCAGCAGAACTCGGATCAATTGGAATCGACCAGGATGATAGGGAAGGGGGGAAAACAACCTCTCTCCATTAGCTGGGTGTAATCCTGATTAGCTAAATGGCGAAGTTTTTTTTCTATTTGACTGCTGAAATCCAACAGCATCTCAGTGCGGTGCAGATTATCAGACCCTGAGGATAACAGCAAACGCATTGGTGTGTGTTCATTCCACCTCTGCTCCACAGATAAGCCCTCCTTCACCACTGCTTTGATGTTCAGACTTCCTGATCCCTGCTCCCCAGTTTAAAATGATCCAACACACCACAGAGATTATTTTGTTCATGGAGGGAATAGGTATTAGTCACTGATAACAAGAGGAAACAGAGTGTTAATGTGACATTCCTAAGGTCAGTCAGGAATTCTTTGGGTTTAATCCTCAGAATGCTTTCCCAAACCTTTTTGGGACAACACATGTGCACATGCAGGTATCCAGCTTTGGGAGTCTGCCTGAAGTAGGAAATGACTCAAGAGAGATGAGACCAAAACTTTGGTTGCATTTCTAAATATTCCACTGGGTTTAATAACAGGAAAGAAAACTAAACCATCTTCTGCCCATAAAATCTGCCCCTCACATCCTTAGACCTTCATGGCTCCAGAGGAATAATGATTCCTTGTGTTCACTCTGTTGAGCAGTGTTATCCAACCTCCAGCTGGGATGCACAGATATGGATACAAACACCTCTCAAAAGGCAACTGCAAATTGCCTGAGGATACCCAGCTCCAGTTCCTTGTGCTCTCTGTACTTTACTGCCTAATGCCAACCACTGAGGCGTCATTTCAGCACAGCCCTCCTCAGTTCCTCCCACCTGAGCGTTCAGCATTGCCAGGCACCAGCAGGAGCTTCCTGAGAGGTCTTACAAGCAGAGCTGGTCCCAGAACCTGGCTAACATCTCCCATGAGCAGCTGTCCTATTCCAAGGAGTATGGACAACATCCAGCCCAGGGAAGCAGATGTTTTTAGTCCCAGAACTGACCTTATCTAGAGCCCAGCCGTACAACCACCCGAGTCTGGCTCAAGTTCACATTATGCTGAGAGGTTTCCTCAGACTCAGTTCCAGGTGGTCACTGAAATCCAGGTTTCCTTTTTACTATGAGATTACTCATGGGATGAGTGGTCTATTTTCTATTTGAAAACCATGTACCTTTTCTTATGTGGTACCCCAGAAAGCTGGGATAGTCTGAGAAGGGGTCATTGAGAAAGAGAGCTGACAATGAACTGATAAAAATGGCCCATTTGAAGAAGATTCTTTCAATAAAATCAGATGGTCAAGATATAATTTTCCATAAAAACATTTCTAGGGCTATAGAAATTTGTAACTACAAGCAGGATACATCTCAGTTAATTTTAGCAGTCAGGAAATGAGGTCTAGCCTAGATAATCCTCCAGGCTCTTGGCTGAACCAATGGCACAGGTGTGTCCCAAGGTAATACATCCCATCTGTCCCAGAGAACTTCTGGGGATGAAATGGCTCACTCTGTAAGGCTAAACACCACCTCAGAGTGGCAGGTATGGCCACCTGCATGGAGCCAGAAAGGAGCAGAAGTGTGGCCAAGGCAAGCAGCCCAAGTCCATGTGATGAACTCAGACAATATTCCAAATTGATTCTTGGATATACTCAAGGACACAGGAAGAGAAACCCAAGATGATGTACTGGATAAAAATGTGCTCTGCCCCAAAGACAAAGTCAGAAGTAAAGCTGACCCTTAAAGGAAAACCCGGGGTGGATCAGGTTAGTCAGAAGCCACGCCCAGACATATTCAAATTAGCAGCTAATCGCTCCAAAGCCGTGGTAATTAACTGCCACCACTGTTCTGGGAGTTACAAAGAAATGGGTTCAAAGCACCTGGCTTGCTTTGCAGAAGAATTCAGACAGCACAACACATCCCACTGGCCTCACAGTTTTTTAATCTATTAAAAGAGGGTTATCTCCATGATTGGAAGAGAAAGACCAAGTAAGAAAAGGCATCCTCTGGTAAATGCAATTTCAATAAAGACATTAAAAAAAGGAACTAAGAGCAAGAGCTACCATAAATAACAGTATTAACTGCATCGAGTTGTTAGTAAAGATCCAGTCAGTGTTTTTTAATACACCCTCTGAATGTTATTTACTTACAAGTGCTGTCCAGCGTTTGTTCTAGTCCCAGAGTTTTCTAACAGTTTCTGATTTTTGAGTGCATGACATTCCCATTTAGATTGGAGGCCTGACAGAATATATGGGAAATCATTAAGTTTTGCAGCAGACCAAAGAAAGAAATCTATGTTTGAACTTCGAAAAATAATAATAAATGATACTCCTAACAGAAGTGATCCATAATGGATGTGAGCTGGGTAAAAATGACCTAATTGCTGATCTAGGGAAAACAGAAACAATACCTGAAGTGTTTACTCCACACAGCAAAGCACAGAGAAAGAGATATATAGGGATAATAAACTGATTTGGCAAAATTCATTCCAAATCTATACATGGTCAATAAGTGCTTGTGGAAATTGTTGGAATATGAGGTTGCTGGCATTCAGCAAAAGGACATTAATAGACGTCTAAGCAGCTAAAATCATTTATTAACAAGGTTGCTTCAGAATCTCATGACATGACTAAGGCTGTTGGGTTGGAAGCTCTGCTCCATGCTGGCACAAAGTATCCATCAGACTTTTAAAGGAATTTCCAAAAGTGCCTCTTGTCTGAGCTTAACACACTCTGGGGCTGGCACAAAGGTGCTGACAGGGCACAGAGTCCCTTGGTTTGTCAGGAAGAGGAGGAAGGAAGGGCTCCAGGGATGAGTTTCACAGAAGGCCAACAGGACAACAGAGATGCAAAAGTCCTAAAACCAAGCAGTTGTTTGCTTCCAGCCCTTTTGGGAACCTCGAGACTTCTCCAGCTTGGAACCCCAAACAAATTTCCTGTTTCCAGCTGTTCCTTGGCTATCCCCTGCTCACCCCAAACTACTGGAAAAGTAACCATTCAATAAAGGGCTGGGAATGCTGAACCAAGTGGCAACCCAACCCCTCCAGACTCTTATCAACACCCCTGAATTACCTGGGCCAAGAACGAAAGGTGTTGGGGAACGACCACGAGGAGAGGCTTCACGTGAGCTTTTGGGACATCCGTGGATAGTGGGTGAATATTTATCTTTCTAAAGAGCAACAAGAGAAAAAAGTGCATTCCCTTTGCAGTTGCCAGTGATAATGGATGCTGTGTGAGCTAAAAACCCAGCAGTTAAAAGCTACATTTATTATCACTCTATCTCACACCAGCAAATTTATGATCCCTTCCAGACCTAAAACATCAAAGCAGAGCAGGAGTCAGAGCCTTTTCAGACTGTTAAGGGTGTTTTTTCCCTCCTTCTTCTTTTCACATAGATTGCTTTATTTATTTTTTAAAAGGAGGTGGGCATTAAAACCAAAATCTGACCTTTGATCCCCTGAGGCAACTCATTACTTACAAGGGCAAATAGGGAGCTGAAAGTTTTTCCTGCATGAAACCGTAAATAATTCTTCCATACGTCCACAAATCACTCTAGGTTGGTAAAGTAAATAGTAATTGGTGGGTTTCTCCCTAGAGGCAGGTCTGAAGGGGGTTATAGATTAGAGTTAGGGATTTTTTGTTTAAAAAAAACTTCAGAAACCATGTTTCCCTCAGCTCAGTGCTCCAGATGCTCAGGTAATACACGAAGGTTTGGAGGGGTGTGGGGAGGGGAAGAGTTTGCTGGGTTTTCCTTATGTTTAGTAATTTCTCATGCTGGAGTTTAAGAGATTCACAACTTTAGGGCAAAGGGGAGTATTAAGAAAAATGAAACGCGGGGTATGTACAACAGCCTTTTCTGTGTATTATCAACAAGAAAAAGAACTTTTAAAGAAAGAACTTTCTTCCCAGCTCCTCCTGCAGCTCCAGGGAAGCTGGAGCAGCTGGGAAGGAGTAGCAGACTTGTCTCCCTGCTTTTTTAACATGTTACCACATCACACATTATCAGCTTTCTCTCTTACATTTTACCCGAAACACCTGAACTCTCCCTCACTTCAAACATCTTTTCCACCATCCCTGTTTTGACTGTTATCAAAATTGTTTCATTCAATAGCAGTCATACAGGAATATCTACATAGAAGGAAACTTTCCATGCTTGTTCCTGCAATGCATTGTTACAGCAGCCCAGGGAATGGAGGGAGAAGCACACTGTTATTATCAACACCACTGGAAATGTTCCCATGCTGGAGCCACTGGACCTGGCTGTCATCAAACCAGGACTGCCCAGGACTGTCACAGAGCAGGGATTTTCTCTGCTGGGAAGTTCTGCCAGAGCTTGCTGAGAGCATGCCAAAGAAAAGCCATCAAATGCAGGTTAGTCCTGTGCAAAACACAGTAATCCCAGAAAAAGGGACGTGGGACTGTTACACTTTGATGAGAGAGGTCAGAGTCACAAGGATAGAGAGAAAACCAGTAGGAAACTGGGAATTTATAAACACGACCGACACGGTTCTACCTGCATAAACTGACTGCAGCCACAGTTATTTGCAAGGAGAAAACTGGTCCCAAGCCTGGTTCTACTTCCAACAGAAACAACAGGTCATAAATCTGTATTTAATAATTGAAACAAACGGCCTGACTCCCAGCCTGGCTGAGCACAGCGCAGGGAAGAAACTTGAAATACCGATTAAGACACGGATTTTTCTACCTGGCCTCTTACTTCTTTGAGACCTTCAAAGTTCAGTGCTAAAGCCACAGGGAGTTTCATCTTGGACAAGATTATGTTGGAAATTTCTCATGTTCACCTTTGAGGCCCCTCGATGTCGGGATCCAAGGGAACACCAAAGGAACACCAAGGGAACACCAAGGGCCCAGCAGACACAGCACCAGGGGCAGGGGCTGCACTGACCCCCTTCACAGCAGCCTCCCTTTTGCCCCCTACAGCAGACCCAGCTGGGAAAGGAAATGGCAGGAACTCGCCCCGCAGAGGCCTGGAGCAGTGGGAACATTTGCTATTCCACCTCTCTGAGCTCCAGCTTTCCACAAAGGATCCACGTCCTGTGGCGGGGATGGCAAAGCCGTGCAGGAGTCACAGAGTGGTTAAGGTGGAAAAAGCCCTCTAAGAACACCAACAGCTCCCCAGCTCTGCCAGGGCCACATCCACACGGCTGTTAAATCCCTGCAGGGATGGGGACTCCAGCACTGCCCTGGGCTGCCAATGCTTAACAAAGCACTCCATGAAAAAATTCCTGCTGGTGTCCAACCTGCCCTTCCCCTGGCCCAGCCTGAGGCCGTTCCCTCTCCTCCTGTCCCTGTTCCCTGGGAGCAGAGCCCGACCCCCCCGGCTGCCCCCTCCTGTCAGGGAGTTGTGCAGAGCCACAAGGTCCCCCCCGAGCCTCCTTTTCTCCAGGCTGAGCCCCTTTCCCAGCTCCCTCAGCTCCTCCTGGGGCTCCAGACCTTTCCCTGGACCTCTGAAGCTGGTCCTGCGTGGCTGCATTTCACACACAGAATTAGTCAGGTAAAACAAGCCAAGAATTGTTTTTAATAAACTTGAAAAACACCATCCATTCCAAGTGTGCTTCTCAAGGAGTTCAGTCACCCCTCCTGAAATAATGGCAATGCAGGCCTTTATTTTTTAACTATTTAACAATAAAGTGATTTATTTTCAATCTCCCAGTTGAATCAGGAAATTGTTGCTATTCCCAGACAGGGAACAGAGACAAAGGAAGATTAAACACCCAAATATCACACTAGAAGCCTTTGGCAGAGTAGGAAACTGAACTCACCCCTCCTTTCTGAAACGTAGCTCAGCTTCTTAACCATCAGCCCATCATTCCAGCCTCACGTGATGTGGAGACACAAACCCTTCTGCGGGGCTCCAAAGCACAAAGGCAGCAGCCAGTAAAAGATTCCTGCTGGCCCAGGCTCAGATCCTGTCTGGACTGAGGGAACAGGTTTCTGGTTTCAAAAGAAGCAGAGTTGAAGTTGCTTTCCTTCAGTTGCAACCTTTTTAACAAAACAGAGATTTTTCTCCAGCAAGTAAAGCCATAAATCAGGACATCTCCTGAGGTTCTTTTTTTTTTTCCCTTTTTTTTTCCTAGTTAGTGTGCCTTGCCTCCCCTTTCCATCCCTCCAGACTTACTTCATAAACATTAGCTCTCAAGCATCTCTTCCCCCAGAGGACATATCATAAACATCATGTTAAATATTTAGAACAGGAAACCACCTCACTTTTCTAGCTACATAAAAGCTATCTTGGGAGGGTGCATTTTCTCTTCTTATGGCTTTTATTTATTTATTTCCTGGTGCAGATCAGTCCAATAATCACTACATTTACCAGGGACATTTGACAACAGTGTTAAGAAGTTCCCCAGTAGTTGGGCAAAGGAAAATGCTACTGGATACTTCAGGGATATGCATTTCCAAAGCATCCTGCTCCTTGTGGGACTTCCCCGGGACTTGGAGAGTCACTGGTTCACCACAGAGCTGGGAAGAGGGACTCAGCTACAACAACCCTTGCAGCACTCCCATCACCCCCTTTAATTTCCAGCTTGTTTTCCTTAACTCCTCCAAGTGTCCCCAGAAACCACTAAGTTAACACACAGCAAAGATATTCAATAACAGCCAAGCACTAAACACCACCGAGCACCATAAACACTGGCAGCTCCAGGCTTGGTTCAAAGCCAGAGGGAGTCAAAGGTAAATGGCACAAGAGCCTTTTTGACAACTCTCCTGTGAAATGCCTCGTGCCCTCGCCCTGGCTGGATTTATTTATTCAGATCCAAGGAAAAGGGTCCAGTCCCAGTTTCAGGCTGTCCCATCCTCATCTGCACCGTCCCTGTCATTCCTCACACACCCAAGGCAGCACCTTGGACTTTGGGCAACTCCAACACTCTCTGAAATACAACAGTCCTCAGGACAAGGGGGAATGGCTTCAAACTGTAAAAGGGAAATTCAGGTTAGATATCTGGAAGAAATCGTTCCCTGGGAGGGTGGGGAGGCCCTGGCACAGGGTGAGAGAAGCTGTGGCTGCCCCTGGATCCCTGGCAGTGCCCAAGGCCAGGCTGGACCGTGGCCATGCCTTCCACACTATCCAGGATTTTTGTTCAGTCTCCCTTTGAAAACTCCCACTAGTACAGAGATCCCTGCAGCAGACAAATCCATGCCCAGAAAAACCTCTCCTTTCAACACCAAGTCACCATTCTCAGCTGTTCTTGCAGCTTCTTACTCCATTCACGCTGCTCATCTAAACTACATCTCCTGAACTCAAACCCCTTCCCCAGAAGATGGGCTCTGTAGGCCTTTAACATTAATTTACTTTCTCCTAAGCTTCTAAATTTTGATAACAGTCTGCCCCAAGTGGGATGCAATTGTCCAAGCAGAATCCAAAGAACCAAAGCCACAGAGGAAAGAAAGTAATAATCAGCACTGCAGTCCCCAAAACACTTTTTTCTTTCACAGCACATTGCAAGGTCACAGTAATTCATTCTCCACCCTCACCCCCTTCATTCTGCCTCGCTGAAGCTCAGTTCAGGGGAAGGCAGTGCAACGGTCTGGCAAACCATAATGTCCTGCTTCAGCCCTATTTTGAAGATTTAAAAGGTGCAAAGGGCTTGATGTTGCCTTTTCAGACGTGGACAAATCTCACCCATTGTACATAGGTGAATCAAATTTTCAATGATGCAAACTGGAAATGCTTGCCAAGTATGCATGCAAGAGAAAGAAAAACAAAGATCATAAAGATTTATAGATTGCTTTAAAATGCATTCACCCTAAACCATGAGCTGCTCCGAGAAGCACTACCAACCTGGCTGAGAAGTTGTACTTACATGAAGGGCTCACTCTGCTGGAACGAGAGCTTTTGTGAAGATCGACAGAATTAACGAGCTAAAAACTTCAGGGTATTAGTTCAGTACCTCACAACAACAATAAAATTAGAAGTTTTCAGCCTTTGATTTATATGTTTAAAATTAAGAGGGATATTTCAGGCTCTAAGGGCATGTGGGAACGCAGTGCTGCAGCTCTTTATGCTCACGCATGACACGCCTCACAGAACTATACTGCCTGCTTTCTGTGAGGTTCCACCTCTGCCATTTCAAAACAGATCACTTCAAAAAGAGAAACCCAGCAGAGCAAAACTTCAGTTGTGCAAGGCTCTAGATCTACTCTAAGCAAATGCTGAAACCCCTCTTTCCAAGAACAAATCCCCTTGCCACAGCCCTACTGCTTCCTGCTTTTAGATAGGTTAAAAATGAGGAGCAGTTGCAGTCTCTGTAGCATTACAGGCATGTCCACTTCCACTGAAGTGGGATCATGAATAGAAGTGTGCAAAAATACAATGAGCAAACATCAAAAAACAACAACAGATCATATTTTGTGATCAGTTTGTCTCGGGCAGGAGGGCTGAGGCTGGTTCTAATTTGAATCGAACCAGTTGGCCAGGCCCTACCTTGTATATTATCTTTGGAATGTGAGTCATTTTGTTGGCTTAGTTATTTCTTCTTCTGTAACATGGCACTCCTGACTGCAGCGGTATGTGGGAGCTATTTTTATTGGGTAGTAGTGAAAGGAAGTGATGGATAGAGCTGGTTGGGAACATTTCAACATTTTTTCAGTAGAATTTCCTAGCTGCTCCAGTGTGAAGTTGTTCACTCTGAAGTAGCTGGCTCCAGATAATCTTTTAATTTGAAAACAATATCATAAAACAATTTTCAAAATAGCCCATTTTGGTGTCTTGAAACAGAAATGTTCAACCGCTTTGGCCAAAATGATTTAATTTTGATGTTAAAAGAGGAAAATGAAGCTGAAATGTTATTGGAGCCAGGCCTGATGAAGGAGCCATCTCAAGCACGCAAAGCCAACTCTGTTCCCTGCACAAGTATGCACTTGATTTTTTTTCCTTTAGATTTTAACCTCTCTAAAGTTTTCAAGGCTTTGGCTTTTCATCTCAATTCAGAACAGTAGCTCCTTTTTCACAGCCTCTTCAAGAATTTCAGGAACATCAAAACCTTCCACTTCTTTTTTCTTTTTTTGGCAGAACAAGCAGCACACTGTATGAGCAAGGGCTTGGAAAGGCAGAATCCTTGGAACACCTCCTGATCAAGGTCCTCCTGGTGCTGCAGCCTGCAGCCCCTACGTGATGTGGTCAAATGGAGATGGTAAACCACATGCTGGAAAGCTCCCAGTCCCAGGTGCCCACAAAAGCCAAAAATTAAAAGTGTGTATCCTCAATGGATGACCAGCCACTCCCGAGACCCTGCCTTTCCCTCTGGGGTTTTCCTAACAGCTTCCACAGGCAGGCCAGCTACAACTTAAGCAAAGCTGGCCAGTGATCTAGGAAACTCTTCAATTATAGATGAGCACCAATAAACAGCCAGTGATTTGCTGGAAATTATGAAGTATAAATAATTGAGAAGCAGGGAGTTGGCCCAGAGGTCCCTTCTCTCTTGCTGATTCGTCTTAATGCATTTCCTTGATGCAGCTCCCCGCTGTGTTCCTCAGGCTGTGGGAGCAGCAGGATAATGGCCCTGGAAGAATATGCTGACCTGCTTGTGCAGAGTTAGAGACCTGGGAACATCCAGCAGCCTGAAAGGTGCAGCTGAGGAAAGGGGGTTTATCCACCCCACTTCCAGTGCGGAAATCTGGGATTTTACCTGAGGACACAGGGATTCTCCAGACACAGTGGGCGATGGTCTGGCAGCAGCTTGTGTGGAAGAGCTTCACTCTGTATGTCCTGCTGCTTCCTTCTGGTGCCATTAAAGAGGAGATTCCACCAGTGCAGGGTAGGAGCTGCCTCAGGATGCTCTGAGCTGTCCTGGGAGAGGAGAGAGTTAACTTGAGATCCTGATCTTCCAGCCTGGATAGCTCTGGTCTGCAGTGGCTTTCCAAACAGCCGAGTCCCAAATGAGTGTCAGTTCTTGGGGAAGGCATGAAACAAACCCCAAACACCAACCCTGAAGCTCAGCAGGACCCAAAGACAACAGAATTGCAGTGAAGTTCCTCCCTAGGTGAACACAAATTCACCCAGAGCTTCGCCCTTAAGGCAAAGGGAAAAAATCCTTTGGGAAAATAGACAGAGAGAGAGAATACAACAGAGAGGATAATTTCCTGCTGGGCTATGGGGCCAGAGATAATGAAAAAAGCCAAGGAGATGTACAGCAAGGCCCACAAAGGACACCTCCCCACGCTAATCGTGGCTGACTCTAAGGGAATTTTGCTGTTAAGAACCATCAGTTAACAGCTGTCTCACATCTTGATGCCAATGCACTTTTAGTCTGTTTAATAAAACTGTGGGTGCTACCACAAACCTTATAAAACCTTTCATACTACAAAACTCAGGTCTCACCGGTGACTGGTAGCAATGGTTCCCACTCAGTAACCAACTACCAGGCCCTAAGCACATTTGTCTTCATGAGCTTTTAATGTGTCACCATCAACCTTAATGAAAATCTTTTGGCTTTTGCACTGAAAATGAAATTCCTGATGTATCTGAGGTATAAAAGATGGGAACCAGAAAAGAAAGATGCTGGAAGATAGAAAAGAAGGTGCTTCATCAGAAGACTTTCAGAGCTGCTAAGGACACTGGCAATTAAAGCATGGGATGAGTCAGGTCTAACTCAGATGTCTGAACAAAGGTTCAGAGCTAATTCCTGTCTATTTTCCTCATAGCCTTGGTAAATGAGCAATTTACCTTCTTATAGAATAAATATTGAAGACTGGGCACATGAAGTGCCCTCTGGAAGTGTCAGGTTGTCCCCATTGACTGACAAGAAATGACCCTAAAATGCTCAGAGTCTGACTCAGAATTTTATCAGGTAAAGGAGGACAGCAAACAGATTATCTCAATACTCTGAGGACACTTTTCCAGTTCTAACAGGACAGACAGGTGAATGCTGTGTGGCTCCTTTCCTGTTCATTAAAACTCACATCCACTGGGAAAATGAAGAAAAATAGAAAGAAAGAAGGAAAGAGAGGAGAAAAAACCCCATGTGTAAAAAAAAAAAGAACTGGAAAGTGAGTGGGAGAGAAGGCTGGGGATGGTGACTGCCTTGCTTGTGACTCTCAGGTCCACCTAACCCCAAGACAAGCTCATTAAAAAAGGGAATTTCAAGGCACTCCTTAAGTCAGCAAAAGCGGTTGGCATGTGAGGAGATGGGACTTCAGAGAAGGTGCTGCCACTCATTTACAGTATAACATTTCTTTATATGAAGAAGATGCCAATTATTTTAAGACGCCCATCACCTCCTCACCCATCTGCACTGCACGCCCCACACCTTACTGAGCAAACCCAGCAGGGTGGATTTAGCCCTTTACCAGGATTTCAGATTACAGCGAAGAGAATCCATCCTGCCCCCACAAAGGCAGAGGTGGTCCCTGGCTCGCTGCTGCTCCACGGCACCGGAGGAGCCCGGGAAGGGAGCGGGGCGGCCACGGGAAGCACAGCGCGCTCCCGGTGCGAGGGGGTGGCTGCGGAGCGAGCGGGAGCTGGCAGTGTCTCCCAGGCCAGCATCAGGGCACGATGGGCTGATGAAGTCTGAGTAGATGCCACAGCTCGTAGCTTTTAAGATCTCAGTAAACAGTGTAAAGGGACATGGAACCAGGGCTCAGTATGCAGATTTTGCTCCATTATGTTTCTGAGCTGTTTTTTCTCTTTTCACTCCCAGCTATGGAAGACGCCAAAGCTGTTAAATATCAAGCGTGTATAATGGGAATCCCATAAGCTGGGGGAATGGCCAGGATTCAAGGATATGTCCAGAGCAGAAAAAGAACATATCAGTAAGAAAGGAAAAATAAGAAAGAGAGAAATAAGCATAGAGATGTGGGTGGAGAGGAAAGGGAGGAGGGGGAGAGATCAGACCCACGACTTCTCATCGGCCATTCTGGTTTTTTAGGTCACAGCTTAACGGCACCACAACAATTTTTATTATTGTTGCTGTTATTATTGTTGTTGTTTTTAATTATAGCCCTTACCCTTGGTCCCAAGAATCTCTAAATAACACAGGTCACTGGATGGCAGAGGCTGCCTGTGAGCATACACACCTCAGGGCACAACGCGCTCCCAGCCCCGCACCGAGGGAAGGGTCCCTCAGCACCTCCCCCTCCTCAGCCCCTCCTACACCCCCTGCCACCGCAGGAATCTCATCCTCAACACTGGAAGTGCTCAAGGCCAGGTTGGACGAGGCTTAGAGCAGCCTGGGAGAGTAGAAGGTGTCCCTGCCCATGGCAGGGAGGATGGAATTGGATGACCTTTGGCGTCCCTTCCAACCCAAGCCTTTCTTTGATTCTCTGATAACAAAGTGCTTCCAGAAGCTGCACCTCGCACCCACGCACATTTTGTAATCCTGCAACAGAACTGGCACCACTGTGGATGGATAAAACAACCAGGAAAAAAAAAAAAAAAGGCTCTTCCCTTCTCATTCCAGCTTATTTGGCTTTGTGGGGGAAAAATAATGCAACAGGATGAGGGCAGGGGGAGGAAAAGCCAATTTTATTTCCTCAGCAACTTATCTAGGCAATATCAGCAAATGCAGCTTTACTCAAGGTTATCAATAGTCAGGAGGTTCCTCCTCCACGACATTTCAGATCCTGCTGGTTTGCTCCCTTTGCACAGGTAAACCTGAGGTGAGCTTGTTGCTGAGCCCCAGGTGAGGCTGAGCTCAGCCCAGCTCTTACTAAACAAGCCACTGATTTCCCTCCATCAGTCAGCATGAAATGCCACTGGCCGAGGCCTGAGGGGCAGCACCAAGGCTTGGTTCTGGAAGCGGTTTAAATCTTGCACGACAATAAAAAGGTGAGAAGAAACCACCAAAAAAAGCTGCATCACCCCTTACAGCCTCAAATTCATAATGAAGTTTTAGGAGGTAAAAAACCACTTTAATGGAAACACAAGGTGCAGATAAACACACTGAAAAAGGATGGACAACTGTATTTAGCAAGTCAGCAAGAATCATTCCCTCTTCAAAAACCATATCCTCTTTCCTTACCTTCTTGAAACTACTCCCCTCTGTGTCAGGCAAAAGCCTGCAAGAAGAAAGAGGGTATTTCCCCCCCTTCTTTTTCATAAAACAATCCATTTTGCTGCTTCAGACAAGCTGTTATTCATTTTGAACCTGTCCACCCCTCCCACTGGGAGCTCCAGATGGATTTACCAGCTAATCCAGTTAGTAGCTCCTGCCAGCTATGGCATTCCAACATCCCCCGATACAAAGCTGGGGAAAATTTCCTGTGTCCGTGTGTCTTTGTGCATCTGTGTGTGTTCAGGCCAGGAAGGGAGACGGTGACCAAGAAATTACATGAACCCAAAAGCCCCTTTCTACTCTCCCAGCTGAGCTAAACTTCCAAGCTGAGTGGAGAAGCTCTGGCAGAAGCAGCTAAATAAAGGAAAATGATACTACCTAGCAAAGTAGCACCAACCCAGCACATCTCTGTGTCCCTAAACTTTCTGCTGCTGGTGTGATGACAATTGCTGTCATCAGTATTCTCACAAGATAGAAAACACGGGCAGCCACTGCAGAGGTTCATGGACTTCGGCCACCAAGTCTGGTTCTGGTGCTATTCCGTGACAGCCCTGCTCCCTTCACCCCCCTGCCCACCAGCAGGTCCCTTCCCTTCCCTTGGGCTCAGGCAGTTGGTTACAATAAATAAAAAAGTGGGCAAAGATCAGAACTGCTGTTGCCACAACAGCTCTCAGGGAATACAGTTACAACCAAGGGACAAACAACAGGCTGGTGCTGCCTGTGCAATGCTGCTGTCCCAGTGCTTTGGCCCACAGTGCAAACGAGGGTAAAGCTGTTGCTTTAGTAGTGACAGTGCAATGCTGGGGCCATACCTCCAAAAGCACGTCACTTCTCTAGGAAGACTCTTTGGATAGCACTGCCTCCAGAGTCTTCCACCCTGACAGCAGGACAAGACTGATGGAGAGGCTGGGGGAGCAAAGGAGGTTCTGGAAGACCACCTAAGGAGCCCAGGTACAGACACGGAGGGGCTGCGTGTGCACATCAGTGAGAGAAGCACCTGAAGTGTCTCCTTGGTGAGTGTGGGGATGTGCTGGGGTGTTTGTGTGCTGTTGCAAGCACTCAGGACTGCTTCCAAAACGGTTCCAAAGCACTGGATGCACCCATCAGCAGCTCAGCCCCCGCCACTCCGGGTCACTCTTCCCCCTCGGAGAGCGGCTGCAGCCGGAGCGGGAAGGTACCACAGCGAGAAGCACTAAGTGGGAAATGAGCAAGTGTCAGGGAACAAAATCAATAGCCTGGAGCCAAAGCTGCTTCTCTGCCTTTCCTGTCTCTGATTTGTGCGTGCGTGTGACTCCAGGGCTTCTTTACCTCCTCCATCCCTTCTTCCCCCGCCGCTGCGAACGCTGCGGAGCACGATAATGAGCGCTGGTGTCCGAGCCACCAGACAGGCCCATCACTGCAATCAGCGCAAGCCGAGAGATCGGGGCCCGCGGGCTCATCAGGCTGTCCCGGCGCTGGCCAGCCCCCTGCACATGAAGATGCCAGTCTCGCCTCTCCTCCAGCCCTCCTCCTCCTCTTTGGCAGCCCGGGCTCCTCACCCTCCTCCCCCTGCCACGCTCCCCTGCCGCCCTCCCCCTTCCCTCCACCCCTGCTCAGTACCAGAGGAACGCCAGCCTGGGCCACATCCCAGGCCTTCTCCCTTAACGATTCTGATAGGAAATGCCCAGCAGGCTGAAGCTTTCCTAGAAAAGCAAGGGCAGGTCGGAAGGCATATGGTTGCTGTCCTCTAAGCTCCGGGTGACAAGGTCTGTGATGCTGCACCCTTCCCAGGCGGAAAGGGGGGAAAAAAGAGAGAGAGAAAGAGAGAAAAATCGCCTGCTTGGGCTTTGGGAAATCACAAGCTACTCCCTGCGGGGAGTGAACCTCTCCGACCCTGTGCCACACTGCTGGGCACGATCACACCACGCTGGCGTGGCAGAGGCTGGCCTTGTCTTAAAATGAGAACTGAAAAATGGAGAGTTGGAAATAGCTCGGTGTTTTTTAACACACTCCTGGTCCATAACAATTCTCTGGCTGATTCTCCTCCTTGACCCAGAATCGCAGGGTTTTAGGCACATTGGGTAGTAAAGCTGAAGAGCAAAGAGAGGACAGAAAAATACCTTGGTATTTTTCCAACTTCTGCTGCTGCCATCGGCAAATGTTTTGCTCAGTTCCACCCCCAAGGTTACTTAAAGCCTGCTGGAACCAGGAGTCCCCCTGGTTCCCCCAGTGAGCTGTGCTGGATGCCCGGGCTGCTCTTCCTGGCAAGGGCAGCGCGGTCCCTGGAGAACGAGACGATCCTGCACAGGAGGGTAAAGGCTCCTCTTGGAGACTCACTCTGGACAGCCAAATCTGAGGCTGGAAAGCAGCAGGATAATATTTTCTCCACTTGCTTTACAGAGTCCGTTCCACATCCTCAGCCCTGGCTATCTCTGCTCCCGGTATGAAGGGAAATCTGCAATTCCAGGTTGTGTTTTGCCCCAAGGTACAGGCTCGGTTTAGAATATTACAGTGCAGGACTTTTACAGGGTTGTCTTTCAACAGCAGCGTGTTCCCATAAAGCACAGAATGGAACTACACATATTTCCTCCTTAAATGAGCACGAGGGCTCTTCTTTCATACAAATGACTTCCCTCAACACATGAATTCACTGATCTCTTTTACCACACCAACATAAGGTTTCTTTCCAAACCATAGACCTCACCTTTAATAATCAATATTTCCTTTCCACTTGCTCAGATTTCAAGGTCATACGTTGAACAGATTAATCACACCTTCAGAACTCTCTTCCTCTTAGGCTGATGCTAGCACTGGCATTATGTGGAATTTGAAGCAAAAACATTCTGAACAGGGCTTGGGTTTGTCTTCCCAATGGAATGTTAGGCCAAGAAAAAGAAACTGCTGTTTGTCCAGAGTAAAAGGGCAAATAAAATCATTTCCAGGCTCTTAAAGAAGCTATTACATACAGTGAATTAGATGAAAAATTACTTGATGACAGTGGCCTTTTAAAATGCTACTGAGAGCAGGAGCAATGAGCAGTTAGCCAAGGGCTATCTATATCCTGCTACTCCTCCATGTGCTTGTAGCTCCTGCTTTAGACAAGTCCATTCTCAATCATGACACTGTACTCATAACACAGAACAATTACCTGTAATCCCACATGCCATCATCCCCACTGATTCCACACGGGAGCTTTTACAAATATTCCCCTAAATGGGATCCTAGCATGCCCTAACACCGCACTGGAATGCAGGGTGAGCTATAAGCAAAGTGAAACAGAAGGAAAGTTTGGAAACTTTTTTTGCCATCTTTTAAAGAAAAAAATATTTCTGTTTTCATGATGATTTGTGTCCTAGGAGCAGAGAAATGGAAAGAAACACCACCATCCTGGGAAAGCTGTAGCCACAGCACTACACAAGATTATCTGCTACTGATGGGCTTGGGCCAGAACCTTCACACCTGAACTGGGAATGTTGGTTTGGACAGCACTGGTTCTAGTGGGAAACCCAGGAGCTTGCCAACCAAAACACCCCCGGTCTGTTCCGCCTCGGTCTAAGGTGGACTTCAGATTGGAATCTTCCAGCTCTGATATGAAACTGAAAGGGGTCTTTACCTGGAAATGATCTGAATGGAGTTCACCCCACTGGAAATCCTCTGTGAGATTTTCCTTGTGAGATCTGACATTTTAACAGGCTGACATCTCTCAAGACCTCACTGGCTTCCCAACACGGTTTGGCCTCAAGCCTGGAGTTCAAACATCCAGCCTCAGCACCATCTGCTCCACTGTTAACCACTGCTTTACCTTCACTGGCCCTTCCACCCAACGAGCCCAGAGCACCCCAACAATCCCAGAGATAACCATTCCAATCATCTCCAGTCTTGGAGGCAAGTACAGCTTATTGCCCTGCTGTGGCAGGGAGATACATCACTCAGAGAGTTGACACGAGCTGGAGAAGGTCAGGCAGTAATGAAGTGGCCGTGGTTTGGAGCAGAACCCTGAAGTCCAGTAGCCCAGACCCCCATTTAATCTACTGACTTGGCTCTAGCCAGCTTTTGTTTCAGAAGGAAAAGCGGAAGACTGTGACTTCCCAAATGTCTAAACACAAGTGGGGGCTGGAAAGAAGCGTGTGAGGCTGCCTGAGTATTCCAAAGTGGGGAGCACTTCTGTGCTCATTTCTCTTGCCGTGTCACTAAGAATTACAACCTGCCTAAATGCCTAAGCACATTGAGAACATATAACAATAATTAGAGTGTCAGAATTCCCTTGGAGAGCTGAGTGAGATCTTGTTTCCTGGAGCAGCTCAGGGAGAAGAGATTGCAACTACAATTTGCCCATTCTTTGCTAAGCAAAAAATTGGGGATGTATTTTCAATTGCAGCCAAAGGGGCAGACAGGAGCCACCTGCACAGTGCTCCTGACAGTCAGGACATGTTTGTGACACCACAGCAAGGGCGAGTGACGATAGGTTCTGACATCGCTCCATAATGGAAACTCCGATTTGTGTCCAGAGCACTTGGAAAGATGCACAAAACTCAGTCTCGAGTACCTGAATGTTTCTGACCAATGCAGGTCACTGCACCTTCCCTCAGCCTGGCAAGCTTGTGGCTCATTTCATGCCCAGTCTCCTATTCTGATGATTTCTCCTTCTAATGCTCTGCTGGAGAGTGAGGCCATCCCTTGCCAAGGAATTTCAGCTCCCCTCACCCTCAGTGGGAAGCAAGCCCTCTCTCCCTCGCTGTACACTCCCTGGAGAAGTGTTCCCTGAAAGGCCACCAAAAGAAGCCTTCCAGCCATGTGCAGTGTCTTATCTCTGCGAGTTTCCTGGGCTAGAAAGGGTTAAAGCCATCAGGGCAACAACAAAAGCAAAGATCCTGAACATCATTTCATGCAAATGACCTTTCAGTGGCTTCCTGTGCTTCACTGTGCTCTTGTCTGCCAGGGCCCCGGGGCCTTCAAAACCTGGGGCTAGATTTTAACTCATCTCCCCTTATCTGCTTGACTGACTGTCAGCCTCGCACATCTCCCTGCTTGTGATGAAGGCCTTAATTAGTGCTTGTCTGTTTACCCTTTTCCTATTGCCACCTCTCTTTTCCTCTCCCTCTCGCTATTCCTCTCCTTTCTCTCTCCCTCTCCCATCACCCTGGGGCTTGTTTGCTTAGCTGGGCATCTCTTGTTTACTCAGTAGGGAGGCTATAATATATGTAAATAAAGTAAGTCCAAAACCCCATAAAAATATATCACATACACGATACAAAATACCAACACAGAAACATATTTTTGCATTCAGAGACATTGCTAAAGCTGGCCTTGCTTTTCTCTGACAAATGAAACTCTTTTGTTGCCTTCTGAATTCAGTGGCAATAAGGAAACAGAGCTGTTTTTCTCCTCCTTTCTTTAGTCTTTATTCCCACAAAGCACACGGGCAGCGTTTAGGGATCATCCAGCACCTGCTGATTTGGTGTTTTGGAGCAAACACCACTGACGTTCAATCACCTGCCTCACCAAGGCTTCCACCCAGAGAAGAGATTAAAAAATGCAAAATTTGTTCAGCTTTCATGAGAAGTAGAATAAGGGAAGAACCATCTCTTACATCCACTGAAAATAGGATGCAGTGCGCATTCCTACTGGGAAATCTCCAGTGCAGGGTTTTCCCTGGCACATCCCTCCCTAATAAAAGCTGCTTCATTGCCATAATATGGCTCATAAAATTCGCTTTGTAGCTGGATGTTCAGTAAAAGCTCTGCAGAGCTGTCAGGACTGAACTGTGACAGCATGTAGGTGTGATGATCCAAGAGGAGCTATGAGGATCCACTCAAACACATGGAGCAGGCGAGCCCTGTGCTGCTCCAGTGCTTGCCAAAGGAGTTTCCAGACTTATCAAACACCACAGGAAATAGCAAAGTTCAGGAGCTGCCAAAGAGCAAAGGACAGGAGAGAACAGCTCTCCCATTAAGCAGGTAAAAGCCATTAAACAGGAGTAATGTGTTCAGATCAGGAGAGACAGGGAAAAGGAGCACGGGATTGATAAAGGAAAGCAGGAAAGGAAGCATGAGGAAAAGTGGGGAGAGGAAAAACAGGAAAAAGAAGTTTCTCTCTCTGGCAGAGAACTATCAGAATAAGATCATTCACATTTGGGAATAATGAACACGCTGCAGTGATGTCTGAGGGAAGGCAGAGGAGAGAGACAGGCACAGGAAGATGACCACATAAAAAGAGAAAGGAATGTGGAAGTGCAGGGATACAGGGAGACAGGGCTGCTGAACGTCCGGCAGACAGTCACAGGCCTGGCCAAACACGTCCTGTCCCACCCGGCAGCGGGGCCCAGCGCAGAGCCAGCTGTGCCAGATGCCAGGAGGGGACAGGCCAGCGAGGCCAGCGGTTCTCAGGCCATGTGAGTGCTCGCTCCACTCGCTGCCAGCTCCACCTGGCACTGCTGCCTCTCCCTTTCTGGGACTTACTGGGGACTAGGATTCCCAAAACAGATTCAGCAATTCATGAAAAAAGAGTGAAAAATCAAGGAAAAGGAACAAAGAGCTGATAATGTCTCCGGTGACAGTTGTAGGTATTTCTGGGTTAGCTCTTGGCGACCTGGCATTTTTACACCCGCAATGGAATCGCAGGTGGATCCACTCCCAGCAACGAACAGTTCATGAGCCAGAGACCCAAGGTCATTTTGAAGTGAGTTCAGAGCCATTTCAGGGCCCATTTGCAATGAAAATGTAAATTTCAGAGAGTGTGCACTCGTTCAGAGGGTGTGCGCAGGCACAGCATTCCCTGCCCTTCAGGTGATCGGGATCACCAGCTGCCTGTTGGGGCCTGAGCTCCAAGATCTCCGTTTGTCCTGATGGTATTTCCCAAGCCTGCACATTGCAGAGCTGCGTCACTGCAGGGCCATAAACCCCACTGACACGCCAGGAGAGGCACCACACCTCGATCCCAGCAGGAACGGGGGCACGAGCCCCCACAGGGGGGAGCTCCCTTTGCCTTCCAAGGTAAAAGGGATGGGGTCTCCTCACCACAAACCCCACGTGGGTCAGGACCAACATCCTGCAACCACTAAGGAGAAAACAGGATGCGTCGATCCTTCTGCAGGTGCTCCTTCTTGAGCAGGGGGCTCAGGGCACATCTGACCCTAAACAAAACCCCAGCAGGAATGAAACACCAGGATCTGTTTCACAAACAGATCTGGGTGGCCTGAGCAGAGAGCAGAGAAAAAAGGGAGTAGGAAAGGCCTGTTGGTTCCTCCTGTCTGCTCAGCTCCCCTTGAAAGCAAAGACAGCTGCTGTGGGATGTTGGAGTGATCAGCAGGTTCACACGGGGGTTCTTGTGACACACTAATTATTGCTGGGCACAATCTCTTGATGTGGGTCAGGGTCACCAGGAACTGCACTGGCACTCAATAAAGACTGACTCCAAGAGCTGCTCTTACATCTTTCACTTTCCAAAGAAATAAAAGTAAATAGGCAATTGCAGATAAAACACAGCATCAAACAAAAACAGCAAACCCAGACTGATACAGGTAATTAAGAATAGAATTAACAGATGTGGGCATCTACATCATAAAACAAGGCAGCAGTCTTGAAACCCACCATCCTGTCTCCTTGACAGATGATATAATTGTTCTGCCTTTTATTGGGCATCTGCCAATACCTCCTACCTCTGAAGCAAACATCAATGGCTTTCTGACCACAAAGCCATTTTTAGTTACCAGGTACTGAAATATAGCCCAGGAGTCGGTAATTTCCAAGACAACACACAGCACTCAACTGTACAGCTCAGTACAATCCGGTCTGTCCCAATCCTGCCTTCTCTTGTCTGCAAAAAGTTTGCCAAAAGTGAAAAAAAACCCCAAGAAACCCAAACAAAAACTTTTAAAAATTACAATTTTGATTATTACTTGAAGAGCCTGAAGAAGCTGTCTCTAGTAAGCCACTAGTAAATCTCATAGAGGGTGCTTGTTTAAGTCACACCTTGGACCTTTTATTTCTCCACAGCTCTTGCATGTGATCCATTTAATCCATCCATACTCCCACTTCTTGGCACCCAAATGCCTCACCCTTATTACCTGAAAAAGTTGCAGCAGGAACCACTGCCAGCATTTACTGCAAAAGCAGAAAGATGGAACAAAGGAATACTGAGCTGCCCTGGAATTTTCCTCTTCCCTTTGACTACCTCCCTTCTTTCTCCAGTCATTCAAAATACACCTTTAACTCCTCGATGTACCTCCTGCTCCTGAGAACCTTAAGGAACTCTGGGACATGTTTCATCCTTCCTGTGCATTCCTGTTAAGTATTCCAGACAAAACAAGAGCATTTCCCTCCCATAAAGTTGTTTCCTTCCACAAAGGGTGGATGGGGCTGTATCCCAGGTAATGTGACCCTCACACTCCAACCCAAGTGTTTTCTGTGTACTATTATCTAGGTCCTCTTCTTCTTCTAAAATACATGGAAAGATAAAACTCTGTCTCCACAGTTAAAATGCTTCCAAAGCAGACTTTAGTTAAACTGGTCCGGAAGCAGTTTCCATAGGAATCTTCATAATCCAAGAAATAAACTTAACTGCACTGAACCAGAACCTGAAACGGAAAATTGAGAATTACTCAAATCCAGCAACCCTGAGGGAACAACAGTGGGTTCAGCAGAGCTCAAAGGTTTCATTTTGATATCAACAGTTATGTTTTTACTAGATTCAATAGTGACATCATAATAAATATAGTACAAACAAATGAAATGTTTCCATCTTAGAATCAGAAATTTACCATCCCATAAAAAACCTGAAATAGAATTATTATCAAAGTGTGTTTCAACACTGCCAACTTTTATCATTTTGCTACTTGTAAAAATTAACAATTTAGACTTTTCCTGCTGAAATCTCTCACTGAGACTGACTGCTCCCCAGAGTCTTGGATTTCCACAGAACCCCACATTTCGTCAACAAAATGTGCCTTGCTTCGCTGGCCTTTTCTTTTTCAACAGTTCTTACTTGGGAAAATATTTTTTTCGCCCACCTCCTTGTCTGCCATCCCCTCCCTCACAGGGAGCTGTTCCAAAGGGAGCCTGCAGTCAAGACCCTGAGACTCTTTTGTTTGCACTCCCATGCCAGCCTTGCTGATGCCATGGCCTTGGCTTTGGGAATGGAGGTTGGGATCGCAGCCAGCTGGCGCTGCCTCAGCAGCACTTTCCTTCCTGGAGCCTGGCATACACCACACCAAAAAGACACTCTCCTCTCCTCTGCTCTCCTCGGAAGGTTGCAACACTTTGTGGGAAAATCAAATTACTTGACAACATCCCTTTCAAGTTCACAATGGCTCACTCTGGAAACTCAATCCAATATTTTCTTCCTGCCACATGCAATCAAGGATCACAAACTGCCTGCTTTGTTTCTGGCTTCTGGGTTTGGGTGGGGATGAAGGGAAGGTTCATTTCTTTGATTATTACTTTTTTTGTTTGTAAAATAACAAAACCAAAGCAACAACAGCAAAGCCCGAATTCAATGAGCCAACAACAGCATCATGAAGGGAAAAAACAGGAGAGGAACAATCTTGAGGACAGGAGAGTCTCTCCACATGGATATTCACTGCTGTAAGTCCACGTAATAACTCCTGTTGGGAGGCCAGCAGTGAGGGCTAAAGGGAAGAAGAACAGTTCCAGCAGCACAGAATCCCTCCTGCCTCTGTACATGGGTCTTCAAGCCAACATTCAATCTGTCCTAGCACATGTTACTGCCCATCCAAATCAATCACAGAATCACAGAGTGGTTTGGGTGGGAAGGGACCTTAAAGCCATCCCATTCCAGCCCCTGTCATGGGCAGGGACACCTTCCACTGTCCCAGGCTGCTCCAAGCCCCAATGTCCAGCCTGGCCTTGGTCACTGCCAGGGATCCAGGGGCAGCCACAGCTGCTCTGGGCACCCTGTGCCAGGGCCTCCCCACCCTCCCAGGGAACAATTTCTCAATATCTGACCTAAATTTCCTCTCTTGCTCTGAAGCCATTCCCTCTTGTCCTGTCACTACAGTTCCTGAGGAACAGCCCCTTCAGATACTGGAAGATGCTGTGAGATCTCCACATAACCTTCTCCAGGCTGAACAGCCCCAGGTCTCTCAGTCTGGTGACAACGTTTTATCAGACAAACTTCTGCAGGTATCAGCAACTACATATGTGGATCTGTTTGACACCAGCTTCTAAAAAGTATTAGAGAATTAATTTTATATTTGTATCATCAAAGCTAGAATTCAAGAAGTGACAGAGATTAAACTTTCCGTGACTGGGCAGAGTCTCAGCTGCTTTCTGAACTAAGATTTTCAGTCTGGCACCAGCAGCTGGGACACAGATCTTAAGCTGGAGGGAAAAGTGGAGAAAAGACTACAATATTTAAATTCAAATGCCTGCTCTAGTGGAAGGTGTGCCAGCAACTGGAGAACAACCCTGGTGGAGTGCAAAGATGGAGATGCTTCCATGTGGGAGCTGCACTCCACTGGTGGGAATTTGTTTGGCGTTGGACTCTTCCAGGGTTATTTTCCTGCTGGCCCCCAGTCCCAGCACTGCAGTGCCACCAGCTGCAGGCAGAGGAGAGGGAGGAGGAGGGAAGGCTGTGAGTGTATCGGTGGAAGCAGCAGTCCCAGGAGCTCTTGTGGCTGGGTGTGATGCTCTGAGTGCAGCTGACAGTGCGGGCTGGGCTGCTCTGGCCCAGCTCTGGCACCCCCTAGAGCAGCGAGTGCCCTATATCTGCACAGAGCCACGGGCCAGGCCTTTTGGAGCACGGTGCCAGCCTGAGTCAGGAGGAGCAGCGACACAAAAGTCTGACAATGAGAGCAGCTCGGAGAGGGCATTGCAAAAATCCAACACACACAGCCATTTCCTGAGCACGTGGAACAGCTCTGCCAACCCAAAAAGGGGAAAGCAGATGGGATAAACACGGGATCTCCACCTATCGCCACCAGCCTGTGTGCAGGGGTGTGATTAAAAGCTGTGGCTGTGACTAAAATCCCTGCTGTCTGCCGGTTCCAGCGAGATCTCTCTGCTGCTTCTCGTTCCCAGGGGATAACCGGCCCGTGCGGAATAAAACCGTGCCTTGCAATCCTGACCCCTGCCTCGAGTGAAGGTCAAAGGGAGAGTGGAACAAGGACTGGCTGTCCTCCCCAGAGCAATGCTATGACAGAAAGAAAAAGACTAATAAGGACAAAAAGAAAAAATGCCCAAGGGAAAAACAGGAAGAGATCCCAGGTAGGAAGGCACAGCCGTGAACAGAGGGTTGGAACTGTCAGATGTGCCTAAACCTACAGTAGCCAGCTTCTAATTCCCACTAAAAGGAGTTCTACAAATCCCAGGTGATTCTCTAAGCCTCACATTTACTGGAGAAATATTTAATTGACTAGCAGCTACTGGAATAAGAGAGACAGAAAAAATAAACTGTGTTTAGGAACTCCATCAATAATAAAATCCATATAAATGTTTTTCACTTCATCCTGTCAGGATGTAGCCAGTGACTGTATTTAGGAATAAGTAAATTATTTCCTTGGTAATTTTGCTGTAACTGAATAAAATTAAATGAAAATAATTCCAGGTTAACTGAATTGCCTTGTGTGAAACACAGAAATACAGTCAGGCCAGGGCAGATGCTCAGCACTTGGCAGGTTCTGAACTCACCTACCCCTGTTCAATGTGGTACCATGTTCATCTCAGGTTATATTCCTTTAAAGTTTCAATTAAATAAGCAGCTGCCCCATTTAATCCTCTTGGCCCTTCTTCTATTAACTTGTATACAGATCTATTTGTCTTTTAACCCCATACAACAATATAATTCTCATAACTCCTAGTCTAGAGTTTTCTCTAAGGAACTACAGTAGATGTTAAATATCCCAGAGGATATGCATCCTAAACAGAACATTCCTGATCTGATTCTGATAAAAAATAATTGAGATTCAAGTGCTGATATCAGGAACTGCTAATTCAACATTCATCTCCTATAAAGCTGCAACATTCTCAAATTAGGTTTTGCTGCTTCTATGTTTGCTGTCTAGAATAATGCTGGAAGATAACAATGAAAAAAATTTTAAAAGAAAACTGAAATTAAGTAAATTTAGAGTAAATACAGAGAAAAGTTCTGGGTATTAATGTGGTGCAAGACACTTTAATTACCTGCTTCAAGTGTGTCAATGCAGACTAATCCACCTGAATCCACTCATGCTCCAAGGACACAGGTGGTCTAATGCCATGCTCATCTCCAAACACCTGAAGTTCTTAATTAACACTGTTATTTGGGAGAGCTGCCTGTCCAAATCCCCAGGGAATGTGCTCATCGTCCTCATTTTCTATCAAACAGAGCACCCCAAGAGCCCAGTCCACCAGTCACTGTTACCTTCAACCTCCAGTGCGAGGCCATGTCCTGCCTGGAGCAGAGGGTCTCCAACAAGCCAATGTCCCTCTAGCTCCATGGGGCTGCACTTCTCTGTGCCTAAAACTGGCCAGATCAAAGCTCCTGGGCCGTTTACACGTAGCAGGGCTTGTGCAGACCGACCGTGCTGCCTTTTCTGAGCACGTCTGGGCTCCACCACATGACCTGAACCCAAGAGCAGGGAGGTGCAGGACTCTAAATTCATCCTAAGACCCAGACGTTCGCTCAGCACTGTGAGTCTAGGTCAAACACAGAGCAGAACTGCCTGCTGCCTCATTTAAATATTCAGTGAACACTGCAAAGATTAACATTTCCTCTCTTGAATATCTAAATATTTGCCCACAATCCCCCTGCTAATGAGCAAAGACAAGTGCTGGTAAGTGGCAAGCAGCATCAAGCCTCGAGTCAATCAAACGCTCCAACGGCCCCTTCAGCACCACCACAAGGCCCAGCGAGTGACATTCGGAGCTGGTGGCTTGCAAATGGCCCTTCTCTCCCGCTAACTCTCCCCCCACCACACATCCACACACATTCCTCCCTCTCCTTCCCTCTCCACCCCCTTTTCCGCTCCATGACCCACTCGGGGGCATAAAAAACTGGTACTGAGAAACCTGCCAACTGCTTTAGACTTTGGAACACGAGCTCGGCTCTTGTCAGCTCCCAGCCTGCCACACAATGGAAAACATTACACATTTCCCTCGCTAACGACCGCGCTGCTCATTTACATGTCTTAGGCAAACACCAACAAGGTCGCAGCCAGAAAAGCGCGGTCAGGAGCGCTACTGCTCCTGGCAAGAGGTTGGTGCCTGGAAAAGGGCTGCACGGGAAGCTCTTTAAACACCTTGGAACATGTGCTAAGCTGCTGAAGTATGAGGTGTGGTGACAGCAAGGTGTTGAAACAGGGCTTTTAAAAGCTGCCAGTCATCATTAACACGTCTCCGCAGAGCACTGGCAGCCGAGGCAAAGCCAACACCCAGAGCATCTTCTTGGAGGGCGGGTGGGGAGAGCGGAAGAGAAGAGGGAGAAGGTGTGGGGAAGACAAAGGAGGAGTACAGAGTCACCCACAGGGGCTTTTCCCTCTTGGCCTCACGCTCAGAAGTTGCCACCCTGCTCCTCAAAGAGGTGATGAGGTTGTGGCTCTGCGGGAGCTCCTCTGCCATTGCCTGGACAACCTGCAAGGTGAGCTGTCCCTGCCGGCTTCCTCTGGGAGTTTCTGACTGTCCTTGTCCTTGCTGCTGTGGGGATCAGGTGCTCCTATCCCCGCTGGGGTTTGGGAAGCAATGGCCACAAAGCCAAGCCACGGCAGGGCAGGGAGGGAGAAGCCACCAGCAGCCACTCGCTGCAGATCCAGAGCAAGAGCCACGTTCAGATCTCCTGTTCCTCCTGGGCCCCCTGCAAAGAGGCACAATCCAAATTCTGCAATAACGACACCTTCTCCAAACGTTGTACTTACTAATTTTTGACAAAATTTTCATTAGTAATTTTGCCAGTTGCATGCCTATCCTAACATTAGTCCAAACTTAAAAAAAAAAAAAAGTTTATAACTTTTCTTGTTCAGCAACTTTATAGAAGACCCAAATCACCCCCACAGACAAAGTCTTGAGCAAAACAGCACTAGCCCTGATCTTTTCCCCAGAACGAAGTACTTTTTTTTGAAGTATTGAGCACTATAAAGTAGCTGGATAGGAAAGTTTGTGTGAATTAAAAGAAAACAGCCCTATCCAAATATAATTCCATCTCCTCAGAGTCTAAAACTGTATCACGCATCAAAATCTTAAATATTTATTTGAAATTATGCACCCTAGTTATTCCATATTCTAAATCTGTGCAGCAGAGAGGCTGTAATTGTAATGGATTTAATAAAAGCTATCATATTCCATAATTCAGCAGGAAAGATTATGCAGAGCCCCGAGATGTAACTAAGAATAGCCAAGTTTCTTCTTGTTGGTGATTGTTCTAAGAACTGAAAGAAAAAATTTATACATCTCTCTCCTGCTCCTTTTTCTGCCTGAAGTACTCAAGAACCACCATGTCCCACCGAGGTGCAGAATGCTCTGTTCCCCTCTTTTATGAGCTTCATTATTTCATTAACCCATAACAAGCACTGCATTCCTCAATATCTTGCAATTTTTATGCCCAGGTTTCCAGGAGGGAAGCGAATCCCTACGCAAACCCAACTCCCCCTAAAACTCCCACCTTCTGTGTGATGCTGACTGACCTCCTGATCTCACAGCTGTGGGGCCCACAGTCCAGGCGTGGACAAACCTGAGCCAGGGGCAGAGGTTTCAAATGAGTTTCCAAGTGAAGGAGAGGCAGAGAAAACTCAGCAGTTTCCCTGGCAGGAGCAGCAGCAGGACACAAAAGCTCCAAATAACACATTCCACGCCTTGTCCTGGGGGGTGGGGACACAGCAAGGACAGGGATGGCACGAGCCTGGCTGGGTTGTAAGACACCAGATACAAGTCCACGGGGCCACCAGGCTTCATTAAACCTGCTGCTCATGCAAAAACTTCTTCCTTTATTCCTCTGCTTTCCTATTCACACAGACCAAGTAAAACTGAAGCACTAAAAGATAAAAAGCACTATATTTTTAAAGAGTGATTATGGGCTCTAGGTACTGAATTACCTTTCAGAAAAGTCTAAGTAGAAGTGACTTGCTTAAAGATAGAGAATAAATTATTGAATCACGTCTTTCAGCATCCAGATTTTTAGCAAAATCACTAAAAATGCTCTGTTAATTCTTTTCTTACCTGTGGATAATCATTACCGGAGAAGAAAGGTGAGAATAAAAATAATTAATACAAAAAAAGTGAATCCCCTTCTTCACTTTAGAAGGGGAGCCAGGGAGATGAAAACTGACATCCAACTTTCTCCTTCTCCTGCTGCATCTCCTGCACCTGCCCACACTTACACCCACCCTGTAAACAGCTTCATCAGGGTGATGGATATGTGCCACACCTGTTCCCAGCCCCCTTTAGGGAGGTTTTCCTCACCCACCTTCAAGGCAGGGGCTGTGTCTTCATTCTGTGTCTGCAGAGTCCTCAGCACAACGAGGCTGGGCCCTTAGGCACTTTAATGACAATAAATAATCATAATTCAGGAGTGGGATGCTTTCAAATCCCAGACTCGCATTCTTCCAAGCTTCCCAGCACACATACACACCCCCCACACCCTCCTCCCTCTGTGAATGTGACCTCTGCTCCTCTTTAGAGCTGAAACCCTCTGTTCCTGCAGGCTCCAGTTCGGAGGCGGATTCCCCGGAAAGCCCAGTGGGCCAGGTGGGATGGGACAGCCATTAATCTGTTCACACCTTGTCAACGAGGGGCCTGATCTGAACACATCCTCCCTTAGCTTCAGGAAATTCCCGCAGAGGATGGCACGGGAAAATGAGGAGAAGTTGTGCAGAACTGAGGAGACAGCGAGGAACACCTGAGAGTGCAGGACACAGCTCATTAAAACCCCGGACACGGTGCGACCCAGAGGAGCCTTCCCCTGCCCTTAGATTTGGGGCGCCCTAAGCACTTGGGAGGTGTTGGTAGTGAGTCCCAGAAGAACTGCCAGGCCCTTTTTATCTCCAGAGGGAGATGACAAACCCCCATGACTTTGGTAAGACTATGCCCTGCAAACACCCAGCTGGAGCTGCTTCAGCAACGCCTCCACTCCACCCTGCAAGTCCTCTCCTCTCTCCCCTTAATTCCAGCACCAGTCTTTGCCCCTCCTCTGCTCTCTTCTCTCGGTTAGAACTAATGGTTTTACCACATGTTGGAAGGCAGCAAAAGGAAGTGGTGAAGTGACAAATGGGAATGTTCATGCTTTAATTTATTATGACAATCGTGCCCGGGTCCACAAAGTAAACTGAGTCAACAGAGAAGGACTTTGTGCCAAGTTATTTATCCACTTCACTAACTGGGGGATCTTTTTTTCCCTAGCCAGCCATGAGGCTGGTTAAACTCATCAACTTTATTGATGAGCAGAAGCAGCAGGGAATTTTCTCACAAAATATGTTGTTGTTGAAAAACTTAGATTCATCCAAACCAAAACCTTTTTTCTAGGAATGGTTTGGTGTCACTAAACTTCCAGACACAAGGGGGGAAAAAAAGAAAAAAAAAAAGACTTGTGGAAAAAAAATCCCAAATAAGCAAAACATTCTGCTTGAACAGTCACTGAACATTTGCTTTCTCTTCAAATGAGCTTTCTGTGCAATTTAATTAAATTTTGAAATGTTTTATTTTGATTTTTCCCTTTTTCTCAGCTTTCCGTAAAGATGACAAAATAAAACATTTCAACTGAACAAAACTTAACATTTTTTCCTCTTAGCCTGTCAGCACATGACATTTTTCAGGATTTTTCACTCCAGCCTGGCACAAGACAATTTTCCAGTGTCTCCAAATTTCCCATCCAACCACACTGAGGAATGCATCCCATTAACCCCAGTGAATTTTGCCCAGCTACACATGGCTGGCCAGGATGACTGGTGGACAAACTGGTCCAAACCCTGGACTGTTCCTCTTTGCAGGAAGGTCACAAGACCAGAGCCTGCCCAACCCACCGGAGCAGAACACAGCACTCATTCCTCAGTCCCTGGCTCCTTTATTTCTCAAACCATATGAGGTCATTTTGGGGGAGGCCACGGTTCAGCCCATGCCCTGTACCCGGCTGTGACAATGTCTAGGAAAGACCTGGTAACAGCACAAGCAAGAACTGTCATTTCAGTTTTCAGAGGCAGAAAATGTTACTTTGGATTTAACTGCCTGCAAAAAACTTTTTTCCAAGGAATTTATTTTTTCCCCGCTTTGCCCTTGGTTTTTTTCTGATTATTACAGTCAGACCAGTCTCAGGGTGCATTCCCAGGAGCATCACACTCAAAGGAGATCACAGAATGACTTTTTCTGGCACAGGTACGTTCTCAGCTAACTATGGATCTGATTTTCAGCTACTGCACGTCACGGGCAAGGTACAGCAGAGTGGATAAACCCCACCAGAGAGTAAAAAATGCTGAAGACCTTTAGAAAACAAACTGTCCACAGAGAGGCTGAGAGAAGAGCGTTCCTGCACACGGAATCGGAATCCGTGCCCTGCAGTCTTCCCCTCCCATCCCGAGCAGGGCCCTGCACGACACCCCTGTAAAACACGCTGAGTCTTTCACACTGAATCACATTCCAACACCATGACACAGCCTCCAAAGTAGCGTTTTAACAACCTGCTGGGCAAAACAAGCAGGCATTGTTTGCCATCCTGCCCGCACAAACCCTGGCTCTGGAGCTGGAACGTGCCCACATCCGGGCGGAGGACGCGGGACTTCCCCACACGCATCGCACCCCAGAGAGGAGAACGGGCTCTGCTCCCTTTCGGTCACCAGCACCGGAGCAGCCAATGCACACCGAAAGTCCCCAGATGATTTCTGTGCTCTCCCAGGGCATTTTTCAGAGGTTACAAACATTTCTGTTGTGAAGCCCTTCCCTGCTATGCTGCATCAGCTGCTGAGCCCACCTGTGGTGCCTCTGAGCACACTGAGTGGGATGTCTGAGGGCTGATCCATGGATACGTGGGGCATCAGTGGGGTTTGGTTCTTCAATAAATAAATCTTGGCTAATGGGCCTCAAATCGTAGTTGCTCAACACCCAGGAGACAGAGCACTGGGGGTTCACAGCGTGCAGTCTGCCCAGAACAGGGCTCCAGAGCTGGGTGAACCCTCCTGAGCTCAACTGAGTTCAGCACCTACTCATTTTCACTCCGATGACATTCCCCCAGGTTTTATGCGGACAATCCACTGCTGGCATTAAGGCCATGGTGTTTGACCAGCCTATGTGGAGATCCCCTCGCTGCCCTCGGGCTGAAGCAAAGCCAAGCCAAGTTCCAGGGAGAACCTCCGTGGTCCGGCCACACACATCTCTGTTATCTCGTCTCCAGTGGGAGGGCCGTGGTTTGCATTTGTTGAAGTTTGTGTTTCAGACAGGCTGCACAGTCGGGCAAACACCACTCAGGCCATGTTTTCAAACTTTACATCCGTGACAGATGGAAATCTGCGGCTGTCTGTGAGAAGGGAAGGAAAATGAGATTGACCTCTGAGATTTAGAGGTTAGGTATTTTCCATTGCTGTTGGATGACTACAGGTGAGACAATAAACTCCACTCCATTTTATAATAAATGGAAAGAAACTGGCATTTCCAGACCATCTGGCCTGTTTCGGATGGCTCCTTTAAGGTGAAGTGTCTCAGCAATGTCTTTTCACTGTTGCCAGTGAGGTTGGTCCAGATGAACCACTACAGGCTGCTGAGCAAAGCTGGGCAGTGAAACCCAGCCAGGTGTGAGGGCCTCCGAGTGATGATGCTCCAGCTGGGGCTACAGCTCCTCCTCAGCATCCTCACACAACCCCAGAGCTACATCCTCAAAAACAGTCCAGGGCTGCTGCTTAGTACGGCCCTAAAACATTTGGGGTTTTGCTGCAACTCTGCAAAACACATGTGCCACTGTCCCTTCCCGGATCTGTTTTGGGAATATTGTGATGTAACAGGTTTGCTCTATGAGGGATTAAGATGAGGTGTAATGGGGAAGCAGATTATACAAATTGTAAGAGCCACATTAGGGAACTATGCAGACCCCAGCGACGGCTCCTTTATTCCAAAATAAGGGCCTTTCTCAGTCTGCTTTTACTGTTTCTGTAACTTGCTGTCCTCTGGAGGAGATGCTGGACTCCATCCAGTCAGTTCACCTGCAGCCCACCCTACGGAGCTGCTTCTCTGGCACATGCACCAAGTGGCACGGATCACCTTTGGTGCAGCATCCCTCAAGCTGCAGCTCACACGGTGAAAAAGCAAACCACTGCAATAAGATTTTCCTCTCTCCAGTAACACTAAGGAGTTATAGTTCATAACTTCCAACTGAATTCACTGTACAGCCAAGCGTTCCTAATGAATTCCCCTAATGATCATGCCCTAGTGTTTGACTTCATTATGTCACTTTTGCAATAGCTGAAGTACAGAAGAATGTGTCTTTCTTTCAGTAAGGATCACTCAACACTCTCCCTCCTCTTAAAGTGTATGAAAGTGTTGGCCCTGGGAAGCCCCCTCCTTCCCATCCCCTGCCAGAAGGAAGTGACCTAGAGAACAATATCCCAGAGCAGGGGCTGCCAGCTGGTCTTGCCCAAGCCTTTCCCCAAAAGGTTTCTTTCCTTCACATATCCTGAACAATACCCTTCAGATATCCCAGACAATACCCCAGGAAACTTGGCTACTCACGTCCTCGCCTTTCCACCAGGGATGGTGCAGAAATGCATTCCTAGCTATTTCCAGCTTGGAAGTGCTGAGATGGAAAAGCTCGAGGCACTTAAAAAGTTTCTTTAGGAAAAAAAAAAGAAAAAAAAGAAAAAAAGACCATTGTAGGGTTGAGAGACTCAGAATTAAAGATGCTCCTGACATTTTTTCCTGTGCATTACTCAGCCCAATCTGTTTAATGGGTCTTCATCAGAGATTGTGATTGCTGATTCGGGCTGGCGACATCATTCAATTGGACATGGCTTTGAAGCAGAAGAATAATTATTTCCCATCTTCCAAAAGACCATTTAATTCATGCTCCCCAATCTCTGGGAACAGATAACCCACAGCCCTTTTAGTTCATTAACTCTCTGGGGCTGTCATCAAAGGATTGTCAGCTGCTCGGGGGTTTGCAGAAGAGAAGTGGCTGAAAGCTGCAGTGTCCCTTTTACCCATGGATTCAGCATCTCCTGCCATGGATCCTGCAACATCCAAACAGCTTCCCAGAAAGGAGAGGGGGAAAAGGGCAGACACACACCTTTTACTGCCTCTCCTTCTTCTCCCAGACCAGGATCACGGCAGTGTAACGCAGCAGCTGCTGTGCTGAGGAGAACTCAATGCCAACAGAGAGAGAAACCAAAACCAGACACCAACAAGGCCCTGGGGAAGGCAGTGGGGACGGACCAGCAGGAGCAATCGCTGTGCTGGTGTGTGGGATTCAGCAGGACTGGCTCAGTGGAGGGATGACACCATGGCTCACAGGGAAATCCAGAATCTAGGCCATGGAATCACAGCAGGGGAGCTATCACAGCTGGGCCATCTGCACCAAATCCAGAGGTCAAATAAGTGAAATTTAGCAGAAGATTATTTTCTTACTTCCTTCCCCCTCTCCACAAACATCAAGATGCTTTGAAAAAAAGGAAGACAATAAATAAGTGAAACTCCCGCTTGAAGACAAGAGCAGGGGTTAGTTCTGGGAAGAGCTGAGAGCTATGAATCCAGCTCTTATAATCAAACTAGATTTAAAAACACTCTGCAAAGCAGGGAAGTGCCATCCTTCCACCTTTGTGAAACAGGGGGACTGAAGTTCCAAATGATGGGAAAGCACAAACCCAGCCAAGGTCTAATGGCAGGTCAGGATACACCTCATGTGCCCTGCACCCCCATCAACATCTGTCTCTGGCCTCAGACACCTCCAACCCAGAAACTTTGAGCCCTGAGTGCACTTGGAGCTTTTTGTGTACGATGGGAAATGAACAGGCATTGCAGAGCAAAAGCTCCACCTCTAGCAGAGTCTGAGTGGAAAGAATTTAGCTAAGAGGCTTCAGTAAATCAGCCCGAAGCCTCCTTTCCTCGGCTTGTATTATTCATCTCCCTATCCCCTTGACCACACTAAATTCTGAAAGGCATCTTGGCAGTATGCAAACACAGACGGGGAGTTTATTGAAAGTACTAAACATGTTCTAATTGTTTTCTCCTGCACCACTCTGCTAAAACTCACTCTGCCGTGAGCGGAAGCCGAGCTGGACAATTACTGGGGCACTTGAAGCAATCATGCCCTTGATATATGGGAAGTGGAGAAGTTTAGCGGAGTGAGGACCTCTTCAATTCCTATCTTTGCTTTGCAATGGTTTGGCCAGTCAAAAAAGACATTGTCTCACTTCTCCAGCAGCAGCAGAACACAATAACCTTGTGTCCCTAATCACAGGATACCGTGAAGTTCGCCTGAACAATACTCACTAAAAAGCTTTGAAAGTGATAAAGTGCTATATAAATATTCAGTTGGACTGCAATTAAATTTTTGGCATGTGGTTTACATGTAAGTGCAGAAATACCATCAATAAAAGTCAATACACTCCTTGGCCCCTTTCTCTCCCTCTGCCTTTCCTTCGCTATTCCCCAGATCTCTGTCAGTGTTCGCTGAATTTTCATAAGGGAAAAAATTACTTCCTAAAATGTTCAAAAGCTTTCCCTTGGTTTGTTATTAGAGCAATTATCTAGCATAACACAGTGAAATAGCACAAAGTATTCTAATGGGAAACAAATGTGCCAAAGAAGTGACCAAACTTGGAATCTTTATTGAAAAATGAGGGGAAAGCGATTAGCTGAAGAGGCAGCAACGGAAAGATTTTCCACCTGGCCTTGGGCAACACATCAAACAGAGCTCAAAAGGGTGCTATTTATAATTGTTGTCTGGCTGTCTATGGAGCCCTGTCTGTCTGTCTGTCAGTCTAGGCCCTTTTCTGCCTGTGCCCCTCCTCTGCCACGTGTCCCGCCCCCGCTGTGTTCACACAGTGCAGGAAGGATGCTGCTCTCGGCCCTCTGCGCTCCAGACCAGCTCCGTGGGGCTCAGGGGCGGTGCCGGAGTGTAAGCAAGCACAAAGCTCTGCCCCACACATGGTGGTTCCTTCCCCCACACGTGCTCAGCTTCTCCTGAGGTGCGGAGGCTTTGGGGCTGTTTGTGTCACCGCAGAAGGAGACATGGGCAGAGTGAGGGCTCACTGCGTACCAGATAATGGGCAATACCTTGCCTGGTCATTTCCCTCCAACAAAATCAGTTCAAAGTGGAGACAAAAATGTTGCCAGATCAAGAAGGTCTGATTTCACCTCCACTTCACTGTGATATAAACACCTATGCAACTTGCAGGTCAAAGGCCCATCAATCTCAGCAAGTTTGCTTTGGTGTAATTCAAGAAGCAAAGACATTTTGCAAGTACTGAGATGATTTATAAGCACATCCAGAAAATTTTTAGGACCTCTTGTATAACAGACAAAGGATGAGAAAGAATCATAAAAGCGATTTCTCACTACTCACTAATGCTCATTTAACACTCTCTTTTAACTGCTTCACTTAATTTAAATTGAGGAATAAAAAAAAACCCACTGAGAATCTAAATCCTCAGCTAGAAATCAGAAATCATACTGATTTCTCATAGCTTCATTGAGGCCTTTGGAATGATAGTATTTTACAGCAATAGAGGAACTGCTTTTCTTGTGAGAGGTAACAAACTCCACAACACAAACACACACGGACCAGCAACTGAAAAGGGAGTCTGAATCAGTAGTTGGCAAACACCAGCGTGGGCTAAAATTCACTCCCATAAGGTATCCAGGAAATAAAAGCAAGGAGAACGTTTCTATCTGAATAGAAAACAGGGATGTTCAGTGATGGAGCTGTGAAAAACAGTGGGCAGCACACTGGCAAGGAGCACCACTCTCAGCAAGAGATTTGGCCCTGCTCAGAGACCCCGGAGGCACACAACCCCCCACGGGCATGCCACAGCTTCATTAACCAAAACAGGCACTTTTGAAGTTCAGGCATGAAAAATAAAGCCTGATTTTATCTCTGCTAGATTCCATTTGCCCAAAGATGCCCAAACCTCAAAAGGGGTCAGATGTTCAGTACAGATAATCACACAAAGTTTGGGTGTGTAGTTGAAGTCTATCCAAATTCTCCCAGGCTCCTGAGGATGAAGGATGGGAAACCTCGTGAGAAGAGTTAAGAGACACCAACAGAAGCTTTCTGGTACATTCTGCTTTCACTCTGATCATAAATACTGCAAGAGCAGCCTTCGCTGTGGTATTTTAATGTTTCCAGTCTCCAAGTTCCCTCAGCTCTACTTAGGACAATGTGTTTCTAAGTGCCCACGCTCCGCAGGTGAAATTCCATGCCTCTGCTGGAGAGCACTGTGCAGCAGGAAGCATCTCTCCCCTCGCTCCCCCATTTCCCACACAGTCCCAGTGACTCAGGGAGCACAGACTATGTCAAGCTGGAAGAGACCCATAAGCATCACTAAGTCCAGCTCCTTGCTCCTTGCAGGACCACCCACAGCTCAGCCTGGCTGAGAGCGTTTTCCAGATGCTCCTTTGAGGCTTGGTGCTGTGACCACTTCCCTCAGGAGCCTGTTCCAGGGCCTGATCGACCCCTGGGTGAAGGATCTTGCCCTACTGCCCAACCTGAGCTTCCCTTGATGTAGCTTCACTCCATTTCCTCGTATCCTATCATAGGGGTGACGCTGTGCCTATGTCACTGTGAGGAGCAGGACAGCAAGAACAAGGCCCACCTTGATCCTCTGTGATTGTGAGGGTGAACACAGTCCTCTCCCCATTTTGGTGCCCATTTAAGTATTCAAAGAAAGACAAAAACCTGGAATCAATCTCTGACCTCACAAAATCACTCTCTGAACAACACGGCTGCAGAAGAGAATCCAGGGGTCAAGAAATCTGGAAAAGAACCACCTGTTCACAGTCTTCCTTCAGCTACAGGCCAAAACCTGTTTTTGTGAGTAACCTCCAGCTCCTTTATCTCCTTCCCTTACTGACACACCCTAAGGCCCCTCTCCTTTCCCCAAAACCAACGTCAGCAGCCCCCAGCTACCTCTCACACTCTGGAACATTCACACATTCACTCCTGGCACTGAAGGGTGACTGCACAGGCAGAGTTTGCCAGGAGACAATGGCTTTATTTTCTCTTCTCCTGACAGAGTTCATTATGGGATGGAATATGTGGTGTGAAGCAGAACAAACATCAGCAGCATAAAACCCAGTGGAAACCATAAATCTTGAACACATCATCTGGATTCCTAATTCCAGTTGCAGGAAAGCACCTCTGGCTGCATAACTGGCTGAGATGCTCAGACTGTCTTACTCAGCCTTCTGAGCACCGTGTGTGCTCAGAGAAATGGTTCTACACCAAAAAAAAAAGCTTTTATAGCTTTCAGAATAATTTTGGAACAAATGAGAATGGTCACAAAGGAGCTATAGGGCTCCAGGGCAGGTGAAATGCAGTGAGAGCCACCCAGCTAATGCCACGACCAGTCTGGAGTTGTTCTGTAATGCGGAAGAGCTACTTCCCGCTTTCCTGGCCATCTACTGCTCATGGCAAAGCTGGTTCATCTCATCCTTCTCCTGACAGATCCACTTTTTATACTCAAACGAGGCCATCACTTGTATCTACCTGTGTGTCCTTACAGCAGAGCTGTGCTGGGGTCTCCCCAGGCCTGCCACAGTGAGGGAACACTCGTAAGAGCGGCCCTGGAGCTGCACATGCACACACCTCGCTGAGGGCGGGCAACCGCGCTGGGCTCCAAGCACGGCTGGCTCAGCAACTGCAGCTTCTGTTTTCCTTCGGACGCCCCCTTTGCCTCTGGTCTACTGGGACTGCAAGCTCTGCAGGACAAGAAAAATGTTTCCCTGAGTGTTTACTCAGCAGCCAGGCTCCATCAAGGCAGGGCCTGGAGTCCTCAGGAAGGCAGAGGACTGTTACCTCTCCAAGCTGTCCTCAACCTGCTGGGGACAGTGATTTACTGTCTGCAAGGGAGGTTCTGGTAGAGTGCACAAGCTCTGAACTGACTTCACACAGAGCCATTCCCTCATGTGCTGGGCCCTGACTAGATCAGGAGTGCAGACAGCAAACCGTAAGTAGCTCACTAACTAAATAAATAGAGGAGCAGTATTTCAGTCACCTTGGATGCTTGTCTTTACAGGAAACCTCCAGTTTCCTCTCCTGTTTAGGGCCATGAGAAGGAATAGCAAAGTCCAGGGAATGAATTGTGAGCCTGTGTCCAGCTTTCCACTTTCATTGGTGCTGGTTTTCCATGATGGTAACATACATAAACCTTTGCTACTGCTGCTAAGGACACGAGGAGTACAAGACCAACGATAAGACTATCTATATTTTGGAGTTATTCATTGTGGGATTTTTGGTTTGTTGAATGTATCTGGCAGCTTCTATGCCTGGGTCTCAAAGCACACTCCAGGCATTCACAAACACGTTCCCAACGCTTCCAGAAATGGAAGTTTCATCCTTGTTCCCAGCACGTGTGTTTAACTGGAAGTGTCACAGCATGCGCATGGAAACCGAGACGAAAATCAGGAGGCACCTCAGTGCTCTTTGCCAAACCAGAAGCAGGTAATAACTACTTAGTTAATACCAGGCCTTAACTTAGGAAATCAGGGGAACAATTAGCTCAGTTAATTGGATCTCCTGCACACCAGTCCAGAAACTCTTTATGAGTAACTCCTCTAGAGTGTCTCTCCCTGAAACGCAGAGAAAAGGCCAGAAAGTTCCAACAATGCCATGACAAGATAAGGGAACTGTCACGCTGCCTCCAGCAACAAACCCACTTTAGCCACGCTTTCCCAAGGGACAGTACTGTGGACAGCATGGAGACTGAGGAAAACTAACCAGGGAGTGAGGAGAAGAAAAGGACAATTTGTTCTCAACTGAACACAAAGACTGAGGTCCTTCTGCCATGAATATCCATCAGCTGCCAAGTCTGGGGAGAAGAGCAGAAACAGGCTCCTAAAATCTTTCCACATGCAGAGAAGGCGCAGCGGTTCCATTGGTTTTCCAGCATGCACCCAAAATGCTCTCATTGCTTTTCCTCCTTTCCCTCCATGGCTGCAGCCACTGAAGAGCTCACGAAGAGTCGCTCACTGGGAAGTGTCTCCCTTTCAGATGCTACAGGTTCTCACTCTTCCTTTCCTCCCATTTATTTCACAGATAGACTTCTAACAGCAAAACATAAAGAGAATGGGCCCTCCCAGGAAACCAGTGAGACCAGCACGGAATGAGAGCTGCCTCCACACAGCCCTTCCCAGCCACGCTCCCACCCTCACTCCCAGCAGCAGCGATCCTGCTCTTTCCATCCGTGATGGAAATGAACCCTGCTGGGTTACACAAACACACGGCGCTCAGAAGATGTCACAAGTCTGACCTCTGCCTTCCTTTGCTGGATTTCTCAGTGTTTGACGCTGGCTGTCGAACAGAATAAATGACGGGATGCAAAGAGAGCAACATCAACGAGCCCAAAGGAATTCTGGCCAGACACAGAAGACAACAAAAGCCTGTGGAAATGATCTAAGGATGTCACTTGGCAACCTTACGATTATTGTCTTATTTTGTATGTATTGGGTTTGAAAAGCTGATAATTGTTCTTGTGTGCCAGTGGAGATTAGAAGACCATTTGTGTTGGTATCAAAGGAGACAAAATCTTTTTCCACCCTCTCCAAGAAGAGGGGCAAAACCATCTTTCTACCAGGCAATGTCTCTTCTTGTGAGACGCCACTGAAACAATGGAGTTTTATCAGTGATGAATTTGGTCCATTGTTTCCACGGGATTAATGCCAAAATGAGGATAAATGTGCTGCTGTTGTTTGCATCTCTGGTGTGAGCTGTAAGGTAAATAATGCCCCAACATGGTCTCCCTTCAGACAAACATCTGGATTTCTACCGACTGCAATGTAGCTGCATAGACAATGAAGGCATTATTGTTGCAAAAAGCATTAGAGGCTTCTATAGCACTGGCCATATTCAAGTGACCTTGAGCAGAACCAACTTTAAAAGGTGGTTTTAGTGCACACAGAAGAAAATTTGAGAGAGGCACCTCATCAGAGCTACTTTTCATGCCACTTACTGGAGTGAAGTTCTGCTACATCAGCTACCAGACAGTTCTATAGGATTCCGTGGTGAATGCAGCCAGTCCCTGGAGGGGTTTAGAGGTCTGATACAGGGAAAAGAATAAAGTCTTGTAAGTCTTGATGCCAGCAAACACACAAAGATCTGATGTGCGGTAGAGCTGCTTTGCTTGTGTGATGGGAACAGCCTTGTGCTGAAGCTGAGCCCCCCAGCCCAACTTCAGGAGCAGCTCTGTGTCAGGGGAGTTCATTCCCCACCAGCTGTTACAGCTCCAGCCACTGCAGTAGCAAGGTCACTGCTGGTTTTCCATGCTGTGAGCTCTGATCTAATTAGGATTGGACTGAGACCACCAGCTCCTCTCACTCAAGTTACAGATCAACAGTCATTCATTTTTATCAGCTCCTGTTATTTTTCTGTTAGCTCTGTGCTGAGAATCCCACCCAGTAACCAGCAAGATACTGCATTTTCAACCTTCTGCCGGAGTTATTCTTGTTTTTTCTCTATGGAATAACACTGAACCAAGAACTCTCTTGAACACGTCTGATCCATGCTCAGACAGCAAACATTACAAGAGAAATACGTTTTCTTTCAGCTGTACTCTTTCTTTTCCTTCCCTATTTTGAGGTCTTTGCAGAGAGGTCAAAGACTGGGGGCCTCCCATGTGCTGGAGAACACAGTGCTGCAGTGACAGTGCTGCTGCTGGCAGCTCTGCTCCCCAGGAACGACTCTGCCACTCACGCCTGGGATTAATCCATGACTCCAAGCAATCTCCAGTGTTTGTATGTTCAGCCTCCTCGTTTTTCTCCCAGGACACTGAGTAGCAGTGTCCATCTTCCCAACAGCCAGGATATCAGCACTGTCCCCACACTCCTCCAGCTCAGTGCCTCGCAGATGTTTCTGACCAGAAAAGGACCTTTGGGGACTGGTGTCTAAACTTCCTGTTGGGGTGAGAAGGAGATAAAAGAACTGGCCTGATCTGGACTGCTCTAATTTGATTCCCAAGAAGGGAAATCCCTTTTTCTTTAATGCATCCTTATCGCCCCAAGCAGTGCAGCTGTGCAGTGGAATTAACCTTGGAGGACACTGGGTGTTACACAGAGGAGCATCCTGCATGGGACTGCCCACGGCTGGACTTTCCCACTGCTTCTCTCCCACCAGCCCCGGGAAGATGCTGCTTCTCCCCTTGACACTGCTCTGAGGTCAGGACTGGTTCCAGCACAAAGAGGAAGCCAGTTGTCAGCATTAAAACATAAACCATCTTAACTTATCACAATCACAGCATGCTGTTAAATCTTCAGCAAGTGTTTTTCAACTTCACACTGAAGTTGTGAAAGATATCTTCAGACTTCTGTAGTGCTTTACAGGGACTAGGAAAGGGACTTATTAGATCTTGTCTGCTTAGCTAAGTATCTTCAGGTTCTGCCTTCAAACACAGATTTCTGTAAGACCTAAGCTGCTGCTAAAACACTCAAGATCATCTTTTTGACTTACATTCTCAAATACCATGCAGGTCCATCAGGTGTGTTAGCAGCACACAGAACCAGCGACTTTAAAACCAGTCTGTGGCAGATGTCATTGGAAAAAGAAAAAGGAGAGAGGCTACTAAGAAGCAAATTCCACTCCTGATTTTCACAAACATTATTCTTACCCATGGATTGCTTTGCCTCAGCACTTTGCTTCTTCCTTCCCAGTTCAGTGGCAGTCCCAGTTCCCAGGGAGAAGCTCTCTTTCCAAAAAAGAGCCACATCACACCATGGCTCGAGCAGGAGAGACATTTCCGTCTCTCTGACACAGCCAGTGACAGTGACAGCTCCCAGACACAGGCCAGGCCACGCACAAGTGATGGGAGAAGCAAGTGGCTGCTCCAATTTGGAAACGGTGGCTTAGCAGGATCAGGGGTGTCATGGAACCACAAGACTTTGAGCCCCACAAACAAGGCGTGCAAGATATTCAGACAGTAGAGAGCAAAGTGAATTAACTGGCAGTGTTTGGCTTAAATTATACTAATGCCACAAAGTCAGGATGGCATTTTAAAATATCCACAGTCATCTGTTCTGTCCTGTCTTTGAGGGAAGCAGAACATGTAGGAACAATGACTGCACCAGGGTCAAGAGTTGAGATTGTTGTTCTTTACAGGACTGGGCCAGAGACCCCTGCGAGTCCCCGGTCAGACAGAGCACATTCCAACGGGAAGATGGGGAAAGAGAGGACAAGGGCAGGACAACAGGGGGGTCTCAGCACCACTAACTCACAACCTGACTGTTGGACACGTGAATGAGAGGAGGACACACCTTTCTCCCTTCCCAGATGAACCCACTTCATTCTTTTTTTTCTCTCATTCAAAATATACACGGATAGCCTTTGTGCTTTAATTGCATTTTTGGGGAAGGAAAAAACACTAAATACTTTGTTTCCCGAACACTGCTGTGCTTCCCCCAGTTGGGGAAAAAAAAAATATCCACCTTGAGAAAATAACACCTTGTTCCCGCACATATTGGCACTTGTGCTGCTTCCGTGTCACGTTTGTTCTGTCAAAACAAGTTTTCCTCGCCCCTCAGGGTCAACCCAGCTTTTGAAAACCAAGCTGTCGTCTCCAGGCATCATCACTAGCAGTAGCCAGATAACAGACTACGAGTTCACATTCCAGAATGGTTATGACTAGTGATGAATGAGCCAGCTCAGAGACAGCAGGAATTTCCTACAGGTTACACTGACCTTCCAAGGAACACGTTTGTCTGACTTGGGGAAGGCGGCAAAGAGGACACGTTAGGCCAGGGGGGTGAAGGAGGAAGGGAGAAAACTCTAATTACAAAGGAGGGGATAGTACAGCACAAATCACTGCTGCTCAGGGGATCTATCTGCTCCCAGAACGCTGCAGGTGCCTTACCCAAGGGTAAATGAAATAATTATGTATTAAAACAAGGTAAAGAGACTAAAAAGGCTTTGCCATTGTTGATAGAGAAAAATTGTGGTAAATGTAGGTTACAGGAAGATAGGGAAAACCCATGCTAAATGTATAATGGTTTATGGATAAATGCTTGGTCTAAAGATCACCAACAGCAGGATGACAAAACATCAATCAATGCACGAAACCCAAGTGTTCACTCTACACTGTCATAATCCTAATTGTACAGCTACAGAGACCCTTCCTACCTGAGGCAGGAACCAGACTTTGGAGCATGGAGAAAGCCAGAACCCACTGCTTGGGCCGTGTTTGGTACCTTTGGTGTGTCTGAACGCACAACGGGCCAAAGAGGCAACGAAATCCACCCCAAATGTTGCATTTCAAACAGTCCAGTCCTACAGTGCTTGTATGAGATTATGACTAATCCAGCAATGGATAGGATCTGCATTCCCAGCATTTCAGCTGCAGCTCTAAACCGTTCAGCATAGCTAATAAGCATTAATTCACCATTTATCACTTGCACTTGTGAGTATGAAAACCCAGCCTTCCCCTCCATCAGTCAGCCTGAAGTATTTTCTGTCAGTCTCATCCCTACCCTACTCCAGGTACAGCCAGTGCTTGCTGCTGTGAGGTTTTGGGGTGCTGAGAGGACCCCAAAAGGCATTTGGTCATTCTCTGCAGAGCCATGATGAGGGAATCCCGAGAGAGAAGGTATCACATATTTCTAAGAGATACCACATTAAACTACAGGTGCTGCTGCAAACCCAGGACAAGATATTCCGAGGGTGCCAATCTGCAGAGTTTTTCTAATCCTGTACCAGCCACCAGCCCAAGCCTTCTCATTCATCAGCTCATTTATTAGAGACAATGTGGATGCAGCAGGCACTGAAGAAGGAAAAATTATCTTTAGATCTGGTGAGTTTATAATGTTTGGTACAGGCTGAGTTTTTGCCGAATTAAATTTGCTTATTTAACTGGGGACAGAAATGGAGAGTTCAGGGAACAGTACCTGCTTCAGTCAGCTGCCAGAGCTACATAGAAGACCCGGAATTTTGCAAATACCTTTAAAACTTCAGAGAAATTAGGAAGGAGAAAAATTAGGAAAATATTTTCATTTAAAAACTGCATTTTCCCACCCTTTGTGAGTCAATAATTCTAATTCCTTGCTGAACCAGAAACATGCTGAGAAAAAAGTTTTGACTGTGCTATTTTAGGATTTCCTTCCACGGCAAGAAAGAGGGAGTGAGAAAAACCCCTTGAACTTCAATAAACATCTCTGAGGGAAAGTTCAGATCTGTTCTCATTGTTTGCTGACCTAACGCCTATAACGCCTGGTTTTAGTCTCATATTTAAAAAAGCCCCAAAACAACAACTTGGTTTCAATCAAAAAAAGACAACATTAGAAATAAACAGATTTGTTTCCATGAGCAAAGTTTGTCCTGAGATGCAACACAGCACCTAGAACTCTTGAACTTCCTCCTGGAACAAAAGCACTTCTTGAACTACTGATGTGCTTTTAATGGCTGTATGTTCAGGCAGTTCATTAATGGCAGGGTGACACATTTGTGACCATTCCTGCTGAAGCACAGGCACCACCCAGGTACCCCTTTACTGGGAATTTAGTGACCACCTTGCCCCCTGCCTGTGCTGCTCCTGCTCCCTAGACACATGGAAAACTCCCCAGGACATAGTGGCCATCCCAGAACCTTTCCTTAGGCTCCTCACTGAGCGAGAGGAATGAATGTGTGGGTTGTGGCTGAGCATTCTGGCCCTCGTTATCGTTCCAGTTTGTGCTTCATCACTTGCCACGGTCAACAAAGACCCTTTGAAGTCCCCCTGCACGCGAGCGGAAAGTTCCTTTGGAGTCTTGCAGCATGAGGAACACACAGTTTGAGAAGTCCCTGCTCCAGTCAGGAGGGAGCAGCAGTTTGTGAAGGACAGATGTTTCGGAGCAGCAATAGCTCTGCAGGGACCCCTGACTCGAGTCCCTGTGTGCTACAAACACTAAATATAGCCAGCTCTCAGGGACACTGAATAAGCTGTAAAGAATGAAACTCTAATACCCCGTCCCAAAGTGAGAAAGGGGAGAGGATGAAAGGCCAGGATGTTGTCCTTACCCCCAGAAGTCACACTGCAGCTCAGCACTCAGGTCAGCTGTGGTAACATCCATTTTTCCAGCGCTGTAACTATTTCCACTCCTCTTAACCCTCCAAGCATCTCCCCCTCCCCACACTCTATGTCCCATCATATGACAAATGAGTTTGACCCTTCTCCAACCCCTCTCTGCAGTCTCTCATGGCTCCGGCACCGTTTGCTTCCTGCCTTTATTAAATCAGATGGGCTGTGTGTGCTCCGAGGCCCAGAGCCAGAGGAACACAGAGAGACAGGGAATTAAGGGCCATCCTCTCCCAGCCTCCAGGGCTCTGCGTCTTCCATATCCTCACTCTGTTGCTTCATGAATGTGCCATTCCATCATTTTTTTCTCACTCTCATGATAAAATCACTCCTTCCACCCACCAGAAGGAGAAAAATGCAGGGCTCTCCCCAGTGTCACTCTACACTGCAGGACCGCACTGTGGGCTTTCCAAGGTATTTATTATTGCATTGCCTCACTTTGACAAGGGTGATTCCTTCAGCTTCTGTCCCTTTCCCCACTGCTTATTTCTCTCCTTTGTTTCTCTTTCATTTTCCTGCACCTTTGACCTTTTTATTCCTTCTCCCTGCCCAACCCACTCTGACAATTTGCCCCTCTCTGAACACCAGTTACCCATCTCTCTAGGGGAGGCCGTTACCAAATTTCTGGTCACTAGAGATTTCTAAAATTTTATCTCTGACTTTTGAGGACCTTATTTGCTTCTTATCTCACTGTGTTGGGACAGTTGGATCCCTCTGCTTTCTCACTTGTGTTTGGATGGGATGAAGAAAGATTGAGAGAACAACTCAAGCTAAACACATCTTTTGGAAATTATTAGTTCTTCCAAACAAAGATTCAGCAGGGATGGGCTGTTCTGCCTCACTTCTTATGACCTTTGAGAGCCTTGGCTGGGACTTCTGCAGCCAAGAGGACCCGAACACTCCCAGCTGTGTTCTCTTAGGGAGACCATCACTGGGGCTGTCCCTGCTGATGGTCTCAACATCTGTTAGTGACAATTTTCCAAATGTGGGTATTTCATTTCTAATCTGAACAAAATCAAATGCAAAAATATCAACATCCTTCACAAAAGCTGAGTTACTTCTTTCTCCAACCCAGGCAGCCCAGTGCTCACACCACTGTGGCAGAACAGCACCAGACCCTCGTGCACCTGAGGACAGCACTCACCTCTTGCCAGCCCTGACAACCTCTGACAGTTCAACATTCCGAAGTGAGAGATTTGTGTTCCCCATTAGAGTAAGTGGGACTTGAAAGCAGATCCTGGAATTGAATTCCACACTTTCTAGGGTGGCGGATGTATAAATACTGCATGGAAGATCAATAAATGATTACTAGCTCTGTTAACAAGTGGCTAATGTCTTGTTACAGACTTTTACAGAGTCCAGTTGGTCAATAGGTTGCATTTAACCATGACTTATGATCACCTATATCACATAATAACCATGCCTGTAATATGCTTACACAGTCTATTCATCATGCATTAATCCTTTTACATTTATTTATGAATATACTCTTACTCTAATGTTTCACCAAATGGAGTAATAACAACCAGCCAAAGAAGAAGAGCTGTGCATTTTGCAGCCATGTTTTACCTGGCCCAAGGAACTGGTTTTGAATCACAGGTTCAGTTCAAACCCACTTCTGGAGATTAGATTTGAAGCATTAGTTCAGCCTAAAAGTATTCTGAGACTCCCTGAATTCAGTGGGAGGGAACACAGTGAGCCATCTCAAAGGTGGACAGCAAAGGAGGACAAACACCAAGATGCCCAGAGAAGCTGTGGCTGCCCCTGGATCCCTGGAAGTGTCCAAGGCCAGGTTGGATGGGACTGGGAGCAGCCTGGGACAGTGGAAGGTGTCCCTGCCCATGGCAGGGGTGGAACGAGATGAGCTTTAAGGTCCTTCCCAACCCAACCCTTTCTCGGATTCTCTAACTCTATGATTCTTGGGGGAGAAACATCAACCATGAATGAAAAAACGGAGGCAGAGACTCCAGTAATGAAACAAACTATTGCAAATTCTCTGTTTAACGTCTTTGGACTAGAAACTCTAAGTCTCTATGAGCCAGCTCCAGCTCTGCCTAGAAAGTCCTTCACTGATGTACCCAGCCACGCAAAGTGAACCTTGTGACCCAGTGGAAGGGTCTCCCTTACTCCCTTCTATCCTTACTCTGTCCCATCCTTACCCTTTTTCCATCCCCAACCTCCACATAGATCATTTTAGGTTGATTTTAATTTTAGGTTGATTGATTTAAATTTTAGTCTGATTTTTCTCTGTGTGCTTTCACCACCTACTAAGTCGGAGAGTGAACGTGGCCAAAAAACTCTGCTGCACTTTCATTTTACTGTTAAATTTGGTTTTGCTCTGAGTGGCCTAAACCACTCATTTGTGACAAACTGGTGATGCTCCCGTGGCAGTGCAGAGGAACAGGGAACCCCCTTGACTGTCATCTCCAGTGATGGAGCCTTTTCTACACCAAACAGATCCTTGTTTTAAGAACTCCAGCTTGTACCTCTTGATTCACTGCTCCACCTGTGAGGGATCCGGGACTGCCTCATCCCGGTGTATTTTCACAGAACAGAACAGCTTCAAAGCTTCAGTAATTTATATCAAAATCTGGGCCCTCCACACCCTCCACTCAGCAAAGCCATTAAAACACAAGACTCAATATCTACTTTTTTCCCTTCGTATCTCCAGACTGGTGAGTGCACCAGCTATTGTACATATAATTGTGAGGAGTGTTAAGTTTTGCCTATCGTCTTAAAAATCAAGTAGTTAAAGGGTATTTCAGAAATACTTAATGGGATTTTCCCACCAGTAAACCCTGTGCTCAATGGTACTTTTTAATAACAGCAGAATCAAAATCTCATTTATGGACTAAGAAGGTTGTACTGAGGGTAACATTAGGGGAGGCTTTGCCAGAGAAAACAGAAGACTTAATAAGAGAAGGGCTCAAGAGTATTAGTAAGAAAAGTTGTGAGCTGCCTACAGGCTTTTTCTCTTCTGGTATCAGAGGGGAAGAAAAGCCCCTGTGGTTGATTCATTATGCCATTTCATTTCTTCATTTATAATTTACATGCAATGTAAATATGGTAAATTATTATTTCTGGATTGCATTCTTGGGCCCTGATCCAAAGCCCACTGAAGCTGAGAGAAAGACTTCTAGGTTGCAAAAAAATCAAACATTATTGAGAAACAGGCCTGTTCTATGCCAACACTCATTAGAAAGGGGTTCCAGCAAGGGTTAAAGATTCAGGGCCCTGCTCAGCAAAATGTTAAGTACATGCTTAACTTTAAGGTTATGCTGAAATCCCAAGTGGATCTAAAGCACATGGTTAATTGCTTTGCTGAATCAAAGCAAGCACAGATTTTTATCTGAATTTAACTGCTGCGTAATCTGGAATACAGTGTGGCTGACACCACAAGAAACTTTCTTGAAGAGCTTTGGAACTTTCTTTTTCTGGATCCTTCCAGCCACAAAAAAACCCCGTAAGGAATAATCACAATGACCAGAACTGTTTTCCAAGTCAGGGGAAGAAAAAAAATTAGTTCTATATCAGCTTAGTTCTTAGAGGAAGATTTGCATCTGTTTTCCTTTCACATTAACTTCTTTGCTGGTTGGCTTTTCCCATCGTGCTGCTCCAGGAGCTGCGTGTGTAAATCCTCCCGCCTCAGGAGCAGCAAAAATTCTTTATTTGGGTGGCAAAGCAAAGCCAAGTGTCTGAAATCTCCGTGCCTTCTAATCCCAATAATCCTCCGTTGGAGCAAGATGACTTCAAAGGTCTTTTCAACTAAAATCTCACAGATCTAACAATTCTGGCTAACAGCAGGAATTCACATGCTGCTCATGGCCTATCCCCCCCACCTTTGGCTTACCTTGCTTGTACTGCAGCACGGTGGAGAATATCCTCACGGGCGAACGAAGGAGCTCTCTTCACCTCCCTAATTCCATGTGATACATCCAGTTTCTCTTATCATTTCATTCTCCCCACACCTGAATTTAAAGGCAACTTCACAACCTTTCATCCTCTCAACGCTTTTTGTCAGGTGATGAGAAACAATTAGTCCTGTTCCTGAGGTGAGGAACTCAAAGTCTGGCAAGTTTAACTATGGCCAAACCAGTTGCTGCTCAAGTTACCGTGCAAGTACCAACAGGCTGGCCTGCTCCAACACAGTGGCCTTGGGTTTTAACGGTCTTTTAAAAAAATACATTTCAAAACTCACAATCCTAATCACGGGAACTTCTAGCATTTTGCACGGGATCACACAGAAAGTTTGTGGCAAAGCAGTGACAACGACTCAGTCATAAATCCACCAATTCCCAGGTTTGCACCTCAACACTGAATCATCCAGCTCTACCACATCCCTTGGGCTCAAACTACTGCCAGCAGGGCCCCTTCAGAAGGACAGGAACATGTCTTGTAGCTCAAGAGCTCCCAAATTCCTTGATTTTCTTCCTACGGTGCTCTCAGAGCAATTCTAAGGTTTTCTCCCCGGTACTTTGTAAGTAAACAGCAAGTTTGAAAAGCACGAAGGGCTGCAAATAAATGTGAAATAAACTTTCTGTTTCACCTGTGAGCCCCAGGATGTCACTGCAGGCTCCCTGCTCAGGCTCTCCCCTCCTCCTGGGAACACACAGTGCCCTGATCCTTCAGCTCTCCTTGGACGGCCACGGCTGCCGCTGCTTTGGGGAATTTCTGGAGAAATCACCGGAGCTGTACAGGGATTTGGTAACGTCATCAGGAATGAGGAAAGATTGCAGGGGAGAATTCATACATATTAAAACCAGAGAGACAGCTCTGATATGGGTGCCGGAGGTCTTTCAAGGTTACCATATGCCACTGGATTAATCCCAACAGTCTTAAGGTAGAGGCGAGAAATGTTCAAATTATTTGGTTAACTTCAAAAGGAAAGATTTTTACGCCTCTAACTCTTGGCAGCCCACCTCTGCTCCCAAGCCAAGAAGAACTGGAAGCCTCATGAGAAAGCCAGCTCCATACCTCTGACCAACAGATTCCAAAAGTGTTGCAATCTTGGCTCACTTAAATCAGCCAGTTTTGAGAAGGAAAAATCTGTGCCAGTGTTCCAATAGTTGCCTGTCAGGAACCTCTTTATTGAAAAGCCTACTTTTTGCCTTTTAAGTGGAAATTGGGACAGCCATGGAGAAATATCAAAGCTGTGTTTTGCACCACTGAGAACTCCTGACAAGCAGGCAACAACCAGTTCCTTCCCAGTTTCACATTTGCTGTAACAGCCTGTCAGAAACACACTGGGGCTGCCAGTGGGCACCCACAGAGAATGATCTGTATTGACCCACTGCAGCTGACCAGGAGTCAGCATCTGCCATGAGACTGCAGGATCGTATTCCAAGTATTCCCAGTGAATTTCCTTTCTCCCTTCTTGCCCAAGTGAAAGTGAAGCAGAAGCTGTCTCAGCTGCTGGATGCTCCTTCCTGCTGGCACTTATCCTGGATGGAGCACTCCAGGGCAGGGCAAATTCTCTGATCGAGGCAGAATCTCCAACCCCAGGAAGCCACAGTATGAATAACTCTCCCTCCAAGTATTCCAGCAGAACTGAGAGCTTGGAAGTGCCAGCCACTGAATTAAAGCTCCTCTTGGAAATTTCTCTCTGTTGTGGGGCAATCAGGGACTATAACAGCTCTAAATCCCCACTCTACCCCATGGCAGCTTTTAGCTAGGCAGCTGGAAAGGAGCAGCAATACCTCTGCAGTTCAACCTATTCCCAAAGCTCTGCTCTGCCACCTTCCATAGCCGTGGGCTTTTCTCCGGCTGCCAATGGAGAAGGGAGCAAGAGGCATTCCCCTTGTACAGGAGCAGCAGATAATACTCCATCCCTGAAGGTGCAAGAAGCTCACACCAATAAATCAGGGACATTAAACGCGGAGGTTTTGCGTAAGTGCCTGGTTTCTATCCCATAGCCCCACTCCAAAGGGAGCTTTCCTGCTGCCACTCCCTAGCAACCCAACAAGCAGCCTGTTTTATGAGTCCCTGAGCGCCTTCAGGGGTGCAGGGCTGAGCAAGGTGCTGTGTGGGCCACGGCACGATGAACACTTGGGCTCTGAGGGGCTGCAGGTGAGATCAGGGCACAGACACACCCCGAGGAATGCTCTCCATGGGCAGGAATCCCACGGCACGGGGCACAATCCAAGTAGTTTCCAACCTGAACGGCTGCCTCCCGCTCCCAGGGAATGATGCAATGTAACACACCGGCTTCCAATTTCAAAAACCTGGAAAAGAACCTTCACTGATGTATTTTGAATTCAACTGTCTATAGTGTAAATAACATTCCACTTAAATGTGCATTTTAATTCTAATGGCAGCTGATCAATCTGTTCAGATGGTGTAACTCTCACAGTGTTCTGTGAAGCAGTATGTGTTATAAATTTGTTATTTTTATGTAGCAGAGTATTTTTTCCTATTGAATAAAAACAACCCCACACAAGCTAAATCAGAAGTGTACAGAGGACTAAGCCAGAAATTATTATTTAATTACTGTTGCATGACCCATGGGTCCTTGGAAATAAATTCTTTCTTCACAGGCAAGTATGAAGAGCACGAAAATGAGGGGATTACTGAATAGAACAAAGATTTCAAAACAAGGAGAAGTGCACACAACCTAGAAATTTAGCTTGGCAAAGCTCCTTCCAAACCCACCCTCCCCAGCTGCTCCTCCCAGGCCAGTTCTCCAATGCAAGTCACAAGAAACTGCTGTTCAAGAAACTGCTCAGAGGAGAAAATACTGGGCTGATGCCATGTCCTGGTGCTGTTTTGGCCACCAAAAGAGGCTGCTGTAAGCAGCAATTCCAGGGTAACACTCACACCTGCTGCTCCCTGGTCTCACCAAGAAGAGCTTTTAAACATCTCCAGAAAACCTTCCTACCCATGTGCAGACACGTTGTCACACAGTGTGGTGTGTCAGACAACAAACCAGGTGCTTATCTGTTGGTGTTTTACGGATTCCAAGTTCTTCCTACAGAAGCACAGGAACCCTCCAGCTCGGGCAGGATCCTGTGTGCAAACCCTGCACTGGAGCAAGCAGGCTCTAACTCACAATTTCCCTGCGTTCCACGCTTGGCTCACGTCGAGCTGCTGGCCCCAGATCCGTGCCAGCTGGGGAGGAAATCACACTGTACTTCTCTCGTGCCAGCTCTTAGGTGTTGCAGACTTACTCATCCTCATACCATCACACTGACACATTCCTGATGTGCCCAGACTAGAGCTGGCAGGGCTTGGGGAAAGACTTTAGTGGTCAGCTCCAGTTGACTCATTCCCAGTGGTTGTAAAGTCAACAGAACTGACACACAGACATCCTACACCGAGCTTCAACTTCGCTTTACCTCTGCTGGAACAGAAGTGCTTTCTCATCCCTGTAATTGTGCACACTCCAGTCATCCTTTCACATTGCTGCGACACCTGGTTTCTCATGTTCCATACTCCAGATTCCCTGTCGTGGGAGACTCTCATTTCCCTTCAGTGTCCTGGCCCCTTAACAAGGGCCTTCATACAAAATATCTCCTGACTCCACTCTGTTACAGAGGTGGTGGAGTCACCATCCCTGGAGATGTTTAAGGAGAGACTGGATGTGGCACTCAGTGCTCTGGTCTGGTTGACATGGTGGTGTTGGGTTATAGGTTGGACTTGAATCTCAGAGGTCTTTTCCAACCTAATTGATTCTGGAATTCTCTCTAGACTGTCCCCATCCTCAAGTGCAGGTCTCTTAAGGTCCTCCTTCATGTCATTCCTCACAAAAGTGTTATGTCCCTTCAAAATCCCCGTGGGTACATTAGCCAAGGACACTCCCATTAACTATCCAAGCTCCAGTGGACACTTGAAGTTCATTTGGACCTTTTGGCAATACCTATCTCATGCTAGTTGTGCCTTCCACATAGTGCTAGAAATACAGAGACCCTGAGCTCACAAGGAGGGGGACAGATGCCAGCAGTCCTTTCAACTATGCAGAGAACACCCTTGATGCCAATTTTTCTGGATGTGATTCCCAACACCCAACCAGTGAACAAGGAAGCGTGTGCAGGTATCTCCTCTCATCATGCCCAAAGTGGAGACAAATGCCCCTCGTGCATCCTCCCCTCTGCCAGCTGAGACAGCAGAAAAGCCTCACTGGTGACAAGGAGAAGCTGGAGCCAGTGCTGACCCAGCAAGATCCATTCAATGTTTGAGAATCAAATCCTTTTTTTAATATTAGTGATCAGGAATACCAACTAAAATTAACGGAAGGAAGAAAGGCTTTTTGTGCATGGCTTGCAGACCTTCATGATGGTGAATTTACACGCAATGCACATCTACCTGAAGTGAACTGTCACTTACTGTTCCCCAGGACAGCATCAAGCCCAGTGTAAAAGCTGGACTCAGCCAGACTCCCCAGCTCTGCAGGACAATGGACAGGGAGAAATAAATCCTCATCTGCACCACAAGTTAATAACAGAGCAAAACCCAGGATCAATGTCTTCAACGCCCAACACCGCACAAACCGAGACACCAAAAAGCAATTCAAGGTTAACATCTGTCACTCTGAACTCCATCCAAAACTGATACATGGAGTCAGACTATTGAATGAGCCAAGAGTCGGGTTCTTAAAGGACTCAAACCCATCAAATCAGCACCAGATTTCCAATAACTAAACATCTACTGAATCCCTTAAAAGGCAGATTTCCAGACGAGGGCTGACACATAAAGTCTGTTCATTTATTCAGATGGCTAAACAGGAATCAGGACTTCTAAAAGACCCCACTCCCACGTCTGGCAGTCATGAAGAGACGCCACCTAATGAAAGACACAACCTAATGAGTGACAAGAATCAGTCAGTGATGCAGTGATGGGATTCATCAAATCAATCCAAGACTCACTAAACTACAACCAATGGAGACAACTAAAAAGTGACCCCTAACACCAGTACTGAGCACTTCTTTATCTGATACTCCTGAAAACAGGGAACCACTTCATGGCCTCAGTTTTAGATGCCCACCAATACCACATTGCTGGGACTTTAAGCCCAGTCCTAGCCTCATGTGCCTGGAGAAATTCATATTCCAGCTATTTGTTTGCCAGCTCAGCCCAAGAGTAGCTGTGAAGACCCAGGGAGATGCCACAGTGAGACTGGCAGTGGTGCTGAGCACAGGGAAAGGAAGCATCCCAAGAGGTGTAACTTCTGAGGAGTAGAAATTAATAAAGGCAACTGGAATTTTTTCAGTTCCCCATACTTGATTAATGCAAGTGATGCCAACGGTTACATGAAAGCAGCTGAACTGTACATTTATAGCACATTTCTCCACAAGATGTACTTCTCTGAGACATGAGACTTGCAGGGAAAGAGTCCTTAAACACCTATCTAACAGTCAGGAATTCTGTGATTTAGGGATGGACCTTTCCGCTGCTCTCTCCAGACTGCACTGACTGCAGAGAGGGTCAGAGGGCTGAGGACCCCGTTCCAGGGATCTAAGCTGAAGGTGCAAAGCTAAAATCAATGCATCTGCCCATGGCAGAGCTTTCAGACGGGTTCAAGTGCAGCAGGTGAGGAACTCTCTGTACTCAATCATCCTTAGGTGTGTAAATGCTTTTGGCTTTGCTATTACTCACCTGACTCCAGTGCTTTGTGCTCTCCCCAATACATCAATATATAAGCAGAGGTCACAGACAGATGGGTGTTACACTGCTTCCCCAAATATTAGTGATTTATTCCCAGGCCCTCAGATATTATTTTAATACATCTTACTTTGTCAATATAATGGTGATGGAATGCCCCTCCAGGTGAAAAGCAAAGCACCTCTGTTCAAAGCAGCAGAGAAACAAGGGAAAGCAAACGAGCAAGATGTGTTAGATGCTGTCTCAGGAACACCTGTGCTGCAACAGGAGTTAGATGGATGTAGGTACAAGGTCTCTCAGGTTTGGATCTCACAGGGCTCTCCCACCACACCCCAACGCCCTGCACAGCCATGGCAGGTCGTGCACAGGAGCAGCGACTGGGCTGTGCTGCTGTGAGAAATAAAATCTACACGCATTGAACTATTTGCCTCACACATTTTAGACCCATACTGGAGAAATCCCCTGGAAAGCAAAGGCTTCCCACACGCTTTAGTTCTAAGGTGACACATATTAACCTAGATATTATAACATACATTTTATAAATGTGAACAAGAATGCGAGGTAAAAAATCCCAACAACCCAAAAAAGCAACAGATAGAGTGACACAATTTCACCGTTCTAAAAGATCCCAGGGAAAGGAAATGCAAACACTACTATTAACTGCAACACTCATTCTTTCCTACGGCATGAGTTGTCTTGCATATTCCTGCATTTTCTGCTAAGTACAGGTCTTAATATAGTATTCTCTCCATGAAAAGATGTTTATCTGAAGACAGACATGACACACAGTCAGCCTGAGTAAACATCAGGGTTCATAATTTGTATTTTTTGACATTTTGTGCAGCCTTAATGTTAAATTAATCTTGTTTTATTGCATTTAACTGTGCAGTAGTTGGAGCTGACAGCTAAGTTGCTACCACCATCAGAGCTCTGGGAACTGAATTTCTTTTCTCTTCATTTAAGCCAACCCTCTGCAAGCTTCACTGATTTTGGTAGAGGAACTACCAGATCATACCTTCACAGTGACAGAAAATGAGGCCCAAAGTCTTTCTGAGAGACTTTCACCAAGTGACAGCTCACTCGTTTCGTTAGAGAGAAGCAGAGTAAATACCTTAAAGTCTCCGGGCTTCTCTTGTGGCTTCTCCCAGCTCCAAACCCTAAGGACTTCCTGAGCATCTCCAGATCCCAGTAATGGCCATCGAAGTCAACAGCATCTTAGCGGAAAACAACCCCGACTGCTTTGATCTGCAAATTGGGCCCCGAAGTTCCCCTGCCCCGAGCACTGGGCTGCACGGCCCAGGGCAGAGCAACACTGACCCTCTCACAAAGCCTTGTTTTGTTTTGATTCCTCATTCAGTGGATTGCTAATGGACAAGGATGTGCAGGAAGGGATAAGAAGAAGAGTATAAAATGTAAATGCACATACATAGTTTTTTCTTTTGCTTCCCCCCCTCTCCATTTCACCCTTTATAAACACAGCCTCCCTCTATATAAATATATAACCATGCATCTTTGTGTACTGGAGCCCAGGGCTAATGTTGAGCTGACAATAGTGGCACTAATGCTAATGAATTCTGATTATTCGGATCGGTCATTAAACTAATAAGCCCATCTCCAAATTAGCGTGGCTGCTTCAGCCAGCGAAAATTTAATCAAATCTGCTTCATTATTTCAGACGTGGTGCACTTGGCGAAAGTGACTGCAGGAAAGGAGAATGGGACCCTCATCTGATAATTTTATCACTTGACTGCCAGACCATGAAAAAATCGGTGTGATGAATTTTTTTTCTCTGGGGGGTGAGGGTGTGGAGCAGAGGGTGTGTGCACGCGTGTGTGTGCGTGTGCTCTTGGAGCTTTCGCTCGTGTTCCCTCCTAATTAAACTGAACCATCCTCCCTTCCTCTGCCCTGGAACTGTTTTGTTTTTTCCACGTCTTCCCCACCCCCTTCAACATCTTTGCTCTCTTCTCTTCCTTCCCCCAGGTCCTCCTCTGCCTCCATCTCATCTCCTTTGCACGCATGACCAAGGAGCAGCTTTCAGCATGAGACAGAGGTTGATGAGACCTCCCTGAGCCGCACAGCAGTGCAGCCTCTGTCTTGCCCAGCTCCAGCCTCCTTAGGCACAGATTTGCCCCTCTTTGCCTCCTCACCCTTATTTTTCTCTTCATTTCTGAAAAAAAAACAAAAACAACAAACTTATATCCTGGGAAAACCCCCCAACTTTCTGTCTTGCTTCCCTCCCTTGTTTTCACTTGGATTGTGAGCATTTTAAATGCAGGTTCACCATCACTCCAAGAACAAAAAACAAGCCAATCTTATCAAAGAATCCCAGAATGGTTTGGACTGGAAGGAACCTCAAAGCCCATCCAGTTTCACCCCTTGCCATGGGCAGGGACACCTTCCACTATCCCAAGCTGCTCCAAGCCCCATCCAACCTGGCCTTGGACACTTCCAGGTATTAGGCAGCCACAGTTTCTCTGGACATCCTGTGCCAGGGCCTCACCACCTTGGCAAGAAAGACTCACCCTTCTACCGAAACCTGCTCCCCTCGCATGTCCATACGGCAGAGATCCATTAATTCCTCCAGTTACTAAAGCTCAACAAAACAACGAAGTATTCCCCAAACCATATATGGATTTGAAAACAACATTCCAAATCCAGAATGCAAAGAAAGTATAAAAAAAAGGATCAGTGCTCACAAATGCATGAGCCTCATCAGTGTGCAGCCATGTTCAGAGCTCTTCTCTCAGTAACTGTGTTCAGAAAGACAAATCCACCTTTGGTACTTGATGGCCCTGCTGGCAATGAAATAGGATAAGGCATCTTGTCGGTACAAACATAATAAAGCAGTGGCCATCCCAACAGCCAGGAACAGCAAAGGAGCCAAGGCAAAACACGCCCTTCTCCAACAATGAGCCAACATCCAAAACCTGGGAGCACATGTGAAGAAAAGCAATTTCAAGCAGCAGCCATTTCTGCTACAGCACACGGTGGATGTCTCAGGACTTTACTGGCAATGGTCTGAAGGCACCTGCAGGTCTCGCATTATTCCCAGAGGTACTCAGTCCTCAACTGGCACAGATTTCCTGTCAAAGTCGGGATTCATTTCCCACGACTAACAGCATCCCAGATGTAAACTGGTCACCTAGGTTCCCTTTATCTGCAAAAGACAGAACAGCTTCCAAAGGGCTACTCCTTGACTTCAACCATGATCATTTCAAGACAGAAGGAACACTCCCTGCAGAACAGCCTGGTTTTCTCCCATGGCTGTATTAGAAATACAGACGGTTCTCTTTGATTTGACCAAGTTATGTCTAAAATTAAGCATGATGAGCTCTGGACCAAGGAAACATTATCTGTGATATATCCTGGCCTGACAAGGTTTGTGAAGATCTGAAGCATCTAGGTGCACAGGACTGATCTGCAACAGAAATCTTTACAAGTGGAATCAGGCACTGAAGATAAAGTTGACTGGCAGCCGACCAGGCTGTCAACAGCATCAAACACAACTGTGCAGATGCCTTCTAAGAAAGGTACCAGAGTGATATCCTTCCATCAAGCCAATGAGCTTGAAATGCTCACAGGAAAGCAGAAAGGAAGACCTTGGATCTAATGACATCAGTTCAATGAGGCAAACAAAACATATGCTCTCTTGGTAGAATCTCTAGTAATCTCTTAGTTGACATCCAGCTCTGTTTGCTGCTCGCTGGATGCCAAGCTTCAGCCTGTGACACGTTCCACTGTGCTAAAGTGCTCTTCCTCTCCCATCACCTCCTGCTTCCATGTCCTACCCACTCAGCCCTCCTTAGGCAAAGCACAGCATATGGACCTCCTCTGGACAGGTATCTCACCCAAAGGCTCTTGGATTTAGCACAGAGAGTTCCAGACAGACTGGGCTTACCCCAAACTCAGAGCCCTGTCCCAAACAGGACCTCACTGCAGTCTCCCTTCCCCAGCCTTGTTTAGACTGTTTCAGTGCTTCAGAGCGATTCTGCTCCTCCTCCTCACCCCCTTCAGAGCTCACTTACCCAGTAAGACATTCCATCTAATTTCAGAGTTGAAGAACTGCAAAGCTAAAAGGCAATTAATCCGACTGAGGATATAGAGGATAGTAGCTAGGAATGGAACTGGGATCTTGTGACTGACAGTTTCAGCAATCAGACAGCTCTTCCTTCCAAAATTCAGGTTGATTTAGTTGATTACACTCAGAGAAGGTTCTTCATTGCTGGGCCACAGAGGAAGGGAGGAGAGGACCCCAGTGACAGGTACACACATCTAAGTGAGTTAAGAGCGGAGGTGAAAATACTCAGCAGAATGCAAAATACAGATGTAGCACAAGCTTTTGGACATTAGAGGAACCAGAGAACTGAGAACTGGAAACTACACTCAAGTACTGCAAAGCAACCTTGCTGGGCCAGAGAGACCAGCAGCACCTCAGCCATCACCTCCCACAGCCACCCTTCTGTGAGAGCCATGTCACAGCAAAGGAGCCAGAAACACTCCAAAAGCCAGGACCATGGAAAAGCATTTCAAAAAATATTTTAAAAACCATTTCTCTGAGCAAGGCTGCTGACCCCACTATCCTTTCAAACCAACACTGCAGAAACAATTCCTTTTCCTTTCTGCCCAGGAATTAGTGACAGTCAGGATACAGGTGTCTACATAGAGAGACACCCAGAGCAGGTTTGCTACGAGAAAGGTTCAAGCTCTCGTGTCCTATCGCCTGGAGGAGCACGGGACATTTAGATCGTCCTCTGAGAGGGCCAGTGAGACCTTTAAAACTGACACACAGTTCAGGAGCCCTGAGATTCAAAGAGACAGGTACTCTGGTGGCCTTCTCAACTCTCCCTTCAGTCGTCAGGACAAAAGTTGGCTGCAGCCATGAACTATCCCCTCCTGGAAAAGGCCTGCCCATGGATCTGTGTCAGCACTGATTAGCTGTTGCCTGGCACGTCATCCATTTGCCATTTGTTAGGCCAAACATGCCAACATTGGTAATCTAATCTTTGGCCGGCGACGGCCTCTTCCAGGTTAAATGTATTAAAGGAGTCGAGGAAACGGGGCTGATTTCACAGGCTGTGGCCTGCAGGTTTCCACCATGGCCTGACCCCCCTTCCCGCCCCCTTCCCTGGAGATTGCCGGGGTCAGGACCTCCCCAGCATGGAGCTGAGTAAAACACTAACAGAGAGAGATGAGAGGATATTGGAAACATATTCTCAAGGCCTCAGTGCTTTGGAAATCTGAGAAGAACATGAGGCGTTAACTTAGAGCTTTCACTGCTGGGTTGTGTCTGTGTGTGTGTTTTTTTAAAAAAAAACATGTTTCCACAAGAATTTGATAAAGATATCAGTAAGACAAGGTTGAGAGGTTTTAATGCAGCAGCAGCAAAAGCATAGGGCTCCGTTCGTGGGAGAATCTGTGTTACAAGACACCTTAACCCACAGCTCATGTGCTGGCAAGAGGGACACTTTGTTTTTAAGGAATATTTCAAGTATATCAAGTACATCTTCTCAAAAAAAAAAATAAATTCACTTTTATCTGCCATAGGTTCCAAGGTATTCAGAGCTAACAGCACTGCTTGGTGCCCTGGCAGGGAGGGATGCTCCCGGGAATATGAAAATTGAGAATCAGGGATCTGAAACCAAGGAAAACAGCCATTCCCAGAATCACTTTTTTCCCCTGAAGGCAAGGGAATTCTCCTACAGAGATGCCACATAGCTGAGTGTGTGAGACCCCTTGGAGCTCTGTCTTGAGCAGTTTGAGGTCCCTAACGAGATCATTTCACTAAAATTAGAGGTTAGAAATGAACTAAAGGCTTTAACACAAATGAGGGTACAGAGGACCAGCACTAAGTCCCAGAGGCAGGCTCTGCTGCAGCTCAACATCAGATTACAGATGAAAACACTTAGGAAAGATTTCCTAGAAAGTTCCCTTGCTTTGAAAACAATACTCGGGATGTTTCACAAATGACCCAAAATAAGAGAATTTTCTCTGGCTTCAGTCCATCATAGCAGTCAGGGTTGTGTTGGTTCCCAAAAAGCTCATGGACATGAGCTGCCCATTCTCATTATTCTCACTGCTTTATTTGCATGTTTCTCTCCCAAGATGAGCTTGGGACACGCATTTCCTCTGTCCTGTCAACATCCATGTACTCGGGGAAAATTTCGTACTTACATAGAGAGAAAAGATAAGCCTGCAATGACCATTCTGACTGAAAGACAATTTACATGATGGAAAACCTTTATCTTGAGTGCCTCATCACTCAAAATAATATTTGTATCTCAGAATTGGTTCTTTCCTTTGGGAAAAAATTTTAATGAAGCTCAAATATTTGTGGCAAAACGTAGCCTGTCCCTGGACACTGAGAGTTCCCAGACGGAACTGAATGCTCACGTCAGGAAGCCAATTCCTTCTTTGTAGTTTGCTTGGTGCTAATGTGTATTTTTTATCAGTTATTTCTTCGGTGCTAATTCATTCGACTTCAAATGGGCTGCTGACACCAGCCAGTGGGGTAGGAAATGGATATAAAGGTGGAACCAATCTGGGAAGGGAGAGTGATCAGGGCACTGGGCTGTGCTGGCAACTCGGTGCTAGGCACAGACAGAACCTGACACCCAAAAGAAGGCATTTAATCCCACTGATGCTGAGTGGAACGGACAGGACAGAGCAGCTGCAAGCAAACTTCACTTTCTTTAATCCTGTGTTCCTGCTTAACATCCCCTTTAAGAGAAGAACGGGCTGGGGGAGATGCCTATGATCTGTCTGAAGAGATGACAGGCAAGAGGAGGCTCTGGGGGGTTGCTGAAGGACAGACACTGTGGGCAGGGAAACACAAGTGCCAGCCCATTCACCAGCTGTCCTCAGCATAACAGCTCAGGCATCCAAAAATCACCACAGAGATTGAATTCCCACTGTTCTGGCCTGCCCTCCCAAATACCACTGTTGGGAGAACAAGGCATTCAAATGAGATCATCCCGTGATGCTCAAATGCTGCAAAAACCCCATTCTGAGTTTTGCACTTTCTGAATAAGGCTTAGAAGCGGAAAAGGCTAAACTATGTCAAAAAGCACTTTCCCTCACTATTCCCAGTTGTTTGCCTCAAATTCACGAAAACCCCCCATGGCTGAAGGGCCTATTTTCCCCACTAAGCCCAACCCACACAGCCAGGCCACAGGGGCCCCTGAGAAAGGTCACATTTGGGTGTGATACAGAGCCCTGGGAAGCACCTCAGTCACAGGAGGACTTGGGAGAGACTGCTGCAGAGTCCAGCTGAATTCTCCAACCAGAAACCCCTCAGGACAGGTCCTTCCTCAGGTCTGGAATCTGGAAAACACTTGCCTTATTCACATTCCCTTCAAATGACCTGCAAGATCTGGCTCCAACGCTTACCTCTCCCCTAGATTTTATTTCTCCCCCAGAAAGAGAAGTTAAGTGAGTTCAGGAAATGTTTTTTATTTTGAACATGGTTCTATTTCCCCATTTACTACGTGAATTCTCTATGCAAAGCCAGTGCTGTATCTATAAATATGTTTTCTTTACTGAATTTGATGGGATAACTCAACATTTCCTGATCTGGCCCAAGTCCATCCTTCAAAATACCATTTTCCTTGTGGCCCCCTGGGTTTGAGGTTTTTTGCTTTGTTTCTGTTTTCTAAGGGACAAGGGTGAAACACACTGAAACCTGAACCAGACACAGCTCTGAGAGCTTCTGGTGTCAAAGAGGTTTGGCATCAGATTTGTACAAAGATTACTGCAATCAGTGTTTACTGACTGCTGTGCATTTTGGATCAGGCCCTTGAACTCAGGACGCTTTTTTCCAAAGGAAGCTGTTTAGGGTTCTTTACTGCTGGTAGGAAACAGAAGGGGAGCTGCAGTGGTGAGTTATTGGCATGACATTACTCCTGGGACCCCAAAAGAGAAATCCTATTAAAGAGAGTCCTTGTGATCTCATTGCTGTGTATTTCATGACTCTTCCAAGAGGCTCTGCTAAAGTCATTCCCAGAAAATTTCCCCTGGAAAGGCTCAGGGGAGAAAGGGGCTGCATCACCCTCTGGTCTGTTTAGCATTTACTGCCTCTGGAAGCAGGAGGGGTTTTTTCCTACAAGCAGCAGCAGCGTGTAAAGAAGCCTGGAGATTCCTGGAGGAGAAAGCCAAGGCAGCCAGGATGCAGTATGGCACAGCCTGGCCCTTCACAGGGAGCCCTCAGGTCACAGTGGCCCTGAACGTGGACACTGCTGACACTGCCCACTGGCACCATTCTGTCTGACAGACACAGTCAAAAGCCACAGTGTGAATGAGGACACCCCACTAAATGCCTGAAATCTTAAAGAATCATGAGAATCCCTAAGCAGAGGGTCAGAGAGAGCCATCTCTAAGGTAAGGCCAATATTAATTTTTATGGAGGAATCCCAAACCAATGCACTCCCTAACAATTAACAAGGAGATTTTAATGAAGTTCTCCTATACAAAGAGTCCCTGGGATAAGAACCCCACTCAGTTCTGCTCTAACCCCTCTGGATGTTTCCTGTCCATTACAGACTCTGGGTACTGATCACATTAATTCAGCAATTGTAGGAAATTAATTCTCACCCAGACATGATCTGGAGTCCCTCATCCTTCCTCACTCCATTACCTTTTCTCACTCTTTTAAAGCACATCAGCCAGGGTAAAGTCAGAATTTTAAAACCACTCTCCTTACTACTTGCACAGCCAAATTCAAGCCCAGGGCGCACTCAGACCCTGGAAACAGTGGGGGGAAAAAGGAACAACAGCCTCACCTGAGCCTGCTCCAGTGCTCCTTTGAAGGCTCCACTTCAAACCCACAAACCCAACCCATGTAGTAAGGGACAGGTTGGTGGGTTGGAACACCAAAATTTGAACAAGCAGCCAAGGATAGGTCTCAAAAGCACAGTAAGACAGAGCAGGATGAAAAAGAAAAGAGCTTTTCCAAAACAGTGAGTTCATGTCATTGCCAACTGCTGTGGTATCTTGAGGAGAATACAGCAGAGAAATCCCAATAATTTTATCAAGCTTTATATTCTGTTTAAGAAAGCCTCCCACTGAAGAAAAACTGCATAGAAAGAAAAATGTTTAAAGCTAAGATTGTTATTAAATTACATTCCATATACATAATCAGCACTATGCTTAAGAGCTACACGAATGCTGCAGCTTTACAGATTGATATCAGCACAAGGGCTTGGGCTTTATTTCACTTTCACACAGTTACAAAGGTGAAAGCCAAGAGAAGCATTTTTGGCTGCTCAGAAATGCATCCTTTGTTGGATCAGAGCACTGTTCCATACAGTTGTAGATGAAGTCCCCATTAGAAACAACTTTTCTTCTACACATTTAAAAGGTACCTGCAATGTTCTGTACAGAACTCTTGACAAGCAGAAGAAATCAATTTATTTCTGCCCAAGTTTCCTCTCCCCACAGTCCCAGGCTAGGCTAGGCTGGGATGGCCCCTCAGAACAGGTATTAGCAAAGAGCTCCTTCCCCTTGACCTCTCCTGTGCGGCTTCCCCTCCTGTCACAAGCAGAATTCCCTGGCTGGCACTGAAATGGTGGCATCAAGTCAAGAAGAACTTGAAAAGTAAAGGAATTTAGCAACCAAACATTCAGTGTTTTCTGCTTTTGGGGTTGCTTTTTGTCAATACTTAACACTACTAATATCAATATATCAGACATAAATAACCTTCCTTAAAAACTCCCTTGTCTCTCCAGTTAAGATTCCAGAGCACTGAGTATCTCCACCAAACACAACCACACTTCCAGGAAAACAGAAGTAAATTTGTATTTATGGTATTTTCAAGACACAAGCAATACACTTTTTAAAAAACGTAAAACAAATACAAACATAAATCTTAGAGGCTTTCATAATAAAGAGGCAACTTGGGTCAACCTCAAAAAACAAGTAAACAAACAAAATTTCGGGGCCGTCTTTTGTAAGTCATTTCAGCCACAGGTCTGCTCCATGGCTGTCTGCACAAAGTCCCCATAGTATAACTCCTCTTTTCACGGAATGAGCACCAATTTTACAGAAACTGACTCAAACTGTGCTGGATTCCAGCTCCATCACTATCCTCTGCAGAGGGTTAGTGCAGGGAAGTGAGAAAAGTTTTCTGTTCATTTGAAAGTCACCCTTTCTCTGCAATTTAAATTAAAAGAAGGGACAAAAGGAAGTGTTTCATGCAGGGAAATACAAAGCAAGATATAAAATACACTCAAACTGATAAAATCAGATCCATCTCTAGCTGTGAAATTGTAGTTTCCCAGTTCAGACTGGATTTTGCCTTGCGGCTGCCATACAGAGCCCTCCAAGTGCACCTTCCATAGCATGATTTGTGTGAGACACAGGGTCAGGAAAACCGGCCTTTATCCCTTCCTTGGGATTCTTTTTCTCTTCTTCTCTTCCTCTTTTTTTTGGCGGGGGGGAGACAAATTTCTCAGTGCTGGCAGTGTCAGGGACGGATGAGGGGAGAGGGAAAAGCAGGAAAGAAAGGATAAGAATGGAGTTCACGAGGGTTAGAAAGTCCCAACAGGACAGAATATTCTTGGGCTGCTCCACAGGCACTGTCTAAAGGGTTTTTCCCTGTGGTAATCTGTTCCTTCCGGTGAGAGCGCTCCATACGTGAGCTTTGCCTGCAGCTCCCTTCCCATCCCACCAGGAAAGATGATATATCCTAAATACCTCCTTGATATATGGCAAAGAGCCGCTTTCAATTTCCAGTCGCCATCCTCACTCCTGCCCAGATGCTGATTGGAACTTCTTCTGAAGATGTGCATTTTTATTTCCCGGCTGGGTACAAAGGAGGGAAGCTCCCAGAAGTGAACTTTTGGGGGGATCTAAGCAATAGCTCTAAATTACAGCTGAATGGAGGGACCTTCCGATAGAAACCCGGCACTAAATCACCTCCCAGACATCCCTGAGGCCGCTGCGAGAGCAGAGGAAGGTGAGATTTCTTACCAGGAGCAAAAGTTACAAAACATTAAGCTGAGAAGTGAGGCAAAGGAGAATACTAGGGAAATAAATGGAAAATTTCATCGGGACAGAACAGTCCATTTGTGAAAATGTCATGATTTGGGGAATGTCTGTATTTAGGAGAGGAAGAAGAGTGAGGAATCCCTCTACTATTTAAAAGACAGAATTCTTGGCAAGGCTGTCTCATTGTGCAGGATTTTGCCTTGCCTTGCTACCCCACCTCTCGTAGGAAAACACAACCAGTTGTAGCCATCACTCTGCCCATTTCCCGCCTGTGGAAGGTACAGAGGAATTTTGCTTTCAAGTCTTGCAGTGTGAGGAGTGAGGTGCTCTTGGGATTATTTCAGCACAGTTCAGACTCTTGTTACTCCTGTAAATTCTTTTACAGCATGGCAGGGATTTTCCCAGACTCCCAATGCCCAGACTGACACCATGATCCTGTATCCAAAGAGAAGAAATTGCTGAGACATTTATTCCAGCCGGGCCTTCACATCACCTCGAATCTCAGCCTAACGCTACCAAGGTGCAGAGAGTCTCTGATTTTCTGTAAGAAAACACCCCTAGCAGCTCCCAGTGCCCAGATTCCCTGCTGGAATGAGCCCCAAGTGAAGAACAAGGTCATCCCTGGGAAGGAGAGCAAGGCAGGCACAAACTGAAACACCAGATCCGAACGCGCGGATGTGACGGATGTGATCCCAAACACTGTTTCATTTCAGCTTCACATCCTTTCTTCTTCCACTGACTCCTGCTCACAGCTGCTCTTATTAGAAACAGTCAAGAGATGTTATTCTAAAAAAATATACCTTGAAAAAGGCACTGGTTTTCTCTCCCCTTTGTTTCTTTCACATAATGTGCATGCCTTAAAAGATTACCATCAGAATTCTCATAGTCACTTCCATCCAATTCCAATTAAACCATCATTAAAAAATGGTCATTTTGTCATTCACTGTTTTCCTGAGAAGCAAGAGCAACAGAGTTTAACTTACAACACATCCAAAATCCATATTTGTACAAGAAATAAAATCCATCCTTCCTGACCTGCAATAATTTTGCAATATTGCAAATATTGAAACACCTTAAAATTCGGGAACACATCCATTTGTTAATTTATTATTTAAAATTAGCCAAGCAATTTTTATAACCCTTTTCATGACCTCTAGCTAACAAATGACTTGTTACTAACCCTTCAAACTTTCCACACAATTAAAAAATGATTAACAACTGATGAATGGGCTACAATTGAAGAAATTAGGTTGCAATTAAGAAGACATTTAAATGAATGTTTAAAACTACTTGGATTATAATTAGAACCAGATCAACTACGAAGGTCACTTCTGAGTGGTGTTCTCGTGGCATCAGAGATAATTCAGCCAATAAAGCTGAATTTAGTGGTCACTATTGGCACTGTTGGTGCGTGGCTAAAACCTTCCCAAAGGATTAACCGAGCCTGCCAAAGCCAGAGGCTAAGCCTAAAACTGACCCCAGGCTCAGCCTTTAAGCTGAGCCTTGTCAGTGTGGACCTTTCGGAAGCAAAATTGCTGCATTACTCTCAAGACCATCTCAGTGTTTCACCCAGAAAGGATCTAAGAAATATGATGACATGGGAATAGATGAGACACCGGAACCCGTGGACGTCTCCAGGACACAGCACCAGAGCCTCTGCTCAGCCAATGACACCGAGTCCTCAAGCCATCAAAGTGGGGTTTTAGTCACGGTCACAGAGTGGGGTTGAAAGCAAGGGATTTGCACTTTAAGTGCTGGGAATGTATTATTATTATTATTATTATTATTATTATTATTATCATTCTCATCTGCTCTGCCAATCTCAGCCCTATCTCAAGTCACTCAAAGAAAAAGATTTCCAATCTTTTGAGGGATTGGACACCAATTCCAAATGGCTCCAGGCAGTTTTGAAAAAACTCAGGAGTTAAAACTTAACTGACTCCAAACTTTAAAAGCTGTCCCTCACTCTAAAAAAAATTACCATCAGTATTTATTCAGTTTATCATCTGTGCACAGCAGCTGCTCTACACAAAGGCAGTAATTACTAAATTCAAGGCGAGCAAATGTAGAGACTCATGTGACAAAGCTTTGGGCTCAAACAGGAAACTACACAAAACAACAACTAAGAAACACACAAAAAACCAACCATTTTCATAATGTTCTTAAGAAAGTAACCAACTGCTGTCAGCACACACAAGAACTGTGGTCTGTGTTTGGCCTTGTGGTCATTCCTCGTGGATGTTCCATCTGGCCCATTGCCACTGACCAAACATCACCTTTTCCTGCACTCACGTTTCCATCACAGTTGCTTCTCCCCCCTTCGCCCTTGAAAGGAAATGACATCCTGTTTTTAATCAAATTATTACTCCCCAAGACTTCCATCTCCTGTGAATCCTCTCCCTTTTTCTGCTCTGGGGGTCCAGCCAAGCCTTTCTTTTGCATTTTGCCCAGCACCCAGCCAGGCCTCACCAAGCAGCAGGACACACAGCTGCCTGTTCCCACAGCAGTCACCCAAACCCAGCTCCTCACGAGCTGTCCAACAGCTCAGGAAGGGTAACACAAGTGAAATTAGGGATTTGTTGTCACCTCAGGATCTCCAGACAGACAGAAGAGCTGAGGAAATGTTGGTGTGCACGATGTGCTGGAAGAGAGACAGGCCCTGAGGGCCGCAGAGAGAGCCTCTTTCTTGGACCCAGAGGTGACCCTGGGAGTGCATCCAGGTCACCAGGGATGGGCTGAGAGAGGACTGTGGGTTTGTGGACAGTGTTGGGCCTATGAGATGTGATAATTGTAGTTTGTGACCTTATAGGGAATTGTTTACCTGTTACCATAATAGGCAATGTCTGTGCACTACCCCAGGTGATTGGGGGACACTGAGGTGAACATCTTTCCTGTTTATATGATGTGATATCCTGTTGGGTGCTGGTATTTAGGGAATATTCACTGCACAATAAACGCTTTGCACTTCTCCATCTTGTGTGTGAAGTCCATGCCCTTGCGTGATTACTGCAAGGAAACACCACCAGAGCCAGCTGTCCACAGGCACTGGCCAAGAGGCAGGTGACCAGCCCACAGCTGCCTCTGGAGCTGCCTTTCCACAGCCTCTGGGAAAGAACTGACCCATGTAATTCCTTGTATCTGGCTTCTTGGTTTGGCTTTTACTTCCTCAGGACACAGGCTCTTTCTTACATACAAAACCTGTCATACTGAAACATTAATTAGCCCATTACGATGCCTGGTAAGAGAGGAGACAAGTGTTGAGGTGATTTCCAGGCACTTGGAGCCTGTGCTGGAGCTGCACACCCAACACCTCTCAGGCAATTCTTCCTGCATGCTTTGGAAACTGAGGCTGGATACACACACGACGTACCCAGGGAACTCCACAGCCTCACCTGCACTGAGCTGAATTCAGACCTTGCTGCAAGTACCACCTCCCATCCTCAGGCTTGTGCCACAAAACTGGAACAGCAGCTATGGGGGTTTGCCCAAACAGGAAGATTTGCAGATTTGAAACAACAGAGAAAGCTCTATAAAGGAGCTGCAGACCAGACTGAGGTTTGATATGGGGAAGCTGAATCCTAAAATGGAATAAAGCAAGGGGCGATCTACAAACTAGCACAAATAGGCATTTCCAGAGAAAGTGTCCAGTCAGGACAGGAATATTTATGGATGAGTTAATTCATGCATTGGAGGAAGAATAAAGTTACTGTGCTAGACAGAAAGAGATGAGAAACTCAAACTCTCTGTTGTCCCAGACCTCTTAGAAATAGCATCAGCAGCCCTTCTCTTCCCAGAGGTTTCAATATTCATCAAATTCATTATTAAACTGCAAAGGGTAGGTGGGAAAACAAAAGTGTGACCCCGTGAGACCAAATCCAGTGCTGCTGCAAAGCCTGTGGAGTGGTTCCAGCCTGCACCAGGCCTGAGCTGAGCTCCCACCATGCACTGTCCCTTCTGATGTCAAGTTGATGGATTACAACTTCCTAATGCAGGACTGATGCATTATGACATCCTAATGTTGGGACGATTGATTGTGACTCTTTTTTAAGTATGGCTTACTAGGCAATTATTGACACCATCCATGCATTAGAGCCCTAATTCAGCACAAACGGGCTGACAGGCCAGTGCTGGGGGAAAAGATTAACCTATTCCAAATTTTATAGATCAGGGTGAGACAGGGCTTGTTCTGGGACAGGGCCACCCTCTCATTACAGGCCTTTGGAGACAGCAAAACCTAAACAGTTTATGCCACATCTCGAAGAAAATTGCTTTATCCCTTCACCTCTAAGTGGATTCAGACGCTGCCAGTTGACTTGGGAGTGCTTTGGGGTCAGTGCGCACACGCCGGAACACAGAGAGGGAAAAAAATCCAAAGAAGGAAAGAGAGAGGTAAAAGCCAACGCTGTCAGCTCCTACCCTCCAACATCTGTGAGTAATGGAAGTGCGGAACCCAGGCTGGGAGTGGGGAGGTGAAGGGAGAAAGGGATGCTTGTAACAGTGACAAACAAGTCTAAGGGGACTTCTCTGCTCTCAAATGTCACTGGGGGAAGCAGACAGGAGACGGGGGAGGTAAGGAAGAGAGAAGGTCACGGCTGTAATACCCACAGCGAGTGGACAATCAAATGTTTGCAGCTGGGCTAGGAAATGGCAATCCAGTTGCAGAGCACATCTGGCTCCCTTGCTGCGCCATGGGGCCACCTGGTTTTAATCATGCTGGGATCACCTTTGAAAAACAGAACTTAATCACAGGCCTAGTCCTAGCAATAGTGTTACATCCAGACTTCTCTCCAGGGGGGCAGAGGGCGGGAAGGGGGGAGAAGATGAGTTAAAAAAAAATTTGCTCAATCAAGCCTGAAACTTTGTCAACAATTTCCTCTTTGTCAGGTTAAAGGGAGTCGCTTTTGATTTTCTACCTCTTTACATCTGATTCCTGCTTAGTTTACATTTTCTTCATTGTTATTTGGACAGGTCACATGTGTGGGTGCTAAAGAGCACAGCAAGCAGAGAAGCAGCTATTTAAGGAGTCACTGCCTTTCCCCCACCTCCTCCCACCACAGAAATGGACTCTGTATTACAAGGCCCTACACCTTTCCCAATGGTCTTCAAGAACCCAGCTGGGGGTGCCACGAGGACAAGCCACCCTTGGCTCAGGAAAGGCCCCAACAGCCTCATCCTTCACCATAATGGTGAAAACAAAAGTCTGCCCAATTCACACTCAGAGGTAGCAGACATCAGGTTCAGAACAGCAAAAACAGCATCTCCTCACCCAGACCACTGATAAATGGTGGAACTCATTGCCATGGGTTTGATAGACACTGAAAGTTTACACGGATACAGATGAGATCAGAAAAGAGGGAGAGGAGGAAGGGATCAATCTTGATACCAGAGTATCCAAGAGGCGGAGACAAAGGTATTGGAACCACAAAGTCCACAAACAAAAATTAAACTTTGAATTTATGCTGATGAGTCAATGGAGGTGAACAGCAGCTTTAGGAACAGCAGGTTCACAAAGCCAAGGTTTCAGCCTGATTTCTTTCCCTTCATATAGAGAGGAAACTGAAGTTATTTCTAGGTAACTCTTCTTTGAGGAAGGAGGTGATCTTGAAGATCCCTTCAAACCCAACCCAAACCCATTCTATGTTGTAGTTTAAAAAAAAAAGAGAAATGCAAAGGATTCTTCAGGCTTGCAGATGTCCTCAGAAATCCTCAGTCCAGTTCCTTAGAGCTCAGTCTGGACTGCAGGACTGGAGATTCAAGTGTGCAGGGACATTTTATGCCTTCTGCTACTGCAAAGGAAACCTCAAACCTTCAGTCCCACTTACCAAATACTTCAAACAAGTAACCTTTCTGCTAGGGGTAAGGTCAGATCATGGATAATCTTCAGTGCATGTAGTTCATTTTGTCCCAGATACTGGGGTTAGATTCCCTGCAATGCTGCAGCTGCTTCACACTGTTGTCCTGCTGCAAACAAGCTTTAAACTCGGCTTAACCACACCGACCACAAGTTGTTCTATATCTTATTAGAAGAATGACTTAATTTCCGGTGTAATCTTGTACAGGAGCTCCAATCTGCAACAGCAACAGCGTCAGTATTGTAATATAATCTGGAAGTATCATAATAAAAATAAACATAGTCAAAGAATATTTTACAAATGTTAATTATTACTAGGGGAGAAAATCCTGTCAGACAGGTATGTGATAGTAATAGTTATCTTATTTTACAGGCAGAGAAACTGAGCCAGAGATTAAGAAGTTAAGTGACTTGCCCAAGGCCATGAAGAGAAGCAAAGTGAGAATAAGGACTAACAAGCAGGAATTCCCATCAGCCCTGCAGGCTACACAAAGACCTTTTCTATCCACCTTTTCCACAATTCCCAAATCAGTTCCACTTGATTCCAATGGCTTCAGATGAGATTTTCTGATAAGGAAACCTGCCTGACAGAGAATACATTTGGAGTGTGCAACCAAGATTTCAAGAGTTATCTTGATTTTTAGGAGCTTGGCTGCATTCTCTTTTTCAACTCGAGCTTGGAAGTACCATAAGAGCATTCAAAATGTCTTGATGCAGCAAAAAAAAAAAAAAAAAAAAAAAAAAGGTTTGGTTTCTCTGTCCCTGTCTAAAGCAAAGCCCTGGAGGCAGCCCGGGAACAGACAGGATGTTTCAGCAGCCAGCGGATCACGCCAGTCTCGTTCTCTGTACTGAAGGTCTCCCCCATCCCAGCTGCTGCTGCACTGTGAACCGATGGGAAGGGAAGCCAGCGCTGCTTCCGTGGCTTGGAAAGACAAGGCTCGCTGTGCCACCTGCAGGGCTGGCTGGAAAAGATGCCTCTCGTAGGGATTAGCACCGGCTCCAAGGCGGGGGCCACTGCTTCCATGCAGGATGGAGCAGCCTCGCAGCAGCTCATTAGTGTGGTGAGCAAGAACACAACACGGACTAGAGAATGATCCTGTCTCCTTCCATTGGGTGCTTTCACTCCATTCCTGCCTGCGCTCACCTACCTGGAAAATTTATGTTCTGTTGAATGGGGGAAACTGAAAAAATAAACACAAATGAGAATCAAATCCAAGCTGTGCAGTTTACATACAAGTTCTGTGGAACCTCTCCTACCTCTACCGACCCCTGTTTCCCCCTGCACTGAGCTACAGTTCTTCACCAGGACTCTCTCATTATATTTTACTTCTGATTTAATGCAATTTTTTCCCGATAATTAGTTACTAATGTATCTCCAAATGCACACCTTTACCCTGTGTTTTGCTGGATCGAATGACCTGAACGAAGGAGTTCAGGAGTTGGCCTAACTATACCTAAAACTAATCTAGGAAAAGATCAAAGTTTGGCGGTAAGGTTAAAAACACGTGTTCCATTTTGGCTGAGACCTTCTTTGCCTTCTTTATTGGTTGTGAGAACCTGCAGTGGAGGACAGCAGCAGTCAGAAGCTGAGAGAGATCTGTTAAGTCATTGTGCCTTCACTCATGCTGATCTCTGCTGGACAGGCACTCCAGAATAATGAAGTCCTCTTTATTTGATCCTTCTGCCAACACACGCTTATTCCCCACCACACTGATTGCTCCTGCTTTCTGCAGCGTGCTTTAAATGTCCCAAGAGATGGGGGTTCTACCACTTTCACTAAAAAATCGTTTACACAGCCTGGTAGATTCGGCCCCTGGGGAGGCTTTTCTACTGTGTTTGGTTTCAGTGAGAGCCTCGGAGGTGTCGGTCAGTGATTGATTATTGTTTGTATTGTGGTAGCACCTACAGGCACCCGCTGAAACTGCAGACCTGCTCGGAGGTGCTGCCGAGCCCAAATTCCTGCATGAAGGACAGTTCAGCTAAGCAGAGACACAGGGAGAGAAAATGATTTCCCAAGCCCAAGCAGTGGCCCATAAACGCAGTGAGGAGTGGAAAGAAGCTGCTCTAAACCTGAGTCAGTTGCTGCATTCCCACCCGGGCACAACATCCAGAACAGCACCTCGAGCATCCAGGTGAAGTGTGCAGGCCCACAGGAGTTGTTCTGATGAACGGACCACAAGAAATAATTATGCTATTGAGTGAAACAATAATCCCATAACAACCGAACCCCATTGGGGCTGAGGGTGGTTTTACTGGGCTCCAGTGCTGTGGCAGAAGCCACATGCACACAGGGTGAAGCTCCACTGCTGGGTTTTCTCTCAAGCCATGGGGAAAACAGGCAGAATTCTGAGGACAGCAGCAGAAATGAAGAAAAATAAAGTAGGCATTTAAAGGTTAAGCCACCAGATGAGGTTGCAGGAGGTGGTAGATTATGTGATTTTCTTGTATTTTAATTTAGTTCTTCCCTTCCCACTTTAAACAAATCCTCTTTTTTGGACACCAGTGGCCTCTTCCCATTTATCCTCGGACAAAGTTTGCTGAGAGAAGCAGCACCGGGACTAAACCATCATTCCAGAGCTAAAACAAATCATTTGCTGACTCCTCAGATGGCGAGGGGGACACTGGTATTAAGATCAAGGTTAACGCCTTCATTCAACCAGCTCTCCGTTCAGCTGGGGAATCACTCAACAGCCCAGCAGACAGAACCCAGCATCCCACTGATTTCAGGACTTTCTTCCTTCCCTGTGCAACTCTTACAAGCACAGAAATACAGCTCTGTGTCTGAAGAGTAAAAAAAATTACTATACTGTGGTAGCTGTTAATCTGATGGGTGGTTAAAACAGAAGCTAAAACTTGAGATGCATAAATAACTGATTTTGTATTTTGCTTGCATTATAGAAAAAATAAAGGAAGAGAGATTAGTTGGGCAGCAGTCCAAAATAAACACCATTTTTTCAGATTTTTTTTCAGTAAACTGAAAAACAGAACGATGTAACATTTTGGCCTCAAACAAAACATTTAATTTGACCCAAGGAAAAACACTTAAAAATAACACTGAAGTTAATTCCTAAGTTTCTCATTTGAAACAAAAATACCAAACTGCTCTTTTCCCCCAGTGTTCTGACTAGGTTCAAAAACTGGCGGCAGGGCACATGGTGTCTGCTTTAACCAATGGGTTTCAGCACCTGTTTCTGACACACTTCACTTGACCCAAATCTGTATTTCCTGAGTGGGAAAAGAACCGAAGAGATTTGGGCTGAATGACTGCACTTTGGTCAGTACAAACTGCACTGGAAGTTTTCTAATCATGAGATCTCCCATTTTCCGAGAGCATTCTCAGTGTCCCTCAGAGCATGGACAACCAGGGAACATGAGGATCTCATCAAGAGACTAAAGCTTCACTTCTTGTGTCAATATTAGATCAGACTGGAGAGGACACAGACTTACAAGACACAGACTGCAATTTAGCCTGAAAGTTTGGGCAGGACAGAATGTGAGGAAAGGAATGCTTTTACTCCAGAAGCACCTTGAGACAACGTACACAGTCCCAGCATACGCCACCATCACTTGGATTCTCCCATCTCATTCCTGAGGCGTGTTTAGGAGGCTGAGAAAAGCCCACCATAATCCATGGGCTGTCTAAAATATCCACAAGAGCCCTCCCGAGTCACGAAGATGACAAATGTGTGCCCAGCCAGGACTGCTCTCCAGTGCTTCAGTTTCAGCAGCTCCAAATGAACTTTCAGAGCATCGTGACCCGGTGAAGCCAAATCATGCGTCCCTTGAGACCTTCTCATTCCTTTCTCGCTCCCCCTCGGCCCCCTCATCAAATAAAGCCCGGAGTACGTGCGTCATTCTGACACATTCCCTTCAGGAAGTGATGGGAAGAGGATAGATTTTCTTCCTCCTAATGCCCTGGCTGTGTCCCTGCAGCACGAGGTCCCTCATTCCCACACTAACAGGCCTCCTGTGCGACGGGGCCGCGGTAACCCGAGGAGCCATGACCAATGTGATGTCGGATTAGCATCGCCCGGGGACACTGTCAGCAGCCTTCTGCTGGGCTCTTTAAGAGAATATCCTGCTGTGATTCACAACAAGTCCTGTGTTCCAGAGGCCAGAGATCTCATCCAGCAAATTAAAAGCGCTACAGTGAATTGCAGTGTTCCTGCTCGGAGCTCTCCCGGGGACTGACCTAAATGGTGTGTGCTCTATCAAGGGTAAAAGCCACCTGCTACACAGAGCCTGGCTGCGGAGCACCGAGACCCACCTGTGACCACGAGGGACACGAGGGACTGCGACTGCAGGGCTGCTGCTCAACTTCTCCGTGGTTTGGCAAAGTTTGGTTCAGCGCAGCAATTTGTCTCAAGCGTGTTGAGTCATGTATGAGTAGCTCTTCAATACGTTCTGCAGCATTCACTGACACATATTTGTTATCTTAATTACTAACTACAAAAAGCAGGGTGCCTCACTCACACCACGGGCTGGGGGGACCACTGGTTTGACCAGCCTTGCTGGCTGTGTGCTGAGCTGGGAGTTGTGTGCACGGCTGGCTGGGAAGGAACGGCAGCAAAAGCCTGCTCTGCAACTGCCTCCTTCTAGCTGCGACAGACTCAGCACCAGGGACCCAGCCAGGGACAGAGCAGTGACCTGAAACTCACAGAAATACTCTGAGTCACAGAATGGGTCAGGTTAGAAGGGACCACAGTGGGTCACCTGGTCCTCCCTGCTCCAGCAGGGCCATCCCAGAGCACAGGGCACAGGATTGTGTCCACACAGCTCTGGAATATTCCCAGGGAGGAGACCCCACTGCCTCTCTGGACAATCTGTTTGGGGCTGGGGCACCACCCAGGGCAGAAGTTCTGCCTCCTGTGCAGGGGGAACTCCCTGGGCTCAGTCCCTGCCCATTGCTCTGGTGCCATTGCTGCGCCCTGGAGCAGAGCCTGGGCCCTGCTCGGAGCCCTCCCTGCAGCCAAGGACAGCCAGGGCTGAGGGCCCCTCTTCAGCCACCTTCTCTCGAGGCTGAGCAGCCCCAGCTCCCTGGGCCTTTCCTCGTAAGAGAAATGCTCCAACAGTACTCCATGTGTAAAACCACTCAGCAGTGGATGAAGGAGTGCAGGAGTGATTTGCATTTCTGCTTGATGAATACCATAGTGTCAGAGAAAAACGCTGCCTCTCTAACAATCAACGGCACAAGGAAAAGGGGCAGGGGGAAATAAGGAAGAGGTAATTGCTTTCATGGAAGACACCAAGAACACAGGGCTTAACTCCTTTTCTTGTAAAATGGGGTTTGTATGTCCTCACATGTCAGAACTGTGGGTTTGCATCTCCTTGGGAAGCGAACGCTGAATGCAACACCGGCGATTCCTTCCCTTTTGGCCAAAAGCACGGAATGCCATCAGCTGCAACACTCTGGGTGTTTGCTGTAACAGCAGCAAACCACCGAAGAACTTCCCACTAAAACAGGCCCTGCTCAGTCTGAGGAAGCCAACGATATCCCAGCCCAAGGTAATGTGCCTCCAAACACGTTTTGATTACACCAAAAGAACAGGAACGCTCAGCTGTGCTGCGGCTCCTCCTTTTTTCTCCCTCCGGCCTCCCACGTTACAGATTAAAACAAGAACGCATCTGGCATTTACGGAGCGTCAAAAACTTCTCCGAGACCTCCTGGAACAAACAGCCCCTCGGAGCTGCTGATAGGTCTCCAGCTCTGTGCAAGGGGTCAGACTTAGGAACTGTCAACAGCTTCCTAATGTATGCTCTTTCTCCAGGAAAGGGGGTCCCAGGTTTTATAGCCTAATAGATTCGTTAATCGGAACACACACAGGCTGGGACAGCCACTGTTTGTTTTCTCTGACAAGTTTGGCATTTTCCTCCTGGGAGCCAGGAAGCTTTAAAGGCGTAGGACTCTCTCACTTTAACTGGACAAGAAAACCAGTCTGGACAAACTGAGACATGTCATTGTGGCTGCTTAATTCTGAGCCAGAAGGTGCCATTTCAGAGAGTTTACAACAACATCAACGTCAGGGCAAAGGAAATTAAATTCCCCTCCCTCTCCTCCCCTGATATCTCCATTTTCTCCAGGCTTCCACCCCTGTACCTCAGGACAGTCAGGCCCATCAGAGACCCAATACACGTGGCCATGCTGATAATGATGTTCCCATCAGGAAGCTGTTCCAAAAGGAGTGCTCCAAGCAAAGCAAGCCTGCCCTGTGTGTGGTGGCAATGTGCCACCAACTGCTTCTGTTCACTCGTGACAGCAGCTTAAAAACCAGAAACATGAAATTACAAACACAGCGAGCAAAACTTCTAAATGAAACTACACCCCCTTCAAATCAGCAGCTCTGTGATGTAGACTGCCATCAGAGTAAGGACTTGCTATAAATAACTCCCAGACAATCACAAAGGGGAATTCCAAGTGTTTCCAAGGCGGTGTAGCCCAGCCACTAAAAATAAAAAGTATCTTAAATCCTAGAAGCTGCCATAATTTATTACATTTTAATGGCCTGGATGAGACAAGAAAATTGTAGTCTTAAGATTTTATGCCATCAAGAAGGAGGAATCAACGGGAGGATTTCAGCAAAAACAATTTCAGCCTCTTTTCCTCAAGTCTTGCTCAACAGTGACACTCTCTCCTATGAAATCATTCCAGCTGCAGGAAGGCTGCAGGGACCCTCACTGTGTTCCTGGCAGAAAACAACCACTACAGTCCACGGGCAGTGTCCAGCTCAGCATGTCCCCAGGCCACTGCCTCCCACCAGGGAAGCGAGTCTTCAGCACTTCTCCTGTTTCTTAAAACTCTTCCTAAGCACCTGCTGTAAGGCAGTGCCAGACAGTTTCAGGGGACAGACGGATCTTCTGGCAGTTACAGCGGTCTGAGGCCCTGCTCCGCGGGCACGTCCCCATTCTTCCTTCATGTTATTCCTCTCTCCTTCCTCTCTTTGACTGGAATTCTTGGTTTCCACAACCTCCTCTGGCTTTAGTACTGACTCTGGCTTCTAGCACAGCCATTAGAACACTCCATGATGGGAATGGCCAAGATTAAGAAAGGCAAAGGGGTGCTTAGTCCAACAGTGATCCCTTGCAGGAAGAACGCTCCATTATCCTTCTTTAGCATGGGAACTCGCTTTACCTTGAAGTTTTAAGCACAGCACACACACCCAAGCCAAGTCACACGGGCATTTCTGCTGTCACTGGCTGGAGCACTGCTTGTATCTTGCTGAAGTCAAAGCATGTCCCATTGAAGTTACAATGAAACACTGTGCTTAAGTGCTTTGCTGAATCAGAGCCATCGTAACTATCCATTAGGCTTTGATCTGGTTAATGTTTGTCCAAATATGGCCCCACAACGGGAAAGCAATGAACCATTATTAAAAGAAGGAAGAACAGCTGGAATTATTTTAGTGTACAACTACATGCACAAACACACAGCAAGTAACAGATTGAAAAGCTGTTCTTGTTATTCCTCGAATTATTCTCCTCTCATTCCCTTAGTTACAAAACTATTAATTAGGGTCTCATTTTTGTTCCACTCCCTCCCCCTTAATGCACTCAGTGCTCATCCAATTTACACACAGAGTTTATCTTGGCAAAAAAAGAAAGGGAAGGAGAAGAATCTCTGCACAGGGGTGGAGGGGGGAGAGGTGTTTGTTTGAGGGGAGTCACCACAGTCATCACTCAGTCACAGTACAGGAGAAGAAGAAGAAAGACTAAGGAGGGCTTAACTCTTCATGCTATTTACACACCAGAGACATGTGTTGTGTATCACTGAAAGGTAACTGAGCACTTGCCTCTTCTTCACTCACACAATCTATTCTATTTCTTGACCAAAAAAAAACCTGGCCCGTTCCAGTCTAGTTTCTTGAAAAGCAGGTTCATTGCCAGAATATGTAGAAAGAAGACAAAATTAGAAAGAGCTGACTCCACCCATGACAAGAAGCTAGAGCTGACACAGGGTCCGTGCTCAGTGAAGTTGGTGACCATTCCTCTTTCTGATCTCAACACTCCTTGCTGTACCTGAGCTTACACAACTCTCGCAGGGCATCCTTTGCCTCTGGGGCTGTTCAGGATGAGTTGGGGTCACCCAGCACCGCCCGCCCCCTCTCCTGCAGGCCAGCACTGGCCAAGAGAGGAGCCAGATCCACCTCCAAGCACGAGGGTGGCCCCAGCACTTCCAGCTGATGGACTGCAGCAGAATGCCACCATTACTTTCTAAATCTTCCTGAGCTCTCCCTCTGATGACAGGGCTTGAGGACTTCACTTTGCCATTGCAAAGATACCCTGTGTTCTGTTTGGACAGCAGAGGTTTAAGAGATAAGCAAACAGACTTTGTGGCATGTTCTGATTAGAAAACACAAATAAAAAGGCTCTCTTGATCTGCCTGATTAGGCCATTATAAATAAGACAATCTGTTTCCAAACCAGTCTTCCATTCATCCTCAGCTGATAAACAGCAGTTTTGCAGCGGAGCAGAGGACTGGCCATTTCTCCTGACATCAGTGGGGGCTGTGTGTCTGTGAGGGAAGGTGTGTGTGCACCCATGTGTGGGGATGTGTACTCGGGCCCCCCACAAGCTCCTTTTCCAAGTGGAGCCTCCCAACACTGCTCCAGCTCAAGGAAACATAAATATCAAAGGCAAGGTTAGAGTTAGTGTGAATAAAGGAGCCGCTTGCCCTAAGTCTGGCATGGACAGGAGGCACCACCCTGCCCGTTTCCTGTTTTCCACTGGACACAGAGCAAGGAACTGCTGTGCCCTTGCCCAAATCCCATCCCAGCAGCCATGTTTCACAGGCACTGCCCTGGGATCGGAACCTCGGCACACGCAAGCCGGGGCCATCCTGCTCAGAACAAAGCCAGGAGGGACAGAGGCATTTCCCAAAGCTCAGGACCTGTGGCCAGGGCTCCTGAGTGGGCCTGATGGAGCTGGAGTGACCCATGGTGGGAGACTGGGCCCTGGCAGCTGTAAAAGCAGCACAGCACCTCCTGTTTCCCAGACTCAGCCCCACTCCCAGACTGAGGGAGCAGCACCACGAGTAGCACCTCTGGAAAGGCTTCCGAAGCCAGAGGTACAGAGGGCTGAACATCCACATTACCTCACTCAAAGTCTGGATCCTGTCTCACCCTTTCAGGCACAACCACCCAGGCAATGCGGGCAGAGCAGACACCAAACCATCCCATCATCTCCTGCCTGCACTGGAGGGAAAACAACCCTCGGAACTGCTGGGTTTGACACAGCTCTGGCTAAAGCAGATGGAAAGACTAGCAGTCATTTCCAGAAGAACACAAGGCACTTCCTTATGGATCAGTCCCGCAGTCTTAGTTTCACTTAACTCAGTCTAATCTGGCTCATTTTCTGTCACAGGTTTTGCAAAAAAATATTTTCCCATTCAGATTACAAATTCTCATTTGCAAAACAGAACAATAAAACAAATTGGAAAGTCCTCTTCCTCTTTTCTAACACTATGGTTTATTCTAGTAACGTATTTTTAGACCTCTGACATGTATATAAAAATATATGTTCCCAGAGGAATTTCATACCACTGTGCAATGGGAACTTGTTAGAGCATTTACTACTGACACACCCAGATTTATTGTTTCCCATGCTTGTCTATAGTTTATTTTTTGATGTAAAAAGAAAACAACCAAAACAAACCCATAAAAATAAAAAAGCAGGTATTTGTATGTTTGGCTAAAAATAATGACTTTTTTTTAAAGCTGTGCACTAAGATTTATCTCCTCTGTATACAGTTTTTAGGCCAAACCCTCTTCTTTTTATGGAGACTTGATAAAAATCTAGACATGCCAGTATTTTTAAAACAATACATTTCTAGCTTCTTTTTGTGCTGCTGAAAACCTAGCGTGCATAGAAAATGAAGAATTTTCCCACAGAAATAGTCAGGATTCTCAAAACCACAAGATCTGATTACATCTGGACAGCTCTGAAGACCTTGATAAAAGATTTATATATGAAAGTCCAAAGTTTTGTGACATCTGTTCTGCCTTCATCCAAGTATTTTCAAACTTTCCCTCCTGATTTAGAGGGCTGAGCACATCTGAAGGACAAACTGTAGTTTTAACTGAAAACTCGGTAACAAATCTGATTTCAATGGAAAAAATGGACAAACATTTTGGAGGAAACGTGTACCAAGATGTTGTCTCAGGTCTTGCTTAGATTTAGCAAGACAGGATGGACAGAGGATGAAAGAAGGCAAGAAAGAGAGCAGGGAAGGCAGGAACTGACCATGGACATGAGGCTAAAACTAAGCCATGCTGCAAATCGAACCTTTTTCTATCTGTAAAAATACAGGTGTGGAGCTCCTCTGCAAACCACACCCTTCATTCATTTGAACCCTCCCCACAGAGAGGGAATATTCGCTGTAACCCCGATTACCCCCTGAGGTCTTTGGAATAGAGAACTGGATGTGCCCAGCTCCCCATCCGCTTTACCTTTGTACCAGTATTCCCAAGTATATCTGTGAGTAGGAAGAGCATCTTTCTAGGAAGCATGAATTCCATATGCAAGATCTTAATTCAAAGGGAATCTGGCACTCTATTGAATGTCTCCTCCTGGCCAGGGCACCAGGTCAAGTACTGCAAGCTGTGATAATGAGGCTTGATTCTGACAAATCTGACCAGTAGCTGTTGTCATCCTGACTGCTTCTAAACCATCAAGAAGACACTGAATGACTTAGGCAGGGTTTATTTTTGGTATACAAATGTAAAGGAAAATGAAATTCAATGTCATGATGTCTGCCCCGGTCTCCGAGGAAATGTGACTTCAGAAGCACAGAAGAACCTCCCCAGCCCAGAGCGTGCCTTCTCTAACCAGATTTCCATTTCTCAGTTACTCAGGTAGGCATTTTTTGGCTTTTCTTTTCTTGCTTTCTTTTGTTTTTCAGTACAGAACCCTTAAAATTCCACCTTTCCTACTAAAGGCTTTCTGCCCTGAGGGAAACTCCTGTACTGAGTTGTTGTGTCCATCACATCTCAGTAATTGAATACCGACAACAAGCAGCTGCCTCTGATGTCCCAACAGAGGGGACAGAAGGAAAGCGGGGAGTAGGAGACAGAATGGAGTGGGAATACTGACTGCAGCCCTTTTCCTCTGGCCCCCAGCGTGTAAATCATGGAACATGCCCTGGCTTCAGATCAATTCCACCCTGTTTCCATGCTGCTGCAACACTCCCAAGCAGTGCCAGTAGGAACCAACAGAGCTGTCACTGCCAGCCTCCGGGAGGGATGAGCTTCCAAAGGCTGCAAGCCCGGGAGGCTTTTAAAAGTAGCACACAGTATTCTGTCAGAAAGAGTCAAATGAGAGACAGCCTGGGCTAATCTGGAGTGGTGTGTAAGACACCAGCAGTTCTGAGAAGGAATAAGCCAGGAAGAGGAGAAATCCATGGCGTAAAGGTCTTAAACTGGATGTGCAGACCAATTTCAGCTCTGTCACATGACCCCTGTGACATCAAGCACACAACTGACTGTTCCTCAGGCTTCCTACCTGTGAAATGGCAGCATGAATCTTACTTTTCTCTTTTCAAAATGTGATTTTTTCCATTTTTGAGGCCATCGCTCATTCTAGGTGCATAAAACAGGAACTTGATCTTAGTTATGAATTCTAGTTGCTATTGTAATAACTTCATATCGTGGTGTGGGTTAAGCCAATGAAGAGACATTTGCCCACATTTACCCAAGTTTGCATGGGCAGCTGATGGCTGCAACTCAGAGAGCTTTCCACAGGTAAGAATAGACTCTGACTGTGTGGATCCCTCTGTTACCTCAGCACTAAGAGCTGCACCTCAAGAACACTGAAAATAATGTCCACTATGCTACTCAGAGTGGCATTGTTCAGTATAGCAGCAGCAAAGACATACAGAAAAAGAGGGTAAAGCATCAACTTGCCAAGTGCAAAAACTATAGCATGGATTACGGATTTCTAAAAGTCTAGGAGAAAGAACACCGCCCATTTATTTCTCTAGGTCATCTACATGTTTATCTATTAGCCTTGAACTGAAAAGCTTGCTCACTGCATTCCTGTTAAATCTACAGAAATGTTTCAGAACATTGTAGAAGCCCAGGAGTACCACCGCTGAATGTCTGATTTAATCTTCACTGAAGTTAAGCTGTAATGGCTTTAGACTGGCAGAAGATCAGGTTCAGGTAAGTCAGACCTCTCCTATAGCTCTGCCAGAGTACGTCACTTATCTGTGACGGTGTGACAGAGCCACTCTTCCTGAGGCCACCACCAACAGAATGACGGCTGCAGGTCCATCCTGCCCCACCAACTGCATCCCTGGAGAGGCTGCATCACCCGAAAACATCTTGGGCAATGAGTGTGAATCTGAAAATTATAGGTGAAGTCCAGCAAGACATTCAGCATCGCTGCTTCAACTGAATTGAGAGGCTGAAATTTAGGTTTTGTCGCTGTTTTCCCCACGGACGAGTAGAGAAACGACAGGAAGTCAGGCTCAGGGATAGATGGAAGCGCTTTAATGAATTCTCAGAAGGCTTTTATATGTTAGTTCGCAAAGTGTATTAAATGGCATAAGGTAATTGGTTTTTGCCATCCACCCCTTAAGGGGATTGGTCAAGTTCTAAGACACCCATCTCTGAATGTTTTTCCAGTTAGAACCATAACAACTCTGCAAAACAACCTGCAGGTGCAAGAAGTTTACAAAACTGTAACATTGTTTTGACTTACTTGCATGGGAAAGAGAACTCTCACAAAAATGCTGCAGAGAGCTGAAGAAATTCTCTGCTGGAATTTTTTCAGCATCCATATTTTACAGCAAAGGCTGCAGCAGAATGGGAGCCCCACGTTGCCCTGATCCTACCCAAAGATCAATCAAGTGTAAGGCTTCATAACCTGTGACCAAAACCTTGGGCATCTCTGGTGCAAGGCAGGTGAACTCAGGGCAATGCAGTAACATTTATTTTCACTTCTCTCAGCAGTGCTGGAAAGCCAGGCAGCAACACAGGACCCCAGCACCAGCCATCCAAACAAAGTCAGGGACAGAGATTCAAGCGTTCTTCACCCAAAATCTGAGTTGATGTTAGAGAGCGCAGATCCTTTGGAGCAGTGAAGACACTGCATTATCCATGTGAAAATAACTCAACGACACTGAGAACATTAGCAGACTGCTCTCAAGTGCTCCAAGTGGGATGCTAAAATATTTACCAGCTGCATTACTTGTCTTGTCACATCTCTTCAGGCTCCAAGTAAGACATAACAGATTCAAAGAATACATCAAAGGAACAAGAACAGCCCATACAACCCCCGGTAGATGTGTTTTACTACCAGAACTATTTATGATTCAGAACAGTGGAACAAATGAGGCATAGGAAGTAAAAGAGAAAGAACCCAGGAGAATAAAAGGGCAAAGAGATAGAGAACATAATTTCTCGGCACTGAAGTCCACAGAAACGTTGCCAGAAGGAAAAGGCCCTGGGGTGGTGGAACAGTTGCAGGCTTTTTTTCAACCACTCATCAGGACTATTATTCCTAACTTCAGCGGGAACAGCACCAGGCTCATATCCCGGAGCCTGTGCTGCCCTTGGTTACACCATTATACATCTCACCATAAATCAAGTGCCACCAAATTCAAAACAACTCCAAGTGCTGAGTGTGGAGCAACACTGCACAAGCGTGTAAGGAAACACAGGCACAGACAATCCATTGAGGCAGCCTCTGCTCCGTGCAAATGCCTGACACAGGACACATCCAAAAACATGGAAAAAGGCCCCGGTATGATCAACAGTGCTTCTCTTGTCACTGGGATGGGATGACCTCCACTCCCAAGCAGCCTTTACGATGGCACCAACAGCTTACCTTGCCGTAGGGTGAGAAGGAAACACCTAATTAAGCAGTCTTTAAAATCTGGTTGTCAAGACTTAAACCATGCTTTACACTGGGCAAACAAAACTGCTCTTTGCAGGAACTTGAACCAGACCGGACTAGAGAGGGGTCCTGAAAACCAGCAGAAGTGGAAGATATCAAAAGAGAAACAACAGGAAAATTGCTCTATTAAATTGTCCTCTCTCTTTCCTCACCAAAATCTCTGCTGAGCCGCTCTTTTCCCACTCTCTCTAAGTTCATTCTGATTCAATGCTTGCTGAAGCTAAACTTGAACTAGGCTTTGCAACCTGCATCCTTAATTCCTCCTTGGGATTTGTCACCTGAGATGCTGCGAGGGTTGACATAGTGGCCAGGACATCACAGCCCGTGTGATAACGAGCACAGTGTGAGACCAGAAACAGGGAGAACTTCTTTTCTTCTAAGGGTGTCAGATTCATTTTCCTCCTGCCTCCACTGAAACCTCCACAGATCCAAAAGCAAAGCCCACAGCCAGCATCAACCCTCTGTATAAACCCAGGATTATTAAGGGCTTTTGCAACACAACCATTTGTAACTCAGTCTCTCCCTATGAAAGGCAGATCCTTGAAGATCCAAGACAAGATAGCCACAAACCTCTCAGTAGTACCCAAGACTATCATAAAAGTTTATGGGCCACACCTGTATGAGCCATGGTTGTGATCTCCATTCCGACTGGCTGCAGTTATTTAACCTCCTCGTTATCTTCAGATCAGAAGCAAAGGGCCGAGGCATTAAATGGTGTTTAAACTCTCACCCACAGCTGCTGGGTTAAATCATGACTCCCCACCATGGCTCCGTATCTTTAACTAAGCTACAGGAGGGAAGGATATCAAACCTTGGAGATGTTATCTCAGAGCTTGCATATTTGGCCTAGGCATAAATCAGCTGTCTTAAGTAGAGTCCCAAGCACAGCAAAAATAAAAATAGTAAGAAAATTTTTAAAATAGCAGAGGTTTATTCAAGATGCTGTTAAAAGGGCAACACAACAGTTTAAAGAGGAAGGAAAACACTTAAAAGACCTGGAGCATTAACTAGCCTCACAACAAGGCCTAGACTGATCAAATTAATTTTCCACTCCTTAGGCCATTGCTATGTGCATTTCAGCACAGGACTTCGAACTCTTCTGATGCCCTGGCTACCAACACGGGGGAGGTAAGATGGACCAGTTGTAGTTGTCCTGTCTTCATATTGTCTTCCAAAAGATCTATGATTAGATACTAGGCTAGTACCTACCCATATGGGAAACTCTTACCACTCCAGATCACAGATGCATGAAGGGTAAGGGTGGGTGTTAGACCCTGAAGAGCCCTTCACAGCACTCCCTGCCCACTGAAAACCCCTGAGACTTGGACCTACTTGTACCAGACGAGCAGCACAGCTCACACGCCGCCAGGCACCTCTGGTCTCCTGCCTTAGGCCACCCTGCTCCTGACACAACACCCAGCCAGCAAAGCAACACAGCTCTGGCCAAGACCAGTTGGTCCACCCCACATTTCCTCTTCTGCTCACCACTCTTTGATCTCATATCTACACACAGAACAAGCTGCTCCATTGCCAGGTCACGGGCAGGGTGTTGAGGAACACACCACTGCTGGAACAGTGATCCATGTGGTGTTGATTTGGTTCCCTGAAGAAATTCCTCAGGTATTTCCTGTAAAGGAGGCTGACATTCCCTGTGGACTCTAAACAAGCAAAGCCTGTCTCCTAGACCAGCCCTGACACTCAAAGTCATGTGAAGCCAAAGGTGCTGTTAGCTGAGGACTAAAGCTGTACAGCAAATGGTTTGTAAAGTTAATCAGGAAGCAGTAGGGTGGCATTTATGTGGTTGTCATGTGGACTTACCCAGAAAGGTCACTGTCACTGAGCAATTAGCTAATGGAGCATTGCTAGTTACTGAAGATTGTCAGAACTCAGTATCTCAGATCTATTCAGAATTCCTGAGAACAAAGATTATCTAGAGTCCACAGAGAAATCAGAAAGTATATTTAGAAACCCCATTTAGTAAAGCACGTCCTACGACAAGGGGAAGGGCAATTGGTGTCTGAGTTAAGCATTGCTTTTCCTTTTGAATCATCTGTCATTTCTATCTCCTACAGTATTGTCACAGTAACACCCCTGGGATGAAGAAATGCTCTAATAACTGGCCAGAACTAGAGTCAAGCTCTCTCAGGTTGCACAAGAACGTCTTGCATTTCCAGGGGCTCGGGTCATACCCCCATGGCCCTTCAGTCTGAGCATCTCTCACTTCATTACTGCTAGGAGATTCCTCATTCCTTTCTGAGGACAACTCCTTCTTTATTTCACTCTTCTCTGCAAACTTAACTCTGAACATGTATCAGTTCACAGTGTTAAAAGATGGCTCCTGCAACCATAAAAAGTGACACCTTTAATTAGCATTAAAAATCTAAAGTGTGGTGTTTTAACTGAAAAGAGTTGACTTTCAAGAAAAGGTTGTCAAAGAAATTGAGAATTCAGTCATCTAATGATGATCTTTAGATATATTCCCACAATAATAGAAAATCCAATTCTGCTTCCAGACCTGCCATTAACTCTCTGTACCTCTTGATATCACAACACATGAAAAAAATGGAACACAACAACTTGATATATTACAGCCCCTTGTTTCTCATCTCCCCAAGGTTACTGTGCTGCAAGATACTTGACTTGACTTAGAACCACAGTTCTAACAGCTGGATTGGCAAAGACAACCTCAGACTTGAAGCTGAATTGTCTCTCTTACCACACCTGGTAACACAGGTTCTGGTTTTCAGAGTGTTGGTCTGTGAGCGGGACAGCGAATTCTGCATAGAGCCTTGAAAAGGCAGCACACAGACAGATGCTCCTGAACTGTTTGGAAACCACCATGGGAAATATTTTGGGGGTGACGCACAGGCTGTGAGGAGGAACACTACTGAACAACTCTTCCCTTGCCTTGGTTTCAACAGGGCAAATACAAAAGGGAGACCGGGCAAACAGAGGTGAGGTGAAAGTTCACCTTCCCCCACGGAGGAGGGCAGGTGACAGCGAGGGCTGGCACCGGGTGTCACGTTGGGTGTTGTTTACTCATCGCTGTGCGGGTGAGGAGCCATCTGAGCGCGGCCCTCCCTCGCAGGCCACCGAGCCACCCGCGCCAGCCCCGCCGGCGCCAGCAGAGCTGCAATAACCTGCTGGTTGCCACAGTGCCCAGCCCAGCCCCCATCTCCATTCACACTCCTCCTTATTGCTCACCTGATAACCACGGCCCCGCCGGAATTGCCGGGCCGTGCTGCGCGCTGCCGGGGAGGCGGATAAGGAGGATCTATCCCTTCTCTCAGCACAAATGTGTAAAAGTTTGTTCAGGGGTTTATGAGGCGTGGAGCAAAGCAGCTGCTTTCACTGTGAGCTGAAGTGTTAACTGCTGAGGTATTGTGGGGTGGCTCCTGCCAGCCCACCGTGTCTCCCTGGACAGGCCAACACACAGACTTCTGTGTCAGGCTCAAACAGGTGTTAGGAAGGAAACTATTTCATGGTGGAAGGTGGGACAGAGGGACAGATTTCTTCAAGTTTTAAAGGGCTGGAAAAACTTGCTTTCATTTCAGGCTTCAAACACAACGTACATGCCTGGAAAGGGAAAGCTTTCCCTGCCAAGTCTCTGGCTCTCCACCTCTGCCTGGCGTTGCAGGCCTGTTTCCAAAACTCCAACTCCAGATCTACAGCATCTCCTTTCAGGCTGTCAAGCTGTGAGAGTGATTCTCTGATGCACTTGCGAGTCCTGGAATGATCAAATTGAGATTTCTGACTCATTTTGTATATAGGCCACAGAGCAGCTGTCAAGCAGTGAAGTGTCTCGGGTGTAGGAGCCAGGCCTTAAACAGCTGAGAAAGCTGGGATTTGGAGCACAGGCTCGTAGTAGTGGGCTTTTAATAGTGCCTGAATGTATACACAGAAGGATATTTCTCATGTTTACTGGGCACTTAATCCTGTCACCTGGGGAAGGCAGATGTTGCAAACTTGATTAAGAAAAGCCAGAAGGAGGATTTTCACCTCATTTTGTCTGTACTTCAAACTTAGGCAAAGCTAATCCTTGGTCTCTGCTGAGGTTGGCCACAAAGCTGAAGGGATGGTGCGTTTTTGACAGCAAGGCCAGGCCCTGGTGTGAGATCTGAGAGGCACCTCACCAAAGCTACCAAACATGTCAGGCAGTAGGACATTATAAATGGAGGAATCATCATGCTGGCTACAGCAGGTTTCCAGCTGTGCAAACAGACTCCTAGAAGCTTGCACTACAAATCCTAAACCAGTTGGAGAAATACAGCAAAGAACCATTATCCCAGCAGTTCATCAGGCCCCTTTGCCCAACGCTTCGTATCCTACTACTGTGGGATTGAGCGTCAACATGGGATGGCACAGCCCAGCATCTCGGTGTCTGGTTAAAAGGGATTTGGGGATCTTGGTTTTCTCCCCCCGATTTAAAGAAGTTATGCATCACATAAGGTACTGTAGCCTTAAATCATAGCCAGCTGGTGACTCAGATCATATTTTGCTAGCTCCCAGAATATGGCCAGATATAAATTTTCTGTGCAGCACAAATGGGGTTACAAAAACTTGGGACTGTAAAGAAAGTGAGAAGAGAGAGAGGCTGTGGAAGAAGTTGACTGCAGAGGGAGAAAAGGTGAAGAAAAACTGGAATTTCTGGGCACTCCAAGGGTAGGAGATCAGCTGAAAAAATCATGCAAAAGGGACTCTTGAAAGTTTGTGAGAGAAGGTGGCAGGTGAGAGAAAATAAAAAAAAAGTAAAGGGAAAAAGAAGAGGAGGAGCAGCACCAGAACTACCTCATAGTGGGAGCATGTAACACCCTAAGACAGGTGCCTCAAACCTCAAACAAGCACCAAGACTGTGAGCCTCTGAAAACTCTGCCCCTACCCTGTCGTAAACGAGACCGGTTCTGGACCACGGCTGGAAAATACCACCTCAGGGCAATAAATCTCCCATTGATAGGGTCTGGCAAACACAGGCCTCGAGAAAGGTTGAAGTCAGTTCTGAAGTCTGTAATGACTCACTGAGGATTGAAGGAATTAGAAGGAAAGGTGACACTCAATATAACAGCAGCATTAATAAGTAATCGCTGCCTGCAAACGTCTGGGCAGTTATAAAACATTGGCAAGACAAACCTTAATCTTACAAGTTTGGCTCAACTACATACGGCAAAATGTTCTTTATCGAGTAACCCTGGGGAAAGTCCTCCCAAGGATCCATGCTGATAGAGGATCACAGGTATCTGTAACACCTCAGCACACACCTCCATAAAATCCTGTCACTCAGTGAAGTCAGGACCTTCCCAGGGTCTCCCTTGGAGTCTTTCCGGAGATGTTTTGTCAGTTCTCCCCCACTTGCACATTTGGTCCCATAAGGGAAAATTATTTCTGGCCAACTCCTGCATTTTGCACTGTGTTTAAACAAACCAAGGTGCTGGGAAGTAACACACAGCATCGGTGTAATCTGAGAAATGAGCTTTTGGTCATTAGAAACGCAGCTAAAACAAATAATAAATACAGTGCAGTGACATTTATGGTGAAAACCGCCAGAGCTTCGGAGATTTCCCCGCCTGGTGCTGTAAAGGCCTACCCAGCACCAAAGGCATTTAAAGCTAAATTAAAATCCTCATTAGCTGCTCTTGAGTGTATTTGCATTGATGAGGTCCCTGGTGGATGTGGTTTTATGGGCACGGAGGTAAACCTGTGTGGCATAACTACAGAGAGAGCTTTCAGCTGCACTGATGTAACCTGTGTGTGATATGCCAGTGATTGAGAGATCCCATCAGGAGCCAAGCTCGTACGAGTGCTCCACACCACAAAACCAAAATAAACAAAAAAACCCCCACACAATTGTCACTACACTATCTGATTGAGAGAGGAAGATGGAGGTTTAAATACAGGCGAGGATGTTTATCCTCACACCCGATACACGACGAGCTCAATGTTTCTGTTTACGGTGAAAAGACTGCCCAGGACATTTTGTCCAGCTCCAAAATGACACAGATACAACCTGTTTGGATGAAGAACAAGTGACCACTTGACCTCACAGTTTCTCACACCATATGTTTTCGAGCATCAGCTGGATTTTAAAACTAACTTTAATGCCATCACATGATAGTGACAGGTAACAAAAAGTCCTCAAAAACACAGACTTGGCATATCAAACAGATCCAGCCAGCTACGATTAAAAGAAAAAGGAAGTTCAAGAAGAGCTCCTGGAGCACCTTTCCAACCAAAGAACTGCACATGTGATGAAAGGAGGGAAACACTGAGAGACATTGCAGGAATTGTGGGAAAACAAGCCCTTTGGGGACTCCTAGATGTGTGGCTTGATACAAAACCCCAAGATAGCTATTTAACTGGGGGTGTCTAATTTCATAGGAGAAAAGCACTATATCTTGCCCATATATCTCCATTACCATGATTAAAGAACCCTCTCGACATCCCAGCCAGGTACTGGAGATGGAACTCCCTCAAGGGGGAATATCCACTTGAGGTTGTGCTACTTTGTGCAGCAAAGACACTGAGTCAAACTACAACAAACAATTTGCAAGAGAAGCTGATGTTTAAATACAATTCAGAATAATTACATTCTAGTTATCCTTCTCCAGCTCTTGGGATACAGGGCTCTGCCCTCTGGCTAAATAGTTTTTGTACATTTTTGTAACTCTTGCCAGTCTCCATCCCAAAGGTGGCTGCCTCTGTGCACAGGGTGAGCACCTGTGTGTGTGCGTGTTTTACATCCACACTGCTTTATACTGCCCTAAATGGGCTCCTGGTTTGCAAAATGGGCTCCATAAATCATTAATTAATGATAATACAAATATAAATAATGTAGGAGACAGAAGGGCAAGAGTCACCACTCCATCTTCAACACCGTCGTGGATGCTTGGATAAGCACTGTACCCACAAGAGCCGTCCCTGCCAAGAGCACCATTACTCCAGAAATGCTGAAGAATCACAAAAGATTGCAGTGTGTACCATGGGAAATGAAAGGACGTTATCAATAGTATGCTAATGCAGAGGATTTTAACCCTTGAAATCTGGCTGGCCAGTACAGTGAAACCAAGGTATTCACAGTTCCCAATTCCTGTTCCCTCAGCAGTGGTTCCTTCTGGCTCACGGAATTACGAGATACTGCTGCATCCTGCTGCTACAAACTGAGCCACAACTTGTGAGCTGTTCACAATGGGAGTTTTCCAGCCTTATCTTTATTAACTGTGAATTTATCTCTCTTCCCAGATAAAATGTTGAGAGAGAAGGTGAGCTGGAAGGGGTCATTCCTGCTGTACAAGGATCAAATGCCATAAACGGCCAGGAGTGTGACTGTGTTCACTTGTGCCCTTTTAATTGCCCCCATTAAAGCTCACATTAAACACGCAATCCCTGTGACCAAAGGTAACAGGGAGTTTGGCTATAAGCAAGCAGTCACTCGATAAGACAACAGCATTTCAAAACACCATAAATTAATTCCCTGGGCTAATTTCCCTAAGAGCAATGGAGATAATAAATCTCACTGTTGGCGTTAAGGGTGACTGGAGAATCTGCTTCATGTGCCTGCCAACACGCTACCGGAGCGGTGCCACGGACCTGCAGCTCCCCGGCTTCTCCCAGGCAGGAAGAAAACAGCAGACATGTGAAAACGTGCTGCTGCCTGTGCTGCTGGGGCAGGTCACTTCTGCCAGGGAGAGAGGATGGAACCGGAAAAGGAATGTTCCACCAAATGAAATCAAGCTGGAACATTTCACACGGCAGACAGCAAGAGATGCCCAAAGAACAGGGGCTGAAAATCATTTTTGAAGACACAGGACATAAATTTGAATTACTGTGGATTAATGAGTCAGGAGGAACAGGTCAGAAGGGAAATTCAGAGACACAGACTGTCCTTGATGAGTGTCTGGAACTCCCCTCAAAGTTTAACAGAAGACCCTTTGCCCATCAGAGTTACAAGAGGTCCATCCGTGTGGCCACACTCACACACTCACCACCTCCTTTCCACAAGTGTAAAATAGCTCCCAGGTCTCCTTCTTCCCTCCTATCCTTCCAACACATGTCTGCACTCACAGACAGACAAGGTGAAGCAAGAGTGGATATTACAACTCGGCCATTTGTTACAGAATTGTGGAATAACCTGAGCTGGGAGGGACCCACAAGAATCATCTAGTCTAACCCCTGGCCCTGCAAACAGACATCCAACAATCCCACCCGGTCCCTGAGAGCACTGTCCAAATATTCCTGGAGCTCTGGCAGCCTTGGAGCCATGACCATTCCCTGGGGAGCCTGGGCAGTGCCCAGCCGCTTCTTCTGGGGTTACACTGAACCCATTTTTCCCCCACAATGGTTCAGTAAAACTCAAAATGCTTTGCCCAATAAATACAAAGGGTGCTACATAAGTTTCCAGTGTGAAAAATCTACACCCACCAAGTTAAAGGCTAATTCAAATCTCCCTCCTAGCAGCTTGAATTAAAACCAACTTAAGCTACCAAAGCCCTTATGTTGCAGGATGGGATCAGCCTGTCAGCTCACCCTCCTGAGTTACCCCAGTCCATGTTTTGGAGAAGACAGGTCCCTCTATCCCAACACCACCTTGGCTGGATTAGCCTTTGCTCAGACCTCTCTCTCTGAACAGCAGTTTCCTACTGTTGGAGTTGTTCAGAAATCCACTGGAGTCTCCTCAGAACTGGAGGGTGGGCAGGAGGGGCAGAGGCACAAAAGGAAAACACAACTGGGAGGCACAACGTACACACTTTTCTTTCACAGAAGGGTCTCCAAAAGCCTGAAGACTGATATTCTACTTCCTAAACCTCCAGAAATCAAATTAAAAAAGCTGGAAAGTGACAAGCCTGCACGGCCCAGGACATGCACAAGCAGAGCTCTGCTGCTTCCAGACCGTATCAGCGATGACTTTTGATTTTAAAATTCAGGGGTTTTTTTACTTACACTATTAACATCATCATTTATGGCTAAACAACCCTGGATTTCTGGCATGCATCTGGAGGGTCAGCTTTGTGTTAAGAGAATAAATAAAGGAACTCAACAGGAAAAACAATATATATTCCATTTATAGATACACATATATAATACATACACACATTTAGGGGTATGTATTTCCCTAACCATACTGCATAAATATGTATTTATTAGATATACTATGGTATGTGTATATCAAAATGCACCGAAGATTTCAGAAATAATTTAGAAAATTGGCCAGTTTCCTTACAATTTAGCTTATATGGTACAACATAATATATTTTAAATACCATGGAAATTGGCCAATTTTCCAATATTTATATATTTGTGTTATATCATTACAAACATTTTACAAAAGAAACATATGGCAAATTTTGAATTCTTTCCAGATGAGTGATGTCCAGACCCTCTGATATATGAATGACCTCCAGAGCCTCCTGCATTTTCCCTGCTTTGAATGCTTTGCTTCTGGTTTGGAGTCTGCCATTGAAACTTTGTCAATTAGAATGAAATGTTGGGTCTCTAAAATGAAAAACCCTTAGGAGTGACAAGTGAGTGGTTCAGAGGGGCGTTTAGGCAAGCCATTCATTCAGTCCAGTCCAAAATACAGTAGCAATTACCCTCAGCCCAGGCAGGGGACTCTATTCTTGCCTCCAACAGCAATTCCCAAACCATTGTGCCCATTGAATGGCTGTGTGAACAGGACTCCCCAAACACTCAGTTCCTCTTGCTTCGTGCGAACAAGTGGCAAGGGAAAAAAGGGAATTGTACTATTGCCTCACTTGGAAAGACCAGAGCACAGCTCGCCCTCAGCAGAGGAGCTGTGAAGCAGAGCTGTTCACCCAGGGGCTCAGGGAATGACCTGTGCAGGCCCAGCAGAGCCAAGTGATGCTCCAGGGGCACAGGGACACTGGGAATGCACGAGGTGGGGCAGCACCAGGGACAGATGTCACAGGGAAAGTTATCTGAACACAGACACAGGGCCAGAACAACTGGGCAAACTGTATTCCACAAAACCTCACGTGCTACAGGTACAATGGAGTGCAAAGTCACCATCCAGAAGAAGAGATGCACTTTCCTGGGGAGAGAGTTGCAAAAATCACACACATCACTCAAACTACACAGTGTTCAGCTGGGGAGTGGGAAACCCCAAACTAAAAGCCTGAAGATTTTACTCCATGCTTTAAAAGTTGCTTTCTAACAGAGACAATGATTTTTGAAGGAGGGAGATACCTTCTGGAAAAATGTTCATTTTGAATGAAATTAATTTTTCTTTGAGGGTGATTTTGATAGAATTCTTTTTTTTTTCAATGGGTCTGGTACTTTCAATACCCTAATGGCAGGCACTGACTGCAGTCTGCAATATCCAGGTAACAACATTAACTCAAGAACAGGGACATAAATGAAGGCAGGATTCTGTTCTTTATTTATACTCCCACCTCTTTCCATCTCCCCCTGGCAATTCCCCCAAAAGAAAGAGAGCACTTGTGCACAAAAGAGAGTGGAAAAGATGCTCATCCAAAGAGCTCTCTCTGTTCACACACACACACACAAACACTGACAGTTGCACTGACTGGGTTGTTCACGTCACCTCCGTTTGAAGAGCTTTTGAATCTATTACCTTCCCTACAGACCTGAATCTAGGCTTACCCAACACTGGGAGAACTGAGACTCTGGCCAAAATCATGTTCTGACAAGGTGCAAATCAAGTAGTGGATGTGACAGAAGGTAGGTGTGAGAGAGGTCAGCAATTTAAAGATATCGAGGAACTAAGGTAGGAAAATGGGCCTGGAAAAGGAATTCTGTGTCATTTTGGAATTTTCACAAAGATCAAGACACCAGTGAGACAGGAGGAGCCACACACTTGGCCTCAGTAGTTCCTCCTGAGCACAGGAAGGAAGGACGTATTTGAAGATGTAAACCAGTGTCAGACAATAGACAGGCGAGTCCAGCACTGGAACCTCACCAAGGTCACCCTGAGGGCGCCGGTGCAATAGAATGTTAATTATATCCACGTGCAGGATGAACAACACAGAGATGCCAATCTCCCTCACAGAAATAGGCAAGGTTTTCCCTGATACACACAGAACCAGGCATCCAGTTACAGAAGTTCACAGGATTTGTATTTGTCTCCCTCCACATCTTTTGTTTAGAATTTTTACTCATCTAAATGGCAACTACAATGAAACAGTTTCATAACAGAGCAGAGTTCCAAATGAAGTTCTGGGTGTTCCACAAGCCCACAGAGAGGTGCAAAGGACACCAATAGAAGCAGAGGAACAGCAGTGGGAGATTTGTTGAAGGTCACCAGTGGACAGCCTGTTCCCCATGTTCATCCCCGATTAAATACCTCAGTGGGATTGTAGCTGTGCACTAGTACTGGGCTGATGATAGATCAACCTCTAACAGGTTTGGGTGGCAGCAGGCAGAAGGCAGCATTGCACAAGTTGTAGAAATGTCTTTATCTGTGAAGTCCTCCAGAACTGATTCAAAAGAAATGAAATTTTAAATATACAATAATGATGTCAAAACACAAGTTATCATATCCTGGCTCTGCCGACTCAGACTGAACACACACACACACAAACCAAGAGACATGGACAACAAACCCTGACACAGAGAAGCTGTAGCTTCTCCATCCCTGGAAGTGCTCAAGGCCAGGTTGGACAAGGCTAAGAACAATCTGGGATAGTGGAAGGTGTCTCTGCCATGGCAGGGGGTGGAACAGGATGAGCTTTAAGGTCAGGAGTTTCACTTTTCAAAATGCCTAAATGTCAGACCTCAGAGACCACAAGCCATGTCGGGTTCTCTCACTGCAAGTAGCACCTGTATCTCTGTTTTCATTAATTCTGCAGCTTTCAACATCTTCCTATACCCAAACCCAAATGGCTGCACAGGAGCATCTGCACAAATAGAAATCTCCCCTATAAATGCTGTATTTCCAGGTTCCTTTCAGACATAAAATAATAATGCAATGGTCAGCCCCATCCTGTAATGTTGAACAGCAATTACCTTTTTGGACTATTTAAGCCTTACACACATTGTAACTTTCCAACTCTTTCCAAAGGGTCAGCTTGATTTCCTCAAGTGCCTCAGTATCACAGGCCAGCTTCACCAACTGCTCAAGAAATTAGGCAAGTTTCAATGGTTTTGTTGTTTTCCCAGGGAGGTATTTTCACCCTCCACCCCACTCCCACCCACTCCACCCCAAACCCGTTGGGATTCTGGGAATCCAACTGTAAATGACACTACCAGCTGAGATGTAATGGGTGTTGGAGCAGCAGCCGTTTCCTGTCCAGCAGGAACCCAAAGGTACAGGAATGTGGGAAGACTCCAGTGAGCCTCCTTAAGCAGCCAGAGTGGGCTGGGAACTAGAGAAGAGATAAGGGATGCCCTTTCCTCCTCCACCCACTGCAGCAGATAAGCATCATATGCCTCAGACATCTTGTCCACTGATCTGGGCTTTTCTCCCGTGTCTCAGTATCTGTGACTCTACCTTCCTTCCTCTGCGGAACGGGCCAGGCCGCCCCGCGCTGATAACGGGGCCGGTGCCTGCCCGGGGATGCAGCGCGGCTGCGGATGCTCTGTGGCCAGGAGACACCTGTCTCATCCGGGGAAGGGACGCGGATAAGGCACCGGGGCTCCACAGAGAGCAAACCCCTGTGTTTGAGGAGACAGGTGTGCTCCAGCAGACGGAGTCACAGCCTGTTTGCTCAGGCAACATCCACAGGCCTGGCTCCAAAAGCAATTCATTTACAGTTTGTTTGGACACCAACACAATAATGAAATTGCAACACCTCGCTGTGCAAACTGCAACAAAGTGCCATGGCCCTGTCAGGAGAGCGACACACAAACAGCAAAGGGACTGAGAGGCAAAAACTGGGGTTTAAGAGCCGTGTACAGGGGGAGAGACACCGGTGCTGTGAGGAGTGCGCTGTGTGCTCAGACAACACGGGAACAGGCCACGGGGCAAACAAGAAAGCACCACATTAAGAGCATCCAAGAGGCACCAGAAAAGACTGATCACAGATTCCAGCTCTCCTGTCTCTGGAAGGAAGGCACTAAATAACTGACTGCTCTGCCTCACATGCTTGCAGGCTTCAGGCCAAGACAATGACAGTAACACAGGCTGCATGTCATTCCAGAGCATCCCACAGTGCTGAGACAGAAGGCAGCAGCCAGTTTGGCAGTAGGGGAATTTAGGGCCAGGAGAAACTCAAGATAAAGGAGGAAAATCCTTAGAAAATGGATCTGGGGAATTTAGATCCTGTGTACAAACAGAAATAACCTTTCCACCCAGTCACCTCCCCCTGCAGCCTCCCTGAGTAATACAATTCCAAAGTTAGCCCAGCTAAAACAATCCCGAGTTTATCTCTCTGAAGATTCAGAGGATCAGAAAGCCTGAGCCTTTTACACTCTTTCAGGTTTTCTTGTTGCTCATCTACGTGTTTGTCAGGGAGATTGTGCAAAGAAAGAATTCTGAGTCCTGGCTTTATCGTTGGCCCTGCTGCAGGAGCCAGAAGATAACAGCAGGCAGGACTGGTCCCAAGGAAAAAACTCTCAGCTCTGGCACTGAAGTTTTCTTTTCGGGTGAAGAATTGCTTGAAACTAAGGAATGCTGCATTGATTTCAAGGGGAAAAAACAAAACAACACACACACACAAAAGCAAAACCAATCAGATTGAGCAACATTATAAGGTTTTCCTTTGGAAAACAGAATATAAATTTAAAACCATCTTTCCACATTATCCCTTGCTATAAGCCTTCCTAGAAGAGAAGGAAGCCCAAGCCTTGAGCTACTTCCTGTTCAAAGTTTCATTATTACTGAAAAATTCCAGCAATCCTCCAGACTTTGCTGCCTTCTTACTAAGCCTCGGCCTGCCTAAACATCCCTTGCCTGAACTGAATACTCAGTGTGTCCTGAAATGACTGTCCACTTCAGGAATTCTTCCTCTTCTGTGTTTCACCTGACATAAAACTGGAAGAGCTGAGATACTGTTAAAGAGGTAGGGCCCAAGAGCTTTCAATTTCAGTTTTGTGCAGCCAGTTTCAAAGATGGGCAGTAAAAGACAATCCTTATCTGAGCAAGTTTTTCCATGTGCTGTAGAAGCTCATGCTGAGCTCTTCTCTGATGATAAAGCAAATTATTCAGCCCTGCACATGCACAAGTGTGTCACTGAACACACAGTGCCCAGCCCCTGCTGGGACACACAGGCAGCACCTGAACCCTTCCAGGAGCAGCCTGCACCTACCATGAATTCAAAAATGTATTTTAATTCCCACAGAGGGGTCACTTGCTCCTGCCTGTCCATTTGCAATGATATCCCGAGAACGAGGACTGGCAGCAGTCTGGAGGACAGTGGTATTTGCTGTCTCTGCTACCCCCAGCCCTCCCACGCAGCCTCTCACATCCTCCTCTCCTTTGGCCCTGATTGACAGACTCCTGAATTATGAAAAGGTAGAAAGAGCCTTGGTGAAGCTCAGAGGTATTTTTATCGTAGTTTGTGGCCCCCTATCCCCATCATATATATCAGAATAAGAATGCTTTTACAGAGAAAAAAAATAAAATCCATAGAGTCCTCAAAGGAACAGTTTTTCTACTCCTCTCAGCAGCCTGTCCTCAGTCTGGTTCCCTTTTCAATGGGCTGCTGGCTCCTAGCTGTCTGCTGATAGGAAGGATTAGCTACAGAAATGGCACAGGGAAAGACTCGAAACTCGAGGGGAGCACAGCCCTCCAGCCCACGGAGCCATTTGTGTGCATTCGGCCACAGTTTGATAAAAGAACAAACTGCAGGTGCTGCAATATTGCCTTTCCTTCTGGCTGGGCCATCCCTATAAAAGGCAGGAGTCAATCAACTGTGCTCAAAAATGCTGAGAAATTAGACAGAAAAAATCAAAGTTATTAATGTAGTCATGCTTTCTCCCTTCCCCATTGTTTTTTGGTTTAGGGACTAATTTTTCACGCTGTTCTTTACAAACATGGACAGAATATTCTAATCTGTTTTCACACTGAATGCTGAGAGACAGTTTCCAAACTCAGATGCCAGACATTACAGAGCCAGACTTCGCAGTCTGAGTTAGTCATTATTCCTGAAGTGTTGAGCATTCCCCCTCTCTGCCTTCCACAGGAATCTTGGGAATCTTAGAAGCCAGGTTTCCTTCTCTGAGATGCACAAACATAATTTAGGAGGTTACATTTTAGGCACCAACCTTTCCAACGAGACCCTGCACAAGGCTTTGGAAGAGCTCTTCCCCAAATGCAGGCAGGAGCTGCGAGCCCTGGGAACTAACCCCGCTGGACCAATGGCTCCATTACATCCCGACAGCCAACACTGCTGGGTCTGCTCCCCTCCACACCACACAGAACAAGACTTCTTTCATGTGCCAGAATTGTTCTGGAGACAGACCTTCCAAAAAGGCACTTATGTGCCTAATTCCTGTTGAAGAACACGAGGTTTAAAGAGTTTCAACCTTTGAAATTGTCTCTTGGCTCCAGCAGGACAGTGGTTGTATATACACCGTGCAGTTTTATATTTATTTCCCAGCAGTGTAAAAAGTCTTCTTCTCACCCTTTTCAAGTACATGAGCACAAGTAGGGCAAGGCCTGCCTTCCTGTTTTAAGAAGTGAAAGCTCTGGGGCAGACTGCCAGAGGACTTAATATAGTCTCAGATCTAAATTTAACAACAATAACATGGCTCCAGTCTGACCCTACAAAGAAAAGTTTGGAGAGACAAAAAAAAAAAAAAAAAGGTAATTCTTCACAAATTAAGAAAACAATAAAGGTCCCTTTCAAGTGTCAAGGAATATTCTTAGCCAGCCTGCAACACCTAAATCAAGAGAGAGGTTGTTAAAATGGCATAATACCAGGAAATTCGCCTACAGGGTCTACTTCCTTCTTGGAGACTCCGGCCTGGAGTGCCGGAGTCAGTGTGCTCGCCATGGGGGAGGTGGGAGGGAGGAACAGGGAGCTGACTAAAGAGACTCTATAAAAAAAGCCCAGGCTGGGTATCAACACTACCATCTCTAGATCTAAGATGATACAAGCAGCCTTCCTGGCCCGAGATTCCGAGTCACATCAATAGGCTTTTTAATCCTTTCCCACCCAACATTTCCTGACAGCGACCGCAGAAGTCAACAAGTTCAAGCCCAGCACAGAAATTAGCGCTCGCACACAATACAGGCGGGTGATAACGCGCCTGTATTTATAGCTCAGAGCCAGCCCCCTCGGAGCAGTCATTAAAGATCCTGGTGGGAAGAAAACACAACTAGAAGAAAGTTATTCAAGTAAGTTAAAGATACACCTGAACCCTCCCTTCCTCTCCCACCCCTCTCTGAGGTCATAACATCACAATATAGTCTCCTAAGCAAGGACGTTCCTCCGGGACACTGATAGGGAAAGTGTGAACAACAAAAGCCCATTGTTAGCAGGGAACGGTGGTGCCACTTAGACCCTCGTTAAGCTCCCCAGGGGCTGTGGTTTGCGTTATGCAGGCTTAAAAATAAAAGGCACTAGGACAAGGGACAAACAAATAATGAAGTCATTTCCATTTACCTAGACCAGCACGGGGGGGTGCCAAGCAGGGTAACCGGTTACTGCTGGGTGTTAGCAGCATCTCCGCCCTGGGACTCCCACTCCTCTACTCCACACTTCTCCCCGCAAGTTTGTCACACTGAGTTCATCCCACAATGAGATGTGGATGACGCCCACAGACCACTAGCACATCTTACAAACGCCCTGTATTGGGAGACTCTTCCTTATACAATGTCTACTCATCATCCAAAGAACAGGAATATGCCTTTTAAAAGAGCTGTGAGGTTTTCACTGTGCATCACTCCCGAGTTCAAGGAAGATTTTTAAAGGAGTACCTCAGCTGCATAGCACAATTAATGAGCTCACCCTCAAATTACTACCCCTGAGCCATAAGTTCGAGCAGTTACATCACCTAATAACATTCCAGCTACTGAATCTGAAATTTGCTAGCATGACAAACACCAGCTCTGAGCACTGCTGAGCTGCTCCACTGATTCCTTTCCAGTCACCCACAGGAGAATTTTCCATCATACTCAAAGCGGAAGGACTCAAATGGAGTCCCCTTGAGTCTTGAGTCAAGATTACAGGAGAAGTGTCAGTGGCTGGAGGGGCATTAACCAAACACCAGCAGCTCCTCCTGGATCCAGCCCTTTGAATAACAGCACTGTGGAGTTCTCCTGTGAGAGTGGAGCTTGTGCTGGGGGCAACACAGAAGGCGTGAGCTAATCCTGCAGTGAAGACAAACCTTTAGGGCTTCATGGTGCCAGTACAGTCCTCATCCCTTCTCTGTGATGCACAACAGCTGTTCCAAGAATCCCAACAGCCTGCTGGAGAGTCCTCCCAAAAGGGTAACACTTGGGTAGTACTGAATCCATGCACTCACCTCCACATCCCATAAAACCTCTTGCAGCCTGGAAAGAAGCTTTTCTGCATTTCCAGGGATTAGTAAATGCCTGGAAATCAAGATGGTACAGAAGCCCTTTGCCACCTGTGAGCTGCTCTGAGAGCTGCTCCAGGTCACACCAGGAACACTCTCACCCAGGACACATCAGGAGCTGCCTCCTGTTCCTGGCCGTGTTAAACTGAGCTCTAATAACTAATGCTCTGCACCTGGGGAAAGGAGGTGCTACAGGCACCAGGAGAGTGTTGCTTGTTTCCTTCACCTTTGCCAATTTCAATCCCTCCTCAAGCCTTGTTTCTCCAACAGCCTTTTAAACTAAATGCAAAAAATTGGGGAAAAAATAACTATACAGTAAGGATACAGTGGGCCTCTTTGGAGCCTGTAAACCAAATAGTTGTGAAGTTAACATTTGAGTTCATTCCAATCAAGCCACTGAAGAACTCCACTTGCCATTTCTGTCATTTGATCTAGGATTGCATATTTTAACATGTAGGCAGTTCTAGCCATAATTATTCTCAGTAATCAGGAGAAAGTTGCCCACTTTAATCCTGAAAGAAAATCATAGAAAGTAGCTGTTCCACACAAAGCTGGTCCTCTTTTTTCCCAGCAGCATGGATCCTCCACATGAAATAACAATGCTTAGACCTACAGTGCCCTGGTAGAAAGGACTGCCAAAAAGCCAGAGAGCAGCCTCTAGCCTCAGCTCTAAAATGGTTTGTGACAGTGATTCACTTTTTTCCTTCCCTTCAGCTTCCCAGTATTTATTTTCACCTTGGGTGGGCTGGAAAATACAGTTTTAAGATGCTCCAGCATGCAAATACAATATTTATCCATGCTAAGTATTATTTTATTTACTCTTGCAGTAGTACAAGCAGCTGTGGCCAGAGTAAGGCTGCACAGCATTTGCAGTTACAGTGGAGATCTCCTCATGTGAGAACACCACACTGGGTAATCAAACCTTTACACAACCCACGACTACAACCAAGACTGGAAGTTTGTTTCACATTTGCACTAAAGTTCCTTTATATTATTCTGGCAGGAAAACAAATGAGATTTCAAGTGTATTTAATAGTTCAAGTCTCTTTGGTACTACTTGTAGCAGGGGTTTAGTAGTAAGGCACATTGGACTCTGAATATTTGAGTAGTTCACAGTAAGTCTGCTGAGGAGATGCAAAAAAAGAAGAGTTTTAAACTAAATGGGACAGCTTGCCCTCTAAGGCTCCTTTAGGTACTAAGTGGCTCTACCCACGAGGGGCAGACCCTAAACACTGATACAAAATCTCAGACAGGACCTGTTCTTTTAACAAAACAGTCTTAGCCAAGTTCTTCTACACGATAAACATTTTCTGCCCAGGCCTAGCACTGCTGACTTCCACAGCCAGGCTTTCCAAACTCCCAGCCTGACACCTCGATGTGTTTCTGAAGCTCAAAATTTGAGTGCAGAAGCCTCAAAGTTTCTGATCATAATTTTCAAATCACTGCTGAACTTCATCTGAACCCTGAGTAAAGGGAAAGATCGTTCTCTACAGACAACTGGCAAACACCTGAGAGGGGACTTCTTGAAAATCTCTGCACAGATCCACTGAGGGTGACAGACATGGAGCCACAGGAGCAGCTCCATGGGGGAAATTACGCATGGACCCGAAGGAGCTGCATTGTTTTGTCTTTATTTATATTCTCATTTATTTAGAAGTAGGCCTCTGAATTCTGAGGTCGCTTTCTCAGTCAGTGGAGCCTTGTGCAGTCAGTACCATGGCAGCTGGAAAGGCGGCTCAGGGGTGGTTCAGGATTCACACACAGTTCCGGATATGAGGATCAAATGCGCCACACAATGAAATACATTTGTTAAGGAAATTGGCACTGCTAAAAAAGAAACACTCTGCGGAGAGCCAAGGAACATCTAAGGCTCCTTAACCCAATTAGCCAAACACTCTTCTGCCACTGAAAAAAAAGAAAAAAAACCACCTCGTGAAATTGAGCTGAGTTTGGGGTAGAAAGTGAATATCTTGATAAACTGCTGGTATCTTTGCCTGCCAGAGCTATTAGCCAAGAGTCTGCTGAGTCTAGACAAAGGTTTGATTTTGAATTGAAAGGGGAATCATTTGCAGAGAGTAAAGCAATTTAGGTTTTGAAAAACAACCATGAATTTTTAACTATTAACCCAAAAGAGAGACAAGGAGCCTCTACAGGCACATAAGGCTTTTAAATATTATCCGCTGCCACACGAGGTCATTGAGAGTGGAGTGATTTTAAGATCAGAAAGCTTCATTAGGCTAAACCATTTAACGTACCCGAGAGCTGGAAGGAAAAGACGAAATTGGTGGAGCTAGAGATGCTAAGGGAGAATTCTGTATTTGTCTCATTTACTGAAATCACTGGTTCTGCTCCATATGATACCAGCAACAAGCAGCTGCTGACAGCCAGGAACTGCAGAGGTGACAAGCACAAGGCACCAGATTGTCCCTGTCCATTGCATGACTGCACAGAAGACATGGACCTAAAGCTTGTTTCTTTATTTGAGTCTCAGAGTGGACTCTAGGCATGGAACTATTTCCCTCTTCATGAACACAGACAGCACTCGGGCTGCAGCTGGGTGGACAGCCTGGTGGGCAATCACACTTTACTCCTACAGAGGATTCCAGTAGGAATTGTGACTCTTCTCAAACAATTTCTTCAGATCATTCTCTGAACAGTAGAGAAACCACTTTCTACCACACAGAGCTTTGCAAACAAAGCAAATGGAAGGAAAAGACCTGTCTGAGGAGAAGCATCAAGCCCATCTCAGCATCAACACCCTATGAAGGAGGCCTGATTGCTGTTAGATCCCCCCTCCCCGATCAATCAGCAGATTGTCTAATCAGTGCTGCAAAAAGAGCTCTCAGGCTGGTATCAAACTGCCAGCTGGGGCTGCCAGTGAGGCTGCTGTGCCAGGCTGCGTGTCTGAGGAAGGCCCTGCCCCGACCCCACGTGCTGTTTGCTGCAGCCATGGCAGCTTGTAAAATTAGCACATGAGCGCTTGTTTTCCTTCAGGCCCCATGGCAAAATGTTCCAGGAGGCTGGAGATGAGAGCAGGGTGCAGAACAATGGGAAACCAATGAAATAATGAAGGAAGAGTTTCTTCACCTTCTGTGGCTCGGTGTCACGCAGAGGAGCCTGAAGGCATCTGGTTTGATCTCAGTTTCCTAAAGCACAGATGTGGTTTGACCAACTCCTTTGGTGGCTTAATAACATCCAGTTGCTCTGGATCACATTGGTCAACATTTCTCAGAACACTGGGAGATGGGGAAACTGAGGCACTGGGAAGGGACTCCGGTGACGTCACCCCGGCGCATGGTGGCACCCCCGGGCCGTGCCCTGTCCAACAGCGCCTTCTGGTGGACAGAGAACGTCTGTGCATGGCCGAGGGCGTGGGCACCAAAACCCCACAAAAATACCTCCTTAGGGCCAAACTCTGGGCACGTGACTCCACTCCTGTCCTCTAGGAATTGTCCTTCACTTCGCAACTTCGCTTTACATACTCAAGCCTGGCTATTTGGGACAGCAAGGAGTCACTCTGGCCTTTGAGGATCCCTGGTAATCAAGCATCAGGAAGTCTTTGCTTTAGTAGCCACCAGCACATGGAACCCCAAAGGTCACAACAGTGCAATGGGACAAATATATTCTTCGGAAGGCACAGGGCATTCAGTCTCTGCTTTTGTGTTCTCATGACAATGATTGTAATGACGCAGCTGGGGTGGGAAATGGCCCAGCATAAATCCATCCTGGCAACAATACTGTGTAACAAAAACTGTAAAAGGAGGCAGGCATGTTTAGGATAAGTTGGAGATAGTAATCTGGTTATTTTTCTGAGGCCCCACTCAAACACTACACTGAGGAGATCCTGATTGTGTCACCTTGACCCCATACCACACACATCCTTTGCAGAGCAGTGTAGACAGGAGTCTCTTGGCCCATCTGAAAATCCCTGAGGTAATTCTGCAAGCAGGAAATGACACGAGGCAGCGTGTCTGCCACAGCTCCTTCAGCCAGGAGGCACAATCCCAGCTCCCCTGCCACGGTGAGCACGGGCAGCAGTGCCAGAGTCAACTGAGACACTGAGATTTGCATCCATGGAAGAGAAGAGCAAAAGAAACTGCCATGAACAAGGCCAGGACTGAAAAGTACAGCTTGAAATGGTTTAACTACAGAGGAGGATGTATCTCATCCAAAGGCAGCTCTCTGGGCTGCTGTACAAGCAGCTCATGTTCATATCTAAGAAAACTGAGAAAGTGGGTAGAGGCAAAGCAGCTGGTCAGTGGGGAGCTGGTCAGGAATTTACTGATGAGATTTTCTATTGGAAAATTCAGTTATCCAAACCAGAAACTTTCCCCTTCCCAAGAATGAAGCATCACTGGAAAAAATGTAATGGGAACAGCACAGCAGTATTCTCAGGTTCATGAGTGAACTTCCACTCAGGAAAGAACCCCAAAACCCAGAACAGCTGTAAGCTGCTGCCCAGGAGAGGTTCTTGAGCTTCAGGAGACTCTGGTTTACAGCTTGTCTTCTCTCCCTCAGGAAAGTCCTGGGCTGTTACCTATTTTAAGGGACAGTTGTGCCAGTTTGCTCCCAGGAGGCTTCTGCTTGTCTGCTCCAGTCTCACCCAGTACCTGTCAGCAAAGGCTTTGATCTCACACCTTCCAGGTGGCCACCTTGGCCACCAGACTGGGCTGTTCCACACCTCAGAAATTCTTTCCCTAGGGCAAAGTTCCCTTTGGTGTTTGGAAACAGCTTAAGTCGCTTCCTTTTACAATAAATATTTCCTACCAAAAATAAAAACCCCAAGACAAAGCCTCATGCAAATATAACGATGCCTTCCTTATACCAGAGCAATTTATTTCCCATCCCATACAGGATCAAAGAGGTGAAAATCCCCACATAAAGACCACAGTAGCCACCACAGAAAGACTTTATCCATCCAATGTGACAAATACAGGCACTGAAGCTTGTGAGATCATCTCACACAGCCTGACAGGACAGATCACACACATCTCTTCCTTTGCAAGCACTAATTCCTACAGTTTTCATTCCAGCTTATCAGTGAGCCAGTGGATGTGGTGTAATGGGGATGGTATTCCAACACAGACACAGATACATAGAGATACTTCTGCTGGTGCAATTAATTTTTAATAAGCCCTTTTTTATATTGCTGTTGCTGCAGCCACACTGAAAAAATGATCTCTATTGAACTGTGAAGTCAAATTAAGAAAAGCTGCGTATTCGCCTATCATAAAGAGGGAAAAAAAGATTCCATTCCTACCTTAACTCCTCCAAAAGGCAGTAACTGAGCACGTTTTTCTGACAACAGGTTGAACTCACAATGGAGAAGGTTTCTCTGTTCTTAACTTTGGGACTTGTCTCTTGCCCTTGGACTAATTCTTCTGGATTTGCATTTTGTGCTGAGTGTTGTCACCTCCTGCTCCTTGGCTGAGTGCATTGTGATACAGAAGAGGTGCTAATCCTCTAGTAATTAGCACCTCATTGGGAGGTCAAGAAGAGGTCATGGAAGTGGGCTTGTTTATTTTTTCAGGAGAATTCTGGTTTGCTCCTTGTTTTCATTAGGGATGTTGAGGTGCTCCTGCTCTCAGCAGGCTGATGCTGTTCAGAACACAAGGGGCACCACTCAGAGCAGCTCATCTCCAGGGCACAAGGGATCCCGAAAGTGTAAAACAACCATGATTCCCATTTCGACATTGCTAAGCCCCCTCAGTCACCTCATGACAGGACCCCGATGTACCTGACTTTCAGTTCTGTCTGGGGCTGATCTCTCTCCAACTTCCTGCATGCAAATAAATGTTTGCACAAACTTGGTGTTGTGTAGTTGGCAGAAGCGCATTCACCTGGTCAACAGGATCACAGGATTCATGACTCCTGCTTGAGACATTGATGATTCATTTACACGGTGAGCCAGATTTAGGACCCCAAATTGGCTTAAATGCTTTTTCCTAACAGAGGAATTGGACAATTTTAAGAATCAAAGAAAACTCTCTTCACTTCCAAATCAGGCAGGAAGGTCATCTCAGGGGACAGTGGTCTTCCTTTAAAAGCTGCTCTCTGGGTGAGATCTCCTCCCTCTGCTGCTGACCTGGTCTAAACTGGATGAGGAAGCCAGGCCCTTGCTGGTTCTACCAACCAACTCTCAAACAGAACCAGTTCTCCTCACAGGTCTCCAAATAGCCTTTTCACCATTTCTAAAACACTCATCTCTAACTTAGTGAGGACACTAATTTGCCTTCACCAGAAATACATTCCCTGGCAACATATAATAGGTCCATCAGCAGAGCTGACCGTCCCATCCCCAACCAGAAGCACACCCAAAGGCTTCCATCTCCCCTGGGGATCTCACTGCTGCTACAACATGCAGGGAGAGAAAGCCCTGGATCCTCCATGGCAAAACACCAGGGTCTCCTGCCTCACACCTTTCAGAGGTATAACGATACACCCAGAAAACTCAAAAGGTAACTGCGTCATACTGCAAAAGGGCACTTCCCAGAGGATCCAGGGCAGCCAGACATCTCTGGACTTACCTAGAGAATGCTTAGCAATGCCAGCAGGAGCTAACAATAAACAGAGATCTTTGTTTTCGTGCAAAGGCCAGGACAACTGCATTGTCTGTGGGGTCATATCACTGTTTGAATCCTCGGCCTCCAGAAACTTCTCATTTCTCTAGAAATTGCAAGCTCCTCCATCTAAGAGCTGTCACAACTGCTCTCGCTCCCACTCTCCCTTCCATTCCCAGGCTAATCCAAAGAGACTGCAAAGGAAGAAATGCTCAGACTTAAATCAGCACCAGCGATGCCGAGGGAGCCGTTACTGTTGGAATTCCCCATTCCTGAGTGGTCTCTATTAAGATCAATGGACCCCTGTGCTGGGCCCAGCACACAAATTATGAGCCAGCAGCCAGGTTAACTCTTACCACAGTGTCTGTAATGACACAGCATCCATGAGCACTGCTTCCCATCAGGAAAAAATAAAACTTGGTTAGTAATTCCCACATCTTTGTAGCAAGGTTCCTTGCTATCTATTTGTGAAAATGATTTTTAAATATATAATATATAAAACACAGACTTAAATTTTTTACAGATTTGGTCAGTTTTCAATATTTCAGTCTATGTGGAATGATCCAAATATGTTTTCAATATATTTCAACACATACAGTTGTCATATTCAGATCTGTATATTTTCCTTATTAGCAAAACTGGCCAAGTATGTGCTATTTTTCAATATAGTTGCTCTATCGCCTCATATATTTTAGAGACATGATTGTACAGCACATTTTAGGAAAGATATTACAAATGAAGAGAGATCATTTTTCTCTTACAGAAAGGATGTGGTTTGCTAAACCATTTGGAAGACAGAACTGGATTGCTTTGTCACTGGGAATGGACTCTGGGCACGGTGCCCAGGGCAGAACCAGGGCAGAGGTTTGTGTGGTGCCCACACTAACCTGTGCATGTGCTGCCCAAGAGCTTTGGATGCAAGGCTAAGGAGAAGAAAAAGCTGGAGTATCTATCCAGAGCAGACTTTGGGTTCAAGAAATAGGGAAAAACAGAGGACATAACCCAACACTCGAAAGTTAAGCTGGCATCACAGTGTGACTGATCCCACATGGACCCCTGATCCCAGCACTGCTCACTGACTTCACACGGCCCACAGACTCCACAGTCACCACACAGAAAGAACATCACTGACTTGCTCACTAGAGGAGACCTACAAGGAAAGTTGGAAGAAGAAGGCCTCCAGACCTCCCAACAAACAGCTTTGAATCCTAAACTGAGTCCAAAGAAAGCTTCAAAGTCAGTGAAACTCTTAAGTCCTTTCACTAAATTCCAAGGACTCGGCTACAATTTTTCCGTAAGACTTCTACAGGAGATGGATAATCAGATTTGTCAACATCTGTAGATGTGAAATGAGTATGGCCAACCTGTCCTGCATGGGCTTAATGATGCTGCAGCAGAGGGTCTCCAGATGGCCCAGAGCTGAATTCTGGACACCAGCCATCCTGAAATCATTGAAACAAGAAGGGCAACAGAGCAGAGTTAAAAGCAGTGGAAAAAAGAAAAAGAAAAAGAAAAAGAAAAAGAAAAAGAAAAAGAAAAAGAGGAAAAAAAACCAAACTAAGAAACATGAAAATTCCCCAAACAAATCAAACAAACAAAACAACCCAAAGAATTCTGTCTGTTGCTTATGCTTGTGTCACCCTGAGGAACTTGGCAAGAATTATATTCTGAGAGACAGAATTCCTTCTTTCTGTTCACCCAGCAACATTTCCCAGCACACATCAGACAAGCTCAAGATTTATGCCTTGCCATGGAAAAGCTGCCATGCCAAGAGCTTTGCCCAGCTTTTGCCCTTCTGTCTCTTGTTACTTGTCTTGCAGTAGATTGGTGATGTATTTGAAGGCACTTGGTGCCACGTGCTCATGTTTTCTCTTGCCTCCTACACGTTTGCACGTTTCAGTCACTTACCTGGATCCCTACGCTGTCCTCCATGCGACTTTAAATGCTCATTTTGAAAGAGGTCCTTATGGTCAGAGCACAGCACAGAACAAGGAGGGGTTGAACTTTGCCACCACAGGAACAGAATCACAAAACTGGAAAACATCCCCAGGTATTTAGATTTGAAATGAAGCCACCAAAAAAAGCCCAGACTTGTCTAACTTGCAAATTGTATACCATACCAAGATAAAAAAACCAACATTAAAATGAGGCAAAAGGCGTTTTGTTTAATAGAAAATATCTTTCCTTGATTTATTTTCTTTTACCATGAACTGAAGCATACATTGGTTTTCCTTAACCAGTGTTTCACCTCATGTGATTGAGGCTTATGCAGATCTTTAAGTCATTTGCCAGTCACTCCTATAAAGCTATTGATGGCTACAGTAGAAACAAGGGTTTTTTCTAGCCTTGCAAGTTCCTCCTTCAGTCGTTCCCCTGTTGTAATCCCAGAAGGCATAGATGAGGTCCTGATGCCTACACCTACATCCAGCCTCACTGATGATAAATCCCCATCTCTCTGCAATGAGCTCTTGCAGCCTAAATCTCAGTGAACGGGGATGGGGTTGTTCCCAGCAACACCTTGGCAGCAGCCTGTGTTTGCAGGTGGGTCTCCCATGTTCTGGGATGCCATGAGCACATTCCAGCTGATCACAGCTGCTGGGATTATCCTGCAGCGCCAACCTGAGTGCCTGTGCTCACTAACCCGAAATCAGGTGGCAGATGCAGAGGCTGCAGAGCTGGCAGCCTGTTTCTGCAGCCCTGGGAGCCCAGCATTCGCAGTGTGCCAGGCTTCCACACTCTCTTTGCTGCGTTTTCTGAGCCTTGTTTGCCTCTCAAATATCCTCACTTACCACAGAGCTCACTGAAATGATGTTTCATGGTTCATGTACTGCTCTCTGGGTTATGGCCCTCAAGAACTCCATCCCCATAAACTCAAACTAGTTCTTTAGAATGAAAAGCATTTGCAGAAATGCTGCTTGAAGCAAAGCACTGAATTCTCATTTCAGTAATGAATGAGCCTTTGACCTTATTTTGACATAAGCTCACATCCACAGAGTAAGTTTTAATAGCTGCCTAAGCACAAGAAAAAAAGGATTCTCTCTCAGGTACTGTGGAAGCTTCTTCGTTATAACAAGTGAAGAATAAATGAAGAGTTACAACTCAGAGACACGTCCTGAAGGCATGCTACTCTGTTCTGGAGTGACTCATTTTTTTAGGCACAATTTAGTAAGGTACGAGGGCAGTCATTAATTCTGTGAGTTGAAAGATAATTTTAAGAGTGAGAGCTCATTACCTGAGAACACTCAGCTGGATAAAGCCCAGGAAAAACTAGTTAAGGAAAATTTATGTTGGCTACATACAGATAAGTGTTGCTTGACCTTCTACTGTTGATGAATTTCATCAAGGATCTAAAAACTCAAAAGCCCACAAAATCATCCATGAGCCTACTCAAGAGGGCAAACAGAGAGATAAAGGCATGAACAGAGAAGAGGGTGTGGGGGAGGAGACATGTCCTATTCCTATCCTATCTTTTAGCAGCAGTCACCTTCAGGACCTGAACCAACTGAGTAAAACAGACAGAGAAAATAAACATAAGCCACAAAAACCTCAACCCTCACAGAGACCATTTAGAAGGAGAAACTCACAGGGCTTCTCCATTCCACCTCACCCTACTCATCAAATATTGATAAGGAACAGCAGTGGCAGTTGTTAGCAGGAGCTGGTAACGGAAGCATGAAAAGTAAAAATCAATGGGATTTTTTATTTTGATGAAGAAAGGCAAAACTGTGCGTGCTGTGACAGAGTGTGCTGCACATGGCCATCAGCATTTCTGTGGGAAGTACAGGGATGGACACACTGGGACAGGATTTGATGTGCACAGACACGAGGTAATTTCTGTGAGGTCACATTTCTACAGCCAGTGCCGAAACTGAGGAACATAAGTGCCACACTTTGTACCTTTGTGTTTGCGCCTTCAGAAGGGCAAATGTTCTGGGTGGTCAGGAGGGACTGTCCATCAGTCAGCTGGGTTGGGTGGCCTTGCATGTAGGGTTGTGTTTGTTGTGTGGTTTCATGCTCTGAGTACAGCGATTCACTTTCACTTTATGGGTTTGCAGAGACGCTCAGGAAAGCTCAGTTGTTCCATCCTTGCAAGTGTAGCTAATGAGCTCCTTGGTCAGTAACATGCACCCACGTTTAGCACTCTTGCTGCCTACCCAGCTTTGAGGGAGAGTGTTTCTGTGCACTAACACTCCAGCAGCAGTAACTAATAGCTGTTTACCATGCAAAAATGATCTGATTGCAATGCAGTGCAAGCGAGCCCTCACAGCAGTGGTAGCACTGGATGCACCACACACTGAGCAGCTCGGTGAGAACTGGTGTGTCCAAAGGGGAAGCCAGAGGTGACACCACAACACATTTTGAGGTCTAGGTTCCATGTCACACCAATATCACACACAGGGTGCAAATTCTTCCACTGCTTAATGGAAGAGTGAGGTCTTGGATTCGGATACTTCCTGCCCAGTCAGAAATACAGTAATCACAGCCTTACATTAAAGCTGTTGACCTCTCCTCTTTCAGCCTGGGCTGGTTTGAAGTAGGAGGCTGAACAGAAGGTGTGAATCATCAAGCCTGTCAAACCAATCTCTTTCAGCACCAATGAGTTCACTTAAAGTGTGTGCAGAGGAAAGGCATGGGGTGGAGGGAGAGGCTTTAAAGGAAAAGCATTCTGCAATTTAAGCCAGTGGAATTGGGTTCCTCCCTTTATTCTTTGGTCACAGTTGCCTTTCAAAGCAATACTGCAACATAAAATGTAGAAATCCTCTGAAGGAAGAAAAATAAGACCTAAATTGATAGAACGGTTCCGTTTCCTACACTTGGCACTGACCTACTGAAGACAACCAGAGAAGAAACCACCTTGTCCTCTGCTTAAAGCCCCGATTTCAGGTCCTCTGAGGTGAGGAGGGACTGGAATAATTTTGTTCTGGGGTATTAACCCAGTAGAAGTGAGGAAGCAGTTGCTGGTACTTACATTCCGTTAGAATGGCAGCTTTTCTTGGTTTCCCAGTTCAGAGAACAATCAAATGTACCATCTGTTTTCTCACACCAATAACCCCCCCACCCCCCACATCCCTAGGCTGACCTAGAGGAAACTCTTAGGATATTCTCTCTTCCTAAAGCACAGATAGATGCAAAGGTCCAAGAGAGACTCAGCAGGATGCCAAAGGGGAGTTCCATGCCTGAAGATGTGGATTATGATATCTGGGAGAGAACTGGGCTTAGTCTCTTGTGCCGCACACTTGCAAGCTAGCAGAGGACAGAAGTGCTGCAGAGACCCTGGCCAAGGCCCCACAGCCCTACAGACATTCAGCTGATGTTCATTTTGCATGTATCAGCAGGTCCATTCCTGCTCAGCAAGGCACCAGTCCATGCCCAGCTGGAAGCACTTGAGCCATCACGCCATTGACACTCTCCTGATTCAGATCCATCAAGGAGATCCCTCTCAGCACATTGTTATGCTCTTTTAGTGACATCATCTCAGTTTTACAATAGATTATGAGAGAGATCTACTCCAAACTGAGTTCAATGAACATGGCTCTCTGTGATATGATCCCCATAATGTGGTCAAGAAGAGGGCATTTGATTAAACAAACTCCATCTGGCTGCATTGAGCCAAATAAAGACCCCAAAGGGACAGTCTCAGTGCTCCAAACTACATGTTCCTGTTCCTTCCTTTCCATTAGCACAAGTGAGCCTACCACCTCCCAGCTAACCAGCTCAGCTTTCTGACTTACAAACAAGCACAGCAAAACTAGAAGAATAAAAAAGAAAAAAAAATGGAGGTATCTAAGCTTTCAGCTGGAGCAGTGAGCTGATTTACTGCCCCTCCGTGAGATCACCAGTGCTGACTCAAATGAAAGCACAAACTCCCAGTAAAAGGAAGGAAAGACAAGAACATGAGCACAGTGTCAGAAGGGCTCACACCAACCAGGGCACTGCACTTTTTCTTAGCTGCCTAGGGGCTAGCCTGGCTATCTCAGCACTGCATGGCAGAGTTGGATCCAGAGGGATGAGGAGAACAAGCAATTAGTGAGCAGAATTGAAGCTCTGGTGCTAAAGGTACTTTGTACACCCTGTAGGATCCATCGGCAGCCCTAGAATAAGTGCCACATCATCTGAGCAAAGGATCTGATGAACCCTCACAAGCCATGAACTCCTTTGGAGAGGAAAACTGAGCAGAGAAAGGAAAGCCATGTACAGCATCTTTTTGTACCTGGTACAAGTCTGGCCCAATATATCCCTGGCCTACGATGCTTTTCTCCAAAGCTTACAGGCTCTCTCAAGGATGCCATGTTCTAGAAGCTGGTGTCTGCATGGAAGAGGTAGGCATATTTTGATTGTAAGACAGAACTGATTGTTCATGAGCTTGGGATCTGGAACTTAGGTTTTGAAACAAATCACTGCAGAGCTTTCACTCACTTTGTGCCTGCCTTAGTAAAAGTGACGTGCTGTCAAAGGAGTTTAAAGGCCTCATACATCAGTTCTGGGATTACATCTTGAGAGAAAGAAAGAGGCAGAGAACTTTGGATGCCTAAGCCTTTCACCCAAGAATCTGCACATTGTGATAATTTATAAAAAGCTTAAAATTGCCTAGATATCAGTACATTAAAATTTAATTTTAGATTGAAACTGTTATCCGAATGCAGTGGCCTGTGAGATATATATGTATTTGGAACATCCTGCCCAGAGAGCCTATTAAAGTACTTTCTGCAATTATTATTTAATATTGAACATTTTATAGCAGCGGTGCCTTGAGGCCAAACAAGTCATCATTGTGTTACACACCACACAAACGTAACACAATTATAACAGCTCAAGTTTAAAGTTATTTATGCATTGTTTGGTACAGCACTGCAAAGCCCAAGTGATTTTTACTTTAATTATGGTCCATTTTTAGGAGGAACTGGGGACATGAACATCTTGTGATTTCTAATAAAAATAAGACACTGATCATTGCTCTCTCTCTCTCTCTCCTGATCACACCTTTCCTTCCATCTTCTTTGGGACGAAATGATCCATATAAAAACCTGGATCATGTTGAAAATTAGCAGTAACCTAAGAAAGAAAATAATTGCTTTCAATGGAATGAGGAGATTTGTTTTCAAATGCAACTCACAATCACAAAATTATTTGAGATGAGAGGAACCCCCAGGCAGGATGAGCTTGTACCTCTGGATGATGCTTCCCATGGTCACACTGTCTTAAGTCAGTCACAAAACTGCATCACAAGGTTCCAGGTCCTTCAAAATTAAGGCAAAAGTACCTAAATCACTTTGACTTTAAGACACTGAAAGGAGAAAAGTGTAAAACATCTGAAAATCTTCCACCTTCAGCTCAAGACAAACCTATGCAGCACCTGGATCTGAGCGATGGGATCTGAATTCAGATGAAATTGGCTGCACCTCAATCCCCAAGTCGAGCACATCCAAGTTTCTATTACCTGGACTTTGTAAACAAATGGTGGCAGCCAGAACTCATAGCAGAGTTCCCAACATTGCCAGCTTGTTCCCAGGATGTATCAAAGGCTGGTGCCTTATCATCACTAAAATCATTCCCCTCAGGTAGAGTGAAGAGCATTGTCCCAGGTACCAAACTCCCCCTTCACCAGCACACCATCACAGCCAGGTCACCTCCTTGCAGGAGCTCTGCTTCCAGCACAGCACAGCTTAATTAGACTTTCCCTGCCCATTTTTGAGACTAAAATCTTAGAAGTAAGAGAGCATGCAGGTACAACTCACATCTGAACTGGTGGTCCTGGCCCAAATGAGTATTTCTGAACATGTGTCTTAATGACTCCTGATATGTGCAAAGTTCCATCTCCAGAAGTCTGACTGGATGTTTGCAAGGAACAACACCACACAGTCCCCACTGCTCATCCTGGCCTTGCGTGTACAAATCAGACCTTCTTCAATTTCAGGATGATGAGCCTGATCTCTCCCCTAGCTGTCATTCTGTTCAGCCAAAATTTCCATGTGTAAACATTGGATGGCCTGGATTTGGTGAAGCTGAATCTTTGAAATAAAACATGAAGAAGAAGCAATGGCAGAAAGCAGAGAAGGTACGAAGAAGAATAAAGGATCGTTAGCAATTCTCCCAATTAATTAAACAAAGCTAAGGAGGAAGAGGAGCAGAGGCCTTCAGACAGCTCATGGCTGGGCTGGAGGCAGGGGGGTGCTATTCCCCAAGGCCTTTTGTGGGTTACCACAAAGAGAGTTCACAGATCCTCCACTCACTTACTTAAATATTTGATATGAAATTAAAGCCCTGTTCCAACTTGTATGACCACTGTCTCCCTGGCTCTCCCCTCCTCCTATTCCCAGCAGACCCCTTCATCCCTCACATGCCTGTCCTCAGCCCAAGACATGAGCACAATTAGCACCAGCCCACTGGCGCCAATTAGCAGCCAATAGTGTCTATATTGCGGCAGGAGGGACTGAGGCAGCGGGTGCAGTGTCTCCAGCCTGCCTTCACACTCAATTACATTAAGTGGAGTCTCCTGGCTGGGCCTGGCCGGACAGTTGGGGCAGTAATTGTGTCCTCTCTGGCTGCAGGCGATCTCCTGCAGGCTCTCCCTACCCTGCTATGGGCTCCCTGCGTTGTCCACTTACATCAGCACCCTTCTCCTCCAAGGGAAAAGGGGCAGGGCAGCACACGGGAGCAGAGGGGGCTGTGCAGGAGAGAGACCCCAAAGTCTTTGTTTGAAAGTCTGAGAGCCTGAAACTCTCGGGCCGTGAAACTCTCTTTGACCTCCCCGGGGCTCAGCTGTGCCTGTTCCCTGTGACTGTCACAGCTCGAGGGAACGCCCTCCCTGGATGCAGCCCTTGGCATCTCACAGGGGAGCCCGGCGTCTTTGTGGGAAATGGAACACTAATAATGTGTTTTTAGCTCAGAACCAAACCTGAGCAGGAAACGAGCTCGTGGGTTCCCATCCCTGCTCTTGGCCAGTGGCAAATGCTGGGAAACGAGCAGGGTAATTGGCAGACCTGACTGTCTGTACCACTGCAGCACTGCACAGCTCTCCTGTAATGGTCTGACTTTGCAGGTATCTGATAAAACCAAAATTCCATCATTTTTGATACAAAACTAAAATAAAAAAAGTTTTGTATGTGTTCCCAGTTAATCTAAAATTCCCTTCTTAAGTGTTTTAGCTTTTGTACATGGTTTCATAACACACTGCTCCCAGTGCTGCAACAGGACACACTTTGATGGAATACTCTGCTTTCATTTTATTTTTAAACTCGTGAAGGACAACAGCTACTTAGCACCAACATAAATATTTGTCCTTCTTGTGTAGATTCAAGTGTCTTCCTGTTTTTAATAGGCCAGGCTGACTCTGGATAGGAATAATTTCTACTTTAACACCTGTTTTAACATGAGTTGAATGATGCTCTGGAGCTGCTGATCTCTTCTTACTGCCTACAGCAGAGCTGTGGTGTGGGATCATGAGAAAGCTGGACCAAAATGAGATTGTGTGGCACAGTTATTCCAAGTACTGCTACACATAAGAACTTTCAAATGTGATATCTGATACTAAAGGAAGGGAAGAAGCAATCTTCCAAAGTAAGATTTTTCATAGAATTTAAAGCAATATCAGCACATGTAAAATGGTCAATAATGAAATCAGTTCTTGGGAAAGGTTAGTAACACCCCCAGTCTGTGAGTAGGACCTCTTGGTGCTTCAATAGTAATTCTGTTGCAGAGAAAGGATAAAAGAATAGAGTGTGGCAATGAGAATGAATCATCTTCAAAAGATATAAACCCATGGTTTTATTGCTGCAGCTAATGAAGTGCTACACATTCCTGGACAAATCTACATCAGCTGTTGGCTTCTATCTGTAAGTCCCAGGTGAGAGCTACTGCCTCAGCTGGGCACTTTGTAGTTGATGTTCACAGTTTGCGCAACACATAAAAAGGATTCTCTTTTGCTTTATGTCAAGACTGAGGATTTTCCTGGAGATGCTGACACAAAGGAACACTCCAAGAGTAAGATTAAAAATATTGTATGCCAGAAATACTTTCTCCCTCTCTTTTCCCTTAACTTCTCTAGACCCAAGACTCCTCTTAGAGACTATGTCCCATCCTTCATCACTTCAGGCTTCTCAAGCTGTTCTGTGAAAAGGATGTGGGTTAAGCACTACACTCCACCTGCTGATGCTTTTTTCCATATTCCTTTAGCTCTTTTTCTTCTGGTCCATTTCCAATGTGCTCTCAGTATCTCTCATCTCAGGACACTTCCACCTATTTCCCCTTTTCTTCCCTGCTCCATCCCAGACATCCTCATTTTCTCTCTTTTGCCATGTGTTCTATTTTCTCTTTTCCTTCTTTAGTTCTTTCCCTTCTTCAATTATTTCCCTTTCCTTCCTATTCCTCCCTGCTTCATCTTCATTCCTATTCCCCAATTCTTTCACTTCTGTCTTCCACCTCTTGTACTTGCCCATTGTTCAGGATTGGGTTGTGAAGATTCCCGGCTCTTTGTTGTGCTCAGGAAACATTTACTGACATCGGAAACATCCTCATTAGCTCTGGACAGGTGGGAACCATCTTTGTTTCCTGCAGGCACCGTCTCTTGTCTGCTCCCTAAGCCTCAGTGACAGCTGCCCGGCTCTGACGTGGAGACATCTCCTCTCCACCAGTTACTGGGGCCCAGCTCAAACCCCCCAGGTGCTGAGGAGGAAGAGGTTGATGGGCAAAGACGACCCCAATTAAATTCAGTTAAAACTCTTTCCTCTCCTTTGGACTTTGCAGAGATTGGAAGGTCAGGCTCAAGGGCTAAACATTACCAAGCTCTCCCAGCTGACTCTTGCAGAAGGACAGAAGTTGAGCAATTAACAGTGTGAGAAACAAACAAAAGAAGAGAAACAATGACAGAATCAAACTTCTGCCCTCAAATAAGTAGTAGAAAATGTCCATTTTTAACCTTGATCTCACTGAAGGGTTGATAACAGATCAATGAAAACAATCTGCTGCAGATCAGGATCTGGTTCTGTTGTTCTTTATCATGTCCTAAGTAAGAAAAATGCAAGGAAGTCAGTTCATTTCAGCAATTTAAACTGACACCAGAACCAGGCAGGTTAGCTCTTTGCAAAGCACTTCTTGTTCCGTAGTGCCTGTGTTCCCAGTGTGTACCCTGCCAAGGCATTGGGAAGTATATGCTAAGACCCACCAAGCTGTTATTTCTTAAGACAATTATAATTCACTATAGAAAATCTAATTCCAAAAGCAAATTCTTTCCCTTCAAGAGCTACTCACAAGTCCTTGGTATCAGATTTGCCCAATGCCATCTTCAGCCTCATCTGCAACATCCCTGGAGGTAACATGGGATACAATTCACTGCTGAAAGGCACACACGTACAGCAGCTGATTCATCCCATGGGTATTTTTCTCAGAAAGTCGTCACATACTGGATCAAAGGATTTACTGAGCTGGAGATGTTCCTGAAACAGAGCCTGCTTCAAAATCTGCCTGGGCAAAATGTGTTTTTGCTGGTTTTACCTGATTTGGGATCACACCCATAGATTACGGGAAGATGGCAGAATTAAACCCCCACCATCCCCTGTCCTTTCAGTCCTTACATAAATACAGCAGCACTATTCCATATTGAAAAATTACTTCAGTCCCCCTCATCAAGCTGCTGCTGTCCCCCCTCTATGAACAAGGGCAGCAGCTTCCCTTGTGAAGCAGGACCCACAGGAAAGGTTACCTTTATCCTAAGTGCACTGCAAGGGTATCTCCGACACATCTTGTCAGCACTTAAACGTCCATGACAGGCTTCCCACAACATTTTCCAGGTGAGCACCCTGGCTCCTTCTCCCGTGTCACCCGCTCATCATTCAGCACTCAGACACGGTGGGAGCAGCCTGTTGACATGGTTTCTCTCACTTTTCCCAGCCCCTACAGCTGACCTCCTGTCTCCCCAGCTAGATCAACTCCAGGAGACTGTACTTACGGCTGGGTCACTGCATGGTGTTAAAAGCCTTTCTCTTCTTCTCTCAGCAACCAAAGTTGGAAGGTGGTAAGTGGGAGAGAAAACACTTCAAGCTGATTTTCCTTCAGGAGATGTTTCTTGTCAGATGGGAAAGGCTCCCAGGCACAGGCAAGGGTCTTGAAGGGTTTGCAGAATGACATATTCACACTTTTGGAGATTTAACAACTAGACTTGATTTTCCTCCCTCTCTTGGCTATAGCCAAAGCAAGAAAAAATGATCATATGTGGAAAGTTCCCTAGTCAGGGAACTTTTCTTTACTGCTGCTTATGAAAACTGAAGAAAACACCTTTGAAGGGAGACAAATTAAGTTCCAGGAGGTTCTGGCAAAGTGAAATTTTCTGTTTGCCACGCCAGTAGAAAACACCACCAGTTTGAAGGGGTTGCAGATCTGATTTTGCCACATAAAATATTCCAAGTTTGTGTCCAAGTTGAGCTTAATACTCAGCCACTGAATTCCTGAGAATCTGACAAAACACACAATGCAAACCACACAGTCCCATTTATATCTGTGCCAAACTGGTAAGACAGACATAAATGTAATGCTTCACTTCATGCTTTTCCTAAAGGTGTTCTCCAAGGCAGATTTTAGTCTTGTTCCCTTTACCTCAGCAAGATCAACACTTTTCTATTGTACTATTTATGAAATAAATCCAATAGCACCAATCAGGAGTGGGTCATCTGAAGAGAACAAGCCTTGCTCCCTTGCAGAGAACAAAGACTCAACCTTTCTCCTGCAGTTTCCATCTTGGTTGAATGGCACTGTAGGATGACTGATCTGCCCATCATGAAATCATAGGACTGTGCTTCAAACAGTAAAGAATCGAGCAGAGTGAGTCAAATTTCAATTGAGAAATCATTGTTCTCCATTTTCTCAGAGAATCCTCCTCCTTCAAACCCAATCCAATGAAGCAGCACACAGAGCACACTGTGGAACTGATCCTGCCCTGCGTCACCAGCTCCCTGGGCTCAAATTCAAGCCAGGATGTTGGAGTATTCTTCCACAAAAGATGGACTGAAAATACCTTCACAGTCTGGAGCAATTTAAGATCTGGATTCTGTCAAGGAGCATATCTGTATTTTTTTTCCCTCCATCACATCATTTTTCCTCCGGCCACTGCAGGTAGAGGCATTTCCCTTCATAAAGTGGATCAGTAGCTGATCCTCATGTGAGCTGAAACTCAGAGCTTTGCCAAGCTATACCACAATTTCTGATCACATAAGCTCCCACCAGGACTCAAGGCCAAGGAACTTCTGCACTCGCAGCATTCTGTCAGCCACCTCTAACCATGCTGCTTGTTCTCCATGCAAAATGCTGGCTTGTAACCATGGAAAGAATCTGCGCTACCAGTGGGCTCCCCCTTCCCATAAGGGATAATCAAACAACACTTCTATGGAAGCCATCTCCTTAAATGTGGCTTCCCCCCTGCCCAGAACGTGGTTGGGACACTTCCTCCAGCCCATGATCTCAGAGCTTTAGAGCACGAGCCATAAAGTGTATTGGCAAGTGAGCAAGGCTGCAAACACAGGAGTGTGTAAGCATCCAGAATGTCAGATCCTTAGTGGCTTGGCATAAACAGGGAAGGTAAGAAATCCCATCCTTTCAGCAGTCAGACAGATTTCTCAAGTGGCTGTTTTAAATAGGTCATGTGCCCCATTCAGCAGCTCCAGCTGATGCTTCCAAAAGAAACCCATTAACAGACTCCCCTATGTGTTCCTTATTGTTTGCACAGCTTTAATGGCCCCATCTGGCATCATCTTAAAGCCTCCTGGTCAGAAGCAGAGAGCAGCTTCTGGCTACAGCAGCATGAGAAGTTGTACTTTGCAGCCCCTTTCTCTACTCACAAGACCTAACTTTGAGAATAAATACATGTTTGGAACTAGGCAAGGGTGGGAAGGTATGGGACCACCTGCAACCTGAGTGACACAACAGTGGAGAACTTCAGTCCTTTTCCTCTTCCCTCACACTGTGGCACTACCTGCACATCAGGTGTCAGGGCCTCCTCATCCTTTGTGGTGCCTACCAGTCTGTGGTACCTCTAAGAGACTCATTCCATGGAAATAGAAGAGGCAACCAAAGCGTATCTCCAGTGATGAGCGATTAAGGAGCGAGCCTCTGGTACCCCAGACCCACACCGGCTGAGCAGGCTCCTGTATAGAGCTATTACAACACACGCTGCCTCTCAGAAAAGCCTGAACATCTGTGTGTCACCTGGTTTATTTTGTTGCCACAGGCTGCTCAGGTGTGACACAATGACACTTCTAGGACAGAATCGTTTGGGTTACTCTGGGCAGCTCCCAGCACTGTTTTCCTTCGGCAGCTCCCAGCCAGTTTAGGCACCAATGCAGTAAAGATTAGCAGGACAGGCTGCAGCACACCTGAGAGCCACAGAGTCCCTGAGTGGCACCTGCTGGTTTGCTCTGGTGACCAGGTATGGCTTTCCGATGGATGGTTTCATCCGACTGCACGGATGGTCTGACCTGGGACACATCTCTCCACTTGGGAGGTCTCAGGATGGCTCCAGGCTTCCAGATAAACACAGTTTATCAATAACAGATGCTGTTTGGATACTCTTCAGAAGGCCATATCCTCTCCAGGCTTGGCTTAGCTTCTGCTGTTAAGGGAGCTCAGCACACCTTTTTGAGGTAAGCCTCAGCCTAGCCAAGCATTTAGAAGCACATATGCCCTACTGTCCATGTGCATGAATTCCCTTGGAAAGCCTTGCCTACCCTACAGGCACCTTCTGGAACCAGACTCCCTGCATGAAGAGGTTTCCAGTGTGCTTCTGGGAGGTGCGGCCAGACGAGCAGGGTTAGCACGGGAGCAAGAGCCAAGGCAGGAAGCTGAGAGTTTGTTCTCTGCCCTCTCCCCTTTCTTCTCAAACACAGTGTTGCTGAGAGCCAGCTGAAAGGCCAGAGACAGTCTGCAGTCGGCTGGTTTTTACTAAACAAAAGTTTACTTTCATCCACTGTGCCGCAGCCACTGGAGTCACTTCCTCCTTCCTCCAGCCTTTCTTCGAGGCGAGAAAACAGTCGGCTCTTTCAGCACGTTAAGAAAGCCATTACAATCAATTTAGGCAGTGCACAGACAGACTCCGTGTCTACTGTATTCTGTTACCACAGGCCGGGGGAGCGGGGGGAGCGCACCCACTGCCCAGCTCCCCTCGCACTCTGCTCCGTAATGGAAAGGATGCCGGCGCCGGCAGCTATTGGGATCTCGCTAACAAATGAAGCTGTCATCAAACACCTCTTGGGGGAAGCGCTGGGCAGCGGGGGGTGCGCTCTTGTGCTGGAGCTGCCTCCACCGCACTGGTCCTGCGGCTAATTGCTCAGCATGGAGAGCACACACTTAAAGCGCTATCGGCCTCGTCAATAATGGGGTATTAGGTGCCTCCTGGTTGGCGTGGCATTGATCTGTTCCAGCTTTCCCCTGTTGTTGTTGTGTTGGGGTTTAAGGGTTTTTTTCTTTTCCTTTGTAAGTGTTTTCTGAGCCTGTGTTTAGCGTGAGTGCTGCTTAAGTGCTAATTGTTACACCACAGATTGATTGGCGACAAGATGGCTTGCCAAGTTTCTTCTCCCATCTCCCCGGGTGGGGTGTGGAGGAAGGACAGAGGGTGGGGGCTGAGAAGTGGGGAGAGAGGGAATCCTTTTGCACTCACTGACTTCCTCTCTCACTGTCTCTCTGAGCTGGAAACTTTTGGCCTTTCCAAGCTCCTCCTGCCAATTTCCATTCCTGTTTTGATGCTCTCTTCCCTGCTACAGAAACTGTACATCTTCCGTTCCTGGGAATGTCCTTGTTACAGTGTCCTTTGGCCTAGATGACTTGGTGGGTAAGACGAGTGCTGCAATGACAGAAGAGGGTCTTGCCTTTTTCTTTAAGAAAAAAACCCAAACAAACCCACAAAAATTCAAAAGGGTTCCATGCCTCCAGATATTCCCTTTCTCCATCACATTCATGCTTCCAAAAACCTGTAGTGCTGAGGCCAATGGTGGGAGAACTGCATAATAAATGACACAGCAATGCCATGACTCTCTAGAATCCTGAAACATCTGGGCAGGTGCCAGAGGAAGGATGTGAAACCCTCCCAGAGAATCTGGATGAAAGCTCTGAAACATACAGATACTGGCTTCAAGACCTGCACTATCCTGGCTAACATGAAACATTAGGAATGTTCCACCTAAGGTTAAAGAAGCTGAAACTTAAATCACGTTTTCTTCCAAGAGGTTCAACTGTTGCTCAGCTGAAGAAGTTCATTAGCCAACATTTTTTATGATTTCAAGTCATTTCCCATGGAATCACAGAATATTCTGAGCTGGAAGGGACCCACAGGGATCATCCAGTCCAACTCCAACATACACTGTATGCAGAACTGCCATTTGTTCCAATTCCTCCCGCACAGCAAACAACTCAAAATAATAATTTTGATTGCTGCCAGTGTCACTGGTCATGCCACTGAGAAAGTGACTTTGTAACATTAACAGAAAAGCAAGTTGGGAATTGAAAAAGCTGACAATGGAAAGTATTACTTGAACTTTGCTTTTGCCAGTTACGTGAAACTTTGAATGTAAAGCTCTGCTCTCCTGATACATCAATTTGTGGTAACTGAACTAAATATAATTGGATTTTCTCATAGTATAAAAACGTTCTATCAGAAGACACAGCCTTAAACTTTGTTTTCTGATTAACATTCACACTAATAACCTTTATGTACTTGAACATGACCAAGAAGTAAAAGCAAGCCACACACAACTGAGCTGCAATTTGCTTTTCAATTCAAGCAAATATGCAGAGGCATTTTTTCTCACTGATCCCTCAGATCTGTTAAAAACACGGAGGTCTGGCAGTTCCCCAGCCCTGGGAAGGCTGCAAGAAACAGCTTTAACATTACCAGCAGCAGCTTGTTGGTGACCGTGCACTTCCCTCAGGAGGTTAAGGACATCCAGGACTATACCCACCCTTCCAGGAAAAGCAAAGCACATCCCTCAGAAAGCAGTCAAACCATAGCAGAGGGAGAAAAACTGTCCTTTACACCTTACTAAGTTTACCCCCAACAGCGAGTGTAACTCCTCTAGCTCTGGCTGCACAATGAGCAGCACAATAAAATCGGAAGCAAGGAACATTCTTAAAAAAAATCAACTGACTGGATGTCAAAGAGGCACAGGTAGAGGAGAATGAGAAACACAATAAAACAAGCAACTGAGGAAACAGGAAAATGAAACTTGCTGGGTTTATATCAGGTAGGGTGTTTTGTATCCTATTCCTCGTGGATGGTATGACAGAAAATTAACATAGTGATGCTGGTAAGGTGAAAAAATATATAAGCATAATAGTCATTGCCTAATTCCAGCCTGATTTTCAAAGACACCGAGAACCTGAGGTTCTGCTTTTCTGTGGGCCTTCAGTACCTTTGAAAATAGGTCATAAAAATACATTGAACAAAAATCCAAGAGAGGCTTCAATTGGCAGAAGGTGGTCAGAGGGGAGGGATGAGGATGAGAACCTTCTCAGCAAGGTTTTCTACGCTTAACTCTCAGTTACAGTAGTAAATCTAACCTCATTTGGTTAACTAAACCCAAGGACAAATTCCAGCCACACTTTTCCATTCCCATTTGTAAACAGTTAACTTGTACTCCCAAAAAGCATTTGTTCAGAGCCTCGTCAGGTCACAGTCAGCAACACCATGATGGAAGAGACCAGAATGTACGGCAGATAAATGAGAATTTAATCACACACACACACATACACACAAAACAGAGAAAAAACATCCAAACACACACACTGAGAAGACAGCCATGCTAACAGAGCACATACATGGAAAACTGTTTTCTGAGCTACTCTTGTCCAAAAACCACAGAACAAATTGCTGAGGCTTTCCCCCACTGCACAAAGTGCCTTTTAGCATCCCAGGTTTTGTCCTGAGGGACAGGAGAAAAAGGGAAAGACAACTGGCGTCGAGCTGCACATTGTCTGAAGATGCTGTCAAGAACATCATAAGGAAAGAGCTGTGTCTGAGGTCATCGGATTAGAGGAGAAACAAGGAACGGAGCAGGGGCTGGGGATGGAAAGGGAAGGGGGAGGCACAGTGACCTGGGTGACCTCTGCTGCACTAACTTGATATAACAAATAGTTCTGAAAAACCAAATACTGTTAACCCTTTTAAACTGGGTCATTCCCTGCTGAGGATGGCTCATGGAGCAGAATCCTTAACTCCTTCCTCCCCACATGCTTCCAAACACCTAAGCTTGGCACTGCATTAGGTCACAGTACATTTTTAGCTCTCACTATTGGCAAAATGGATTAAAAAAAGAATCTCTCTCTACCCAAATGAAAATGTTTCATGGATTTCAACTCCAAATTTAACCAGCTTTTTCAAGGCAAAACACAGTCTCTGCAAACATAAATGTGATCCTTTTTCCTATAGAAAAACTCCCTTTTGGGTGACAAGGTCAGCATTTCTCTCTGCTGATATCTTCACTCCCTCAGACAAAGGGACATTCTTAAGACCTTTGATAACATCCAGCGAAAAATCTCTTCTTATGAGGGAAGGCAAAGGCAGTGACTCTCCCAGCCTGCTTTGGACTCTGTGGAGCAACAAGTGCAACTTGATGGGAAAAAAAGATCTTCAAGCCTTTACAGGGCCCCAGTCACAGAGACCTCCCTGCCACCCCAGATCCTGGTTTTGACCCACGCCTGACTGCTGTCTAACTGCAAACTGCAGCAAACCTCCCAACTCTGCAAAACTGGGCTCCAAACCCTGGAGGAAATTATTAGCTTGTGTGTGATTTCTAGTACATTTTTACTCCTGCTCACAACTCCAAATTCTTGAATAAATTGTGAGGTATCTTGGTCTTTCTGGTTCTATTCCTAACCACAAATTAAAATGGAAAAAATTATCCAGAAATTTCAGAACCCTACAAACCAAGTTTAAATTTCACTCTGGTTTTGAACCTGGATAAGCATTTCAAAACGGAACACAGATTACCCATTACTATTTTTTTATTCCTTATGAAAACCCTTCGTTTTCTCCCTCTGTTACTGTGATAACCACTTTTTAACATACCCAGCACTATAGCTATGTGCAGTTTTCCAGTTGGATGAGTGACATGAACTTCCAATTTTGAGACCCCAGAAACAAACCCAGCCCAGTTCTGTTGCACAGTTCCACACAGAGGTCACACAGCCACCTTTGGCTACAGCCACTGCAGAAGTGCCACTCCAGCAGGGAGGACTGGCAGAATGCGGCAACGCTGACTCTTGGAAACCCTAATGGGAGAAGATGCTTGTATGGGATTAAGGATGGAACAGGATTCTGAACTGCTCTCCCCTCTCCTTTGAGCTTGGATCACATGACCTCCAAAACTCCCTTCCAACTTGTATTATTTCACAGTTCTGTAGGGAGCTAAGGACTGCGTTGCAGAGGAGTATGTTGGCCTGTATCAGGTGTCCAGAAACAGAAGATGAGGTCTATTTTCCTAGGACTGGTCCAGAAAAATGTGATATTATCAATAAGTTCTATATGGTACCACACTTAATAGAAGAGATAGAAATTGCTCCTGGAAAAAGACACAAAACCTCCTTGACCATTCCAACACATGCGTGCACAAGGATCTTTAGAGTTCTCCTGTGGCACTGAGGGATATTTTTACTGCCTGCCTATTTATACCCCAGTTCTCTAAGCCAGGGAAAGGATTTCTCCCTCAAGTCTCTGTGCAGACAGAAGAGGGAGGCAAACAAGCTTCTCCAGAGCATTTGGAGCAGGAGCACAGCATGTGTGATTTCTGTCCTAATCTTATCAATGCAGGTAAGAGACCTCAGAGCTGGGTAGTGAATACATCCCATCAGTCCCAAACATCAGCAGATTCCTTCCAGAAAAACCGCCTCTAGTTTAATTACAGATGAAATAGCATGGTTGATGAGAAGCAGAAGTCTGTGAGTAGGCCAGCAGATTGCCATCAAGAAAAATTCTGCCTTCCCTGCTTTATTTGTTGCTCATCTGAAAGAGGAGTGATGAGAGGATGGGGAGGCATTCAGTCACTTTTGAAAAGCTCCTTCTCTGCGTCCATGAGAGAGACTGGGCAAACCATGTCAGAAGCTGAGAATGACTCAAGGGCAGCTTTGTCTTCAGGCTCTGTCATTCTCAGCTGCTCTGCTCAGCCTGACAAAGAAGCTGAGTAGAGGAAGGGATTTTAAGGAACCAGAAAGACTTATACTACAAAACTGGATTTAAAAAGGGTTTCACTGACCTTAGGTCTAGGATTTTGTCTATAGAGACTGTACCCACTACAAAAAAAACTGTAGGCATAGTTCTTCCTCTTTCAAAACTCAGAAAAAAGTTTCCAGATCTAGGATTCCATCTTCCTGGCTCTGGTAGGGTTATGAGGAAGTCTGTCTAGTTTTTTCCACTTCATATCAGTGGCTACATTTAAGATGAAAATCTAGTCCATGTCCCATCTTTTAATTTCAGTAGGGGAGGATTAAATTCCTCCAAACCCACTGGCACTGTTCTGGAACAGTTTGTTGTCTGCCCAGAATACCCAGGCACACAGGCAAGGCACAGGGTGGCAGTGCCAGGAGAACAACCGACACAAGGACTAAACTGGGGGTGACAATATTGTGCCCTAACAATCGATCCTTTATAAAGCTTAATACCAGTGGTGTGAGACTAATCAAGAGCCAAAGCTTCCTTTGATTCTGTTTGCATACCAATCTTGTGCATAATATCACATGATGGTTATCAACACCGAGATGCTCTTCTCTTCCCTCCAAACCAAAATAATGAGCTGCAACATAGGGTGCACACCCCATCCAGAGAACGCTGGCAGGATAAGCACTGTTGAGGAATGGCACTGGCATTCACCAAGATGGCTACTGCAAACAAATGGGACAACAATCGGTTGGTAAAAATAATAATTGACTTTAAAAATATGATATTATTGCATAACTAATGGGCTTGACAGGTGCTTTATAAAATTGCCGATGTCTTTTACGTGTAATATCTTACATGTACCTCAAAGAGTCCCCTACTCACATGGTCCAAAGTGCCACTGCTGGAGTGTGCAGCCATACCTCATACAGAAACACTGAGCCTATACAGAAAGGATGTTCAAGTTTAATAGAGATTTGTGTTAGACTGCAGATTAATAGTGCTGAGAAGGCAAGTCTAACATCAAAGAGGAGACTTTAAACTGAGTCCAGCAACTCTGGAGTCTTGAGCAAGGAAAAAGTTAAAGTACTGCAAAAGTTGGTCACTCAGCAGTGACCACTCCATTTATCTGCATGGTCATAATTGTGCAGTATCCCCAGCACCATGGATGATTCCCATAAGTTTGCTAGCAGAAAGCTGTGCCAATTTCTGAGCATGGAGCAGAAGAACCCAAGACATTGCAGTCTAACACTGGTATCAAGCAAGCACAGCAGCAAATCTCACTGTGCTCCAGCTGTAAGAAGGGCTAAGAGCTGTTTCTTTCTGCTTCTCTCCCCCTCATCCTCATTCCCCTGTTTCCACCAAGGAACCTTTCCTAAACCCAGCACATGAGGAGATCTGCTTGGCCCTGCCTCTCTAAAGAAAGGAGAAACTTCTCAGCTGCCTATTGCGGGCTGACTGAGGGGGCAGGGAGGCTCTCAAGCAGCTTGATGAGAATTTACAGGTCGCCAGCTCCCTTTCCCCGCTGTCAAGCAGGGGGCAAACCCTTAATGGGGCGGAACGGGGAGCGCGGGGCTGGCTCCCGGCTCAGCCTCTAATGAGGGCCGGCGGCTCGGCCCGCAGCTCGTTAGGAACGGGCAGGCGTGGCACAGAACGGGAGCCGGGGACAGGGGCACACAATGGCTCTTGAGGGACCGGCAGCCGCAGCACTGGGGCTCAGGGGAGGGGGCACAACCACCTCCTCCTCCTCTGCCTACTCCTTGCCTCTTAAAATCCCATTACCTTCCTTTTATTTCACAGTAGAGACTGGCGGGAGGGAAAGGAGGGGGAGATGTCCGGGAGGAGCTGCCTCTGTCTAGTGCCTTCTGTCAGCAGAGGTCGGGCCCATAGGATCAATTTTTTTCTGTGGATGTGATTTTCTTGTCTCCCTCTCTCTCTTTTTTTTTTAAACAAGAATACGGGCGCCAGGCTTACAAGAGGTCCTCAAGAACTGTCAATCAGGCGCATGAAATATTCAGAGAGCTTAATCTTCTTAGGAGATCTGTAGAGACCCCCTCATGGGGTCTGAATGCTCTTCATGAACCTGCAAAGAATGGGTGAGGGGAGGCAGGAAAATAAACACAGCTGAAAAGAATGAAAAGAGAGACATCCTTAGACAGACACCCTCATATCTTGGTGAGGGGCATATTGTAAGAATTTAAACAGAATAGAAAAGACCTTTTAAGACCCAATTAGCGCAACAGTCTCCGTTCTGACTGGGAACCTGGAAAACCACCTTTGGGTACTCTTCTCATGGCTATTTCTTCCCTTTTTTGCTCAACAGGTAGTCCAGTTCATTGGCATTCCCAGCTCGGCCATGACCTAGTTTTTGACCTTATACAACTTCCTGCTTCTCCACAGACTTTGACTTTCGTGTGGTCTGGCCAATATACAAGAACTCCATCGATCTGCTTAGTTAAAGGTCAGGAATAGGTCCGTGGCTGGGTGGGTAGTCTGCAAGCTGCATCAATTTCCTTTGAGATCCTGGGAATTAGATGTGGATTTTTTAAGGTATTAGCACAACTGAAAGTAAGACAGTCTTGAGATACTTAATTACTTTGGGCTCACAGCAAGTACCTCCATTAAAGGAACACTGTCTTAAAAACCATACTGAGAGATGTGGCTCATCTATGTGAGCAGTAAGAGCCCTTACAGAGAGATCTAAGATAGATGCACATCATTACATTTTAAAGTGAAAACTTGGCTATCTATTTTTCAAAGACAAGCCAGGGTGAGTTGTCTGAAAAGAGACTCCTCCGTGTTTCTCTAATTCTTTATATCCCTATTTAAACATCTTAAGGAAATTCTGTGTGAAGAATGAATGCTGTAAATAAAATAGCTTGTATCAAGTTACACCCTCACAAAGTCAATTGTGCTTCTAAAACTTAATGTCCCATGTCTGCTGTTTGAAGGACCATGTCCAGCATCTATGACAAGCCCCTGCAGTCCTCAGAGAATCATATTCAGCATCTCAGTCCAGCCCTTAAGAAAAGAATTATTAAAATGAGCAGACAGAGAAGCCCCCTGTATTTATCCCTTCCATTAGCATCTGAAATGCAGAACCTAATTCCACTGCTGCTGCAAATTCTATGACAGGGAAAAATTTCAAATCACACTGGGAGGATGATCCAGCAGTTAAAGACACCAGTTCTGAATTGAAGCCTTATGGGTTTGCACATAAATGTCTTGTTAACCACTGGGCCTTACCTAAGTCAAGAAAAACAAATAGTTTTCATGCTCTAGCTGTTTCAGTAAATCCTGGTTTGGGAAAGAGCTCTGCAGCAGTGTGTGACACCTGAGCATCTGGCCTTTACCTGTCCTCCCTGCCCCACTGACCTGTGTAATGAGTGCCAGAAAAGAGCAAGGGAAGGCAGTTTTCCCATCAGGAGATGTATCCATGTACTGCTATATACTGGGATGAGTAAGAGAAGGACAGTTACTTTCCCCCCACCCAGCCCTCAGCAGAAAAACTATCCATGTAGCAGTTTGTGCTCCTGCATCTCACACAAGCTGTGGTGAAGGACTGTGCCCAGAGAGTTTTACACCTGGAGGGAGCAGCAAGGTTGGAAGTGTTTGCTCATTCCTTGAGGGACAACAGATACAGCTCTGCAGAGAGAACGAAGTGGAGAAAGAGGAGAAAATCCAGTAACCAGCCATCGAAACCTATAAAGGGAGAGCTTATGCTGTAGCATTTAGGAAGAGAAGGTGCCAGTGCAGGTCGAGAGAGGGGGCAGTACAAGAGCGAAGACAAGGCATATTTTTTTCAGGCAGTGGCAACAAATTAAAAAAAAAAAAAGGAAAAAGGGAGAAAGCTGCCTTCTCCCTCCTCCTCTTCTCCTGCACCTGGGGTCATGCTGTGACCTTTTAGAAGACGGAATGTAAAAGTGACCTTTGTCAGAGTGTGACAGAGCGTCCAGCCAGGCTTTCCATGAGCAGACGTGGGAGGCCCACAGGCAGTGCTCCTTCCCCGGGCAGAGGTCCTGACCTGCAGCAGCGTGCTCAGGGAGCTGTCAGGGCAGGCTCCCTGTCCCCAGCTCCTCCGCTTTAGGAAGCACAGACAGGAATACAGCCTAGCACACAAAGAGCCTGCTCTTCAAACTTTCTCATCCTGCCTGTAACAACAGAGGTATTGCTTGGGAGCTCTGAGACAGTGCTTCTCTCTTTCTCCCTCTGTCCTCTCTCCGAGTCCTAAAATAATCTTATGAAAAGGCCACAACCCTTAGATGCTTGAGCTGCCTTCAAGACGTCACAGGCACACTGAAGTCCTTTCAAAGGCAAGAGAGAGGGGAATGGGGCACCAGAGATTCTTTGCTGCTTTACTGCCACCACTTTATAAAACCAAAGCACCCAGCACACATAACTGGATGTGTTGAAGAGGCTCAGGAATGGCTTGGTGGACACCCTTCTCTGGCTCCTCTCTGAGCTCCAGGGCTGTGTGCAAATTCCTAAATACTCTATGACCATACACTGTGCAATTGATTGCAGGAAAGATGTGGGAGAACAAATGAAGCTACAGAAAAAATAATCCAGCCCTGGGACAGACCCCAGCGAGTTGTAAACAGATCAGTCCCACACAGCAGAGCAGGGAAACTCTGGAGAAAACCCAGCAGGAGCTGTTTGACACTGGCTCACCCCACACACGTGTTCTGCTGCCACTCGCAGGGACAGGCACTTCCCCACTCTGCCCCTAAGCCCCTGCTTTGGCTAATTTACAGCAGATCCTCTGGATAAACACATCTCTGTTGGACACGCAGTTCAGGTGCTGGCTGCTCCAGCTGGGAATCCCTCATGTCCTTGCTATGTCCTGGAGGCATGAGAGGGCATAGGAAGCAGGGCAATCTCCAACCTCCATCTCCTGCTGCCCCGCGACCCTTGGGCTGCCACTGCTGACCCTGCTGGGGTTGTCAGGGGCTGACTAATTTGGACACGTTCAGGCAATTGCTGTCATCAGCTTCCTGCTTTGTGGATCAGGGAGGTTTTTGCTGTAGGCGGGAGTCAATTATTTGGCAATCTCAGGATGATCGGAAGAGACTATTAGTGTTTGACATTTTAAAGGGAAATGGAAAACAGCCCACCTCTCCCTTTCTGCCAGCTAAACCAACCACTTCATATTAAACTTTACATGGCTCCTTCCTCATACAAATTGGCTCAACAACTGCTGCTCGTCTCCAATGTCAATGGCCCACCTCCCAAAAGGATGCTTGACCATGACTCCAAACCTGCCTTCACAGAAAGTGGAATCTGGGCTGCAATGGAGCCTCCGGAAGCCTATGAGCTGCAAAAATCCCTCATGGAAGACATAAACCAGCAGGCTGAGCAGGGAACACAAGTACGGAAGTATCCACCAATTAGCTGAAACAAAAAAATGGAGCTACATGCTGTACATTCAACATGCTGACCTGATAACACATGGATGAAACTTGTTTGAAGCTTAAAAATCTATCAGAGAGATAGACCAGGCCTAAGTGGGAGGATGGCAAATCTAAGAGCTGTTCAGCAAGCCCATGCAATTCATGAGCACAAACTCTATTTCAGACACTTTTCCAAAACTCCATTCTGTGCCTCCATATGGGATGAGAGGGTTATCCACTTCTCCCCAGGACTTCTCTCCAGGGATTTATGCAAAAAAGAATACTTATCTTGGACGTGTAGAGTAGAGAGCAAGACAGGCCCATTGGTAATGTAAGCAGCAGAGTCAGAAACCAGCAGCCCCGGTTCCAACTGTGTTTAAAAACCAGCCCTTGAGAAAGAAGGGAACATAGTAGAGCTTTTGTTTCAGAACTAACAGCAATAGAAGTGATGTCTCCTGACTTACAGAACAAGGTTTCCAGCTTGAATATCTCTCTCCTGTCTGCCTTAACTGCAGAATATGTCATATTACTGTTTAGCAGGTGAGTGTAGAAATCCCATCTGGAATCAAACCCTCACTGTACCTCCCACTGCACAAATATACAGAAGCATTTTGATTTTTCCCTGCTTTAATATGATAACTTAAGGTTTGAACAGCAGATTTTTTTATTTCCAAAGGCTTAGATAGATTGACACCAGGGGATTCTTTTAGAAAATCATTGAATATTAACAACCTTCTCCCACTGTAACTCAACGACTGAGTTGAAAATGAAGGCCACGCTTCCCTGTAAGGACTGACACAAGGAAAGCCACACTCCAAGGCTCAGACACACCAGCTTAGCCAGCAAGTGCCTGCCTCGACTCCTGCTTCCTAACAAGGAGAGACGAGCACAACTTTATTGTTCCCCCACCGCTACAAAAGCAAACGGTGACCCTAAATAAACGATTTTCTGCTGCAGAAGAATAACTCATGATGGAACCTAACGAGGGGCTGTTGGTGAGGGCTGCTCCCTCCTCCCCCTGCCTTTATTACCACCAGTATCCAGTTGGCCCAGGTTCCCCCGGGACTGGCCAGGGTTCGTCTGTGTGCAGACAGCTCTGATGTGGCAGCAGGGCAGACTCTAAGCGCTGGTGTGATTTAATAAACAGACACTTAAGGCAGTTTACGCTGGAGTCAGCCCACTTCGATGGCCTTCTCTGCTAATTTAACACTGGCTGCAGCCCCCGAGCTGGCGTCTCCCTGCTCATTAGGGAGCAGGGGTGTGTGTGCCTGCGTGTGGGGGAGGAATTCTCGTTTCACATTGGTGCTCCAGAGATTTTATTATACTGGGCAGCTCATTTCAGTCACTACATTGCAGAGGATTTTTACAGAGAAAGGGGGAGGCAGGGGCATGCTAGTTAGGATCCTTCCCTGTTGTTATTTTCATTAATTTTCCTCTTTTTCTGTTTTGGTTGGGGGGGATGTGACAAAAGGGGACAATAATTGCCATTTGCCGCAGACTTTGAGGAGTCCTCCTCAGCCATTACAGATTAAATTGCATTCTGTACAAGTGTCCATCAGGCCCCAGCTCCAGACTCCAGGCTGGTTAGAGGGCAGCTGATTCAGCTGCAAGAACATTTTGCTCCACTTCTGATCTGTCCTGATTACAAAAGGGATGCTCTTGCCTTTAACCCCTGGAGTTCTCTCTTCCCTATGAGGATGGAACAGCCCTCAGCCAGCTCTTCCACTGCTTTAACTGAGTCACCTGGACTGCCAGCAGCAGAGAATAATCTACGCAGATCTCTGCTGCCTGATTGTCTCTCTCCCCATTTTTATCTCTCTGACCCACACAAACAAAGCCTTTCAGGTTCCAAACGGAGAATGGTAAAACCAGGACAGGTTTACTTACAGAAATCATTCAGTCAGGTTTTAGATTTTGTAAAATCAAATCTAAAACTAAAGAAAATACTCACCCTTTCAGTCCAAAGCATGAATAGGTTGACTACACATGGCTGAGGTAGTTTTAAGGTAGTGAGCATCAGTACTCCTAGGAGTATATAGTAAGAGGCAGAGTCTATAATATTTTTGGAGAAGGCACACATGGAGTCTATTACAGTTCTGGCAGCACAGGCAGAAGTATCAAGGCCAGCTTGTTAACAGCTGCCTCAGGAAGAGCTACACAGCTGTACTGACAGCACTGCAGAATAGATATAGAATGCACACCTGGACTGCACCCAAAAAGCAGTGGGTTGTCCTTTTCCCTTCAAATAAAGAATTGTTCCACTTTAAACCTCTTACAGTGGATCTTTCCACACCTTTGGTCACAACGAGGTGCAACAGGACTGAAAACAAAGCAGAAAAACAGTGTGGGCCTGATACTGCTCCCTTCAAGCCTGATTTTGATGCGGCTCTGACACTGACTTCAGCTGGGATACGTGAGGTAAGAATCTACCTTTGTTTGATTTTGGCTCCTGTAGCACAGACTCCCCTCATCCCTTCCTGATAGCAATCTCCTGCCTTTTCCATCTCACAGCTAATCCCTATCCCTCCCACAGCCCCTTTCCTAAGAGAGGAGCAGAGTTGGGATTCATGCTTCTCTGAAAACTGGCTGTGGGCCCAAGCTGCCCAAGAATGCCACGAGCACTTGTGGCCCCACAGCACCACAATCAGGACAAGTCTGTCCCTTAGCACCCATGCTATTTTTGTTTTGTTTTGTTTTCAGTGAGTTTACATTCTGCTGAATATTTCTTAGAACCAATAGCCCTTTAACCATTGGCTGCACGTTTAGAACACATTAATGGAAAACATAAAAGAAGGAAAAAAAACTTAATAAAATATCCATGAAGAAGAGCAGCACAGTGTGTCTCTTCTCCAGCTAGGACTGGACAGCTCCCTCAAACCAGGCTCTCATCCTCAATGCCTGATGGCACAGGGAACCTTTTAATACCCTTCTGATACAAACCAGAAGCAGCTGTTACCAAACCCATGAACCAAGTCTATGAAAACAGTCAGGGACACTGTGCAGAAGGCTTGCAGCAAACAATCTGGAGAAATCTTCCTTATAAAAGAATTTCTCCTTATTTATCTTCAGAGTTAGAGAGTGACTGATGTCCTGAAGCAACAAGTCTGACATTCCTGCCAGAGATCTTACCTGGTAAAGCAATTCCTTTGCTGTCCTTGTCCCTGTGGTATTTTAATTATGCCTACCTTTTGGATTTCAGTGATCCTTGTGGGTGTCTTCCAGCGCAGGACATTCTTCAATGCTATGAGTCTATCTTTGAAACCCCTTTTCAGGGAGAAGTTCCTAATACACATTCTCTGCATCGCTCACTCTGTGAAGACCATATTTATTCCTTTTGGACTAACCCATCTTCTTACACAGCAACACAGAGGCGCTGGTCAGGACTGGACATGTATTTTAGTTTGAAATCCCCTGTCCAGTCCTTTAACGCAGGATGAGCCATCTCCATCTTCCTAAAACCACATCTCTGAAAAAACAGAAATTTGCTACATCAGTGGAAAGAGGAAAGATAGCTATAGCAACGTAAAATTCGTTCAAAATAGGTGTCACACTGCAGAAAATAACCATGTCAAATGATCACATATGTAAGTAAAATATTTATAGCAGTATAAACTTGATAAGTGAATGAAGCTGTAGGAATCAAACACAGGATGAAGGACCAAACAAACAAGAAACTGCATTTCACTGAGTCAGCCGAGCTTCTGCAACTGTTCATGTGCGCTTTTAGCTCACCCTAATTTTGAAAAATGACAAATTAAAATCAATAATTACTCAATGAGCAAATGCTTAATTGCTTATTTATCTTCATTATTATTATTTTACATATTGCCGCTAGTGCCAGAGGCTGGAAAAAGAAGAGACAGAGGAAAGTACATCATAGTAGATGTGTGAGACATGGTTGTTTAAGGAGTCTAAGAGGTCAAAGAAATCCTAAACAAAACTAACGGCAAGAATGTAACTGACTGTGAAAATCATAATCTAAAGTCTAATTATAACTGGTGAGGCTGGCACCAGGAAAGGAATAACACCAGCAAAAGTGAATTACACTGCAGAGCTACCCAACAGCCTCTGCCGCTGACCATAACACTTGTACTACAAGCTGTGCTAACCCCAGAGAAAAAGAGGGTCTCCCACAGGGAGAGAGCAGAATTAAGTGTGAAATGCTCCAACACAGTAAGCATTAAAAAACATCTCCTCAAAACTCAAATGTAATTTATTCTCTTCAGCACTGCCATAATTTCCACTCATGAACTCAAAGCCTGGCACAAGGGAAACAACTTCTCTTTAGTTTGCACTGCAAGCATGTGGATAAATCCCTGTCCTGGGTGGAAAGAGACTCAGGTATAAGGGAAGGAAAGCAAGGCCAAGCTTTCAGCCATTTTGTGCAGCCATTTCCAATGCCCTTGGACGAGCTGATCGTGTCAGTGTCTCAAGGTCCCCAGAGACCGTAATCTTATGTGTTCAGAGAGGCTTTAGTTCATGCAAGGTCAGAGTAATTGTGCATGATTAATGGTTTATCTCTTCCTGAAAGCCTTACACAAAGGCTCCAAACCAAGTTAGCCGTAATTCCATACTCCTTACAGCCCGCTTAAAGGGGCAGCATCCTATTTCCTGTTGGTGGGGCCAAGCAGGTTGACTTTATCTATCAGAATTGGAAGTGAGCCATGTGGCCTTTGAAAGAAGTTCCTCTCCCCCATTCAGCTCCCAAAGAAACATGAATACACTGGGAAAAAAAAAGGAACGAAGGAAAAAAAAGAAAAAAGAAAGGAAAAAAAAGAAAGAAAAGAAGTCTAAATTCAGTCGAAACCACCCTGAAGTCTGAAAAGACTTCTCTGTAACAGTCTCCAAACCTTTTGCTGTGAGATTCTTTGGTTTTCTACGAAGTGCTCCTTATCACATTGCCAGAACAGGGCACGTTAAAATCACCTTAGAATCTCATTTTTTTCCCGCAGCTTATTTTGTCACAAAAAGGATAATTTTTAATCAATTACAGCTTTGTGACCATAGGCAGCCAAATAAGCTGATTAAATTATTATTTGCAGATAGGACTCACAGATAATTCCTATGGGCTGGTTGCAAATTTAGCCCTTTTGTATGTTTCCCAAAGCATTAAAGCATCTGATTGCCCTGAATGCACTGTGCCTTTCGCTGGAGCTTTGAGCTGCCTGTTTTCAGACTATGGAGCATTTGTGAGCTGCTCCTTCAGCTCCTTGGTGACACACAGGGTGTAATTGGGCACCTAAGTCATATGCTGTTGTCTCTGCCCTCTGAGTGGATGTGCAAAGCCCTTTACCCAAGAGAATAGCAAAGAGTTTTGTTCACATACCAAATCCTCCTTGCTCTCTAAGATGTTCAGATCAAACACCACATTCTCTGTGGTTTTACGCAAATCAAAATCCACACACATCAAGTTTGTTCCCTAACAGCAAACGACAGGGATCACAAACATGGATGAATACGAACAGCAGCTGGCAGCTCAAATATACTTTTGTCCTTTGTAAATGCAGTTCCCACCAGCAAAGGTTTTGATTTATCTGGGAATTCGAAATGTTGTTATGTCAGAGGGAGGAAAAGGCGTCCAATGTGGTTAGAAACTTCCACACAGCAATAACCCAGAACTCATGGAAAATGAGCCAGGGAGCCTCTGGAAAGGCAATACTGACAGTCAAAGGCTGCTTACCCCACTCTGCCAGTGTGTCAGGAACACATTTGTTTCACAAGGTGAAGGAGCTGAACTGTGTCACCAGCTGCCTTGAACACCTTCCTACTCAGCAGGAATGGACTGGCTGAACACTGCAACCAGAAGGTAACTTGGATGAAAGAGAATCATGACCTCAAATGTTTTGCTGTCAGGGGAAAGGTAAGATTGGACACTGGACTGCAAAACAGGAGACGACAGCAAGCTGGGGAGATTGGTTTCTTGGAAAGACTTCCCATAGGAAGCAATGTAGAGTAAACGTAATGTAGAGTAAAGATGGAATTTTCCAGACAGACTACACCAAGAGTTCAGTGGCAAACTGACAGGAGGGAAATGGAATGCCTCTGATCTTAATTAACTCCAAAAAACTGAACACTAACATGGAAATAGCACACACAAGTAAGGGTTAATATCAAGGAAGACCATATGAGGAAGAGAAAAAAAAATCGGGGACAGAACTGCAAAACAAACTACATACACCACACATAAAAAGCAGAAAGGAAAAAAATAAGAAAGTCATCAATGCCTTCTTCACTTCCACATTCACTAAAAGATTAATGGTGACTCAAGGTAATTTTTCCTATCAAGAGAAAGATACAGTCCAGAACAAAGACAGAGCAGGTTAAATAACACTTCTGTCAGTACCGCCCAACTGGGGGGCTGTGTGCTAAATCCTCTTTCCCCGGAGAGAAAAGGAAACATCATAAATTAGCCAAGCTGTGGAGCAGATTCTGTGAACAGGGCTTGGATCACCACATGCCCATAGAGCCAGGAACTGAGAATGGCAGCAGGCCTCCTTCTGTAACAACGGGGTCTGGGGACAGAACGACAAAAATTCTAGACCTCATGGAAGCCACATTCAGGTCACCCTGAGATACTCAAATTGAACACAACCAAGTATGTAGGGCTGATGAAGTCTGCCCCAAAGCAGTTCAAAAGTAGCTGTAACAGTTAATCTGTGAATAAATAACATTGATCTTCATGTAATTCTGGAAGATTCTGGACAAACAGGAGGCAAAGGACCCATCTTTAAAAGCACAACTCAGTGAACCTCAAATTACTTAAATGCACCTTGTAGAAAGAGGAAAAAAAAATCTGAAAAATCATTTTACAAGTAAGCAGAAGGTAGTATAATTATGAAAAAAGCCTGTCAATATAGAATGCTCAGGAACAAATTTATTATGCTCCATGAAATGGGGTAACAGTCCCTGTGACTGGGGGGGAAGCATTAGGGTGATTTACTCTGATAAGTAAAGTAACAAAACAATGTTTTTCCTTGCCCACATAATGTTGCCAGAGCATAGAAAGGAAATCAAAAGTAGATTAAAATCACCACAATTTGGTGTACAAATATCTAGAAAATCCTCTTAAATTAACAGCCCTTTGCTGTCAAACTCTTTGCCTGTAGCACCAAAGGGGGCACATCAGCTGCAGCTTCAAGAGCTACTGGCATAAACAGACCTTAGAGATACACAGTTGCCATTTTAGCAGGTATTATTAGAAGTCAACATCTAATAAAGTGGGAAAAAGAACATTTGTATTTAGATGGAACAAAATAGAGAGGTACAAAATCAATCTCTAATAAACAAATTTAAACATTTACATACAAGTGGCAGCAATATTCAGAGAAGGGACTTCAACAATGCTAACTGAGTTTTGGTCAACAAGTTGATGTCACCAGAACAAGGAAAAGGAGGGGGAAAACATCCCAGAATGTACTGACAGGTGAAGAATGGAATGCTATTTTCCTTATAGCGCTAGACTTGCCTCAAGTTAAGATATCCAGCTTTGGCCACCTCACTGTAACACAGCTGTAGATGGACAAGAGGCCATCATGAATTATAAAAACGTTCAAAAGCATTTCTGAAGGATAAAGATTGATGGAACTGTGTTTATTTTCCATTCCAAAGAGAGATCAAGACAGGATTCTTCTCTTACAATAGAGAAGTAGTGATTATTAAGTAGACTGACATTCATTTTTTTTCTCTGGCCACTTGGTGGTAGAACAGAATGTAGCCAGCTTTGCTGATAGCAAGAATATTTGGGTTTGATATTAATTTAACTTTCACTAATTTCCTAATAAAACAGATAGTCAAGCAAAAAAAGCATCCAGCTACACATGCAGGAAGCAGAATTCCCTTCCAAGAAGGACTTTTGAGAGCTTAGTCACAGGATAGCCTGAGTATGCACTCACAGACATGAGCAAGACAACAGCCGAGGTGCTGGCCATAAATTCATTATGGGGATCTCTACTCACCTGGAATTGCCTGTCCAGCTCTGAAAAAGCCCAGCTTGGTACCCCAGGACTCAGGCTTGTGGCAAAAGATGAGCAAGGTGTGGGTGATTGGTGTAAGTGCATAACAAGGAGCATCCTGACTGTGACTCCCAGTTGCTGCAGGTGTGCTCTAACCACACTGACCCAGACTCCAGGTAAGCTCCCCACTCGGACTGGCCTGAACCAAAACACTGATCAGCCCAGGTCGTTCAGCAGCAGGCAGTCAAGACTTTGTTCTGATGAGCAAGATGTGGACTGAGGAGATTCACCAGGAACAGCACTCAGGAATCCTGGACTGGCTTTCAAGTCCCCCATCAAAGCACCCGGGAGGTTTGCACGTGACAGCGCAGGAGCCGACAGCACCACGCAGGGTCAGAGTGCAGCCTCTGCTCCGAACACAGCATCAGAGCTCAGTGTCACCAGCAGGCACTGTCTGGCACGTGGGCAGACCCACAACAAATGGGGACCTGCCATGTCACATTTCCCTGGCTCAACGGCTGTAAAGTCAGCATGTGATGCACAACAGATTCAAAGAAGAAAAGCACTGCTTGCATCTTCAGCACACATTTTCTGAAGCAGACCTGAAGATGTATCAGCTGGCCACCTTTTATTATTTGCAATACTGTGAGGAAAACAGCAGAGAAGCCTATCCATGCACTGCTACGAACTTGGAACAGCAGGAAACAACCCTGCCTTGGGATGCAATGTCCTTTCCAATATGGTAGCAATATATCTTTCCAAGTTTTTTTTTTTAATTGTTATAGTTACCAACCATTTGAACAACCTAACTCACAGTTGCCATGGAGCCTGGGCCTCCATTTCTTTTTCTTCTTGTATCTTTGGGGTAAAGTAGATTTTTATGCCAGATTAAGCAAAGTGTTGCTCTTCTTTGATCTACAGTTCAGGCCACAGTCCTGACTGGAGAAGGGAAAAATAATTCACCAGGGTGCTCCTAACTTAACTACAGCCAAAAACACTTGGGTTTCCAAGTCTCCCCCTACTTCCTTTTCAGTAGGGACATCAAGAAACAAGTAACAAGTTAAATATGTTGAAATACATTTCTGGTTTGCTCTTCATTTCTTTCCCGCTTGCTCTCTTTCTCTACAAGTAGAACCTGAACAAATACTGACTTCAGAAAAGACTCTGCATGAACCATCAGAAGGTGTAGAAAATACTTCTAAGTTATTAAATAACCACAGTATCCTGACCCTCAATGCCCCTTTTCCACTTTGTTCCTTCATGCCACTGTTCAGCATAAGACAGACTGTAGAATTCTTTAACAAATATTTCTGACACCACATCTAAGGACATCTCTAAAGAGGAGGAAACTCTAGAAAGCTTAATCCAGTGTGGTGCAGATGTCAAATGACAGACACATCCCCACATTCCTCAGTGCTTGTATTTAGCTTCAAACCCCTGTTAATTAGCATTCAGCAACCTCTGTATAATTTTAAAACTGCAATAATAGTAACAGTTATAGCTGAAATGAAAACTTCCTCAGTTCAGACCTTAACTAAGGCAGAACAGTGAAGTTCTAAGCTAACAAGGATAAAGTCATCTAAAGTCTAGCATGACAATGACATGTGCTTACTCATGACAAAATTAACAGTAAGGTCTGCAGAACTCAGAATATAAACACCACCAGGTGCTTAAGTAGCACTTAGCCTGGTGTTAATTATATCTCATGAGCTCTGTCTTTCAGCAGCAAAGTTCCCAAGAAATCACTCTCCAGTGGCACCAGAGGATTTGGAAACAGCTTGTTAGTACCTTACAGAAACAAAGGATTAAATTGTGCCTCAAAACATCCAACACACACTGCTGCAAAGCCATTCAACTAAATCCAGTGCTTTTTACAATCATCAGGAGTGGGACACTGATAGAAGTAGAAGGACAAAGCTGAGAAACAAAAGGAGTCATGGCTATGAGGGGCAAAAGTAGGGGAACGAGATCAGAAGCCAGGCCTTCTGTAGCCCTACCATTTCTTTTCTCTCACTAGTTTTCCTCTGTTTAGAGTTACAGACCTCCTTCTGTAGCCTGGCCTGCTTTCTAGCTCAGCCAAAACACATATTCCAAATATTTCAGTCCTTCCTGTGAAATAGCTCAGCTGTTGCTAAGCCTGAGGTAAACCCGCCTCCTCTTCTCCCTTAAAATGATGTGATGTTGGGCACCAGACAATTGATTTCAACCCAGCAGTTCGTTATTCTGCAAGTGAGAAGAGCAGTACATGAACCCCCAACTCATAACAGGTAACTGACCCAGTCTGGGACTCCTCCCAGGACATCAGAAGGTAATTTTTTTTCTCTATTAGAATACTCAGTATGCAACGCAAAATAATTAGTTAGCTGGGGTGTTCTGTGCTTTTTTAATTAAAAGGAACAGTCATGGCAATGCCAAAAATTGACTTTTTGGGGGGACTTGAGTGATATGAGTAGCTGTCGCATTCAACTTATCTGAGCCTACAGACAAGTGATACACAGAGTAAAGGACTTCAGCAGATTTGGGTTTTTACCCCATTCCTGTATGCATTTAGTCAGGAGAACTCACCAACTTTCATAATGTAGTTTACAGCCCCTGAGCTCAGCTGTGCAACCTGGAAAGTGGAAGTGTGGAATGGCAGCAGCAAACAGGCTGGCTGGGCCCCGGGAAGGCTCATGTCTCTCCAGACATTCAGTCACGCCTGTCTGAACACTGTCAGTCAACCTTCCCTTCACAAGAGTGCTCCTACCTGCTCAGAAGGTCTCACATCATCCTTCTTCCACTGGACCAGCAGGATAATGAGGAACCCTCTGTGCAGAATTGCTCTCCACAATAAATGCCTCAATCAGGAAAAAAAAGAAAGTTATTGCACCTAAAGTCATGGGAAAAAAACCCAACTGAAACAGTTCCATCAGCACCTGTGTTAGTAACAGCCTAGAAAAAAGGGGGGGATTTTGAGATGCTGACTTCCCAGGAAGTTTCAGTGGTTTACCAAGTAGAAAACACCAGCACTCCAAATAAATTCTTAACTATTTAACTTTGGATTCCTCTAGCGTACAGTTCCACTCAAATCCAAATCCTTCCTATTTCCCTAGGGATTAAAATAGGACAGGTTGAACTTACTGAGCAAAGTAGTTATTCCCTAATATCTAAGGATATTCTCCAAGGGTGTGGAACACGGACATGCACCACACAGGTCACGCTTTGACAGCCATGACTTCAATGGGACAGCAAACACTGCACACACAGATTTTGTTTTGCATGAATATATGGTACAGAAAGGAACTGGTTAACAAGAACACAGGAAACTCCTTACAAATTGGTAGTGATGGCAATTTCCTGCAATAACTTAGAAGATTTTCACTTGCTTGGTTGGGTTGGTAACTCATATCCTTAGGTTGAAATTCAAGAACCTCAAGTCTTGACACACAATCCAGTGATTAATGATATAGACTGTGTGTACAAGAATGTGGAATATATGGGACCAAATTCATGGTATACCTACATTAGGTGTAACATAAATGCCTTTCAGACAGGTTTTTGGTTTCAATACACTTTTGGAAGGTTTGTTATTGGAGAAGAGGCTTAGAAAATTGACTATGCAAGAAAAGCTACCACAACAATCAATGAGAGTTATGTCCAACTGCAAAATAAGAGCTGGGCAAAAACTAGGATTCAGAATGACATTTTCAACATCACTCAAATGATACAGGGCTATGGAAATATTTTTGGAGGCAGAGAGGGCATTTCAGCATCCTACTCCTACCAGCTTCCTTAAGAAGGTATTAAATTATTGATCTGCCATTTGTAAATTTGCATAATCCTAAACCAAGTAAGCACTTTTTAAAAAGTTCTAATGTGAGCCTTTAGCTGTATGGGTAAGTCCTATGTGGTTACCAGGAAGCACAACACTGGTTTTCAAAAGAACAAACTACACTGACCACACGTCAGGTTCTGAGCTCTTCTGAAAATCAAGGCACTTGATTCTGTTGTCAAAATGTAAAACTGACAAGCTGCAAATATTTTTCAAGCAAAGATCTGAAGAGCTGTCTCTGACCTCTGCCAAAATCTGCGTATTATTGATTGAAATCAGAGGAGGGGTTAAAAACCAGGGCATATGGATTAATACATTGTTCATTATTCTTGGTCTTTACAAGCACAGCTTTAGCTGATTTTTCACAACAGAGATGCTTCTGTGTTTAAGGACAGAATAGTGGCTAGAATATAGTACAGCTGAGGAAAACAGGAGGAGAAAGAGGCAGGAAAACACCCTGAAATCACTGTTGTGAACCAGATGCTTCCACCTCACAGCCTGACACGAACCACACGGTTTGATGGCCAAAGGGCAGCATGTCATGTTTTAGTGTTGCATTTTTCTACCCCACGGCAGTGAGTTGCATTACAATCTGTAAAGTAGCAAACCCACAGAGACCATCATAAATAGTCATGGAATGCCCTGGAGTGACTGCAGCAGAGCTGGAACTGTGCCTTCTGAGCCCCTCGAGGAATTTCAGCTGTGGCTTAACTGTAGGGACATCACTTATCCTATCAGCTGAATATCTAGTAGACAGGTAGATGTGGGCCTTCACACAAGATGTGACAAGGTGTACAGCTGCTTCAGTGAATCCATGTTTGCTGGGATGAGGCTTTAGGGGCCTTCAGTTTCTGAAAACAGCAGTCATCTCTGCGCCATCTCATCTCCCACGGTCTTTCTTCCACAGAGAATCATCCCCTTGTCCAAGGGAGGAGGCAATAGCTGAGGCCCAGCTTAGCAGATCACTTGGAAAACAAGCCTAACTCAGCATTTCTTCCCTGCCCCACTGATGTGGTTCCTCACATGGACCCCACTGAAAATGTCCCCCACTGAAAATGTCCCCAGCCCTCACAAGCAGCCAAGATACACTGAAGTGTCTCTTTTCTCCATGGACAATGGCTTAGGCAGGTGCCACCAGCAGAGCCACAACACCTGCAGCAGAGTACTGCTGCAGTCCACAGGCACTGCCTCCCTCTGGAACCATGCAGATTCCCACCCTCTAGCACAGAGCTGGGCCTCAAACTCCCTCCATATGTACGTGGAAATGCCACTTGTCCCATTGGGTGCCAGGAGTAAAACACAACCCTCAGCTCTGCTCTGCCCACAGTCCCCACTCCTGCTCTTTCAAAAGTTCTACCAACGTGGCTTGAGGCACCTTCCATCTGCTGGTTAAGGTACAGGAATACACATCTCCCTTGGGAAGCCCTCTTATTTCCCTTTTCCCCCATTGCTCATTTCAGTTTCTAACACACTGCAGCTACAAGAGCTGCACAAGGTTCAGCTCTCTCACCACTGGTGTTCGTGTCACCAAGCTTCTCGTCCTGCAGAATTAGCCTAGAAACTCCTCCCAAGGCTTTCCTGGCTTTGTGGGCAACAATGGCTATTCAAAACTGGGGAAAACCAGGGAATGGAGAACACTCCCAGCATCTAAAAATTATCTCATATTCTCACAAAAGCAGGGCTGAGATTGACCACTGTTTTTTTCCCCCCAGAAGTCCACTTGGCTCTTATTTGTATTACTTACTGCCCAACTTGTGTGATTTGATGCTCTGCTGTACTCAAGAGTTCACAGAACTTATTCATGTGCCATGTTTGTTATGAGACACCAGGCTGTAGCTTCAGGCAGCCCAACTTTTATCAAATTTCTGCCTCACCTGAAGTGTAAAAAGAGCGGTGCAGGCCCTACCTGACTCCAGAAAGGGCAGTGCAGGACCCAGTTGCCCTGGTACCACAGTGTGCCTTGCAGAGCAGGAATTCCTCCTCAGCTACATAACTCACAGACGGGTTCTGTGGTGCCAGCCCAGTGCTGGAATGACACAGCAGCAGACTGGGCTGGGCTGTGTCTCCTCCCTGAAGGAAATGGAAGAGAACTGCTTGTCCCTGTCCCTTTCAGGAGCACATAACTGAGCTGGCTCCTCTCCCTGCCCGACACAGAGCCGGGCTCAGGCAGGTTTGCAGTGCAGTGCCTTTGGCTCCTGCCCCAGCTGAGTGGGGACACAGCAGCTGTGTGAGCCCACAGCCATCCCGGGCCAGGGCTGGTGCCTGTGCACGGTCTGAAGTGCCGCAGCAGCTAATTCCTTACAGCTTGCACTGCTGAGCCCTCGCTGGGGCAGACACTTGGGCGCCCCTGTACAGTTAAAGATCACAGGCCTTGATAACCTGGCTCTTTGATTTATGACAGCCCAGACCTTAGTGATCACCTAATGAGGGGAACCTGGAGTGTCAACCTGTTTATTAAATACCCAGAACCAGCTGTAGACCCAGCCAAGGAAATAAGTTAATCATATTTCTCATTTATTTTGTGTATCCCTCTCACTCCCTGGCTCTCCCCATTCTCTCCTTCGTTCTGCCTGGCTCCCTCTTTTCATCTCAGAAGGGGAGGGATTTTGGACAGGTCATTTACGGAGACTGTCAGGGGGCCAAAATGTTTGTGATTTCCTACTGATTTCTTAGGTGTTTAGAAGTTAATAATATTCAGCACCTCATGATTCTTTCCTAGATGTCAAACAAAGACATGAAAGGCAAGGAACCCAAGAGGAAAGGAGGGGGAAGGAGGAAAAGGGATGGAGCAGCAGAGGCAGTAGGAGAACAACTTTCCCCTTCCCCAGAGTTTTAAAGAAAGCTGCATCTAAGAAAAATCCAGCCTTAGTACTAACACAAAAAAGAAGCACGTAAGAGTCATGCAAACATCCCTCTATTGCTTTAGTCAGACAAAAATTTCTTTGCTCTTCCTTGTAACACCCTGAGCAACACAAAGATCCAAAAGGCAAAGATTCAACCTGTAAAACTACTTCACATTTATGAAATTTCTATCCCTGTTCAGGGCTCTTACTTACCTAATCCATTCAAGTTTTTGGTTTTGTTGCATTTTGGGGGTTTTTTTAATACCTTAGAAGAAACTTGTGAAAAACAGGAGTAACTAAAAAAAAAAAAAATCACAAAAATCACTGTATCCATCCACGTGATAGGACACAACTCAGAATCCAGGGGAAAAAAGATATCCAGTATTATAATGATATCAGATATCACACAAATAATCTGGATAACTCAGATACAGATCTAGGACATGGAGCAAGTGCAGTTATGTCTATCTTGACATATTATTGTGAGGTTTATAATCATTAAGACTTTAACAAAGCTCAGCTATCACCAATTCAAGTGTTTTCATTTCTCCTTGACCACAACAGATCACTTTCTTGAACTCGGCAGAGCTTTAATCAAAAAAGTACACTTTTTATCCATGAGAACAGCTTCTGCTCTCTCACAAGATGAAGCTGGCCCCAGCAACAGTGAATCTGCCTCTGAATAAGCCTGTCTGCCATCTGGAAAGATAAACCTCAAAATCTGAGGCAATAAACACCCTTCTTCATAAATACTTTGGTGAAACATAAATGTGCAGAAAGCTCTCAGATACCTTCTCTGATCCACACGGGACAACGAATCAGGCCATATCTATCCCTTTCGCTGTGTTCACAAAGGATGAGGCAGCTGATACAGAGCACCAGGAAAATCCAACATTTAGTGTTCTTAAACAACAGTTCCCTACTCCATCCCAACCAATGTAGCGGTGTGCTATTTGGATTGCAATAAGAACTCTTCTGAGAGCTGGAGCGCATTTGTGCATCCCAGCCCTGAGGTCAGCAGAGCTGCAGTACTGCAGGGGCAGGTCCACAACCAACACAAGCAGTCAGAACCCAGGGCCAGCTGCTTGGGGGAAAGGCAATACCTGCCTCTGCTACCACCTGAGAGGCCAAAAGGAGAGGGCTGTGGGATGACACAGCTTTTGAATTGCAAGTGTCAGATAAGTATCTTCACTTCTGGCCCAGCAACAATCAGATGTGAGCCTGAGGTCTGGGCTCACCATACAGGACCTTGTTCCTGTTTGTGCTTCTGCTTCCATCAGAAACCAGGACAGCAGGAGTTGGCTCTTCAGGGAAGGAGACAGGGGCCTGAATAGCACCTTCTTATTTTCTACAATTAGGATACTTCTAATAGCGCCTTCCAGAGCCTTCAAGCAAAAATCTTCCCCATCTTTCACAGTGACCAGGTGAGGTCACAGACTGAGCTCTGCAATGTCACCCATGGGTGAACTAACAGGGATGGAAAAGAGCCCACATGATTCCTTGTTGTTGGCAGCTGCAGAAGAAACAAACCTGATGTGCCAATCCTGCATGTCTCTTGAGTGAGCTGACAAGACCTCCAGGAGTCAGGCTTATCAGAAGTTGTTGCCTCATCCTTCCAGGCTCAACCTTTGCAGAATTACCCTAAGACACCAAGTGGTGCTATTTACGGAGGCTCCACCTTGATGGGATGATTTTCAAAGGTATCAGACACCCGATCTGAGCTGAACAATTGCAATTCCAGCCCATGGTATTTCAGTGTTGTCCCCTTTCATCCCTCCTGAGGCAGCACTCACCTCAGCATGTACCTCTGTCTCCTTGTGCCCCTTCCCAGGCCTTCCCATCACACCATTAACTGGCTTTTGCAACTCAAAGGAGGAGCTCAGCCAGGCTTCTCTTAAGAGCCCAAGATTGACAGGTTTACCAATTCAATCCCCTGCCTACTGTCACAGATGAGTGCTTCAAGCTACCAAGTTCACACACCCTCTAGACTACACAAGAATCTGCCCAAAGCCTCCCCACATCTCTCTGACTTGCACTGGCCAGCAGAGCCCATAAGGGCAGCCCAGAGTGCACTTTCTCTGGTGCTTTACCCAGCCTGCTTGGAAATGACGAGGAAATGCTTTGGGTTGCTGCAGACTGGCCTGATTTTTAGCTTCAGAAACCTTAACGCTTTGCTTGGTTTCCTTTTATCTGCCTCTTTATCGGTTTAAATTTAGCCTGGTTCCTCTCTGCTGTTTCCCAAGTCCGAGCCAATATCTGTTACCCAGTAGCCAAGGGGGATCTTTCTCTGCCACTTTCCTTCTTCCTTCAGCTCTGCTCATTCTCTCACAGGAGCTGAGGCTCTCTTGACCCAAAACCACGATCCTGCTGGCAGCTGCTGCTACCAGAGGTAAGATGTCTTCAAGGCATGACATCAAGGAGTACTGCAGAAAATAGAAGCAAATCCTAAAGGCTGCCTGTGTCTATATAATATATTTATTTAATTGATATGCTCTCAGCTTTCCTTAATAGAAATTGTCAGAAGCATCCAACAGAATTGCCTCTTGCTATTCACTGAGTCCCCCAGAGCAGGCAGGTAGCAGATGGGGATGGGAAGAAATTGCTAACTGCTCTTATTGTGCGGAAATGAGCCTGCAAGCACTTGCAGGAGGAGTATTTCAAGGCTCAACTGAGAAATAATAGTATGGACATTGTAGCAAGCAGCTAAAGTGGGAAACAGGAGCAAAACAGGTCTGTGTTGAGAAGGGACTTGAAAGGAAGAGAATGTACCCAGCAGCTGCTAGCATGAGGAGCAAGCCCTGGGGGTGGCTCTCTAGCTGGGGATATGGGAGGGGGACACACATGGACACAAAGGAGTTTTTTTCCTTCCCTCTGAAGACCCTGCAGCCAACATGACTGGCAGCTGTCACTCAGCCCGTGTCTGCTGTGCTCTCTTTCACTCAGACGCTCTGGCTGGCACAGAAAAGCGCAGGATGTGTAAGGAAGCCACTGCAGGAGCTGCCTCGGCCGCTCTGCTCTCAGCCCCCGCGTAGGCGGGACACGCTCGCGGCACCCCAAGCTGTCAGGGCCGCTGTCACCGGACAGCCACGGCTCGGCATGGGGCTGTCACATTGCCATGGCTGCAGCGGGGCAGCAGGGACGTGCCTTCCCTCCTCCCTGCCCTCCTCCCTGCCCTGATTGCTTCTGACCGTGCTGTAGGCCAAGGGAGCTTTGGGGCTCTTTGGCCCACACTGTCCCCACTCACAGACACTCCTCAGGGGAGGAGACCAGCCTAAATCTCACCCACATCCATTTCTGCTTAAAGCAAGCCCTTGTCACCACTTCCCTGCACGATGGAACATTCTGTGCAACATGATCATGGATCATTGTCATGTTTTAATTCCTCAGGAGCCCTATCAGGAGAAAGGATTTTCCAGACTAGGTTGCAACAGTTCTCCAGCAATCAGATCTAAGATAGCCACGCCACAGGGGTAGGACAAAGAGCTGGATCTTTACAACTGAACATGAAGAATATCTGTTAAAAATCTTACTTTCTTTTCCCCTTCTGTCAGGCAGAAGAGCAAATGCATTCTCTTGTTAACATCCTTTCAGAACAGCAGAAAAGCCTTCAGGGCCAGCTACGGCTGTGATGGCAACAGCAATGGGGAAAAGAACTCTAGTGGCTTGGCTGCTTGCATGACTTACAGTGGTGGTGCTGGAACTTTCCTTGCTGCACAGCAAATCCAGCCATCGTCTGATGGTAAAAACAGGTCCTCACCCAGTAGCACAGACCTGGAGCTTCTTACAGACCTTTAAAAGCGTGAGGCACATTCTCCCTTGTCCTCAGAGCCTTCAGTTACAGGCAAAGACAAGGAGTATCTTGCACAAATTACTTCAGCTACTCTGGCACAGAAGCCCATTTGGGCCGGATGTCTACCCATTTTTCCTTCCCCCTACTCCATTAACTGATGCTCCCTTTTCTCTTTCACCCCAAACACCGTGCTTGTTTTGCTTTTCCCCATTTTTCTATGTTGAACGTCTTGTCCTCACTGTTAAATACCCTGTACTCCGAGGGGTAACGCAGGAATCCCATTTTCCTCTGTCACATTTGGTTTTGTTATTGCATAACAAAAGTAAAGCACATGCAGAGCACGCTGGATGTCAAGCAGGTCAATAGTTTCACTGCAGCAACCCCCTTCTGTTTATTTAATTTTGGCAGGCAGCATTTTCAAAAACACCCACAACACTCTGACCTTCAGTGAGATTGAGCTGGGCTTCAAGGTAAGATGTGCTCTCCTAAAGATCATCTCCACAAAGCCATACAGGCAGCTTGAGACTCAGATCTTGTACCAACCTTCTTATCTCTACTAGTCAGTCACTTTGAAGTCAAGAGGAGACAGGTCTAACTCATTTGGTGCTTTTGTAAAGATCACCAGGCATTTCAGATATCTACGAAGCTCTGTAAATCTGGCCCTGAGGCTCAGACCCTCCAAAAAGGCATTTAAAGCTTCCAGCCTTCCCTGCCTTTAGTGGCAGATCGGCACCTTAATACATTTGTAAATCCAGTGCTCACACCTAAATCACCTTTAAAAATGGTACATGGTGAAAATCAATACTGCAGCACGGCTCCCAGGGCAGAGGTCCCTAAGCTGCTAAATCCCCCCAGCCCAGCCCTGCCTGGGTGCTGGGATCCCGCAGAGCCCGGCCACATTAGCAGGATACAGCATTCCCCCTAAGAAGCCCCACCTGCTGAAGACTTGCCCTAAGGCTCCTGTGTCACTTAGGTGCTTTTAAAATGTTGCCCTTCAACTAAATCCAGCTCCCAAATCAGTCTAATGACAATTCTGCCCCCGTGGCTTCACTTCTCAAACATTTGTGTGGCTGGAATTCACTCGCACAAACATTGGACTTGTTTTTCTCGTGCATAAATCAAGGTATTTGCCCGTGAAACTCTTCCTCAACCAACTTGTTTGTAAAAACACAATTAGTTGGGGAAGTCCCAACAAGCAAAAATTCAATGCAAGCTTGCTAGGCAGCTAATAAATTTGACTCATTTCAGTCTTTCTCCCTCAGCCAGGAAGGAACCCAGCTATTTTTAATTCTGGATTCGTGTATGTAGCCAAATATAAGGTTCTTTCTTCTGTGAGAGGGAACAGGAAAAGATTTTAAATGTCCTAACATTTCCTAGGCTGGTATATCTCTCTGTCACTCTCCCCAAGAAAAACCCACTGTCTGCCTTGTCTGTTTAGACTCTTAATTTTTTTTCTTTTTAGGCCAGAGTTGTCTTTTGTTATGTGTTTGCACAAAGCCTGGTACAATGAGACCAGCCCCCTCTGGATACTGCTGTTGTTGGAATAATAAGCCTTTGCTGGGGGTGTATAAAGCAACAAGATGCCTGTTTCCCAAAGGGATGAGTATGCAGGTCTAGGCCCAGAAAGTAAGTTAAAATGTCAAAAATAAACAAAATCAAGACGAAGGTTTCTCAGAGATGGAGAGGTTATGTGCACACACATCTGATTTCCTTGGCCCCCAGCATAGTAGCTGTCTTTACTCTGTGGCCTTGTTCCCATACTTAGGGGTAAACAAGTAGTTTTGTACATTTTTGGATTGTGGCCCACAGTCTGGCAGAGTGATAACCACCAAAGCTGATGCACGAAGAGCGAATGCCGAGACATTAAGGCAGCCAGACACAAGCTTTTCAAAACACATCATTATTAAACAGAGGTGTGGGTGGGAGGAGATTTCAAATGAGAAAGACACACCCAAGGTTACCACATTGTGTTCTAATTTTAACACTTCTTAGGACCCAGCAGCAGTACCTCCCTGGCTTCAGCTCATAATATCTCCAAATCCAGGAAGCCATTATGATTCTCCAGGGTCAAAGGTTGCTTGCATTGTAATTCGCTTCCTCCTTTGGAGGTTTAATTTTGGAAATATTTCTAATTGCCATTGTATGTGACATCGTCTTTCAGATAACCATGGAACGAGCTTTCTATTTGTTGGCTATGGCTCAAGTATCCAAAACAAAAAGAAAAAGCAACCCTGTACTTTCTTTGGAACAATGATTTAAGAGTGACACAGACTTCGCAGAGGCTGTTCCACAGTCCTAGTTCTCAGCTCTAGGACTGGGAGGGTGGTGCCTCCCATACCCAGGGAGTGAGGACTACACAATGGACACACTGTCAGTGTCAGGCATCCAAGACCTCTGGTGTAATTAGTGAATGTTCCAAAGCAGTCACAGAGGTGAATCAGCAGCTCTGAGCAGCACTCATGGCTATCTGGTGTTTAGTTCTCCTTCTGGCCCTTAATGACTGTATGTACCTAATGTCTGTGTCTGCCACATCTACACAGGCTCCTCTCCCCAAATAAATCCCTGATTTTGCTCTGGCCCTACCTCCTCCTCATCTTAATTTCCATAGGCTCCTTCTCTGAACTCTTACCTCCTCTCTTCTCAATATCAGCCTGACCACAAGCCCCCCTTCCATTCCATTCCTACCCCTAAGGACCTTCCGGCAGCAGCTGCTCACACTGTCACAATCCCAAGGCGGCTGATGCTGCTCAAGTGGAAAATGGAAGAGAGAATATGTTATCCAAACAAAATGCATCAGAAATTTAACAGATCTTGTCTAAGCCCACTGGTTTTTAATTTCTTATTTCCCCTGATTTCCTGCACCAGCAACTTGACAGTTTTGCTACTGGTCTTTATTGTTCAGTGGCACCACGGAAGCTTGAGTGCACCATATAGTGAGCACTGTGCAAACACCTACAACACAATGGGACCAATGGGTGCTATTACAATTGTTACATGTAAAGACGAGTCAGGACATAATAGATTTGAGCAAGAGTAAGGCCATAAAAAGTGGATTATTACAAGTTAATTTTTTTGCTCCACCCCTAGTCAAGAATTAATGGTTTGGTCAGAGAAAGTGCTTCAGTCTCTGCAAGCGTTCAAGTGCAATGGACTAAATCCTTCCAGACAAAAAAAAAAAAAAGTAAATCGCCTTTTTGGATTAACAGCTCCCAGCATGCCAACCCCAGCAGTCCACCCAGTCGTGCAGTTGGTGTGGAAGAGGACTGTCTGTAAAGGAATTAAAACATTTCCAGCCCTGTTGACACCATGAACCAAAGGCTGGGGGTGGGGTGTGGAGGAAGTGTTAGAAGTCAGAGTCTGCTGGAGAAAGTGTGAACAAGCCAATTAAATCCCAACACTTCTGGACAAAGAGGTCTCTTAGGAAGAAGGAGATTAGCACCTCCTATTCATCAAGAGCAGCAGCTTTCTCGGGGCTGTAGGACTGCCTGGCCTGTCTCAAGGAGCCACCAGAGGACCGAGGGCTGCGCTGTCATCGGGGGTGGGTGTGCTCACCCCCTCCCAGCAGCACGGGGCCCTCTCGTGTACCTTGCCTTTTGCTTGAGAGTGTGTAAAGAAACACGGTTGTTGAAATCACTGCCACGCTGTCACTGTGGCTTTGTCAGGTACCCCCAAGCTTGTATTAACAATGCCTGGTACCCTTACCAACAGTGCAGCCACCTTCATCCACCTTTCTTCAAGCCTAGGATCGATACAACAACCAAAACAGAGACAGCCACAAGCACCTCAAGTATTCAAACCAATGTGGACCTGGGCATTGGTCCTGGCCCATTATGAATCCAGAGACAGTTTGAAGCTCAGTCAAAAATCACTATGATTTGTGCATTAAGACTGTGCTGGATCTAGAACTCCAGAAAGACCCTGTGGACCTGCAAATTGGGCTTTTAAAGGTCCCAGTTTAAAAACAAAATCACAAGAGCCATGGCACTGGATGTAGTATTCTTGGACAGTGAAAACACACAAACGAAGCCATGTAAAACTTCTCAGTTGGGACATTGTAAATGAGGCACCCAAAGTACTGGGAACTGCTGGGCTCTTGGATGTGCTTCACTTCCAGTTACACTTTATTCCAAGAAGACAATTCCCAGTATTATACACTTGACAGCACCCTGTTGTTCACCACTACAGTCTTTTATAAGCTGGCACTTTCCACTTGTTGACATAATGGCACTTGCAAATGTAGCCCCAGGTTTGAGGAGGTTCAGTAAAACCAGAGCTCTAAGAGGAACAATTCCATGATTACCCAACCAAAGAAAGCCAACAGAACATGAAGAGATGATGCTGTTATAACAAAAGAAAATACGTACTTTTTGTAACTAGGGAGTAAGGTGAAAAACGTGGCCTTTTGAGACTTCCTACTCCTCCCTTCTTTCCCTTTTAATTTCACAGTGGCCTTAGGCTGCCTAATGCCACCAATATGGAAAACATTTTAAAGGACCTTTTCCTTTCATTCATTATTTACCATGGAGTGCACACATCCTGAACAGTCACTGCCCAGATGAGATTGTGTAAATCAAAATCCAAAATTCACACATAAGTAAACTGATGCACCTTAAAAACAAGTGGACTTTCATTTGACTCAGCTCAATGACCAGAAACTGTAAATTATCTCCAAGTGCTCCAGATCAGATGCTATATAGCTCTGGTTGTGACAGGAGATGTGAGTTCAATTTCTGATTTAGGTCTCAAGGGAATTTTCTACACCTTGAATTAAAAGGGCATGTACCATTTGACTGTTTCCTTGAACCCCTCCACACCTCATTTGCCTGCTCTTGACATAATGCCAGAGAAAGCACAAGGATGGAAAGCTGGGTTATTAATTTGAGTAGTCAAGAGGAAGCAAGAAGCCTGAGCTACTAATGAGAGCTGAGTGAATGCTCGACATTCTCTCTGGCTCTCCAACCCCATGAACTCATTTTGCCTGTGCTCATGGTTCCTTTGGGGTTCACTTTCCATAAGCACTCCAGCTGACCAGTTTCTTGGCAGGAAAAATCTCAGAAGCAGCCAAGATCTAAAGAAACATTTAGAGAATACTTGTGGAAAAGGAATTTTCAGGTTGTCAAACTCCACTTTCATCCTAGCAAACAGGTCCTTGGTACTGCAGTACGCATTCATCTAACCAGGGTGCAGAGAAGATGCCACATGATCAACCTGCCCAACAAAGCTTAGATCAAATTAGTTCACTTCTGAACATTGAGAATTCACACCTAGATGCTCATAATCTGCCAACATTTTCCAGCCAATTATTAAAAATAACACGTTCTGAAAGACCAGAAGCTATGTACAAAGAGGAGACCTTTTTATTAGAAAAAACTTATCATCAGCCAGAGCTCCATTCACAAACACAGAATCTTTTCCCTTCCTTTCTGACTGTGATGTTATCCAGCTGGAATGACACATTGCTCAGCGGTAATCTAGACCTCAAATACTGACATTTTTACTCTGTAATGTAGGCTCAGTCCTAATTTTCCCTTTTAATCTGCTATGCCATCTCTAAATACTATGTATTTGGTGACAAAGGACAGATCTTTTCCCTAGAACCACAGAGGCTTTCTGAAGTGGTTGGGATGATATTAAAGGGACTTAGAGTAAGAACAAGCCTGCTTCCCAATACGGCCGCTCTTACTTGGTTCACTACGAGAAGTACCTTAACCGCAGATAACCTCAGTGACTTTAGGCAATGAAGCAGATACATTTTTCACAGCCAAGCCAAGAAGTTCTTTCAACACCTATTTGGAAGTTCTCTGAAGTTAAAAATTATTCTTCCATTAAATCCACAGACAGTGGATTAGTTGAATGCAAAGAAAGAGAGGAAGGTGTCCTTCGGTATGTACACGACTCCCATAAAGTCATTCCTTGTCTTTCAGTTGAACCAACGGCCTCATATCAGAGATCATTAAAGAAAAATGGGTTAGTTTAGTTCAGTATTTTGATTTAAAACCTTCAAACTCTTTCTCTTTAGGGTGTGTGTTCACTGGTCAAATAGTATTTAGGTTCTTTCCCTTCTCTTCCCACATTTAATCACAACATTACTAATGAAAACAGAAAAAGAAACTCTAGCTGGGCCTTACATGATTTAGGTACCAAGTAAACAGTACTTAACAGTTCTAATTGAAGGTCAGTAAATCCCCAAGAGATTAAATGAATCCTGCAGTGAGATGTGTAAATCTCACTGCCTTTTACGGCGTCCCAGCCAAGACCCTGTGCTGGGTTGTGCAAGACTTAATAAACGTGGTATGCACTTAATCAAAACCATTTTGCCACCAAAGGGGCAGCGGGTGTAAATCACAATTACTCTTGGCACTAAACCACTGGCACAAAGAGGCCCAGCAATGCCAAACGTCACCGGGCTGACTCCTCGCGCCTACTCAGCTGTCTGGCACCGTGCGCGTGTCTGAGCGCCCGCTCGCTGCTCGGCAGGGGGAAACCCAGATGGGAAAATAAAACACAGCGAAGGATACTGAATGCATAAGGGTTGTGCTTCTCTCCAGCTCGCTCTCCACTTGCCTTCTGCCAGATCTCACTCCAATTTAGTAACTATTAATAAGCTAAAGCACGGAGCTTTGGCAACAGCCTGGCTCTTTGCAGCTAAACCTTGTAGATTTAATAATCCCATCATACTTTATGTTCCAAATTGCATTTCAAGGTTTAATAACTGGTGCACCGAGAGACTCTGGAAAAAGTTTTTGTGAAGTTGGCTTCTTTTAGCCAGTCAGGAATTCAGAATGGGCGAAGAAAGAGTGAACCAATGATGCTGACGATCTTAAAAATCTTTTCCAATCTAAACAATTCCATGATTCTATTGCTCATGATGGTCATCACCCAGGAACTTTTGCCCATTCCTAGATCAGATACCAAAGCCGGATTGTGGAACAAGGACACTGGATTCCTCAAGAGAGTAATAATGTATTTTAAAATAGGTGAAGACAAAAAATGGACGCTCAGCTCCAACACGGAAGTTCAAAACAGCTACAAAACAGAAGATCCCAGTTGATCAGTTACTGAAAAAGAGAAGGTCATGATGATGCCAAGCAGCAGGGAAAAAGCATGAGAACCCCAAAGTCAGAGACTGAACAGCTGGAAGAGATGGAAACCTCTTTGTATTCAAACAACAAAATTGGAAAGATAGAAAAAGATCTAGTAATTTTATTATGAAAACATTTGGGGTTCATAAAGCACATTCAACTCTTAATTCAGCTCAAAATCTTTCAGTACTTTAGTTTCCCAAGTGCCTGATCCCTGTATCTGTTCTAGTAACAGATCTTTTTCATGGCACAGCAGGTAAGATCCAAGTTGCTTAGCTTGCTGTTTCAAGTCTTAATTTTAAGCACTCATTCTGAGCACTGTCATAGTGGGGTCTTGGATGCATCTGATGAGTTGTTTTCAAAAGTAATTCAACAGTTCTCCCCACTGACACACAACCGTAAAACAGCAGCTGATTTACATTGGCAGCTCACCATAAGTCAGGAATAAAGGGATTCTCCAGTACCACAGCTGGTGGATTGGGACAATGGGCTTCTTTTCCCACCAGCAGCAAATAGCTAAATGCACACAAGTTGCCCTCCCTGCTTTCATGGTTTTCCTTGCCACCAGTCTCATTCTGCCACCTCCTCTTTCTTTCACCTCACAGTCACATGTTCATTCCTTTATTTCCTTCCTGTTTCCCCTCTCTTTATTATCTCCCGTCTAAGATATTTTCATATTTTTTCCTCATATTTTTTTCCATGATGCTCTTATTTCCCATTCTTCCACATTGCAGTTTCCCTTTCTTCCCCCTCTCTCTCCCCTTCTTCTCCCCCCTTTCCAAGTATCTTACTTTTCCCTTATACCTTCTTTTCCTCTCTTCTCCTCCCCCAGTGTGCCTGGAGCTCGAGCAGAGAGTCGGCTGGAGCCTTAATTGCTGCTCCCCCGCCTGACATCCATCGGAGATGACATCTCCTGAGCACAGAGCTGCAGCCGTCCTTTTGCATATTCCCTCTGTCTGAGCACATCAGGAGAGATGTCACAAGCAGAAAGCTGGAAGCCCTCACAGAAGCAGGGAGCCACGGAGATCACTGAAGCTAGCATGAAACATTGGAGAGGTTGGTAAACCTTGCTTCCACAACGGGTTCTTCCAACGCTTTCTGCACTGTTGGTCTCAGGCTCAGAGCATTTACAGGAACTGACATATCCAAAGTTGCACAGCAATGTTACACCAGGGTTTTTAAACAAAACAAATGTTTGTGTTCAACTCCATTACAGCTTCGTCGCTCCCTGTGGGAGGGTGAATTTCCAGTAAGTGAGCAAAGATGGTATTTCATAGCATAAGGGACACCAAGTACTTGCACCATTTTAGACCTGATCTTTAACTGAAAGAAGGAGCTGTTCATAACACAGAGAAAGGAACAGCACAGGCAGCTGTGGCCAAGACCTGACACTGGAGCTTCCATACATTCCTTCTCCAGAAGATGCAGGCCATGTGCACTTCAGTTCCTGCTCCCACACGGCCTTTCCCCAATTACTTAACTAAAACAGTGATTACAGTATCAGCAACTTCCCTATCAACTGATTCTCCTCTGGTCTCTCAGCTATTTAGCTGACTTATATATTCAACTCCTTAATCCCACTTTAATCCTGCAAACACACTTCTCCCCAGATCTGCAGATGAATCCATGAACTACAGAAATGCCAGCACGTCGGTTTGCTTCACATCAGCAAACGAGAGGGAACTTCCAGCAGTGGCTGGAAGGACTGAAACTCACCCTGTAGTTCACGCAAAACTGCTTGAACTTTGATTCTAGGAAAACTTGGTCTAGCACTCTACACTGTAGAGGGGAGTACAAGCAATAAGGAAATCCTGATGTCCAAGTCCTGTGCAGTATTTCTTTAATGTCATCCTTGGCTCACACACATAATCAGGTACACCAATAATTGCTTTTGGTTTGCTGAAGTAGCACCTTAAAATGCTTGCAGAAACAGCATTTTCACCAAACAAGCAAATACTCTGCAGCAATTACAGGTTCTATATTCTGTTTCATGGTTTTATCTTAATTCAAAATGTCTTCATTTGAATCTTCCTTCAGTTTAAGGAGTTGTTCTCCTAGAAGATCACTCTATCATCCGCCAAATGGGCGAGTTGAATAGCAAACTGTTGCTCAAACCTTCAATCTTACCTGCATGGCTCATTTCAGAACTCGAGTTCAAAGCCATAAAGGCCTGTCCTGTTCACATAAGCTCAGCATCCCTCAAATGTAATTTTAAAATGCACAACCTCCAAACTCATACAGGAACACATAATGTGCACTCACATACACATCAGCAACTGAATGCAGTTCACATTATATGAGAGTCACGAGTGGAGTTCAGAGCAAGAAAATTGCTTTACTTGGTGCCTCTGAGGCATTTATTTTAAGACTTTACCTGAAATGGACTGCAATTGTCACACTTTCAAAAAAACAAAACAGTAAGAAATTGATAGTTTCAGTGTCTTGTTAAAACCATCAAGTGCCAAAATGTCTATGTTTCAGTTAACCATCACACAGCAAGACTTTATTTCAGGATTTGCAATGTGTTCACATTTCAAACCTGTTACTTTTCTGTGTTTTCTGTGTTATTACACAGGGACAATGCAGTTAAGAACAGACCACGCTGTGCAGGTGTAACACTGCTAAACACGTACAGATCAGGAAGGGCTTCCCAGAACAAGGTATGTGTCCTCAGCATCACATTCCATGTGAAACCACTGAGACACCAAGAAGGGAAATCAGTGCACTGTATGACCACAGGCAAGTTAAGAACTCGTGTTTCCTGGCTCACAAGTCACTCTTAGTTCTCATCATGCAGGCTCTGAAATTGCTCCATTGCACAGAGACTTGGGACTGATGCTGCTGTTTTGAACACTGTAAGTTTTTAGTGTCTGCCCACCACTACAGTTCCGTTTATAATAAAAATTACCTAAATGCAGTTAAAATACTCACAAAGTAGTTGAAGTGTGTTTACCTTACCTAGCTACCAACTAGCTATTGAACACCTACTCATCTCCACTTTCACTCTTCTGATCAGTTTCTGATGGACTTTACCAACCATAATAAAAACCAGCAGCAGATTTATGCAGTTCTGTTACTAACAGGCTTAGATGCTGTGTTATGTCAAAATAAAGAAAAGAATTAACCATGAAACTCACCATCTGAAACCCAGGAATCTCAGCCAAGCAGGAAGCTATCAGAGAGGCAGTCAGTGAAGCTTTTTACTACATGTAGGCTCCACAGAGCTCCATGAGGCTCTCCAAGTCAAAGTACAATGTGTTGGTAGCACATGCAGCGTTACCTCTGCAGAGACTTAAGGTCCACATCTAATCAGGGTAGAGCTGGTGGGAGTCACTTGGCAGCCTCAGCCTGGATAAGAACTCTGTGAGTAAACCAGAACTGAAGCCACCTGAAGACTCTTCCACATTCACTTCATGCTAACCTGTTCTGGGAAATTACACCTACCAGTGCAAGACACAACCGCGTTCTTCACTGCCTTTTAAATGGGGATGGCTGCTCTGGAAAGCAGGTCCACAGACACCACAGGCTCAAATCACAGATTTACACTGCTAAAGAAAAATGCAATGACTGGTACATAACCCTTACTCTTTAGTCAATAAAACTTTGATCTTGCAAGATGCAACCACTGTTCCAGGCTCTCTAAATCCTCCACTAATCTCACTGGCTCCCAGAGTTCCAGATCTATAATGCAATTTTAAAATAGCCCATGGATAAGAAACACAAACCTGCTTTCCCCATTTAAACTGTTACATGGGACAAGGGGTTTTGATTTCAGCAAAAATGTTTGTTAACAACCTAGCATACAGGGAAGGATTTCTGTAACTTGCTTAAATCAGTCGAATAAAAGCAGACAAGATAACCAGGAAAAGGGCTCCTGAACGAATTACTACGAATTACCAAGTTGGCCCAGGAAAAGCAGTTCCAGGTTTTAGAGATAAGGCAGCCATGTACATATAAAATGAAAAAAAATACTAATAAAGAAAGGAAAACAGGGAATCATGGAGTCACTATGCCAAATTCAAAGGACAGCCATACCGGATGGGCACAAGTGAGCACAGAGAGTGGTCTCAAAGCAAAACTCAAAGTGTGTGCATGTGCTTGTGCATTACTACCCAGAGATCAGAGTACACCACCCAGCTCAGTATTTGCCCTCCCTTCTGTGAGGCTGTGACACGTTAGCTAAGCACACGCAGCCATTTCAGAATATATGAACCTGAACAGATAGCTAAGGAAGGTCTGATTTGACACACTGAGGGTAACAAAAGAGAAGACAGTAAACTGTTTGTCCTACCAGAAATAATTGGCAGGGGTTTTATTCCACCCATCTTAAAAAAAAGTCACTTGGTGCTAAAGGAAGGGCCAAGGAAACACCAAAACACAGGTTTTCTGATCAGCTGAAGCTAAGTACAAGATCACAGGCAAATAATGAGTTTTAATAATTTTAAAACTTCTTCCCTTCAACCAGAATATCTGCAGTTTTTCAACAAGGATCACTACATTGGAAAAATTGCAATAACTTTCATGGCTTTGCTTTATAAAGTTCTAAGATGAGAAGCTGTCAGGAAATTTGATTTTTCCATCTTCTCTAAGATGTGTATTGAAATGAGTAACTAATTCCCTGTAAGCTCCCTCTAAAGTAGCCAAGGTGGGAAGGTTGCCTAGCTGCACACTGAATGGGATGCATTCCCTGTTATTTTTCTGGAAGTTAGCATGGATCCTTCCTGTCACAGTTCTAATCACAGTGTTCCTAATCACAACACCACATTTTAAACCCTGCATGCAATCATCTGTTTGAAATCTCAACCAAGTAAAACTGGTGCTGTATTTCTGACAGGGAAGAACCATCCTGATTCATCTCTATTGTTTTTAATCCTGGACAAATGTCCCAAAAGGACATTTTAATTGTCAGTTATTGAATTGTTTCACTGCTAATTATTGTTCAAGTATTTCTGCTGAAATTTGTGTCCCACAGCAAGACTGCCCACTATTGTTTCACAGGCTGGTATGGAAATTCTATGCAAATTGCAAAAAGGAATGGCCCCACCCTATTCTTTCCTTCTTTCCCCTAGTTGTAGCCTGTATCAATCCTTCAATCTAAATCAATACAGATCTTCCCAAACAGGAGAGCCGGGATAACGAGAAAGGAGGGATCTGTCTATGGCACTATTGGCTCAAGAGGTTCAAAGAACTCCTGGGAGAGTGTGCATACACACACCCCCCACACACTGTCTCAGCTTCAGAGTTCCCACAGCTCCAGCTGAAGCTTCTCAACAGGAACTTCTGTTTTCATACTCAGGGTGTAGATTTTTGTTCTGACAGCAGTAACCAAAAAAGGAAAGTGTGAAGACAGCTCAAGAGAAGGACTATTCAGTATCACAATCAGTAAGAAGAGACAGACTGTATCGTGTATTTTATACATTCCCCCTATAAAATTCTCTAATTTCAGTAGAATTGCAACAGAACTCCCCACTTTCCATTCCACTACAGGATTCCCTTTCCCATGGCTTCGTCTGCAGGTCAGGAAGCAGAGACATGAACAGGAGGCATCAAAGAACTTGGCTGCCTGCAACTTGTGCTGGTGCAGGCCAGAACCTGGGTGGAAGGTGCCAGCACCAGTCCCTCAGCCTTTTTCTTCACGAGTATCAGCTCGCCTATGCAAACCAAACATCAGTGACAGCAATAAGTCAGAGACACTCCAAGCATCTTGAAATCCCCCTATTTTCTTAATTATCTGAGGAATCCAACTGCCTTTACCTGTCACACCCATCCTAAACCTTACGTACTTGCTTACCTAGTGCATGAGAAAAAGCAAAACCACTGATCACTCTTGCCTGCCATATTTTCCATAGTTTAGGAGTCGAGCAGTCAGTGACCTTCAACTCCAGCTGTATCTGACAGGATCCAGGTTGCTTCCAACAACCAGGCACACTGGTTTGCGGAGACTCAACTGAAAACTGTGGCTGATCACCAGAGAGGTTCATGAACATCCTCTTCTACAGGGAAAACAAGCTACAAAAATGAGACCAGATTTTTTGTGTGTGTGTGTGTATGTGTACTTTTTGTTGTTGTTTCTTGGGCTTTCATTTTAAAATTGTAACCTACCCACAGACAAAAGAGGCATCTTTGGTCCCATGCAAATGCAGTATTACAGAACCACTATTATGAAGGAAAAATATTCTCAGGTCGCATAAGGAAAGGAAGAGATTCCTGGAATAAGCCATTTCCACAGCACTGACAATACAGTTGGAAAGGCTTGAAGACCTTTGTATTCAGGAATGGGCTGTAGGCAGATGCACACAATAAAACCTAAGAGTTTCTCAGAAATACATCGAGGTGATTAGTTCAGTCAACTCAGTCAGGCTGGAAGACCAAGACCACACAGAGGGATGTTTGTCTGGGACTCAAGCTCCAAAATCCTTGCTTAGAATAACAACAAAAGACAACATGTTAGTTTAAGGAGGATCCTCACTCTCCCACTGCAGTGAAACTCTCCAATCATCACTGACATCATAGCACAGGTAGCATTTGCATCCTGAAGGCAGGCGAAAGTTTCTCAAGCTCTTAGAAGGAGGAAGAAAGGAGAAAATTAAGGAACCTTCCATAAGGTAGAGAAAACATATCTGAAAGCCACATTTAAGTTAACCTAATTTTACTTTATTTTTTACTGATATTTTACGGGGTGCGCAATCACTAAACAGTATTTCTTCAACAGTAAGAAAAAGCCCATTACAGAGGACTGCCCCATTTGCTGTACCAGCTCCAACCTATAGCCTGTCTTCAGCAGGATCAAAGTGAAACAGAGAAAAGCAAAACTAATTAAGTAAAATTACAAGGCTTAAAACAATTCAGAAGTGCAAATGCTCAGGCAGTGCTAATCCATTCCTACAGTAAAGGTCCCTCTTTTAGTATGGGGATCTTTACTACTACTGCACTGAGTGCCCTCAGCTCTGGAGGGACAGGGATGTATCAGCAGTTAAAAGTGCCATTAAATATCCAGTCCTTGTGGAATTAAGACAGGTTGTTCCATTTCAAATTTTAGCACATGGTTAAACTCATGATTCTTCCCTTCAGCTTCTGTGTTTTTACCGCACTAGAAAACTTCAACCGATCATTGGCACGCACCACACTTTTCTCAATTTTCCATTCCTGTTCCCAAGCTCCTCATACATCTCTGACCACTGGCAGATAAAACTCTGCTAGAGGACAGGGCTGCCACACAGACACCCAGGCTGTCCTTGCCCCTTGGAACACATTTCCCAAAGAAACACAGCAAACTCGTCTCCCTTTCTGCCAGATAGGTATCTGCACCTGACTCTGACAGAAACTAAAAACACGGTTCAGAGCAGTGTTAGTTTGTTAGGGTGAGTAGAGATGCACACCCATGAACTCATGGCTGATAGAAATTTGTGAGATAGCATTTTATGTACTTACTCATGCATGCCTACATGCAAACTATCCTTAGCTTACTCTCTGGAATACATGTCTAAAATCCCATTCCTCTCCAGCAAAAGCAACACTTCACACACAGAAGATTCTTGCACTCCTATCTTCTTGAGTAGATAAAAGGAAATTTTCACTAAATTTGTAATCTCATAGCAAAATACTGACTTCTTAAAAATTTTCAGCTGGTGTGAAGTAAGGGTTTATTAAGTCACCATCAATGGGGATCATATGAAATGTCAACCTCCCATCCATCCCTCTCCTCTTGCTCTCCCTGCCCCCCTTCTCTTTCACTCCCTTCTTAACCCCTCCCTGGCTCCTCTGAGCTCCCCCTGTCCCAGCCAGAGCAGCTAAAGACATTACTGACAGACACAAAAGGCGGCAGAAATCAAATAAAAGGCAAACGCAGCAGCCGCAGGTCAGCCTTGTATAAATATTTATGCTGGAGGAAGGCTCAGTGCCTGAGTAATGACCTTGTGGCTGGTATTAATAGAGATAATGTGAGTCTGTAAAGACATGCTGCCAGAGAGAGGCAGAATTTGGAGGGTTATAAATCTCTGCGTCGGGCTGCAATGCTGGCTGACCTTTACACTGCTCTCTCTCCTGCCTTCCATCTTTCTTCTTCTTTCTTTCAATAAGAGTGAGATTGGTAGAGCACTTAGCAAGGGGTGGAGTCCCCAAATCCAAACCATTTGCACAGGAGGATTTGATGCAAGTTAGAATTCCCACAGCAAAAAAAATCGGAGTGAGGAATCTAATATATGCTGTGTTTACCTACATGACAAACGCAGACCTGCACAGACTCCCCTATGCATGCACCTATGTGCTGATCAAAAGTCATGGATAGAAACATGCACTTATACTTTCCATGACTTGTCTGAATGTAAATACATATTTACATCTATATATGTATATATCTATATAAATATATATATATACAGAAACTCTCTGTACCACATATATGGATGCTCCCAAAAGTAATCTGTACTCTCTCGTACCTATATAACAATCAAGGCAGAGAAGGGGAGCTGCAAAGAGCAGCTTTAATGAAAATTAAAGGCCCCACTGAGAGGGATTGAAGTCTCTTCTGAATTTCTGCCACATACAGACCTGCAAGAGGAGGTTTCAGTAGCAGATAAAGGAGAGGTAGGAGCAAGGTTTTGATCCAAGGTACAAGACATCCACCTCAAGTACTGCTGTCTCTTATTAAAAGCTGCTCCTACTGCCACCTAAGTTCCAGTGGAAATCCCCAAATTATTATAAAGTGACTAGGACTGAGATCTGAAACAGCCTCAGCAATTCCCTCTTGGGTGAGCATTACCGGGCCATTAGTCTTGAGTCCCTAGAAGATTAACCCTTTAGCTTTCATCATGTATCATGTCATCTGTGCTTCAGGTAGACACTCAGAAATGCATGCTATGGAAAACAGCAGTATTCAAACTACAATTTTGGGGCTAAAAGATGGAAGAGAGAAAATAACAATTTTGTGGGTTTTGCTGGCTTTCCTCTGTAACGCCTGAGTAAAAAGAAAGCGAGAAACCACAGCAAATGTGCATAAAGTTCCATTTGGTAGGCACTTAGTCTTTAATATAGATTTATGTCTCTTGGATTTTTCTTCTGAAAGAAACCCCCAACCAGCCAAGCTTATTAATATTTGATAGGAAAGTAATTTGGTAGAAACAGGCTCCACAATCTTTTTAATTCAAACATCTAAATGACAACTTTGTTATTTTACTGCACAGTGACTCAGAGTTGGAGCTGGGTTTTGCTGGGTAATGTACAAAGTAAGATCCAGAAAGTTCAAAGTTGGAGCTGGGTTTTGCTGGGTAATGTACAAAGTAAGATCCAGAAAGTTCAAAGTGGGGACAGACCATGCAATGCTGTTGGTGGGGAGCTGGACCTTTGAGTAGAAACCTTTGGGCCTCAGAAGCACTACTAGACCTACAGACTGGATTTTGTAACATCATTCTGAGGCCCAGCAGGTTTCAGCTACCCGAGAAAATGTTTCAGGGTGGGGGCAGACTGAAGAAGTGCTGCTGAGTTCTTGAGAGAGACAGCAGAAGGCAGACAGAACCAGCCAGGCTCGCCGTGGCCAGGCAACAGCACCTCAATTAGTCTGACACGCAGTTCACTTAAGAACACTGGAGAATGACAGCTGATGTTACTGACAACACTTCTGGCATCAGCATCACCTAATACTGGCTCTGTGATATTTGCCTTGATCTCTATGTTGCCCACCTCCAGGACTCTTTCCTTGAGTTTCTGTTCATTTCTCCTCTGCACTGATGATTTTCATCATTGCGGCACTAACAGAAATCTTAACCTACCACGGCAGAACAGTGTCAAGAGGTACCCAGAGTATAAACAAAACAAGCTGTTACAAAGTCTCTCTGCTCTAATAAAGTCACAGTATTAGAATTCACAAAACAATCTCGCAGTACATGAATAGTTTTTGTATTTCCATTTCATTCTATGTGAGCTTCACTCAAAGTGTTACATGAAAACCAAAAATCAGTTCCAATAATATTGTCCTCTCTGAAAGGATAAGTTGTTACCAAATTCCTGATCCATATTGCACCATTTGAGTCATTTGGGATCCTGACCTTTTTCCCTACAAGGCATTTGTTCCATGTATGACTTGTTTTGATTTTTGAGCTATGCTGCAACTACCCTGCAGGCCAGGATTTGCAAGAACTTCCCTAATACACGCAGACATCCCTACCCCAGGGATAGTCCAAGAAGTTACTAAGTACACAGATGTCTGTGAAAGTTCTAATTCTTTGATTGGTATATAATCTATGGTTAATGCCTAATTAGCTCATTCATGGATAATTCATGGTTAGTTATTAACAAATGTAAGAACAACCAAGAGCTATATGTTGAAGCTCTTAAATCATGGAACTAAACATGTCATACAAAAAGGAGATTGCATGATTTATTCAGGAAGACAAACATGGAGCCAGGCGACCACTGGGCAGCACAGAGCATCCCCACTCCAAGAAACTAAGAGAAGAAGCAAATGCTTGATTCCCAAGCTAGAGGATACAGGAACGTGAGAAGAAAAAGGTTTGTGGCTTAATTCTGTCTCTTCTGAATAGGTTCTTCACAGAAGACAACAGGACTGTGTAATGGAAAGACAGAATGGCGCCCAAGATATTTTGACCCAGAGTTCAATACACCAGAACATCTTACTGGATAGTGGACTGGGCACTCACAAGTACCCCTATATTTTTTGGTCTGTGAGGGAGCTGGACATCACCAATGAGCCTGTGACACACTAGTACGTGCACAGCAAGATGGAGACACAAACACACCATACGGGGACAAGGAGCATCTGAGAGTGTACACAGTCATTTCCAAACATTAGACCCCTCTCAGCAACATTGTTCCCCTGTATAAATAATTCCAAGTGAATGATAGCAGAGACAGCAAAGATATCCCACAACAGAGGATCATCCCTTATATTATACAAGTCCTTTACGCAAACTGGAAGAGCTCCAAGAGGAATATTATGAGCTCAACCCCACACCACCTCAAAGCCCAAGATAAGACTCACTCAACAGATGTTTGAATTATTCTGCACTTAAGTCAAGACCTAAGCAGTGGAACGAAGCTTTCCTGAGCCTGTTTTGTTATTTCTGAACCACACTTTCATTTGGACACACAAATTTTATTCATTTTAGGGGATGGATGTTTGAGCAAGTCTTGCCAAGGTTCCTTCCCTACTGCTGAGCTATTTACAGAAGGACTGTTCCTCAAGCAAAAAAACCCATCCCTGAAGATCAAAAAAGGTTTTTCCTGCAAATTTAGCTAACTGCTACATATCCCAGTACAATTAACATGTGTTTCTATAACATTCCAGGAAGTAGAAACACCGTAGTATTTCAGTGACCCACTACAGAGCACAAATATATACACAAAGCCCCCAAGCAAAGAGAAACCAGATGCAAACTGTACAAGGCTACTCATATTGGCAGAAATCTCTCCATATAAAGTGGTTGCTGAGCAATTGAAAACAATGAATACATTCCTAAAATATGCCTACTTGTGCATAATTCATGAACAGAAACAAACACTAAATCCATTGGATAAATTGTGGACTATGAATCGTTTGCCCTGCTCTAATTATAATTCCATTTCAGTCTACTAATGGTACCATAAAGCATTTGAGTTTCACCCTTGTGGTTTATTGCCTCATTAGCTCTCCTTTGAAGTAATTAATGCCTTGTCAATTTACCTGACTAGAGCTCCCATGGTGGCTATGGGTGAGATCCAATGAACTCCAGGCACCCAGCAGACCTGGAACTTCTGCTCAAGTGGGAGACTTCAGGCTCTTTGGGACTGGGGCTTTCTGTGCTCTTGTCCGTACAACACCTCCCACAACAGCCCATACCTACACACAAACCTGACTACCATTTTTGAAGGCTACAGTATAATGGACTTAAATCTAGATATGGATTACTGCATTTCTAGGACAAGGACATCAGGTAGAACTACTGAGGGGAGGTGTGTATTATATGAGCCAGCACTTTGCAGTGACCGTGTTTTCTGTCATAAACCCTCTCACGTAAACAATCAGCAGATCTTGGGTTGATTTGTCTAAAGTTAATACCTTAAGCTTAGCTTCACTGAAAAAACCTCTTGTTTTCATCCATTCCTCTCCTTTCCTCAGCTAGCCAGATATCTCCTTAGTCCAACAGAGGGCAATCCCAAGCTTGGGCACAAAATACACTTTCAAAAACACAGCAAGCCCCATGGTTGGATTCAAACTGGACCACACGTGAGAAATTCAATAAACATCATTTGTCAGAAGCCTTTGTCGGCTCACAGCTGTATTTATTTATAGGCTCCCTTGTTATTTATAGGTCCTCGTGCTCTATATAAAAGCTGTGCAAAGGAACAGTGGTCCTGATGCAGGGGGAAGGGAAGGCCAAGTGTTCTGCTGATTATACCAAACCAGAGTGTCTTTTCTAAAAACAAACAGCTGAGCATCTACTTCATCTCCTATCCCCTTTCCATGGACATTGGAGCCAATAACTGTCAAAGCCTAGTTCAAGTTTCTTTCAATTTAGCTACAAACATCATTTTTAAGAACTCCACCAGTGTAGGAGTTCTCCAAACTTGGCATGCTGTTGACTCTTCCTCAAGTTAGACAACCTCTGCAGATGTTAACAACTACAGGATCTTCTCATCTAACAGGAACTCCTGTACCACAACCCTCTCCCTTCCATTCAGTTTATCAAACCTTCCCTCGGGCAATATCAAGGATGCAAAGCTCACCCAAGGTCATTGTGTTGTGAAGAATAAAGTAGCACAGTTCTGTGTCCTCTGCTTACTACCTGTTTTGTATCAGATCCTTGAATTCAAGTTTTCAAACTGTAGATCTGAACTGCTTTAAATTACCCTGAAGCCCAGGAACATTATGGCCAAGGAGACTGAACATCTTTGTTACTGAATTTGCCTGTTCTCTCTGGTGGTTGAAATAAAACCTTGACAATGAGAAACCTGAAGTGATATTTTTGAACCATCTAGGGGGGAAAAATAAGGAGAAAAAGAGACAAACCTGGTCAATTTGTTCCCAGCACAATATAATATAAACCTCAGAAAGAACTGCTGAGCATTTAGAGGTGGGGTAAGAAGGGAATTTCGCAGACCTTCTCTTTATAATACACCACAAAAAAGTTAGGGCCCAAAACCATAAATTCTAACATATGTATACACACACACCCCGTGGACAGTGTTTAATTCTGCACACCCACAGAGAATACTTAATACTTCATAGTTCTTTACTTCAAAGAGTTGGATCCACAGTACAAATCAACATAGCCTTATTATAGCCCCATTAACAACAAATCATACCTGCTAAGGAGCCAACCCATTAATTAATCAAAAAAATTCATTTGGGGTTTCCACTAAGGATTATGTAGTAGTTTGAAAAATGAGGAAGACACAATAAAACAACCACATAGTTATCATTCCCTCACCAAGTGTTTTAAATCCTGGATGTTCTTCTCCTTATGCCCATTTACTGAGTATAGAAGCCGTAACAGAAAGAATATTCTTGAACAGAAAAAAGCTCAAGCTCAAGAGACGCTCCACAATCCATTCTTTGAGGGAACAAAGAGAAAGTAACAATTACATTGCATATTATTTCTACCCAGAGAATCTTGAGCGGTAAAGAAATTTCTGAGTTACAGAACAAGAAAATCTTTCGTACTCTTCAAGAGATCTGTCATTTTTAGTAAGATATTGTTGCCTTGCCAGTGGACTGTTCCCATTTGAAGAGCCATTAAATACCCTCAAAGAAGATGCTGACTGCCCTCAAAAAAAGTTAATTTGGAAAAGACACTGAGGTTGGAAATATGCTATCTGAAAATCTAGACATGCTCCCAGTGAGGTACAAAGCAACCTCAGCTACCAATGGATCAGGTCAGATGAGCTGCTCCCGTGAGCCAGATGCTGGTGTCAGTCTCACGAAAATCCACTGCAACTCCACTGCAGAAACAGGCAACATTCCAGAGGTATCCTAATGAGACTAAGACCATAGACCTGCCTTCTGCTAAGAAACTGCTCTGGCTTACTTTATATACGTCCAATTGAATATGAATTACATCTCCCTGCCATTCCATTCCCATTAAACTGATTTCCATGAAACGCAATCTTTGTTTCTTAAGGATTACGGATTTCTCTTTGGCCAAAATACGTCAAGCCTTGTTCTTCTGGAGACTTAGTGGCAGTTCCTGCATTCCCCACGGCTTGCATCCGTTGGCAGAAATTGGCAGCAGCACACAGGCATTCTTTGGCTGGGATGTGGGAGGGCAGGAGCACTGTTTGAAGAAACACTGGCTGGTAAAGCTTCATGTTGTCTTTGGCAGGTGTGCATTTTGCTGAAACAAAAGACTTAGGCAGGCTCTGCCAGAGCAATGTGGCCTGGGATGTTACTTGGAAAGGGAGGCAGCAGAAGGCCCTGGTGTGTTTGGTCAACAGGATAAAGAGCTCATTTTACAGGGGTTGATTCTGGGCTTGTAAACAGCATGGCACAGAGAGCAAAGACAGGCTTTTCTTCCATGAATTACCAAATCCAAGGCATTCCCAGCCATGCCAAGCAGAAAGGGAATACGTGCAGTGATGCAATCCTACAGACATGGCTATCCTGGTTTACACACACTGCCTCAAATGCCAAGTAATGTCTACATTCTCCACAGCACAAATCTGCTCCCAGAATGAACTTTTGAGTCAACGTGGCACTTTCCACCAGGAGCTCCCCAGCATGAGTCCACTCAAATTTAAGCATCCAGAGAATTTATAACTGCCCCTTCCCATATTTGCAAAACTGATGTGTAAATTCACAGCTGCAGGAATTTGAAAGTCAGTCATGGGATCTTAAAAAGAAAGAGAGAAATAAATGAAAAGCAAGCAGTACTTTTGGATTCCAAAAGAACAAAGTGGGGACTATTTTTATCTGCCTTCTCTTTTCTCAGCCATTACCACACTTAGGGAACACACTTTCAAGGATATTCTCTACCATCGTCAAGACCAGCAATATGACCCTTTAGTTAATGATAAGATTTTAATGAAATTCCAAAGCATGACACACCCAAAGTACTGAAAGATTTAATAACACTAAGGCAGATGCAAAACTAACATCACCTTTTCTTGTCAAGCCAAAAGAGATGACAGTAGTTCACATGGACTTAATTTTATTTGGTTTGCATACCCTGCAGGGCAATTAAATCATTCAGTTTGCAGGCTGAACACTGCGTGGAACTACAGACAAGACAGATTCTTGACTGAAACTACATGAAAGTTATACACTGAAAGATCTGAGCTTGGGGCTTCAGCTGCAATCTTGTAACCTAACTTTGTCTTCTAGTAGTAGGAAAAGATGACAGAAAACAGGAAAACAATGCAAGAGGAGCTGGAAATAAATGCATTAAGGTGGACAATATCACTGTACTACTTTTTCCACCAGGAGCTGTTGTCTGTGCTCTACCCTACCAGGGAATTAAACATCTTAGCTAAGACAGTGACTAATTCTCCAGTGGAAATTACAAGGGTAAAAGGAGGCAGAATACAAGAGCAAGAGCTCAAGCTGTAAATTTAAGCTGCATGCAGTTGCCAGTGGATTTTAAATGACCCCCCAAGGAAGTGGCCACTGTTTGAGATCTTCTTTTAATGAGAGCAATTGCCAGTCATGAGTGTGTTTACCTGTCAAATAAACAACACTATTTGGTTTTGGGTTTTTTTTGTACAGAGGGAGGGATGGAGACATGGAGACTACTAACATCCCTGTTGTTCAGAACATCAGATGCTGTCACAAATTATGCAGACATGAATACTGGTTTTCTGGACCTCCCGTAGCAAACAGCACAAAGGATTTTAATATATTTTAGTGCCAGCCACTACCAGTAACGCTATTAAAAATAAGTGTACTGACATAGCACTTATTTTGCCCTTTTCAGCACCCTCCTTTTAAGCTAGCACTTGCTTCTGGAAGAAAGGAGATGAAAGAGTTCATTTACCATCATGTTAAGCAGCCTCAAATAAGATTTTTGGCAAAGGTTTCTTAACAAGACGTTTAAGGAAGCTGATCTAGCAGCAGAATGAACTTGCAAGCAGTTAGTGTCATAACGCCTCAAGTCAGTCAGAGACCTCTTTGTCTGAAAGCTTAAGTTCCCTTTGTCTGAAGGAAAGACTTACGCACACATTTTCAAAAACAGCAAAGCAATTAAAAGACAAATTCCTTTTGAATTCATCAGCCCACACCACACAAGCCACTTCTTACCTATCTCTTCCCTACAGTTACTTAGTTACTTACATTACTGATTACCATTAGCTAAATGAAGTCCTTTTGGATATAGGTTTGCAAACAATCCACCGCTCCCCAGGCTTGTATCCCAAATTTACTACTTACAAGCAGCTGAGAGGGGATAGTGGACAAATACATTTCATGGGGTAAGAACAGAGAGGAGTGGGATGATCCCAAAGTCAGTGCTTTCCCACGAAAATGGTAACCAAACCCTGTAAACAGAAGTTCCACAGTGCATTTCAGACTCCATAAGAGAAGAGCTGGCGGCCAAGCTAAGAGGCATAGAGCACATATGGCAAGGAAAATTGGGTCTGAGGGGATGGTTAAAATCTCTCTAACTATTAATTCAGACATGTCATAGCCCAATATATAAAACATATTTATAAATCCATCTCTACTGAAATCACTAAGAGACAGGTACCTGATTATATTCAAAGAACTGAGCTTCCATCTGCTGACTTTTAATGAGACTAAAACTCATCTGTGTTGCTCATGGGAACAGTACAGAGCCTAAGGAAAACGACCTGGGTGCTCTTGAAAAGGCAGTTCTGCTCAACCTTTAGCAAAAAAATGGTCAGTTCCCAGATGGGAGGTAGCGAGGAACCATGGTGTTCAACAGGAGTTACGTAGAACAAAGTCCGTAGGTGAATGCACTGGAAGCTGGTTTTTACTCGGAGGGCACAATTTAAGGCATTCTGCTGGTATGAGAATACAGCTACTGAGAATACACCTCCTCACGGGGCAGCAAGTGGAGAGAGAACCAGGCCTCGCCTGAAACATCCAGCCTTGCAGTGCTTTCCTTCACTCACAGAGATTCGATCCTCAGAAACTGAGGCTGTGTGCTACAACACTCCCAGGTGCCAGGTCAGCTCCTACAGGGATGCTGAGCTCCTGGCAGCCAGTGTGAGGAACAAGGAGGTTCACATGACACAGGTCCCACAAAATCCCCCACTTTTCCTTGTCTCAGTCATGGCTTCTGCTGACTCTGCACCCATGTACTCCTCCAGCAGCACAGGAGACATTCTGACCTTCCCTGCACCTACTTACAAATGACTTTATGAGGCATGGAGACTGCTATTAACTGCACTTATTTGAAATTCTACAAAGTACAGAAATTGTCCTTCATGTCTAACAAATACCTGAGTAAAACAAACCTTTTGTGGGCAGCTGTGAAATACCTCAACCATCACAAAATATTCATAATAATTCTTTATTGTCACAAACAGAACAGCACGTTTGTTGATAAGGATCAGGTGTTTGGAATGGTGCAGAGAAAGCACATCTCTTGGGGCACTAAGAGGTGGTTCTGCAAATGTGAGGAGAAATGAGAGAGGAACAACACAGCCAGCAGTTCTCTTCGCAAACCTCGACTTTAACTAGAGTGTTTGCTGTGCCAGAGGCAAGGTGGCAGTCACACCGTTTCCTTACCTCGCAGGGGTGTGAGGTGAGCTAGTTAATGTCTGCAGAGTACAAAGTCAAAGCTCACTATTATTGCTGGGGTATTACGTCCTACCCAGTTCCTCTGCGCTGTAGGACAGGGAACACTGAGCGGAAAATTACAAATGTAATAGCTGAAGTTATTCACTTTACAAGTTACGTCAATGTTTTTCTTTTCAGCTGTCAAAGGGCTTTATAAAAAGCAGCTCAGCTAAGCAGCTCTCACCTTCTACAATTTGGTTTTGTTTGCTTCCTAACCTGGAAATGGGCGTTTCTTGTCTTTATTTCATTTCCAAGTCAAGCCCAAAAAGAAAAATGCTTGGAGAAAAACCCTGTAATTACAGAATCTGATTTTCATTTGAACTTTTGCTTCATTCGTATGGTACCAACAACTTCTGAAATTCAATGAAACTAATGTAATTACAATTTATATGGAAGAATGAGTGGGAAAGTTTTTAAGTGGGCACATATATGATAGACTGTATGTCCATAAGAGAAAAAAAATGTACTTACAGGATTAATACAGAGTCATTGGAACTGTAATATATGAACCAGCTTTCCTGAAGAACTCAGCCTCCATTTGGGCATTAAAATAAGTGGCTAGATTTTCAAAACTCCCTAGCTTCCACCATGCTGAGCAATTTTGATTATCTGGCCATAAAAATGTCTCAGTGAGAACTGCTGGGTGCCAAGCACTTTTGGAAATCTGGGCTCAATTGTGGGCTCTGAGCATTTAAGAAACCACTAGCTCCAAATGTAAATAGTGGTTGTATGAAGCAATGGGTGAAAGTCATATAAGAGGCATATATGTGTTTGAAAGTATGTGTATTTTCTTAGCTTCCCTTAAACATCTAATCTGCATCCTACTCCTGCATGTTACCATGCAAAAAGACACAATCATGCTGCAAATCTTTCTCCTGAAATGAAAACAAGCCTCAAAATTCAACTGTGTGCTAAATAAGTTCTGCTTCAATGCATAATCCCACAGGAAGACTATGAGGATGCTCCTTAATTTTCTGTATTCATCCAAAGGATGCAGGATGGTGCCAGCAGAAGATAAATTTAAGTACCATTGCAGGAGGAGACATAAAGTCATTAAGAGCTATATTATGATGGACAAGTCCATCACATATCTGGAAGTGACACTTTCTTTCCAGTCCCACAAGAAAAACACAAAAGGAATAATATGATTGGAAACAACAAACACTGAAGTCTAACTCACACCAGTGAGTGCATGTTTATGAGCCAACCAAGACCTGCACCACTGCTCTTTTTAGCCACCATAAGCCTGTGTGGATTTGCTTTGCATTTACCTGGTTGCCTCAGACACCAGCTCTCCACAGCCCAACTTCTCTAGACAGGTCTGGTAATGCCAGCTCTTTCAGCAGTGACATTTAAAACTTGACACTCACCACTCCTTTGTTCTGAGCTATGTAACCAAAATGGAACAGAAAGAGCATCATGTGATCTAGATGGCCAATGGCATAAAAAAATTTGAATACTTAAGGAAAAAAGTCTCTGAAAACTGTTTGTAAACAACTTACAGCTTGAAATATATTAATATGCAATATACATTGGTGTTTTCCAGTCACAGGTATAATTATATAAATGTTTATGGAACATTGATAGATATGATTTGACAAAATTGTGTCATCCTTTTTCTTAAAAATAGTTTTCCCAGCTCAATTTGCAGCTATACTACAATAATGTTGTACTTAACTCCATAATCTTTAATAATCTACAAGAAAGTGAGTAAATATCGACTGATTCAGAAAGCTGCAAAGCATTTGCAATCACTTTACGAAGAGATACTTTCTACTAATCCTACATGCCAGTCACTTTGATTTTGGGAGAAAAAAGTGTTGCTCAGCGCCCCAAGGGACTTTTGCAGCTTTGTACAGATGCTGCTAATCTCAATGGTCAGGCCAGAATCACAAAAATAAATCAAACTCCCCACACAGACAGAGCGTCATTAAACATTAAATTAAGCTGGCATTAATTAGCAAAGCATTGGTTAGTAATTTAATGAGAAAGATGGACACAGAAAAGGAGGTAAAACAGGAAGACAAAAGATGAGTGGTAAAAGAAAGAGCGGCATGAAACATTTTCTGCAATTGCTTTTCATGCTTTTAAAAGAGAATACACAATTCAATGAAGTAACACTTGAACAAAGAGTATATTTTTGTTCCAATAAACACTTCATTTCCCTCAAATCTGGACAGCAATGCTTCCTCTTTCAAAAGTGCCTCCTATTGACTGGTAATAGCTAATCCCCTCATTTTTAGGTGACTTTGCTGAAGGAGGGTGGAGGGGAATCAGGAAAAGGGGTTTTGTTACTTATTTTACTTCCCTCACTGTTCTCCAAGAGCTTATGAAAAGTATATTTTTACCTGTACCAAGATTTCCAACAACTGTGATTTAAATGTACTAATGGAAATGCTGGGGAAAAAAAGGGCAACTTTTACATGTGTGATCATTTCTAAATTAAAACGATGAAACTTCTGTGGTGAAAGCTGTGGCCAGGGTTTGTTTGCTCCCCTCTCCTCCTCTTCAGGTGCTTAAGAAATCAAGTGGCTGTTTTGTGCTTCAATGTAGTAGCTCGTAAGGCAAATGGATCAGATAGTGCAGATTATGCCCTTTAGGCCTTTGCAACCCCAAACAATTTTTCCTTTTTAACTGTATAAGCCAAACATTTCTTCAAAGCACAACTATTAAGCTACACCAAATCCCTCTCACCTGTATCAGTCAGAGAGTAACACTCATATTCCAGAAGAGGACTGATGCACTCCCACTCACCAGCTTTAATGAGGATGAGGAAACTGTCGGAAGTTCAAGTGAGCAAAGCATTTGGAAATTTTCTTACTATTGCTGTAAACCATTCTCAGTATGGACTGTTGGACAGAAAGGGCTTCAAGACAGCAACATGACCTCATGTGCAAAGTGACCCAGCAAGGAATCCGAGTGTGCTCCACAATCCAAGACAAGTTGGGCTCACTGCGCCTGCTCATATCCCTGTGCAGTGTGAGACATCCTACATGGGAGTACGACACAGCAGCTGCTTCTCCCATACCCGTCAATATTCAGCAACTGCAGCAAAACTACAATTCCAGCAAGGCTGTTGAATGTCAGGAAATCCTGGGCAAACAGGCAGAGCACAAAGTTCCTTTCCATTTATCAACAACATTTCAGGACAAATCAGATATATGGTAGCCCACACTGACAGTTATAGGGCACAGATTACACATGATCACCACTTGAAAAAAGGAGCCCTTGGCAACCCAGCACTGATGGCCCTCATGTACTTTTTTGGCACAAGTAAACCCACTTGCACTGTGCTCCATTCTGCACAAATGGCCAGATTTTCAGAATGGCTAAGCTGCCTTTTAGGGTGACTATACAGATTTTTGGAATGAGTTAAACCCATCTGATGTGTCCTGCATGGAGAAAATATTTTGAATCCTTATTTATTTGCCTAGGTGAGAAGTGAAGCCTTCAGGAAATGTGCGCCCCTAACATCAGATGGCAGTCAGAAACATACTTTGTTTTGGCATCAGACAAACCAAAACCTTTTGAATCAGGCCTCTTTAGTATCAGTTTCCAACTTCTACTGGATCAGAATGTTCAAGGTAAACCGCCAGATTATCTTTTCCCACTTCATTGCTACTTTTTGCCGTGCAAGTCCCATAGACAGGAAAGGGTCGAGAAGCAGGTTATTATGTATTCTTCCAGTCCGGAGCTACCCTGTTTGTTTTATCCTAGAAGCAGCTGTATTTCAGTAGTGACTGATAGAATGTATCATATACAATCCTATCCAGAGTGGCTACAGTACCTTCTCAGGAGGGAACTCTTGAGGAAGCAGCGACTCCCAAGATGGCTGAGCAGAAGCTGTGGGCAGAAGCTGCAGAGCTCCACACCCCTTTCATTCACTGAAGACCTAGAGAGACACAAAAATTCACACTGTTGCTCCCAGCATTGCACACCACAGACTTCCAGCAGATTTCTGGGGAGGAAAAGAGAACAGATCTTTTTCCTTTTTCCCCATCTGTGCTTTTATCATGAACTTCTCACACGCAGACCTCGCCACGCTCCCTCTCCCGGGCCGGGCAGCCCTGGCTGGTTCCCTCTGCATTGCCTAAGAGGAAGGGCCATGAAACTACCAGGGGTTAAACTTGCACATACTTTCCATCCAAAGTGCCTATGAATATACGCAAATATCTATTTTTTTAAAAAACCTGGTCACACTACTCACAGAAGTGAGTATATTTACCAGCAAATATTTTTTACACTGTCAGCACAATCATGCCTATATCACTAAACAAAAAATCACATGCACAGAAAAGTGATCTGGTTATTACAGCAGCCTGGTGACAATTTGTTTCATTTCATTTAGCTTTGTTCCATCTTTCTCTCAAGAAAACAAAAAATGCATTTATCATCTCTGCGCATTTTTTCATCCCCGACATGCTAGGTCAGAGTCATAATGCTGAGAATGGCTCTATTTTTTAAATTGTTTTAATACTTATTAATAATAAATGTTATGCAATTATATGCAGAATTAATTAGTGGCTCATTGTGGGCGCAAAAAAGATTTTATGAGATGTGCTATATTTATGTATGGACGCTGCTGATGAGCAAAGATAAAGGCAAAGCTATTTTTAGTGTTTACAGAAGACAGAATTTGTGTATGTACATAAACATACGTGCCTGTAAACAACACGCAGAGGGAATTGGGGCCTTTGGGTGCTCATCAGCATGAGCACCAAGAGACCTTTCAGAACATCTCTGGAGTCCTTTAGAGCGTCTGAGTTTCACTATCCAAAAATACAAATTACATCAAACCACTAACAGCCTTCCAAAATTTAATCAGCTATGCATTCATGCAATTTCAGTCTATAAGACTCCATTTTATTCTGAATTTCAGTTCTGTATCTCAGAGAACATTACTCTGCCCATTTTTCATTAAGTACACAATTATTAAAAAGTCTATTTTTGAAAATACTCCATGCAAATTTCTTACAAAAATACAAAAATATAAATAAAATCACCAAGATTTCAGGCACAGCAGAAATAAAAACATACGGAAAAAAGACTTCTTAAACTGTCCTCCATTTTTAGTGTAATTATTCTTCCAAACTATACTGATTTCTTTGTTGCTGATTTTCACACAATGTTCCTAAGTAGAGTTTGTAAAGCTATGCATAAGATTTGAAAGGAAAAAGAGAATGTGAAGTGTGGATTTGTTTTAAGTCAGCCAAAACAGGTATCTAAATAAACGCCCAAGAATTTTGTTCAGAAAATAAAAATTATTTCAAATCTGCCCAAAATACCTACCCATTTCACACAACATTTATGCACATAGGATCCTATTCCAATGGTTTTCAGAGGCAGCAACATCATCTGCATTTAGCTGCCAGCAAAGAGTCATGATGGATTTGCAGTGTATATTTCTTTCCTATCTATTTTTGAACACTGCAAACATTGACGGTACCTTTGAATTCGATTTCCTCTGTCACTGGCTTTTAACCTGAGAGAAAAAGGAATATGAGCCCTTCTCTCTTGTGTACTTTCATGATTTGAGATATTTGGAGGCAGAGGGTCTGTTTAATAGGAAATTATTTCCTAGTATTTTCTGCCTTGCTTGGATTTCCTTTCTTTCCAGTATTTTTAGATCCCAAGATAAAAAAACCCTTGGTTTATTTGTGTTGTAAGACAATCCACCAAATAAAGCACGGATCACTGGGAGACTTTCTTCAATGAAAGGTCCAGTTTAACTGGTTCACTTTTAATTTAATGAATGGCTCTTTCCCTCAGACAAGGAGAAACCGCCACAGACATTTACAAAGACACAAAGCCAACACTGGGCTGTTTTATGTTAGTTTCTTTTCTTAAAACATTTGTTTTTAACTTGAAATGTTCAAGGCAGAACTTGCAGATACAAATCCTTCCCCTTATAGAAACAAAAGTGTTTATATAGCCCATGGTAAATAAACCCTAATTAAATGTATCCATCAACTATAGTTCTTTTATATCATTTATTATTTGTTTTCAGAATGTAAGATAATGTTTGATGGAGACTTGTAATTCAATCTTTATCATATAGCAAATGCCATTTTTCTTTTGAATATTACATATCCTTTTCTTCTTTAGAAGGCTATCATGTCTGATAGATGCAGCTTCTTACCATCAAATCCCGTACAACTTTCTGTCCTGTTTGGATGTATTTTGACATAAAACATAATCTTTTCATGCCATCAATTGCTGCCTCTAGTTTAGTCCAACTGGTAATCACTAGGTATTTCTACAAAACATTATTTCCTCTTTTCCTCCTCCTCCAAAGTTAAAATGCAAACAGCTCAGTGAACATAAGAGAAAGGGGGGGAAAAGGGAAAGAAAAAAAAAGAAAAAGAAAAAAAGAAGAAGAAACAAGAAGCAGGCCATCTAATATCGTCCAGAATTTTTTTCATTGTTTTTACAGAGGTTTACAGTGAAAAAAAGGAAGGAAAAATTCATATTTTGTTTTCTGCCTTTCTAGTGGTTTGTGCTTGTTGTAGAAATAAAGTATTACAAATAGAAACCAGAGAGAGAGAAAGGGGGGAGCGGGGGAAAGCTCGTTTAGTTTCCCTTTTTCATTTCCTTTGCTGGAATCCTGGTTTGTAACATCTGAAGACAAAAAGGATTTCAAAGTTCTATGTTTCGCTGTCGTTTAAAGGAGCCCTTAAAGCCGCCGCGGTCCGGGGTTCGTGGTGTCACAGCGGCCCCTGGAGGCCGCGGGCCGGGGCACGGCGGCGGCTCGGCGCGGGGCTCCCGAATGACCGCAAACTGCTCACAAACGCTCTTCCCCCTCTTCCCTTCAGCCCCCTTCAGCTGGGGTCTGACCTTGGCCGCTTCCAAAAGATTTCAACTGTGAAACTAGCAAGGGTGGGAGCATGTACGGAGAACTGTTCCGAGTTAAAGTCTTCATGAACAAACTGCTTTAGTTTTGTCCTCGTAGCTAAACTCCCATAGTTACAGATTTCACATATGTTTTTTAAACTCTTACGTTTAATGGTACCATACTCAAGCAGGAAAAGTGTTCACCACGTAAAGCAAAGTCTATCATATTTGTATATAATTGTTTCTTTAAAATGTACTGAGTAAAAACCCAGTAGTCATGTACAGATCTAAATACCTGTATTACACAACTGCCAATTCCAGTCTGGGTTCAAAGTTGTGAAATTCAGTTACTTTTCTGAGTAATAAAAGTATTTAAAGTGTGGTAGACTATCAGGATCCAGTTTATTGTTTCATTAAGACATAATTCACTATGCAAAATATCTTGGAGGGTGCAAACCACAAAATTAATCATTCTGTTTCTGAGACAAGAGTATCTGTTGAGCGCAAGTCTTTTGTTTATCTGATAAAAATTGCTATAGAGGCAGAGACACTTCATTATAATGTTTTAATACTTAAACATGCATAATCAAATCACAAATTTGGGCCAATAACGCCACAGTTTTTGTTGTTATAAAATTTCAGTTATTGCCTTCACTGTTCTTAATATTGTGTAAACACTTCCTTCCCAAACCAATCTTTTGGGAAAAACTGGATAGAAGCTCACTGCAGCATGAAATGTGACCATTTAAGTTTTAGATTACTAGCACACTTATATTTATTTTCTATGGCAAAGAGAATATTCGGCTCAAGAATTCTTAATTGGATAGTTCATGTTCATATCCATAACTTAGATATATGTGATGTTGATACTTCTGATAACTTTTTCCTCCTCTGTATATACTTAAAGAAAATGTAAGTACTCATGAAATAAATCTAGTATTTTTAATTTTGTTATTTCAAAACACTTACTTAAAGTGCACCAAGATAATAATAATAATAATAATAATAATAATAATAATAATAATAATAATAATGTTGTCACCCAGTGGAAACCTGTACAAATATTGTACATCCTTGATATGATCCTGTTGTATAGGACAACTAAGTGCAAAAAAATTTGTGCTTACAGTGATGCTTTGAAAGAATCTGTAGAACTTTAAACAAGGTTTAATATAGAATCAATGGAGGTATCTGCCTCGTTTATTATCTGAGGAGTTACAAATGTAGCAAGATGTGCATATGTGAAAGTATTTCAAACTCTGCTGACAAAATCATGAAGTAGAAAAAAATCCACCTATGTCAGATAAAAACCACAATAATTTGTCACTCATGCAGTTATGAATATACACAATCTCCATTTTCCTTTCATACCAAGCACAGAACAAGCATCTCGTCCTTCAGTTCTGACACAACCAAGACCTGCATTTCTTACTGCAATGGCCCCTGGATCCAACCTAAGCACTGTTCTGGGAAGGACACAACAGATCTCATTCCTTCCATTTGACCTCCCAGCTTTCCAAGCAAGTTCTGTACTTCCTAAACCTGCCACGAGAAAAGAAACTTACTCAGTGGCTCTAAATCAAATAAAAGCAGACCACCACTGAACCCTAGAAATCATTTGTAAAAACACCTTTAGCGGGTGTTTAATGAAAGGTACTGCTCCACTGAGAGGAGAAATCTTTGGTCTCCAACGGTCATTTAAATACCAGTTGGAAATTACAAACTGAAGTACTTGTACTTAAACACAGCTAGAAAATACAGGGGAGATTTTTCTAAGAAATTCACATCAAATTCTGATTCTACTCCCCCAATAGCTGATGTTCTGCCTGGACAGATAAATTATGTTTGTATATATTACACCACTCTGGAAAACATATTTGCCCCCTTTCTGAGGAAATTAAAGACAATTTTTTAGGGCCGTGACACAAACCAACAAAAGCCAGGAAATGCAGTGTTAGGACTGACGTTGTGTTCTTACCTCTCTCATGACTGTGCTTTTTCACCACAAAAGGTACTCACAATAGCATGAGGCAAGTGGGGAATATCAGAATTAACTTACATTTCCTGGCTTCTTCCAGCTGGTGTCCAAAACCTTACAGTAGTTTAGGCAGAACTGAGTTCTTTTGTATTTCAAGTTTGTGTTGTGCATGCAGAAACACAAAACGCATCTAATTATGAAGTCAACTAAAAGACTGAATAAGCAACTTTTTGCTGTGCTAAGAAAAAAAGATAAATCATGGTTTTATTTCTACGTTAGGAATGTGGAAATAACTAACAAGAATAGCTACCAATGAGAAACGAACCCTTTTCTGTCATTAATGCCACAATGCCTTATACTACTTAACATCACAGAGCATTCTGGATTACATTATTTACCACGGACAATGGGATGCAAAAAGAAGGCCTCAACCTCTAAAGCTTTTTGTATAAGAGTACAGTTGGTGAAACATTCAGGTAACATTTGAAGCAAGTTGACCAAAAGAAGGCAAGCTACAAAGGGAAAAAAAGCAAGAAAAGCGAAAAAATGGACACTTTGAATGCTACTACTATTGGTTTAGTGCTTAATACTTCAATAATACTGAGTGATGAAAGACTGAACATACAGGTTTTCTCCATGCTGATTCTCTGCAAGTTCTTTTGCATATTTTCTTCTGCAAAATGTTTAAACTTTAACTATATTTTAGCATTTGAAGCATGATACATGTGCATGTAAAACTTCCCGGTGTGTACATAGTTATTCATTAAAACAAGCTTTATGACACTCTTAGTTAATTTCTGCATTTTTAAGGTGCATGCAAAAAGTTGTAGGGTTTTTCTTTTAATGCCTTTCAGTTGGATTTCATTGAATGTGTTGTACACCTTGACATTTTAGATACTTTAATGGGGGTTTTCTTAGTTACAAAAACGAAGTTCTTGGTGGGGGGGGGTGGAAATCCTTTTAGGAAAAAAGAGGGGGGCGGTATGGGTAAAAGGACTTTATTTTCTAAAGCTCAAATTCCAAAGGAGGAAGACGGGGAGAAATAGGAACTGAAACTAATTTACCTGCATTCCTTTGTCACTGCTTGGCCCTTGACTAGTAAATGATTCCTTTCACTAGCCAATAAAACCAAATCAAAAGCAGGCTTAGGGAGCAGAGGGGGAAGGGGGGCAAGAGAGTAGACGAGAGAATCAACTTCAACTTTGACAAAAAAGAGAAAAAGGGAAGAAAGCAAACTCACTCCTCTTGCTTTCCAGAAGCTCTCAGGAGCTGTATGCCTGACTCCTTGTGCTACCTTCCCAGCATTAGCACAGCACAAAGACATTCCCTACCTGCTTTCTTGCAGCACTAGCTAAGGTTGTTCCATTGTTCCCCAGGACAGATAGAGCTGCTTTTGTGCCCATCCCATGCTGGTCCCAGCCCTGCCAATTTAGGTACAGTGGGAGGCCTGTACACCGCTTCGGAGGTGAATGGTATCCCAGAACGGGTTTGCTCGGCACAAACCTGATGCCTAAGCAGCGGCTCTGCGAGACCTGGGAAATGTTCACTTCAAAGGAGGGATGTTCAGCAACATGACAGCAGCATTAAGAGCTCTGAGGATGAGAGCCTGGGATCGTGGACACTGTGCAAACATGTACCCTGGTATCTCCTCCCCTAGAGCATTTCACATTCTAGAGAAGCAAGACAGGGGTTCAGAGAAGGATACAATGTACTGACAGGGTCAAATTTTAAAAAGTGCCCACATGCTTAAGGTGTATTGAAGTCCACTGAAAGATACTTTGAATTCTGATTTTAATTTTTACCCTATTAATTATTTTTAATAAATGATTGCTGGGAAAAGAGGCAAGATAAGCTCCTCAAATCCAGACACCAGAAAGTACGATATGGAAATTCTTTGTTCTTGAAATCACTACATCATATTTTTAGCATCAAAGGGGCTTCCTCAGAGCTCAGTACATAGCATTTTTCAGAACTGGATTTTTTTTTCTTCTTTCATGCCTCTCTTGACTAAAAAGAAGAGTTGATTAGAATGACAAAGAGGCAGTAAAGAGCATAATGAACAGAAAAGCCAAATAGATCTCTCAATAACACACACATCTTCAAGTGGTTGTAGTGCTGCCAAATACAAGTCAGGAGGTACAATCAGAAGTGGAAATGGCGGCTCTAAGTCCTGTCAAGGTGAGGATCATGTAAAACTTTGTATTTTAATTTCAAGGCATTATATTTAAATGTTAAGGTATTACAAGTTTGTGGAGAGAGGGCCCAGGGACAGTGTCAGACAGAAGCAGAGCTACCAGCTGCTCCAGCACCCTACATGTGCTGCTTCACTAACAGTCACAACGAGTCCTGAGGACTGCGAACCACACAAAGACGTGGATCGGCAGCAGAGCAGAAATTAGACCAGATTTTACCAAGATATCAGCCCTAAACGCTCTCCATAAGCCTGTGGTACATCTACAATAGAAGTTAAGATACAATCACAAATACTCACCTATTTTCTTCCTGCCTGAATTAGCGGGTTGTGCCCAAATGGCCTATATTCATCTCCACGGCAGAGGAAAACATCAGTGTAAGCACAGCCATGTATTGTTGTCTATAGCTGTACTGTAAAAGACACAGGCCCATCTTGGGGAACTCAGATGAACTTCTTTTCCAGGGGAGAGGGAGAGTTGCCTCAGGAGACCACGACAGTTCTAGCTGTGGTCAATCAGCAAAATCTTTTTAAACTTTCCACCTTAGGGAAAAGCTGCCTCAATAAATTAGTTCAGCATCCAAATACCAGGTGAAGCAAGCATTCTTTCCCTTTCAACTTTCAGGGGTAGGGAACAGTCAAGATTCCCATTGAGCAGTGTTTGGAATTTCATGCAGAGTACAGGGTATTTATTCCTAATTAGCAGCAAATATAACATATACAAGAAAGAATTCTAAGAATTCAAAATTTCCCTTTCTATAGTACCCATATATATACAGACACACACACACCAGGTTTTTACAGTCATTGTTTCCCAGATACTCAAGCAACACAATCACAAATAGAGGTGTAGTCTCAAACATCTTGTTACGATGTTTAATATGGGAAAAAGAGTAAAGTATCAGGGTGACAGAATATTTCAGGAGCTCTGGGTAAGATAAAATGAGAGCACTGTACCTCCAGAGGACCAATGGTCTGTAATAAAGGGTTCCATTTATAGTGATGAAGAAATAGAAAACTAAAATTCCTTGGTGTAGCTTGATGCTGCTCCAAGGCAGGTGTACACACTTCACGGTGTGAACAAAGAACAAGCTGTAGTGCACAAAGCACTCAAATATCAGACAGGATAAATGTTAGTGGTATCAGTCATAATTATCAGAGGGTGTAAGATCTAACAGTGACATAAAGCCCCAGAACCAGTACAGTGACACCTATGTGCAGAATTATTCTGAAAATGACAGTGACATCTGCCAGCTCATACATCTGCATTCACTGGGGTTCCAAATGTGGACAGCAGAAGCTCTGGACTGGTGACTAACTCAGTCAAAACCCATGGAAGGAAGGCTGCAAAAGAAAGTTATCGCAGAAGAAAACACATGGAAGGTGAGGTCACACTTCTTCCTGGTATCTCAGAAAAATACATCACAGAAGTTTCAGCTTTCCAGTGCAGAAGTTAATAAATAAAGTATATTTTTTCCTTCTGTCAGAAGACCTTGACCAGATTTATGCATATGTCAGATAGTCAGACTCATATGGAAGAATGGTAATGGGCAGTAAAAATAACTATTAAAAGCAGATTAAATCAGTAGGAATCCATGATGTCTGTAGCCTACCTGAGAGGAGGCGTTAGGAGCTTGGTTCAAATGAAAGTCACTAAGCCCATGGCAGAGCTGTGTAATGTGAATACGAACAGCTGAAGGAACTGAAGTCATGAAAATCCAATGGGAATGCTGGGAAAATCTTAAGACACTTACTCCAACAAAAGAAATTGTGAAAAGATGGAGCACATAAGAAACAGGTAAAAAAAAAAAAAACCTCTTCTGAAAATAAATTACTATACATGGAAAAAGCATTGCCCAGACAACCAAATTCAGTCCAGACTGAGACACTGCTCTATTAACCATGGTAGGAACATATAAGAAATCCTGGCCTCATCCTGAAGTATTTGCATGTAAGATGATGAAAGGAATTCATAAATGCTGAATAGTTGGGATGTTCTATGGTCTGTTTGCAGACAAACCATGAACAAAAACAGGGATGGAAAAAATTAAATTAATCAGGAGAAAATATGCACTATTACTTATCCTAGCAGACCTCAACAAAGCCAAGGATTGGGGTTTTTTTCAAAATACGCCACTGATCAGTGACAAATATTTTTAACAATATCAATGTACAAATATGTATTGCTATGTGCATTCTTGGATACTAACTGGTAAGGTGGAGTGAGTCAGTCATCAAGTCTAGCTGTAAGAACTTCAGCGTATTTAAGGCCTCTAATTTTTCCCACTGAATTCTGCAAAGTTTTTAAGACTAGCAAATTACAATAATATTTTGCTTTGTGAAATAATCTTCCTTGCTCTCCCTAATCTCTTTGTCTCCACAAAGTCTATAATTTAATGGAGCAGGATGCTTCAAAATATTGCCAAGGCCATTATCTCTAGTGGTATTAATAAACTTGCCTCCAAGACACGCCCATACTCACATTCCCACATGCACCCATTTCACATGGAAGGCACACAGAATGCCTTAGCCCCTGCGGGCAATGTTTCCGAGTGCTATGAAAGAAACAGTGCTAAAGAAGAAATAGGTAGGGCATGGCAAACACATGAAAAACCACTCTCATACCCACGAGAAAGCAGGCTGAGCAGCCCATTTGCCAAGCTCTAAGTTTCCTGGAGCAAACAAGTCGCAGGAACTCCTCAAACAAGCCAGAGCTGGCCACACAAAAAGCGTAACCCCTCCCTTTGGTTGTTACATTGATAATGGGACAATCCCTGGCCAGAGGGCTTGAGGACTAGGAGAGCAGGAACAGGAAATTTCAAGATCCAGCTCATGGAATACCATAGTGAAAGACTGCCTACCAGAGCACAGAAAAATATGTACCCCCATCAACTTCCCTTGATCTAAAAGCATAAAATAGATGATTCAGGGAGATAAAGTCTTCTCAAAAATGTATAGAACTGCTTTGTCAGTCACTCATAATTTGTCTAATAAATACATAAATGCACAGCAGGTTAATACAGGCACAGACACACTCAAGGAGGCAAGCAGTGAGCACCTCCATGTACACAGGTAGCCAGTTAGCTTGCCCCAATTTGCTTTCTTGGTACCACAGAAACAGGAGATGAGGTTGGTCAGCTACAATCATACCTGCAGGAGGAAAACACCACTGATTTCTGCCATACAGTTCTGCTCCAACCTTCTTCACTGAAAACAATACAGACACAACACATCTCTTAGACCAACCTAGTCCCCGCCATACCCTACTCTCTTCCAGATGCTTTAGGCCAGCCTCGGCTTTAGCTAAGAGCAGGATGATTTTCAAACACTCAAGATCTTGTAGCTTCTTTCCTCCTCTTTCTGCTGATCAGGTTTGTTCCCTTTGCTGGCTTTTAACACATCTGCTAACTCACATCAGGACACTTCACCTCCTCTTAATGCTTTCTACAGTGTCTGGTCTCTTAGATCAATGCAAGAGCCATTAATCTTGATCCCCAACTTCTCCCTCTTTACCACTGGGTAGAGCCCTGGGATACGGTGCAATAGCAGCAAAAGCAGTAGGTGTGTAGTTTTCCACACACACAGCACTGAATTTAGTGGTAAATCCACCTCAGCATGAGGAAGGACTTCTTTCCAAGGAGGGTGGCAGAGCACTGGAACACCTGGAATCTCCCTCTCTGGAGGCATTCCAAACCCACCTGGACGTGTTCCTTTGTCACCTACTCCCGGTGACCCTGCCTTACAAGGGGATGTGACTGGGTGATCTCCAGAGGTCCCTTCCAACCCTGACTATCCTGCAAACGTGTGAAAGCCACGTTTACTGCGCCTAATATCACTTCTTTGCCCTGCCATTTCACACCTGACTGCCTCCTACCTTCTCCCCCTGCATCCTTTAGCACCCCTATACCCATTCCACCTTTGGCTTCCCTGCAAACACTATCCAAGATGGTACGATCAGTCCTTAAACCACCTGTGTGCTAACAACTACAGAAGAATTGCAGATACTTTATTTTCTCTCAGGAGTTCTCAAAAATCTCTCTCTCCAGGCACTAGAGAGCTAGGCCAAGGCACCACGTTAAAATAACCAAGCTTTGGGTTTTAGTTTTCACCCGGAGAAGGAAGTACGTTCTATGCTTTGCTGTTTCCAGGCTTTTCTTTGAAAATCCTTTCTTTTCTTTAAATAACAAGGGGTAGCAGTCAAGTGAAAGCAAGGGCTACTTGATCCATTGTTTGGCCCCCAGCCAGGTTCTGCTGGTCCCGCTTTCCCTCTCAACCACCCGTTTTTCTATCGGTCCTGTAATTTGGGGAGATTAAGATGTATAGCCTGTAAATTGGCTAAACTTTTCCAGGCTGCTTTAATGAGACTTCATATAATAGGGTTGGCTTTTTTTTTTTTAATATTTTCCTTAACGTGACCCATATGGAAATAAAAAGATATATTTTTTAATGTATGCTAGATTACGGCCGACATTTTCCTCAAATTAAAATCCATGCTTCAGCAGCAGCATACATTTTCAATGATGTCAAATATATTTTTTCAGCCAACTGGCTGGGGTCACCCTTATAACTCAAAGTTTAAGTGTGCTGGATAATCAGTAGAACATGTGAGACTCTGTAGGGCACTGTGGCTGCCTTGGTGCCTGCTCAGGAGCACACAGGGCTTATTCTACTCTGAGGCACTCGGGGCAGGAGACATGGAATAGGACAGGGATAAAGCTCTGCCTCGGAATGAGCTGACAGCACATGGCTCACAGCAGGAACCATGTGGCACCAGCCATATCAGCATCAAGGTCTTCCAGCAGAGATCACCAGGACACAATAACCATGCTCAGCTATAGGCTAAGACTAAACTTACAGGCTAAGCTAAAACCACCAGCACTTCTCCACTGACAGATGGGGTATCCTTTGTTCAGAGATGCCGTACAAGCCTTGTCAACCATTCCTGTTATCATTTTGTTGGGAATGATTCCCAGTGGGAGCAGCCACAACCTAAACAAGAGCTGTTCTCAGCTCTGTTCATAGCATATACATTACTGAAGTACTTATTTACCTTGCTTGGGGAACCACAAGAAATACTGGGCTTTCAACTTTAAATGGGTTGCTTCGGTTTTTTTTTTAATTTCACATTACGGTTTGTGATTAGAAATTGCATTATCATACAATTCACTCCAACATTCCCATTTCCATCAAAAGGACATCCAATCAGCTTTACAGAAAAATGTATTTTGAGTAATTTCATAGCTGGCACAGGTAACAATAGCTTAGGATGGAAAACTAAAACCTGGCCTATACTTAAAAGTTGCATAAGAATACTGGTATTGACTGGGTGTAGAGAGTTACCCCTGTAACCCTAATACGGATGCATTCAAAATGGGCAAAAAAACCAAAAGCAAACAACCAAAGTCAATTTGCTTCCAGGGCTTGCCTCGGTGGTGAGGAAATCCTTATAAACTACGTAGACAAACTATTCTTTTAAAGCTGTGGCTCCACTCAGCAGATTCAGTGATATAACTGTATCAGGGTATTTATAGCAGCAAATCCTTTGTAGCTAATGCATAAACACCCACCAACACTTCATTTACAGTCAAAATGACAGGTAATTAATATACAAGGGGTTATGTTACTTCAAATAAATTCAAAAAGGTTATGGGATACAAACATCAGGCTTCTCCTACAAACAAATTTGTTCAGTCACACCTGGCTTGCCCAACCCCTCCATCTTCCCATCACTACTGCACTCCTCTTCTGTTTAATGATTCATCCTGTGAAATATTCATTTTTAGCCCAGGTCTCACAGACATTGAGCCCACTGGGGCCTTGCACTATCCCTGTATCTAATGAGGTTTTTACTAAACAACAATGAAGTTATTACTAAATAACTGTACTAAGAATATATTTATGACTGTGCATATACAAATTTCCTGGGGAAGCCAGTCCTGCCTTACTTAGTGAAGCACAGATGAGCCACCAAAGGCTCTGGAGCAATTTTAGCCCAGAGTGCAGAGGACACAGTGAGAATTAGGGATAAAATCATGTGACCCTAAGGTATGAATCTGCTGAACAAAAATAACAGTGTTTTGATGAAAGCTGTCCATAGTCACAAGCAGAAATAAGCATAGTATTGGAAATCCAGACTGGGACACAACGAAACCTTCAGGTTTGTCATTGAAATGAACATGGAATTGATTGCTGATACTGAAACAGACAACCAACAGCTTCAAAGTCATAGCATTTCTCAAACAACATACACAGGAAAGGCCATCAACTACAACACAAGAAGTTCCACCTCAGCATGAGGAAGGACTTCTTTCCAAGGAGGGTGGCAGAGCACTGGAACACCTGGAATCTCCCTCTCTGGAGACATTCCAAACCCACCTGGACGTGTTCCTTTGTCACCTGCTCCCGGTGACCCTGCCTTACAAGGGGATGTGACTGGGTGATCTCCAGAGGTCCCTTCCAACCCTGACTATCCTCCAAACATGTGAGAGCCACGTTTACTGCGCCTAATATCACTTCTTTGCCCTCAGCCTCCTCCCGCCGTGAGCGAACCCTCAAGGGTCTCGTCACCGCGCCTCGTACCCATCCGCGCCTCACGGCTTCCCGCCCTTGAGCCTCAGGGCCGCTTCACCGCGCCCTGTACCCATCCGCGCCTCACGGCTTCCCGCCCTTGAGCCCCAGGGCCGCATCACCGCGCCTCGTAGCCCTCCGCGCCTCACGGGTTCCCGTCCTTGACTCCGGGGCGCATCACCGCGCCTCGTAGCCCTCCGCGCCTCACGGCTTCCCGCCCTTGAGCCCCAGGGCAGCATCACCGCGCCTCGTGCCCCTTCTCGCCTCACGGATTCCCACCCTTGCCTCAGGGTTGCATCACCGCGCCTCGTACCCCTCCTCGCCTCACGGCTTCCCTCTCTTGAGCCCCAGGGTCGCATCACAGCGCCTCGTGCCCATCCGCGCTTCGAGGCTTCGCGCGCTTGGGCCCCAGGGTCGCATCACCTTGCATCATGCCCCTCTGCGCCTCAGGCCGCCATCGCTCTGCCCTCGCTGTCCAGCCGCACCGCAGCAGGTGACTGGTCACCTCTGTCCTTCCATGAGCACATTCCAGGGCCAGGGACATCCTAGGTAGGTTTGAGAAGGCAATCCTCTTGTGTATTAGAGAGTCATAGAATGGTTTCTGTTGGAAGGGACCTTAAGGCTCATCTCGTGCCAATGCCTGCCCTGGGCAGGGGCACCTTCCACTGTCCCAGCTTGCTCCAAGCCCCGTCCAGCCTGGCTTTGGACACTTCTAGGAATGGGGCAGCCATAGCTTCTCTGGGCAACCTGTGCCAGGGCTTCACCTTACAGCATTGGGATCCTGTAAAAGGAGAATGTGGGACTACCCTCAGCTAGGAGATGAGGGTGGCAGTCGTTTTCCAAACTCAGCTTTGTGGCATTCTGTTAAACTCACTCATGGCTTATTGAGTCAAATAAAATAAATTTCATTAATTTTGTAAATTTGTCGCCAAGAAGCAGACAGAAGACGGCTTGGTTTCTCCTCCCATTGGGAGGGCTTGAGTGGCCTTTCGCCATCTCCTGGTCCACACTGGCACAAGCAAGACTGAAGCATTCCGATAATACTAAATGCTGAAACTGAGGCAAGTAACAAGAATCAAGATAATTCCTTATAAAATAGTTTCACAGTTGGTTAGAGCAGGGTGCTAATAACACCAAGGTTGTAAGTTCAGTCCCTGTATGGGCCATATATATTTAACAGTTGGACTTGATGATCCTGGTGGGTACGTTCCAACTCTGTGAATCCAAATCAGTATTTACTCTATACTGTCATGTTTGTTGAGATGAAGCAAAAATACAGAAGGTAATTGAGGCAGTTTCCGGAAAATCAAAAAATTCTCCCTGGGATTCTTATTGTTCTGAAGTTTATCCTCCTGTGTCTTGCTCTAAACTCTATATTTAATCGACTTACTGTCATTGATCAGTCATAGTAAAGCAAGGCTGCAGTTCTGATTGGATGTTACTGCATTTTAGCTGAGCACCAGGAACATTTCTTAATGATGAGACCTGTTGGATAGTTAAACTTCCTTCCAATGGAACTCACACAGGCCCTGTTATTACAGCCATATGTAATTTCATTGTACAAAATACTCTGCAGGCAACAGTTTCAGGACAGAAGCAAGCTGATGCTCTCTCTCCAGGATTTTGGGGAGTTGCCCTATGAGCCATGGGTGTTAGGAGCTGTGGAAAAGCTGGGATTTCCCAGCTGTCTTGCCTAGATTGCTTACACCTGTTTATAATTAAGAGTTCACTTTCTAAGCTCTTCAGAACTTTCTGGAAGGTGATAAGTAACCTTGACTCACACCAAATTCATTGAAATTGATCCATTTTCAGTGATAGAGAAAGGTTGTATCTGCAGAATCAGGTTCTTTACAAAATGTGGGAATGGAGAAGAGCGGCTTTCGTTCAAAATTTGAATATAGTGTTGATATATTTATTCCTTTTGGTCATCGACATTTTCACACTCTACAGTAGTAACAAAAGCATTAAATTTGCATTTAAATCTCCTTATTCCATAGCTAAAACACTGAACTGTGAAAAAGATTCCAGACTATTTTTCTCAGATTGCCTGTAGGTGTCCTGTGTCTGCTGGTTTCATTTGGGAACTGAAGGATGAAATGGAACTAAAAACCAGAGAGTGGTATCTCAAAATTGCCCGATACCCAGATATACCAGAAATCTTATTATAATACTACATATTAGAGTTCCATGAAATGTTCTCAATCAAACAGGTCTATGGAAATATCCCAAACTATCTAAGTAGGATACAGAAAAGGGTGAAGAGAAGGAAGGATGCAGATTTTTAAAGAAGTTTGGCGATGCTGAACGGAATAAATCTCTAGTGGGAAATAGGGGAAAAAATCAAGAATTGTTTTTGCCTCAGCGCTAAGTATTACGGAAATACTCTGCTTTGACTGATGAGAGGAAAAGACAGGGAAACAGAAGATGTTTTGAATGTTCACTGCCCAGGCAGTGGAGTGGTTTGAAATGTGCTCTGGTACAGCTGTGTTCTGTCACACAGCCACATGTAGGCAACCTTTGGTCTGCCTGCCAGGACATGCAGGTAAGAGTGAGTAGTGCTGGCTCATGCCACCTCCCAGCCCTGTCTGTGCACAGCAGGTGCTGCAGGCTCACTGCCAGCTGAAAGCCACCTTGTTTTCTCTGTTAGGCATTCCGCAGGGTTACTGGAAAACTGCTTCAAGTGGCCATCCGATACTAGGGAGTGTTTTTCACAACATGGACTGATTCTACTGGACCCTAGAGGGCAACCAGTATTTTCTAGTATTTGCTGTGGCACTTCAGGAATGAAAATAACTCTTGCCAGACTAAACAAGGCTAAATTAAATGAACAAATATCCCTTCTCTAGGACAAGCGCAATGACTTCTAGTTATAGGGTAGTGGAGGAACTGACAGCATCGTTTCTTTTGGATACGATGATGTCACAGTGCACAGCTTTGGTCTGTTGACTGAGGCAGATTTTGTATTCCCATGTATCTTATCATCAGCACTTTCAAATCAATTTTACCCTTTTGAGGAAGGGAAGTGAGAGTTGGAGGTTGGATTTTTATTAGGCACAGCTGGTCCGAGGGACGTCATTTGTTCCTAAAGCCAGGGCTGTCTTTCATATGAAACCATGGGGTGGATGGTGGGCAGGGGGAATCACTCGAAGTAGTTTCAACAGCTGGGGGTCAAATTATAGGGAAAAGTGGAGAGAAGTAAAATTTATAATCTATAATTTGAAACCAAAATAAGAATGAGACAAGCTTATTTGAAGGACTGGAAGGAAAAGGATGTGATATATGGCCTGATACAGCCAAGCAAAATGAACACTGCCATTGCACTGTTACTTTGCAGACAATCCAAAAAAACCAAAAGTGCCTATTAAGGCTGTCTCTGTGGAAATCTAATTAGGTCATACAAACAATCTCTGTTGTTAATAGGACCCCTTAACCATACACGGACACCTTAAGAAGTCTGTAGCAGATATAGGAAAGATTCTGATCTATGATGGGAATAAGAAGTGAACAAGAGCAAAGAAATAACAGATGAGAAATTGGCATAGGAAAGAAAAGGTCTATAAATAGAAGTATTGAAGTAGGAGAGGAACGTGAGAGCCTAATTCTTCCCTAGAGGTGACGTTGTCCTATTATGTGAGACATGATCTGCTTTGTTTGCTTGAAGTTAAGGGAATGGAGAAGAGGAATTGGTAGGAAGCAATGCGTTTTGAGGGGGAAAAAAACCTTCCAAGGGAAAGTGTGGGAAAAACCATGTTAAAAGAATGCGTTTGCTTAGAGTGACTGATAGCAGTGACCACCTGTATCATCCTAGTGAAAGAGATATAGAGGAAAGTTGGGTGTAAATTAAAATAGAATTACAAGTCCAGTGGGACCACTTCTGGCTTCAGGACATCATGCAAGGAAGGTGTCAAAGGTATGTGGGTCCTTGCTCGGTGCAGACTGGACTTGTTGAGACAGCAGCACCAAGTGAACCACTCACACCTACACTGCAAGTGTGGTCCTTCTTTACACTTATCTTCTCTCCCTCCCAAGTCTCCAGGTAGCAAATAACTGTTTCACGCCTGTTACTCCCATTATGTCCCAATAATATTCTGACCACTTCTCTAGCACAGAACCCCACTCCTGTACTTGTTACAGCTAAGCGTTGAGTAATATTTTTATGAACATATCCTAGAATCTTGAAAGAGTTATGGACTTAATCACAGCAGGATACTCTGTGGGCCAGCAGATGTTCACGTTCTATAGCAGCGTACCTGGAGAGGGAGAATTTGATATCTGAATATCTGCAGAAAGCACACACTGAATGAGCAGTTGTTCATGATATCCTTGGAATGTCCTGTTCAGTCACCAGTGGGTGTACAGTATTCCCATCACCTGAGTCCTGTAACCAGTTCACTTGGGGTGAATTCGCAGGTGGGATATTCACAGTGGCCTGGTTCTGAGCTGCTTGCACCAAGCAATATTGCACACTAACACTTAACAAGTAGTAAAGCATAATTTGAAATTTCAGAATGTCACAATCCACTTACTAATGGCTCAGTACTATAAAGAGCCTAATTCAGTACTCAGACAGAATCTTCTCTTGGATATTTAAGTCCCTCTGAATCAGATACTAAGAGAGTCAAACCATGAGAAAAAAAAAAACTTTTGACACCTTCATGTGCGTTTCGATCCAGCAGTGCATGGCCCCACAGCATTTTATCAGCAGTATTTAATCTCTTCAATACCCATATGAAAAACAGAGGGGTTATACTGCTTTGCTTATACTGTCCTGATTCATTTCCTAAAGATTGTATAGGACACCTACAGTTCAGCTTGTAAAAAGCATCCCATCCCAATCCTTAGCTCCTCATTAAGGAACACTGCAAGTATAGCTGTCCCAGGGAGGGAGGTGGTTTAGGAGATCTGTTGGGCTTCCTTTCTGCCCTGTTTTCTATGACTGTGTGCTGTATTCCATAAAGCAAGTCTGACACTCAGCACTGCATGGATATTTAGCCTTGCTAGCAGCAAGTTACAGCTAGACGAACCCCAGTGAAGGGACTGTGTCTACTCATACACTGGATAGTTTTTACCAGTATATGTTTCCTAGAACCAAGAGCAAACTTGGAATACTGCTACTCTCAGGAGGAAGTCAGGAATTTTAGAAGCAGCTCTGAAGATAACATGAGCTACCTGTAGCATAATTCCTTCAAACTCAACTACGTAAGTGCATAGGAATCTACAGAAAAATATCCTCATAGATCACTTTATTCACAAATCTGTCCATCTGCTGTTGCATATGCAAAGGAAGCAGTCAAAGAGCTGCCTGGCAGTTCACCCTGTGATGACTGAGCTGCATTTCACTTTAGATTGGGATGGAACTTGTTTACAGTACATCTTTGCATATTGCAAATGGAACTGCAAAAGTTTGCGACCAGGGATTTCAAGAAGGCAAAAAATAAGAGTACAAAAGCCAATTTTAAGTATTTATAACAAAATAAGCAATCTATGTGCCAATTATATACAGGCACCCTGTATATCAGCAAGTGCCACCACATATAGGAAACTCGAGGCAGTGCTTTGGTAGCAAACCAGTGGAGCCAATATGGTGTTTTGCTGGTGACATCATCACTGCTGAATGGCTCTTTGGAATAAATAACGTCTTCCACATGTCCCTAAGCACACAGCTCCCAAAATAAATTTCAATTGCTGTAAGGCTCAAGGACGTCCTAAATTACTTTGGGTTAATAAAACAGCAGAAATGGAGGAAGGAGTCCAGGATTTGTTTTTATTTCACTAGAAATACTTAAGATGAAGCAATTGTTAAATGCATTAGATACAATGCAGGGCAAGCAGGAAATAAAAGCATGAAGGTAAGAGAGATGATTATATCAGATTAACATACTGAAAACCTGGCAGGACATACTGCTCTAACTTGTGTATTGCCAGACTGGAAACCATGGCAGCATTCAAGATTGGTTGAGATTCTGTAACTGTTTAATGAGCAGTGTTTTTGTCAGGAGTCTTTGCAGAGGGTTGTGTTAAATATTTCAGAATACAGAGGAAGTTTAATGTGAAACTTCCCTGGCAAAAAAAACCCCCCAAGAACACTTGCATTCTCACTCACAAACAGCAAAATTAATTCCCAAGTAGATGATCAGTGAAGGACAGGCAAATATAACTTCCACTTAGACTTAATCTGTAATTCTGGAGTGTAAATGGTGCCTTTATCTCTTGCTCTGAACAGGGAAAATTTAAGAAGATATGAATAGATGTGTTATGGATGAGTAATGCCAGTTTATTTAGAAGTGTCCAGAGCAGTTGATCTTCCAGGAGCTAACAGGTGAAAATGAGTCCTTAGCCAGTTTATGCTGGTTCTCTTTTTAAAGAAGTTGGATTTAATTATTCTGATGTGGTCTTTGCTTATCAGTCTGTAATACAGGGGAAATTGTCTCTAGAAACACTTTTGCATTTAACATGCCCTGTCATTGCAGCAAAAGGTAAACCTTATTCTAATACTCAGCTTGCGTTTCACTGAATTTTTGAGAATTTTGGCTGCAGCTTCAAGCCTTGCACATCTGTGTGATGCACCACAGTGAATAGCAGTGTTGCATTCCCTGAGACTTTGTGAAGCTGGAATTTTATTATTTAAATAATAATTGGAATATTATTAATATTGATTAGGTTCCACTTTCTAAAGACATACAAAGTATAAGTAGTAGAGGTGTAAATAAATTCTGAGTGCACAATATACAAAGGATCTTGTCCCTACAGCTAGAGGAGAGATGAGGGATTTCTCTGCGTGTGGTGGATGCTTTCTAAACATCACGTTTGCCTTCTCCCTCTGCCCCATTATGTTTTTTTCTCCTTTCAATGGATAATAGCAAAGTATAAAACCACAAGAACCTGCCCTGAATAGTGTTTTACTCTCAAGACCTGTAGGGAAACTGCTTTCAAGAGTTGCTACCTCTGTACAAAACAAAGAAGAAAATGAAAAGGTCCTGAAGTTGGAGACATCTTTCTGCTTTTTGTGAGAAAAACCAGGCTTAGCTTACAAGTGCGACGGGAGAAGTGCCCAGTGTCCATTTTTCTTTTTCTACATGTTGTACTAAAGAACACAACACCATCTTGGTTCATGAGAGGAAATTAGAAAGGAAAAACACTTGCTAACCTAAATGGTGGGTGGCTTTTGATTGGTATCATTTGGCATGTCCTGTGGTGTGCAGCTGAACTGGACTGAGAAGCTGTGACATGCAGGCTCTCAATCAGAGAAGTGGTACATTCAGAAGTCCCATTACACCACCCATCTCTGCCATTGCTGAATTTTTCCTCACAGTGCAGTATTTTCTCTTGTCCTTTGTTCAGTGCTGTCTTAAAACAATTTGAACATCATGGTTTCACAAGTCCCTTGCAGCATTCTGCATTTCATCCCATCCTACTTGTTCTACTCCCCAGAGAAGCTGAGGCAATCCCTTCCACTGCCTGGTGTGTTCACCTTGCCCACCACGCCCAGGGCAGCTGCCAAAGGCAGAGGTGAGCAGGAAGCAGTGAAGGAGAGAGCAGAGGGGAGCACCTGGCCCTGTGACATCACATTAGTAAGAGCTGGTTTAAAATTTCTGTCGATGACAGGCAGTTCAGAGACACTTGACAGTTTTATCACAGCGGACCACACTGTAATTTCACTGCTTCCATGGTGCATGTGTTTGCATTTTGCTGGTGTTTGTCCACCTCCCCACCCATCTGCCACAGTTAACTGAATGCAGTGACTTGAGTCCCAAAGTTATTTTCCTCTCATTCTCTCTCTGTCCTATACCACATCACACTGAAAATCCAGTAGGGAAGAATGCCATCTATTTATCCCATTTCCCAGGAAATACTGGCAAAGACTGGATGTTTTAAAAACTCTGAATAGCACAGGAGTTTGAGTGTTCCACTGAGTGGAAATTTCATCTCAGACGCATTTTTTTTTAGACTTAAGCCTTTTATGAGCATTTCACCATGTATTTGCTGTGTAGAAATGGTTCTCCCTGTCCCAAATCCAACCCCGTATCCTCTGTCCCACCTCCCATGTTTATAGAGAATGTCATAATCATATAGTGCTGTTGTTGCGCCTGTCACAAAGCAGATATCTCTAAATGGCAACCTTTCAGGATTCTAGCTCCTTTTTGCAGAGAGCTGCAGTTGCAATTGTTTTCAGCTGCATATCCTCAGCTCAGACACCTTAAAGACTATGGAGTGGTGCAGTGCTGTTTTGGAGGTCCTCATCTTCACATTCTAAAAGCTCTCGGCGTAGTTAAGTGTGTATTATAAAGATCCCAAACCACATCATACTATCATACAACACTTGAAATTGTGCATATAGCAAGCCAAACCTTTACATTAAATCAGCTGAGACAGAGACCTTGACAATCATTTCTCAGAAGCAGAAGTACTAAAGATGCCTGCATTAAGGCAGATTTTTGTAAGCCTTTAGCTGTTCCACAGTCCTTCCACAAACAATGAGAGACTTATGTGGCAAACTCTAAGTGTGCAAATCAAGATTGGTCTCAAGACTATTAGCATGTGACAACACCGCCATGCTTTTCCATGGCAGCAGGGCACAGTGCCTGGGACACTGAGGGAATGGAGCTGGTGGGAGACCGGAGTGTGCTCCCTGACCTCCCAAGAAGAGAACCCAAGTAGTCTCTGACAAGCCTCGTCCTTCACACCCCGAGACCTTGCTATAAGCACTGTTCCTCCAGACCAGTCAGGGCAGCAAGAGGAGAGCTGGGACAGAGGACAGCAAGCCCAGGGAAGTTCAGTTTAGCAGGCTATAAATCCCCCTTCCCCTCCTCCCCTCTTTATTGCCTGTCTTTGGAAAACACAATCCGATATAAACCAGAGAGAGTGGAAGCAGGGCAATAAAACTGTACGGCAGGAGCACGAGTGTCGCAGGGTGTTATATTACTGGCATTCCAAGTGGCTGATGTCAGGCAATGAGCAGCAGGGCCCACAAACCCACCAGGGCAAAGAAATGTCCCAACTGTCCTTTGTGGCCCTGTGGCATCCCTTCTGTTCAGATCCATTCTAAACTCTTACACTATTCATCTCTTCTGCCCTTTGCTACTCCCAAGTCCTTGCATTATGATTTCAGGGGCTCTGGTTTCCAAGCTGTTCAAGTTGAGCACTCAGGCCTTTTGACCAGAAGTCAAGATATTCTTGAAACTCACGATGTGTTGTCTGATCCATGTGTAACAGGATCAGCAGTGCCACATGCACAAAAATTATTTCTTGATGGGCACATGGCTGGATTAAAATATATGTGCATTGATTTATTTTAAAAGTTAATTTACGTGAACTCTTTTTAGATAGGGCCAAGAGTCTCAAAACTGGGTAGCGGTTCTGCGTGCCCTACATGAGTGATGGTTTTCACAGGACTGGCTCCCAGCATTTTCCGAAAACCAGGCACCTTTAAGGTGCTATTAATTGTCCATTTAAAATTTTGAGTTTTCAACTGTCTTTGCCAAAGCTTGCTTTAAAAAATTGAAGGAAAGACACTTAAACACAAGTTCCAAGGTACAGATACTGCACAGAAACTCAGACGTACTTCCATTCATAGGAGCTGGCACAAGTATGATTTCTTGGGGCTAAGTTTCTTTCTCCTCAGTTGTCTTCAGTTAGGTGTTTGCTATAAATTAACTTACAAAGCTCATATAATTGGTAGACTGAAAGAAATATCTCTGGAAAAGAGTTCATCCTGCTTTTTTTCGGATACGGTCACACAATCAAAATTAAGCCAGCTTAAGTCAAGATATATAACTCATGTTTTTCTCTCTCTTCTCATTGTTGGTATTGTTCAGAGTTGGTTTGGGTTGGATCAGTTTCCCGACTCGATTTGTTCCACAGCTGTATGAATGCTTGCTGGCACACAAGGCATGGGGAAACACGCAGTTAAGGACAGGGGAATATGAGGTGAACTTTTGGGGACAGCCTCCCCTTATGTGGCCTTACAGGAACCCTTTTACAGCAGCCTTAGAGATGCCTACCATGATGGCTTTGTCATCCTCTAGGTCTGCACATCTTTCTGTGGAGTTAGGAGATGTAACAAACTTAGAGACCTCACTTTGGACAACCGAAGTTTGGTGAAGTGAATCTCACCATTATTTATCATTTAAGTATATTCCAGTTCTGAGGAGTACTCAGCAGTGCCAGTATGCTCATTGAAATGGTAAATTCTGAATGTATATTCACTGAGCCTTGGGCTTGAATTTCTCAGCCATTTTATAAATATGACACATGTACTCTGGGGTAGTTTCAGAGCATGTTGGGAAAAAATATCCAAATTAACTTTTGAAGTGGACCAATTAAAGCATAGTAAATCCCTGTGTAGACACTCTTCCTGAGTATCAAAGAGGCCTTAATTCAGGTCAACCTAATTTATTTTGTATTGAAGTAAAACAAATCAAATAAAGGTCCCTTTAATCCTAAATGAGAGTGCCTGTGCAGGCGGGTGGAGGGGGCTTAACGCTATTCAGAATTTAATGGCATTTGATAGCAATTACTTAGAATAATCTCCTTTATGAGATTTTTGGACACTCCTCTCAAATTCAGTAGCACTGTTTAATTATATGGAATAAAGATGACGTTGAAGAGTTAACGTTGGAAATGCGATTCCAAAGGGTTTTCTGTACATGAAATATTGAGATTTTGAATGACCAAGGAAGCAGGAAAAGAGCATGTGATTATCTCACCATTACAGATATGCATTGCTCTCCATGTCATTTGTTTGTACACATTTCTCCAAGTCTGCATAGCACTTACTTTTAGATCTGAGTTAACGTTTTGGTTCAACATAGCTCTCTGAAGAGAAAGCTGTTAGATTAATGATTGAGTTTCCTGGTCTACATAGGAAGGGAGGTTCTCATCATTCTCTTCTCCATCCAGATGGATATTTAATGTACAGAGTATCATACTATTTTGCATGAACATGTAACACCTTTAATCCTGTGATCCTAAAGTGCCTTCAAAATGTCAGTGAACAAAGCCTCCGCGCTGCCCCTGAGAAAATCAGAGAAGTGCCATTATCCTGAATTCACAGATAGGAAAGACACGACCCTAAGAAGCGAATTGTCTTGCCTAAGGTCACACACAAGGAGAGAATGACTGCATGGAATAAAACCAATTCTTCTAAATCCCTGTCTGTGACTCAGTCACAAGACTGCCCTTCTCTATTGTTTTATAACAAGCCTTATTTCCACTATCTCCCCTTCCAGAAATTCTGCTGTCAATACAGTCCTTTCTGTGGTAGCCACATTGTCTGGCAGTATCTGTTAGGAAAGATGGAGAAGTTCCTGGTGGTATGGCTTAGGGCTGCCGTGGCACTTGAGTGTGGTGGGGTCTTTCTGCTCCTAATCCATTGTATCAGCTCCTGGCAATTCAAACCCTGTCTACTGAATTGCTGGGGGTGAAAGGTCAATGCATTAAGCATAGCAGATTAATACACTGCAGTAAATCCCAGAACCAGCACTTTAAGGAGCCAGTAATATTTCACACGTGATTGTTCTACCAATTGATTGCACCATCTTGTGAGTGCGTTGTGTGTGTGTGTATTTCTTTGACTCCTTTTACGAGCTTTCCCAAGCTCCCCTGTTTAGTGGAGATTGCTGTGTCCCACACTGGTTGCACTTTGATCAGGGAAATTCAATACCTGAGGTCTGGGCTTTATAGGAAAGCAAGGTCCAGATTAAGGGAATTAGCCACAGTATATCACAACTAATAAAAGAGTGATTGAGCCCCACCACAGTGCTGCCCCAGGGGACGGGAGGAAAAAGGAGGGGGGCAGTTAGAGGAGGGGGAGGAAGACTTGCAGATAAAGCCGTATCTGTAATTAGAAATTAATAAACCTGCTATCACATCGTGCCTCTTAGGATTCTAGCAACCAAAACAACATCTTTTCACAAAATGTTGCAGCTATAGCCTTTTCATTCCTTTTTTTCCTTTACTGTTTCTTCCTGTTAACCTTGTCCATTCCCACATTTTCAGTGCAACTAAATTACAAGTCCTTTTAGGAATTTTGTGGAGAAACAAATTGCATATTTGACTGATTCTTATGTCCATTTCATGACAGTGACTAAATAACTCAGGGCAGTAGGAGCTGCAATTCCAGACACTTGACAAAAGCAGGAGTAGGAGCAGCAACCATTGTGTGGATGCTGGGATTTCTCTCAAGCCTTGAGAGTTTTGTAAAGAGCTGCCTATTGTTATTATGAACCCAATCAGAATCATCAATCTTCCTTTATCCATACTGCTTTAAAGAAAAAAAAAATCAAACCAGATCTGAGCATGTAGTTTGCTCTTGGACTAAGAAAATTGCTGCAATGATTTTCTTGGAAGATTTTCAGAGTAATATGCCAAGACACAGTGTAACATCTACATATCTAAATCAGGAGATAATAGGTTTTATTATTTTACAGGCAAGGACTGAGGAAAGAGTACTGATCATTCTATCAGAGAGAATCAGACTTCTGCAAAATCCAAATTATTCAGTTACAAAAATACTTTGTATAAACTATCTTCACTAAGGCTGTGAGCTTCACTTTGTTCTAATTTCCTTGCCTATTTTTTTCCCAAGTTCTTAATCCAGACCAAACTTCCCTTGAGTTTTTCTTATTCTTTTTAAAGATATTTGCTTGAACTAGGAGTGGCAAAAAGAGTAGAAAAGGACCCAACACATAATGCCTGTCTGGTATCTCCTTTGTCATACACACAGCTGGGGCTGGGTACACTGATAGAGGTGCAGTTGTACATGAACAGCCTTGATTTGTTTCCCAAACTGAGTACTTGATTTTTCAGTTTTGATGTTCTTTGTCCATGTTCTGTATTTGTTTGGAAAACAAATACAGAAAAATACCTAATTTTATAGTATCTCTTTGCATTTAGGTGTCTGTTAATGTAATGATTTTGGTGCTTACTAATTTGAATCTGCAAAAGCATTTTAGCATACACCTAATCTGACTTGTAGTGTGTTTTAAGATTTTTCTTGGAGTCAAACACTGGGTTAAGTGCTTCCGTGAATCAGAGTTACAGCAATTTAAACTAGACACATAGTAAAATGAGTGTATTAACCATACTTAGTGCCTTCCAGCTTTAGGATTTCTGTGCATTGGATAAACATCAACATCCTCTCCAATGACAAATTCCTATCTTTTTTACTAAATCTTTTCATTTCAATACTCTTCAGCATTCCAGCGTGAACAATGGTGAACACTGAGGCCAATGGAAAGAGTGTGTTGAGCTAAGTGCATATTTGATCAGGTTCCTAGAATCCATTTTCACATATTATTTATTATTACTGTTTATTATTATGGTATAAAGTAGTGGCTGCATAAATAGATATTCTGTCTAATTAGGCTGGTCTGCCTGAAATCCTCATTCATTTGCCAGATAATGCATTTTCAGTCACATGACACAACAGTATTGATTAATCACAGTAACTCTTGACAGTGTTTTTAGAACAACTGACCATGCACAGTATTTTGAAAGCATAGGCAATTTTTTTTTTGTCCTCTTGTGCCAGGTCATTAAATTTGCCCCACGTTTTCAGAAGTACGTAATTTTCTTCCAGGATCAGGATTTCCTGCTTTCTAACACTTTTGTTTTCCTTAAGACCAGGAATCTTCATTCCAAAGCATGCATTTGTGCTTGTCTCATTCTCTCTAAGCAAACCAGGTTCCCAGCCTCCTCAGCTTTGATATCATTGCAAGAGGAGATACAAAAAATGAACAGAAAAGAATGTCCAATTCAAGTTAGTTTTGTTGTGAAAAGCTATCAATAATTGAAGACAAATGGTTGGTTGACTTGAGCAGGAAATTTTGGTTAAATACCAATTCCTAGGAAGATATTTTTCCTTACACAATTGAGCCATCTCTTTGAATTGTCTGTCAAAAGTGGGCTGAACTCAACAGCAAAATTATATGTATTAGTTGAGACAGTGACAGCACTGAAATGTATTAAACTTGCCCAAGTACGAGCAAACCCACTTCACTGTGGTACAGAAATTAAGCACTCAGGAACATACTTCTTTATTTGAAATTAAAATGTAAATGTGGTGGAGAATTTCAGTTTTGTAATCACCTGCTTTTAAAAACTTAAACCTAAACTTTGTGTCCCATAAAATCTTATTAGATGATGTGCTCTTATATAGTTTGTTACCTCACAGTAATTAAAGACCAGCTCAAGCAACTTTGTGTGTGACAACACAGCAACTCTACCTTCTCTTACTGAAGATGGTCAATGCTGAGCAGTTCTTCCTTCTCTAATCTCCCGGTATCACCTGTGATTCTGCATTACTCGTAGTTTGTGCCAGTTTAGATTATCTGCTTTCATTATTTCATTATTCATCTGCCAAATAACAGGGAAAAAAATACAAACCCCACTTTCTCTAAAAAAACCCTTCTAATTGTCACATGAGATGATGCCTTTAATCCAATGTCCTGTGCGTAAATGGACCGTGGATCTGGGTATCAGTGAGACAGAGTTGTCAGGGAAATCATGTCAATAAACAAACAGGGAAACTTGTTTGAGAAACCCATTTTAAATCAAAAAAACCCAGAGCAATCAATGTACCTAATGCAGTTCAGCTTTTCTTAGCATCTCCAGTCCAGTCCCTGATACCCCTCCAAGCTACAACTAGTATGAGTTTACTTCACAGTCCTGAAACTTTAACATTTTAATGAGGCAAAGTTTTGTCCCATAGAAGCTAAACTCTACCAGAAACGCCTAGGTAAGAGCCAAATACTGAAAATCTTTATGTACGCAGTAATCCCTTTTCATACAATACTGCCATACAGCTAAGAAATTTATTTCTTTCAGAAGAAAACAATAGAGCAGCACCCATTAGTTCTTAGTTAAATATTAGATGAAATTACTTAAATGCAAAATTTATGGCATTCATTCAGTACAGGATTCAGACTAGTTTTTTAACTGCTTTGTTACTTTTTCCAATCCATGAACAATTTACATGGTGAGGGATTAACTACCACTTCTTCAGGCATTTATTCCTACTTCTATTCAAGTGAATGGTAAAATTTTGATAGGTTTGAACAATGAAGAATCAAGGCTGATAAAAAGTCTACTGAAGATTCCCATCAATCCCCATAGTCTTTGCAGCAGGATCCCATATGAATGTAAACTTGAAGCAGCTCAGTGGAGTTATTTAGAGTAACCCAAAACAAGTCTGTAACTGTAACTTGAGCCTGTTTTATAAAGTGGCAGGAAATGAAGACGCTGCTGATGGGCAGAACTCAGGAAATTGATTAAACCTCTCAAAATCTCTCTTTTGAGATCCATCTCCACAAGCAGCGGATGAATGCTACAAGTGATGATGAAATGCCAGTGAGCAGGGCCAGCCCACATCAACTGTTTCATGACTGCTTGCCAGACAAACAGATTGGTTGTTAGAGCAGCAGGAAAGAAATACTTGGACTGCCAGTAACCAGAAGTTGAAAATCTGGCAAGGTCAGTCCCTCCCTTGGATCCCAAGGCTCGGGTGTTGACTTCTGATCCCTTCTGAGAATGTGATAAAATTTATATAAACTAAAACTACTTCTAAAGTAGTTAGGTAGCAGCTAGGCATTAAAATATTTGTATGAAGATATGCTAAGCGCTGCCAAACAGGATGCACATTGCTGTATAAAAGCCATCCAGACAGGACATTAAAGTTATGATTCTGTCATCTCCACATAGTCATGAAAAATACTTTTGTGAGATTTCCACATCCAGCTCAGTTAGCATATTCCCACTTCCAACTAGACTATACCTTCCAGTAATGCTTTAAGTCGAGTCTCAGCTATCCAATAACATTTATCTTTCATTCTAACGCTTTTTATCCATTCATGTCAATATATGTCTTATAAGGAAAGCCCATTTGTCCTTATCATTTCACAGATAGGGACAAAATGATTTACTCAGAACACTCCAGTGGCAGAGCTAGCAGTAAATGCGGTTTCCTGACTCAGTGCCCTTTTGCTGAACCACACTGTACTAGTCTAACATTCCCTAATATCTGCAATCGCATACCATAGCCTAGTTATCAACCCCCCATTATCTGTAACAACAGGTACTGTAGTGTTTGGCTCCTCTAAGAAATGAGAGACTAGCAAATATTAGGTATAATTTTCTGATTTTGATTACTGTTGCCCTAAATGGATAGTATCATAGTTACCTCTTCCCCATCTCACTGTTCCTACTCAATCATGTGTTTTGAAACCATTTACTAAATAAAACTTCACTCTACCAAGGGGTCTGGAGAGACTTTGACCTTTTGTCCATACAAGTGAGTTTGTTCATCCTGTACTTGAGCTGGTACCACTTATCCTCCCACTGTCACCATCTACCACAGCACAGGGGGTATTAGTGTTCTATAGGAACAGGCTCTGACTAAGCCCTCGGGCCTCCAGTTTTTCCTAAGGGATAAAGAATAGAACACTCAGGGCTGTGGTTAATAGAAGGTGAGCAAGAGGCTTCCCAAGTCAGCTTGAAATCAAATGTATTGAGGAGTATTTTCTTTGAATGTGTTCTCACAAGATACTCAGAATGTTTTCAGTGCTTCCTTTTATAATGACAGCGTGCAAGGAGCTTCCTTGGCAATCACAGAATGGAAGTCTTTGCTTTGGGAAGCTGACAGATCTTACACCTTAGAGATGACTATCATTTTACCCTGGCAGCTTCTAGTCCTAGGCTGCCACATTTGGCATAGCTTCTCATCACCATTACGCACTGGCAGACACAATGCATAACATTTTTTAGTCAGGCTGCTATGATGAAAAGCCTCTTCTACACCGTGATTCTGGCTGATCTCCTCTTGCCTGGGGTAATCCTAACAAATGAAGTGCTGCAGTCAGGAGTGAATGTCAGTATACACATGTTCAGAAAGGGCAAGTTTATTGCTAAAGATAACATGGGAATGATACAGTGAAGTCAGTATCTCAGTGTGGTGATGCCCCCAGTGTGGACTCCCGTAACTTCAGACTCAAGTACACAAAGCCTACTATAGCCTTCTATTAATTTGTTTTCATCTGGTTTTGTAACCACTTGGCCCATGAGAACACGTGAATAGCCACAGATAGGTTTAAGATCTGTTTCTCGTATGATTCTGATGACATGGAGGGTTGTGGAGGTCAGGAGATCCCAGAAGAATCATCACAAAGGGATGAAGGTTGTTTGACCTGAGCATCTTTGATCTTCGGTACATGGGGCTAGTTTGAACTGGAAACTGAGGTATAGGTGACTATAAAAGGCAGTAGTAGAGAGGGAGAAAAATCTGCTGCTTGGGATCCGTGTACCTGGATTGGCCACAGTGCTGTGTAAACAACTGGAGAAATCCAGACTTCCGCTGTATAAATGAAGACAGCTTTTCCTGGGGAAATCTGGCCTGGCCTTCCATAGGCACAGAATGCCTTGAAGCAGCAATAGGAAGATGATAGAAAACTCCAGTGAATAAAAAATTTAGATAGATACCTAGCACCCCAAGAATTTCTGTGATTGCACATGGAACATCAGAGGATTTGGGCAAGCTTCAAAACTGGGAAAGCTTGGGACAACTTGTAAATTGCCCTTCTGTCTTCACAAGTGGCACTGTGTCCTCTGTCCCTACTCTGCTGTTGAGTGATGGCACTTCCACACAGTTTCCACACAAGTTGGTTGCTTGAGGAAGACTCCCACAGAAGTGAGTCCTCAAGGTCGTACTGAGATAAACTGAATGCTTACCCCTTCACTATGATTCTGTCAAATTTTCCAGCAGGTACTCAGAAAAATATTTCACTGCCCTAAAGGCAGGTTCTTAATTTACTTCCTGCCCTGCACGGTGTCTCACTCTTGCTTGTGTTTTTCTCTTTATTTTGAGAGTAGGGGACTGGGTTTTTATGGTGGCCATATTAATCGTATCCCTGGTGGTCACAAAGGAGTTTAATAAAAGGGGTGGGTGGCTGGGTTAATTATTTTTTTCCATCTGTCTTAGGAGAAGAGTGTTTTAAATAAATACTGCTCTGTTGGAGCAGAGGGGTTGCAAGGGTAACATTTTTTGTTTCCCTTCCTTTGTCACCCACCACCCTCCTTCCCACCCCCCAGTTTATTTCCTGCTGTGGAGACAAGTGACTTAATAAACTATTATTTATTTGTTAAAGATGTCTCTTTCCAGCACAAGCTTTCCTGCTGGGGAGATGAGTGTCTATAAAATATTTCCAAAGGTACCTCCTTTAAAGATTTTGTGGGTTTCCCAATAGCACACTCCAAGTCCTGCTGCTGTAAAAGTTGCTGGCTGTTTATTTTTCAACATGTCTAAGAGCCGGAGTGATGGAACAAGAGGAAAGTTTTGTTCTTCCACAATTTTTTTAATCAGCTTCTACTTTGAGTCTCAGTTCTGTACAGCAGGAGCAAACTGCCAAGCCAGCACTGAGCCTTATTTTGTTTAACAAGGCTCTGGTTTAGCTCAACTTTATACCATGCAGATTTGCCAAGCAGGACTGAGACCTTCATTTTAAACAACTTTGTGAACAGTTGCTGAGCAGGGAGGCTTGAAGTTAAATTCTGGGCTTGAAGGCAAAGGACCTCAGATCTCAGTATCACAATGGCCAACTCTGTTTTTTTAATGTTTCAAGACAAGTTACTTTTTTACCACACCAGCATCTGTGAATACAATAGGTTCCTGCTGCTCAGCATGGACTTTTTTTCACTACTGACACATCGATTCATTTTTTTAAGAGCAGACTTTTATTTCTACTTTTTTTTTGCTCAAAATTGAGTCTGCCATTCTAAGTGCTGTGTCCAACACCTTTCTGCTTTTCTCATAGAAGTCAGTAGAACATACTACATAAATACTGCATACTAAGGGTATATATCCTCACAAATGGTGTCCACTTTCTTCTTCAATACTATAGAATTAGGAATTACTACTGTAGTAATCATGCAGTGTGTGTAACAACCTTCATACACATACAGCATTACAGCCTGGTGGCCCAGACGAGCTTAACCTGCCAACTTCAGGAGCAATGATTCTATACAATATAACGTCATTTGCTTTTTATAACTTCCCTGTGTTGCTTCAGTCCCAAAGCTACAGGTGAAACCCCACCTTTGGGTCCAGTTCTTCCTTCGGAGAAACCCTCAGAATTGATAGATTGGAGGTATGAGGGCACCAACCAACCCAGTACCTCTTTTGGGTGAAAACTCCCTCCCGTATGGGGTTTTGGTCCAAGTTCTAGTTGCTCGGTGCTTGTGTTGGACCTGGCACAACTTTTAAGCCTGGAGTTTGGCATATTTAGGAGCTACCTGAATCAGGAGAGTACTCGGAACCTTCCAAAAGCAAGGAGCTCAGTGTGGTTCTCTGCTTCCCCCAGGTGGAGGCATCTGTGCTGGCATGGCTCCGAGATGGGCACAGCCTCTGCTGAGAGCTTTCCTCAGCAGAGGGGAGAATAAATCACCAGGGAATCCCTGAGACAAACTGGGTGGGAAGATGAGGTTGCTGAACAGAAGTCTACTGGAGACACAAGGAAGGAGGAATTCCCAGCTTGGGAAGTAGGTAGAATAAGACTGAGATGACCGAGGAATGTGACTGGTCACTTGCTGTCCCCTATTCTGGTTGAGTTGTATGTGAGACTCTGCCTGAAATCTTCATTGAACAAAAATGCCATTTTGCAATCATAGGATGGGCTCAGGATTCTCTCAGTGTTTGTGCATTACTGCTGAAAGCGTTCCAGGAGTATTTGTGTTCGCCACCTAGCTGAACTAAGAGGGGGAGCGCTGTGCAGGGAAGAGATAGGGGAAGGACTAAGAAGATTTGAGAGAAGAGTTGAAACATCACTAGAAAGAGGCAGACACTGGCTTTAGGTTCTTTTAAGCCTGGCCTTGCAGTGTTTGAGCCAACAGGTAGGACTCCTGCATCATCTCACGTTGTAAGACAAGCTGACTGGATTGCCTTGAGCCACAGGTCCACACCAGGCAGGTCACTCTGAATGTAGCTGCTTGGGGCATTAATTCTTTCCAATATGTGAAAAGTTGCAGAGAGGTTGCTTCTCCACTAGGTACAAGGGGAAGGAAAGAGCCTGGAGAGGGAGCAGAAAATACTTCTGAAGTGTAGCTACTGAAAAGATGCAGTGGAATCTGCTGGGAAGTGCAGGGCTCAGTCCCCTGTGACAATGACCTTGTGTTGAACAGAAAGAATGCAGAAAAAGTAGAGAAGGCTTGGAAAATGGTTCTTTTTTGACAACTCGATTGTCTAATCTCAGGAGGGGCCTGAAGAGAGATGAACCAGTGTGCAATAAGAAACCAAGAGAGTGGATGTTGGAAGCAGACTGTTAGCCAGCAACAACTGGCAGCTGTATAAAATTCTGGAGACAGATAATTGTAATCAAGATTCAATCCCACAGAGACAATTAGTTATGTGAATACAAACCAGAGCACAGCCAACTGAATGGAAAAGAAATATTTCATTCCTGTATAAGACTGAAAAAAGTTAGGAAAAATACATGAAGAGACATCCTATGTACCATGAATGAAATGATTATATTATTTGAAACTTTTAAATTACAGGCATTATTCAACATCCTATGTATACGTCTACTCAGAGTGGCCTTATCTGCAAGGGCCACTTAGAGTTTGTGGTTTTACCCTTGTTCCAGATTTCGGGTTTTTTTGCTTACGCAAAACACTGGTGTAAAATCAGAGCATTCTGAAACATCCTTGGATTTAAAGCAGTGGAATCTGAAATCAGGACCCTTCCCTTAGCTTTGGCATCACCTTTCTCATTTTGTCTTCATTGATTTCAAGACTTGCATGTGTAATAAAGTAAACACTTCAAGATTTGGCCCATAGCAGGAGTCATAAATTCCTTGGTTTTGAAGACCTGATCCTTCATCCACTGATGTTAATAGAGGAATTCTTATTTGACGTCATTTGGGAGGAACAGATCCCAAGGCGTTTGTTCTCAGGCATATCAAAGCAACTATTTTGTACTGAAAGTAAATTAAAATGCAATACTCCTACATTTGCTAGGAGTATAAATCTCAGCACCACAAATCAAATTAATTATATATCTATGTCCAGTCTTTCAAATGAAACCTGTGACAGTCAGACAAGTTGTTCGATAACTGATCTTTTAAAAACATCAGAGCAACGTTACTCAAAGGATTACTTCAAACTACTTTTTAGTGGCTGAAGCACAAAATGGTCTAGATTTAAAGCTTAAGTATAGCAATTTAATTTGAAGTTTCTCTGTATTTTCTCAAGGATGCTTAAGGACAGAATGTCACCTGAATGAGCTACTCCCTACACTAACCAGAAGGTGACTGGACAATTTACATCTGTATACTTATTGAAAGGAAGGCTGAAGAATCATTTTTGTTGGTGAGCCTTGCAACAATGTTATTATGTGGGAAAACAAGCTCTAAGAGAGAAAGAGGAAGAAATAATTCTAAATTGTCTCTGCTCATATCCAGCTCCAGAATAATGTGAGGATATTGAGGATAATTCTTACTGCATCATTTTTAGATCACTCCCCATTTAGTTTAGCAACACACCCCCCACCTCACTTTTTTTCAGTTTTGTAGAGAACATTTCTGGCACTAAATTCACTATGGAGGGTTACATCCTTATTTTAGGAAGGACTGCTTCCTCTGCTTGTCATGCCAATACTTGGCTGTTTTAAGTGATTTATGTATTTTACTTGTTGTGGAAGTCTTAGTGTATTTGTGTGTATACGCCTACTACATATATATATATATATAAATATATGTAAGTGAGTTTCTTTTCTGTTTCTCTGTAAAGTTTCTTTCTAGGGAAGGCAACTATTTCTAGGTTTTTATAAGCTGATGGAACAGACTTGTCAAATAGTCTTTATGAGAGAAGAAACAGGAAGATGGTTTGGTTTGCAGACAGAGGGTTATTGGGCAATTATGTTTTTTATAGAGCTGTTGTAGGACAAATCACGGGCCTGCTTTTGCCTTTGATGCTACAAGGCAGACGGCCCAATAAAGATCAGAACAAGGGAGGGCAAAGGGGGTCAGGGACAGAGCCTTCCCTTGGGGTCCCGCTTCTGCCGCTCGCCTCAGAAACCAGACACCCCTTCCAGATGCACCATAGCTCCACTGTGACCCTCCTGATGGGCTGTGCTGGGAAACTGGGAGTGCTCCAGGAAGTGTTCACCCTGCACAGCAGCTCCAGGGTTACACGGATGCTGGGGAGAAAGCTGCCCTCTGTGGTGTCCTGGCACAACCAAGGAGATTGTTTCCTCCCGTGTCTATAAAAAGCCAATGTACAAGAAACTTTGTATGGAAATAAACCAGCTTAGCTTATGCAAAGTTGTATAACTGGCAAAACTCTCCTTGCATGTCCTTTTTTTGATATCTGTTTCCTTTTGTACTGTCCGAACTCATCTTTCAGCCACTCTCTAACTTTTCACAATTAGGAAGAATTCTCCTTGGGGCAAGTTGTCCTATCAGTTTTTATTTTGTTTCACCTTCATCTGTAGCAGTTGGTATTGGGCTTGTAAGAGAGTCTTGGCTTACATAAACTACAAGTTATTTATCTATGCCAATTCTTTTATGTATAAACAGTGTTTAGTAGAAAAGTGTGTTTATTTTGATGATGGGGATTCATCATATTCCTGTGTAGGGGGCACTGGGGAAATCTCATCTCTGGAGTGTTCCTAATCTTCAAACAGTTCTGCTGCCATTTAGAGATATTTCAGCTGGGCAGTTCATTCCAAATACAGAATAGATAAATACATTTGGAAAAAAAAATAGTGGTTGCACATTTTACATCATCTTTTCCTCATTATTCAGAGCAGCACACGGTATGAACCTGAGCTACTTCTGTTCTGCTTTATTTTCCTTTGAGACACTTTGATTAGGTAGAGATCATTTCCACATAAATGCTGTGAATAGTGTACTGGAGTTATCTTTGGGAATATCCTGCTCTGCTCTCAGGGAGTTGGTGACTGGGATAAGTGTCAGAGCCCAGAACTGCATGGAAAGAAGCCCTGTACCTTCAGTGCTTGACTGGCCAAAGATAAATACATACACAACAACATAGGTCCACCCAGGAAAGCTTGGGGCAGTAGATCTGTTAGAACCAAATTGTTTCATAGAGTTAAAAGTGTGGCTCAGTTACTTGAGGCAGTTCCTGCACTGACACCTGGCACAGGCTTCCAAATTACCTATTTTGATCACTTTCACCACTTTTTTCATCACAGGGAAACTGTTGTGTCACGGACATTGGAGAGACAAGAAAGAGGGGACTAAGGCTGCTAGAATCATACAAGTAGATGCAGTGTACATTATATTACAGAAGATGGAAGTACTCAGTGTGCAAGTAGCAGATTTTGACCCCTGACTTTCCCCGCAAAGAGCATTGACCTCCTTGCATCCTCAGGCCGTCACAAAATTAGCTGTTCAGAATGAGCTGAACTTAGGAAAAGAAAGGATTTATTAAATACGAAATTGACTGACAGGGAGAGCTTTCACCCTTCCAGCATGCCACTGATCTACTTGAGTACCAGCGGGAAAGGGAAGAAAATGTATTGTTTAATGAAACTCACCAGTGTTTGCTGTTTATTTGCTAAATGCTGGACCAGTTACGGAGAAAGTAGAGCACTGTCAAATTCTTATTGGAATACCAGTGAGATTAACTAGGGAATACCTAAGAGACAAAGATGGATCAGTTCTGCCTACTACACTTCCTTTTACTGCAACTAGTTTTCCTGCTTGATAAACCTGTAAGTTTTCCCTTTCCTTCACTACCAGTCACAGTTAAGCTTTCCCAAAGATGTCTGCTGCTTGTTTTTTGAGAAGTTCTTCAAATGATTGTTGGTCTGTGGCTGTTTACAAGTGTCTGCTATAAAACCAGAATATGACTAGCTGCTCTTCATTGTTATTGATAACTCAACTTCAAAAATTAAGTCTCATTCTGCACTCCGACAGAAAGAGAGCTTTGAACCACAGCATTGGAATTGCCACCAGATTCAGAGCCCTGTATCAGGACTCTCTGCAGGACATACAGGATTCTAATTTCCATGCCCATAAGATTCCTCACTACTTCAAAATGTAAGATTTTATGGACAACTAATTAGCATTTCGTGTATAAGAAAATAAAAGTTTAGGGCTCAGAAGGGCCTCCTTAACATGAACATTAAAAGTCTGAAGTCTAGAAGATGGCTCAGTACAGGGCTTAAATCTTTCCCTCCTAGAGCTGAGGAATCCATATGTAGCCCATTGGCTGAGCAGCAGGTCCCTGACAATCTGGAGAATTCCAAGAACTGTCCCTTAGGCCTCTTCCAGCAGAGTCACGGGCAAGAGCCAGACAGAAGCACCAAGCACCCTGCCCGAGACATCTTGAAGACTTAAATAACTGTACATTCCCTGCCCTCCTCTCTGCCTCTGCCCCCAGTCATATTTGACTCTGTAATTCACCTGCCTTGGGAAATCTGCAAAATTTCACCTGTGACAGCTCTGCTGACAAACAGGGGAGATCAGAGCTTTCATCTGGGTGATGAACTGCCAGGCTGTCAGAACAGCAGAGTATCTGTGCCGTGGTGAGACAGGTCAGGGCTGCCGCGGGGGCTTTGCATCCTGACCTTGGGAAGACTCGGGGAGGACTGGGCTGTACCTGCTCCTTCCTCTCAGGGTCTGCAGGACAGTCAGGGCACGTTTTCCCTCACAAGGACACAGAGACAAACCAGAGACATCCCTGTGCACACACATGGCTCGGGAAATTGTCTAGGATCACACTCAATTTCTCAAATGAGGGCCTCCTACACTAGGGGATTAATTGGCAGGTAGGTTCTAGAAACTGATAGTGAGGTAATTACATGTAAAAATAGGTCTTTTCATTTGAATACCTGACTGTTAAGCCATAGCATTATATTCTCCCAGCTGTTATACAGCACAATTTGATCCACCTGAATTTTGGTAAGTTTTAAAAAGCACCAAGAGTACCAACTTGTTTTTCTGCATGACACCATGTACAGAAGAGCACTGTGTGAGTATTTAAGGAATTTCTCAGCATGTCCTCTTCCAGCTTCACTGGATCTGGTCTTCGGAAAGAGAAGGATCTTGTCTGGACATTTTGCTTCTACTCACAAACATGTGGTCTGAGTTGGGAAAACCCTGCATGCTTGTGACCTCCTGGATCAGCCCAGCAAACTGTAACAGAAAAAGAATTTAGAAGCCCCAGTTTCATTCCCCCTTTCTGTCTGAAGTAAGCTGAACCCACACCTGATTCTCTGAGTGGCCTGAACAGTGTACTACAGTCTTTCTTGTGCCTAGGCTAAATATTTTAAAAAACAGAATAGAACTAAACCTGAGCATCAAGAACATCTCTCTATCCTCAAATATCCAACAGCCTTGTGTCAGTGCTTTAAGGAAGATGCAAGATCCAGGGTTCAGTCAAGAAGCAAATGAGGGCTTTTCAGCCAAGTTATGAGTTCCAGGGATGAAGACTTTGTCAAGCCCTCAACTTTGTTTTAACCCCTCCCTACAGCTGAAGTCTTCTGTCATCTCAACATTAATGTCTGTCAACATGTGGGGAATTTTGCAGAGAAATTTTCCTATCTTAACCTGTTACAGATGCATTTTTCTGCAAACATCTTGACTGCAGGGTGGCAGTTTCAAAGCAGAGACGGAGGTAGGAAAGGTGGGTCTCAGTGCAGTGAATGCCTGTTATGAGAACATTAGTCATCTAATCCCTAATTCCTGGGGGGACTGGGTTGGTGCAAGATCACTTTAGACTTGCCTTGTTTCTTACAAGCTTTCCGTTTGCATCCACTAATGACCATTGTAACAGACAGGATGCTGGGATAGATTCAGCTGTGATCTAATCTAATCTGACTCCTCTTGTGTGATTTGATAGTGGCTCCAAGACACTGTCTCTCCAGTGAGAAGATTTACAAGGTTTACCCAATTTGAGTAGTCCCCATCAGTGGAGTTAGGGAACTGTGGTGCCTGTAAGTGCTTGACAGAAGGACAGTGACTTTGTTCATCTGAAGTGGGACTGAGAGGCCTCTCGAGGCAAGTGCCTCAGTGAAGAGCAAGTGCTATCATCGTTCCCTTCTTGCTCCCTAAATTTAAGACACTGAACTGTTAAGATCAGTTGCCTGAGGTCAGAATGTTTCTCGGTGCTATAACAGGATTCTCTTCTCCTGGGGAAAGTACCGTGTCAGACTAGTTAGTACCTCCTTGCTGCTGGCAATTTATTTCTAATGGCAGGAGCCGGAATTCCCCTTTTTCCATAGGAGACAAGGAAGACAGCAGGCTCTGGCTGTTTGTTGGGTTTTCTTGCCTTTTTAAAATACTGTTTAATACTTTCTAAATGTAGTTTAGCTCATTCAACAGCACAGCTTAGTGCTTCTACACCTATGTATGTTTTCTCCCTCTCCATTCCCTCAACTATACCAAGAAAGTTTGCAAGTGAACTGTAGCTTAGAATGTGAATGCCAGGTTAGCTGGACCAGTAGTAAAATACAAAAAAAACCCCAGGATGCAGCAAGGTGTTGATTGCAGAAAGACTTTATGACCAGTAGAACGTATATAGAGAGGGGAGAAAACCTCAGCATTGCTGGTTTGTGCCTTTAGATATCACCAAATAGCCTCAATGAACTCTTAACTGCTCAAATTTTAGAAATAGACTCTTCAATGTGTTTTGAGCCTCTCTGCTGCTGTGTTGGCACAATAATACCCCTTGCAGGACTGGCAGTAAGGGCTCAGGGGCAGATTACTGCATGGGGGGCTCTCTCATCACCCAGTCTTGTATGGAGCTCTCTGAAACTTAAGAGCAATGGGAACACAAGAGGAGCACTGGAAAGTAGGAGGAATATGAGTGTTTGGATGGTTCTACACTACTGCTGTGGAGCAGTCCCTGGAAAGATGGTATAGTTAAAATGGAATAATGTGAAGGTCAGTATCAAGGGCAAGGTGTAGTCTTTCATATTTCTCCTTGCATTGGCAAAGGAACAATAAAATCTACCTGAACATTTATTAAACCTTTTTTTGTTATTTTCTTTTCTACTCACCTCTTGAATTTAGATATTTCAGATTTGTCCCAGAAATTCTGCAGAATATTGAAATACCATACCTACGGTGTTTGAGGAATCAAGAGAAAAGTGCTTAAACTCTTCAATTATCTGCTTTTCCTCCAATCTCCCTCCTCCTTGCCAATGTAAATTACACCATATTAAACTCCCTTTTGCTGTGGGGACAAAACTAAGTGCACAAGGGGAAGAGTGGGAAGGGAAAAGGAAGGGAAAGAACGTGATATTCGTGCACTACAAAGTCAGCAAGTCCAAAAAAGTCTAAAGTTTTACAGGAAATGCCCAGCATGCCAAGTCACTTGTCCCTGTCACCTGCCTGCCCAGCACACGAAGAGGAATCTGTGGACACACTCAATGTCATTTCGGGTTGTGTCACGAGACCCAGGCAACGATGGGAAGAAGACATAGGTAGAAGAGTCTTAATCTTAAGGCAGCCCTCTTTATTCCCAACTAAAAGCATCAGAGAGGGGCTTTCCTCTCTTCTTTGTAAAGAGAGCAGAAATCCCATTTCACCCTCCTGTTCAGAACTGCCTGCCTGTACCTGCTCCTCCTGCCTCTGCTGGTCTGCTGTGTGTGTTTGGAATGAAAGATTTTCCCTGCAAGCCCTGAACCTCTTCCCTGGCCTGTCAGGCTCTTATCAGCACAGGTTCCTCAGTGGGCCACAGTGATTTACTGTCCAAGTAGTGCTGTTCTTTGTCAGAGATTGTGATCGAAAAGCCTTACTTTGCAGCTAATAAGAAACTCTTCCCTTTCCCTCATGTTTTTTTACCTTTCTTCAAATATTGTTTTACGAGCCCATTGCTTGCTATCTGCCTGACACAGAAGCTGTGCCTCAGGGCATCATTTTCTCACCTCTAAGCCAGAGGGTTGTTGCTTTGATGCTGGGTTTGAAGAGCTTGGAACAACTCCATGTAGGGTATCTACCCTGCCTCCCCAGGGCAATCTGCTGAGGTGAGGATAGTTGCCTTCATGGTTCACACTGGCATTCTGGGCATTGCTGTTTTGTTTTGTTTTTCCCTCATACAAAAGGAAAAACGTTTTACAAAGGGAGAGGGCTTGACATTTATCAGATGTTTGAAAATGGCAACAGGAACAGGAATGGGAAAGTGCCTGTTATTCACTGTATGTTTCTAAGGTTAAACTTCAAATGCTTGGGCACTTTGTTCTTAAGAGGTCAAAGTAGCAATCAGGGAGGGGGATTCTGGGCTGCGGTATACTTCCAAAAAAATAGGAAAAGACAACTGTCCTTTCACTACTACACAACTTCAATTGCTACTTGTCAAGTTTTTTTGCAAATGAGAAAGGTGATGTTTGCTTGTTGATCTCAAGCAAACCAGACATTCTACTGCCTCATTTTCATTAGAAGCTTCCTGTTAATTGTGTTATTTTGTAGAAAGATCCCATTTCTATTTCTGCCTAGAAATTCACATACTGAAAGTATGGCCATAACCTTTAAAGAAAGTCCTGTCCTGAGATGCCTTCAACCTTGTGGGAAGATTTGATAGCATGGACACTGCAAATGCTTTATGTCTTTAATTCGAGCACAGATACAAGAAGACACACTCAGTTGAGATGATATTTCAAGCACAAGGCAATGGAGATGTCCAGACTACTCACAATTCCACTCTAAATGGATTTTTTATTTTTTCTCCTTACTTTACATGGAGGCACACAAGTGTGTATTTCACTATTTATCTTCATACTGTAGAAATGTGTATTTTACCTTACCATTTTTCTCAAATGCATGTTATTATCTCGGTGTACACCTGAATGGTGACTTGACAGCCTATCATTTTCACATGTTAGAACACATTTTAAAGTGTCTATCAAAGGAGCCTGTTCTTAGCATCAGCTCCATCACCCTTCAGCAGGGCTGCTTATTAATCATCATTCACATAAAAAGCTGTTTCCTTTGACTGTGCAGCAAACATGAGAAAAAGAAAAGGGCAAAAAGGTAAAGATGCATAGATTCTTTGAGATTTAGTGAAGTGCAGTTGAAGCTTGCATGCCACCTCAAGATATTATCTTGTCAGATTCCATACATTTTAAAAAGAATTCCAGAGCAATAAACGATAAGAGCTCCCAAGTCAATGCAGCACTGCAGGTAGTGACGTAGATCAGCAGGGTTTCTAAACATCCTGCAGCACTCTTTGCAAGGACAGAGGTGCTAAACCTGACATCCCCTCCAAATTCCAGCTGTAATTATTTTCTCTCCATTAACGTCTCATTGAATTTTCAATTGAGACATCATTCCTTGCTTTGTCCTGAGCTCATGTGTAACATTCCTCCATCACATTAAACAGCTGCCAATTTCTACCCTGAAGGGGGCTGCAGTTAAGGGGAGGATTAATGCTACTCCTTGTTTGACCCAAAACAGGCTTTGGTCCTTGCTGACGCAGAAACCTGCTCCAGCTATTCTATTGGATTTCTTAGTTCTTGAAAGAAAAAGCAAGTGTGGACTTCACACCTGGCTTGCAGTGTGCTGGTACAGTAAAGTCAAGGGTATCTGTGCATCCTGTTTGCTGTTTAACCCGAGGCCCAGAGACTTCCCATGATCCAAAAGGGGCAAATTACTGATGCAGTGTCAAACTTAACAAAACAGACCAGCTTAATACCTCGCCATTGATTTTCTTCTTCAAAAGGGTACTAAAACAGTATCTAGTGCAAGAAGAGCTCCTTCTTATACTCTCCATGTAGCTTCTAAATTGAATTTAGAGCTTGTGGTGGCGGTGGAGTTTTGTTCCTTCAAGTCAGATTTGAATTTGTTGTGTGTATGCCAGGCATCTGTGTGATCTGCCTGGAAGTGCTCGGCATCAGTGATTTTGGTTGAGAGATAGTTCTGTTTTCGTGGCTCTCAGACATGGCATTTCTCACCCTTTCCTGAATCTGAGCAGCACTTGAGAACCAAGACTTTAATTAACGATGGCATCTCAGGCAGCTGCTGGTGGCTGCCCTCTTACAGGAGAGTACATCTCTGGTCACACTGACAGCAGAGGGGGCAGGGGAAGAGAAAAAGAGGAGACCCATGTGTATGGAATTGGAAACCTATCTTCTGCTTGATTGTGTTTTAGCAGTTAGAACTGAACTGTTTAGCACTGCTTAATTTTTTTTAGGTTCTTAATTGGCGAACCAGCAGTTCAGCATTTCAGTCTCCTCTGCAGTTTTCACGTTGCTCATGTCAGAAGGGATGTCTCTCATCAGCCAAGTGCCCACTGGCACAGGCACTGAGTGTCCAAAATGCCAGCTGCAATTAAGCATTTCTGTTGTGAAGCCCCACAGTTTGTGCACGGTGAGAACAACTTCCCTCCCTGAGCACGAACTGGAGCCTACCAACCTCAGCAGCAAGAAAACCACGTGTCCTTCCTCAGGTACTCACAGGATCAGACACAGGCACACAATACAGAGGCTCACGTGTAGGTTAAGCAATATATGACCATTCGGTGCATCCATCCACTGCTTACAGAGAGCAGAGGTCAAACTAACCTCAGTGCTGTCCTCAGATTTCTCCCAAAACTAATGGTCTGCTATGTGACTGCTTACTTGGCAGCCTTGCTCCCTCTCTGTTACCAGTCATATTCAAATTCAGGGACAGATTTTTTTTTTTTAAACCCCCGTTACCCCAGCAGAACAAGTACTGTCAAGAAAATAGTGCATTTTTATCACTGAATCTTTTGCTAATGTCACAGAGCTGACACAGGTTTTACTTTTGTCCATCCATATTGTACACAGACAATATGTGATGGTGTAGTTTAGCACCAGGCTTGGCCTATAAATCTGAGCTGAGGGAGGCTGAGGCAGCTGCCCCTCCCATTTCAGTGTGAAGTCCTGCTCATCTGCATTTAGCCTGAGTTTGCAGAGCCAGCAGTTCAAGTTGCCATCATTTCACTTGCAAAGACAGCTCATTTGAGCTGAAGTCTATGGAATGCAATACAGAACAATGCTCCCTTCTCACTGGGGAGTGGCCCAAAAGGCTCTTGCTCAAATCCTCAGGGTTTATGTGGGACTCAGAGTTACCACCTCAGGTGGCTTGACCCACCTGGTTGTGACCTCCAGCTAATGCAGACCTTCATCCTACACAGAGGGTTTTTCTCCTTGCTGCAGAGCAAACAGGTTTAGATAGTGCAGATGTGCTTCCTTCAGGGCTGAAGGAGACAGAAGGCTGGAGCAATAAAATCCATTATATATATCATTTTGTATCTCTTTATCATGAACTCCTAAGAAAGGGAACTAAGAGGATCACTACTGAGAAAAGCACTATAATTGTAGCTCATGAGCACCACATGGAGAAGATTGCCAAGGCAACCAATCATTCCACAGCAAGGGCAGAGGTAGTTGAGTTAAGATGAGGTTGTTACAAACCCCTGCTGTGCATAATCATATAGTAACCAACGTTTTTAAAAGGCTCTTGTAAAAAATAGGACAGAGGGGAAAAGGAACGAGAGAAATTAATTTCCTCCTATTTTTCTGCTTGTTCACTGATGGAGGTATAAGAGCAAATTATGTGTGTGTCCTGCACCTGAGGACACTGGGGGCTGGCAGGGAACAGCTGCTTCCTTCAAAACAAGGCAGAGCTTCTGACACATAGGGCACTGGGCTAGTTTTACCTGAAAAAAATATACTTTTGTTTCTAATGTATTTTTAAATCTGAAGTCTGAACAAAAGTGCTCTTCTAATGCAGAAGCTTAAGTCTTGGCTGTTTGTTACAAATTGCATTCTTGGGGGATTGTTTGAAGTCAACAAGATCTTTGTGAATCAAATTTACTCCTGAAGTATGAGATTTGCAGATCAAATCTCTAAAAATTAAAAGGATATGTCCACAGAATCCTTCCACCGTCAGCAAACTCCTCTAAAGCAGATCTTTCCCTGGATTCCTCCTTTCCATTACTCCAAGCTACTTATCTGAGCTGCTAGAAATCGGCTGTACAGTGATTCACATAGCTGGATCATCAGCTGAAGCAGATTATTTTATTTTTGGTTCAAATTAACCTTTCCAGGCAGCTATTTCAGTGGTTCAGCCTGTACTGCTGCCCCACAAACAGTTAACCAGCACAACGAAGCTATGGCCAAGTCTAGGTACCCCAAGTACAAGCAACTGCCAAAAAAATCTGCCACAATACTTCAGTGAACAGCACTTGTCACTTTTCCAGTTCTAGACACTGCTTTCATCCAGTGACCTTCCACTTAAACAAGGAATAATTACTGCTTCACAAATTGCTGTTTCCATTGGGTTTGCTCCTTTTTTCTTTTGAGCCATGTTCAGTTGCTGGCTCCTGCTAAATAGTTTGCAAACCGGGCTGGAAGCGTTCTAGACCCACTTGTGCAGATTCCAATTTCCACAAGTTGAACTGACCCCTATTTTCTGTAGCTAGAACTGTGTCCATCATACATGTGAGCATCAGAAGTGGGATTCACCTGGGATTGTCCTACAGTGGTGTTCCTGTTACATAGCTCGCCAGTAGCCACATACCAAAAAAACAACCTACAAAACAACAGCCCCACTATCTGTCTTTATTTGTATGACCTGAAACCAGACAGCTACAATTGGTACACTCTGTGAAAAAGTGAACATAAAACCTCGTGGAAGGACAGATGCCAGCTGAAAAGCTGAGGCACCACAGTAGCCTGTGCTGTTGTGTGAAATTTTGCCTCTGAATAGTCACGTGTAATAAATATGATGCTGATCTTTGCCTTATTGGCAATTCGCAGAGGTGATTTGTATTCAGACAGGTATCTAGTGGCAGACTAACCACAGATCTTTCCTGCAGTGTGGTCTGATTTAGTGATGTTACAGCTAAACACCAAATAACACTTGCCCAGACCTTTCTTTTACTAAAATTAGACTTCAGCTCATTCCTAAACCTGCAAGATTGAATTCTCTGTATGTTTGCCCTTCAGTACCCCCCAAATGAAAACTGACATTCAAGAAACTGAAAAACAAATTCTTTCGTTAACACAGGGCCCTTGAAGAAAGTGGTTTTTCCATACACATGAGATGACCAGAGATATGGATGGCTCTCTGATATAACATTCTGGACCTACAGAAGGATGTTTGCTTGTCCTGCCATTCAAGTTCCACTTCAATATTTATGTTTTAAGCTCCCACCCTTTAAGGGTCCTCAAAGTAAACTGCATATCTTTTCATTGACAGATTCAGCTCTTTCCCCAACCTTCACTTTAGCAGAAAAATGAGTCCCAGTTTCACTGTTATTCTACTCTTGCTTTCTAAAAGTCTTTCCTGTTTTATACATCACCTGCAGCCTGCAATACCACATCTTTCCATAAAGAATTTAGGTGTGGGGTTTGTTTGGTTTGCTGAGGAAGGATGCTTTTATGTTGAGGCAGACAACTGCAGTTGAGGGTATTTAGGTTGTGCCCACAGGGCTTCTCACAGAGTGAGCAGTGTGTGTAGCAAGTTATTACTTGACTTCTGTGGCATTGCTAAAGAAGATAGGGATAATACTTCACTATTTCAGTGTGGTACAAAACTAGAGTAGTGCTTGAAATCACGCTGAAACAGCCTCTTTTCCCTCAAATAGAAGGTGTAATGGAGGCAGTGGTTTGTTATTATTATGTATTTACCCAATCTCATCTAGATTTTACATGTTTTTGCCCTGTGGTTATGTCAAATAGGGAAGAATACGGGAAATATGATTATATGCTGTGAAGTAAATTGCTCTTATTTGCTATTTTGTCCATAAAAGCTTCCTGGAGGAGCTCAAAGGTAATTGTAGCTGTGTCAAAGAAGGGTTTATGCACCAACGAAAGCATTATTCTCTTCCCTGTCCTCTTTGCCACCCCAAAGTGATTTGGTTTCCCCTTCCTTCTCCACGAGGTTAGGAAGGAGCCCATCTGGGGTGGCAGGGCTAAGTGAGCTACTCAGAGCTAATTTGTTTATGGGCTGCACTTGCAAATTCATCTGTGCGAGCACAAACTCAGAGCTTGGCATGACCCATCTTTGAGACACAATGGCTCTCCATTCACTCGAAGCTGACCACAGCCAAGTGCCCCTCTGGTATCACTTTGAATTACTGTGTTTGACAGAAATAATATAAACAGTATTTGTACAACAGCTCTGTGCCCACCTTTTCTGCAGCCTTAGGACAAGAATTGGACAGCACTAAGGTCATCCAGCTGGTGCTGCTTGGCTCTTCTTCAACTGAGCCATGGGTCAGTGGGCTCCTTTCTGGCAGCCTTTGGCCACCCCTGCTTTAGTCACTATGTTTTGCTTTACTCAGATTTCCACACAAATTGTGCCTAAGTGTGCAGGAGAAGTCTTGAACAATGCTAAAGAAGTCCTGCCTGGTTTTCCTGGCTTTACAGTCCCAGTCCTGCACATGTGCTCCTGGAAGCCTGATCTGCCATGCCAGTGGCTTGGACTGAGAGGACCAGACTCCTGAAGGCCTGGTGTTACAGCTTTGGTTTGGCTCAGAGAAGTCAGGAGCTTGTCAGTGCTCCTCCTGAGGCTGAACACAGCATTCCCAGTCCAGGGAGCAAAGAGCGGGAGACAAACCAAGGTGTTCTACACATCAACACAAGGCACTTTATCCAGTTTGTTCCAGACTAAGAGTCTTAGGTTTATGCCAGTCAAGTTTTGCCATGAAATGAGAACCTATTTCGCTTCCCTCAGATTTTGAAATAATGCAGATGCAGCTCCAGGTTATCAGGCCTGAGATGTGCAAACCTGTCTTTTCTCTCACTTCAAAGCTATACATTCTGATGTCTCTCAGGTCAACATTTATCTCCCCAAATATATTGTAGGAGCAAAAAAATGTTATTAAACTCTGGGGAGAAACTGGTTCCTTTCCTGCGAGACTTTGTTCACTCTCCCATTCCCTATGAATGTCATTGTATCTGCTGTTTGCTGAGCAGGAAATGCATTATTAAAGCAGTTTCTCCTCCATAAACTGCTTTGCATATGACTGTTCCATTGTAAATCCGTAGCCACAAAGTCAGGCCACCTTGGGATAACCCAACATGAAATCTGACCTGATGAAAATGGTTCATGCCTCCCGGCCTGCATTGCAACCTGTGAGAAGGGCTTTTATTATTTATTCAAAACCTGTTTAAATCCCCCTTTTTCTGAAACAACCATTTTAAAAATATTAAAACACCACAGCTAAGCTGGGAGATTAAACAAGTTTAAACCTTATCATTGCAGGTGGGATATTAGTTCCAATAAAATGAGGAGGGATGGCAGGCTGCATGGTAACTGGAGCCCCTTCTACTCAGTAACTAATCACCGAGAAAGCATTTGGGGAAGGAGGGGGAGAGGGGATGAGGGACTGACACAAACAGTGCATCCAGGCTCCTGGCAACCCTCTCTGTTTACCATGGTGATGCACAAAAGGAAGAATGCCACACAGAGTAGCAGACCTGGATCTGTCCCCATAACACTTGCCCTAGATTCAAGTGCTCTGGGAGGCTGAAAATGTGACCTTCAGATATTTTTTCTGATGGGTGATGCTGCAGCTGGACAACACTGTTCCAAAGCTGTCAGAAGGCTGCAGAGTATTTGCCTACATTTCTTCCATTACATACTTTTCTTTTGCATCTTTAGCTATCAGTGCCTCTCTTCCACATCTCCACTCTTGTACTTAGGCTTTTTAAAGAGAGTCACAGTCTTTCTGTGGGCCTTACCCACCCAGAAGTGTAACTTCATTAAAAGTATTTGAATTAAAACCCACCAAAGTCCAACATTTTCAGGTGAGGGATGACTATTTAAAATAATATTCTCCTCTCTTGAGAGTAGTATTTTCTAATAAACCATTCCTGTTCTAAGGTACCAAAACTTCTGTTTTCCAGTCAGGAGTAGCTTACGGGAGGAACTTCAATGTCCTACAGCTGGATCAGCCCTTCCCTTCTTTCCCCAGGCTTCAGCCCCATCATGCAGGAGGACCACAGGTGGAGGTACAGCCTGGGGAGCCCCAGCAAGAGATTGGGCAGTTCTAACCCTGAGACACAGATGTGCCAAACAGGAGAATCCTGCACCCAGCAACACAGTAAGGAGGGTGTTGATCAGTACAGATACTTGACCAGCTGAGTGGTGAGAGAATCGTTTAATGTCAAGAGAAGTTGCATCGGTTGCTTACAAGTTTAACCTCTTTTTGTCACCATCATTGAAACCTATGAAGTTGGTCCATTTCTAGGGCATCTTTACACACACACACAGACTTAGAGTGGAGAGGATGCAATGTAAAAAAAGACAAAAAAACCAAAACAAACAGTGCAAACAAGGTTTTAAGGGCTACGTAATTGTCCTGAGTGAGGGGCAGTAATCACTCAGTGATATTTCAGTAATTCAAGTATTCCAGCCTTGAGAAGTTTTAGGAGGAAAATTCTAACATGTAAAAAAATCCACTATGACCTAAAGTAGATGAAGACAAAAGGGCTGGAAACCACAACACTACTCCTGTCCCTCACTGTTGATTCTGAAAAAAGGTTTAACCAGAAACTAACACTTCACACTCCCTCCAAAGGAGAAGGAAAGTTTTGAGAGCTGGAAGCTGGCTTATTTGGGCTGGACGGCTTTCATGTGGCTATCACTGAGGAAAACTATGAGTGCACATTACTTTGTTTGAAACAGAAACCTGTTTATAACGGAAGAATTTGTGCTTTTACCGTGTATCACAGGTACTTAGGCAGGCACTGTGAGCGGTATAAACCCAAATCATTAAATAGCCCTTGGCCACTGCTTGAAGTGAGACAAGTACATACCTGAGCTATGTACTTAAATGCCTAAGGGAGGAAAAAAAGGGGAGCATAGTTAATAGAAATCTCAGAGCACTAAAAATGCAAGTGTAACTCCTAGAAGGAGAGCTCCTGAATGGTGCATCCAGAAATACTTAGGAGGAATCTGAAAATAATAAACAAGGTGCTTTGGTGGGGTCACCAGTGGGTGTGAAGGACAGAAACACAGCATTAGAGACTGATGGGGAAAACCCTCTAGCCTTGCTGGCTTGCCTGAGAGCAGAGCAAGGGGAAGAACAGATCCAGAGCAGGTGTGGGGTGGCCCAGCTCTCAGGTATGTTTGAACACACCTGTTCCCAGCCCTTGATGATTGCATCTGCCTCATTGTTAAACATTTAGTTGTGACCGAAGGAATACTCTCCACCAGGGAGTGGAAGAAGGCTGATTTCATTGAATTAGAGATTTCCATGAGATTCTAAGGAGTAGCACAGAAGTGAATAAATGGGGAGGATGCACATGGGCCACAGAGCATCTGATTCCTTTTGGAGGATGGACTTTATACTCGTGATGTAGTTCAGATATATTTCCAGCTCTCAACTCCAAAGGATTAGAGTGGCTGCCTGGTGGTTCTGGGTTCTTGGATTGTCTGGGGTTTTTTTTTAAATCTCTCTCCCTCTAAGTGTGGTCTCTGCAGTCTGGGGTGTTTCCTTTTTCTGAGAGTGGCACAGGCAGTTCATCCACATTCAATATTCCTGTGTACAGTTAAATTGTATGTGAGGGATAATCATCACTTCCTGTCTCAGCTACGTTAGTCTTCCTGTATACCAGCTTATAATCACAGTTTGGGATATGATACAAGTTTAAAGCTTGCTGCCAAAATATTCCTGTATCAGAGAAAACGTCCCAGTCTGATGTGTGTGGCTACATGTCCCCACACTCATTGTCCAGTGGTGCCCAGTTCATACTTTGCAAACACCACAAGACCAGCCAGTGCTGAGCCTCTGTTGCACTGGCTGCTGTATTTTCAAGTACAACAAAGTGATACCTTTGATGACCACAAACACCAAATGCTGCATAAATGTCTCATTCAAGTCTAATGGCACTCAAGATGCCCAAAAATCAAGTTAATTGTATGGTTCATGAGATGCCCAATACTCCCTTCCACTCTCATGACACAATCCCAGTATTCCACAGCAACCGTGTCCTCAGTGAAAGCCTCTTTAAATGTCTGCTTTAATACAAATAAAGCAGCTCTTTATCAGATCTCTCCCTATACATAATCGCATTTTTTGTCAGACCAAATCCAAAATCCCTCTGGTTTTGAACGTTTATTAGGCTTTAGCACAAAGGTCACCCACGGAAGACACCCTGGCAGGCAGCAGGTTCAGCAGCGGGCAGGGAGAGCCCCTCACCCTCACCCCGCTGCAGGTAAAGACCCAGGTGCTGACAATGGGGACGTGGGAATGGGATCGGCACGGGGAGCCTCAGCCTGCTGCTGCCGCCGGAGCATCACGCAGGAGGTGGCGTGGAGTCTGGTTCTGGCACCTGAGACTGAGGCGTCCCCCCAGCCCCTTGCCCACAGTCCGCGTGTCCCAGCGCAATGGGGAACACAGCATGTGAGGACACAGCCCGTGGGTCCCGGCGCCTCGAGCCTTGGGCTGCGGCGACACCTCCCGGGAGCTGCCGGCACAGGAGCAGTACCCACTCCTCTCCTCCGCTGCCCCGGCTCACGTTCGATTCACCATTTAGAAATATCCTTTTGATTTTTAGCATGGGGCCCAGAAGCTTTCCCTAGTTGATATTTGGTTTTGTTCCTTCCTCAGAGAAGCAGCCCTTTGTTTTACTATCAGGAAAACTTCTGATCTTGCACACAACACCAATAATAAGCTTGTAGGAGACAAGATTCTAAGCTCTTTTCTATACAAGGCACCTGGAATTTAACTGTTAAGTGGATGAAAAATGCTTGAACGATGGTAGTTAAGAGCCCTGTTTGCTTCTTAACCCAGTCAAAGGCCCAGAACATCTGCCTGTATGGACAAACACAGGCAATTCCTGCACTTAGATCATAGGGATAAATAAGTACCTGCATGCACTAGGAAAGTTGTTAAGCCCCAGTTCAGCCCAAAGACTCACAAATTATACAAAGCCTTTGTTCTGGTTTATGACCTTTGAAAGGTGATGTGTGAGAATGGAGGATAATTCAGTTGTGGTGTGACTGGGCAAGTCATTCCCACATCAGCCCCTGTGCACATTCCTGTCAGTGGTGTCAGAGGACACTGAGAATTTAAAACCCCTGTCAAAGGCAGAAGCTTCCAAAATCTGAGCAGCAAGGAAGAACACAAAGCATCCTTATCTTCCTGCGGATGACTTGGGCTCGCTTAGTAAAACCAAATGCCCTCCACAGGTCCTCACACCCCAATGGGATGCTAGTCCTGTACCAGGGGGACAGCCTGGTGACTCCAGGACAGAAGCCTCACAGTCCCAGCTGGCTCTTTGGGGAAATTCCAGTATTTGTACACCAGCATAAATCTAAGGATGTGCAAGTATCCTGCTAAGCTCCCTTTGTAAGCAAAGCCTGGGATTTCACACAGGCTCAAGTTGTGGGGAAACTGACTACTGCGAACAAGAAACAGAACTGACTCCTTCATGTGACTGCAGAGACCTCTCCTGTCAGCTCAGTCACATCCTGTCTCCTGAGCACATTTCATTCAGAAATAAATGGTTCTTGCTATGCTTCAGAAACAAATATATAGCAGTACCATTACACTCAAACATAAAAAAGAAAACTAAAGCATCTGAGTTCAAGCTGAAGTGAGACTCTGAAGTGTTCTGCCAGCTTGGACCCTTGCTGTCAGTTGCTGTGCAGTGGGCACTGGGAGAGGACAATATCCAACCTCTCTCACTACCTTTTCCCCAGAAGTGAGTGCTAGAGTTGTAACAGCAAGAGTGTTCCTAGATGCTTGTTTTTCAGTCTCAGCTCTTGTCCATAAGGGTTTTTCCCCCTCCTTAACAGAATGGCACAGTCTTCAGCCTCCTCCCGTGATTCCCATCTTCTTTGGAAAATAAACAGCTCTGATTGTTGTGCACTTGAGATTATGAAAACATCAAGTCCATTAGTATTTGGCAAAGTGCTCTCTCATTTCCTTCTGATGTAATAATTGAGAGAGAGGGAGCGGAGACGGCAAAGATAGCACAAGGCACGAGTTAATGACCTTCTCGCATGTATGTGTGGGCTCTTTGAGAGGGAGCCTTTTCCAAGCCCCATCTCGCCTCCACTCATACTGTTTCAGCTGAAACACTGCTTCAATGTGGCTTTTATTATTTGATCTGATGTCCCTTGGCCAGCCTTCAGAGGCAGCTAAATGGCAGGCAGGTGTGGGGGGCTCAGAGACAAAAAGCAAATGGAGCTAATGCTTCAGCAGGCCTGCTGCACACAGGCCCTCGGCTCCAGCCCCGCAGGCAAATGCCACTGGTGCCCAGTTCCTCTTGCCTGCTTTGGTTTCACTTACACATTTAAGTCAAGGGGGGGAATGTGTCCTACTTCACTCTCTGAGGGAGATTCTTTGGAAGACAGAAGGCCTGATAAAAATCAGGACGTGGGTGGAATGGCTGAGTGCAGAAAGGGATCAACTGTAGAAAGAAAATTAACTGAGGTCAATGGTTGCTACTCTAAGTGTTGGACTGGCCACCCACTTACTTGATTGCCAAATTTGTGGCTTTACTTTGGGTGCCTAGAGCCAAATTAAAGTGGGATAAATTCCACAGAAGAGTATAGTGTTCCCTGCTGGCTTTCTCGAGACTTTACTTCAGTCTTTTGAAGTGCTTCTAGAAGCCTCCAGAGATGTGTAGCTTTCCACATTAGCTTAACTAGAACCTAAGCCAAAAATCTCATCTCATTTGAAAAAATAATCTGAATTTGACAGCTGAAGTTTTGGGAAAATAAAGATTACCCTTTGCCAAGTGGTCCCATTTTAGGTCCCCACCTTGAAGTGACAAGTCCCTGGCCTACGTGAGCCAAGAGGTGATAATATGGATACTGCTTTTCCTCCATGACATTGAAGCCCAATCCTTCCCTGCACCAGGTGTCCCTGCTCCCACTGGGTTCATGTAGTCAGCACCCTGGAAAGAGGAAGCACGTGAAGGATCACAAGTGGATTTCCATGGGGCACTCCCTCCTGCAAGCAAGGGCCTCTGTCAAGGAATGGATGGAGCTCTGAACAGCCTGGGCTAGTGGAAGGTTCCCTGCCCATGGCAGGGGATGGAACTGGAGGATCTTTGAGGTCCCTTCCAACCCAGGCCATTCTCTGATGAAGGATTACTAATTTTTATGAAGGATTGACAGCAGTGCCAGAAGGGAATTCCACACTTCCTGGTGCCTAGAGGAGGAGTCCTTCCCCTTTCCCCCCAAGTAAGGGTATCCACCTCTTCCCTCTGTACCTGAAAGTGTTACAGTAGGAAAGTTAAGCAAGTTAGTTTGATGTGTTCCAAGTCTCAGCAGGTTTGGGCTGGCCCTGTTTTGCCACCAAGGCACCCTGGGTTTACATGTTCCAAGGCAAACCATATGCTCTTCATGCAGCAGCATTAGAAGGCTGGTGGGGGGGATCAGTTTTACCATCCACCTCCCATTCAAAAAGGAACTGACAAATGGATTATAGGATTGAGCTGTACCAGAAGACACATGATTTTTGAAGGACCTTTAGAAGGGCCCCCAGCTGGTGTCAGGGCTGTGTAACAGTCCTTCCCTGCCAGTCTAATACACCCTTATATTTAGTCATGAAAGAATTCATATCAGAAGAATGCTCTTTTCTAGACCTAGCTGCAAGGATAGTTGTTTCCTTCCTCCCTGTGCATTTCCTCCCCTCATATTTTATACATGCAAAGGCATATACATTCTTACTCCTTTCTGCCATCCTTACATGGCTGCAGTTTTGATTTCATTGATTGCACACACCAGTGTCTGCAGAGCTGCCTTAAGTAAATCGAAGCCGTTGGGAATTCAAGGTGAATATGTTTTTCTCCTTCAGATACGTTGTTTTAGTTAAAAGCCACTCCGGCTGCTCCGTAACAAAACCAGACACAGTGGGCCCCATTGTCCGGCTCTTGGCCAAGGTAGCATGTATGGATTAAGTGATGAATTGCAAAAAGGGCCTAAAAGCCACGCTGTAACTTCACAAAAAGGCCATTAAAGGTGAGCGCTGTCAGTAAAGTGCCCATTCAGAAGGGCTTTTATGACCCTCGGTGTTCCAGAGACGCTCACAAGCTACAAATGGTTCAGGCTCCCAGACTCGCTGCCCAAAGTGACACATCCTCAGCTGGACCTGGCTGGGAGAGCTGCTCCCTGTGGGGATGGGACACTGGCACTATCCATACCCAGCAGATGAGGAAAAGCAACACCTTGGGCCTGCTCAGAGATAAGGACTCATGAGTTTAACCTGAAGGTGGAAAAGCTGGGGACAAAAAAAATGAACAGAAAATGAAAGCACACACTTCTTGGGCTACTTTTACCTCCTAAACTTCACCCCCATCAATTCTGCATAAAATCTAGTTTTGTCTCTTTTTATACATTCCTTCATATGGTTTTCAGTGCATCTGTAAAGCATTTCAGGGTGCCAAGTGCTTCATAGATTTCCAATTATTAGAGGGGAGGCACCTGAAAGCATGTTTGGGCTACAGAACAGATGTCAAGTAGGACAGGAGGTGTCCTCTCATGGAACTCATGGTTGGTCTCTCCTATCTCCCTGCCCTCCGGGCAGCACTGCTCATCAGTGCTGAGATCACCAGTTCTTTAGCAAGTACGTCTTAGCACCAGGCTTTTTTACTGGATTGAAATTTCAGTCTATGAGAGATGGAGAACAAATACTTATCCCCAGAGCTGATGTCCTTACATTGAAGGAAGGAATCAGAAAAGGGCAGAGAAGGGCACCCACAAGTACAGGCCCATGAGTCAAAGTTTAGGTCACCACTCCTGATCAGGCTTTCCAGACTGCCTGAGCAATGGAAATTAAAGCAATATCTGTTGTTGATTGTAAGAACAGAGTAGAGACAATGTAAATTATTCAAGTTCCTTCCAACAATCCAACACAGCTTAAAACCTGTCAAATTTGAATTTGCAGCCAAATTCAAACCTAACCTCTATAGTTAGAATTGCAACCCAACCAGAATGGGCATTTTTCCTCAGAACAGGCAACACCATGCAAAAAACCATCATCTTGCCAGGAAATATCTTGGTCTAGCATGTCTTTCTAAATAAAAAAGGAAATAAACCCAAAGCAAATCACCAGGTAGCACAGCAGAAAAAATGCCAACATAGCAATACACACATGAAAAGTTTATCAGCACAAGAGAATTCTTCTTACCTTGCAGGTTTCTGTAAGTGGAAACTAACCCTAGAGACTAGGAATAGTTCCTTAAACATAAATGGCTCAGAAACCTCTAAACACTTTTTTTTAAAACCAAAAAGAAAAGCCAAAAGACACCACAGCCTGCCCATGAGAGCCTTATATAAGGCTTTGTTTAACAAGGGAAGAGGGCAGGTGTGTGCATCTCCATCCCCTCTGGCTACCTGAAAGGCTGATGGGATTGGTCAGCAGGAGGGACAGGTGGGAAATCAGGGCTGGCTGAGAGCAGAGCCTGCTGAAAGTTCTGAGTGAACCAAGTTCTCTAACAAGGTAACTGCAGTGGGCCGAGCCTTGCCCGGGTGGGGCCGGTTTGCTCTGGCAGCAGACTGGTTTGGTACAGCACCCGTGCCACACGTGCTGCACATTTCCAGATTTGTCACTGGGACAGAGGCCAGTCCAGAAAGTCCAACACTTAATTCAAAGGCATTTCAGCTCCACCTGCTGCTTCTGCCTATTTGAGAGTAATGAGTCTTTCTCCATTTGTCTGTTACAGATGTTAAAGGCTCAGGACACACTGGTTTTATTCTTCTATATCAGTTAATTTTCTAATTGATAGAAGAAAAACTCAGTTGATGCTGCAGTCTTTGTACTTGAATCATTCCTGGCTATCTGGAATTCACGTGTGGTTTGGTGATTACATTTCACAGCATGATAGATACTTCCCTAAAATTCCGTGGCTCTCTCCGTTTAGGATGTTTCACTAGAACTTTATTCTGTAATAAAATTGGAGTTACGGGAAGACTTCTATGAGTACCAGAAATACCTTTTTGCTTTCCTATAAAGTGCAAAAGTCTTAAAAGTAGACCCTAAGTTTGAATCACAGACTGGTTTGGGTTGGAAGGTACCTTAAAACTCATCCCATTTCACCCCCTGCCATGTGCAGGGGGACCTCCCACTGTCCCAGGGTGCTCCAAGCCCCAATGTCCAACCTGGCCTTGGACACTGCCAGGGATCCAGGGGCAGCCACAGCTTCTCTGGGCGCCCTGTGCCAGGGCCTCCCCACCCTCCCAGGGAACAGTTCCTTCCCAATGTCCCATCCATCCCTGCCCTCTGGCAACGGGAAGCCATTCCCTGTGTCCTGTCCCTCCATCCCTTGTCCCCAGTCCCTCTCCAGCTCTCCTGGAGCCCCTTTAGGCCCTGCAAGGGGCTCTGAGCTCTCCCTGGAGCCTTCTCTTCTCCAGTTGAACACCCCCAGCTCTCTCGGTCTTCATAAGAGAAGTTCTCCAGCTCTGTGATAATTGTCATGGCCCTCCTCTGGAATATTCAGAACAATAAGGACTTCTGATTTTCCTCTTTCAGAGTTAAAAGTTTCCAAATAGATCAAAGGAGCATGTTTGTCCCATGCAGAACAACTCTGGACATTAAAAGACTCTTGTATAATGGGACTTCTACCTCTTGTATGACCTGCTGTGTAGCCTAACATTATTTCGATTATTGACACTTTCTTAAGCATGTCTTAGAATTTGGTACAGAGTGGAGGGGTCTATGTAGCTTAGGTGACAAAAAATAGCTCACCTGTGGACTGTGATGTGCACATCCTTCAGTGGCATAAAGCTGCTGGAGGTAAACTGTGCCTGAGTTCCCTTACACACCATATTACAGTCTCTAAAAGATGAAGGAGAATGAACTAAACCTGAGCCCGATTGTTTCTATCAAGCTTTAAAAACACAGTTCATAGAGCAGCAGATTCATTACAAATATTTTGATTGCTCCCTGAAAGAAAAACATGCAACTTTCTTCTTCGTAGGGGAACTGAAAGGAGTGGTTTGTTGACTTCTTTGTGGTGCTTTGAAATCTGTAATTCAGTGCACTTGCAAAATGTTGGGTGATGGTGGTTTGAAGTATTTGCAACCCACAGCAAGTAAATCTACCCAGGCCGGAGCATTGGCTATTTCATACAGCCAAAGTGAGCAGTCATTTCTCAGCTGGGATCCACAGCTGAGAGCTGTTTTGGGGCAACTGCAGTTTAGCTTGAACTACATTCAGCTCTTGGCTGAATTTAGTGTTTCAGACAAGACATTATGAGGGCATTTCTTTCTCCACAGCAACAGCCCCTTTTCTAGCACTGCTTTTTTGCCCTAGCTGGTGTCGCTGAGATCCCCTTGCTTGGACCTGCACCGGCCCTTAAACCCCAAGTTCCTGCTTTGGTCCAGTTGTAATGCTGAGCTGAGATCAACCCTCTCTCCTTTGGCTGAGAACAGCCAGAGCTGGAACCAGCTGGGTGAACTTTTACCAGTTGGGTTGCAGTTATTTGCTGTGATGCCGCTGTTCCTCCATCAGCAGCTCCCTCCCCAGCACCCAGCCGGACACAGGCTCAGCCCTGAGGAAAAGCTCCCCTGGCAGCGTGCCTGTGTTTGGGGCTTCACTCTGACATGTCATAGCCTCACACATTGCTGGGGAGGTGTTGGAAAGGCACCGCAGCCTCTCTCCGAGCGGTGCTCTTTAAACTTTCTACTGATTAGGGGCCTTTTAGCACTCAGCTGGCTTTTCCTAATGGATTTTGCCTTTTCATTGAGACTTATTTTTTTTTGCAGGCGTTGCCAAAGTAAACAGTCACGGATGGCTATTTGGAAAGCAGGGTAGAGAAGAAAGGGACAGAGAATCAGGACGGGTCCAAATGTGTCCAGACAGGCACTATACATCAGCTGATATGTGCTGAGGGCCAAGTGCTGCCAGAGTTAAAATCTCTGGGAAAAGGAGTCCGTTTGTTGAGAGACAGGCACGACAGATACAACTGCAAGCTCTTCTCTTGGATCAAAGGTGCCATGCCTGAATTCTTGAGCCTTTAGGGGGAGCAGGGTGTGAGCTTGGCATTAATCAACCCCCTTCTGATTTATTTCCAAAGTCTTGAAGTCAGAGGAGGTGTTTGAGTAATTCCAACCTTACAGAGTTCAAGCATATCAATCCTTCACTGCTCTGAAGCAGATAATTTAGCCTTCAGCCAGCTCGCTGTGTGGGAACCTATCAGACACTGACCTAAATGAAACTCCCTTCCTCTGTGCTGTTCTGGTCAGTGGAAATCACACATCTCTGCAGCAGTTCAGAATTTGGTCCAGGCTAACAAAGAAAACAGGGTACAATGGCTCTGTCCCCAGCTGGGTCAGTGTGCCTGGTCACTTTTGTGTAGGTCCTGGGTGCACTGCAGAAGTGTTTTAGGGATGTGATACATTTATGGCCTGCCTTTTTTATCAGGCTCTGAAAAACGTTGTTCTAGATTTTACAGTTCCTTCTCTGCTGCCTTGGCACAAAGTATGAGGGGAACAAAGCAGACCTTTTGTGTAGGAACATCTTCTTTCTCTGTCACATCTCTGCACTGATTTGCTCCTTAGTTCAGCCAGCTGCTGAATGTCTGCTCTTCTTCCTCCTCAGATTAACTGCAAGAGTTCAGACTTTTCCCCTTCAGCTGGGACTTGCTCCTTGCTGGAAGCTTCAGCTTTGTGTCATCTTGCAAAGCAGTGAGGATTCACCTGGCTCCTTCTGGTCAGAGATGAGCATAATTCATGGACAGAGTTTGGCCTACTGACAGCTAGACCTGATCAGATGTCTCAAGTGCTTAGGACTCCTGCAGCCTCCTCTCCCCACAGCAGAGTCACCAGAATGTCCAGGGGCAGGCTCTCATGTGACTTTGATCCATGCCAGGGATGGATTCCAGATGGATACTTCCCCAGCGTTGGCCTACAGGCATGTTTCACACAGCATTGATGGGGTGTTAACGACGCTAAAATTTCAGCCAAGCTCCTCAGACATGCTGGGTTGGGAATGAGGAGAGGAGTTCTTTAATAAAAACCTGATGTAGACCCGGCACTTTTACCTGTAGTGCAGCCAGAGGAGCCATCAGAGCACCTGGAAGAGGGAAATGAAGGTGCAGCCCCTGCCTGTTACCAACCGGCTGAAGCACCAGTGGATTTCAGCATTCCCCAAGCCTCTGGCTGGAATTGGGGCCTGGGATGAAGCCATTTTTTGGAAGGTGCCAGGTGGTGTGCAAGTGGTGACTTGGTCCTGTGGGATCTGGAGGGGATTTGCCACCCGGAGCTGCGAGGTGGCCCAGGGCAGGGGGAGCTGGAGGAAGGATCAGGCACATCCCCATGGAGCTGGGGCTGCAGCCCTGCCTCCAGCTCCCCACGGGGCCTTAGGTGCCCTGGGACACACACAGAGCTCGGGGCAGTCCTGGGAAGGGGCTCAGGGGCTGCTCTCCCCTGCCCTCAAGTCCTGCCTGGTTCCTGGGGTGGGGACATGCCACAAGCAGAGCAGAGCTGGGCCACTGGGCTGGGCTTGGGCTGCCTGAGTGGCATTACCACACTCCTGCTGGGGTCATTTTTGGCTCAGACGTCCCACTTCTTTTTTCCTGGAGTGAATGATCCTGAGCTGTATCCTAGTTTAGAGGCCATTCCACATCTATGTGTTTGGCATAATTTTTAGGTTTTTTGTGTGTGTGTCTTACTATGATTTCCTTCTGATATTTTATTGGCCAGTTCCACAACACTCTGGGATCTTTCTGTGAGTCTTTGCAGAAGATTTTAGTTTTCATTGTCCTGAATAATTTTATATCATCTTGACTGAAGTTTGTAAACTAATGCTCTGCCTTCTGCTGCTTGAGAGCCTTAAAATGAACCAGAGCTCCAGACAGTGAGCCAGTGGCATGGATTGTTACAGACAAGGAATAGCAAAGCCAACCGTTTGCCCAAAATCCTACATCAGTCTGGGCAGCTTTAGAGTTTTGATCTTTCCTCTCCCCTCTATCCCTTTAGCATGCCTTCCATACTTGCTTATTAAATCTGGAGCTGTTCGTCTGATTAACTGCACCATAAATAACTGCAAAGCCACTGCTCAGGAGGCTGAAGGGGTGGGCAGTAGTTGCACAGAAACCTGGAACAGCAGTTCCATTCCATGAGTGCTGGCCTCAGGCACACTGGGGTTATGCATTAACACTTAGTGCCAGTGCCCCTCACCTGCACAGGCACCCTGGGCTGCCGTCAACAAGTGTCCAAAGAAACAGGGAACAGGGGTGGAGGAGCCCAGATGTGAGTGTTGCACATGGAACAGAGGTCACCCCAAGTCCCCCCTGCCTGATCAGGAATCTGTAGACCACAGCAAAGTGTTTGTGCTTCGTGGATGGGCAGGGGACTCATCCAAGTCACCTAAATAACTTTAGAAAAGCAGAGAGATTCTGGGAAAATGAGTATGTACATCCTCTCAGCTTCTGACTGAAATTGTTCAGGGAGGGAACGTTATGTATTGTGGAAAGAGATGTTCACTTGTGTGGGATATTTCTTTTAAATAAAAGCAACGTTTCACTAGTGAAAAGGCCCAACATCAAAAAACAAGTCAGCAACACAAAGTACAAAGAGAAGGGCAAACAGGTGATGACGAGGGAAATCACAGCAAAGGAGGGGTGTCCTCTGTCCCTCTATTGCCGTAGAAGCCATAGGGCCCTTGGTGGTACGAGTTGTTTTCCACTTGGGCTCCCTGTTGTTTATGGCTAAAGTCACCCTGAGACAGGCTTGGGCCCGTGCAGGTCCCTTTGCTGTCCCCTGCCCGTCCCTGGACGCTTGGGCAGCGCAGCAGCGTGTGCCATTGCAGCAGAGCCCTTCCCCACCTCCAGCGCAACAGGGGAAAGAAATCCAAGGGCAATTACTGGTAACTGAAATGTTGCTGAAGCCAGGAGCCCGGAGAGCTGCTCACAGCACCGTTCTTTTAGCACTTCCATGGGCCATTACCCTGCTGGGATTAAGAGCCCCCTGCCCCGCCATGCGCACCCTGCCCCATCACCTGCCTCTCCCGGCCTGGCTTTTCCCCAGGCACTAATGAAATTACCACCGAGACTGATTACAAGTGGGGTGGAGCACTTTGACCAATGAACCCACACCTGCTCGCGTGGTTGACCTTTAATGATCCAGCTCTGTAACTGTGTAGTTTCATTTGTTTTTTTTAAAGCCTGGTCTAGGCAGAAGCTGGAGTTTCATTTGCCATCAAAACGTGACCCCTGCTGGAGGACCAAGGATGTGACTTCCAGTTATTCATGTGGACAACGCCGCACAGAGAAAGGCACAGATGTGATTAATGTGACACATTACAGCTGTCACTGGCTGCAGGAAATCACAGACAACTAAAAAAAGGTTGGCTTAAAAAGACTTCCTAAAGTATTCACTCAACTGGAAAGGTAAAAAAGTTTTTCTGGTTATTGTTTTTTGGTTGGTTGGTTGTTGTTTTGTTTTCATTATTGGAATTTTTGCATCTGTGGGATTGTGTTTTACAGAATTGCAGGAACCAGTGAGCTTTTTCTGCAGTGCTCTGTGTGTGTGTAATCCTTTTTTTAACGGGAGTTCTGGATATCAAATCTGTTGGCAGAAAGTTCTCCAAACACTCGCAGTAGCAGCAGTGCATTTGAGGATGTAGTTTGTTCCTAGATTTATACCAGCCTGACATTTTCCCAATGGCAAAATATTTAAATAAAAACAAAGAGAGTGTCAGGCTGGTAGGAGTTTTTTAAATGTATGTCTGATTTAGTATATAAGGAAAATAAATTCCACTTGTGAAGGCCCTAGGCCTGCCCTGGTTGCCACGTGGGCTGCAGCAGTTCCCTGCTGGCCTGGCTGTGTCTTTTAAAAGAGCCCAGCTGGAGTGAGCATCAGTGCCTGGGGTGCAGCTGATGTTGCTGGGTAGATGACAAAGGTCCTGCAGGAGCAGTTATTGCTGAAATGAAACATCTGTCCAACAGCAAAAGGTGTGTGTGTGGTGGGAGAGAACCCACATTCCTGGGATGTGAAGGTAGAGGAGGTGGCTGGGTACCAGGGGTTGGCTAAGAACTGAAAAAGAGCTTTGGGGATGGAGAAGGTGTCGACAGCAGAGGCTGCTATGGTGTCCTCAGAGCCAGGTGAGAGTGGCAGTGGAATTGGACCAGACCCTGTGGAGCAACCAGAGGGAGCCAGTGAATTCCAGCAGGTGTTGCAGGATCACAGAAGATGTTCCTATAGAAAGAGTCCTCAGCAGTGCCATGTCCTGCTGGTTTGCTGCAAAGGGAGCGTTGTGCTAAGCTGGTTTCTGACCATGATTCTGAAAGGTTTCAGTAAGTAGCCCTTACAGGGGAAAGCTGCTGTTTCTCAGATAAAGGAGCATGTGCTGTCTGGTGTTGGCTCGTGTCAGCTGTACTGGATATGGCTGTCCATGGCTGCAGTGGCTGACAGGGCCTGGCGTGGCAGCAGAGCAGGAGCTGCTCATACAGAATGGCTCAGACTGGAGCCTGCCCTGCCCGGAGCAGAGCTCCCATAAGATCCCAGCACTGACAGCTCAGGGCAGCCTGAATTCTCAGCTGGCCTCGCACAAAACTGGGGCCATCTTCGTCCTGGCCTCTGCAGAGTATTTCAGGTTTCAAACAGCCCTGAGGTTTCTGTATCCCGTGGGATGCGCTGTGGGATCTCTCCTTTGATACCTGGTAGGGGAACAGCCAGTGAAGCACAAAGCAGGGGCTGCCCACAGAAACATTTGTCCAAGGGTTAAGGCTCAGTGTCAAAATAGGGAAGTAGAAGCTGCGTAATTTTATAAATCCTGCTTTGTTGTCAAAGACCAGAGACTTCTTGTTTGGGGATCCAGGGCTGTTTCCATTTCCACTGTAAACGGTGAGAGACTGCCCATAAACGTCATGTTTATTTCACAGTTTGTGATGCTTTCTGCATGTGCTGAAACAGCTTTCAGGTGGCCATGACATTTTGTCAAAAATAGAGATGGCAGTTGGGAAAGGAAAAGTAGTTTAATGTCAGCCTAATCTTTAAAAGCATTTTCTTTATAGGAGTTAAAGAGCTGCGTCCATCACCACAGTGCTGTACACATTTGTTGTAGATATTCAATTATCGTTACAAATCAACTGAGATTTCAATGTTTTCATTCAGTTCTTCCTTACACTCCTCATGGAACGGAATATTTAATTGGTAGGTTTTGTCTGTGAAGCCAATGAATTAGCCACGAAGTAATCTCCATGCAACAAATACTGCTCTGCGGTAATTCCAGGTACTTCCAGCTCTCACAGGGCAAGACCAAAGTATAATTGTTCTGTACAAACGTGGACAGGGTGACTGAACAGTGTCATTTAGTACCATAATTTACAGTAGTACAGTGAACTAAAAGATATAAGCTTGAAAGTTTTAAAAAAAGGTAAAATCTTAGGGACTATTTTTGTAACTATGTAAATTCAGAAATAAGGTGCACCAAAATTCAAGTGGACCAGAATTAACAACTACTGAGGAAATCCCAAATGGCCATTAAAGAGCCATGGAAAGGAGTGGCAGTTTGTCCACCCAGTCAGCAGAGCTGTCACTGGATGCTCACGTGGGCTGCAGCTGCCATGGAAAAGGAGTTCTTTTAGGATTCTTTGTAAGGCACTGAGCCACAAACATCAGCTGTGAAACATTTGGGGTCTGCAGAAACTCCCCCATCCCCTTTTGCCAGCTAGCACTGCTGTAACAGGGGCTGTCTCTGCATCCCGGCGTGGCACAGCTGGCTCCAACCCCCATATCCTGGAATGGCACAGCTGGCTCCAACCTGCACATCCCAGCGTGGCACAGCTGGCTCCAACCCCCACATCCCGGGGTGGCACAGCTGGCTCCAACCTGCACATCCCAGCGTGGCACAGCTGGCTCCAACCCCCATATCCTGGAATGGCACCAATGGCTCCAACCCCCACATCCCGGGGTGGCACAGCTGGCTCCAACCTGCACATCCCAGCGTGGCACAGCTGGCTCCAACCCCCATATCCTGGAATGGCACAGCTGGCTCCAACCCACACATCCACACATGGCACAGCTGGCTCCAACAACCCACACACTGGGGTGGCCACAGCTGGATCCCTCCCCACATCCCAGGATGGCACAGCTGGCTCCAACCCACACACCCATCCTGGCATGGCACAGCTGTTCATTTAGTGTCATTTTGGCAGGTCTGTGTTTGGGAATGACTCTGCTAAACCCAGAGTGTCTCACTCTGAAGAGACCTCCTGGGGTCCAACAGTCCAAGGCAGCCGTGCCCACAGCACCTACAATTAGCACAGAATTCACAATTGGCACAGAATCCCAGAGTACCCTGAGCTGGGAGGGACCCACAAGGATCATGGAGTCCAGCTCCTGCGGACCTGGGGTTTGCAGCTCCTCTGGGAAGCCTGAGGCCGTGGCTCTGGTCCCTCATCCAGGGCTGTCCTGCACCACCCTGGCCCTGGCCCTGTGCAGGGAGAGGGGCCAGGCCTGACCTGCCCCTGCCGGCTCCTGTTGGAGACTCACCTGCTGCACCTGGAGAACTTCATCCACCAGTGCGGGAGCCCCTGCGTTTGGAGTTGCCCATGGAAAGCAGCCACTGCTCCCGTGGCACTGGACTATCCCAGGCTGCTCCCACCCACCCCTCTGGCAGGATTTTCCATCCTTGGCAGCAGCGACACCCAATTTCCCTTCACAACAGCCATGGTTTGAAACGTTTATTTTCAGCTCCTTTCACATCCCTGGATCTGCACCTTGCAATTCCTTCCCTGGGAATGCCAAAAACTCAGAGTTCAATACAAGAATAAAACTCCACCAACAGTTTCAGTAATTCAATAATTTATTCATCTAAAAAAGTGTGTAAAAGTATATAGCTCTCATCCACAAGGTATATATGAATGACATTTAAAATGGAGGTCTTTTATTATTATTGTTTCTTTTTATCAAAGTCTTTTTTAGTGTATTGTACCAGCGATATACTGTAGATTTAAAATGAACTTCACATTTTTTTTTGTTTTCTTTCAAATTGTCGGCTATATATAAAAGAAGCTCACTGCAAAATGCTCAGAGAAAAAAAAAAAAGAAAACAAAAAGAAATTCAGAACTCCCCAGAAATGTACAGCTTTTACATTTAAAAAAGGTTCTGAAATATACATACAAGCATGCTGGACATTCCCCACCCTCCCGCTCCCTTTAGCTCAAACAACTGTAATAATAATTCTGATTTAGGCATGATTTTCCAAAGTTAGAAATAAAAAAAAAAATAAAATAACTTTCTTCACTCTGTAGGAAAGCCAGGGCTTGTACATTTCAGATTAATTCAGTAAAAAACTCACAAGTAAAATAATGCATATTTAAGGGAAATATTATACAGAACTTTTCACACTGAAGTACATAAGATTTTTCTTTAAAATCTATTGCCATTCATTTATTTTGCACAAAAACGTATAAATATGTCACCAGCTTCTCTTAACTTAAAAAAATTAAATAAAAGACACCAGATGAAAACTACTCCTTGCTGCCCTTTTTTTAATTTCTAATTTTTGCTTAGAACCAGGTTTGTGGGGAAGAAACGCCCCTGGATAAAAACGGCCCATTTAAAAACAATAAGCAAAATAATAATCCAAAGTTCAGATGAATCCTGGGAACAAATAAGCCCCAAATGGTAAAAGATTACAAATGTCTACTTTACATTTTTTTCCTCCCCAAGTTAAATTTTTTTTTATACAAGTTTACAATCTTCATCTTTTTATGCTCTTCAAAAGGCCTTGAGAATTTTCTTTTCTGATTAAGAAAAAATAGTACTGCAATATTTTTAAAGTCAATTTTACACTGTACACATTAGATACAAATGGTTTGATATCAGATTTTTTTTAACCTATACATTGCAAAGAGGACACCCACACGGAGGGGTGGAGCAAGGAAGGAAATAATCCATTTACAGGTTCCTCCCCTGCCTTCACCTTTTCATTACACAAGCAATTCTTTTTTTTTTTCTTTTATTATTTTATATAATTTGTTTTAAATGTTACATTATCTCAAGAAAAATACTTTTTAAAATCATAGAATTTCATTTTTTTAAACCAGAACATGAAAGTCTTTTGGAAGAACTCTAAACTTGGTAGTTTTTCTCCACAGCCAGGGGAGGGGTCACCCAGCCTGATCCAAGTGCCCGACCCTGGCCCCCTCCTGCTGCCCAGTGCACCCCCAGAAATGAGGGAATGGGGCTGGAATAGGAACCCCTTGGAGCCTGGAATGAAGGAGTCATAAAAATACTTCAATTAGCCATTAACCTTCCCAATGGCGATCATTTCACTAAACAAAGTAACTTTGCCACCACAGTGGTGTAACTTCAAGTACTAATTTAATGATATAATTTTTAAAAATTATTTCTTTGAAATAATATTCCTATAGTCAGAAAAAATACACCAGATTTGCGACTGATTTAGTGTAAACAAAAACCATATTTTTGGATATGTACATGCACGAGTCTGCCCAGAATTAAAGGGCGACTTGGCTTTCAGTAAATACTTTTCTAGCGTCACTAAATTTACTGGAAATATAGTTCAATCATAGCTCTACAATAGATTAATTTACCACTTTCCACTTGCCCTGACATTGGGCTTTAAAGTATTTTTCCTCCCTATCTCCCTCTCACTCTTCTCCCTTAGGTAGTGTTATCCTTCACTAAACACTGGCCATTCCTTGCTTGAACCAGGCTAAACGCAGGGGAGAATCCCTCAAAATACAAGATATCCCTACCAGAACACACTTCCCTTCCCAGCCTTTGATTGTTATGAGCTTCACTTTTGATTTCCAGGTCAGAAGAGTGAGAGGTCTGTAGACAAATAACCCTACAGTGGAACGGAGCTGGATTTTTAAGGTATTTCTACTGTTCCTGGTCCTTTATAATTTAATCCCTCCCCTCCCCAAACCTAAAAATAAATAAAGTATCTCCAGACCATTCATATCTACATGGACAGGTAACAAATGCATGCATTCATCCCAATCCACTCTGACAGGAACTCCAGGTAGACAAAAAACTCCAATATTTATACGAGACTACGACTGTGTGGTTTTGTGTTTGTGGTTTTTTCCTCCTGCAAAGTCCCAGTTTACGACGATCAAACAACGAAACACCCGAACTGGTCACTACAAGGTGGTTTTTGCTCGCAGGGCTGACACTGCTCGCAGGTCTTTATCAGTTCCTAATGCAAAAAGATCCTGTAGTCTTCCTTAAAAAAATAAAATATTAAAAAAAATAATCACACTGACCAGTAGTTACTGAGCCACCAAACTAACACTGGCTTGAGGTTACTCTGTGTTCACTGTTCTTGGATGTTCCCAGATTTTGGATTGAAGCTGCCAGAGATGTTAATGGGTAGTTTAGTTTTGAACACTGCAGAATTCACATGTGCTTTTGGAGGAACAGAAGCACAGCACAGGACTGGTCTGAAGAGAAGCAAACTGAGCTCTTTGCAGGTCGTGGCAGGTTCCCGGGCGGAGGGGAGAAGCAGCCAGAAGAACAAGTGCTTGTGTGTGTCCTACAGGATGTTCATGATGGCGTTGTAGAGCTGGGTGAGCACCACGAAGTGCACGGGCAGGCAGGAGCTGCGGTCCTGCGTGGCCGGGTTACACGTGAGCCAGGACAGGGCGTTGTACTGCTCCAGCACAAACCTGCACGGCAAGGGAGAGACATCACAGCCTGCCTCGGGGAGGTTTGTTAATGGCACCTCCTGGAGGCACACCCTGACAGCGCTGCCAGTGTGCTGGCAAAGCAGGAACCGCACTGAAAAGCAGGAGGGTTGAGGTTTGCTATGTCTGAACTATTTGCATGAAGGCCCTCCCCAGCACACAGATTCTGGACTCACAGTGGTTCAGATGCCACTGCTGTCAAAGCCTTGGGGATTGAACACCTCTTCCTCTACTTCGTGCCAGTATTTGCTCACACTGTTCCTGTGGTCCTGTATCTAATTGTAATTTCTCATCTTGTAACTTGTGTCTGTTGCATCTCATCCCTTCCCTGTCCACTGCATCCTCCTTTTACTCAATACGTGAGACACTGTGAGAGCTCAGTCCTCCAAGAGGATGCAAATTCAGATCTAGGACAATACACCCCCAATTTCCTTAGATTAGACATTGCTGTTCCCTGCTGATGTTTGTTTGTTCAGTGGGGTGCCCCACACTGTGTGCTCTCATCACACACACCTGCGTTCAGTCCCACAAGTGGGATGGAGGCAAACAGGCCTCACGTCATCCTGAACAACACAACGCACACCCTGCATGCATTCAGGAGCACTGGCTCCTTTATATCCCACTCCTGGCACAGTGGTATCAGGGAATGCTTTTATCTCCTCCTCCAAATCCTTTTGGTTTGGTGAGTAAATGAGTGGCACAGCCCAGATGAGATCCCAGGGGAACAGAGCAGGCTGGGGGGGACAAACCAAGGTGTCCCCCAGGCAAGGCTGAGCTGTTCTGAGTTTCCTTGGCATCATTGTGCACAGCAGCGGGAAACCCACAGAATTCCCCCTCACAGCCCTGCTCTAGCAGCTGGAGGAGGAGATGCCCTGAGACACACATAGGGCACAGCAGGGCTAAAAACTGCTGATGAAACAGATAAATAATCGTGACAGGTGAGAAATGTTCCTCTGAAACCTCTGAACTCAGTCCTGAAATGTTTAGGGCAGAAACAAAAACCTCAAGGGTGTTACCTCAAGACATCTGATGTAGTTTTAGAGTCAAGGGGGTGAGGAACTCGCTGAGAATTTCTGGCAGGTAGAAGCTCGTCTGTCTGCGCTACAGAGATGTGGTGATGGAGAGAGGCCTGTGCAGAGGGAAAGAGCAAAAATTAACTCCTCATACAGCAGGTACTGCTAAAGATTCCCAAGAAACAGATCCATGCTGAATCACCTCAGGACAGCGTGGGAAGTTGGCAATTCTGTGTTGAACCCACTACGACCATGTGTATTTCCAAATTAATGGTTACACTTTTGAATAAAACAACTGGAGTTCGCAGTTCTGGAGTGGGAGGTCTCAGGTTCACTCTGACACCACAGACCCCAACTGCAGCTTTTACAGACATGGAAATAGCAACGGATAGTGAGTGCTCCATGTGGAGCATGACAGACCTTCAGGAAGAGGGGACACTGGTTCTGTGCCTGAGGACAGGAGGACCAGAACCACTGCGGGAGGTTCTCCGCTTTGGCAGTTGACACGAAGTATCCCAGAGCCAGAGGCTGCTGCTTCAGCTCTTCGGGGGCTTCCCTGGAGAGGAGACGTTCACCTTGGCTCTGCAGGAGAGGGAAAAGGCAGCTCTGAGGGTTTGTGTCAATACAGCCCACTCCTGGAATGGTGACTTTGTTTGCTAATTACTGTCCTGTGACAAATGAGCCCTCCTTTAGTCAGTCAGGAATCTTAGTCAAAGTTATCCAGGCCCTGCCTTTTTCCCCTGTAGTCGGGTTCTCCAGGCTTATGTTTCAGAAGCACTGTAGATTCCCAAACAGCTGGGAGAGCAGTTCACTTCATCCATAAATGTCAATAGGTTAAAAAAAAAGAGAAAAGATTCCACTGCACAGAAAGCAGCTCAATTACAAATCTCTCCCTGCCAATCCCTTCCAGTGGGTCTGGACAGGAATGCAAGGCAGGGAACAAGCCTGGAGCAGAAAGCACGGGGAGCCCGGCACACGGGGCCGGTGCCCAGCCATCAATTATTGCCCTGACTCCGGGCCCACGGGGGGATGATCACACACTGCTGCTCTGCTAAAGCCAAACATTACACTGCAATTACCAGGCCTGGCTTAATGGTTAATCGGAATTACTCGGGTTCAGCTGGAGGGGGCTTGGCCAGGGCTCCGGGCTCAGGCCATGAACCTGCCAGGGCTGCTCCCAATGGATGCAGATCCATTGAGAGCAAGCTCTGCAAAGAAGGGGACAGAACAGGGATTGCTGAGTGAACTGGGGAGAGAGAGAGCAAGGAGTTGTGATTTATGGCTGCAGGGTTTGGCAGCAGAATTTAGAAGTTTTCATTTGCCCACACACCACTTTGGAATAACTGGGACAGCAACGTGCTGTTACCAAGCCTTTGATGGGAGAGTTGCACAATCCACACGAGGTGGTTGTGGACTGAGCAAAATGCAGGATTAGCACGTCTGTGGCTGAGGCAGGAGGCTTTTCTCCCTCACTGACTGTATTAAAGCTGCCACTGAGGCATTTTGGCAGAGGTTGCAAGGAAAACACAGGCAGGACTTTCTCCTTCCAGGGGTGAAAGTACCACCATTTAGTCAGTCATGTTCAGGAGTGAGAATTCTGGTCTTGAGAAATCTCATAGACATGTCAAAAATGGTATAAAAGTTACCCTGTTTCTCTCATAAAATACTGTATTATTTAGTAAGAAGTAATATGCTACTGCTTTAAACTTACTACTTTTATAACAAAACTTCCCAGGAAATTATGAAGCACAAAACTTCTACCTAATTGTGATGGAAACCATTTTAAGAGAACAACTCAGTCTTACACGATTAATGTAGGAGTGAAAGAGTTCCATCAAACCTGATCCAAGCTATGCCAATTCAAAAAAATAACTTGAATTACCAAAAATAATTTGCATTTTAAGTAATCACTGATGTTGGAACTGACTTTATAAAAGCCACTTCAAACAAAAATAACTCCCAAATGCTGTGTGCTCTGGGCTAAATATTCCTCAGAAAAACAACATTTGCATAACCATCCAGCACCTGCGGAGTTTCCATGGGCAGGGTTTCATCACTGGGAGAATTCTCTCCCTCTTGCCTCCCCTGAAATCCACAGGAACGGGGCTGTCACAGCTTCCTTTCTCTCAAAGACTTGTCCCTTCGTGCCAGGGACATTCCATAGGATTTTCCAGGAAAGAATGGATGAGTACAGATTAAATCTATGCAGGGTCATCAGCTATGGCTGTGCCACACAAAAATAAAGCTGCTCTCTCCTCCTCTCTCCCCCTCAATTATCTACCAACAATTAACTTGGAAGGTGCAAACGGTGCAGAGACACCCTCTCCAGCAGTATTTAACCTTCAGTTTTAACCTAATTTTTGCTTGGTTTTGACCTAATTATATGTAAGAATATACAGGAAAAAAAAGATTTTGTTGGAGGATTTGGGTCTTCCTTTGTATTTTATTTTAAGCAGCGTGTGCCCTATGGTGCTCCAGCCTTACCCTACTGTGATGGTAGTGAGATCCCACTCCAGTGCCAGATGGTGATCCAGGGGAAGGAACTGGGGAGGAATTTGGTGAAGAGTGAAGATTCCCTGTTATCAAAATTCTAATGTCATTGTCCATGTCATCTGGGAATGGGAGGTCAAACATGTCATCTGAAAAGGAAAAGAAAGGAAAATCATTTCCAACGTGCTCTACTCTTTTCTTCTCTCCAAGAAATTTTGTAATTTATTACCATTCCCTTTAATTTATTATCATTCCCTTTTTTCTTTTACATACTCTCAAGACAGATAAAAGCAGAGATAAACACTTTACTGTTTAATCCCCCTTAGAACCTTTGACTGCAACCACACAGACTTGAAAGGGAGAGTTGGCAGGCAACTACTGGGATAATGAATTTTAGCAGTGGCCACAGAGTGAACAGAATTCCCGTTGTAGCAGCTCCATAAAATCCAGACTGAACTTTGTAACAGAACAACTGACACCTCTGTGCTGTTGGTCACAGAGACCCCTAACAAAACACCTGGAATCATCACACACAGCTCCGTGTGCTGCTGCCACAGGTGCTGCTCCTCAGGCTCCCAGAGCTCACAGCAGCTCCAAACTCTGGGAACAGCCCTGGCAGCTCCAGGGAAACTGCCCCCGGAATCTGTGAGGGCAGCAAGGCCCCGCTCACGGGCAGGGACTCTGGATCCTCTCAAACACTGCACCAGGATCCCCAGCAATGCAGCTTTCACATCCCACTTTCACCTCGGGAGTTCCACACAGCTCGTTAGCGTAATTGGCTGGATTAATTTGGTTTATGTTAATATGTGGGGAGGGCTAAAGATACAGGGAAGATGTGTTTGTCTTGTGCATTCCACTACTCATCATCTGCACACAGGTTACAATACCCTGAGTAAGTTATGGGAGGGAAGGATAAGGCACCATCAACACAGAGCCAAAAATTACAACATCATAACACGGTTTAGAGGGTTTTTTCTTACCCAGATTTCTCAGCAGGCGAACAAATTCAAGTGTATAATGACATTTCAAGTACATTTTAGTGGGCAGACAGGGACAGTGGGAGCTGTCTGAACTGCATTAATTAGAATTGCAACAAATTTATACTAAAACACAAAGCCCTAAATAGAAATCATGCATCCTACATGTAATAAATAACAATTTCTCTTGAAAAAGAGGAATTTACTCTGTATAAAATGGAAAAGGATGTGTGTCCTGAACTAATTTCACCTGAAGCCCCAGTATTGAAACAGGCAGGTGCTTGTTTTCCTTCATCTCCCGAAGAGAACCTCTGGATTGCTGGAGCAGTGATTTAACTGAAGTTTATTAACTTGTGTCCTACAGCCTCAGTAAACAAACCAGAGCTAATGTCATGCTCTGCTTGGCCCCCAGAGCAGAAATGAGCTGGCTAATGGCATAGGAAGCAGCTTAATCATTAAGTAGAGCAGAGCTAAGAAAATTAAATTTAACACCATTTTAGAAAAGGCCATTCTTGTACCTGACTCTAATTAACATCTGCAGCACCAACGGGCAGGTTAATGCAGGTTAATGTTTGTCGTGCTCGGGAGGGATCCCGGGGCCTCCTGGGACAGGGATTGAGAGGGGCAACTTCCCTTCAGAGGCCCTGGGACATTCCAGGAGGGACAGATCAAAGCCTTAAAAGCAGTGGCCTGCCTTCCTCTCTAGCCCAACTGCCCTCCTCATTAACACAGCCACTGTATGTGTTTGTAGTCACTCTTGGTTTAAATTGCTCTGCACTCATTTAAAGGAGTTGGGACAAAGCAGGAAAATGCTTATTTGATAGAAAGCATGAACCAGAGTCTTGCTAACTCAAGCTGCAGGTTCAGTGTAAAAGCACTCTGGGGCCATCAGGAAGTCTCAGGTTGGGATGTTTTCCCTATTCTACAAGTGCCTCCTTCCTGTCAGCTCTGCACACAACAGGGCACGATGTGAAGCACGACTGGAACACACAGGCTGGCCTGACCAAGTCACAACAGGACACAGCACGTTCTGGTCTGTGCCACTTGGTGCACTGGCTGCTCCATGTCTCTTTGGGAACAAACCGGTGTGACTCTGAGAGCACTCAGGGAAAGCACAGAGTATGCCCCTGTAGCTAAAGCCCTGCGTGCTTCCCTTGCTGGGGTGCTGTGGGGTCTGTGCAGAACCCTGGCCCCCTCGGGGGTTTATTCCCGCCCGGCTCAGCTCTGCTGCCGCCCTGGAAAGGCCCTGAGGGATTTCCCTCTCACTCACCGTTGGTGGGGCTGAAGCCATCCTCGTTGGGGTAATTTGCAGGTGCCACCTGGATGGTGGCAGAGGTGGGGAACACCAGGATGTGTGTGCAGGAGGCGTCCTGGGGGGTGTTGAGCTGGGACGACTGCAGGTTCAGCGCCGTGCTGCGCCCGAACACCGAGCCCATCGTCACCGCGTCTGGGGACAGAGACAATGGCACAGGCGGTCACTGCATCACCTCCCAAACACGTGCTCCGTGTCCAGGGACACCTCTGCCCACCCCACCTGCTCTGCAAACTTGCAGACACGGTTGAAGGGCCTTATCTTCAAAAGATTAAACTGCTGCAAGAGCTTGACATTAAGATCAAGACCAGCCCCACCTCTCCTGTCATTCTGCTGCCCCTTAATCAAATATTTACTTGTTAGATGAGTGAGTTAAATTGATTTTTCACACAAATCTCTGTAGAATTATGAAATAAACCCCACTTTGGTCGATACGAACACAAACATAAAAATAAAGCCACAGAACAATAAAGCTCCTCCTCCTCTATTCTCAATTATTCACCAACAATTAACTTGGAAGATGCCAACAGTCAATGCAGAGACACCTTCTTTGGCAGCATTTAACCAGCACCTTCAATTTTAACCTAATTTTTGCTTGCTGTTGACCTAATTACATGTCAGGATCTAAAGGAAAAAAAGATTCTGTTGAAGGATTTGGGTCTTTCTTTGTGTTTTACTGTGATATGAAAAAAGCCTCATTTGCCGTCTGTTTTCTCACATTACAAAATCTCTGCTTTGAAAATATTCAACATGATAAGTAATTTTCAAGCTCAATTAATTCTGCTCCATGTATTAGTCTTTTCTTTCTAAACTTAAAAAGCCCCAGCGTGGTTGTAAGGATATGTTAAGGATGTGTCACCACATACATTAAAAAGTACTTGCTTAGGCAAAACAACAAAGGGCTCAACATTTAATTTTATTTCAACTTAAGCCCATGGACTGCTGCTTGTAAGTGAACTCTAAATAACTTCAGCATGTGAGAAGGCAAGAGGGCTTATTCTTATTCCCGTTTCCGCAGGCTCCTACTCATTCCCACTGCAGCCTCCTCTGTGCACGAGGGTGTCTGTGACACCACTTCCAGCCCATGGGAACTGGGCTGCCTGAGCCCACGGCCTCCCCAAGGAACAGATCAGCACTTTGGCAGTGGCCCAGAGTCACCTTCCCTCAGGAGCCTGCTCTCCCCATGTAGCATCTCTCTATGGTATTTCAGGGAATTCTGCTGGCCCAACCTATTTTCTGCCACACACAGCCACGCTAGTCACGGTCTTCACGGAAATCCCAAAATTATTGTGCCTAAGTGTGAAACACGATAGAAGAAGAGTTTCGCTGGCATTTCCATAGTTGGCTAAAACATACCTGGCATCACCACGAATGATCCCTGTGGCTCCATGGCAACGAGGCAGGCACTGAGGATGGAGGGGGAATCTGCTGCGGAGATGCCGCACATGCGGCAAACCTCCTTCAGCTGTTTGCTGATTGTCTGCAGGGAGCACTCCCCGAGCAGGATACTCCAGTCTGCAAGGGAAAAGCACCGTGGGAGGACAGAGCTGATGCAGAGCTGGCAGAGCCAGCACTCGCCTGGAAACAGCAAAGCATTCCCAACACTTGGCATTTTCCTAATCCCAAACTCTCCAGGACTGACTCCTGTGCACATGAGGGGTCTGGCCCCGCAAACTGGGTGCTCGAGGAGCTCCTGTGGGATGTTTTATTCCATGACAGTCTGTTGGCTTTCCTTTGTTTGTTTTTTTCCAAGACCTTTTTGTTTACTTAGTGATGTTTAAGTTGAGGAATCACAACTGAATCCTGTCTCTATTCCTGTGTCAGGATAACTTTGCCCAGAACTTTTTCTAACACGTGACAAGGCCCCTGACTTCCCTTGGAAGGACACTGCAAATCCTGCACAACACGAGCGAGTAACATCAGACCCAGGGCACAAACAAGGAAAGGGTTTATGGAAACAGGAATTCAGTGCCAGGGTAGGCCTGTAGCCAGGTCACCTGTAATCCATGCCATCGTGGCCCAGGAAATTCCAGTTTGGAGGATCCTGGTAATTTCTCTGCCAGGTACCTTACACTCAGATCCACTTGGTCAAGTGGTCATCAGTGTCAAGACCATGATGGGGACAAAGGGAGAGAAAGGGCTTCAGCAGCTCTGGTGTAGGTTATTAACCCCTAAGGAGACCTGCCTGGGAAGCCTGGATACCTGCTCCCCATCCATGTTTGCCCTCACTAAACTCTGTCAAAATAAACAACAGCCTATCCTGTCTGACAGAATTTGGCACATCTTGTTTACCTTTTGTAAGGTCTTGGTTCTAGGAAGCAAAGACAGGACTTGGGAAGGTTAAGCCAAATTCACCCCATCTAATGTCACTGTGCGATGGCAGAGTGCACCCTCAGCAAGTCTGCAGGTGATTCAAAACTGTGAGGAACAGCTGAGTCCCCATCCCTGGAAGTGTTCAAAAGCTGTGTGGATGTGGCACTTGGGGACACGGATCAGTGGTGGCCTCGGCAGTGCTGGGGAACAGTTGGACTTGATGAGCTCAGAGGGCTTTTCCAACCTAAACAATTCTGTGGTTCTGTGATTATCACACTCAAGTTTTTAGTTTGGAAGGTTTGTGATCAGTTCTGAGCCATCCTGCCCTGCCCCCTGGGTCCCTGTCCCCATTCCACACCCTGGGAGTGGCAGCCCTGACAATTGCACACCTTTCAGCTCCCCGTGGCCCAGCCGGCCCAGGCGCCCGATGACGACTCTCCAGGGCAGGGATGTCATCTGGACAATGCCGATGCACCATTCCCAGAGCTTCTGCAGCCCGATCTTCCGGGCAGACAACTTGCTCCTCCTTGACCTGCAGGGGAAGGAATTAAAAACAAGAGTGAGAGGAGAATCAAGGACAATATTCAGATTTCTGTTCTCCCTAATTATGTGTCACTGCTTACCCTCTACAGGAGTTCTGGACAGTCCCTAACTGACCTTTTACTACTCCTAACAAGAAAATCTATGTGTCTGCTTTCAATACTGCAGTGCCATCAAACTGCTGAGCAACACACCAGGTGTTCCTCAAGGTAGGATTTGTAAGCAAAACAGTTGTAACACAAATGTAACTCAGTCACTTTTCCCTGAGCGGGTAAGAAATTCTGAAAGTGCCAACTGAAATGTTCTCACTGTAACACACCAGCACGATCTCCTGAGCAGGAAAGGGGAGGGAAGGGATGTGCAAGGAGCTGGTGACACAGATCCATGGGAGAAGCCCAGGGCAGTGAGTACCTGCTGGGCAGGTCGATGTTGACAATGCAGGTCTCCAGCAGCTCCCCATGCAGGTCGGTGCAGGACGCCAGGAGCCAGCGCTGGTCATGGGACAGGCAGTACCCAACAAAGAGCACGTTGTATTTCTGACTGGCCTCTCCAAATGTCTCTCCCAGCTCTGTCTGCTTGTCTTTGATGGGGGCCAGGATGAAAGGAGGTGAGTACAGCTGGATTGGGCTGGGCCTCTGCAACAGAGTCAGCACAACCATCAGCAGATAGATCAGAAACTACCAAACACAAGGAACACACACACTGGCAGTGACTACAGAGACAGGCAAGCTTGAAACAATGAGTAAATTCAAAGCATTCCTAGTCAGGAGGGAGACTGGGAAAAGGGGGGTTATAGACAATTCACTGCTGCCAGTTAAAGCTGATGCACTTCAAACCTTATCTAAGGATTTCTTTTTATGTACAGGTAACCCAGGGCACGAAAGCAGCGTTTGGACCAGTCTCTGACATAGGCAGGAGTTAAAACCCCCTCAGCTGTCAGATCCTCCTGTCCCTTTATCATCTTTAGGTCCTTGGCTGGATTTGCTCCAGTGCATCTGAGTTTCTTGTTCTGAGGAGCCCAGGAGGGAAGAGGACAAGCACCTCCCTGGCTGTGCTGCCAGCACCTTCCCAAGGCAGCCCAACTGCTGCTCCTTGGGAGCATCCATCGTGTCCAACAGGACCTCCGGATCATCTTCTGCAAAGCTGCTTCCCATACGGGCACCCCAAACCAATCTTTGCCTTGGAACTCCTCTCTGGAGAACAAACAGGAGGGGCCTCACCAGACATGTATCATAATTAAAAAACAGTCAGGGTATTTTCTTAATTCTTCAGCAAAGTTTGGGAGTCTGCAGGGCAGACTGAGAGCAAACGTGTGTAAAATGCAATAAACAGAGATTAATTAAATGCAATAGGTAAATGCCAATAGGTTTGGGTTATGGTGATTTTGTAAGTAGGTTTTTAAATCCTCCCGAGCAGCTCTTTATGCCAAGGTACGTGTTTAAGTGTTTAATTAGTCCATTAGATCTAAATAAAATACTCATTGTTATCTTTCAAAGAATGCAAAACATTCATAGAAAGTAGGATGGATTATTCTTCCTTTGAAATCCCTGAAATTCCAGCATCAGGGCTTTAATATTTACAGTTTAAAACAGATAAAAGATAAGCCCATTGAAGAGGGGGATTTCTCCATTACCTCAGGGAATTAATATAACATCTGCAATTAGGCAGAGGAACTTATTTCATAGATATGCATACATATGTGAATAGAAATAAAGGTTGGATTTAAACTCTGGTTGGAGCACTGGAGACTGAAACCACAAAATGACTCAGAATCCCAAGTAATGATGTTCATTTTCTCTTCTTTCACACTGATCTTTAACATTTATGACTCAAAACCAGAAGCTTAAAATGTTTTGAAAGCAAGTTAGTCTGATGTTTTTCTTACTATTTTCTATTCTGTATTAGCTTGCCTTTTCCCTTTGTATCATCGTCTTCTATACCTTGAAAAAAATCCCCCAACAAGTATTTTCTCTACTCTTTCTCTTTGATATTTGAGGAAAGTGGCTACAGTTTATTAACAGACTTTGATTTTCTTGCCACCAATACTAACCTCAGGATTTTTGAGGGTCATCTCAATGCTGGCAGCTGGCCCAAAGCCTGTGAGGGACTTGATGTGGATCTGCGTGGGCAGGGGCCTCCTGCACTGGCAGTACACGGAGAACGCCAGAGACTTCAAGTGCTGAATGTAGAAAACCTGTTCATCCTTCATTGTCTGCAGCATGTACTGGCAAGGCACAATCTGTGGAATTCAGACACACAATAGAACAGGGCTGAGAGGCTTCCAGGAGCTGCTCATTAATATCACACCAGACCCACACACTCATTAGGCACTGAACACCCAGCACACTCTGGGATGCTCCACGATTTGCATTACAGCTCCCTTGGCAGGAGTGGCTGCAGCAGCCAGGGACTGCATTCCCTGGGACAAAACTGCTTCCATCACAATGACAGTGAATTTTAATCCATAAAACCCAAACACCTGTATTCAAACACCCTGAATTTTTTAGAACTGTTTTTCTGACCAACATCTTCGCTTGCAGGTGGCCTGAACCACACAATCCCTGAATGTTGTGTTCAGGCAGGTTTGGCTCCATGGCTCGTGGTCAAGGTTGGGAATTGTCTGCTGTCCTTGTGGGAATTGGCACTATGGTAGCATCCTTACAGAGGGGTGTAGAGGGCACAATTAAGGTTCTGTTGCAATCATGTGTGTGGTTGTTTCCCCTTTTCAGTTTAGTACCCACTGGAAACTCAGCAGCCTCAGCTGCTGCTCAGTTTTATTTGTTTCAAAAAGCCATGGGAAGCAGCCCACAAGAATTCGCAGGTTCAACCAGCAAGAACCAGAGCTACAGGGAGATCTGCCTGTGAGATGAGTTTGGGGGCTAAGACCCAACTGCACAAGAGCAGGAAGGAGAAATGGCACAACACTCCTTCAGAAGGAAACATAGCATGACAAAAATCTGGTTTTCAGATCAAATCCATTTTAAAATTAGAATTAAATCCCTGTAACCTCACTGTTTTCATCTACTGGTTTTATTGCACAAGTCCCACATGTGGCTGCGGAGGTGTCTTTCCTTTTAGAGTGAGACCTTTGGAGCAGAAACTGTCAATACAAAACATTTATGTTGTAGCCAACACTACAAGACCCAAACAGATTGTTTCAACAAATATTTTCAGTAGTAATAAAACTTAAGTGTCACAAAACTTTTACTACTTTATGGATCTTGCTTGAACCATCAGAACTTTGGCAGCACATTCTGCTTACTAAACATGCCTGTGTGTTTTTAAAAGCCAGCTTTACCCAAGGATTTCAGAAGCTGGGCTTTCCCCTCTGTACAGGGATGGTAATAAAGCTGCAAACATTTGGGTTTGATTTATTTTGTAGTAACTGCATGTTGTGTGTGCTGTGTACAGCTGTGAGAATACAGTGCTGGAACTGGATCACATTTCCCTTGACTTGGAGAAAATTGCTGTTTGACTTTGATGCCTTAAGAGGAACTGATGCCTTAAGAGGTCTCCTAGAAACAGAGACTAGACAGGAGTAAGGGAATAAAGGTCAGGATTTATTTGAAAGGCCTTCAAAGGTCCCCCTGGGGAGCCAGAGGCCACTGCCCAGATGGACCCTGAGATGGACGCCAGGTCACGAGTTCTTCACACTTTTATAGGTTTGGTTCATTTGCATATCAGGGTTAATTCTCCAATTAAAGCTTTGGTTAATGATGTAATTCCCCTCAGCTTGCCCCCCTCTCAGAGGCTTTTTGGTTTACACTTTTTGGGCCTAGGATGGTCTGGGTGTCCTTGGAGAGCAGGCCCGGACAGGCTTTGTTGTGTCTGCCCAGCACAAGAGAGCAGAAATTAACAGGCTACAAGAAACTTCAGAGTTACACACTGGGCAGTACAGGATTTGAAAAATATAAAAGTTAAAACCTAAGGCATCAACGTCAACTGGGAAAATGTATTTTGAGGAACAAACAGCGGATGTGGAAACAAACAGCACAGAGAGGAAGGGTCAGTGTGCTATAGCCTGAGATCCAATAGCAGCGCAGAGGCTACACGGCTCTTGTGTTTCAGACACCGTGGTATCAGTGCCTGCTTTGCTTTCAGAGTCTCCAGGTCTGGATCAATCAGTTGCCTGCAGCCTACCATGATATGATGTTGTGCATCTGATTTTCAGTTCATCACCAAGCCTGAAATATTTCGGTGACAGTTTCCCCCTTCAGGGGCCAATGAGGTCAAAACTATCAAAAACAAATGTTTTCCATGCCCAACTTGAGACACCACAAGAACTTCCAATTTTTTTTTTAAATAATTTGAAATACCTTTAAACCAAGGTGAGCACCCATGGATAAGGTGCACAGAAATCCTTCCCGCACTGTTCCTCCCTGAGCCCTCTGGCCTCCCATTCCCCCCACATTCATTGAGGCTCAGCCTCTGTGACAGAGGAGGCCTGGCAAAACGCAGCCAGCCTGGGCAAGAGGCCAGGAGCTGCCTCTGGCTGCACAAATTCAATTCTTCAGCAATTCCATAGTAAGTAACTGTTTTTATATGCCAAGTTACATGGTAAATTATTTTTAAGCAGCTATTTAAGTAGTTATTTTTAATAACAATACAATAGTTATATTATACATTAATGTCTGGTTTCACGTACTTCTTTTGGATTAAACAGTATAAATCAGGGGAATATAAATAGCAGACAACTCAACACGTAAAGTAATTAAAGGAGCAACGGGCCAGTTTTGGCAATGACAACTCAAGCTGCAACTTGAATAACTGAAATCCCTCTCCAGGAAGCATGGAGCAGGTAGCATTGCTGGGACCATGGGACAGATTCAATGCAGGGATTCTGTGGCTGCTCTAATTAATTTCCTCAGCAAAACAAACTCAAGGGGTTGTTTTAATACACAGACTTGTACTGTCAACAAAATAATTTGTAAATAACACCTCCATTTTATGTATTATCTCCCATTTCTCTCTTTTAGCACAGTGTCCGTATCACAGGTGTGCTGTGACAGAGGGACTCGGTGTGAGGGTGCAGAGGAAGGCAGAATTACCTGGAGAATGAAAGAATTCCTCATATTCTCAGGCAAGTTGTCCAACATTTCTGTGTAGCATCTCATGAGGCTCAGGAGCCAGAAGTTGGTGGAGGCAGACTCCTCGTCGGCAGTGTAGGTGAAGGGGTCCACCATGTAGATGACCACGGCGGGGGGGTAGGCGTTGCTGTCCGCAGCGTCCGGCTCCGTGGGGATCCCGATCCGCTCCCGCTCCGACGTGCTGGGGGCAGAGCCACAGGGTGAGTGCTGCCTGTGTCTGGGGCCAGGCTGAGCCAGGGGGAAGGAAAGCATGAGGAATTCTCACCTCCAGGAGCAAAACTAAAACCCAGGAGGACAGGGACTGAGATGAGTTGTGCTCAGAGCAGCTCCTAATCCCAAACAGCTGGGGTTAATTAGGCACTAAAGGTACCATACAGTCTAACAGCATCTCACTGAATGCAGTCACACCAGATGATGCCTGAAGAAGATGGAAAAGCTGCCTACTATTAGCTCTGTGTGTTTTCATGTAGGTGCATGTCTGGGTTTTGGTGCAGTTCAGGATTTGCTTTTGGGAGAGGTGGAAGGGGAAGAGCAGGAATTCAGAAGTGCCAAAGCAATTCATGGGGCCTGGAATCCTGCTCAGGGCCGGGGAAGGCTCCACTGGTAACAGAAGGAGCAACTGAGCATTTCTTACTTGGTAAAATGCTCCTCCTGTGCCTCAGCCAGGAGAGAGAGGCTCAACATCTGTAAGTGATCAAAGCAGCTCAAGCTCTGACAGAAGCCCCTGCAGCTGCTCACAGGGTGTTTTGCACAGATCACGGAACACATGTCTCAAGGACAAGCCCAGCTACAGCAGGATGTGGGCTTTTCCCTCTCCATAACACACACCAGGACTATCAGCAACGTGCATTATTATGAGAGTAATGAAAAACATGCTGCCTCAGGAAGTTACTTACGTACAATGCCAAAAAACTTTTTCTTAATTTTTATGTGATGGATGGCTATTCATAATGAAGTCTTTAAAAAAGTTGTGCTGCCCAAATTTATTTTAAAGTAACAGGACTACAATTGTGTCTCCTGACCTTGCAGTGTGTGCCTGCTTGCAAAACAACACCTGCAATGCAAGAAAATTAGGGGAAAAAAAAATCCATGGCTTGCATTTTGCATCTGTTAATGTTGCAGGTGTGATGGAGCAAGAGGCACTCAGCTCCATGGGCACCTGCAGTGCCAAGCCACAGGTCAGGACCTGACACAGCCCATGCGCTCCTGGTGCTGCAGGGGCAGGTCAGGTGGAGGGTCCTAAGGCAGCTCCACATCCATGCAGCTGAACCAGGCTGGGATTCTTGTGCTGAAAAAGGGGAGGGGTGTTTTTGCCAGCTGCCCTTTGTCAGTGACTGCCCAGGCCCTGCCCCACTCCCACGTGCTGGGCTGTGCTGCACCTGTCAGAGGGGCCTCTCCTTTGAAGGGTTTCCCTAAGGCTCAGAGGCTGGCTGAGCGCAGGACGGGGTTAGCGAGCAGCACTCTGAGCCGTGTGAGCGCTTCCCTTACCCTTCCTGTCCCTCCTGCTGCTGCTGTGGAAGGCTGGGGCCCGGCTCGGTGTCCGCCCCGGGGCCCGCGCTGCCCTGCGAGCGCTCGGCCGTGCCCCCCGCGCCGCCGCTGCTCTGCCCCGAGCCGGCATTGCCGCTGAAGCCCGGCGTGGAGGAGGTGCCCATCTGGCTGGCGCCGGGCGTGGCGGAGGACGCGGACAGCTGTGGCACCGAGGAGCCCGAGGAGGACGCACTCCCGGCCGGAAGGCTCGTGGCGCCCGCGCTGGGCGTGGAGCTGAAGGAGCTGCCCGGGGCAGGGGCCCCGGCGGCGGCCGAGAGACACGAGGAGGAGCTGGAGGGAGCGGCGCCCGAGCTCCCGGGAGCTGCCTGCGGCTGGCTCGGAGCCGGCGTTTGGTACTTGGGGGGCAGCAGGAGGCTGCTGTCCAGCTGCAGGGTGGCCAAGTAAGGTGCTGGAATGGCATGGAAAGAGGGATTAATGACAGATCAAAGGAACCTGCATCAACCTGCAACTCGGACGACATTCCCTGCACTTTTACAACGTTCTAAGAGTATACAAATGCTAAGAGAACGGAATCTTCATGACCTATGTTTGCTTTGGAATCCATTCCTCAGGGTTTCAGCTCAAACTGATATGATCAATTGTCTTTAAAACCAGGACTGACTTTGCAGGGCTTTGTGAAGCTGGTACTGACAAGTTCTGATCTCTGGCCAGACTGTGTGGTAATAACAGCATTGTACAGTGCTCAGCTCTGCAATCTCTGGCAGGTTATCTCTGTCAAGCTGCAAACCTTAGAGTCATTTATATCTGAGCTACAATCATGGCAAACTTTAACGTAGTTATTTCTACTGTGAGATACCACAGTGATAAATGAATATTTATTATTTATTTGCTCTCCGAGGTGGTAAATCACCAGCAGGGAAGTTCCCAATGCTGCCCCTGCCAGATGCCTCAGGTGTGAACTGAGCAGCCCAGTTCCTCACCTGGCTGTGCACACGGTGCCTCTTTCTGCAGGGAAGCCTGAGGTACTTGAGTAGTGTTGTAACAATTTCTCCCCTTGCCATAATTCCTGTGTCTCGTGCACCCCAAGACAGATCCCAATTCTCATCACATACACAATAGGTGTTGACTCTGGACCCATGCTGGGAGGAAACAACCATGTCTGTCCCCAGATGAAATCAGGTGACTGCAGGGACTCAGCCAGGAGCAGTTGGCTGATCCTGCCCCAGCAGATGTTACACCCTTCCACACTCTCAGGTTGTACCCTCCCTCACCAAACAAGCGCTCCTGATGTTGGTGTAATACAGCACAAACAGGGCAGAGTGCCGTAACAAAAACAACCAGACTCATCTGTTAAAAGTGTCACTGTTTCAGGAGAGAAATAAGCCAGCATGAGGTCCAGAGGCAAAGGTGCCTTCAGGGTCCTGTGGTTGCAAGGGTCCACACAGAGCAGACTGAGGCCCCAGGCACCAAGGATTCCAGCACTTTCTCTTCTCCCCGTGTTAACTCATTGCCTTTGCAGAGTCCCAGTGACCTCCTCTCTCCTATAAATACACCTTACACTGGAGGGCACCGTGACACGGCTCTGTCACACAGCTGTGATGAGATGTGGCAGCAGCAATAAACTACATCCATGGGCACCTTCAGTCTTGTGTGGAACACCTGCCCCGTCCCCAGAAGTGTTCAGAGCCACATCGCAGAGGACTTGGAGCAACCTGGTCTGGTAGAAGGTGTCCCAGGGGGTGGAACAGGATGAGTTTTATGGTCCCTTCCAACCCAAAGCAGTCTGTGATTCTGTGATCTTTGTGCTACACAAACACCTTATACCAAACTGATTTTCTAAAAAGGTAAGAATTGGCTTTTGAATCTCTGACATGACCCCTAGAGTGACAAAAAGCACAACTTTCTGAAGTAGGCAAATTTAACATGGAAGGATTAAAAAACTAAGATAAAACCTTGTAATACCTTTTTAATTTTTAAACAGATCAGAATCTGCACCTTTAGAAAACCCACACCGTGACTTTGCACTTGCCCCCCCAACGCCCCGAGGCACGGGCTGTCACTCACCGAGGTGATGGCGGCAGACCTGAGCATAGAGCTTGAGCCTGGAATGATTGTCACAGTCCTCGGAGCCCCAGGGCTGGCTGAACCACTCGCTCACCAGCTCGTCCGTCAGCTTCTGCGCCACGCTCTTGCCCACCCGCATGATCCCGTCCCGCAGCACTTTGCAGATGGGCTTGTGCTGCCCAAGTCTGCACATCTGCCAGGGGAGGGAAGGACAAACACCCGTAAGGAGATGCCAACCACCCTAGGAAGTTACAGAGACTGGTTTGTGGCCTAATCCCCTCATTCTCAGCACACAGCTAGAGGCTTCTTAATAAATATCTTTAAAAAACAGGCTACATTTATCTGTTGGCTTGAACTGCACTCACAGCAAAACCAAGGTTACAAAGGAATCTGACATATTGGGGAGTACGTGCTAAAGAAATAAATGCTTTTATCCCCAGCCTAGCAACTGTGAGAAAGCAACAGCTTCTTTAATGTCCTCCTTGCTCCTTAGGGGTGGTTGGGCTATCACTGGGAGGCTGCAGCTCTGTTAATGCCACTGCTGCCTCCTCTATGAAATGAATGTGTACTGGCAACAAACACCCCAAAATGCCCACAGAATCCCAGTGTCACTCCAACAGCATTCTTGGACTCTGAAATTGCAGAAAGCCCTCAAAACGAAAAAAAACCCCCTTCTTCAAATAGTTGTTACTTTAAACCCCATGCCCAGTGGACATGCACTGGAGCAGCAATGACACCTAAGAAGCAGTAATTCAGTGTGCTCCCTCTTTCCAACCTCGTATACAGCACTCAAGTCCCTGAAGAAAGTTTTGGCTCCGTCGAGCAAGGCCTCGTTTTCCGGACACACCACGATGTAGGCGACATCCCGATGGCCCCCGTAGGGGTCCAGCAGGAGCCTCTCCCAGAAGGGCAGGGAGAACGGAGAGATTGTCAGGAAGTCCTTGTCATAGCCCACCAGCAGCGTCGGGATCGGGAGAGGCTCAGGAGATTCCTCAGAGCCTTCACAGGGGAAAAAACAAAGAAAAGATGTTAAAATACCTGGTTTAACTGCAGTGGGTCTCTGATGGCCCAGGATGCGGGTTCTTTTACAGGAATATTGGAAATCACTCGTCCCTCGCTGTGCTGAGTGTCCTACAGGTTTATCATGGAGCGGAAATGGTTATCGAGGGTGTGCCATGCCTGATAAACCATGTGCTCCCAGCCTTTCTTCTTGGAAAAGATATTTAATAAAGGAGAGGGAAAATTTATATCGTACTAAAGAAATGTCATAATCAAAGTTGTTGGCCAAAGTAGAGGGAGCTGATCCAAGCACCACTTAAACTTTCCTAGAAAGCTGCAATAAAACATCTCCCAGTGTACTCCAAGCACATGTACTGCCCTTCCCGAGGCTTCATCTCCTGGTTTTTCCTTTGTCATATCCATAACCACAGCCCAGGAGATCCTGTTCAATCACGAGTAATAATAGGAACGCACAAAATCCGACCTTACAGCTCTTCATCCACCTCCACTTGGTTGTGCAAAATTACTGACACTTAGAGAAATTCATTCCCAGGTATATAATACTACACAAAGTTATTATAATTCTAAAAATTGCCTCCTGCCCCTCTCCATAGGATGTGCTCCGAGCACTGCTGTCCCCACGGAGAGGATTATTACCCAGTGTAACAGGGTGTCTCCCAGATACTGCCTCAGTAGAAGAAATATTGCTGAAAATGTCAAGCTAAAATATACCCAGTAGTTCCTGCAGAATATAATTCAACTTTATTAAAAAGTCAGCATCCAGTAAAGTTCACTGACTTTCCATCAAAGGCTCTGCTCTGCACTCTATGGGAATTTTGGTGTTATTCTCTGGTAACAATTGGCAAATCCTAACTCTTCAAGTTACAAATGCTGGAAAAATTATTAGAAGTGGTCCTAGTGGGGCACAACAGCTTCAGACAGGAACTGGAGTTACCCCCATTGTCCCAGCCCCAAGGAAAGCAGCAATATATCAAATACCAGTAGAGAGCAAAGCGTGATGGAGCTGTAGGAAAAAAATTATACCAGACTGCACTGGTTAAGCCTGAAATAAACTGCAGGCAAGAAATACAGATTGAAATGTCTGTCGTTATTCTGCAAACGTGCACAGACAAAACCTGGTTTGTAATTTGCGTTTTCCAGAAGGGTCACAGCCAGGAGATACTGGAACTGAAACTTCTCATTAAGACTATGGGAACCTCTGTGGAGAAAGCATTCCCAAGTTTTTGTGGATTTGCAGAGCTCACACAGCCCGTTCCCATTAGGATGTGGCTGATTTCAGCAGCTCCCTCTGCTCCCATTATGTCTGTACCAGCTTGCTTTGGTCTGAGCCAGCCCCCATTCAGATAGGGGGGCTGAGCCTCACCCCACAGTTTCTGCTCCCTGTAAATGTTCATCACCTGGAGGGGTAAAACCTCCACCAGGGTATCACAAAGGCCTTTTGAGGCACTTTAAAGCTCTGTGAAGAGCCCCCCCATGACCCCAAGCTGTATGAACAGCCACCTTCCTAACACACTTCCAGGAGAAAGTGCCCGTTTCTAGGAAGCTGCACTCTGACTTGGCACAGAGCCCAGTGTAGGTACCATAGGTCCCCCGTCCTGCCATCTTATGGAACTGCTGCCAGGTGAGCGGTCCCTGCACGTGCTGGATGTTCTCCCAGGTCCTTCCTGTCCGCTTCTTCTGGATGGCGTCCTGGAGAAAGGGCTGCAGGGAGAGCAGCATGCGCACCACGTCCTGAGAGGAGAGCATGCTGATGTCCAGCACTGCAAGGGACAAGGAGCAGCAATCACTTCAGGGAGAGACAGCAACCCCTCGGACACGACAGCAGCTTTTATGGATTGTTCCTTTGAATTGCTCTGCACACTGCCCATGGAATCTGGACAACTCTAATTAGCTGGATGGCACTCAAATGTGGTACTTTTCAAAAACACTTCTGTCACCACACGTTTCAGCATCACTGGCATCCAGCTCAGGTCACAAGATGCCAGAGCATCTTCAGTATACAAACAGGTAATATTTAATTATCATTTTTTTCCCCCTTGGCACTTTTTCCCCTTTTTCCCCCTAAGTCAAACAGAGCAATTCTTTTCTGCTGACTGCTTATACCCTTCTCCAAAAGAAAAAAGGGCCTCTAATTTTGCCTTCCCCCAAATAGCTGAATTTGCTTCAGATTTGTGAACTTCCACAGACTCGTTCCCAATTTAGGCCACAAAGTCTGAAGACAATGGGTTTATTGGTACTTTGATGTAATTTACAAGATTTAAGAAATCTACTTCATCTCTAGCATATTTTTAGTCCCATCATTTCCCACGTAAAGATTACGTCGGTCACATCTAAACAAATTTACAGAGGTCACAAAATACTCAGAGACAAAAGGCTCAGCTGTGCCCATACCGTTGCTGTGAGGCCAGGAATGGACAGTGGCACTTCGGACAAGGGCTTCGTCCACCTTGCCCCCCGTGGGGTTGTCCACATACTGCCTGCCCTGCTCCAGGGCGTTGAAACATTCCACCCAGGAGTCGTTGCTGTCGGCCTGCAGCCGGTCGTAGCTCCAGTTGACACAGGGCAGCGTCTGGCGGTTGTTGGAGGCCATGTAATCCAGGCAGCTCAGCGATGTGAAGGGCTGCGTGTGCTGGTTCTGCAGCAGCAGCAGGAGGCTCATGGGGGGCTCCTGGCTCCTCCTGGCTCCCTCTCCCATCTGCGAGATCAAGTTGCTCTGGCAGATCATCAGTCGCCTTTCCGCAGCCTGGCCGATGTCCGAGGTCTTGCCGAAAATATCCAGCTCGTCCTCGATGAAGAGGCCGGAGTTGTAGCCGAGCTTGCGGTTCATGATGGCGCTGAAGCCGCAGGTGCAGCGGTACTGATCCTCGTTGGAGGAGTCGGGGATGTACAGCCCCACGTCGGCGCCCTTGATGTTCATGTTGCAGGCGCAGATGCAGCAGCTGTCGAAGTTCCTGTCCTTGAAGATGTTGAGCACGGAGTCGGAGAGGATCAGGGTCACGTACAGGCTGTGCGCCTCCGGGATGGGCTGCACCGTGCCTGGCTCCACCGAGTTGAGCGGCCGCGTGGTGGAGGGGGTGGAGGCGGGGGAGCCCTGGTCGGTGCTGTCGTACTTGACGGAGCCCTGGCCGCTGGCGGTGCCCCCGCCCCGGGGAGTCCTGGGCGTGCGGGGCGTGCGCGGCGTGGGCACGGAGAAGCGCGGCGTGGCCGGGGACGGCAGCACCCCCGCGCCGCTGTTGCTGGCGGGGGCTGCGCTGTTGAGCGTCACCGGCGTGCTCATCTGGGGCGTGCTCATCTGCAGGTAGTCCTGGTCCAGGCTGCCCACGCTGGGCACGTTGCTGCGGGGAAGGGATGGGAACAGAGAGCCTTTTGTCAAAGCTCATTTTTAAATACCAGGAGACGGTGAAACCTGAAGGGACTCATTGACACTGCAGTAAAGAACACTCCACTCATAACCTTTACTCCTGGCTCTCAACAGAAGTCCGAATTCTCACCACGAGCACCACTGTTTCTTATCATTATGATAAAAGGTATCACTTTACCCTCTTAAAGATTGTTCCCATGGCCTAAGACTCAAATGCTCTTGAGAACAATCCCTAGATAAATGATCAAGTTAAGATTTAGGATGTTTGCAACTTTTCTAGGGAAAAAAGAATTGTAGCTTTTATTTTAAATAGCACTGTCTGTGAAGAGATACAGATTAGTGGAAATGAAAGTATTTCAGAGAGATAGAAATCTTATTTTATTTTAGAAATGACCACTTTAAATAGCTGTCACAAGTCATGCATGTGGCTCTGATACACGGTATCACCTCATGGACACACACTGCATGTCTGATTCTATAAATGCAAGTCCTCAGTTCGGATTACACAGTCTGCGGCACAATGGGACACGTTCCATTACAAACTCTTAGTCCAGTAAAGCTAAGAATTGTAGTTTTGGGTCATCTCCATTCACGACTGGGTTTTATTACTCTGTTTTTGTCATTTCCTGCCAAATTCAAATGACCACAGAACAGTTTGTACATTCCCATGAGATGTGTCTTCCATCTGCAAGGACTCAATTCAAGAAACAGGTAATAAGGGGCCAATGAAAGAAAAAGATCTTTACTTTTCTCTTTCCACATCACTTCTACCTGCTTACTTTTCTTGTAATGTGTTGATTACATATTAGAATAAGGAAAGAGTATAAGAACTCAATGAGTCTTTGGATAAGGAAGGGGAAACAGGGATTTGTCCACGTTTGTCTGTCCTCACAGCGTGTTTTGTGTATTATTGGAAAGGACTATCATCATTTGAATGCACACCTACCATTAGTGACTTGAAAAGGAAAACACTGAAGACCCCTTTCCTTACAATCCTTTTATTACCTTGAACTGATGTGTGTCCAACTCAAAGCAAGAGAGGGGAAAATAATGAAGCAGGGTCTGAAGGAGTTGTGGAGCGGCAGCAGAGCGAGTGCCTCAGACTAATAAGAAAAGGTGACCTAGAAACCTTGATTGGCAATCACCACTCTGTCAGAAGCCTGCAGTAATAATCCTCACTCTAATTGGATTAGATTGAAAATGAAAGGGTTTTTTCCCCCAACAAATACCTGAAATTAATAACCAGCTCAGGCCCAGTGCATCAGTTACTATTATGAAAAAAACTGAGAATTAAATTGCTCCCTAGGCACTATATCAAGGGTTTACAATTTCTTCTTTGCAATTTTTTTGAGAACACTGAAGGACCCTTTGGGGCTGCAAAAGGACTGATTTAAAGGATTTACAGACTGATTTAAAGATACAGACTGCTTCCTCTAGAAATGAAGCAGTGCAGCAGGAGACCTTTGTACTATTACTATGCCTTTTCAGAGATTTTATTAATTTAATGGTGCAAATTCTTGCTAGCTTTCAAAACCTCCAGCAATGAATTTCCTCCATAAACACTGCTCATTTCTGAGAACGGAGTGAGGAATCCAAGCTTGGAAAATAAACGTCAGTGGTTCCCTTCAGGTCACAGCACTCTTCTACTTGGCATCTCCTCTTTGGGTCTCTGGAAGGGTGGGACAGGACAGGACATGGACCAACATCTGTCTGATCAGCAGCTCCCCATGGCCCCGCTCAGGGACACCACAGGAGCTCCCATGGGAACACACACTGGGGAGCTCTCACAGGCCCACTCAACATTTCCAGAGCCCTCAGAAGGGCAAATGGAATCACCAAGACCAGAGATCACCGGGCTAGAGCTCAAAGTGACACAAGGGAGCCTGGCTGGAGGCTGGACATGGAAATGGGAGGGCAGAGATGTGAGAGGTTCAGTGCATTCACTTTGTTCCCCAACACTTGTGGTGTCTGTTGAATTACAGTATTTTCCTGTATCAGAAGTTGCCATTAATTCAGTACTGCATGTTCCTGTTCCTTCAAAAGCACTGAGAGTGGACACACACTGTAACACCCCTGACTGCCAAATCCGGGGTTAAATGTTCCTGCTATCAGAAGTGTTTTGATTTCAGTCAATGACAAACCTAAAAGGTTTAAAATATATTTGCAGGTTAAAGCACTGTTAATACAAACAACCATTTTAGTTACCCAGCTTTAGGCATGGGCTGGACAGACTCCATTCCTCCAAGGCTGTACTTACTTGTAGCCATCTCTGATGAAAGTGGCTGCAGGTGGCAATGGAAGTTGTTCAATCTTCGGAGGAACAGCCCAAGAAGGCCTGAAGATGCAGGCATCTGGAATCTTCAGAGGTAGGAGGCACTGGCTGGGCAGGATCTTCAGTGGAGCAAACAGGGAGGAGCCCACGAAAGGCTGAAGTGATGGAACTTTGTGCACATACGAAAAGTCCTGTAACATCCAAGTGACTTTGGTTACAACAATGTGGTCAGGTTGCTCTTTAGATACTTATTTTTAATTCAAATCTATTGTACTGTTTGAACCGTCTACAATTACCTTTTTTCCCCCCAAATGAACTATATTTATTCATTCTACAAAGCATTCAAGAGCAGTTCCTTCAAGGAAACTCAGCTGAGGCTCCCTGTTATCCCGAGATGCTGCACAGCTTTATGGCAGGAGGTTTCACAATTGGATCAGGCTCATTTCAGACAAGCTGTGCCTGAAACATCAGTAGTGCACTATGAAATTTTCACACTACCTGACTTTTAGCACCTCATTTAGGCACTTAAAAGATTGATCTTTGCAAGACTTCTGTACTGACAGTGGGGAGAGGCTGTCAGAGTGTGAGGAACCCTGAGGTGCCTTGAGGCAGCCTCTCTAAATAACCCCCACCGTGGGGGTTCACATCCCTTTAGCAATAACAGTGCACACTTTGCACATGCCAATCATTACACAGAGTATTAAATACAAATACCTAAACAATCCAGCAAACACTATATTAACTATCAATGAAGTTCAGCCCAGCTGGGCTTGCAGTGACTGTCAGGTTTGCTTGCAGAGAGTGATGACAAGAACTTCAGCCAGAGTTTCTAGAGCTATTGCAGCTCTTTCAGGAGATCAGAACTAGTCCTGGAGGTACTACTGCCAAGTAAAAATCAGTATGAAAACAGTAACAGCAGTCTCAGTATTTAACATCTCATTAGAGCTTTGCATTTTTCCCTTGCACCTTGTCAAGCATTGAGGGATGAGGAATGTGTGGATTACTATCTCCAGCTGTGGAATGCTCAGCACAAGGAATCTCCTTCCATGCTCTCAGAATGATCAGCAATGGGTTTAGTGCTTGTTTCCCCCCCTGGTGTGTATGAGCAGGTGTGACACACTCAGAAGCCAGTCAGCTGTGCTGTTGGAAATGTTCTCAGGCAGAATTAAAATATATTTGGTATCAATGACGCCCTGAAATCTGCTCCCACTCAAAAACCTTCAGCTCAACAAATTCTAAGACAGACTTCTTTTCCAGGCCCAATTTATCCTGTTCTTAAACAAACAGTTTACTGCATAAGCAGAAGAGAAAAACCAGCAAGGTCTGTGGCGAGGCAAAGTCTTACAAACCTTATAAAAAACTTATTTCAGACTCCTGTAATGGCATAAAAACTTGTGGATGCACCAACTCAAGACGGGAAATGGAGACTGCCCTGGAGCACACACTGAGAAGGTGCCTCTTGCCAAGGTGCCTCCAAGTGAGAGCTCAGGGAGGAAGGAAGGAGAGATCTGGCAGTACCAAGGCAGACTTGCCCCATGTCCTGGTGTCCAGGTGGGTTCTGCCTTCAGGAGGGACACTGGGAATTCCCTCCCATCTCTGCAAAGCCCCTTTCTCCACAGAGCTGCTGGGACAAGCTCCCTGCCAGCTCAGCCCTTGGCAGGGGAATGAGCTGGGAATGCCAGGGTCTGACTGGACACACTGGACTGGCACCAAAACATGGGAGCACAACCCTGGAATGCTGTCCCACTTCCTGCCAGGGACAGGGACTCCCTCCTCTCCCAGGGACAAAACTGAAAGCTCCTGTGGAAGAAGTCACCCTGTGGGATTTGCCAGAGCTTCCCTTGCAGTCTGCCTGAGGGTTGCTATTCCTACTGGCTGGAAAATGTCCTGGTTCACAGCTGACCACATCATTTACACTGAACAAAGGCATCCATCAGTATCCTCACACCAACACAGCCACTTCTTGTCCATGCAGCTGCAAGTGTGTCCCTGGCTCAGCAATGCAGACCCCTAAAAATCAGCCCTCAGTTAATTGCAACATGGGCACAAAGGAGAGGGAAGGAGGTGGTGCTGGGGAGAAAGAGGGCTGCTGAAATAGAAGGAACGGGCTGTTGGCACATGAGGGACAGGTGGGTCTGAAGGAGAAAAATTAGGCTACAAAATCAAGGGCTGGGGACTACCAGGAAGCCAGAGTTAGAGTGGGCATCTCCCTTTCTATTCCCCATGTACAGAGCAGCTTGCTGCAGAACAAGGTGCTGTGCGTTTCCACACAAAAAGTGCACTTTTTATTAAAAAACCCCTCAGGCTGTATGCATGGAAATATGGCAACAATACCTTCTGGCAAAAGTGCCGAAAGGCAGCCCCAGAAGTTCAGGAATGCAGGATGCACACAGGCAGAATGGTTTTGCCCTGCTCCTACCCTGTGATGGAACAATGACACAACCAATGTACACCGGTGCTGATGCTGGGTCCCTCCATGGGATGCTATGGAGAAATGGCCACACTGGGATGAGAGAACCCAGAGTCCCCAGCCACGAACAGCTCTGAGACACTACAGGACTCGAGAGAGGAGAACTAGGTGACATTACCTGACCTGTGTTATACAGAAAGTCAGATAAGAATGGTCCCATCTGGCCTTAAAACTTGTGAAGTAACATCAGCTGAAGAAGAAACAGAGCAAGTTCAACCCCTGGGCTTTCTCAGAGAGTTTCAACCCTAACCAAAAAAGGAACATTTCAGAGAGATAAAGGCAGCCTTTCTACATGCACCACTTTATCCCACTGTGTGCCCAGCCTGGCAGCAGGGAGGGGGGCACAGCGAAGGTGCCACAGAGAAATTATCTGAAGAAATGCATCAGTTAACAGCTCCTTAGGCAGGAGTGTGGTGTTTTTCCATACATGTACATTCTTTCTGTTCGGCACAGGGCTCGTTTCACAGACAATACTGTTTGTTTCCTGAGAACACCCAGAACCATTACAAACACAAGATCACGAGAAGAAAACCGCCTACAGTTAAAATCAGGGAAACAATTAAAAAGCTCTTTTACTAGAGAAGAATATTTTTCCAAGTTCAGCCTGACAGGTTCTTTACATGGGTCCAGCTCACATATGTTAGTTGCTACACACACTACATGGGACTCGTTTATAAAAATCAAAGTGTGCACAGAGGAGTTTGTAAAAATCCCACATTTCTGGCATGTTACCTTAATTTCTTCAGGTTTAGGGCTACCTAATCCATCTTCCACCTCCATTTTAAACTCAGCCAGCTGTGTTGGAACCATGTTGACCATAGGGCTCTCCATCATTCCCAAGGCAGTCACAGTCTCTGAACTTATTCCGTCTTTATAACTCATCACTGGGGAGAAGGCAGGGTGCTGTTCTAAAGAGGGTGGTGTTGGGAACATCCTTTGGAGATCTGCCACAGCTGAAGAGGATGAAACAACACAGTTAATCATCAAAATACAACCTCTCAAGGAAATTCAATAAAACAGAAAAGACCAACTCAATGCTAGCTCTTATTTCATCAGTTAAAAGCTAGCAGAGCTCCTCCAGACTTCTGGGGTTCTGACAGCAGTGTAAGTCTAGACCAAAAGTTAACTCCTAGGGATAAATTCCCTAAATTCCTAGGGATACTCTGCAAGGTTATTGTTCAGCAGAAACAACAACCTGGTAGACAGACAAACAAATGCACAGTTTTACCAGCAACTAATAAATCCTTCCTAACTGGAGAGGTGAATTGACATTAATGCCAAGCTCAGCCCAGTGACTGCTTCTAAGGAGCCACAGAGGAGTTTCCTCCCTTTGCCAGAGCTGACACTGAGCCCTAAAGCAGGAGGGCCTTTGGAATTCATGTGCCCTGAGCTGGATTTCTCCACTCAGTCACTGTAGCCTCATTTGGTCCATGGCAACACAGCTCCTGCCACAAACACGGGCAGTCCTGCCTAGGAACGGACTGCCAGGCAGCCTGAAGCTCTGGTGCCAGAGAAGCCACAAAATTATCATTTTGCATCACAAGACATTAAGCCAGGAAAATCCCTAACTGACTTCTCAGGAAATGAATGTAATGGAATCATCCATTGGCTATTTTTCTTCTTTAAGCAGACCAACCAACCCCGACAGAGATGCACTGTAATGCAATCAAACACAAATCACACAAAGTCCTGCATGTTCTCCCCAGCTCCATTCTGCTTCCTTCCAGCTACAGCCTATTTATTTTGTGTCACATTCAGCATAAATGCTCTACTTTCCTGACTTGAATTAGGACTGATCCTCTCTGGACAAAACCATCACTGGTGAATCACTGTAATTAGAGAAGGGTGAATTCCCACAAGTGTCTCCTCTTAGATACTTTCTCTGACAGATTTAATGCCCAATCCCACTTCCACACCCAAGCTGATGGGACACAGGGACACTCTTGTACTCCGTAACATCTGCAGCCTAAAGATTATGGAAAATTCATAAATCAATACAGATGGATTTCTGACTGGTAAACACTGTGCTGTGGAAATCCAAACAGGTAAGAAGAAGTACTGTTCTCAAAAACTAACAGAAAAATGCAGAAATAAGTGATGGGATTACAACTATATGTGGATTGTGAGTACCTGCACTAACAGAACATGTGTCTCCACTCTGCCTTAACAGAGCCAACCCTGCATGTGATGCTTTTGTGCTCAGAGATGACACAGCCAGGCTATTGAACTCTTTAGACAAAGAGAAACAAATAGGGGAAATCCTCTCAAAATGCAGTTCTTTTGGTAATAACTGTTCAAGCTGAACCCAAAGTCCTTCACAATCTGGAGCAGCAGAGTAAACAATGGGCTATGAATTATTCCCTCTCCATCCATGTTCTTTTCCCCACTCTTTCAGTATTTGAATTTAAGACCTTAGTCTTGTCTTGATACAGGATAAATCGGTGCTGACAGCAGGTTCAACAGAATGGAAGAAATTCTTTTCCACCAACATTAGTATAAAATACAATGTTCAGGCTGGCAGCTGGCTTGGCTCCCTGTTTCTCAGCAGAGGGAGGTGCTTTAGGCACTGGAGAGGGGACAGGGAAGAAGGTGAAAATGAAGGGTGGCCAGTAGGAATTTATGATGCTGTACAAGGCACTTCAGCTCCCCACAGACACTGCTCTGCCTCGACAGCTGGTGCAAGGCCATGGCTACAAGTGAAGTGTATCTGTTTAACTTCACACTACATCATTTTCTCACCTCCGGCTCACTCCACTTAGCAAAATTCTGCAGTGCAGATTCATAAAGAAGTTTAATTACAAAAAATCCCCCAACCCTACAGCAACAGGCAACTATCATCATTCATTTTCATGTGTGTCATGCTTGAAAAAGCTTTGCATATTTTAAAAAGCTATGGATCAACTAAACCTGTCAAAATCCAATCTCTGTATGCTTCAGACTTCTACATTTGAGTAAATCAGCACAGCTTTTATGGGTCCATAAAACTCTGACTCATCTCCTTCAGACTGGTTTTTTTCTTCACCTCAGTTTGTTCTCATTACCAGCTGAAGTTAATGAGAAGGCATTAAAGAATGATTTGCAGAGAGATTAGATTTCTGCTTATAGTGGCCACAGAAATCAAACACTCTTCCTTCTCACCACTAAGTAATTCGTCATTTGATTCGTTACTATTATACCAAAAATTCTCACCCTCCTCCTGTCCCACAAACACAGACACGTTTCTCCTTCATCTCAAGAGAAATGCCAGCTACACCAATAGAATCAGTGATCTGTTCAGGTTGGAAAAGCCCTCTGAGATCACCGAATCCAACCACTCCCAGCACTGCCAAGGCCACCACTGACCCCTGTCCCCAAGGGCCACATCCACAGGGCTGTGAAACCCCTCCAGGGGCGGGGACTCCAGCACTGCCCTGGGCAGCTGTGCCAGGCTGGACAGCCCTTTCTGTGAAGGAATTTTCCCAAATTCCAACCTGCCCCTTCCCTGGCACAGCCTGAGGCCGTTCCCTCTCCTCCTGTCCCTGTTCCCTGGGAGCAGAGCCCGACCCCCCCCCTCCTGTCAGGTGCAAGAAATGCAGCAAAGCCCACGAACCTCAGAGTACAAGTCATCATTCCCAACAGTTGTTGGCAGAGTCCTTAGAAAAAAGCCCTATTGTTTTAATCTAATTTCATACAATTTCATCAGTTTCCTGCACTCCCATAACCTCCCTTGTCCCTGTGCAGGGCCTGCACAAGCATCACTGCCACAACCACCTGTAAAAGGTCTACACAGTGCCTCTGGTTAGAACCCAGCCCTTTGATTTTAATCATGCACTTCCCACATCCAGATTAAACCCTGAAGGTGATTTTAGTTTTAATTTGTCAAAGGGTTGATGCAATTTTCTTCTAAGACAGGTTGCACCATCAGGGCCAATTGGTAAGCCATGGTTTTAAATTCTTTGATTTCATTAAGTAGAAGGATTTCTACTTAAAGAGGGATGTGGTAATGGTGTAAGTGCCTAACAGTGAGCTGAGAAGAGAGGGGAGAGCTTCCAAAGGAAGATTTGTAACAAACCCATCCCATAGATCCAGACTAAGACAACAATGCCGACAGAAGAGCACCTCAAATCTCAGTAGGCTCATTAAAAACCCGTGTCTTTATTACCACTGTCCTCATTAAAACCTGGCAACTCCAGCACCAGGCGTGCCCTCAGTGAGCCCAGCGCCCACTCCCTGTGCTGTGGGAGGGTGAGCTGTGCCCGGTGAAGCACTGGTACTCACTGGGAGGGTAGGGAACCGCGGTCCGGCCGTCCTTGCCCAGCGGCCGCTCCTCGGAGCCCGCTGCCAGCAGCTTGGAGGAGCGCAGGGCTGGGGACACGGCCTGCAAACCAAACACTGCAGTTAGCACAGTCAGACACTGGCACTGCTCAGGGGCACTGCACAGCAAAGAGAATGGCTGCTTTTCTGCTCTCCCACCCACTCCCCCCCCAACCAAGGAGTCTGGATTTTTCCCCCTTTCAGCACTAAAACCAAAAAGAAATATTTGCCTATCTATATATCCCCTCATAAATTGATGCATATATGTAACTATGTACTTTTATATTTCTGTACACACACAAATTATATTCAAAATTTTATCACAAGCTCTGAGCTTGAAATGCCCGTGACTGCTCTACTTATTTCCATCTTTGGATTACTCCAAGGTAAAAATGGGAACATGACACTGCGAGTAAGCCCAACACATGCAAATGTTAAGACAGGAAAAACATTAGGGCTGTCCAGGCCAACTTCAGAGAAAAAAGTAATTTTTTATTTTGACAGAACAGTCCTCTGGTAGATTTGCATATTAACTGTGGCATCTGAAGTGCAGTTTGTGTGGAACCACAGTAAGGAAACTGGTGCACTTGTAAAGTCCTGCCAAGAACAAGGCATTAGACTTTTAAACACCCTGATCTACTAACAGTCACTTTAGGATCACCTTCTGTATCATTATGGCTGTATTAGATTATGCTTAAAGATAGTGACTATTCAAATCTTTGCCTTCCCTGGCAGTTTTCCCCCTCTCATAACTGATACAAATCTGCATTTCCTTTTGTATTTCCTAACATGCAGCAACTATTTCTCTTTGCACTGAAATAAAGTGCTTGGAAGAATAAAAGGGAATATGCTGTAAGGCTGAATTTATTTTTCTTTGGGCAGGTTCTCAGACAAGGTAAAAAAACTAATCACCAGTTAATAAAACTTGGATCTTTCCCACAACTTTCAAACACAAAATTCTGACAGAAGTCCAGGACACAGAACTAGGTATAATGGATTTATAAAGCAACTGCATGGCTCTCCCTATGGAAGCTCCTTACAGCCTCTCCATGCAGGATGGATCTCCTGAAGGATCTCTCTCTTTGCCAGCAATCCTTCCTAGCTAAAATCCAAGCCTGCCTACCTGGAAACTCTCTCTCCCATCTATTAGGGATAATCATTCCCACTAGGATTCCTGGATTTTGGCCTACAGGATATCAGTCCCACAGAGACTCACCCCAAGCTCATCCTCATCGGAGTTGTCGAAGATGTTGTCGAGGTCGTGCAGGGACGGGGCCAGGTCGGTGACCTGGGTGAGGCTGCCGGAGCCAGCCCTGCCGGCAGCGCCGTCCTGCCGCGGGTCTGCCAGCCAGGGAGCAGGGAAACAAACGGGGGCACAGTCAGGAACACCAGAGCACCTCTGCCCAGCAGCACTGAGCCCCTCTGCTGTGCTGGAGCCTTGCAGGCTGTCCAGCAACCACCGAGGGTCAGCCGGGAAACAAGGAAGGAGCTGCTGCTTGTTTAATATTCTAATATACATATCATTGTTTTTATAAAAAAGACAAGGAAAATCAAGTTTTTTCCAGCTTGGGAGCTGTCTGTAGCTCTGATGTTACAGACAAAGTTCAGATGTGATTTTCCCTCCAGATGTGATGGCATATGGGTATTTTTGCTTTGCAGAGCCAATCTAAGAGCTTTAACTCACCAGTCTTAGGAGCAGAACTGAAAATGGACATGGCATCTTTTCCATCAGGAACTGGTGTGGAATGGCCTGTTGGGGGGATTTCCTTGGTACCAATCACATCTTCTGACTATACAAAAAATTAAAGAGATTTCATGGATATGAATTTAAGCTCTGCAAGAACAAATGTTTTCCTACATCCAGCAAAACTTAGGGGTCTGAGTTAAATGTAAGATTTACGAAGGATTCTATGGACATCATTCAGCTCTGACAGCCAGTCCAGGTAATTAACCACCTCAAAATCTCCAGGAAAAACCATCTTTTGGAATGTTTGCCTGCACAGCCAGACACTGAAACAGCTCCTTAAAGGATAAGATACATAAGGAGCATCATGCAGGTGTCAATAAAAAAATATTTTAAAATTATATAAAAATATAAATGTAAATATAAATACATATATATGTCTGATTTTGTTCTGTGGAACAGGCTTGTGTCTTCCAGAGAGCTGTAGAGCAAACACTGTGCTACAGGATAAATCCCACAAGAACATTAATGCCAGAGACTCTGGATTTACACCTTACCTTGTTCTTTTTCAAAGGATCTTTCTCAGCCCCAAGTTTGCATTTTTTATTGACAGTGAAGCTGTACTTGATGTCTCCATCTTCAAAGGTGTAAGGATCACTGGTGTCTCCCCAGCCTTCTCCAGGGGGTTGTAGTAGAGGCAAGGGGTCGAGATAGTTCAGGGTCTGCACTGGTTTCTGCTCTTCCAAAATTTTAAACCGTTTATTAGGTTGTGCTAAGAGCCTGAAGTGAAAATAAACAAGCGAAGCCACCATGAAACAAAACCAGCATGATCTGTAGCGTCACACAAACACAGCCCATGCCTCACTCCATCCCCCTTGATCAAGCAGAAATGGTTTTTCCTCAAATAAAGGATGTATTGGCTACATTTAGTATTAAATACCTTACTGTATTAAGACCTACTTTGGGACAATGGAAGAAGAATCAATTTTATCACTGTGTAAATGAAAACATTTTCCAGCCTTCCCAGGCTCATTTTTCAGGCCGAAACCCTTTTCAGCCTAGCAAACTCCATTGTAATTACAAAACCAAATATTCTTTTAACTTGATAACTCTTCCTCAATTAATTTTTGCTTAAACATTTTCATTAGCCACTCTCTCTGGTGCATTTTTTAAAATGCATTATCAGAATGCTAGAGTAATTTTTAGGCTAGCATAAAATACAAAAATAGGTCACAAAGAGACTGATCAATTCTTGGAGTGTCCAACAGAAAGCCAGATAGGGAACAGGAAAGCACCCTGCAATAGTGTGTTTCTATTGAAGTACCTGGTGTTCTCTCCAGCATCTGTGATGGGGAAGTGAAGCCTCGGCCTTTTTCATTTGAAAACTAGAAATTAGAGTTTGGTGATGATTAAAACCCCCCACCCCCTGCTCGGTGTGCGCTCTCACCTTTTCAGTGCAGTGCTGTCGGGGTTGATCTCCATCCTGCCATCATACCTCTCACACGGCAGCTCCGGCGGCCGGAACTCGGGGTCGTCGCTCGAAGGGACACTGTAGGTCCTCCACATGTCCACGGCCTCGTTGCTCTGAGTTATGCCACAGTACAAGGCTGTCTCACTGACCTCTGCCATCAGAGGTAACCTCTGTCCCACCAGGACTGTCCTGTCATCTAAGCTGGGCAGTGGCTGCAGCTCCAGCCCGCTGCCGTAGAGTGCTGGGTTCACAGGAACGGAAGGGGGGTCCAGGTTCTCCGCCTCCTGACCTCTGGGCTGGGGGCTCAGGGTGGGAGGCAGAGGGGAAGTGGGGGAATGGGGTGAATCCATAGGATTCATATTAATTTGCTTGCTTGGATTTCTAGCAGGTAGCGAGAGCGGCTTCTCGTATTTCCTGGAATTCGGGACTTCCAAAGCGGACTCCATCCCGGCCAGTCCCAGCTTCTGCCCGGACGTGTCCTGCTCCATGCATAGCTCTTCAGTCACCGAGGGCCGATGGTGAAATGGCATCAGGGGCCTTTTTTGCAGTTTCTCTCCCTTGTCCTGCCTCTCGGTGGTTTTGTGCTTTGAGGAGGCAGGAGGGGGCAGTGCCGAGGCCGCCGCTGTCCCCACGCCGAAGCCGGGCTGGGGCAGCGTGGGGGGCCGGCCCGAGGCACTGGCGCAGCGCTGCTTGAACACCTTGTGCCTGGAAAAGGAGGAGAAACCACTCACTGCATGGGCAGGGCAGTTACCTGAGCCCGGGGCAAAGCCAACCCAAAGAGCAGCACTGAGAAACCTCCTGTCTGCTCCTGATCTTTTAACAGACTTAATTTCTGCCTGATGGAGGAAGTTTGAATAAATATTTTTAAATATTCAAAACAAAATAATGCAGTAACATACAATCTTATTACTGGCTTCATGTGGCTTTTCTGACTTTGCATCCAGTATCTTTGAGACTGGGAAGCACAGGATTGAACTTCAGCGTTTCAGGTACTGCTAAACAGTATTTTCATCATACTGGTGATGGTTCCCAAAGGTGTGATAACAGGGATACAACCCTGCCCATACGTTCACTGGTCTTTTTTGTTTTTCAGGGGTTTTTTGTTTAGCTGTTTATTTGATTTTATTAAGCTAAACAGAAATTGAAAGATGTGTTTGTGCTTAACACTGAAACCTGTTTAACAATAAATACCATTTCAAAATTAATCACTCCATCCCTATTTTATGAACAACAAAAGGACAACAAAAGCCCATTTCAAAACATGTAATGTGCTTTTTACTTAAAAAGATAACCTACATGATCACAAGTGAAGTGGATTAGACTGGGGACACCCAACCCTGTCTAAGGGTGCAAACACAACGTCTTGTGCTCGCTGCCCCTTTTCCCTGGAAGCACCCGCTCCGTGTGGGGTTATCCCAGCTATCCGTGGGGCTTTGCTGTTCCCAGGACACGCTGCAGATTCCCTGCAGCAGCAGATGGTCTGTGGCTGCAATCACCCTAATGTGGAGCTAATGCCCTAGTAACTGGAGATTTGCCTTAAGCGTGTTCTTGTAACATTTCATTGCCTTAATTCTCCATCATTCACCATATTTTAACTGCAGAGAATTATTTCAGACATTCTGTTCCTCACACACCAAGCTGGGTCTGCAGGACACTGAATTTGATGCTGAGTACCAGACAGCCCTTTGAGACGCCAGATCTAAGACCATATCTTGACATTTATCCAGTACATGGAATGGGCACAAAAATGACTAAAACAATTTCTATATGACAGTAGCTGCTCAGGTTCTGCAGCTACACAGAAAGTACTTATTGCTGTCTGAAATCAGGTACTGCCTTCATTTTAAGGATGATGTTTCCATTTCCCAGCTGCTGTGTTCACCAACTCCAGCATGATGCAGTTATCACTGGAGGGATGAACAGACAGTGTGAAATTTCAAGTGTAGCTGAACCTATCCATAGAATCAGGCTCCCACTGCCCACTGTTGATTCCCCATGCTTTCCAGGCAGAGCTGGACCTCAGTTTTCCACAGGAAACACTTGGCATTCTGACAAAACATTGATCTGTTCCACATTCTTGAGTATATAAATACAAACAAGGTGTATAATCTGGGGACGAAGAGCTGCAGAAAGCACCTCTCACTTGGGATAGAGCAAGGAGTCTCCAGGCTGAACATTCCACCCTTGTAGGATGCACAACCCCTTCATCTCTTCCTCTGACTACACAAAGAAGAACTGCATGTTTAAGGAATAACTTCCTTTGGTAAAGATGCTTTTATCACCTATCTTACAAGTAGATGTACAAGATGTGACCTTGAGAATTAAGAATTTCAGTAGACGTGTTTCACAGGACTATTTCACTGCAAACTGGGGTTTTTTCTAGCCCTGTAACATCTCTCTGATAATTGTAAGAATGGTTCAGCAGAATTGGTGATGATGGTTTGCCTTTCCTGAGTGAGAAGTTCTGGAATTCTAACCACCCATCAAAGATGACAGATAATTTAATAACCTCCTAAAGTGTTTGTGAGAGTGAGCTATGAATTCCTTCTGATCCAGTGACAGTGGCTGACCAGGCTGCAAAGGTTTAATATTGTCTTGGGTGGGTTTTGTGCCATGGCAGATTGACCAGAGGCATGTGAAGTGATGTGTAGGGATGTTTTCCCTGTTCCTCCAAATATCAGGATGCTCACAAACTTGGGCAGATCCTGCCCTCTTTACCACAAGCCTTAACCACTTAACCAAAGGTTACAGCTGTGAAAAGCTGCAGGATGAGTTCATTGTGAATGGGAACTGTTGGAGTGATCCTGGCCCCAATACCATCATTTTCCCACTTGGATTGACTCCTGCAAGTGACAATGGGCTGACATGCAGATTCATCCCCCAAACGTGACCACAGGTTTGATATTACAACTTCCTCTTGTCTCAGCTAAAGCGTAACTCCCTCCTGCAAGTGTACCTCTGTCTGAATTGAACAGGGCTCTCTCAATATGACAAATGTTTATTCTCTTCAAAGCTCACCTGGAACAAGAACAACTGACTCTTTGGACTGGATCCACAAAATCCCATGAAACACTATTGTTAGGAACTTCCTCTTCCAAATTTGCAGCTGTAATTTGATTCCTCCTGAAGAAGAGAAAATGATTTTAGTAATCACCACCTTTTGTAAAACAAAATTTTTAAAATGTACATGCATAAATTCATATATGTTCCCCTCAGATAAATTCCTTCCTTCTACCTGACCTTTGAAATAGACAGCAGATCCCTGTGCTACTCCTTAAATTTACAGTTTGATTTATGTAGGAGGAAGGTCCCAGCTCTGCATCAGATAACTCTGGAGTCTGAGCACAAGAAACAAGGGGAAAGCCATTTCAACTGATTCTGGAAATTAGTCTGACATACCCAATGAGGAAATTGCAAGGAAATAGGGAAGAATAAATATTTCAGGGCTCACCATGCCATGATACACTTTAAATCTCCAGTACTAAAGGCCTATGATACTAACATCAATTTACACACCCTTGCCAATTGAAGTTTTAGTCCAACTCATGTAATGCTTTACAAATACTCCCCTTAGAGCCCTAAATATCAAATATATACAATCTGTTCTGCAGCCACCCAGCTTTCAGTGTAGTAGCAGCAACTGGAGATAGAAGCTGCCATCACTAAATCTGAGAGCACTTGGCTGAAGCACATCCTATGGATGTGTGGCCTCAAGGACTGGCACAACCAGGGTACACAACTGCAAATACAACGGGAAGTGTCAGGAGCTCTCAGCTGATCAAATTTTCTTTGATAATACAACATTTTCCTTGATAATGCTGTTTAGCACCATTAGTTCTGATTACTAGCAAAGGAATCCTGTAAGGAATAACATTAAGGCAAAACTACGACAATTTTAAGTGCTATTTTGTGTTATAAATAAGCAAACCACAAGGACTGCTGCCATACTTGGACTGTGCCCTGTTGAGGATGCATTCCTTCCACACACGGTGAACCATCCGGTTGTGAAATTTTGGAGTAATCTTGCTTGATTTCTTTGGACTGTGGACACTGACCGTCCCCTCCTGCACAGCTGGATGGCTGATGCTGCTCTGAGAGCAGCCACTTTCTCCTGCAAGAGAAATGAAGCATTAATGTCAGAACTGTCCTTCGTATTCACAGTTGATTTTTTTCCTGGAGGTCTCTGAGCAGGCTGCTGGCTACACAGATGTGCACATTCACTGGGGAATGCTCAGAGCATCCTTACAGGACACATTTCAAAGCAACGCTTCCTTCGAGGTAACAAAGGTGGCACTGGGTTGTACCACAGACACGGGCAATGGAGTTGTGCAAGTACTGCACCTCAGGTGATGTGAAACACTCTGTATATTATACACAGCTATATGTATACATAAAAATATACTCCCTAACAAATGGAGGTACTTTGGATAGCCCTTACAGCCCTGGATTGAATCACTAAGAAATAGTGCAGACAGAGCTTTTTCACAATTATCCTGGACATTAAACTTGAATTTATATGGTCTTTGGTGACTTGCTTTAAAGACAAGGTTTATTATAATATATATGGTTCTAAAAGCATCTATTAAGAAAACTAATCATTTATGCAGACTATTTCAAAGCAAGGATCAGTTCTGTATACTCAATATTAAACCTCACTGAGGAAATGAATGGATCACTGATGCTTTCCTACAGACACAGGCTGGGAGAGCTGGGGGTGTTCAGCTGGAGAGGAGAAGGCTCCAGGGAGAGCTCAGAGCCCCTTACAGGGCCTAAAGGGGCTCCAGGAGAGCTGGAGAGGGACTGGGGACAAGGCATGGAGGGACAGGACACAGGGAATGGCTTCCCACTGCCAGAGGGCAGGGATGGATGGGATATTGGAAGGAATTGTTCCCTGGGAGGGTGGGGAGGCCCTGGCACAGGGTGCCCAGAGAAGCTGTGGCTGCCCCTGGATCCCTGGCAGTGTCCAAGGCCAGGCTGGACGGGGCTTGGAGCAGCCTGGGATAGTGGAAGGTGTCCCTGCCCATGGCAGGGGGTGAAATGGGATGAGTTTTAAGGTCCCTTCCAACCCAAATTACTCTGGGATTCTGTGCCATTTCTTTATAATATGCTTGAGTTGAAATACCAGAATCAAAACTGGCTTTGGTGAGATTTTCCAGTTGAGATCTACACCACTACAGAAATGTCCAGCTTATCACCAGTAGATACGCTATTAACACAGCATATGATATTCTCAGTACATATTTTCTGCATGATTATCAAAGAGATAACAAATGAAGATATTACTTCAACATGTTTGAGAGCCTGAAAACTCTCTGCACTCCATTCCTTCCTGCGATGCAGAAGCCTTTACCCGCTATTGTACGAGCAGACGCTTCTCTTCCTGCCCCGCAATGTGTCTGTGTTCAGCTGAACTGAGCTCCAGCACATCCGTCCTGCCAAGCCCGAGCTGCAGCAGCAGAGGGAGCTTTGGGTCCGTGTGGCCTGGGCACGGAGTCCGTGCTCTGGGCTGGGGATGGAACAGCAAGGAGGGATGTGCTGCATTTTCACAAGGTCACACCAGGGTACAGAACGCTTCGTCCTCCCGCATGACGCAATCCAAGCAGCCTCAAGTGCGAGGTGCTGAAGGGACTCTGCTGCACACCACTGCAGCTAACAGGGACTCCTGCTGCTTGCCCCCAGTGACTTGCAAAACACAACTTCTGAAATGGTGCACCAGCTGCCTAACCCTGCATCTTCTTTCATTATTCACATTATGTATTTCTTTCTCCAGCTACATTTTCCCTGCTTATCTTTCTGTAAAGTCAAACCCCAAAATCCCTGGACATGCTGAGGCTTGTGCCTCTAACTGTGTATTTCACTGGCTTTCCAAGGTTCTCCAGCAGTGGGAACTTGACAGATGATCAAAAAAACAGGTCAGAACTTCAGAACTGGCAAATGTGCCCTCCTTTGCAGAAGGGGAGAAGGAATGTGTGTATATAGACAAACATCATGTGCACACAGAGGCATCACATGCATTAACAGCAGGAGGAAAACAAGGAAAAGTCTGATGAGAAGAGGACAGGAGGCATTAGAGGATAACCAAGGAGCTACCAGGGCTTTCAAGTAACGTTGGGGTGCATTAATTGTTGCTTTCTATAATTATGTAATATTTTTATACTATACAGTACAGCAATAGACAGCATGAGCCAGAACTGCACAGCAGGCAAAACCACTTTGTTCTCACACACTGACACTAATTTTCATCCATGAACATCCCTGACACAATCCTGGAGCACACACAAATACCTGTGTCAGGCAATGGTACAATGAGTGGAGGACACAGCAGCCCCTCAGCAGAGGCTACCACACATCCCCTGAGGTCCAGACTGGTGACGCCATTCCCCAGTTCCAGCAAGAATTTGTTTTGTTACATACTTTAGACACAACCATGGAAAATGATTAAAAGAGAACTGAAGAGATCATCTAGTCCAGTCCTTGCTTTAAAGCTGGATCAGCATATTTAACTAATCTGTGTCTTAAAAACAACCTTACAAAATGCCCGCACCAAACCCATCACCCCTCTGCTAATGGAACTTCTGTAGCTTCCCAACAGCAAATTTATTCCAACATTTCATCATCCTTCCTCAGAGCAAGTTTTTCCTCCTGTTTAACCTAGTTTTGCTTTGCTCCAGTTTAGAATCATTACATACTGGTTGCAGAGAAAAGCCTATTCTTCTCCTTCAAATTCCACTTCTCTAGACTAAACCGCCTCAATTCTGCCCATCTTTTCCTGGAGGTCCTGTTTGCAAAATCCAGGATCACTGTCACTGTCCTTTCCTGGACTCCAGCCAGTTTGTCCACATCTTTAAGCGCTCAAAACTGGGCATGGCGCTAAACCCACATTTTCAATAGTATTGGGCAGAACCAAAGCATTATTCCCGTGCCTCACACTAATCCAGTTTATGGATCCCTTTAGTGATTCTGGGCTGCATGGCATGCTTTTCCAATCCATTTCTCCAGTTTTTCAAGGTCTTTTAAAATGTTTTGATAAAAAGGAATCTTTTCATTGTTTGCTGGAGAGGCACCCCTCTGATACAAATTCATAGTGCCCTCAAACAATAGCAGAGATCAAACAGAAGCTGTCACTGCCAGATTGGACAACATGAACACTTTTATATAAATGATAGTTTATAAATATTCAAAAATAGAATCCCCCTTGTGATACTGTACAAGTTTAACAGGGTTCTGAAAAATTTAAAAATACAATAGCACATTAAAATATGCATCAATACTTGAATAGAGATTGTTATTTAAATGTTGATTGTCTTGCTTCAGTTAGTTATTAATTGCTTATTTTAACTCTCAGTTCCTTTGAAAAACACAACTCCAAGTGAATTTACATCTCACATTCTGACTTATTAGCAGTAAATGCTAAATACTTTGGTTGTCTTCATCTATAGGCTCTAATCATGGACAAGTGGATCCAGACATGTTTTTCTTGGCTTTGCATCAAGGTTCAAAGGTTGGACTTGATGATCTTCGAGGTCTTTTCCAACCTCAATGACTCTGTGATTCCAAGACTGACCCTGTTGATGTGACAGAACTATCCCATAAAGGCTAAGCTTGGGAGCTCCTCAGTGAGGGTATAACAAGGGTTCTTTAGCCCCACCTGGCTGCACAGTCCCACAGAAACTTGTAGGACCTTTGTGTCTTGGACACTTCCATTGCGCTGTGAAATTGGACAAGTGCTGCCCAACAAGTTCAAAACATCTCCAAGTTCGAGCAGAAGGTCGGCCAGTGGTGAGAGGTTTGTGTGTTCCTGTGCAGCACTGCACACGGATGCACCCACAGAAAAGGCAGCTGCACCCAATTCACCCCGGTTTGTGTAAAGGGTGTTCACAGCACTGCCTTTCCTTTAGCACAGACCTACAAATCCTCCCCTAACATTCCTCCACTGCCTGCCTTTACCCTGCCCTGTTCACACACTCAGTCCTCAGGAGCTGAGCAAAACCCAGCGTCTGACTCCATCTCCCCAGCCCACTGCTTACCCATAACAGCCTGCTCTGGAGAGGTGGGGGGAGTCAGGGGCATCCCACAGGTACTGGCAGGATCCTTCACGCTTCCAAGCCCCTGCTGTCCCACATTTATATGGCCTGCAGCACTGGCAGCGTTCTGCGACACGGGGATGTCACTCTGGGAGATGAGAACAAAGGCTGAAGGATACACCATCCTTACACCCCCTGCAGAGAGATGGAAAACCACAAGTCTTAAACACACCTGATAATATCCAGCAACCACAGCTACTTCCACTTGTTTTCAATGTCAATTTGACAAAACTTATTATCTGAAATACAAAGAGCTAAGGAATTTCCATGCTAATATACACCCAGCCCTCTGTAACCAGTACAGAGCTGAAACAAGTAGCTCAATCCAGTGAATAATGGCATGTGGGATACAGGGAGTACAAAAGCTTGAGGCAACAGAACTACTCAGATGTTCTGGTGTCAAGAGAGCTACAAGAGAATATAGGAAAATTATAATGGCTGTTTCTGATTAATTAGATTTTTTTTTTTTCAAATCATGAGGAGGAAAATAATCCTTCAGGCAGAATATTGAAACTTACCAACAATGACTTCAACTGCCACAGGGAAATCGTTGTCATATCCCAGCTCTTCCTCCTCTTTCATGCCTTCCTTTTTCTTCAGCACCATGGGGTAGAAGTACTGCCACTCCTCCATCAGCTTCCGAGTGGCGGGGTCTGACATCTTGTAGGACTGGCCCGTGAGGGTCCCGTTCAACCCATAAGGACTCACCAGCACTGCAACATAACAAACAGCAGCCCTGAAGGACCCAGCAGCACTGCAGGATAGCAAAGGGCAGCCCTGAAGGACCCAGCAGCACTGCAGGATAGCAAAGAGCAGCCCTGAAGGACTCAGCAGCACTGCAGGATAGCAAAGAGCAGCCCTGAAGGACCCAGCAGCACTGCAGGATAGCAAAGGGCAGCCCTGAAGGACCCAGCAGCACTGCAGGATAGCAAAGGGCAGCCCTGAAGGACCCAGCAGCACTGCAGGATAGCAAAGAGCAGCCCTGAAGGACCCAGCAGCACTGCAGGATAGCAAAGGGCAGTCCCACAGCAGGGCTGCTCCAGCTGTGGGTCAGCAGTGTCTGCCTCCGGCGCCTGCGGAATGAAGGATCCGCTCCGGGAAAAGCCACTGCAACACCCAGTACAGGTGTGAATCCAAACCTACGGCACTGCACTGCTCCTGCACAGCCCATTCTGAGCTAACACAGGACCCTGTGGCAGTTTGGGTCCATAATTTCCACAGTGAATGAATTTCCAGCAATCCCAGTGTAGTGAAACAGCACTCAGGGATGAGCACTCGTGGAAAGAACACAGGACAGGAACATTTGAGATTTCTCAGCATTAAAAAGGAGAGATAATACACAAAGAAGAGTCACAACAAATACAGAAAACTACTTGCTTAACAACAGGGATTTCCATTCTGACTCAACTTTGCTTTTAGTTGTATTTGATTTGAGTCATGAGTTCGTCTCACTGAAATAAAATGTATGACTGAAGTGCCTGAGCCTCTGTCAAAGCTTTACATTTAGACACAAAATGTTTTTCAATAAAGCCTCTATAAATTAACATCTCTATAAATGATCATTTCATGTGTCTCTGGGTGGTTTTTTTTACTCTGTGTTGAACTTTACAAAGATTTCTTGCTTTAATTGCTTTGAAATTCTAATTTCAGACTGTAGTAAAGACAGCGTAACTCAATGACTCAAAATTCTTAAGTTTTTTTTTTTTTTTTTTTTGTGGAGCATCACACGAAAATTGCATTATGAATTTACTAAGCCATCAACTGAACTCTGCAAAATTCTAATTTCTTACACTGGCAAATAAATAGTCACAGATACTTCAAGTTTTTCATTGTTTCTGCTACATTTTCACACCCACCCACCCCTTGTTTTTAAAATAAAACAGTAAACAGTTGCCAATGTATGAATGAAAAGCAGTCCTGAACCAGATAAGCTCAGTATTTGCATCCACATAGAGTTCACAGAGAGACCATGTCAGAAAATCACACGGCTGCACTGACTTTCTCAAATACTAAGGTTTTTTTAAACAAAAATGCTTGATTTGTTCGGCATGTAACGTTAACAGCAATGTGAATGGATAGAAAGCTCTGGAGAATCCTCCCCACGAGGTTTATGTCCCGGGAAGCTCGGTACCTTGGAAGGGCGAGGGGGAGGACTGGGCCATCTGGATGTGCTCCTCGGTGATCAGGTAGATGGGCTGGTGCTGCGCTATCTCCACACTCGTGCACACGTTGCTCTCCCCGTGCAGGAAGAACGTGAAGGCACACGACAAGTGCTCGCTGCAGCAGAGGGGAGACAAAAGGAAACATTTATCGGTGTTAATGGGCTCCAGGAGGGAAATTCAGAGCCTCGGAGGCCAAGCACACGCCCTCTGGTCCTGTCCCGAGGCTCATTGCCTGGCTGATAATCACATGACAGAGGGACCTGTCACCAAATAATTGACAATGTTGGCAACTGTCTCATAGATGTGTTTTCCTACGTCTTTCAATCAACAAATTCATTACAAATAAATGGGATTTTAACCAGGATTCAAGCAGTAAAAAATAGGGGTCTTCAGAAATTCTTCAAAGTTCACCCCACAATGAGGTCCAGCTGAAAAGGAATAACAAGAGAATAGGAAAGATGTTTACCTAACACCTCATGAGAATCTTGATTAAAAAATATAAAAGCACGTGAATATTACAGCAAGTTGTCAACAACCTAGGGTGAACCATGGATTTGCCACTGCTGACCAAACTTAGCTTGAAATGAATGGTACTGAAAATGTTCTCATTTTATTCTACCCGCAGAGTGACTCCCATCACAGCTAACTATTTGCTTAAATATTCCTTGCTACAAAGCCACACAAAAAAAGAAAACAAAGCACATTTCATGTTTTTATCATCATTTTAATCAACTAAAAATGTACAGAGCTGCAGTAAGTGTGCAGAGACTTTTCTGTCCAATTCAAGAGCTGTGCACAGCTTTATGGGTGTTGGCTTTGGCACTGGGCCAGCCCTAATGGGACCTGTGTTTGAGACACAGCTCTCACTGCCTGCTCCAAGAAAAAAACCAGAGGTAACTACAACCTCTTCACTTTAGTGCTGAAGCCAACCAACTGCTCTACTGCTGCTGCCAGTTGTTTCTAAACAAAGGCACTGATGGTCTGGAATGGGGAGCTGCTCTAATCTCACTAAATCTCTGAATGATTCCACACATTGGGCAGAATAACTTGTCAGCCTGTACTCCAAGTTACTCTTCTGTGAGCCTCAAATCCTACCACAAAAAGAGACCAGAAGAAAAAGTTCAGCTGAGAAAAATCTGGAGGGAAAAGGTTACTGAAATGACAGGTAACAGCTATACTTCCCTGGTGCTGCCATCCACAGGTCTGAAGTACTTTGCAACAATAATTCCACTAAATAAAAGGTTTCCTTATGTTTCAATTTTCACAAAGGAAAGAAATTTCACTATCCTCAGTGCTGCAGAAGTAAATTGATCATTAAGGTACATCATAGCGGGGAAGGGAGGGAACGGGACAAAATGGGTCAGACTCCAGGTATTTCTGTCCTGCCCCAAGAAGAGAAGCAAATCAATTAATGTAATAAAACCCCCTGAACAATGGATTTCTGCACATACAAGAAATACAAAATTACAGCAAAGTCCAATTATTTAATCAGAGCCCATTAGTTTTCTTACACAGGGTGAACACCTTTAATATAAAGAAGGTTTTAATAAATAAAATGCCTATGAGAAATCCGGTGTAAGAGCAAGTGAGGATAACGCCTGCAGAGAGTTCCCGTGCAGCAGGTCAGCATTTCCAAAGCAGAGAGCAAAGCTGTTTCAAAGCAGTGATTTTCAACTCCTGTCTTTAGGATACTGCACAGAACACTCCGGATTCTGCAAGCTTCCCACAGGATTTAACTGTGGGTCTTGCTTGGCTGCCATTGAACTGAAGGGAAAAAATTGGGACATCCAGGGACCCTTTCAAGTGTCTTGCAAAGTGGTCTGGCGTGAACAAATGTGCAATCTTATGCAACACTCACAGCTACCCATAAACACTGTGAGGATAAGGACTACACCAAATCAGACCTTGAAACACAAAAGTTTTGTTTGTTTTTGGAAGGAAGGCAGTGCATGCCATGAACTTTCAACTGAGAATCACCTAGCACCAGAATTAGTAATTAAGAACAGAAAATTAGACAGCTCCAGACTAAGAGTATAGACAAACGATTATTGGGGGGAAAGGTATACAAATACAGTATCAGCCCATTTCTCTTCCCGAATGCCAGATTAAGGAATAACAGTAATGAATGTTACTGCTCATGCCCAGCAATAAGGACTTCAGCAGTGAAAGATGGAACATTTGTAACACTGGATCCAAATTAAATCAAGTGCAGCTCTAGGGTGAGAACAACAAAGCTCGGTCAGTCCAGCAGTGCTTTCCTTCAGACCAGAGCTGGTGGAGCTGCTGGCACAAGCCCCTCTGCCCAGCAGGTCTGACTCCAGCCAGACCCTGTGCCCTGCTGCCCTCCCTGGCTCCCCCCCAGCTTTGCCAGGCACTGACACACAAGTTAAGCTCCCTCTGGTGCCAGTCATTGCCATAAGCTCAGCTTTCAGGACCAAAAATAAAGATCAAGGCCTGGGGACTTTGTGCAGCCCCCATCAGCTCCTGGCAGGCTCCGGGTGAAAGGTTTCCTCCAGTAACAAATAAAAATTTGATTTGAGCACACGCTGCTGGGCTGTGTCCCACTCTGGCATGTGCTCCCAGCCTCCTGACATTCCTGTCTGCAGTACAGCTCACACCATTCCTGAAATACCAGCCCGAAGAAATCACTCTGGCTACAAATGTGAGCCAGATCTTGGAATAACATCCAAGTGGAGAAACCTCACCCAACTCCAAGCAGCCAGCCCCTCACACAGCCCCAGTACAAGGCTTTACCTGACCCACCACCGAGCTCCACTGTACATCCAACCTATTCACATCAAATAAAGCTCCAAAACACACAAATGGTTCAGGTCCTCACTAGAGTCTTCCAACATCATCAATATCCAGTTTTCCTACCAGATCCACTACTCTTTGCACTAACAAAAAGCTGAACACAAAATGCAAATCAGACCAGGGTTCCTAAAAACATTCTGCACCATGTTCAGACTGATTTTTTATTTACATTTATTTCAACCCAGTTCAAAAACTGAAGCTGACAGGCTTTTGAGAAGCTGCTCCACTACGTCTGCAGGTTTTTAAACAGCCTCATTTCTGTACTCTTTCTGATCAGATGATAAAACTATCAGAAACTACCAGAAAGGCACATGAAATGGCTTCCAAAGTATCTCCCTATCCCCCAAAGTCTGTTGGAATACCTCACGCTGCCAGCTCAGGACAAGTACAATAATACAAATGTTGCTAATTCTGCACAGCTGTGCTGTACTACATTCACTTTGCACACATTAATGAATTACACCGGGAACTAAGGGCAGGCAGAGGCATGGTTTGAGTCAATGCTCCTACCCAGAGGCAAGGAAGAAGGACAGAAGTGTAGCAGTAAGGTGACATCCTGAGCAAGCCACCAGCCATTCCTGATCCTAACAGGGGAATACAACGTGCCATATATTCCCCACAAAAAATTCCAAATCAGAAACCTGGACCAGACTGAAGCATCCAATGCATCAGAAAAAAGAAAGCTGGGGGTATTTAAAATTATTTATACCTTGGGTGTGGTGTAAAGTGAAAATGCTCAGCCATGTGCCCATGAACTTAGCTTGAAATGTATTTCAGCTGGATTCATTCAATATTAACCCTATTAGGATTCACCCTACCAGTTAAGAGTCTGAGGTTTGAATTTCTTCCTTTTCTGGCTTTTTTCAGGCATACAGCCAGTGCCACCAGAGACAGTGGCAGCTGCAGCAGTTTTCCATGGGAAACTTTCAACACGAACTTAAGCAAGACCTCTTCTTTTCATCCTATTTTATAAAAATTATTTTAAAGAGTGCAAATCTGTAACAGTACTCTGGTCACACTATGCAGGAACTCTTTTTTACAGGTACTTTTTCAGAACCCTTCCTTTGCTTTCCAGGTGCCTGACGGCTGCCTTGGTTAGGATGCCATCTTCCCCAGTGGAATGTGTAGAACATATACAGAATATATGTTATTTCCAACTCTGGCTGCACTAAGGCTGAGGTGGGAAAAATGCTGAGCACTGTGGCCTTCAGCCAGCAGAACACTTTGGCACACACCTTCAACAATATTTCCACTATATTCACTGAGACCTGTGTGCTAAAATTAAAACAACTGTTTCAATAAAACCATCTATTAACAGAAATACAGAGAAATAGCAATGTCACATAACCTTTTGTAACAAAAGACCTGTGTCCTTTTAACTATTGCAGGTATTTTTTTCTCCATAGCACAGAAAAATCCAGCCTTCACTTTGGCACCTAATCACCTGTAGCTGACATTAACTGTCTTTCAGGTGTTTCTTCTGGGATCTCAATTACCTCAAATAACTTTTGAGATGCCTAAAAATGCAGCTGAATACCTTGGCAATGTAGTATTTAGGACTTCCCATAATCTTTATGAATGCCAATTCCTCAGTTACTATAAATGACTTAAAAAAACCAACTTTACATTAAATTTACTTACATATAAAAATCATATGAGGATTATGAAAACCTGACTATGCTTAAAGTCCACAACACTGGCAGAGAAAGGAGAACAACTGATGGATTCAGGTGTTGTTTTCATTTGTTGGGAGGTTTAGATAAATACCCAGTGGAACCCATATTATTCTGCATTCAAACTGTACATGAAAAAAATGCCAAATACTGCAATTCCTAACAGAGTTTGGAATGTATGTACTAATGTATATCCTTGTATAAAGTCGAACTGCACCCCACAGATTTCAAAATACACCACGAATGTGGAAATCAAAGCTGCCAGTAACAATTACTTTGGGATTTGGGGAAGGAGATGCAACAAAAAACCTTAATTGAACACAACCGAGTTTTCTCCTTATTAGAGGGATATTAAAACAATAGTTTTATGGTATGAATGTTGTCATTATTATTTTAAGGACTTGAAACCACTCCCTGAAAACCTCTTGCTGCCATGCAGTGCACAGTGTCTAAGCCTGCTTCGTCCCAAACACTGCAACCTCCTGACACACCTGGGAAGTGCAGCTGGGAGCCAGATACCAGGACTGACACTAAAGGTTCCTTAGAAAAACACAGTGAAAATTTAAGAATCCTATATTTATACAAATCAGTCCTATTTTTAGAACAATTTCAGGGCTGAGCATTTTTAAATACTTATTTCTCCACAGAGGAGCTTGCGCTCCCATCCCCTGCCCTCCAAGCTGCTGGCAACCTCTTGTTTCTCCTTTACTTTATAAGCAATTGTCCATAAAGCCACTGACTGTGTACAATTAATTATATTTTATGACCAATAAATTGTATGGCTGCTCTAATTCTCCTCAAAATTAAGGTTGGAATCTGAAAGCCCTCAAGTTGCAGTTACCCCAAAATAGCTTCATCGAGTCTGATGCCAGAAAAGAGGCAGCAGCAAAGGCACAGGCATTAGGAAAGCAGTCAAATCACTTATTTGATGTGGACTACAAAAAAGAGGGCATGGAAAGGCAAACTTGAAATAGAAGAGTAAGTGAGAGCAAATTAAATAATTTCCTTTAAAGTTGCTGAAGCAACAGGACAGGAGCAGGTCACAGTGGGGTCTGGGCAGGAGATGGCAGCACCTGGACACCCCCACAGTCAATTACAGTCCAACACCACAGTAAATTAACAGTCCAGTATGAAAATCACCTCTTCTTAAGTAGTCTGGAAATAAATATCCCCAGAGAAGCCTGAATTTGAACAAGCTCCCACAAAGGGAAGAGAAGAAAGGCTGCCTGCTTTGATGTTAGAGAAGGCAGAGCCTCAGTTCCAGCGCAGAGTGGCCTTAAAGTGCCACTGCCCAGTTAAGGCACCGCCCTTCGCTGAGGGGAGTGAGGCACTCCCAGAGGGCCCAGATCCTCCAGGACACACCACACTCCAGGGAGGAACTCCAGGGCCCTGCCAGGCCGCTGTGTTAGCAGAGAAAGCTTCCTCACATCCACCAGGAGAGCAGAGGAGCACCCAGAACGGCAAACAAAATGGGCCAGGCCATTTTCAGACCCTTAGGGGAAATCACACATTCAAAATCCCAACTAAACCTAGAAGGAAAGCATTTCCAGGCATGAGCCAATTCCAGAGTTTTCTGGACACCACAGCCTCCCGACAGCACACAGCCCCCATTGTCTGCACCAGGCATGGGACCCCCACAGCCAGATTCCCTCCGCTGTGGCCCCAGACACAGATCCACACTGAAATATGGAAACACCAACCTGGAGCCTGCTGGGTGCTCTGTCACTCCACACAGCAATTCCTGGAAAGTAACGACCCCCTACCCCACTGGATCCAGAGTTCTCTGTGTGCTGGAGCCAGAGCAGGGCTGAGGGCTGCCACTGCCCTGCAGCTGGAGCTTGTCCCAAGGCTAACGAACACCCAGCTGAAACCAGGTGGGGCAACTATTTCACTCTATCACAGCACCTGAAACAACTTTTCTTCAGGTGAACACACTGCTGGCTCATGAACAAGGGAAACTGATGTGTGGTTACGCACCTCTGCCCAAAGTCACTAATTTTTGTATGGCACAGAGTAAGAACAGGGGAGGCCAAGCTGCAGATTAAACCATATTGCTTTGGCATTGACACCTTGTCTCTTGATTTTGTTATCTCTTTCTCTTCTCCAGCTCAAAGAAATAAAAATAAGACGGGGGAAGAGAACATCAGTTCCCAGAACTACCAGGTCTTTAATAATGGTACTCTAAGTCCCTACATTGTCTCACATATTCTGTTGGGGTTTTTTTAAACGTATGAGATGCACACACAGAAACTTTGTACACGTATTAATTGCCTTTAATATTTTTCCAGTGGTGAAGTAAAGCACTAAGATAAGTTTCACAATGCAGCAAGCATTTAGATAACATAATCTAAACACTTGCTGGGTTACAGACTTATTATCTCAACACTGCCTCAGTTGTCACCAGCAAAGCCCTTGCCAAGGCCAACACACGCCTCACCAACGGGATTCCCTCCCTGATCCCATCTCCCATCCTTCCCTGTGTGTAATGGATGCACAGGATGAGCTGCCAGCCTGGGGGACACGGGGGGCTGTTCTTCCAATGGATCCATCAATCTGCAGAGTGGCAGGGTAAGAACAGCAGCACCTGCACAAGGCCAGGGGAAATGCTGCACATCCCATCGGCCCATTCTGAGCAGTAATTCCATTGCAGGATCAGTAGGAACAAGACCCATATCAAGTCTGTGCTGGAGGCAAGGTCACATCCAGCGTCTGTAACCTTCGATGGGAACACGGGACAAACTGCTCCCATTTCCTGCCCTGGCTTATCCCGATGTCTCGGGCTGGGAGAGCTCCATGTCTGGGTTTTTGGAGATGGACTGGAGTGTTTACAGCACAGCAGAACAGGATTGGCTGTGAGTAAATGACACGGTGACAGTGCTCCAGCTGAGGAGGAGTTTGCACTGTAGGGAAGCAGAGCTTTGCCCCACAGCTCCTGCAGGGAGGAACAGGTTCTGCAGCAACAGCCATCCCATGCTTGCCCTGGAAACTACACACAGAAATGAGCATATTTTGACAGTGTATTGAAGCAGTGTTTAATATCTGGTTCTGTTTTTATTAATGGATAATGTAACTGTATAAGGAGCTCCTCCAGTGTACTGAGAGATTCCCTTCCAGTACAACTGGAGTAGTTTTATTCCTGTTATCCTCAGTGAAGTACTACACCATAATAGGTGAAAATCTCCCATAAACATTCACAATAAACCCTTATTTTTATATGTTGGGGTGCACTATGTGCTGGAAGAGAGACAGGCCCTGAGGGCCGCAGAGAGAGCCTCTTTCTTGGAGCCGGAGGTGACCCTGGGAGTGCATCCAGGTCACCAGGGATGGGCTGAGAGAGGATTGTGGGTTTGTGGACAGTGCTGGGCCTATGAGATGTGATAATTGTAGGTTGTGACCTTATAGGGCATTGTTTACCTGTTACCATCATAGGCAATGTCTGTGCACTACCCCAGGTGATTGGGGGACACTGAGGTGAACATCTTTCCTGTTTATATGATGTGATATCCTGTTGGGTGCTGGGATTTAGGGAATATTCACTGCACAATAAATGCTTTGCACTTCTCCATCTTGTGTGCAGAGCCGTGCCCTTGTGTGAATACTGCATTTATATATCAAGTAAGTTTTGTGTGTTGAACATGGAAGTTTACTGATTTATTATTAGCTACATAAAATGTGACTTGTCAAAATAGGCTGGTTTAGAATTGTTTCCCACAATTTTTAAGATGAACAGAAGTCATTCCCAGACTGTTGATGGTTACTGAAGAAATAATCCAAAATAACATCCTGAATAACTAAACCAGGCGGCAGGGCTGCCATGACCACCGCAATGGATTGCTTTTCTCTACATTCAGGGACAAACCCTGCTCTTGCTATCAGTCAATACCAAAGGCAACATGGAGCAAGAAGGAAGGCAAGTCCCTGGATCAAGGATAGCATTTATCCTCATCCCACAGACGCTGAAATATGGGACAAAGACACATGGCACAAAAGGCTGGTCAGTACATCTGCCAGTTTGAAAATAAACCAGTTCAAGTCAGAGTACAGCAGTGCAGGCTTTCGGTTTTCATGCTGAAAGCTCAGCCGATTTGAAAGAACTGTGCAGGTTCCTGCTCTGGAAATGGGCTGTGATCCATCCCCAGTGGGATTGTCACTGGCAGATCAAACCACAGCAATCCAACAGTGCTGCTCAGCAGGTGAGGAGCGTGTGCACCCTCCCACCAACACTCCCAAGTTAGGAACAGTTACGGCATGTCAGCTTAGAAAAATCCTGTCTGCAGCAGATGAACAGAGGCCGTAGGGTAGATAAACAGAGCAGATCAACAGAGGCAGTTTCCCTGCAGCAGAAATTCAGATCACTTAAAATTTTATGTGCTAAATTGTCTTTTTCAAATAAAATCTGATTTTTACTAAATCTAATCAATACCAGATAAAACTGGCCAAATGCAAAGGGTCTTCTGGATCTCTGAAATAAAATTCCTGCAGTGAAATCCCAGTGAACATTCCTCCCTTGGCAGAGGGATGGTGAGTGATGCAGTCAGCACTGTACCACACCGTGTAGCTCAAGGCACTGAGGATTACCGAGTCCATTATTTGTTACATTTGTGCTACACTTCAGAGCAGTGCTGATTTAGAACTACAACTACTTTGAATTATTTAAGATGTCAGTACCAAAAAGTGATTCGGCAAGTTTATTATATTCATTATGAATTAAAATTCATTGTGATGAGACACTGGATCCTGCCCTATTTAGAAAACACAGACGTTGTTGTGACCATATTTCTACTGTAATACAGGATATAGACTTTAAAATACAATATAAATTCATACCAAAAAAGAAACATGGAGGTTATTAAAGTTATTTTCAGGTTAATGCCAAAACAAACACGTATTTTCCACTGGAAATTCTGAGCTTTTTAAGATATATGTCCTTAAAAATCAGGAACTTGCTTATATCTGTAGCAGCATTACCAGGTATTCTAAAAACAATAGTACCAGCTGGTGAAAACTACAAAATGGATTATAATTAACTAGAAGATTGTCAGAATGGATGCAATATTTCTTGCTTTAGCATCCTCAAAATACCAACACATCAGGAAAAATTGCACATAAAGCTTCTAAAATCCCTGCTGTTATCACCCTCCTGCCACCTCTCTCTCTGTCTGAAGCACTGTGTTTCCACACAGGGTCTGAAATGGGTCCTTTGGAAAATCCATTTCCATAAAAGATCCAATACTCTTTCAAACAGGAATGCAGGCAGATAAGCTCACATATTCAATGTGCCCCATAACTTATTCATGGCACATGAATAAGTTACATGTTAGTTACATGTGGAATCTCCCCAAAAGCCCTCTTTGTGCTGTTAGTCTCAGCGTCTCTTAAATACCATCCAGGCCTCAGAACTGTCATGAGCAGTTGTGCTCTGGAGATCAGGACTGAAAAAAATCCTTTTGAATATTAATAACCCCAAACTCCAGCACGAGCCTGACGAGCGCTGATGGAGGTTCACCAACCAACTATTGCCATTTTTTTCCAGCCTAAGGCATAAACTGACCTTTCCTTAACAACTCGGCCCTGCAAAGTTTAAATGCTGAGTTCCCTGAAATGGAAGCTTTCTGTGCCAGATAACACAGCTATCAGTTACTCTGGCTCACAGCTCCAGCTCTATGGGTGACTGGCAGAGTCAAAATGATTTGTCTGTGGGTCACAGACCCAAAAAGAACTGAAGCTTTGGAAAAAGGCTTCCCCCTACCCCCCATAAAGTGGGCAAAAATATTATCCTTTCTACTAAGATTTGTGTTGCACACTGGCCATCAGTGGGCAATTAACTTTATCCAAATTAAGTCAGCCCAGTTTTCAGTCTCACACCCGAATTGCAGTAGTTGTGTGTGAAGTCAGTGATGAAATCATGTTCAGCAGAGAAACAAAAAGGGTATTTAACACTCAGGTATGGGGGAGTATCAAACCACATTTACATTGGGAGCTTCATTTTCATAAATTAATGCTGCTCTAGGAGTAAAGCCACAAGTCATTAGTGATCCCTCAGTAATTGCTTTAGACAATTCCTTATTTTAATATGTCCTTGTAGCACAGATTCACTCAAAGCCACAGCTGAATTTGTCACCAAACAACTTTGCTCTGTGCTCTACTGGATTCAAAACTGCACATTAAGGAACAGCATCAACATGGGATAACACAGAAATTTATTTGTAACAACTTATCAAAAATTACCTAAATTCTGTCTTGATTTATATGACAATTAGCTCTGAAAGCCAGAAATTTAATGCATCTGATAATCTGTTTTGGCTTGAAATGGCTTTGATCTCAACAGGCATTTGTGAGACGTGATTACTCTGAAACCCTGTAACCTGAACGAGCACTGTGACACGGATAGCATTGCTGGGTGTGTTTTACAGGGCTACTCTGTTATTATGTATGTGCAGTCTGAAAGGTCACATTATTTGTTTATGTAACACACGTGGTGTTCTTACAAATAACAGCTCTGAGCTCCTCAGTAACCAAACATTCCCTCATGTGGGAACACCGAGCTGGAACAACCGCCCAGTGCTGTGCAAACCAGGCAAGGGAGACCTAAAAAAAATTAAAATACGGGAACAAAACCAGCTTCAATGCCCTACAAGAACCCAGACTAGCAGGTATGAGGTACAAGGGGAAATAATACGTGAATATCAGATAATTTCTCAGACTGCTCATAGCATAGGGAAAAAAATGAAGCAGACACTGCGACTTACTCCTGCTTATTTAAATTAGGGAGGGGCTGTGTGAAGCTTTAAAATTATTTTATCCAAAATCTTCCAAGATAATCCGATAGTTCTCCACAAATCCTAAAAATGGAGCTCAAAAAATAATGAAAACTACAACCTCATAAAAGAAAAGACAGGTGTTTCTTATAACCAAAGAACCTAATTTTCTCACAAGCAGCCAGGCTTCTCTTTCTCCCTGCTTTGTAAGTTAAGCAGCACTGGCATGGTGACACAGTGCACAGTAGTTCACAAGTTAACAGACACCACAATTCATTTGCTCTCTCCCAATTTAAATTCCTGCAGTCTCGGTCACAGGGACGCTCTCCAGACGTGCACACAGGCTCTGTCACCACGGTCGGCAGCCAGAGCACAACCAGGGCGTGTCCTTTCCACGTCTGAGCCATACAAATAAAGCCCAGCCTGTCACAGGCTCCTCCTCTGCTCTGCAAGGCCAGCCCTGCCTTGTTTTTGCTGCCTGCTAATGTAGGTTAATGCACCCTTCTCCCCTTCGCCCCACGGAGGCTGAGTGCTATTATCCAAAGTAGCATTAGATTAGTTTAGGGCCATTCAGAAAGGAGATTCCTGGAAAAAAAACAGCAAACCAAAGGGGAGAAGGGCCATACGTCCATTTCTTGTTGTCATTAAGTTCACTGCACACGAAATTAAATTTATCGGTTTCATTCACAAAGCAAGTACATCAAGAGGGGGAACTGTGGTTACCCAGTTTGTTCAACACAGAAATAAGAGGAAGAATATTGTTCTCAAAATCTCAAAACTATTAATGCAGTTTTGATGTGTGCTGCTTACTGTGGGCTCCTCAAGGGAAAAGGAGAAGTAAAGCATTATATTGTGAGTTTTATGTCTCAGATTCACACAGTCTTAAAAAGAAATTCAGACTCTCCAGGCATTAAATCCCTGTACCCACTTTCAGTGTGAGCAAAGTTTAGTTTTTCCAGCAGGTGAACACCAGCACTGGGAGCTCTCCAGTGAGGAAGCAGCCCTGCTCTCAGAACATGGGAGCTGGGGACCTTCTGACCATCTCACATCCATTTAAAAACGGCAGCTGGAAAAGGATTTGTAAGTGCTGCAAGACTTGATCCCCCTCTAAGTTCATTTCTTCCCACAAACCAAATCTTCTGATATCTTCACATGATTATAAACCTATAATAATAACCCAGCATTTTCAATTACAGAACATGAAGAGTAACCCAGCATTTTCAATTACAGAACATGAAGAGAGATGAGTCCTGATGGAGAGCTTTAATATTCCTAGGACTTGCAGCTGAACTCTTAAATGTGGCAGGACAACAGCACTACCGCAAAATGAAAGAAAATAACGTTCAACTATACCTTGATAAAATTAAATGAAAAGCCAAAACCCAACCCATAAAATACCCCCCAAAATGACAAAGCAAAGCCAAGCGCCTAAATCTCTCCACATTTCCTCGCACAGCACACCTTGCTCAAGCACCAAGGACCACGCATAAAATGCCCTTCACACTTCTACTGAAGAGCACAAGATTTAATGAGCTACACAGAATGGAGACAAAGTTTTAAGAGACCTGAACCTCATTTTACAGCATGGTCTCAGAGAAAATTTGTTCTCCTTTGCTGTATGGTATGTAAAAGACCCTGCAAAAGCTGTAAACACCTCCTAATACACACTGAAATTCGTGCTGTAAGCCTGCTGCCAGCTGTCCTTTAGGAGGATGGCTGCACAAACTTATTGCGCACACGTCCATTATGCAGCATGATCACAATTAATGGAATAAATTTTATGATTCAAAACAAATTAAGCAACATGTAGAAAATTCTAAAACCATGAAAAATGCATTAATTTATTCATTTCCATGCATTTGTGATCTTTCCACTTTTGGAATACAGTTTAATTGACTCGTTTAGAGACCAATTAATCCCTTTACATTTAAGTCAATCACTGAATCCTCTCCAAATAATTTAGCTCCTACATGCTGCCTCCCATTTGATGTCCCTGGAGAGTGACTGCAGTTGAAACAGGTGGCACACAAATCACATTTAGGAATGGAGAAAGAACTGCACTAGCAGGGATATGAAGCATTAGAGATGCACAATTCAGTTAACCATGTTCTCTCTCTGATCTCCACTACTCCAGTTCCCAATCACGTCCCAAAAGTTGGGGGGGTTTTAAATGACAATTGCAGGTCACACATAATTATTTTAATTTTAGTTAGTTTCTAGTCCTCACCTGCCTACTGCTCTTCTCTTCATTTCTTTGCAAGGCACGTGGAAATAATTCAGTGTCAAAGACAGGGAGAGGCGGGTTTGTCACCAAGGAAATCATGCCTCAGGTGGGGAACAGAGGTATTGGACACCAAACCAGTAACCTCCAGCAACAAAATCTTAAGAGGACGGAAAAATCCAAACATATTGAGATTTTTGCCTATTAAAACCACTGACAATCTCACCAGTACTGGAATGGGACAGAACATTTTATTTTCCCACAAAATAACACCTTAAAGGGTATCAGAATGAATGTAGGATTTCTCTATTTAAACAATAAAATAGATCTGAAAATGGGCCAAGGAGTTCACCCCTTCTATAAGGTGCTCAACCAAGCAAAAAGCTTGAAAAGAAAAACTATTTCAAATAAGCTAAAAACAGCTCCTGAAACCACATGAGGGTCAAGCAGAAAATAAAGGAAAGTATTATTTTTGTACTTCAGTCCTGATTGCTGGATTTTAAACATTTACACAGACACATGATAAACAAGTTATCTGAAACCTAAAGAAGGTATGTTCCAAGAACACAATTCAAGAAAAATCATGAGAAGGAAAAATAATTATTCTCACATCAAATGCAAGATTTCATGTTTTCAGTTCCACCAAGTAATCTTATAATAAAAATTATTTTCTCCCTAGTTTTCCTCTTGAATTAAGAACAAGTTTCTGTCTGAAAATGAAAAGAAAAAAATAACCAACCCCACCACTGCAGAAAAACATCTCTGCAGTGAGAAGTATTTTATAGAAACGCCTGAAATACCAATTCTGTGTCTTGGCAGGACGGAAACTCCAGCCAGTGCCACCGAGTGAGTGAACCAGACAGAGCCGTGGTGCCCAACACCCACCCACCGCGGGACACGGACACAGAGTGACCCCAGAGAAAGGGAAACCAGGATCTTTATCCATCCTCCCTCTCCAGCAGTTCCCAATTTCTCCATTGTGAGACCTGTGGGAGCTTTGCGCAAGCCCTCAGCGAGCTCAGCCTCTGCGAGCCCAGTGCCTGTGCCCTGGCCTGTGTTGCCATCCAGAGTGCTGACCCAGGATCTCTGCCAGGCCAAACAATTCCTGAGGCAGGAATGTGCTGCAGCCATCACTTTGTGCTGAATTCTCACCCACGGACAGAAACGAAATGCTTCAAACTTTCAGGCTTGTTCTGTGGCGCTGCCTGTGCTGGTGGCACAGGTTTGTTTGCTGTTCAGAATGACTTCAAGCCAAACATGGAAACAAAATTAAAGAAATTGCTCTAAAATTGCTCTGGATTAGCCTATTAAGTACCAGGCAGAAATGACACTGCTCTGCCATGTGTACACAGCTCTCCACATGTGTAATGCTGAGCACTGTGCACAGTGCAAACCCATAGAGAAGTAGGAAAAAAGGTGCAGTTTGGCCTGATCTTCCAACCAGCCTCAGCAGACCCAGCACTGGAAGGGAACAGAACCACAAGGAAAAGCTGAGCTCCATGAACTCAGCTGTTAAAAGGTAAAGCAGCCATGCTTACATGGACTCCACAGTGTTCAAACTGTGTACAAGTTCACAAAACTTCTCTGACAACCCCTAAAACTTCATTATTTCTAACAGGTCACCGAGATTTGGCAGGATTTTCCTCAAGGTCAGAAATACTCTCTTCATGCTTTCAATTAAATACTGTTAAATTTTGACTGAGTTATAGGGTGAAGGAAAAGTAAATAACCACTTCCCAATTCTGGCTCTTCCTCCCCCAACCTGGTCATTTGACAGGCTGCCAAAATTTCTGAACGTTCAAACTCCAGTGTGTGCTACAGCTATGACTGTTGCCATCCTATTCCTGAAGGTTCCAGGAACAGAGGAAACACTGAGTTACCAGTGAACGTGGGGGAGAAAGGAAATGAGTTAGACTGAAATCACAGTGATACCCCTCAGTGTAGTCTGCAGCTTCAGGATCCAAGTTTTTCCTGTCTAGCCCAGAGAAACTGTCTCACACTGTAATTAATAAATGGAACCACAAGAAAAGGAGTTGTACACGCATTTCCTCTCCTCTCGTTTTTTAACATTAGCAAGAGTCTCTGGTGGCTCCTCAGGCGCTGGTCTCTGTGTTAGCACATTCTCCCCTCTGTGCTGGGGACAACTGTGCAGCCTCACCCCATCCTCAGTCTGCTCTCCAGGGAGATCTACCAGCCCTGAGCTGTCTGCATCCACCTCTGCTCCAAAGGGAAGACAGCTGAGAGCAGAAAACAGAAATTTCCTGGTAACACTGAATTGCTCTTTTTTCACCCCAGGCACCTGAAGACAGGCAGAGTCTTCACAATATTGTGTTTACCTGACCTGTGAAAGTGAAGGTGGCTTCCTTTTGAAAATATTCTGGTAAATGGTGGGGCTGCTCAGCAGCCTGATCTCTATCAGGAAACACGAGCAGGTTTTTGAAGGTGTGAGCACAATAGGCTGCAGAATCTCAGCACTGCTCCCACAGACATGTCAGGCCTCTGTACACAGGCCTGGATCAGGCTCCCTTGTTTCAGCACATTCAGCTACTGCAGGAGATACACTGACAATTCCAGAAAAAGGACATGTAATGCACGAGAGCAGGAGAGCAGAGAGGAAAGTCAGAGTGAAGGTTATTTACAGTGCGTGGGCTTTTGTGAGGAATAGGTTGGTAATGCTGAGACTGAAGATGAATGAAGTAAAGAACATGCAAATTATTTCACTTCTTCCTCAGTACCCAGGCTGCCCACCCAATCTACCCATCAGCAAAACAAAAGACTTCTTTGTTGATGCTCAGTGACCTATTCAAAAATCCCAGAGCAAAATGAGGTGTTTCAGGTGCTGCAGAAGGTCTTGAGAAGCAGAGATATCATTATTTACTGATGGCAATGGTTACATCACACAAAAAGCTACCACCGAGGTCCTTTGTTCGGTCTCAAAAGCTTCCCTGACCTCACTGTCCTGGCAATGGCAGAACTGGCCTAGGGACACATCCTCGTCAAGAGAATGGCAGAAAGGTCAAGGCCACACTTGCATTTCATTCTAGAATTGAAGTCTAGCATGTAAGAGGTAATTGTTCCCCCAAAATCCACAGATTTAATAGAACAGCAAACTTCAAAATGGCCAAAATACAACAAGAATGCTTAAAAGTGCTACAAACATCATTCTGAAAGGAAAGAGTATTTTCTTAGCACTGATTTGCTTTTGAATTATTTTGAAAGGAATTAATTATAAAGGGAAGATTATCTTAGTAGTCCAACTGAGAAAAAAAATCTGAATGGATCTGACATTTTTTGGGCAGGCAGAAAACACGAACTGTAAAATAGGCTACCAAGTTAAGGAGACACAGAACAAAGGAAAATATTGAACTTGTAAAATGTGTTTCTTTTTAGATGGGGGAAAATCAAGATCCTTATTCTGGAAAGTGGAGTACAGTAGTTTTGTTTGTGGGGGTTTGCTGTGTTTGGCGTTTTTTGAGGTATAGACACCGTGAATGTAGATTCAGGGTAAGTCAAGTGTTTGCTGCAAAGAAAATCACAGGAGTGCTTTACATCCTAGAGCAGGGAACGTGTCATGAGCTATAAAAGATCTGCTGCATTCCTACTGGGAACTCTGCTTGTTCCACACACCGTTCCTACAGTTATGTCTTATTTTGTTACTCCCTCAAAGAACAGACTGCAGGAAGCACATCCCTGGGAACTGCACCTTCCTCTTTGGCAGAGGAGACAAAATAAACAATCCCACTGTAGCACCTCTTGTGTCACTGATGGAATTGCCTGTTTGTATTTTAAGCAGCACTGGCATAACAGAAATTAAAACTGCTCTTAAATAACAATGTACTCCAGTAAGCCCATCAATAGTGTAAACAAAAGGGTTTGAATGTCTTAAATCAATATTTAGCAATGAAATCCTTCTCACATACCTACACAGAGCAGAGAAATGCCACTTCCAACTATTAGTACTTTGCAACTTCCTATATCCTGCAATCAATCCACATAATGGGAGCATGAGGAAAAATACTACTGCTCCTAGATGAGAAAAGCTGGAGACAAATCAGTTTAAAGAAAGCACCTGAACAACTGGCTTAAGAAAAGTTTTCTAAGAAACAACATATCCTGTTTCAGCAAAGAAAAAAATGAAGGTTCTGCCATTATTCTACATTCAACAAAATGACTGCAACTTAGGAGTGAAAAAGGTAAAACAAATACAAGACTCTAAAATTTCTCATTAAGTTAAAATGCTGCAGTAAGCAATAAAGCAAAATACCCAAATGGAAGAAAAAGTTTTCTTGTTCCCTCTCATCCTGTCAGCTTCAAGGACAAAATCCAAAAGGAGATGTAGGAAATCACTCTGTAGATCCATGCATAAAGTTACATTCCTGTAGTTGAACTGCACCAAGGCAGAAATAACGGCATTGGTGTAGGAAACTCTTTAGGATGTGGCAAACACTGCGGACAGGAACAGACAAGCAATAAACAGCTTCACACGGGGTTTTGCTTCCACTTGATTCCCACTGCAGCACTGGCTGGCAACGCTGACCAACTGACAAGACAAGGGTGTCACCTATCAGGTGTCACCTATCAGGTGTCCGTGTTCTTGGCACTTACGGGAGACTTAAAGACTGGCCCTACTCAACAAATAGATAAAAATCAGTTTCTTCATTAGTTTTCACTGGAGCAGGACTTCATGAGAGTCAAATTCCTGCCCATGGAAGAGAAAAGGCTGAATACATGAGTGAATGAACTCAAAGAATTTCTGCAAAAACAGAGGATTGGCACTTTAATGAGAGAAATGAGAGCCTTGAAGGGCAGGCTGGATGATTAAAAGACTGGAGCAGGGAAAGGAAATTGATTTATATTCTCATCTCATCAATGTAACTTCTGGTCAAACACAACCACTTCGACTTAAGCACACAACTCCATCTACATTTCTCAATGAAATGAAGTTTATTAAGCAACTTCATAAAGCCCACAGAGAATTCAAAAGAAGCAAAAACAAACCAAGGAGCAGAATATTTATGATCTTGAGGAAGCAAAAGATCACACACCATGTCCCAAGTGCAAACTACCAGAAGCAGCAGTGCAGCAGCCTGAAGTTATTAAATGTTATTGTGCTTCAATCACCAGCAACAGAATTTGACAGGAATCCCTCAAACTTCAAAAAGAAAGAAAAGCCACCATGCCCAACACAACCCCCCAGCTACATTAACCAGAGACAAGAGGGATTTCACACCCTCTTGGTACCCCAGTGGCCTAAAGATCCAAGTCCCTATGTTTCTTATGCATTCTGTGAACTACATCTTCCCTCTTTCAGACACTGTTAGTTAAGACATTTTTAAGACAGGCTTTCAGAGGAAAAAAAATTCCCTGAGAATACCAAAGAACACAGTTCTTATGTAAAAATCAAGTGTAAAGTTATCGTTCATTAATATTAAAACCCATCAAGTGAGAGGTTTTGTCACACTGGCCAATAATCCCTAAGTGACAGAAGTTGTGAATATTTTCTATTCATCCAGCCAGCAATTTGCAACAAATACCAGCAATGAGACAATTTGTTTCTGTCAGTGTGTCTGAATCACACAGAAACTGCTAACATTACATAAAAAGCTACACTTTTGTATTTTACACAAATGGAACTTTCAACAGGTATCTGCTAGAGGAAGACACATTTCCACGAGAGAAATGAAATGACGTGTTTGTGAAAATACATGACATGTTCATATGTAAGAATTACTTTTGTCACACAGTCAGCTTCAAAGGGAGATCTGCATCCAAAATCCTGCAGGAATCTCCTGTCGTTTTACCCCACAGGAGTAGGGCATAAGTTCTGTAATGGCTGGAAACTGCCAGCTGAATGTGCCATGGATCCTTCTACATGGAAATTTGAGTGCATAGTGATGGAACACGATATTCTTATTTCAATCACACAACCAGTCCTGCACCAAGCTCCAGGGAAGCTGTTCTTTCTGGGACTCCTAATAATATCCAGAGTGACTTGAGAGATTCACAAGCAGCTCCTCTCATTCCAAACTTCTTGTCACTTCTGACTCATTTCACTGATTTCTTCTTGGGAAAAAAGCCCCACCAAACATCAAGAGAACAAATACAATGACCCAGCTTAAGCTGAGATGAGCATGGAACACTTTGAGAGGATTTTCAGGTGTAAAATTCCTAACAAAGCACAGCCAACCCTTGAGAACATTTGCTGATGTAAGAAGCAGAGCTCCAACCCCTCTTCTCCTCACAGACACAACGATGCTGGCAGAAGCCCCACTGGAAATGAATTTGTATAACTCAAGAGTTCACTTTTTTGTTAATACAGCTTCTCAAGACCTGCTTTAAACTGTTTGAATACAATATTTTGTGCAAATTCAAGCTACACCAGAATAAGACAGGTTTGGTGGTTTTCATTTCTTCATAAATTCTAAATAGAGATTTTTCAGTAGTCCTACTTGTTGGGTCACTACAGTCACCGTCTGAAGTGGGAAGGGTGAAGTGCTGCTGAAAACAAGATGTCTGTCTTAGGGTTTTAAACACCTTGTCTGTAAAAATATACATACACTGATCACACAGAGTACAGGTGAACTGTAAGGATAAGGTCAGCGAAGTGAAAAAACTGGATTCCATACAGCTTGCTTTTTTCTTAGTCGAACAATACCAAGAATCTTAAAGTACCTAAAAACATGTGTCTCATGAGAACTTTGTAGTTAACTGTGTTTTTCCTCACAATTTTTCCTTCTATAACATAAAGGCTGATGATAAGTAGTGCAACAGCAATCTAAGCTAGCCCTGAAATTTCCATTTCTAAACCTCTCTCCATAAAGCGGAAAGGATTTCAATTTTCCAGCAGCCATGGGAATTCAGAGGAGCAGGAAGGGGGAGGAAATAATTTCAGATAGATGCCAAATTTTATCACACGTGGAAGTCTGAGAGAAATCTAAATCTAGGAAGATTATTTGGAAAGAAGGCACAGTCTGGTTTTGTATAAAACTACATAGATTTAATACCAAGGTAAGGCAGTGCCAGCAAATGGCTTTAGCAGGTTCTGTTTCCCTTGTGTTGGGATCAATCCATGAGCTGAGCACCAGGGAAGACTTCCTTCGGGGTTGAAAGGGTAATTTAGTTTCTATGGTCCATTAATTTCTTGGCTTCTTTCCCTGGCCTGCTCATTAGTGTGAAGTGCGGTGACGAGGTTTAGAATATGGAAGTTGAAACAGCACCTACAAAATTCCTTCACACAATGATTGCAAAACATCTATCAGAATCAGCAGGGCTTTGAGATTTTTGACCTGGAATTCAGACTGGTGGCCTGCATCAATAACCATTTCTACCTTTAAAAATGGCACCAAGTCAGTTAATGGCATTATTAATGGCTCCTCACAATTATCCATCAGCATTTGCTCCAACAGCCTCCAAACAGACAAACTAGTTTTACTTCAGCTGAATTAGTAACAGATGGAGGAGATGCATTACCCTCAATCACAAGGTTAAACAGATAATTATGAAAAAACACTCGCGAGTCTCCGATATTATCTGATCCTATTAATGTTGCAGGCGACGGAGTAACACTGAGCCGAGCAGAGGAAGCAGGAGAATTATTTAGGTCACTTGAAGAAACAGATTTCTCTCTGATTTCTTTCTTTCCAGTAGCACAGACTGCAAGTGAAGCAGCAAAATTTGGCAGCATGGAGGCAGATAGAAACCTGGGTGCGAGTTCTAGACTCCCAGGAAAAGCTCCCACTCTGCAGCAGCACTTCCCTGGATTAAACACTAACAGGAACTGACCCTTCCCTTCCAGAGGGCAGGATGAAGACGAGGTTTATGTTTCATTCTGCTGGCCTGTGTAAGCCAACCCTGTCCTCCACATTTGTGTTTTCCATCTGTAACACACAAACAGGTTCCAACCCTTCCCACATGGAATTAAGTGGTTAAAAAAGGATAACCATATTAAAGCACAAAGACTAGCCAGAAGAAAATTTAGGATTGTCCTTCATGTTATTCCCACCCTGTACTTCAGGGCAAGGGTGTTCATTTTCTTTTTGAAACCTGCAGTAAAAAAAAGGTAAAACCTCAGAAATTAATAATTCTTGTATTAGGGCCCACCTTAAATCTCAATATTTAAAGTAGATTCTCAGCAGAATAAAGGAAAAGTTTGAGTAAAAACAGATGTACATTAAAAAAAAGTTGAATTCAACCACTTCCTGGGGCTTGGCTGCTTCACTGACAGCACTTGATGAAAGAATATAAACTTTACTAATTTTTGCAACCCAAGATATCCATTCTAGAACTTCCTGCAAGAAGCACCATTCCTGACACACCTGGGTGGGTGCAAAGCCCACCCCACTCCTGGAGAAAGCGTCTGTTCCCTGCACTGGAACAGAAGAGCCTGCTTTTTCCTCAGGGGAGGTTTCTGTAACTGCCTGGAGGCCAATCCTGTGTCACCGTTCCACACAACACTTCAGTACACCTGACTGAGGAGAGGCAGATATTAAATAAGAACTCTGCAGTGGGATAATTTATTTCCCTGGAAAAGAATCAGACTAGGTAGGTCCTTTCTTACTTTCAACAACAAACACTCTCCCAATATTAAAATAGCCTGGGTGGAACAGCTCAGCTCGCATTTTTCAACCATTAGCAAATGTTTTCCTAATGCTCCTGTTGAAAGACAAAATTTTAATAAAATCTGTTAAGATTCTTCAGATGCTACTATCTGCTAAGAAGACTAGGTCAGAGCAAGTAGCAGACAAGAAAAATCTAAATATTGACTTAAAACTATGTTACCTGGCCACAAAATTGACATGTAAAATTAAGCTCCTAAAAATACAACTACATACTTGAAGTGCTCCTTGAAATGCAAGCTCCATTGTGTGGACTCTGTCAGCCAAGTAATCCCACAGAATCAATTAGAAAAAAGAAAATAACACAATGTGAGGAGACCATGGCATTTCTAAATATACATCCAGAGATACACACACAGCCAGTTCTCAGCAATCTCAAATAATCACCAGGACAAAATCTAAAGGTCACATGGGGAGGAGGGAGGAAGCAGCAAACCCTTCATCCTGTGAGGAAACCCAGCCAAACACACTGTGTACTTTGGAACCTCATGTCATGGTGGGAAGTTTCAAGGGTGCAGAGGTGCATGGCAGGTATCAGATCAATTAATCACAAAAACACGTGACTATAAGCATTTAGCACAGGACAGAAGGACAGGGATACACAGCTCCTGTTTCTAAACGCGTTGGCACAGCTGGAGGGGTTTTATTAATACCCATTCAGGATTGCTGAAGTGCTTTGCAAGTGGAAAGTCCAGCAGTGAATTAAGCACTTAGATGCTGGTTAAGCCCTCCCATCACACAATCTTCTATCCCAAACATAGCTAACACCTCCCTCAGGACACAGGCCAAAAGTTGCCCAATTTTAACCAGAGCCATGGTTCCACATTCAGATCAGAAAGCTGGAGGATCCCTGGCAGCAGACGGGGCCGGGAAAAGAATCTCTTTGAAGCTGCTCATGAGTTTGGAATGTACAAATGAAGACTGCGTGTACCCTAATTCAGCCAGACAGGGAAGGCAGGACAGAGCTTTAAACAATCGTGTGGTTCCAACGGCTCCACTGGAATGTGATAGTCTGAAATTATGTGCAGCTCAAGTGTTTTTTAAATAAGAACTCGAAGGAATCCAACTGCAGGGAAGGAGGCAGAGCAGTGTTAAACCAGCAGGCATCACACCCAATCCTCTGTACCTGATGGTGCAGCTGAGCCACTCAAACTGCAGTTCTGAGCTCCTGCCTTCCCCCAGCTCACAACTCCCTGTACTGATGGGTGTTGGTGGTGCTCCCTGGGAGGAGTTCACCCCCAAACCCTGCCTCCTGAGCACTGCTCTCACCAGTTCGCTTCACTTGTCCTTGCTCACGGGGTTTCCCTCAAACCTACAGCAACATTTTTGTATTTCCAAGAAACTCACTTGAAAGACAAAAACCTAAACAGTGGTTAAGTATTCCTTTGCTCTGTGACTTTTAATATTTTAGGACAAGTCATTTGTTGTGTTTGGGGTTTGTTTGTAGTTGAAAATATCAAGTTTTAGGGTGTAGTGGTACAGTAGGTCTGTGGTTGGGGTTTCCTAGCATAATTTAATTCTTCGAACATACCTAAATAAGGTTTTATAAGTAACCCCAATGGAACTGTTGTCATGTAAAATGAACTGAGTGTTCACCACATACTGATCTTAAAGCAATTCCATTAGGCTTAGGAAATTTAAATTAATTCTAATTGCTGTTATTTCAGTTTTTATAGAAAAATTTCTACAGAAAAAAAACATTTATTCAACTACAAAACAGAAAAGCAGCTCCGTATAAGCATTTTGGTTTTCAACTAAAAATATCTGAAAACTATTCTCCATAACAAAAACCCTAGTTAAAAACAAGAGCAGCAACACATATCTATCTATAGCTATGCACAGATGATGTAATGTGTGTGCATATGCAGCAAGGATCCTACAGGCACAGTCCAGCATCCGTAGGCATCACATTTTTGGACTGCTTTCACAGTTTATTTCAGTATAAAGGGCCTCTAAACTAATAAACAAAGCAAAAAACCAAGGGGTTGTTAAAAAGATAATCACATGCAGATGTGCCATTTGTATCAAGGCAGAACTTGAATCTCATTTGATCAGAGTCATTCTTCGGAGCATGGAAGGAGCCATCTCCTAGCTAGAAAAGCCATTATCACAGGAAATCCTCTGACTTCACTGACAACACGGATAAAAGCACCTCATTGTGGGTCAGGTTTGCACGGTCAGCAAAAAAGAAAGTAAAAGCAGCTTTCCACTCCCCCTTCTCCTGGGAAGGCTGAATATTAGGCTATTAGGTAGTCAGATACATTATTTTATAGCTTGCAAAGCCCCTGGGTAATAAAGAATGAGTGCAACTGCCACAGGCAGCTTTACAGGAAATTGTGTGAAACAATGACAGATGCTCCAGAATTGTTTCAAAACAAGAAAGCCAGGAAGAGCCGTGTGTCAGCTCAGGGGTTTTGCCCACAAACCATATTCTCTAACATGCTGACAGAAACTGTGTGCATAAAAATTGTGTTTGGGATTATGTGCACATGCTCACAACAGCCCCATGAATGCAGAGTTAAATAATTCTATCCATAATGAAACATTTCAACAAATAAGTATTTCTATTGCCACTCTCAGAAACAGGTGGATAAGCCTCACTCATTTAACAGGAATTACTTGAGAAGCTACAAAGGAAAGTAAACAGGAGTGACAAAATTAAAGCCTTCATATAGAACTTTCAAAAAAAGTTGAACTACTGGTCAAAAAAACCTACTCAGGCATTTAAAATACTAAATCTCACAAACCCTCAGTTGGATTTAATATCCTTTACTCCCTTAACACAGGACTTACGTCACCAACCAACTTCAGAGCTAGATTTTAAAAGCAATTGGTTGCTGTTAGATGGAAAAAGACGCCGAGCAGGAGTTTGAAGAAACAAATAATGCCCAATTCCCACTGACAGAAACATGAAGTAGGTGCCTAACGGTGCCAGCAAACCCTACAAGCAGCTACCTGCACGTTAAATCACAGAGATGCCATTAACTGCCTCCAAACACAAGATTTTGAACTACAACATAAAAATCTCTTGCAAATTTTGGAACAGTAGCAGAGAGATGATTCTTTCACCCAGCCCAGGTGGCAATCTGCTGCTTCTGGCAGAATGACACTGATGGTATTTTGCAGTGCCATCTGACTGTTTAATAAATAGGGCTGCTTCTCTGTGACCTCCTGGTTGGTTTGTGTGTGTAACTAACCACATCTTTGTCTTGCTTAATACATGTTTACATTTCCAGTGTGCTTTTTACTATAAGCTGCTTTAATCTATTTATTTGGTTTAACATGCTACCAACGCAGTATGTAAAAATCCACTCGACTGACTTTTATAGAGACTTTTAGAAAAAGTAATAATATTTAAAAGCTTAACAGTAAAATCACATCAATAAAGTCAGCTCAGTACTTTTTGAAACAAAGCAGTGGAATTCCAGTGCAGGATGTATCTGCAAAGAGTAAAGACAGGTGAAATTACTGCAACATTGCCAACTGCGTAAGTACTTGACTTCAGTTGTGATTCTCATTGTTTATTAACATTTACAGAAAATATTGTTACTTTTAAAAGACTTTGGTCCAAATTATTTCTTCAAATTATCAGCATCTTCATTTAAAGAATATTGCTGAACCTTCTTAAAAGGCCTCTGAAACTCCTGAAGTGTGAACCAACTGTATCCCCAAAGCTCTTGTAACCTGGCACAGTGAGGACAGAACAACATCCCCTGGCTCCAGAGGTGGTGCAAGCCAACCTTGTGCTGGTGCAAGCTTCCTTGTTTAATCTCTGGAGTTTTACAGCAAGGAAATTGTGTGCTCAGCTTTATTAGAGCAGTTCAGAACAAAACAGGGAGCAGATTGCAAAAATCCACCTCCAAGTAGCAGACAGGTCACACGAGCACGTCAGTGACACAAAGCACACTGCCAGAAAAGCAGAGAGGCATCAGGACAGCCTAAAATAAAGCACTGCTATTTTTAGTTCTTTGTTGCTGTTGATTGCACTGTACCAGAAATAGATTCTAAAATAAGTATGGAGGTTTGGTGGAGACTTTATTGGTCCATCTGTTCTCCAGGAGACTTCAGTTTTTCCTGTAATACCACACATATGACAAAGCTGCAGTATATGAAGGTGTCCTTAAATATAAACATATAATCAAAAGAATTTTCAGGAAAACATGCCATAAACCAAAGTCAGTCCAGTCTCAAAACAGTGGTTTGCAGTTTGCAACTCGAGCAAAACAAAACCCCACCAAACTAACACTCTTATTTCAAGATCTCTATTGTGACAGTGTATTGTAAAAGGATTGACTGGTTTATTTGTCAACTCAAAGTAAATCATCTCCACTCATGCAAAACCGTCATTCAAAATTGGAACATTAAATAGATTTCTCTTTTTATACTCTTGAACTGGTAATTTACATCCAAAATGAATCTTCAAAGATCATAAATGCTACATAAAGGGAAATGGAAATGCAGTTGAAATTACCAGTGTGTGTGTGTGTGTGACACAACTGGGAACAATCGTGGATTTGTGAGAAGAGTGGCCTTAAGAATAACGAAGTACAACAGCAAATCCTGCTACACTGCACCCTTTATGACCTAAAACAGCCACTACAACAGAAGAAGAGAGATTTGGTGTCACTGACAGTGTTATCTCCTGTAAATAAAATGAACATATGATGCACAGGGGAATGGACAATCAAACTCACTGGCCAGAAGAATTTCTCAATCAACTGGTTCACAATATTTAATTCCTTCATTTAGAACAGTATTTTCTGTGCTAACTTCCATCAGTGAGATATTTATTTCTCTGTTCATTTTTACCATCAATACAAGTCTTACCAGTTTGGACTGAACTGTATTAAACAGATCTGTGTGGGCAGTTCATAAAGTACTCCAGCTTACTTTAATTAGTTCTTTTAATTCTCTCACTTACACAAACACTACAGCTACTTAAGAGCCTCTCCTGAGATCACTTAGCCCTCTTTGATTTCTTCCAGCATTGAGACACAGTCCTTGACTTAACTTTGCATTTAAAAGAGACATCACAATTATTAAGGCTAAATAATGAGAATTAAAAGAAGGCAAACAGCACAGAAACAAATTCTGCTCTGATTATGACATTGGAAAAATATGAAAACTAGAATTCAAGGCAAAGAACTGTAGTATAACTTCAGAGAAGTCAGGGACTGGATGAGGGGAAAGAAAAAAACCAACAGGGAAAACCCCCCCCCACCAATTAAATTCAATATAAATAAACATAAAGAAAAGGAGCAGGAGGCAAAAATAATAATAATTCCATACAAAGAACATAAGGAGTTTTCATTGTGAAGGAGATCAACTGAACAGGGAGAGAGCAGATGTGTACTAAAATCAAAAAGCTTGAGACAAAAAAGGATAAAGAGAGTTACATTCTCTCCTTCACACAGGAAGTAGGAGCCTTAAGAGTACACTAATAAATGAAAAAATTAAACCAAAAATCCCAACCTTTTTTCCACCCATTGCATAGATGAGTTATGGTATTAATTACCAACAAGCATTTATGCAGGCTGAAATTCTGTGTGTATTCAAACTCAATCAAATGCACAAAAGAAAAATTCATCAACAGTTGTTAAACACAAAAATATGTCAAGCTGTATTGTCAAAACCAGCAGGAACCTGATCGAGTGTACAGAAAAATAACTGAATTCTTGGCATGATCTGAAGAGTCTTCCCTGAGCTGTCCCACTTCTGACCACTGCTGGAGACATTTTTTATGGTAAGGGATTATTTAGGAAGAGGATCTGGGTATATTTCTTTTTAAGAAATTAGAAGCACATAATCGCAGGCAGCTTCCTGAAATGCCCAGAGTAACTGCATTACACTGATTTTTATCTGACTTGGCCAAATGCTACATCTGTCTCATGGCTGGGGCCAAAGTAGGCAGAATCTGATACTCTTCAGGCAACATTTCCGCTCCTTCCTCAATTAAATCTTTTTCTAGGAATTGGGCAGGGCAGTAAATCATTTCCCTGTATGTCCCTGTCCTAGGGAACTGCTCTCCAAAATGTCAGATCTAAATGTGGTTTCAGCAACTCTGTGTGCACACAGACATGTTTCTACATAATCTGAAAACTAGTAAAGAGAGAATTCTGTACATTAGACATCCAGTGCCATATTTTAGACTGTTGGATCCTTCAACAAGGAAAAAAAAGGAAGATATTTTAATGTTCTTCCTTCAGCTCTTCTCCATCAGCTTTCCAGTCAGCAGATGGAAATTATATAATTAGATGTACTGACATCATCATCCAAAAAACACTTGCAGTTCCCCGTGTCTTTAACAGCTGGTAACATGAAGAGATTAAAAAGAGATGAGATCCCTCAAAGTAATGTTTGCAGCTTGCTTTCCTCAGGAGACAGAAAATCCCCTTGGCTGGTGGGAAATTCAATCTACCCCTGCATTACCACCTTGTCCTTCAAGATTCTTCTCCCCACAGTCCTGCCATGCCTGCAGACATCCTGGCCATCAGCATTAGTCTCTCACTCTGCCATGTCACATCATCAGTCGTGGGACCATATTTTGGAAGTCCTTGAATCCTTCACATAGGCACCCACAGCTCCCACTTCTCTCGGAATGCCTTCCCACTCCCCCAGGGAGGAAACTCCAAAAATTGCCACCATGACATTCAGACTGACAGAAAATCAGGGGAAGGAAACTGCCCTCCATGCAAGTTTCAATTTTCCCAAATATTCCAGTGTCTAGCAGTGCATTGCTGCACTTAAAGATGGCCATCATTACACAATGCATCGTAAGAAAACTGCTTTTCAGTCCAAATCTGGACTGGTTCTCAGAAATCCACAGCAAACTTGAACAACAAGGCAAGAAGAAAGGGTGGAAGGAAAAAGGGGAAGTCTACCCCTGCAGGAAGAAAATATCTTGCAAGTCTCACACAGAAGAGTTTCACACAGGCATTGCTAAATCCAACGATGCATGAGGAATTCCTGTTGTATTTTTCCTTATAGATCACCAAGGATCAAATGGCATTGCCACAGGCGTGGCCTGGGATCACAGGATACTTCACCTGCAATTCCCTGGGCCGATGAACCCTGACCAAAATACTCACTGAGGCAACTCTACCCACACAGCGTCAGGATGTAGAGAGCCTCTTCCCTGTGTAATGCAAACTCTCTGTAGCACACATAAGCTAGTTCAGAAGCAGTACTTCCCATCCTGAAGAACAGCATCCACGTCCAAGCCTTGTAACAGCAAATCTGCAGAGGTGTCATTGCAGCAGAGGAGTCGGGACCACGCGTTTTGGCAGAGAAAAGCCACGGGCTGAACCCTGCTGCAGCACCAGACCTGACGGCAGTAGATGGCAGCATCAAGCACAGTATTGGCAAAGATTTAGTTTGGCAATGCTAGAAGAGTATTTTGCTGGCCACCTGGAAAAAAGGTCTGCTCCTTAGGAATTACCCACTCTTAGCTTTATTATCAGGGTCGAGTTGAGAGACTAAATGCAGCCTGATTTATTACAGCTACATTTTATGCTTATTGATTTTTCAGAAAGAAAACTTGACATAAATACACTGTGCCATGACCGTGAAGCAGAGGACTGCCCACATGTGGGTCCAGACAAGTGGGTCTGTCCTACCTCGAGGGAATCCAGACAGCTCAGACCCACACACTGCTAGAGAATCCAGTTCTTGTTCCCAAAATGTTACCCAGTCACTTGTCCCGGATTTCTCAACTTCCTAAGTGCACACACCCAGAACATATAAAGTCACTTCTCTGCCCAAGTGAGAGCACTTGAGGGTTGCCCAGCATTTGGGATTGAGAAAGGACCTGTCCCACACATGCTCCTCACCCTGCCTCTGGCTCAGGCCACACGTAACTTGTGCAGAGTTCACACTGAAGGAACAAGGTGAACAAGGTGTGCTCTGCAACTCTGAGCAGGAGGAGAAGAGGCTTTTTCCTGAAGATTTGACCTCAAAGGGCAAAATTCTTCAACAATTCACCCCAAACTCCCAGTTTGAGGGAGGTATGGGAGCGATGGATCACACATCTGTTGCCAGAACCTCTCCCTCCTTCCCCATCCTGCCCCACTCTTTCCAATGAAAAAACAATTTTTAACCATTAGGAGACTTCTCAAAGAGGAAAAGTAAAAGCTCTGTCACCAGTCACTACTTCTTGCTACAACTCAGAGAGAGCATCCAAGAATAACAACCGGTGGCTTCTTAATCCAACTGTATCCAGTTTGTCCCACCAAATAACTGCTCCAACTGCAGCTCCTCCTGTTCCAGGCAGGTTTAAAAATAAATATTGCTGAGCTCAGGACAGAGTTTGGTTACAGTGATTATGCAGGAGAAGAGAACGAGCCATTGGAAGCAAACAGAAGGGAGAAGCAGTGAGCATTACTCCTGTCCTCTCACCAACAGACTGAAGCCATAATTCAGAATTTTGCTTTCTCGGTTGCCAAGAGAGTTCACAAATGGTGTTGCATTTTAAGATGAATCTGCTGTGTAATTATTTGTATCAGCAGATTAGTCCTCTGCAATGTTCACTTCAGCCTTGGAAAGGCTGGCCTACAGCTCCCTGTTCATTGTTCACATACAGGTTTGTTTGTGCTACAGGCCCACCCAGAAGATTTGGTTTATACAGCCTTATTTAGATTCTATAGGATATACCAAGTATTCATTCAAGTTTGCTGTCTTCTAAACCAGCAGTAAATTTATACCAAAGCTACTTTAAAGCTGTGCCATTATCCTGAATCTGACCTTTTAGTAAGTTAAAACAGTACAAGCATTCAGGAGATTAATATAGCTTTTGCTTAACTTTATAAATGGTTCCAGACAATTACTGTTTAAAAATAAGCATTTCCATAACTTTTTTTTTCTGCATAGCAGTCACAAAATAGTCCGTTTATATGCTGTCATTTGAGGATTTCTTAAAGAAGGGACCTGGTTGCACAACACCTAACAGATCACGTGGTATTGCACAAAAATCACATTATTTTGCAGTATTTAAAGGACTTGTTCCACTCCCTGCCATGGCAGGGACACCTTCCACTGTCCCAGGCTGCTCCAAGCCCCGTCCAGCCTGGCCTTGGACACTGCCAGGGATCCAGGGGCAGCCACAGCTGCTCTGGGCACCCTGTGCCAGGGCCTCCCCACCCTCCAAGGGAACAATTCCTTCCTAACATTTAATTTAAACCTACTCTCTTTCAGTTTAAAACCATTCCCCCATTGCCATCTTAGTCTTCAGAAAATAAGGGTCTGCAAAAATTTTTAAGGGAACAAGTCTCAGAAAACAGACTTTGAGAATAAATAACCTACATAACTGTTATGAAACAAAGCTTTATTTCAAGATTAAGTTATTTTAAAGAGGTATAAAAGTGTCAGAAAAGTAAATAAAAAAGGTATTATTGTTGACAGAAATAATTCAATGGAATTGCTTTCAACTGAAGTTTTCTCTCTTATTTTTGGAGAGAGATTTAAGATTTTTTTTTTTGCTTTGGGCACCAATTTTGTTTGTGAATATGAGAAAGTGTATTTACTTCTGAATTGGACCGAAAAGAAACCCCGTAGTGCCACTATTTTTGCAGAGCTCACAAGGCCATATACGAGGATTTTAAATCAGTCTAAGGCCCAAATGCAGCCTGCTTTTCAAACACCCAGGCAAGCCATTCTCTGCTGTTCCTGGAGGTTCCTGCAGCACAGGGAGCAGAGCTGCACTGCACCCACAATTAGTTTGGAATACTTAAATCTGTTGCAACTCTAAGGCCCTCTAAATATCTACAGAAGCCCTTAAGTCAATTCATTACTGATACAGTAAGTGACAACACTTGTGTTTGGCAGACAGTGCAACTGGGAGCCCTGACAAATCTCATTAACAGCACATCAGGGGCACTTAGTTTATCCTTTACACACAGTGCCAGTACTGAGTGTATAATGAGAAAAGGAGCTTAAACTTTAGTGGGACTGCACTAATTGGTCACCAAGTCCTGATTAAGCCAGGCTTCATATATAATTACTGAAGTTCAAGTATCTGACACAAATGTATCCAAAAACACTTAATGAAGATACTCAGTCACTTCTAAACTACGCAAATAAAAATAAGGCATGAAAAATAAAAGAAACAGAGAAATAGGCAACTCTTCTTTACTTGAACTACCTGCCTTTTGCATATTCCTTGTCCAAAATATTTCAATCGTTTAAATAACTATATTTTTAAAAAGTTATAAAAGTGTGAAAATAATCTTTCAATTACATTAAATAATGCAAATATATAGGCATTCCAGTAATCTTATATATATAAAAAATCTGTATATATAAATAATGTTGTCCAGAAAAAATAACTACAAGAGATAGTTTTACAACATCCAGAAGTTAAAGATTACTAGATCAGCTTTATATATTTGTAAATTTACATTAATTAAATCAGTAAAAAAGATCCTTAACTTCAAAACTGTAGAGACAACTCTTCTGCATTATAAACTGGAATCCACAAAAGTATGTGCCAGCACATCCCCCCAGATGGTAAAAGAGGAAACACATGGAAACATATACCCTAACACATATATCCTGTATATCCTGGCTTCCTCAAAATCCTACAAGGAGGTGGTAGTTACAAACACACACTGAAAATAGATGGATTCCGAGTGTTTCAGAGGGAAAAAGGCAATCCAAAGTCTCGGGCACCTCACAAAAATCAGACTGTGATACTCTGTGACAGCACCCTGAATGTCTGTCCTGGCACAAGCACAGTCCAGGAATACAGGGTGCCTTTGGAAGCAGCGGGCACGATGGACTTCTTCTTTCTCAGGACAGAAAGGTATGAGAATTATGCTAGCAATTCATTTCAGACTCGTGGATGTTGGTCAGGAGTATCTGTCTCCTGTGCCGGAAGCTCACAAAGGAGACAAACAGCTGGAGTTTACAAAGATGCTTTTACAAGACCATCACACCAGATTATTCTGTGAGTACCCATCCTGCTGCACACCCTGCTGCCTCCGGCTGGGAATTCCTGTGTGACAGGAGGGACCCCGATGTGCCTGCTGGCTGCCAGAGACACACGGGCACTCCAAACACACGGTGCAAGTGCCCCAGCAGCTGCAGCAGCAGCACTGAGAGAGTGCTGCACCCAGACAAGGAGCTCACTGCAGTAACAGAACCTCTCTTATCAAGACAAGGGTGCACTTGTAAAGAAGCAATTTCTACCTCACTTCTATCACTAAAACACAAGCTATGACAGGACTGAACAGCCCCCAGCACACCTACCAACATCCCTGCTGCTTCAGCTGAGCTGGCTGGCTCAGGTCCGTGCCTTCAGCAAACAGCAGGGTAAGACACTGCACAGCATCACCTGAATTGGCTAAAGTGGGGATATGCAGCAAACTGGAAGCACAGTTCCAGTGACACCTCACCAGTGACCCCATGCAGGGAGCCCTTCTATTGTTCCCAAGACGTTATCCTGATTGGCAAGGGACAAGGAATCTGAAGAATCGGTGCCTGGGGCTGCTTTGCCACTGTGTTTTTAATGGTTTTAGTCAGGAAAGGAGATGAAAATGCCGGGCCCTTAGGCTGGGGCCGGCGGCCCTCGATGGGAGCTGTCCCTGCCCCGGCTCCAGCTGCTCGGTTCCATTCCCGAAGGACACCACACAAAGCCCGGCCCCGCGCCCCGACGCACAGCTGGGCACAACCACTGCAAACTGGGTCACACGTTACATCCAGGCAACGAGAATTTCACAGCACGCTCGAGCACGGTTCTTACCAGCCTTTAGAAAATACGGGTTTAATATTTTCATTATTAAATTAAAAAAAAAACCATAATAAAAAGGCGACTGAAAACAAATAGCCCTTAATTTATATCTTACCTAGAAGGTTACTTTGGTGATAAAGCACATGAACATTGAGACTTTTAGTCCAAAAGGCTTTTTTTCCTGCACAGTGTGCTAACATTTTCAATCAAGAATTTTACATACAAGATTCCAGGAGTACGAATACACAAAATAATCCAAGACTACCAGTAGCATTTATAAGAACAGATAATAGTTATTAAAAAGGTATTGCTTGAATAGCATTTTCCCAAACCATCTTAATAGTATCCTCAAGTAACCCTAAGCTGTTAATAATATTTTGCTGTTTTGCCAATAAAACATAAAGGTATGTTATATTTATTAGTGGTATTAGATTAATATACTTGAATAAAATGATATTAAATTACTTGGAAAAGTCTATAAACATAAGCATGTTGATATCAAGAACACCTTGATATACTTCCAGCTTTTGCCTGAAAAATGCATGTGAAAACACTTATTTTAAAATCTCTATTTCAGAACTATTCCTTCTGTTAAAATATGAATGCAGCCCGTATTACATTGGGTACACTACACAATATTTCAGAGTAAGTAAGAGTTAATTCAGCTTTAGCACACACAAGATTACCAATTAAAATAACACCAGCCACAGATTTAACATACCAGCTTGGTGTATGGTTTTACTGAAACCATAAGTAATCCTCAGAAGAAACTCAGCAAAGATGAACATAACATTTCAGAACTTAAATCTTGAAAATATGAAAATATTTCTCTGGGAACTAAGCCTCTTAAACTGAAATAGAAAAGCTTATTTTTACAGAGGTAGGAAGAATTATTGGAAAATACATGGTATTTCTTATTACTCCGTATTTCTATCACATTTATTTTGACAAGTCAGGAATAAGAACACATTATTTAAAATTAAGTCAGATTGATTTTTATTATTTTCCTGCCTAGTCTTTCCTCATTTATAATGGCGTTGGCAATACTGTACATATATATTACTATAGCATCACTAGACACCATTTTCAAGAAACATATATGATCACATTACTGAATTTTTTAAGATGGTTCAAATACAAGTACACAAATGCGCAGAATTAAAAGAAGTTATAAGACTTCTTTTTCTCAAAGTCAAGGAAATAAAACCTCCTCACTGCATCACAGCAAACTGTACATGCACAATCAGTTACTTTTTCTCAGCTGAGGAATTCAAATCTTCATAAAAATTTAAATAAATCACTTCAACTTATTATACTGTGCTTTTACTGCACTATGTCACCACATAATGAAACACCTGAGCACCATTTGCCAGAAGACATTATCTCTGCCAGGAGCAAAGCTCCGTGTGGGATTCAGCCAAGGTGCTCCAGTGCTTCCACTAGTTCTCAATTGCTCCTGGCACAGCACTTCCTCTCCAGGGCTCCCCAAACCTGATGTTTGCATGTGAAGACACTGACCTGACTGGCACGAGTTCCTGGCATGGCACAAAGCAAATGCAGCTCACAACAATGCTCAGCGTCAACTCTGGTATCACTGATTTAGGCATTCCTTGGATGACTCCTATGGCTACTCCCAGGAAATTGAAGGCAATGATGATTTCAAGGATCTGAGAGAGGAAGCAGGGCTCTAAGTGTCTGCAGTCTTTGGGTTTTGATGGCACTGCTTAATGCCCAGTTTTGATGCTCACAAAGAAGTGAACACAGCTATTGAGCAAAACTGGCTGTGGATGCACTGACTGAGCTCTGTTACAGAGGGAAAAGTTCCTGCATGAGGTCTACAGGAGGAGAGCTGACATGAGAATGCTCTGGATATTTACTGAGATACCCATGCACTCGTAACTCAGAGATTTTTGTGTTCCAGCACATCGCATGAGGTTGTCAGTATGGGACAGTGACAGCCAGAAACCTGTTTGGGAACTGCAATCCACGAGCTGCACATCCCTGCAGCCTGACTGCAACCCCACCGCCCCATCCATGCTGGTTCACAGAGGGCACAGGGGCTGCCTAAACCCCATTCCTACCTGTCAGCCTTCTCACCGAGTAATGAGCTCTAATTCTAGATATTCTACTGATGGAGCAGTTTTCTTCTTAAGGCTAAAAAAACCCAGCACACTTTTGGAAGAGGAGATGACCCATAAATTATTTAAGCTACAAAAAGCAATGATTATTTTTTCACATGTTCTTTACATTGAATTTAATTAAAAACAGCTTAACCATTTAAGCTGCTCATACAGTTCAAAACAAACTGATTTTCCCCCAATTTCCTACACACCAAGAAAACAATCGCTAAAACAATCAGCAAACATTCTTACATAAGACAGTCAATTTTTTTTTCAGTAAGTTAACACTTCATTGTGGTGCTTTCCAAAACAACAACAAAAAAACCCATATAGACTGTGAGAATGAATTTTCATCCCACAGTGAAAGGCACTACCAGTGCCTTGGATCAGACAAGTTCTGTGAACTCCAAACATACAGATCTCCTTTAGAAAGCTGTGTAGAAAAATTACCAAGTTTGCCATTTCCCGTCAGTAGCGTGAAACCTATATTAAACACACTGCTGTAGTATGACAATAAAACGTGTAGAATTATTTAGGAAGTGACACATAATACTGAAGATATTTGGGTAAGGAAACCCACAAGTTCTGCACTAAATTTCCTGTCAAAAGCATCTGGTCTGCACTGAAAGCAAAACAAAACACAAGCATACAGGGATCCGTCTGCAACTCCCTCTGCTGTTCCCTCAGCCCTCCTGGAAGAGCAGGAAAGCTCATCCTGCACTCAGTTCCCAGCACTGCCTGGAAAGGCAGGCCAGGCCCTCTGTTGTTCTTAGGCCTCCCTCTCACATCTCAGCATAAGTAGGTCACGGCCACTGCCATGCTCCACTTCATCTTTGACTTCATTCTGAAATCACAGCCCTCCCGCCCTTCTCCTCTAATGCCATTCAAAAAAACCACAGGCCCTGAAGGAATTTACTCCTTGAAAGCCAGACCGTGACTTTTAACTCCTTCCCTGTTCATTTATACCCAGCCCAGGACTTCTCAGTGTATTCCTCAAATGGCGTTAGTAACTCTGGCCATTGGAAATTTGAGATGAATAACTCTGCCACAAGTTAAAAAGTACAAAAGCAGATTTTTGAGATGCTTCTATTTCTTTAGCAGAATGACACCTGATGGTTTCCACCATTCAAGGGGGGATATATCCATCCAGATCTCTTTCCACACTCATGGAGAACAGTGCAGGTGTTTTCAACAGGGATTGCCTGTTCCCAAACTTCAATCTGATCACTGTACAAACATGCAACTTATTTCTGTTACTTTATATAATAATATGGCTTTAAGTAATATGTTTTAAAAGGCCATTTTTTTTATTGTGAAGGTTTTATGTTAAAATATCTAAACACCCTCAGTTGGCCTTTTCTTCCTGCGACTGTTCCTTATTGCTTTATCTAGAACAACCTGCTGTTAGAGCAAGAGCTCCGCAAAGAATTTATCTGGAATTAACATAAATCAATTGTGAAGATAGCTTTTTGTGCTATGCTGAGAAAGAAAGCTTAAAAGATTAAATAAGAGGTGTCTGGACAGATTAGTCCCCAAAGCTTCCTGCTACTTGTTGCTACTGTGCACAATTGACTCTACTGTCCACTTTTGCAGTCTTTACTGAAATCTTTCAGTAAGATTAGTTAATTCAATGATATATTTATAGCAAAAAAATTAACAGCCTGAAACAAAACAAAACTTATTTCAAATTAGGCATGATTATTATTGCTAAATAAACACTTTTGAAATTGTGCATATCCAAAGGATCTATAGTGACAAGAAATTTATAAAAATAAACAGAGAAACCAACATCCCCCCAAACAACAACGAACATTATCTTCTTCAAATCAAGAGTGCGCCCTACAACCCTAAAATCCTCAATGTCAGATTTACACATGGAATACTTCAAACACAAACTGAGTTCAACAAGAACTCAGGTTTTGTGATATCTTCCAGGCCAGATTTCTTTATGTGCAGACTGCACTTCTGTTTACAAATGCAACTATCCCCTACAGAGCCCTCACTGTGCAGGTTGATTTGGTGTTACACACATGTAAATCAGACACGGGACTTATTAATCTGTCAGAATTCTAAGGTGATATTACCTTCCACAGCAGTGCTGCTGCTGTTTTTGACAGACATCATCGACTGTATCACATGCCTAATTTATTAAATTGATACACACCAGGAACAGGCAGGAGACTCACAAGCACATTTAATCTGAGCACTCAGGCTCCAGTGACGTGGATAAAACAAACAGCTTTTGCTGAAAGGAGCTGCCTCTCTTTTCCAGAAACTGGAATTGACCCCTACTTACGTCACTTTAGGGAATTAATCTTCCAGAAAATTAAGCTGATGTTGGTATGATGAGAAAAGCAGCAGAGAAAACACAAGGGAGAAAGGTGGTTACGCACAGCCAGGACAGAGGAAGGTATGGAAAAACCTGGACCTTTCCATGGCTCCTTGCCATGAGATCGATGTGAAATCAAAGGTTACACACACACACAGTGTCAGCCACAAAGTAAACAGTAACAAAACAGATAACTCCATGCTACATTAACACTTTCAGGTTTTAGAAAGGAGACAAATCCATCTTTAATTCCTGCATTCTCTCAAAACCAAATGCTATTTGTAAGCAGCTGGTTGGCACCAAGTCTACTACAGAAGGAAGCCAATGGTTTGTAGCATTGCACGGTAACATTTCTGCAGCTAAACCTTGCAGTGAGACCAAGATGAGAGGGAGAAGAAGACAGGTCTGATGTGCAGGATGATTTCCACCTGTCCCCACCCTGCCATCAGATGCCGTGTGACTGCAGCTACGCTGGACGGATGAAGAAGTTGCCACCCCACTTCATCTCCACTGCTCATTACCTTCAAATCTCCCAGCATAACTGCGTGTTTAGTCACTTCCTAACCCAGTTCTGTCAAAATGATTCCCGTTAGAAAATCTGTGTTTCAGCTTAGCTCAGATTATTTTTGACAGAACTTGTTTAGCGGATGACTATAAATGCAAGTACCAGAAGATCTGAGAACATTGTAACCTTTAGAGCTCAGAGAGGAAATAGCAGCGAGCAGTGGAGCCAGCTACCCCTGTTCCATGGCTGTGTTGCTGTGGGAGAAGCACATTAATCACTCCTATAGGTCTGATTTGTCAGCCTGCTTGAGCAGGGAAAGCTGTGTATCGAGGGTGGCATCTTTAAAGAAAATAAATCAGGAAATCTATAGACTACTTATTTTACTGCTTAAAATGTCAGGTTGGGGTTTAGTGTCCAGAAATTGAAATAATTCGCTGTAACTGCCTGCAATTCTGTTGTATAATGAGAGGAACAGGCAGATGCTGCTCAAAAGATATTAATAAATGTGACATTTCTGTGGAGCTAATGGATAAATACCAACCTCACCTTCTTATCTTAAATTATCATAACAAGGCCTGAAAACTTACCTAATTGCTTTCTATGTGTTACTGATGTGAACACAGTGTCTGTGTTTTTACTTGTTACATGGCAAAAAAAGTGGGAAAACTACCACCAAAATGCAGCATCAAATTACCATCACACAATACACAACACTGACAGGAGCAGGACTTGATGTAGAGATCTCCTTACCTTTTATTAACAGGCTTCTCATCCTTGTCATAGGGCCTTATGAACCACTTCCCAATTCTTACGAAGTTTTTATCCATCAGGCATCTAGAAAACAATCACAGCAACAATTACTAGTTACACCTTAAAGTGTAATTAAAAGGAGTCTTTGAAGACAGTGACTCTGAGGGATTAGGCAGCTGAATTTCCATCAGATTGAAATAAAAGTTTGTAGCTTTTGGGTTCCACTTTCTGTTTTCCCACATCAGTCACAGAGAATCCCTGTCCCATCTCATGACACTGTCACTGATGCTGAACTTCACACGTGCATTTTCCCTTCATCTTTGCCACAATCTTTTCCACTCTGTGCAACTCTTTTTGCTGAATGATCTAGCATTCTATTTTTCACACTCCTCTTCTTGAACAAAGGCCATTCATTAGTACTGATTCTTTTCTATTCAGTCTTTCAGATTTCAGATGATAAAGAATACGCATTCCTTTATTTTTGGCATGTATGTGGTATAGTTTAGGAATGACAGAAAAATTGTATTAAGGAAATATTAACAATGATTCAATTTTCCCTTCACATGATCCCCAGCATGACTTCAGGTGCTGAAACTCTCATAATTACTGCCTCCTCTGTCAGAAAACCTCACTCCATCATACTCCCACATCACCAAAATTAGAGCAATAAGTTCCATTTTCTGTGGTCCCTCTGAAAGCCCACCATTTCTTTTTAGAAACTGCATATTCCCCTCTAAAAATAAAACTCAACAGTGAGGACACAAAGTGATCGATACCCAATTTAAATGGACAAGGGAGCGCCCGATGCCTTTCTAGGTCCACCTGTACTTGCCAACCCTGAGTATGCCTCATACATTAAACATGTACTCGAACATGCTGCCCATGGGACCACACACAGAAATTCATAATTAAGACATATTTTTCACTAAGATAAATAATATGCTTCAAAAATTCTGAAAAACTGGTTACTTGTTGCTAGTGGTTTATACACTATTACAAGTAATACACAAGCCTTGCCCATACATTTCACATCTATTCATTATTTTTTATTTAGATGAAAGAAATGGATTTTTCCACCCTTCTAAGTTTTGTAATAGTTTATAGCAGCTGCTGGAGATTAGCCAAAACAAAGGGAAAAAAAATTAAAAATCACATGAAACTTTCTGGGCAAGTACATTCTGCAAGGTTCAGAAAAGTTGTGTGATCTACACTTCAAAAGCATACCTAGAAGACACAGATAGGAAATGGACGACTGACAACGTAGATATTAATACGCTCCTAATTTTTCTGTATAAACTTGGCAGGGTTTTCCAAAGTTAAAGCTGAAGAAAATTCTATCAGCACTTTCTCAATTAAAGCAAAAAGAAACCAGTTCAGTTGAATAACCGATATCTTAAACTGATTATGAAAGCTAAGCCAGCAGAGATCTAAAGACATTGGTGGTGGGGGGGAAAAGCTTCAGCAACTATTTCCCTAGGAAATATCTGCTATCAGAGAGTCTGTCAGTGCCAGCATGTTTTATACAAACAAAAGGAAGTCTGTGAAGTTTACATCAGATCCCTAAAGAAAATAATCTGTAGTAACAAAAAAATGTAATAAACTCTTCCCATCACACACACTTCAATGCCATGTGTCACATCGCTGTGTCTCACCACAGCAGGTTTAACTGCCTCAAACTAATGCTGCTTTCCTAGAAAAAAAGTCTTCATGGGAAGATTTGTCCTTAAAAATCAGTTAACCCTCCAAGCTAAACTAAATCATGGGTTATTTAAAGAATAATTCCATATAAAATCAGAGCCATGCCTGCAGCAGCATGGATCTCAGACACGGCCGGGTGGGCAGTTAATGATAGTATGGTTATTTTTGCTGTATAAGCACTAAAGGTAACTAGTCTTTCACAGTGAGCTGTAACAATGGACTTGTGTAAAAAAAAAAAAAAAAAAAACCCAATAAATGGTCATAAAAAGCAGTTATTTAATGATATAAGGACATGAGACACCCCGCAGGCCCTGGCTCCTCTCCCTCCTCAGGGCTGGGCGATCCCTCCCTCAGCAGTGCAGCTGTTCCAGCACTTCACTGGCGCCTGACCTCCCGTATTTCTGATTTTTCCATGAAAAAATGACCTGCCAAGGGCACACCAATCGTTATGACGCCGTAATATTTTGAGTAGTCATCCCTGAGATCTTGTAATGCTTTCTATATTGCTAATTTACATAAACTGATCATTAGTGTGGGTACTGAGGGGGGAAAAAGATAAAAGAAAGAAAAAAAAACAAAAATACCCCCCCCCCCCCCCAATCAGTTGTGTAAAGGCCCTTTTTCGTGCCTTTGCCAGGGTTAGGTAAAAGCAGACGCTTCTCCTCCCTTCCCGCCCCGCGCTGTCCCCACAGGTCCCTCGGGCTCCTCCATGAGGGGCCGCTCCCCCCTCACGGCTCCTCCGCCCGCCATTTCCTTCCCGCCACGGCCGATCCCCCTCAGCGTCCGCCAAAACAAACCCGAAATAAACCCCAAACCGCACAAAACCGCAACCGCCGGCACCAGCCCCGGCACCGATGGGCCAGAAACGGATTCGAGCTTTCTGCTTTATTAGTGGGGCTTTTCCTAAACACCGGGTACAATAAGGCTTTAAAGTGCTATTTAATAAAGCCTGCACACATGTTGCTATTACTTTAAATAAAGTAATTATGATGTTAAGTTCAGATTTGGTACGGCAGTCAAAAAAAATATATACAAAAAGTGAGTAACTTCAAGTAAATTCAGCTATGATACCGTAAAAATTGTCATCAGGAGAGCAGTGAGAAGGCGCTCATGTCCAAGGGACAGTTCTGTGGAACGAGTTGTAACAGCTTATCGTGACATGAATCACATCAGCTTATCATAACATTAATCATATCAGCTTATCGCGACATTAATCACACCAGCTAATCAGGACATTAATCATACCAGCTTATTGTGACATGAATTAAGGCTCTCGGCAAATACCTGAGGTGTGTTCACCAGCCACTGCTGAAAGGAAAAGGCTTTCCAGTCACAGCTGGACAGAACAGTCCTGCTGACTCTGCCAACTGACTTCAATTAAGTTATATTAAAAAAAAAACTAAATTTATTTCACAAGTTTAAAGAGGTCCAAAGAATAAAATTAGCCACTTTACACTTAAAAGTCAGCTGGCTGGGTACCACAGATTAATAAACACATATCAAATTAATTTTCCCTTTTATACTATAAAGCTACAAAAGAACTAATGAACATTCTAGACTTGGAATTTAATTTTTATACTTTTATTCATTCTAAGTAGCCTACAACTTTTATAAAAATCCCCTAAAGAGACTGATGGGATAGAAAACAGGGAATACAACAACTAATCCTTGTACCTGCAGACATGCACACAGGTAACTCCGTCACCCCATGGAAATACAGCCTCAGGAACATAATGCAAACCTCATCACCAGTAAATCTACATCAAAGCAAACAGGACACTAAATGAGACAAGATGAAAGTGTTTTCCATTTGCTTATTTTCAGAAAGAAAAAATATCCAAGGCTGCATTCTGCAAAATTACTGCAACACAAAGGTGCATTCTATGTTGATGTTGTTGTTATTATTATTAGAACCTCAGAGAAAGTGGGAATAGTCTAATGACAATTTAATTCTGAGAAGATATCCAAATTTGTAAGAAGAACTAGGATGTAATACAGGAAGGTGACGATGACCTGAAAAACTGCAGAAACAGAAAGAATAAAATTATATAGCCCAAGATGCCATGTCCCACTCTACAGGTCTAAGAACAAGATAATCTTCAGTAATCTGAAGAGTTGATAGCTGGATCAAGAAGAAAAAGCTTTAAGTGGAATAACTTCACAGTCAAGTCTGTGTATATATATATATATATATATATATATATATATATAATATTTCTCATCAGAGCCAGGAACTGTTAAGCTTCACCCTGAACATTGTGCACAAATGTAGTCAAATTGTAACATGCAGGTAACCAGGATGATTGGGAGAAGAGTTAAGAGCTTTTAAGACATGTATAATTTTACCTCATCAAGGCACTGAAGGTCAGATACAATTACCCTCACTAAGCACCTCAAGAAGGTGAAAACTTCTCTCTTTTTTTGGCTTTTAAAACAGCTCCTTAGCAAAAATCCGAGCAGAAATATGTACCAACATTATTGTTTGTATGAGTGTTTAATTAGCTGGCACAGCATTTTATGATAAATTACCAGTTAATGACTCAAGAGATCCATCTCTATCCTGTTCTCTTGGACTCAAGGTCTAAATCTAAAAAAAATGTAGCTTAAGATTCGTAATAATTTAAATGCTCTACAGGTATCCTGTATGTTTTAAGTATCAAACTGAAATATTTGAGAGCACTAGAGTTTTTCTTACCTTTCCAGAAGATTATGAATTGCTTTGAAGAGCAGGGTCCTACACTCATAGGAAAGTCCATTCTCCCAGAATCCTTCTTCCACCACTACAAAAACAAAATGTCAACATGCTCAGAATAGGGAAATACAAACATTTATCCAAAATGTATCTTCAACAGCTTTAACTTTCAAAGTAGCATGTTTCATTAAACTATTTCAGCTATTACCTATATTGCCCAAGTAGCTTTAATCTTTACTTGCTGCAGAAGCAGCCTTTGAATTAAAAAAAAAAAAAAAAACAAAAAAAAACCAAAAACAACACAAAAGCATAAAAGCAAACCCATTTGTTTGTAGCATTCAATATCCAAGTACAAGGGTGAGGAATGCACGATCCTTCTTTGCCACCGCTGCTGAGAGATCCTTTAAAACTTAACCACAGATGCCGACAATCAAGAAACAAAGTGAATCATTAAAGGTGTAAAATCAATTTACATAACTGAAACAACATGAAACAACTCCTCTGAAGCTCTCGCTGTCACACTCAAGTGCAATTCCTCCATCGTACTGACTTAAATTATCGCAGTTTTAGCAATACACAGCAGATTTTATACCAAATAAAAACTGTACACTCAGTACTGAACTGCGGAGATTGCAGAGTTAAAAAAATAAGTCTAATTATCTCTCATAGTAGAGTGCAGCCTGAATTAGTCACCTGAAGGACAGACAAACCTCAGAAATATCTGCTGTCCTTACTCATGGCTTTTGGGTGCTAGAACTACCAGGAGTAGCACTATTTCTGATATGCCTGTACCAGATTCTCAATCTTACTCAGCTAGAAGACGCAGAGTGAAAACAGATGATAAAACAACTTTTTCAACGAGTAAGAATTTGTTAATTGTCTGAGTTCTGTCATTTCAATTTCACAGGAGTAGTCGGCAGATCTTTAGAAGTGCAAACATAAAATTCTACTGCACGTTAAGCACTGAATACTTCACACCCCTCCTTGGCCAATTTGCAGGACGAGACCTCCCAGCAGCGCGTCTATCGCAGAGATGATTATCTCAGTATAGTTTACAACCACGTTTAAAGGCAAGCTCTACGGAGTTTGTGCTCCATGGAAAATACTAATATTGCCAGCAGCCTTCAAAGCCTCGAGCCACTGTTCTGCTGCTTCTCCAGGAGCTGGAACTCACAGAGTCGGACAAGAAAACGCACATTTTTTGCATGTGCAATGTTGTGATATGCTAATGTTGGTAACAGAGCCCCCCTCCTCGTGCAGAATGGAAAAGCCAGGTTTTAGTACCTAAATCACCTTATCGGACAGCACAAGACTTCCCGGGAGAATGGAGACACAGAGCCGTGCCCCTGGGTACAAGCAGCAGCCAAGGAGCTTTTCCTTTGAAACCACTGCAGGCCCTTTAATGCTTGCAAGCCCTCCCTGACACCGAGGATGTAATGGGCCATGGCTATTTACTGCACAGAACTCCGCATGGCCTCGGGTTTCATGGGTAAAACACTGTGCTTAAGCAGCTCAGAACCCCGTGCATGTTCAGAACTATTGATGTATAAATTCTCAACAGCTCAGAACTACTGAAGCCCCAGAAGCTGCAAGGCAGGCACAGTCTTGCACTTAAAAATGACATAATCCTTAAATATACGAAGTTACAGATTACACTATGAGAGATCACACCTGCATGAAAATTCAGTATTTAAATTAAAAAATGAAATTTTTGGACAGCATCATGAAGTTGACAGAACCTGTAAAAGTCAAAATAAATTCACTCTTACACAGCAGTGAGCTCTTCTCCAGTTTCACCCTACCCTAGGCTGTACTGCCAGTATTGCCCCTGCTTTAGGAACTTCATGCAAAATAGGGGAGACAAGAATCAATTCCATGATTTTACAGGAAGGTTCCCACCACCAGTTCTGAAGTTCTCAGTCCTAACTCCCTACCAACTCCCAGGTATACACAGCAGACTAATGGGACCCTGTCACAGCTTGTATCATCTCTCAGAACTATTTCCTGCAAGTATAATTTTGCCATTTCAGAAGAATTCAGATCAGATCACACTGCTTTACACCGTTAAATGTAATATTCTGTAGAGTTGGAATAATTTTAATCCCAAATTCTTTTGTGACTGGACAACACCTGTATTCTTTTTCCCTGCTCAGCTTCCCTGGCTACCCCAGCCTGTTATTCCTCCACAATCCCAGACATGAAAGCACTCCACATCCCAGCAGGAGGGATGGGATGAGGGAATGGAAACTGGCAGCACTCCCCCTCCCTACCCACCACCACAGCTGCATCCATGGCTATCCTGCACTCAGCAGAAGGAATGACTGGGAGGAATGTGTCCAAAATCCTAGGAAAAGCAGGGAAAAGCAATGTTAACCTCACAGCCAAGTCCCGAGGGTCAAGTGTGCCATGAGATCAGACTGCCTGAGGAGCAGCAGTGGAGTGGGACAGGGAAAAGGGGAAAGTCTGGAGTGGTATCAACCCACAATATTCTAATTTTCCAAACTGCCTTTCTTAGTACACGGAATTCACATAAATTATATATGAAATGGAAATAAAATTACTTCCCTATTAAATTTAACTCTAAGTATATCATAAGACATTGCCATAACCATTTTCCTATAATAAATAATGCCTTTAATTCCCAGATATATTAAAGCACTATACTTACTGTAATTATCTCTAATGCTTCTTTATCCTACTAAAAAAGTACATCTCACAATTAAGAGCATGTACATATGTCTGACGCCATAAAATTGAGGAGGAAAAATTTGAAGTGCAGCATTTCACTTCCTCTTTGCTCTTTGGCTTCCTGATCCAGACTCCAAAAGAAAAGTGTTGAAATGACTGGAGCAAGCTACAACTTCAAGACGCATATGGTGACCAATAAAAAAGCTTGGCAAAACACTAAAAATTAGACTATTCCTGTAAATTCCAAAGTTCCTGACACTTATAATTTAACTAGATTTTAGATTTTGAATAGTATTTTAAATTCCTTATAGCAAATTGAAGCCTAGGAAATAATTGTTGGTCTCTGTCTACATGACGATTTCTAATGCTTCTAACACTCAACACGTTCAACTCTAGCCCCCCTCAGCCTTCCCATGCTCCTGATAGCATTTCCAGGCACAGCCAGCAGAACACAGGTGCTGCACAGGTTCCAAAACATGGTAACACCTCTGGCCTGTCCTGGAGGCGTTTCTGGTACTTCAGTTGAAATATTTCTCTTTAGATGCAACAAATGTGACACTGAACAACAGCTGTGAAAGCCGTCTTCCAAAACAGAGAACTTCTAGGGGGAGAATCACGGAAAGATGGAATGTTTTAGTAAGAGAAAGCACAACAGAGCACAAAATTCATTTACCTCCATGGAAGTAGGAGCAGAGGACAAGAGTCTGGAGAGGCAGCAAAACAGAGGGGACAAACTGTGGGTCACTGCTTGCCAGGCAGTGAGGAGACACAGCCATGGCCAATCCGATCCCTGTTTGCAGCGCTCCCACCCTGGGGAGGTGTCAGGCCGGGTGACCTCCAGGAGCCCCAGCTCCTTCTCACCAGAGGGATCTGCCAGGTGACTGCTCCTGCACCGGGACAGCTCATGCACACACGTGTCTGTAGCTCTGGGTATATACATTTCTGTAAATGTTAACGACCCTCTCCAGGCCTCTGTACGCCCCGGAGATGGATGACACCTGGCAGTGGCGTTTACTTTATTTTAACAGGCAGCTCATGCCCTTCTCACTGCCCTGCAACAGAGGGAGAACTTCACCACTTCACTTCTCACCAAAAGAAGCAACTGCTTTCCTCTAGATATGTTTTGCTTTTTTTTTTTAATTAAATCACCTCCCAAAATAAACTACTAAGTCTATTAATATTCTGTCTCCAAAAACCTGGATCCTCAGAAAAAAAATTATCAAGAATAGCAGAAAATCCAAAACAAGAAAAAAGTGTATTTGACACTTATAATGGATTACAATGGAGGTGTTAATCTCACTGCTGGTGTTCAAACAGAACAGGAATTAATCAACAGCCTTCATATATAAAGGCATTTATAGGCGTTTGTTATGATTTTGTTTTCATAGGTTCAAAAAATGAATAAAACGTTTGTGCTGATTTTTATGTTTATTCTTGTAGATCAGATGTTAAAAGAATGAAAGGCAACTACAATAATTTAGACTTACACGGGAAATTTATAATTTAAACATACATTAATGAGCAGCTTAGTTGGCTTGGGGTCTTTTTTATTTTCAAGTCAGAGATATTAAGGTCTTCAAAGTGTCCAACGATTTTTATGAAGCCAGCCATGTTCTCAAAAAAAAAAAAAATCCATTATAAAAATTTCAAGGAGAGAAGTCACAGCAAAATATCAAAGCAAATACTTCAATAATTTTAGGTCTCCCAGCAGAGATACTGGAAAGATAATAAGATCTCTGTTCTGCTTCAGTGGCCAAACTGACATATTTTACTTAAAAGAAATGTAGGAAGGAAGGAGAGGAGGCAAGTCGAGGCTGTGTCGGCGCTGCAGAGACAGTTATACCTTTAAGAAATCCAGCCACCCACATTTTAATAATTCAGGTCACACTGCCTTGTGCAGTTTAAAAGCAGAATTAGTTTCAAAGAATACATATTTCCTCAGAGCTATGTTACATATTTCCTTTTAATGTATCATATTGCAGCAACAGCTGAAATGAACGTCTAGACATCAAAAACAAGGCTTTATTCCCACCTACTGCTTTTTTACCTCAGGCATCAGAGCTAATGAAACCCATTATCCAGAACACTGCCCTCAGTTACCACATTGGCCACTGCAAATATGAAAAAACACTCTGGGACAGCACCAGTTAGTCAGCCATTAAAATTACTGAAAATCAATTTCTTGCTGCACACTGCAGAAATACTGATAGATTAAAGCAGGACACATGGGACAAGGAGATTACTTCCAGGGAAGATTACTATGTCAAACTGCTGAGGACGGGGACTTACTCAGCTCCTCAGGATTCACATGCACAGCAGCACATGCTCCTTCTTAGCCTTTGATATTTTGCCTCCTCGTTGCCATGAAATATGAAGGATGTGGGGCTTTTTCTGTGTTTTAAAAACACATGGCTAAACAACTCCAACAAAATCAGACATAAAATTACTAAAAGCAAGCATTTAATTTTTCATCTGTATTTTTATTAACGTGGCCTTAAAACAATATTTCAAAAGCCAACGAGCATTTTGAAGCATCATTTCTCTTAAAAAATTGAGTTAAGAGAGTAACAACACAATGCAATGGTACATTAATTCTGAAAAACTATATTATACCCATAAAAATCCAATTAAAGACAACGCCATTGATCGATCATTGCTATACTGCCATTGATCACCTTGTAAAATCTGCGTTTGAAGTCATTAGTGATTAAATTGACTTATTACTAAATCAGATTCAACCCACTTAGAGATCTAATTTCCTCATGCTGGTTATGATCGTAGGGAAATTGTGCTGCTCACTCGTACAGGCCTGAGAATCCATCTTGGCTCCATTCCCTAAGTCAGCTCATCACAAAATGAACCAAAACAGTGGAAATGCTCCCCCAGAATGATTCATTGGTGTTCTCCTATTTCCAAACATAGGGAATATTCACTGGACATGCACAGAAGCGTTTCCAATCCACGTCCTTCCAAGGTATCCTTAACAGCTTCCAGGAAAATCAGAATATTAATGGAGACCATGGCTGGAGATTGCGGCTCAGGCACGACCTGAGTTTGCATCTCAACGCACCGCAATTTTCGATATAAAAACCAACACTTACAAGCAGAGTTGACTATGAAACTAAAATTGTTGCACTTCAGAAGGATAAATAAAACCTTCAAAGGCAACAGCTGTTGAATATCACAGGAATATTCCGAGGCTTTAATTGTTGCGCATTGAAACAGAAATTAGCATAATAGCTATTTATTGAAAAACAGATGGTAGGTAACTATCTGCACTTAGATTGTGTTAGCACTACTTAAAGTATTACTTTTATCGCTTCCTCAATCCCGTAGGTACAGAGTTGTTTTTTATAAAATACACATTAAACGTTACATCCTCTCCCTGGCCCACACACTCACATCCTGTGCTCCTGCACAGCCCCTCCGGCCTTTCACCGGAGCACACCACAGCCAGATCTTCACAGGGACGGTCTCTCAGCAGCTTGGTTAACCAAAATTATTATCTATGAAATCAGAACGAGCATTTCTGTGCAATTACAGCTCGAGTCTGCTCTCTCTGTAGGAATGCAGATGAGCTGTGCAGAGAGCTCCTGAGACAGGAGAGATTCCAAATCAAACCATGGATTTGCCGTGTGGTTTTTGCTTTGAATGCTTTCTACCATCACCAGCAAGAGTGAAAGGAACAGAAATAAGGCACAATTTTATGTGGTTTACAGAGTTTCCCAAAGCAAAGCAGGAAGTTGTCTGCAATGGGAAACCTGCTCTCGTGTGCCAGAAAATCCCCCCCAATCCCTGATTTATGCTGCTTCATTTGTCCCACCATGTGTTTGTGTTAAGCAGTCTGATTTCCAAGCCACTTTATATTTCTTTGCAGAGGTATTTCCTACAAATGAAAAGCATAACCTGACCATACTGAAAAGGCACTAAAGGTTTGGGGAGATTCTCACCATCATTTCCTTAAATGTTCCAGGCTAAGGATGCACTAGGAAAGAAGTATTTTCTTAACTTTACTCCTGGGATTTTCTAGAATTTCCTCTCACATTTCTGAACTTTTCATTTTCCATTACCTCTTCAACTCTTTGGTATAAAGACATTAAAGGTAGTTTGTCAGAAGAACATAAAAGTAACCCAAAAAACTTTGAAGGAAAATACAATTTTTAAAAGTATTACTATGCTTTCCTAATCCTAGAAACAACCTGTACTCTCCAAACTTGATTTGCTCTCTTCTTTCCCCTTCCAAATCTCCCAAGTTGTCTTCATTTCCATTTCCAGTCACCACCTGGGCCTTGCAGCCAGTGTGACCCTCATTCCACACATCGGCTGCCAGCCCCATTTCTGCATTTTGATCTTTCTGGGTTCAAAGAAAATGGAATTCCTGCACTGGATGTGCAGCAGGGAGACCTTCCTGTGCACCAACAATGCGATGAGAAGGAGGACTTGTATTTTTCCTCTCCAAACACAACCGGTGTTTACTGGCACTGATGGGACACTGACTCTGCATTCCCTGTTCCCAGAGCTCTGCTGGAGGTAACGGAATGTGCGAGGGCAGCGAGTCTCTCCAGAGAAATCAGAGCGAGTTCAGCCATCTCCGAGTAACACGGGGCTTGTTCTGAGGAAGAATGCCGTCCATATTAATCCCTGCTTGGAAAGCGAAAGGAACCCGGAGTCTTCCCTCACTTCCCAAGTATGCAGGACGTCACCGCTGGAGCACAGCTCCGTTCGGAGCGCGGCACCGGCCTGAGCTCTCCCGGCCCTTCCACACGGCTCCGCCTCAGGACCGCCCGCACGGCTCCCGACAGGCGGTTCCACTCACACTCTGCAATCCCGTCCCTCCTCGTTCCCATTCCCATCCCAATCCCAATCCCAATCCCACCCCGCCCCCGGGCCGTGCCTCCCGGTGATCCATCCGCACATCCTCAGGGAGCTCTGGCGGCATGCCAGGCGATCCCGGGAGCTTGGCCGGCCGGGGGGACACGGGACACGAGCCACGCCACGCTCGGAGCGGCCGCAGCGGGGCCGCTTCCCGCCGCCGCCCGGGCCTGAGGGCACCGCCACGGCGGGAATGCCCATCCCCATCCCGCACGAAGGCGGCTCGGGCAGCGTTCCTCGCTGCTTTCCGCCGTGCTGCGGGCGCCACAGCCTTTAATTGATTTGTTAAGATGACAGCTGGAGGAAAGACAAGATCTCCAACACATCCAAGGAGACATTTATGGAGAAATCCCGGGTGTAACGTGCCCATTTTCCCCAGGCCCCCGGAGCTCTGCTTCCACCCAGGCGAGCTCTGCTCTGGGGGACAGAAACTGGTGATATTTCCATCTCAGCTGTATGCTGATTTAACCAAGTCAATATTTGGGTTTCCATCAGCTAAAATTTGAGTTTACCCTTCTGCATAAAAATCAAGAATTGTGCTTATTTTTCCTCAGTTCACACTTGCTTTTGGTCCTGTGTCACTACCTGCAGTCCCCAGGCTCCTATTTTCTTTATTTTTTTTTCCACCTAATGGTTATAGAAATAACAATTTTCATTAGAAAATCTTCTTTTCCTTAACTTACTCGTAATGCTATATTGTGAGAAAACAAGATCTGAATTTAAGTAAGGGATGCAGGAAATATTTTTAGAGCAGTTTCCCGCGTTAAATACACATCATGTGCCCCACACAAAATAGCCAAAGGTTGTAAGTGTGAACTACTACACTACTTCCATTGTACATGGAACGTATTAGATAAGTCCTCTCCATGTTACTGTTTGAAAGTAGGAAAAGATGTGAATAAACGTATTTTTTCTAGGTTATACATCCTTTCAAAATAATGTTTTAAAGCTTATTTTACTACTTGTTTCCCTACCTCTCTGCTGGAATTCATTATATTTTACACAAGAGTAAACTACAAAATTGACTTTTCAATTTGTTTACCTAAAAACTTGCTGCAGTAAAAGCTGAAGGACGCAAAAAACCCAAACCCCAACCAACAATCACCAAAAATACAAATAGAAAGTAAGAGTTAGCAGCAGGCAAACCCAAAGTTAATATTGCTGGCAGATTTTTCGAGTAGTAAAGTTAAGCAAAAGTCCCGTCCAACCCAAACCATAACATGATCCTGTAGGTCTTTCCAGACATGACCTTCAGCTTGTAATTTTTATCAATTAGAAAATAAATTTAAGCTTACAATGTTTATATGCTTCAGAAACAGAGGGTGAGGCTTGAGCAATAACATCAGTGCAAAAACGGTTATGGTCAGACTTGATGCTTGTAAATAAAACACTTTGAAAAAAATATATTCAAAAGAAAAGTTTAAAGACTCTCAGTTTTGCAACAATTTTTGGAAATAAAAAAACCTGAAAATGCATCTTGAGGTATGAAGAACAGCGTAAATGAAATATCTTTTTATAAATGTGCCAGTGAGAACCTTCTCCCTCATATCCTCGTCTTTTTGGAGAGGCCAGGATCCTTCCAAAACCACAGGCACAGAATAAAAACGCAGAACAGACTTCAAAGACAAAATAAGCATATTTTTGTCATTTTGTTTGTTCTTTACTCCTCACAAAACATGCCAAAATACTTCGTGCTCTTCTGTAAGCAAATGTTTACTGGAGTTTGCTGCTACTTGAACGGAAGCAAAAGCGAAATAACAGTTTTGTGTTGAGTTCTGCCAGCGAAGGGGCTGAGCTGGAGGCAGCAGAATGTCAAGCAGGTTTTTAAGCAGGTTTTTAAATCTATTTTTGTCCTCTGAGGAAGCCAGCAGAGGGAGCTGGCTGGGACCCGGTCTGGGCTCTTCACCCAGGGGCTGCTTTTTCGATCAAGAAAAGGATCCGAGATCACACAGGCTAAAAATAAAACTTCAGGGGAAAAAACCGACCACATGCAATAATAAACATATTAGAGGAGAGCAGGTTTGGAGTAGGGACAGTTTAAGTGCTCCTTATAAAATAAAACCCTCCATATGAAACAGCTTTGAAAGCAGAGAAACTTCCTTGAGAAATAATATCTGGTCAAAGCAGCTGGGATCAAATGTGTGATCCCTTGGGAAAGGCTCCGGAAGATCCCTGAAAATCCTGATGTCCATTACTTCCAGTGGCTGAACAGACACCTACCCCAAACAGGTACCAAAACCTCAGTGCAGGAAAACAGCCCCTCTCCCTCCCCATCCCTGCCCTTCCAAGCAGGGAATACTGCAGATGCTCTTTCAGATGGGGACAGTAAAACAATTTCTTCATCAGCACGTTCTTATTTACAATAATATGTTTATTTACTCCTGTTTATAAACAGAAGGTATTACAGGGGAAAAAAATAATGAGGAAGACACAGCATGGCATTGGGGATGGAAAAAACAAATTACTGAGGACTGGAGAGCTGTTCTGAAACAGAGGAGTCCTTGGAATTCCACACAGTAATAAACTAAGCTGCAAGATTTTACAAACTATCTGAGACTCCCAAGTACTCAGCTTTTCTCGTATCTTTAGGGCTGAACATATATGTAGTAATTATTAATTTAAAGCCAGTCCTGCTCTGTAAGATCAGGATTCCTGTAAGTCTCTCCTGTGAGAGTTACTGCAAACAAGAACCCAAGTGAGCAGGATTCCCCTGGGGATGAGCAGGCTCCCCGAGGAACACCCAGGAATAGAAAGCTGTGATTTAACTTTCTATTCAATCAAAGAAAGTGCTGCATCTTCTGACTCCTCTCTACTCAGGACTCCTAATGATCACTTTCATAAAATTTGAGCCAACTGACTACATTTGACCACTACAAAAGAATTCCCCTTCCCAGGCACCCCCTGTGCTCACTGCTGGAATTCTTTCCCATATCCATATTTCAGCAGGAGCCATCTCCCTCACTGCTGGTTCTGCAATGCAAATGCAATATGTTGTTCACTTTACAGGCTGTTGCCATGGATATTAATGTGATGTCATAAATTGTTACATCTTCATTGCAGAAACAAAATGAAAGGGCTTGGAAGCAGGAGAAGAATAAGAACTCATCTAACCAAGCATATTTAAGAATAAGCAACTGTTGTACAAATCACAAAGAGAAACGAGACACACAAATGTGTATTTTAATTTAGTGTTGTTGAATGCTTCTCTGTGTAAGTGCTTCCTAAAAGGTTCCAAATTCCCTATTGAATTTCTTACTGGACTGTTACCTGCACAGTGGGACCTCCTCAGCAACAGATGGAGCAGCACTTCTGAAATTCAGCTTTTCACCATGGTTGGAAATACATATTTCTTTTGGAAACAACAGTTTCTGAACTCTACTTTAAATTATCAGGCAGCGGCCAACCATCCCAGCAATGCCAACATGCCTTGCCCCTGCTTTTCCTTTCATTCCAGCTACTTTTTGACTGACTAATTCCATTCATGGCATATGGGCCACGGCAAGTATTTAATTTTCGAAAAATCAGGGTTGTGGATTGCCCTTAAAAATTATTACCAACAAGTATTCCTGAAGTTCTTCCTCTCCAAGGACTCCAGGAATCAACAGTAACAAAATGTTCCTTTGCCTTATTAAAACAGTAGCTAAGATTACAACAAGTTAATCTACTTTATCTGTAGATGTACACACAGAGAAAAGAATGATTTAGCTTAGAGAAAAGCAGAATACAGTACAAAGCACACCCAGTGTTCACAGTCACAGAGGATTTCCCTCATTTTCAATTAGTCAAACTGTCTGGTTTAATCTTTTTCCCAAACAGTTTAGCTTTGCTGAGAGTGGATTTAACTAAGTCGAAAGACACACAGTGAGTGGGGAATGAATGGGCACCTCTGCCTGCCCGGAGCTGCTGACCTGCATGGAATAACTGCATGGGAATGGGATAAACACATCCCCACTCCCTTGCACTGTCACCAAACAGGCACCCAGAGGTGGAGCAGCACTTGGCCAAGGACAATCCTGGTGCTGTCTGACCCTCTCCAGACCGCGGTGCCAGGAAACCCAGGCACTCCTCAGCTCCTGAGCACTTCCTGTGGCAGCTCCAACAGGAAAAAAGCCTCACACCTGGCCTGCATTTCTGGGGTCTTGTGGCACTTCTAAGCCCACCCATCCAACAGTGTGGCACTCATCCACTCACAGTGGTGAAGTGTTCCTGCCCTTTCCAAACTCCCTTGAATTGCACATGGAATGGGCTAGATCCACACCCTTCCATTCAAATCCAGCACCCCACACTCCCATGGGTCAGACAACAGAACAGATCCCATCTTCAAAAACCCAAGAGAATCTTCCCTGGTCTTGTCTGTGGCTTCCACTTCCGCATTCCGTCTAATCAGGAGTCTTAACCTGTTCCTCCAAGTCTCTCACCACTTAACTCTCCATCATAATTCATTAAATACCTTTTGTTCTTACGCCCTCACCCATTTGGGGGAGGAGGAATACACATCGAAAGACATGCTCACCATTCCGATATCTCCAAGACTCAAAAGGCTACTGAAGAGCTGAACAAACACAAAACAAAAATAAGTTTCTTGCCATCTTTTAAAAAAAAGGTGTTCTGTAACTGCAGCTTTACTAGCCTGGGAGATGTTCAACCTTCTCGACTTAACCTGTTTAATTCATGTGCTTCTGAGAGCTCCTGCTGCCAATAAAGCACCCAGTGAACAGTTGTCGTCGTCCCCCCCCCCCCAGTTTAGCCCAGTCCCTTTCACCAGCTGCATTTCTTGGTGATGGCACCATTCCATTGAGTCCATGGCAGCTGCACTGGTGCATCAGGTGTTGTGGGACAATCTGAACAACTCAAGCAACACAGGGTCACCTGTACTCTGTGTTTCCACTCCTATTTTTAATTCAGGAGCTTAAAGGGCAGAACAGCCTCCAAACCACATCCCCCTGGTCACCCATCCATCCCTGCCCTCTGGCAGTGGGAAGCCATTCCCTGTGTCCTGTCCCTCCAGCCCTTGTCCCAAGTCCCCCTCCAGCTCTCCTGGAGCCCCTTTAGGCCCTGGAAGGCTGTTATAAGGTCTACAGAGAAACCAAGGCTGCAGATCCCCATTAATTGCTCACTTCAGAAGTACTTCTTGATTGGAACTGTTTAATTCAATTCCCAGACCCGGTCGGTCCCTATCCTGGGGGAGCCACCCAACACAGAAACTCTGCCATGGCCCCCTGCTCCGAAGAGTTAAGCAATAGCTGCTATGTGAGCAGTAATATTGAGGATTTATTACCCTTGAAGGATTTGCCTCCTACAGTCCTACACACTGAAAGTCCAGGGTCAAAGGGCAACAGAAAGTCAAGGAGCCCTACAGGGCAGCCTGAACACTCCACAGCACCACTCTGGAACACCAGACACCTCCACTGGGGCCAGACAGGAGCAGGGGCAGCACAGGTGTTGGAAAAACATCTCTGGGATGCAACATAAAGGGCTCTCATCAAACTCCCCACGCAGAGCACGCTCCTGAGCTGCATCCCACAGCTGTCCAGGCAAACCCACTCAAGGACAGTGCTCAGCACACAGCACCCTGCAGCTTCTCTCTAAATCAGGAGGGTTCTCTGCTTGTAGCCCAGGGGTTCGCTGCACAGGAGAACACAAAATGCTATTTCTAAAATGAAAATAATTATAAATTGAGCTTTTATTTTATTAAAAATCCTAATTCTGTTTAAAAACGCAGCTATAAGAAGATTACAGCTCAGCCTACTCAATTTCCCTTAATATTTCAGTAAATAACAACCACCCATTTCTGCATCTCCAGGAAAGCCCTTGGCTGTCATGCAGAAGGAGCCACCCGGAGAACTCTGTGCAGAGATTTAACTGGAATGTGGGGTGACCCTGTGAGCCCCAGCAAGGACCCAGCACCTCCAGGATCCTGAGCCAGCGTGACAGGGAATCCACGGGATCGTTCCCCAGCGCCAGGGCGAGGCGGGCAAGGAGGGAGGGATCTGCTGCTAGGCTGTGCCAGCTGCCATTTGGAGCCCGCAATGGACATCGGCATTTTGCCTTTCTGTCAACAATTTTAGTGTCAAAAACCAAGCACACATATGGCTCCGTCCCCACAGAGTGCCTGCGACAACCCCAGCTGGCCCTCGTGGAACAAAAATAAGCTGATTTTCCATCTCTGATAAATCTTGCACTTCAGAACGCCTACAGCCAAACCCAAATTCTCATCTACTTACCCCAGAAGCAGCAAAGCCAGACTTAATTGACTTTGTCACGCCAGGGATGTAAAAAGCAACTCCTAACTACTGCAAACCATGGCTAAATACAAATCACAGCACTTGAGTCTCAGTGCAAATTAATAGGGTAAAATCCCCCCGTGAAATCTGCGGGCACCCTGGCAGCCCCACTCAGCTCCATCTCTCTGGGCCAAAGAATTTCACTCACTTGTAACATTTAAGCATAATCTGACAGCAAATGAAGCTTCAGCTGAAGATTACTGAAAGGCTGGGTTTGCTTACTTTTCCCCCCTCAAGCAGAATATGAACCAGCTGGAAACATATCCTCTTGCAAATGTACTCCATTATATATTCTTCATCCTGATAAAGGCTGTTATCAAATACAACCAACAGATCAATGACTGATGCTGCTGACAATTTATTTTCTTTCATTCTTTCCTTCTTGTTTATGTGATACCCCCATAGCCTGTAAGAGGCCTTTGCCTTCAAGCACAAAGCATCACAATTACTCCAGATATTATTTTGCTGGCATAAAACCCCAGCTAGAATGCATTTAAATTTCCACAAAACATGTCTGGGTTGTTTAAAGAGGGTAGCAACAGGGAGATAATCCCAGTTTAATAACTCTGCGTGTAATTGCTCTGAGCTACCATCTTAAGCTGTCTTACATAAAGCCCATGCCCCGGGTCCCTCCTTGTGCCCCTTACCTTGGGAGCACAGTTTGTGTCCAGCTGCACCTCCCAGCCCAGCTGTGCTCCATCCCCACCGCCAGTGTCCTGCACCTCCCCGAGCTTTCCACATAATCATGGCAGAGATGGGCTCCCGCTAAATTAATTCCCAGGATTTTGCAGAAAGTATCACATAAGAAACAAAATGCATCTTGATTTCACATTTAGTAACTAATACCTGTGTTCTGTGGTGCTTTATTTTTATTTCATTGAAGCATTAGCACATTGAAATTATCAATATGCAGTGTTTTTCTAATAACAATTACTACATAGGATTTATGTTTAAAGTAACCGCACCACCTCTGTTTTAGTTAAAAATACAAAAATAAAAGTGTCTACTGCTGGTATTCAACCTTTATCTCCAAAACTTAACTTTCAGCCATAACAGTGGTGGGTTTTACCTGGGATATCAGAAAGGAATAAAAGTCAGCTCAGTGGGGGTAATTCTGGAAAATTACTGATATTTTTAATTTATGCAAGATTAGAATCAATCAGGTTATGAAAACGTACAAGAACTTTGGTAGAAAATGCCTGAAGCTCCTACGTTTAGGGAAGAGAAGTAATTTCACCACAAATGAGAATATTTTCCAAGACAGACCAGCAAGAGCCAGACAAATTATTTAACCAGTCCTCCACTTCCACTGGGATATGTTTCAGCAAGAGATTCATACTGCAGTGGGAAAACAAGTTTAATGAGCAGTGTTTTACACCTAAAATTCTCCTCATTCCCAACAAATTCCCCGGGAATTGTCAGCAAATCTGTAAGGCAATAGATCCCTGTTCTCACTGCTGTCACTTTTGCATTTCACAGAACTGGTCTGAATGTCTTTTCCTTGCCAAGACGTCCCCATGAGAATGCTGCATGTATTCTGCAGCTAAAATAAAATACACCCTACTCAACTTCCTTTTGGTCTCTCTATGTTTTAAATGCCTTTCACATGACATCAGGCACAAATTAGTCCAGAAGACTTCAAAGTTCCTGCATCGTGTCCCTTGCTCAGATTCCAGTGGCAGCTGGCGGCTTCTCCTTGCCCCACCCACCCAGAACCCTGGAGATGCTGATTTCCAAGAGCTGAGCACCCAGGTGCCAGGGGCTCCCTCCTGCATCCCATGCTTGTTTGTAAATAAGCTCATTTTGGTAAAAGTTACGCAATCAAATACACACAAGCTTAACTAAGAGGAAAAAACAAATTAACTTCTCATTTGGCTCATTTTCAAACTCCAAATTAAGAAAGAAGTGGAAGTAACTGGCTTCATCCCATTGCTGCTTAATAAACTCTTATTTTGGTGTACCAAAGGAAGATAAGACTCTTGTGTGTGTGTGTGTGTGTGTATACATACACATATATATACAAATATATATGTACACACACACATGTATATTGAAGAGTCTTATACTCTACACCACCCTTTAAAAACATTAAATAAATTCATTACTCAAGAAAATATTATGGACAGTACCACAGATGCTCTTAAACACAATTCTTTAAAGAAAGTACCTAAGGTATTAAGTACTCCTAGTGCTAAGGAATGATGCAAACTCTGAGATATTCACGTCAAACCAGTGCACACCAGAACCTTGTCACTGGAAGATGTTCATTTATTCCTGGCTGGCTCACTGGTGGATACCAGGATACATCTGAATCCAAGCAAGAGTGCGGGAGGGAGGAAGCTCAGAAGCAATTTCAGACCTATCAGAACTGAAATATTACCTCAACGCAGCACCAACATTTTCGCTTTGGGAGCTCTGCCAGGAGAACAGCCACCCTGCAGTAACTGTTGCTCTTTAGTGGGGCATTGGTACCCAGGAACCACCTTCCATGGTGCTGCTGGTGAGCAATTACAGAAATCTCCACACTTGGACGTGCCCTAAAATCTACCAAACCCACTGGATACAGCAACTGGGCAGCAGGAGCCAAACAGGGAATTGGATAGAGATGGTCAATGGAAAAAGTGATGCTGGGAGGCAAGGGAACCAAGGCTGGTGCCCCTCTGCTCCCGAGGCCCCTCTGCTCCGGAGGCAGCACAGGTCAGGCACATCCCACCAGGCACCAGCACAAAGTGGTGTCACACAAAGTGGGAACAGCAAAACAAACAGAAAAGATTCATGGAACAGCAAAACAAAAGGCACTTGGGATTCTATCTGCAAGGTACAGCTCTCATCTGCATCTCCCAGTTTAACCCAGTTTAACTGGGGGCCATTTTTACAGTGAAATTACTCAGCAGAAAAAGCCCATCCCAAATGTGAGAGGAAGGGCTCGGGGTGAGTGCGCTGTCGGAGGGGCACATTTATCTCCTCCTGACTGTTAGAGAGGGTTTGCTGTTCATGGATAAGTTATTTATAGCTCATCTGGGCAGCATCCACATCTTTAATTCCGTAGCAGCTTCCCTTGCCTTTTGAATTAAAAATTGAACTTTACTCCAACGGATTCTCAAGGGGAAAGCATTAAATGTGCCACATCCTGTTCTTTGTTTCAAAGCAGCAGTGTGAAATAATGTAAAGAGCTCACACAGCCCTGATGATTACTGCATATTTCATTACCACTCCAACACTCTTTGTCCCACTTAGAGCTGCCTACATGCCTTGGGCCATATGGAGCTGGTTAAGCAGGGCCTGTGATTACTACTTGGAAAAATCTACAACAATCATTCTCAGACAATTCTCAGCATTGTGATTACTTTACTTCCATTTTTCTAAACCAAAAAAAGTAATCGACCATGTCTGGAACGTCAACAAGCCCCAATTTTTCAAAGTTCATTAAAAGATGCAACTGATTCTATAAATATGACACACAGCAAGTAACTGAGCAGAGGTGCAATGAATGGGCTGTAGTTATTCTTGCCCATCATTTTTAGTAAGTTTGGGGAAATGAACAACTTCAAAGTCAGAAATGAGTGATCTTTTACAGCCAGCACACATGGCTGGCAGGTGACACACATTACTTTTGCTGTCTGTGCTGCCTGAAACTTTCAGACAGTTCAGTTTCATTGGATCCCTTCTGGGTCTGTAACACAACAAATGTTAAATCCACGGATGAATTTGTGGCTGAAACAATTTCACTTGGAGCCTTACACAGAACTGCCCAGTGACTCCATCCCACAGCCCGAGCTCATCCCAGTGTCAACCCCCCGTGACCCTGCAGGCCCCAGACACAGCAGCATCTGCTCCTGCTCTCCAGACAGGCCCCTCTGCCAGATCCTTTATTCCCACTGTCCAGATATATTTAATTAATTACATCATGGTTGTGCAGCATCCAGGGAAGGGAGATGCTGTTAATAAACCCAGCTGACAATTCTATTTCAGTTTCCACGGACCTCTAAAGGCAACCATTCCGTGGTGCTCATCCCCTGCAGGCTTGGTAAAGCTATCCAGGGAAGTTTCCAGAGGAGAGGCTTCCGTGCTGCTCACACCCACCTTGGCCAGAGAAAAGGGCACATTTAGGGGCACCTGTCAGCAGAAGGAGGGTGGGCTGATCTTTCTGAGGGCTGGCTAATTCCACAAATGAATCCTGATCAGTTCTCAGGACACACTGCAACCACTCACCCTCCCTCTTCAAGGAGAGCTTGGTCATGGAGGTTTAGGCTGGATACTGGGAAAAGGTTCTTCCCTCCAAAATCATCCAGTAACAGTTAATTAATCATAAATTACATTGACCTGTCCAGTGGTTTAATACCATCTAATTTCCACCAGCACATATTCTGCTTTACATCAGTTCTCTCGCAGGGCTTCAGTGACATTCTGTTCCTTTGTGGCTTACTCTGCTCCCAGGATTAGATTGGATATTGAAAAGCAAAAGTAAAGAATTTTATGCAGAAAAACAACACTTGCAGCATATGCAAAAGCCGGTTGCAGAGCAAGCCCAGAATTAGCTATACAGATATTTTTCCAAGTTTGACAGTTGAGCCTTCTGTGCTTGTCATGCATATGCCACATTAGAAAAATAATGTTCTTATGTAGTAGTGAACACATGTTTATTTAATGGCATCTGCCCAGAGGGATGAGATATTTGCTGGGAGCACTCACAGAACTGTTTCTCTCAACCCAAATCACGTTTGAAATATCTAGGTTAAAACTGATCTGGAATGGGTTGATTTCTGAAAAACAAGACCTTTTTAACTTTCAAGAATTCAAACCCAGGGTTTTTTTACACATAGCTGAATTTACTATGCAGGAAAATATCCCCATCTGAAAGGAGGGAGAGGAAATCAAATAAGAATATTTTAAATATTATAACATTTACAAACAGAAAATATGGTTTCAAAGAAAATACTGGGAAATTTTATTCTGTCTGTTCCCCACAAAACCACATTGTCTGTCCTGATCTATGTCTTTGGGCTACAGCCACAGGGAAACAGAAACTAATCCTTCAAATAAAAACAGATTTGCTTGGGTTTGCCTTGCATTTGCGGGAGGGTTTTGTGTGGGTTTGGGTTTTTTCCTTTGGGTGGGGTTTGGTTTTTTAATAAAGCAATGGAATATTTACGACTTAGGGTATTTGTTAAAGGAAATCATCAAAATGCAGAAAAGAAAGCTTTTTGTACAAGACTTACTACCTTAAAAGATAAAAAAAATACAGGAAACAATGGGTAAGGCTCTAAAAATAAATAAAAATGAAAAAGCTTGTGTTCTATTCCTTCTCCTGTTCCCGAAGTGGTGACTTCAGCTGAGTAACTCAGTATTTGTGCTTTGGCACCACCATCCATAAAGACCAGAGTGAGTTCATTCATCATTCATCAAAAAGACACAAAAGAACCCCATCCATTCCCCTCCATGACTAACACACGTGTAAGAGACTGCAGGCACTCAAAGTGTGATGGCATCATTCACAAAATCAGGAACTGAAGGGATTTTGGTGTCAAACCCAGACTGAGATCTGACTGAAACACGTGCCAGGGCTGCAGCAGTTCAGGGGACCTGTGGGAAGGGACAAAACACCAGCAGTTGTTTCAGCCTTTGCATGGAATGAAAATTAAAATAAACCTTGAAAAGGAAAATCAGAAGATTTAGTTCTTCTTCCCTTCTAGTGTTTTTTTAATCTGCTTATGCCAGAGTTCCTTGTGGGGCAGCCTGGCCAGGCAGGCTCAGGGCAGGTGCTGAGGTACATTTTGGGCACAGCATTCAGGGACGAAAAGCAAAGTTTTTCTGAACTTTGGAGAAGCACTTGAGCCTCTGCTCTGAGTTTAATGCACTTGAGCCTCTGCTCTGAGTTTAATGCTGCTGCACTGGAGGCCCCCAGGGTATTCCAAGGCCTGCAATTTGCCAGTGTGCCATCCATGCCAGGCCAGGCTGGCTGTGGTCCCATCACCGGGGTGACATTCGCTCCCCGGCTCCCCCACCCCGACCCCTCTCAGTATCACCTTCCTGCCCCGATTTCTCTCCCATTCTTGCATCCCCACTTTTCCCTCAAACTTTTCCATCAGCTTCCACCAGGATCTGCCAGCACAGGGACCTCTGGAGAGGTGCAGCCACCAACAGTGACAAAGATTGGGGCAGAAAAGCCCAGCTGGAGGCAGAGGGGAGGAATTGGCCCCTTTTTTTGGAAGTAGATCAGATTGAAATTCAGATGATCCTGCAAAGGCAGCTGGAAGCATTTCCTCCTAGAGAAAAAAGCACCCAAGCCTTCCAATAGCACTCGGAATATGGGCTGAGGGGGAAATAATCTAGAAATAGAGAATAAATTGCCTGATCAATGGGTGTTTAATCAGAATTTCTGCTGTATACACGAGTGTTCTTCAAGGTTCACAAGCTGTAAACAACACGTCCCTGTCCAGAACATCGAAACAAGCTGCACATGGAACGGCAATTACAAATAAATGTTGTGTTTCTGCAGTGCCTAAAGGGCTTAAAAACAGCTCCCTGAATATCTAAAATATTGTAATTCTGCTTCAGTGGCAAAAAGCTGCAACGCATAAATAACTGCTCTGCAGAGCATCCAGGCAGGCCTACAAAGGCCATTCTATGTTATGACATTTTTAGTGCTTTGTAAGAACAAACTTTGGATTTCTGCTGTTACGACGAGGACAGAATAAGTCAGGAACCGCATCCCCCCCTTGCCTGTTTGCCCTGCTTCCTCCTGGGAATGCGGCCAGAACTTACGGAGAGCTCAAAGATCTCCACCGGTACAGGAATTTAGGAACAATTCTTTGTCCTTTTATCAACATTAGGGTGAGGATTAGGGGGTTTCTCTCCACTTTGCACTATTTCCTATCTTTTTACTGCTAAGCTAATAATAAATTGATGATGAGCTCCAAGATCCAACAAGTATTTCAGCTGGATAGCTGAAGCTGAGATGTTTGTCATCCATTAATTAATCTTTCGGAGGGTTTCAGGGATGAGAGAGAGAAACAATAAGCCACGGAATAAATGGGATTTAATTCCCTTCCCCTCTCATCTTCCATTACTCAGAGCACACTCAGTATGAGGAAAGTCTATTTGACAAGAAGTATCAACATATTAAACACACACAAAAGCCATCCATCCTGCCAGTGCTTCCTGCAGCAGCAGCCACTAACTGTGATTAATTTACACTAATTTGGAGTTTAAAGAAAGAAGACAGTGATAAAATAATGTTTCTCTCGCTATTAAAAATATGGAGAAAAATACATAGAAGGCAGCCAGCAATTCAGCAGTGTGCAAAGCAAAAGTAAATTTCCAAAGACTAAACTCTGGGTGTTATCATTGCCACGCTGCACCTGAGCACTGTCAGCATTCCAGGCACTGGCAGGGATGTTTCACCAAGGAAACTCCATCCCACACCTGGGTCTCGCCTCCCTCAGAGGCCTTTTGCTTTTTTGAACCTTAAGAGAACAGCTCAAAAGGAAGGAGGACACTGAACCTCTCCTCTGTGCAGGCAAACACAACCATTTCTAAAAATTGCACATTTGTGGTTGAATTTTTTACCTGCACTCAGTAGGTGCTGCTTACTTTTTGTAGCTGTTCACATCTTTTTTCATGTAATGAGAAAAAAGATCTTAAATGTTTTATTAGGTTAGAGTTGGTCTGGTCACTTATGAATGTCTTATTTGCCAAAAAACAAAAGATAATTTCTAATTATTCATTCTACTTCTGTACCACTCTTCCATCCCAGGGGCCAACCTGGTTTTGATAAGAGAGATCATTCAGCAGCACTGCCCACACCCAAAGGCTTGGAGGAGCTGACATCATTAGCTGGGGTATATTCTCTTTCCTGGAGAGCAAAAGTAAATGGTTTTATTTAATTGTGCCTTCCTTGCAGTTTGCTATGGGAAAAATTGCATTTTTAGTAAAATCTGAAGTTGTAATCCACACTGCACCACTAAAACACTGGAATCCTTATCAGCTCAGAAGCAAATCAGAACTTCCAGATAAACCCAACTCTTGAACTCCATAATGACTTAGATGTGTCTTATGCTTCCACCTACACAATAAATGTAATTATTCAATTATTTTCCGGTATCACATTGATTTGGGTGCTTGTCAGGCAGCAATTCCATCTGCAATGACACCAAAATCTGCTCCCCTGCTGCAGCCAGCTGTGCACCCAATGAGCAGGGGATGCTAAACCACAGCACGAAAACAACGCCTCCAATTTCATATCTTTCCCCTTTCCCTGGGGCCACAATCCCAACCTACCTTTCGTATAGGCACATGCTATTGAAATTAGTTAAAGTACACAGATTATCTGTGGGTTAACTTGAGGGTTTGAGATCATATGCCCTTTGTGTTTTCTCCTCTACCTCAACTCATTAAATTCTTTACAGGCATTAATCAGAGCAACAACTGTCTGAAGCTATGGGAGAACCATCCCTATGGATGTCATCTGAAGCTTACCTATGGAAAAGAGATAAATCAACAAACAGGAAATCACCACTACCTTGTGCCAGCACTTCCAGAATTCCTGTAAGTCTGAGGCATCATTTCCCAAATTTAAGTTATTGGCTGCCCTGAGGTTCCAAAAACCAGGCACACTTTATTCCACTGGAGATTCACAATGTGACATCAGAGCTACAATGAAAATCTGGGCCCAGGAAACAAAGTTGGCACAGAAAACTGAAGCAGAGGGAAAGGAGTGGTCTGAGCCCTGGTGTAAATGTAAATCTAAACGTAAATACTACAGGTGCTCCCTGAGTTCTGTGCTTGTGGAACGGGAACTGCACTCCAGACACTGCTCACAGTGGGAGTGTTCTGGGAAGACAATCCACACATTAAGAAAAGGGACTTTTTTATTTTTAATTAGCATCTAATAATTCTTCAGGTTTCAGAACTGTTTGGAGCTGCTCTGTGGGTCACCCCAAAGTGAGTTTCCCTCATTCTGCAGCAATCTGAAGCCCAATGCACTGTGCCTGTATAAAGCACAACGAGCTTCTAACCTTTCTTTTAATAAGTAATTTATGTGCATATTATTAATAATGATATTTTCAAACACACAGTTCCTCCAACAGCTTTAGGATGACACAAAACATTGGAAACACAGCCCTCCCTCCATGGGAGTTTCCATGGGAGCTGAGTAACAACCAAATCCAACATTTCTTTAGTTATAAATCTCATGCTTTACCCCACAAACCATTCCAGCTTCCCCCAAGGCACAGAGGGATATCCAAGTAACCACGGATTTAACAAAGGCTCTCCTAAGCTGTTTTATCTGTTTATCATAGCAAGAGGGATCCAGACCTGAGTCTGGCTGTGTGGGGAGGTTCTGCCCCTCAGAATCAGCCCTGGCACCACCTGCAGAAGGTTTTATTCCCAGAGCAGGAGACCGAGACTGGATCCTGAGCTGAAATCAAACAGCACTTCAGGTCACAGCTCCAAGTTTCCTTCCACACAACAAATGATCCAAACAGGTTCGGAGGTTTTCTTATGGCTCCATTCCAAAGTTTATTCAGATCGTGGCTCCAGCTTGCCTGGCCCTCTGATCCTTTCTCTGCCTCTCTAACACCACCAGGGGAATTCCTGCAGTGTTACCTCCAGGAAACCTTTCTTTCACCCTGCCTGGTGCATCTCTTTCTCAGCCTTCCCAAAATCCTCATGTACTGGAAAGTGGATCTACAGCCACCCCAAACACAAATATGGTTCTGTTTAACCTTGACCTCCCTTAAACTTGGGGGCTGCACTACACAAACCCAGCCCCACTCCTTATCCAAATTCCTCTTTAAGGACAAATTAATTACTCCTTAATTTCAGAAACTTTTCCTCACACAGATGTGTGCCAAGCAATCCCGCCGGAGCCACCAAACCACTTTTCCTTGGATACTCAACAATCTGTCTGCAAACAAGGAACAAGTTCTGCCCCACAGAAATTGGTGAAAATATCCAACACAACAAAGCCAGGACTTGGCTGTGCATTAAAAAGATTTATGGTTGTGCCCTCACAACTGAATGTAGACTTGACAGGATGAATTGGCCTTTAAAGATAAGACAGGTTAAAATCCCATTTCTGCCTAATTAGCAACTTCCCCAAGAGCAGGAGCTGGTTTCAGAGCAGAAAATCCCACGAAGGACCTTTACATGATGATAGTTCAGAGGAAATATTTTCCTGAAAGAGGAAGCAGATAACATGCTAAAAAAAATAGCTTGATTGTATCTCACAAATTATTTGCTCCCTCTTACCAACTTCCTGTCATTTTCTGACATGTAATTCTGAGGTGGAAAACGAAAGGAACCCAGGATCTCACAGGAACTCCTCGCCACCACCAAAACAGCACATTAGGCCTCGTTAAGAATAAGGGCCCCTCAAAGTATCTTTCTTATTAAAGAAGTTTTATTAGAAATCATAGAACATCCTGATGTTTAAATTCCAGCAGGGAGGAGGAAGGCAGCAGGGAATTAAGGCACCAGCAGCATCCATCCTCCAGGGGAGAAAGGAGATGTGGCACAGCACACGCATCCCTGCCAGGCAGTGACCAGGTAACGTCCCCCAGACTGGCTCAGGCATTTATAGTTCTGAGGCTTGGCTTGGAATTTTGATGTCTTTTGTATAACCCAGCGTAAAAACCTCTTTTTGTTCAATTTACATCATCCTGAGTCCTGAGTGCTGTACTGCAGGGAATCACAGTTCTAAATTCCACCAGAAAGCCCATTAAAAAGGAAGAAAACAAGAGTGAAAGGACAGAGGGATGGCAAACGCTGCACTCCTCCTTCCAGGCTGCATTATGGAATGGGAACAATGCTTTTTGGGATATAAAAAGGGTCAGAGCACAATGCATCACCACCACTGAATGTTCCAAGAGCTCTAAATAGCAAACTCCATGTCTCAGCTCAGAGAACTTTAATTTCTTAAAGACTCAAATAATCCAGGAAAAACGTTCCTGCCTCAGAGAACAAGTGAAATAAAAGGGGGAAGTCCCACAATGTGGCACAGAGGACAGCTGGCAGGGAAATTCTGTTCCTAATACTCAGTTGCTCCTTGTGTCCAATCTCTTGACAGCAACCTTGTACCAAGCCAGAGCAGCTTTTGCCCACAGCCCAGTTCTGTATCCACAGCTGTTCTTGGCCACGTCACTCCTCAACTGAGGTGGTGGCTTCCAAAAAGCAAAGGAATCACAGAAAAAATTAGCCCAGAAGCCTCCTGAGGCCAAGTCTGTAAGCAAATCAAAAGTTAGGTAATGCTGCTCACACAAGTCTGGAGCATCTCCAGGGATGAAGATTCCATCATCTCTCTGGACATCTTGTTCCAGTGTTTGAACATACTCCTTGGAAACAAATATTCTGATCCAGAATGGAAATTTCTGCCCATTTAGGTAATTTTTATGTTGTTTCTCATTTTCCTTGGGCACATCCAGAGCAAGAACCTGCTTCCCCCTCCTGCTGCCCCCAGGCCCCCCACCTGAGGGGCTCTCATGGAACCCAGGGCTCCAGGTGGTCGCAGCAGTGCCCAAGAGCGAGGAATGAGCCATCCCAGAGCAGCAGGAATTATCCACAGGGGCACTGCTACTGATCCATATTCAGGTGCTCGCCCACCAGGAGCCCAGAGTCTTTCCTACCAAAGCTGCTTTGTTGTCCCCAGACTATAAATGGTCGTCAGTGCAGGATTTTATTCTATCTCAGGTGCAACATCTGGCATCAAACCCAAGATTAACTCTGGAGAAGGGGCCTTACTACCCCAGAATGCCGACTGGACCCTGAACCACGCCCTCTGAGCAGCTCAGCCTGTGCTCCACTCCAGAGACCAAAACCATCCCAAAAGCCCTGTCTGCCCAAAGTTAACTCCAGAAGACAGCAGTGAAATCAGAAAATTTCAAGATCTCCATGTCCTGTTGTCCCTTTGAAGGCTTTCCAGCTTTTTAAACCGGCCCAGGCCAACATTGTCCAGTAAGAACAAAATATTCCATTTAAAAGATGCAAATAGATTTGGTACCACGCTCCTGCACTGAACAGATCTCCTTCCACCGTACAGCAAGTTATGTATGCTAATATATGCTAATTAGGCAAGCTAATCCTCTGAGCTGAAAACCTGTTTCAAGAGGAGGTAAACTTCAAAACATTGCTCAAAAAAGCTTCCACTGAAATCCATATTCATTACCTTGCAGGCAGGACGTACCACAGCTTGGTACATTTGCAACTGGGCTCGACAGAAACCTGAACCAAGCGCATCCATTTGTCCAGAACTGATGGAGAAGATGGACTTGAGGAGGAAAAATCCTTTTCTCTTTTAAGAAGAAATGAGACTGCTCCAAAAATATGAAACACTGCCAGCCTCCCTGGTTGTAGAGAGCAGGGAAGCTGTGCATTGTGATTCTCCCAAAGATTATTTTCCAAACCAACACTTGATAAATGTAAGGAATTTGTACCACGACTTCAGTAATAGGTGGCACAAACAAGAGATGTTGTGCTCTGAGTGACACAGTATTTACTGACCACTGCAGAGGCTGCTCCCTAAGGAAGCAGCCGTACAGAATCCATCTCCATGAGCACTGGTCGCACTCTGTGCTCCAGGAAAAGCCCAGGGAACGCTGTAGCAGTGTCCAGTGGGTGACTCTGTGTGTGTGTGTGCCCAATCCCTGATTTCCATGGATACACAGGGAGCTGCACGGGCACATGGCAGAGGAGGCCTTGGAATCGCACAGGTTGTGCAGAAATGAGGAACTGTCACATAAAATCTGGAATCTGTTACCGATCCAACTGTTCCACTTAATCAAAAGCAAAGAGACTTCTAAGAGCTCTCTTGCTACTTCTGACAGCCAATTTCCCAAAGAAAGAGCAACTGTGCTAACAGATCTTAATAATTCACAGGGCCTGGAGAGCTTTTGCTTAAAAAAAAACGGGAGGGAGGGAGGGAGGCTTTTCTTTTTGACAAAAACCAGCAAATGGCCTCTTGAAAACAGCAAGAAAAGAGACTGCCCTGCCTACACGGAGTCTGCAGAGGAGAGGGAGCCAGAGCAGCGCCACATTCCTCATTCATTCCCTGGATTTAATGGCTTTTTCATGCCTGGAATGATGAACAACACAGCTGTCTCCAGTGGATTACCTGTCACACAAAGTGCTTACCTCCAGGACTACACCCTCTCTGCTGCTGCTGCAGCCTTTTATGGATGGTATTGTTCAGTGTATGACCTTGTTAGAAATGATTAAAAGAACAACTCCTACCACAGCCGATTAATCTGAATTTAAGCAAAAAAACCCCAGCTCTGGTAAGAGATTTATTTTCTCTCAACAGCAGGAACAGTACATGCTATAACTTCTGTAGGTTATGGGAAACCTCCCAGAACGAGTAATAACCATTGCCTAATTCCTGAAAGAATAACCAATAAAAATGGCTCAAACAGAAAATGATTGAATATCACCTCTGTCAGATAAAGCTTTCAGGCTCTGACAAAATGAAACTTGCAGAGGAATTTTTCTATAAAACAAACTAAATTTTATTACCCAACAGTAGAAAATTTCTGAAGATATTTGCAATAGAGTATACAGCTCTGAAGAAGTGTTCAACTTTATTCTTCATTATATCAAAACCAGATGCTGCTGCAGAGGGAAAGGAAAGCCTAACTCAGGAGAGAAAAAAATCCACAGGATCCATAAAAACCCCACAGGTATGGAAGTGATGTTTGACAGCGAAGGTAACGCAGCTGCGTGCAGCCACTGGGAATTCCCCACGCGCTTTGATAAGATGATTTCACAGGAAAGGGATTTTTCTATTCCAGACACTCTTCAAAAGCCACAAGTGCCACGGCTGGCCGAGCAGCGGCCCTGCAGCCAGGCACGAGTGGCCCAGGTCCCTGTCCTCAGGTGCCTCCCAGCCCCTCTCCGCGAGGAAGGAGCTCCCGGATCCGGCCTCCCGACAGGAAACGGTTCCAGGCAGCAGATGCTGGCTGGGACAAGGCCCGTTCCCTGCCAGGAATAACTCTGAAACACTTCAAACAATAACATTTTTACTTTTTTGAGCACTGCCCAAAGAAAAATAAGCACAAAGAGGCCTGGAAATGCTGGTGTGTTTATAGCACAGAATAAGCTACAACACAACCAAAGCAACAGCGGTTACCAAAGTCTCCTTCTCACAAAAAGGAGTTGCAAAGTTTTGGAAGCAAAAGCAAAAATAATAGAGTAAAAGAGCTTCGTGAAAAAATCCACATAGAGAAAATCATTTTTTCAGCTGTTTTATGAAGGAATATTAAGAACATAATAATAATAATAGCAGGAGCACGATAAATGAGGAATCTAAGACTGAAAGTCCGTTTTACAGATTAGTGGTAAATGTTTTGTTTGCTTGATTTCTCCCTTGATTTAAAAGCAGAAACATGCCACTGTTCATTTTCTGGCATTTCTGTTCATTTTGTTTTCTTTTACTTCTGGAGAAAGATAAGAGCTCTTTTGCCAAGCCCATAAATCATGAACGACTACATGAATGCCTTCGGGGTCTCCTGTTGTCCACAGGCACTCCAAGCATCTCCTCTGTCCTCCTCTGAAAGGACACAGGCAGAAAAGGCGGAAGGGAGGTTACACAAGGGAAGGAATCAGGAATATACCCCAAACCTGCCTGCTACAGCTTCCCCCTGAAGAAGAGCACAGCACTACAGCTAAAATATCAGAAATAATTGTCATGGCCAATTAGTTTGATGTCCATATTAAAACCTCATCAGTTAAGCTCAGGATCTGCAGAATTCAGTGGAATTGATGTAGGACATCCCAGAATGGCAAAGCCTCCCAAGATTCATTAGCACTGTGACATCACAGCCTGAATTTCACAGATGTCACATTGCTGAACATGGAGTTTGAAGCTTTCAAGGAGGAAATATTTAAGCCAAGACTTCCATGGAGAGCACGGAGTTCAGTGTGTGTTACACTGGGGGAATTCAGGACTGAAATTCTGGGGCTCCTGCAGAAACAGCTCAGCCACTGGCACCCAGAACTGCCAGGCACTGCCCAAGAGAGGCCGCTGAGCTTTGATCCTCCAGCTCTGCAGAGCTGCCAGCCTTGCCAAGGCTCTGTAAGGGAACACAAGGTGCCCTTTCCGTGAGTTCAGACCCAGGATCCCAGAACAGGCAGCAGCAAACAGCGAAGGACCCAGCAATTGCAACTCCTTGACAGGCTCTGCTGCAGGCACAGGGAAAGGAAGAATTCTGTGCACAGAATCCCAAAGCCAGGCTGACAACTCCATCCTGTACAATTCATCAATTAATTCATCTGCCATCTTCATGTCAGGGATGGAAACCCTCACAAACCATCCCTGGCAGGACACACAGTTCAAACACTCCCACCCCATCTTCCCTGCAAACAAGGCAGGTATTTAATATTTTCACACCCATTTGTAGCTCGTATTTTGTCAGAGAGACAAAAGCAGTTCTGAAACTTGAAAAGTTGAAAGGGTGAGCTAAAGCAGAAGTGAAACAGCCTCCAAAAGAAGGGTGTTCCTGTGGGAATGGCAGGGCCGCCAATGCCTGCCCATTCCCACTCAGCCAATTCACTGCAGCGAGTGAATCCAGTCTCAAAGTCAACACAATCCAAGAGCAAAGAGTTTGGCTGATGCGCTTGTGGAAAGGCTCTTTATCAGGCCTTTCTTTATCAGAAAATTATTACTGTGCAGCAATTCATCTGGTGCACTAAGCAACACACACTGCACACAATTTAAATTAAAAATGAAATAATTATATTGTACTTTACTATTATTATTATTACTATTATTATTATTATTACTACAGGCTAAAAGAGATTTTTAGGTAATTTCTCAAAACAGTTCACGGAATTCAGATATTCACCGCAATTCCCAGGCAACTGCTTGCTCTGGACACCATTAATAATCCAACTTGAACCTATTCTCAACTGCTTCACATGGAGCTCTGCAAAAACCTGCAGCACAATGCAATGAGTGTGTTTATTCAACACACACCATTATTTCCAAACACACCTTCCACTAGTCCAGGCTGTTGTGACTGTGTCAATAAAGTGTATTTTTCAAAGAACCAAATAAGGAATCTGTAAACAGAGGCTCATAAATAGAAGCAGAAGCACAGGTGATCATTGACTTCTGACATCACAGAAATTATCAGTCTTTTCCACAAAAAAAAAGAAATAATCCTTACAATAACAAAAGGCCACAAATTCAAGCTCATTCTCACCACTCGAGGAAGAGCCTGTAAAAGCATTAAAAAGACGTACAGGGGGTTCAAGAGTACTTGAATTTCTTTCTAGCCCTGACTGTTCCTGACCCAGCCAGCACCAGTGTCTGAAGCTCCCCAAAGCACTGCGGTTTATCCTCAGCTTCACCTCAGCCCCCTCTCCAGAGCACTGAGCACAACTACCGTGAGAGCAGCAAATTTGATTTAACAGCACCAACTGACCTGTAATGCCATTAATAACAACAGTCAGTCTAATAAAACATTTAATGCCTCCAAACTCTCACATTTTGAGCTCATAAAGGCAGGAGAAAGGCAGATAATTAAACAGCTTTCCTATAAAACCCAGCCCCATCTGGCTGCAGCTCATTTTCCCAACTGCGGGATCATCAAGCACGAGACTCGACTTTTCATAAGGATAAAGGGAATGGAAAACTGGTTTTGTTGCCTGTGAGCCTTGCATAAAGGCACTGCCATCCATATGGATACCTGTGCTGGATTCCAGCTCAGCCTGAGCTACAGGTGTGCAATATCCCGAGCTGCAGGAGGGGCAGCTTACAGGGGAGCAGATATTACTTTTTTGGTGCTTATCAAAAACCATCCATAAAGGAGGAATTTTTGCTTCTTATGTTTCCCAAATCCCTGCCTGCATTATTTGATCACAAACAAATCCAACAAAACCTACTCACAGTATGCTTTTAACAGCTCATTTTAGCCTGATTTACATTTTAAAGAGTCCACCTACACATGACCATCTCTGCTAACTCTGAAAGATGATCCAACTGTTTCCATCAAGTCTGTGCCTGTTCAAACTCTTCTTTTCAATTTTAACACAGAGCAACACTTCAAAATTCCTAGTAAATTATATCACTGTGTTTGTTCCAGGTGAGCCACTCCAATTTTTTCCACAGGCAAGAGGGAAACAGCTCGAGAATTTCAAACTGAGAGTAGGTTTAAATGGGATATTGGGAAGGAATTGTTCCCTGGGAGGGTGGGCAGGCCCTGGCACAGGGTGCCCAGAGAAGCTGTGGCTGCCCCTGGATCCCTGGAAGTGTCAAGGCCAGGCTGGATGGGGCTTGGAGCAGCCTGGGACAGTGGAAGGTGTCCTTTGCAAGAACAGATTGGAAAGGGATTACGGATTAGAAGCACGAAGCATTCCAGTTATGGAAGCTAAGAGAGGGTCAAATCCAACAGTCACATTACACTGCTGCACTTGTTTCCCAAATGTGAGTGATGAAAAGTAGAAATAATCCAATAATTTAGTACATGGTCTCTCCTGCAAACTTAGAGTGAAAGTAACACTGTGCTCATCTTCATCTCCAGGACTGATGTTTTTTATTATTATTTTTTTTCCCCCAGTGAAATAACAGCAACAGAATTTCAAGTTTCAAGAAATGATGACAGGGATCTCAGTTCCTATAGATGCTGCTCTCAGGGCCAGGAAAGCAATTGGCCATGCTTAAAATCCTTAAGAAATGCTTAGCAGACAACATCAATTGCAATAAATATAAGGACACAGCTCCCAGGGGACAGTCTTGCCAGGGCTGCACTAGAAAGGTTATTCCACATAACTCCAAGGGCAGTTTGCCTAATGAATCCACACCTCAGCCAGCAGGCCTTAATCTTGTCAAAGTCTTCCTGGGCTGCCATTTCAGTGAAACTGGATTTGCTCTACAGGAAAAGCCTCCTTTTCGTTCTTGAAATGCAGCTCTGGGGCAGCAACGAATTAAGAAGACAAAGTCCACTGTGGAAGGGCCTGGTAGGGGAGAGCAGGATGGATTCACCTTTCTGGAAGTTGCAGCAATTCCAGAGACCACTTTAGAGCAGCTGAAGGCTGGAATGGAAGCTCTGACCAACATGAGAGAAAAGAGCACAGGAGGAGGGGTGGGTGTAAAATTAGTCCATTAAAAACAAATAATGAGCCTTATCTCAATCAGGACAGAAGGACTACAGGGTATTCCCAGAGCTCCCTAGGGAAGTTGGAGCAGGGAAACGGTGCCTTCTCTAAGTGGCTGCCCCAGTGATGGATTCACCTCAACACCACCACATTCCTGAAACCAGTCTGTGTCCAGGAACACTGATGCCACTCCAAGCAAGTGCCCACTTTGCCAGGGGTGTCCCTGACTGGATCTGCTGCCTGCAAAGCCTGGCCAAAGCCTGGCCAAAGCCTGGCACGCTCGGCATCACGAGGCTTCTGGCACAGAGGCCAAGCACACCCAAACACAGGGGAGAATTAAGCTCAGCTTTGGTGTCACCACGGCCAGCACCAATCTGTAAAGAGCTTCATTAATTACGTGTGATTTCAGCTGCAACTGGCCCTCCAGGAGCAGCACTCAGTGGCCCGGCACTGGCCCGGCCACGCCAGGCTCAGGCCGTGACATGCACAGGGAAGACGCTGCTGGGCCGTGGGGCAGAGGCACGGGCTGGGGGTGCTCCCCTCGGGCCAGCCCTGCTGGAAGTGGGCAAGGGCACCGGAAAGGCCCAAGGCCCAGCCGAGGGCTGGTTCTGGAGGCGCTGGGAGCGGCCGGGGAGGCAGCGCCAAACTGAGGGATATGAAGGTCTCTTCCGGCCCGGATGAATCCGGGACTCGGGGATTGCCCCGGGCCAGCTGCAGCAGCCGGCACTTGGCCTTGTGAGACCTCTGAAGGTTCTCGTGCTCCCACTTCTCCAGCTTGCCCAGGTCCCTCAAAAAAATTTAAAAAAATTTAAAAAATTAAAAAACCCTCCTCATACAGGAGAAAAAAAAAGTATAGGAATAAGACTAGGAATAGGTATAAGAATAGGCATAAGAAGATTATGATGATGAAGAAATAGCAGTAGTAAATAGGATGAAGAAGCAAAAGGAATAGAATAATAATAAAAATAGGAAGTTGAATAAGAATAATAAGAGTATAGGAATAAGAAGATAAGAAGAAGAAGAGGAAGAAGAAGAAATAGTAGTAAACAATAAGAATATGAAAAAGAAAAGAATGCCTGTATGCATAACAAGTGGATAAGATTAATTAGAATAAGAATAGGAAAAAGAAGAAGAAGAAATAGCAGTAGTGAATAAGAAGAAAAATTAGAATAGGAATAAGAAGAATAAGAGTAAGATGAAGAAGAAGAAGCAAGAGTAGTAGTAGTAATTAAAAAGAAGAAGAAGAAGGCAAAGAAGAAAAAGAAGAAGAAGGCAAAGAAGAAGAAGAAGAAAAAGAAGAAGAAGAAAAAGAAGAAGAAGAAAAAGTAGAAGAAGAAGACGACGACTTAGATGAAGAAATAGGAAATAGTAATAAGAATAAAATGCATGTCCAATAAAATCCGGTTGTTGTCCTCACATGGTCTCACTTGCACCTTCACTGGGGCACGGGCGTCTCTCCCTCATGGCACCCTAACCCATGGGCAGGGTCCCTTCCAGCCACAAGCATTCCGGGCTTCTGTCAGGGACTCCCTTCCCTTTGCTCCTTCCCTCTGCTTCCCGCTGCAGAATGTGCAGCAAAGCAGCCTTTGCTCTCTGCTCTGGGAGCCCACCCAGCTGCTGCACCTTGTCCCCTGCCCCTGCCCAGCTCCCGTGGGAGGCACGGCAGGAGCAGCACCCCGGCAGCCTCGGCAATGCCCCTCTGGGATCCACGGCACACACTGCAATGGGCTGCAATTCCAGTTCCCAGCCAGGAAAAGATGCTCCTGCCCTTCAAGGCAAAGCTCTGAAGGGGCTGAAACCCAAGTGCAGCAAGATCTCACAGGGACATTTCACTGCCAGCCTGCGGAACTTCATCCAGGGCTGGTTTAGCTCCTGGATTGGGGGAAAAAACCAACCATCAGGGGAGGGTCTTTGTCTGGGAGCTGCCCTGGGTAAAGGGAGACACTGGGAGGGAAAAAGAGCAGGCAAAGGAATGCAGCAGAGAAAGGAGGACACGGCAAAGAGCATCACTCCGGATCTCTGAGGGAAGGGGAAACCTTTTGCTGTATGGAAGCCAACAAAAACTCCGAGTATCTTTGCCAGGCCACTGAAGGCCTCTCCTGCCCTGCTCTCCCTAAGCAAAGTGCCCCTTTTTGCCCATCCTTGCAGCACTGGCCTCAGGCCGTTCTGCTCGCTGGCGATGACGGGGCAGAGGGTTTGTTGCAGTGCATCCTGCAAGCAACAGGCAGCACAGTTCCACCAGCATGGGAACCCAGCTCAGGGCTGAGGGACTCAGAAAATCAAAACACCAACACAACACCAACAGGGCACATTTAGCATTTTTGCTACAAAAGGCAGCACTGAAAATGATAGGTAATGACAGCCTCCTAATCACCCCAATCCCTTCTCCATTTTAAACTTTCTCTGAAATAACCAAAGCAGCTCTTAAAATTCCTTCATCTTTGTCATTCCCAGACCTTTTGAGAGGACACTCGGGAAGAGAGCACAACATCAGCATGTTGGTAATCGGACATGGCTTGGTGTCCATTTCTCCTTACTAAATTACAGTGGTGTATATTGGGAATAACCAGCTATCCTGAGGAATTTTTCCTGCAGCAAGTTATTTTCCTATGATGGTCCATCTGTAATTTTATTACTTATTCAAACACCAATATAAACACAGTACAGTGCCTTGCAATTACTCCCCCTTATGTTTATAAACCTCAATGTCTTCCAGGTCTTAACAACAGGAAAAACCCTGTGTCACCCTTTTGCAGATTAACATATTTAGCATTTGGACACATCCTCTGCAGGACTAAGTAGGAAAACAGCGGAAGCTCCAGCAGATCCTTCATAAACTTTTGCAGTCTGGGTATCAGGAATAAAACTGTGTTATTTCAGTGTCTTGATTTTTGATTAATCTAGTTATTATCTATTAATTCCTTTTCTCTTTTTGACTTTCCAAAAGCTGATGTTGCACAAGAAAGTGAGCTGTGGAATCCTGAAGCAAGCTGGGCAATTAGGGCTGAACTGCTGCATCTACTTCACAGAGAATTTTTATTTGACCCCAGGAATGCTGGTTGCTCAAGCAGACTAAACAACTTTGATTCATTTCAGCGTGTGAGGATTGGGGTGTGCAGCTCCAGGCCAGGCTGGCAGGGTTGAACACGAATTCCCAAACAGCCTTGGAGTCCTGGCCCCCTCAGCATTCCCTGCTCCACCCAGCCCCAGCCTGCCGGGAATCAGGCTCAGCAGTAAAAGCACAAATTCTGAATATCTCAGGGGTGCTGTACAAGATACAATGATCACAGGCTATGATTCCAAAGCCCCATCTCAGGTTCTCATCTGGCCTAAATGCTGTATTTTGGGTTAGGAACAGGCTGCCTGTCGCGGCCCCAGCTCTCTTTGATAGTTACCAGCACCCGGCTGCTCTCGGGCTCTACGGGAGCGCAGAGCCACAGATAAACCCTGCACCAGTCTGTTGGCCTAGAGACAAAACTGATTTTCTTCTGCACACCCAGGTTCCTTTCATGCCACCTGGTTTAGATAAGCTGCCCAAGTTTTGCCTGGTGGGATTTGAACAGCTGCTCCCCGAAGATGAAGGGACAAGGCCAGGAACAGTTAATAACTTTCTTCACTGGAAACGCTGTTGAATCATTCGTTTCCCTCCCCACAGATTGCGTAAAGCCTCCTCAGTGTTTGAGCCTAACCAACTTTTTAACTGGAAATAGCAACCCTCAGTGGGATTTTCCTGTCCTGGCACCAGTTTCTCTCACAAGTGTCCACCTGGCTTGTAGCCAGAGGTATAAATGGCACTTCTTAAAGACAAATTTTGAGATAGGAGAAGATCTGGGTGGAAAATTCAAGACAACCACCAAACTCTGTGTAGGTTTATACCCACAAAGCACCAGGGTCATCTCTTTTCCCTAATTCACATTATTTCCTATCCTGCCTTTGACTTTAACGCTCATTCTCTATACCAAAAGAACTGTTCTCTGTTGGCTTTTACAGTTGCAACTGTTCTGGCTGTCTTTGCAGCTCTCCAAAGCCTTCAGTCTCAGACAGGACACCTGATTTCTGAAATTCCACCCCATGGACTCATATACACTCCTGCCCCAGCACCCCGGCCCTTCTCCACAGAGCTGAGTCCCACAGGTCATCCCAGCCTGTGCTGCGGCCTGGGGTTGTTCCTCCCCAGGTGCAGGACGTGCGTTTGCCTCTGTGGGATTTCCAAAGGTTCCTCTCTGCCCATCTCTCCCACCTGTCCAGGTCCCTCTGGAGGGCTGCACAGCCCTCAGGGGATCAGCCACTCCTCCAAACTTTTTATCACCAGTGAACTCCCTGAGGAGGCATCAACCCCATGGGCTCTGCCTGTCCTGCTCCAGCTCCCTGCTCCCATCATCTCTCCTGTGTTTATCACCATTCCAGTTGCTCTGTCTTTTCTTACAGAGCAAGAAAATAAGAAAAAATCCAGGTGGATTAACGCCAAATTATGCTGGCATTTTACAGAGAGCATGAAAGACAACAAAACTGACAATTTTCTAAAGCAAAAGCACCATTACAGTCACAGTAACACCTATCAAGGAAAAATCTGTTCCCTAAAGTAAGGAATAAATTTTAATATAAAGTCCCATCAGCTCAAGGTGGTACCAATTAATCAAAACAATTCACTTGCAGAGTCCTCACAGTCACTGTTTTTTAAATGGTAATTCTTTTCTTACTTGCTATTCCAGTGTTGGCACAAAGGAGGTTTAAGCTGATTTTCATCCAATCTTAAAAAACAAATCATAACTGTAGTTTAAAATAGTTGGGATTGTTTATTCCTCTCGGTTCTAAGTGCCAATTCAAATACTGAAAAAATGATCAAAAAACAGCACTAGTGCCAAAATGAACACCTCAGAAATGCCAAAGTCACAATGCACAGTACAGAGCAATACTACAATCTCTGGTTTCAATACAGCATGAGGAGCGCACAATTAGCAGAATCCAAGTATGTTCTGGATTCACATGCCCATACACACCCCAAGTGTGCACCTTAATAAAATTAAATACTCATTAACTATGAACAGTCCTGGGTATTTTTATGAAGATATTGAGTTGCTAATTGAATTCGAAGCACAACAGATGCTTAGTACTCCAACCAAATGCTGCTTTTCCTATATATATTAAGTATATGTATTTGTGTGGATACATACAAACACTCTTCAGCTACCAAAGTAACTGAAATATATCAGCCAAAGGGTTTCTGCTTCCCAAAACTTAAGAACTCAAGCCATGAGCTAAAAACCTCAGCAATTCCGGAGAGGAAACACTGCAGCGATGCCATAGTAAACACCAGTTCTGATTAAAACACCTGAATTTATAATGAATGCTTTTTTAAAAGTTGAAAAATATTTTTGGGCACGGCTTCTGCACAAAAATCCTCTTCCACAAGAATCTGCCAACTACTACAGAGCTACTCAGGGTTTAAAGTGTTCCTCCAGGTTGTGCCTGGGCCAGCAGGGCAGGGGTCGGAGCTCTGCAGTAAATTCCTGCCATCAGGCAGCTGGGAGATAAGGGTTGGGAAAAGAAAAAAGAAAACAAACACAACAAATCCCAAAGCCCCACTGGCCACATCTCCTGAGAGTCAGAGACCTTGTAAAATGTCACCTTTGCCTTCCCTGATGCCAAACTCCTGATGGGAGGTTCAGAACAAGGCACGCGGAGGGGTGGAAAGAAGAATTTAACAAACCTAAACCACAAAACTTGTCTTGGACTTCATTTTTCGAGCATTTTGCAATTTTGGTCTCAGAAAGTCATGCAAGTCTCATGAAACTTCCATGGAATTTAAATCAAAGATTTAAGCTGTAATTTTTAGCCCTCTCCCTGAACACTGACTGGTACCTGCACTTACGTGCACACACTAAAATAGATCATTTCTGTCAAACTCTGCTCCACAACACCAGGAACAGGAACAAAGCACGTCCACGTGCATCTGGCAATGACAGAATGCACAGACCCACCCGGGGATGCTGCTGTCAGCCCTTACGCTCTGCAAAAACTCTCCCACCCTTTTCAGGCTTCGGTATTAAACATTAAGCAAAAGAAAATGTTGCAGATACTGCAAAGGCCATCTCTTGCAATTTCTGTTTGGCAGAAGTTTGTGCAGGGCCTTCATCCTGGTGGAGGGGAGGCTGTTGCTGAGTAATCTTCATCCTGAACCCCTCAAGTGACAGGAATTCTATCTGGGATCACAGCTATTCACAGCTACCAAATCAGCTGCCACACACCTGACAAGGTATCAGGGCAGGACACAGCCACTTTTACACAAAAGGCATGAAGATCTCACAACAGAAGAAGCCACATATGGACAAGGAGACAGGTTTGCTTTGTGCCATTTGCAAAGAAAATTCAGATTTAAGCACTGCAAAACCAGCTTTAAAAATCACAAGGCTTCAACAGATGCTCATTTAATGAAATAACAGCAAACTGAACCCCTTTCACATCTTCACGTGTCTGTTTGATCATAACGCAGGTTCATCCTCACCATCATCCCCCTACATGGCCACAGACAGAGTGCAGCTCCCTGGAAATGCCGTCTAATCCCTTCCGCCGCAATTCCAGTTAATGCCCCACGGCACAGCCCGGCTGGGCACGAGGAAGCTGCGGCTGCTGCTTTGTTTCCTGAAGTTCAAGTGAACCCAGCTCTGCCCACAGCTACAGGTGTTGTTTGTCACTGAATTACAGAATCATGGACTGGGTTGGGGGGACCTTAAAGCCCATCCAGTGCCACCCCTGCCATGTGCAGGGACACCTCCCACTGTCCCAGGCTGCTCCAAGCCCCGTCCAGCCTGGCCTTGGACACTGCCAGGGATCCAGGGGCAGCCACAGCTTCTCTGGACAAAGCATAAGGAACGTGCTTGTGCTCCTCCACAGATCTGAGTCAACCACAGTGGCAATAAAACCCTGGGCATAAGGATGTACTTAAAAACATCAGAGATGGTCCCTGTGCTTTTATAGGTAAAAGAGATCAAATGTTATATGAAAACAGTCAGGACTTCAATGCGTTCAGAAAGGCCTTTCATGAATGTCAGGCAAGAGGACAGAAATTAGAAAATACCTTCAGCCAAGTAAAACTGGCTTCATTCACTGAAACTATAGTAACCATCTGCTTTTTGTTGCCTCTGTGCTCTTACAATACTGTCCAGAATTACCATGTTCAGAGAAAGTGAACACAGAGGGGGGAAAAAAAGGATTATTTACAGCAGTTCTACAGCCCTCCTTTTACTTTGATGCTCTATTTGAATATTCTGGCTGTTTCAAGGGCTTGGTGAAACTGGCTTTTGTAGACTGAACACAGAAAACAAACAGCAGAAAAACACAGTGTTTTCCCCCCTCAGCCAGAACGCAGAGCACAGTGGTTAAGCAAAGGCAGAGTAAGCTAATTACCAAGTACACAGCTGCTCCTACCTGGCAGAAAGCAAAGGGAAAAAAATCCTATGAGTCACCAAATGCAGTTCCTAAATCTGGAAAAGCCTTACAAAAATAAATTTCTACGAAGAAGGGACCAGCTTCAGGGAAAAAAAAGTGATGCAGATAAAAAGATCATTATTTCAGAATAAAAAACTATTTCCAGTTTGAAAGGGAAAAGTTTTTTTGGCAAGACAACTACTAAATATGTCATCTAGTTAAAAACAGCTTCTCTTCTTGTGGTTTGCTGGGGCAGAATGAGCGAAGAGATCTTCTCCCAGATTCTTTTTATATATCAAATGCTGAAAGGGGGTGGGAAGGAGTCATTTCTAACCCAATTTGGAACATCATTATTCCTCTCCATGATCATCAGCACTTCTTGCATCCACCTTCAACACACAGAGCTCCAGATATTCACTAAGAATTCAGGTAAGTTCTATGTCCCACTTTAAACAGGAAAGCTAATCCTGACTTCCTGGTTTTGCAGACACACAGGGATAAAAACACACAACCATTCATGCTTTGGCAGAACCTCTGTTTTGCAAAGCCCTTACTTGCGTAATTTCTCATCTATTTCAGAAAACAGCAAATGACACTCTAAATTATTAGTAGCAGAACAAGAGAATTTGTTGTGAAAACACTGCTTGAAATTTTTATTTTTCAGTTTTGTCACGAACTTTAGAGTTTCCCTGAGTTCTTTTGGGAGTCCTTTTTTGCACTCATGCATGGTTAGTGCTGAAATTATATTACACTGGCTATTACATTTGAAGATACTTAAATTCAAAAATTAAATTAAAAAGGGGGAGCTGAAAACTTCAAAGCAGTGTGAGCTGTTGTGGGGAGAAGGGTGTTTGCTGCTGGGTTTGTGAGCTTTCTGTGGGTAGGGTTTTTAACCGGGTGTCAGGGGAGGTCAGTTCTGACCCACCTGTACCCACGCACGAAATGAGCACTGACTGACACAGGAGCTACTGCTGCCCACATATCCCCTCACCAAACTCGGGAAGCCAAAACTGCATTTCCTTCCGTTTTCCAAATAGATTTTTTGATCCAAAGTTCAAACATTTTAATTAAAACTATTTCTGAGGAGAAATGCATCAGCTTCACAATCTGATCCCATGAGCTGCTCCATTGTAAGCTGCAAAAATATCCTGATCTTAAAAGTCTTTTCCAACCTAAATGATTGTGTGACTCCATGAAAGACATTTAAAATAAAGCTATGGAGTATTCTGAAACAAAATCTCCATTTCAATTAGCCTCCAAAATGTGTTAGAAATGCCAGTGGAAAGTCTCCTTTCTGCCCAAATCACCAGATCCCCTTTCAACTACCCCAAGTTTCAGCTACTTTATACTCCCACCTCTCTTTCCTCCTCATAACAGTTACCAGAATTTTGCTTCAGGTTCATTTTAGAAGGAAATAATTAGATTTACAATTAACATTCCAAAGTATTTCTTGTGTAACATTTTCCCATTGCTAATCATTTACCCAGTGGCAAGGCACAGGATTCCAGGGTGAGTGTGCAAGGACAAACAGCCAGGGGCTCTCAACGTGCAGCATTTAAAGGGAAAAGGGCCATGTTTTACAGGGAGAACAACAATCTTCCAACATCCTTTCAGACTGGCCTTTAATTTCCAAATCTTGCATTTCCAAACAAAATTGGCTGACCTCTAATAAGTTTCCTTTTGGTATCTTCTTCCCTTGAGTTTGCGTGGATGATCTGCAAAAAACAAGTTCCTTTTTTCCTTACTCAAAAAGTATTTGACTGCACAGCTTCTCCCCAGAACAGAATTCCCAGAAAAGACAGCAGGAGACTGGCACTTACAGAAGAAAAAACACAAACCCCAAGAAAACAAGCAAAGAAGAAAATAAATATAATCTCACACACCATCACTGAGCACTGCCATTTGATAAAAATAATTATTCATGCTCAATTGCAGTGTAATTCTTCCCTCACCTCTCCTGCATTTCATGAGGTTTTCTTAGCAGGTTTAATCAAATTTTCCAGAATCTTGTTGGATATTTAAATAATGACATGCCCACTTAATTTGCACAAAAGAAAAGGCCTGGATTAAGGTTTGCTTTGATTCATTGGTTAAGCATTAAGTAATTAGATTTGCCTTGTTGTTAAGGAGAGGATAAACACGGGGCTCAGTTACGATCTAAACCCAAAGCTGCCCCCCTACACGTTTTACCCTCCAAAAAGTTTCTTCCAAGCAGACAGAGGTAACCCAAATGAAACAAGGGCCTGGAGTGCCAGGACACAGGGAACAGCTTCCCAGTGCCAGAGGGCAGGGATAGGTGGGACACTGGGAAGGAATTTTAAAGAGATAAATAAGTCAAATTAACATGTTGTGCTCCTCTTCCAACACAGCCACAAATCTTCACCAGAGAGCTCAGAAATCATCATCCCTGACTCTAAACCAGTTATCATAAGTAAAAAAATTGAACTTGGCTCCAAAATGATCTTTTTTCCATCCTGTTCTTAGTACGTACTACCACTCAGAAAGAAAAAAAATAAAATGGCATCACCTCCTCAATTGTGTACACAGAGACAGCTGGAAAAAAGGAATTTATACACTGAAGGATCAAGTAAGGAATGGTGACACAGCCTAGAATTGAGAATACACCCATCACCATGTACAATAAAAAGAAAATTTGATGCTGATTATAAGTTAATACCCACCAGATTGTTCACAAAATACAGTGTCTAGAGACATCTTGTTCACAGCATTCAATATTGAAAAAGAGCCACAGAAAATAAATCTAAAAGGCTCATATCTCTATCCTGTGAATCTACTCCCAGGGCAGAGCTGTAGAGAACAGTTGTACAGGGTTTGAGCTCAGGAAGGTTTCCACACTCACCCTGCTTCACACTTCCTGAAAATGTTTATTTAAGTTGCTATTTTCCATTACTGTTGTGACTCCTGTCACTTGAAACACCACAGAAACAGCCACAAAGTGTCAGTACAAAGCCAGAAAAACAACAAGACAAAGCTCAGAAAGAACAAAGTCTATTTTGAAATCTGAAGACACCTGTACAAATACTTTTTTTTTGAAGAAAAATAACCCAAAACTTTTTCAAGTGAAAAATAACCTCTCCAAAAACATATAAATTCAAGTGAAACAGTCGAGATAAAAACAAGGAAGTTCAAATGCACTTATACTGTATAATAAAAGAATTGGTTTGTTTGCTATCTACAGTGATTTTTCCTAAGAAAACATTCACCAGAAGACAAATATTTAATATTACTCAAAAGCAACAGTCCCTGTTTAAAGCTGTTCTGTGAGACCAACAACTCTGTTGAGCAGGCAGTGTTTATAACAAAAACGTGCTTTTTATATCAGACAGTTTGTGCTAACTCGGCAACATTTCCAGCTCAGTACACTCTGTACCGGCGGGGCTTGCCAGAAACTCGGCTCTCCACCAGCATTTTCCTATTTGTTAACTATTTCTTCCAAAAGAAAGGAACTAATCACAGTGTTTCGAAATCCTCTTCCCAGCCATTTAACAAGGAATTCATTTGCCTAACAAATACACAAGGCAATACTAATGTAAATAGAATAATAGCACAATCATTTCAGCTATGTAAATCAGAGAATCCGGTGGTTTAGTTTTAAACCAGAACAACACAAAGCCAAGCACTACCAGGTTTCTTACAAGGCTAAATCAGAGAGGAATCCAAGAGGCACTACAGGCTTCTTATCTTTTCCCAACTCTATTTCAGATAACAGCCAAAAAAGCCCCTTTACATTTTGATGCTGTACTGGTGGCCGTTTTTAATTTAATAAATATGGATGAAATGTTAAAATTTTTATTAATTTGGAGAGAGAAGGGTGGTTGACGTTCCAGCTTAATGGAAGGGCCGGGAGCACAGGCACCCCCTCACACAACCACTGCTGCTCAGAGTAGAAAATCCATGGAATCTCGAAGGAAATGTGCATCCACAGCCAAAACCCGCACACCTCCAGTGGCTGCATCTCTTCAGACCTCAGAGCTGTGCTGAGACACGGGGACTCTCGGCCCCGAGCCTGCAGGAGGGAGCTCAGCTCAGCTCAGCTCAGCTCAGCTCAGCCCAGCCGCGCGCGCTGCACACGTTTGCTGTGCGTGCACACCGAGGCCAGGGTCTGCACACCCCTCACACACCCAAACGCTGCGTGTGACACACGTACCTGCTGCCACAGCAAAGGTGGCTCCTGAGGGGGAAAGGCACCGGGGCCTAATGCCACCCGCACAATGCACCCACTGCAGCTGAGTGACAAACCCGCTTATCTCACTGGGACTGAGGAACAATAAACGCTGGGCAAGCACCAATTCTCATCGCTCTGCCACTTCTGGCATGTACAAAACGGGTTCTTTTGGCAGCAATGAAATACTGACCTCTGAAAAACTCAATCCACTTCCACAAAAATCTGATAATGTGATTTCAGGTTATGACTGCTGTTCCTGCCACTTCCTTTGTGTCTCACCCTCTTGGACACTGCACAGCACAGTCAATTCTTTGCAAAGCTCCCATTAAATAAACTATCATTACATAAACAGCCCCATTTTCACAGCACATATGGTTTTGAAAACTCCCTTTATCCACTGGGCAGCTGCGACGCTGAACAGAAGCCATGGCCAGAGTTACGGTACAAGGCAGAAAGTTCTGTGAATCCCAAGTTTCTGTGTGTTTTTATTTGGTTGCAAAATGTCATATTTCTGACATATGATGGGGATTTACATCTGCAAATGCTCAACATGTCACAGTGACAGACTGGGGCCATGCTGCCTGTGTGTTTTGTTAACATTGACAACAACCACAGCCAATAAAACTCTGGGAGTCTTTGTACTCCAAATGCACTCTGTATTCTTTTCTAATATATTTGTACAAAATATCTTAAGCTTCTTCCATTTTCCTCAAGCACTGTATATTCAAAGGCTTTAAAAAGTTACAGTTCATGGGATTTCAGGGTTGTATTTTCTTTTGTTCTTTTTCCTTTTCATTTATTTATTTATAATCTCATCCCAGATGTGGCATCAAATGCACACAGCGGGATATCCTTAAGCATTACTTTGTAGAGCTCTTTGTGTCACCATCCAACATTCTTAATCACGTGAGGATTAGCAGGAAGACTTAGCTGGGAGTAGTGTGAGGAGCGAGAGGGGAAAATGGGTATTTGCTGGTTTTAAACATTTCCACACCAGCCCTCTCTCCTTTTCCCAATTTCCCCAGCTCCCAGAACACGGAGACAAGGTGGAGCAATAACCAGCCTTCCCTTCCATTCACCATTTGCATTGCCTGCTTGTTCAGCACAGCGCTTAAAAGCGATCCTGGACCAGGACTCCCTCCTCCTCCATCCCACATCCTGGACACACATCCTGGATAACTTCACAGCTTAGAGCAGGTGGCCAGGGGGAAAATGCTGAACACAAAAGCTTTGGCTGAGGCAGCTCCCAGTTCCCGGTTCCAGTCGGATCTGCAGCTCCAGATCCCAAAGCAAGAGCAGCCACCGGTGTGGTTTGGAAACCACTGCAAACAGCCAGGTGAGGGAGGGTATAACCATCTGAGAGCTCAGCATTCCCACAGAACCCCTCAGCTGCACGAGGAGACCAGGACACCAACAACTCCATGTGTAGGACAGGCAAACAAGGGGGCCTGGGCTGATTACTGCCCCTCACTGGCATTGAGAAGTTGTGCATTTCCATCACAGGTCACTGTTCTTAAACCAAGACCATTTAACACGTGCAAAGTAACCACAGAATGCCTCTGACAAACTGTGCAGGTGACAAGAGAAATCATTTTTAGGATGCAGTAATTCATTCCTCATCCTAACAGGTTAATTTAAATGGCTACCTGGGATTAAGTGGCCACAAGCCCGAAAATTCAGAAACTGCATTGTTAAGTGTAATAGGGAAACTCCAGAAAAGAAGTGGATCTGCTGACAACACAACTTCAAGTCACAAGAGGAATGACAAATTTTGCCTCTGACACATATGGACTAACAGGAAAACAAATTAACAGCAGCCTGTTCTCACATGAAATTATGAGACAGCACAATAGTGTAAAAGTCATCATATATGCAGAGCTCTTAAAACTGAATTCATAGAGGACTATTGCATAGTTACTGCTGGTTATAATTTTGAATACATTAAAACCTCTACTTCCCCAGACCAATATTTAAAATAAACAAGAAGCAGCGAGCAGGCACAGCCACTTCATTAAAGTGATTACATAAACCCTCGAACCAAGACTTAATTTGAATTAATAGTAAAGATAAAATTGAATGCATAAACACACCAGGCAGAAAGAATGAAGTTCTAAAAAGAATTAAGTGGGTTGATGATATCACATAGCAAACACCTGATGAATTCATTAAACACAAAGGGTTGCAGATGCCATGATACACCGTGAGCAGCTCCTACTTGAAAAATCGGATGTCAAACTTACAAAAAACTAGCGAGTCTTAACAGCTGCAGGACACAGGCAGAGGGTTTGCAAAGCAGCAGCAAAATTTGTATTTGAATCTATGACTGATATAGCCAAAGTATCAATACCAGACATGATTAATTCCAGTGAAGTTATTTCAGTGTGGGGGAGAACAACTTCTATTTCTGCTCAGAAGTGCCAGGGATTGCTCCCTTAAAGCTGCCCTGTGGCTGAGATCCACTTTCCCCTGGGCACGTTCCCAAGGGGAGACCCTCAGCCCATCAGTTACACAAACCACTCTCTAGTCTTACTCACCTCAGTAGGGCAGCTATATATATGCACCAAGACGTAAAATCTGCAGAGCCATCAAAGCACTTTTGCTACAACACAAGAGCTGACAATTTATAGGCTCTCCAGTTGTGCCTGCTTTTATCAGGTTGGTTAGCTGAGAGAAAATGCACACATAATTACTTAATCCCATTAAAACAAAGACAAATGACAGGACAGAACTCCCGAGCTCAGCAGTTTGAGCACTGGAAGATTCTGAACTCGCACAGAAATGAATCACGGAGCCTTCTCCGTGGGCAGCTCCTTCCACAGCCCCTTATTTTGGCTACATCAGCATCACAGCTCTGATATCCTACTACTCCAGCCAGCTCCAGAAAATGGCATCTTGGACAATGAACAGCTTCCAGATTTCCCAATGCACCAGTAATCCAAGGTCTCCACTTTTTCAGTGTACATGTCAATTAAACAAAGCAACTAAATTCACCAGAAAATACTAAAAAACCTCAGTTGCTTCTTCCAACATTTCAGGAGCACAAGCAGGAATCCTAAGGAGGCAGCAAGTGGCAATTTGGGGTCGGTATTCAATTTTAACATTTTGAGTTTCAGAAACTTACAGAAACTCCTGTTCAGTGAATTAATGACAAAATGTAAACTGTAGTCAGTACCTGAAGAGGGAAAATAAAGCAAATTAACATTTCCCTAGGGGATTTATAGCACAGGTTTGCTGGCATGTTTACTACTCAGGAATAAATAAATGTGTGAAATAATTGCAAAAACTCATTGAAAAACTGAAAACTGAACTTATGTAAATTCACATTAAACTCCAAAGTCACTTCTTCAGACAGTAACGATTCTTTTTTTAAATACAAATGTATATTTAGTCTACCCTTAAGCACCAGGATCTTTTGTCCCTGCTGCTCCCACACAATAATCTGAGCCCTTGAATGTGAGCAGTGTCTCGCCCCCAGGCTCAGCCATCCTACAGCAGCTGTCTGGGGCAGGACAAGCAAACAGTGCTGAGTGTAATGTTTACTCACCAATTACCCTTTGTGGGCTCACTGAGAACCTCCCAGGACAAGGCCAGGCAGGAACCCCAATCCCAAAAGGGGAGGGAGTAGGAATTTCAGTACCAGAGTGCATTTCTTTTGAGATTAAGCAGTAACAGTCTTGCAGGCAAAACATTTTTCTTCACACTTTCCAGGCCTTAACTGTGGTTTACAGCAATAGAAATTGTAATAAAATAATGCTTCCTCCAGTCTGGTTTAGTTTAGGAAAAAGGCAGAGAGGGACTGAGCCATAACTCCACATACAGCTGGGACAGGGGATATCTGTCTGGAAGTTTTGCACTTCCAAGGACAGCTTCTCCAGGTACAAGGGCTCTCGGGGGAGATCTATCAAACCCGCTGCTGTTTATTACTCTCAGCTCCTGAACATACTGTTTCCCAAAGAATGGAAATAAGTGAGTGGGAACTCCTCCATTTGGACTGCAAAATCCTTCTGGGTATAAATTCCCAGAAGGTTTGTGCAGAGGACCAGAGGACCTTACTGAAGCTGGAAGCACCAACAATGATGGTGACACCACTCCCGGACAGCCCAGCTTTAGTGGAGTATTTAATTTATTTTATTATGGTGCAGCAATGGAAATCTCACTTTGCTTTGTATAGAAAATCCAAATTAGACTCCCAGCTCAGGGCTGTTAGGGATGATGGAGAATCCTTAAGTTACTTGTAAGGTGTTCAACTATAATGTTAGTACAAAATAAAAATAAAATGTTATCTTTCAATAAGCCAATTACACATTAAAGAAAACCTATAAGGCCTTTGACAGGACCACAGACTCCTCTTGACCAGCAGCCATTTAAAGTGGCAGAATTCTCAGGAATGGGCAGGACTGTCAGTTAAGCCCTTCCCCATCCTATCGCAGCACAGTCCAGCATCACCTCCATCCCTTGATCAGAGCAGAGGACATCCCCCAAATACAGAAGTCAAACTTGCTTTACAGTCACACTGCTCATTAGCATGATACCAGAAATCACATCCTTTTCATACAGAAGAGACAAAAAAAAACCGACAGGGAAGAGAAACCTCACACACTTCCCCCTCACCAGCCCTAGAGAAGATTCCAGGGAATTTTATTGACATATGTAGCAAGTATCGCATAGAATCAATTTTATCAAACTCCAAAGGGACCAAAAAATTTTCCTTCCAGCTCCCCAGAACCACAAACCCATCAGACTCCAGGCCCTGCTGTTCCCCTGTGGACACAATAACACTGTCCGTACTTCCCATCTCTTTAGAGAGCTTTAAAGAATAAATATGAAATTCTTAAAGCCATTCCAGTAAAAAAAACTCCTGTACAATGATCCTTTCATCACCTGTGACTGGAAGGTTCCCTTGGTGGGAAAGGTGTTCTATTACTTGTGTTTCAGAAGCAACCAGAATGTCATGGAACAACTACAAAATAGAAATGTTTTATTAAAAATCTGATATTTATTTCCTGCTTAGAAACTGCCACACCTGCCACCTTCTGTTCTTCCTTCTAAGACCAAGTTTATCAATATAAGCACTTTAATAGAGGAAATTCACACTTCAGTTTCTCCAGGAATTTGAGGTGCTACTTTTGCCTGGTGGTTTGCACGATCCACCCATCAATTTGTTACAGAAATTTGAAGCATTTCATTGACCCCTCTGGCTCACTGACTGTTCCAAAGCAACAAATGACCCACGATTTTGTGCAAATACTGGCGCGCACTGCCCAGGAGGAGCGGAGAGATCAGGGCTGCGAAGGCTGAGGAGGAAGGGCTGCTGGGCCAGCCAGGGAACACCGGAGTGGCTGTGCCAGGGCCCAGCCCAGCCCTGGGCTCGTGCCAAGGCAGAGTCAGGGCTGGGAAGAGGCAGAGGCAGCTCAGGGAGCTCCCAGCCCTCAGCACCGGAACAGAAACTGAAACTGTGCCTGACCCAGCAGCCCTGAGCTAAGGCAGCACTGGGACAGCTGCAGGCGTTGGTGGGACCAAAGCAGCACCGAAGCCCCTCCTGCTCTGAGCCAGGCTGAGCTCCCGGAGCCGGGCCGCAGCTCCCGCTCACTCTGCTCAGCTCCAAGGGAACATTTAAGCGTGGTTTACATAAGAAGGAGGCAAAAGCATTTCAGCCGTGCCCATCCTGCAGTGTGCCTTTCCTCTGGCTTGTACCTTCCCTTCTAACTACTGAGCATTTCAGCCTTGGAAAATCAATTGTACACCGTTCCACTCAAAGTTCTACTTATCATTATATGAGTGACTGCCACACGTGGGTGCTTGGTTCTTTTTAACCAAGAGACTAATATTTAACTAACAGCACAACTCCAGCCTTTTCTTTTCCTTTTGAAACCCCCACTTCCCATGGGCAAAGAGCAAAGGTAAGAATCCACCCTCATTCTTAACCTATCTCATGTACTACAGCTCAGTTGTTTTCCACTTGCTCCTCCTCTTCATTCCGTGCAGGAATATGGTTATGTTTGCTTCTTTGGAAAAGCCATATTCCAGCTTCAGAGCCCTGAGGTTTCAATGAACATCAGGAACAGACTACACATTTCCAAAGCTGCCTCCCCCAGGTTTTCCTGGCTGATCACATCTGGGAACTGCCACATGGACATGGTGCCAGGTATCCAAGGTACCTGTCCTACAGATTACAGTCAAATCCCAGGATAAGTAAGTGCAGGTGTATAATGAGGCCCACTTAAAATGAGACTGGTCTCAGGCTTGGGGTATAAGAATTCTGTAGTAAGATTTATGACCTTTAATAGGAACTTTATAATAAAGAAAAGTAACTTCTATGTAATGAAAACCATCTCTGTCTGAAGAGGAATGATGTGTTAACATCAGCAGAGCTGTGTTCCAGTGTTTTCTGCTTGCAATCCAGCACCCTGATTGTCACTTAAAGTTCATTAATTATTCTAAAAATGCCATTACCAAAATGCAATTGTATGCAATTTTTTAATCATTTTCTTCTGAAGGTGGCATTTCATCTATTTTTAAAGCCTAAATTTTCCAGTAGAGCTTACCCTGTGTTCTTAGAATTACTCAATACATGAAAATACAAACATCAGTAATGAGCCCTATTAATGCAGATTTCACTTCAAGCTAACTTAGATTTACTTCACACAGTTAAGTGAGTTCATTTCACTGGAAAAAGAGATTCCCTAAAGGGAAAAACGTCAACTACTGTGGCTGATATTGCCCAATACATCGCTGAAAAATAAATTCTACTGATTGGATTTTTTTCATTTCCCCCCCCAGCAGCACTTTTAAAAATACAGTCTTTTAATAATTGTTTAATTTTCATATAACTAGAATATAAATCCTTTACATACTGCTTTGCTGCAGCTGCAGCATGTCTCATTTTTCATGGAAAAAAACCTAATTACGTGGTTCACCGAATTGCCTGTGGTAACACATCAATTTTATTTACATTCAAAAGTTGGACTTGAGTTTGTTCTCAGCACTCCAGTTAATTCCAAGCCCATTTTACACAATGGTTCTCCTGGATTTGTTAGTAACACCTCACTCTGCTGCTATCGGGAGGGATTCCCAGCTCTTGGAACCTTGCTTCGGATTTCCAGCGCTTTCCAGGCAGTTCCACTTCCACAGCACCAGTTCTATCCCACCTTAAATGTCCTGGATTTGCTCTAAGGCTGGCCTTGCTCAAACAGTCCTGCCAAAGGACCCTTACGTGTCCCTCCAGAAGGCAGCTGTTAATGTTGCCTCAGGAATACCAACTCCTTTTCCCACAAAAGCACCAGAGAAAAACAAGAACTGTTGTGTGGCCAATAAAACCTAAAGGTTAATTATTCAAAATTCAACTATTTCAATTGAGCTGAGCTTATATTTGGAAAGCAGAAAGATTATGAGGAAGCACATGGATTCAGTAGAGAATTTCTTGGCTTTGCCTTCCATCAGTGTCTTTCCTTCAAACTGTTTTCACAAGGTAATTTGTTGCAATCAACAGGAAAAGCTCCAAATTCCCAGACATGAACAAAATCAAGATGCTAATTCTTGAGTGACACAAATAAAATAAAGTAACAGAAAGCATCAGGCTTTTTTACATATGGCCCTTTGGTAGATTTCAGATTTTTTTATCATTTTTTAGCCTTGCATATTCCCAGCTGTATAAAGAGGGAAAATGCACTGTGTGAGAATGATCCATGGAATATCCTGAGCTGGAAGGGACACACAAAATTAGTAAAGTCCATTTCTTGACTAGAATTGGTAATGAATTCACAAATGCCACATGTACTCATTGGATCCTGCTCTGAACACTGAGATTCCCTGTTCATGTGGAGACAAAACCACTGAAGGAAAGGGGATTTAAGGCAAAGGTAACTGCAATCAGAATTCCAAACAGGACACTCCGTTTTAATTTTTTTTTTAAACAGCTCCCATAAACCAACTTCCAAGTAAAAGGAGCTGAAGTGGTGGGAAGAATATTTATTTTTAAAAGAAAACAAAACAAAATGAAGACATCTCGCCCAGACACAATAAGGCTCTTGTCAACTTCATGTGTATAAAAGGAGTTGGCATTTTCCCATGAAGCAATTCCTTAATCCCAAATGATGGCATAATAACCTCATTTAATATGCCTCCTTAAAAGAAAAAGTTTATTTTGTCTAAGCTGAACTTCAACTGGCAATCACTGGACACCAATTACCAGTGTCAGATATAAGGGTCACAGAACAATTCTGCGAGCTGAGAAAGCAGGAATTCACTTTTCAATCCCATCTTCTTGCCAAAAGAATGGAAAAGTTGAACTTTGTTTTCATGTCTTTGGGAATAATCTATGCAAGGCAATTAAGAAAATGCAAATGACTTATCTTATTGAAAATAATCAAGCCAGAAACAGACTTTTCAGTAACTTAATATTCCAATAAAGTCTTCTGTCATAGGAACCTACTTGTTAATTCCACTCCGCGCTCAAGAACCGGCAATTAACCATTTTCAGATTTCACTTCAAATTATTAATAAGTGGTACTCAGCTGCTTGATATTCATTGCTGCCTTTTAAATGGAAAGGCTTCCGAAAGCCTTGCATTTCAGCTCCTTTATTCCTTGCTCAGGAGCTGCTTTTGCCTGCCCTGGCTGCTCCCCTTCCCAGTACCACTGGGCATGGCAAGAGTTCTGGGGTTTATGGAGTTACTCAGAGTGCATAAAATTGTTGTAATGCACATCCCATGCTTCCACCAAAGCCCAGGGATCCCAGGAATAACCTTTGGGTAAATCCAAGGAAGTCTCCAAGCCAGCTGTAATGCAATTCCAGCAGCAACTCCGTCCCTTCCCATAATCTCATCATAGAATGAAAAGACTGAGGAGCAGTCTCGTTTGAACACCCATTTCATGGCAAGGGGGCTCAGTCTTCATTTCATGCATCGCTTCACACACTTAAAATGTGTTTGAACAGACAGGAACATCTTCTCATTCAATAATTAACGGATCTCACCACACAGAGCTTAGAACACACTCTGTAATTCCTGACAGAGCTCCCAATTGCAGAAGTAAGACAGTACCCTGAAAGAACCTTAAATAGACTCAAATTGAAATGGAAAGTAGATTTTTCACTACTTTATTCTCTTTTACATTAGCAGAACCAAAAAATATCATTTTTTCCAAGTTTTCCATTGTTCTTCTTTTAATCCCTAATAAATGCTGACAGACACCAACTACTAAACATTTACAGGTTAAACACTGACTTAATCTAGAAGACTTGACTGATAAATGAAAGTCTGAAATCTGGCAGCTCATAAGGGAGCATCAGGAACTCTCCCCAGCAGGAATAAAACCACCTAAGTTGAGTTCTGGGACAAGTTGTTCTCGAGAAAGATCCTTAAAAACAGAGCTGGCCTGTTCTGCTTTCCTGTAGGTAAAAATCAGCAAATTTCAGGTAGAGAAACAATAGCAGAAATTAATTTTGGGGTACAGCCACGTGGGTTCATGTGGGTGCCTTGCACACAGCCCTTCCTACAGGCAGCGTTTTCCCCTCCTCGTTTTTATCAGCACCGGGGGATTACGGCTGCGCCAGCCCGATATGCCAAGAATTCATAAACAGGAACGAGCTGAAGCTCCAGGTTTTTCCTGTCACAGCTCAAATTTCAGCTACGGTTTTAAACTCACCAAGCTGCAAAGATCATGTAAAATAATCTTTCAGGAAAGACTCGCCTAATTAATTCAAGATAATCTATTCTTCATAAGCGTTTCCATCCAAAGCCTTATATTCTACATAGCAGAAAGTGAATTAGTATCTTTTTTCTGAGGAAGCAGCTCCAGAAATTAATGGATCAAGTGCAATATATCAGATGGAAATCCCAAATACCTACCAGAATCAGTGAGTTCAGGCACACAAGCTACTAAACTGATAGGAGGATGCAGTTTTACTTAAAGAACTATCAAACACCAAGAATTTATTCATTTTCAAGCTCCTGTCTCACATCCTGCCAGCTTCCCAGAGTCCACCTCCAGTGCTGTGCTTACTGTATTCTCAGTAGTGCTACACATCATAATCCCTGCATTATCCCTGAGAATTCCAACATTCTGTACCACAGATGCAGCAGACAAAGCTGAATATATCCATAAATCCAGTACAGAGATTACAAATTTACAGACAAAACTGCCAGAGAATCACAGAATATTCTGAGTTGAAAGGGACCCACAAGATCATCAAGTCCAACTCCTGGAGTTGTGTAAAATGTCAGAGCAAAGTGCTCTTTGCAAAAGCAAAGGAGGGAACTGAGGAACAGATGTCCCTTCCCTACAACCTGTGTGGGACCCACAAGGTCCAGGGCAGGGGTGGGAGAAGAGAGAAAACCCAAGAGTTGAGTCTAAATTCTCTGTGATACTCCAGATGGTATTTGGTCACCAAATGCAAATGAGAGCTCTACAACTTGCAAATCCACAACTTCCCTGTCAAAAACGCTGCCAACAGTCAGACACTCCCTCCTCTCCTTCCACTTCTTCTGTCGGATGTACAAAAAAATGGATTTATGGGAAAAGGTACCGTGGCTGGAACAGTTGCCAAACTTCTCCAGGCAGTATCATTAAACAGCATTTATCCTTCAGAAAACAAAACCTCAACAAACCAAAGCACACTGAACTTTTTCAGACTTACAGAATCACTCCAGTTTTTCCCCACTCACTGACCTCACTCCAATTAGCTTTTTCCACCCAGGACAAAATAAAGATCTTCAGCCTCTCTTCCAGTTTTAAATGCCACCACGATAAAAACCAGAACACCACAGTCAAGGCTGGCAGGAAGAAAAAAATGTAGGAGAATGTGCAAGAGACACCTCTGAAGTTCCCAGCTGCCTGGTTAATCCAGCCACTCCACTGATCTATAACTGCTCTGCAAATAATTGTTTTTACTTAATCTCCCGTGACAGCATTTAATTATCCACAATTTTGGAAAGCTACTACATAAACAACTCTCCTCGTACCTCCTGTTTACAACCACTAAGTTGTTTTCCCTAGGACTATTTGAAATTCTTTTATTAAAGGCAGATTTGTTGTTTACCAAATCTTGAATGTTATAAAGATAAAGGAATGCTTAGAGTTCATGAGCAAAAGTTTTTGAAGTGCTTCTGAAAGCAAAGCCTCAGTTTGGACTTCTCATCTGTTTACCGAAAGCAGTAGATACCATACAGCACTGGTGGAGCGACTCTGTTATCCAGAAAAATCCATAATTATAACTTAGACTTGAATTAATTAAACATTATATTTAAAAATCAAATTCTTTAAAATTTAGTGATTTAAAAATCACCAAATTATTTCACTTTCAAAGCACAAGTCCTAGGCAGGGAAAGAGAAATCCAAAATTTCATTCCTGATAAGAATTCATGATCTTATTAACAGCCATTATTCCCTAAAGCTCCTGTATCTCAGAAGATGTGATATGTTTTGGATAGTTTTGGATAGACTCTAGTCTTCCACTTGGATTTGCAGCATCACATCCCTGGGACCTGTGCTTCCTGAATGTGTGAATACAACACAACAACAAAGCTCTGCTCAAGGAACTCTTAAGTCACAGTGACAATCCAGCCTGTAGGAACAGCATTTGAAGCCAAAGCAGCTCATTTGCTGAGCAGGTTATCCCCAAAAAAGCATCATGTTATCCTGGCCCAGCTGAGAGGCAAGGAAAACTCTGCTTCAGTAACGTTCCTATTTTCTGTTTGTATGCCCACATGGAAAAATCCTTTATATTTTCAGGAAGCTAATTTCAACTATCAAATATTTCAGTATTGTGGCCTGTTTATACAATGAAAAGCAGAATAAACTTGTTCCTTTTGCCTTGAGGCTGCACGAAGCAGTGAACACAAACTGTGTCCTTTGTCCTGTCTCAAGGAATCGATGCATATAAATGCCTTGTTCTGGCAGAATTTGAGGCTCAATATTTTGTCAATACTGATGTTTGAACTCTAAAATGTACTGAACAGAGCCCGACAGCCCTATCAGCAGGAACATGTACAACACTTACACAGTTTACATCACTTTGAACTATATCTGATAAGTCACTACAAGTGTTTCAATGTGCTTTTAATATAGAACAAGGAAATCTATCCTTGTAGGATTTACACACGTGACAACAGACGAGTTTCAGATTTAATTCCACTTAGAAGTTACTGCTCTGAAGGCTCCAGCCTGGATGCTGGAACACCTCGAGTGCTGTGTCCAGTTCTGAGCCCCTCAGGTCAGAAGGACATGGAGGGGCTGGAGCGTGTCCAGGGCAGGGAACGGAGCCGGGAAGGGGCTGGAGCCCCAGGAGCGGCTGAGGGAGCTGGGAAAGGGGCTCAGCCTGGAGAAAAGGAGGCTCAGGGGGGACCTTGTGGCTCTGCACAGCTCCCTGACAGGAGGGAGCAGCCGGGAACTCCCAGGGAACAGGGACAGGAGGAGAGGGAACAGCCTCAGGCTGGGCCAGGGGAGGGGCAGGTTGGACATCAGCAGGAATTTCCCCATGGAAAAGGTTGTGAAACATTGGAGGGAGCTGCCCAGGGAGGTTTGGAGTCCCCGTCCCTGGAGGTGTCTAAGGAAGGCCTGGACGTGGCACTCAGTGCTCTGGCTGGGGGGTCAGGGACAGGTTGGACTCGATGACCTTGGAAGTCATTTCCAAATGAAATAATTCCATGATTCCATAAAATTTTGAACCAGGCAAACAATGTGTGACAGTGATGCTCCTCTCTTTGCGATACCCTGCCCCACACTGCACCCAAGCAGGTTCAGCTGTCCATACATTTAAGTGGATTTCCATAGCAGCACCGCTGCAAGCAGCATCACATTGTTGTAACCAAGATGTCAGATATAAACAAGCTCCATCAATTTACAACAGGAACAGAAGCATCACCTGCAACTCCCCTCAAATAAAAAGACACTTAAGTCCCATCTACTGCATTTGAAATATTAAATAAACTATATTTCACTATGAGAAAAGCATATATTATTAAAGCTTTGCTGGGTAAGTAGAAGTATTACCCATTCCCTCATTCAAAACAGGTGCCTCATAAAAAGTGAATGTCAGTGGAATGGCTCAGTGCAGCACTTGTGAGCCATCTCTTTAATTATACATGATCACAGGGCTACCTGTGTGGAACACGCCCCAAGGTACTCAGGGCTCCATATCTGTGATTTCACAGGCTCTGGTGCCAAATAAACAGTCTGGCAGCCATCAGAGCAGGAAGTTTGGAACAGTGCTTGGAACAGAAAAACAAATGAAGAGAAATGAATATACCATCACCCAGGACCAAAGAGTGCAGGGTACAGGTGGAAGATAAGGGACAACTCAAGCACACTTGATAAACAAAATATTCTGTGTACTTGAAACAAATTTTATCACCAAGTCACCAGAAGGTCTAAAGGTCACAAGGATAAAAAATCATTGCAAGAAACCAAGAAACTAGAACCTGATCCTTATGATTGGCTTGGTTTTTTTCTTTTAACTACTGTTATTATTCCAGAACTGGTGAACTTCAGTTGTTTTCTTGCAAGACACAAAGTGAAAATGGAGGTAAAATTCATACAGCCTAATAAAACACCTTTTAGTTCAGACAAACTAAGTCTCGTCATAGCAACAATACACCACTGAAAAGCAAATAATATATAGTGGACATGGTCAAACCCAAACAGGATCACAACAGACAGAAGTAACTTTATCATGTTAAGGCTCCACATTCTGCAGACTCTGAGGACAATCCCAGTTGCAGAAAGCCCATAGTCACCAACTTAGCACTGTCACCTTTGACCCACCTGCCCCTTCCTGCCTCCTACTCCACTCACTTGTTGCAACTTGCCTTGGATTTTGCTCAAATCCTGCAGCACGACCAAGGAGCAAGTCCTGACCTCATGGATTTACCTGGGGTGCAGTGGAGTTCACCTGACTCTACAGGAGAGGTGATTTATTCCATCAGCTACTACCTCATGCCAGAGCTGGGGTTTTATTATTATTATTATCATCATCCTTTGAACTAGAATTTACTCTATTTTTAGAGGTTCCACAAAAATCCAAGTCATGACTACAGGTCTCCTGAGTTCAAGTTTCCCTTTGCATTTTATCTGCCACATCACTTGCGGCAAAAAAAGTCAAATTTACAGCATTTTTGTTTTCCTGTAGGTCTTAAACCACAAATTACAACAAAATCACATATGGTAGCATGTTAAAGATTCAAATAAAGTTGCTTTTTCATTGGGAAAAATAGAAATAATTGAGAAGCAAAGAGTGACTTACTGTGCAGCTCGCGGTGGATGACATCGACCAGGTTGGGCTCGTCCCCCCACCAGAATATCCAGAGCTCCTTGCAGTCGGGTTTGACGTCCCGGCGCCACACGCACAGCAGGTTGGCCTGCAGGCAGCGGATGAAGCTGAGCAGGATGGGATCATCCTGGGCTGGAGCTGAAATGATGGGCCCACAGTCCCCATGGCCTTCAAAATTGTACCTACGCCATTTGATGCCCGTGAGTTCAGCCTGTGGGAAACAAAAAAGGAAGAAAAGAGTCAGTGGATCACTTCATAATTTAGTTATATACGCGGTTTGTTTAATTTTCATGGCTAATTCCTCAATTCAAGTTCAAAAATCCTCCTATTCATATATTTTCCTTTATTCCCCTTCAACGAAAAAAATTAGAAACAGCACTGAATAAACCCGGCTGTCTCGGTTTTTGAGACAAAACTTCAGGAGGAAGTTTCTTCCCTCCTCCGAAGGGAAAAGGGCCTCCCCTTCTCCTCCACCAATAAGACAAGTGGGTCATAGTAAGCAAAAAGTGGAAAAAATCCAAACTGTTTATTAACACCAAAACCAAACAGGGTAGAACAGGATAAAAAAAAAAAAAACTCAAAATACAACAAATTCCCGGAGAGGGAACAAACACACGGGCTCGGACCAGCCGGGGCCACCCGCAGGCTCCCCGGACCGGCGAGGAGGGAAGGGAGGCAGTGAGGCAAGGGGAGGGAAAAGGAACAAGGGAAAAAAACAACAGAGCTTTTTCCCAGCTAGCAGGGACACAAAGGAAACCCAAAAAGCAGCACAGCGCTCCCGGCGCACTCCCTCCCGGGCCCCCTGAGCCCCCGAGCCCCGCGCCGTTGGGCTCCGTTGAACTGCCCCGCGCTCGGGGGGACAGTCCCTTAAAGGCACAGCGTCCTTGGGCACTGAGCGGACGGTAAAGGAATAAAGCGGCTCCACAACATCACCCCAGGACACCGGCTTACACCTGCATTTAGGTTCTCACCACAACCTGACTCGCTTCTATTCATTTCTGTTCTATTCATTTCCAGCAGCTTCATTCCATTTCTAACCTTATTGTGATCTTACTGTCATCTTACAAGTTAGAAAGGAAAAAAACCAAATGGGGGAGGGAATGAGGCTCATTCCCTACAGGCTGCTTGGTGGCCACGTGAGCTCAGCGTCAGCCCAGAAGTTGGCCACTTGAAAGTCACAAACAAAGCACCACAGGACATAAGAAAACCAGTGACTTGATGGAAAAGGTGGAACAATTTCATATCGTGGTGTTACAAGTTTACCAAATGGGCTTTTTATTTTTATTTTGCCCAAATGAACAAAAGCAGAATAAGGAAAGTTGCCATTTACTGTCTCTCAATCAGACAGAATTCTCTTATTAACCATCAAGGAAGAATAAAAAGAACAGATTTGATACCCAGACATTTGGGAAAGGTTTTCTTTGGGCACTGCCCAGGCTCCCCAGGGAATGGGCACGGCCCCGAGGCTGCCAGAGCCCCAGGAGCGTTTGGACAGTGCTGCCAGGGATGCCCAGGGTGGGGTTGTTGGGGGGTCTGTGCAGGGCCAGGAATTAGATTCAACGATCCTGGTGGGTCCCTTCCAACTCGGTGTTCTGTGATTCCACGGTTTTCCTCCACTCCCAGTTTGCCCCACCCCTGTTGTAACCTCCCCCTTTCTCTCCACTCTCGGCTGCCCAGCACAGGACAGGGAACACCCCCAGGACAGTCTGGCTGTTATCAAACACAACTGGTGTGTGTATAACCTGCTCACAGAGGGCTTGTACTCTACTTTCCAACCCGTTACCACATTCCTGCTGCTGCTATTCCCTCCACTGCTTCATTTCCAGCGTTCACACCTTCCCTTGGCTGCCCCGAAGCAGCCGGTGCTCGGCTCCCAAGTGCTCCTGCAGGAGCAGCCAGCTGGTCTGCAGCAAGGAGTGCAAACACTGCAGGGCAGCAGCTACACCTCTGACAAGAGAGGGCATTGCCAGGGACACGGGAAAGACTCAGTGGAAACACTGACCGTAGGAATGAATTTGTACTCCTAAAGAAAACCACAGACTTGCAGTTCATGTATTCCTCTCATTTTCATCACCTGTGTAAGGATATTCAACCCCTCCTCCAAAACACAAATTCCCCATCACACACAGAAGGATTTCCCTTTTCAAGTCCACAAACTTAGTCCACGTACAAGTTTAAACTCTTAAAATTTACTTTTGTCCACCACAGTACTTGGAAGGACCTGCCACTGGTTCAGGAGCTGGCTGGTTAACTGCGGAGGAGCTGAAGGTGATGCTCATCATACCAACAACAGAAGCAAAAAACCACAAGTATTCCTTGGATCTTGTGAATACATCCTCTGAAACAGTTTCACCTCGTTCCTGGATACTGCCTGGCACAGCAGGGCCCATGGCTACAGTTCTGGGACTCTACCTCAAGGACTATTTCCCCAAACACTGATTAAATTAAATATTGCCTATTTAATTGTCCTCTGAAGAGGCATCACCAGGCACATGGCAATACAGCACTGCACGGGGAAGGGGAAAACCTATGGAACACTGAACAGCACGGAAATCGGGTTTATTGTTTGCAGGCCCCTAAATCACCAGGCACCTTCAGCTCCACAGGGCAGAAGGGACGCTGCTATGCTGTATTCTGCCAGCAGGACACCAGTCCTGGATTGTCCCAGCTGGAGGCCTCCTACAGCCAGCACCAAGCTCTTGCACTCAGACAGAAATGCTGATCAACCGTCTAAAGGGTCGGGGGACTACAGAAAAGGAAATGGGAAAAGATAGTCCAGACTGGCCAAGAGGCACAGCCATGTGCCACCTTCCTGGCACGACGAGGGCAAGGGAATGCAAGAGGAAGAGGCGAAATGGAAGGAGTAAAGTTATTTTTTCCACAGTAGGGTGCTGGAATACCTCATACACTAAATAACAGTCTAAGAGAAAGGGCTCCTCCAAAACATCTACATCTATTCTACGTGGGTCCCCAGCTATTGCTCGGAAAAGGAATGGGCAGAGTTTCTCAAACAAGACAATGAATACGACTATGAACCACAAAACACGAAAAATTAGTGCCAGCACAGGCAACCTGTGAAAAAAGTGATGTTAAATATTTGTGCCCTAACCAGCTAAGAACATATGCTAAGTCACAAAGAGCATGGAACAGGAAGATGACAAAAACCAAAACCAAAAAAAACCCAACTGAACAAAGGACTTTACCCAGCTGCAGCACTTGCTTGAACCACACAGCAAAAGCCAGAGCTCAGCTGTTTCAAAGAGCAGAGAGGCTCCTGTGGCTTCCTGCCAGCTCAGAGGTATCACCCCAGCATCCCACCCTGAGCAGGGATGAAACAGTCAAGGAAAGCACAGCGAAACCAGCAGGGCTGCACCCAACTTAATTCTGCACTAACAAACTCCTGGAGTCTGTAATCCTGTGGACTGTGAGGAATGATAAACTACTAACCTGGATGACACCAGTGCCCACCCACACAGAGAGAGACTCCTGAAAAAAAGGGAGAGACGAGTCCTGGGGCTTGGAGTCAGTAGCAGCATTAAATGAGCTCTCACACATCGTTTCCCAGTCCAAGTTGCAGAGATGTGGTTCAACACATGTATTGGGATATGTCTGTTTCTGTTTAAATTTTAATAGGTAAGCACCAATACTAATCCCTCAGAACTTCTGGACTGTGTCCTCATGTTAATTAAAACTGAATTCAAAAGGAGATTTGAATCCTGAAGGGATACACAAGAGCAGACTACACCCAAAACACTTACACACATTCTACGCCTCTACTGATGTTCCGTGCAAAGTATTTAACACGCTATAGGGAGAAGATCTGCATCCGCAGGGGGGGATATTTACATTAATTTCTTTAAACAAGCCAACAGCCCTGGTTCGAAGAGGCCTCCATCTGTAGCAGAGTTTGTACAGACAAGACAAGCAGTGGCCTGTGGTTCTGGGAACTGCTCTGAAGAGCCAAAAGTGGTTTCATTTGTGCTTCATCGGCAGTGAGCACAGGCTGACCCAACACAGCCTCCTCCTCCTCAGCCCCAGACACGCATCTCCATGTCCCAGTCTGGATCGACTGGTCATGGAATTGCTGGGTAAATGGGATCACTTCACCAATTTAAACAAGGGAAACAAAGAGAAAGACAAACATTTCCAGGCTCAGCACCCCGACAGCTCATCCTGCAGCAAGGGAATCACCAAGCAGCCACAGGAGAGGAGGGGGAGTGGAATGGGATCTCCCCTGTCAAGGACAGCTCCAGTCAGATCAAACACAGCCTTACAGTGCACCCAGACTGCTGTTCATGTACACCTCAACTGACAGGAGCAAGCACTGGTGCCAGAGCAGGCCCGGCCTGGGTGCCTTCCCTGCAGCACTCAGCTGCTGCTCAGACATTCACACCGAGCTGGGCTGACTCAAACCCAGAAGGGTTGGATTAAACGACTTTTTCCTCTACTCAGATCAGTCCCCACACCTGATTCATTAAACAGCCACAGAGATGCTTGTACCGGGAAGTTTGAGGACAGCAAAGCAGGTCAGGGAGGGCAGAGCTGCTCTGATTAGTAAAACTGCTGGTTTGAAAGCAGCCTGAAACACTGAGACAGAAACCAAAATTGCCAACCTGAGGACAAAACCGTGAACATGCTGTTTAACTCACAACTGGCTAGAGATGAATGCAGAACAAAGCAGAACTCTTGCCAGGTGATGTAATCTACTGTGTTTCTTGCATCTCTTCCCATATACACAGTCTTGGCTTATTGCAGTTGCTACAATGTTTTTAAAACTAAAAAGCCTGACCAAAAAAAAAAAAAGGAACTTACAAATACTCATTATTATCCAACACTGTCAGCAAATCATGCATTAAATGAGATTTTTGCTTTGGTTTATAAAGGAACATGTGTCATGGAGGACTGTGCTGTGAAGGGTTCAACTGCTCAGATAAGAGGGGCTGTTTTGAAATGGAATTTTTTTCTAAATTCAGCTAACTGCAGTTGGACACAGAACATTTGTGAGACGCCAGTTCTAAATGCACTGGGCCAAGCGTGTAAGGAAACAGAGAAATTGGATCTCTAACAGTAATACCCAGACCCTTCACTAGCGTCCAACTTCTTACAGAGCAATTCCCAAGACACAAAAAGATCTGTTTCTGATGTTTTCAAAAGCAGCTGTCAGGGTAGAAGAGTTTGTTCAAATTCCACACAGGCATCCAAAACCACCCAAAACATCCCCAAGAAATAGGCATTAATGAAAACAGTGCATTGCCAATGTCTTTATTCAGATGCACGGCCTTAGAGAGAACATCACAGAGTCCCTTGGAAGGGGACACAAAGTCAGGTTTCAGTGACCATCATCACACCTTGCAGAGTGAAACAGCCTCAAAAGAGATGAGCTGAGAGTGTTCAAACCTCTGATCCCCCCTGCACATACACAGACAAGCAGAGAGACACAGAAAGCAAATTAGCACTTTCCTTTCACACCCTGCTGCCCTGAATACAGACACCTCCACATGTACCTGCCACAGCTCAGGGCTCCAGGACACCATCCACCACTGTGAATTCCTAGGAGACAGAAAACCTAAGCTCTCATTTTTTTTCCCCCCTTCAGGCTTAAATCAGAATAAAAGGCAGGTTGGGAGGGTCTTCTGCTGATCTCATCATGCTCCACTCAGATTGGTAGAGTTCAGGCTGCTAAAAATCGCAATTCCCCAGTAACATTTCACAGTGCACGACTTGGTGCTGGCGTGCTCCCAGCAACCCTGAAGATATAATTAGTGCTGGGTAGCCTCTGTGACTGTTTTCCTCTTCTGCAGCCCTTGCAGATGGAACACAAACAAACCCATCTTCCACCTCCTCTTTTATTTCCCATCTCCACCAAATGCTTTTTGGCCTCTGTTTTATGGGAAATGGACAGGCCAACTCTAAATTAACTTCTCCAGATCACTTGAGTAATTCCACCCATTTTAATACACAAAGCTCCCTTGGAGAGATTATTCAATAATATAGACACAGCAGAAGGAGAAAGAGGGAGAGCATCAAAAGTTTGAGAAATTCTTGTATTTGGCCACACCAAGCGTAAAGCAGAGTTATTTCTGTACTGCTTTGTGCTTCTCTACATTAAAAACAATGACTAAAACTAGATAAATGTGTTATTTTTCCTGCTTCATATGGTACAGAAAAGTAAGAAAAGCTAAGACAGAGTCAGGCTACAGAGTGTAGAAAATCATTACTCTGGTACTTTCAAAATAGGAAGGATATATTTGAAAGGAGGTAAGATCATAGTGTGAGTAAAAGAACCAGGTATCCATCACACAGGCCCTCAGCTCCAACCCTGATTTCTCAAAGACTTCCAACAGGCAGCGCTCAGGTCATTTGATTTTCCACACTTCTCCAATTTGAAACAAAACAAAAACCAAGTATAAAAATACTTCCCAACTGCCTGCCCAAAAGGTGCCACTCAGACAAATTCAGGTCTGCCCAGTGCTTCAAACAGAACTTTCTTTAATGGTCTTAAAAAAAGATGCAAGTAATGTAAAAAACCAAACCACACCTCATCACTTCTACAAACACATTTCAGTTAAATGGAATATAAAAGCTTTCACCACATGTCCTTCTAACCAAGAAGATGATGTTGAGCTGCCCAGGGTACCTTAAAACATTGTATTTACCAGCCTCTGAAGCCAGGCTCAGTCTAAACAATTTCTCTAATCTAGAATTTTGTTTGCTTCTACATAGGAGAGTAGTTGCTAAGTATCTTTAGTCTACAATTTATGCTTCAAATTGGAACATAAAACATGTAAATGCCATATAGATGTTTGCCAGTTTTATTAGAGTCTCATCTTGAGAGCTTCATTCAAGTAAGTAGCTACTCTGAAGCCACCAGAGACTCATACTAAGGACTACTCACATGAGTGAAAATCTGCATAAGAAAGCCCTTAGTTCATAGTCCAAGAATTTAAACTGTAGTTAAAGGTGTCATGGGAATTACACCACCATTTTAATTAAATGCTGTAAGATCTTGCAGACAGACTCAAGATTAGCACCATCTGTTTTGGTTACAGTGTCTCATTTCACTACATCATCCTCACACAGCAACGAAATATCATTGCACACTCCACTCCAGCCATTTAAATACCAGATAAAATTTATGTCATGTTGATAACACTTCACCAGGAAAGAAGGACGAAAGGACGAGGACAGGGAGACTGAAAACTACTCTGTAACAACGTGTTGCTCGTGGGGGATGCAAGCACCATCCCCTCTTGCAGTGAAATAAAGTATTTAGTAACATCTGCCTAAGTCCCTGTCAAGTGAATGGAAAGAACAGAGGAGATGGCTTAACTAAAACATTCATTTTCTTCACAGCTTTACACAGTTTGCACACCCTGAGAGAGGTTCCTATTCCCACAGCACAACTGAGCAGTGCCAGCACCTGTCCACAGACATTCCCCCTCTTTTCTCCCACGTCTGGAGCTCTCTGGGGTTTGAAAACCCACAACAAACTGACCATCCCAGCCCTGTGGAGTCTCCTGAAATCAGATCATTCCCTCAACTACATATTAACATTCTCCTCTTTACGCTTTCCAGTTTAAAAAAGCAGGGAATGGTTTGTGTTCCCTTCCCTCAGGGCTTATCCCTTCTGCCCCTGGAAGAGGGAGGGATCACATGGCAGTGCAGAGGCCTTGCACGCACTGAATGAGCTTCAAAAGGACATTTCTGTGAGGCCAAGTATTGCAATAACTGCACAAAGTCCTCCAAACTTGTTCTGAAATCAAGAATAGACAAAAGAATAACACTTTACAAAATAGCTGATTCTGAAATGGGCATCCCATGGCCAACAAAAACACCATGCCATGGTCTGTGCTAGAGGGCCCAGCGCTCAGCCCCAGCCCTCTCAGTATGCAACTGAGCAGCAGCAGAATGACATGTTTGACTTTAATCCTCTCCCTGCATAAGCACACAGTCAAGTGGCTGGAAAAAAAGGGATAAAAGGGCAGCCACTAACAAGCTTTTAAAAATGAAGGATGAAAAAATTACCTTTTTTTTTGGTTGTTATTCCTTTGCTCTTCAAACCAACGTGAAAGTGAGCACGCCAGTGCATGCAGCACATGTGCCTGGAACAGCTTTGTGCTGGATAAATCCCTGCACTCCACGCTGCCTCCTTCCCTCATGCCCCCTGGAACAGATTATCTAAATGCTCCTACTCCAGAGCTGCTTGTGACAAGCAACAGTGTCAGGGCATTTGTGTGTCATCTTTTATCTTTGCCAAGTCTCAGTGAAGGATTTAGCTGTAACCAAAATCCTATTATCAGATACCTCCCTGATGGACTTCTGTACCTGGGGACATCTGAGATCCCATATCACAGTACCGAGGACCAGAAAACCAAGGCATTTCTAAAATAATAGAGTCCACATTACTAAAAGCCACAAACTAACAGCATGAGCTGTGATGCCTAAAAAGTAAACAGCACTGACAGAAAGGAGGTATTTTTCCCTCTTTCTCCCCAGCATCAGGGTGATTCTGCCCATGTGGGAGAGGAGGCAGCCAGGATGATTAATTGCTTCTTTCAAAGAAACAAAAGTCAGACCCGTCTCAAAAAGAATTTGAGGTGGCAACCAAGTACCATCTTTCCCAGTGGAAAATATAAAAGCACTCCAATGCTAATGCTCAAATTTCAGCAGCTCTGGCAGATGCAGGAGTTACCAACAAAGGCTTTTTGAGTGGCAAGCATAAAAGAAAGAGCAATCTGGTAAAAGGGCCCAAATTACTGATATGGATCCAAACCCTCACAGAATTTCAAGGTTAAATACTAAAGTAGATGACTACAGTCAAACACAGCAGAAGGAAAATGAGCACACACTGACACGCTGAAAGGGGAAAAGTATCTTCTTCCAGTCCACTGCAAAAACAGGTTGGCAAAACAAAACCAAATGTGAGAAATGCTTATGAAAGAAACAGAAGGTGACACAGAAATTGAGGCCATTACGATTCACCTGTAGCTCTGCACCTTCATCACAACTGCAGCTCTTGTTTCACAACATCAAAACCAGAATAATTACAGGAATGGTCAAAAAATATATATTCCATACAGTAAAAAAAAAATCATCCAAGCATTAAGTCTGGTTGGTTTACAAGAGGGAAACTGAGGTTCTCTAGAGAACAGCCGCTAGTTTTCTTCCAGATATCAATTAAATTAGCAGAACAGAGATTCAAACCAAAATGAGGTGGCTGAAATTTTTGTATCAGGGTAAAAACTTATGTACTAGTTTAGAAATTGTCTACAAAACATCTACCTGCTTCAAGAAACCTCTCAACCAAATACACAGAGAGCTGGGGAGATTATTGAAGGGAAGTGCAACTACATCCACTTCAGCAAATCCAGCAGGCCAAACAAACACTGGCCACCACTGAACAGGACACTTGGTGGAATTATGATTCCACAAAGCTGTTCCATGCCCTCCCATTTAGCCAGGTACCAAGAGGCACTTTGGAAATCTCATCAGCACACACAGAGCAGTCAATGCTCGCCCTCGGAGCTGCCATCCTCAGCCAGGACCCAACGCCCACCAGGAAAGCAGCAACAGCCATTCTGGACTAACTGCACAAACTCTAAAAAAATCATTATAAAACAAAAAAGAGCTAAAGAGGAAATTTTTAAGAAAAGACTTTTGAATTAGATCAACATCTTTCACCTTCACTGAAGACTTTGGTTAGCAAACCTCCAGCCCTTAATTGATCCAGCTAATTCAGAACATGTTCCACACTGGTGCCTGGCTCAGCAGCTCCCCTCCACTGTCAGGGCTGTAACCCAGCCCATCGGAGATGGGAAAGGATAGTGTGATAACCATGGCTGGAAGCCAAAGGGCTGAGACTCTGCCATCACTTGAAAAGATACTTTCAAGCCCAAAATATTCAAGACACAATCATAAGGAAACTGAAGGATGGCAGCAGCACTGACTCAGGTCAGCGTGGGAGTGAGACTCACCCAGGCACTTCCACACACGTGTGCTGCCGGCTCTTGCACCAACACAGCCACACAGAATGGGGAGCTGCTGTGCCAGAATCCCATCACCAGGAGTGAGAAAGGGAAATGGGAAAGCCAATCTGCACAACAAAACGGAATAGGCAGGAATCTGGGGTTCAGAGGATGCACAAAACCTGCCCATGTCCAAACATCTACCCAGCAATGCCATGGCAGCCAACAGTATTTAACAAGGCATGACTGGGTTTGATTTGGTTTGGGTGTTATTATCAGGAAAAAGGGAAGAAGTGGACTTGATCTTGGAGCCTTTTTCCAACCTTAATGATGCTACATGGAATGAGGCTTACCCAGGGCAGAGCTGAACATTTACCCCTGCAGGTTGCATGGAAGCACACAATGCCTGGAAGCAAAACGCCATCTCCAAGACGAAAGACAGAAGGAATTGCAGAAATTCTTTTCATATTACCAAACCCTGGGTTTAGGTAGTGACCCACCCCGCAGGTCAGGTCACAGACACTATTTTACAGAAAGGCAACTCTGAGTCCTCCATCACTTCAGCCAGTTTTCTTCACAAAAGAGAATCAATTATATTTTAACTTCTGAGTAGAGGGTTGAGAACAGATAATAAAATGAAAACTACCACTGCAAACTTCAACAGCACACAAAAAAAAGCAAATAAAGATGCAACTTGCCAGCAGCCTAAGTATCCCTCCCTTGTTTTCAGACAGGGTGAATGATGAGGTCTGCAAGTCCCCTTCAGGAAGAATCAGAACTGACTGCCTATTTTCCAAATTTAAAAGTCTCCTTTTGGAGAAAGCTGGACTACAGAAAAGCGGTCCAACACACGAAAAAAAAAAAGACAAAAGCAAATCTGCAAGCAAACAAAGGAATCTTCTTTATTCTTCCCAACTTTAACTTTCTTTTCCAGCTTTTTTTTTAACTGAAGGAGGAAGGAAATGTCAAACATCAGAGTCATACAATGGACTATCAGATGTTTCCCAAACCAAGTAATCTGACATATGGGCAGAAAAAAACGGGGGGGAGAGTGGGCTGGAGGAAGTAACAACCCAAGCAGAGTAAACTTTGGCACAGTGAGTTAAAGAATGCAGTTCCCTTTCTTCCATTACACAAAAAGCTGCACCGAGGACTCGGAACACTCCCATGCCCCACATCTGAGCAGCACAGCAGCCCTCATTGGTTTACAGCTGTGTCTGCCTCTGCCCTGCCCAGCAAAGCTTGGTTTTAACCCGTGTCCATCCCTCCCCTGCCCAGCAAAGCTTGGTTTTAACCCGTGTCCATCCCTGCCCTGCCTGCCTCGCTCCCTTCCCAAAGGGGCCCATCCCAGGCTCCTGCTCTGGGACAGGGAGGCAGGGACAGCACAGGAACCCCATCCCCAGCCCTGGTTCTTCATGCCTGTCCTCACCACTGACACCCAGCAGTGCCCAGCTTGTCAGGAGCAGCCAAAATCCCTCAGCCCTTCAAAACCCACCACCTGCAGAATCCTGGTGTAGGAGCCTTCTGTAACATGGAAAGCAGTAAATAAAGCCACTACGTGACTGGTCACATAGGTTCACTTTGCCAGCTCTCTCACTGTCATTCCTGCAAAGAGAAGAATCCAGCACCTCCTGCCAGAAGGGAATTATGGAAATTCACAGAGAGCTCCAGTCAAAATTTTATTAAAATACACACGGAAAATTAAATAACCAGAAACTCTGAGCTAAAACTGAAAGCAGCTCTTTCAGAATAAAGTAATTTAACCAATTAACCTTTTTTCTCAGCAAAGAAATTATTTTTTTATAGAAATACTTGACATGGCCACTACAAGATATTCCTGGAATTAATTTTGTGTCTCGCCAGAGCCGCCTACAAATTCAGTAACATTGTAGACATACATGAAGCGAGACTCATAAAAGTCCAACGCTAAGAGACTGCAGATATATTAAACTAGGTTTGAAAACTTCTTAGTAAACCAGAGACTCCTATAAGTAAAAAGTCACGAGTCTATAATGTAAAAAACCAACACATTTTGAAACTTTTGTCTCATAGCTGTCAGCTACGAATGCATCGTTATCAAAAAGTGGAAGTTTGCCAGTGCCTGGTCAATAGGTAAAGAAGAATTTTCCTTTAAATTTTGCTTTCAATCCTCTGTTCTCACAAAATATTGTATTTTATGGGCAAATATGGAGTCATAAGAACAGGCAACCACAAGGCCCTGACCACAGCATAGCTCTTTTAAAGCTAAGAGATGAATGAAATAAAGTTTTACTGAACAAGCTTTAAATTTCCTTCTCTAAGACACGGATTGTGGTTACAAAGCCACTTTGATCTCCGTTCAATCCACACCACTGCCAAAACGTGGTGGGGAGCGAGGAATGAGGGGAACAGAGCTGCCTTGGGAGAGAGAAGGGGGAAAAGATTTTCACTAGGTCAGTTCCACACGCCAGGCTTAAATATGAATTTATGAACCTTTCTGGAGTCACCAAGGCATGGAAGAAGAGTGAAGGGGGAGAGAAAAAAAATGAAAGAGGGGGAAAAAACCCAAACTTTTTCCTCTGTAATTACAATTTTCATAAACAAGAATACACTAAGCTGCAACACTGGCTCACTAAAGAAAGCTGAGGTAAGTGCCTCACAAGAAGTGATACAGAAATACATGTGTCATATCTGATTACTTTTGTAATTTTAGAAGCGTGCCCATTTCTCTCCATTTTCATAAGCTCATTAAATACATTCCTTAATATAGGGACAAGGTCATTGTATATGTTTGAGCTCATCTGTGTTAGTCACATAAATGTAAATATTGCCTCGGGGCACCTTATACAACAGCACCACACAATAAAATTCCCCATCTCAAAGAAACAAAAGCGAGGATGCCACTAAAAGCTCCAGCCACATTTCCACATGCACTACTGCAATGCTGCTCATGGATTAAGCCACACATGACTCAATGAGAAATAATGTATTTTTACAGATTAAAGTAGAAAGTGAGAGTCAGAATTCATCAAAATTAATCAAAATTCACAGCACAAGCCAAATGAAAGACTGCTTAAATCTTTTACATTTGTGAGTAAGGCAGCTCCTTACTACGTGAGGAAATGCTCCCGATGTGAAGAGCTGAACTTGCTCCCTGCTATCAGAGCGGGCTCTGCCCAGCCCTCCTTATCATGTTGCAGTGTTGGGATCACACCAATGCACAGCTCTGTGAGGAGCAGGCCACAGCAGGAGACAGCACAAGCTGTCATTGCCGGTATCCCGGGCCCCTCATCCCCGCGCTGTGCGCTCACTCCGCTACTGTGTGCGCAGGGAGCCCAGCATCAGCTTTCAGTCATATTTTGAGGTCTGCAGAGCAGAGTATTTTTATTAGCTGGTTTCTCTTTAAAACTACCAGTTGATGTCAGGGAACTCAAGGAAAGAGGATCTATTTTTAAAGCAATACTTGGAGCTCAAAATGAAAGCGATGGAACAGCCTGGTCTGAGGAACAAAGATGCCCCCGTGTAAACACACACTCCTTATAAGCAAATCTTCTGGATTTGGGTTGGGATCTTCTGTTGGAAACACTTGTGCACTTTTAAAACTGGCAAGTTAATACTAAAACAAGCATGTTTTCAGTCAGAGCAGTATTTTTGCTTATTATTTGTGTTACTATGGCACCAACAAGATGCAAATGCCACCGTGCCAGACTCTACACAACGAAGTGCACGACTCACCCACAGAACAGTAAATGAACACACACAGACTCCAAAGTTTTGTATAAACTACACTTGTCAGCCTTAACAACAGTGGGAACAGCCCAACCATCTATCCAGTGTTACGGGGTTGTCTAGAGGATCCCGCACAAGCTCAGGAAAAGGGGTTTTAGAGGTCTGTGGACATCAACTGTCACCTTCCACAGCTACGATGGAACACGCAGAAAAAAACCAAAGGACGTAAATTTATAATGAGGTGATCCTGGCGTACACTGGAGCCAGCACTCAAGGAAAAATGAAAGGCAGAGAGGGAGCAGGTGTAACAGCAGGGAGGCAATGAAGGAATGCAGCAAGGTGCCAACCACTGCAGTCACAGGATGCGAGAAAAAATTTGTAGGCACATCCCTGCTCCAATCAGAGCAAAACCCAAACGCTGATAAAAGGGTGCTGCCACAACTAAGGATGCAAAAGTGGACTGGGGCAGGTGAGGACGAGGGTGTAATTCCATACAGAGATCAGGCAAAGTGGAGACAACAGGCTCGTTCTCATCCAGTGAACAGGAAGCTTCAAACCAGCCCAGGTGTTCACCCCATCACAAAGTGCAACAGCCCCCTAACGCTGATGGGATTTGGTATTTAAAAGCACTGCATCTGCATCCACACATATCCTTTTATGTAATGCTTCTGAGAACTAGAGAGATGAAAAAATTAAAACAAAATCCATAAAGATTCCTTCTTCATCAAATGACTAACGTGACTCAAGTTAACACACTCAGCAGATATATCTCATATGCACCACACTTATTTTTTCCACCGAAGATCAAAACCTCCAGTTTCTTTAGATTTTCTTCAAAAGACTTGCATTGTCCAGAAGGAAAATAATAGAAGAAAGGATTAAAAGTTCTATCTGTAGATCTTTCTTTACTCTTTCATATGAGGAAACGCTCTCAGAAGAAGGCAAAAAAATTCAAGATCAAATGAGTCAGGGCAGGGAGGGTATTTGAGAACTGGGGTTATTGATGTCAATTCTGTATTAAAAATGTAGAAAAATAGGAAAATTTATTTCCAGATAGTGTTACAGTAAATTAAAATTATTGTTCCTAAGGTGTAGTTACCTAGGACTTTTTTTAATACATCAGCCTAATATTTGAGTATTTTCTTTGTTATGCTGATACTCCCAACAGCTGGCACACCACCAGACTCACAGTGCCACCAGAACCAGGACAGTCTCTGGGGAAGGATTCCCAGCCCCAGGACATGTGCACACTCACAAACACTCGAGATTTCAAGGAAACCTCGCTCAAGTATTTCTCAGTGATTAGCTTGGGCACGCTTACTCTGAGCTGCAAAAGTCACCCCCACACCCCCCATTTTCTTTGGGAATATTCCAAAAAGGTTGGTTATCCAACAGATCCCTCAATTCCCCTCCCGGAGCTGGGCACTCTGGCTGAATGTCACTGTCCCAATCTCTTTGCAAATCTGGGTCTGTTCTCTTCAAACCCTCTCCCTGGCACATCCCATTAAACTGTCAAATACTCTGACAGGACATAATAAAAACCTACCACTGAAGTGATTTAAAACCTGAAATAATCTTTTATTAGCAAGAAGTGAACGAGCTTTCTAATGTCATCTCTCTGCTTCTGTCTTGTTACCTAATAAAACTCAGGATAAGATAACTAGAGAATCAAATACTTTTGCACAACTTGAGAAGTTAATTCCATTTCCTAATTATTTATGCATGTAAATTCACACCTACATAAAATTCCAAACAAGCAAGATATCCACTGCGAGTGCTCTAACATCCAGCACGCCAAAATCCCATCCCACTGCTTGGAGCACTGCATTTATGAAAACACAACAAGCAAGGACTACTGGTTAATTCACTACTACTGTGGGCATTGAGCAATCAACATTTACTATGAGTCCTTTACTGACAATTATGCAACACCAAGGAGTATCTCACAGCAGCCTCTGCAACCTTCACTTTCTGATGCCATGAAGAACCTTTAGGAGAATAATCCAAATGCCACCTAAGGTTGCTTTAATTGCTTTTATTTTATTCCGGAAACATCAACAAAACTCCCTGGTCAAAGGGGACAACTTCTGTTCCTGGATGTGAACTACAAAAAGCAACACTAGTGACGGCCTTCACTGTTTGTAACTTTGCCTTTGAACGGGAACAAACACAATTCCCACTGCCTAGACCCTTCTGGCAGCTGGTTTCTGTAGGAACACACTTATACAAGAACAAGAGACATCTTCCACAGCAGCTTCTATAACCTGGTCTCACTTTCCAAAAACACAATCATGTCTTTTCCAGGATGAAGATTCCTACAGTCCCAAATCTTTCTACCCCATGAAAGCTCTTCCAAATTTCAGGTCATTCCTGACACCCTTGGCTGTACTCTTTCCAGCTCCAGTATATCCAGTGTTACGCAGCTTCACCCCAATTTCCCAAGACTGACTTGTGCCTTTGGATCCACCATGGCAGCAAAGCCAGACAGTTGAGGAAACATCTTCCTGCAAGCCCTCGCTGTCATATGAGTAACCCTTACTCACAGGAAAAGTCAAATTAATTTCAGTAAGACTACTTTTATGATTAAGGATTATTCACAGGAAGACTGCTTGCCAGCTGGGGCTGAAGTTTTAATACAAAGCATATTACCTCAGAACATTTTGTCTCTAAATAGTTATTAGACAGCTCTTAATTAGTATTTAAATAAACTGGCCATTACAATGGCTTATTAAATACTGTTTATCAAAACAGACATTCTTTTCAGAAGCAGCAGCAGACATTTTGACTACAGCAAAAACAGAGTGAGGATAAATATCATTTCTCCTACTGCTGTGCTAGGAACAGCAAATTCAGACAGAAAGTGTATTTTTAATGAGCAAGGCTATTATACCCAGCAGATTAAACAAGTTATTATTAGAGGAGTACTCTGATGACAAAGATGCAAACTGGCCCTTACATCACCGTCCTGGGAAAGGCTGCACACTTAGAGCAGGACTCGGGATGTCTTTGTGCAGGCTGGCTGGGGGTTTTTGCCTGACAGAGCACACCAGCATTAACCCATTTTCCAGAGCAGTGCTGGATTCCTGCTCTGCTGGAGAGCACCACACACACAATGCTGCTGCCAAGGGCTGCAGTCCAGAGGGACATTCCATGGAACCCAGCTCTGCCAGCCCAGCACCACCCCCAGCACCTGCACAGTCAAAGGTAGCTTTAAAACCTTCACTTCAGACCGTGCCCTCCCCTCACGTGACACATTCTGAGCCCAGGGCACTGAGGGTCTCCACACTTTCTGGACATCACCGATAAAAGAGAATCAGTTACTAAAAGCTTCTAGAAAACAGCTCCCGTTAAAAGATTCAGAAGCAGCAAAGGCTCCTAACCTCTCTAGCGCGTCTACAGTCGACAGGAAAATAGAAATCATGAATTGTTAAACCAACCCAAATCCACCACAGCAACCAGACAGAGCTGGCACAGAGCTCTGGCTTCTCCAGGGCAAGGAGACAGTATTCCTGCTTCCACAAAACAAACGTCTGTGGCAAGAAATATTATTTAACCACGAACCAACAGTATCATGATAGACTATCATTATTTCAGAACTGCAATTCTCCAGTCACAAACATTTCTTTGTGATTCACACCCAAAACAAAGCCTGCAATTGAAAAGTCCCCAACTTCTAATAGCAGAATCAATTTTCCAAATATTTGTAATCTACCTCGCTCCTAAAGAATGGATTCCCACCAACTACTGATTTAGATTTTGTTCTGTTATGCTGAAAAAGTAAATGATTAGCAAAAGTTTCTCTAACTACTAATCCACTACTGTAGCTTTAACACTTCATAAATTTTGAAATGAATATGACAATCTGAGGTTAAAGGGTCAGTGGTGCTGGCCACATATTTCCAGTCAGTGTTTCTGTTTTCAATATCTTTCACTGATACATCAATCCCAAAAAACACTAACACAATATAAAATAAATCTTCCTAATAGTTTTCCTATATGCTGTATTTTAAAAAATACTACTTCTTTATTCCTTCTTTTTTTCAGAGCCAGAATACAATAAAAACAGTTTCATACACGGCACCACATTAAGGTACAGATACCTCCCACAAAATTACATGGGAGATTAAAGGGTTGCACATTAAAGTCATTATTATTAAAGCCACTTGCAAAAGAATTTTGTTGAACTTATTTCAGTGATATTACACACCCATTTAAAATTGAACATTTCCCTAGCCTAGTCAGGTGGGAGAGAAAAAAAATAACCAAACCACAATAACTATGAAATAGCTTCACTTTATAATTTATGCTAATTGCATGCCAACAATTATTTTTACCAGTGACAGATTCGCAGATTGCAACTGCAGAAGTTCCGCCTCTCCAAACACACACTCCAGTCTGCATTAATGAACGGGGACTTCACAACTCTGCGAGGAGCAAACCCTCCACTGCCTCCCTCCTACAATCAGATACGATTGTTCCCTTCACGCTTCCCGATTTATTTTCCTCCCTGGCTAAGAGCGGCGTAGTCAAAATCACCATAACAATCCCCCAAATCACCTTTCCCGCATCTCGATACACAGCGCACCGCTACATATTTATCAATATTACCAAAAGCCTTCAAACAGAAGCACCGATACAAACTTACATAACGTAACAGTTCAACAAAAAGCCAAAGTAAGAAATGTATCATTCTCACAGAACAAGCTCTGGGCCAGTTTTCCAGCAGTGGAAGACTTCGGCTCTTGTCCCAGATTCTTAAAAGGTACGGGCAAAATAAACACCAAATGTAGGTAGATTAAAAAATAAACCTGAGACAAAATAACAAATATACTACAATGAAGTTAAAAATCGTAAAACAAAAAGCTTGATCATTTGCATTTCTAAGTAATTTCCTTTTTTTTTTCCTCTCTTAATTTTCATAAGGGAGCTAAAAACAATCTCTTCCGTTCTATCAGAAGAAGAACATATGCACCCACCTCCAATTCTGGCAGAGCTCTGCTGCGGGGAGGGGGCACCCACCACAACCCTTTCACACATGCTGCCCCCAAAGTTGCATCACAAGGTTTTAACTCCACCACACCACGCACTGATCAAGTCCCTCCTCCCCTCCGACATTATCCCTGTAGCACTGGAAGGCTCCCGATGTTCCAGCAGCCCTCTCGCTCACTCAGCTGTTGCCCAGCCAGAAGGGATAATGTTCCTGTGCGTGCCAGATAAAATAAAGCAAGGTATTTCCAAATGACTTTGCCATTACACGTAAATTGTTTTCGTATTTTAAATTTAAATTGCCAATCTACAGCTAGCCAAAACTGATACCATAATTCCTGCAACATTAAACCACGCAATCCACGTCGGAAGTTCCCAGTGAGATGGGCAGACGGCATCTATGCAAACAATCCGGCACACTACTGTCAGCCGCTGTTGTTCTTCAGAGAAGAAAAAATTAAAAAGGTTTGGGTTTGTTTTTTTTTTTAACCTCTTGCCCCCGAGCACGATGTGTGCAAAGAGGAGAGCAGGCTGTAACAGCAGCTGACACGCCGTCACAGGAGCCCAGAGCTAAGTCCGACAGACGATCACACTACATGAGCGTTCGCCGCTGCTGAAATGGCGTTTGTCATTGTGAGAGGAGAGAAAACCCCCCGGTTCGGTGGCACAAAGCGCACGGGGCACGGAGTGCCAAGGGAGGCGGGGAGAGGAGCCTGTTTACCAGGGAAGATGGTCGTGCAGGGGACACGGAGCCATCCCCTCCCCGCTCTCCAACTGCGAGCGCGATTCACGGACCCGCAGCAAACCACGCTAAGGAGCAAAATAAACACGGGGACCGGGCCGGGGGAGGGGCCAGCGCAGGAGCAGCCCCGGGCCCTGCCTATAAACCCCCGGCAGCTGCTCCCGACCGGCAAACCCGGCGCGGAGCCACCCCCGGGCACCCACCCGCCCACCGCCCGCTCACTCACTCACCAGCGAGAAGAGGTTGGAGTGACAGTCCTCCAGGCTGGCCCCGTTCGCCACCCAGTTCGCCGCCGCAGTCATGATCCTCGGCGAGCCGGGCCGCCACGGCGGGGCATGTCTGGGGGGACGGCCGGGGGGCGAGGGGCGAGGCGGGCGACCCCCGGGGCGACCCCCGTCACTGCCCGGGGCGGCCGCCGCGCTCCGGCCCCTCGGCCCCGCGGGGGCCCGCGGCCGGGAGGGGACGCGCCGAGACCGGGGCGGGCGCGCTGCTCCTCGCTACCCGCCCCCGCGCCGATAATCCTCGAGCCGGGGGGCCCTTCTCCGGTGCAAGCGGGGGGGACGCGTGCCCCGCTCCTCCAGGCCGGGAGAAGAAGAGGAGGAAGGGGGGGCCCGGGGCCGCCCTTCCGCGTCCAGGTGCGGCCCCCCCGGGCCGGGGGTCGCGCGGAGGGCGGCGGGTCCGTGCGGGACGCGGTGCGGGCGGGGCGAGGGGGGGTCCCGGTCCCGGCCCCGTGCGGAGGCGGCGGCGGGCGGGGGGCGCTGTGTCCCCTCCCCGCCCCGCCCGGCCGCCCCTCGCTGCTGCCGCCGCTGGCTGTGCGTGGATGGTGTTTTCCTCCTCCTCCTCCTCCTCTTCCTCCCGCTGCCGCCGCCGGCGCCGCCGCCTCGTCGGCGCTGCCCGCGGGGTGGCGGCGGTGCGGGCGCGGCCCGGCCCGGGCAGGGAGCGCTGTCCGCCCGCGCTGTGCCGGCCGTGCCCGCGGCGGCCGCAGCTCCGCGCCCGCTCTGCCTCCTGCGCTCTGACAGCAATGGCGCCCGGGCCCGCACCGCGCCGCGCCATTGGCCCGCGCCGCACCACGTGACGCGGGCCCGGGGGCGGGGCCCCGGCGCCGGGGCGCCTCCCGCCGCCGCTGCACCGCGGCCGCCGCCCGCTGGGGGCGCTCGGGAGCGGCGGGGCCGTGGGGGGTCCCGGCTCCGGGTCCCGGTCCCGGTCCCGACCCTCGGAACGGGATCGCTGCTCCGTGCGGCCGCTGGCAGCGCCCCGGGAACGGCTGGAACTCTGCCGGGGACGGTCAGCCTAGGTGTCAGGACAAGGCTCTTCTCCCAGAGGGTGGTCGGGCACTGAACGGGCTCCCCAGGGACCACTTGGAAGTCACAAAGCACCACAGGACGTAAGAAAACCAGTGACTTAATGGAAAAGGTGAAATAGAGTTTCGCATTGTGATGTTACAAGTTTACCAAATGGGCTTTTCATTTTTATTTTACCCAAATGAATAAAAACAGGATAAAGAAAGTTACCATTTACTGTCTCTCAACTACACAGGATTTTCTTACTAACCATCAAGGAAGAATAAAAAGAACAGAGGTGCTACCCAAACATTTGGGAAATGTTTTCTTTTTCTTCGGCCACTGACCAGGCTCTCCAAGGAACGGGCACGGCCCCGAGGCTGCCAGAACTCCAGGTGCACTTGGACAACCCTCTCAGGGATGCCCAGGGTGGGATTGTTGGGGTGTCCTGGGCAGGCCCAGCAGCTGGGCTGGGTGATCCTGGTGGGTCCCTTCCATCTCGGGATACTCTGTGGCACGGGGAGCGTGTCCCGTCCCGTCCCGTGGAAGGGAAGTCGCTCGGGGCGGGGATCGGAGGCAGGCCCCGGTCCCGGCCATTCCGCGGTTCACCGGAGGGTTTCCCCAGCACCTGAGAGTGCTCAAAGTAATTTTTAAAAGGCCTCAAAACTCGTCCATGGCCACGGCCGCATCAGGGCAGGCCGAGCTCCCCTTCGCAGCAGAGTTTAACCCCACGTTCTGCACGGGCCGCGAAATGCGGCCCCCGCCGCAGCCCCGGAGCTGCCCCGCGTTCACCCGAAACAGCTGCAAAGACATTGGGTGGCGTTAGTTTAAAGGAGCTCGAAAACACCTGAATTAGATAAACAAATGAAATTCTTTCCCAAAATAGTCATCATGTGCAGAAGAACCACAGAATATCCTGAGTTGCAAGGAGCCCACTAGGATCACCGAGTCCAGCTCTGGAGTGAATGGCCCACACAGGGACCAAACCCTTGGTGTTATCAGCACCAGGCAAGAAGAAGGGATATGCACACCATAAAAAATAACTACTACATACTTTGTTTAAAAGAGATAATAAGTCACAAATACTGATTTCCCTGTTTGGAATGACCCGTCGATTTGGACCAGTGGGAGCAGATTAAGGCTCACCTGCCTGAGTTTCTCCCTGACTGGAGAGTTCCACAGGTGGTAGAAAGAAAATATTGCTGCTTAACAGGTGAAGATATTGAGCATTTCAGCTTAAGCTCTAATACAGAAACACAGCACATTTTCAATGACATGATTCAGTGGAAAAAGTTCTCACTCTGTGCTCAATGGCAGCTTTCCTTATCGTGATTTTAATCTCATTGAATCGTCTTTTTTGCAATTTACTTTTCTTGGCAATAGATTAAGATTAGCATCTCTTGCAACGGCTGAGTGGAGTTAGTTTGGATTTACCTCATGGTAACAAATCTCTCCCACAAACAGGCATCACATTTACCTGAATGACGTACACAGAGTGAGAGATAGAATTTAGCCCAAAAGAAGATTTCCACCCAGCCCAGGGTTCTTACCTTGTGAGTGTTTCCTCTGACAAATCCATCATCCATCCGGTCTCTTCCCTGCCACACCGACCAGGAATTCTATCTTGCGAAGACTGGGCCTTTACTGAGAGGAAAAGTGTTTCAAATACAAATTATTCACATTCAGTTACAACTGCAATTTATTCAGTCCAATGTCACAGCCTAGAAACTGCTTGTTACGTCCTGGCACCCGGAATCAGGGAAGTACTTTGGCCTACGTTACTCCCGTTCCTTTTGGCACAAGTCTTATAAACAGAGAACACAATCTGACACTTGTAAATATGTCAGGCAATGTGTATTAACCAACCCCAAACCACATCCTTCCGCATTAAAATAGTACAGCTTTTGTAACTCCAGTGCAGCACCACGCACCCATCCTATCACTGCAGGAGGCCCAGGCACAACAAACCCTTTGATGAAGTATCCATCCTATTTCTGGAATAAAAGAACATCCCTTACCACGAAAAAAAAGATTCTTTTCTTATTATAGAAAATATTTTGGAATTGAGAATCGTGTTATTACTTATCCAGATAAATACTGTGCAGGACTGGACACTGCAGAATTCCTGTTCCCTCCATATGCTGCTGAGCCTCCAAATGGTGTTTCCAGTCAGCACCGTTCCTCTTATCTGGATCTTTCAAGTAGTGATGGCTTATTATGCTTTGTTTTGTCAGGAAAACGTGGGGTCTAACAGATGATTCAGGTCCATTTTCACGAGGAGAAATGTTAACATACTCATACTGTGCTGCTTTGGCCACCTTCCAGTAGTCTTATGAATGTTAAATACTTTATAAATTAAAAATTGTGGAATCATAGAATGGCCTGGGTTGGGAGGAACCCTAAAGCCCATCCAGTTCCACCCCCTGCCATGGGCAGCTACACCTTCCACTGTCCCAGGCTGCTCCGAGCCCCGTCCAGCCTGGCCTTGGGCACTGCCAGGGATCCAGGGGCAGCCACAGCTTCTCTGGGCACCCTGTGCCAGGGCCTCCCCACCCTCACCATAAGCAATTTCCCCCAACCATCTAATCTAAATCTCCCCTCTCTTAGTTTTACTGGAAATCGTGTGATGTAATTCGATTACCTGTCTTGTAGCAGTGTTCTGAAGTTGAGTAGTTGGTTCTCGCATTTTGGACATGGTACCGGTCACATATTTTGACCACAGCCCTGCACTACCAATTCCATTTCGGTTTTAAACTGAGAAAAAGATAACATTTCTTTAAGCACTTTGCCAGGTACTTGACTTTATACTGCATTCAGTTATCACAGAGAAGGGAAATCATTACAGTCTAATCCTTCCCTTCCCAGTACCGAGGTAGGGAAGTTCCCTTGCTGTCTCTGACAGCAGCGTTACTTCAAACAGGAATTGTTCCACTTAAAGATATCACACACAAGTGACACTTCCTCGTGCATGATCACCTGAGATGGTATGTGATGGAACATGTTCCCCAGCTCAGGGCATTCCAGTTTTATTCCCTGTTTTCTTTTGCCTCTTTTCAACAATCAATGAACATGAACAGTAACATTGGGGGTCCTACTATAACAAAATAACCATATTCCCGTAGTGAGAAGGCACAGTCTTAACTAAATCCGGCAATGGATTAATTTGCAATTCCAAAGCTTAGCCACTGAAAGTTCCCAGGCTCGTGGAGATCAGCTGTGTTGCACTCAGCCTTCAGCACACAGAGCTGGGAATGAGCCAGTCCCTACCTTGACAAAATTATTCCGAACAGTGATAGCCCAGCTTATTTCATTCTAGAACAACTTCCCCAGAGCTCAGAGTAATGATGAAACCTGTTCTTCCACCAGCATGGCTCAGCACTTCCACAGCCTTTGTTTTCACCAGCAGGTGCTGCTTAAGCTTCAAACTAAACATGGGGGAAGACACAGAGGTGTCACAGGAGGCTCCAGCAAAGCTGGAATGGCAAACAGGGCCTTGGCTTTGTTTTGTCCCTAAGTATGGCCCCTTTGCTGTACACCCAATCCATGGGAAGAGCGTTTCCTGGAGGAACACCACTGCCTGGAGCACCAGGCTCAGGCAGGGCTCTCCTGGCTCTGGGTCTAGGATTTGGCCCTTCTCACACCAGGAGCAGAACTGGAGTCCAGCCAAGCTTTGGCCGTGTCCAAACTCAGCAGCGTTGGACATTCCATGACAAAGACAACTCATCTCCAGGTGGAACATGTTTTTCCATGTGTTTTAGCTGGACTTCATGGTTACTCACTAGAACAAAGTCCAGCTGCTGCAGTATCACTAAGGATTGCCTTGTGTCTAATTTAATCAAGTGTCATTTTTACTGTTTTCGGTGTTTTCCTCCCCAGCAATGGAAAGAACAGGGAGGGAAGAATGATATGATACCCAAATAGTGAATACCACACAAGCAAGTGATCTCCAACTGTTCTATATAGCAAAAAGCTAAAACTAAAATAATTCTGTTTGCCCCCTGCTCTTGAGTTGCCCTTAAATAAATTGTACTCAAGTGAGCAAGTTCATTGGGAAGGATTGAAACTCACAGAATTTTAGAAGATTTTGACCATGATTTATGTAGTTTCTTTTTGTACGTTCTTGTGATAAAGCACAGCTGAGCAGCCTCACTCCAGGTGTGTTCTCAGTGGTCTCATTGTCCACTTTTTATGAGATTGCATACATTTTTTAAGTGTTTTTGAATTCATCCAATACTTACACTTTTTTCCAAGTGTTTATAAACAAGAACTCAAAGTTACTTTGTTCTTAAACCAAAAAACTTTACTTCCACAAATTGGAGACTTAAGACGTAAAAAAAAAAAAACCAAACCAGCCAAACTAACTCACTCACTTAATTAACAACATCTAATTTTAACGTTAAAATAATTTTAAAATTCACAAGACAAACCTATACCCAGTAGTTCTTTTTTAAAACACGGATACAGATTGTCCGTAAACTCACATTTTAATTTTAATTTTATTAAGATACAGGAATAGCTGCATTAGCAGGTTTATTTACTCCTAGTAAGGATAAAAAAGTTATCTGAGTTTTAAAACAAGATACTGATTTTCTGAAGGGATGGGTACTTCTAGAAGGAAATTAAAAACATCAGTAGAAGGTTTGTTTGCAGAGCAGGTGTCCACAGACCCACAGTTTAAGTCCTGGCAGGGATCAGACCGTGGTCTTTGAATCAGCTAACCTTGTCAAGGGTTCCACCTCCCCCCTGAGAGTCACACACAGGAAAATTCCCTGAAAATGATTTTGTTGGCTTGTCTGGATTCTGTACTAACAGTGCCTGTTACGGAGCAGTTTGGGGAAAGATTAATGACCTGGAAAGCCAATTTGGGGAAGTTTTCCACCTCCAAGATCATGTTGAAAGAAATCTGCAAACAGTTGTAGAGGACTTTCATTAACCAAAGGTCACATTAGGAAAGTGAGAAGAGAAAAAGTTCAAATTAATACTCGAGTCCTAATGACAAGAATGAGACATCTAAGCTGACTCAGGAGCAGATGTGCTCCCGTATTTTTATCAAAAACCAGACAAATCATCTTAGTAGCTGCTTGTTCTCTGGGTTGTAAAAGATAGAAGAGAGGCAGGAAAGGAAGCAGTGGCAGGGAAGGGGAGATAGACAATCCGGTACTGTCTGGAAAGAGAAGAGATCATCTCTGACTGCTATGGATGGAGGAGCAGCAGGAGCTGAGTGAGAGCAGGGAGCAGTGGGATGGACAGAGAGGGAACACTGAAAGAAAGGAAGGCACCAAAGGTGCCCAGCTCATTCTGAAGAGCAGCGCTTGTAGCCGGGTGCCTTTACTGGTGATGGAAGTGTGAGGCAGCCAGGAAAAAAGAATGGCTAAATTTGTCTGTGTGAAGTTTAAACTGCCAGCAATGAATCCGAGAAAATCTCTAGAAATGTGGCTGTGGATGAAAGGATAAAAACAGTTCAGGAGCAGAGTAGATTGATTCCTTCCCTACATCACAGTGATATTTAGATGACATTTCAGGTATAACCGGTAGAGATGAAGCAAGTAGTAAATGCAAACTGTTACTTTCAAGCAAGTGTAATGCTAAAAAATAGAAGTTGTTGGAAATAGAGATAAGATTTAAAAATCGAGCTTCAGGCAGTCCCATATATGCTGACCCATTTGACAGTCAAAATGTGTCAAAACCTGAGAACAGGTTTTCACTTGGCTTTTTTTAAAGAAAGAATGAGATTGGTCTGTGTTTCACAGAGGCTTTGGGAGCTTCAGGTGCAAGTGGGACACAGAACTGGCCGGAAAGGTCTTGCGAGGAAGGCAGAGGAAGGTGTTTATTTTCAGGTGGAAGTGAGGAACAGTTTTGTGCTCCAGCTTGTCCTGTTGGTTTCTGTGAGACACCATTGCAACTTCACATTTAAATATTCTGCAGAACCAAAACAAATGAGCTGCTTGGAAAAACAGAAAGAAGCAAATGGCAACTGGAACTATTCAGGAATAAAAGGGGAACATGATTTAGGCAGAGCAAAATGGCAAATACTTTTAAATTGTAAATTATTTTTGCGCTCAAAAGAGAGAAGAATGGTGATTTGGCAGGATACCTTGCATTAGGAATAAACATACCTGAGTTTCTGAAGGATTTAATAATCTAACATGAAGCTCCCAGTAGCCCTGCAGGCAGAAGATGGGCCTGTTGGGTCATGGTTTCATACCATCAAAGAGAGAGATTTCATCTTTCAGATGTTGTTGTGCTCGCTTGGTAAGAATTCAGCTTATTAAAAGGTGTTAAATAAGATACAGGATAAAAATACTACAAGAGAAAAAAATAAAATATTTAAGGCTAAAAGGCAAAGTAAATATGGAAATAACATTTGGCAAACACATTCTGAGAACAAAACTCCGGGTTTATTTGTTGGAAGAGGGTGTGGGGTAGCTCTGGATGGGTGATGCAGCTTGGTGTGCCATGACCCTGGAATCAGCCAGGCAGGCAACACCCCGTGCTGCACGTGTGGAATGTGCAGCTCTTGGCATGGGAGCCCAAATATTAAAATTGGCCCATAAATCTGAGTACAGTTTTCAGGGTTTAAGGATCTTATTTTATCTGGATTAAAGTCCTCTTCCCTTCTGGCATTAGAAGGTGTTTACGGCTGTAAAAACAAGAATTGCAAAGTATTGCACTGAAATATCTAAGGGCTTCTCCTGCCAAGCTTACAAGATTTACTTTGCAGCTTAAAATTAAAACAAACAAAAAAATAATCTGCCAGTATGGCCTTTGCAGACAAAGTGCAGGAAAAGAATGGACAAATGAAATACATCACTCCAAATATTTTTTGGAATTCTAAAAATAGTTTTCCTTTCCTGTGGTGGGAAAAGATAAGGTGAAGTTTTTCTTGTAAGTCCTCAGAAATCTTTGGGGTTTTTTAAAGTCATGCTCAAGTAACGTTACAAAAAAGATGAATAAAAACTGGGGCTCCTGTCTGTGATCAGTGACCACATCAGAGCCTGGGCTAATGCAGCTGTTTGCCTTCTGTTATCTTCCAACAATTCCTCCTTCAAATACCCATAGGTGGAAACAGTTACCACAATCCGGAAAGGTATAAAAATCTCTTTCTAGGCAGCAGCTCTGGAGCTTCAGGCCTTTAGCAACCACTGTGCAGATTCCTTCATTCACATTCAGGTCCTTATAGGCACCATCAAATGGGAATTGCCAATTTTTCCTTTCCTCTTCCCTCCAGATTTGTTTTTTTATCATTAAAACATATCTCATTGTTGTGCTCCCAAATTTTGTTCATCTTGATTTCTGAGGGTACAAAGTTATGTTGTAAACTGAAAAAAGAGCAAACCAGTCAGCAGGTTTGGGATCTGAAGAGGGGAGAGCAGCTGTGCAGTCAGGGAGCATTTATGGGATGGACAGCAAAGGGTTTGGGGTAGATGTCGCTGCCATGGACTTCACCATTTAAAGAGAGATTGAGGTTCAGGTCATACCCCTGTAAATAACTCATCCACAGACTAAACCAGCTGCTCAGTGTCAGGTGCACTGACCAAAATGCAAAGGTGATGTTCCTGCATTTCACTCAGGCACACACATTGCAGTATTTGTAATAATTTCTATGTTATTCATATTTATGTCTGTTCTTCCTTCTGTCTTTGCGTCCTCTCACCCCATTCCAAACTGGAGCCTGAACAACCCAGTGGAGGCTCATCAGTAATAATGAGATGGAATAAGAAATGTTCTGTTTTACATTCTGTTACCACTCTGACCTCATTAAGGCCCTTTTGTTCTGGAACCTCGGTATCAGGACTTCCCTTCGGCCACGGAGCTGTCAAGTTCACTCACAGCTCACTTATAAGAAATGTAAATCAAAGCAAGTAGTCAGCTCTGGCTAAATTCTGCCTTCAGAACACATATGAACTGTATTTTTATGGGAAACAAAACATGCAAAAGGCAAAGCTCGCTCTGGTAAAGATCCAACCATTAAAATAATTTACTGGATATCTTTGATGTTCATTTTCTTCGGCTGTAAGCATTCAGTGATCCATCAACTGCAGATAAATGTTGTGCTGAAAGCTTTCGCTGAAATTATGAGAAGGAATAAAGGAATTAGAGCCATAAGACTTCCAGAGATGCCCTGTGTTGACATTCCTGTTTCCAAGCCCTATTAAATGAAACAACGCATTTCTCTGAGATTTTGAGGTTTCACAAGCCCTAATTTACAATGGAATTGCAGAGCAAATCCTATTTTGCTACCACTCCTACTATCAAAAATTTTAAATATTCACCTTAAAGGATAATATACTTGTATACAATGAAAGATTTCAACTGCTTTTAATTTAATCAACTGCTTTCTCGATTACTCAAGAAACTAGCCATGCCTTGAAGTGTTTGTGTAAAGGGAACCTATCTTTCAGCTCAGAGATATCTGTTCAGCCTTCTGTTTTCCTGCAGCCCAGTGAATGTTGCTTTTTTGGATTTTTCTGACACTCGTTTCAGGAAGAAACTGAAAATTTCAGGAAGAAACAGAAATGTTTGTCTTTCCTTAACATACGAAGAAAGGAATTGCACAGGGATATTTATTATTTTCCTGTGTGGAGCCTGCAGCCCCTTGGCCTCGTTTAAGCCACACAACGGAACTGATACCCACATACCCACTCAGCCGGTCGTTTTGGCTGCAAATCCTTTGACTGAGATTTTATACAGAAGAAAAATTAAAAATTGGAATGGATTTGCAAAGGAGATGGAAAGGGTAACAGCGACCCAGCCCTGGCAGGAACACTGACCTGTTCCCTGGTCCAAACCAAGGAGCTGTCCCTGCCTCCCCACGGTTCGCCTCCTGATCCAAGAGGGAGCAGGTCACACGAGCCCCTGTATTTTCTGAAATCACAGAGAATCCTGGTCCAGTCTAATCAGAGGTGACCTTCAGTTCTCTGGCACACGGACCTAAAATGGACAAAGACCAGCTCTGCTGATGTAAACAAACCCTCCTCCTCATATTCAGAAACAAGTGGTGTTTGCACTTGCTGCTTTGGGGCTTGATGGATACAAACTTATTCTGAAATGTGCTTGGTTTTGCTAACAGAGATTTTTTTTGAAATGATTGACAAAGCTACAAGTCACAGCACTCTGCAGTGTCTAAATTCTATTCTACACCTTCAAGCTAATACAGTATTTTGACAAAACACAGTTGGTGTTCCAAATTCGTATTTGGAAGAAATGTGTTTGTGTAAAATCTAAGCTCACATGAGAGCTGTAGAGTTTGAGTAAAAGGAGAAACTCAGGAGTAGCAATTCTACTGAGTCTCTGGTTTGGTCTCAATATTAAGCCACTGAGATAGACTGGATGAAGGCACGTAAATCATTGTTTTGTTGTTGTTTACGTTGTAAATACACGAAATCTTTGCTAAGATTCAACTGCGTGCAGACCCCTGGGTTGCAGGAGGAGCCCATTCCAGTCTATACCTGGGCACTGGAATCACTTGCAGGTGAAGGGTCAGACACACCCCTTGTGTCCCTGTGGTACCTGCCAGGGGGGAGGCCCCCATCCTATCCCTCAGTGTGAAATATTCCAATCACTTCTCAGAATACTGGAAACTTGGAAGATGTCAAAATGGGAGGAAGGATTTGGGAGCATGAGAGCTGGGTAACATTTCTAGCACAACCCTCAGCTCACTTTGTGGTTTCAGGCAAGCCTTCTGGCTGCCTGTCTTGTGATACAGGTCAAATATTTCAGGTGCTACTCACAGATGTTAAATGAGGGATTACATTATTACTGTAACAAGTTACTCTAGAATACTATTTTTGAGGTAATGACACCATTTATGAGCCAAAATCCAATTTGTACCTTTGGAGCCAATTTATACCTTTGGAGCCATCTTCCATCAATTTTGAGCCACTGTGTCACAGTGTCACACTTGCTTCTGTCCCAGGCTGCTTCTTGAGGGCAAATTCTCTCATCACAGGTGCTGCCTGCTCACTGTGTGTGCTCTGGGATTAACCAGCTTTCTTTCCATCCAGGACAGCCTGGGAATCACTACTCCAGTCCTGCCTCTCAGGCAATGAGGGTACAATCCACAGGAGAATCCTTCAGGAGGTACCAGTCAGTGCTGTCCCTTTAAATCCTCTTTTCAAATAGAATATGAGCTGTGGTGCTTTGGCCTGTACACAAAATTTACATCGTAGCAGTTGGAAAATCCCTTTGGTCCACGTGCTCCTTATGATGGAATCTCCAAAAAATGGAGATACGTTCCATCGGGTGAATAGGTGAGGTGATGTTCCACCTCACCTAAAGAGAGCCCACTTCTAATGAAGCCAAGTCTTCACCTTTGATTTAAGCGAAGCAGCACAGCCCAAGTCAAAAACGTGTCTGTGTATCACACCCAATGCTTGGTGAGCTGTGCTCCCTCTCTGGGAGCAGTGGGCAGGGAGTTGGGCAGTGCAGAAATAACTCCCAAACTCTGCTCTCTGGGCTGCTCCTGTCTCTTGTAATTACTTCTACTCAGAGATGTCTGCCAAATTCTTCCCAGTGGACATATGGCCTCAGCAGGTAGGAACAGGCCGAAAGTGCTTTTCTTGCACTGACGTCAGTGGGGGAAGCGTGACTGAAGGCAGCTCCCATGAAAATTAAATATTACCTGACTCCTGCCCTTTTATCGAGAGAACAGCAGCATGGCCTAGTTATTCCTACAGCTTCTTGAGAAATCTTCAGGCTTTTGCTTTCATATAGAAAGTGTCTTTGCACTTAATTAGAAGATAATGCCAGTCAGCCTCTGCTAATTATTTGTATTTTTGCTTAACGCTTATAAATCTACTTGTTCAGGTATTATTACAAGCTAATATTTGTCTTGTAACACACATTAGTCATTACAATTAGCAAGTAGAAATAGATTAGTCATGCGTAAACAATCTCATAAATGAAGTATTTATGCCCCCTTTGGGGATGGAAAGGAAGGTAATTTGAGCCCTTTATGATTATCAAGGGAAACCTGACTTGTGTCTTCACAACTTCACATTCACATTGTTGTTTCGGGATTTTTTGGGGGCAAACTCACTGGCTGTGGGCTTCCTTTAAAGTCCAGTAGCACCACTAGAAGTGTTATGGATTTAATGAAAACCATCAGGTGTTACCTTATCCTAAACTGCTGGTCTGCATTGTTCAAGGCTCATCACTCTTTCCTTTCAAAAATCTGTTTAGTTAATATTTCTGCTTTTCCTGTGGCGGCAGGAAAGCTCCCTTTGCCATCTCTGAATTTAGATGTTTTGTTTGAGCAGTGAACAAGAACATTTATCCTCAGATTTAGGGCCTCTGTCACCTCTCTCTGAGAAAGGCAGACTGGAGATTACAAAACTGTCACCCTAACCAGTGACATGGAGAGCTCCCTGCTCAAAGCCGATCCAAGCCACGCTCATGAACTTCCAGAGGTACCTTCCAAGAAAAAGGTTATGCAATGAGTTGATCAAAAATGTGAGTTACCAAGTTTGCTTCAAGCAATTGCAAAAGGAAGGTGTCTGCAGAAGTCCATACCTTTTGTCCCATTTCCCAGTGGCTTTTCTGTGTCTCTTTTGCATAAAATTTCATCCCATTTCTTTCCAATTTGATGAGCCACTCAAAAAACCCTCACTCTTTGTGTGTGTCTGTAAAATCTCCTAAAATGTCGCTTTTAAAATAATTGGGCCAAGCCAATGCATAAAGCCCTTTTAAAATGAAAACTCCAAATCATTTCATGTAAGTGAATTTAACAGCTGTGGATTGTTTCCCCACTGGTTCCCTGCACTGCCCACAGGTGAGGGCACTGTCCTTGATTGTAGCAAACCACCCCATTCCCACCCAGGCCTTCATTTTTCCCTTTGCTATCTTCAATTTTGTTTAATATTTCAATGCAAAATCAAGCAGCTCACAGCTCTTCCTCAAGGAAACATTTTCTCCAACTAAAGAAGTTGTCAAGCTTCCCGAAGGAAGGTGGGAAGAAGGGAATATTTGTTGCTATGTTTAGCACAATTACAGAAATAGGTCACATATTGTTTCTGAAGGAAATGGATCACCAGCATAGAGGCCCCCACAACTCATCCTGGTCTCCCTCCCTCCACCCCCGTACACAGTGCTTGAAGCATTCCAACATCCTTGCCAAATTCCCTCACAAATACTTTAATTCTTTACGTGCATGTCTCATTCCATCTGTTCCACATGCTCTTTATGCCATTTACATTCACTGGCAGGGGCTGTGAGATGACACCACACGGTGTAAATTTGCCGGGGTTTGAAGCAATTTTGGGATAGCACGAGGGAAAAGCGGAGCAGCTCCAGGTCTGGGGTTTGCTCCCTGAGCCCGGGGCTCATCCAGCTCAGGGCAGAATGGTGGGAGCGTCACCAGCAGGCTCTCACAGCAGTGCTTCCTGGATCAGGAGGGAAAAACACTCTCCTGTGGAGGATTTTGATGGGGCTGCTGGTGTAGGAGACTCTGTGCCCAAATAAACAACAACAACAAGGCAAGTGTGATGTAAAGGAGGAATAAAGGAATGCAGCATTCGGTGGGAAAGGTGGAATCACTGCTGAGGAAATGCTCTCCGTGTGCTCCACCACCACCGGAGCAAACCACAGCCTGGGAGCCTTTGGGCTCTGCCTTTGGGAAATACCCACTGGCTTTGGGGTTTGGCAGTGTGGTCACCCCAGCCCACAGCCAGCTGTGAAGTCTGGAATGCACAGAGGGGCCATTGCAAATGTCTGTGGGACACAGATTTAAGGGTACTTTCCAGGATAAGAATAGGGAAAAACCCCACCTCTTCAGGTTTCACTACAGCGACATTCACAGCACCAACCCACAGATCAGCTTGTGTGCTTGGCCACAGGCCTTCAACTCCTTGAACAAATTATATGAAAGCCTCAAGCCCTGAAATTTCAATTATGTCCTGAGTGCTGGACACCAAACCTTTTCTTTCACCTCCGTAAGAGAACCTCAGGTGAAAGAAACACACACTTGAAGGACACATAGGAGTCCAACAGAGATTCCAGGTAAAAACAGCAAAACTGTGAAGCTTGGGCACAGCCTGCCCTGTGGAAGGCACCTGCAGCAGCCCCCCAGGACCAGTGTACCCAGTACAAGGAGTTTGGTGTCCTGGCAGGGGCAGCACAGCCGGAGTGCTGGGACGTGTTACAAGTATCCATTTCTCAGACCATTATGCAATACAACTACTTTACTACTCTTATTAAGAGGTTGTGAAAATACACGCTAGATTTCATCAGAGGTCAGTCAACAGTTCTAACCTTCCCTTTTCCCAAAGTGAGACAGCTCATCTTGCTTGCGTGGCAAGACAGATTTCTCAATCTTTACCTCTCCATTTTTCCACATTCCTTTCCTCATCTAATTTTTCCTGCATAGCTTGTGTGCTCTGCCCATACCCTGTTATCTTCTACCCCATCTCTCTCTTTGCTCCCTGCCTGTTATTGCTACACTGTCTTTAATGTTTCCCTGCTCCCCTTTTTTGCCAAGCTCCGGTTTTCAACCGCTGTGAAAACGTTTGATTCACACAGTTCATTGTTTCTCCTTCAAAGGAATCATCGTCTAAAATAACCTGCATGTGCTGGAGCAAAGGCAGGGAAGGGAAGCCTGGCATTCCCTGCTCACTCTCAGTTTGAAGCCTTGTAGGCAACTGCCCAGCAAATGAGAAATAAGGAAAATAACAGCCTCTGTCTTAGAGGGAAAGGGAATTGAGAGAGTCTCTGCAGCATGGCATCGAATTTTTGATCCAGACTTTTTCAGGCAAAGAAGAAACAAAGACTAGATTCTCCATTGTCCAAACAGTCTGTCCTTTATGCACGTGCCAAATTAACCTGGAATAATACATCTTGGATTCCTGATCATTTCATACCTGCCTGAGAAAATGTAGCAAAGGATCAAGAGTTTGAGGTGATGGCATGAACCTGACAGTTGATTTGGCCTGAAGCTGAGAGCTCCCAGAGGTGCTGATCTGACAGGGAAAGAGCTGAGGGAGAGTTTGCAATGGGGTCAGGCTAGTGCATCACCCTGCTCAGGGGAAGGCACAGTTCTCCCAGGATGGCCTTGGCACACAGGTTCATGGAGAAAGATTGGTTCCTCAGCAGACAGACACAGAGGCAAGGTGTCAGTAGAAACCCTGAAGGGAGGGAGACATTTGAAGTGTCTTCTTCCAGCAAGGTTTAAACCTCTTGGTCTCAGGTACAGAGTGCTGACCTCCGTGGCCGCCTTTGCTCACCTCTCACAGAACTGGAGCCCCATCCAAGGACATTCCCCTTAAGTTCAGGTACCTGAGGTGATCCTTTTAGAAAACATCCTCTGCAGACGCTGGGGCAATGTCCCCTGTCACTCCAGTAAAGGGAAGTGGGAGGCATCTCGCTAAGGAGGTTCAAGCCCACATCTCCCATGGAAATGACCTCAGTACTAAATTACAGGGTGTCTGTTCCAGGTGGAGCGTTCCCCACCCTTGCTTTGATGATAGCCCAGTGTGCAGCACAGTGAGAGAGACATTGGGCAAAAGAGAAGAATTATTAAAGCCTAATGAGTAAAGCACAGACTTCTTTAGCCTTCTTTTGCCACTGACTGCTTTGCCTAATGACAGGTAAGGCCCTGTGCAAACACGTCCCTTTGATCCACAGAGCCACTGAAACCATGGGGAATGGGCTCATCCCGTGAATTCCACTCACCTGCAAGGAGATTTCCCTTCTAATGTTGCTATTCCACCTTTTAGAGTTTCTTCTCTTTTTAGGTGTCCGTTGTCTTTGGTAATTCCTGCATTATCTTTACCTTTGGGCATTTCATCCTTAGCATGTGCTGCTTGCAGAATGGTGGAGAGAAAGAAATCCCATTGTCAGCTCATTTAGTGTTCCGCTGGGGGGAAGAAAACCAGGAGGCTGGGATTCAATAAATGATCAGTAAAACCATCCAGGTAAGTGTGTCCCACTGGCTCCATTTCACCAAATTTAAGTGATTCTACATTACAAGTGATTTCCCTATTTTACCTTTTGCCTTCTTTCCAGGCAGATTTGGAATTTTCACTTCTTCTCATCAAAAAGCATCACAGAACCATGTGTTATACACGGTATATATAATTTATGGTTTCTTATACTCTTTTTGTGGCCTTATAGTTGGAAGCCAGCACCACTTGAGAATGACAACTATGAGAAATATTTCCTATTCTCCACCTAGGTTGCCAAGCACACAGACAGAAAGATAGGTGAGAAAAGTCCCTAATACAAATGTGTCCACAAAATCAGCTGTGTCCTTAGCAAAATAATTCTCATTAAGAAATAAGTATGGAATAAAATCGCCACCCAAATAATTTACAAGTGAAATACCAGGAGCAAGGACACCAGGAACAGCAAAGCCACTTAGTGTTTAGGGTAGAGTTCAGTGTTTCCTGTGGTTTAGGTACAAAAAAGTCTTCCAAGTGGAGGGGGGGAACTGTTCATGTGCAGAATAAGGAGAGGAGAAACAAGAGTAGCCAGTTAAGACATGAAGAGAAGCCGCAGCCTTCGGAAAACACAGCGTGCATTCCCACCAAGCACCAGGCGCAGAGTGAATTGAATAAAATAGTTCTGAGTAGTAATCCCAGTGGGACTTGGGCCAAAGGGTGAAAGGAAGGGAACACATCGGAGTTGTGATTCAAGATGTCCTGGAATCCTTCCTGACCCGCTGGGTCGGAATTTCTGACTCGACACCCTGCCTTGACTCAGAATAGGAAACTGGATCCTAACTGCAGGTTTCTTTTTATAGAGCAAACTTTATTGCCAACTTCCTTTGGAGCACGAGTTTATCCCTCCTGGTCCTTAGGCACTACACCGCTCGCGAGACACAAGCGCAAGAGAACGTGAGCTCTGTTCCCCAAACACGACCCAGCCGTTCTCCAGAAAGCAAACAAGAAGCCCAGAGCCTGTCTTTATTCCCCGTGTCAGGGAATACAGAATGCACTGAAGGGTTTAAAACCAGCTGGCTCATCTTCGGCCTCCTCCTTCTCCCCCTCCAAACTTGGCCAACATGAAAGGACAGCGACGTGGGCCAAGAAATGCTTGCCAGGATTAGAGACTAAATTGAAGATTTCTTGTGTAATGCAGTAACAGGCAGGGGATGGGAAATCACTCTCTGGGAGAGACCTTGACCAGCAGGATTTTCACTGAATTTCTCCCACAGGACAGAGTCTGTCCGGGGGCATCAGGCAACACCCCTCCGAGCTGGTTTGGAGCACTGCAGGGGATAAGTTTGCACACCACAGTCTGAGATATGTTCTAGCTCTGGTGTTGATTACAACGTAGAAAAGGAAAGATTTGAAATAATTGTGGTCACTTTTGTATTATTCTGTAATTGAAAAGGAGAATTTTATCCCTTCATTTCCACTGAAAGGAAAAGATCAATACTGCATTTGAAATATATAAATCACGTAAGCAAGGCAGAACCTATCAGAACCTTTTTTGATGCTCAGACAGCACCTCCTCTTTTAAAACCATCCATGTATTTAAATCAATATTGATCATTTAATCCCATTGTATCTCATGTGAAATTTTTGGAGTGAATTAATGCCAGAACACATGATATTCATTAATCTTGCAATTTCCTTCTTACTGAGGCAGCTCCTCAAGTCTGTGAAGAGGGCAGAGTCAGCAGGCAGGTTCCAGCTCTTGGCACCCAGTTTGGGTTTGAATGAAATGCAGGTATTAAGTGACTTGCCCAAGGTTATGAAAAAAATTATAGAGGAACAACCTAACGCAGAAACCACAGAACCAAGTGAGGCACTTAAACTGAAAGGCCTCTTGTCTCATCCAAGAAATTTAAAAATAACATTTCTATAAAGAACAAAATTCCAGACAAAGGTGTATGTGATACCACATTTAACACTTGCTGTCCTATAAAGGAAATTCATTTTAAGTAGTCAGACAGAAATTTAAGTAGTAAGCCAGTAAGAAGATGCAAAGAAAGTCTTCCTACTCTTCCTATAGAACACAAACGCTATGGATTTACGTTGTTTTCCAGAGGAAAGATGTTGGTTTTGGAAAACTGGAAGGAACTGCCCCAGAACCGTTTGCAGCACCAGTTCCCTCCGTGGCTTCAGCCCCTTCGTCTGTTTGCAGTGCAAGAACTGTTTGAGTGTTGGGGATTTGTTTCATGAGCTCCCCTGGACCAACTTCAGTCCTTGCACCAGGAGAAATAACATTTCAAAACTACTAAAATAACATTTTCTAAAATCACTAAGGTGTCTAGGCCGCACTCATTTTTAGCAGGATGGCTCAGGCCTCATTTTAACAAAAACTATTTTGCAAAATTTCCCCTTGTATCTTCAATTATTTGCCAAATCTGGCACAGAAACCTGGACTAGGTGACTTTCTCCCTCCTCTTTTTCCCAAATACAGTGATTTAGGGAGAAGAAGGAAATTGATTCCACCATGGCTGAACAAATATTTCTGCTGGAAATTTCTACCAAAATAAATTTGCACTGGTGTCTGTGATTTTTTGGTTTTTCACACTTTCCTAGGCATGGAGGCCCATATATACATTTATTTGTGAGACTTTACAGCCAGAAAGCAACAGCAAAATTTAAAACTGCATCTAGGTGAGATTTGGGGGGTTATCTCAATTAATATTCACTGTTGCTATTTCGTTAGATTTATTCATTTTAATTAGCAGTGATTTAAAGAAAAAATCCTGCTTTCACTGCCTCGAGGCACACAGAACCAGCAATTGGGGCTGGCTTTAACACATTCTCCCCGCACAGGGGAAGGGACCTTCCCCAGTACAAACACCAAAAGGGTTCATATCTACTTCATCCCCAGGGGCTCCTCCCTGTAGGATTTTTCCATGTTCTCTTAGGCATGTGACAGATGGGATGGGTTGGAGAGACAGTGGCAGGATGGAAGGAATGGAAGGACACAAAGAACTTTAAGGCAGCGCCGTGGGGAAATTAATTCTTCCTGCACAGAACACAGACTACCAGGATTTGGGTTTGATGGCAAATTTTCACTCGTAGCTTTGCAGAGCTGTCACCTCGATTCGGAGAAGGGAAACCACTCACAGAGCTGCGCAAACCCTCGCCACAATCCCGGCTCCTCCACCAGACCGTGCGCAGTTATTCCGAGAAAACCTCCTAACTGCAGAAGGACCAGCTTAAAACGGCTCCTCCCAGCGTGAATTCAGTGTTTGTCCTAATTTGGTTCTGGACATGGGAGTACATCAGGGGAATATTCTCTCCCGTGGCCCATTCCATGGAGCTCCCATGGAGGTCAGGGAAGTTTTCTGCATGAGCTGAATGCAGGAAGGCACTGGGAATCTGCTCTGCGGCGACAGCATCTGCATTGCAGATTGGAGAGGGGAATTTTGCCCTAAGTGCCAAATCCCATCTTTTAGAGCAAAACTATTTTTGTTTTATACAAGTGCAGAAAATGATCATTTGGGTAATACAGAACTGAGGAGTTTAAAAGTGAAAAAACCCAGTAACAGCCCTGCCATTTTGCAAAGTAATTTAAAAATACTTTTTTCTAAGATATTTTTTAAAATATTTTTGTTCCCACACATGTTTCTGGGACTGGCAGTGGTGACACAGGGCGTATATATTTATTTTCTTGCTAATTTTCAAAACTACTTGGGGAACTGGAGCTAATGTGCAGAGATAGCTCTTCACTATTGATGTGGTAAAAGCCAGCACCATTCAGGAACAAATTGTAATCAACAAAGTTAGCAGAGATTTTATTCTGATAGGAACAGCATGCAGTCATATCAGTACAATGTTTCCTGTCAGTTTAGAACAAGAGGAGAATGCAACGTAAAATTTAGATGCCGAAATTATAGCAAGAATTAAGATGTGGGCAAACACATTCTCCCTCGTTCAAATTTCGGGATAAATTTCAGATTTAACACATTTGGTCAAGACTATCATAAGGGCCATGGAAGGTTTTATTCCACCTTTATAGCAATAATGAGTGTTTGAAAAATAAAACCCTTCCTTTTTCTTTATTCCTGCTCCAGACAGTGCTTAGTCCTTCTCTCCCCCGCCACCCTCTTAATGATAAACCCAACATGCAATTTTCCGCTATTTCAAAGCCCAGTTTAAGTATAGGTTTAACAAACACTGACAAGGAGTAGGTGCATTTACTGATACACCTGATGATCTGAAAAATAGCTACTTCTGCTTCCCCGGTAAGTGTGGTGGAAGCTTTGTGTTGTATTTCAGCTGGAAATGAGTTTCTTCAGCACAAACGTGTTTTGTAGCAGTGGCTTGGGGTGAGGAATGTGGTGGTGGAGCAGTAAAAGGGGCAGCTTTGGCAGTGTCAATGACCACAGGACTCAAAAAGAATTTGCTTTGGTGTGTAAACTACTTCGAAAATTGAGTACAGTGAGTCCATGCAAGAGGCTTCAGCCTCAAGTGCACTGTCAAACAATCTGTGGGGAGAGTGGCAAAGGACAGCCTGGACAGCGCTGGGAGCAGTCCTGCTCCTCCTTTTCCATTGGTTTGAAGATGGCGATTCATTTAACCTGCACCAATGGTAAATGATTTTATCCATGTGTTTGTAAAACTCTGTGTGTGAGCGGCCAGCTCTGAGCACCGACCGCCTGCCTGACCTCAAGAAATCTCAACAGATTTTTATATGGGCACTCGAGTCTATGAATTGTGACTTATCCAGGGACCCATTGAGCAAACCCATGTACCCAGCAAAGAGGGGAACAAGACCACAGACACAGATAATTTTGCTCCATATCAGCGCTCAAAGACGTTGCATTTCACCGGAGGGTTTTTCTTTCTCTGTTGGTATATATGCACTTTAAGCCAACATTCCTCCCAACAACCCCTGTATTAATCCAGGCTCTCTGTGGCTTGGATGAAGTAGATAATGACTTAATCTGAGATTTGATGTAACAGCAAATGAAATTTGCCCCTGACACCAAGAGCATTTGAGAGAAGGGACATAGTCTTAATAATTGCCTGTAAACAATCCATCGGTTCCCCTGAAAAAAGGCTTTTACGACATGTTCAGTGTCCAATTTCACAAGATGGCATTCTGTGATGTTTTCTGTGTGAGATGGCTCTTCCTCATCCCTGTAACACAGATCCTGAACTGTCAATTAATGAGCAGAAGAGTAAAACTCACCTATCCACCAGGCACTGCCTGCACTTTCCTATCAGAGAAACAATTACCTCACTCTCTGCCTCAGAAAATGAAATCAGGGAAAGAAGGAACTCTTCCTGACATACTTGTTTTGAACACGGTGTGCATTTCTCCCCTCCTGTACCAATACAGTTAGTTCATGTTCTGTTTTCATCAGGTTACAGAACATTTCACTCTGTCAGCATGAGACAATTTGCAAGTGAGGCGATAGATCTCCCTTGCTGAAATAAAGGATCTTCTCATGCTACTTAACAAAGCTCTGATTCTAATCACGTCCATCACTATTTGATTCTGAAATTTGCTGGAGTATTTACATTAAGTAAAACAAAGTGGTCTGCACAGACAATCTGAAAGGGAAAAAGAAGCTTGCAAGATTAAAAAAACGAGCTACAGACAAACCCTTCAGAGGAGAACCCGGTAGGACTTTGAAAGTTGCCATTTAAACTCTTGTAGTAATCTCTCTTTCAAAGATTTAGCGAGGAAAAACGGGCTTTGAAAGAGACAAATGAAAATTTAATTATGTTAAAATGACTTAAGAAATACTACACACTTCTCCTTTCATTTGGTCCAGGAATGATGGATGCCTTGCAGGAGCAGTGATTCACAAGGCGGGCGATGAATAAGGAGATGTGGGAGACTCTTCTTTCAGTTAGTACTGATTAGTTCTGAATGGGCTCACTCTACACCTTTCCTACACGGGAATATTCACGTTTCAGAGCCAAGAGAATTTTGGGTGTGTGTCCTGGGACCCATGCACGTGACCAAATTTGCAAAAGCTGATGCCTCTAATTGATATCTGTGTTTCGTAAGAAAATCCATTTGTGAATGAGAATGACCAAACTCTGCTCGAGTCACCTGTATTGATCCCTGTGAATTAATTTATAAGCAGCCTTTGGAATGCTAAAATAACATTTTTTCTGTGTAATAGTCCTTAAATTCTTTACAAGCACCAATTATGGTGTGGGGAGTGTTGTCCTCATTTCACATGCAGACAAATGGAAGAGCAAAACCAGGCAAGGACTCCGTAGCAGTGACAAAATCTGGACTAACTCATTATCTTCAGCTCAGAGAAGAGAAAATGAAGACAGAGATGTAAATCCCAAGTGTCATGGATAAAATGGATGAAATATTATTATTTGCTGTTTCTCACATTACAATGATTAAGGAGCCGTGGTGAAGAAATCTGATAAATTTGTTTAAAACCAGAAAAAACGAGGGTTTTTCTTCATAAATGAAACTGGGATTCACTGATGCGGGGTGTTTGGGAGGCACTAGGATCTGAAAGGGCTTAAACTATTTCATGGAGGAGTGATCCACTGAGAGTTATTAAACATGATGGTTTATGTGTCCCTCCTGTAGGGACACACATAAACCACCGCCTGCCAGGAGCAGGATCTTATCCCATGCAGAGCCCTTCCACAGCTCGAGTTTTCCCAGTTACTGGGGTTATGTTATTCGTGTGCCATAGACACAGAGGTCAGAGGGGAGTCCTGGTGTTCCCAGGGAGTTTTCAAAGAGTTTCTGCTTTGACCAGGTGGAGAGAGGACGTGGAGCTGTTGGAGTGAGTCCAGATGGAGCATCTCTCCTACAAGGAAAGGCTGAGAGAATTGGAATTGTTCAGCCTGGAAAAGAGAAGCTTCGAGGTGACCTGATTGTGGCCTTCCAGTGCCTGAATGGGCCAACAAGAAGCGTGGAGAGAGACCATTTGCAAGGGCTTGGAGGGACAGGACACAGGGAATGGCTTCCCACTGCCACAGGGCAGGGATGGATGGGATATTGGGAAGGAATTGTTCCCTGGGAGGGTGGGGAGGCCCTGGCATAGGGTGCCCAGAGAAGCTGTGGCTGCCCCTGGATCCCTAGAAGTGTCCGAGACCAGGTTGGACATTGAGGCTTGGAGCAGCCTGGGATAGTGGAAGGTGTCCCTGCCCATGGCAGAGGGTTTGGAAATGGATGATCTTTAAAGGCCCTTCCAACCCAACCGTTCCATGATTCTGTGATTCTATAATCACGGATATAAATCCCTGTATCAAAACCTCAGAAAGACATCTGGATTCTGAATCAAGTCCACAGCATGGAATTGGATTCTGTGTCCTGGCCCCTGGGGCAGGAGCAGCATCACAAGAATATCCCACTTGAAACTCGAAGAAAATTTAACCAGTAAGTAAAAAAAAAAAGAGACAAAAACATTTACATCCACAGCTTCTAACACAAAATTCATCTTAAACTTGACCCTCATGCAATTTTCTCCCTTTCTCCCCCATCTTGTGTCTAAATTCTTTAACTGGGAATGAACAAACCATCACAGAGCTGTCCAGAAACTTGGATATATTTCCAGTATTTGAGACTTGCACATCTGACTATAGAGACCTAACAAGTTTTTTCTGCCCACTCTGCTCCAGAGAACTTCGTTCTCCAGAGAGGAAGACACCAAGTTCCAGGGAAGAAATGGTTCTGTAAATTTTGCGTTTTTTATCGAGCCCAGCTGACGACTATGTCCCACTTAGGAGAAATCTTCCTTCCACAGCCCCTCAGAGAGGGCACCTCGTGTCCAGCACTCAGGCAGAAGAAACTCTCTGCATCCCCCAGCTCCCTCTGAACTTTCGACCCCTCTGTATACTGGAACCAGCAGGATTATTTCCACGACCTATTTTGTAACGTTTTCCTGCTGCAGAGTGACATGGCCCAAATGCCACTCAATGCTGGGGTTTTACCTTGGCAGGAGCTGCTCACGTGCCACTGCCCAGGCTCCCCAGGGAATGGGTATGGCCCAAAGGCTGCCAGAGCTCCAGGAGCGTTTGGACACCGCTCTCAGGCAGAGGGTGGGATTGTTGGGGTGTCTGTGCAGGGCCAGGGGTTGGACTCAATGATCCTTTGGGTCGCTTCAAGCTCAGCATATTCTGTGCTTCTGTTAAACCTGTATGGAAAGGCACAGTTCTCATGAACTCTGTACAGATGAACGACCATTATTTCCTACAAAAGAACCATTAAAAAGCACATTCTCTGCTGCTGGAAGGTCCCAAGGCATTGCAGCAAAGAGTTTCTGTGTAGTCCTCTGTTCCTCAGCCTCATCAACCCTGAAGCCAGAAAAGCAAGAAAAAAGCCAAACAGAATTTTCCTCATGGCTTTATTAATTAAGCAGCTGTTCCCGTGGGATTGGCATGTGCACGTCCTCCTCCAGAAGCAAATGTGTGCTCTGCCCTTGAAGCACAGCAAGGTATTGGCTGTACCACGTGCAGCTGCCAGAAAAATGAATACGGCGAAGTATCTTCTGTCCTGCCTGTTTCAGGGACGGACTCTGATCCTCTCCATTGTCTATGGATACCGTTTTTCAATGTAGGCTGTCCTCAGACCGCCCTGTGCTCTGAAGTTCATCGTTCCAGACACCCCAAACACTCCAATGAGCGGGGCCATTCCCTGTGGTCCTGCCTTTGGCTGTGCTCAGGAGTGGGACAGGTGTGTTTGCTCCTTGGAAGGCTGAACTTTCCCAGGAAGATACGCTGTAGGAAAGGTGGGAGTTTCACCCTTCTGCAGTGCTTTACTTCTGCCAGCCTCATTCTTGAATCCCTTTCACACACCAGGCTGTAGGTAAGAGATAGTGTCAAAATTCCCAGAGAGAGATTAGAGAAGCCTCTTGTGATTCAGACAAGGACGGCAGACACCTCGCAGCAGATCCCTTGGCCACACACGATGCATGCGGAGAACAGGGGACCTGTGCTCTTGTACAAGGGTGGTGCTTGAGCCAAGAGCATTCCTGCTGAAATCAGTGGAATTAACAGTGGAGGAATGGAAAGATCAGGCGCGCTGTGTTTTATCTGAGGGCTGGCTTCGGTTACCTCATGCAAGGAGTGGATTCTCCTGGCCACAGCCATGTCTTTAGCACATTTTAATAGGTCTGTAAGCCAGGCAGGAGCTGACCCAGCAGAGCTGCTTCAGTGACACGTTTGAACTGACATCTCTTCTATTTTCAGTTCCTTTTTGAGATCAGAATAGCTGAGTTTTTTCTTGTAATTGTCAGCAGAGCTTTAATTACTGTCTGAACAGCTCCCACCCAGCAGCTTCTCTACGTTACTGCGGCTTGACAGGACTGCAAAAGCAGAGATACACCCAGGAGCAGGAGGTCCCTGCCTTCGCGGCCAATGGCCTCAACATTTAACAAGAGGGAAAACAGAAACAAATCCTGAGCACCCGACCAGGCTGAAGCTTCCCCTGTGCAGTCACACAGCTTTCGTCTCGTTCCATGTCATGCCTCTTTGCTCCCCAGAAGTTTCTGCAGTCTCTAATACTACACAGTCCCTGTATGTCCTGATGGGCTCCTGAATCCCTCTGGAGTCCCCCTTATCCCAGCCATGAACCCAGCCGCCTGCCTTTAGCACATGCTCTTCCCCTGTGCTTTCTTCTGCCACAGGTCCCACAGGCAGCACCATGGCATTCAGTCCCTGCAATTCCCACCCTCCACTGCCACCACTGCTCTCCACCTCTCTGTCCTCTCAGCACCAAAAAAAGGCTACACGCTCTTTATGTGAGAAAAAAGCCATCCTACCATCTGTAAAAAATGGCAAATGTCATGTGGGGATGCCCCCAAAGATAATTAGATGTACATTTTAAAAAACATTATAAATTATTAAAATCCTCGGGTTTGTCCATGGGCAGTAAGTTTTTGTCCCTTTGTGGTTTATGTTGAATAATTGCCCAAGGAACTCAGAGTTATGTAAACCTTGAGGAATAATCTACACGACTTTTTTCAAGAGAAGCCAAAAAGCAAGGACAAGCCATCCAACAAATCCCTGCATAAGGCAAATGTTTTGGCGTTATGATAAAATCAAGAATTGCCATCAAGTAGAATTCATCCCCGAGTTTGCACTGAGTTTTTTGCATCATTTAAGCACAAGAACAGGAGATTCATTCCACCCTTGGAAGGTACAACACAACACCAACACTCCTACTCCAAAGAACAGGTAGAGAAGTTCTCAGGATCAGAGAATCGTTAAGGTTGGAAAAGACCTCCAAGACCATCACACCCAACCTTTGATGCCCATGCTCACTAAATCACATCATGAAGTGCCTACGAGTCTCCGCTTACTTGTTGAATGCTTCTAGGGATGGTGACTCCACCCCTGCCCTGGAGAGTCTGTTCCGATGTTTAACCACTCTTCCAGTGAAGAAATTTTTCCTGCTATCCAACCTGAACAACCCATGGTGCAACTTGGGGCCATTTCCCAACGATGGGGATTTGAGGGAGGTTGTGTCCTGAAGATACATTTCCCAGGCTTTGTCTGAACCAGAGAATGAAATCATCGGAATAGCTCTGAAGCTTAATATTGGTTTACATTCAAACACTTGGGTGTTTGCAGAGTTTATCCAAGCTAAAGCGCTTCCAAGCCTGGCTCATCTCCACAGTCACGCCTTTTTGGAGCGAGTTAGGAGCTTTCTGCACACCCCTGCTGGACCCCCTGGCCCAGGATGAGGCAGAGCCCCCCTCGGAAAACACAGGAATCCCAGGGGGAGCAGATGAGATGTTTCAGCTGCTTTGCATCCCCACAAACCGAGCAGGACGAAACAACCCAGAAAGTGAAACTACTATAAACACTCGGAGGCAACACTGTAAACAGTTCAGAGCACTTCTCTAGAGCACAAGGAAACACAGTAGCAGGAGCTGTTTGCTCTTCCCTGGCGAATCTCTCTCCCGTGGAAATCCATAACAAACACTCTTTAAAGAGTTCTAGCCCTGAGTAATCTCGATGGCACCCAGCCAGTATCACTGATTCTGTAGGAGGCCTCGTTGGAGACATATTTGGAACTAGTCTTGACTGACACTTATCCTTCTCCCTCCTGCTATAAAAACAGTACATTTGCCTGTGTTATTTTTAAATGAACTATTCTTGTTCATGTTGTGGAGAAAAACCCAACATACACATCATTAATGAGCCATTGAAAATAAGGCAGTGGGACTGGAGTATCCACATTTCAGGTTTGTCATAACCCAAAGGAAAACACTAAAGTGGTTGGTTTATTGACATGTAGAAAACACCAGAATTCGTCACCAACTTTTGACTTGTGTTGTTTTTTCCCAAACAGATGAGAGAAAAGAATTCACACTGGTGTTTTCTAGAGGCAGAGCACGGGCTGAGCACAGACCCCAAACTGCAAGAGAAGCTGCGTTGGCACGGTGAAGTGCCCGGGGGAGATCTGTGCCTTGGGATTAGACAGTGAACTGCCCTTCTTCAAAGTCTTACCTCTCTAACCCTGTTTTTCCAACCCTTCCATCACCAAATATCCACACAAGGTTGCTCCCTTGTTCGTGAAACAGAAAAATCAAAAATTTCTTGTAGTATTGGCTTTGTGATTCTTTTTGTTCTCTGTAACAGGAGCATTTTCAGCACCCAGAAACTGGAAAATCTGCCATGATTTAGGCATGTTTAGGCTTAAATGGTTTTAAAACACTCACTCCCTATAAAACTATTGTAGTAGTTCAATTTTATGGTATATACAATTAACTTGCACTGTAAGTTCATTGAACGCTTCAATAAACACGACATTTTGCTGGGCTTTCTCCTTCTGCTCCAGCTCCAGCCCAACTCCAAAGTAGCCATTTCTGCACAAAGGGATATGAAATGTTCAGAGTCTGGGGGGTGCAGGTGCATCAGAGAACACTGTGGGAACCACAGTGCAGAGAAATTGCTGTTTTGTTCAGAAATCTGTCATGGCTCCAAACCCAATGCTCAGAGAAAGAACTGCCAAGCAGGAGTGGGTAGAGAAGAGTGGTGAGTAGGAACTCTGAGCTGGAGTACAAATCCTGGAGTGACATAACCAGGGATGTCAGTCCTTACAATTCCAGTAAAACAGACACAAAATTTGTCTTCTTGAAACTCACTTTGTATTGCTGGGCTGTAAATAAATTCTTTCCGCAGCATGATTTTCCTTACTGAACGTGAAGGGATTTTCCTTACTGAACGAGGGGATTCCCTCTGCTCCCCGCTAGATTGGGGCTTTGTCAGCATTACCTCTACTGCAGAGCCATTTCCAGTGCTAGAGAATTCAAGAACAAGGATGGCACGGGATAGAGAGCCACATGCTTCTCTCATGGAGAAGAACTCACTGATAAACCAACAGTCTCAAGGGAATTTGCTTTTCCATCTACGTTGCTACTTTTAGGCCTGAAAATCATAACTTTATAAGGAGACTGGCCTGCAAAGACTGAGAGATTTGGGAACACCTGATCCAAATTCTTATTCAGAACTCAAACAACAAAAAGAGTAATAAAACCCCTAAACAAACACAGTTTTACTCCATCTTCTCCATTCCCCTGGGAATAGGAAATCCATCCCGAAGTTCCCCTCTCTGAGCTGCTGAGGCCAGGTTTTTCTCCTCTTGCTTGATTCTACTGGCATTTCCATCATTCAAGAGCAGTTAATTTATGCCCTGTGAGTTTCCTTTCTTTCAGAGCCAGTCATTTCAGCAGGGAAGGTTCAGCACCAGGTACTGCTGCCAGCACTGCCATTGGTCTGTGTTGACCTTTGGCAAGTTATTTAACCTCCCGATGTCTCCATTTGCCAGCCTGATGAATGGCGATGAAAACCACCTCACGATAATGTACTTTCTAAAAAAAGTTATTAAATACTTGGCAATTACTGGATAAAGATGGTTCTTAGCCCTTCAACACAGCTCCATCTCTTAGCAGATATTCAAAGTAGCTTTTGTCCATGCTCGGTGCCCGGCCACTTTTGAAGTGACAAGTTAATTTTTGCAGGAGAACAACACCTTGTGCACACCTCAGCCGCCTGTCCTCCTTTCCCAGACACACGGGCCTCTGCTGCATTTATTTCTCATGCACAGTGAAATGCACACAGTCCTTGTTTCTAGGTCAACTAACCATGACAGCTTGTTTGAAATGGGAATAAAACAAAAGATTGGTGAATTTAATTTTTTGATGTATTATTGTTCCACTCATTCCTCTTTTTACTTATCATTCACCTCCAAGAATCATCTTTGACTTCACTTGCTCTTGTGTAATGCTCAAATTACCAACGGCTGATCAAATAGCAGTTTCTAAGCAGTGACCCCAAATTCCTGCAGAACCACAGAAGACACAGAAATGTGACCTGACCTGCTTAACCCTGTCTGACCTCCCTGGCCATGCAGCCTGACCTGACCTCACTCCTTTTATTCCTCACAACACACTTTGATAGATTCCACCAGAGGAAAGCAGTGGGGGGGGGAGGAGTCAGGCTGCCTTAATGTCTTATTTCAGAGAAGTGTTTCCTTAGCTAAACATCATAACTCTCAACAGTGATTTCCAAATTGCTGGAACATTACCTCCCACCTCGCCACTGCAACCACTTCTTTGCCTGGGAGATATTCAGGAGTATTCCGGAGCCACTGTGCCTTTGCCAGCAGCAGCTCGGAGCAAACACAACACATTCCTCAGCAAGGATTTCTTGATATCGCAAAAAGCTTCCTTGTTCTGCAGATAAGAGCGTTTGGGAATTTTCTCCATCAGCCTGATAGACACCACCACTCTGCTTGGATTAGCTGGGAGAGGGCAGGGAGGTGTCAGTTTGCTGCCATATAATCCCCATCATAACGTAATAATAAATAATCCCAGAGAGTTGCAAGAGCAAATCGTCCCTCATAAGACAGAGCCAAGATTAGCACTGACCACACCTCTGGACTTCAGCCAGTGGCTCCTCATCACTTACTCCCTGTTTCCAGAGTACCCTGTCTTTCCAGGAGACCTGTATTTGCAGGCAGGCTTGGAAACTCAGAGACACAACAGATGTCTCCCTCCTCTTTAAATTTCTGCTTTTCTCTCCACTTACATAATGCTAATTAATTTGGGCTGAAATCTCTCTGATTCCTTGCTTGCACAGCACACATTCCAGACTTGCTGCTCTCATAAGCAGTCTGAGCAGCATTACACTGAATGTCCCTGCCAAATTCACTGTGCCCTTGTAACTAAACCCCAGATCTCCTCTTGTCCCCAGAATATGAAATATCCCTGGTTTTCAATGGAAGCAGTGTAGCATAATCATTTCCACTGAGAGGTAAATGCTGTTTTCCAGAATAATCATTCAAAAGCATTTCTTAATTACTACAAAGAAAGTATTCTGTCATCCCAAGGAGAAAGATCTTTAAAATTAGGTGCACACATAAGGGAAATAAAACCCCTGAAATGGAAGGAATCCATGCCAAGGAGATCTTATGTATGGAAATCCAGTCACGCAATGAAGTTCTACTGAAGGGTGGAGAGGAGCTCATGGGAATATCAAACATTTAATCTAAGAAAATGGGTGATCCCATGTCACTCTGCTGATCAGGATGATTCTATAATTTTGGCACCACAGGATGTGTGGGAAGAGTTGGCAACGTGAAGCTCTGGTGCTCTTCAGACTCAGCTGGCAGCAACCAGGCCACGTCTGATGGGCAAAATGGATGCTGGAAAATCCCAGCTCATGATGGCTGGAGACTCCAGCACATCCAGAGAGACAGGGCTGGGCTGAGGGAATCCAGCACCCAACTCTACAGTCAGCACTGTGGAAACTCATGCTAATTTTTAGGGGGTCCCCCAAGGGAGGTTCGGAAAACAATGCAGCTCTTCCAGCAATAAGGAGTAGACTTTTTAAAAAGAATATGAGAAAGCAAACCAGCTAACCAAAAGATGACTTCCAATGCCCAAGATTTCTACAAAATTTGTCCCAGTATTCCAGTAACAGAAGAGAAAAAACTCGTGGCATTGGCTGGGTACCTGATTCTGAAATTCCCAATGCCCGCAGCACCGTGTTTGCCTTGAAACAGTTCTAAGCCCAAGGTAATGAACAAATCCCTATGATCAGCAAGAGTCTGGGCATCTGTTTGGCTGCTGAACTTGTGTACTGGACTTCCCTTTATTTTGTCCACCCATTTGCTTCATATTCAAAATCATCCGAGACAGCTCAGTTTGTTGTTTGGAAAGCACAGGGCACAGAAATAGTGTCTTGCCCCCATCAAGCCTTTTTTTCTGTGAAGAAAATAAATTTTAGCCCAGTCAAAACACATATCCAGCCCTAAGGAACAAATTCCCACAGCCTCTTTATTCCTGAAGTGCCTGTTCTTACTGATCCCTGGGCTGTTGTTCACTCAGAGCCTCCAGACCTTTAGAATCTCCTCAGAAATGCCTGGCTCTTCACTTTAAACAGACATAGGCTGAAATTAAAGTTATACTTTCTGAATAATTTAATAATTTGATCTCAAAACTGTGGAGACAATCTCCCTCCTCAAGAGTCCTTCCAAAGCTGGCAGCAGGACACAAATGCACCTTCCTAACCACTCAATCAGCTGGGAGAAAATAATTTCTTGTTTGGAGCTGATATGATCCTTGCCTCAGAAGCAGGCTTTCCCTCAGATTCCAGGCAGAGCTACTGTGGGAGAAGAGGAAGGTATGCTTTCCTGCCCCACCATCCATTGTTCACACATGTGTACACTCAGAGAGGGCTTTACTGCTGCAGCGCAGCCTTTTTTGAGGGGGTTCGACAGTTGCTGTATCTCTGTTAACAGCTGGATTGGGATACCCCAGGGGATCACCAGCCCAGCCCCTGGTCCTGCCCAGACACCCCAACAACCCCACCCTGCGCATCCCTGGCAGCGCTGTCCAAACGCTCCTGGAGCTCTGGCAGCCTCGGGGCCGTGCCCATTCCCTGGGGAGCCTGGGCAGTGCCCAGCACCCTCTGGGGGAAGAACCTTTCCCAAAATCCAACCTGAGCCTGCCCTGGCCCAGCTCCAGCCATTCCCTGGCTGCTGTCCCTGTCCCAGGGAGCAGAGATCGGAGCTGCCCTTGGGAGGAAGTTACAGACTGGTTTGAGATCTCCCCTCAGTCTCCCCTTCCCCAGGACAGTGAGAGTCGGGTACTCTGTGTCCCTGAAACTGCACAGGGAATCTCGGCAGGCAAAATATAAGAACTTACTGCGGGCTGGAATCTGGCTAGCTACCAAATTTCTCATCCTTTGCAGAAAGTGCTAACACACAATGGGAGGTCAGAGCTCTACTCTTAAGTCTCATTAGAAAAAAATGGCCCTGTCAGCAGCACGGGACCCTGTAACTCAGCAGTGACCTGTCTGGTTCCATCAGATGTTTCCCTCTGCTGTGGCTTTGCCACCGTAACTCCCACGCTGAACAGCACAGGCTGCTGGCACCAGCTGAGTTCAGATCTCCCCTTCCTGGGCTCCTGCAGCGTTTCCAGCATGGAGGCAAAGACTTAAGGAGCACTGCTGGAGCAGTCAGGAGGAATAGGCTGTGCCCAATCCACCCTGCGCAAATCAGATGAATAATTACAGCAAAGGGCTTCAGGCGGTTCACAAAGAACCTGGTGCATAAAGCTTTGTTCAGAGATGAAATTTCCTCCTTACCAAAGCTCATAAATATCCTTCAAACCTTAAGCAAATAAATTTGCCATTTTTCTCATCGTACAGAACCAGTTTTTCTCAGGGCGAAGCGACGGTGGCTCAGTTCATACAGAAATGTCGGGTTTGTACTGTTCCAACTCAGGGGTTGTCAATGGGGAGAGAGGAGGAGAACACACAGCATTCCATGTTGGCATATCTGGTTCACTTGCTCCGTGCCTATGGTTATTCTGGCACTGCAGAACAGTTCAGATCTCTGGGACTGCTCCCTGAACACACTGAAGGGCAGTGTCCTTGTCAGGCCTGTAAGAGAATCAGGCAATGGTTTGGGTAGGAATAGTCCCTAAAGTCCATCTTGTTCCCCACCCTGCCAAGGGCAGGGACACCTCCCGCTCTCACAGGTTGCTCCAAGCCCTGTCCAAGCTGGCCTTTGAGACACTTCCAGGGATCCAAGGGCAGCCACAACCTCACTGGACACCCTGTGCCAGGGCCTCCCTGCCATCACAGGGAGCAATTTTTTCTTAATGTCCAAGCTAACCCCACCTTCTGCCAGCAGACAGCCACTCCCCTTTGTTCTGGCACTCCAGGACCTTGTCCCAAGTCTTCTCCATGTTTCTTGTCGACTTCTTCAGGCACTGGAAGGCCACAATGAGGTCACCCCAAAGCTTCTCTTCTCCAGCTCTCCCAGCCCGGCTCCCAGCAGAGCTGCTCCATCCCTCTGCTCATCTTGGTGCCTCCTCTGGACTCTCTCCAGCAGCTCAAGGTCCTCCCTGTGCTGGGCCCCAGGGCTGGGGCAGCTCTGCAGGTGGGGTGTCACCTGAGCAGGGCAGAGAGGTAGAAAGGGAGGTACCAAAACCTCTCAGCAATAACCCCACAGCTGCTTTCACACAGGCATTGAGCAGAAACTCGGGATATTTCTAGGCGCTGCCAGCCATCCAGGAAGATTGTATTGGAGCTGGAACTGATCCTGGCTCGCACTGCAGTCTCCAGCAGCAGCCAGACCATCCTTCTCCCAGTTTCCCACAAAACACTTACTGTATACTCACAAAATAAATTTCAAAATATGAATAATTAAAAAGCAAAATATGTCTTAGAGTTTAACAGCTATGAGGGAGAACGTTCAGCCACAAAAGGTATGGTTTTAATAATTAATTGCTGCTTTATTTAGCACAGAAGCAAATGTCTTAGATCAGAATTAAAGCCTTGTAAGTGAGTTCCTTGAAAATGGCCACACAAAAAGTGGGATAAAAACTTAGTCACAAAAAGAAAAAGAAGAAGGAGAAAAGAGTTCTATAAAAGCCTGAACTGAACAAAATCAGAAAAGGGCTTATTTTAAAAAAACACATGAAATTTTCTTCTTGGTTCCAAAGGATGGATGAAACCCTCATGGATTTACCCCACTTGCAGTGCTCTCATTCCCATCTCCCTGCTGGAATGCCATTCCTGGGCAGGCAGCACTGCAGGAACACAAAGCTTTGCCTGCCAGGAGTCCCTGAGGTGAGCACAGAGCCCAGGCTGTGCCCTCCTCCCCAGCCCTTCCTCTCCCTCATCCAGCCGTGCCTCCACCACCACCAAGTTTGGCTGGAAAAAAGCAGCTCTTGGGGCTGGAAGGAGAGAAGGCAGCAGAATGTCCCTCACCGCAGGAAGCTGCAGGGAGGAGAATGGGGCAGAGCACACAATAAATAGCATAGAAAGAGGAAGAAAACTTTTTTTTTTTTGATTACTTTCCAGTACATTAATAAAACCTGCTTACTTCATGTACCCCTGAGAACAGTAACATCTCAGATGTGTTTGCAACCCAGTTACCACAACACTGTGTTAGTGCATGGAACTGAGAAAGAGAAAACCTGTTCAAAAAACCTAATTCTGCTTTCTAGCTCCCTTAACCACTTCACAGGCTAAACTACATGAGTGTAGAGAAGAGAAACAGCAATAGCTCCAGTTCGTAGCAACAATTTATTTTGTATAACAATTTGCATCATGGCTACAAATTTTCACTGTTTGTTTCTGTGTTTTTAGTTTCCAAGAGTGAGCATGGAAGCACAATAACCTTTTTGTTTCGAGGATTCCTGCAAAATCATGGAGGAGATGCCTTTTCCACTGCTGTCTATCCAAAGCTAAAATGTAAAATATGTTCTGCAAGCCCCCCAAAATTAAAAGGAAAGATGAAAAATATAAATGTACTATCAGGCCTGGAGTCTCCAACTCCTGAGCCTTATGTAAAAGGATGTTCAAGCAGGAGTGGAGGCACAAAGTGGAATCAGAGTCCAGCCTAGGGACATCCTTTTCAACCTGCAGCTTCACCTAAGCATTCATGGAAATAGTTTTACGGTATTTTTGAGTAATTTTATTTGCTTAACCAATCTTCAGAATCTTATTTGGAGTTGTCTTTTCTCCTACATTCTCAATTATCGTGTAGCTATCACTGCAGATCATTTGCTGCACTCAAAACCTGTTCATGAGTCGATACAGATGGTAATCAAGTGGAAAAAAGTATTGAAAAAACCAAAGATATCCCTTAACAGAGGAGAACTGAAGGCCTAAAATGATGTTTCTGCCTTTATGTTAAGAAAACAGAATTGGCTGCTTCCCCCGTGTTGCTGTTTCTCAGGAGAAGCTTCGCGGCTGATGCAAAAGGCAAGTTGCAAATCCAGCTGCAGCTGCACATGACAGACGTGGGACTGGAATAACAGGGATATCCCAGTCTCAGGCTCAGAGAGAAAAGCAGGAACCGTATGAGAACCACGAGCCGGGATTAGAAGGGATGAAATCTTTCTGTAGAGCTGCAGGCAGCATGGCGTGCAGGATTAGGGCTTGAGGAGGGAGAATTCCAGAGCTCCAGTCCAGCAAGGAGAAAGAGGTGAGGAGTTTGAACGTGCTCTGTTCCAGGAGCTCACAGTGAGCAGGAGATCCCTAAGCTTTTCCTTTGACTGGTCATCTCATTTGTGGCAGCTGGAAAAGAAGAGGCAGGGACTGGTTGCAAAGGGGAGGAGTTTTCCTTATGAGATAATTCTGCTCATGAGAAATAAATTAGAAACATTTGGAAAATAGGGTGTGTAAGTTATTACTGCCTGAGGGCAGCAGGAAATTATGAGAATAATAGTGTATGCGTGTCTTTGGCTATTATTTACCTTGGCATGCAATAAGCCATGGGGAGTTGCCAGAGCAACTTCCACACCAATAGTACAAAAGCTCCATGAGCGTTGTTTCTCCATCACAGAGACACCCACACCCACACACCCCAAAAATTGAAATGACAGGGTGATTTTGAGACGGAATCCTGGAAGTAGCAGCCTCAGGAGGATCTCCCTTTTTTGCTGGAGTAAATAAATAACTTCAAGGAATTCCTCTGGCCGAAAAAATGTTCACTTCGAACCCAATTCTGAATGCTGCAAGTGCCTTTAGCTGGAGCCTGAGCATGGCCACGGTGCCACAGAAAATCTGCATTATCACACACTGTTAACAAACCTTTTCCAGCAGTAACTTGGCACAAGTGGATCCTCTACCGGATACTGAATCCTCAGTAAATCAGATTTCAACCAGACATCTCCTCTATCCTCTGCTTTCAGCCATTGATGAGCTAAACTTTTTCGAAGTCCAAATCAGAAAAGATATTGAAAATCATGAAAAGGGGAAAGCACAGCAGCCAAGGGCAGGGGCAGAACTGAACTGAGCAGCCCCTGATTTACACTCCACTGCAGGCACCAAAGGGCCTGGCACCTCCACCTTGAAGGTCACACACATTTATTAACTTGATTTAGGAACCAAAGGACTGAAGGGAGACTCAGAACTTGATTCACTCTTCATTAATTTACTTTGAAAATTTATGGACAAGTAAAACATCATGATTTAGACAGGACACCCTTCCCAAACTTATATCCACATGCATGCTTAACATACTTGCAGACTTTGAGGGTGTTCCTGCAAACTGCTTGTGCAGGACAAAGCCACTCTGCAGAGGAACTTTGGATAAAAAGACAAAAGCATGGAAAGATATTAAAAATTAAGTGGGATGCAGAAGGCCAAAAGGAAAAAGAGACAACAAAAGTATTTGCTGGAGATGGAACAGCTTAACATCTGATAGTTCAGTGGGGGTTGAGGTGGTGCTAGGAAAAGCAAATGCCTGAAGCTGTGGATGGGTTTATGATTGTGGATTGAATATCCAGCAGTCCCCAGTGGGTGTTTCCTGCAGTGCCAAAGGACGCTCACAATTGCAGAGCTGCAGCCATTCCAGCATTCCCTGAGCTGTGGGTGAGCACAAAGGACAAACATGCAGAGCAGATGCTTGGGACAAAGAACCCGGGCTCCGACTCCAAACCTGGAATGCCTGGGAGATGAATTTCTGTTCCAAACCTCACTGCACTGCACTGGAGAGGAAGTGTGTGGTGGGGAGGGACACCAGGGCAGGCCAGCAAAAAGGAAGAGCAAATCCCAAATCCCAGGTCTGCAGTGGCTGTGTGGTGCCAGCACCTCCCGGGAAACCTGCACCAGCTGGATAAAGCTGGGATGGAACTGAAACATTGCAAATTTACAACCTGGACAATGGACAAAATTACCTTCCTCTTCATTTGTAAATGATACCACAGAGCAAAGTTATCCTCCGAGTTACATTATTGATTCTAATAAAAACATTTAGATTCTGGACAGAAAAAGGGATGCAATGTAAAGATAAACAAGAGTCAGTGAAAGAGATAAATTAGTTATTGCCAAATTTTTCATTAATTATTCTCATACACAGCAAAGTTCACTTTCCCCAGACTCTCTGAACTTTATTCCTCATTTTGTATTTGACCTTAGGATCTTAACCTAGTTTAGAAAAAATACCAGTCAGAAAGCAGATGGAGGACATTAATACAAATAAATAACTTGGGGTTTTTTTCATTTGGGTTTTATTTTTGTTTGTTGTGCAGTGGGTTTTTTGTGAATTTTCTCCCGAGCACTCACCATGTGTGGTATTTGGGGTTTTTGTTTTTCTTGTTGCCTACCACAAGAGCTGTTCCACGGGGGTGAGTGCTTTGTCCACTCTCAAGGTCTTGTAATGAATCTCTCAGTTTTATAATGTTTTCTTAAAGCTCTAGTTTCCATGGCCACACAACTGGAACTTTTATTTTAGAAAAATAAGAAGTAAGTTTCTTAGATTTTTTTTTCTGTTCTGGATAGTGGAGAGAAAAGGAAAAAAAAAACTACCAGGGAATCACAACTTCATTAATCCCGTGGGGTTTTTTAATTCGTTTTTTAAACATCCTTGTCATAATCCAGTTTAAAAAGGAACACGCAGGAGGCAGATGTTTATGAAAGACCAGCACCAGATCAGAGCTCCAAAACTGAACTCACAGTGAGGTGAATGTAGGTGGCCAGATGAAGAGCAGTATAGAAACAAATGAATATTTCACAAAATACGCCAGTGAATGGAGAGAGATGCAATAGCAGGAATTCATTTTCTAGGGAGAGACAAAGCTCCAGGAAACAATTCCGTGAGCCAGGGAGGTTTCTGGAGTGACTCTGCAGCAGCTCCAGCTCATCTAAGAAATACTGAGCACAAAGGACTGTCACTGACTGCAGCTCAGTGTAACTGAGCACTCAAAAAAGACTCAAAACCCTTGTCTTGGTTTGTGAGCATGGAAATTCAGCACCGCAAAGGTGACCTCAAACATCCTCGAAGCCTTACCTTCCCCTTCAAAAGAGGTGGGATGTCTTTCCTGGTGGACTAGGCTCTTTAGATATGTAGCAGTTGTCAGATGGAAGAACAGAAATGAGACAGCAGAGGCACCTTTCTCCCTCACCTGCACAGAGGCGAGCACCCTCTGGGCTGTACCAGAGTCTGTTTGCTACAGATAAACCAATCTGAGACTTTGTTCCTTCCCTTGTGAAGTGAAGATGGTAAATATTGACTTCACAGGATTCCCAGCATACTCCTACAGCAGTCCTAAGATCTTCTCTGTCTCAAGACTCCAGCCTCACTCTCCTCCTTTCCAGAATGGACATTTTATCCCAGAGCGGGGTACCTTGAGCCGTGTTCTGAGCTCCTCATTACAGGGAGGACACTGAGGAGCTGGAGCATGTCCAGGGCAGGGAACGGAGCCGGGAAGGGGCTGGAGCCCCAGGAGCGGCTGAGGGAGCTGGGAAAGGGGCTCAGCCTGGAGAAAAGGAGGCTCAGGGGGGTCCTTGTGGCTCTGCACAGCTCCCTGACAGGAGGGGGCAGCCGGGGGGGGTCGGGCTCTGCTCCCAGGGAACAGGGACAGGAGGAGAGGGACCAGCCTCAGGCTGTGTCGGTGGGGAAGTGGAGGGTAGGTTGGGTATTCTGAAAATTTATTCATGGAAAGGGTGGTCAGGGTGGCACAGCTGCCCAGGGCAGTGCTGGAGTTCCCATCCCTGCAGGGATTTAACAGCCATGTAGATGTGGCCCTTGGGGACAGGGGTCAGTGGTGGCCTTGGCAGTGCTGGGGAATGGTTGGAGTCGATGACCTCAGAGGCCTTTTCCAACCTTAGTGATTCCATGACTGTGACATGCCGCGGGCTCTTCCCGGGCTGGAGGAACACGGTGTGACTCCTGTGCTCTCCGAGACAGAAATTACCCTCTCTGCACTGTGCAAAATCAATGAAAATGCTGCAGGGGACCATGGCCACCAGCGGGGAAGCACTCAGGAGTGCTATTTACGGACAGGAAGGGGACATTTTCCTGCCTCTGCCCTGTGACTAAGGAGAGCCACAGGGTTCGGCCATGCCTGGGGGAGTGGCAGCACAAGGGGAGGGAGCCCAAAATCAACTGCTTGAGCTCTTGGAACACAGGAGGTATGAGTCCACCTGCACAACTCCTGCTAAAAGCAAGGGAGGAAGGAACAGGTCATATAAAAAACAGACTTGATGCTCATCTCAAATGGCAACTGCACCTTTAAAGGCAATTGCCAAGTTATTCCTGTTTAAATCAAGAGAGATCAACACTGGGAGCTCAGTAGGGGCAGCAGCTGGAGTGCTCTGGCTGGCTGAGGCTGGAATTCAGCATCAGCCCTGCAATTTTTTTGTCTCTTGCACACACTGCAAAGCTTCTGAGAAGATTCCTGGAAAACACCCACAAAGAGAAGGATCCATCACTTGATGGAGACAATTTTTAGGTTGAGGAAAACATCCTGTGTTGCCCAGTGGATTGAACTGAACATGATGTACACGGTTGCAGTCAAATCCAAATTTCTAAAGCACCATGTCTGGGAGGGCTTCCTGTAGCTGGCTTTCCTGTTTTGCCCATGTACACACTGAGAAAGAGCCGTGTTTTACCTTTTAGAGCAGGATTTAGGGATCACAGGCATTACAGAGCAGTGAGGGGTAGGCACTGGCAGACTGCCCACACACTCCTGCTCTGATCCATGATCCTGCACTCTGCCCTGGAAATCCTGGCATTCATTCCCCTTTCACAGGAGAAGAGAAGTTGTAAGATAGGGGAGAAAATGTCAAAACTAATTTTACCCAAATTAATTCTAAGGGAAGACTTGCATCGTACTGTCCTTGTGCTTTCCTCCCTAGCCCTATGTCATCCTGCTTACTCTTAAGGGGGAAAATATTATTTGGAATGTGTAAAAGCCAGACAGTGGTGAAGAATTTAATCAAGATTTACAGCAACCAAGATTGTCATAACACAAACATCAAGTATTTGGGGGGCTGTTCTTGGAGTATTTTGTACATTTTTTATTTCTGTTAAAGACCCAGCTCCTGGAATCAAGAAATTACTTACCAGTCTTCCCTGTCAAGTACAAGATTGTAGAAAAATCTAGAAAACTGAATCCTAATGGCCATCCAGAAAGTAAAATCCTCAACACGCTGTTTCTGGGATCTGATTTATGACTTTGGTACACTTTGAATTGTCTGTAGTCATATAAAACAATTAGGTTGGAGTTTTCACTCTTCTTTAAAAATCTGGTTTATAAATCAGTCTGAAGGAATGAAACTGCAGTGTTCTAGATTTTTCCTGTAGAAGTGTTAAGCTAAAATACTCAGCACATTCCAGAAATGATTCCTACATGCAGAGAGGATACATAAAACTCCCTCTTTCTATGCACTCTTCTGAGTTCAGACTCTCAGCTGAGAATCCAGAAACACCAAAGCTTAATCAACAATAATGTATTTTTATCACATCACAGATCTAAGACACAGACAACACAACTCTGACAAGTCCATCGAGTACTGGGAATGGTGTGGCCAAACATCCCTGCATTAGTGTGGAAAGGGCCATAGAAATTAAGAATCATAATATTTCCACAAAAACACAGCAAGAAGCAATAGCATTAGAAGGTAATAATTTAGTCTGGTTCACCATGAAATTTCCTAGGACGAAGGAGAACAAAAAGCTGGACTTGAAAACAATGCCAGCACTGCTTTTCTGTGAGAACCCTTTTGTTTCCTCACCCCGTCTGAACCACTCCAAATGGCAGAGCCCCCCCTCTCCTCTGACAGGATTCCTCCAGTCCTGCTCCAGCCCATAAATCCATTGTGTCCCATCTCTCTCCGTGTGTCCGGGCTGCACCAGGCTGTAATCTCTTATCCTGGCACCCACACTCAGAGGCGTTCTCTTCTCTTCTCTGTAACCAGCAATCCAATACAGGAGCCAAGGGATGTGCATTAATGGTTAAAAAGAAACAAATACAGCCTTCTCAAAAATACAAACACAACCCTTCTCAAAAGAACCAAACAATTATGCTTGTGCTGGTCATGAAGCAAGAGGAAATCGGGGCCAGCCACAGGGCCCAGAGTGGCTGAATCACCCCAGCTGTTCCCTGAACCAAAGATGAAAGTTCTAAAATCTTTCCCTTTTTAGAATAGTGGCAAAATTGATGGCTCACAGCCAATGGCTGAGAACGGCTGCCCCACCCCAGAGATGAAAAGCAGGAACGTTTACCTGCAGTTTCCTTCTTCGTAAGACCTTTGTGGGGAAGGGAGGGAATTGAAAATTCAAGTTCCCTGAGGTTGTCTCAGTTATCCTTGTCCTTTGAACTGCAGGGAGCCCAATCGCAGGGAATGCATTGGCATGTGGGACATACTAATGACTCCCACACCACACCATTTACCCTTCCCATTTCTTGATATTAGGTTTTAGCTTTAATTCTTTTCTGATAAGTGAATTTTCACAAATTTTCAGCTGACAGTTGCACTCCTGTGTGGAGGAAAGAGGGGTTGACTTCAGCATAAGTATGTGGGTATGGAAAAGTGAGCAAAAGCTGTTGTATCTGACACTGATACAAAGCTGAGGGGCGGACACAGGGCTGTTCACAGTGTGAAATATTGGGATGAATGGATGTATTCCATGGGAGTCATTCTTGTTTCTCCTGTTCCTCATCCTTACAGTTAATTCTGACATTTAAACTGCAGCCACTTCTGGCTACATCCTGCCAGTAATTTTGTACAATAGAAGCACCTCAGCAGATCAAAGTGAGCACTAGATTCAGCCCTAGAATTCTTCTTTGGAGTAGGTTCAGCCTAGTTCCATGCACAGAGCAGCCCAGCTGTACGTTTGGTTCAGGAGAATCCGCAAAATCAATCCTTGGTTTGGGTCTTTACATCCCAGCTGGAGGTTGTGCTATTCCTAAAGCATGTTTTGTGTTTAGGAGCGCCTCCAAAAGAAACTGATTTAATGCATTCTAAACCCACTCCAATGCAGAGAAAGCAGAACTGATGGCGGGACTCCCTTCAAGGCTGCACTCTTGCTCCAAATCAAAACACTAATTCAGGTAAAGCTCCTTTCAGCTGAAAGTAATCATGGAGTCAGGGGCTTAGGCAAGTGGTGTTTGATAGGGGTTCATTATCATAGCCACAGCCATTGCAGGGAATCCCAGCAGCTCTGTACCTTCTCACATGCTACTGTCCTTAATTTCCTTAAGTCCCCTGCAAATCTTTCCCCAAACACAGGAAAGCCTCAGATTACACACAATGGAAAGAGGGATGGTTTGTGGTAAGCCGATGTCTGAACACACCACATCCCTTCCCTGAACAACGGAAAGAAGAGGGACTATTTTAGAAAATACTTGGATATGTTCCCTTGCTGTGCATAGGATATGAGGACTCCAAAACATTATAGCCTAGGCTGTGGATGAGAACCATCAGATTTAGGAACTTCCATCACATCAAGCGTGGATGCAACACCCTAAGGTGGCACAAAAGCAGGGATTACCCATAGAAAATATGACAAGATATGGAGGTAGAGCAGATCTGTATTTCTTCCTCCATTAATCCTGGTGGATCAAGGAGTTTTCTCTGCTTCTACAGCATAAACAAACAGAATTTTCCATGGGCTTCCAAAGCAGCAGTGGCCACAGGAATCCTACACTGTCAGTACCTTTAGTCCCAAATCTGACATGTAACTGCCCCAGGGCAGTATAAGGAGTTGATCCACCCTGAGAGAGGCATCAGAACCCAAACCTCACCTCAGAACCCACCTAGCAAAGGTGCCAGGTCCATGGAAGGCTGGTACGACTGAGTCTTCACTGGCTTTTTTTCCTCAGCAACTCATCTGCTGGTTTTTGGATGAATGTGCCTGTTTGCATTGTACGAGACACTACTGGGGCAGGACAAGCTGAAACCTTTCCTTGGCAAAACCTCCTTTTGAGCTTCTAAAAAGTTATTGATGTGAAGAGAAGATTTAGCATTAACATTTTGCACCATAAGAAGACAAAGGATTACATATTAAAATCAAAAATTATTTATCTACACTATGAGACCTGCCCCTAAAAGCACCCATTGCCAGCTGGACAGCAAATCCTACACAGTTCAGGCTGTCTTAGTGACCCTTGAAGATTCTGTTCTGCTGAACATTCTCCCTCCAGCAGCAGCTCTCAGACCACTGAAGGGAAATGCTGTGCTTTAACACTGGCCTTGCTTAAGTGTCTGCACTCGTCAGCCATCCCCCACTTGGATGGAATGAGATAAGACCCCAGAAAAGAGCCTTTCAGGACAACTCCCTCCCGCTCACCCTCCTTGCCTCCCTACAGACCTGCCCTCAGCAAAGATCTTCTCAGTACTTCTCCTGTCCGACCCAATCAGGCACTCCAAGTTCAATGCTCTCTTTTTATCCTTCCACATGACAGGGAAATGGGGAAAAGAGCTGAGGGGGCAAAGGAATGAGAATCCTTGCTGCTTTTGTGTGCAGATAAAATGAAAGGGAAGAGGGGATGTTCTGCTACTCTATGTTATTTTTATTAAACCCCTTCATAAACCTCAGCTTGTTTTCACAACTAATTTAAGAGCCTCTTTTTTCACCTGTCAGAAACTCCCAAATACTGTAACCTGTTATTTCTGGTGCATCCTAGTATTCCACACAAAATGCTCCTCAGGTCTGAACTCGATTTCTTCACTGACACTACCCACTGGTGCACCAAAAAAAGATCCCTTTCCTCCAGGGCAGACCTTCACTGCTTTACCTTTTTTTTTCCCTAAGAAGATCCCAAATGTGTTTCTTTCATGCATCCTTCAATTGCTGATTAACAGCTAACTACTCCCACTCTGGAATATCAGCCTATGCATTCCTTGCGTGTTGTACATCAGGCTGAGACTGTAAATTCCTCCAGGCAGGCATCTGCTTAACCTACGTGTTTGAAAAAGAGGGAGATTGGGTCAGACTGATTTTTTCAGCTGACGGGGGGAGCCAGGCAGAAATAAAAAAAGAAAATAACAATGAGGGCAAAAAGGGAAAACAAAGAATGGTGAATGAAGGTAAGGAAGGGAAAATGAAAATAAAAGGGTTGCTGGAGAGTGGGAATAGAGAGCGAGCTAATATATTTGATGAAAATGCAACATTAGCAAGCACAGTGTGATTTGACAAGTGTGAACAAGTCTCCACCAATGTTAAAAAGCACTACATCTGGCAATGTGTCAATGTTTAAGCAGCACTTTCCTTCTCCTTCCCATGCTGGGATTCTGCATCCTTGATATTCCCTCAGATCCACTTCTAAGCTGCTTAGGTCTACATTTAGGAATACATTTGTAGAGGTGAATTGGACAGAGAGCAGATATAAATTTGAAGTAATTACAGTCACTATCATTCTCTCTCTCCCCAGGTTACCTCGTTACAAAGGAAAAGATCAGCAAAATATTGTGAAATGCTGATATCCATCCAAACATGGGGAATCATTTAAAACAGGAACGTTGGGGTTAACCATATGGCATTTAACCTACCTATCCCCTTGTGCATATTCCTTTTACTCCAGCAAATATATGGCAATGAGATCACTTGTCTTTTGGAATATAGCAACAGTGCTGGGGCACTGAATTCAGCAGCTGCAGGATCTTAACCAGAGCAGGATACATATGTGAAAGGAATTTTAAAATTTCCTCCAACACCTTTCTCTCAGAACCCGTGTTGATATTTTCCTCGAGGAAAACTGGGCTCTGTGTAGATACACATTCATATTGGATTGTAGGACTTAGCAGTGCATGTTATCAGTGAGCTCATACACCACACACTTGCTATTTTTATGGATCTGAAACTCCCAGATTTGCTCCATGTTAACTGTTAGTTTTTAGCAGGTTGATCCCATGTTGTTCTCAGCAGGGTTTGAACATTATTTCACATTTTAACCGTATCCAATCACAGCATTTTGGTTTTTTTTACCTATGGGTCCACTGGTGGGGATCCATCATTCCTGCAGGTCTCAGTACAAACTAGAGAGCTCTACATTTAACAACATGAACCACCAAATCTGTCATGAAATTTGATTTTGGAGGTATTATGGAAGCAAAATATGAATCCTCAATACTTCATTCTGCTCATGATTATACATTATCAATTTAAAGCAACCAAGCCCACAGCAACACAAACTTCCTCTTACTTGCTCCTGTAAAGCTCACATGAGCAGATTGTTGTTTCTCCTCATATGCTAAAGCATTTGGAAGCTATCAGTCTTTTGGAGGGGGAGACAAGAAAGGAAATTCCCAAGATTTTCATGCAGGGACAAATTCAGTCCCTGATTAACAGGTGCAAGAGTTGTTGTTTTTGCCAGATTTATTTTTGCTTCTAGTAGGACAGAGCTGAAAAATCATGGGCCTAATAAAGCAGATTTATCATCTAGATAAAAATAGTTTCTTTATTCCCTGCACTCTGCGTCCCATGCTGCTAAGGAATACTTCAAAATTCTTTTGTTTTTGACAATAAAATGGTTCCCATGGTAACACCATCTGATGTCACAGAAACAACGCACGTGAGGTCATAAATCCTTCAGAGGAAAAAATAAAATCACAAAGGAGGCTCAAAACTTTACGTATTTGTGATTTGAGGTTGATATTGCCTTCTTTGTTCTGCATGGCTTGGTTTCACTCTCTTGCCCTCCTTTTTTTTCCCCCTAAATATTTTATTAAAGAAAAAAAGTGGAAAGATTTGTCCCAGGAATTTCCTGTTGGCTGTTGTTCAGAAAGCAGAGAATACCAGCAATAATGTGAACAATGCAAATTTCTCCTAGGCCTGCCTGGAGCATGATTCCAAGCCCTTCTCGAAGTTGGCTGAGATATGACAGTGCTTTGGAGAGGTTACTGGGCTCCGTAGCCAGAGGTTTGTGCAGAAACATTTCAGCCTCTCTCCTGCTCCTTCCCCCTTCTCCAGGCTCTAAGTTACAGGAATCCAACAGTTCATGTTATGGAAATAAACATCCTACTACTGCACGGTGAGGAATCCTTCAAGCAAATGGATTTGCAAGGGAAAAACACAAGCTTGGATGTGGGATATGATGAAACTCAGGCCATGGTCAGTGTAGGGGAGGGGAGTGGATGAGGTGGGACAGTCAGCCAAGTATTGTGTCAGTGGTCAGCTCCAGGAGTTTAAATCCAAGAAATCCTGCAGAAAGTCAGTAGTTGGGAAATAATTTACTCACCATTTTCCCCTGCTCAATGCTTGCCATGCTTCCTGAAAGCTCTGTGATGGATCCACAGGCACACACAGACTTTTCCTCCCTTTCCCTGCCATTTTCCTCTCTCAACTATTCCCTGTTCCTCCCTGCTCCTGAGAACCAGGCAGCTCTGAAGGGGTTTGTGGAGTTTAAATAAGGAATTATGCTGCTCCCCGAGAATCTGCCTTCAAGAGTCAAGAGTCACATCAGCAGACTTCCAGGTCATGTGATGAAGGTTTTAAGAGCTGAATTTTTAATGTGCTTTATACATTAATGCATATTTAAGAGGACAGATGTGTTTTTCACAGCTTCCATCCAAAGATCTCAAAATATTTTTAAATAGGTTTCTAGTTTAATCTTCACTCTTTTATGAGGTAATGCAAAGGATGTTCTACCAGTGAGGGAGGGATATCCAAGCTCCTGAGTAGAGCGTGGCAGCAAAAACAAACAGACAATACCTTGTCGTCAAGTGCAAACACCCAAAACTTATCGGTCATGCTTAAGTTAGAGACTTCATTCAAAAGAATACACCTTTAAATGACTTCTTTTCCCAGTCTTACAGTGCACTGAGTTGCTAGTTCAGACATTTCCCCAGCTGAGAACACCAGAAGTGTGCCCTTTATGTAATGAAATAGAGTTCACATATTTGCATTGCTTCAGGAGCTGGGACTTTTTGAAAATACAACTATCCCGAGACTCCATAAAATCATGAGAGCTGGCAGCTGTGAGTTTCGGACAGGAAGTAATGAATGGTAATGCTTTCACTCAGAACTCCAGGGATAGGTAGAACACAATTACTAAAGTATGAATTTACACCAGGCTGTGCTTAAATATGCTCCCCGAAAAAGAAAAAAGTCTCTTACCGCCAGAAGAGGCCAAAGTTACCAGGTGTGTAATACATCATTATCAACAAATAGCTCGTACTTCAGTGTCTCCTGGAGCTGTGCAGGAGCTACAGGTCAGAACTGGCTCCAGGAATACTTTCTACTCTGCCTTTGCTTCCTGCAATGTTTGGCATTCACCTGTGAAAACACTGACTCAGAGCAGGGCAGCTTAAGAGATAAGAGGATCACAGCCCAAACTCTGTGGCTGTTATTCAAGAGGGATGGAGTATAGGCATGGAATACAGGCATGGAATATATCCCTGCTAGAGTGACCAGCCCAGACACAACCCCGTGGCACCCCGTGCTGAATTGTTGGAAGTTAAATCCAGTGTAACACAGAGTTGTGCCTACAGGTACTATTTTCCACAACACTTTTCCGTAACAACCAAACTTCCTCAGGAGGTGACAGTGGATGCTGGTGAAGTGCTTGGCTGTGGATGTCAGAAAGCTTTGTCGGAGGTGTAGAATTCCAGTTGCTATCCTTTGGATGTTGGCAGCAGAGGGTAATTACAAGTGATGACCTAAGAGTGTTATATATATTTTATACCATATATGTGGTTATGGAAACCACCACAAAACTGCTGTATTTTCAAACCCATGATATAAATTTCCAACTATTACATAAAGTGGCTTTCTATTTCACTGCTAGGGTGCACTAGCCTCTTTCTATACCATTCCCAGCATAGTTACTATAGTAACTAATGCATTGCAAAAGAGAGGAAGAAGCTGAAAAAAAGAAGAAACTTAAAGAATTACGAAAACCAGAGAAGAGGATTGTCTTCACAAAACCTAAAAACACACTGTGAAGATTGCAGGCACAGTTGTGTGGCCATTTGTTTGGAGCTGCCTGCTCCATCTCACTCAAGATCTTGTCACTTAATTCACATAAAATGTTCAGCCTAACAGTTCTGTGGCCATGAGCACTACAGTACCAGGCAGTCCTAGACTTCAGGAAACAAAGATTTTATTCCCTTCATCAACGTGCAGAACTGCAAAAAGGATTTCCTCCATTCTCCAATTAATACTGAAAGCTTTCAGATCCAGGAACACTTCTATAGCTTGCATCAAATGATCATCTTTAGGGCAGATGAGCGTCTGAAACCCATGAAGAGTTTAAAATTTCACATTTTCAAGTTTCATGTGCAAAGCAACTGTCTTTGGCTGTAGCAGAGCAGTGTGGGAGTGACAGATCGACACACAAAGTAACAGAAACTGTTACATAATAGTACATACCAACGAGAAGAAACCTCAGCGGCTCTGTAAAGTCAGGCATTAAAGAACTTTTAAGCCTCACTTTACCTGTGTGCACATGCATATTCATACAGTGCAGTCTGATTTTCCACTACCACATGCAAATCTTTGTGTAAAATCATTATCTCGGCCCCAGATTCACCCTGTTGCCATTCCACAGCTACACAAAGCAAACCAGCCGTGGGACTGTAAAACCAAACACAAGAATAGAAATTCAAGAGCTTCAGCCTAATCAACATTCTCTTGCCTAAGGATATTCCTGATAAAGCCCATAGCTCACTCTCTCTGTCAGCAGTTCTCTTTCCTCAACCTTCTCTGATATTGTCTTCTTAATAGCAAAGCCATCATCTCGGGGTTTTTTTTGTTTTTGTCTAAATGTTATGCTGTTCTCTGGAGTCTCCGTGACGCTGTCAGGAAAAGCCACTCTCCCCATCATGTCCTGGAGAGTCATTTCAGGGATGCTTTCTGCGACTGACATTTCCCAAACACTTTTGAGAGAATGTGAAAAGCAGTAAAAATGGTTTCCACTAAATCTCTTGGGGCTGGATAGGTTGAGCCATCAGCTATTCAAAGGCTCTGGCAGCTGCTCAGAAGTCGCATGTCAGCCACACAAGTGAACCCGTTTGGCTCCAAAGCAGACAAAGAACACATGGAAAACTGCCAGCACAATCAGTTCAAGAATAAAAACATAGCAAACCAGTTGGAAATTTTTTAAGACCTTCTTCATTTTGCAAATATTTTGCAAACCTCAAAAAAACAAGCGGAGCTCAAAAATAAAGGGTTTGCCACCGGCTATTTGGGTTGGCTGCAGGAAATGTGGCAATAAAGCTCAGCTTCAGCCTGCTCTAGGTATCAAACCTCACAGACAAGAGAACAGAATCTCACTGAACTAATGGCTGTACAAATAAACCTGGAACAACTGGGGAGGGGAGAAAGAACTACACAGAAACTTGACTCTCATCCTCTTGTCTAGAAACTCACTGGTAGATCTCAGAATTTTAGAATGCAAAACCAAAGAAATTGCATTTCCCAATCAGCCAAACTACAGCATATAAAGAGCATCTAACAAAGAGCTCTAAGCTTTTCCCAGTGAATCTGAATTGACAAGTTCACCTGTATTTCTCATTCCTTTTGATTTTCCTCTTTTCCTCAACACACAGAAAAGATAGCACATACTCTTCAGACAGTCTAATATTTTTTTAATCAAAAGGAAATTAAAGAAGAGGCAATGATGTACATTCCTTCTGGGGAAAGTAGAAGCCTCATTCCTATCCTGTCTTAAAATAGCCTGATTGAACTACAATATTTGCATTACAATTCTGGGTCAGCTGCACCATGGGATTAGGCTGCAGATCAGAGGGTTGTTTAGTTTTTATTTTCAGCCTTGTAGATTTTTCACATTATATCCATTCTCCTGCACATTCCTCCTGATATTGTATATCGATGCAGTTTGGAACAATTGCACAGATTTACTCCCTGGATATTTGGAGGAAGAAACAAGCCTAGGGCGGTTTTATTCATTGGAAGTGGAAATCTTTGCTGCAGAGTATCAGGTGTCAAAGTAGACAAAAGAGCCTTTGATTCTTTTCAAACATTGATTCAGATTCTGATATTCTCTACTTCTGGGTCAAAATGCAGCATTTTTCACTCCAGCACTCTGGATTTCACCTGGACTATACAAAATGAGGAACAAATAATGCTTATGAGGTGTCATGGGGAATAAAGATCTCTCTGTCAAGAACAATTGAACAAATGTCTACCGCAGCTCAGCACAAGTTGCCAAATAGTTTCACTTTCTTCACATATTGTACGTCAAATTCTTGGACGTATTTTTATCAGAACAATCTAAAAACTTATTCACTGGCAGGTCCTGGTGGCCAGTTCCCATGCACAGTTGAGGCTGAGGTGTTACCCGGACCAGGTGCTCTCCCATTTCTCTTCAGGCAGCACTGGCTCAGCAATGCCAAGACCTTGGAAAGGCCCATCCCTCCAGAGCTGCGCTTCACACTCCTCTCCCATCACCTGCGTGTGCAAGGAGCACAGCACCTGTTGATCACAAAGGGAATTTGAAGCATTAATTAAAGATCTTTAAAATCACTTGCTGAAAGGAGCTGCAAGGATATGAAATATTATTATCGGTCATGCAGTGAAGTAGTGAACAAATCTTTGAGATTGAAGAGACTCTCTAGTCCCTAATCCTGAGCAGTGTAGAAATTAAAGTATTCTAGGAATGATACTCAGTCTTAGTCAGTGGCTGTACTTCTATCACATTTCTTAGAAATGTGCTCCTCTGTGCGCTGACTCAGTCAAGAACAAATTTCATCATCTCTTTCTACCTCAAGAAATTACACTCCTTTGTATCATCTTTAATGGTTTTTCCCCAGAGTTTTTTCCTCAGGGTTTTATGTTGCATGTTCTGGGTTTTCTTTTGCAACCTCCCAGCATTTGTGACTTTATGAAACATTTTACATTATCAGACCATTTCTCTCTTACATTTCTCTAGCAAGTCGTATATAAAAAACTCCTTTGATTTGCCTTCATGACTCAAACCTCCAGATATTTCATGCTTTGAGTTGATGCTGATTTTCCCCTGCTTTGTAAAAATCTTTTCTTAGACTAGAACTTACACACAGACTATAATGCATACATTTTTAGGGAGAAAATCACCAGGCGGGATCTGACCGGAGCAAGGAACAACCTTTCCAAGGAAAAGTTAATGTTCCTGACTCTGTACCACAGAAAAAGATGTTTTATTTTCATCAGATAGTTTATTCTTATCACACCACTGTAATTTCAAAGTGACCTGATGGTGAATCTTCTTGTTCTGACCAGTGAAAACACTTGGATTTATGTTGATAGCAAAAATCTTTCCCTTTATTAGCATAAGAAATGGCCTAGACAAAGCCAAGTGGTTGATGAGCTGTAATTACTTTCATGATTGATTAATAATCCAAGTTTATGTCCTGTTATTTTTGTTGTTCCTTTGCTACGATTCCTGGTATACTGATACACAGGAACCTCACTCTGATTTCTATACCAGTGTGATCTGTCAGGCAAACGGAGGAGGAAAAAAGGGCCATCCAGTTTCAATTCTGTAGAAGATGTTTGATTTTCTGTGATAGGAAGTTCTGAAGAAGAAGCCAGAACATGACATACATTCGAACATGACACACACCAAATTGATTAAAAGCTGGCTGACAAGCCTGAAAATTTAACAATTTGGAAAAAAGCTCCCCTTCTCACCCTGCTTGACACGAGTGTCTGCTTCGAGTGTCTCCTGGATATGTAACATATACTCTACAAAACCAAAAAGGGTTGGTTTTTTCAAACTACCTACAAGTGGACACAAATAAACTCTCTCTCCCACTTCCCCTTCCCTCGCTCTTTGTCTCTCCCACTTTCACACACACAGCTCAGACCTGAGATGGAAAAGCCCCAGTTACCTCCTCAGCAGAAAACAGGAACAGCATTTCATGTATATTAATGAAGATGCATTAAACATCTTTCACTGTGACTGAGCAAAACAGTGCTTGAAACCCAGAAGTTACTGAGAGGGGGAGAGAAAGAGAGCAATATAGAAACAAACACAACAGTCTGAACATGCCAAGGGCAAAACACGGATTTTCACCTCCTTCCTGGGAGCATCTGTAACGGAGAGAGCACATCCCAAGTCTCATCAGGTTCTAGTGCTCTCTCGGAATACGACACTCCTGAGTACTTTTTTATGGCTTAATTTTGTTTAATGTTATTGTTGCTAATATCCACTTAGAAGCACGGAATTAAAATGGGGTTTGTTACTGCTACCACCATATTTTTCTGTTTGGTGGGCTGATTATTTAGCCTTCCTTCCTAATGGGACCTGAAAGGAATACGATGTGCGGGGCTTCTGTGCCCCAGGTTTTTCCCTGGGTGTCTCCATCCCTCATTGCCCAGGGACGTTCAGTGTTAACTCACACTCCCCCTGCTGGTTCCCAGGCACTGGAGCAAAGAGACTGTTTTGGTTAGGTCCTACAAGACCAAAATGTGTTTATTATCAATTTTATATTAAAACAATAGTAACATTTAAAGGAAATTCCTGCTAGGACCATTCAGTCTTCCTTCCAAGAGACCCTTCAGGGGGTCCCACCAGCCACGGAGACAACCCGAGTCCAGCAGCCAGACAGGACTTAACTCAACTGCCAGTCTCAAATTAGATGTCCTAGAATCCTACACCATCAGATTTTCCTGAAAAAGTACATTTGATGTAGCTATCAGTCACAACTATGAACAACTTCTGGACAAAATCAGCAAGTCATAGTTTTAAAGAGATACATATGAAATATGGATGATGAGCAAACCAATAGTATGCAGAAGGAGGAGCCCAACTAATCCCCTGCATAGCAAGGGGAACCTAAATTGAAAGATTCAGTCCTGCATGCCTACAAAAATATGTTGCCAACAGCAAACATGATTCCTGGTGATGATACAACCTTCTTAGCCATCACTCATGGCTCTTCTCTGCAATAATTGTGGAATTAGTGCGTAAGAACCAAGGATACTCCCAACCATTTTGCAGCATTATGCAAGAACCACCTCACTATCTGCATCTCAAACACAAAGGTCTTTTTCAGCCTTCCAGCTGGCCCTTCTGCTCTTCCATCAGCACAGTTGACACAGCTGACAAGTTTATCTATCTTAACTGTGCTCTCCCTAGCTCAGCAACAATTGCTGACAAGTATCTCTGTTTTCAAAACAAGCTGAACGCTGAGTTTGCTGCAAAATCATGTCTGGAGTGATGAAAGGATCCTGTACTCACCCGGAATCTCTTTTCCGAGAGTCTGGGTTTATTTCAGCTGTTCTTCATGATCCTCCACAGAACTGCTGTCTCCAACTGCGAGACCAATTCCTCCCAGGCTGAGGAGGAGGATGCCCCCCAGTTCCTCCTCCCTGTGCAGGAGCCTGGGAATCTGCTGACAGGACTATGCAAGAAGCACCAACCTTCCATCTCACCTTCTGTTGGGACCCTCTTAATATCCTGGAGAGACCAACAACTCACTTCTGTGTTTGCCAGATCAGTATCTCAACACTGAAAAAAAAAGGCTTTGGACCAAGAGATCTGAGCAGAAACCTCCTACAATATTCTCTCAGTGTCTATGGCAAAATGTACAGACAACCTGGTGGAGAAAAGAGGGAAGACAAAGCTCAAACAGAAATAAAATGAATTAACACCTTCTCATCACTTAGAACTCACACCTGTTCCTCCTAGGTTGTCTGTTTCCCAATGGCAGGATGCAGAGATGGGAAAAGTAGAAATGGTTCAGTCCCACTGGAAGAGCTGCCATCACCAGCTCAGGGATCGGTGAGAAGGGAAAAGCTCCCAGGAGCTGCAGAACCCGAGTGCCACAAAGACATGTCCAGAGAAAAAGGTCATGAGAATGACAAACAGACCTGCATCCTGCTCAGGGCACAGCAAAATCCAGGCCTGGCACCGACCTATTTTGAAGGATGGCACGAAGCATTGCTGCAAAACTGCAGAGATACAAAATGAAAATAAAGTATTTTAGACTCTGTCTTTTAAAACACATTTTTTTTCCAGCTGCTTGTAACAGATCCCATCAGAAGTTTCCTCAGGATTTCTGATGCTTTTCTGGGAAAGTCTTGAAATATTTTGGACTTGAAGGAAACAAACATAACTAGAATACAGGTCTCTCCATGTCAATCTGAAACATCCATGTTCAAGAACTTCTCCATACACCTGGGAACTTTCTGAACATGGTCCCTATTGTTGGTCCCTGGTGGGAGTGTCTTTATGAGAGAGTTCTGCATACAGTGAGAGTATGGTTTAGGATATCTAATTATTAATATTACCATCACCAGACAGGTCAGTGCCCACTGCCTGCAGTGGCTGCTCCTACAGGGTGACTTTCCACTCTCGTGAAGTGGAAGTAACACAATCCCTGCCAAAGTGCACAGCACAGCTAAGAAAAACATTAGAGATACAACCACAACTCCCAAAAACTGAGGAGCTTTTCCATTAATACATTAAATGAAGTTGCCTTGAGATAAAAAATCATTAAATTACTGCCCAGATGGATCTAATGTCACATGGGATTCTGCAGGTGTGTAAACAGGTAGAAGGAGTATAATTTTTATGGGCCAAACACAAACCCATATAGATCATATATTCACCAGACCCTACCTAGGGTCACTGACACTGGCAACCATGCGTTAATAAACCAATCTGCCCTAAAAGGAAGCACGATTATGCCTTGACTTCACTCAACAAGTGGTGTGTAATGTGCAGCTGGAACCACCTGGCATGTGCTGGCCCTGGAACACATCTGGATGGACAGTGCCTCACTGGAGGCTGCTGCCAGTGCTGCCAGACTCCCTAGTGCTGGCACAAAGGCTGAGAAAGACTTGTTCAGCATTTACCTCACAGGCTCCATGAGGATCCTGTGCCAATGTGGGAACAGGCCAAGTGTGTAACTGCGGAGTTTAGAAGCAGTTCTTTCTAAATTTCTCAGTCATCTCAAACTCATTGAGTCAGGGTTTGGATTCCTGGCTGGGGCAAGAACCCTCTGTTTGTGTCTAAATGGACAGATGCACAAGAATAAGAAAGATGCACAAGAATAAACTTTCCTGGCCTTCTCCCACTCTGTCTATGACAGATGGATAGAACTGGGACAAAACAAATTCTGCGGCACAAGCCCAGGACTTTGCCCAAATTATAAACAAACTATAAAATTATGGAATCATAGCCTGGAAGAGCCTTGCAATCTAGTCCTTCTCCCTGCTCTGTACCAAGATCTGTTTCTCATTATACAAATTCTTCTAAAAAGTCTTTCAGCTTCACGAAGAAATCCATTTCAGTACTTTATTACCATTATAGTTTGAAAAGGTTTCCTAAACTCTTGTCTGAGGCTCCTTGCCTAAGCGTACACTGTTTTCACTTAGTTTATCGACCATAAAGAAAAATGGATCCCTTCTCTCTTTACATCAGCCTTTTATATACTCTAAGACTAATACCAGGTCCCTTTTATAGTTGGGTAAAGAATTATATTTCTGCTTTTGCTTCAGAAAAAGGACCAACAGTATTTGCACTCTCCCCCAAGCTATTGAGTTGCAAATCTGAACATTCAGGTATCTTCTCCTTGTCACACTCCAGACACACTCCACCAGTTCAAGACCATGAAGACCTCCCCAAATATTGCTTGTCAAATTGAATCCCAGGCAGGAGGCCTTACTGGGAAAGAAGAAGGAATTGGCACCTCTCAGGCCTGAGAAGCAAATTTACCATTATACTTTGCTGAGTTTGATTTCAGTGGAGCCAAAGCTGTTTCTGGTACCGCAACTTCCATCACTGCTGTTCCAGCTGTTCCCTCAGCTCGTGCCAAAGTGTAAGGTAGCTGGAGACTTTGTGGTGTCTGGGATGGAGGCTTTATATTCTCCAGAATTCTGTAGTTTGCTGCAAATATATTGGACATGTGTGAACTGACAGATCCTCCTTCCTCTCTGGGATGGAAAAGGTCAGACACCACAGTCCTTGTGAAGATCCTGAAGGTCAGCTCATGTCTGTGTCACTGTACAGTGCAAAGCCCACAGGGAAATGAAACGTGGACAGATGGGCAATATCTCCTCAGTTCCAAGGTCCATTTTATTCTGTCATTCCAATCAGTGCATGTTGCATCTTTGTTCCAGCAGAAATAACTCTAATGAGGAAACTATTTCAATTAATAATTCTGCTTTTTCAATACTGTAATTATGCTGAGGACTCAAAAATACCACACAAATGAGAAATGAGATACAGGACTGCAGTGATTGATTGCAGGTCTGGCACACAATTTCAGCAGAAGAGACAGAAAAATGTGTGAGGACCAAATCAGTGTCTCAAGAAAAGCCCAAATGCACATTTTCAAGCTGGCCACTCTTTTCTAGTACTTAAGTCATGTGAACTAACACTCTTCATGTGAATTCTTCCAAACTCCAGAACTGTTGAACTGGACACCTAATCTTTTTAGAATCACACCAGAGAAATACAGGATTAACATTTAAAGGTTTAAGGTTTAGCTAAGTTATCAGGAGGACACTGGTATTCCCAGTCTGACAGAAAACTGAAGGCAGGAATTACGTCCCACAATCTGCCCAAAATAAAACAAAAATAAGAGTAATGCTGAAGAAATAAGCCCAGGGTTGTTTGCCCGCAGTGATCCTTGAACAGGAGCATGTGAGTGCGGGGAGGGCCGTGCTCTCCGTGCAGTGCATTAGTGCTCCATCACCTCTGCCAAAGTGAGCCATTACTTACTCAAAGTGCCCTCCTGACGGGCCCCTTCTGGGACAGCCAACCCAGCGCTTTCGGAAGGGGAGTTTGGAGGATTCTTCCCTTTTTGTTGGGCAGTCCCCTGGGTTTCCAAACCTCATGCATTATGGATAGAATCTTAATGGAGCCTGGCTGCCTAAGCACTGCTTGCTGAGCCTTTCAGCTCAAGACAGTCACTGCTGCTCTGAGCTTTCTGCTTCTCCTTCCTTATGCAAACACAGATTTTACTTCTGTTCTCTCTCTGTGAACCCCATTAAAACCCAATTCTGCTTACTACCAACAGCTTTCTTTAGGCTCCTTTCCCTCTAAGGATTCTCCCAGGTTCAGGACAAATCAATCTGCCATGACCTGGCTTGTTGCCATCTCTGGATGCTTGGACTGGTTCCCCAGTTTGTACTGGGAGAGCACCTCCAGCTCACTGTCACCTCCACGGCGCTGTGCAACCTGCCACTGTGTTGTCCCTCTGTGCCCTGCCTGATCAAAAATGACAGTTCTTGGACATAAATGCCCTCAAATTACATCTCTCTCCTGTAACACACCACCAGAATATTCTCTGTAGCGCTTGCCCACAGGCTGTAGCTCTATTAGTAGTCTCTCATCGGCAAATGCACCAGCGATCTGACTTCAGGCAGAAAAGAACTTGCTTATGAAATATTTGTCAGTACCAATAGGCAATTAATATCCAATAACCTCTTAATGAAGAGTCTCCAATTATAACGCAGCTTTGTAGGTATGTTCTAATCTTCTTTAGCTAAGAAACTTGGGATGCTTTATGAAGACTATGAAACCTCACCATTGTTAGATATAGAGGAATGTGAATGGGTTCATGTCTGCTCTTACAGAAAAGAAAGGGGCAAAAGAGAAATATTTTTCTTCCACATTAATAATCTCAGTTTTCTATGACTCCTTGGAAAAGAAAAAGCTTCAAGAGGGTGCAGTGAGACTCCTCGTCATTTCCTGGTGAGGATTACAGTTTTAAAAGCAGAAAGCTGTTGTTTTGAAAATTATGTCAGAGTAGCTTGATAACAGACAATAAAATTGTCCCCCCTCCATGAGTAGATGATCTGCTGCCTTCTCCTTTGTGGTTACCTGTGCCTGGGCTTTCCCACAAGTGCATATGAACACTCTTTCATTGCAGGCAGCAGAGTCTGACAAAAAACTGGAGACAGGAGGTACTCCAAATTTGGAGGAGACTACAATGAAAATCTTGGAAATCTGGCAGTTTGAGTAGTACTCGAACTCCTGTCCATCGATGCCGAGGCTGTTTCCAGAGACAACGAGGACTGATGCAGACATGAGCGCTCCTCCACCCAGAGCTCTGTTGGGAAAAGGCTGATTCCACATTGGAGCTGGAGGAACCAGGGGCTTTGTGCGATGATCTCAGCTGGAAGTGGGTTTGCTGACATAATACCTGCTGATGGGTACAGTTTATTTGTAATATTCTTCATCTTCCTTCTCCTAACGAGTTTTCCCCTGAAGGTTTCTACACGGAGAGAATTCCCTTTTAATCATCCCCATGTAACACCAGGAGAAACATTTCAGGCTGTTAAACAGAAACAATATCCAGCCTTCCCTGAGCTGCTCTGCCTTTACTGTCTGGAATCTATCCATGAAGAAAGAACAGAATCAGACTAAAGTGACCAAAAAGCCACACTAGAGATGTAGGAAGTAATTAGAACTTATTTTGTAGTTAGAAATGGTGAACTCTTTGGAGCAAGAATATGTCTGGCTACTCTAAGAATTGTAGCTGGTCCTTGTTGAGCTTTATAACTGAATAGCACATACAGACAAAAGCTGGCAATAAATATAGTGGTATTTTATAAAGTGTGTATATAAAATGGTAGCGAGATAAACTGTAAAAACAGAAAATAAATCGTATTTTTCACTCAACTCTGGCCGCATCACTTGTGCTCTGTACGTAACCCTTCTCTCCAAGGATCCATTCAACCCTGGCCACATCACTTGTGTTCTGTGTGTAATCCTTCTCTTCAGAGATTTATCCTATTCCAGACTCCAGGAACAGTTGAAAAGAGAGTTGTTATTTAAAATACAGAATGGAAAAAACTGCCATGGCCTGCTTTCCATTGATTTTCTTTCCTCTGGTTACACAGGCCCAAAGTGCAAGATGGGTGATAGTCCTTGAATTAATGTTAAGGTGAAAGGTCTGTTGCTTTAATCCTCAGAGACTGCATCTGGATGCTGTAACCCACCTGTCCCACTGCTGACAAGTCCAGGGAAAGGCATAATTCCTGAGAAAGGAGACACACAGCGATCCCAAATCCCTTCCTTTCAGCCACGGGTTCCAGCTAACCCAAACTTCCTGCCCACATAACGATGGAGACACGTGGGGCCGCTGCTTTTCCCATATGTGAACAATAAAACTTGGGTTTAACTGTGGCTGCAGCCTCTGGGCATCATGTGAGAGTTCATGTGAGTTCAAAAGAAGGTAGGAAGCTGTATTTACTTTGGGGAAATCCTGAGTAAAAATAACATGTTTATGTGCTCCTGGCACACTCACAGTGAGCTTAACAGGGCTGGAGAGTGCAAGATCCTCCCTTGTATCTTGCTTGCAGCAGTACGCCCTGTTCTGACCCTGCTGCTGGACTGCTCAAACTCCAGATGAATGGAGAAAATCCTCAAATACCACCCAAAAAATATAATTTTGAAGGGGGGTGGAAAGAAGACACAGTCAAGATGACACGCATATATGGGTTGTCTTAAGATGAGGGGATAATACACCAGTTACTCCTCAGCTTAGGCCAGGTCAGACACAGGATTCCTTGGAGTAACAGAATTTTTCTTTCTTATGTCCCTTCACTGGCCACTACTGTTCCTTCCTTAAAGCTTTCAGCACTTAAAGACCTCATATCCTCAAGGATAAGTATGACACAGATTTACTGCTGTAATGATATTACTCCACGGGCGAATGTTTTTACATGGGAATAAGCATATCCATACGGTGAGATACCCTGGAAAGGCTGGAGCGTTGGAATTGCACCTCTGGTCAGTCAGTAGAAGTTTCTACATGGACAAGTCCAGCCCAACAGAACCAGGTAACTCACTGTTCTCTGCAGATCTGGTAGCAAAGGCAGCCTTCCCATATCGACTGCTTTTAAAATCATTAAGGAGTATAATTGTGTAATCTTTTGTCCAGAGAAGCTGTGGCTGCCCCTGGATCCCTGGAAGTGTTCAAGGCCAGGTTGGATGGGACTCGGAGCAACCTGGGGTAGTGGAAGGTGTCCCTGCCCGTGGGAATCAGATAATCTTTAAGGTCCTTTGCAACCCAAACCCTCCCATGGTTCTGTTATGCCCTCCTGGTCTACACCCCCTATGACCACCAACAACACAGAGTTAATCAATTTCTGATGAATGCCAAAACGGTGGTTTCCAGGTGTGATGAATTGTTAAACGGCATCCTGATGATCAGACACAAAGGCACTTTGGAAAGCATGTAAATGAAGGTGCTTTCAAACAGTTCTGTGTATTATTATTCCCTGGCAATATAAGTGGGTGATACTGGAATGAAGAGACTGACAGAAGAGTTGGACAGTACGGTTTTCCTTGCCTTGGGAAGTTCTGTCAGCTCAAAAGGCAATCAGTAAAGTCAAGCAGATGGGAAAAAACAGGAACTGAAGCAGAAAGAGGGAAAAAGGAATTTCCTTGAGCAATAGTCAGACATTTCCAAGGTCTCATTGTAAACCAGGACAGTGAGTCTCTTGCAGAGGGAGATGAATTACACAACACTGAGCCATATTACTGCACACACAAAGCTGCAGTAAATTAATTGACTGATGAGTAAATCAGACATCAAGAGCTACTGAACACTGCCCAGGAACTCCTGCTGCTCTATCCTTCCCATGGACATACAGATGACATAATATTGTTTGCAGTGGTCAGAACCAAACCTTATCACATGTGAACATCACAGTCCCTTTACAGCACAGTGCCAGCACAGATTCCTTTTTTAGCCCAACAGTGAAGAGCCTTTTCTTTGGAACAGGACAGTTCAAATTCTATCTCCAGTTAACCACAAAGCCCCAAGTGACTCTAAGATGCAGTAGTGACATCTCTACACAGCTTCAGAGGCCACAGATTGTTTCCATATTCTAATTACTACATCTCATTACAAAGAAGAAAAATAACTTCTTTTTTTGAGTCACAGATGTGGTTAAAGTAAAAGGATTCACAGGATCCAGGGGCCTAAATTTTTTCTCCTTCCAACTCTGTTGAAGACTTCTAGTGCAATAACACTCACTTTCTTCCACTGAGTGTTGGAAAACTTAACAGATCTGTGCTCATAAGCATTTTGAGGTCCTAATTTAAATGCCTCACACTGTCACAACATACATAAAATACCTTACAAGAAGAATTTTTATTATCACAGATTAGAAAGTTTGAAAAGAGGAGACACTAAATTGATTCTGTAGGGCTGATTTTTTGTGTTAACTTTATTTTTAGAACATTGAGCAATTAGGGGATACTGTACAGTGTTTGAATTTCCAAAAATGTAATCCTCAATTAAATCATGGTTATTTGAAAGAAGTCTGTAGAAGGTAATGTTCAATTCGTGCAGTTCTGGTAACCTCTCAGCCTCTGTAAGGTATCAAAGCAGTCTGTAAATCATGAGCCTTGGTTCAGCCAGGCAAGAAATGTGTCTGGTTTGATCAACCACTCCATCACGGGGTTTTCAACCCAGTGCCACATCCTTCTAGCATACTGATATTTAAATTTAACCCAGAAATAAACTGGGCGCTTATACTGACAGGAAACTGTGATTCTTCACCAACACTTCCAGGCTGCAGCATCTTCTTTGGAAACCCGGGTTTCATGTGGATACCTGACCACAGCTGGCATGATAAGGCATGCATGCCTTGTGTCCAAAACTATGCACTGTAGGTGTGGTACCAGGAACAAGGTCAAGGGACGTGTCCCTTCAAGCCTGGGTACCAGCTGGGAAGTGCTCCCAGGTGCAGGAGAGCTTACCTGGTGAGGCACAGCTGAGCTCTTTGGAAAGGCTTTTCCATACCACATTACTCTGGTAACGTCGCTGATGGACTGTCAAGAAGACAATGAGTTTGACTCGGAGTGTTTAAAGGCACAAAAAATCACAGGGTGTGAATCTCCCACTGAACCTCTAGAGGCAGAATCCAAATTACTGTGAAAAAACCCCGGGTGATGCTTTGTGGAAGATAAGCAAATTAATTCAGAGGACACTTCATACCCACTCCTATCAAACGCCCTCCATGTAATAAAGGAGTTCTGCAGAACTGTGACCCACCAGCTACAGAGGTGTTTCCCAGTTCCAAAAATTCAGCCTGTCTGTGCCGTGGTGGGGGATCTCTGAAGTGTGAGTCACCCTCAGTGAGCCGCCACTTCTGGCCTAAGGAACTCAGGAACTGGCCTAACTTGTTCTTGCCAGCAGCAGATGCACCACCAGCACTCTGGGGTTTCATCCCCGTTCAACCCACAGTTATCCCTCCTCAAACGGAGCTCACGCTGGTGTTCTGCAAAGCACAGTTAACTGCAAAGTGAGGGACGTCATGGGGGTGACACCAGAGCTCTGCAACCTGAACCCTCCAGCAGAAACAAAAAGCAGAAACGACTCCCCTGCCTCCTGAGCTTCAGCAGTGCCTGAAAAGAGCAAAGGCAGAATTGCTTTACTTATGGTCAAAAATGAATTCTGTGAGGAAGGGGCTGGAGGGCATTTTAGATTTCACGTTAAAGAAACAAAGCACAAATTGACTTTTTATAAAGGTCAAATGAAAAATTGGGTATCTTAAGGCTGCAGAGAATTTCTGTTCTGCTTAGTTGTGTTTACATTTATTAAAAAAAGGAGAAAAATATTGTCATGTCCAACTTAACAGATGATCTGGCTGGGACAAAGGAAAGAAAAAAAAAAGAGAAGGAGTGCATTTGAAAAAAGTCTGGAATTTTAAATAATACTGTTTCTAGTAACGTTCCTCAATGGAAGCTATTATGTTGCCCTTTCACAAACCGTTAAGACAGGAATAAAATCAGTTCAGTTTGTACATAACCTGAAGGTTCTAGCATTTGCCACATGCTTGTGAATTAGTGGGTTATGTGCTGAAACAGGTATTTAGGATATATAATTCATCTTCTAGGCTAAAAATACATAATGTAACAAATAATACCCATACTTAAAATTTCTTTCAAACTTTCACATGGACTAAACTGCATCCCATGTGAACTGACTAAACAGCTTTGCAGCAATTAAAAAAAAAGAGAAAGTGAAAAAAAAAATCGTGATTCTGATGTTTTCACCTGAACAAGTTTTAATCATTATACACCAGGTGACTTTGATCCTACAGTGTGCTTTGTTCATGCCATTGCCAGATTCCTTGCTGGCTCAGTGCTCTGTGGTTCACCTCCTACATGGGAGATGAGCATTAAGCCCAAGGACACCACAGTCTCGGGAAGGGAAGGGAAGGGAAGGGAAGGGAAGGGAAGGGAAGGGAAGGGAAGGGAAGGGAAGGGAAGGGAAGGGAAGGGAAGGGAAGGGAAGGGAAGGGAAGGGAAGGGAAGGGAAGGGAAGGGAAGGGAAGGGAAGGGAAGGGAAGGGAAGGGAAGGGAAGGGAAGGGAAGGGAAGGGAAGGGAAGGGAAGGGAAGGGAAGGGAAGGGAAGGGAAGGGAAGGGAAGGGAAGGGAAGGGAAGGGAAGGGAAGGGAAGGGAAGGGAAGGGAAGGGAAGGGAAGGGAAGGGAAGGGAAGGGAAGGGAAGGGAAGGGAAGGGAGAGGGCAGTCCTGGGGGAAGAGCAGCAGCACTGACAGAAACAACAAAAACTGGCGTGATTGAAATACACAAACACAAAAAGCCTGGGCTGTCTCCTTCCCTGCAGACCCTCAGTCCTTCCCGGACCCTGCCACAGATAATGGGAATCTGGTGTGGTTGCTGGGAAGGAGGTTACTCCCTGCCCAAGGATCACAATCAGATTTCACTTAGGGCTGAACCAGCTCTTCAGAATAGGAGTTCATCCCCCTCCATCTGCACAAGCCCTTCCTTCCAGTCCCCTTTAAATTCCCTACTCAGGGAGCCCAGCATTGTTGGGTCTTTAATCTCCTCCTCACAGTTTCGCATACAAACCTTGGCTTCAATATTTGGATACATTTCCTGCCTCTTTTTTTTTTTTTTTAATACTCTTTTGAAGCCAAGTTACTGAGTGAATCGTAAAGGGGGAGAATTCCAAGAGCCTTAGTTTCTCTGCTGTTCCCAGGGCAGGTCTGGGCCAAAACAAACCCCTGCTGTGCCAGCAGCAGTTACTTACAGTCAAAGCCAGACAGCACAGCCCTGCAGCTTCCCCATCCAAGCTATCTCCCATTTCCCTTCAGAGATAAAGCCTCCACTGAGATTCCTCACTTCTCCAACTGCATCCCTTCCCATGTTTTCCTTGAGTCACAGAACAACCATCAGAAAAGAAAATGGTGAGAAGGTAAATATTCCGCCTTGGATCCAGGGCGTCCCTGCCCAGAACATATCCTGCTTCGCTACAAAGCTTTTCCATTCCCACCCTCATTTCTGCTTCTTGGGAAAGGATTTGTTCCCAGTTTCAGAAATCAGTGGTTTACACTGTGCCTTCCCCTCCACCACTTCTGTTCTCATAGAAAACTTGGATGCCTCAATCAAATTCCTGAGAAAGAATTCAAGGAACAAATGGCCACTGCTTCACCGATTGCAGGATTTTGGTCGGACAGGACTGAAATTTGACATCTGGGCAGAGCAGTCTCAGTAGGAGATATGTTCATAGTCAGTTATGACATAAAAAGGATGGAATTATTTTAACCCTCTGGAACGAAGCTTAATCCTGAAGTCTCAGGCACATCAAGAAATCTGTTTCAACCACTATTTGGTCAAATAAAAATTATTACATCTTTAAAGATTTTTATAATAATTTTAAGAGTTTTCACCATGTTTACTTCATTCTTCTACCCCATTTAGGTGAATTTGCACCAGTTGTGTTCACACCCATTTTACACAAGTTTTAACATCACAAATTCTGGTGACCATCGCATTTGCAGAGAATGAATTTCAAATGTTTATGGGCAAAGGTCTGTAGGGGAACTGTCTGAGCAATTTGATCAAGCAGCAAATACAAACAATACTGTGGCAATTACAGTTTGGGCAATTGTCATAATGCCATAAAACTGTCCATAAGCAAGTCCGAGAGATACAAAATCTCCCAAACTTGGAAAAAAAAATTATGATCCTTCGTACTGCAAAGACAACAAGTAACACAAAGAAAACTGGGTATATTAAAATGGCAAATTATTCCCACAGTTGCTTAGTCAGCTTGAGTACAGAGGGTGGAAATTAGAGCACGGGGCTTCCCATGAGGTACACCTGCAAATATTCCGGAAAATACCTCTGTCCTTCTAGCCAGAGACATCCTTTCCCTAAATTTTTTTCCCAACATGTCTTTTTTTTCAACACTCGTGTCCAAGAGCAATCATTTTCTCCCTGGAAAGGCTGGTCTGAGAAACAAAAGATCTGAGCTGCTCTAGACTGCTGTTCCCCTTAGGAGAGAACCGTCATTCTGATCACTTAGATTCTGAAACAGCACCTCTGCACAGCACAGGCCTTCACATCCCTCAGGAATCAGGGCACGCATTTCCTCCCGGTTGCAGTCCCCTCTCACTTCCACTGTGGCTCTTTTTTCTATTCTATTCCATCTGTATTTCTGTGTGAACCCGACTTCCCATTTCCCTTGCTCGTGTTCCAGCTCTCTCTCTGTGTCTCACTGTAGTGCTGGAACATGCAGCAGAAATATGATGGATGATCACCTGTCACAGCTTGTTTATTATAATTCAGACAATCAATTACACATCCCTAATGCCGCTTGTCCCGCTGGAAATTTACATGCTCGGCACAGACCAATGTGAAAATGGAATCTCATTTGCCAAATGTCTTTCTGTGGGTACAGCACGATGATTACAGCCTGGTTGTTTCAACAGTTGTGTGTGTCTGACAATGTCATCACTTACTGCTTGCCACGGGTCACATTGCTGCAAGGCATTATTTATTGTGCTGTGCAGGCTCAGGCTTTCAGAGGACAAAGATATTGTTAAAGCCACAGGCTCAAGGCAAGGTGGATCACACAGCAGGGACAGCCCTAGCACCCAGCACCTGCCTTTGTTCCACTGATGGGAATCCTTGTACCCTCTTCACTTTTTTTCTTTCGGGGGTGACTTGTACTAAAGGGCTGGGCAGCTCCTGCACCAGCAGGCAGGGTTGTTAAGGGGAAGTGCTGCTCCTGCAGTTAAATAATCCCACCACAGCCAGTGATTTAATGACAGGCAAAGAATTGTGGAAAAATGAGACAAGGGGGAAAGCAAAAAGGGCTCCTGAGCGCTTGGCTAAAATGCTGTGCAGCAGAAGGTGCTGAATGTGCTGGGAAAGGGTTAAGTGCATTTTACTGATTGAGTAGCTCTTCCCTCTAGGTAGATTGGATGTGGAAGATCAGATCCTACAGAAAAGAGGATCTAGAGTACGGACTGCGTAGCCCATCCTGGGATTCAGGTGGAATACTGGATTTGATCTGAAGTAGCCAGAACTTCAGGAAGAGGAGGAAGGATACATAAGATGTGAAGGAAGTTTCTTCTCCCTTAACAGAGGAGAAAGGCAGGGAAAGGAAGACATCTTTCCTCACTAGAAGCCAAATTTCTAACACCTTCCTGTTAACAGGAAAGAAGGAACAGGAATAGTCCCATCAAACCATGCTGCTGACTTAGGCTTGCTGTTTTCTCACACAGCAGTCAGCTGCTTCCCTCCACCTCTTTCTGCACAACCCAGCCAGACTGGTTTGGGATTTGTACCTACACTGCCTGTGCTCTAAAGCACCCACAAAACGAGTCATTCTTGGAAGACTCAGGTGGAGGATGGTGAGTAAACTTACCAGACTGATTTTCTCAATGCCAGTCTCAGTTGTGGAGGTGGTTGAATATATTCAGTATAGCCAGATTAACCACTTCACTTAGTTAAAATTATTTTAAAGCATTCAACATCTAAATGGTTAATCTAAAGGTCTGTGAGAACAAAAACATTAGCATAACCTGCAGAAAAGCCACGATATTTATTACACATAAGAGAAAACCGTAGATTAAGTAACAGGTTTCCACTCCTTCAATAAATAGGACTGACCTTGAAGAGGGGTAGCTGTTGTTCACAGTTGTTATCTTATCAAGGTGGAGGGCAGGCAGTGAAATGGTGCAGTACTGATAACACTTTTTAGGATCTTACCAGCCACCTACGAGTGTTTTGTCAGTCCTGTGAGCACATGAGGGCAAAGAGGCCTTTTATTCTCCCCCACACAAAACAAGGGCAAAAGACTGTATCTAGCTTTCAGATGAGGGCTGTGTCCCTGTGTGAACAGAGGTATGAGATGGAGCTGCCTATGACAACAGAGGACTGGACAGATGAGTGGGAAGACTCTCTGAAACCTTCCTTCGTAATGACACCATTTGTATGTCCAAGAGACAGGGTTCAGCAAGTCTGTGAGGAGCAGATCTTGTTGGTTATTTATTCATACGTTAAAATCTCTGTCTCAGCAGCCCTGTGAGAACTAATATTGGTCGCAAATCCCGCTGAGTCAACCCAAATAGTGACAAAGTGCTCTCGCTCTGTCTGCATACACATATATATATTACACACACACATGCACACTCACACGTGTGGATGGACTAAGGTGATTTTGCTTTTAAAGAACCTGTTTTTCAGCAGAGGATCAGCACAGTTAGTACTGAGGCTACATGTGCACCTAATTTCACAAATGACACAAGAGCATGTGAAAGGGCTCAAGTCCTTCTTACATAGCAGAAGGCTTCCTGTGCTGCTGCGAGTTCTGTATGAGTTGGCATAAAAACGTCTGCTGAGGGGGCAGGGAGGAAATGGAGCAATCAAGTGTGTAAGGAGTCACTGCTGTCCATGGAGGCAAATTCTGAAGCTGGCTGAAGTGAGTCATATTGAAGCCTCAAACTCATTTCTCTCTTTTTTTTTCTTTTTTTTTTTCCTAGTCCTGTCTTCAGAAAGATGCCTTAGTTACAATTTTGAAAATAAGTAAACAAATATTAGCTCTTCTTGCTATGAAATCCTAATTGTACCAGACAGGCAGCCTGGAAAAAGGAAGTCCTCCTTGGATGCCTTGTGTGCCGGGTGTGAAGCTGTGCTGAAGCTTTCTGAGAGAGGGCAGTGTCATCACCACCACCTGACCAGGTGTAAGGCTGTGAGGAGCAAAGCAGTGTGGCCTATGTGCAGGGGCTTTGGGGAGCAAGATCTCCAGATGGACTCTGTAAAACAAGGCGTGTTCTAATGAGGATGCAGCACTACCCAGACCTGGTGCTAGGTGCAGCTCGGCTTGGGCAGCTGTGACTCCTGTGCCTGGTTCTGAGGCAGGACAAGAGAATATCCTCACCAGAGTCAGTGCTTGCATTAGGACACACGACAGTCCTTCTGTGCCAGATCCATAACTCAGCCTGTTCTGTTTGGAATGGGAAGTACTCCCTGCCTCTGCCACAGGCAGAATACCCAAAGGCAAGCACAGCTACATGGCTCAGGGAAGGCTTCTATGCTCCTAGGGGAGAAGAAGAGTTTTTTTGCTCTTTTCCATCAAACTACAAACTTGAGAGCTTCCACAAGACTCAATTCCAAGCAGATATGCTGCCAGAAGATCATATTAGTTAAGGAACCTTTCCTCTTATAGAGTCAAATGATAAAACTGTCACCCCGTGAAACAGTCAAATTTCTCATGCTTACAGGGAAAGTTCCTTTCCTGCTGCCCCCAACAACCTCACTGCAACCGGAATTTTAGGGTTTTTTTTACAGTGGACTCAAATTACACCAGACATTTAATTCCTCCTCACTCTAGTTGGCATTTTGCTGTTCATGCAAGTTCCTCTGTGTTTTACAAAACATTAACTTTTACATTGTTTTTGTTACATACTTGCAGCATAGTAGTACCAAAAAGTTCTCCTCGAGCTGTTTTAAGCTCCTAGATACTATCCAATCACATGTACAGGGACCACCTTTATGTCAAAAATTATAGTCAAAAGATACAATGGAGACAGTAGAAAACCAAGAGAGGCAGAGAGTTCACTTGCCCAGAGCTGGTAACACAATCTTCCTATTCTTACTCCATTACTCAAACCACCACACCACGGTGTCTTCCCCGCCTCCTCCCTCACCAGTTCTTATCCACCCTCTCAAAACCCCCAAAATTCTGCAGCATGCAAACATCCTACAAATCAGCAGCACATGTGGAGCAGTCAAATGCTGCCCTGTGCCAAGGATGTGATGAACCTGCCTGGAAAACATGACTTAAGATGCTTGTGAGACATCGCACATTGTCATAGGACTGAAGCACGGAAATGGCTCGGTGTGCTCTGTAAGGCTAATCTGGCAAGGACTAAATCCTGGAAGAAGCTGTCCTTCCTTAAAGCACCCCAGCCCTGTGTCTGAGTACTTTTACAGACAGTAACAACTTTCACACGTTTACAGTTTTGAAATAAAAACCAAATAAAGACCATGTATTTGGCCTATCTGTGGGCACACTCTTCAGAGTGACTGATTCCTGTCACTCCAAACACCTCTATCGGTGTCACTGAGCATCCCTCTCCACTGGCTGCGGGAGGCAGAGGAGGGGACCCCCTGCTTTGCCCACAGCACTCCAAGTCCTGCTCGAGGGCGCTGAGGCCGCAGATGTGCTGAGTCAGGCAGCTCTCCCAGCTGCTCACCGGAAGCACAGCTGTTAGGCAAAAATAACCACGGGGGCAAGGACTCGTACTTTTCTAAAGAAAACAGAAAGATAAACACATTGACCCACTAACTCAACAACAGCCTCCTGGAGCTACTTGATTAGAGGAAATCCCTCTTCGTGCATTCTCCACTCCTGGGCCAGAGGATGTGCTGAGTTCTGTGCTGCTCGCTGTGGGCTGGGCCTGGGTGACAGCACAGGAGCCAGGGCTGTCTCCTCTCCTGAACCCCAGTGGGAAACCTGAGCTCACTGATGGATCGGCAAAGGCCAGGGGGGTGTCAGGCAGGTGGACAGCTCATAAGCACAAGCCCATACAGCAGCCTGTGGCCTGTATCAGGCTGTGGAACGGTCTCAGTGCTGAACAAGCCGCTGTTTCCTTGTGCCTGTGTCCAGCCATCCCCAGTTGCGCAGTGGCACCTGTTCCTCTCCGTGTGAGCACAAGCTGTTCCCAGCACTCCGGCACAGACAAGTCACAACTCCCAGATTCAGCAGCTACTTGGATAATGCCCCAGCTTCTTAAAGGGCTCCGACCCCATTGCTGCAGGTTCACACAGTGTCACCTCGCACAGAAACAACTCCAACATAACTCTGGGAGAAGGCAAAATGCAACGTGGGGGAAGCTGAGAGCTCACAAGAAAAAAGGAATTGTGTTATTTTTTAGGTAAAGAACTGCAAGGGTTTTGTTGGTCCTGAATGTGACCTGCATTGAGGCATCCAGTGCATGACAGCATTTATCAAGGTTCCCTAGGATGCAAAAAGGGTAGCAATTCCCAAGGAAGTGCACAGCTCCCTCGTCTATCAGCTGGGTGAAGGGATAGAAGGACAGTGGCTCCCAGTTCCGTTCCTTAGAAACCAGAGCAGGCAGTGCCCACAGCATGGTTCCCACATGGCAAATGCTGGGGATGCACTAAATCCTCGGAGCACCCTGGGGTCCAGGCAACACATCTGCAGAGCCACCACTCCAGCCCCGGGCCCAGTGCTCTCCATGGCTCTGAAATGGCCCATAAAGGTCAGTCCTGAACAACCTTAATCTTATTTCCCCTCTCCCAGCCACTGAGACACAAGCTGCCCTTTCCCGCACCATAAGGCCGGGCTGCCACCTGGGGAATTTCACTTCACAATCCCATACCTTAATTAATTAACAGATTAATTCAGAGAGGCCCAAACCGACAGACAAACACCGAATGTCCTGCGACAAGCCCCAGAACGCATCACGTTAATGACCTCAGAAATCAAAAAGAAGAGGATAATTAAATATAAGCTGGGGAGGAGGGAGCAGACAGGAGGCAAAAAAAGAGAAAGATATAGTGGTCAGATCCCAAAAAGGCAGAGACCAGATATCAATTTGCATGATAATTCTGAGAACAACAATGGGTGCCCAGGAATTCTCTTTAAAGACTGTAATATTAATTTAATGGGGAAAATATCTAATACAATTCCCAGAGAACTTTTCAATTAAATTGATATGCTGGGCTTTAATGGATATCTTAAGCAGAGATATCTTAAGAGACCGCGATTAACAGAAATACTACATGAATTATATGTTTTTTAAAAACTGGCACACAGCCTTGTCATGCAGGGAACCTTATTCTAAACTCTGGCATCCAGTTGTAATTCTGAACAGAATTTCCCTGCTCAGACATGAATCATTTCCTCTAGGGATTTTTATCCTTCCTGTAGTCTGGACTAGTAGCAATGTGATGAACCAGAAAGAACTGAATAGAGGAACTGTTGAGGTGGGTTTTTTCCCTGTTTGTACAGTGTTTAGGGAAACTGGGTCTGGTCTGGGCATAGGACTTCAGAGGTGCTGCAATACATCCAAAGTGTCATCAGCAGCAGCTCCCTGCAGGAGCAAAACACCTTTTCACAGCTGAACTCTGGGGAGTCCTGTAGTCACACAAAGCCCAGCAATGGGTCAAAGAAGAATCTTACTGCCCATGCCACTGTAGTCTCAGCACCATGAACACAAAGACCGAGGAATAAGGATGGTAGAAAATTAATCCCAGCATGAAACTCTTTCCTCCACAGAACTGTCTTAACTGACTTCCAGACGAGCTCCCCAGGTTGCAGAGTTGCGAACGAGCCCTGAACTGTGAGGAAATCAGCTGCTGCATCAATAACCCATCTCTACTCATATCACAAATCCTCTTTCCCAGTGGTAACTACCCCCGTTACCACCCAGAGCCCACACATTCGCACCCTCATCCTGAAGAGCGGCCTTGGTGCCCAGTACTCTGAAAAGTTCCAAACACTGATGCTGTAATACAGCATTGCTGAGGCATTCCTAAGCATCACCCTGTATTCCTTCCACCTGCTTTTTTCACCTGTGCATAACAGGAAACAACACAGAGGTGTCTAGTTGCAAATGTGGCTGTGGAGTGACTTTTAATTGAGGCAAGAACTGCCCCAGTAGCTGAGGTCTGTGTGCGGTGTGGTGGGCACTGCACACAGGCAGTGGGACTGCTCAGAAGCCGCTCTGTGGTGTGCCAGGAGAGCCATTTGCTCTTGTGATTCCAGCTGGCTCAACGTTGTGTTAATTAGGGACTGCTGGCAGATAACTCCATTACAGACTTTAAAATTCAGAATGCAGTGGTGGGAAGAATTTTGGTGAAAGCTTCAAGTATTAGGTGTTGCAGTAGAGCCACTTTTAGAAGCTGGGTATGTCATACATCAGATGAGCTCAACACAGTTGTACCCTTGATCTAATGTTTTTTTAGATTATACCCACACAACGAGCTAAATTCTATCAGAGATACCACACATACATTTCATACTTCCTCCCACAGAATCCACACAGAGAAGTATTCAACAAGCTTCATAAATATTTGAATGAGAAGAGGATCCTCCAAATAAAATAGCTCTTAGTTTTATTCTCAGCCTGACTACTATACTGTTGTCCCTTTGAGCAATTACTAGACAAATTTTCTGCAGCAGCATCTTCACAGCTGGTTCTTAATTTTGGGAAACTGTTGGCCCAGCTCTTCAATTTCTTCATATTTAACCGCTTCTGAAGAAAGTGGGAACCAATCTGCTCTGAACATCCAGTCCCAGTTCCCTCAAATTAAGCCTTGAAAAATGCTAGCATTTTGAATTAGTGACACTTTTGAGTATTAGAGAGACAACAATCAGCTTTTCTTGTAAGCCCAGCTCAATAAAATGTTACCAATTTCATAGTCATGAATCGTAATAAATATTTCTCCAAAACACTCTAAGACCACTGGACAGCAGGTGTTAGTGAATGCTAGATGTTATTATTTTTCTTGGGAAAATCCTATCAGCAACTCCATGCTGTGATATCCGGAAGAACAGCTTCCAATGAAGAAAAATTGCTTGTCACTTGCTGCCACAAGACGCAAGATAGTTCAAGTCAAGCAGAAGCCATATTGCTGTGTTTTCTATTTCTTTCATAAAACACAAATAAAGTACCCTGTGGAAATATGTGAGCTGAAGTGACAGGCATCTCTTGAATGCTTTTAATTGCTGCCAAAAATAGTCTGAAGCTTTCACCAAAGTTAACACAGACAAAATTTCCTTGGAAGGCATCAGTTCCATGTGAAAAGAAGTTAGCTTTTGCATCAGTTAAAATAAAAACAGCAATTACCCAGTTTATCTCTTCTGAAAATTCCATTTTACCTTACAACAGAGATGCAGATAATGCTTGCTCACATCAGTGGAGAATGCAAGAAGCTCAGAATGCCATCTTCCTTCTATTGCTGTATAGTAGCATCAACCCCTGCCACTAGTAGGCAGATTTTAATCATCTTCTTTTCATTATTGTTACAATAGTGCCTAATAATGTCAGTCAAGGACCAGAATCTCATTTGCTAAACTCAGCATAAAGACAAAATGCTCCCAGCACATTCAACAACAGCCATCTTTAAAATCGTGCACTCAGAGCTTCTAAACTTTCTCCCAATTAATAAAAATTCAAGCTGAGTTAGCAGATTTGCTCCCCAGTTACAAAAAATTAATCTTTTCTCATTATAAGTGTAATCAGTGAGGGCTCCCAGGCAGACAGGGCTCTCTCCCTGGCTGTTTGCAGTCCTGTGCAGCACAGCCATGGACAAAGCTCTGGCCAAAGACCTTGGCACAGGGAGCAGATCCCAAAGAGCATCTCCTGCTGCAGCACAAAACACTTATCTCACAAGCTTGCAATTACATTTCTCTTCATCCCCTTGTTTATCGTAAGCCCTCAAAGGATCCTTTTTTTTTTTTTTTGATTGTTTCCCACTCTTTCCATGACACAGAAAGGGACTAAGATACCCAGGTACTCAAGGCACTCATGTGGAAAATTGTCAGTGGTTGTTTCAGACCTGCGACCTGACCGAGATCTTTACCAGCACAGGTGAATTCTCCCAGCACGAGGCTACATCATTATCAGGTAATATTCTGGGACAGGTCTCTCTTGTTTTAGCAAGAAGGGTCTGACCTGAGGGACTACCCTGACAGTGTTTCCTAACCGCACTCTTAACAAAGACAACCCATTAACGGGTGTTTTCTGAAACAAAATGTTAAAAAACCCAAGCAATATCCTGAGCAGCTGTAGCCCAAACCCTGCATTTCCTGAACGCTGACAACTCCCAGTCAAGTTGATGAATTCACAAGATATACAAGAGGCAGGATCAGGCTCCGTGTAGTTAAAATCACTATTTTTTTCCAGTTTTCTTTATTTAAGTTTTGCTTTCCCAGTATCTGGAGAAAACATACATCAGCATGAAGAGAACCCATTAATATCTCTAATGCTTTTCCCCTAAAACTACCATGATCTCACCACTTCCAAAGCCCAAAGGAAATTAAAGCACAGGTCTAGAGCACGACGCTGAAGGATACAACTTAAAACCCCAAGAAAGCTGGGAAATTTCTGTGCAAAGGCTGCAAATCTGAGTTTGGAAAGGAAAGAAGCTTACAGTGAGCTGTAATAAAATTATTCCAGTCTGTAACCTGAAAAGAGAAAGCCTGCCATTCAGCAAACAGGAAATCCCAGAATTTATAGATGACCCTGTTACAAAGCAAATGTTTTGGAACAAATCGTTCTCTCCCTGGCCCCTGTTTTCCACTGGTTTCTCTCCCGCACTTTCCTCTATAATCCCAGGGCCAGAGCAGCACCGTCTGGCTGTCGCTGGTAGTGGCACTCCCAGCTTCACCCACAATCACAGGCTGGAGGGAGTGACCTAACAAGAGGTCCGAGCCTGAAAGCGAGTCTGGATTTTTGCAACAGTATCAGTTAGCAAAATAAAAGGTATTACCCTCTCCCTGCTAACCTTGCCTGTTTTGTATTCTCATGGACCATTGTGACTGCAATACAATTACTTTGCTACTAAAAAAATGAAGTTTAGAAAAGCTTGTGTGTATGTGTGTGATGTGCAGAACTTCTGTCCTCAGCCAATGTTAAGTTTCACATGGTCCTCGTACATATGACAAAGGCACTGCACCAAGGGGAAAAAAATAAGATAAAACCCCCACAATTAAACCAGCTTTTTCAGCTTCCCTACTTTTCTTGTGCTTGTTATGTTTCAAAGACTCAAAGGCAGCAGATGTAAAAGAAAAGGGGGAAACTCTCACCGCAGTAACAGGGTGGTCAGGAAGGAGAAGTGCAGGTGGGTGCCAGTGTGACCCAGAAAAGGAAAGGAGCTCATCTGCCCTCTTATGTCCAGCACTCCCCTGCTCACTCCTTTGGGAGAGACACACCAAGTCAGGAAACGCCAGTAAGAGCCATGAAGCACATCCCACCCAACCCCTGATGCTCCCATCCCCACTCCAGCGAGCTCAGCATCACCGCGATGTTCCCTGGAGCAGCTCTCAGGTGCTGCAAACGGCCGTGTCCCACAGAGCCTGGCCTGGGAACCCCTCCCTGCTCCGTGCTCCGGAGCCGGCAGCTGGCAGGGCAGACAGACCTTCTCCGCTGACTCAGCGAGCATCTGCCCACACTTGCCCCAAGCAGCAGGGTCATGCAGCGGAGCCTCGCTGCGGGAGCTGCGGGGTACAAAGGAATGGGTGTGCCGAGAAGGGCTGGGCTGGGCTGAACCTGAGACACCAAAGCGCGGGCTCTAAAGGACAGTGCTCACTGCTCAGCATGACCGGAGGATTTACCTCCTCACAATGTGGAAACCATCCAGCGCTGAGAATCTCTTTCCTGTTCCTTTTCTTTCTCTCGCCCTATCCCAGCATCGTTAAAGTAACAAATATATATAAAAAAAATCCTTTTCCCTCCACAGCTATCAAATTGTCTGGATTGCTACACACTTCAAAAAACAGATATTGAATGTCTCTCTCCTCAGCAAATCTACTCTGTAGCATAAAGAATTCCCCACAGGAAGTCTGCGACGCTCAATCGCTGTGACACAGTCAAGGGAAATTTAGACAGTCAAGGAAAATTTAGTCTGATGTTTGAGAAGCCAGGACAAAAAGGATCAGCCCTTCTCAGGATGAAGAAAAGGTGCCTGAGCTAAGTGGGGCTGGCAGACCAGCACTGAAATACTCTTCAGATACGCAATTACAGCTATCCCTAAGGGTTTTGCTTTTGTGTTGTTGTTTTTTAAAACCCTTCTCCAGAGTCAACAATTTGCCTGAATCGCTTCTTATTCATTTCATCTTCATGACTTCTGAAGGCATCTAACGAGGCACTTTGAAGTTTGCCTGAAAACAAAACAGAACTAAGAAAAAAAAAAAAAAGCAATCACCCTGAGGTGACATTAAATCTTTCTCCTGAAACTATAATCTTCAGGATTACAGCTCAGCTCTGTTTTGTTGTAACACTGTGCTATCTTTGGATTAATGGGCTTTGTCCTTACTGTGTTAAAGTATCTTGGGAACCCAAATCCAAAATGTGACACCTGTGATATGGTTTTGCAGGCTTATTCACTGTGTGTGGAGTCAGGGCAGGGTCTGAAATGTAAAATTTGAGATAAGCATTTTGTTTTTTCAGGTTCTGTTCAGAACAATGTCTTTGCCTACTTAGTTCTCAAAACACTGCAGGTGGGATGGTGAGTAAATTGTCTGTAAAAACAGTGAGAAAAATCTGGAGTCACTCGTGGTTTTCAGCACAAAGCTTTGCATTTACAGTGCTTTGAGTGTGTTATCTGACCTCACATCTCTTAACCAAGCCCACACATAAACACTCATAAAACTACAGAAGAAAACACAATAAACATTATTTAACTTGATTCCCTGATGGCCTCTTGAATAGCCCTCCAGAAATACACATACTTTCGAATATTTTTTCAAGAAGAAATCAAAGAAGTAGGAGACTTGTGGAGATGTGGCCAGTCTCTGCTGAGGCTGCAACTTGCCAGATCAATCAGCTTTGTGATTGTTGCCATCAGTCTAAGGATATCTTCTTCCGCTTTAAGGTAGCCGGTCTGCACAGAGGGAATCCATGGAATCCAGATCATCACGTGGTATCGTGCCACCAGCACCTGTGTTGTAAGAGGGGTTTGTTTTTTCACTTCATATTTTGTTACAGACAGATCCTGGGAAGGAAATGAGTCTTGGCACTGACCAACACGTCCATGTTGTTTCAAAATACAGGCAGGATGGTAACAACTTATCTCACTATTTGCCTTCATTTTACTTTTTGCACCCACACACAGAAGATAAGTGTGGAAATTTCTTTGAGAGCCACATGTTCTACTGAATGAACTGATTGAAGGCTGATGGAAGCAAGAACAGAGCTGCTGGTGTGGGACACTCTTCCATGCAGCACCTCAAAGTGTGTCCAGTCAGACACACGAATGGGACTAAACTTGACTTAGGTTCCTACAGCTGACACTTCTATCCTTACTTCTACAAAGCCAGAGTTTCAAAGGATCCCTCTTTGGCAGCATCTTTTCTTCTTGTTATTTTAGACCAAAATTTCTGGGTTCTTGTGCAGCACTTCCTAACTCAAAAAAAAAAGAAGGTTCACTTCAGAATATTCTCGTACACAAGCTGACAGTGAGTTTGCCAGGAACTGGGAGCTGGAGTCAGTGCTGTGTGGTTTTTGTGAGCAGCTTTGATGTGAACAGCAACACACGTAGCTCCTGAGTCACATAATGAAGCTTCAGTGCTTGAAGGCAAGGAGGGCAGAGCAAGCCCCACCTTTGACATTTTGCACATACCCTGGCTCCTCACAACAAAACATCCCTGGCTGTGCAGTCGCTGCTTGGAAAGGTTTTCAAAACTTCGTGATGCACCCACAGAGTATTTGAGACAGGCTCTACCTAGACAGCACATTCCCTTCATTCCCCAACGGCAAATTCAAAGTGATGACCTGCAACGTAAATCACCTTCAAGCTTCTCTCCAAATTTGTCAACTCTGAGGAAGCTACACAGCATTAGGCACAAATCTCACTGTAATTAAAATATGTCTCAAGATAAATAGGCCATATCACTGAGAGATGGAATAGGGACAAATGAAAAAAACCATAAAGTAATTGTTTGAAAATGCGAACAAAAGAGAAGTTGCTTTATGACAGCTCTCTCTTACCTGAAAGTAACATTTTGGGGAGAGAAAAGTTCTTTCTTCTTCAAGGCCTCACTGTTCAAACATAGAAGTATAAGTTACTAATACATTATTCTGAGGCTGATAAATAAGAAAGCAACCTACCAGCTTATTTATGTGGTTTAGAAAGCTAATTTCCAAAAATCTGTTGGAGAAATAGTTATTTCATTTTCACAGCTGTTAGAGCTTGTTCTAAGACATACATATACTGAACTCTCTATTTAACCTTAGATTGGAAGGAAGCTTTTAACAAACATTTCTGAATTAAAACCATGTGTCTGTCCTTCGCATATTTAAAATACAGCAACTGATAAACAACACTCACCACGCTGCAAAGCAACTTCAGCGAAGAACAATTGCTCCGGCACTACTAGGAGAGAGCACAATACTAAACTCTAATTGAAGAAACCACAAAATAATATTTTCTGTCTTGGGTAAAGATTATTCTGAGCCCTACTTAGATCCCGAGTGGATGATGGGGTTTGGTGGCCAGGTCGCACGTGGCTGTTGATAGTTCTACTTTCAGGGGGGTAAAATGTAAAAGAAAACAGGCAGGTAGCAGACATTTGCCACACTTGTGAAGTGGCAATCTTTTAACCAGCTATCCTAGTTAGGGACAGCTGAATAACAGGATTTAGAGCCAAGGAACTAAAGAATTCGTAGACGAAATTCACATTTCAGCTGAGTTATTGCAATAAATAATAAATGGAAACTTAAGAAGCTGGAGGCTGACTGTAGTGTGGAAGCCCAAGTCAGAGATAAGGCACAAACTGCTGTGAGTGGATAAGGGTCAAAACCCTCTTTTGTATGTTGATTTAAGCTCTATATTGACTTGGAAACATAAAAATAGAGCTCTGATTGAGTTCTATCACAAAGATACACTTAACTACTTTTTCCCCTCGCAGTGTTTCCAGCGATGCCACTCCAATTCAGCACCTCTGCTGCTACTTTGTAAATTCAATGAAACAGAAAAAGAGTCCCAGATAGTGGCCTAAAAAAGAGTTGGGTAACCAAAAGTATGTTCTGTTAATATAAGTAAGTCTGGATCTGCATAAAATCATGGCTTTCAAACATTTTCTCCGGTAAAGGATAAATTAAGATAGTCATATTTCCCTCAGGCCCATTTTAATTAACCATGAATTCTCAAGGATAAATGAACAGAATTAGCTCAGTTTGGAGCAGCTTTTAACTACATAGTGTACTCCACTGATAGGTGGGAGTTACACAGAGTGAGAGACTTCCAGAGGGGATCTGGGTGGGATCACAGGGTGGTCAGAAGAGGTTCTTGAGACCTTGAAAGAGATTCATATAGTCCTGAAGTACGTTTTTAAGTCAAAATCCATACTCAAACCTCATAAGATACAGCTGCCCTCAGAACCCGATTTTTAGATGCTACACTATATCCCAGAAAGAAAAAGGGAGGAAGACTCCCAAATGCACAGCTGCATGGTATCTACAATTTCCTTAGGCTGAACATAGGCAAACTGTGACATATAAAGTGCTCTTCAGGGAGACTTAAAATAAATACAAATACACACAACAGTGACATCCTTGATTCCATGGCATTCAAGACTCAACTCCACTTGCATCTCTGTGCCTGTAACGCAGAACTTGTAGATACATTAATCACGAAAATTGCGCATGATGCCTTTTTTCATGCGTTTTGTTGGCACTGTCCTCATGATTAACTGAATGCATTTGGCCTTTTTTTCAACCACAGCTGCACTGATTTAAGTAAAGAGTGACTTCAAACCCATTTAGTCAAATGCTGGCAAACGTCTGCAAGATATGTTTGTTTTGGTTTAGCTAACATGGACTGGGAATACACAGTAAACCAAAGCTAAGCATGAGTAAGACCCTCTTAAATTGAAATAAAGTTGTCTGCATTGTGAATGCTTAAGTAAGTTATTTTAGAATCCTGCTCCGGTTGAATCAGGCTCACTTTCCCATCTAGATGAGGCCCCTGTTTCAAAGGTGCTTTTTCAAGGTAGTTTTGTTGGTTGGTAAAAATTCTGATAAGAAGTTCTGAGGCAATTGCAGGCCATGAGATATTTTGGGGAAAAGATCTGTTAAGTACCCCCCCCCCCACCCCCCAAAAAAAAGAAACTAACCTTTGTGTTCTGTTTAAAAGAAAAACAGTTTCTAAACTGTAGATGAACCTCTTATCTGCTAAATCTCAAAATCCATTAAATGGCTTGGAAAACAGCAGTGCAGGGGAGGAAGGCGTTATAAATCATCTAGAAAAAGAAATATAGACCCCCAAGTCCATCTCATCCACCCTGGGCAGAGCACATACAAGTTTTTCTGGCTATTGAGTAATGCCTTTTTTTTTTACTTTTATACAGGCAATCACCACTGTATGCACTTTATCAATCCAGTATCACCAGAGGGGAGTTGCAAGGGAAGAGGGGGGGCAGAGAGAGGAGGAAAGAGCTGCCAGCACTGGGCTGCAGCTCAGCCAATGCTTGATTGCAGGTATAAACATTACACGCTGCATCAGCAAAGCTGTGGAGAGTGAGCCATAAACCTCCCAGGAGGGGCTTTACAGGGAAGGCTGACAATGCAAGTTCAGAGTCACTGCGTTATTTGGAGACATCCTGAGCAGCTAAAAATACATTGCAGCCTTTAGGAAGAAAACAAAGGGGAAATATCTTTCTCCTTCCAGTGTAAAGGGGTGGGGGCAAAGGAAGGAAAGAAAACGTTCTGAAAACCCCTATGGAAGATGTAGCTTGGGGAAATCCAACACGTGTGGAAGCAAGCAGGTAAACCACCTGTGCTGCCAGTTGTAACAGTGAGATCCTGATGCTTGAAATGACTTTAAATGCAGGAAAGATTGTAGCCAGGGGCTTGCTCTAATCATCATTGTACTATCACCTTTAATAACTTGTCTCTGCCTGAGCAGATCCAGTGCTCACTTAGCAGCTATTAAAACTAAATTGCCCTCATTAATAGAATTTCCACATTCCTTCTGTGCATATATCCCAGTGTCCTCTATCAACAAACACTGAGCTTTACCATGAGAGCTGACAGCAGGAACATATCCCCACTTTATGTGGTGTGACAGATGCAAAGGACTCATGAAGTTGGGGCTCAAACACATCATCTAGAACTGTCCAGTCTAAGACCTCAATCACTCTGGGAACCCAGGTCAGGACTCAGAAGAGCGGTGGTTTTTCATGTCACCTGAATGAGAAGTGCTCTGCTCAGCAGAGAGGTGCTCTGCTCAGTAAAGGCAGGGGAGATGTCACAGGTGGCATTTCATATTCAGGGTGTGTGAATACCTCAGAATGTTACTGTGAGAATAGACCTTGATTATACCTATCAAGTGAGATTATGTAAATTCAGACTAAATTATCTGCATTATTTTAAACAGCTCTATGATGGAGGACGAAGGTACCGAATAGGCTACAAACATAACCAAGTAAATGGTGTTGGTAATTCCCCTGAGCAGAGATTCTGTAATGCCATAACTGCTACAGAGGGATGAACTACAATCTTGATACAAAATGTAATTCAGAATGTGGCTCATGTTGGAACGTTGTCCTGGAAATAAGTTCAGAGCAGTTCTGAGTGCCAGGAGGAGCTGCTGCCTCTGCCATAGATGTTATGCGACCCTGAATAAATTACTCAGACTTCCATTTTATCAGCCTATGCCATAAGGATGACATGCATCTCAAAGGTGTTTAAAGAATTAACTCCTTAATGTTGTAGAATGATTTGTGAGCCCTCTCCAGGCGGTGCTGTGAAGGGTAGACTGCAGACATTGTGGCTTTCAGATTTTAACTATGATAAGGAAAGCTCCTGCAGGAATGTGCTGCTAGAAAACTTAATGCAGCTGTTAATCCCCAAAGGCTCTGATTTGCAGGATGAAGTCCAGAATGTGCAAACAGTTGGGTTGTGAATAAAAATGACCTTTTACACACGTTCTCAAGCTTTCACTACTGAATAACTATGGAGCATCACACATACTTCAAGTACAAAAGGAAATCATGCTCCCCCATGGCCAGCAGGCCACTCTACCAAGTTGCCAGGCTCAGAAATGAGGCAAAAGGAGTTCTAATAAAGCAAAAAGAAGGCTAATTGGCAAGCAGGGCCCAGATTTTGGGGTGTAGACATCTCTGCATTACAAGACCGGGATGCCTTCACAGAGGAAGCAAAGGCAATAGCAAGCACAAGGTGAGAGGCCTCCATTCGCAGAAGCAATACATTTAATGAAGACCCAAACTGACAATCTGAATACACATCTAGCTTTGTCTTTTCTCCTTCCCGCCTGTATCATTTCCTTGGGGGAGATTTCAGTTCTCGTTTACCTCTGCTGCGATTCCCTTGAAGTCTCAGCTGTTCCAGGGAAAGTAAATAGGGTTTAAAATTAATTATCAATTAAAATGAGGTTAATCAGCACCGGGCTTGTCATCTATTATCCTTGTAAGTGAGACAATCCTGTCCTCCTGCAAGACCCCTACAAGGAACAAGGCCAATAAGACTCAGCAACAAAGCCTGGTCCCTCGTGACCTTTGCTATGTTTAGGAAGAACAGCTAAAATAAGCTCTAATCATCAGCCAGGCCAAACACTGCTGAGAACAACTACCTTTAACCCTTTTGGTGCCCTGTGTGTGTGAAGTGTCTGGACAGCAGGACGTGTTTATTATCCCAAACTGCTTGTTGCTATGTCAGTTATTACATATTCCCTGGATATGGCCTTCCACCATCCAAGCAGGGAAGCACTTAATTTCTCCAGGACCTTTGCAGCTCCACCAGAACATGTAATACTCTGTTTTTTTTGTTTGTTTGTTTTAATGGGATGTACTGGGTTATACAGTCATTTAGACAAGGCCTTTGTTTCAAATGCCTTCCAGGGCCTTACTGTGGTGATGTCCCCATTCATGTACACAGGACTACACAGACAACTTGCAGGAAATGCTGGCTCTGAATACACTCACCTGTAATATTAAATTGTTTCAGAAGAAAGAAATCTCACCACTGATGCATGGAATCTAAGAAACATAACACTTCCCCAGGCACAAAACTGATATAGAGCATGCCTGAGCTCTGGCCTGTGAGAATGACTTAGCTGTCTTTATATCCAAGAAATCTGCTAAGGAACCACCAAATTTTTAGCTATCACTTCCCATATCCATAAAGTGGGAAAGCATGTAACAAGATATTAAAAAAATTATTTCGTTAAAGAGTAAATACCTCTGAGTGCAGGATACACCTGCATCTCAGGTTTCACGTTTACACGTGTTTCTGTTAACTTGGGGATAGGCACAGATGTGTGACAGAAGGTGTAGTGCCAGAGCTGCTCCAGAAGCATCCTTGTCTAATAATCCCTGTGAGTCCCCCAAGCTTTTCCTAGAATTTTACTGCTGCTACAAACATGGAGAAGAAGACTTCAGAGGCACAAGTGAGAATGGAACTCAAATCCTACTGACTTGAAAAGAAAACATGAGCGCTTTGCTCCCCTTTGTATCTTTAGATTTTCCCAGAATCAGTTTTAGACTTTGGACCTGTAACACTGGGTTAGAAAACAACACTCGTTTTTCTGAATCTGGGCATTGCCTGCTCTTCCTTGAATTCAAAATCAAACAGAACAGAAAAATATTTATCCCTTCTTTAGTATCTCTTTGACCTCTATTTTCATCTGGGTTTTTGCTGTTCCTATTTAAAAATAATTCAGTAGTGAGCATGTGTGTGCAGGCACTAAACTTTACTTTCAAAATATGTATTTTTTTTAAAAAAACAACTTACCACAAGTATGATTTGTTTCAATCTGCTTCTGCAAGGTGTTAAGCTCAGCTGGTGCTGCCCTAATGATTTTTATGCAAAGAGTTTCCTGCCAAGAAGTGCCACAGAGCTCCAGCCTTTGCCTTTGCTGAGGCTTGCTGTGGCTCTAGAAATAAATGGAGTTGATCTGTATGATCTGGAGAACAGCATAACAGAGAATGCAAAAGCAAGGGATCCCAAGACTGGAAAATCTATGCAAAGCTGGAGGTGGCCCTTGTTTCTGAATAGGAGATGCTACAGAGAAGCCCCAAAGAACATGAGGGTCCGCGAGGGAGGGCACACACGGATATGGAGTCAATGCACAGGATGGGAGAGTTCTCCGGGTTCCTTCTGTACAGTCCTCTGACCATTACGGAAAGGTGCAAAAGGCAGAACAGAAAGAAAGCAAATATGGTTGTGGTGAGGCTTCATGTGAGAACCAAACCTATGCAAAACTTCATGTGAAAACATTTGCCTGCTGCAATTTATTTGACATAGATATCCACACATAACTATTAAGAAAAAGTCTTCCTGTTTGGCTAATTTTTTAAAAAGCAAACTTGTACTTAAGAGAAACCTTGGCATGATAACATTGGGTTACACGGTACGAAAGAATTAGACTTAGTGGGGATTTACAGCAGAGAAATTCTGAAGAGCCCAGGACAGCAGCATTAATGGTTTCCCACAGGTAGGTTACTCAAGTATCAGATTCCCATCTAACACCAGCTGAGGGGTAGGTTTTGCCTGGGCCTCTGTGGGACACATATAGTAGGTTGTTCCATGAATTTCTGCTGAAGATCCTCTATTTTTGCGACTCTTTCAGTGAGTAGCTGCTACCACAGGCAGTGGCCCCACCTGGCTGTCTCACTGGAGCCAGAGCTGGACACTGGTTCTTTGTAGAGCAGGCCTTACTAAAGTTATGTGGTAAAAGTTAATTTAGTATTTCTGTTTTAGAGCAATGAGGTGTAGAAATAGGTCCACACGGGAGCATAGTCTGCTCAATATCAGCAAACACACATTCATATCCTTCAGGGCACCCAAAAGTGAACCCTAAAATCTGCCTTCACAGGCAGAACCATAAAAGCCCCTTCTAAAGATCTCAGCTAAACAGCACTGCTCTGGGAACCACGAGGGCTGGAAGGCAGATGTGCACTCTTGGAATCCCACTGTGACTTGGATTTCTGTATCCAGTTACTGTCTCAACAAAGACATTTGTAAAATGAAGCTGTCTTCACCCTCCCCCGTCCCTCCTGCTGCATTACTGGTATCTATTTTCAGTTGGGCTTTTTTTCAGTGTTCCACTTCGAACATTTCACTGTGTTCTTGGCCACAGTGCTTGAGACCTCTGTGCTCAGGATGCAGCAGTGTGGTCCTGACTGCTTCCACTGAAAGCTGGAATCAGAAAGGGTTCTCCTTGACTTACAAATTGCACTCTTTTCAGTTTTAGTAAACTGAGTAAATGCAGGGGAGAAAACTCATGCTGATCTGGCTGTTTTTATTCCATGTAATCTTTTGTACAGACCAAATATTTTATTGCCTTATTTATTCTAGTCCAGTTAAAACTGTAACACTCCTGCCCTCCTACACGTGTGTACATGGACACAGATCTATTTCCATTGGTATAAGACTGAAAAATTACACCCACAATTGTTCCTGAAGAGAAACAGAAACAGTCTGTGACACAATAACATTTACAGTGCAGACTGGACAAAATATGAGTAATTTATAAGGAAAATCTGCACCCTTATCAATCAGTTTTATCTGTAGAAAACCTCCATGCAGACAAAGCCCAGGGGGCAGAACAGAGCTGAGGGACCCCACCGGGCTGCCCCTCCACTGACCCTGGATCGCCGTGGGCTGTGGCTGGGATGAGGCATGGAATGCCCTCTAGTGATGCCACGTTCCTATCTTTGGAAACATGTTTTCGCTTCCCGCCTGGCTTTTGAGACCTCTGGACAAAAGAGCAGCTTGTAGCCTCAGCAAGGCAAAGAAGTTCAAAGCATTAGGGATGACACCACCACCTCCTCAGCCTTGGGAACAAGAGGCACTGTGCACATGTCACCTGGCTGCTGCACGTCCTGCTTTTCCGACAGGGTCGGCAGGCGGCGGGAGCCTCACACAGAGCACCCCTCAGAAGGAATATTTCTGTAACAGCTACTTAACAGGAAGGAGGGAGACTGAGGGAAGGGTGGCCTGAGTCCTCTGACCATCTCTGCCAGACAGCCTTCTCTGGGAAGGTGGGTTTTAAAGATGGGACTCTAATGGGCAAGAGTGGAAGAGCAGGAGAATTGGCACGGGTAAGAAGGCTGTGGATGATGTTACAAGAGAGAGGAAGCAGTGACCCAGTGCTTGAGTGGTCAATGGGGCACAGGATCAAACTCCAAATCAGCCTTAATCTTTGGGGAACATACATACATAAGGCTGTAATTTCTACCTGTTTAGCACACCTCTACCTTCCATTAGACAGGTGATATTTCCATGCACTGAAACCTGCCAATCTAAGGACTTGGCTCATGTAGAACCCATTTACATACTTCCCATGAACCCTGTGACCAGAGCCTCCACCTAAGCCAGGAAAAGTAGCAGCAATTTGGACAAGGCTCTCATCAACCTGCAGCACAGAACACAAGCGACATTGATATATTATGGAAAGCGAGTAGGAAGCATTACCCAGAGACGTTCTGCAGCACACTGACATCTGTGAGGATGCTGTCACTTCCCAGCAGCTAGGCAGGTATCCTTCAGCAGACTCCGCTAAGGATACTCAGGCACTCCCAAACTGAGCTGTGGCTGTCAGTACCAACTTCAGTAAATCCTAATTTCTTCTAATTGTTAAGGCTCACAGGGCACTTGCCATACTGGAAGTGTGGGAAGCCTGGCCAAATTAGAGGCAGCCATACCTATCTTCATTTTCAACTGAACATTTTCTTTCCAAGAGGTTTTAGAACGGCTTAGAAGAGCCAGGGCCAAAGGGGATGGAGCATGCCCTTGTCTGACTGGCCCAGCTCCATGGCAATTACTGGATTCCACAAGAGGTCAGTGACAATCCGTGCCCTGTGCCAGGACGCAGCCGCGCGGCCGCTGCCTCCACTTTGGCACCAGAAGAAGGATGATTGTGCCAGGCACAGAGCAGAAAATGACTTCCTGAAAGGTGAGCTACAGCCAAGTGTCCAGCTGCACTGCCTTCAAAATGCATGGAAAACACGGAGCATTGCAAAAGCACTGTGGAGGATGGCAATTAAAACTCATCTACACACTAGCCAGGATTAAGTCAGTTTTAAGATACTATGGCCAAAGAAGATATGTATGTGCAGGCTTGCACTGAAATAATTGTCAGAATAAATCAAAATAGATTTTTGTTAATTTAGTTCAAAGTGCAAGTAGACAAGCCCTTGCTTTTGGAAACACAGTAGAAGAAACAAATTAAACTTGCCTCCAATTAAGATAAGAGGCAAATATTTTGATGTGCTCAGGATCCTACTAAACTAGAAGGATCTGATGGATCTGAAATCCATCAAACAGAATCTCTTACATCATACAAATAAAGGCAAAAATCTTGGGGACATCCATCATTTTCTTTTGAAATGTCAAGCAAGAGCACAAGACTGATAGCCCAGCAACACTGCTGCTGCTGTCAGCAACTCATTTAATCAATGGAGATGTTAATCCTAATAATGTCCTGGACTCCATTTAATTTTGTTTACATCATTGTTTTTCCTCGGTCAAATTGTGCACTGCTCAGGTTTACAAATAAGTGCTTTGTGTTTGATAGCGTCTTTCTCCACCTTGAATCTTCTTCTGCAACTTACACTTTTGCTTGGCTTGTAAATTATGTGGCTGAGATTTGAGAAGCTGAAGCCCCATCTGCTCTGACACTGAAGATCCAATGATACATTTAATTTTCAATAGCCACTTGCCCCAGACTCCTGGTTAAGATTCTGCCCATGGATAATGTTCACAGCATGGCAGTTCCATCATCACCTTCTTTCCCCTAGACATTGGTGCATTTCAGTGACACTATCAAATATGAAATACTTCTATTCTTGACACATCTTCTATTCTTGCTCCTTTAGGTCTAAGATTTACCTAGCTTCGTTACTTTAACACTAATAACCAAGCTGAACTGCAGTGCGAGCCAGTAGCGAAAATAGCTCCAGTCCTTGTATAATAGGAAAAAAAAAAATTATTTGGTATCTTAGCTGTTCAGCAGCCTATATGAAAGCAAATATAACAATGTCCCTCGTTATTTGAAGCACAGTAGGCAATTCCTTTCAGAAGACAAGTGGCGAGTTATTGCTAGAGAAATGATAACTGTTCTTTAAGGGTCAGCAGCTCTTCTAGGACCCTGCCCAGCCCTCTCCACGTGCCATGAAATGGAGTTTAAAACAGAAAATATAAAAATCCAGTCATTTGTCTGCCTTGTATGAGCAAATTTATCTTCCAACATAAACGAACTGATATGCTAAATACAAGCTGAATGTGGCCAGAAGGGATGAAAAACACACAAAAAACTTAAAATAAGAGCAAATGGCAAAATGGGAAAACTAGCAAATATAGCATTTAAAATAGCTCCTGTGGTGATTGCAGGGCTTGAAAACCACTTGAATACAGCCAGCACGTTTACCACCTCTGAAGAAACAATCTTGTGAAACCCAGTTCTGGTAGGTTTTTAATAGCAGATTGCTGAGTGGTTTAAATATCAGTTCAGTAATTGAAAGTCCAGTTGTTCTATATAGGAGCGGATTTAGAGCATTTCCATACTTGCTGCTTTGTTTCTAAAGCCAGAAGAATGACAACACCATCAGAACCAGGTGCTATTGCAACAACCTTCCTAGATTTCACTTGGACTTAAAAATTTATATCTGTTTATGCTAATATTATGTTAATAATTTCTCAGTTTTGCTAAAGACACATAAAATTTATATGTGATTTCCCAACACACAAGAACGTGTGGAAGTGGTCCCAAGGCTGAAATTCTGTCTAATTGCCTTTGCGGCAGAGTTCATCCTTCTTACTCAGGTCCTATAACTAATTTATTACGTGTCTTGTGTCTGAGCTTGTCAGCACTTTAATTATATCCTAGAGAACCAGCTCATCTGTCCCGGCAAACCACTGCTGTCCGTGCTCCTGGTATTGGGATATGGAACTCTTGTAGCTTAACAGTATAAAACCAGCAAGGCCAGGGCAAATGAGCTCGGGATGGGCTGCAGCCTCCTGTGAGCCAGGGCTGTGCCATCCAAACGGAGCAGGAGCTCCGAACTCTGCAGCCCCCTGCAGCATTCCAGAATAACCATGAACCTTCAGTTTAGGCAATGGCTCAGCCAGCCGGGAAAACTCATTCCTGGCCATCACCCTGAGCACTGTACTCAACAAGTTTAAAACATTCGGGCTCACCAGAATTCATGTATTGGGGCAGGAAGAAAGGCTCAAGAGGGACTCTGCAAGAGCAAGCAGTGACAGGACAATGGGTATTGGCTTTAAGCTACCAGAGAGTGGATTTAGATGGGATATTGGGAAGAAATTGTTCCCTGGGACGGTGGGGAGGCCCTGGCACAGGGTGCCCAGAGAAGCTGTGGCTGCTCCTGGATCCCTGGCAGTGTCCAAGGCCAGGCTGGACAAGACTTGAAGCAACCTGGGATAGTGGAAAGTATTCCTGCCCATGGCAGGGAGTGGAATGAGATGAGTTTGAGTCTGGCATATTCCTTTAAGTGTCTTTATCTGACCTTTTAGAATCAGACGGTTATATTTCAGCCACTCACCTTAGATTTGATCGCAGTAGCTGGTATTTGCTTAAAGCTTGTAATTTAGGTCCATAGCAAAGGGCAGCTTTGGGATCTGGAGAATCAGTACAAGGCAACTTCATTTGAACAAAGCTAAATTTTCAGTGTCCTCAACAGCATGGTTTAAATCATAAATGGAATTTTGAAGAATTATTCTTGTTTGTTTTGTTTTAGCTTTTCAGCAGTAAATACTTTAGTTCACTTTTGACAGTTTTGTACTAAATGCAGAGACGGGGTCAATTTCTTCATTACAGTTCAGTTTATGTTAGACAGAGTAGAGCATTCAGTCCAGGGCAGCACTACTTAAATTATTGCTAAACATACTATCTCCCACTCATCCTGTCTTTTAAGCATTTAGTAATTTAGTTTCTAACAGTGTCATGTCACTGCTGCTATAGACTTGTCCATTTTCAGGATAAACAGACCCACACTTTGCTCAAAGAACTGCACCCACACATTTTCTTTCCCCTCTCTTCCATGGAAGCACTGAGAGTGTAGAGAGGATCTGTAAATTTGGGTTTGGATGATGTGACCTACTGGGAAAAAAGGAAGCGAGTATTCCTCCTTTGTGTGGAATTCCCTAGGCAGGCATGTGCATGCAGGAACAGACACAAGGATGTGCTTTGTCACAGAAACTTCTGTACACACAGCAGCACTGGAACTTTGAACAGCTCTCACAGCCTGAGAGTGGCTTAGAGAGAGCAGTTCTGGAGAGCTCAATGTCTATGCCAATAAAGCCACTGGTTGAGCTGGTCTTTTTAATGCTTTGTGTGCCTTGGAACACACTTTTACTGCATGCAGGAGTGTATCTTTGAAGGCAGCAAAGCTTTTGGATTGGCACAGTTACAGTGCTGGGTGAATTGTAACATCCTGGAAAATCCCTTTTAAATGCCAGACTAGGACTTGGATCATATCCAAGCATTTGCAGCAGGCACAGCACAACAGCTTTTGGAATTTAGCAGACACTTAAAACAGTACAGACACGTTCAGTAAAGCTAAGAGCACTTGAAGCTGAGCAGCACAAAATAACCCAGTACACTGGATTAACTGGAATAAGATTCCTATGGGGAAATGACGTGCTTGCTGCTGGGTGAACAGGGGAGGGGGAGATTGCCAAGGAAGCTGAGCCTCAGGTTCATGATAAACACACTTACAGCAATATCAGTTCTTCCACGGTGGCTGAACAGGGATTTCTAGGAAGACTCCTCAACTAGTAGACATTCCAGCTGTTTGCAGGGACTAATGCCCTAAGTATCCCAAGTGCTAATTGATAACGAGAGCAGATCTCATGCCCTCCTTTCTGGCTGCTCTCAGATGACTGCTCACAGAGGCACTGCTTCAGCTTCAGGCTGCCAGCTGGTAGGAAACTTTGGGATGGTCCTCTGCCATCAGGCATGGCCTGAACGGGCATTCCTACAGCTATGAACTCATTTGGGTTCTTCCCCAAAATCAATAAGCCTGTAGCTAAACCTAGAGCTGCAGATCTGCAGATCCCTAAAGCACATCTGGCTGGCTATAAGCAGCTATAAAATTTCAAGCCAAGTCCCTCAATTACTTTCCTAAAGTTAGCCTATTTACAGAAATTGAAATTAAAATTAATCCTATTTTATATTATATTTCTGGGTTCTGCAAATCAATGGTCAAATTGCAGGCAATGCAAAGCAAGCTCAGTTTTTAGTTTTATACTTTAAAGCAGTCTTTGCCTTAGGAATGCCTCACCCTTGCTGTTACACGCTGTGTTAAGCCATCACTAGCTGCCTCAGTGCTTTAAAGGGATATTGTCTGGGGCACTTGGGCAACACAGGCAGGTTTTACTGGTGTCTTGCATGCAGTTTTATAAGTATTTCTGAAACTGAGTGTTTGAAGAATTCTTTCTAAGGGCTAAGGTATGGGTTTGTAGCAAGTAGTGAGTCTGAAGTTATAGGACTGTACAGCCATGCTTATTGCAAAGCCAGTTCAGTGATAAGAATGGCTGCTCTGGTTTCAGACTCCTTCCTGACATTCTGGTATCCCCCCTGTTTAATATTGTTTCATCTTGCAAAGATGACATCCAGCAGTGTCTATGTCCTTTACTTTTCTTTCCACCACTTACTCCCCAGTGGATACAATAATATATTTAGGCATATGCCAATCACTTCTCACGGGTTCCTTTTGTGACCTTTTGGACATTACAGATGGTTTTCTAAGTGATTAGAGGAAAACTTGTGTTTATTCTCGTCTTTGGTTAGGCTGAGAAATGCTACCAAAGCCTAGAAATATTTTGGAGAATTTGCTTCTCTAGATCGTAGATTTTTGGTGATCTGAGCCCTTCCCATGCTTACAACTTTAGTACAGCTACAGGGGCACTGTTGCTGCGGCTTACCTGAAATACTGCCAAAAAGCCAGACTGCTTTAAACCAGAGTGCACAAACTAAAGGAAATGAGGAAGCCACAAACTCTTTTGTGTTTTGAATTTTGAGAGCTTCTCTTAATACTTTTTCGCGAGTAGTAGATCACTAGTTACAAAGCCTCAGAGGTTTGTGACATGGGTACACAAACACATTTTTAAAACATGTATTTCATCATCTGTGATAAAGTAATCCAAGAATAACACTATGGAAAAAATGAAAGGACACTTCTGTGTTCCCAGAAGATTTACACAAACTGTCTATGGAAACTCTAGTATGATGCTGGATTGTATTTAATGAAGTGTTAACTGATTTTGGGTTGTCTCTGATGCAACTCTCACGTCCCTAAAAGGCTAAAATTCCAGTGTTTCTGCAGCATGTAAGAGAAAGAGAAAAGCAAGTGTGGATGAGCAACTGATGACAAATTGAGCAATGTAAATAATTTTTTTACTGTGTTACAAAAAACTGAAAGTTCAGAATCATCATCTCAGCAGGAACGAATCTGGTTTTCCCCAGCTTCTGGGAAAGGTGGGTTTCCTATATAATTCCAGAACAGCCCTGTGCCACTGGGACAGCGAGATGCTGTGGGCCTATAAAGGTGATGACCAGTGGCCAAGGCATAACAGAAAATGTACTGAATATGAGGAAAAGACCTTGAGCTGCGAAATCAAACCAACGAGGCAGAGCCATGCTGTGTTGGTAGGAAAACAGCTGCTTTTTATGCACGAGGCAGGAACTGAAGGCCACAAATGCATGTGTCAAACCTCCATTTGCTGTGTTACATCCCTTTGCCCATTTGCAACTTAAATTTCTGTGGCATTTATGGCTACACAGGTGCCAAAAGCTCTGGCAGTGTAAAAGAGAAAGTAGGCAGAGCAATAGTACTGTAATATATGGGTTGAATAAGGAACAAATGCCAGGCTTATGGGAAATCTTAGGTCACAGAATATTAAAATAAACATTTGATGTGGCAGTACACCTGTCTCTTTCCCCTTGGCCCAGGTACAATGTTCCAGGGTGTCCCAGCTGTTCTGCTACAGCTTCTGCTCATTGGGAGGACATTTTTTGAATTAAGTTTTTACACAGACTGCTCAATATTTCCTTAGAGGAAATGGGAAGCTTGAAGTCCACCAGTAAGTTACAGAGAAGATGTCTTATTTTGGCCTGCACATAGTACTTGACACGTAACCAAATGAAAATTCATCTACTCTAATAATGATTGTCCCTGTGATTTACTTATCTTTGCATGGACATTACAAGCTCCATAGATTTTATCCACAAATTTTGAAAGCTTATGGTCTATTTTTTCCAGGTCATTAATAAATTTAGGATGTCAGCCTCAACAGCAAACTGTGGAATACTCGATTATTATTTTTGTTTCACTGCAAGGTGCAGCCATTTTTAACAACTATTTTCCTTGATGCCGCAATTTGTGATGAAACCACACAATTAATCTCCTGTTCTAAACGCTATCATATAGGTGTTATCTTTGTGTCAAAACAGTGGATGTTCCAGACAACTTGTAAATTCATATTATAGAGTCCTCCTCAGTATTCGTTGAGGTTTTGGCTCCAAGAGGTCGTCTGAAGATGTGCTGACAAAAAAATACTTTTGGTTAAACTTGACAATCATTTAAGAAGAAGAAAACCCTGGAAGTTTTATCTAGCATGGGAGAGTAGCAGGAAATTTTCCGTGGAAAATAATATATTGAGTGGTCTGCTGTAGCGTTCTTACCTCAGAGAGTCTTCAGGGCTGTGGTTAGAAAAGGGATGTTTGCAATTGCTTATGAGACATGAAAACTCAAACAGCTCTTGGGGCTGCTGAACATTCCCTCCAAAACATGTGAGGGAGCCCTGAACTGAGTGTTCCAGGGGTCAGCCCATGCTGCCAAGTCAGAACTATGTCCGTGGAAGGGACAACCTCCCAGACTGGCCGTCTCTCTTGGGTTTATGCCACTATGCAGCCAGTTGACAAAACTACTTTATGGGGCTTGGGACTTAAATTGGAAGCCTCTACTTTTGAAGTCAGATTTTAAAAAAGCCTCTAGAGTTTTTCCCTTTTCCCTTCTAAAGAGGATTTTTAGGTCTTGACTAGCATATACAAACAAAAGATGATTGATGAGAATATTCATCCTCTGCTGTTTGTTTTGTTTAGTAAGCACTTGGGAATCAGAGAAAAAATGTAAACCAAAACCAATTCCTAATATTTCATGTGTGAGAGGAAAATCTTTCTGTAAAATACTCTGGTAGTCCTATAAAAATATTGTATCTGGAAAATAACAGCAGCTCTTTGGGAAGGGGATTTGTTGTTGAGCTGACTGACTTCCCAAATCCTTTCTCAGAATTCATGATTCTTATCTGTAAGCCCTTAGTCAGAATCTGGAGATACTCTGACAACTCATTCTGTGTCCAGCAGAGCACTAGGAGGACATCCCCAAGGTGTATCACCGAGCACCCTGGGGCTGCTTATGGTAGAGGTCAGCACAAGCTGACACACAGCACTTTCCTTCTCTTTACTCACATCACTAAGGAAAGGATTCCCACTGGGAAGCTCTTGATACCATAAAGACATAGGTAAAAGCTCTATTTTTATAACCAAAAATTCAATCCATTTCTCTTAAGCTCCATCATCCTAAACCACCAATGCTTCTCCATGTACAGGTGCTCTATAACCGCCCACTCACTCACACAGAGGAGCAGCACCTAAGACAGTTTTTGTGATGGACAGTGTTAACTGCCTCAGCAATGGGATGAAATTAATACTTATTTATGCCAAATACTGTGTCATTCTCAGAGATGCAATCCTGTTTATTCTTACTGCACTGGCAGCCAAGCTCTGACTGCCCCAGATGGAGCAGATTAATTCTGATGCATTCCTTCTCTCTGAATGTCATCCACTGATTGTGGCTCTGTAGCCCAAAAGCTTCACTTCTAACTCCACGAAGTGTCAGAAATCATGGTATGTATTAAATCTCATTCTACATTTGAGATTGGTGGTAGCGCAAAAAGTAGGGTTGTATATATTACAAGGTCAAAGTGAATCATAAAACAACACACTGAGGCTGGCTATGCCCATCTTGAATCAGGTGTCACAGAGGGAAAGCGTCTCCCAGAAGGGAAGAGCAAACCGAGTGCAGGGAAGGCAGAGCTGGAAAGACCACTGAAAAACAAGCATTTCCATTTTCCCTTCAGAGGCCTCCCATCTGGAACAGCATGGGAAGAGGAGCAGTTCCTATTGTCTGTGGCCCATGGCTGGCAGCACTGTGCCATCTGCTGATCCACGCAGCTGTGTTGGAGCCTTGAAGGTAAGCAGCCATCCATCTCTGCCCACAGCCTGCTCCGATTTCAGCACTGCTGCAGGAGAGTCTGAAATGCAGGATCTGCTCAGCTCTGCTACACTCCAGCTGGAGCCAAAGCCAAAACCACAGGATACCGAAGCGCAGCTGACCATTGCATTCGTTTCTTGGACCTCCGTCAAAAAGCTGTTCCCCAGAATTAAGCTTGAATCGTGGCAAAGAAAAAACAGACGGTTTGCCCTAAAGTAGGTTCCTGCAACCAACAGCAAGTGGTTTGTGATACAGGCCAGCAAACTGGTGCCTGAGGGCTGCCCAAGGAGCTCCCAGTCCAGCCCAGTTAACCCCTTCCTCCCAAGCAGGCAGCCCCTACGTTTGTGCTGGGCAATTGCTCACCTCCCTCTGACAGAGCCAGCATTCTTCCAGGAATTCTGCCTGTGCCGAGCACTGGGAAAGCATGTGGCAACTCCATTCGCTGCGTGTGGCCAGCTGTACAATTCCATTATGCAAATGACAATGCTGATAATTAAAAGTGTTTATCAAGTAACCACAGAGGAATGGGGTTCTCGTCCATGACCAAGCTGCACTCCTTGTCACGGTGGGACTATTTAATGTGCCTATCTGTTATCTTTGCTACAACTGCCTCAGGAGTTATCCAAGACACTGGCATACAGTCACTATTTGTGTAGGATATGACTGACCTTGATAGGATATTGACAAAATAAGGTATCTGGCATTTGCGATTTGGCATTTAACACCTGGAAATTAGCTCTGAAAATTCAACCTATTTTTCCCTCCTTTTCTAAAAAAAATTAATTTTTGAAATCTGAGAAATTCAGCCAGAAAATCAGAAGAGAAAATCTGGCCAGGTCATATACAAAAAAGAAGCTTCTGTGGGACCTATTGTAATGTTGGTGTTTTCTCAGATCTCTTTCAAGAGAAAAAAAACCAAAACCCCACAGAAAATCAGAAGAGAAAATCTGGCCAGGTCATATACAAAAAAGAAGCTTCTGTGGGACCTATTGTAATGTTGGTGTTTTCTCAGATCTCTTTCAAGAGAAAAAAAACCAAAACCCCACAAAAAATCAGAGAGTATCCACTAGCAGTATAAAGTTTAAAAAGGAGGAAGAATTGAATGAAACACTAAGAGAACTCTGAAATGGACTGGTTTTCAGATGGGAATACATCACACCACAGATTTTTCACTCACAACCACTGCTATAAATGGACTTCAAGGGCAAAATGATGTGGAATTCATTTGAATGTAACAATTGGAGAAAAAACAAAAATGGAAGTGAGTTCAGAAATTTTAGAGCAAAGAAACCAAAGCAGGTCACCAAGCAGAGAAGTCCTGAGAGAGAGGGACCAGCTGGGGTCAGACTGGACAACTTGTATCCTGACCAGTGTCACCATTCATCCCTCCAACTGAGTGACTTCACCTTACACTGGAGCAACCCAGACACCTTCAGAAGGAGGTGATGTTTTACTTTACATAACTATGAAGAACTAATTCCCGTTTCTTTGATTAGCCTCAAGGTTCCAGCTGGGACTCAACCAGCTGTTTCCTGAGAAATAAGACTGTAACACTTGAAGTGGCTGTCAAGCACACCAAAAGGCTTTAAGAGTGTACAACTTATTATTTGTGACCTGGACTGCCAAAATTATTTCCTCAAAATGTCAAAACCAATTAATAATTTGACAAAACCAAAACAAAAGTAATCTTTTGATGACCCTGCTAAGGCTTTTCAAGACAATTTTCCAGATATCCCGCCTCCCAGTTGCTAGCTCTGATAAAATAACAAAGTTCTAGAAATTATTTTTATTGTAATGAAATCATTTTACTCCTTTCTTGCTAAAATATGATACACTACTTCCTATATTCATTCTGAATTTTTTAGGGGGTAAGAACAGTGACATCAGCATAACAACAAAGTTCTGCAGTTCTGAAGGGAAGACAAAATGGCACAACTATTTGTTAAAAGTTAGTAAACTTACTGAAGGCACTGTATGACCTTGATATCTGATGTCTAAACTTGACAACACAGGTTCACATGGCTGGCAAAACACACCTGATGATTATTCTTTTCAGACACACCACGACTCTGAAATTTGATCCCAGGAAATTCTGAACTTTTGTATGGTTCCCTGTTCCATGGGGATCTTGGAGAGCTTCACTGGATAATACTACAAGGGCTGGGATTCCTCAAGTACAAGCAAGGTAGGAGAAATTGCAGTTTTCATACACGTACAAAGATCCTTCACTAGTGCCGACAATTGTTAATTGCCACCTCTGTTATTTTTTCCCTCCCATTGGAAAACATGGTTCTCAACAGAATTCAGTCAGAATTCATTGTATAATATTTTGAGGGGAGAAAGAGAAAAGGTGACAGAAAATGTTGCAGTCGCTTGCAGCTGTTAAAATGTGTCTTGCTGGCAGCTTCATTTGAAGAAAAAATATAATCTCCAGTAAAAGGTGATTTATCACAATGACACATCTCAACACCAAGCTCAGCAAGAGCCACTTAATACACACACAAAAATGAGAATGAGAGGCAGAACACAGAAGAGAATAAAACCCCTGCATTTCTGATACCTTCAGAAATGACAGTCCTCTTCTCCTCCACTCCCCACATAAAGGTAGCTTTCTCACCAGGCTCCCAATCCAACCCTCTGGTGCATTATCTACTGATCTGAGTTCTTTTCATTGAAAGGGACTTATTTTTATGTTTGTTTTTTGTTAAGTTAAAAAAATTTGCATCACACAAGAATTTTAAGAAAAAAATACCAAATATTTTCAAGGTTTCGGTTTTTAATTACACTGAAATGGTGACCCTGAGATTAGCTCTGTTGGTCAGAGAGAGCAAGGTGCTAATGACACCAGGGACAGGGGTTTGGTCCCTGTATGGGCCCTTCCCTTCCAACTCAGAATATTCTGTCATTCTGTCATTCTGTCAAACATCTGGCTACCATTTTTCCGCCGAAGAAATTCTCTTAAATCAAAAGTTACTTTTTCCTTTCATCAAAAAGCAATTTTTCTGGGGGAAAAAGGATAGAAAGCCTTTGGCAAGACATTTTTACTTAAACCAAATGAATTAGGAAGTCTTTACAAACGGGCTGGCTAACACTGCATTTGTCACGAGAGCAGTAACAGAATTTTGGTCTGTTCTGAGAACACAAGTTTTGCTCTCCTGCGCAACAGCCAATTTTCCTGAGGTGTGAGCAGAGGAGGAGCAGACCCAGATGAAGGGGTCTGACAGGGCACAGGGCTCTGCTCTCCCTGTCACACTGTCTGCAGGTCACTCCATCCCTGTCCGAAGGCAGCGAGGTAATGACGTACAGGAATTACTGACTTTGCCCCTCCTCAGCACCTCGCACACAGACAGAGAGTACAGCCCTTCCTTATGACACTGCCTGAGCTCACAGTGCTCACAAAAGGTGACATTCCTGGTTTAGAGGGCAGCACGGCTAATGCAATATGTACCTCCCGATTCTGTGACCTGCTCAGTCACAGACAGGACTGTTAGAGTGCTAAAATGAACTACAAGTGTGAAATGAAAACACAGTCACAGCTCCTTTCCCCTCTCTGAAGGAATTCATTGCAATATTTTTCAATGCAAGATGAAAACTGGCCAGATGACAACTCTGATTCAAGTCATCAGGTAGTGTCAAGGCTTCTTAAGAAGTAAAAAAAGTGGAGAAAAACCACAGATGCAGCATTTATAAGCTCAGCATCTTGCCAGCTACAGAATTCCCTAGTATCCAAATATTTGCTAAAGAATGGCTCCATTCACTCACCAGCAGCGCAGTCCTTAGAACAAGGCCACTTATTCAGTCTTGGGCCCTAAGGAAAATCCTACAAAGGAAGGCAGTTTTATTTGACATTGGTGGCTGTGGGTATCTGTGTATCTTGCTTTTAAATCAGCTCAGGTGTGGTTTAAACAGTAGAAATAAGGGATATCGAGGAATTTCAGAAAGCCTGAGGATGCAGTTCCCTTCAGAGATCATATTTAAAGATGTTATATCCAAGAGCATTTCCTAAAAAAGAATTCCTCAATAGGCATAAACTCTATTACAAGTTGCGTTGGGATAAAATTACAGTAATATCACTACTTTAAAAGTTCTTCTCAATTTAAATCACCAAAAAGATAGAAATTTAAGCAGCTTGGTTCCAGATTTTCACTTCTATGAAAAAAAGCTGGGAAAAGAATAAAAATAGCAGCACAGCTATGCAGTGAACACTGTCTACTACTCTAGTACAAAACAGAACCAGCAATAAGCAATCAGAGCAGCAGAGTTTGTGGGAATAAGTAAAACAATGCACATATGAAACAAGGGAAGCAGTGAAGTGTCTGGAAATGCTGTTATTTCTTTTAATATAGAAATACAAATTTGTTTCTTCAATTGAACCGTAAGTGACCAATAGAAAAATATAGATCAATGAAGACCCTAATGGTAAGCAACTGAAAATTACTGCAGCTGTATCTTTTGCAGCCTTGTATACAAAATACCCAAAGAATTGCCTGACAGATGCAAAAATAAACAAACCAACAAATGATGAAACAGCTCCCTGGCTGGGCTTTGTCTGCCAAATCTCTGCCTGGAGAGGACTTTTATGTCCATGTAATGAACCCTCAAAATTATGGACTTACAAAAGAAACAGCTGCTTAGCCATAATGGTAATTACCCTGGTCAGACTGAGAGCACCCAACCTTGAGGCTGCAGCTCAGGGCGCTCGACTGGTGCAACACAGGACACAGAGCTGGGACTGAACTGGTGCCACTGCCCGGAGCTCGGAGCTGACTCCTCTGTGCCATTTGTCACATAACAGGCTGAGGACCAGGACCAGGCCAGTGAGTCTGGCTGGCTGTGACAGGCCCTCCCAGGAAGGACTAAAGGCTGAATGTGCTTGATACAGGCCATGGGGCGCCGTCAGAACGTGGTGGGATATCAGAAGTGACCCATTGTGGCTCACACATCCTATACAGTTTGCGGCAGCTTTCAGCCCACGCTGAGAGGTAGTGGGGGCCAAGTCCTTCTCCCGCTGCCTTCTGAAGGTGACCCCAAAACCCACACTGAGACACCATTTTGGGCTCCACAAGCAGAGGTACTCCCCAGCACCTGCAATATTACAGCTGAAATTATCATTATTGCACTTCTGTCATCCCAACAGCCCACGGACCTTAAAGCACCTCTGGGTGCACTGCTGTCTGTCTCACTGATGAGCCTCCTTGCCCTCCACGGAAGGTGGCCCTGGCCCATCTGCTTCCGTAGCACCAGCTGTGTTTGAAGGGAGAGCAGAGCGTGTCCTGTCCTAAGTACAGTATGTCCTTCTCCAACAAACCTTCGATTTGGGGCAAAGCCCAATAAAAACTAGTCAAGTGTCTTTCTCATGGTCGTTTGGCAACCTGGGAGTGGTCAAGCCCAGAAAGCAGGAATCTTGACTCTCAGTTTCTTATTCCAGCTACTAGAAAAAACCACTGCTTCCCACACGTCTATTTCCCATATTTCTCTTGATTGCTTGTATAACTATGAACAGTCACAAATAAGACACTCCCTAAATTCTTCTACCCATACTATCCGGCAGATGGAATCTGCGATTCCCATTACCACAGATCCTGCCCTGAATGGTGGAGGCACCAAACTGAAACAGACAAGTGCTCTGACTTGTACAGAGCTTATCATTTTGGTACATATTTACCTGAGATAAAATCATCAAGTATTTATTCAGCAGCCGACAAAGGGGAGCACTTGCTAACAACATCTGCCCTGTAATTCCATACTGGCACAACAATTTTTTGGCTCAGAATCCGCAGCGCTAACTGCACAGCACCACCTTGGAAGTGCAGAAATGTTCACACATAAACTGCTCCCTCCAGCTAAAAGAGCACTCAGGCTGTAAAAGTTGCTCCAGTACTGCCATGCACAATAGGGTGCCTTTAAACATGTCATCTGCCAAATACGTTTTCTGACAGAAAGTGATCTCTGGGATGATACTGGATCATTTCTGTATGAATGGAGTTAAGCATGGCTTGTAAGGGACCAGGACAGCAGTATTTCAAGAAGCAGACAACAGATTAGAGACAAGTGACAAGGCTGATCTCGGCAGCTGCAATTAACTGTCTTTCCTTCAGTCTCTCCTGCACAGTTGTAAGAAGGGCCACGTTTTCCTCCTGCTGATGAAGGTTGATTAGCAGTCAGGTGGGGAGAGGCTCTGGGGAAGGCATGACGCATTAATTAAATCACTTCTACCAGCTAAGTGATGACACTTTGATTTATAGCAGAGCTCATTCAACCAGACACTGGCATTTCCTGAGCACCAAGATGAGGAAAAGCCAAGCTGGGAAGCAGGTGGGAGAAGAGGAGATGTGCACATAAAGGAAAAAGAACAAATTGTGAAGTAAATACCTGCAACTGATGGACTATTTTTGAAAAAGAATGCTGCAGGAGCTGTGGGAATGACCATGAAACATGAGCTGAAAATTAGTTAATTCATGTTGCTTATTCATTTAATCTGCATCTATAAGAAAAGCTGCTTTAGGATAGCATCTTGTAAAATTCTCTCAAACTAAACTTAATACATATTATCATTTCATAAGGCACATTTCAACCTGACACACTCAGTTTGTGGCTCCAGACACGAGTCAGTGCTGTCTTCAGGCACAACAGAAGCAAGCTCAGAAAGAGAAGGTAGAAATCTCCAGAAGGCAAAGCAGGACAGTGATCCAGGGACCAGTTTCAGATGCTGTGCCCCAGCCCACTCCTGCTGCACTGTCTGACAAGACCGATGTCTCCTAAACACTGTGTTTCAATTTCTCTCTCTGCCAAAGGGCGATAATGTTATTTCATCAACCTTTGTAAAGGGTTACCTTTATCCAACTTAATCTATTTTGTTTAGGATTTTGACATTTGAAAAGGCTAACTTAAACAGCCTTCCTCTTAGAAAGCTTTTCTTTTGGTGACAAGTCTACATATTCTTCCTTGTAAACTCCGTGGTCAAAATCACAAACCTTCAGAAGAGAGAAAACATTTCTACAGCCCAGAATCCAAAATAGGTCAAAGTGTGATTATCAGTACAGTAATATTTCACTCCCTTTTCTGAGTCAACCATGCTTTGGTAATTCTTGAATTACTTTTTTCCTGGAAAGCCTAAGGCAGCATTTTAGAACACTTAGTGCTTAAAATATTACACTTACTGTACAGGCCAGTGGTATTTTCTAATAAGACACAACTTTATATTTTTGAACACAAAGGTTTGTTTGCTCACGATATTGTATAGAGTGAACATCCTTCTTTTATCTTTTTCTGAAGATATGCAAATGTTTAGCAAGAATAATATTGGACCTCTTCAACCACACCAGGCTCAGCCTAGTTTCATACACGAAGAGATAAAGTTTAAGGAAAACATCAAACAATTAGGTTGACTCCAAGGCTGCATTCCTTTCAGTCTATATTGCTGTCCTTCTAGGTAACCTGTGCTGCTGGAGCAGAGAGTGGCCTCAGACAGGACTAAGGCCACGCCACAGTAGCTGCTTGTAAGAAGATTTAATAAAAAGTGAATTCTTATTCTCTAACCTTAACTAACAAGCAAACAAAGGAAAACACAAACTCTCTCTACTCATATGGCTTCCCTAGCAGTGACCAATGACAAAATTACTGCTCTTATCGTAGATCGAAATTCTGATCAGTAGAAGATCTCATGAGCCCCTTTGCTTGGCACATGCAGCATGTACATTGATCTCATGAACTTTGCTTATCTAAATCATATTTCTTCTTTCAGCTCAAAGCCTTGCTGTGTCTTCTGTAAACAATTTCTAACTCTCAATGCTTCATCTCGTTTAGAAGTGTGATTACTGTTACCCTTGATAGTATCTTGAACTTCCCTAGCACATCCCTTAGGACCTCCAAGTGCTTTATGGCTAATTTACTGTGAGAGTCAGATATGAGAAAACCCTTTCCTGAAGCAGCAGGAACAAAGAAATTTGGGTCATAAAGGAACTCTGTATCAGACCAGTACATAAATCAGTGTTCAACCAATCACATTTGTCCTTGTTAATGTTGTATAATGTATTTGGCTTCTTTTGCATCATCAGCTCTTAATAACAAAAGACTTTATTTAACACTGAATTTGGTAGGTAGCTAGGTGGGGGTGGGGGAAAAAAGCTGGCTTGCTTTTAAATAGATCCACATGCATCTTCTTTTCATCATTAGAATAAATTTCCGGAGAGGTGAGCAGAGGTTTAGCTGCATGACTCTCATTAATGTTAACTTTATTTCAGTAATGAGGTGAAAGTACAATCACTGGAGCTAATATAATCAGAGTGATGAGACAAAAGTCTGCTGCTGTAAATACTGCTGAGGAAGATGACATTGACAATGCTGATAGGCAAGGAAAAATAGGTGTCAGGAGCAAAATGATGCAGTGAGGGTGAAGATCATGCCTTTAGGTAAAACAGTACAGCTGAAAACTGCCAGGAGCTGTTGCAGTGATGTGAACACCCTGACACTGGTCACAGGTCCATCTGCAAGGGACTGAGCACAAGAATCCTCAGCCTTACTGATTCCCAGAAAAAACTGAGGAAGCAGGGGGCAAACAGTCCTGTGCCCTTAGAAGTCATTTAGGAAGGATAAGGAGAATTAAGTAGTAGTAAAAAAGGAATGTTGAGATAAAACAAAACAGCAGGTGTGGGAAATCAAAAGCTATTGTGACAGCCCCAGAATACAATCCCAATAATATATTGCACCAGAAAGACCTCAGACAATGAAAAGTGAGAGCACCATCATGCCACTGCACTCCATTACTTTAGCTAATAGAATGATCTGAACTGAACAAGGCTGGGAAGATTTTTATAGTAATTAGCAAACCTGTTAGTGCCCATTTTTCTTCTGCACAACACATGAACAAAAGAAAAGCAGACACAGCTATTAGGGGAAACTAACGGGAAGAAAAAGTGGGAAGGCAGACAATGAGTTGGGTAACTCTGCAGAAATAAAAATAGTAATTACATTTTTTTATTACAAAACCAGTACAAGAGGATTTTTAGCTTTGCAATAAAAAAATACACTGCAATACTCTAGTAAATATATAGCACATAATCATCCACATCCAAGTACTACTAGTAGAGCAGGAACAGAGGAAACATAATGTATACATTCACTCTATATAATTCTTGCAACATTCAGTACCTGTGTAAGCAGCTCTGTATGACTTTATCCAGATGCCATAAACACAGGGCTGCTTTTTTTAAAATCATGTGGAACTTATGCACTGCAAGCTGTTTGTACTGAATCCATGAATTTAACTTATAGCTACAAATGAAGTGCATTTATAACGACGTGAACAAGACGTGCCCTTTTCACTTGATTTCAGCGTCTTACTGACTCTCTTGAGCAGAATTGCTCTGAACCTGCTGATGCCCAGCAGCAGATCTTGGTGGTAAGAACTCATGCTTTTTGGGGTAAGACAAAGCATATTTGGGTTTGCCATCCTGGCTTGCTGCATTGTCCTAGTCATTGTTATTGCAGAAATCCAACCAGAGCCAGAAGAGCCCTGATCAATATGTCTTTGTTGTGTAGCCCTGAATTAACTACATCTCACTTTCCTTTGACAGCAACACAGATCACAGGCAGCTGCTGCTTCCCCTATGAGAAACACGAATTCTGGAAAGCATATTCATTATCTGGCTGTTAAAAGCAACGGAGCATGCAAGCCTCACCCTGCCTGGGCTACCTGAGACATCAACAGCTCCCTTTGATTAAGTGACTGCCAGCTAGTCACCTTCTCACTCTAACCTTGATGTGGCAGCACTGTGACAAGTGCATACAGTGTAACATCACAAAATGTTCACAAATAGATAGCTTAATTTGTTTAATAGCCTGGTCCCTTGCAGCATTTCAGCAGCAAACTCTGGGTTTGAGGACAGAATATATCAGCTCTGTACATGGAGCTCACCTGCAAGCCAGCTGGCAGGAAGCCAGGGAGAATCCTGATGAGGTCCAAAGCTCTCAGTCTTTACCCAGCTTACAGCACTTAATAAACTCCAAAGGAATTCCACCCACCCCCAACTGCACCATTTTTAAGTTGCAGGACTTGGGATCTGAAAAACCGACTTTATAAAAATTGCAGCTTCTTAATACATCCCCTGTAGCTGAGTACTACTTGTGTACCAAAACCACCCTCAAACCTGAAGGCGTTTCCATTTCATAATCAGAAACAACTGAGACACTATAGGTCGAAATTTGATTTTTATTTCACTGGTCTTGCAGTTGCTGTCAGTCGCCGACTCCCACAATGTTTTCATGGGTCTGAAAACATCTGTGGCTTTTTTTTTTTGTAGCTGCTGGAGTAAGATAGTTATGCAGTTTTTACACAAGAAAGGAAAATTCAACCTCTACAATTGTAAAGAGGAACTCAAAACTTTGAAACTTCATTGGTCCATCTTCAGATAATAAACAAGCACATTCTCACTTATTTTTAAATTTAATATGGTTTTAGGAGTGGACCTGGCACGCAATTGCTGAATACTTAATGTTAGAACTCTCAACATTTGACATTGCTGTTTGAGTTCGTGTATCACCAGTAAATCATTTCACTTCCAACTGCCAAGCTTTCAAAAACAGGGATATACAAGATACAGGAAGAACCCAGCCTGAATTTAAAAAATAGCAGGACAGGAAAAAAGCCTGTTGAGCACTGAGAACTAGTCCTCCCAGACATCATTAAGCAAAGCAGGAGAACACTGTGTGTGTGTATATATATATATACGTATATATAATAATTACTTTTCAGCATAGGGCTGGGTTTCCATGCATCAAGATGAAGGGTCCTGAGCACAACCTACCTGGGCTCATTTAGAGATAACAACAAAATTTTAAGTACCTACTAAAGAAAAAAAGCTTAACTGATGCTGGTGCTATTTTGGTATTATAAAAAGTTCTAAATATAAACTTATCACTGTGAAGATTCTGATCAGATAGCATGCACACCTTTCCATAAATCATTTATCTCCTGCAAGCAAGCCTCATCTGCTGCTGGCAGCAGGCTGGGATATTGGAATGAGGACAAATGCTTTCTTTAGCAACATAGGGGTTTTCAGTAACTTTCAAGTAGATTTAGAACTCCTGTGGCTGAAAAAGTAAATGTGTGTTTATCAAAGAAAAATCCACATATTTGAGATGCTTTTGCTCAGTGGGATCCAGGTCCAAGAGCTGAATTTTTAGGGGCAAATGCAACATAAATGGGAAAATTCATACTCTGATTCCCAGACCAGCAGATGGCACAGGTGTGGAGAAACACAAGTTTTCTCTCCTGAGACTTTGGATGGGTGTGCCTTTAACACAGACTGCAATCATGACAGTACGAAATTTTGCATAAATACACAAAGTAAACCTGGACTGAGACAATGGAAAGCCACAGGTAGCACCAGATTCATGTGAGGGTGAAGAGAAATTGAGGAGGGGGAAAAAAAAGGAGAGACACCCTCTTTCATCAAAAGCAAGGAGGAGTGCTTTTCTTAAAAAAGCAACATTATCTCTAGGAGGAAGAATTCCCACTATCCTGTTTCAGCCTTCAGTAACTACAGCTGAGACAGAGCAAAGGCAAAACAGGGGAAGGGAGAACAGACAGAGGGGCCTGATGAAAGGAGAGAAGAAAAAGAAACTAAAGCATTCAGTGAGCTGAGAGGAGAAAAATGAAAGCAAGTTTAGGGGTGGCAGGAGGTTTCAAAGCAAATTCACATCAATGAGGGGCTGGGAAAAGTAAAGTCAGGCTGAGGGGCTGAGCCTGTCCCACAGGGCAGGGCCGGTTCTGAGCCCCACATGGAGGTTAACATTTAAATACACGTTAAAATACGGCCTTTTAACCAAACATGAACCCAGAGGGCTTGTTGGGCTGCAGGCAGTGAGGGGAAGTGTAAACAAAGCTACAGCTGGAACAGGGACACGGCAGCACCTCAGCATGGCATGGCTGCCGCCTCCCTCAGACTCACCTCAATGCTCCCTGGTGGGCCATGGGCAGCTCCAGCCCTTGGCTGTGGTCCGGGCATGGTCATGGAGTTCCGTGAGCCACAGGACACCGCTCTGAGAGTGACACACCCTGTCCTGTCTGACAGCCTCGTCCCACAATGGGTTCATCACCTCAGCCCCATGCCAGACGGGTCGTGGGGGCTGTGGGTGCAAGAGAGGAATAAGGCAGGAAGCAGACCTGGGGTTGCATGAGGGGAAGAAGGCGGGAAATGGACCCAGGGATGCGTGAGGGGAAGAAAAATGGCAAATGGGAGCTGGAGGTGCATGAGGGGAAAAAAGGCAGGAAACGGACCCAGGGATGCATGAGGGGGGAAAAAAGCGGCAAATGGGGCCCATGGGCGTCTGAGGGGAAAAAAGGCGGGAAATAGGAGCCGGGGGTGTGTGAGGGGAAAAAAGGCGGGAAACGGGACTGGGGGTGCATGAGAGGAAAAAGGCGGGAAACAGGGCCAGGAGTGTGTGAGGGGAAAAAAGGCGGGAAATGGGACTGGGGGTGCATGAGGGGAAAAAGGCGGGAAACAGGGCCAGGAGTGTGTGAGGGGAAAAAAGACAGGAAGGTCCCCGGTACCCTCAGGGAGCACCACAGTGCCCCATCAGGTGTGAGGAGAGCCACCATCGCAGCCCAGACAGCAGTTGCTGGGCAAATCTATCCAATTCCTATCCCTATTGTGAGGGTCAGGGGTACTATAATAATAATTATTACCGTTATTGTTGTTGTTCGCAGAATCACTGAACAACGGGTTGTGAGATTATCCAGTCCAACTGCCTCGCCCAGGCAGGGTCACCTGGAGCAGGTGACACAGGCAGGTGTCCAGGTGGATTTGGAATGTCTCCGGAGAGGCAGACTCCAGGCCCTCCCTGGGTAGCTGTTCCAGTGCTCTGCCACCTTCCATGGAAAGAAATCCTTCCTCGTGTTGAGGTGGAACCTCTTGTATTTTAGTTTATGGCCATTGCTCCTTTTCCTGTCACCAGGCACCACTGAAAAGGGTCTGACACCATCCTCTAACATCCCTTGGAGACATTTATATGCATTAATGAGATCCCCTCTCTGTCTTCTGTAGACTACACAGGCCCAGCTCCCTCAGTGTCTCCTCATAATGGAGATACTCCAGATCCCTCTTCATCTTTGCGGCCTCCTCTGGACCCTCTCCAGTAGCTCCTTGTCTTGAACTGTGGAGACCAGAATAGAACACAATACTCCAGATGTGGCCTCACTCGGGCCGAGTTTATGTTTTTTATTATTATTATTATTATTATTATTATTATTACTACTACTACTCAGTTATCAATAAGACTACCCCACTGTCATGTCTCTTTTCCCACATTAGCACCCAAGATCATCCAAGAGGTTTAAAACACAGACAGTCCTCACAAATAAGTTTATTTTGTAGGTCATTTTAGGTAGCCAAACCAAAGGTGCAGGAGGAATTCCAGACACACACTCCATGCTTTTTCCCGGAGCAATGTAATGACTCGTGTCCTAGAGTCGTAGGTTCGCCTGCCTTTTGCTGAAGGGAATCCAGCTCCAGGAGCCATGTGCCAGCCCAGCTCCATGGAGAGGGACCAGCCTTTATCCAAAGGCTGTGGTAACCTCTGCTGGCAGCTCCAGGCTGCTACACCGGCTGAGATGCTGCTAGAGCTGAGCTTGTAGTTGAGCAGAAAAAAAAGACATCAGAAGAGGTATTTTACATTTGCTTACTCATACTTTCATATGCATTTGCTACTACAGAGGATTGGAATTTTTTAATTGAATGTGTATTTTTAAGGCATCGGTGATTTAGATAAATTAGGACCCTGCTCATCCAAGTATGAACATGTTTATTTCCTCAGACAGCACCGCTTTTATTACCAAGCAGGTCTGTAACTGTAGTTTGCAGCTAATCTACATTATTCTGTTTGAAGAGGTGGATACAGCATAGTGTCATCCGACATAGCTGAGGGATGCATTTTCTGCATATGATAATGTCAATAATGCTACTATTTTTTCAGTGTTTAAACAAACATGTCACAGCTGTGACTTAGAGCCAACCTTATCCCACTTCTTCAAATGGTGATATTTCATATCTCTGTAAGACAGGTACTATTCATATCAGTTGGTACATTAAAGGCTCCAGGTGAGGCCATGGTCCAAAGCTGTAGGAACAACAAATGTTGTCTTTTTGCTCTGAGAAGTTTAAAATCTAAACAGATTTTGGGCAGGACAAGAAAAAAATGCAGGCAATGGTACGGGATTCCCACTTACCATGATTCCTGTTAGTGTGCCTTACTCTGTAGGTGCATGCAGAGAGATGGAATACATATGGGATAGATGAGAGCTGGGTTTTATTGGAAGTTTCCATTACATTGGCAAGAAATCAGGTGCTAGTCTTCATTTCAACTATTACCAGTAAAAACGGATTGCCATCTCATCCATGGAAAACCTAACACTTGCCTCTCATTCCATTTGCAACTATAGCTTGTGGTCTTCTATCTCCTTAATTGAAACACATAATAGAAAAGCTTCTATGAGGCAAGATATCAGCCAGAATTAATTTCTTCATTTTCTCTACTCTGAAGTTTTATGTTATTTTACCATAGCTGAAACGGCAGACCACAGCAACAAACGCGCTTCAATCTGAAGGCATCGTGAGAATTCTTGCTTAAGACATACACTTCTAATCCACCAAACCCATGATTTCTAAGAAAAATCTGTGGCTGTACGACTGCCTCAAAATGGAAAACATCATGTAGACAATGTGCATGTTGCTACAAGTCAGACCTTAATTGACCAAAAATATTAGATAGAGCTGTCTGTTTAATTAGACACGGATCAAAAATGAAGAACTAAGTACTTTCCCATCATTCCCTGCAGGTTTTGAAGTTGGCATTTCCCCCCTCTGCATATAGTTAGTTGTTTGCCTCGGGTTGTAAAGAAATGCAGAGGGCTGTTATTAAAGCACTGATAATTTGCTGAACTCCATCTTTTGTGGAACTTGCTGAGTTAGAAAATTCCTTTTCACCTCCTCCCCCACCTCTCCTTGACTAGAATTGAACTGAAGAACAAATATCACATTATGGTGCTAGGTAAAAGGATCAACTGTGTTTGCAGTTAAGTGACTAGCACAAGACAGAACAAATCCTACAGCTCAAGTCTGTCCAGCTAAATGATGAGGGAGATTAAAAAAGCATTTGCTTTTTAAAAGAATATCAGAACAAAGACTCATGTTTAGGATTTGCTGTGCTTTAGCGCTTTATATGCAGTAATTGACTCCAGCATAGTTTGCTAGAAAGTTCTCCAAGCAATCAGAGCCTGGAGGCAAAGAATTGCCACTGCAATGAGAGAGATTCTGAGAACGCAGAAAACACGATCCCAACTCATCAACTGTTCAGTGGTGGCCTCAAGTCAGGGGTCTGCATTTGCCATTTCAGCACTCCAGCCCCTGACAGGAAGGATTTTTATCCGGTTCTCCATGTGCCATCCTAGAGAAGCAGTAGTGGGTTCTTCCAAGGCCAGTGGCTCAAGTTAAAATTCAGCAAAGCTGGCAGTTAAAACCTTCCCCTTGTGCCACAGATTGCTGTTTCCAAACTGGTGCAGCTAAATTCTATACCTGTTCCTCATCATATGTCAACTGCTACCATTTTTCACTAGCATTAATGCTCTTGTAAACTACAGAAATCAGGGAGTACAGAACCCATCCAATTATCCCCAGCACTGACCTCAGTGCAGATAAGCAGAGCTACTTGCTCCATCAGTTGCTCTCATTAAATCTGTTGCCAAACACGCATCAACCGGCCCAGTCTCTCAGCTGACAAATAAAAAAAGAGATGTCAGACACCCACAGAATCACCAGGCTTTTTGCAAGAGGGATGGACATCACTTAAACCACATAGCAGTATTATCAGGAAGCAAAGATTTTGACATTTCTCATCGTATCTTCCCAATATGAAGCAATCATTTGCATTCCTTCCCCTGCTCAATCCACTTTTGCAAAGGGCCTGATCTTTCTGTTAATCATTGATAGAAGCATGCTCTTGTCTTAAGATTAAAATGAAATAGATTTCCTGTTTGCCTCTACTTGCTTGCCTTTTTTACACATATTCAAGTCCTTCTCTGTCCACTGCATTCTTCAAACTTACATTTTGGTACAGCTGCTTTGCAACTCAAAGAAAGACATGAGAACAGGCAGTATTTTTGGAACACAAATTTTTAATGATTTAACATGCAGTACAGACACAGCTGAACAGCTCAACTAGGGAGGGAAGATGCAGTTTCTGTCCCATTGGATAGACAATTGTCACAATGCACTTCTGATCACATCCTGTTTTTCTAGGAGAGAAAAGGGACACGAATTCCCACAAAGTTGTCCAAATTACAATGGTTCTCATGATTTCTTACAATTACTGCTTCATGCACTGGTACCACCTGCTAAGGAATTAATATCAAGTTGGAAAAGAAAGCAAGAGCAAGTCATCAGCATCTTGACCTCATCAGCCATGGTGCAAACACATGAAGTGCTGGAATATGTCTCAGCAGGAATGATATGACAGACCAAGCTGATGGCCTTCCCTAGGGAAAACGATTATGAAGTGCTGGAAAGGGGTGAAGAAACTGTTTAACACCGAAAAGAGAAGCAACCTCTGCTACCCTCTGAAGACAGCATTTCACACTGCATCCTCACACTGTACCATGTCTGCTGCAGCAAGTTGCCATAGGATGGCAGCAAAGGGGAGACAGATTTTCAGTTGGATAAACTGCTAATGCTAAAGCTCTCAAGCTTTTGGAAAAACAAGATTTCCAAGACAATCTGCTGTTGGAGCCATTATTTCACTTGATGACTTCTGGGAAAGAACAACAAAAACAATGCAAGTGGATTTTATCAGATGGCTGGTACTACTTCTTGTTTATATCATACGTAATTGCAATAGCATTCTACAGATCTTCTGCAGCAGGATACTCCACCACTGTTTGTTTTTCATGGTTTTTATCTTCAACACTTCTGCAGAGTTCTACATTTTTATTTAATTTTTATTTTGTGCAGTTTAAGCAAGCATACACAAAGTCAAAATTATGGGGGAGATGAATGGGATAAAAACAAGAGAAATTAGGCTCTGCATATAGAGAGGAACAGCTCAGTTTAGTCTAGCACTTGGACTTTGCAGGGGGAGCAGAAATTTAGTCAGCATTTACAGGTTCTCTACCCACCTTTTCTGTGTTGTGTGGCCTTTAGAAGGAGAGAGTTGAAACTGCAACTTTAGAGAGCTAGGAGCAACTGTGGGAGAACCAAGGCTGTTGTAGTGTCATTCTGATCAGGCCACAATTCCAGAGTATGTCAAGTATGTCCAACAGCAAATGAAAAGCATCATGACTTTAGCTGAGCTCATGCAACACAGCTGTCCTCAAAGGAGGGCTTGCACCATGTTCTGATGTTCTAAATACTTCACGCACAAGGACATCATTAAACTGAAGTCCTACAACTCCCCCCTTTTGCCTCCCGCACAACCAAGAGTGAAGTACATTTGAAATACCAAGGCCTGAACAAGTTCAAGGAAACAAATCTTCCCTGCTCCCTGTCAGCAAGAGGACCAGCAAAGAGCTGCTCACAAAACTAGACTCCTCTTTGAGGAAACTGTTGCAGAGTAACAAGGAAAGTGTTCAGAGACAATAAACATCCCATCCTAGGCAGATCCCTGCTCTTCTCTTGTGCTATGGGACTTTGGCAGAAGAACAACTCCATTGGAGTTCTGAATGGTTTAAACTCACTAAGAGGAACATAAGTACTATAGTGACAAATCCCAATACAATTCCTTTAGACTAAGGAGGAAAAAACCCTTACCAACTTTAGTCAGGATCTAAAACATCCCTTCTAGCTGACATAGCAAAGCAGGGACTGAAAGGCATCCACAACTAGCTATGCAAAGCATCAATACTGTCAGCCAGTGACCCATATAAAATGAATAAATAATTTGTAATTACATATGTAGTGTACACCATGCACGTCAAGAAGGGTTCCAAAGAGAGAAGCACAGCAGGCACGCTTTGCTCTCTAAAAGGAAAAATCCTCCAGTTACTACTGTCACTCTGGAAAGTCTCTGGAATGCAGAGACACAACTGAACCTCCATCTACAGCTGCAAAGCCACAATAGATCTTTTTCCCATGATGTTTTATAGTCTAGATTGACTCCATGACTCCTGAAATTTAGAGGAAGTATTCAAAGAATGCACTGGCACTGTAGCACAGTACTAGCACTCTAAAGCAGGTGCATAATAAATTGAAGAAAGCAAGATTCAGTCCCGAAGAACTTAAGTTCCTTACTTCCTGTGTTCACCTCTGGGTTTGTCCGCACGTACAAGACAAGCTTTGGTAAAGCAACAGCTGTTGTCTTGTTCTTCTGGATTCCAGTCTCCAGCTCCTTCCTTTTGTTGCTCAGATCCTGCAGCTCTCAAACAGGCAGGAGCTCTGGGGGATACTCGCCATAGCAGTATTTGGCAATTGGGTCTCTGTAGGTGTTCTCATGCTGCACACTCTGCCAGGAAGAGGAGGAGAAGCTTTAACAGTACACACACATTGAAACAAGGCATCCCTTCACCAGGGGACAAAACCCACAGCATTTATGCATATGCAAAAAAAATCCCAAATTCTTCTATACATCACAGTATCTTTGGAGTCAAAGAACTCTGAATTGGCAACATAAAAGAGCCAGTTAATGTATTATAGCACTGCAATGTTAACCAGAACCTCCTTTTGAGGAGAGTACCCAAGTAGGTGGGAACAGATTCAGTAATAAAAAAAAATTAGATATGTTTAGGCAGTATCATCAAATGTTCTAAGCAAGCAGAGCACAGTAAAGCTGCTACTTGAGATGTGTGCATTTTTCTTGATAAAAGGTTGAGTTTAGATTTTACAGGTAAAAAGTCCCAGTAACTTTGGAGACATTTGGAACTCTATCCTTCGTCTGCAGTCCACCTCTATTGCTACATGAAATACTGAAGCTGCAGGACACTGCCAACAGCACTTTCTAAAAGGGCCGATGCTTACTTAGACCAAAACTTCTAATAAAACCACATGGGTAACAGAAGCTCACCTCTGTTCTTAAAAAGCAAAAAAATTACAACATAGTTTTTGAGTTGCTACACAGATGATTGTCAGCATATGGTAAGTCTCAAACTGTACCATAAAATAGCATTCTGAGGCTACTGGGAACAGCTCTCACTGTTTTTATACTAATGAGATCTTCCCCAGAACTCATCCGAGATCTTCACTGGTCATTGAACTCAGTCTCTTTGTAGTTAAGCTCTTCTTTTCAAAAGACAACGTGCAACCCGGCCTGCTCTAAAGATGTGCTTTGCCTTCAGACTGGCTCTCAGCCACAGCTTCAACTTTTATGAAAATGCCCATGTACATACAAACATGACACACCAGCTATTCACAGGATTGAGCCCCATTTTCCAAGGGCACTTTTTTGGGCCCTGGACATGTGCTTGTGCCTTACCTGTGATGAAGTCCTACATTTGGCCAGACACAGCTCAAAGTGATCTTCCACTGCCATGAAGAGGTTTTGGAAAGCAATTGCTGCCCGGTTCAAGAATCGCTCCAGAAGATGTTGCTAAAGTGGTCAGCAAAGAGAAGGCAAAAAACAGAAACGCTCTACTTCAACAAGGAGCAATCAAAGCCCACCCTAACCTACACAGCTCAGGTACCAGAGCAATAGTAAGCAACTCCACTTAGGATTTCTAGCAAGCACTGAAAGGTTAATGCCTCAGAACCTCAGCAGTAGGAAAAGAATCCAAGAGAAGCTCACAGAATACAGGGAAGTGCCAGTTACAGAACTAATACTGGCTGGAGTAACTCTTCTGCAATCATTTCCCTTCAGCAAATGCAATTCCCCTGAAGCTGAAACACTTTGCAAGGCTTCCCAGCATTTCCTCCCAAAGGTGGGAAGGATGAATTTTGTTAAAGCTTTATTTATAGCTTGCCATATGGTCCTTGGAGGCTTTCCTCATCCTTCCAAGAAAAGGAACTGTCCCTCTAAAGAAAAAGCTCCTCACAAAGAAGCACTTTTAGCCACAGAGGAACCTGAGCATCTGAGATCACCTGGAAAGCAGGAGAACGCCCATGTACCTTGCTGGGCTGCAGGCAGCAGGACACGCAGTACTCGTAGACGCTGCAGCAGCCATTGGGCAGGCAGCTGTCACAGCTGTACAGCTTCGTGCTGGGCACGTTCACATTGCAGCAGCCATTCACCAGCAGGTCCTTCCTCTCACAGATGTAGCCTGGAAAACAGCAACAGGAGTAACAACTGGCAATGCACGCTCCTCCATATGTTTTACAAAAATCTGTAGTAAGAATCACATTACTTAAGAACAGGTTTGTTTACCATTTAGTAGATTATGACCCACCTCAGTCCTAAGTAGCCATTCTTTGAAATGGAGAGCGGTGTTTCAAACAGCCTGGTGTTATCTGCACAACTATTACATCCTGCTCTAATATGTGCTGTATATAGAGTATGACTGATTAAATGCAGAATATTTAAGTTCTGACTTTTTTTGGGCGTGGTTCCTTGCTGTGAAAGGGGAAGAGGATTTGCACTGATTGTATTGGAAAAAAAAATGACATACGTTTTTTCAACAGGTCTGTGTCTGGATAATTCTCTTACAGTTTAATATGAAGAGACATAGATTTAGCCATGCAGGATAGCTGTAATATTCATTGCTAAGTGGAATCCTTAATAATACAGAAATATTTTGTATATCCTTATGTACTACCACAGTGTTAGACTGTGAGAGATCCGTAGTTTTTAGAGATCTTATGAACTGGCACTAAGCCCAAGCCAGGCAGTGCCAAATTTAACATTGATGCAAATCACAAAAGATATGGTGGGTTTTCTACAGCCTTGATTTGTGGTCAGTAAAGATCCAGGGGGCTAAGCAACAAGCACAGGTGCAGGACAGGAAAGAGTCTTTAACTTCTACCACTTAAAACAAGTGGTTAATAACCTTGGGTTTACAAGGGTCAGATGGGCTTGTTAACCGTGACTGAGCACTAATTACACCAGTCCTGAGCTGCCTCCATACAAGGCCAATAAGGTTTCCTCAATTACTCTCCCTAACCCCTCGACAGTAGGAGCACACTGTGGGGAGACACAAATAGCTCTGCAAGCAACCACAGTAAATTGAGCAGGAGTCAACGTTTGAGTTCTGTGCAAAGGTAACTGGAATTCTTTGACTTTAAGGTGGTCACAGTCACACTCACACAGCCCTGGGCTGGAGCTGAGCCTGCTGGACCCAAGTCTGGGGTGCACAGAACCAAAGCATCGGCATCTGCAGCCACAGTAAAATTCATCCAGCCAGAGGAGACAAGGCCAAAGGCCAAGTAAAAATGCCTTAAAATGAGCAGTTGTTACATGAAAGTGCCATCAGCAGTCAGACAGCCAAAGCAGCGTTCAGCACTGCCATATCTAGAATAAATTCTTAGTATCAACTATACCCAGTTCATCTGTAATGAGGAGCTTCCCCTGCACAGAGTTCCTGCACTGGTTACTCAGCTGACTGCTGTTTCCCGAACTGAACTTCACCTTCCACATGATTGGCTGCTCATGCTCCTGCACTTGGAGGAGATTCCGATCTCTCACCATCCTCTCTTCCTGCAAGGAAAAACAGGAATGCCACCAAACATACAAGTTCCTTCTGCCACTTCAATCCACGTGCTTTTCCCAGGATTAAAGATGCCTAGCACTTGTAAACTCCACAGCACAGAAAACTCCAGTATCAACGGTGTAAACAACTTACTACTTGCAGTAGCTTACCTCATACTATACACAACAGGAAGATACACAATCCAGTAAAGTGAGGGTATTCAAGCTCACCAAGGATCAGCTAACACAGCTGAACTCAGTTACCACAACCACAAAAGTAGTATATATTATACTAAATAACCACAATTGCACGTATTTCTTTTTCACGAGCCCTTTGCCAGTGGAATGACCACTGCAAGAGATACAACAACTACCAAACCCATTGAAGATTTTCTTTTTCCAGTTTTGGTTCAAACCACTATTGCTGTCAAACACAGAATCAGGCATTCCTATTTTAAACTCTTGCATCTATTAAATATTTATAACATCATTCTTATGGCAGCATAACCCAGGAGTTCGATGACAACACCTGAAGAACGAAAGTCAGCCTGGGATAAGGGATGTTTTAACCACCCCCCCCCGCGGCGTGTCAGGGCCGGGGCCGGGGCCGGAGCGGGCACTGACCTGCTTGAAGGTGCTGGTGATGAAGTAAACGAGCGAGAGCCCGAAGACGACGCCGAGGACCCACCGCTTCCTGAGCAGCCGCCGCCAGAGCACGGCCCCGCAGGGCACCATGGCAGGTCCGGGGGCTCAGCCCGCCGCCCGCCGCGACGAGGGGCAGCACCGGCGGGGACAGCGCTGGCCCAGGACCGGCATCACCGGCGGGCCGGCAGCGAGGAGCACAGAGCCCCGGCCGCTGCCGCGGCCCGAGCGCTTCCGCCGGCCGGGCGGGGGAGGCGGAAGCCGCGGCCGAGCGTGCGCCGGGCAGGCGGGGGCGGGACCGGCGCTGCGACCGGAGCCGAGCCGGTGGGTACGGGGGGACCGCCGGGCCGGGCCGAGCTGGGTTGGGCAGGGCAGGGCAGGGCAGGGCAGAGCAGAGCTGGGCTGGGCTGGGCTGGGCTGGGCTGGCTCCCGCCCCGCTGGGGCACTGCTCCACGGATCCCAACGGGAATCTCCTTTCCCCACCTACTCGGAAGAAAAGGCCTTGCTTATGTCTCTCTCTCTGTGTGTACATATATATATGTGTGTATGTACAGAATTGTATTTATAGATATATATATGTGTATACCTATGTATACCTATCGATATAGGTATATCATGTATGTATATGTGTGTATGCATATATACAGATGTATACATGTATTTATATGTATGGAACCATATTAATAGATATGTGTGTGTGCATATATGTATATACATGTATGTATACCTGTATATATATATGTATGTGGGTGTATGTATAGGACTGTGTTAATAGATGTGTATGTAGGTATACATTAATCGATCTATACCTATACATCTATGTGTATATAGATATGTGTATATGTAGGTGTACACGTACATATGTACATGTGTGTATATATATATATGTATATATAAAAATGTATATTATTATATATGTGTGTGATATATTCTATTATATATGTGCATGTGTATATAAATACACTTATGAATATATGTATTTATTATAGACACACACACACGTGTGTGTGTGTAATGAAATGTGTGTGTATGGACACAACGAAGGCAGAGTACAACTCTGGGAGTACTCCCAAGGAGTGCCTGTGTAGGAAGCAGGGATGCAGGTGCCAATCCCAGAGGGAAACAGCCTTGTTGGATCGTGCACATGGGCAGGGCTTGAAGCACCGAGGGTTCCTGCACCTCTCTGCCTTTCCCAGGGAGATGGAGAGGTAAAACTCTTTGTGCTGTGCTGAAAATGACTCTCTGCATGTGCTTCTTGTAGGTGGGCATGTGTGAGCACTGGGGGCCAGGTGCTTGACAGTCACTGGCTTGAAGGACCTGTGATGAGTTTGAAATTTGGACTGTCTTGGACTGTCTGAAGCACTCCATCTGTGAACGTCTGCACGCTCTTGGGATTCCATCTCTCCCAGTGTGGCTGGCACCTTTCACCTCTGGATAAAGCTATTGTTCAGGTACTGTGCTTTCAGACAGCTGGCAAACCTTCCCAGGGCCATTGTGCCTTTACACAGTACAGGTATAGGGCTTCACATTTATGTATATATTACCATGTGGTATGAAATGTTATAAATAATGTTATAACTTTTTGTATTCAAGAGTATTTAGATTTTAGTCTTCACATTTTATTTAGTAGCTATTGTTGTCTGGGGCCATTGTCCAGAGTTTGCAGATGGCATTTCTGTAGATTAAAATGAGTAAGTTGCCTGTTTAAAAGAATATTGTCATGACCTAATTGTATTTTTTTCATAAAAATAAATTTTCTTTTACACATTTTCTTTTTCTTCCTCCCTCTCAGTTTTGCTTTGCAAAGCAAGTTTCTGCAGAAGAGGAAGATGGGATTTCATTTCCCACAAGGGTGTTGAGTCACACGTCACATCAAGAGCCACTGTTAGATGTCCCCATGTTCTTTGCCAGGACATGCCATCCCACAGCTGTACACTCCTGGTGACTGCCACGTCCTGCAGAAGGGGACCTGACTAATTCCTGCCCAGCCTGGAGACCCATGTGCTCCCATTTCCCATTCCAAGTTGTCTCTTTGCAAGTGTACTGAGAAACAAATGGGAGCTCGAGGTGCTCTGTCACAGAAGCAAATGATTCCTGCCAGCCATGTCTCCAGCTGAGTGGGTCCCACAGCCTTCTGCCCCCAGGGCCTGTGCCAGTAGCCACACTGGGATTTGCTGAGCCACAGGGTTCATGTTGAGTGTGTTGTGTTTTAAGGTTTTGAGGAAAATGCAGAGGCGGCACAGCAGCAACACTGACAACGTGCCTCCTGAAAGGTAAATCCTTCCCCTTCTTCTTTCCTCCATTTTTCTCTCCTGAGAGGAGTGTTCTGATTTAAGTGTAGGGGGTGTTTTAGAAGATGAAAGCTCAAAATTGAGAGAGATGTCAAATTCCTGTGCATGTGGTGTGGCCAGGATTTCTGCTCAAGTTTGGGGATTCTAGAGACAGGTTTGCTTTTCTCCTTCCTGTCAGTTATTGATTGCTGCCAACCACAGTGTTTCAGGATGATCCAGTATGGCACAGCTGGGAGACAGCTGGCTTAGCATGGGCAGGAAGCGTGGAGCTCTGGAGGAGGGATTCATGGCACAGTCCTGTGGGGAACCTGAGCACCATCAGTGTGCAGGGATGGACCTGTGCGAACCAGAACGATTTACACTTCTTTTATTAAGGTGTTTAAAAAGTCTGCTGGTCTGAAGCTCCCAACTACTCTGACTTAGTGTTTTATAAGGGTGACCCTTTACATCTTCCCGGAGTCTGTATCTATCTTCATGTATGTGAGTATTTAGAAGTAGAATATCTCTAATTTGTTTCTGTAATTATAACAGCAGCAAGGGAGCCTTGCCACTGTTGTTGTTCTGGTACTAAATATTCCCTGGTGCTTTCCCAGAGTTGGAGCATGACTTTTTTTTTTTTCCTAAAGAAGGAACTAATCTAATTACTCCAGGACAAAGATGGAACTAACGAATTTCATTGCTCTGTTTGAGCTGAGATTATGCGTGAAAGATCATTAGCAAATATTTTATTTTCTGTAGTGGTTTTGCAGTTAGAATTGAAGCCTTATGTCATGGCCATTGCTAGCATGGTACCATTCTTTATTTCAGGGAGGAAAAAAGCCATTTTCAGTTTTTTTCTGCATGGTGCTTCTGATTTTTAACATGGTAAATCCATATTGTTAGGAACAGAGGCTGAAGTTTTTCTAACTGTAGAAGGAAATGCTGTTGCCACTGGTCTTCACTTTTGTTAACTTCAGCAGCCTCACAATTTCAACAAACAAACCTTGTTTGTTTTTAAATATGTCCCAGATTAATTCCTTCCTGCTGAAAGCACAGTCATCTATCCTGGTAATATTATTCCGAGCAATAGTTGTGTCTTTATTTGTAACACCGCGTCCCACTCAGTCTGTTTGTTACATTCCCAGACGTGAGTTGTGTATACATCCCTGAATTGTAGTGTTAGGTGTGAATTTAAAGACCTGGCTGATGAATATTTTGGACCAGAAAGAGGTGTGCAATGTCTTGTTGACTTGGAGTCTGCAGAGAGAAGATGGGAATGGGGTGCAGCTATAAAAAGCCTTATTAGGAGTTTACTTAGTGGGAAGGTTTGCCCAGAGAGGTTCGAAGCTGGCCCCAGAGGGAGGTGAAAGGCAGTGCTCTGTGGCCTGTAAGTGCCTGGGGAGGCTTTTGAACCCATGGGGGAGAGAGGGTTGAGGGCCCTGTGTGTGCTGTCTCAACTTGAGACCGCTATTCCTAGAGATCTCCCAGGATTAAAATCAAGAGAGACCAAAGCTCTGCAGCATGCCTTATTTGTGGGCTTTGCCTCTTGCTGAGGTTTATTTATTGTTTACTCTCCTTTTGCAAGTTAGAGAAGTATTTGCTGTCTGTCAGGCATTTGCTGCGTACATTGTTCCCTCTCATCTAAACTTTCCTTGTATTGACTTCTAGTGAAGAAAAGCTATTGTCTTTTGCTGTTAGGATGAAGATTTTTGGAATCTGGCTGTGTTCCAACATACTTGGGAAAGAATCAGTGCCAGAACCGGTTCTGTCCAGTGCCCAGTAATTTGGGTACATCCGTGTCCAATTTTTGAAAAATATCAAAATAAAAGAATTTATATGGACCCATGAGCACATCCTTCACTTTTGTGAAGGACACACAAGCAGCTCTCAACACTTCTCTTCCCCTGATGATTCTGTCTCTTGTTGGTGCAGTTCATCAGTGAGCAGTGATTGTCCCTAAATAAAGACAGAAGATTTTGGGGATAACTCATTGCTTTGAATTAGCTTGGTTAATTTGTTTGTTTGTAATGTGAGTTGACTTGGTGGTGCTGTGGCAAGTTCCATAGGGTACTGTATGTTTTTCTTTAAATACACAAATCATTATAGAAGATATTGGATTTGGTACTGGCTGTATTATTTCTTTGTTTTCTCCAAAAGTAAACAGGGTGTTTGGGAGCTTCATTCCTTGGGTGAAGGAACTGATGCATTTTGGTCAGGTCTGCAGAGGTTCTCTGATCTTACCTAAGGAGTCTGGTTACTGGCCTCTAGTTCTGCAGCTGTGACTTCCCGACAGCAGATGGAGGGAAAAGCATCTGTCATCTGGAGACCTTCGTATTCTGATAGTGTGTGAGGAACTCTGGAATCGCTGCAGTCAGGGTTGGGCTAAAACACCACGAAGTTCTGTGTACTGATTTTTATTTAAACACTGTAATCTTTGCCCACTGCAGAAACCGGAGCCAGACGGTCAGTTCCGAAACCAGCGTGGATGAAAGTGGAGTTTTTGAAAGCCTGAAGGCTGAAGCCTCCTCTCCACAGCAGCTGTTCTCGGGGCTGGCCGGGATCCCCTCGGGCACCATCACAGCCACGCCCTTCCAGTCCGGCCTGGTGCTGGGCTCTTCAGCCGGAGGTGGGGAAGTGTTCATCCAGATGCCAGCCCCGAGGGAGGAGGGGGCCAGCCGAGCTGAGGGAGCCCCGTTTCACCACCGGCAGCCGTCCCATCACTTCCACCATGGCCACCACCGGGGCTCCTCTCTGCTGCACATGGCAGGGGGGGACCGGCACGGGCACGCTGAGGAGGGCACTGAGGAACAGGCTGGAACTCCAGCCCCAGCTCTTTCCGAGCTAAAAGCTGTGATTGGTTGGCTGCAGAAGGGACTTCCCTTCATCTTGATCCTCCTGGCTAAAGTTTGTTTCCAGCACAAGCTTGGTGAGCATCCATTCTTTTTGAACTGGCATTAGAGAGTGGTTGGGAAACTATCAGGCTGTGATGTCTGATACATTTATCCATGTGACAGTGTCCAGATGGAGTCTAGCACGAAGGGAACATATTCAAATACGTGGGATAATGCATGTGATAAATTCAGTCTTTCAGTCCAAGCTGTTTTCATCTGGGTTAGATCCATCTGTTTCCTGTGCTGACCAGTTCTGTTCCTTTTCCTGATTTCTCCTTGACGTTCCTGTGAGGCTGAGGATGTTACCAAGGCTTCTCCCTCAGAGCTCTCTCTAGGAGAGATGAGGAGAACTTACATTGGCGATAGCAAAGATTTCTGTGTAGCGCAGAAGAGATCAGAGGGATGAGGCTCTTGTCTTGCTGGCAGGGTGGTAGTTGTGAAATCAAATCAAACAGCAGCAGCAGTTACACTCTGACAGAGCCTTTCCCTGCAGGAATTGCTGTGTGCATTGGCATGGCCAGCACCTTTGCCTACGCCAACTCCACGCTCCGAGAACAGGTTGCTTTGAAGGTGAGTTCAGTGTTTTACCTTCTTATGTTCCCAGGAAACATTTTCCATGCACAAAATATCATCTGTGTTGAACCTTTAATTGCAGTGTAGGGCTGAATGCATTTCTATGTGTACAGATCTTTCTTCTTCCTGCTTCTCCCCGTGGATACTCTCCCACAGTTTCTCGCCTGCTTTTTTGTCAAAGTGTGGCATAGTAAAACAAATAGAGGACAGGTCAGGGATGTTGTAATCTGAATCTCCCTCTGCCTTTGACTGGCAGTGCCTGTTCCAGCACTTCTCTGCACCTTGGTTTCCCATTATGTACAGCAGAGATGCTGGAGCCTATTTGACTTGTTAATGATGAGATTTTACTTATTAGCATTTAGATAATGTTTTGAGATGTTCAGCTGAAAGATTTCATAGATGTATTGCTTGCTAGTGGCTTTATAATGCTCTATGCATAATATGCTTAGAATATAAAGAAACCAGCAGATCTTTTCAGGTCTTCTCGTCTTCTGTGTCAGGAGAACAGTTCAACAGCACTAAAAGCACAAGGCTAGAGTTGCTTTTTTGTTAAAATTACATGAATGGCACAAGTGCATACTTGTATCTGCCAGCAGCAGTGGAATCAATGTGATCCAATGCTGAATGAACAGATAAATGGCACAATCCAGTAACAGATTGCTGTTGCCTTGCACTCTGCACCTTTGTCCTTCCAGCAGTGTGCCCCTTAATCTGCCTGCTTTAAATCTCATCTTAACAGTCTTGGCTGTTGAACAGCTACAGAGACCTCCTTTCTTAATAAATCAGCCCTGAAGAAAAATGGTGGGTGTTTTCCTCTCAGGAATAAAATTTACTCCCCAAACTTACTGAGGGCCAAGACCCAGGACAATATCTTCTGCCATCCAGCTTCTGTCTGTAACATTCCATGTATTTTGAAATGCAAAATTTCCACTTCTTTTGACCTTTAATTATTTCTTCAATCAAAAATGCATGTTCCAAAATCTCCGTGCTTTAGGATAACACCTAGATGTGCTGCATGTAGTGATGGGGTATATTCGAGTTAGCTAAGCCTTCCACTGAGTGACTTTGGATCTATTCATAAAACACCCCTTTGATGAATTGTCACTCCAACCAGGCAACAGCTCAAAATTTAGGACAATATGTGGAATGGACTTTTTTTAATCTGCTTGTCATACTGCATTTTAAATATCGGGAGATTTCAGATGTCCCAAGCAAGATCCCAACTTTGAAGGTGCATTCTGCAAGTAAGGCTGTTGTTTTCACCAGCTTATTTCAATTAATTTCTCTAAAGTTACCTCATTGAAAAGGTTAACTGAGTGAGAGGCGTTTCTGCTTGTGTTTATATATGTCTTTACCTAGCAGACTACTTCTTAGTCCTGTGAGAATAAACTAATTACTGAACTCTTTGTTACATATTTGCATCCCCTGGGTTGGATTTTTCAGCAGTTGAAAGCTCAGCTCAAGTCTTGAGATTTCGAGTTGAAATAACTCTGCTTCTTTTCCTTGCTCAGGAGAAGAGATCAGTGTTGGTTGTCTTCTGGATCCTGGCCTTTCTCACTGGAAACACCCTGTACTTGCTTTACACATTCAGCTCTCAGCAGCTTTACAACAGGTGGGCAAAATTTACATTGTACAGGATGGAAGCAGGTGATAGTTGCCAGGGAGGAAAAGAGGGAAGCCCCCCTTTCCCCACTCTTTGGGAGGAAGTATGTGTGCCTAAAGGACCTGCTGTCTTTGTTACATCTTTGTAGTATCTTTCGGTGCAGGAAAAGAATGTGTGTGTCACTTTACCAGTGGATTATGCTCCTATCAATAAAGGGCATAAGCAGTGTATAAATTTTTATTTATAAAATAAAATATATTTTATTTAGGGTGTGATGATTTAGGCCAGGGTGTGATGATATCAAAGCAGGGTGGATCCTTTTCAAGAGGGACCTCTGAATTCCCATTTCGACCACTGCAACTGAACACGAAGTGCAGATGTCACAGGCAGATAAGGAATTGACCCACTGATTTTACTCTTCCTGTAATAGTCTATCAAGCTTTGAGTCTAGGACAGGAAAAGAAATAGCCGTGTTTTACTCCAGTGTTCTCAGAGCTTGGAGGCACTTGGATCCGAGGTAATTAAGATAGCCTTGCCTTTCAAATCCTGGCTAAATTAGTTCTCAAATACAGGAAGGTTTGTACTAATGGGTTTGGTTCAGCATTGTCCCTGCTTACTATAAAGCAGATAGGAATAATGACAGATAAGAAGCAAAGAAAGGGGGAGAGCTGCAAGGCTTGAATGTGTGGGTCTGAATGGGAGGGGCCAAGCCGTGGGATTCGCTGTGTGGAGCTTGTGGGAGGGAGCGGAAAGGAAGGAACAGGAATGACAGAAAGGTGTGAAAGTGATAGTTGTTTGCACCACAGGGTAACCGTGTGTCTCTAAGAAGGTGGTCACGGTTAAAAGCATGAATGGGTCTAGTTTAAAATAAAGGCTGGATCATCTAAAATAAAGGGGTTTTAGCAATTTGGGGCCATCCTACGGACAGTTTAGAGCATGGCTTGTGACCAGTGGACAGGCTGGGCCACAGCTCCATGAGAAGCCCTGTTCCTGTGAGTGCTGCAGTGGTGTCATGCTCAGGCTGGTATATCTCTTGCTTGCTGTGTGGGGACCTGGGACTATTTACAAGCCAGGCTTGTCAAATTAGAAATGTCTGCTTCAGTTTTGTTTCCTTCTGGCTTATTTTTCATTTCCTGATTTTTTTTTCTTGTTTCTAGTGCATGAGTAGTAGTAAAGTCTCTGATTCTGTTTCTGTTTTTAGGGTGTAATTTTACCTGTTGTGCTGTGCCAGTGTTGTGAGTATTTTAAATTCATGTTCAGGCTTTTCATTTTGGGTTGGTTACTTTACTTTGCTTTTTTTTTTCCCCATTAAGTTTTTGCTTTCTATCATGAGGCTTTAGCAGGTAGATACCCTGAAGGTGAATCCTGTTTTTTCAGCCTGAGTAGGGTCTTGTTCTCATTATTGCTCAAGTCAGTAGCTCCTGCACATTGCTGGATGAAATTCTGCTGTCCCAGATTCCACTTTTTTAAACAGCAAATGTTCAGCCCAGTAAATGGCATTATGTAAGGGGCATTACTTTTTTGGACCTTTGGTTCAGGTAAGAGTATTAACAGAGCCCAGCTCTTGTTCTGCTTCGGGCAGTGGCCACTGTCAGAGCATGACACCTGTGAAGTCCTGACCTTTCTGCTGTGTCTGGTACAGAGTTTCCTGTGTCACCACTTTGTTTCATGTGCACAAGTATCTTTAGGGACGGTGCCCCTGTGGCAAACCAGCCTCAGAGGCTGCGGGGGTGTTCACTTCCCCAGGGAACCAGAATTGTTCTGGGCAGGACTTCCAGGACCCTTTTACACCCAGATCCCATGGAGCAAGCCTGTGCACTAAGGACACTGTCAGCACACCAGAGGCTCTGTTGCAGTGGGAAAGGCAGGTTATGGAGATTGCTGTCTTCCAAAGCAGACTTTATAGGTGTTTGGGTCCTGTTTTGTGACAGTGGGTGAACCTGCTGGCCTCAGTAGAAGTAGGCAAGAGCAAAGTCCAGAGGCCCACAGGAACCACAGGTCTAATTTGCATGTCTTCCTCCTCTTTCCCCTGAGAACTTCCCTGAAGTTCAGGGGAGTTTCTAGGCTCTCTCTAGCCAGCAGTGGATACAAGAAGCTTGAGCAAGCTTCTCCTCAGTGGTATTTGAGCTGTGGTGCCTCGTGCCTTTCAGCCTTATATTCCTGAAACCCAACCTGGACAGGCTGGACTTCTTCGACCTCATGTGGATCGTAGGCATCGCAGACTTTGTGCTGAAGTACCTCACCATTGCCCTGAAATGCCTCATCGTGGCCCTGCCCAAGATCATCCTCGCTGTCAAGTCAAAGGTAGGAGACTCTTCTTGATGCACAAACCTTTGTCTTTGATAATCTGATACCTTTACCACACATTTGCAGCATGGAATCAGAGAACTGTGGAATGATTTGGCTTGGAAGGGACCTTAATGACCACCCAGTGCCACCCCCTGCCATGGGCAGGGACACCTTCCACTATCCCAGGCTGCTCCAAGCCCTGTCCAACCTGGCCTTGGACACTTCCAGGGATCCAGGAGCAGACACAGCTTCTCTGGGCATCCTGTGCCAGTGCCAAATAGGGATGGAATAATGAAAATATTAAAATCTCTCAATAAACCTTTGGCAGAAAGTCACCTGGGTATCGAAGTTTGGTTTTTGAGCCATCACAGGCCTGAGCAAGGGTTTGGTACTACCAGCACTGATTAAAGTCCAGAGAGGTGAGGTAAGAATTCCTTAAGGAGGAATTGGTGCTAGCAGCCAGATAACTGCTTCTCTCATTGACTTTAAGTCTTGTCTTCTGAGTAATCTCTTTAAATTCATATTTCTAAAGCAGGAACCTCTTCATGTCATGGGAAGAAATTGCAAGTATTTGTCTCTTTGGCTTTCCACTTGGGTCAAAGAAGTAACTGGGTTAAACTGAAGCTACTGATGCCACAAAAGACAGCACCAGTTCTAACCATGGGTGAAGAAATATTTAAATTAAATGCTTCACATATTTAAATGTTCATGAAACCATATGTGAACTGGGCCTAACTTGAAACTTTCCCCCTACATTTTCTCTTAAAATACCTTTTGATATGTTTTTACTTTTACAGATGTCTCATGCTGCCTCTTCCTCCACTCAGTAGCGCCCACATTTCAGTGGCCAATGTAGCAATGTGTATTATTTGCATTCAGTAAAGAAACTTTCTGGCAGCTGTTGGGATGAAAGGCACTCTATAGATGCAAGGTACCAGCATTAATTGCTGAAAGTCTCAGGCAGGGCCCTTCAGGGGGGTATCTAAACTGGGAATGGTTTTGCTTAGAAATGACGTGGGTGGCAGGGGAGTTGAGCAGTTTGTTCCTGCACAGCAGGGCTATCTAAGATGGTTATTAATTTATTTCTGGCAATTGTCCAGCTTTTTTTTTTCTTTCTTCTATTATTATTATTATATTTTGGGAGATTAATGTGCTGGGTCAGAGCATAATCCAGCTTGGGGAGGGAGGGAGAAGTGATGTGAATAGTCTTCCCAAGATAAATTGCAGTGTTGGAAAAGGTTCACAGCCTTTGCTTGCTTGTCTGAGAGCCATCCCAAGTACTCATTAATCCTTGTCGGGAGAGAAGAAAGAGAAGGGGTCTTTATTTGCAGCTCCAGTGAGAGGCTGGTAGGATCACATCTGTCAAGGGCCTATAATGACTCAGAGCACAGATGCTTCATTTTTAATACCTTTTTCTGGAGAGCAATGTGTCTCACTTTTTTTAAGCCCCTTTTTGTCTTAGGATGTTGTGGATGGTCTCACTGTCCCCTGACACCTGAGACTGCTGTTACCCACCACTAGATCTGGATTTGGTTTTCTCCCCCTCTCTGCACTGCAGCCATTAAGCCAGCCAGGGATGAAATCTGGTGTAACAAATTAAGCAAGATCAAACTGGGATGGGAGGGCTCCAGGAGAACCACAGGACACCGTGGAAATTGTAATTGGTAATCACATAGCTGAGCTCCTTCCCTGAGCCTGGTGACACTGCTGACTGCTGCAGGCCAGCACAATGCCACGCAGATGAGGGTTTTTAAATGGAGGCTTTTGCTCACTTAGAACACTTCTAGTGCAATTTAGGCACATGAACTTTGACCAAAATTTTTAATCAAGTTTTTTGCTATCTGCTGTCTGAATACTTGCCAGATACAAAGTTACTCTCTTCTTCCCAATGTCCTCCTAGTAGTATTTCTGCTTGAAGCCCAGTTTATGACCTTCTGGGTGGTTGTCACTTATTGGTAACAGTCTGCTGGAGAAATATAAATTTAACTCAGTAGAGCTAGATTTTTTCGAGATGTGTATTTATATGTAGTGAGAAGTTTTTGTGCCAATATAACTACTCAGAACAGCAGCCTCTTGCTCCCCTGACAGAGAGCCTGAAGTGGACATTGCTGCACTCTGGGGAGTGGAGTTTAGCACAGAGGGATTCAATCCTGAGCTCCCTTGCAGTCCCCTCTTGCTGGCAGTCAGCAGTAGATCCTAAAACTTGCCCATGGGTGGGGTGTGGGCAACTTTAATCATCCTGCACTCAACCTCTGAGCTGGCTCTTCAGATTTTCCTCATTTTGGAAGTTCAAAGGCACTTGCAAAGATAGCCTGGCTTTTCCTGCTTCTCCTTGGGATTTTGGTTTTCTCTGAATACTGTGATTTTTGCTTTTATTTATCAGTCTTCGTATCTCCCCTCACTCTTGTCTGTAGACTGAACACCAACAATTTTTTGAGTCTTTTCTCAGACATTGTTAATTCCAGATCTTATTATTCTCTTCTGGACTGTCTTCATTCCCTCCCTGTTTTCCAGACCATTTCTCCAGTCTGTCAAGATGAATTTGGAGTATAATCTTTCTTTCCGGTGTGTTTACAGCCTTTCCCAGTTTAGTGTCAGCTGTACATTACTCTGTTCCATCAAGATCATTAATGAAAATAGTGAATAGCACTAAACTCTGCTTACATCAGTAAGATGCATCTTTTCATTTTGAAGGTAAACACATGAAAAATCTGAGTTAGAACACTCAGTTCTCCCCATCCAAAATACCTGGGTCATGCGTTCCTCGTATGAAAATGAAGGGCAACTTTTGGTCCAAGATGACATTTGGATCTATGCAGGGAAAGAAGAGTTTGTGAACTGGAGAGAAAAGCAGGAGAAGGAAGGTAACCCCAGCATCAGACTGACCTCACAGCTCTGGAGCCTGTGGAGTTTCCAGGAGAAGGATCACACCTGTGGCTGGGGGTGTCCCTCCCTCCCCTCGGGCTGTGCCAGGCACATCGAGCTGGGTGCAAGTTTCAATAACAGCTGAGCTCATCGTTCCTTTGGAAGGGGGGCTTGGCTCCCACCCTGCATGCTGAAGGCTCTCCATTAAAAAAGGCAAATAAGATCATTTGGTTCAATATAAAATGAATTAAAGTAAATTAAACTGCCGGAGCCATGTGGCCTGCAGAGGCTTCCATTGTTGTACACACATCAATGGCAGCTTTTCATTTTCACTGCTAAGGAATGACAGCTTGAGGGGGGTGGAATTCAAAATAAGGAAATAAATAATAAAAAGACACAGTTGCCAAAGATTTCACTTAGGAAATCCCAGGTGCCTGCAAGTCTCCCATCCCCTCCTCATGTTGTTGTCAGCAATCTGAGCTGGAGAAGTGAGTAAAACATGGGGGGAGGAAGAAAGAAAACCAAACCAAAAAGAACTGTAAGAAACTGTTATCCCAAGTTCTTTCATATTTGTATCCCTATCTCTGTAGGGGACAAAGATACCAAGGACATTTTGATACATAAGAAAGGCCCTACGAAGGAATTTTCTCTGCATGCTCCATGCAGATGTGCAGCCAAGTTACAGGGGACTGCGTTTCCAGGAGAGTGAAAATGCAGGAGAACACTGACATTGGCCCCTCATTGCAGCTTTGAAAATATTTGCTTGGTGGTTTTTTTCAGTTGATTGTTTTATTAGTGCTTTTTATTTTTAAAGTACCATCTCATCAAGTCTGGTCAGAGAAAACTTGGTCTGCATGTGGCAGCAATTGCAAATTCTGCACTTGGACCTTGGACCAAAAACCTTCTTCAGGAGCACATCATGTTTCCTGCCATAGAGGGGTACAGCTCTGCCATGGATCCTGGCACATTAATTTCCATATTCCTTCTGAAGCTGCACCTTTTTTTTTAGTCCTAAGGGGAAAATAAAAAGGCTCTTGGAGCATTTGAGTCCTCTAAGTATACAGAAGCAATAAAAAACCCACTGGGAACTGGCACATAGATGATGTTTAATAAAAAATAGCCGTGCAAAGATGTTCCTGGTCCTTGTCTGTGCAATATGGAAGTTATTCCTGCTCTTCCCTCACAGTGTGGCTGAAGTGGTGTTCCCAGACAGGTGACAGGCCATCCTCTCATTCCCCTCTCCTCTCTGACCTTGGATCCTCTTTGGGGGAACTCACTCAGATTCACTCTTCATGGACAGCAGTCTGAGCTTGGATCCTCTTGAGCCATGGGAACTCCAGGATGTTCTGCGGGACCTTTCCCCGCTGCAGTCTGGGACTGATGTGCTGTCCCAGAGTCACAAGTGTGGGATTTATTATTTACAAAATTAAAAAACTAACTGAAGCATGAGAGCAGGTACTGAGGAGTGGAGACTCCTCTGTCCCCCTCCCTAAACATGCTTTGCAAGTCACTGCTTCTGAACTTTTAAAAAAATCATTGCTCTTAAGTGCTTTCCCAGTTTAACTTTCCAGTTTAAGATACGGAAGATGTTATTTTCAGAAGTGTTGTGCACTGACTAAAATTCTCATTTTCCCCTCTAGTCCCACCTTGACATTACTCCTCATTAGTCCTGCATGGATTTTCACCAGCATCCTCTGTGCCACAGTGCTGTTTACTGCTCCTACCCAACACTTTATCTACTGGCACCATGACCTGGAATCTCAGCAGAGCCTGCTCTCCTCTGATCCAAATTGCCAGCAGGTCTCCAAAGTTTTTTCGAGCATCTCCCTGTTTCAGAATATGCCCTAATGCTGCTGGCAGCAGAACAAGTGAGACTTGGAGCTTCCCTTGAGTGCTAATCACACCTTGCAATTTCCTCATTGCAACTTCTCTCACTTCCCTTGCATCCCCCATTCTAATTCCGCTGTGTCAATCCTTGCTGTGCCTCTCTGTTTCCTTGTGGGGAGGCACACATGCACTGAGGCAAAGCCTTATGTCAAAAGAGGCTGCACGGTGGAGGCTCAGTGAGGCTCTGGGGGAATTAACATTGCTGCTGCTGCTGCAGTGTGCCCCCTTTGCTGTGTCTAGGTTGGGATTCAATTTTTAATTATACTGTTCCATGTTATTTTTCTGTGAGACTTCTTCCCTCCATCACCACCCCCCAAGGATGAAGGTGAGAGATTGAAAGAAGCTGTTGCAGCAACTGGAAGGTTCATAGGAAACAAAGAGACTGCTGGAAGAACATTCTACAAGTTCAAGTGGAATGCTACACTGGAGAATTAAATCCTGTCCTTTACTTTGCCAAATAATTCCTGTGATCCTAGAAAAGTCAGGTAGAGCTGCAAACTGAAGTCAGTGGTTCAGCTTTTAATGGTAACGTGATCTATAAAATGAAGTGCTTTATAAAAAGTCTAATCCCACAATCTGAGCTTGGACACCAAAACAGCCTTACCCTGACCTTCGTCTTTCTGTGTCTCAGGTTCTTATTTAGAAAATGCAGAGAAAAGCTGTCCCTGAGGTCAGCCAGCAATGTGAAAATAAGGGGGTTTTAAAAGTGTTTTCTGTAGTGCTGATGTCGTAAAGGGACTGAAGAAATTTTAGAAACGTGCTCCTCTGAGCAGAGCTCAAATGGCAGGAAGGGATCAGATGGAGATCTGCCATCAAGTAGTGAGGATATAACAAAATACCAAGAAGTTACATGCTCAACGTGCAAAAATAGTCAGTGCATTACAGACTGAAATACTGCATGAATGGAAAGAAGAGTGCAATTGTATGAAAATGCTGAATTCTCTTTCAAAATAAGTGCTTGATTTGAAGTATAAAAATGGTCTTTGTATGTGGTGAAGGAGGTGCAGAAAAATGGAGGGTTATACACAAGTCATCGACTTGGTTTTTTAACTGAGCATTGAAAAAAAGGAATCAAAATTTCGCCATGTGGTATCTGAGGCTCATCAGCAGAGCTGCTAAAATTAGGTCCCAGCACAACCCTTCCCCACGTGTGCTAATGAAGTGTTTGATACCAGCAGTAGCAGCAGCAGCTCTCACAGAACTCACTCGGAGGAAGCAGGGCCGGCACTGCCCTTCTGCCTTCTTGGTCAGGTTTAACCCTTGATGAGAGCAGAGCCTTTCTTCTGTTACCTACCTCTACGCTCATTAGGAGCCATAATTTTGGGTAATATCCTATTTAATCTCTGCAGTTCAGCTTGCTCTGGAGGGCTGGCTCCTGCACAGCCCAGTCCTGCACTGGGGCTGGCTCACAGGCTCACCAGAAAGATTTTGCTGACCTTAGAGTCAATCTCTCTACAATGCATTCCAGAGAAAATTCCCAGACTTACACGGATTTTTATGACATAGGAGAAGTCACCTAACAGAGACAGGCCTTGCCTTATTCCAAGCTGTTGTGCCAAGTCAGATGCACAGGAGAAATAATTATATTTGTGCTTCATATAACACGCAGTGCTAATCTTGAAGGAAAAAAAAGCTGGTATATTTTAGCTGAATTTTTCAGACAAAATACAGCTCGAGACAAAGATTTGACTTTGAAAAATGTAACCTAGATAGCCAAGAGATAACAAAGCTGAGAAGTGGCAGACAGGTATGTTGAGTGTGCTTACCACTGATGGGTGCTGTCTGCAGTAAGTTGCTGCTATCAGAAATCTACATTTTACTGCTGAAATTGTAGGGAATAATCCTCATTTTCCAAGCTCCTGGCTCAGAAGGAGGGCCTTACTTCTGCAGCAGCCCTTTGTAGAATTATTTTGGATTTTCTGGCACTTTTCCTATTTTAACAAGGGGCTGGTGTGGTGCACTGAGATGCCTGACAAGACTTAGAACTTTCTAGTTCTCTTCAGGTGATGCTCAGCTGCCCTTGCATTGCTCCCTCCCTCCCAGCTGGAATCACTCTAAACTTATCAACATTTAATGGTCAGGTGGGTGCTGTTAAGGGGCTGCATGGAGGGATGCATCCTTTAGAACTTAACTTCACTCTTGGGAGGCTGTGACCAGGTTTCTAGCTGCTAAAACATCCTGGTACCCTGCAATTACCACTGCAAACTGAAGACTTGCCTTAGAGAAGGGAATTCTGAAAGCTCTGGGGAGGCTGGAGGAGTTGTGGTTAGATACTGAAGTTTATCACTTGCTGCCACTGCCACCTCCGCAGCCTGTCTGTGCTCTGGGGCTGCCTTGGACCCAGCTTTCCTGATACCTTGCTGTGGACTCGGGCGTTTTAGTGCCTCAGAACTTGTAGAAGAATTCCAGCCTTGATGCCCGAGGTGCTGGATGCAGCAGCTCTGTCTGATGCAATGGGAGAGCAAGCAGTGACCTGTCCCAGCCCAGCTGCTGGGGAAGCAGGGATCAATGAAGGATGGTGGGTGGGAGGAACAGGCTGGAGAAAGCAAGGTTTGCTGCCTTTAGCTTGCTGGGAGCTTTCATCAGAGCCGTGTGGAGGGACACGGTGACAGCGTTGTCATTTCTGCCACAGGAGCTCCCGAAATAAACGATGATTGCATCGGAGCACGAGGCTGGAGAGAGACCTCTGCGCTAATTTAATAAATTGCTCGCATTTAGGACCCCAGATTGTTGCTGTTACGTGTTTGCTCTGTGATGCCACCTGGGATTAGTGCGGAGGAGGGGATGGGCAGAGCAGGAACGCAGCCCGGGTCCGTTAGCAACCGCTGGTGTGACCTCACTCGTGTCCCGGGGGATATGAGATCATGAGCGTGCCAGAGCTCTCCGAAGGATTCGATTTGTTGGGAGCAGCAGGATGGCCTGCGAGTGATCTCATCCCGAGCCCCCGGGGAAGGGCGCTGGCTGTTGCCAGCCTGGCTGCGAGGACTTAATCCCCATCCCCACCTCACCAATTAGTGATTGGCCTGCGATGACATCACTGATGACAAAGCTAACTGGGACAACACAGCAAAATTCCAGGGGAATTTCCCCTTCTCCAGGAGCTTAGCAAATAAAAGGATTTTGACAGGACAAACCCAAATCTTTCAGTCCAGATAATGTCATTGCAGATTAAACATCGTTCTGGGCTCAGTTTGCCACCAGCTGTCCCTGTAAACAGCGTGGGACAGAACAAACCTTCGATAGAGCTGGGGGTGGCCCTAAATTAGACCCTTTTACTCAGGCTCTGGTGAAGGTTGACAAAGGATGTTGCCCATTCTTGGAGTCTCTTTTGAGAGAGAAGATTACAACCAGCACACTTCCCCCTCCCCACCTTTCCTTCCTTGGGGTCTTCAGGAAGATTTGGTCTCTTCGAGTTTTAAATGCCCCGAGGGTTTAATTTTCAGCACCAGTCTTTATCTGTGCACTGCCCAAGAGCCAACGCACACCTGAGTGGAAGGGCAAGGATGCTGGCAAACAAAATTAATTTGATTCTTTGGGATTACCTAAAAAGTTGTCAGAAAGACTGGGGTCACTTTACATTTAATCCCTGTACTTTCAGAAGGGGTGTAAGGTCAAAGACGTCTAACTTGCTTTCCTTTTCTCACAAATAATAATGTCTACAATTTACATCCTATTAATCCCATATTAACCTTTGCTTTTCTGCAGCATTGTCCAGATACACAACTTACTGCCTATCCATAACCTGCTCCGAAATTTAAAATTCCGAAATGCAGCACAGTGACAGAGCTCTGTGGAGGAATGAAGGGATATTTATCCTTTCTAGGCACAGAGTTCAGCGGCTGCAGAGAAAGCTGCAGCTCATGAATATGGTCTCTGCACCATTTAACAGTGCAGTGATCACTGAACACCAGCCCTGCACAAATTAAATGTTCTTCTTTTGACTTGCTGATAATAATCATGCCTCACTTGCCTGGTTGTCTTGCAGGGAAAGTTTTATCTGATTATTGAGGAGCTGAGCCAGCTGTTCCGCTCCCTTGTCCCCATCCAGCTGTGGTACAAATACATCATGGGAGACGATCCATCCAGCAGCTACTTCCTGGGCGGAATCCTGATCATCATGTACAGCCTCTGCAAGGTGAGCACCACCTCATTAACAGCCCCTGGGGAGCGTGGCAGGAGCAGGGGAAGCAGCACAGCTGAAGGGGGCAAACGCACCTTTGGGTTGTGGCTGTCCCTGCCCAGGGAACTGCAGCAGCTGAGGCATTTTGCTTCCCCAGCATGTGGGCATTGCTGTAGACTCGGGGAGCTGGGGGAGGATCTGAGGCTGCTCGCCAGTGTTGCATCAGACTCATGAAGTCATTGCTGCTCCGTTAATCCCTTTCTGCAAAGGCTGCAGGAGAAGGGGAGCCGGCTTTGGGGGAGCAGTGCTGGCAAAGGTGTTGGCTGGCTCCACACCTCCAGATGTCACACAAAGGCAGCCTGCAGACAGTTACATGTTTGTCTCTAAGCTTTCCCGTGCCACTCACAGCTCTGAGTGCAGCAGAGAGAGGGACATCCAAGTCCTGCCCGGATAAAACAGGCAGCTCTGCCCCATTCTAGGTCCCGGTCTGGCTGATACGAGTGATGGACAGGAGTAATTAATGTTTCCTCAAAAATAAGAATGTTTAGAGCATAGAGTCTGTACAGTTGTAAACAAGTAGGTGTGGTTTAGTCAGAACAATGCCAGGTCTGAGGTCTAGAAATGGTTGCATTTCTACTGGTGTGGTGTCCAGCCCTCTGAGAAAGGCCAGGCTTGCTCCATCCCAGATACCTGTCTGTCCCTGTGGCTCTGCAGGAGCAGACTGAAAAATGAAGAACAGATAATATATCCAAGCTGGAAACAGCTCAGAGGAGCAGAGCAATGCTAAATTATAGTGTAGCTCTGTATTGTATAGGAATAGGGTCATGCAGCCCCTCCTGTGGAGGACTTCACAGTTCTTGTGAGCAAATTAGGCAGAGGAGGTCACGGCCAGTGAAGTGATTTGGTCACAGCAGGTCTGAGACCAAGCCAGGAGCAGAGCAAGCAGTGCCAGAACAGGAGCACATGAGGCCAGTGCAGCTGCCTGCACACCCCTCCATCCTCAGCTCTGTCCCTGTGCTGTGGGAGAGGATTGTTGGCCCTTTCAGAGGTGGCATTGCCTGGACCCACGGCAGCATCCAGCCCTTCCCTGCCCTTCTGGCTTGGCAGCTCAGGTGTGCAGACCACAGACATGCAAGAGCAAATTTCTAGTGACCTTTCTTGTGTCCCTGCTTGCAAAAGTAACTCAACACCTGGAAAAGGGATGCAGTTCCACATGCCATTTCTACAGCTGGAAAAGCCCTCAGAGGGGGAAGATGCTGGTGGGGACTTCTGCTCCTTGGAGCAAGGGGAGCCAAGCTCAAAACCACAGCTGGCAGGGCAAGGGCCTCCCCAGCCAGGGTCAGACACAGTCCAACAACTACAGGGCAGAGCCACAGCAGTGAGGCAGGCTCAGGGTGAGGATGAGGAGTCACTCCGGGTGCTGGAGTGGCCAGAGCAGTGGGATCTGGAGCAAGGCACAGCCAAACTGAACACCAGCACCTTCAGAGCCCAGCTCAACCATGAGCTGAGACCTCCAGGGCTGAGCTTAAATAGAGCTGCTGGGCCCAGGGGCAGGGGCTGTGGGAGGAGAGCCCAGGTGAGGCTCCTCAGGCCCTGGCACAGGTGGGAACAGTTCCTTAGGGGTTAACGTGATGTTTCTGTCCTGTGAAGCCTTTATAGGGAGTGTTGAGGTGCTCTAGATTGGAAAAGCAGCTTCATTTTGGACAGTTTGTGTCCAGGTCAAGCTTAGCCCTCTGCACACCAGAAGCAAGAGGAAAGGGGGAGCACCCTCTCCCAGTGCAGAGCGTGGAGCACTGGGGGTGCCCACCCCATTTACAGTCACCAGAGCTGCAGCTCCAGTTCCTTGCCTGAGACACTGAAAATATCCCCAGAGGAGTCCACATTAGCAAAGCCACAAACCACATTAGAAAAACCACAGAAGCCAATTTGGCACTGAGAGCTTCTGTGCTCCTGGCAGAAATCCAGGGCTCGGCTGGGGCTATGTCCCCTTCCCCTGCACAAAGGGCAGGAGCACTTCCAGGAGGTTGCATGGAGCTGCTGGGAGCTGTGGTGTGGCTCTGTCTGGACTGTGTAGCCATGAACCTCTGGTTTTGGAGGAGAAGTCCCAGGTGTTGACAAGTACAGCATCCAGGTTGTGTTTTTCACCTGTCCTGAGCAGAAGCACTCCCTGTGAGTAACCCAGTTGTAAAATGATGGCTGGTGCAGCAAAATGCAGGGCATGGGTGAGAAATGGATGTTGGACCTCTGAAACACGCAGCTTTTGGGTGTGCAGGGAGCTCCAGAGGGAAAGAAATGAGCGGGGAATATGGGCTGGGAGAGAGGAGACATTGGAGTCACGCTGTAAGCAAAGCAACGAGGAAAAGCTGGGAATTGCACTGTGGAAAAGGGCTGATCCCCATCCTTGTCAGGTGATGGAACATCTGAGGCAGTGGGCAGCCTCAAGTGGTGGCTGCTGAGTGGAAGCATTACTGGAAGGACCCTGGGAGCCCTGTCTGTGCTGACTGGAAGCGTTATTGGTGCCTTCATTTGCTTCCACATCCATTGCAGGATGATCTCATTGGCATTCCCTGCAGTGAGCCCACTTAATCACGCTCACCAAAAATCATAAACAACAGAAAGCCAACTGCAGCTCTCTGTGCCTCTGCAGTGCTGCTCCAGCTCTGCACCTGCAGCATCACAGCCTCCCCTGCCCTCAGGTGACAGACAAAGCTCCTGCTGTGCCACCAGCCCCAGCTGATGCAGGGCTGTTCCTTGCACTGGTACTTTCCACGTCTTGTTCAGTTCAGTGTCTTTCCCTGTGCTCTGCCAGCAGATAGGGAAGATAAAGCTGATGGACTGGATTAGGTTTTCAAACTGTTTTCCCTTGGTTTTTTTACCTTTCCCCTTTCCCGTTCCCTCCCCTTCCTTATGGGAATGGGTCCCTTTTAGCCCTTCCCTACTCAGTGGGGTGGACAATTGTCCCCAGCACAGCCTGGTGCCAGCCCCTCTTTGTGTCCTGTAAAGTCCCCAGTTTGCAGTCAGCTGCTCCCAGAGCTTTTCTGGCCACCCTTCCCCACTGCCAATTCCCATTTATTACATATTTCATGATCACCATGAAATCTTTTTTGGCACTATTGTTACTTTTTTCCCTCTGAGTATCCATTTGGAGAGAGTTTGCTGAGTTTCTGGACTCACACACACACACAGAGGTTTTGTGAAAATGATCTAAAATGGGATGTCTTTTTTGCAGTCTTTTGACATCTGTGGCCGTGTGGGGAGTGTCAGGAAGGCGCTGAAGGTCCTTTGCACCCCCCAGGTAAGGAGTTAAATGTAGAGGAGCAGTCTCAGGGGTGGAACCTTGTCCCTGCTGGATGATAAAATTGAAACTTGCTCCGTGTATCAGGAGTACAGAGTGAAACAAAGCTATGCCATGGCTGGACAAGCTGGGGGCTCCTGTCAGGAATGTCAGGGACCTTTTCTGACATCTGCCCTGCCCCAGCTGTGGTGAGAGATTGTTCCTGTTCTGTCTGATTGGAAGCTCTGTGTAATATGGATTAATCCAACTGCAAGGAGCTGACAAAACTTTGTAGTGCTGAGTGTGGGAAGGACTTTGTGGTGCCTGGTGTGCAGTGCCGTTGACACAGGAATTATCCCAGGCACTGCATTCCACAGGGCTGGTATTTAGATCTGCTGCCGTGACTTACATTTTAAAAGGGTAAAATCAAAGACTGTAGAGGAAAAGAACCTCATCAAAGTTTGCTGGAGCTTATCTTGCTTATTCCCTGGGCTTGGGCTGGTCATTTTCCCTCAGCAGGTTTCTGTTTCCCCTAAATCCGTTACAGAGGGAGAAGCAACATTTACCTCCCCTGTATCTAAAGAGAAGGTGGGCAGCCTGTGGGTGCTGCTGCTGTTACTCTTCTATTGTCTACTCGCTAATAATAATACCTCCCTCCATCTAAACACCCCTGCAAATGATGCTGAATTAATCCTCTCAGCTCCCTGTTGAGCTCATTAAATTCTGTTATCCTTGCTGCACGAGTGGAGACCCTAAAAGATGGAGTCAGCTCGAGGGGAAAAGCAAACAGGGAGCACAGAGCTCCAGACTCCCTCTGTGCCCCTTCCCCAAACAGAGTGACACGACACCGGTGTCCTTGTGGGGAATCTGGGGGGGAAAAGCAGTGTCTTTGTGCACATTTACCCTTCCAATCCTGTGACATGGGGTTTTTTCCCTCCTCTCCCTGACAGACCTATGGAGTCCGTGCCACCAGCCAGCAGTGCAGTGAGGCAGGAGACATCTGTGCCATTTGCCAGGCAGAGTTCAGGGAACCTCTGATCCTTATGTGCCAGGTAAGACCCCCAAACTCCCCTGCTGGCATTCCTTCAGTGAACTCCTGCAGTGGGGAGAGGCACAGCCAGCCTGGGAACTTGTGAAGTCGTTTGCTGGGTCTTGATCCAGCTCCTGGTGGATATTTATTGCCCTGGATAACCCCTGGATCATGGCAGCTGAGCCGCTCTTGGGCTGACCGTGGCTGTGGGATGGACAGAGCCTTGTGGGGCAGGGACTGCAATGGGCAGTGCAGATCCTGGGTCTAGAGTGAGCAGAGTTTTACCTGCCCTTGGGGGGGCTGGGTAGCTTTAATACTCCCTTTTGATAACACGGTTATCAAATTAAAGCCATCCTGTGCATCAAAAGTGCCTCTTAGCCTTGCTGTGAACATCTGTGCAGATGTTTCCGAGCTGGAAGCCCCAGAGAAGCTGCTTTTGGATCTGCTTGGCAGAGCTGGGATTCTGAGGAGTGAGTTCACATGTGTGGAGTTCTCAGCTTCTCACAGCTCCTCCTGCTCCCTCCTTGCCGTTTTCCTGCTCTTCCAGTCTGGGACTGGATGGTGTGTGCTGGAGAGAATCCAGGGAGGGGTCAGTGCAGAAATGAGAGGAGGAGATAAGGGCTGAAAACTGATTTGTGGAAAAGGGGAAACTGGGAGCAGAATAAAGCAAATGCAGGGAGCAGGGGGAAGAAAGGAGTTGTTGGAGCTCAGTAAGGACTTAAATAACTCAGGGAACTGAGGATGGAAATGTGGTAGAGGAAACCCCATCAGCCCAGGTGTTGTAGGCCTTTGGAGTGTTTCTTTCTAGTGCTATTATTACAAACCAGCAATTAACCATCAGCTTTGGCAAACCGGGGTTTGTGTCCCACATCCTGTGGGTGTCACCTCCCTCCCTGCTGCTGCTGACAGTCCCTCTGTCCCCAGCACGTGTTCTGTGAGGAGTGTCTGTGCCTGTGGTTCGACCGGGAGAAGACGTGTCCCCTGTGCCGCTCGGTCACCGTGGAGACCCTGCGCTGCTGGAAGGACGGCACCACCTCTGCCCACTTCCAGGTGTACTGACAGCAGGACAGCTCGCCAGGGCACAGAGCAGGAAAAGCTGGAAAATCCCAGGATCCTGTGCCCCTGTTGAGTTGCCTGTGGTTTTATTTCAGTCTTTCTTCCAGCTCTGAGCCAACAGAACAATTGTGACCAGCCAGAAACTTTACCCTCAAAAGGCAGGGAAGGTGTGGGTTTTGTTATGGCAAACTCCAGGATGTTTCTGGAGCTTACATGGTTATAAAGTGTCTGGGATGTTTCCTATTTTCCTGTCCTTTTAGTATGGACAAACACTGCGTGTCCAGGGCAGGGGAGCAGTGACTGCACGTGCTGAACAAAGCTGTGCTCTGGCTGAGGAGCTTCACGTTACCTGGCCCTGCATTCCCTGAATCCATAACTTATAGAATTACACAGCACCTCTGAGAACTCTTCCCAAGCAGTGCTTCAGAACCTCGTGTCCAAAGTTGCAGTTGGAGAAATGTCATTTCCCAGCTGTTTTTCCAATTGATTCCACAAATGGCACGTGCTGTCACCTAAGAAAATCACAGGGAACTTGGGAAGGACCACACCAGTGAAGCTGGAAATGACACTTCCTTTCCCTGGGAATGTTTTTCCTCTTTAATTTTCATGATGAGACTCCTGATTTCCCAGTCTCTGGGGAGAGCAGCAGAAGGTTAAAGTCAAGCTGGGTTTGTCTGCGTGGAAATCCAGCTCCTGACCAAGAGCATCTCACAAACTCAGTGTCTGCCCTGTGCCCCTCAGCCTGGACCTGCCTGGGTCCTCCAGGGAAAACCGGAGCCTTGAGCTTCAGCAGGAGGTCCCTGACAGGAATTAACAGGAATTAACCCCATCCCTGTGGCCGAGGTCTCTGCTGAGGTTCTCCAGCAGCACAAGCCCTCAGAAGGAGCTGCTGTTTGTTCTGGAGCTTTCCTGTCCCCAAACCACCTCTGCTCCCACCCCGTTAGGAACAGCAGCATCTTCCCAGCTCATTGCCATGGCAATGGCTCAAGGTGACAGCCCCTCCTGAGCCATCAGCGGGAAGAGATTCCTGGGGGAATGAGGCTGAGTCTGTGCTGATGGGAACTCCACAGGGGAAGAATTAAAGCAAACGGGAGCTGATGGGAACAGGATTAAGGCTCCACGTTTCTTTGGAAATACCAGTTCAGTGTGGCTGAGGAGGAATGGTGAGAGGCAGAGCCTGAGCTGGGAAAATCCAAAACTGGCTTGGGAGGTCCAGGGAAGCAGAGGAGGAAAAGCTTGACTTTCCAAAACAAAGTGATGTCAAATGCATCCTGTGGAAGTAGAGAGCTAAGCCAAGGAATCCCATTGCTCTCTGCAATGGGAATAGCTTCCCTCATCTTTGGGATGGGGGAGAGAGTTCAGAAAGGCAGAAAGCAAGGTTTTCATTGGGCATAAAAATGTGTGATAGCCTGGAATATGCACCAGGAAAAGGGGAAATGAGGATTCCATGGGCAGGGAGTTTCTGAAAGGCTTCAGTGTCACTTTGCAGTGCCAGTGAACCCAAGGATTTGTGTTCCTGCTTTCAAACTGTTTGAAAAGCTACTTCTCATTCTGAATTTTTTTTCTAAATGCTCCTGGAAAATGTGCTTGGAGAAGTGTAGGAGAAGGTCAGTAGGAGCCCAGCTCTACAGAGAGCATGGGATACACTGCTTCAGAATTAGTGCTGTATTTGGTGATAAGGCAGGAAACCAAAGGGAAAGGGTGGGATTGCATTCTTAAAGTTTTGGGGGTTTTTTGGGAGGATGGTCCTACCTTCTCCTGGAACATGACACTTGGACCGGAAAACATCCAAGGGAAACTTCCATTCCAATGACAGCTGCTGGGAACCTGTTGATTCCCATGGGAAAACAGGGAAGGCTGTGGAGGGAAGTTCCTCTGAGAGAGGAAATAAAACCCGGAGCCTTTTTTTGCCATTGAACAGTTATTTTTCTTTTTTTTTTTAATAAATTCCTTATAAATATGTACAAAGAGTCTCAGCATATGAAATTCCTTTTACAAAAGAGAGAAGCCCCATCCAGCCAGGACCGGGAGCCTCCTGGAGCTCCAGGAACTCCGAGCACAGGCCCTGCCCTTGCTTTGGTGAGGGGGAAACCTGCACAGTGACCCTGCTGGAGTTACATCCCAGTGGTACTGGATCAGCAAAACGCCAGGAACTGGGCATTCCCTGCCTGCCGTTCCCTTAGCAATGCCCCGGGAGAGACTGGGGAATTTGCAGTGGCCTCAGGACTAACGAGGGTGGGGAGGGTTTTGTGATAAACTGTGGTGAATGACTGGAAAAGGGGTGCTGTAAAAACCCAGGGAATTAAATCCCACTGCAGCTGGGTTTGCTCTGCTTGGTGCCATCTGTAACTACTGATGGAATAACTAATAAAGGGTGTAACTAATAAAGGTGTAACTAATAAAGGTGTAATTAATAATGGTGTAAGTAATAATGGCCATTTAATCCTCAGATGTTTTCAGTGAATATTTATCAAGCTCCAAAGTCACTTCCTGTAAATATTAAAAACCTTGGGAAATTCAAGCACTCCAGTAATTCCCCTGGAGTGGACATTGATGTCACATCAAAATTCACTCCTGTACTCAAATAAATATTGTCAGGGAAAAATATTCACCTGTTTGTATTTTGTGGTGTAGAAACCCAAGGCAGGAGCAGCAGGTGAGGATCCCTCCCCTCCTCTCAGACTGCCTGGGCCTAAGGGAGCCCAATTCCTGTGGTATTTACAATTCCCTCAGCCCCTGGATCTGGAATTGGCAAGGCCAGAATCTCCTCACCTGTTGTGATGAGATGGAAAGTTCAGCTCACACACAGCAAAGTTACACAAGAATGAGGCTGAGTTTGAAGCCTGGATTGAAAAACAAATTTGCTGGGAGCAAACTGGCTCCAAGGAACGTTGTGCACCTGCTGGGGAGCTGGGATACAGCCAGGAGGGCTGGACAGGGACAACAGTGTGTGTCCAGGGTTTGATGTGGAGCCTCGGGTTCTGTTCTATACGTCCCAGGCTCCTGTCGAGACCAGGGACAGATGCTGTGTAGGAGAACTGAGTATTAAGGCAGATGTGCTATCCTGTCCTCGTCAGGGCCGTTTTCCCAGGGCAGTGCAGTTTTCCAGCTGGGAAGTGCCTCATTCCAGGCTGTCTGTGGACAGACACTGCACCAGTTTAACCAGTTCAGTTTGTGATGGATTTCAATAGCAGGAACTGCTTCTGCTCATGCTGAGGGTTTAAAACCTTTGTAACTTCACTGTGATATGGAAACAAAAACTCACGAATGAGATGAAACTGACTCAAGGAGTGTTTGGGATTTAAGGGAACTGCTTTAGCAATGGGCTTGGCTCAAAGAGGAATTCCTGCCTCCCTGCTCTGAAGCAGGAGCGGGATGGGATTCCCACCCCTCCCCACTGGCAGCTCCCTGGTTTGGGTGATTTGCTGGATGTTTGCCTTGGGTGCTGCCCCTCCTGGGCACACCGAGGTGTGTGACAGGAGGCCTGGGCCCATTCCATGCTTCTTTACCTGCAGAAAATAATTCTAAGGGAGAAGAGGGAGGAATGTGGAGCTCATGGGCAAAGCCCTGCCCTGGTGTAACCCAGGAGTCGCTGGTGCAGCCCAGAGTTCGCCTGGCCAAAGGAGCTGTGTGAGCAGGTGCCAGGGGAGCTGATCAGCAGCCCACACCAGGCTGCTCTTTTACCTTGGAATATGGAATTCCAGGTTGTGCTGGGAGCTGTCTCGGCAGAGAACTGCTTTAAAAATTCATGAAGACTTCCCTGCCAGCCGTGCTGTGCGCAGCCCATGAGCTCATAACTGCGCTCTCCTCGCTGCTGAAACCTGAGAGGGCTCTGTTTTCCCGTCTGGAGAGCACTCCCCGGCCTTCCCAGCTGACCAAACCCAGGGACTGCTTGGCTTCTGTGAGAAAACAAAAGGGCCAGAGGGGAACTGTGCCGGTTTCCTGCCCACAGGAGGGAACAGGGAATTTCCAGGGAGTTCACAGCACCCTTCCCTTTCCATGCAAACACCAACCAGGGGCAAAGCAGATCTTGTAGAAAGGCTAAAAAGACCCTTTGTCAAAAATGGAGGCGTTCAAGGATAGCAATTACACCACAAAATGTAAGGCTTTGACAAATCCGTACCCTCGAATAAGGAATTCCAGTTCTGTACAGGGAATTCTGGCTACAAAACAACTTCACCCTCGGTTCATGCGAAACATCCAGTTTGGAACTACAGAAGTGAAGCAAATCAGGAACAAAGCAGGATTTGGGGTACCAGACCTGCTCTGGTTTCCACGTGGGAAGCACCATAGATGTTCCATGCTGGGCAGGACAAGTCTGTAACATTTTTTGCTGACTGTTTGGAGCCCCCAAGGAGAGCAATCCCCTGGGAGCTCTGAGGTTTGGGAATTTTTACAGACAAGCCTGTCCACGGAGGGTTGGGACTGAGGGAGATCAGCCAATCCCTGCACTGGGACTGATCACAGATTTGGGGGCTCTCCCAAGGTGGGGCCTCGATGGCAAGGACAGAACTTCCTTTCCTTTTCCTTGGCTGTGCTGTTCCAAGGAATTGAAACACTGGGAGCAGCCTGAAGGCTGCAGCCCCCAACAGCCAGGACAGCAGGAGAGCCAAGGGCAGTGCCAGCTGTGTGCACAGGGCAAATGGAATAATGTCTATTCCAGGTGAGAAGTTTATTACATTCAGAGCTGATAAAGGTGAGGAAACTGTGGGAGAGCCTCTGAGGGATGTGACCCAGCTCCGGGCCTGTCCCAGGGCTGGGAAGGATGTGCAGGGCAGAGCTGCAGGGGGTGTCCCCTAGAGCCAAGTGTCACATCCATGGTTCCTGTTCAAGTGGGACTTGTGCGGTTCCATACACACAATTTCACTCCCACACTCCAGGGATTTCCAGAAACTGGTATTTTTAAGGCTCTGCCCGGCACTGGCAGCACTGCTGGAATCAGCTGAGGCTCCTCCTTTTGTTAGAATTTGTCCTTGTTTCTGTAGGAGACTGAGCTGGGATGGGGTTCAGGATGCTGAGGATTACTGAGCATCAGGCCAAAAACGGCAGGAAAATGTTTCACTGGTCCCTGTGGCTCTGAGACCATCCCAAGGATACGGACAGACAAACTACACGGAGCTACACCACCCCTCCCAACACTGCACATCACCTACGGCAGGGCAAGGTTCTTCCCTAGGAACAATCTGCTCTTCCAGCAGAGCCCTTGCTGCTGTTTGGGAATGGACTTGGATCAGTAACACCCAGGAAAATGAGTGCAGGGGCTCCAAACACTGCGGTGAATGTTTGATAAAGGGAGAATTTAGCTTTCAGATTGCTTAGAAACATTTCTCCTGCAGCACTGGCAAATGCAGGGTCTGACTGGACACGGCGGCCACTCGGCTTCTTCCTGGGCTGGGCGAGGGGTGGGGGAAGTGTTTTTAAAAGACAAGGAGCCAAATTTCCTTTAGAAATCGGGTTCTGACATTCCTTTATGCCTTTGAAAATGCCCTCCCTGCCATGGCAGGGTCTATTTTCTGGTGCAAATATCCGAAGGTAGGAAAAATGTTTCTAAAAAACTGTGCACAGTCACTGCTGTATGTGGAAGGTACCCGAAATCTGACAGGTAGTTTTGGCTGCAAGGAAAAAAGTGCTCAGTACTAGACTGAAAAAAGCCCTTTGACTTCTAAGGCCAAGTCCTCCTGTTATCTCCTGCTCTAGTGATCAGTCTGGATAAGAGTTCTCTTCCCTGGTTCACAGGATTTGGGACTGAATAAATCACCATGCAGGAGAATTCCCAGCTCTGGAGCTGTAGGAAGTGCTGCTCTAGCAGACTTTGATGTGCACACTGCAGTGGAAAGGGCTCTGTGTCCTTTCCACCTCAGTGCCTGCTGCTCCCCAAGCTCCACACTGTCAAAAGAAAAAGAACTGCTCCAAAGAAAAGGAGTTTTATAAAGTTCTGGGGTAAATTATTTGTTTTGTCTTAGTTTCTGCAGAGATTGAAAGAAAGAAAAAAAATAGCACCTTCTCAACAAGTCTTGTTTTTTTGCTATCTTGTGTATAAATATCAATAACCAAAATAGATCTTTCCTTGTCCCACGTTTCAGAACATCCTCTTGGGGAAACTGTAGCACCACAGAGAGGCAGTTTAGCCCCAGACAAATATTAAATGTAGCACCAGAGAAACTAAAGTCATAGGAAAGCTGCTCTCCCCTGGTGCCAGAGCATGAATATTTACACACACAAACTGCTGTCCGAGCTGCTCCGCACCCGCTCCCCGCCACGCCTGGGCCGTGCCCGCGCTGCAGCACGTTTGGAATTCTCGGGATTACTAATCTGGGTGTAGAGATTCCTCCTCACCCTGCTGCATAAATGGGGCAGCAGGGCAGTGGGTGGTGTCCAGCAGGGCCAGCAGCAGTGCCAAGGCTCGGCCTGCAGGAGCAGGGCTGCTCACAGCAGCGATCTACAGGGAATGTCGCTTACGCTCTCGACAAGGCATGCACGCGTCCACGTCTGCATACACAGGGTTACATTCTTCTATATATAAGCAGGTTTTGTGTCTCTGGTTTGCTGCTGGGCCCTTGAACAGCTCCTTCCGGGCAAATCCTCCTTCTCACGTCGCCCAAAGCACTTCCAGCATCTCCCACTTCTTTCTTTCTCTCCACTCTTCACAGCTGCTGCTCAGGCTCTGGATTCCCTGGAGGAAAAGGGGAAACAATTTTCTCCAAGGGCACAGGGTTTGCTCCAGCCTAAGAAAGCAAAAGAATGGGGTTGGGTGTTAATTATGTTGATGCACTGGGTACAATAAAAGCTTCTTTTAAATTTATGCTTGAACCCTCCTACTAAATTTACGGACAAGAAGAGGTGGGGAATTTATGGGGGGGATGGTTTGTGGTTCAGACAGGAGACGATGCCTTTGGCCCTGGGTACTGCAGATTTCTGGGAGCTCTCCTCCTTGCAAGGCTCCTTTTGGCTGCTCCATCTTCATTTACATCACGTTAACAAAAATGTGAACTTTTAGGGAAGCCATTAAATTTGTTCCAGGTAGGCAGTGGGGTGCATGGAGTATCACATGAGACTGGAAGAACTCACTCATTCCTGGCTCTGCCACTGATTAGATTTGTGGCCTTGGGCAAACCACTGCTTTCAGTTCTGCTGGAAAATGAGGGCACTAATAACTTCTTTGCCTCACAGGTGGGCTGCGAGCCTTAATTAATAAAGTGCTCAGAGAAAGGCACCCATCTAAGTGCAAATTAGCAGGAGAGGTGCCCAAGGGGCATCTGCTTTGAAATTCCCATTTCCCAGCATTTAGCCCCCAGTTTGTTGACAGCAGCCCTTGCTGGGGCAGATCCCATGGATGTCTCACTGGCAGCCTGTGACAATGAGTGATCCTATAAAGCCCTGCACGGAGAAATCTCCGCCGGCCGCTGGGATGAGGTGACTTCACCGGCTGGGAGAGGGGAGGGGGAGCCGCTGACGGTGCAACTGTAGCAGCTATGAAGTCACAGCGTAATCAGGGCTGGCAAACAGCTCTGGGGCAGATCCTGAGCTGCCTTACTCCAGAATCCCTTCCCTTCCTGCTGTCCCGGTCATACCAGCGGGAAGGTGGCAGGAGACAGCCTTGGAATGAGCTGAACCTCCAGGGAAAGAGGTGAATTCTGGTGCTGCCACAGACTCTGAGCAGAATCACAGAGTATCCCGAGTGGGAGTGTGATGATCCACAAGGATCATCAGTCCAACTCCTGACTCCAGGACACCCCAGCAACCCCACCCTGTGCCTGAGAGCGTTGCCCAAACACAGCCTTGGGGCTGTGACCTTTCCCTGTTCCAGCCACCTGGAATGTCTCTGGTTCCTCAGCAGAAGACTGAACCACGTCTGCTTTATCCCAATTCCTGCCAGCTGCGCACAGGATGTGGCAATTCCAGCCTCTCTCTCTCTCATTCCTAGCCTTGCTTTCTAGTTTCGAGGAATCTGAAGCAACAGTGGGAATAGCTGGAAGGAGGAAGGCCGGGATGAATCATCCAGAGGTGAAGCACATTTCCAACCTGGCCGTGATCAAGGCTGTCAGCCAGCCCCATCCCAGGGCTGCTGCACCTCCGTGCTCCATCTCCCACATCCCACCCGCGCTCTGGAAGTACCACAGTATCCTAGAGTGGCTTAGCAGAGCTGCTTGGCTTTTTTGGCAGAAGGTAAACAGGAGAGGTGTTTGCTGTGTGAGAAGGGACAAACACAGCTACACAAAACCAGCAGCTGGGCTCAGAGTCACTGCAGAGCTGTCAGGGACAGCCCAGGGCTTGGAATGTGCCCGTGCTCAGCCTCCGGAGCTGCACGCCCGGGACACAGCCCTTCCTGCATCCCTCACCGGCTCAGGGACAGGCACACAGCACCACGGATTTCTCCAGAGCTGGGAAACACCACGAGGAGAGGATTGGGGCACCTGCACTCCCCACAGGATGCCAAAATTCCCCAGAGCAGGGCACAGCCAGGGCTGTGAGTGTGGCATTGTACAAAGCAAGAGGATGTGGCTGCCTCCACTCCAGAGGCGAGATATTTACTCAAGTTACACTGGAATAAAGACTTCAGGAGTTGATTAAAGGATTTCCTCCACAGCAAAACCATTTAATCCTTATTTATTATTTCTCCTGTAGCAGCACCTCCAACTGCCAAGCTCTGAACCCTTGTCCTGCTGTGCCACCCGTGGCTGGCGACAGATCATCCGTGGTGTCACCGTATTTTACAAACTGTCTCTCTGTGTCACTTAACGTATAGAAAATCTATAAAAACCTGTAAAAGTTGATAAATCCTAGAACATCTTGAACTCCGAGTGATAAATCTGCTCCAGGGCAGGCAAAGAGCTCAGCACAATGTTTATGCATCTCACAAGCCCCATTCTAAGGGCTTAAATGGCTCTTAAGTTTTGCATCAGCCTCGTGCTGGCCTTCTGCAGGAAGGTGAATTTCATGGAAAGAATAAAAGAGAACCCCAGAATCCTGGCCCTGAGCCCATCTCTCAATAAACCAATTTTGAATATCCTAGGCTGTGTTAAAGCCATTTCTGGGTGCATATTGGCTGCATCGCCAGTATCTGACTCATTAATGGAATATACTTTGAGCCAATTCTGATCTCATTTACAGCACCGTAAATCCAGGGCAACCCAATTGACTCCAGTGGAGTTACTCCAAATTTCCCACAATAGGCACTCAGCAGACAGAGCAAAATTTGGTACTTTGGGTCTGAAAAAGGCTGAGGAAAGCCAAACTACATCCCATTTGTCCTGGGGTGGATAGTAAGTTGGAAAGAGAGTCAGCATATCCCTTCTGCAGAGCTGCTGAAAAATTGATTATTTTATGTGTCATTCTTAAAAGGCTGAAACTTTGGGGAAAACTGTCCACAACTATCAACATTTTCATTTACTTATAAAATAAAAGGAATTATGGCTGAGTTCCTATATGAAAACTGCAGTGTGTATTGGAAACATGGATAGAAGTGATAAGAAAAAATTCATTTCCTTTGAAATTTTTTCATGGGAACTGACATTCTCTTTGGTGATGTACCCCTCTCTGCCTGGGCATTTAGGGAGAGGCAGATTTTACTCAGAATGTTGCTCTCAACCATTGCACAAATGAAGCAATAAGGTTATGAGACAACAAATCCCTTTGGTTGCTAAACCACCTCAGCCAACCTCGCCACATCCCGGTGCTTTAACACACAGCGGCAGCCTCACTTCCCAATTATGTGGAATTCTCCAGCCTTATCCCACAGCTTGCTAAGCTGGTGTTTACCAAAAAAACCAAGCTGCTTTTCTCACGGATGCTGAGTGGGATGGGCATGAAACGGCTCAGGTAGGGGGTCCTGTGTCTCATCTCAGCACTTCCCTGACTGATCTTTATTCAGGGAGAGGAGGAGAAGCCACCTTTGGGCAGCACCTGCACGAAGCCAGAGCAGAGTTTGAGCTCCTGGCTCCAGCAGCAGCTGGAAAAAGGAGTTCTGCTCACGGCTACTGTGTCAGCATGGAATTGCTCCATTTAAAGGGATTACACGGGCCACTCACTTGGCACACGTCCCACTGCTAATAAACTGAATAACAGTTATTGATATATTGAAAGGGAAAAGTATATCCAGGGGCTTGGATCGCTGAGGGCACGCTGGAGGCAGGGACAAAACGAGGCACAATCGCTTCCGTCCTCACGCAGCAGCAGCTTAATGAGGGAACAAGGGCTGGGCAAGAGCCCTGTCAAATTCCCAAGCAGCCCCATCCGTGTACACTCACACTTCATTAGCATCTCCGCGGGAGATGGAAGGGGAACTTGGAAGACCAAAAAACAATTAGGAGGGGGTTCAAGAGTACTAGGGAAGAACCGGGAAGAATGGTGTGTCCGGGAGATCTTCGCACAGAAAGACCAGGGAACCCAGACAGTAAAAAAATACACTGGGGCTCCAATCCTCCCACAAAGACTGTCCTGCTTGGCCACAGTCCACCTGTGGAATGAGCCATTTCTGGGCTGCTGTTTGCTTGTGCAAACTCTGCTGCTTGTTTATCAGGAGAGTTAACGTTGAAGGTTTTCTTTATGCAATTTAACTGTGAGGCTGGGGCGAGGGTGGCGGGGACCTTTGGCTTTTTTGAGCAGGATGCTTGCCACTGGGAAGGGCTGGCTTTTTTCTCATCCAGGAGGATAAACAACAGAGCCTGCCTCTTTGTGTGAGGGACACACACGGGGTGCAGGAGGCTGGATGTTTGTCCTGGTGCAGAACCAGCTCTCTGCATCTCCACTGCCTCTGGTCCTTCGTTTGCTCTGCTCTCCTGCACAGCTCAGTGGGACACCTCCAGAAATCTTATCAACCCAGTTTTAATACAGATAATTAACTGCACTGAGACTTTGGACAGAGTGGCTCTGCATGAACCTTGCAGCAAACAGTGGGGGGAATTCCTGGCAACACAGTGGGCACGGAACCAGGCTGGTGGAGCTGGCAGGGACAAGTAGGGTTTGATTTTAATACACTGCCACTCCTGAACTAACAGAGCGCAATACAAGTGACACTGTATGCCAAACTGGCATCTGACAACTATACTTCATGCCCTGGTTGGATGTTTCAAGGTGATGTCAGATTACATATCACAAAACTGCCAGTTGCAAAGCATCCATCCCCAAATCCCAAGCACGGTCCGCAGATGCAAGTTGGTCACATGCAGTGGCCCCAATCCTGCTCTCACTGGCATCACCCAGGGCTGTGAGAGCAGGAGAGATTCCCTGGAGCACGGGATTATTCCCTGAGCTGTGCTGTTGTGTGAAGCCACACAGAGCTGAGGGAACAAGCACCAACCTTCTGCCTCAGAAGCAGTATGTATACTCACAGCAGCCAGCACTGCTCCCTCTTGAAAAAGCAGGAGGAGAACTCGAGGAATAACCCAAGTTGAAACTGGCCTTTTCCTCTTTTCTCCATTCCTTCTGCAACCACCAGATCACGAGACAAAGGCTGACTCTGCAGGGCACTCATTAACTGTACAAGTTACTCTCCTCTTGCCAGCCCTTCCATGAAATCCCAAGATCACAAGTGCTTAGAGGCTAGGCTTCCCAGCTTGTTGCAGGACAATGTTATTGTCACTGCAGAGTTCTCTGAGGATGGCAGAAAAATGCCTGTTTTGTTCAGAAATACTCTGCTGAGGTAATCAAATGCTGTCTTACCTCATCTCCAAGGCTAACCCGGCTCACTGCACTATCACTGGGGCTCCGAGACTCTGCAGACAGCCAGAAACCTCCACTGGTGGGAGCAAATTACCACTCAGGATGAAAAGATTATTAATGGCCAGAATAACCCAGGAACTGAGGTGTAGATGACACAGTTAATTATTCTGGGCTTGCGCTGTATTTTCATCTGCAGCTTGGTCACTTGTGCCCTAGAAGCGTGGCAGGAGTGGGACAGGTTGCACACAGGGACAGCCAGGAGAGTGTCACCAGCCTGTTCATCCCCACATCTCGCACCTTTACCCCTGAAACTGCTTCCTATCACACACCAGGAGCTACTCTTCAGCCTGACATTTGTATTTGTGTCCAGGAGCATTTGGAGGCAGCTCAGCACGTCCTGTCTGTGGCAGCCCTTGAGCAGCCCTTGAAGCTGCGGGCAGGACGGTGCTGCCCATGGAATTCGCCTCGGAGGCGCCCGGGATAACGCTTGGCTTTTCCACAGCCTCTCATCAAAGCCATTTATAAGCAACTGGTGGGCAGAAATGGAACTCAGGACTCCAGGATCAACAGCAGAAGAGACTGGGGAAAATAATAGTGTCTGCCCAATAAACCTTCACAAAAATTAAGACTCCAAACAGCTTTGGCCTTGTGGGATTGCCAGGAAGTCTGGGCTGAATGTGTGCATGGATCACCAGGGCCAGCTACCAGGCTCCCTCTGCCAGCCCTGCTCACCTGCCACCTTCTCTGCTTGGGACGGAGTCCCAGACTGGGCAGGGAGGAAATTCCCTGGCTTGGTAGAAAGGAAAGGACATTTGAGACATTAGATAAGGGAGATCACTGCAGTTCCCCCTTGGATTTCAACTCTGTCTGAGCTCAGAGAGGCCAGCAAGCCAGACGGGTAGGTTTGCTTCCAAACACTGGAACCAAACTTGCCGCAAACTGATGGGGAGGGAGAGATGTGTTTGCTCTGCTCCTGACCACAGTCCCACACCCCTGACACCACCTCTGAGGGCTTTGCTGGGCACAGCCCTGCAGGCACCATCCAGTGCCTGCTTTTATAGAAACTGAGGCTTTGGTTCATCAAAACCCCGCAGTTTTGCTCTGTTTTTGTTTCAAATAAAGCTTTCCAAACGTGACCAGCAGAACCTCCCGCCAGACACAGTTGTGGCTCAGATGGATGACAACAATGCCCCCCCCAGTGCACACACACACAGTGCAAACACACAGACCTGCTGGAAAACCTCATTTTAAAACTCCCTGATAACCCTACTTCCCCTCCACACTACCCTAGACAAGCTGATGGGAAACCAGTGCACGCTCAAAGTTAGACATGCACTGAAATTGTTCCCTGAACACAGAGAGACACTGGGGGGTGTTTATGATGCAATTTAAAGCACCCAAAAGAGGAGCCCGTGCTCCTTAGGTCTGTGGCGACAAATCCACGACCCAAAGAACACTACAGAGCACCCAAAATCCCTGAGGTGACCCCATGTATGCTCAGTATCCCTGAGTGCTCCCAGGGCTGAGGATGCAGAGGTGTCCCCACAAGCCCCGGAGCTGTCACCAGGATGACAACAATGAAGGTTACAGGACCAGAAATGTCCTGGTTCCCTGCTGCTCGTTTGTTCAGTGGCTCTGGAGCACAGAACCAGCAGTAACTGGGCTTGGGTGCCCTTCCTGGCCACTGGCTTGGGACCCACCTCGGGGAGAACCCCCAGCAGTGGGCAAGGCATTATCCAAAACACAGAGCCAATGTCCCAGGCTGCCCCACTGCAAAGTCCAGTGGGGACATTCCACCACCCAGTGACGGTGTGATGCGTGATGGTGATGGGTGCCCCGCAGCACCCGTGGGTCTAAAGCTCACCAGGGAATGGCAGGACACAGGGAAAGTTCCTCCACGCAAAAGAGGGCTAGAGGTTTGGCACGCACGGGTGTGCGGGGCATCCTCCAGCTCCCGGGACCGGCAGCCGGGGCAACACGGGACCTGTTCGGATCCTGCCCCCGCGCCGCGGCCGGGCATGGAGCTGGAACTGCCCCATGAGAGCACGAGTGGCACGGGCAGAGGGAAGCCACAGGCGTGGAAGCCGTGAAAGTTTGGGGAAGGGGAAAGAGGGTTGTTTGGGCAGTCCTGGGAAAGGGGAGAGGGAGAAAGGGAAAGTGGGGATGAAGGGGACAGGGGGGAGAAGGGAGAGCAGCAGGTCGGTGCGACCTGGCACCGGCAGTCCAGGGAGAGGAAGAGAGAGGGAAAGGAGAGGAAGAAGGATAGGATAAGGAAGAGGGATCGGTGCGACCCGGCAGCGCCCGTACGAGCAGCCCGTGGCTCGGTGCGCTGCCGCGATGAGCCCCCGCAGCCCGGCGCGGCGCGGGTACCGCGGACAGCGCGCTCCGCCGGGCCGGACCGAGCCGAGCCCCCGCGCCCGCTGCCGCCGCCCGTCCCGACCCCGCGCCGCGCCGAGCCCCGCCGGCCGCCCCGTCCCGCGCCCACCTGTTGCGCGTCCCGCCTGCTCCCCGCTCCGTCCAGCGCCCCTCTCCCTAGAGGCTCCTCCTGCGGATCAGCCAGGCCAGCGCGGCCGCGGGCGTGAGCGCGCAGAGCAGCCCCGCCACGGCGGCCAGGCGGCGGGCGGCCGAGGGGCCGCGGCCCCGCGCCTTGCGCCGCTGCTCCAGCTCATCGCCCAGGCGGCGCAGGCGGGCGGCGACCCGGCGGGCGGCGGCCTCGGGCCGGGCGGCGCGGCCGGGGCCGCAGGGGCTGCAGGGCGCGGGGGGGCCGCGCAGCGCGCACGGGCACATGGCTGCGTCCGCTCGCCGCCGAGCCCGCCGAGTGTGCGGCGGGCGGGACGCGGGCGGGACACGGGGGGGACGGGGGGTTACATCATCCCCCGCGGGGCGGTGCTCGGCCGCGGGCGGAGAGGGGGGAGCGAGGAGACGGCGCGGGGATGGGGGGCAGGGGGGACAGCGGTGGTGTGGTGGGACGTCCTGGTGTCCAGCGGTGGTGTGGGAGTTCAGTGCGACGGCAGAGGGATGGGGGGTAGGGTGGGGATGGAGGGAACAGTGTGGGGATGGAGGGACAGCACCGGGATGCAGATGACGGTGTGGGGATGGAAGGACTTGGGGGGAGTGGGGAGAACAGTGCTTGCGCGGTGGGACATTCTGGTATCCAGGGATGGGGTGCGAGTTCAATGGGACAGCGTGGGAATGGATGGATGGATGGATGGATGGATGGATGGTTGGATGGTTGGATGGATAGTGTGGGGATGGAGGGGACCGCACGGGGATGCAGGGACACTGTGAGGATGGAATGACAGTGTGGGACAGGGAGTGGAGGGAACAGTGGTGGGACGATGTGGTGGGACATTCTGGTAGCCAGGGTGGGAGTACGATGGGACAGCATAGGAATGGGGGGATAGCATGGGGATGGAGGGGACAATGTGGGATAGAGGGGACAGTGGGGAAGGTGGGACAGAGAGGACAATGTGGGGATGGAGGGACAGTATGGGGACAGAGAGGACAGCGTGGAATAGAGGGGACAGCGTGGGGATAGAGGGACAGTTTGGGGATGGAGGGGAAGTGTGAGGAAGGGGGGACAGTGTGAGATAGAGGAGGTAGCATGGGGATGGAGGGGACAGTGTGGGGATAGAGGGATGGTGTGGGGACAGAGGGGATAGACGGGACAGTGTGGGGATAGAGGGGACTGTGGGACAGAGGAAACGGCGTGGGGACAGTTCGAGGCTGCAGATGACTGTGGGCTGGAGGAGGGGACAGTGAGGAGATGCAGGGGGGCAGTGAGGGGATTACACAGAGCCGGAGCCGATTTCATCACCCTTAGCATTACGAATTCGCATCACATTTCGGGTGGCCGAGGCAGGAGCGCGCAGCCCCCGGCACTGACCCGGGGCACGCAGGGCCTCCCCAGCTCTCAGGGCACAGGAGCAGGGCTGGCACCCCCGGGCAGGGCTCCCCACCACACACCAGCCCTGGGTGGACACGGGGGCTCCCTGTGGGGCAGGAATCACCCCAGACTGGCCTGTTTTCCCCCCTGCTTTGCAGAGAAGCTGCTGCGAACCTCCTGGCAAATCATCCCGGTATTTCAAAGGGGTCCAGGGAGACCCTCCTCATTCTTCTCAGCCCATCCACCCTCCCCGGAGCAGCCCCACATACCGCTGCAGGGGCAGCTCCTGCTCTGCAATCCCTCCCACGGCAGGGCTCACCAGCACGTGCACCCCAGGAAGACCCCTCATCTAAGTCCCTCCAAGTGATTGCTTTGCAGGGAAAACAAGTCATAGAGTCACAGACTGGTTTGGCCTGGAAGGGACCTTAAACGTCATCCCATCCCACCCCTGCCATGGGCAGAGACACCTTCCACTGTCCTAGGCTGCTCCAAACCCTGTCCAGCCTGGCCTTGGACACTGCCAGGGATCCAGGGGCAGCCACAGCTGCTCTGGGCACCCTGTGCCAGGGCCTCCCCACCCTCCCAGGGAACAATTCCTTCCCAATATCCCATCCATCCCTGCCCTCTGGCAGTGGGAAGCCATTCCCTGTGTCCTGTCCCTCCAGCCCTTGTCCCAAGTCCCTCTCCAGCTCTCCTGGAGCCCCTTTAGGCCCTGCAAGGGGCTCTGAGCTCTCCCTGGAGCCTTCTCTTCTCCAGGTGAGCACCCCCAGCTCTCCCAGCCTGGCTCCAGAGCAGAGGGGCTCCAGCAGCAGCACTCCAACAGCTCCACATCCTTCTGATGTTGGGAACCCCAGGGCTGGGGCAGCTCTGCAGGTGGGGGTCTCACCTGGGTGGGGCAGAGGAGCAGAATCCCCCCCTCCCCTGCTGCCCACGCTGGGGGATCAGCCCAGGGCAGGGGGGTTTTGGGGTCCCAGCACACACGGCCGGGACATGGCCAGCCCTCACCCACATGTCTTTTGCAGGGTTTCTACATACAGGAGTTCCTCCCCTAAATGAGGTAGTTTGGGTTCTTCCTGGACACCTGTTCGCGTTCATTAAGCTGGGTTTTATAAACAGCACAGGCAACAACAAGCTGCAGAGGAGAGAAACAAGCTGCTGCTGAGAGCAAGAGCCGTGTTTTACAGGCTGCTCTAGAAGGACCAGCTGTTTGACTTACACCAACACATCACTCACCTGTTGTATTTCCTCGAGGGCTCCACGGGAATCGTGCTGAAGACTTAAATACTCGTGGCCTCTCTGCTCCCCTGGGCAGCTGGACTGGCTGAAGTGGCAGAAGCCCCACAGCCACGGTTCAGCATCATTTGAAGTGCAGCCTTTGAGCACCAAGGTGTGAGAGGAGAGAGTTGGACTCAGCTCCTGGAGAGGAGCTGAGCCAACTTCATGTCCTCCCCAAGACGCCATGAAAGTGGCAGCTCTCGGGCTGTGGTGGCTGCAGGAGGTGGGTGTGATTCGAGCAGCAAAACACCTTCCCAGCTGGTGTGGTGGGCACGGCAGCGGTGGGGCCACCCCTGCCCACCAGCTCGGCTTCAGACTTGGCCAAGAGAAAGGAAAAAATGGTCTAAGCAGGGTACATCGGTCACCCAGAGCGGCCACCTCCATGGGCAACAACCCTCTCGTGGGAGTGGCTTCTCCCCGCGGGACCGGCCATGGTTGTGAGGGGGCTGAGGGCTCCCAGCGGGGCTCTGGGTGCCCAGCGGGACCCTGTCCTCGCCCTGGCCACGGCTGAGGGGACTGAGGGCTCCCAGCGCGGCTCTGGGTGCCCTGCCCTCGCCCCGGCCATGGCTGTGAGGGGGCTGAGGGCTCCCAGCGCGGCTCTGGGTGCCCAGCGGGACCCTGACCTCGCCCCGGCCATGGCTGTGAGGGGGCTGAGGGCTCCCAGCGGGGCCCAGACCCTAGACCGACCCTGCCGTCGCCGCGGCCTCGCTCGGCCGCCCGCGGCTCTCCAGAGCCAGGCCGGGCCCTCAGACCGCCATCGCGGTCCTCGTGTGGGGACCACAAAATGACGGCCCCGGCCCCAACACCGGCTTCATCACCGGCCCCGCTCCCGGCGGCGGCGGAACCTTGTGGCGGCGGAACGCGCGGGCGCGGGGCGCGGTTTCCGTGCCGCGCCGGGCCGGCCCCGCCGCCATGGCCGCGGTGCCGGCGGAGGGGGAGCGGCCCCGCCGGCGGGAGGAGCGGGCCGGGGGGGCGAAGCGGCTGCGGCGGGAGGAGCCCCCTCAGGAGTCCCTGGAGAGGCCGGGAGAGCCTCCGCGGGAGCCCCCGGCCGAGCCCGGGTACCTGGCGCTGGCCCGCGGGCTGCTGGCCGGCGGCGCCCCGGCCCGCCGCAGCCCGGCGCCCGCCCGCCCCGCCGGGGAGCCCGCGGGGGACGGAGCCGGCGATGGGGACGATCTGCTGGGGCAGCTGATCCGAGACCTGGTAGGGCTGCGCGGGGCCGGGGGCGGCCGTGGGGCTGTGTCGGGGACAGGCCGGGCCCCAGGCGGGGAGGGCGGCCGCGGTGGGGCCGGATACCGGAGCACGCCGAGGGGCTCGGCTGAGGGGTCGCTGCGAGGCGGCGAGCAAAGGGGACGTTGAATTCGGGTTCTTCTGTGCTTGTTTATAACCTCAGCTTCTGAATATATATCCTCTTATAAAGTTTTAACCCTTCAAAATCTGCTTGTCCTGTGTAATGGCACAGGGTGGGATTGTTGGGGTGTCCTGTGCAGCGCCAGGAGTTGGGCTCGATGATCCTCGAGGGTCCTTTCCAACTCAAGATATTCTGTGGCTCTATGAAATAATATTTTTTTTTCTTCTTAAGGTTTTTGTTGTTTACTCAGGCAGTTCGATGCGAGTGCAGTAATTACGGATATCCTGCTTTGTGACGCAGCAGCGTAGTAAGAAAACAAGCTTTGATTCTTTAAATAAAGGAGTTAATTTGGAAATAGTCTTAAATACAGTTCTGAACCAGATAAAAGTTATTTTGGTAAATCCTCTAAATGCCATAGAGATTTTATTTACAGTATAGGAAAACTAGGGGGGAAACCCATTTTCTTCTTTCTCACTAACCTCACTATGACTAATTACTCTTTGCTTAAAAAAATTAAAAGGAACAGATTAAATTTCTGTCTGCAAGGCACAAATTAATCCATTTACAGAATTAGTGCTCCATTAGCACACCGGAGCCCGAATCTGTCTCAGAGGGGCTGGTTGTATTTGAGTTTTGGATTCATTCCAGTGGACTTTTAGACAGGCTGGTGCTGACTTAACATCCCTGCTTCCTTGTGCTGAGGACAAGCTGCTGGGATTTTTGGGGTGTGGGAAGACCTGGATCTGTCTCTGATGTTAGGATTGTCTTAGAATGGAATCAGTATGAGTTTGTGCTGTGTTCTTATGTCCACTGTTTGCCTTCAGAACCTCAGGCAGATCCCAAATCGGGATCATCCCTTGCCTCTTGGCACCTTCCTAACTCCCATTCCTTTGTTTCTCTGTAGGTCTCTTCTACAGCTACTCCTCATTTAAACCTGGACCCTTTGCAGCAAGAAAGTAAAAAAAAAAGGCAGTTCTGGGTTTATTTGAAGCAGGGTATACACTGCTTGGTCTTGCAGATCAGTTGATAAAAAGCCTGCATAGCTGTTTCTTGCTCTTTTCCCCACCTTTCCTTGAAACACCGTTGGTGTTGAGTGTTGTGTCGGCACTGCTGTGTCTGCAGGCCCTCAGTCCTTCCAGTGAGACCTCTGTGTACATCCAGACAGCCCAGGATCTGCTGCTTGGACGTGAGTCAAGTCCAATTTGGAAGGAGCACATCCATGGTGGGTCCGTGCCTGAGCTCATAAGCCTGGAGCTAATAATCCTTGCCCAATGGCTCCTCTTATTTGTTTGGGCAGCCTGTGGCTCCAGAGCGGTTCCGTGGCTCCTGGATCCGAGCGGGATCACATCTGGCCAGCTTGGAGCCTGCCTGCGTGTGGCCATGGAGATGTTCCCTTTGTGTTTGCCTTCGGTGTCCCTGTTGGAAATGGATGGGATTTAAAGCACATGGAAGCAAAACAGTCTTCCCGCAGCTCCGCAGCGGGGAGTGGGGCCAGCGGCCCGCGTGCGCAGGGGAGGGAAAGGGAGCTGTTCGTGCAGGGAAACCCTGGGTACGCAGGGAGGGGAGCAGCAAGGTTGGCTGCAGGTCCTGCTTTAAGCAACTTTAGAACAAGTGGGAGGCTCCAGTGTGTATAAAGCAATGTTTGTTGCTAGAAAGACCTGGTGGGAACATTGCCCATATTTGTGTTGTCTAAACACTTGCCTGGTGTAGAATATCTTTTGCATTAAAAACCACACCACCGCATTATACTGTGATTTCCCTGAGTAACTCTGCTTTAAATAAACCCAAAATATCCTTCCTATTCTACTTTGGTGCTGCAGAGGGCCCAGATTTGAATGAGAAGGAGTAGTTGTAGAAGAGACCGACAGAGAAACAAAGGTACCAGGATTAGGGAAGTGCCAAGAGGTAGGAGATGATCCTGCTTTGGGATCTGCCTGAGGTTCTGAAGGCAAACAGTGGAGATGGGTTTTAACTGAGCAGCTGATTTGGTGCATGAGGATTGATAGACAATGATCAGGAGCACCTGGGGGGGGACAGAAACCAGAGGAAACACCAGAGAGCAAAACTGATGACATAGAAATGGCCAGAATCAGCTGATTTTACTCATTTTCTCTTACATAGTGTAAAAATTCTGAATATCCAGACAGGATAAGAGAGAAGATAAATTTGTTGTGGTAACTGCAGAAAGAAGATGTAATAATTATGTAGTTAAACCAAACAAAATACATCTAGGAAAAATCTGTGTGCTGCTTTTAACTGATAGCTTAAATTGATGGATTTGGCTTTAAATTTTTGTTTGAGATGCTCGATCAATTAAAGGAGGAACACTTCATATTAAAAAGACATTTTTATGTTACTAATGAAAGAAACTAACATTATCTCTGTTCAGTTTTATTTAAAATATTTGTTCATTTTTCCATCATGTGGGTTTGAAATCTTGTAAATGAAATTAATAATGGGTATATGTCTTCAAAGTGCTTGTTTATTGGGTCTTTTTGGCACTGAAACCTTTGCCAGACTGTTTTACTGGAACTTGTGTCTTGCCTTTCTCTGCCCTTTGAAGGACCATGAAAGGGGGAAGAGGCAGAATAACTCCTGATGTTTTCATGGAGCTGTGATGGCACTGAGGACACACCATCCCTTCCCCACACCATGGTAACTTCTCCTGCTGTCAAACTCTGTTAAAGAAGCCTCACAAATTATTTTCTCCTTTTCCTTTTGCAGAATGAAATCAATGAGGTTCCTTTCTTCGATGTCCAGCTGCCTTATGAGCTGGCACTGAAGATATTCCGGTACCTGGGCAAGGCTGAGCTGGGAAGGTGTGCTCAGGTAAGTGCTGCTGGCAGTTTGCTGCTCTGATACCGCTTAAAATTGGCAGAAATGGTGAAAAAACAGGCACCTCGATGTAGGGCAGGGGGGTGGTAGCCCAAGGAACTCAGCTGGTTGTGCTTTCACTTACAGGAAACAGTTCCAAAGCTGAATATTGAAAAAGTAATGGTACATGAGCCGGGTTTACAGCTGCACTTGAGCAGAGTTAAATAAAACATCTGTGGCTTGGGCAGAAGCAAAGCCTTAAAATTAAAAATAAATAGTGCAAAGATATTTTGATTCAAGTGAGTGTGTTTAGAAGCATTTTTGATTCGAGTGTCTTGCTGCAGTATTTAGAACTCAGCACTTGGCAGTGCTAAGGGCATGGCAAGAGCTGCTCCTCTCTCTTTCCAGCGTGGGATTTGAACCACAGACACTGGAGTAGTAACTTTTTGTCTGCAGTATTTTCATGTAAGGCTAAATTCTTGAGTGACCCTGATTTCCTCCCCCCCAGCCCTGCAAGGGGTTTACATTTTTCTTTTCTGATACTTTCAGATAATGCTCTCAGCAGTCAGTACTCAGGCATGGTCCGTAATTTACGTATAGTTGTAAACTGCCTGTCTCTTCAATAGCTTTACTGAAACACTCACTCACACCTCATTCTACTTGGGGTTGATCAGCCCACACTGTTGGGCCTCTTTATTTCCTTTCTTCACACACTGAATGATGAACCCCCTCTCTGAATGAGTCTTCAAAGCAAACTTAATTGGCAAGTGCTGATTACCCTGTGAAATCAAGCAGAATATTGTGGATATAATTCCAGCTTGCCCCATGGCCACTATTTCGGGTTCCAGGCTGGTGTTCATTAACTCTTACATACAAAGCACATCTTGCAACTTCACAAAAAATCCAACCAAAACCATTCTTTGTGTTACAAACAGTCTAGAGCGTGGTTTGAGTGGAAAAGGAAAATGTTAATGTGTGAAAAGTGAGAAGTGACAGACAGGGTCTGTTGAGGATGGTAAACTAAACAGAAATATTCTGCAAATGGCCCAGGCTTTGAAAGGAAATTGGCCTTTTAATGTTCAGTATGAGCATGTTGTAGTGTTAAATAGCTGCAAGTGGCTATTGCTTACATCTTTGACTTACTAATGCCTTTTAGGAACAGGGACTGTTAAAAGAGAATTAATTCCTCGTGCAGGGCTGCTGTTGCAGAGGAGAAAATTCTCTAGGATTATTTTTTGATGCTGTCCAGGACACTGGAGCTTTCAGATATGCTCGAGTTTCTGTCCCTTGAGGTACAGATATGCCATCAGGAAAGGCCACGGCCCATGACATGGCACAGGGTTGCATTTTTGAAGTGGATTAGTTCAAGTTTATTCTTTCACTCTCTTTTCTCCCCTGCTTAGGCACGATCAGTTCACCTCAGGGCATAGTGAAAAGATTGCCTGGTGGAGGGCTGCTCCTTTTCCCTGTGCTTGGGCTGCACTGGATTTCTCTCTCCTTCACTCTGCTTTTTAGCTTGAACCTGTTCTCATAAGATGTGTTTTAACACTGAGACAATTTTCCACATTTCTCGTTCTCCTCAAGTCGTTGTTCCTTTGTGGCAGCTGACAGGTAGCTGAGCAAGTGCCCAGTGTTTTACAGGGCTTTCCCAATCAGATGAATATCCAGTGCAGGGCTGGCTTCTTTTTGAGTGTTCAAATAAAAAGCAGAGCCATAAAAATAAATAGCATTTTCATTTTTCTCTTGGTGGTTTTGTTTTTGAAGGGGGGGAGCCCTCTTCTCTTCCATGGAAAACCCTGCTGCTTTATGGCCTTATCCTAGAAAGGGGTTTTTTATTAAGGTGCCTTGGGATTTCAGTGAAATTGGGCCAGTTGGTGGAATTGGCATCATGATCCATGTGAGTGCCTTTGGAGAAAACCTGTTTGCTTAGTTCTTTATGCCAAATTGGTAACCAGCTAACAGCAAAGGAGCCTGACTGCAGAGCCTCTCTGAGATTTAATCACACCACAGACTGTCTGGAGAACTTTAATTTCACCTTGATATTTCCCTCTCCCTCACTCCCCCACAGCTTTTCTTTGATTTTTGGAATTTGGCCTATAAAACACAACCTGTCTGTGTGGCACTGGAAATACAAAAGCCTGTAAATAGCAGTGTCCTCAGTGCCTGAGCTCTGGTGGGTCTGCAGTAGGGGGCTGACATTCAGTAGCACTCACCAGACCAGTCCCTGTTGATATCCCACATTTGGAATTCAAGGAGAAAAGTATCCAGGGCTTCATGTAGCACAGAACAGACCAGAGTGATGCAGAATTTTCCCCCATGAGCACCTTTTGATTGTGTTCTGACCACCAGCAGAGAGATCTGTGCCGTGAGTGACTCTCCTGTGAGTATGAGCAGGTTTGGGAGCAGTCACTCCTTCCTCCTGCTCGTGGTGTAGAGGGAAAGGAAAATCCATCCCTTGGGACACCACAGGTGTGACAACCTGAAATGTCCTTGGGTTGTTTGGGGCTGATACTGTAGGAACGTTAATTTTCCCCGTGGCCTGAGGACCTGGCCTTTACGCTGCCAGCTTTGGGATAAGGGGATGTGTCTGAATTCAGCAGCACTGAATTTTGGCAGTTTTGTTTCTGAACAGATCAGCAGGAAATTCCATTGAGCTGTTAGGTTTTCATCTTAGAGAAGGTTTAGAAGTGTTTACCAACACAGGAATTGTGTATGTATCTGGGGCAAGGCAGACTGTTTCTAGGAATTTAGGAGTGAATTGTGCATAAATCAAGAATTTCAGCTGCTTGCCTCCAGGGCCTCTGGGATTGTCAAACTGTTGAGGCTTTAATGTTTATACATTTACAAAAAGAAACTTGAATGTAATTTTTGGAGCATGGTTTTGCATCAAGGTTGTTCGTGGGTAAAAGCAGTCATGTGAATCCTCCTTGTGATTCACAGAGAGAGCTGAGGATTGGATGGATAAGGATATCCCTGCCCTGGGCTGATCCCCCAGCAGGGGCAGCAGGGGGGATTCTGCCCCTCTGCCTCACTCAGGTGAGACCCCACCTGCAGAGCTGCCTGCAGCTCTGGCATCTCCAACATCAGAAGGAGCTGGAGCTGCTGGAGGAGTCCAGAGGAGGCCACAGAGCTGCTCCGAGGGCTGGAGCCCCTCTGCTCTGGAGCCAGGCTGGGAGAGCTGGGGGTGTTCACCTGGAGAGGAGAAGGCTCCAGGGAGAGCTCAGAGCCCCTTGCAGGGCCTAAAGGGGCTCCAGGAGAGCTGGAGAGGGACTGGGGACAAGGGCTGGAGGGACAGGACACAGGGAATGGCTTCCCACTGCCAGAGGGCAGGGATGGATGGGATATTGGGAAGGAATTGTTCCCTGGGAGGGTGGGGAGGGGCTGGTATGGAAATCCCAGAGCAGCTGTGGCTGCCCCTGGATCCCTGGCAGTGTCCAAGGCCAGGCTGGACATTGGGGCTTGGAGCAGCCTGGGACAGTGGAAGGTGTCCCTGCCCACGGCAGGGGTGGCACTTGGTGGTCTTTAAGGTCCCTTCCAACCCAAAGCATTTTGTGCTCAGGGCTGTGAGCAGAAAGCATGAGCAGCTTCCATCAGAATGGGTTTGGATTAAACACTCCTTGGCACTGTTTGCTGTACTGAGCTCAAAGTCCAGCTAGTTCTAATTGAAGCCCCTGGTCTCAGCAAATGAGCCTTGACTCTGCCTTTGTGTGTCTGGGGAAGAAAATAAACCTAGTGAAATAAAAACCATTATCAGATGCAGAGGGATGAATAAACCTTCATTAGGATTTGAGCCAGTTGATTTAGATGGGATTAGAAGAAATTTTGGATTTGATGGAAGAGGTGGGGTTTTTTAGGGGAAAAAATATCCCCCAGGGGCAAAACCAAATAGCAAAGCCTATGTCAGCAAAAGCCTTTGAAGTCCTTCAGAGCATTATTACTTGCTGAACTATAAAATATAAAACTGTCCCTGTGTGGAGCTCAGGGGAACCCAAACTTTCTTTGCTGAGAACGGTTGTAAAAAGATAATAGGAGCACTGAAGACAAAATTAAATTCAGGACTCCAGATCTATAAACAAGTCTGTAAGATGTTGTCATTGATCCTTGCTGGAGTTTCTGTGTAGTTTAGATTTGGGAACGGTTTTAACAAGAGCTTTGCACATCTCAGCTCCTCTCCAACACCCAGCGTTTGGGTGCATGTGAATAAAGCCATAACACCCTGGCTTTTGGGGCTTCACCTGAAACTCCAAGTCAAGCAGATCTAATAAAGCTGACTTGAAGCCAATGGCTGGTTTTAATGCTGCAGCTCACAGTGGTGCTGTAAAGTGAAATGCTTGAGACTCTTTATTAGTGATTTCGTGCAGCTGAGCCTCGCTCAGTGGGGTTTTACAAGGGATTGGCATGCGAGTTTGGGGCTGTAAGAAAAGGCTGGGTTAGGGACCCTTTGGAAATCCAGGCTTGTAAAGCAGCAGGGTTCGCTGTAATTTGATTGAAAAAAAATCAGGATAGGATAGGATCTTTATTCCCCCTGAAAGTTGAAAAGGCAGTTGAGATTTTATGTAGCTCCCCCCCCTTTTCTTTTGTTTTACTGTCTTTATAAAATGCTTTTAAGACCTTGAAACTTGAAAGGTCTGTGCAATATTGTCTGTTTTGGCAGACTCAAAGGTGTGTGTTTATTTTTGATTTTTATTTTGGAAAGCAAGGCAAAAGCTGGCCTGGTTTGGCTGTGCTTCCTCGTGCATGTGCTCAGCCTGTCCCTGTCAGGAAAATGTGCTGCTGTTTGGGGAGGGGGCAGAGGTTCTGCCTGGGGAGCTCCTCTCCTGCACCACAGCTGCTCTTTTGGTGTGTCAGCAGAAAGCTGGTTTGGGTTTGTTTTTTTTTTATTCTTGGAGCAATAATACAGATATTTATCCTACTTTCAAATCAAATTGAGAGCAAATTCCTAATGGTTTGAATTTGGGATTGCCTCTTTTTGGTGCTTTTGATGTTGCTGAGTGTGTCCCTCTAGGGACAGGAGCACTCAGCACTGCTTTTGGATGCCAGGGTGATGTGTATTGCTGGAGAAGCCTCAGTGCTGGTTCTGTCATTTCAGGGCGTTGTTATTGCCCTGTGCAGGTTGTTTCCTTTGTCACAGGATGGAAGGGGATTGTCTCTCCCTGCCAGTTTGCATCGAGGTCTCTGGGTGATTAAGAACATTCATTCTGCTGCATTTGGATATTCTTATTTGAGCACTGCTCTTCTCTGTAGGTCTCGAATCTTAAAAACGCTTGCAGGTGACTCAGATCACCCCTTTTTTCATCATATTAAACATTTTCTCTGTGTGTGACTATGGAAGAAATGGCAAATAAATATAAAGACATGGTCCTGAGAGTGTTTGTGTCCATGGGAGGCTTGGATTCTTGGCATAATCTGGGGACCGAAACAAACATTAGATGCTTAATTGTAACTTACTAAAAATGATGTCAGTCTCAGAAGGTTGTTTTAATCTTTTTAGAAACAGAGCACAATTGATTGCTGCTTTCGCCGGTTACATCTGTTTTTTTAAATTAAGAATTACAGAGGGGGAAAAAAAAAAAGCTACTTAAGTTGGCTCTTACCTCTTGAATCTTTAATTCTGAGCCCACAATTGATTGTGATGAAGCTGTTCTCTCTGGAATGGGCAGCAACTTGAGGCTGCTTGAAAAACTTAATAATTCATTCCTATTTATGCATACCGTAATACAATAGGTTATAAATCACTAATGTCATAGCCCTGATCAGGCATTGTCAGTGGGCCTTCAGAGATATGGTGCTGTGATCTGAGAGGGTTTCTTAGCACAAATATGAAAATAAATTCATGTTTTTGCTCTAAGCTCACAATTCTGTCTTAATTGTTTTCTTGCTGCTTTTCCCTTCAAAATTTTCGAGTACACTGATATTTCGGGTTGATAGTGTGGCCACTAAACTGGTGTCCATGTTATGAGTATAAACGCAGTTATTTCCCAAAAAATCCGCAGAAAACAAACCTTTTGTTAAAGGTTTGGGGTTTTTATACACTCAGTTGTATAAAGAGTGAACAAATGTATTTAAGTAAGAATTTTGTCTCAGTGCAAGCCTGTATTGATTTATACGTTTATATTTCAGATGCTATTTAATGTTTTGTATTAAATCCAATTTTTACTTATAAATTTATGAGAGATCCATATATAAACCGTGATTTTTAGGTCAGCAGGACATGGAAAGTCCTTGCAGAAGACGAAGTGCTGTGGTACCGGCTGTGCCAGGAGGAGGGATACCTGTTGGATATGAGCATCTCCGACCATTCCTGCTGGAAGCTCGCCCTCAAAAACTGCAGAGCCAGAGAACACATGTTGAAAACCAACTGGAAGGTAGGAAGGAATTTCCTTAAAGAGATCCAGATGCTGTGGAAAAATGGGAACCTGGTTCAAGCAAGTGGGAGAGGAGAGCTGGTGGTGTGTATTGCAGCTCCTTTTTGCCAGTTGAAAGGTGCTGGGGGGTTTTGGGGATAGATGTGTTTTCTCTCAGCAGCAGGAGCAAAGCTGGGAGTTTCCCAGCAGCAAATTTTGGTGGGTGAAGGAATGGGAACACTAACCCCTGTGTCCTCTCTGCAGAACCGCGTGGGCGCCGTGAGCCAGCTGCGCTTCGAGCCCGGCGGGGTCCTGTGCGATGTCCACTCCTGCGACGGGGTCGTCATGGCCGGGTGAGCACCGGGCTGGGCACTGCCCACTGCACCTTTAACGGAGTGTGTAATGCCCACTGCACCTTTAGCGGAGTGTGGACTGCCCACTGCACCTTTTATAGAGTGTGTAATGCCCACTGCACCTTTAGCGGAGTGTGGAATGCCCACTGCACCTTTAACGGAGTGTGGAATGCCCACTGCACCTTTTATAGAGTGTGTAATGCCCACTGCACCTTTAACGGAGTGTGGAATGCCCACTGCACCTTTAACGGAGTGTGGAGTGCCCACTGCGCCTTTAACGGAGTGTGGAATGCCCACTGCACCTTTAACGGAGTGTGGAATGCCCACTGCACCTTTTATAGAGTGTGTAATGCCCACTGCACCTTTAACAGAGTGTGTAATGCCCACTGCGCCTTTAACAGAGTGTGTAATGCCCTCTCCATTTTTTATAGAGTGTGGAATGCCCACTGCACCTTTTATAGAGTGTGTAATGCCCACTGCACCTTTAACAGAATGTGTAATGCCCACCCCACCTTTAACAGAGTGTGGAATGCCCACTGCACCTTTTATGGAGTGTGGAGTGCCCACTGCACCTTTAACAGAGTGTGTAATGCCCTCTCCATTTTTTACAGAGTGTGGAATGCCCACTGCACCTTTTATGGAGTGTGGAATGCCCACTCCACCTTTAACAGTGTGTAATGCCCGCTCCACTTTTTGTAGTGTGTAATGCCCACTCCATCTTCACCAGTGTGTAATGCTCACTCCACATTTTATAGAGTGTGTAAGGCTCTTTCCATCTTCATCAAAGTGTAATGCCCACTCCACCTTCTATAGAGTGTGTAATGCCCACTCCATGTTCACCAGGCTGTGTAAATCCCACTGCACCTTTACCAGGGCGTGTAAAGCTTGCTCCATCCTTACCAGGCTGTGTAATGCTCACTCCACCTTAATTAAGATGTGTAGTGCTTGCTCCACCTTTGCCAGGCTGTGATACCCACTCCATGTTCACCAGGCTGTGTAATGCCCACTCCACCTTCACCATCTGAAATCTCAGGTGCTTCTTTTAGCAAATTCAAAAGCAGCACCTGTTTGAAGCATAACAATGGATTCACCTGCAGTTCCTGAGACAGGCTGTCCTTAAGTGACTGATAAGGATGGTTATCTACAACTTATCTCAGCAGCTCAATTTGTTATTGAACTATTCAAAAGTGATCTCATGTACAAGTAGTCCCTGTGAAAACTCAGGTGCTTTCTCATGAACTCCATCTATTGTTTTGCCCCCCAGCATGTATGAAACATTTTACAAATCTACTGAAAAATGTCCCTTTTTAAATGTTTTTCCATAAAAATCTCTTAATCACAAGGATATCTTGTCACAGCACACAAAATTAACTTTAGAAGGACTGTTACTTTTCTCCATTCTTACTTAAAAGACAACGTAGGAGGAAAATAACCCACCCAAAAATAGGTAAACTCAAACGTCTCTTTTCCTAATACAGAAGTTTTCTGGACCTTGATTTAATGTTAGCTATTCATTTGGTTTAGGCTCTTAAATACGATTTTAAGAGCTTCACAAATTTTTGGAAGAGGTTACAGTGATTCTCTCAGTAAGTGTGAGGCTTTACTGTGTCTGTTTGAATTTCACAGGTTCAGTCATTAGCAGCCCTCCAGAAATCCCATGAGTAAATAGAAATTACGATATCCTGGGGAGCTGGGACACTGTCCTTGGTGTGCCAGAGTTCCATGTTTTATGGTTGCACTTCATGTTAATGGTGTGGGATTAGAGAAAACTACTTCTAAAATACTTCAAAATTCACAGACTGGTTATAAGAAAGGTGCCTTGAAAACCTTCATCCATGGAAATGCTTTTGAGTGCTCTTGGACAGCTGAGAGTAGAAGCCTAAACTATCACAGCAAACCCCACTTGTCTCCATGCTGCTGCCAAAACCTCCAGCTCTTCTTTTCCTTCATTTTCTCCATTGTATTTGTATCCAAACATGCAGTGGGTAGCAGTTATGCAGATTAAGTTACATTTCTTGAGTATTCATAAACAAAGGTTATTACTCTCATATTAAACTCAAATAGTCCATGTTTTAGCTTGGTGTATTACAGAAGCTGGGTTCACATAGTTCCACACGCTCTTTTCATATTGGTTCTCCAGTTCCTCCAGTATCTCCTGATTCTCTTGGTGAATTTACATCAGGGATGTGGTGCAATTAAATAACTCAGGTTCCTGAAAACAGGTGAGCAGGTAAGAGACCACTGAGGGCAAAACTGCATGTGTGTATCCTTTAGAAAAAGCAATGTTCACTTAAATGACTTTCCAGTGATTTCTCTGAAAAATGAATTATCTCTTTATGAAGCTTGAGCATGTATTTGATAAAACAACATGGGGAAATCAGAATTCAGCTGTTTGAATTTACCTGGTTAGTAAATGAAAAGTTTAGAGTATAAGAACACAAAACCTATGTTATATCCTTTGCTGTTTAGTGCTTGTCCTTCATTCTGCTTTGTCTCTTAATTTGGTAAATGGTAAATATCAAACAAGGGAGACTTCAAGTTGTAACTAAAACTTCAAGGACATCAGCAAATTGTGCAGGGAAATACTTTATGTGCATTTGGGAAGTATTTAGGATATTGAGGAATTTGTTGGGGTTTTGTTGTTCTCTGTGTTTTTATTTTTTAAATCCAACCATAACCATCCCCTGTCTCTCCCAGCTTATAAAATTGTACTTAATGGCATTGTGCTTTCAAACTTGTCATAAAAGTGTAATGAATCTGGTGATCAATAGCAAACTGTTGCGTTCTTTCAGTACTGAAGAAGTAATTTAATAGCTGAGGTTTACAAAGTCAATTCTCCTCTCGGTATAAATACCAATTATCTGTTACGTTTAATGATTCTCTCTCCAGTTTCACAAACACTTGTGTGCTCAGCTTTGCATGGGAATAATCAGTGATTACAGAGGGACCTGTGTGTCTGAGCTAAGCTGGTGTGTGAGTTTGCAAGGCCTGGTGCTCCAAATGCTGATCAGAATCGTGGGGCATTTCCCGAGGTTTTTCTGTCCAGTGGTTTGGGACATCACTTGTCTTTCTTCTGTCTCAGTTGCTGCACTGGAGGCTCAGGGCTGCTCAGTTTTCAGCAGAGTTTTTGGTCATAACTCAGCTCCAGCCCCTTCCCCAGCTCCATTCCCTTCCCTGGACACGCTCCAGCCCCTCAAGGTCCTTTTTGTCCTGAGGGGCCCAGAACTGGGCAGAGGATTGGAGGTGCCCCAGGAGTGCCCAGTGCTTTGCCCTGGGACACCCAGGTGCCTTTGGCCTTCTTGCCCACGTGGGCACACCTGGGCTCGTGTCCAGCTGCTGTCACCAGCACCCCCAGGGCCTTGTGCAGCCACTCCTCCCCAAGCCTTTAGCGTTCCATGGGGTGACGGTGGCTCAGGGTAGGACCCAGCACTTTGCCTTGGTGATGTTCTGCTCCACAGCTTTGCCTGGCACTGAGCTCAGGCTGACAGGCCAGTATTTCCCTGGATCCTCCTTCCAGCCCAGCTTCTAATGGGCATCACAGTCGCTGACTCCGGTCCCCTGGGTAAATGACCTCCCTGCTGGGAAAGGATGGAAGGTGGCTGGGTGAGCTCTGCCCCGCTCCCTCAGCGCCCTGGGGCGGATCCCATCCGGCCCCATGGGACTGTGTGTGTCCTAAGTGCTGCAGCAGGATCCCAACCACTTCCCCTTGGATCGTGGGGGCTTCATTCTGCTTCCTGTCTTCCAGCCTGGGTATCCTGAGGACAAGAAGGCCTTAATTCCCTCAGCCTTTTCCTCGTCCTTTGTCGCTGTTCCTCCCTGATCCGATAAAGACGGAGATTCTCCTCAGCAATCCTTTTGTTGCTGATGTATTTATAGAAACATCTTTAATTCTTTTTCTGGCAGTAGCCAGATTAAGTTCTAGTTGGGCTGGTTGGAGAGAGGAGTTCTAGCTGCAGAGAGCAGGAGTGCTGGGGCTGGTGTGTTTTGGGAATCTTGGACCAAGCCTGGGATCACTGATTGATTTGAACCTGTGCTGTGCTGGGCCTGATCTTGTCGTCTTCACCGTCCTGCTTCAAACTCTGCTGCAAAGTGGAATCAATTTTATTTTAGTTGCTGTAGAGCTTTTGAATCTTTCTGAAAGGGAATTTATACAGGTTGTGAGCAGAGTGACTTAAACCAGCAGCTCCAGGTGTGATTTATAGAGGCGCAGTTTGAACGGGTTCAGGAGCAGCTCTTTATTACTCTGTGAAGGAAGCAAAGACACACTACACAGGGAAATGCCCCTGTTCCATGCACTCTCCACTTTTCCCCACGCTGCTGCCCAAGCTGAAGCCAGGAGATGGCAGAATATCAAGGATTGATTAAGTGCAACCTGAGCTGGGAGTCGAAGGTGGCTGCGAGCAGCTCCCCTTTGTGCGAGCGCCGCGCGGTTGCTGCCTGACATCAGATAATTCAATCTGGCCTGCACGCAGAGCTTCTTGTGTTTGTCATTAAAATTTCATCCCAGTGGTTACGAGGCTTGTTTTCTGGGTCAGCCCCTGAATCCCTTTTCATTTGAGCCAGTGGTGGTTGTGGTTACCTCACTCCCAATCAATGTTGTATTCGCCAGCCTTTCTACGGTTACACGTCTCGAAGGATCTTCTCTAAAGGGATGATGTTCTGCCCCTCAGACTCGATTCAAATGGAGTCTCAGCCCTAAGTCAGAGCTTACTGAAAGCAATTATATAGCTGTTGCCTGGCTTTTAGAAATTCCTACTAGTGATGAGGCTCACTGTGTCTGGTGCTGTCATTTGCTGTACAGAATGCCTGGATTGCTTCACTTTCTCATACTAAAATCTGAATTTATCTGGGGTTTTTTAAGCAGATGCATGTTCAGACAGTAAAATTGCTACTTTTTTGCTACTTTTTTGTATTCTTGGCAGTGTGGTCAGAGGTTGGGTCCTCCTGGACAGAGTGGTCTCAGGACATGCATCTGGTCCTTGTTTGACCTTGTCATTCCAGAGGATCCCGAGGTGTGACATGTCCGTGGTGTGTTCTGAGACTGTTGCTGCCTGACTGGCTCTGAAATACTCACCTGTGGCTGTTCTTGAGCCCTGTGCTGACCTTGCCTTGTGCTGGTGGTGCCTCTGTCCCCTCATGGCTCACCCCTAAAACCACACTGCGTGAGGGGGATGTGTTAGTTTTTTAATGATTGCAGAAAGGGCACTGTGGCTTTACTGCTGCTGCTGGTGGCTCTGAAAATAAAGAAACAGAAGAGGCCCAGAGTCAGACCACCCTTCCCAAGACCCAGAACTATAAAGTATCAGCTTTTCCTTTTTTTTCCTTCAGTTTTCCCTGACCGAAGGAAGAATGGTGGCCTGTTAGTGAAGAGCTTGGCCACAGACCGGTTTAGCAGATGCTGTGAGGAGTCCCTGCACCTCTTACAGGCTGGGAAATCAGCCCTGGCTTCTCTTGAAATTTTAATTTCAGATGTTTTCCTCCTTCCCCACTACGTACTGCCAGCTTTCCTTGAGATTTGAGGAGTTAGGGCTGGTGAGATTCATCTGCTGATTGCCTTGATAAACCAACAGTCACATTTCCTCTCCTTTCAGGGTGGGGCACACCTGGCACAGGTGGTGTTTCCCCAGATGATGCTTGATAAAGGCAGTGAGAAGCTGAGGAAGAACTTGCTGGATCTCCTGTGTGGTTAGTTAGGGGAATCTGGACATTTATTTCTCATGCTGACATCCTAAATGCTGAAATGATTTTATACAGTTGTCTTCATTCTGGTGACTCTTGTGGGAGCACTCACAAACAATTTGGGCCTTTCAGTTTAAGTCATTTTGAGCAATATCTACACACAAGTAGCTGCTCCTTTATGGTGGGTTCCTTTGTTCTCTTCCATCGCCTCCCACTCCACTTTCCTCCTGCTCAAAGGTGACCTGCAAATGACTTTTTAGAAGCTGGGTTTGCCACTCTCCTTAGGTTCATAATGATGTGTGAAACTAGCCCGAAAGGCTTGAAAACACTTCCCTGCACTTTTAAAAACTTCAGTCAACTCTCATCTAATTTGGATTTTTTGCTATAGGGCTTGTGGGTTATTCTCAAGGTATTTATTATTAGCTCTTGCATCTTAATTCAGTGTGCAGACCTGAGGAAACCAAAATATTAATTAGTAATGAAAATGAATCAAAGTTAACAAACTGAAGACTTCCAACAGCCCGAACAAACCCCTGCCTTGTTTAATTGCTGAAATTTCACTCGTATGATGGCACAACTTTCATAGGTTTCTCCCTCCCCTCGCAGCGACTGGGAGCCAAGATGTCAAACAAAACAGAAGGTGACAATAATTGCTTTTTTCTTCAGCCTTCCCCAAACCTTTTGTGCTCTCTTCACTCATGCTCACCGTTGTTAAGGATCGGTGTCAGGCCTCCTCTCTTCCAAGTGAGTCACCCTTGGAGGCTGCACACGGCAATGACATCATGGGTTCAGAGGGGTCGGCTGACAGACGACCACGGGACTTGGGTAGGGCTGTGTGAAGTGACAGCCAGGTTGGCTTTTCTGTCAGCTCCTGAGAAAGAGCCTTCAGGGTGAAACCAGGAGTGGAAGCCTGGTGCTGACTCTTTGTGGAAGCTGCTTTTCCAGCCTGCCTGGCCACTGAGCTCTTGGTTTACCTGCGGCGTTTGTGGCTGCAGGGATGTGCTCAGTGATGCCTTCAGTGTTCTCAGTCACAGGCAGTAGTTTTGAGCTTGTAAATCCTGGTTTTCTACTAAGGCCAGACAAACCCATCCTTCTTTCTACTAACCTTCCTGAAGATTTCATTTTTACTCTTTGGGCTGTCACCATCAGCACCTGGAGTTGAGGTGCTGCCTCTCCTCTCTGCTGCTTGCGGCGTGTTGCAGTTTGTGTTCCCTCCAACGAGCAAACAGATCAATTTACAGCATCCTCAGATGTTTTCTCACCTCTGTCTGCAACTGGAGCCATTGTTTTAGCTGTTGTTTGTCCTTTGTGACATAATAGGGCTGATGGAGCTGAGCCTTCCCAAATTGCATCATAATTCCTCCTGAATTCTTATGGAAAAGAGAATTTTTTTCTGCTGTACCCACAGTAATTTGTTTCCTTGCTAGAGCAGCTGCTTTAATTAATGGGCCTGGGCTGATGCAAGGCACTGGAACCTTGATCTAAGGGATGGGAGATTTTTGGCCTTAGAAACCAAATTACTAGAAACAGTTTGGCTTTTTCTAATTTCTGCTTTTATAAATGTTCATTAAAATGTTTTCCTTACAATACAACCCTTTGGCTTTGTTTCTGTTCCCTTGGTATGACATTTGCATGCACTTAATGTAGAAGGTGAAGCAGAGGCAGTGAGGATGGTGAAATGTTAATTTTGTTACACATAACAGAACTACACACTGCAGCAGCTTAACCCACTTTCTCGAGTGATAATTTCCTAAATAAGGTCCTAAAAACGAAGGTAGAAGCTCTCTGTGGCTCCATTTCTGTGAGGGGTCCACAGATGGGCGTGGGTTGGTAAATTGGAAAGTCGGGTTCCCAGCAGAAGAGTTTGGGAGCTGATCATGAGGATGCTCAGAATGGATTTCCTACATGCTAAATCTAAAAGTGCTTCCAGATCCATTTTGGGACACATTAGTCACATTTTTCATAGCAGCACTCATATATCAAGCAACCCAAAAGAACATTTGGATGAAATCAGGGAGATTAATTTTCTACTCTACATTCTTCTACCAGCATTAGGATTCTTTAAAACTCTGGTTTTGGTTTACCCCCATCTGTTTTTCCTTGTGTTTTATGGTGTAGCTTGCTGCTATGTAACAGAAAATTTTCTCTTCCCTGTTCCCTTTGTGTTTTATTTTTGGCCATTGTGTTCTATTTATATTCCTTTCTGCCACGTAAAGTAGTTCTTTTCTGCTACCATTTGTTTATCCTGAATCCTTTCCTTAAGGAATCCCTCAGCCAAGCTACCTGTTGGTTATAGTTGGCAAAATCCTTATATCCAAATACCTGGGAATGAGAACACAGGGAAGAGTGGGAACTTTTACCTCTTCCACTCTTTGAGGCACCTCACCCTGTGGTAGATGTTTCGAAGCAGTCCATCATTTATCCCTCACTTCAGAGGAGTGCAAAGAAGGTGCTAGAATCCCTTTAGTTCCAGTGTCTTTAATTGTGACTGAGGTACCTCCCCACGTGCCGTGGTTCTGATGGAGAGGTGTTTTGTAGTTGGACACTGAGTTACCACTGCCTTACTTGGGCCTTGGAGAGAAGGTGAAGCTCGGGAGCAATTTGAACCAACTTGAAGGCGTTTGGGCTTGGGTTTGCATGTTTAATTGGGCTTTATTCTTGATCCTGCTGAGGGGGGCACTGACCGATACCTTAATTAAACACATGAAGGACTGGAGAGTTGCTTTTGGTGGCATAAGGATGAAAGCTCTGAGGTGCTTGTTGGAGCAAGACAATGCAAAATACTCATTATTTGACTTGCTTATCAACAGGCATCCATTTAAGCAGAGACTGTTACTGGAGCAAAATTCCTACTGACTTCAATAAAATGCATTGACATTGTAAGGACTTCATAATAAGATCTTTTGAGTGTTAACAGATGGTCACTGACTGCCTGAAACAAAGTTGTTGGGGTTTTTTTTTTGGTTTGTTGATCACCGCAGGTATCTGGAAACCGAACAGACTTTGCCTTCTGGAAATCAGACCTGACTGTGAGACAAAGGGGGTTCTTTCTCCTTCCTTTTCCTTGCTATAATTTCTTTAGAGAAAAAGTGGAAAATATAAACTGGTTTCTGATGTGTTTTATGAGAAGTCTTTGGTGAGCAGCCCAACTTGGTGCAGCCAGCCTTACCCTGGAGGGATGTGCTTGAGGCAACACCGTAAGTGAGTGGCACCAGCATCCTGTCTGAACAGAAACCCAGTGAGGGTCCTGTTGACCCTCTGGTTTGAAGTGAAATTCTGCAGTGCCAGCAGTACCCCAGCCATGAGGAAAGCAGTTTGTCTTTGCTGCTGCCATGGACTGAACGAGCGGAGTCTCGACTGTTTGGAAAATGTTCCTGTTAACAGTTTTTCTTTTGTGTATTTGTCAGTTTATATATTAGTTGCAGTTGTACTTTGCACAAACACTAATTAGACAGCCATCAACACTCAGGGCCAAAGGCTTACTAACAATGCAACTGTGATAGCAGTGTCTTAATTGGTTGAGTATAATTGTCATTAGGCAACCATAAAGACATCTGGGGCTCTGGAGAGAGATCAGCCTCCCCCTCCTCCTCTTCCCCAAATTTGTTCTGGCTATTGCTATCCAACACAGTGGAGCTTTTTCAGATGAGATTCTATGTTTTGACCAGTTTCCTGATGTTTTTCTCCTTATGAAATCGTCTGCCTCTTCAGCACCACTTCATTAGAGCCATGCCCAGCCTCCAGCTCTGCTTCCTCCCACATATGCTCTGCACTCCACCACCTGCTTCCCAGATACTCATCGTGGGGCAGCAGCAGCAGCTTTTAACCCCCAGCTCCTTCTGCTTTCACTCATGTGAGAGGGCACGAGCAAAATGTTCATGTCATTACTGCTGGTAAAAAGCAGTCAGAATGCTTTTGGTTAGTGAGTTGGTATTTTTATTGTATATGAATTTAATTTTTTCCAGTTTTGCTGTGCCATGTGCATTCCACCTATTGTTGCTCCATTTCATCAAGGTTTTGATGCGTCTCTGTAAAGCTTTAAGCTGAATCTCCAGGCTAATTTTTACAGCTAGATCCATATCTGGCCAGAATTACAGAACTGGCTTGTTGAGGAGAAGTATATTTAGAAAAATACAGCTTGTCTTTTCTCCTGCTGCTGCTTCTCATGCGTCTGTACTGAAATATTCCGAAGAACAAGGGCAAAGTGGAATGTGAGTCCATCAAAGAAGCTGAGTTATTTGGGTGGAGAGGCTCTGTTGAGCATCAGAGAAGGAAAAATGTGTCTGTGAGTAGGGAGAGCTGGGAGCCAGATGTGGTGTGGATGGAAGGAATCAGGGAAGGGGTATCAGGAGAGGGGGAAATTGGCCTTGTGAGCAGCAGGCTTTGTGTTGCTCCCTGTTGTGCTCAGGAGAGCAAGGCTTTGGACAGCCTTTCTAAATGAAATGAAGCAGGTGTGGTCTCTTATGGGGGTTATTTTAGGGTGTGGGTTGGTCTGTTGGGTTTGCTCAGTGCAAGTGTCTTGTCTCAGGTGTTGGAGCATTTACCTGCCACTGCAGTGATCAGCTCATGGCACCCATCGGGGGAAAACAGCAGCAGCTGGAAGCTCTTGGTAGCAGAGCAATAGGATGTGTTCATTGTTGTATTAAACAGGAAGGGAGTTTTGGGGTGGTTTGGGTGTTTTATTTGCTCCAGCAGAAAGCTAAGTGGGCATTTCATTGCCATCTTGGTAGAAAAATGCGTAACTGAGGGGGTTTGGAGTGCTGTGCTTGTTCTGGGCAGGACTTGCATCTGGGGTTGTTTCGTCAAGTGATCCAAGTGAAGTTTTCATGAAGAAAAATGTAAAAGTTGTGGTGGGAAATGAATAGAAATCTTGAAATTACCTAGAAATAGTGCAGTGTGTTCTTCTCTCCAGCCGTCTCTATTGATAGGGCAGATTTGCCAATTATCTGCAATAAAGCAGCCTTTTTATTTTTTTACAGCAAGGCAATGCTTTAATAGTTTAAAAGCCTTTTGTTGTGGTTACAAATTGAAAGTGTGGTGCTCTTTACAACAGCATTAAAAGCGGGGAGCTGAACCATTAAATTTTTTTTTTCCTCCTGAATTGGATTAATCTGTGTTTGAAATTCTTCCAGTTCATTCCTGGTGCAGGCCCAGTGCACACTGGAAACGGGCAGTGGAGGGGCTGGTTTATGCCTCCCGTTTCCCCAGGCTGGTTCCCTGCCCAGACCTGGAGCTCCACTTGTGTTCCCACCATGGTCTTGTGGAACATCTCTCCCAATCCTTCAGCTTCGCTGCATGGGAGTGCGCTGGGAAGGGTGGGAATGGTGGGAAATGGGAGAGGAGGGATACAGGAAGCCTTAGGAACCCTCCTGAGGAACTTCTCCTGTGCTGGCACTGCAGGGATTTCTGGACAGCCACAGGGGAGGTTTGGTGGGCTCTTGCAAGGCTCTCCTTGGCTCTCCTGGCGCGTGGAGTCTCCCTGGTCTGTGTCACGACAGGGCTGGAGGGAGCACCACGGCCAGGATGCTCTCAGGGGTGGCTGGGCAGTGTCTGAGCCCACTGGGGCACAGCTGGACAAGCTCTGGTGTCCTACAGGTCCTGGCAAGGGCTGCGAGAGCACAGCGGCTTCATGGCGTGGGAGTGGGAGCTCTCCAGCACGTGCTGATCCCTCAGGGAGAGGAGGAGGAGGCTGCAGGGTGGGCTCATGCAGAGCCTGCCAAACACACAGGTCCCAGCACAAACACATCAGAATTCGAGTCAAATTGATTTCAAACCAATTGCAGAAGTGTTTGGTGGTGCTGCTCCAGTTTGAGCTTGGCTTAGAGGTGGTTCAGGTGGTTCTTCGTGAACAAAGAACGGTTCAAACTAAATTTTGACTTGATTGAATTCTGAGATAAAATTAATTTAAGGATTTACTGTGGTACTGTAATGTTGGATCTCTAATTCCAGGATTGCAGTCATTGCATTGTTATTTTTGGTGGGTCCCTTGTGTTCCATGCTGTGTAGGGAAATCAGATGCAGCGTGCCCTGAGAATTATCCAGCCCTGGGTTTCTCCTCTTCTCCTGCCATTTTCTCCCTCTCTGTCTTTTTACATCTCCAGCCTGGACTATGTGAGAGCTACACTAGGAGGAGATGCTGTTCTTCCTTGTTTATTTAGAGATGAAAACAAATATTGTGTCACTGAGTTCTGTCCATTCTACCAGTGTTTTATGTCTCCCCTGAAACTCACTTTCCAGTGACAAGAGAATTTTGGCTTCCCTTGGGAGGAATCTGCTGCTCTTGGCAGTCAGGAGAAGCTTGAAAACAAGACCCCAACCAACCCTAACATAAGGAAACAAAAATCAGCTCAAAATTAAAACGCTTCCAAAACATTATGTGCCTCTTGTTGAAGGGGACTGCAGCAGGTCTGTGCAATCACCTGTCCTGTTGTGGTTTATCTCCAGATTTTGAAGCAAAGTGAGCCCTTTCCAGGTTTTGCAAACTGAAGATATTTGTTGTGATCTGATCCGCGCTCCGTGTCCGATCCAACGTGAAACATTTTGCTTTGGGGAAGCTTCTTTCATGGTCTGTTCTTCTTAAACTGTGCTGCTGTAAATTGGAAATGAAAGCAGGATTCAGAGCGGGGTTTGGGCCTCGTTTGCAGAGGGAGGAAGAGGGAGAAGTGTCCCACCCTGGTCTCTCAATTCCCTGTGTGTTCCCCTGTACAGCGCAGCAGAGGAGGCAGGTGACAAGGCCCCGGTTCCCTCTCTTCCTGAGCAGTGCAGAGGATTAATGTGCATGTCTCTCTGCCTGACAGATTTCACCACCCCCTTGGGCACTTTAATTCCTTCTGTAAATTGGAGCCTTTCCACCAGGAGGTGTTGGGAGTGATCTGCTCCCAGTACCTGGAGCCCCGGCCGTGGCACTGCCCAGAGAACTGGGAAACCTGCATGCAAGTCCCACATCTGCTAAACCTTCCTTTCCCTCGTCCTGTGTAATTAACTGCTTTGTTTTCCTCGTAAGCACAGCACAGCCAGATTCCCAACCACCAGACCTCTCAGGCTTGTAAGAATCATTCTTCCATAATGCTTTCCCCCCAAAAATCAGGATGTAACAACAAAGGTGACAGAGCAGGAAGCACCTTTGATTTTCCAAAAGAATCCAAGTGTCAGCTGTGGCAGAGGAAGACATCTGACAGTGTTAATTATCACAGTTTTATCAAAACTGGCCTTAAATAATTACTGACCTGTGCTCTTTGACCTGTTGTAGAAGCAGCTTCTCTGCTTTGCCTGTGATTGTTTTTCCTTTAATAGTCTCTTGTGTGGGCGTAGATGGCCCAGAGCAGTTTATCTGTTGTTTGCTGTGTAACAACCTTCATTCATTCAGAAATAGTCAATATTATCTGGAAAGTTTAGCTCTGTTTCTTTATTTCCTCACTGACAAGCTGATGTTTAACTACAGTTTTTGTGATATTTTGGTGAGCCTGCTGCAGTGAAAGAACTGCTGCCTTAATTCTAAAGAGAGCGCTTAGTGCAATTAATTAATTAGTCTTCAGAGATGTAGGTAGAGTGATCTGTTGATGAGACATCAAGAAATTTCTTCTGTAAAAAGAAATTTCTTTCTATAAAGAGCAGCAGGTTGGGGGGATGCTTGTATGGACACAGGTAAATGCTCTGGTTCAACACAACCACCATCACAGATCTTGAAAGACTGAAAAGAACCAGTCTGAAGTTCTGCCATGATGTAATTTAGGCTTGTTCCTGATTACCTTTTTGCTCTTGAGACTGGCTCTCCTTGTGTGTTAGTTGCAAAGTGGATATTGATGGTGGTAGCTCAGTTGTGTGGGGCACAGAATCACAGAATGAACCAGGCTGGAAAAGACCTTTGAGATCATCAAGTCCAACCTACGACCCAACACCTCCTCACCAACTAAGCCATGGACCCGAGTGCCACGTCCAGGCTTTGTTAAACCCCTCCAGGGACGGTGACCCCACCACCTCCCTGGGCAGACAGTGCCAGCGCCCGATCACTGTTCCAGGGAAGAATTTTTTCCTGATGTCTGACCTACACTTCCCCTGGCACAGCTCAAGGCTGTGTCCTGTCAGTTGCTGCCTGGGAGAAGAGCCTGACCCCCACCTGGCTCCAGCCACCTTTCAGGGAGTTGTAGAGAGTGAGGAGGTCTCCCCTGAGCCTCCTTTTTTCCAGGCTAAACAGCCCCAGCTCCCTCAGCTGTTCTTCACAGCACTTGTGTTCCAGGCCCTTCACCAGCCTTGCTGCCCTTCTCTGGACACGCTCCAGCCCCTCAACATCCTTCCTGAACTGAGGGGCCCAGAACTGGACACAGCACTCGAGGTGCAGCCTCACCAGTGCCGAGCTCAGGGGAAGGATGACTTCCCTGGTCCTGCTGGCCGCACCATTCCTGGTCTTGTAGCTCCAATTTCAATTCACCTGCCTGCCTTGGTAGAGCTGGTGCCACATTCAATAAATGGGACTGAAATGGGCAAAGCTGATGGGTTTGTGCACAGAGCACAGGAGGAGGATCGGTCTGGGAGCTGTTTTAACCCGTTTTTCTTCCTCCCTTCTGCTCCAGCCATCTCTTTCTGGATGCTGTGGGGTGAGCAGTGCCCTTGTTTTGCAGGTACACCTCAGGAGAGGTGAGGCTGTGGGACACCCGCACCTGGGACTACACAGCCCCCGTGCTGGCAGCAGCGGCGGGCCCTGGAGGGGCTGGAGCCCCGCCACACGTCTCCTTTGTGAGGATAAACAGCTCCCTGGCTGTGGCAGCCTACGAGGACGGTGAGCAACCACAACTCTCCTCCCTATTACAACAACAACAACAACAGCAACAACGAAAAAAAGGCTTTAGGAAAATGAAGCAGCTGTGCTCAGCTTTTTGTGTGTCTGTAATCCTGTGTATCCACGTACACGCACACACTTGCTTTTATGTGAGAAAGTTGGCCAATAACCCTAAATGCATTAGGAGGAGGCATTGGAACATAGCACCCATTAAAACTGAGCTTTAATTCCTACTGGGGCTGCTGCACAAAGCTTGAGTGCCAGGCTGTAGTCCAGCCAAGCTATCTTAAGCAAATAACTTGTTTTGCTATAAAAATATTAAATATTCTTCTACCAGCCTTCTCCTCTGGCCAAAACTCCCTTGGGGTGCTGTGGAGCTTTGTTATGGGGATGGTGGTAAACTTGGATGTCTGATTAATCCCCGTCCCTCTCGCTCTTGGCGTGGTGTGTGCATGCACTGAAGTGTTGGTTTGCAGTCTGGGTTGTTATTATATACTTGGATTTAAAGAAATGAAAGCTTTGACCTAGTATTTAGTGAAACCCTCATAAAATGCTGGTTGTGTGCATTGTTTTAAATATCCTTAGAGGTTTTCTATAATGGATAACAAGAGCCAGAGACCAACATCTTCTGGATGTGGGAGCAGCAATTAAAAAAGCCAGGTTTGGACAGTGCTGGCCGACTGGGATCCTAAACTGAGGGGCTCAGGCAGAACTCTACTCCCATCATCTTTCTTTAAAATGTATAATTTAACACTTAAAATGGCTCCTTGGGTATAAATAAAGAATATTTGTACATTTAGAGAGCTTTGTACACACACTGTCTTTGATCCTGGCGTTTCTACAGGTGAAAACAAAGCAGAAGGTGGGTAATCCAAACAAAATCCCTAATCCACACGTTTTATTTTCAAAGTAAATTAAATGCTTTGTGTGTTTTAAGATTCTCAACATCCTCAGCTGTTTTTCTAGCTTGGATCATGCTGGGATGGTTTTCTGTGGGTAAAAATTGTGTATAGGCAACATTTTCTGACAACAGCAAATCTGGTGTTGTTAATATTATTTACTCGAGTCATAGGAAATTATAATGCGGCTTTAAGTGCTGGTTTTTTTTCCAGTGAGCCAAACAATGACTAGCAGAGGGTCTTTTGTTTGTTTTCTAGTTTCCCACTGTCTAATCTAATAATTTGTCTGGGTTTTTTGCCTGTCATATCCCTTGCTGTCAGTGCTGTGACTGAACTAGTTTGCATAAAGCTCGGCGTCTTTTATTCTTCTGGGTAGAAATTTTCATAGGCTCTGTGATATGGCAGTGACTGTGATTTGAGAAGCCTTGGTCAGAATAGATGAGTTTCTATGGGAATAGGGAAATAAAAAGACCCATTTTAGCAGTGTTTACTAACTGCAAGCCGAAAGCACGTATTTACACTTTGGTGCAGAGAGTTATTTTAAATTTTGGGGAGGGAGCGGGCGGCTTTGAAGATAATGTGTTTGATTGTTCTTTGTTGTACTTTTCCAGCTCCTTTTCCTCTTTGTTTGTAAGTTTGACTAACCCAGAGAAACCATCTGCTCGTGTTGGAGGTGGTGCTGTCAGGCAGAGTCTAGACTTCCCTGGCGGATCCCTGGCTCGTTGCGAAAGCATCGGCTCCTCCCGGGCCAGCAGGGCTCCCGCAGCACTGGCCTTGGCACCCCATCGCAGGGAAGGGCTGACAGGCACAGCCTGCCTTGCTCTGCTCCTGCAGCTCCCTTCCCGAGGCACAGCAAGCAGAGCAAGGAGACAGGTTTGTCTTCCCGGGATGCCCCTATCCGAAGTGAGTTGTCACTCCACGGTGGCACTGAAGGAAAATGGGATTGTGGCTCCTGGTGAACGTTCCCGACGGCGCCAGCCTCGGAGAAACAGGCTGCAAGGAGAGGGAAAGGAGGGAGAAATGGATGGGGAGCAAATGAAGTTCCCTGTGCCCGTGCCAGCGCTCAGTGGGGGCACTGGATGTACACCTGGGGCAACGGGACTTGGCAACTCGAGCCACAGTTGTGATTTTTGAATTCCAACCCACTGGCCTCATATTTCTTCTGCCTTGTTTCCTATTGTCAGCACTGGCAGTGCTCCAGTTTGATTTTACCACTAATTGTGTTGCACGTTACCGAACTGAAATGAATCAAATCAAAATGCTTTTCCTGGAGCATTAGATAAAGCAGGCGAGGGTTCTGGGTAATGAGCAGATGCTGCTAATGCAGGGACAGGAGAGGCCTTGCCAGGACTCCATCTGCTCCATGCTTGCCTGCCTTTGGCTGGGAGCCACAGCTTTTGGGAAACAGCAGTCTCCTTTAGCCACCCCTCTCCCCCCTGCGCTCTGGAGTTTCATGGTTTGACTTGAAAACAATGTGCAGCAACAGGAGAACAGAACTTTTTCCTGCTGTCCTTTAAATGCCACGGCCACCCTGGTGTAGGCACGGCGGGGGACACGGCCCTGCTGCCCTGCTTGTACTCCCTCAGACCCACTGTGAGGAGCTGGTGGCCCTTCACAAGCTGCAGAGTCGCTCCATGGAGCGAGGGAAGGTGGTTGCTGCAGGGATCAGAAGTGCTCCTGCCTGCTGCAGGCTCCAGGAGGAGAATTCTGGCAGCGCTGCTTTTTGGGACTGGAATTGTGTGGGCTTGTCCTTTCTGGTGCCTCTAAAGCTGCCTGGGGGTGTTGTCCCTTCTGTACCCTCTTTGCAGAGTGATGGGTTTGGTGCCTTCCCCTGAGTGCTCCAAGAGAGCAGGAGCATTCCAGGCTGGCTGGAGTGAAGGAGAAAGTGCTACAAGGAAACTGCAGGAGCAGGGGCTGGGCTGTTTATTCCCTGTGGTGGCTGTGGGTGTAAACCTCTTGGTTTGGGTGAGTAGAGTGTGGTTTCCCATCCCAGTCATCCCATTCCCCGTGCTGGGAATGAAATAGGGTCTGTGCCTTCTCTGAGGGACTGCCCAGGGATGGGATCGTGTGGTGGAGGTAAAATCTGGGAACATTTGGTGGGAACTGGTGTGGTAGTGGTAGTGTGAAGGCAAGGCTCTTATCACTGAGGTCTGATCTCTCACTGCTTTGTACCCTCAGTACCTGCTGGAGGTGAAAATTAAACATAAAATGTTGGTTAATGAACTTCAGGTATCTGCTAAGGTTAAATTGCCTCCTCTGACTAGAAATGTTTTTAGGGAAAACTCGGAATTCACAATAAGAAGTTCTGATGCTCCGGGCTGCTGCTCATTTCCACTCATGCTTTTCTTATACTGCTTGTACTTCCCAGAGATATGATATAGCTGAAAATTTTAAGGAAATAAATTAATGTTCCCACTTTGGAGTAAAAAAAACACCTGTAAGGAGCCATAGAATCACAGAGTAGCCTGAGTTGAAGGGACCCACAAGGATCATCAAGTCCAAGAGTTTTCAAAAGGTAAAAAAGAGTTTTATTTTGTTCAAATCAAGGTAGAAGTAACAAGACCACAACTCTGAAACAGGACAAACATCGTGGAGATGATGTGAATTCAGCAGCTTCTGGCCTTCCCGTGCAGTTGTGTGAAGTGAATGAGCATGAAAACCATGAGCACGTTTGGATTCCCTGCTCCAGCACAGACAAAATTCTGTTTTTTTAAATTTATTTTTCAGATAATGCACGTGTAAATTGCTTTACATCTTTTCCAAAGCTGGCAGCAGCCACCAGCTGACAGCAAATGCTGGTTTTAACACGGAAGAGCTGATGCAATGGGACTTCAGGATCTGAGCTGGGATCTTCCACACCCAGACCCAGCCCTCCCATCCCAACCTCCTGGAGCAGGCAGCTCAGGTGGGCAGTGCCCTGCGCTGTGCCCAGCTCAGGAGGGGCTCAGACAGGCTCTGTGACGCTGCCAGACACAGCCAGGATAATATTTACAAATGAGATTTAACACTGTTTGCCTCTGTGTTTGTGCTGCCTTTCCCTGTCAGAGGATTAGGGGATTTTACAGGAAAAGACATAGTTGGTTTTGTTTAATTTTGTAGCAAATGCAGAGAGAAACCTGAGGGAAAATAGATGTAACAGCTGCTTTTGCAGGATGCCTTTTGTGCTCCCAGCCCTGCTGATGGAGGGAGAGGAGCCTCCAGCCCCCACCTGTGACACAGCAAGAGCTGTGCAAGGCTGGCTGGTGCTGCCGGAATTCGGGGTTCGGTCAGGATCAGCACTGCGCTCTCTGAGGCACACCAGGCTCGTGCTCAGTGTTTTCTCCAAGTACCTTCCAACCTGGAGGGAATTGCGGTCCATGGACCTTTCATCAGGCCACAACTCAAAAATTTATTGGGTTGGGAGTTGAATTTTTTGTCACGCCTGGGGCAGAGTGTGTAAACAAGGCTGGTGCAGTGATTGTCGTGTGCAGTGTCAGCATTACACCATCAGCAGCAGCTTCTTGCTCTTGTTTTCTTGAGCCAGAATGATTTCTCAGCTTGCTCATAATTCTAAATAATTTTGGGGAGTTATTGTTGGAGTTCAGTTGGAATAATTGCAATTATGGTGCAGATTTTAGCATGCCGTGGAAACGCTGCTTATAATTTTGATTTGATGACCTTCTAACACTTTTAGGATTTCAGTATTCAAGATAAAAAAAAGATAACGTATGGTTGCAACCTTAACTTCACCTCAGCAGAGGAATTGCTGCGGAGATGAGGCGCTGGGCAGTGCTGGAGGCAGGAAGACAGACTGTGGAGAGCAGTGATCTCATCTGCACTGCTAAATCTTGGCCTGATTTTTTTATGCTGCCACACTAATAACCTGAACTGGAACGGTGGAGGATTTTTTGCTCTTACCCAAGCATGATTGACTGTTCCAAAGACTCGCACGCCCATAAATACCTTTTGCTGTTTCTGCAGTGAAATGCAGAATATTCTGAGCAGCACTTTTAGCCCTCGTAGCAGCTTTACCTATTTATAAATCTAGTGGAGTGTTTGCTTTCTCTGTTTTCCTTCTGTCACGATCCTTGTGGTTCCCTTCCAGCTCAGGATATTCTTTGAACTCTCCTTGTTACTCTTTACTTTGTGCTCCTTCATTACCTGTGAATTTGGGACCTTAAAAGTCACTTTCTTCTTTTATTACCAGGAATGTATTGCCCATATCATGTGTCAGATGTTGCACGCTCTGTGTTTGCCTGGTTAAAACCTTTTATTTTGGACAGGTTTTGCTGTTGAACATCTGGTTAAAAGAAAAAAAAAAGCACCTGTCTTGAAGCAATTTTATTATTGCATTTTATTATTTCACTGTCACCTCTTTGTCATGTTTGAGAGGCAGCAATAATAATAATAGTAATAATAGTAATAATAATAATAATAATTAGTGACTTGTTGCCCAAAATTAGAGAGCAGAACCCTGAGCTCTGGGTTTCCCAGTTTGCTCCTGGGGTCAGAGTATTTTTTTTATTTTCCAGAGCTCTCATCCATTTAGACACTGTTAAACCTTTGAAATGCTCAGCACAGAGATGTGTAAACAAAAGGCTTCGGTGAAAGCAAATCAGCTTCCCTTTTTCCCCTTCACGAGCCTGGTCTTTAACTGGGATAAATGTCCTGCTGAAGAAAAATTGAAAATCCTCCTGCTTGGAGGAGCCTGGCAGCCAAATCCGTGGTGTGACACAAAAGTCCAGTTCTAGCACCCATGATCTGCTATCACTCTATCACTGATGGGGTTTTTTTTGCCTGGTTCAATCATCTCCCTCTTCCCCATCCCTTTGTTTTAGGGAAGAGATGCCTCGGCTCAGCGCTGCTGTGGGGTGGAGGGGATGGGGCCTGTGCTGCCCATTTGGATTTGTTAACTGGTTTTAAGCTGAGTGCGTGCAACCAGTCTGTTTTGCAAACCCAGTTCAGCAGTTATTTACCTTTCAAGCAATTAACATAATTACCATTATGCTAAGAAGTAATTTTGGGAAGTTCTGCTCTGAGCCCTTACGACTCCGTCGGGACAGTTTTAGTCGGGACTTATCTTTTTGATGGAAGCCTAATTGCAGTTTTGGCTTTGTGTAAACAAACAGAGGCGGCTAATTGTTTAGGCAAATAGCAGATTAATTTAAATATTCATCCCTAATAAAACAAAAATGGTCCCCATTATGGTACTCATTCCCATGGTGAGGAATATAAATATTCAGTGGGAGTGCCATTAGACAGGGATCTTAAGGATTATCTGCATTATTTCACATGGGTAGCACTTTACAGATACCAAATAATCTTTACAAAAGCGAACATAAATCAATTTAAACTCATTTAGCTACCATTTCACTATGTGCAGTTTCATTACCACACTCTTGCTTCACCTCCTCTGGGACTGGGGAGGAGTGTTTGCAAACTGGCAGCGGTGCCCATCCACAGCTGTCTGTCAGGGCTTTTATGTCTCCTTCTGAAGGAAGAGCTGCCATTAATCATTTCATCATTAACGTGCTCCACTGCAAGGGAGGCTTCTCCAGCCCTGCCTGTCACGCTGGAAGATTGCTTCTCCTTAATTCGGTGCAAAGGTGGCCCAGAAGGCTCCAGTTCCCGTCTGTTCCCTCCTGATTGCCTCAGGTTGCTCTTACTCAGATTCTGATGCTTCTAAATGGAGAATTGGGAAGCCAAGCTGGCAAAAATGCGATTACAAATATGTTGTCTTCTGACTTACACTCCTTTATTCTTCAGGATTTGTATTCTTTATCTTTTCTCTGTGGTCACCAGGGACAGGACCCAGGGAACGGCTGGAGCTGGGACAGGGAGGTTTAGGTGGAGATCAGGGAAAGGTTCTTCCCCCAGAGGGTGCTGGGCACTGCCCAGGCTCCCCAGGGAATGGGCACGGCCCCGAGGCTGCCAGAGCTCCAGGAGCGTTTGGACAGCGCTGCCAGGGATGCCCAGGGTGGGATTGTTGGGGTGTCTGGGCAGGACCAGGGGCTGGGCTGGGTGATCCCTGTGGGTCCCTTCCAGATTGGGATATTCTGTGATTCTGTGAATTGTGCAGCAAAGTGACTTAAAATTTGAGTGTGGGTTCTTCCTCACTGGTTTTTGGGGTAATTGAGGGCCTCTCTATAATAGAGCAGAAGTTCAGATGTCTGTTTACATCTGATCTCCAAACATGGAAATGTGAGAGAAGTCAAAGAGTCTTCCTCAAGGTAGGTATTAATGTTATTGGAAAGCCAAAAATTAGGAATTGTGTACAGAGCAATAGAGCCTGGAATCACAGAATCCCAGATGGGTTTGAGTGGGAAGGGCCTTAAAGCCCACCCAGTGCCACCCCTGCCATGGGCAGGGACACCTCCCACTGTCCCAGGGTGCTCCAAGCCCCATCCAACCTGGCCTTGGACACTGCCAGGGATCCAGGGGCAGCCACAGCTTCTCTGGGCACCCTGTGCCAGGGCCTCCCCACCCTCCCAGGGAACAATCCCTTCCCAATATCCCATCTGTACATCCCCTCCTTCAGCTTCAGGCCAGAGCACGTGAATTTTCCTCAGAACCTATTCCATGGTCAGAGGAACCACAGCATCCTGAAGTTCAGGTTTCCTGCCCTCATCTCTTCCCCGTCTATTCCCTTTTTTCCACCAGCTTGATTTGCAGCTGTTTGAACGTTGTGTCAAAGCCTGAGCTAACCCCCAGTGCCCGTTTTCCAGGGACTGTCAGTGTTTGGAGCCTGCTGTTGGGGCGGGAGCCAATCCATCACTTCCAGCACAACCAGCGCATCCAGGCCTTAGCCCTGGCCCCGGGCGGCACCGCGGTGGCCACGGCGTCCGGCTTCGAGGTCAAGGTGGAGAGCCCCGATGACAAAGGATTCTGGCAAACCCCAGGAACATTTGAAATCCAGAAATTGGTGAGTCTCCAGGCTACTCTGCTTCATTCCAGGAGCTCCTGCTCCGCTAATTATTTTTGGTAGGGTTAAGATGGATCTTAGGAAAGTCTTACAGTCTGAACTAGATAAGGGTGTTGTCAGCTCGAGGCTCTGACTTTGGAGCAGGCTAAGGGATGAGCCTTCCAGCCCTGAAGAGCAAGGGTGAAATGCTGGCTTAAACTAGGAGTGCAAATGAACACAGGTCCATATGGTGCAGGAGGTTGGCTGGGTTTAATTTTTTTTTTTACTTTTTTTGTCAACAGTAAACTAAGTTGGCTCATTTTGTAAATCAGTTTTCTCACGTAGAATTGGAGCTGAAACTCCAGGTCTCATTCCAGATCCACACTATCTGATTAATTCTGAGGCAGGATATTGCAGGCAGCCTGATAGTGTCACTTGTGAAGCTGTAACTACTCGTGCAGCTTCTTTAGGTTGCACCTTCTGTCACCGAAGTTTTGAGAGTTGTAATTAAAACTCATTCTCTGAAGTTTTATTTTGTCTCGGAGTATCAACATTTGTTTGAAAGGGGAAGGAAGTGTGTAGGAATAATTGAGTCTTGCAGCCTCTCTCCTGTAGGAGGAAGCTGAGCAGTTAAAGGGTGTGAAGTGATTTAAACCACTCCTGATGAATCCCCCCTCCAAAGTGAAGTCAGTACTTAAAATATTGGGGGATTTTGTTAATTTAAGAGATTTTCCAGTAGCAGCACCACCCACTCCATTGCAGTTGGATCCATTTACCCTGTTTGCTGTGACAAGTCCATTTGCCCCATGGGACAGACACTCAGGACCCCACACTCTCTTTCAAGGCTGGGTTAGAAATCAGCTGTTAAGGAGTTTAAACCCTTCCCATGGGGAAACTTTCCAGCTCTGTCTTCACTGAAATGGGAAGAGCACCATCCTTGTGCTCTTGGGACAGAGGATTGGGGTCTGACCTTTGGGCTGTCCTAGAGTTGTGATGCCTCTGTGTTAATTTAGGGTGTATTTACATGATTGCACAATAAACATCAGTTATATCAATGTGTTTCCTCTTCTGGAGCACCTTACTCACATTCCAGCTGTGATATTTGCTTTGTGTGCTTTAACCTTAAGGCTTTCTGTCCTTCAGGATGAGGCCGTTGGGTCATGCTCCTTTCTTTGAGGTGACATTTTGGGATGTTTAACTGTAATGTGCTCTGATTAGTTGGGTTTTTTATGGGCTCGTTCTAAAGACTGTGAGCTGAATTTCATCCTAGGAGCTAAACTTGCAAAAGTTCAGAAATAAGCTCGGTACTTGGTCTTGGTGTGTAATTAATCCATAATTGAGGTGATTCAGGACACACATGAGTAGTTGGTTCAGTTCAGCATGTGGCAGTAGCGATGCAAAAGAATTTTCGACTGTATTAAAAATAAAAAGTCTGCTCTTTTTAGGTCAACTTCCTTAATCTGGTTCCAGATGTCACAGGGAGCCCAGTGGCAGTGGCAGCTGCAGAGGACATTGTCTACCTCCTGAAAGCAGAAGATCCTGGCAAAGTTCTCCACTCTGTCTATGGTCAGCCTGTCACCTGCCTCGATGTGTCTGCTCATGAAGCGGCCTTTGGCATCAAAACCTTTGGCTGGTTATTGAATGAGCCCAACCAGGTACTGTAATTGTTTTTTGATAAAATTTTTATACCTTTGTGATTAAGGAAAAAAGAGTTCGTGCTGGGGGCTTCTTTCCCTGCTCTCCAGCTTTTGACAGGAGAGAGAAGACAGTTTAATGCAGTAATGATTACAATAATGGTGCTTCTTTGTGTTCTTCTGTGGGCTGAAGTGAGGGATTCTTATTCAGCCAACTGAGTTCACTTTGCAACCTCTGCTCCTCAGCAAGGCCCAACTCAGTTTATGCTGCATCAATGGCATCAGGGGAACTCACCTCAAAAAACCCACCTGAAAACCCCAATAAACAACCCAAAAGCCCAAAGCATCCCTCAGCCTTCCTGGTGAGGGCATCCTGAGCAGTGGCAGGCATATGAACACCCTTAGGAGGAGGATGCTTTTTGTGTTGTGTGCTCGAGTATTGGCCCAAGCAGTGAAGAGAGCTGTTTCCAGATGCCTTGGGAAGAGTTCCTGTCCCTTTCCTGCGTCTTGCCTCCCTTTTCCACTCCCTTTGCCTTCCATTTTTGTGTTACACTTCAGGCTGTCAGCAGTGAGGGAAGGAGGGTGCTTTAGGCAGGTGGAGAAGCACCCAGATGAAAGGAGCTGTGGTCTGCAGCATGAAAACACAGGATTTTTTTTTACTAGAAAGGGAAAGCTTTATTTAGGACTTCCTCTGTTAGGAGCAAACGTGTCCAGCTGCATCTCGTTCCCCTTAAAATTCCTGTTCACCATAAATACCTCGAGGGTTGAGATGCTGCAAGCTGTGCTGTCTTTAGTAATTCCTTTGCTGCCCTAATCCAGCTCTTTTCCCTCCAGAGGTGGGAGGTCAGGAGGTAAAATTGCCTCATTTGTAGGCATTACCCCAGTGATCACTTGTGTGCCTCCTAAAGGAACAGAGAAACCTCCCCAGGCCCCGAGTGCCGCTCAGCAAAGCCGGACATCTTTCCTAAATTAGTCCTGAGCTGCCTGGCTCTGGCTGGCAGATTGTATTAAGCCTGGTGCATCCTAATCAGGGAGATGGGCCCAGACGGCCGGGGGGGTGTGACAAGGACACTGCCTTGGCACTGCTGCTCCAGCTGACATCACGCCGGAAATTAATTACTAATGTCTATTATGATAATTACCGGCCTCGCGCAGACGTGAAGGGACTTTGCAGCGGCTGATTACGCTGGGCACACGGTGACAATCTGTCTTTGGGAGAGCTCTCCCTCCTGGAAATGCAGTCCTGGAGGATTCCAGCCCCCGTGGCTGCTGCCTGTGTTTCTCCCCAGTTTGGGGTTTCCTTTGTTTTCCTCCAGGTTATTATTTTTCTTCCCACAGTCCCTGCCTAGTAACCTGCTTCCCGATGAAAACACTTAAGGAAACAATCTTTTCCCTCCCTCTCTCTTTTTTTAATCATTTTCTAATTTTAGCCACGTTTGACAGCAGAGCCGAGATCTGAGGCATAAATTTTGTGGGAACTTTTATGTCGGAGAGGAGGAAAACATCAAATCCGTGGCCTAGACTTGGCTCCTGTCAGATGAGAGACACCCGTGCAGGAGGGAGGGGAGAACAGCAGTGTTTCATCCCTGAGAAGTTCAGCTTGCACTTCAGTAGCAGCAGACAACCCAAATATGATGCTGTTTCTTGAAACTTCTTCTGCTTTAGTGCTCCTGGAGCTCTTTTTTTAAGTTAAGCTGTGATTTGGTTGTTTCAGCTCCGTTAACACAACATGAAATACATTATTTCCCTTAAATTCCAAATTCGGAGATCTGTGTTCCCGTCTAGGCTTGTCTAGGGCTAGTTAAATAGCCCAGATAATGACCCACAGGGGAAATCCTTATTCCCAGGGCATCCAGGGGACATTCCTTGAGGGATGATGTCAGGCCAGTGACACATCCCCCGTGTCAGGCAGTTGGGAGCCCCGTGATCACAGAGCTGCTGCAGCACCACCACCAAGGCTGGGCAGTCACCTGTTGGAATTTTGGGTTTAAACACCATGGGGGAGATTAAATCCACAGATGGGCTTTGGTCCTCTCCATGTCAGGATCTAAACCTCGTAAGGAGGCAGCAGGATAAATGTTAGGCTTGGCTTCATCTGATTTCTGCTGCAATCTGGATCTGGCTGAAGCTTTTCTCGTAGCTGGTGCCTTTATAACCTTCCCTGAATCTGCTGTCAGGTAAGTCTGGGCTCCTGCTGTAGTTCAGATGAGCTTTGTGGATTATTTCTATGAAATTTAGAGGTGTTTATTCTTCTGAGATGGGAGGAAAAACCCTCAAACACAACTTTCTCCTGTATTTCAAATTCTGCTCAAAATTTTTAACAAATTCCGCAGTTCTTGGGGATGTAAGATAATGAACAAAGGAGGATTTGGAGGTTTTTCCACCAAAGCAGCTTCATACAGCATGCATGAGAAACAGCTATTATCGGGCACAGTTCAGCTGTGGGTTTGGTTGCTTTGTGCACAGACATGAACCTGGTTCCAGGACTGGTGGATGGGGAAGAGAGCAGGGAAGGGATGATTTAAAGCTCCAGCTCAGAGGCAGAAGGCTGTGGATGAGTTGAGATCAGCTCTCCTGGGTGCTGCTTGTTAATGCTGTCGCTTTTGCAGCTCTTTGGAGCTGCTGGTTGGCTTGTACTTGATGAAAGGTGTTGAAGCTCACCTGGCTCCTCTCAGCAGCCGTGAAGCACTGCCTGGGTTTGCTCCTGGGTTTAGTGTTTCCATGGAATTCTTCAGCTGCTTCGAAGTGTGAGTGCATCCAGTGGAATTAACCACTGTTGTGAGCTGATAGTGAGTGAAAACAAATTTTAAATCATAGAATCCCAGAATGGTTTGGGTTGGAAGGAACCTTAAAGCCCGTCCAGTGCCACCCCTGCCATGGGCAGGGACACCTTCCACTGTCCCAGGCTGCTCCAAGCCCCGTCCAGCCTGGCCTTGGACACTGCCAGGGATCCAGGGGCAGCCACAGCTTCTCTGGGCAACAGTAAATAATCCTTTAAATTGAGTTTCATACTTTATAGTCATTTTTGGATGGTATATTTAGGTCATAGCTTCTGTACAGAAGCTTTAACATCTTTCTTGCACCTTATTTTAACTAAAATCCTTCTGACTGAGAAGCTGCATTGTCTTTTCTGGTGTCGAATGTCTCCAGTTCTCACAGAGTTCCAGAGACTTCCATTTTTTTAATCGTAGTTTTTCTTGTTTAAAAAATGTGGGGTTTTTCACTTCTGTTAGCCCCTGTGACCCTTGTAAGTAGCCCAATTTTCAACAACTTCATCTCTATGATCTCTTGTTTCCATACCAGTAGAAGGGCAGGGCTTACTGGTGCCTGAACAGATGGAACTTGCCCAAATGTCTGTCTTTGAGGAGCTGCAGGGTGTTAGCGGATCTTTGGAGGTGTTGAAAGGTGTTTTCAATACCTTTTTCTTTATAAACTCTTGGTACCACGTCAGAGAGGTAAAACTCTCTGAGGAACTGAGCTGTGTTGGCCACTACAAGAAAAAGAGACCAGCAGAGAGTCCAGAACTTTTCCTCGTCTAAATTTTGCATGATTTATTGATCAAAGAAATGACCAGGAATAATTTTGCTAGTTAAAATAAATAAATGAATAAAAAACGAACTAAATAATAAATCAATAAATCCCTTTCTGTTGGCTGACATTAAGGACATTCTGCTTTTTTCCCCTGTTTGTACAATAGTGGGAGTGCCTCAAAATTGGCACAGCAGCCTGGGTAGTGCCTCAGGTTTGGAAAATACAGCTGCAAGGATGTGCCACGAATATTCCAGGTGATGAAACCAAGGGAATGAATTCAGTTTTTAAGGTTCAACTTGCCTCCCTTCCCCACGGGAGAAGGTTTCCCTGAGGTTAGGGAAAACCTGTCCCTGGGCTAGAGGGATTTTTTGAGTGCGTGGGTGGTTCGGTGGGTAAACACGACATCCTCCCAGCGGGCCCTGGAGCTCTTAGCCCAGGCTTCAGCCACGAGTCAAACGAGCCTGGTGACCCCATTCCAGGTCCTAGCAGACATCTGCCCACATCCCAGCCCATCCCAGGCTGGCAGAGCCCCGGCGGCTGGCAGTGCCCAGGGCTGCAGGTGCGTTGGCAGCGCCGGCACAACGCTTGGCTCCCCTTCTTGCCACCAGCCTGGAGCCTCACTCTGCAACTCCAGGCGCAGGGAAACTTCAAAGGGAAAAGCAAACTCCGCTTGTCTTTAGCTCTGTGTGTGACTTGTGCAGCAGGTGTTGGGTGGGGAGGAGCGGGGAGCTGCTTTTCCTGCTGGATGTGCCGGGAGCTGTGCGGGCTCTGCTGCTTTTGGGTTTTCAGGCATCGCCCAGCGCATGCGTCTGCCAGGGAAAAGTCACCTCTAGGATGGCATGAAAGTCAATTTTCCACATGCTCAGAGAAGTGCTTGTGTTCCCAGCTCCCCACAATGACTTATATCTGGCAAGAACTTGCAAAATAGTCTCTCTGGCTGATTGTCAAAAATTACATCATATTGGAGTAAACTGCTTTTAAATCAAACATCCATTATTCATGGATATTAACTGCTTTTTTTTTATTTATTTTTTTTTAACTGGCTGTTTTGTGTTTGATTTACTCTTTTTCTTCCTCTCTGATTGTCTGTCTGTCTCCCTCAGCTGCTCCTTTTAAATCTTAGCTCATCTTGAAATTTATGGAGCCAGAACACTTATCCGTGTGCACGAGTATCAGCGTGCTGACCTTGCATTTGTTAGCAGGCAAATTGTTTTTGTTGTTGTTGCAGCACGATGTGCCGTATTTACAGTAGGCAATCCAATACATTTGCACTGGGAAACTGTGCCCCTGGGGCTTGTCAACTTTAAAAATATTCTTCTTTTTCCACATCGCTTTAGAAATAAAATCCAAACTTGCAGCAGTGTGTACCATATGTTGTCTTTAATTTGATGAGTTCCCCCCCAAATGCGTATTCCTGCTTTTGTAGGTACCCTCTGAATTGGATGGGTTTGACCTGAGCAGAAACCAGATCCCTTTTTATTTATGGTGCACTTGGAATTTCACAACCTTTTTCTTTTTCATTGGCAATATTTGTGTGTATTCAGGCAATGTTTTTTTCCAGCTGGCAGAGGGCTGGACAGAAGGAAAGGGGGAGAAACATAATGTGAAAATAAATGTAAATTCTGTTCTCAGGCTTGCTGCTTGATCCTCTGCCACTCTGAGCAACTCAGGGTGGTTTTATTTTAGCTAAGATGACAGAAACCTCAATCCTGGACAGTTCTTTCCGAAAAAGTGGTTCTTTAATGGATGCTGTGTGTTGTTCAGTGAGGAGAAGGATGCGGGGTTTGAGTGTGGTTTTACAAAATGCTTCTTGCTGATATTTATGATCCTCCCTGCAACACTGCATCTAAATAAGAACCAAACACACCCCACACACCGAGGGATTCACCCAGCCCTGAGACACAGCTCGGCCTCCGTGCTGCTCCTCTGGACAGGAGGCAGGAAGGGGATGGAAAGGGAGCGGGAAAGCAGCGCTCCCTCGGAGCAGGCGTGTGCTGGCTCCCAGCCAGGACAGTGGGATGGACACCCCAGCTCTTGTTGAAAGTACCACAGGCTCTTTGATAACAAGTGCTCAGGGATTTGTTGTTTTAATGTTCCGTCCAAAAAAGACATCTCCGACAACGCAGCATCCCAAAACACCTGCTGGGGCTTTGGACACGCATGGAAGAGTTCCATCAGCAGCATTTCCTTCAGTTCCTTGGTTTTTCTTGGAAGTATCTCAAGCAGAGTGCATCGACCACGCTTGACCTCACTTAGCTGCGAGATGTAACAAAAGCTCACAGCTCAGCTCTTCTGGCTCCAGAGCCTTTAATTCTTTGGGAATTAATTTCAGGCATCTTTCATGAGTTCTTGGACAGCATTTAAAGAGACTCCCCTGTACCCACCGCTCTGCAGTTCCGTGCAGAACAGTAACTTTTCCTTTCTTGCCGTGCCTGGCCTCCTGAATTTGCCGTTCCCGGCGCAGCCCTCCCAGAAGAGCGGCCCGGGTTGAGCCGTGCCCAAGTCGCCCAGTAAAGAGGGGAATTAGTCTAATGCACTGCCTTAACAAAGGGGAGACTATGAGCATGAATAATTAATGCCCCCAGTCTGTGGCAGTGGGCTAAAATGAAGTCCCATTTGCTCAGCCTTATTAAAAGAGAGAGAGAGGGAGGGAGGGACGGTAAAGGTCGTTAAGGGACTTGTAACAGGGAGAGAATCGCCTCGGAGATGGATAATGTGTTTGCTAATCTCTGTGGTCTTTAACTAAACAGAATGCTGAAGGTACTCTGGCTATTCCTGGCTTGTTGAATTATTAAGCATTCGGGGAGATTGCCTGGCTCCTGGCCAACAACTTGGACTTTTCATTTGGCCGATGTTAATAGGTGACACTTTTTATTTGGGGCGTCGGATCCCGGTGCTGGCTGCACGGGGTCTTTAATGCTTTTCCTCCCTGAGATCCCAGTGGGGCCAGGGCTGCTCGTTAGTGTGTTATCCCAGGGTTCTTCATTTCACACCCAAATGCTCTTGGTTCACTTCCCTCAGTTCGGTACCTATTAGGTCACTGGGCTTGGGTGTCCATTATAGGATTATAAATACCTTTAAAAGGGTAATCCCTTTGCAGTGTGCATTATAGGATTATAAACCTCCCAGAGATCTTATGCTTTATCTGCCCTTTAACACACAGGCCCTTATTTCAAGTCCCTGTTGACCAGGTATTTCCATTCTCTCTCCTTGGCCTTTGTAAGGAAAATCCTTCTTGCCTTGGGATATTGCAGGAGAGCTCATCAGAGGTGTTCCAGCAACTTCAGAGTTGTCATCAGTGTGCTTTTAAAGCCCTGTCTCCAGGAAATTATTATTCAGACTTCAGCATTCTGAGTGCTTTTAGCTTCTTTACTTATCAGCTGGTCAGGATAAGGGTTTGAAATTCATTTGCAGGCCATAAAACTGCTCAAGACAGGTTGAATTTCGAGACAGGCAAAACCTGGATACTGAAAAGCACAGAGGCTCTTCCAGTGATGGGGCTAATCGGTTAGAAAGACATTTGTGCATGATAAAATTTAAAATAGATTTTATTTTAACCACCAGTCCTGTTATAGATTGTTAAAATAAACAATCTTTAAAGGAATAGAGACTGGCATGAGGAGAGAAGGAAGTAAAGGGGGTAGGAGAAGATGATAAAAGCTTTTCTTCCATTTTTGTGGGTGTGAACCTTTATTTTTTTACAGATTTTGAGATGCAAACACTTTAAATTGGTGGCCACCTGCAATGTGAGGAGAAATAAGTCATTTTTCCAGCTGGTGTTACCTGTGAGCTTTGCCACAGGGCTGCGGGCAGGAGAAAATGTAACGTGGAAAACGGGGGAATCTTTCGGTGCTACGTGGAAGCAATTCTTCATTCCAGCCTTTCATGGCCATGACTGCATGTTCAAATATGTATCCCGTGTTTATGGCATGGATGGGAGCTTTGGTCATTTAGATAAATTAATAGTTTGTGGATGTTCACTGCAAGTATCAGCCCCAGGGGACTTTTAAGAAAGCAGCTTTTGGCCCTCTCCCCTCTGGAGTTTTAACATCCAGCTGGGAAGGGCTCAACTGGGAGCTGGAATACATCACTCCTGACCCCATCATTTATTGTTCTTAAGCTGAATTCAGCAGTTTATTGACTTTGTCTTTTGTTCCAGACTTTGCAAGGAGAAGTTTGGGTTGCCAGGCACAGATATTAATTTCCTTTGCACTGAAAACCCTTGGAGGTGCCTTTGCCAGAACATCATTATGTGTGGGTTTGGTTACTGAGCTGTTGGGAGCTGGGCTGAAGTGAGAACAGGCTGTAAACTGCTTTTTACCTCAAACACTAACATTTCCATGCAGTTTGTAGCAGCTTTTTCCTTGGGGTGGAAGTTTAAATTAATTTTTATTTAAATTTAAACTTTTATGTCCTAAGTTTCCCTGCAAAGGTCATCCTTGCTTTGGTTTTTTGGGTCTTAAGGATGAAAAATGCCACGGCTTTTGGGACAGCTTCACAAGGAACTAGTTTGGAGATGATAAATCTTAGGAACACCTAAGGAAGTTGGATATGGATGTATTGATCCTGATAGGGAGCTGAAATATGTCTGAATTTGCCTCGTCTTGGGAGAAATGGCACGTGGAGGAAACCTGCAAATTCTTTGCCTCTCTTTGCCCTGTTCCTCAAGATTTTTAAAGCTTCACTTTGGTTGCCCAGAGGCCTCCATCACCAAATGATCCTCTCCTGCTCTCTTAATTCACCTTTCAGATCTCTAAAATGGCATAGATAGGAAATAAAAGGCCAGGCAGCATCAGTGCTGCTGTTCTGGCAAATGTTGAGCTAATACATCCAGATAGTGCAATATTTATTGAGCTGCACGTGGCTGTAATCAGCAAATTAGAAGTAAAGAATATTGATGTGACGCTGACATGGCCACGCTGATGTTGCCATGGAAGCTGTAGGGTTCTTCTGACGTTTCCAATACCATTAACTCTTTTCATGGTCACAGGGTTTCTTTTAATTTAAACGAGCATCACCATGAAATTTAATCATCTTTATGAAGTTATATAAGACCAGGTGCAGCGCTGAGCTCCACTGGGCTTTGACCAATGCATTTTTCTGTTTCTAAAAATACTTGTTCCCCTAAATTGAAAGGCCCAAATAGACACATCTCATCTGGCCCCCCAGGAAGGACAGCAAACGTGATTAAACTGATTGAGGAGAGGAGTGGGAACGGCCGGGGAACAACTCGTGCTTCTCCTGCAGGCTCTGGTTGAATCATCTCGGGTGCTGCCTAAAATCAGAGTTGTTTTTCTGCCTTTGCCGTCTGAGCTGCCACTTCAGATGTGACATTTCTCTGTGTGTGCGTGAGGGCACCCAGGCCCTCAGCAGGGCCGTGGTCAGCTCTGCTCTGCAGTTGCTGCGGTTCCAGATCCTGACTGGATCTGCCTCTCGCTGTCCATCTGTCCAAACCTCCCCAGAGCTGCTGCTGTTTGCTTTTACTGCTCTCTCAAATGTTAAAATTGATGGGGAATCTCTTTGCTTTTCCTGTAAGCCTGGAAGATTTGTCCTGTGGGGTTTGCCTGGGAGCTGGACCTGGCCATGCTGGTGGTGCATCCCTGCTTCTTGCTGGATCCCACTGGGAAACTCAAATTCCTTATTTCTGAGGGTGTCACTGCCTCTCTTCATAGGGACAGCTCTGTCTCGTGGTTCTGTTTTACACGCCGAGTCCTGCAGGGCACCTCTGGCGGTCACAGCTCGGCTTTGTGCTGCAGCATCAGCACATTGTCGTGGTGCTCCTGCTCCATTTCTGAGGTGTTTTACTCTCTTCCTGCCAGATCCTTCTTTACAACCTGGAAACCAACCAGTGCGTGACCAAGGTGGGCAACTCCATCGGCGACTTCTCGTGTGTCAACCTCCACAACAGTCCCCCCAACATGCTGGTGGCAGGCAACAAGGACAGAAGGTAGGTGCTCCCATCTCCAGCTTCCTGTCCTACATCTGGCCCTGCTGGAATTGGTTTCTCCTCTCGTGTTTCCATGAAGCTGAGGAACAAACTATTAGGTAATAGTTGGATGTGGCTGTCAGAGTGCTTTGTCTGGGGAAGCTCCACGGGAAGAGGAGCTTTCAGAGCCATTTGGTGGACGCAGTTGGTGCACAGCCCAGCGAGACCACTTGGAATATCTTCCACTTCCCCGCCGCCACCCGCAAAATGAGTTTGGCATTTAAAAGCTCACTTTCTGATATTAAAAAAATAACCTAAGGGATGAATCACAGAGGATGAGATGGGCCCGGCTGCCAAACGATGTCAAGAGTGTATTTCGGAACACTGTGATGTCCCTCAGGTGACGGAGAAAAAAAGAGACTTTCATATGAACAGATTCCAGCTTCTATTTAGCTGATTAGCAGCTTTCTCTTTAACTCCTTGGCTTGGGGAGTAGGATTTTCCCAGCTCAGTGTCTGGTGCCAGGACTGGCCGCGCTGGGAACAGGCAGTGCGAAAGGATTAAAGTGCTTAAAAAGACCCTCTGAGTCCAATTTTTAGATTTCCTTTTTTTGGCGAGTCGTTTGTGGGGTCTGATCCAGTGCACCAAAGGAGATGTGGGATGGCCAGGAGCCAGTCTCTAATGGCTCCTGCTTCCTTCCCTCCTCCTTTCCACACTGGGCACCAGGCTGCAGGTGGTGCTCTGCTCTGGTGCTGGGATCAGATTGGAAGGCGGGTACTTCCCTCTGCCAAATCCCAGGCCTCTGTCCCGCCAGTGCAGCAGCTTGCAAAAATGATTATTTTGTCAAACAGCTTTTTTTTTTTCCCCCTTCCTGGTGAATAGGGAGCGCGAGCAAACCTCACACTCTCGCAGCAAGGAGGATAAAGGAAATAGCTGAAGTTTGACAAGTGGAATTGAATCCCTGGGAGGTTTTTTCCGTCTAAAAGCAGATAATTGATTTTCCAAAGCACCCCAGTAAAACTACCTCCAGTTTTGATCTCCTGCACAATGACAGGAGAGGAGCTGGAGTTGATATCCCTCCCCTTTATAGCAGAGTAGATGCCCTTCCCCTCCAGAAAGCTTTTGGGGTTTTCAGCTCAAGCACTGACTGAGTTCAAGGGTGTCACTGGAACAGCAAGGAGTTAGGGATTAATAGTTTGGAAGATAAGTTTGTTACCCAGGAGGCAGGACCAGAGTATTTCAGGGGTGAAATTCTCGTGTGATGCTGCAGGAAGGTGCTGGGCATCCACAGATGGAACAAGACTGGGATCTCCACGGCCATGTTATGGAGTGAGTTTATTAAACAGAGACCTTGCCATGGGAGCTCAGGCTGCTGCTGGCCAGAGGGAACACTTACTGCTTGAATTAAATACCCAATTTCGCTTGAATCTGCTCTTCTTTACTCAAAACCACGAATTTGAAAAGTAACACTCAGAGAGTGGTTTTGGTAGGACCTGTAAAATCTGTCCTTCTGTCGGAAATTCCTGCTGAAGCACTGCTGATTGATTTGATTCCTGAGCTGTGCTTTGCTCTGGCAAGAGGCCTCCTAGCAGGGAGCGTGTGCTGATCCTGCTTTTCCTTGGTGGAAGCTGGGGTGGTGAGGAGCGTTGGGACAGCAAACATATGACAAACCCAGAAAGGTGTGGATCCAAACGTATTCCACGCTCTCCTGAAGGCAAGGCAGCTCCCTCCCAAGGCAATCTGACAGCAGGATCCAAGCCTGGCCACGAGAACACCTCCCTGGAGCTGGGATGAGTCCGAAGGGCTCCCACTGAGCCCAGCTGTCCAGGCAGGAGATGCTGGGCCAGGTCTGTGTTACAGCATCACGTGGGATTGGCAAAACGCTGTTGCTTTTTTTCCTTAAGGCACATCTGAGCAGCACAAGTGCCTCTGGTTCTTGCAGGGGTGTGCCAGCATGGACACCTGCCTGAAAGCTGGGTGCTTGCTCATGGAGTAAGAAGGGCTCAGATTTCGGCTTCCAGCTGTGCTTTCCAAACAGGAGCAGCTTTGGTTGCTGTGAGAACACACACAGGACACCAGGGAGAGCTCCAGGAGTGAGCCCTTCCAAGCACCCCGTCCTTTCCCAGAGCACAGCCCCAGGCTGTAGCCAGGGCTCCAGGAGTGAGCCCTTCCAAGCACCCTGTCCTTTCCCAGAGCACAGCCCCAGGCTGTAGCCAGAGCTCCTCTGTGCTGGAGCTGGGGGAAGCGAGAAGTCCTTGCCCCTCTCCCACCGTGGGCTGGGCTGTTCCCCACGGAGCGTGTCCCTCGCCCTGCTCCAGCGTGTTTTCCTCCGTGTCAGATGGATGCTGCTCTGCTGGAGCTCTGGACTGCTCCGCTGCCTTTTCTCTCAGCCCCTGAAATGTGTTATTTGTAAAATCATATGATGCAATCTCCGCTGGAGAAGGGGAAAGGAAGGACTTGCAGCACCATTAGGATCGTAGCAGGGGTATGGAACGAAGTGCAGTTAATGTGTTGGAACAAGTGTGTTTTGGCCTTTTCTGGAATTAATGTGGACCCGATGGGTTTGTTCCTGATAGCCATCAGCTGGGAGGAACTTGCTCTGGCTTCTTCTCAAATCTGAGCTCAGTGTTTCCCCTTTCCTTCTGTTTTCACTTGCTGCATTTTTTGTTCGTTTCTGTGCTTTGCTTTAGCTCTCAGTCGTGATAAATGAGGATCAAACCCCACACTCCTTCGTGATATGTGCTGGGTTTAAAACTTAACATCATTAGCTCTGACTGGTGTTGTGGCCTTGTAGCAGTGGTTGGAATCCTAAGCTCTTTTTCTGTAGTTCTGCTTCTGGCTGTCTTCAGTTAATTTCTCTCCAAAATGCTTTGTCTGAGGGGTCAATAATGTCTGAAAATCAGATGTCCTAAAAACTGCCCACAGTCAGTTGCATTTTTGAAGTCAAAGCAGATCCTGGTTGCTGGGTGCTTTGTTTTAATATTGGTGATCAAATCAAGGGCATATAAACCAGTAATTCTCTGTCTTTTTTGAATTGCCACACATTTAATCTCCTCTGAAATCTTTGCAAGAGTCATCCTTTCCTTGATCCTGGTAATATCACCGCTCCTCCACAGTGGATGTGGGTGTGTACCAGGGGTGGGATGTGTTAACAGTGTGCCCAAAACAGGTTTTTTATGCCTCATGGCATTGCTGATGTTTTGGGAGGCACAGAGAGAGGAGCATTCTCCAAATTTCACCTTTATTTCATATCATGGACTGATAGAATCATGGAATGGTTTGGGAGGGACCTTGCAGCCCATCCAGTGCCACCCCTGCCATGGGCAGGGACACCTTCCACTGTCCCAGGCTGCTCCAAGCCCCGTCCAGCCTGGCCTTGGACACTGCCAGGGATCCAGGGGCAGCCACAGCTGCTCTGGACACCCTGTGCCAGCCTCTCCCCACCCTCCCAGGGAACAATTCCTTCCCAATATCCCATCCATCCCTGCCCTCTGGCACTGGGAAGCCATTCCCTGTGTCCTGTCCCTCCATCCCTTGTCCCCAGTCCCTCTCCAGCTCTCCTGGAGCCCCTTTAGGCCCTGCAAGGGGCTCTGAGCTCTCCCTGGAGCCTTCTCTTCTCCAGGTGAGCACCCCCAGCTCTCCCAGCCTGGCTCCAGAGCAGAGGGGCTCCAGCCCTCGGAGCAGCTCCGGGGCTTCCTCTGGACTGGCTCCAGGAGCTCCAGATCCTTCCTGTGCTGGGCCCCCAGAGCCCTCTTTAGGTCCGGGAGCTGTAAAGACCCAGAGAGCTCCTGTGTGGTGGGAGAAAACTGCCTGAGAAAGATCTCTGGTAACAGAAGTCAGGGTGGAGACTCAGTGGTGAGGAGGATGGGCCCTGCTGCTTTTCCAGCCCTGGAGCAGCAGTGGCACCGTTGCTGTCCCAGATGTGTTTCCATAACCCCCAAGTCCTCGTGCTCTCAGAACCCACAGGCTGCGTGTCCAGGGCTGGTTTAATGCCTGTTTTCTTCCCTCAGGGTGAGGGTGTTCGACGTGCGCCGCGGCGAGGCCGCGTGCTCCGTGTATGCCCACCAGCTGGGGGTGTCCGCGGTGCAGATGGACGAGTGGAAAATGGTCAGCGGAGGGGAGGAGGGCCTGGTGTGCGTGTGGGACCAGCGCATGGGCACCAAACTCTGGGAGATGCACGCCAGGTAACTCGGGCTGGGGGGGAAGCTGGCCCGGGGTGGGTGTCGGGGCTGGCAGGAATGCGGGAATGGGAGAATTTTTTGGGAGTTCTGTGTGGTTTTTATGTGGTTTGGGGACAGGTTGCCTCCCCGCCTGGAGCCCTGTGTGTTTCTGTGGGGGCCCCTTAGCTGTCATGGCCTTTCTGCTCGTTTGTTGAGCATTTCAGTCGGTGTGCAGTTGTTTCCCCTGGATTTTCCATGAGGTTCAGTCAGTGACTTCTCCCTGCCCCATCCCCAACCTCAGTTTAAAGTGCTGGTTCTGGCTGTCTCCATCCAGTGTATCCAGCACAATCCCTGCGTTTCTGTTCACCTCATCCACACATTGCCTCAGTGGTGAGGATCAAAGCATTTAAACTCATTTAAATACTGAAATAGCAGTTTGTGCTGAGCACAAGGAGCACAGCACTGAAAGTACAAGCAGAGATCAGCATCCTGGAGCTGACACTTTGTACAGCTAAATGAAGATTTCCTGATCAAAGCACAATTCCTGGGCTTTGTCTGGATAAAGACTTGAGGATTTAGCCCCTTGTGGGTCTGTGTGATATCCATAAAATGAACAGATAAATCCTGATTTCTTTTTTTTTTTTTTTAATGCATCTTCCCCAAAGAGGAGCTAGATGAGGTATTTACAGGCAGGGAAGTTCAAGCTGGAGTTGTCATTGATTAATAGCAGGTATCACTTTCTGTGTTGACCCTGGGAGTGATAAAGGCTGTTGTGATGTGGCTGATGCATTAAGGACAATATTCCATTGATTGTCTCCTTGGCATGCTCATTAGTGCTGCTCCGGGAGGGGGCAGGCAGGGCAGGGATGTGCTCAAAGCGAAGCCATTCGATTAAACATGTAGAAAACACTGTTTAATCTATAGAGGAATCAGAAGGGATCACTCCAATCAAAAGCTTTCCTAGATAAGGTGTGTGCTGTTATCCCCGTGCCAGGGATGGAAAACAGGAGCAGGAGCTGAGGGAGGTGACAGGAGACACGTTTGGGGTGTGGAGATGAGCCGCCCTCATGTGAGAAGTGACCCCTGCTCGAACAGAAAGTGCTGTCCTGGGGTTTGGGGTTGGTTACTCACCACTGAGAGGGAAAGGAATGAAGACCTGACCTCGGTGTCCAAAGGAGGGACACGAGGATGGGGAAGGGTCTGGAGGGGCCACACAAGGAGCAGCTGAGGGCTCTTGTTCAGCTGGAGCAGAGGACACTGAGCTCAGATCCTCCCCAGGGAGCTGGAACTTCTCCCGAGGGGCAGCTCCAATCTCTGCTCAGGGGCAGGACCCAGGGAACGGCTGGAGCTGGGCCAGGGCAGGCTCAGGCTGGAGATCAGGGAAAGGTTCTTCCCCCAGAGGGTGCTGGGCACTGCCCAGGCTCCCCAGGGAATGGGCACGGCCCCGAGGCTGCCAGAGCTCCAGGAGCGTTTGGACAGCGCTGCCAGGGATGCCCGGGGTGGGGTTGTTGGGGTGTCTGGGCAGGGCCCAGGGGCTGGATCAGTCATCTCTGTGGGTCCCTGTGGGTCCCTTCCCACTCCGTGGTTCTTAGCTTATGCTTTGTGGTGCATTTCTGAGCCAGCTCAGCGCACGGGTGTGTGGGGTGTCCTTCCCCTGCGTTTTGGGAAGCATCCTGCCCTTCCCGGGAGCGCTGCAGTCCTTAGGGCAGCCAGCCCAGCCCGCATCCATCCCTCCCTGCCAGCTTCCCGGCGTATTTTCTGGCCTCCTCGTGTGTTCTGGGAAGAGCCCACTAGATGGGGATAGACGATGCGGGATCTGCTCCAGGCTGGAAGAGCCAGAGGTGCGGGTTCCCAGCCTCCGGCCGTAGGGAGGGCGCTGGTTTCAACCACTCCGTGTTTAATCCAAAGCCGTTCCTTTCCCAGCCCTCGGGTTTTAGGAGTCCAGTGCGGGTGGCCCCTCACCCCGTGCTCTGGGTTGTTTTCCAGACATCCCGTCCGCCACGTGTGGTTCAATTCCCACAGTCTGATCACTGCCAACATCCCCGAGGAGAAGAATCCCCGAGGTTCCAGCATCACTGAGGACGACCCCAGCGTGCACCGCAAGTGAGGAACCAGCCCTCAGCAATGTGCTTTGTTCTTAAATAGCCCCCTGAGCACCTGAGTCATCACCCAGAGCACTTACAGAGGGGGTATAGCAGCAAAAAAGTAAAACTAAAACAAAGTTGAAGGGTAAGGTTTACAAAACAAGCGATGAATTGGCTCTTGATTCGCTTGAGCACAAAAAAAAATTGCTTTTTTTTCTCAGCAGGGGAACATAAAGTCCACTGAAGCCGGGCAGAGAATGCAGCCCTCTCCATGCTTGAAATATTAGTAATGCTGTCTCCTCCTAAAGGAAAACTACTGGCATTTAAGCTGCAGGTTTTGGTATTTGCATCTCAAATGGCTGTTAGTGCTAATTGAACTATCAAATACCAATGTATTTATCTTCCCCCGTGCTGGAGAGCCTGGAGACGTTTCAGCAGATGACAGTCACGTCTCTGCAGGGCTGGAGGGAATGATTCACCAGCCCTTCCCAGCCTTACTGGGTCCCTGGGAGGATGCAGGAGAGAGTTTTCCCGGTTGAAAGTGCTCAGCCTCCCGCAGAAGGGATGGGGGTTTTTATCCAGCTCCTGCAGCATGGCGTTTTTCAGTTCAGGTGATTTTTATAGTGATTTCTGCTTTCCTGCTGAGGTGACACAGTGTGTGCTGGCTGTTTTCCACGCAGGTACCGAGGGATCATTTATTCCTACGAGTTCTCCGTGGACCAGCTGGCTGTGGAGAGCGTCCTCCCCATCTGCCGCTCCTCCTACGACGAGGTGACGGGTTACAACTACAACATCGGCCTGGCAGTGCCCTACGACAGCATCTAGGGCACCCCTGGGCTTCTGGGGCCAGTCAGGGTGAAGGAAAATCCCTGTGGGACAAGCACCCAAAAGCTGCTGTTGGCTGCACCAGTGGGCTGGGATTTGCCAAAGCCCTGAGGATGTGGACCCAGAGCGTGGCTGCCCTGGAGCATCCCGCTGGAATGTGTTGTTCTGGATGTGTCCAGAGGTCCAGCCTGGTGGAGTGCAGAGGCTGAGGAGGGAAAGGGAGCACTGCAGGGTAAACAAAAATATTCCTGCTGCTTGTGGGAAAGATGCTGCAGGTCCTGTCTTGGTTGGGAAGCCAGAGTGGGATGCTGGAGGGGTGGGAGGCTGGGAGCTCTCTGAGGAGTTCTTGCCTACCCCAAGAGGGAAAAAAATCACCAAGGACTTGGAAAAAGCATGTGCTGAGCCACATATTTGAAATGTCTGTCCTGGTAATGAGCTGCTCGTTCTTGTTTTCCTTGGAGTGCGTTGGAATGTGCCTGGGAACAGGACAGGACCACGCACAAAAGGTTACAGTGGCTGGGAGAGGGATTGGGATGGAGAGAGGGAGGGGAAGGTTCCCTAAGCCAGGCTGGATGCTTGGGAACTCAGCAGGCCACACACACATCAAAATTATTTTAGAATAAATTATTTTTTTAATTCTCTCAAATCCTGGATTAAATGTTTTCTAATTGTGTATGTACCTCTGCCTGTGGGATTTTGTTCCTGAGCCTTTTCGGGTGAACTGCCCCCTGTTCACTGGGACAAAGGGCTGGCTCAGGTTGTCAGGTATGTTCTTTGCTGGATCATGTCCTTCCACAGCACCTGGAGCATTTCCAGTGCTGTCCTTGCTTCCAAAGCTGGGAATTGATCATGGAACAGAAGGGATGAAGTGGGCCCACAGCCCTGCCTGGGTATTGAGCCCCAAAGCCGTGGGGAAGCAGCAGGTGAAGGGCAGGAGGTGCTGTTCAGGTGGAAATGGGGAGTGAGGCTTTACCTTAAGCCCAGCTAGCACTGACAGGTAAAACCAGTTTGGGGAACAAGAGCTCCAGTCCTGCATGGATCTTTTTACTGATTTAAAATGATTTTATTGTGATTTGCCTTTGTAAAACTCGCTGGTGCAAACCAAAGCTGTGTCAGTTCTGTTTAAGTTGAGGTTAAGTTTTAACTCGGCACCTTTTTCCTGGGTTAGTGGAGTCAGTGCAGAGTGCTGGGGAGAGGTGCAGGAATGTGCCCAAACCTGCGGGAGAGGGGCTGGGCTGGCACTTCAGCCCTGTCCAGTCACTGAGGCAGCCCTGGAGAGAGCTGGATTTCACTGCTCTTCCTTCTTTGGCTTGGGGTGGTTTCCCATGACCCCTAAGCCAAAATTTCACGGTTTAGGTTTTTAAGTTACCTTTTCCCATGTGATGGATACACAAAAAGTGCAAGGGGCAAAGCCATTCTGTCTGACCAATAAATTTGATCTCTCTTAAAGCTTTGGTCTTCTTTTTATTTATTCCTCTGCCCTTCTGGGAAGGCAGCTCCCTCCCTCCATTCCTGGAAGAGCAGGAAGTGTCATGGATACACAGTTTGGAGGAGAGTTCAGCCGAAATCTGACAAATAAATAATGGTTTCTGTAGCATAAATGTCTGGGGGTTGCTCCAACCCTGTGACTTCTGCGATATGCTGAGCAGGGAGAGCTCCCATGTCATTGTTCTCCCTTCTCCTTATCTCGCCTCATTATCTGGGAACAGCTTTGTTCCTCCTTCATCTCCCTGCTGCAAGGAGCAGATAAGTTCGTGTGGTGCCCACGTGAGCCCTTTTCCCAGAGTCCACCTCCGCATTCCTCCTCCTCCTCCTGCTCCTGTCGAGGTCCTGGAGCCGCTGGGAAGGGGGTTTGCAGCACCTGCATGAGCAGGTGTTTGCTTTCTGAGTACAAGCTCGGCTCCAGCGGCGGTGGAACGCTCTGTCCCCGCAGCCCCATGCCGCTGGCTCGCGGTCTGGATGCAGCTCCGCCAGGGCTGTGGTCCCTTGTGTCTTTTCCCCGGGTATGGAGTTGATTTAGGATGGTTGCACCACAGCAGAGGGTTGTGTGTGTTTGACTCGCACTCCTCGTGCAGATGAGGGCACTCGGGCTGCTGGAGAGCATCTGTGTCGGGAGTTTCTGGGAAGGGATGATGTCCCAGTTCCCTGGCTGCTCATTAGTGCTGTGCTGGCGTGGAGCAAACACCAGCGAGGCCGCTGAGATTTGGGGTTAGAGGGTGCTGAAATGGAGCCTCTTCCTTCATTTCAAGAGCAGGAACAGGGTCACCATCCAAGCTTTACTGGGGAGAGAAGCCACCTTGAGCTTCCCAGCCCACTGGTACCGGTCAGTGGCCGGGAGGGGCCCAGTGTTGTGTCCCACAGGTCAGAGGTGGGCACTGAGAAGGGGCAAATCTGCCTTGGGTGGGCTCAGGGGCTGAGTGGAGGAGCTGCAGTCAGGACAGGTGGGACCAGTGTGGACTGAGCTGGCAGAGGTCAGGCTGAAGGTCAGGCTCACACCGGTGCCACCTGCCAGGCTGGTGGCCCTCAGACAGGCCGGGTGCTCGGGGACAGCTAAAGGATCCAAAGGTGTCAGAGTCCAGCATGAAAAACCTCCAGAGTTCTGGTGTCTATTGCTGGTGGCAGCGATCCTCAGCTCCAAAGAGGTGTCTGTGTCCTCGAGAGAAGGATCCCTGCTCCAAAGAGAATGTGGGATCAAAGGGGAGCTGTGTGTGTGTCACACCCCGAGCCGTGCCCGGCTCCGGAGCCGTGGCTGCAGGAGCAGCTCCAGGGGCGTCCGGCACAGCCATCCTGGTGGGAAGGACATGGCTGCAGAGCCCTGCTGGAAAATCCCCACTGCCCCTCCTCTGACCCTGCTCAATCCACCAGCACAGGCCCCACAAAGTGCTTTTTGCCTCTGTTTTGTGTCCTCAATCACCTTGGCATGGAGGGAAGAGCGATTCCGGGGTTTTGGGGGCTGCCATCCCTCTGCTGATCTGGGGAGTGGTGGGAGGAGGAGCAGGGGGTGCTCTTTGTACAGAGAGGGACTCGGAGGGTCTGTGAACCCCCTCTCTCTCCCACCCTGTGGCCTTTCCCACCCAGCCTCTGCTTTCCTACCCTGCCCACCCCTGTCGCTCCCTGTCCCAGCTGCTGTCACAGAGTGGTGAACGCAGGGGCACTGAAGTGGTGCAAGAACTTGTTCATGTCCCCTCTGCCCCCTCTTTTCCTCCAGTGACATTTGCCTGCTCATTTCCAGCTTCTGTGAATGGTCCTAAAACCTCCAGGAACATGGAGCTGGTGTCCTCCCAGCCCCTCCCTGTGCCCTCAGGTACCTCTGGGACTGGTCCCTGCTGCCGGAGGGGAACATGGGGCAGCAGTGACTGGAGACCCCATAAGTGGACGAAGTACTGGTGGATTATGCAGGAGAAACCGGGGGGAAAGGGCCTGTTCCAGGTCAGGATTTGTGCCACTGGCAGAGTTTTATCCAGAAACGTGGGCCTCGAGCCTCTGGGCCAAATTCCTCTTCATGGAAGAGCTGCAGGTGGGGGGTTCCTCTGTCACCCCTGCCTCAGACAGTGCCCCTCAAAGGAACCAGGAGCTCCCCAAAATTCAGCTTAGAAATATCAGCTGCAAGTGGCTGCCCCGGCTCCCTGGCTGTGGGGTCTGTGCTGCCTCCTGCTCTCCTGCCCTTCCCTCCCTCCCTGGGCAGGTGTCCCTTTGTTTGGTCTCTCCTGCCATTCCCAAGCTCCAGCGTGGCTGACGGATGAGGGGAAATGGTGGGGAGATGGGTCAAGCCGTGTCCCCTGTGTGCCAATGCCCACCCGCCCAGGGGCCCTGCCCTGCAGTCCTGGGGTCCCTCAGTGTCCCTCTCCAGCCCTGAGGTCCCTCAGTCCCACTCTCCAGCCCTGGGGTCACTCAGTTCCCCTCTCCAATCCCAGGAGCCGCTGCTCTCTGCGATGCTGCTCAGCCTTGATCAGCCTCCCTGGAGTTTTCCAATAAGCAGCTTCAATTTTCCAATTACCCTCTGCTGACCACGGCTGGGATCTGCCACGGAGCTTTGTGCCACATCCCAGGGCTCGGCATCCTGGCCCCACAACAGAGCCATTATCCTTTATGGAACACTTTGCAGGATTTTGCTGCAGCTGAAGCATCGCCCTTGCCAGGTTTCCCGGGGCTCTGCCAGATTTTCCTGTGATTTCCAGGATTATTCTCCTCCTCTCGCTGGGGTTTGCTGTGTGGAACAGCAACACCATGTTGGTGCTGGCTGTGGCAGTGATGCTCCTGGCCAGCCTTGGGGCTCCTCGCCTCCATCCCTTTGCTGGGCTGAGGATCAGCCTTAACTTCCCTCTCCCTCCGGCTCTGCACTCATCCCATTTCCCACAGAGAATTCCCAACACGAGCAAAGGGAGAACGCCGCAGCCAGTTTGTGTTGGGCCCTTCCTCTGCTTCCCAAACTCCCACACTTTCCTGGCCACCTAACAGAAAATCCAGAGAACAGCTAATTAGCTCAAGGGGTGATAATTATCCTCTCATCCACCCTCTTCACTCCTCCTGCCCTCTCCTTCCCTGCATTGAGGGCACACCCAGCCCTTGCTGGTGTGGATCCTCCCGGATGATTCCTCCAAGGAAATTGGGGTGTGGAGGGGGAGTGGGACCCTGATCTTGTGTCAACCCCTGCAGCCCCAGCTGGGAGATTTAGGGGCAGAAAAGGACCTTTCAGGCACCCAGCGCTGCGACCGGGAGCACGGAGCTTGCGGCTGGGTTAGGGAGTGGGATGGTCCCGCAGTGTCTGTGTGGAAATTTCAGTGGGAAAACAGGGAAAGGAGCCTGGCTTGGCTGCGGAAACCTGGGGATGTGGGGAGGAGCTGGATGTTGTGCCCTCGTGTGCAGGGGGTGGGGAGGGAGCACCGAGGGTCTGGCACAGAGAAGAGGAGGAGGAGAGGTTCAAGAGGAAGAGGAGGAGGAGGATGAGGTTCCCCTGCCCGGGCGATGCCGTTGTGGCGCCAGGGAGATGGGGATGCCCGGGGGTGCCCAGAGGAGCCCGAGGAGAGCAGGAGGGGATCTCAGAGCCCTGCCAACGCAGAGCGGGCCGTGGGGCAGCACCAGGAGCCCTGCAGGGCCCGAACGGCTCCTCTGGGAGAGCGGGAGCTCCGTCCCCTCCCAAGCCCCGGCTCTCCCACCCAGCCCAGCTCCAGCTCCCCGTGCCAGCACCTCAGCCCCTGAACCAACACCACAGGCTCTGTGGGACATTCCCAGCGTGGAGCCGGGCTCAGCTCTGTCCCCGCGGCCCCGGGGCCAGCCCAGGCCAGCCGCGGTGCAGCCGAGCCCTGCGGGTCCCTCCGGGCCAGGGCCGCATTGCGGGGAAGCGCTTCTGTCCTTGCCCAGCGGCTGCGGCTCCGAGCGGACACCGGGGGCTTCGGAGGGGACAGAGCCGGGGAGGGGAGCCCTCACTGCGCCCTCAGTGTGGGGCTGCCTGAGCAGAGACCCCCAATAACGCGGAAAAGAGGGAAAAAGTGCTGTCGCCCTGAGCCAGGGATGCGCTGAGTGCCACAGGGAGGGACGGGGTGACAGCAGGGCCGGGTGGCTCCGCACCCACCGCTCCCTGCAGCCCCTCCCGCTGCCGGCTGCGCTGCGGGGCTGTTCCCATCGCGTGTTCGTGTCGCTGGGGGAAGCTATTTTTTGATAAAACAAATAAATCTTCCCTGCTTTTCTAAAAATAGCCATTGCCCTTTTGTCTCCCCCTCCCTCCCTCCCCAGCTCAGGCTGCCTTAGAGACAGAAACCCGCCTGGAGCCATCCAGTTATTAATACCAGTAAACAACCCCCCGTCTCCGGTGCCTTGTTCTAGCGGGAACATGTGGGGGCAGGAGCCACCTGGTTGCCAGGAGCCCACGTCCCCCATGTCCCCGCATCCCCATTGCCTGCTCCGGGCTCCTCCTGCCTGGCCCTGGAGGGCCCCCCTGCCAGGGGGGCTGGTTTGGGATTAAACCGGGAATATTCCTGTGTCTCTGCCACCACCTTCACTGTAGGATGCAGAGTGGGATGTGGTTGTCCTTTTAGGGGCTGAGGGTGCTGCCCTCACCTCCTGCCCCTCAGCATCCCCATCCCTGCCTGTCCCTTGGGATCCGCCCAAGCTGGGCAGCTCCTTCCCCAGAGCAGCGCGTGGCAGAGGCTAAAAAATCCAGATTTATGAGGAAACCAGGATTTGTGGAGCCTTTCTGCTCAGGGAAACACTCCACCACGGAGTGATGGATGGACGGAGTATTTCTCAGCGAGGACTAAAAAGAGAAATATCTTTTATTACAGATAAAAGCCTCTGATGTTCCTAGAGAGCAGAGGGCAGCCCCAGCTCGGGGCAGAGCCATGGAGCTGGGAGCTGTTGCTGGATCTTCTTCCTCGTCCTCGTCCTCCTCCTGCCCTCCTCAGTAGCAGTGAGCGATGGTGTCCACGTTGAGGAAGCGCACGTGCATCTTGGTCTCGATGTCGATGCCCTGCCACATCTGCCAGGGGAAGGGGCTGAGTGGGGCCAGGGCCAAACCCCAGCTCCCTGAGCCCACCCAGCTCCTTGTGCCCACCCCAGTCCCTGTGCCCACCCCGGTCCCTGAGCCCACCCAGCTCCCTGAGTCCACCCAGCTCCCTGTGCCCACCCAGCTCCCTGTGCCCACCCCGGTCCCTGAGCCCACCCCGGTCCCTGTGCCCACCCAGCTCCCTGAGCCCACCCAGTTCCCTGAGCCCACCCAGCTCCTTGAGCCCATCCAGCTCCCTGTGCCTACCCAGCTCCCTGTGCCCACCCCGGTCCCTGAGCCCACCCAGCTCCCTGTGCCCACCCCGGTCCCTCCTCCCGAGGACACGAGCGGAGATGTCACCGACCTTCAGGAAATCCTCGAAGGTGATGCCCTCGTACACCTGGTCCGGGCCCTGTCGCGGTGAGAGAGGAAACACTGAGGCTGCCCCGGGTGATGGGGAAGGGGTGACCCAGGGCTGTCCCCTGGGGCTGAGGGACACATCTCCCATGGGTTCCCAGCACTGGCCCTGCCCTGTACCCCATGGCCAGCCCAGAACTGGTTCCCAAACCCCCACGGCTACAAGGAGCGGCCTTCTCCATGAGCAGTAAGGATGGGGTTTATGGGATGCTCTTTGCTGATCCCCCTTGGGCTCTTCTCATGAGAAAACACCACCCTGGAAGCTGCTGCCTGAAAAGCAATCCCTGGCCAAAGCAGGTCTGGGACAGCAGAGGTGCTCTGGGGAGCAGGGACCCCTTCCAGCCCCGTTTTTGATGCCCCCACAGCCCCTCAGTGCCACAGCGGAGCAGGGAAGCGGCTCCCAGCACAGGCTCCCACCATTTGTCCCACGCAGATGCTGGCTGCCTCCATCATGGCCCCGTCGGCGATGGACCGAGCCGACTCCTTCTCCAGGTGGGGGTTCCCCGACAGCAGCTCCTCCACCACCTGCAGGGCAGAGGGTGAATGCCAGGCCTGGGAATTCGGGGGGCCACGGGGCAGGAGGGGCCATACGTTACATTTCTGTACTCCTGCAGCGTGATCTTCCCGTCATGGTCCGAGTCGTACATGTGGAACAGGACTGAGAGGGACGAGAGGAGCGCGGCAGGGTCAGGGCAGCCCCTTCCCACCCCATCCCATCACCAAACCCCAGGCTCTGGGAAAGCCTCACATTTGAGTTTCTCCTTCCGGAAGCGGTCGAGCTGCTCCTCGTCCATGTTCATCTCGATGGGTCTGAAGTAGGACATGATGGTCAGGAAGTCCTCGAAGTTGATCTCATCCGCGAGCCCATCCGACTCCTGCCGCAGGTTCCTGGGGGTGCCGGAGCCCACGGTGATGGGAAGCCCCCAGCCACCCACTCACAAGCCCATCACATCGCCCCACAAAGCTTTAGGACCAGTTTGTCCCTAAGATTCAGCTTAAATATCTGATTTTCCACCCGGTTCCGCCCCAGCCTTTAGGGAGAAGATCCCTGCCCAGCCCCATCCCGCTTCCTGGGGATAAATCATCCCTGCCTGGCTACTGGGGGGTTCTCACCGCTTGTCAAAAAAGGCGTGGACGATTTTCCCCCTGATTGGGTTGAACTCCAGGTCGGGAATGCTGTCAAAGTTCTCCTTGCTGCAAAGGGGACAGAGACAGCCCGGAGCGTGAGGGACCCGCGCAGGAGGGAGGGGCTCTGACAGCCAGCGGGAGACCCGACCCCTTCCTTCCGAAGCAATCACGGAAAAACTAAGAGGTTGCGGATAAAAACCCCTTTTTTCTCCCATTCAGACCGGGAGCGAGTCTGTGCTCAGGGGTTTTGTCCCACTAAAACGGGTCTTTGGGAAGCCCTTGGGATGACGCCGGGGCCCTTTGCATGGCTCCCCCTGCCACGATTTTTAGGGTTTTCCCAGGCTAATGGCCTCAAACAGGGCTCGGCAAAGCACAGGAAGGAGGTCCTGCTGTCCACCCTCCCCTCAGCTTCGTGCTGAGCCCGTGCTGGTCACTGCTCTCCCCGATTTATGAAGCAAATGAGCCAAGAAATCACCTCCGGGAGAGGGGGAGCAGCGGGAGCTCGGAGCTCTCCCGAGGTGCTCAGTTCCCTGCGCAGCCACCCGGGGAGAGGGACAAGAGCAACTGCAGCCCCCCTCCCTCCCTCCGTCCCTCCCCAAAACTGGTTTTAAAGCCGGGAGATGATGAGATGTTTGCCAGGAGCGTCCCTGCTCCGAGGCCGCTGCGTCCTTGTGGTTTTCCTTGGATTATCTGCAAGGCCACGCTGCAGGAGCCGGGGATGGCTGGGAAGGACACTCGGAATCACAGCCCTGGACTGGCACCCTTGGGCAGCCCAGGGAAGGGGGAGAGGAAGGGGGAGATGCTCTGGGCGGCCCCGGCAGTGGGGCTGGAATTGCCGCGGGGCTGGAATTGCCGTGGGGCTGGAATTGCCGCGGGGCTGGAGTTGCAGTGGGGCTGGAGTTGCAGTGGGGCTGGAGCTGCCGTGGGGCTGGAATTGCCGTGGGGCTGGAATTGCAGTGGGGCTGGAATTGCCGTGGGGCTGGAGTTGCAGTGGGGCTGGAGCTGCCGTGGGGCTGGAATTGCAGTGGGGCTGGAGTTGCCGTGGGGCTGGAATTGCCGTGGGGCTGGAGTTGCCGTACCGGATCGTCAGCTGGTCCTGGCTCAGCTGCTTGAAACGCCGGTGCAGGTGCTCGATCTGTTCAGAGGTGACTGCCAGGGAAAGGAGAGAGGTGACCGGGGCTGAGCCCCAGGAGACCCTCGGGACGCCCCTCTGTGCCTGTCCCCACACCCGCAGCAGCGGGGCGGGGGCCTGGGCGCTCCTGGGCGCAGCTGGGCCACCCCCGTTCCCCTCTGGTGGCTCCGCGCAGCCCCGCGAGGCCCAGCTGTGTCCCTGCGTGCCCCGTGCTGGCTGCAGGGATGGTGCCAAGGGCTGCTTTATCCCCCGGCCTGGCCTGCAGGAAATTCCCTGGCCCAGCATGGCACAGAGGGATCCCAGTCCCCAGGTCGGGATCCTTGGGGTCAGCCCTTGGAACAGGCTTGGCCATTTCGTTTGGGGTTGTCGGCACCATCCTGAGCTGCCCCGGGACATCCCTGCCTGGAGCCAGGAGGTTCCTCCACGGCCACAGCCACGGCTGCTGCAGGGAACAGCTCTGGGATCTGCAATCCTGGCAGCGGGGACCTGCCCCTTGCCAGGGAAGAGGGCAGGACATGGAAGGGGCACAGCAGCACCCCGAAATCAACGCCTGGCTTTGAAATTGCTGCCACTGCTCGGGGTGACCCACAAACCCTCGGGGTGGGCACTGCCCCAGGGATGCACCAACCCCATCCCGGGGCAGGGGCTGGAAGGGGGGATCGGCAGCTCCCTTTGAGCCCCACGAGCGCTGGGGTTCCAGCCTGAGGCTCAGCAGCACCTCCCCGCTGCCCTGACCCCCGGCACGGGGGAGTTTATCTTCCCCAGCTGTTCTCCAGGGGCTGTAACCAAGCTCTAACCCCTCCCCAGAGCCTGACTCATGCAAATATTGACAGGGGCCATTCCCAGGGAAGTGCTTTGGAGCTGGGGGAGTCTGTCTGGGCAGCAGCTGGACCCACAGGCACCTGCAGCCCCGGCTGCGGCCGGGCACGGGGCAGGGCTGCCCCGGCTGCTGGAAATCAGCCGCTCCTGGCATCATGGAGAGACAGAGAACCGCATTAAAGTATCGCTCAGGGGTTGCAAAGGGTTAATTGCTGCAAGACAGCAGGGTCAGAGCTGGGCTGAGCTGCCTCCCGAGCTGCCTTTTATGATGTTTAAATAATGTCCTTTGCGTTCCGGCTGCTGCTTCACAGCCTGGAAATAGCAACAGTATTGATCAGCAAGGCTGAGCCTCCACAGACCTCTGATAACAGCCTGGAAACCCATCTGGGCCGGGTCTGGGCCTGCCCGGGTCCCTGGCGGCACCTCTGCAGGATGGGCTTCAAACCCCCTTTATTCAACCCCCCTTGACCCCGCTGCCCCCCAGGTGACGATGCCCAGGCCTCACTGATTCATCCCCTGGATGTTTTCCCCCCTAATCCCTCCTGGCTGCTGCTCTGCTGCACTCATGGGAACTTTCCCCGGACTTTGCTGTCCAATTTTGGCCATGGAGAAGTGACCTTTCGCTTCCTGCCTTGACGACATCGCCGTCACCATGGGAGCAGCTGGGCCACCGAGCCTTCAGCATCTGGGACGTGGGTGCACACAGAAAGCTTTGATGTCTCAGAAAAATGTCCCAGGCACCACGAGGAACAAGAACTGGGGTCAGTGGCTGGATGCTCGTGGTTGGGCCTGCCCTGCAAGGCTGGTTGAGGCTTTTCCTCCCTCCTTGCCTAATCCCAGGTCTATCTCTCAGGTCTCCCAGGATCTCTCTGTCCTGTGAAAGGTGGCAGCGCTCGGCTGCTTTCCAGAATAAAAAGGGAAAATCTGCACAAAAGGCAAAAGCTTTGCTGGAAGAAGGGCTGGCTCAAGGGCAGCAGAGGCTGCTCGTGTCCCTGAGAAGCATCCTGATGCTGCAGGCCCGTGTCCAAGCCCGGCAGCCTCTGCTAATGGGGGAAAAACGGGATTTAAACCAAAGGGAGCTGGGCCGGCTCTTCCCAACCTTGCGTGGTTTGTGCTGCTCGAGCAGAGGGCATCCCCCGGGAAAGGGGCACTGGGGGGCTCAGCCCTCCCGGTGGGACCAGCCTGGGTGCAGGGAATGGTCACAGCACCCCGGGAAGAGCCACTTCACCCCGGACAGACGCTGCTGCAGCTTTGGGATGCAGCACACACAGGGAGGGAGGGAGGGGAACCGGCCCCAGTGCCCGGAGCAGGGGGGACAAGGCGAAGGAACAGGCCGTGGGCACATCCAGGCGGCTCTGCCCGGTCCCTGCTGCTCCCAGGGGACCGAGAGTGGCTGCAATGCCCCGCACGAGGTCGGACCGCAGCAGCAGGGCTGTAAACGCCCTGAGTTCTCAGGGGGTTTGGCAGCAGCCACAGCACGGTGGGAGCTCTGTGAATCCCACCGGGAGCACAGGACGTGCACCCCGGTCGTGGCTTGGAGTCAGGGGCTCCCCCTGCCCTCCCTGCTCTGGTTCCGATGAGATTTTTGGGTGCCGCCCTCGCCAACTCTTTCTGGGGCTGATTCAAGGGGCACCGGGGCAGGAGCCGCCCACGGGCAGGTGCAGCTTGTGCCAGAGGGGCTGCTGCAGGGTCCCCGGGCCAGGGGGTTCCCCAAAAACCTCCTCTTGCCCTGGGCTGCCAGGCTGGCACCCCGCGGGTTCCCCAAGCTCCTGAGTCTGCCCCGGGGTGCTCAGTGGGGTGCGGGGGGCTCAGCCCTTCCTGGGAGAGGAGGAGAGGGGATGAAGGGAGGTGTGACCCCAGGAGCAGCAGCAGCACTGGACCCTCAGCCCTCCCTCCATGGCAGCCGCTCGGCACGGCCAGAGCCGGAGGATCCAGGCGGGAGCTCCCCGATCTCCGTGCCCGGAGCTCGCCGCGTCCTGGAACGGTGACACTTCCCAGGACGGACACGACCACCCCGCCCTACGCCCCGACCCCTGCGGGGAGCCCTGGGCCGTGTCCCTGCTCCTTCCCCCGCTGGTCCCTTGGTCCCAAAGCCCCGCGCGTTGCGCCCCGGGACAGCCCCGAGGTGTCGCGGCCCGGCGGCTCCGGGGCAGAGCAGCCGTGTGGGGACAATTCCGTGCGCTGGTGGCGCGGGCGGGCAGAGCCGTGCTGGGGCTCGCACGTGTGGCCGCTCGACGTCCTGGCTCGTGGCATTGTGGCACCAGGGACACGGCTGCACGCCCAGGGTGACATGCTGGCACCCTCTGGTGTCATTGTTACACCCTTCCCTCTTATCCGCTGTCCCCTTTCCCCGCGCCATCCCCCGGGTGTCACATCCTGCTCTCCCCCCGCCCCAGGTGACACCTCTGCACCCTCCCCGAGCGACATCTCCTGCATCCTCCCCGCGGGTGACACGACATGTCCCGCATCCCCCTCCCTGCTCGAGCGTCTCCTCCTGCAGCCCCCCGCCCACCAGGTGACATTTCCTGTGCACCCCCCTCCCTTCCCGGGTGACACCTCCTGCACCCCCGCAGGTGACATGTCCCGCACGGCTCCCCCTCCCCCGGTGACACCTCCTGAACCCCCCCACGGGTGACGTGTCCCCTGCGGGGCCGGACACCCCGTGTCCCCTCCGGCGGCGCGGCCGGAGGCTCCAGGACGGGGTGGGGCGGGGAGGTGGCAGCGGCAGCGCCCGGCCGAGGTGCCCGCGGGTCCCCGGTACTCACAGCCCGTCCTGTCCGCCAGCTCCCGCATCTCGGCGGGCACGGAGTGCGCGGAGCCCATCCCGGGCCGTGCCGGGAGCGGCGCCGCGGGCGCTGCACCGGAGCCGCCGCCGCTTTTAAGGGCGGGCGCGGCGGGGAGGCGGCGGCGGCGCGGCGGCCCCGGGTCCCTGCGCGCCCCCGCCCAGAGGCAGCGCAGGGACCGCCGGGGATGGCACCCTCTGGGAGCGGGGACAGCCCCGGAGCGGCTCGTGGCACCGGGAGCCCCGGCTGTGCCCCCACTCGCGGCTCTGGGGCGGTCCCCGGGAGAAGGGCGCGGAGCCGCCCCCGTGTATCCCAACCCGGGAATGGGGGCCGGGGTCTCCCCATGGATCCCCTGCAGCAGCTGCCACCTGAGCCCCGCGGCTGCCCCAGCCCTGGCACTGCCCGGGCTGTGCCACCCTGGCTGGGGACAGACAAAGGGGGATGCGCGGAGGAGACCCAGGACCCCAAAAGGGGGGGAGGGTCTTCCCCAGGAGGGAGCTTTGGCAGAGCCCGGTGCAGAGGGGGGGATTCTGTCACCATCGCCCTCCCTGCCAGACTGGCACCGGCAGGGACACGTCACCCTCCCACGGGCGCGGGGAAGAGCAAAGCCCTTCCAGGAGCGAAGGAGAGGGCTGGGAGGCAGCTCAAACAGCACAGCACACCGCGGCAGTAGGTAGCAAGTCGGTGTTGTTTATTTGTTTAAAGCCAAATACAAACAGGAAAGGAATGAAATCATTTCCAGCCTCCAGCTGTCCAGGAAAATACCTGTTTATAAATAAAAATGGAGAAAGGAGAGATGTCCCCATCTTGCAACCTCGGCTGTCAGTGTCAGGGGCCCTGGGGCTCAGGGCTCCTCACCCTCCATTCCTGGGCCAGCAGTTATCCAGCCAATGTGGAATTTTGGCCAGCCCAGGCACTTCCAGCCAGGAGGACGAGGGTAGGAGGGGGGTAAGACATGCAGCACCCTGTTCCCTTCTGTGGGTGAAGAGCCCCCAGGGAGCCAGGCAGGGCCCACGGAGCCGGGGTATCCCTGGGAGATGCCCAGAAGGAGTCAGGACAGTACCTGGAGCCAGCTGTGTGCAGGTGGAGGTGGCCTGGAAGGGACCAGGAGATCCCAGGGACCCTTCTCCAGCCCTTCCCTCCCCTCATGTCCCAGCTCTCCCTGGCCCCCGGCAGGGCTGCCTGGCCTGGAGGGTCCTGGTTTCCCTGCAAAGGTTGGAGACAAACTCCCGTGGTTTGTCCCAGAGGCCTCACTCCCCGCCCTTGGCTGGGTCAGGGTGCTCTCAGTGTGTCCCTGGGTGTTGGGATGGGTCCGAAGGGGTGGGAAGCGCTTCCCAAGAGGCTCCAGGAGCTGTCCCTCCCTGCCCCTGTGCTGGTGCAGGGGACGAGCAGCTCCTCAGCCTGGCCTGGAGCAGCAGCACATCGAGACCTCGGCCTCCGAGGGTGGACAAACGTCCCAGGGATGCTGCTGTCCCCGGGCCTCGCTCCCTGCCGGAGGAAAGCTGGGAATGGCACTGCCTGGAACGTCCCTGAGTGCCAACATCCAGTGGCAAAGCTGGGAACCAGCCCTGGCTTTTCCTTACCCTCCAGACAGTGACCACTCCTCCCTTCCTGCCCCTTCCCAGCCTCCTCTTCCCCCATTCTGAATTTTTTTCCTCCACCCTCTGGATTTTAATGTGACAGCACCGGGGCTGTTCTGCCCCCAGGACAGGTGGCCGGTGACACGGAAAGGGAAGGGAGAGCACGGCATTAACCGCAGGGAATTCACCCCCTGCTCCCAGGGGATGCACAGGAGGAACCTGGCCAGGCTCTGCACTTGGCGGGAGAGAAGGGAGGCAATTCCACCTTCTCCAGAAAGCCACACTGCCCTTCCTGGGAGAGCTCCACAGACAGGACAGGACAAATCCTGATGGACAGCACCGGCACCATCCTTAACTCGGACACCACGGATCCGGACATTACTCACGGACACAAGGAACTTTTGGGATCCACTGTTGTCTTCTTGGGGAAAAGGTGGCGGTGCCTGTGCTGCCAGGAGGGGAGGGGGCAAACCCCAAATGTCACCCAGCACCCCACAGAGGTGTTCCCCTGTGCTGGACCATGGATGTGCAGCCTGTGGGAACCTCTGTGCATTCCAAGAGGCTGCTCCAGCACGGACATAGAGGGATCCTGGGGCCTTTCCAGCTTTCCCTGGCCACCCTGGGTGCTGGGCTGAGGCCTCCCACAGCAGCAGGTGCTCACAGGGGAGCTCCTCCTCACCAAGACCAAAGACTCCACCCACGGCAAGCAGCACTGGAGGCAGCGGGGACACCGTCCCCAAATGGAAAACAAAGGGAATGCACCATTCCCTTTGGGCTGGTCTCAAATCCCAAAACCTGACTTGGCCCCTGAGGTTGTGCAGAAAACACATGGAAACAGTCCAGTCTTTTCCAAATTTGGCACATTCAGGCTGCGTGGGTGCTCTGGGTGACCCCAACACCCACAGCCCGGGCTGTGGACGTGGGCAGCACCCAGAGCAGGCAGAGCTGTCTGCGGGCACAATTCCTCCAAAAACTCCTGCCAGAGGGATGAGGATTTAGGTCCAGGGCTGCCGGGCTGCCAAGCCCATCCCCTTTGCACAGAACACTCTCCTTCTGCACCCCAGGCCACACCAGCCATGGGGAAATCCGTGGTGAGCAACAGCTCCCCACTTCCTCCGGGGCCAGGCTCTCCTCAAGGTAGGGACACACAGCGGCCCCAGAAGAGGGACAGGAAGGGCCCTGCTGGCTGCTCTGGGACCCCTGAGGCACCCAGCAGCTCTACCGGAGGGTTGGTAAGCACTGGCCAGCACCAGCTCTCAGGGGAGCTCTGGGTGGCTCCTGTGGCTCTTTCATGGCACGGCTGTACCCCGCACTCAGGCAGCTCCTCCTCGTGCCAGGGCTCCCGCGAGCTCTGCGATTCCCTGGATGCGCTGGAGAGAGGCCCATGTGCCAACAGAACAGAGCACAAAGTCCCAGGAATCTTGCTGACAGCCAGGAATGGGGAACCCAAGCTCTGCTCTGCCCGTTCTCAGCTACCTTGGGACTCACCACCCCCATTCCCAACCCTGCATCCCTGCCAGGAACCTTTTGGGATCTGCTTTCAAAATGGGTTGGAGGGCTGGGGTCTACTCCAACCCTCAAGAACAAGAGATGGATTTTTGGGTTGTTGCCCAAGGATTCCCTACCCTGCTTCAGCATGGAAATTCCTCCCTCCCTCCAAGTTCACGTCAGCGCAGAGCTGGGATAGCGGAAGGTGTCCCTGCCCATGGAACAAGAGGAGCTTTAAGGTCCCTTCCAGCCCAAACCATTCTGGGATTGTGACTCTTTAAAGACACAGCTGTGCTTGGAGCAGAGTCTCTCAGCACTGCTCACACTCTCCCCACAGGCTGCTCCTCCAGGAGCCCCCAGACCCCTGCAGACCACCACCACAGTGCTGGGCTCGCAGCATTTATTTCCACAGCAAACCAGTGCTCAGGGTTGCAGGAGGTGACATGCAGGGCAGGCATTGCTGGAGAGGAGGGCTGTGATTCCACGTGGAGATACCTGTAGTGCATAAGAGACTAAAGAGCATCCACCTACCTCTACAGGGCCCTAATTGTCAGCTCGGAGAGAAGAATTACCGTGTTGCAAGTGGACAGTGACAGGAGACACGAGCTGCAGCTACTCTACACACATTGCTTCAGAAACCACAAAGATATGCACAAACACTGTGTCACTCTGCACCCCACAGCCCCTGAGCCCAGAGGAAAACCTCTTCTGCAGTGGTTCTGTCTGGGCCTTTCAGTCAAGGTTAAAAATTCATGTGCTTCGAGCTGCTAAAGCTCTTCCCTCGCAGGCAGCCAAGTCTGTGCTCCCTGTTTTCTTTTGGCAAGAAGGAAGAAGGCCTCAAGCTGCAGGAATTAACATCTTGCTTCCATAATGGTTTGGCTGACTCCAGGGATGGCCAGGTTCCAGTCATCATTCCACTGTATTGCATAAATACCTATTGGAAAAAAAACCTCGTAGATGGCAGCGAGCGGCAGCTCCGCGTCCATCGGAGTCATTCTGGCACTGCCCTCGAGGTCCCACCAGACATTCCCGTGAGGGTCCAAATCCTCCTGGGAACGCTCGCGGCTGTGCCACGGATCCCACCTTGGACAGACACGATGGACAGACCAGAAAACAAGGTCAGAACATGGGCTGGGTGTGTTCAGCACGTGTGGAAAAGGACCAGGAGCTCCTCTTCTGCTTTCGGAGTCTCTGCCATTGGCCAAGTGGCCACCTGGCCCTCAGGGTCACCACGAGCCTCACTGCTGCTGGTTTTGTGGCTGGAGCTCTCTCCCAGGCCCATAAGGATATTGCCAGGCCCAGAAGGATATTCAGGATTGGGACAGTAGCTCTAGGTAGGAACAACCAGACTACAGAGGTGAAGCAATACCTGACCCAAAAATTCAGACCGGAGAAGACAACAGTGAAACGCGAGAGACTTTAAAAACTATTGCCTGCATGGGACAGACACTCAAACCAGACCAGACAGACACAGCCAAACAAGAATCCCACAATACTGCAAGGACAAGCAACTTCTTTCTCTGTCAGAGGGGGTTCCTCCATATTCCACACTGGGATCTCGCTGTGCTGACCTTCTGAGGCCACCACAGAACGTGTGGATCCTTCCGAAGGACAACGCTCCTGCCATGGCTGCCCCTGCAAGAACCTCCTGCTGGGCCTCAAGTACCAAAGTGTCCCTGTGCCTTCGGGCCAGGCTGGGCAGGCAGACAACAGGAAGATGCTGTAGCACCAGTTTCCAAGTTCGATGCAGTTTTCAATGCATTAAGCCAAAGGATTGTCACCAAACTTGCTTCCCACGCAAGTTCTGCAAAGAGGGTAAAGCTACACTCCAGCTGCTTCTGTCCCCAGGCTGCCTTTGGCACTCACTCCTTGCCTGAACTGTAAATCTTCTGCACCGTGGCTCGGGTGAGCTCCAAATCCTCCGGGTACCGAATTTCCAGCTCGGTATTTGCCAGGTAGTGAAGGCCAGTGAATTCGGAGAAATAGCGGCCGATGTCGGGGTGAGGGATCTCCCGAGGCTCAGAGTTGTACTCCAGGTTCTCTGTGAGGGAAGGAAGGAATCAGTTACCTCCACAGGAACACCTGCTGCAAGGCAGCCAATCCTGGGCCTCTCCCAGGCCTTGGTTCTGTCTCTAGAAACACCAGTTCCTGGTGCTTTAAAGAAAAAAAAAAACCCCTAATCCTGGAAAATGTGCAGAGCAAGTCAGCCTGAGTGCTCACACAGAGCCTCACCTCCTGATGCCCCCACTTACCAGGGACAGGGGAACTGTTTTATGCCTGAGATTGCCCGGCTTTAGGCTGGAGGAGCAGGATGCTGCTCCCACTCTGCTCCTCCCAGGGCTGGGTTGGAAGCACAGGGAGAAGCTGCCGCCCTGAGCTCTGCTCCTCTGATCCCTCACAGCCCTTGGGGGATCAGTTTTAGGAGAGATCCCCCTCAAATGCCCCAAGGTGAGCCCACCCGCACAAGGCTGCCCTGGCAGGGGAGCCAAGAGCTTCCTCCCTCAGCCTGTGCTTCCACCACGCCAAGGCCCAGCCTGGTTTTCAGCCCTGCCTCCAGCAAAATAAACTTCCCCAAGTCCACACTTCCCCAAGTCAACTGCAAGTCCCTAGGAAGGACACGCTGATTCTTTCCCACAGCAGCTCCTTTCCCGCTTTGTCCTACAAGATAACCTGATTAGGCACAAGGGTTAAACACCACTAAACCCCAAAGGTGACCCCTAGACACTGAACCCCAAAGGTGACCCCTAAACACTGAACCCCAAAGGTGACCCCGGCCCAGGGCTGCTCTGCTCCGCAGTGTCGGCGCAGAGCAGGGACTGGGAGTCAATCCCACAGGCAGGAGCCCTGCAGCACTCCCCAAATGATGTCATTTTTTTCCAGCAGTGCCAGATAAAACAGGTAGTATTAGCTAGGAAAAAAAAAAGCTGCATCAGCATCAAAGGCTGACTTTGGGCAGGGCAGGAACGAGTTGGGATGCAGAGAACGTCATTCAGGAATAATCTGTCTCTGAAATCCATTTCATCACAGGGAGCAGAGAATTCCTATTAATCCATGCGGGCTCTTTGAAGCTGCTGCATGTCAGGGTGTGCAGCCAGCAGCACCAGAGCTTTCCATCCCTCAGCAGCCTGCTGCAGTCCTGGAGGCTTGCAGAGGACCTTTTTGGATACTGCACCACTGCGGAAAACAATTTGCACTGCTGAGCGCTCTGCAGCAGCATGGCTGAGCTGGGAGCTGTGCTCAGGGAGCTGCAGGCATGGAGCTGCAGGGATGGGATGGAGCTGCAGGGATGGGATGGAGCTGCAGGGATGGAGCTGCTGCAGGGATGGGATGTGCAGGGATGGAGCTGCAGGGATGGGATGGGGCTGCAGGGATGGGATGGAGCCACAGGGATGGGATGGAGCTGCAGGGATGGAGCTGCTGCTGGGACGGGATGGAGCTGCTGCGACGGGATGGAGCTGCTGCGATGGATGTGCAGGGATGGAGCCGCAGGGACGGAGCTGCAGGGATGGATGTGCGGGGATGGAACTGCAGGGACGGAGCTGCAGGGATGGATGTACAAGGATGGGATGCGTGGGGATGGAACTGCAGGGATGGAGCTGCAGGGACGGAGCTGCAGGGACGGATGTACAAGGATGGGATGCGTGGGGATGGAACTGCAGGGATGGAGCTGCAGGGATGGAGCTGCAGCTGGCAGGGGGAGAGGCTGACACAGGCGAGTTCAGCACAAGGTGAGAGCCTCCCAAAGGTGCTGACGAGCAGTTTCGAGCCACAGATCTCTCTCCTGTGCTGTCACAAAGCAAACAAAACACAGACAAGAGTGGACAGGTACCAAACTCCCTGCATGACACAGGAGTTCTGGAGCTAGCTACACTCAACCCACAGATTTACAGGAAGGCCTCAAACCGAGGTACATTTAGCTATAATAAGCTTGGTGTTATTTCTGAGCTGGTTAAATTAAACTCCACGTGAGGATTGGTTTAGGATCCTCTCAGCAAAAAACTCTCACTCCCTCCCCAGAGTCAGGTCAGGAGGATATGAAATAATCCTTCCCAAATGACCTGAGGATGTGTTTTAGAGGGGATATCAATAGGCAGCAAGCAAGAACAAACCCTTCACTTTTCCCCAGCAATATCAGGACTCTTGGGTGCCCCAGAGATGCAGTGATAAGAGTGTCTCCTACACAGAGATAACAGTGTCAGCCTACCCTGAAAGGCACCGTGGGACCAGCCAGGCTTCTGTTTGTTTATACATCATTAGATAAAAGATAAGAGATGACTCAGCCCCAGCAGCTCTGGGGACAATTACCTGATTAGGTAATTACCAAGATGCATATTTCACTATCAACCCAGGGCACACGAGAATTTCTGGTTTTTAAGACTCTCTGAGAGGCCAAGCCCTGCCTGATCTGAGCCATCAGGATTTGCCACTTCATCTTTTTGGGCTGCTGAATATAAAAAAGCCACTCTCAGGATAGTGGGAAACACCTGACTTTAAATCTACCGAGGGAGGAGTGTCCCTGCCTGTAAAACCACCTCTTGCCACACCCCTTGTCACACACAGGGGACCAGAACCTGAGGGAGCACCCAGGGGAAGGGCATTTTGGTCAGCATTTTCCCTCCAGCACCTTCCACATCTTCCCTTAGCCAAACACACCCTGGCTGTGCAGCTGCCCTGCCTGGATGGGACCTCCCTGTCACAGGGGGAACACAAACATGAGAAAAACGAACATTTTTACAATGTACAGAGTCACAGACGTGCTTTTCTTCTGCAATTTTCTTTAGAACTTCAGTTCAACACCTCTTCCTGTCTCCCAACCACACACTCTGACCATCAGACAAGAGTTTCCTGTTATGGTTTGTTGCATAAAGCACACGTGGCACAGAGACTTCTAAACCTCTCTGCACTTGTGAAGAGACATTAATTTTTGTTCTGGTTACAGGTGGCACGAGAAGCCAGGTTATCTGTGCTCCCTGGGATGTGACTGTGGCCAGAACCATGTCCTGACCAGCAGCTCCCGGGTGCTCCCTCACTAAACCCCATTTCCAGGTCCTGTCCAAGCACAGCTGCCAGGAGCTGCTGACAGACCTTCAGCCTCCAGCAGAAACTGAATTATTTCTTTCAAAGCAGCAGTCAAGGTTCACACCATGAGAGTGCCCAAAACACTTCTGGGCAAGAGGAGATCGCACCAGAGCGGGTCCTTCATGTCCATTCCCAGCAGTGCTGATTCCATGGAGAGCAAACAGAGCAGGCCACGACTCAGGATCATTTCCCTCCTACCTCCACCTTTATAACCCTTGTTAATCACACTTTAATTAATCAATTAAGCATCCCTTTGTCCTGATGTGGACAGAGAGTGCTCCTGCTCACCTTGGGCAGCGTATCTGCAGGAGCCATCTTCCACCAGGACGTTGTAGAAGGGCTGGTGGGGGCCGTGGGGGAGGCTGTGCACGTTCATATTCCGGATCCACTCGTGTCCCATCATGCAGGCAGGATCCCAGCCGTAAATCACACAGTTATAGCCATACCTGGTTCAAGAAACGGCACACAAAGGCTGTGAAAAGTCCAGAGCCAGCTCTTTCCCCTCAAGATTAATAGAGCACAAACAGGACAGGAACCTCCTGAGAGCTGGCACAAGGAGGAGAGGAACAAGAGGAAAAAAAACCCAAACAATTCAGAAAGATTTTGTGTTTGTATTTTGAGGTGGAGGGAAATGACTATGAATGACTGGATAAACAGACAGGAATAAACAGCCGAAGACAACGGAAAACCAGATGTGAGCAAGAAGAGACAATGGGAAAGAGCCTGGAAGTCAGCAGCCAGAAGAGGAAGCAAGAAATAAGGAGGGATCACCCACCCTGCTGGGCTGTGCAGTTACTCCAGTGCTCATCACACAGACGTGGCAACCCCAAAACTGAGAACAAAGCCACCACTACTCACAGATACTCATGGGATTAACTGTGAGGTGATACAACTGTCACTGCTGATGCCCCTAAAAGATGCTCTGGATGTCTGGCCTGGCTCTCTGGCAGAGCAGCGCAGGCAGGAGCACAAAGCCTCTGTGCAGTGCAGGAGCAGGGAATGAGAGCACAGGGAAACGTTCATAAACTGTCCTGGGAGTATCAGAATCGATTTTGAAGCTGACTCTGTTGCACAGTCCCTCATTAAGTGATGGCTGCTGTTTCCTGGGGAGCTCTCTGTGGGGATGTTACCTGTGTGACAGAGGGTGACTCAGACAAGCCAACCTCTCTGCAGTGCAAACATCTGCTCTCTCCAGGCACTCACAGAGCTGCTCCCATTTTCCTGCACGGGACAGACGCACGTGCCTGGCATTTCCCACTCCTCCTTGGCACCAAACCACTGTCAGCACAAACCCTTCTGCTCTGCTGGTACAGAGCTGACTGCGGGGAAGGCTCCAAGCTCACCTCTTGTGTTTCATGATGAGCCCAATGGAGAAGCAAACCTCCTTGTGCTTCTCATCCGAGCGGTGCTTCACCTCGGGGCCCAGCTCCTCCTTGCGCCGCTCGATGTGCTCCAGGGTGTGCTGCACCAGGTACCCCACAGCCCCATGCTGGGATGGGTCCAGGGCCTGGATGTGCTGCAGGATGTCCAGGACCTTCCAAACCACAGCAAAAAGAGGTTCAGGACACAGCCCTGCAGCAGCACAACGCCTATAGATACACGCAGATACATTGCTGGGTGTAAGCGCCCCGGCCTGAGATCTCCCCACACAGGGCTGCTCCCTGATCCTCACACACTCCCAAGGAGCTCTTCCTCACAGCCCATTTCTACCTCTTTTCTCTTTGTAATGCTCCCAGCTTCCAAGGAAAGGCGCTGGAGAGCACAGGAGCTCCTTAAAACAAAGCCCCACGAGTGCATCACGTCCCATTCGGTGACCACAGACCATCCCCCAAGGTTTTTGGCTATGAGAATGCAGTTCCCAGTGTCCCAAAATGCTGCTGGGAAGTGAATCCAGGTGACTTCTGCTGCTCTTGTGAACTAATATTTTAACTTAAAAGAGCTTCTCAGCATTCTGTGACGAGCAAAAATAGGGCAGCACAGGAGGAAATGGAAATAACCTCCATGATGCTTTCCCAGGGAATGGTGAAGAAGACAGAAAAGCTGCTTGTCTCAGGATGACAGAAGAACACAAAGCAGCAAGCCCTGCAGATCCAAAATTCCAGCCTCCCAACACCCTCTGGCACAACACCAGAGCGTCTGCTGCCGAGTTTGTTAGAGGCAGGCAATGCAAACTTTAATTTTTTGGTAAAAGCAAGGAGAAAAAATCCTAACCTGCTGTGTAAACGTTGGGAAAAGACACACATCTGTCTCAACAACAAATAACTCAAGTCCCAAAATCTGCCACAGTTTGGCACCTGGCAAAAGGATTGTCTCCTTGACCACAGGTGTGATCATTAAGTTCAGAGCAGCAGCAGAAGAGGAATAGAAATCTCAGGCTGTTCAGCATGAACAGCAGCCAAAAACTGAGGAAAATCAATTCAAATAAAGGACAGGCGAGTAATTTATGAGAAGAAACACAGCTCAGGCTTCTTGGCCACTTTAATGCTATTAAGAAGGATGTGAAAATCCTGAAAAATCCTAAAGGAAAGGGAAGGAAGTAACCACAGCTGCCAGAGATTCTTGGGAATTTCATTTACTGTTATTTACAAACATTTGGGGCAACATTACGTGCAGCTCTGCAGGTCTTCTAAGATTTTCTACCCCTGTCCATAAATCTGGCAGAGCCTGTCAAAGCTGGTACATTCTGTCCTGTCACACAGAGCATTCTCTCTGGGTAGCTGCAATCCTGCCTGACAGCCTGGAACGACTGGATGCAATCCCGAAAAATCCAAATTTGCTCATTTCCACTGCAGCTGGTGCAGAGAACTCAGCAACATTCAGCCCTGCGGTTGGGTTATGTGTTCTGAGGGGCAGCAAATCCACATCTGGTGCTCTCCAAACACACCCCTGAGTGCCAGGAAGGGGCAGGAAGATCTTCCAGTGTTCCCTGTTTATATCCAGCTGCCATTTCAGCTCAGTGAGTCCCTCCCATACACAGTTTTTTGGTGCTGGTTTTTCTGTGGTGACCCTAAAATTTGCTGCCATAAGGAAGGAAGGCCAAGCTTAGCACGGTTTGTTCTTCAGAGGAAAGGAGGCAGCTTCTCCAGCAGTCCTGTTCCAGTTGATTTGGTGGGAAGAGCTGTGCTTTCTGCTCAGCTGTCCAGCCAATATTCCTGTCCCCTTCCCAAACCTCACAGGTGGAACTGGCACAGGGAATTCTGAGCAGGAACATCTCCTTGCTGCAGTGACACACTAAAGAAATTAAGATTTTTCTGAGTTACAGGCTCTTCCCCTGATGCAGTGAAAGCCCTGGATGATCCAGACAACCTGGAAATCTCAGCACCTTCTTTCCCACTCTCCCAAGATAACAGGACTGGAGTTGTCACACTGAAGGAAAGGAATTCCAAGGTCAGGAATATCAAGCTGCTTTTTCACGGAAGCCACAGATTGTGTGGCCAAGGTTGGGAGAACAACTTTGGTTTTATTTGTAAAAGATAACTTCTTGCAGTTTTCTGATAAGGGAATTGCACCTTTTCCAGGAGCCCAGCAAGAGTTTCACCACAATTTAGGCACAGAGCGAACAGGATGCTCTTATAACTCACAGTCCACAGGCTTGGTGGCAAGACAAGCTGTAAATCATAAATTAAGACTCAAGGCTTCTCCTAAGTCTCCCCTAGGACAAGCAGGCAAGAATCATCCACTCTTCCTGCTTCAAACCGATTCCCTGCAATGTGAGAACTCCTCCAAGTGCATTTATTACAGAAACAACTCGTGGCAGACTGTAATGCAGGCTGACACAGCCCAAAAATCAATAACCCAGCGTTAATAGTGCTCAGCCTACCCCAAAACACTCCCCCAAGTGCCCAGGTACCTTTTCTGGCCAGATTCCCAGGTGGAAGTATAACCTGGCCTGGAGCATGAGGTGCTGCACATTGTCTGGATACATGGCCAGGTACAGGTCCAAGGAGTCTCTCAGGAGCTGGTAGGACTGGTCAGTGCTCTCTCTGCCAGCAGAAAGGAAACTCAGCTGTGAGGCTCTGCAACCCCCACGGACACGGGGAGTCCCCAGAACGATGCTGCAGGTACAGCACGCTCACAACAGTGATTCCAGCACAGACTGTCACTCCCCACATCCAGCCTGCTACAAGGAAAAACACTCCACAAGTGATCCCTGAACTCTGCCCTCCCACCCCACTGCTCTTCTCCTTGGTCAGATAATCCCACACAGAGAATTCACTCTCCAAGCCACTTCCTTTTGGTCCCCTGACACCTACAGCAATCCTTTCACTCCCGTGACTCTGTCTATGGCTGCCTGGGAAAGGGATTATCAGGAGCATTTGAAGACAAAACGTAATGTTCCACACACCAAATGTATCTCTGAAAATGCTCATTTGAACATGGGGGTTGTGCTTACCAGGTGACAACAAAAAGCTCTGCTTTTAAGGGGTGGTGGATGGTCCCTGTCAGCTTTTCACAGAGAAAATGAAACACCTTTTCTATCTTCTTGAGAGAACTAGTTTTACCAAACATTGTTGCTTCCACTCAGATGATTAAAAGCACCCAGCCAATGCCTTGTGACACATGGAATTTTCAGGATCTCCTGGGGTGAGTGACACCTTCTGCAAGCAGCAATGTTGGATATGCAGAAAATGTACCCCGGGTCCTTTTTTTCCACAGATGATCCTCAACTCACCGTTTCCCAAGGTTCAGGAGATTCCCCACCATCCGCTGCAAGACCTCCTTGGAAGTCACCACTCCATAGAACTCCTCTGTCACGTGGTGCCCGATCAGGTACTCACACTCCTTCACTGTCAGCTGCTTCCCCTTCCCAAAGGCATCGATGTAGGTGTAGTCAAAAATATCTGTGCTTCTGAAGAGGCAACAAAGAGGCCAAACTGTGATCAGGGGTCTCGTGGCAGAGCAGGATTGCTGTTCCTGTTCTTCCCTGTGTCCTTCATTCCTCAGCTCCCTCCCAAACAGAGGTTACCTGGTACCTTCTCTCTATCCCGTAATTCTCACATCATCTCATGGGTACTATTACTTCAGGAAAGCTGTTATTATTCAGCAGCAGCAGAGCTGAGTTTTAGGAAAACTTTCCTAAAGATCTGATCTTTCCCTCTGTTTAATTTCAGATGGAAAATAATTGAACATTCTCATGCAGGTCTAGAGCAGGAAATCTGTTACCATGCAGCAGCAGCAGAGCTGAGCTCAACTTTTCTAGAGGTCTGATTTTTCCCTCTGTATAGGCAGATGGAAAATAATTAAACACTCTCATACAGATCTGGAGCTGTAAATGTGTTCTGGTTTTTGTCACTGCGGGCACAATCTCAGAGCTCAGCAGGTCACTCACCCTTCTTTCCCTTGACACCACCGCAGTAGGAAATGGCTGGGAAAGTTGACAGGCTCCAGTTTGACCCCCAGCTGCCTGGCAATTGTTAAATAAAGCACAGACAAACTGATGGGAATTCCTGTCCTGCGGATCAAAACCTGCGGGAGAAAAGTGTGACAAAAACACAGGTGGGATTTAAGAGAAACATGAATTTCAAGGGTTGATTTCACAAAAGAAAATACAACTTGACAGAATACGCACTGAAGAATGACATATTTATTTAAGAGTAGCTCTTCACGGAGAATTATTTGTCTGGCTACAAATAAAGCCTTGCAGCCTCCCAGCTTTTGCCTAACACACACATACCTGGTGAATGTAGGAATTCAGGGAGTTGTAGTAATCCAGCTCATTTCCTTTGTATTTGAGCTGCTCATACAGGACACAGTTCATGGCATCAAGCACCTGCCTCTGAAGCTCCACTTCGGGAATGAGAACCTCTCCTGGAAACACACATGCAGTGAAATAAAGACTGAGAAAACTGGAGCACTCAACCTTCATGCAATGAAATCCTCACATGGACAGGCTCAGTCCCTCCTTGAAAGCCAGAAATGACACAGTGTTCATAAAACCAAGGAGCAAGATGCTGCCTGACCTTTGGAGATGATAAACATGCACTTTCCTATTCATGATTTTCTGAGACTGGCAGGAAAGAGGTTGTTTCCCAGTCCCACAGCTCTGCTACGAATATCAGGACTATTAAGATTTAAGGGATAAATGGAGAAAAAAAAAGAATTCCCCTCCCAATTCTTTTTGCTTAGCATCAGATGTACTGAACCCTGGGCTATTGAACAGCTGTTTCTTGAATAATGGCTTAAGTAAATGCCAGAATTTTGTTTGCTAGGGGATAAAAACAACAGCTCTTTAAGCTGCCACAGCTCCACAGCTGTTTCAGCTGTACAGAGGTGCAGGAGAGCCCTGCAGGAAAGCACATTTCTGTACAGTACCTGCCTTGGAAGCCAAGCTGGGGTGCCTGGGGTTCTTGGTCCGCAGCACCTTGCGCACTTTGTCTGTGATATCGTCCACCTGAGCCTGGACACTCTTCAGGCAGATGTCTGACAGGGGGTTACAGTATTGATCAATTAAAACAGCACCTGCAAAAAACAAACTACATAAGAAATAGGACTTGAGTTTTTTCTTTGCTTGGTTTTTTTGCCTGCTCTACATTCCAGGCACGCAGCGAGCGGCCGCAGCAGCACGGCAGAGCTCTGTGTTTGAAACCTGCAGCCATCGACTGGATTTATCACACAAAATGCAGAGAAGAAGCTGACACGATAAATCACCAGCTGAACTCAGTACTCCCCTCTCCCCCACGCTGAAAGGGATCTGTACCTTGAGCAGGAATGCTGCTGGACCAGGCTAGACCAGCTCTGCGCTCACACCACAGCCCCTGGCACCTTCCCAACCTACAGTTTTTTATTCAGAGCCTGGAACAATCCCAGCTTCACTCAAACTGCCTCAGTTTTGACTTCTCCCTGTCACACCCTCTGTATCATCCTTGTTCATCATTTCCTTGTCTGCTACATCCATCTTTCTCCTCCACACCTGCTCTCCATCTTCCTAACACAAACCAGAGCAGAACAAACTTTAATGCTCCTCCTACCCAAGCCTCTGCAGGAAAAAACTTCCTTTCCACAGAACCTTCTCCTTGGCACCACTGCTCTTTCCAAAGCCTCCCTATTGTTCAATCTTTGGAATCAGCTGTAAGGATTTTGCATGGATCATACCTCTTCCAGCCTTCTCCAGGGCTCTGTCGGCATGTCCATGACAGGTCTGTAAATCAAGGAATTCAGCAGGGCCACGAACCGTGGCTCCTTTTTGTCCTCCCAAAGTGTTCCCTGCGCTGACCAGGTGACAATTCCCAAAAAACTACCAGCTGGTGCTCCAAAGGCACCTCCATGGCAGACAAATTAAACGTATTCGTGACACACATGACTAAGTCTCATAATTAATTTGTTTTTTTCTAGAAAAGGCCACTTTTTGCTGTCCCTTCTTGCCCTAACAGCCCCTTCTTCAAAGTCTATTGCTTTGGTGTTACGGACTCTTCCCTGGGACATCTTGGAGTGTGGAGCAAGAGGAAGGGACTCTTCTACAGCCACTGGCAGCTTCTGAGCCATTCAGAAGACTGAGAAGGAGAATAATCCAGCAGACTGAGGACACGAAGAGCAGAAAGAGCAGAAGAAAGAGTTTTTTCTTTCTTCTCAGCAGGTGTAAGTGCCCTCCCACCATGTGACTGGGCTCGGATCTGTTTCCCACCAAAGTCCAGCACTCAGTTCCTGAGACACTCTAAGTGCTCAGGCTACAGCAATTCCCTCCGCTTGCTCCCTGCCCTTACCTGAGGAGCTCCCGGGAAAGGGGAAAGCAGGGAGCTGACCGGCAATCAGCTCAGCTGAACGCAGCCCAGGGGCCACAGTTGCAGTGCCAGTAATCAGGATGTCGAGCTACAGCTCATTTTTCTCAGCACCCTGCTCAAGATTCCAGTGTTTTACCATTTTCTGCCTTCAGCTCAGCTGTCCGTGGGTGATCCTTCACACACAGCAAGGACAGCACCTAACGCCGTCCCGACGTTTTGACGCAACGCTGCCGCGGGATGAGAAGGATCCCAGGCACATCCAAAGTCCAGCCTGAACTATTCTGAGCCATGAGCCTGCAGGAATCTAAGCAAAGCAGGCTCCTTGCAAGTCAAACCATGATGGAGAGCTGTCATTAGGTGTTCTAGCTGGGCCTTCTGCCAAGGACTTACCCTCCAAAAACGACTGCCGCTCCGTGGGGCGCTGCAGATACTCCTTCAGGTTCTTTAATATATTCTGCTGCCGTAGGAAATAGAGAATTTTCTTTGCATAGTACTTCCAGGTGAGACCTTTCCTGCACAGTTAGACACAAGAAGAAGCATTGCCCTAAATAGGCATTTGAAGGGTGAACAGTTGGTTTTTCCAGTGAATACAAGTTTACAGTTTAGATTATTGGTTTTCTCAACAAGCACTGTCACTGAAAGTCAACTCAACAGGGGAACGCTGAGAGGAATTTATCATAAAAAGCCACACAGCTTGCAAAACCTTGCTCCTATCATCTCCAATTTTCATCCTATCACCAATATATAATTTATCATGGGAAACAACGCAGATCCTAATTAAAGGAGCTCAGGAATATCTGATTAAAATCCTATACCTTATTCATAAAACATTACCCTCTGACTGACTGCATCTCTCCAGAGTCAACCCTAACGCATCCTCTCAGCATTAAAAATAGATGGATGAGGGACATGAATGTGAGTCCAACAGCATTCAGAAGAAAAACACAATTCCCCAGAGGAAAACCAACTCTGTAGCTCTGAAAAAGCAGGAAGAGATCAACAGTTGGTCTGTAAATGACACAATTCCAAAACTTTTTATAGGAAAGCTCTGTTACTTTCTAAAGCCTCTCCATCCTCCTGGACAGCAGGGTGATCAAACCTCATAACACTTTATCTTCTTCCAATAAACTGTGAGCCTCAGTAGGGACAACTGCTTTATTGGGATATCTTCCAGGGAAATGATTCAGCCTAATGCTCCTGAATGGCAATGACTACAGCTTAATCAGGGTGTAATTAGCATCAATCCTGCTTTGTGGGGAGGCATTTGGCCAGTGCAAAGCCTCAAAAGCTTTGGAACCAGTTGTCAAATGAGAGATGCTCAGGCCCAGCTCAAATAGAGAAGGCAATAAAATGGATGGGAAAAGGCAAAAATGAGATGATTGTTATTCCAGTTGGGTTTTTTCAAGCTCTATTAACAGTCCCTCTAATCAAGGCTATTAGACCCCATTAAGAGCAATCTATCACAGCTCTGTACCACGCCAAACCCAGCCTCGTTAGGTGGTACCAGCAGAAAAACCTTCAAATAAAGCAGTGATTTACTCATCCTGCCCAGTGTTAATCAAGGTGATGAGATTACCCAGGGAGATGCAAAGCAGGAGTTTTATTTACCACCTGTCTGAGTAATTTACAAAACTGCAAATTCTGCAGTGGCCGAGTTCAACGCAGTTTCTTATTTGGGGACAAAAATTGTACCAACCTACTCCAGCCCTGAAAAGGAAAGAAAAAGCTGGAATTTCATGGTGGCAATCCTGAAGGATTCCTGCTTCCCTCTGGTGCTCTGGCCTCACCCTGCAAATCAGTTCAGCAAACTGATCCAGGCTTAAATCAAAAAGGAGCAAGAGGGAACAGCTGAGGCAGAGATGAGGGTACATGGGACATGTTCCAAGAGATGCCATGAGCTGGCAAGGAAATAAACAATAAAGAGCAACACAAAGCCAGGGGATTTTCTTCTTGTGGGACAAGGTTTCCATGATTTTTTCTGGAAATACTCAACTTTTCCTGAAACCAGGCCTTGGCAAGCCTGAGGGGGCTGTTTAATGAGTGACCAAGGGCAGGAGCTGAGGTCAGGCATTAAGCACAGTATTTTTCTCCTGGAGCTGGTGAAAGAGGGAAATCCCTGCCGGGTCTCACCCCTCTCTTACCTCCCTTCCATGTTAAGGATGCACATCAGCTCATCCTCAAAGAAATGGCTCGGGCACCCCAGAGTCTCAATGTCGCTGAATCCATCACAGGGGACCTGCCAAAGCAGACAAGGAATTATGCACAGCCCAACAGAGTCTCCCAGAACTTCACTAGAAGTCTCAAAACTAATTTTTTTTCTTTTTTTAATTTATGAAAGATCTTAAAAATGTCCTGCCCACCACATACTCACAGTCTGTACTCACGGATTTATTATTCCACTGAGAGCCCCAGGAACATCCTACAGCAATTTCAGCCAAATTCTACAGCATTTAGGGCTCTGATGCTGAGTTGAGGGCCAGCACAATCACATTTATGCAGAGAGGGCACAAGCTGGAAGTGATTTTAAGGTGGAATCAACTTTTGCTTGTGGTTGACTGAACCTCTCCACACACCCACCCTGTGCAGGAGACTAATCCTGGGTGAAGGAATGAAGAGGCAGGAGCCTTTATTTTTTGCAACAACCACTTCTGCATCCATATTCAGAACAGCTATTTTCTTCCAGAATTCAGAATTACTTTTTAAACTTTGGCTGAACTGCAAAAAAACCGGCTTTCAAGCTCTTCACTATGGGATATGGGCTCATATATGGGTTGAAAGGCTCCTTCTCCCAGTTCTGAGCGGGGAATCAAGCTGCAGTTTCTGGCCCCACAGGAGATGGTTCTCATCATGAGGCCTTTGGGCATTGCTTAATGGTCTCTCCAAAGTCGTTGCATACATGATTAAAACAGGAGGAATCCAGGAGCTTCTTCTCCCAGTGAATGCTCTGACAATTCTCCACGGACAAACGTCTGCCTGCTGCAAAACAGAACAGCCAGGAGACACCAAACACCCACCTGGCCCCACTGCCTTCCTTTTTCACACCATTTTGGCACAGGAGCCATACAAGGGGGGCTGTTTGGTGGCTCTGGTGTGAAATTTTGAATTCAGCCAAAGTTACAGGCAGTATTTATGCTTTATCCACAGAATTCCAGGCTGGCCCAGCTGTTCAGCTTGCCAAAATCCACAGGCACCTACTAAGCAAACAGCCAAGTAACTCCTGTTTCATGTGCAGGTCAGTGTGAGACACCACATTTTCACCTTTTCCCCACTGAACACAAAACTACCTTGGGGTCACGGCCGGCTGGAGAACTTCAGAAACACACTCTGCAACTGAGTGGCCCCGTTGTGCCTTGCTCCCGAATTCAAAGGGCTTGTGACAGCTCTCAGAACTCGTCCTTGCACAAGGTCTGCAGAGAAACTCAGCAGCTGTGCTTTGTGTCAACAAACTCCGCGGCCTTCAGAATTTCCAGAGCCAGGGTTGAGCTCCCAGCAAAAAGCAAAGAGCTTCTGGAGCTGAACGCAATCCCAGAGTGTGCTGCACTCCACACACCTCTGGATTTGGAACTCTCTCCCCTCCTGGGCTGTGTTTCAGCATTTTCACACAAAGTCAGGAAATACAAAAGCTCTGACTGCACAGTTCATGTGGAGAGCGGGGCAAGAGAAACTAATGGAAAGTACTGATCAGAGTCAAGGAAGGTGAATCTTTGAATTAGTATGGAATCATGGAATATCCTGAGCTACCACAAGATCACCCAGCCCAGCTCCTGGCCCTGCACAGACATCCCAAAATCCCACCCTGGGCATCCCTGGCAGCGCTGTCCAAACGCTCCTGGAGCTCTGGCAGCCTCGGGGCCGTGCCCATTCCCTGGGGAGCCTGGGCAGTGCCCATCACCCTCTGGGGGAAGAAGAACCTTTTCCTAATATAAATAATAACAAAGACTAAATAAACACATTTTTTAAAAGGCAAAACCCCCTGAGAAATAAACAATTTTTGAATGGTTTAAGAACTTTTAAAGAATAATATCCCCTGCTGATGTGAATGCTCAGCCAGTGTTGAGGAAACAGCCCCAAGCTGTGCCAGGGGAACTTTAGGTTGGATATTAGGAAAAATTGATTAATTGAAAGGGCTGTCAAGCATCGGAACAAGCTGCTTAGGGGAGGGGTGCAATCACTGTCCTTGGAAGGGTTCAGAAAATGTGAAGATGCGGTGCTTAGGGACATGGTTCAGTGGCTGGACTCGATCTTGGTGGTCTCTTCCAACCTTAATGACTCAATTAAAGATTCCATCAATGATTCTATTAAACAAGCGGCCACGCTGGTGCACACACACGTATCTAGAGGGTGACTTACGTGTTCTGAGAAGAACCTTTTGGAGAAGGAGGCTACAATCCTCTGGGCTTCCAGCCCCGCGTTGTGCCGCGCCTTGTACTCCTCCAGCCAGCTGACGCTGTCGCTGTGGCTGTAGTACTTCAGCAGGGACGGCCACCTGCACAGACACACACAAATTAACAGCAGCATTGCCATTTCACATCCCTGAGAACCTCCAGAACGTGAAACTTGAGTAAGCACGTGGCTTGAGGAGCTGAGACAGCGCTCAGACACTGCCCAGCTTTAAAGGAATTGTATAAAACTACCTCAGACATCAAAGCACAGATTTCAGCTGTGCATTAATGATTATTTAAAAGCAAGCTCTCCCGAAACCTTCAGAGGCTCCCACTCCAGGATTTCAATATCTAAACATCCTAAATGCTTCGGTTTTATAATTAAAAGAGTTTACCACAAAGAAGCACCACGTGGAAGCCGACCTGGCACTGAACAGAAGGGGAATTCTTTGTCCTGTGCTCTTCCTACCACCTCGGGGAGCTCATTAAAAGGCTGCACAAAACACAGCTCCCTCCACTGCCCTTGCTGGTGGCAGCATCTACTGGAGGAAAACAGAACCCTGAAGTCAAATTGTGACAGCTAAATGCTTTTGCAGTTTGGTTTTGAGACAAGAAATAATTGTTTGAAGAAAAAAAAAAACCCCAAGCCTCACAGTTTTACTGTAAAAAAAACCCCCTCCTTTACTGAGACTCAAAGTCCACACATTTCACAGCTTACTCAGAATTTCAGGGTTCAGCTGAAAATCCAACTTCAGGGCACGTTCTGGGGGCTGTTAGCAGCACCTTTTTGAAAAAAGTGGGTGTGTGGTGCCACAACACAGCTTTGTGCCATAAAATACGTGCCAGCACTGCAACTCCTGCTGCTGTGAAGACACCAAGAGCACTTGTGTGAGAAACATGAACAAGAATCAGCACAGATGGAAATATTTTGGAAAGAAAGCTGAGAGAAAGGGGTTTTCTTTTCATTTGCTGGGGCACTCATTCCACAGTTTGAAATGCTGTTCATTATTACTGGTTTATACTAAACATTTTCCTTCAACTCCATGGGTTGTCTCAGGTTCTTTTCAGATTATATAAATAAATATTGACATACATATTTAATTTTATAAATAGCTACAAGGCCAAACGTTTAAATCACTAAATTGCCTTAGGTTCTTTTCAGGTTACATGGATATATTTAAGTTGCTAAATAGATCAAAGGCCAAATATTGAAATCACTGCTCCTGCATAAAAATTATTACCAGTGCCCAAACCACACCTGGAAGATACTTCACTGCTGGTTAATAATAAAACTGCCCTGCAATTTTCCTTCACAAAATAAAGTCAAATAACCTCACATTACATAACAACCTCTCTCCCTGGCCTTTCAGCTACTGCTGAGATGCAGCCACCTCACAATAACCATCACAGTCCTTTATTTTGGGAAGAGAAAGGAGAATTTCAGGGGTTGAAAGGACAGTGAGAATTTCAGGAGGATGAAGTGCCATTGCTCACAATGCAATCCAGCCAGGATGGCAAGGTCGGGGTGAAACCTCCTGCCAAAAATTCCATGAGCAAGGAGAGAGTGGGAGAGCAGCGTGTGCTAATCACCCACCCCACCTCATTCCAGCTGCTGGATCCCAACCAGCACGAAACTTGCAGGAATTCCAGCCACGGAACTGGTGACAGCCAACCCCAGAGCCATGGCTTGGCAGACTGGGGAAGCTGTAATCGTTCAGCAGCTCTTTTTGCCCCCCATGAAAAGGGAATAATCCCCTCATTCGGGCTGTGCTGGATTTCAGGAGCCAACTGGCAGGTGGAGAAAGCAATTGTGCTGCTTTTCCTGTGCCAAAACAGACAAAAGCAGGTAGCAGACAAGCAGGTGCTATGCTGGGCAGCCTCGGGGACGAGTGGAGGTGCCTCCAGGACTGCTGAAACCAGCACAGCATCACCAATATCACACCCACCCTTCATCCCCAGCCAAAACATGAACGGTTTCACAGAGCACAGCACCCCGTGGCTGCCCCTGGGGGAAACAAAACTCAGCAGCAGCGAAAGGATTCACAAAGATGTGGGTACCTGCAAGAACAGTTCTCCCCAAATCCCCACAAATAAACACCTCTCTGCTGTCCAGCACCAGTCCTGTGACCACACAGGTCTTGGCTGCTGTTTTGGAAGCTCCTGGAGGGCTCGGGGAGGCCAACGCACAACCCCAGCGCACGGTTCCACTGCCAGAGCCCGGGCTGGGTCTGGGAACGCAGGGGATCCACGTGCTCGGGAGTGGAAGGGGCTGCAAGACGGATCCCTGGCCAAGGGGGATCCCCTGCAAGCAGCAGGCTCAGCCCGATCCCTCCCCATGGGATTCGGCCTTGCAGAAGTCCTTACAGAAATGTCGGACACCTGCCCGGAGAAGCTGTGGCTGCCCCATCCCTGGAAGTGTTCCAGGCCACGCTGGATAAACCTGGAGCAACCTGGACACAGTGGAAGGTGTCCCTGCCCGTGGCAGGGGGTGAAACGATGGGTTTAAAGCTCCCTTCCCACCCAAACCTCTCTGTGTCTCCACGATTCCACCCAGGGCGCCGCAGGTTCATCCAGCCCCTGAGGAGCTCACCACGGAGCCGGGAAGACACGCAGGGATCAGGAGGCGGCGGCGGCACTTCCACCACCCCAGGCACACGCGAGCCTCCCAGGCCGGGCCGGTCCGACCATCCGCGATGCCCCTGACCCCCGAGGGTGCCCATTCCCTCCCCGCCGAGCCCGCGCCGCGCCGGGCGGGCCGGGCCGAGCGGCGGTGCCCACCTGAGGCGGAAGCGCTCCCGCCACACCTTGCCGCGGGGCTGGCACGCCTCGCGCAGCCGGCGGCAGGTGCAGGACACGCGGCCGATGTCGGCGGCGCCCAGCACGTCGCAGCAGAGGATGAGCTCCAGCAGCTCGCCCGGCAGGTCCGTCAGGCCCGTCCCGCCGCCGCTGCCGGGCCCCGCCGGGCCCGCGGCCTCCGCCGCCATCTTGGCTGTTTACCTGCGCTCCGGGGCCGCCCGGCGCTTCCGGGGAGGGGCGGCCCGGGGAGCGTCCGCCAAGTGCGGCCGCCGCTCCAAGCGCACAGCGGCGCCAAGGGAGCGTCTGACGAGTGACGGGGGAGCCGCAGGGGTCTGCGGGTGGGATCGGTATCGGGAAGGGCGGGGGTCTGTCAGTGTGGATCAATATCGGAATTGGGGGCCGAAAAGGGCCTCATCAATGTGTGTCAGTATCGGAAATGGGGGCCGAAAAGGGCCTTATCGAAGTGTATCAATATCGGAAATGGGGGCCAAAAAGAGACCTCATCAATGTGTGTCAGTATCGGAAATGGAGTGCCAAAAAGGGCCTTATCGAAGTGTATCAATATCGGAAAGGGGTGCCAAAAAGGGCCTCATCAATGTGTGTCAGTACTGGAAATGGGGGCCAAAAAGGGCCTTATCTATGCATATCAATATTGGAAACGGGGCACAGCGGGGGTCTGTCAATGTGTATCAATATCGAAAAGAGGGTGCCCAAAGGGGACTTACCAAAATGTATCAATACTGAAAAGGGGATGCAAAAAAGGGACCTCATCAATGTGTATCAATAGCGAAAAGGGGGTGCCCAAAGGGGACCTTATCTAATCAATACCTAATGTGTATCAATACCTAAGAGCCGGTGCCCAAAGGGGACCTTATCAAAATGTTATCAATATCGAAAAGGGGGTGCCAAAAAGGGGCCTTATCAGATGTGTATCAATACCTAGAAGGGGATGCACAGAGGGAGCATATCAATGTGTATCAATACCTAAAAGGGGGTACTAAAAGGGGACCTATCGATGTGTATCAATACCTAAAAGGGGGTACTAAAAGGAGACCTATCAGTGTGTATCAATACCCAAAGGGGGCACCCTGTGCCAGGGCCTCCGCACCCTCCCAGGGAACAATTCCTTCCCGCTATCCCACCTCACCCTGCCCTCTGGCAGTGGGAAGCCATTCCCATGCAAAAAACCAATCGCTCTCCCTCTTTTTTAATAAGCCCCCCTCGAGTACTGGCAGGATCCCCTTCGTTTTCCCACGGGAAAAGCCGTGTCCATATTTCTGCCTCATCCCCGTGGCCATTCCCAGGCCTCTGAGCCCCTGCCTGGAGCGCTTTTCCCAAGGCTCCAGCTCCTAAACTTGCCCTGGGCTGCATGCGGCCAGCGCTCCTCGCAGGGCTGTGACATTTCCCGAGGACGTGGGGCAGGTGGTGGCCTCTCTGTCTGGCAGGTGAGCAGGCACTGCTGGTTGCCGCTGCTGTTCGCGGTGCCCTGGCACCGCAGGTGGCAGAGCAGAGCGAGGCCAAGGCGTCAGCAGAGACCTCGAGCAGCCTTCCGGTGTTAAAAACCCAGGGAGAAGAGAGGAACCGCCAGCTTTCAGTTCTCTTTTTTTTTTTTTTTAAATTTATTTTGACTGTAATGCAAACAGGCATAAGTATTCCGTAAAATCAGAAGATTGGGACTATACAGAGAGAGGTGCATGCTTCAGAACAACGTGGGTATCTTGCAAACAGAGCCAGAGTCAGTCTGAGAGAGGGGCTGGAGCACAGGGCGACGGGCGGCAGAGATTTTAGCAGCGCTGAGAGCTCAGAGGTAGGGGCAGAACCACGTTTCTGGCTGCTTGAAGCACTGCTAGGGTCACGCACAGCACGGGCTCAGCCCGCCCCGCGGCCCCTCAGCCCGAACGTGCCTCGGGATGGCACCCACACAGCTGCAGAGCCAGCTCCCCCTGCCCCACACACACACAGGGCTGTCTGGGGGGACGCAGAGCGAGAGTGCCAGGCTCGAATCGTGGCATCGTTCCCTCGAGCGAACGAAGGCACAGTGACGTGAGGGGTGCTGAGGGGAGCGAGGAGCAGGGGCAGCCAGGGCCTGGAGCCCCAGCCAGCCCAGCAGGATTTGCCCAAGGTTTTACGCTGGGAAATTTGGGAGTTGCCTGCCCCAGCGCTGCCACCCTTCCCAGCCCGGTCCCCCCGTCCTCATCGTGGCACCGCTGCTCTCCTGGAAAAGGCCGCCGGGAAATTAAAGAATCCACCCCAGCCTTTGAGTCTGAGAGTGAAGGGGCCTGAGGGAGCCGAGGGGATAGATCCCTGCTCCTATTACAAAAATTAATTGGCACTGAGTATCAAATTCCCCGGGCAGCTGGCAGGAGCCGTGCTTTTAACTCCGTGCAATCTAAAAGGCAGCGAGGCCCAGCCGAAAGTCATCCCGCTCCGCTCATCCTCTGCCTGGGGAACTGTGTGTGCACTCCGGAAAAGCTGCAGACTACTCACAAAGCACACGGAGCCCGGGGTTTTTAAAGGCATTTCGAGGCAGCAGAGCGCAGGAATTCAGCCTTGGGAGTTGTGGGGATTTGCCTGTGCTGTAGGATTTTAGCAAAGCAGGGATTTTGCACGGAACCTCACTCGCAGGGAGATTCCCCAACCCCGTCTCCCGTTCCTGGGCATCCTGCGGGCTGCTGGCGGGTGGGTTTGGTTAAGACAGAATTCCACGCCACGATCACACGGAGAGGAGAACGCAAAAGCAGGCTCAGAAGCAAGGAGCATTAATGTCTCAGTTAATTAAGGCTGTTTCGCTGCCCTTGATAAATTTTAAAAATCTCCGCTAGCAGTTATTGTAGGAACAGAAGGTTTGATTTAATCCCAGTTTGGTACAGTGGCTGTTTGCTCTCTCTTTGCTTCGCCCACCCCAAAACCAACACCTGAAAACAAAGCAACAAAAAGAAGCCCCGACTCAGTTCCTCTCTTAGATCGACTTTTCCAGTATTTAGCCTTTCAATTTTCCAGGTGTTAAGGACACCCCGGAAGGAAAATACTTTGCCCGGTGCTTTTCACTGACAGATTTCTGCGCCAGCCCTGCAGAGAGCTGGGCAGGAGCTGCCCTGCATCCCAGTGCTGCATTCCTGCTTTTCCACAGCTCCAGAACAGCTCTGAAAGCTTTGGCCCATGGATGCCAGAGAAATCCCTGGTGCCTCACCCAATTCCTCACCACGTTGAGGAGAAATAGCTGCAAAACTTTACCCTGTGGGCTCCTGATAAACCAGGAACTCTCAGGGCCAGGCCCACAGGGTTGATTTGCTCACTTTGAGGCACTTTCTCCCTCCTCCCTCCCCAAAATCTGGCCAGGCATGGCATGGATGGGCGAGGCAGGAGAGTAGCAGCCCCATCACTGCCCAAGAGCTGCCAGTGCCCAGCTGTGGGCTCACAACCTGTTGGGGGTTTTATTCCTGTGATTCCAGGGCTCAGACTTCCCTCACAGCCAAACATCTGTAGGGGTGGAGGCCAGGAGTTTCCAGTCTGCTTCATTTTCCCAGCAGGAAAAAAAAAAAGGTGGATCTGCCTGGCGATGCTTGGATATTCCACGAGTTTCCCTGTGCTAAACCGGGCTGATTTCTGACCTCTCCTAAATTCTGTTTCACTTCTGGAGCCAAGTGCTTTACAGCAGCAGCTTCCTCCCACCTCCCCTGACTCCCTGCTGAGCGCTCACGGCCACAGGGAAGAAGCTGGAGCTGGGATCTCCCTGGGAAAGGGGAGATTTCCCGGGGGTTGCTGGAGCCATGCATCGCAGGCACGTGCAAGCGCGGGCTGACACACGCAGGAATATTCTGAATTTGCTGCCAAAATCCCCGGTGCCACTGAAGCCAGCAGGTGTGGAAGGCATTTTGGATCTGGGAGGACTTGGGTTCCAGGCTAGTTTTGTCCAAGTTCAGGGTTACAGGTTTCCGAGAGCACCGGCTGGATTTTGCTCTCCCTGTTACAGCAGAAAGGAATTGTTGCAACAAACACGGAGCAACAGCAAAGTCAAATGGTTCCGTAAATGTGTCTCCATCTGTTCTGCGGAGGGACTGGGCTCCCCTCTGGAACTATCAACGCAATTGCAGCGTTATCAGAGCAATTCTGAAGCTGATAACTAGTCCCCGGTGAAAGCAGCAACAGAATTTAGTGCTGAGCATAAAGTTATCCTTCCAAAAAATGGTGGGAGCCCTCAGAGGGCAATGGAACGGCTTCAGCGGTCAGGAGGCAGCAGCTTTGGCTTGGGCTCGGTGCCAGTCCATGGGGCTTCAAGCACAAACACGACCTCTCCCTCCACAGTTTAACCAGAACCGGGTCTCCAGGACGTGGGAGAGCTCCCAGCCCCGTGGGGCCCGGTTTGCACCCCCACCGCGGCCTCTCCCCACCTCCATCCCCCTGTCAAACCCCACCTGGGGGAGACGGGGCCGAGCGGGGCTGAGTCTGCTCCCGGTTATCCCGGGAGGAATTTCCTCGCCCGTGTCAAGCGGAGCCAGAGGGCAGGAGCGGGGCCGCGCTCCCTCCTCGGCACAAGGCACTGTGAGTCCGTGTCCATCCCCAGGACCCGCACTTCCAGCGGGGCTCGGGAGGCAGCAGGGATCTCCAGAGGGAAGTGGCAGAGGGAGCCTGGGATACAGCCGGGATGGGGTGACAGGAAAGGAGCTGCGGGAGCAGCCACAGGCTGCACACGGGGTCATTGTCCGGTCTCTTCCCACTGGTTCCCTGGCCCAGGACACCCTGCAGGACCGCTGGCCATGGCCAGACACCTCAGATCCCACTGCTCAGGGTGTGAACAGGGTCCCTGCTCCCCATGGGGACACACAGGCACAGAGGGGACGGGGAGCGTGGGCAGCCCGGAGTCAGACCCCATTTCTCTGGCCAGTTTGGATGTGACTGGCTCAGTTCCTCTCGTGCCACGAGCTCAGGCCACGATGTGGAGGTGACAGCTCTGTGAGGCCACTCCTGGTGGAAGATGTCTCACTGTTTTCCCGTTGTCTCACTGTTTTCCCGTTGTCTCTCATAAGCAGAAGAACAGCAAACTCCCCGCAGTCCTTCCCAGGAGATGAAACCTCGGAAATCACCAACGACACAGGCACTGGATACCCTTGCACTGAATGGTTTTCCCCTGCTGGTGGACACAGCCGGTCGGGAAAGCACGGAACCTTTTCCCATGGGTTTCCAAATCCGTAGAAGGACTCTCTGTGGATGCTTGAAAGACCTAGGAATTAAAATCTGCGCAAAAAAATCCACCTGGTAGCGTCTTGAAAATCAAGCCTCCTGTTCAGAGAAGAGTCTCTCTAACACCTGGAGAGCGAAAAGGAGCAGAGCTGCTCAAAAAGGGAGGTGGTGGTGGGGGAGATCCTCAGGAGAGCGGCTGGGACAGTGGCCAGGCTGGGTGTCCGTCAGGTCCAGCGCAGGAGGGGGTGGGCAGCAGGCACCCAGAGGGGACAGATTTGTGACCCAAGTGCCCCAGAGGCACAAGCCCTCCGTGTGTGACACCCTGGGGCTGCTCAGGGCTCCGGGCTGGGGCAGAGCCCTCCTCACTCCGTGTTTGCAGCAGGGATGTTGGGGCTGCGCCCCCACGTCAGAAATGCCGCAGGAGACGAGCGGGGTCCGGGCTGCAAGAGCCGCGTTCAGGGAATAGCAAAGCACATCCACAAGGTTCTTTCCCCCGTTGCCGTGGGAGAAAATGAAGCTCGAGGGGAGTGCGAAGCCCCTGCAGGTGGAGGGGATGAAGGGGAGCGGTTCAGACGTCTGAGACTGACTCAACAGCAAACAGAGAATCGAAATTCCCAGGGGTGCAGCCTGCGAGGAGGCAGCGGCCCCGCTCAGGCTGCGGGAGCAGACGCAGCTCGGAGCCCTGCGGGGCTTTAACTTCATGGACCTTCCCGGCAGGGAGGGGGCTTCTCCTCCAGGTCTGGGCGAGGAGCCTCAAACCAGCATTTGCCATCTCGAGGGCTCGGCGGGGCTCAGCCCCGCGGTGTCTGTGGAGCCCGGACCCCTCTGCAGACCCCCGCGGGCAGAGCTGTGCTTCCCTGCCGAGCTCCCTGGCGGCTCAGGCTGGGGGGACACGGAGGTAGCGAGCTCTGGGATGCAGGAAAAGCGAGATAATCCACCTCGGGCACGGGCTGCGGGTGGGAGATGGTTCAGCAGAGCGGGCAGGAGGCAGGACAGGAGGGAGAAACTTGCCAGCGCCACGGCGTGGGCTGGGAAGAGGACAGAGGGATGCTTCTTTGGGCACTGCCTCCCCTTCCTCCTCCTCCTCCTCCTCAGGTTGCATCGCCCCCTCTTCTAAAGGAGGACCAGAGCACAAAGCCAGAGCCAGAATTTCCCAAACGAAGAGGATGAATCTGATTTTTTTGCCTGATTTTAGCTTTGTTTCTGCAGCCACAGGATGGGGGGTCAGGGCCAAGCTTGCTGCGTGTTCCCAGCTCTGGGGCCAGCGAGTTTTCTCCCAGGCAGGACCTCTCCCAAACTCACACATCCCAAGCCAAGGGATCCAGCTCCTCCATCCCACTGCCCGCCCCGGGACTGGGGCACAACCCGCAGGGGTGGGTTAGGGTTAGAGTCCTGTGCTCTCCTGCTCTCACCTCCAGGTCACCGAGTCCCCAGGCAGTGCCGCCCAGCTGGCCGCGTGTCCCAGCCCTGCCAGCGCAGCGAGCTCAGCTCCGGCCACACTGTGGCAGCATTTATTCGTTCCAGCCCGTGTTGGATGCTCAGCAGAGCAGGATCTCAAATTCTCCCAGTGCCTGGAGCCCTTCTGCTCCTGGATTTTGGGCTGGAGATACTTCAGGGATTCAGGGAGTCGAAGCTGCAGGAGGTGTCACAGCCCATGGAGAGGGCAGGAGATCCTGGCTGAGGGTGGGAGTAACAGCACAGCCTGGGATGGGGGAGCCAGTGGGGCTTGTTCCAGGGGCTGGGAGAGCAGCAAACCTCCTGCAGCTCTTTTTGTGCTGCCTTTGGCCCAGGGCAGGTGATCTCAGCGCTGGGAAAGCTCCTGGACAATCTGCCAGTTGCCAGTTCAGGGGCTCGGCTCCATCCAGGCGTCCGTGCGCAGCTGAGCGGAGCGGGGCGGGAGGGCAGGGTCAGCAGCTGCCACCTCAAGATGCCAACCCTGCACCCCTGCCCCCAGCACGAGCTGCAGCCACGTCCTGCTGTCCCTGTGCTGGCAGAGAGGGAGGACAAGCTTGGGACTGGCTCAGCTGGGTGCTGAAAACGCCGAGGTTCAACCCCTGGATGGGCCATTCCCTCAGGAGCTGGGCTTGATCCTTGTGGGTCCCTTCCAACTCAGAATATTCCGTGATTCTTCAGGGTGCAGCAGGAGGAAGGACACACAAGGTCACGTTTGCTTCCCCTTGCAGGCAGCCTTTCTCTGTTAGAGGCTTTCTGTTTTCTCCAGCCTTCCTGTGGCTGTGTTAACAAATTGCTTTTGGGGCCAGGTTTTTGCAGCAGGGCTGAGGTGTGAGCGTGTCAGAGCCCGGCACCTTCGCAGCTGATCTCACCTCCCTTCTCACATGAGGTGTCCTGGCTGAGACAGCTCGTGGCCCTGGCAGGTGGCACAGAGGGGGCTGGCTCACCCCCAAAATGCCACACGTGTCTCTCTTGGCAGGCACGTCGCTCCACGGTGGCACTTTCTGCTCCCCAAAATGTGGCAGGGGCTGGGATCTGCTGTCCCAGAGGTGCTGATGAGGTGTGCCAAGAGCTGATGGCTCTGGGATTGCAGGATGCTCCGCTGGCACATCCTCGCCAAGGACCTGGAGCCTCCATCCCCCTCCAAGGGCTGCCTTTGTTCCCAAGAGGTGCCTCTGGCAGCTGGGAGCTGCTTCTGTCCATCCTCGGGGCTTTCCAGGCTCACCTGGGAGAGGAATCACGGCCTGCAGAGCTCTGGGTGCAGCCAGGCCCTCGGAGTCGTGGCTGCCGATGGAATATTCCCTGACAAACCCTCTGGAGAAGTCACTGCCAGGAGCTTTTCCTTAGCCTGTGCACCAGCCTGTGTGTTCAGAGTGTGTGGGAGAACTTCCACACCAGCAAAAGTTGGGGATTGAGCAAAAGGAGAGGCTGACAGGGAGCAGGGAAAGGGAGCAGGGAAAGGGAGCAGGGAAAGGGAGACAAAGCGCAGAGCCCGCTTAGGGGAAATCGTGACGCGTAAATCTGATCAAAAACCACACAGCTGTACCCAGGCTGCTTGGGGGTGGATAAAACTCATGGGCACAAGGGCACCGCACATCATCTGCCCCCAGCCTCGGGCATGAGCCCGGGTTTGTCCAAATCCAAAGGAAAGCCATGAAAACACAAGGATTCAGCCAAGCCCCGAGCTGGGGAAAGAGGGAGCCTGGCAGGAACAACGCCCAGCTCTGGACAAGCAACAAGACCTCGCCATTGCCCAGCCCCTGCCGCCTCTGCTCGCCCCCAAGAACACCCAGAAATGGTCACAAAGGTGGTGATTTCATGCAGCTGCGAAATGCCCTCATGGGAAGGAGGGGAAATGTGGAATTCTGGAAAGAGCCACTGCAGGTTATAAAGCCATCGAACTCCAGTGGGGAAATCCAGGGAAGGGGAAGGAAGGAGGTGAAAAGAAGTGGCCACAGGACAAGAGCAAGAGGGAGAGGAAGAAAAGGAAATAAAAGTCGTCATCATCATCATCATCATGATCAGGACACAACAACAGCACGAGAGACAGAGCGCTTTCCATGGGCAGTTCCCCGTGGAAAAGGAGCCGCCGTGTCCGTGAAATACAAAACCCAGTGCCCTCCAGCTGGAGCGGGCAGCAGGCGCTGGGACTGGTTTGGCATCCCCTGGGGGCGGAGGGTCCGGTTAGGAGCAGAAAACCCTGCAAGGGAAAGGGGAGAAAGGCCGGCCTTAGAGGGAGCAGCGAGCAGCACTGGGATCATCCCGCCCTGCACTTTCCATGTGCTGGGCAGGAGTCTGCAGAGCCGGGTGAGGCGGGCAGGAAGGTGACCTTTATCCCTATCCACAGATGGGAAACTGAGGCACTCTGATAGAGCCCAGACCCCGCAGTATATGATTCCTTGCAGAAAAATTCCTACCAAACCTCAGGGATGGGGGAAACCCACTGCAGGTGCTACACAGGGAAGGGATTTCACCCCAGGCTACTGAGGGCCAGCACAAGGAGCAGGATCCATGCAGCTGCCCTGCCTTTATCCTAAATAATCCTTCTGCTCAGCCAGGGAAAATCCCACCACGACCAAGCTGAGCAAATGGCAGCACTTGGTAGAGCAGAAACAAACACAGCAAATGTCAAGAGTTCTTCTTTTTTTTTTTTTATACTTTTGGTTGTTTTTACAACCGCAGGGCGAAAAATCTCTGGATCTTTCCTGAGCGGGCACAGGGAGCTGAACACCTGGAGCCAGCCAGGCCTCCCTGCAGCTGGGGAGAGTCACCTCTTCCCATGGGTTTTTCCAGCCTGGAAGCAGGCAGTGGGAAGTGGGATTCCTTTACATCCCCTTTGGGTGGGATTGTCAGGCCTGAGCACATCCGTGCAATAAATTGGGAAGCTGGGGGGGATTTATCCTCGAGAGGTGACAGGTATTCCAGAGGCTTCCAGAGCAATAATCCTTCCTCAGCCTCTGCTCTAGGGACCACATGTGCACAAAAGTTAAAGCTCCCTTTCCCATCCTTTCCCATCCTTTCCCATCCTTTCCCACCCTTTCCCACCCTGTCCCCATCCCTCAGCCCACGAGGTGGCTGCAGGGGTTAAAACAAACGCGTCAGCTCACTCGTCCGTGTCTTTTTTGCTCTCCTCGATGAACGCGATGGACTCGGATCTAAGGCGGTTTGTCACCTCGTACGTGCGCAGGGTGACTCCGAAAATATCCTCGTGGTACCGGCTGTCATCCTGGGAGAGAGGGTGGCAGAGGGGCACGGGGGAAAACAGGAATTTTTGAGCGGCTGGTGTCGGCCCCAGCAAAATCCTGTGGGGTGGGGAGGCACCAAATGCACAGTGAAGGGTTTGGGGTCCGTCACGGGTGGGACCGAGGGGGCGGAATTGATGCCATGATGATTTTTTGCCTTTTCTTTTAAACCCATTTTATACCTTCTTACAACTTCTGTATTCTTTAGTGCTTTTTGCCGATATTCTTGGACTTGTTTGTCAAGCTAGGAGACTCAGCATTTTAGAGGTTTCGTAGTTAGGGATCAGTGTGCCCCAGACCCCAAGGTCCTCTCCAGAACACATTTTGTAAACTGAGATAGAACCATCCAGGGGAAGGTTCCTTGGGGAGGGGGCTCACTCGAGCCTCTCACTGGGGAATCTTTGATAGATCTGCTAATTAGTGAGAACTATAATGTTAGACCAGATCTATTGTGGGGTGGGCATTGCGGTGCATTCGACCTGGACGTGGTGCACCTAAGGATCCTTAAAATAAATACCAAGGTAAAACCCCTTTTTCCCTTCTAACCGTGTCTGACTCTTGATTTTAAGACCAGGAGAAGGCATCAGAATGGCCTTGCCAAGGTCACACTGTGGGGCACAGTGGAGCTGCTCCGTGCGTTAGACCCCCTCAGCTGCTGGAAATTCCCGGCTGGCAGGGGCACGAGCAGCCCAAAGCCAGTCTGTGGACAACCAGTAGCTCTGGGCTCCCGTGGGGCCTGGATGGGACTGGGCACATGGTTCAGAAGGGGTAATCCCATGGGAATGGTGCTGAGTTCTCCTCCTGGGGAGAAGCAGAGCTGCTCCAGCATCCGTCCTCGGGCCTGTGTCCCAAACCAAGCTCACTGAAGCTTCAGCTGCACCATCTGTGCGTGGCCAGGGGCACACAGACGGGGACATCGGGAGAGGGGACCCACAGAACGCCCTGACAAATCCCGTTTTTGACGGAGGGGCTCTGCGGGGTGCGTGAGCCGTGCTCAGCACGCTCCTCGCGGGGGCCGAGTGACCTCCCTGCGCACGCAGCCCTTGGGGCTGCCATCCTCCCGAGCGCGGCCGAGCACGAGGAGGCAGCAGGTGCGGTGCCCGTGGCGGGAGGCGGTGGCGGTGGCACACGCGGGTCACGCCGCAGACACGACTCACCCGCAGCTTGCTGAGGAAGGCTCCGGCCTCCTCCGCCGACAGCTGGCCCTGCTGCCGCACGATGCGCTGCACGGCCTTCAGGACGTCCCCGGCCATGGTGACATCCCCGCACACGTAGATGTGGCCTCCCTGCTCCTTCAGCGCTTTGAACACCGTCTGGGCCAGCTGCTCCTGCAACACGTCCTGCACGTATTTCTGAGGGACCGGGAGGAGGAGGAGGGAGCTGGGATTAACTCCGGTCTCTCAGCCCTGACCCGCCCGGGGGGCAGCAGGGAGAGGTGACCCTTCTTTGGGGGACACGGCTGTGCCTCGCAGCACCCACAGTGACAAAATGGAGATGGGGACAGTGGCAAAGCATCGTTCTGCTCCTGCATGGTCACACCTGCACTGTATCTGTCATTGCCAGGCCTGTTCAGGTCCCGGTGGGGATTTGGGGCAGGGATTTGCACTGGCTCTGGGCCACCCCACTGGGTGACATCTTTCCTTTCTTCCCTTCCCTTCCCTTCCCTTCCCTTCCCTTCCCTTCCCTTCCCTTCCCTTCCCTTCCCTTCCCTTCCCTTCCCTTCCCTTCCCTTCCCTTCCCTTCCCTTCCCTTCCCGCACCTTCCCGCACCTTCCCGCACCTTCCCGCACCTTCCCGCACCTTCCCGCACCTTCCCTTCCCTTCCCGCACCTTCCCGCACCTTCCCGCACCTTCCCTTCCCACACCTTCCCTTCCCTTCCCGCACCTTCCCTTCCCGCACCTTCCCTTCCCTTCCCGCACCTTCCCTTCCCGCACCTTCCCTTCCCTTCCCGCACCTTCCCGCACCTTCCTGCACCTTCCCGTCTCCCAGCTGCAGGGGCAGCCTGGGCACACACCCAGGCTGGCACCAGGATGGGGACACACCCTGGGAATGCTGATCACTGGGAAGGGACAATCCTGCACATTTACGTGCCCCGGGGGTGAGTGACCACGGCTGTGCCAAGGGATCTCCACGCCGTGCCGGCTCCCCATGGGCACCCAGTGGTGCCCGGCGTTCCCGGGGCCGTGCCCACCTTTGGTTTGTCCGGTTCCCGGGAATAGGCCGTGTACAGCTCTCTGAAGACACCTTGGGTTTTGGCAAAGAGCGTCTCCTCCTTGTAGATGTGGTCAATCCTGGACTGCCGGCAGCCGAACACCAGGACCATGGGGCAAGGCTTCAGCCCTGGGGGCGGGATGGGGACAGCAGTCAGCTGGAGAGCACCCCAATACCTTATTTCCACAAGCCACCTCCCTCTGGACCCGCCAGCAGATCCTCTGGGATACCCCCGGCAAGGTGGGACCCCCATCCCTCCACCCCCAGCCCAGGGCTCCCGAAATGTCTTCGAGGGGAGGAGCAGGACGGCCCCACCTTTGTGCTGGATGTCGAAGAGCCGCTGCTGCCAGAAGCTCCGGAACGGGGCGATGCCGGTGCCGGGGCCTATGAGGATGCAGGGCACCTGGGGGTCCTGGGGCAGGTGGAACCCGGGCGCCCTGCACGCATCAGAGATCCAGTTAAGCACAAGCAGAGCGTTCCCTCAGCTCTACCCGCAGCCAGCTGAGACACCTCCCGGAGACGGAGAGGGGGAAAATGAGGTGAAATCCCAGGATATGACATTTTCGTGCAGAATTTCTCCCAGAGGGGAACCATTTGCTCACAAACACAGCCCTATTCTCTCCCACAGTGACAACAGTGGAGGGCAGAGAGCTCATCCTGCAAGGGGCCTCACAGCCTCTTCCTCAGCCCTGGCCCTGTGTGGGCCACTCACCCTCGTACAAAGCAGGGCACCACTTCATCCGTCTGGATCCGATTGAGCCACGAGGAGCAGACTCCATGGTGGATTGGTCCTTCTCCATCTGGGAAGAGAGGGAGGGAAGGAGGTCTGTCCATGGCACATCGCCCAAGGACTCTGTTTGCCTTCCTAAAGCCCTCCCTGCTATGTCCTGTGTGAACACCTCCCTGAAACATTTCATATCTCAGCACCCATTCTCCAGGAACTGGGCAGAGTTTGGCGCTTGGACCCCTCTGTGGAGCTACCCAGGACCCAGGCCTGGCACTGCTGGACCTCCACAATCCTTCGGGAGCACCCAGCTCTCCTTTGGACCTTTCTGGCAGGAGCAGCATCGTGATGCTCCCGGACCCAAACCCTCCATGGCAGCTCTGCTGTCCTCCCTGTGTCCTGCAGAGCACCAGGGCTGTGTCCATCTCCACCACGACCATGCTTGGACACCAGTGCCGTGTCCATCTCCACCATGACCATGCTTGGACACACCAGGGCTGTGTCCATCTCCACCACGACCATGCTTGGACACACCACTGCTGTGTCCATCTCCACCATGACCACGCTTGGACACACCAGTGCTGTGTCCATCTCCACCATGACCGTGCTTGGACACACCAGGGCTGTGTCCATCCCCACCATGACCGTGCTTGGACACCAGTGCTGTGTCCATCTGCTTTGACACACCACTGCTGTGTCCATCTCCACCACAACCATGCGTGGACACACCAGGGCTGTGTCCATCTGCTTTGACACACCAGGGCTGTGTCCATCTCCACCACGACCATGCTTGGACACATCAGTCCTTGCACTGCTGCACAGGTTTGGCTACCAGGAACATGGATTTTGGGGTGCGCAAACAGAATCCCACATGGAGCTTGGGTTCTGCACCTGCCCCAGAAGTGACATCTCTGTCACTGCCACTCTCCACGACGTGGGACAGCGGTGCCATGGTTTGAGGGAATCTGGTTAAAGGCTTTCAAATATCATCTCCCTGCCGGAGATTTTGTGGGGTTGCTGCTGCTGGTTTTCCCCGGAGCCCTGACCCCGGCACGGTACCTCGGGTGCGGTAGGACACCACGGCCACGGTGAGGTGGACCTCTCCTGGGTACATCTCCGGGGATGAGCTGATGGAGTAGTAGCGAGGCTGGAGGAGGGGCAGCTGGGTGAGCAGCAGCGTGGAGGGCATCTGCACTGAGGGGAACTCCTCCAGCACCTCCACGATCGTGGGGTTCTTGGACCACTTCCACTCCTCGTACTCCTGCAAGCCCTGGGGAAGAGGGAGGGAGGAAAGAGCTGCAGGATCCACCTTTTCCAGGTGCTTCGAGTGGTATCCCACAAAGCAAAGCTGGGTGACAGCGAAGGCACCCTGAGCCCTGCTCAGGGGTCGGTGCTCAGCCTAACACAGCGTGGGATGAAAATGCCCTGGCTGGGGCTGTGATTGCCCCCAGGGCCTGGCAGAACCTGGCGCTGGGGCTCTTTACCTTGCTGAGGACCTGCAGACGTTTCTTCTCCTTGTCGCTGGTGGCCAGCAGAGCGAACTGCTGCAGCAGCAGCGGCGTGGGAGGGGTGGTGATGTCCAGGTAGTACTTGAAGGCCTGGAAGATGGTGCAGGGCGGGACACGGTTCTCGTCTGTCCAGTTGCTGATGACACCTGCCAGGAGGGAACCCAGCACAAGCCTGGCATCAGCTGAGCAGCACGGCCGAGGTGGGCAGATCCTGGTTTTCCTCCCCCCCAAGACACTGGATTAGGGTTTTCCATCTCCAGTTACACCGCGCGTGGCAGTAGGGGATCGGACTTATCCCGGAAATACGGTGTTGGGCTGGCCCCTCAAGACCCCTTTGCTCTTCCTCCCAGACATTGCCCTTTCTGAGGGAACATGAACACCTCTGATTTTTCCATGGAATACCTCCCCCAGGGCCCTGCCCACCTTTCAAACCCCTGCTCCACCTCCCAAGTGCAGAGGAGCAATGGCTCTGGGCAGAGCAGGGATGAAGGAGGTGCTCCCAATCTGGGCAAACACGGCAGGGAGACGGAAAATTATCTCTCCTGAGGATTTCTCCCTGAGGAGCTACAAGACCTTCAGGAGCCGGGGGAGGAGGAGAGAGGCCAGCTGCACCCCCTGGTTACCTAGAGCCGTGTTCCTCTCCTCCAGCAGCTCCACCTTCACCAGCTGGTTGGCTGGAGGGGCATCCTCCAGCCTGTCTATGAGGGCGTTGACCAAGTCCTCGTGGTTCCCTGGGAACACCCCCAGGTGGTCCCCGGGCAGGTACTGCAGCTCCTGGTGCCCGTTGGTGTGCAGGCGCAGGAAAATCGTCAGGCGGCTGCAGGGGAAGGAGGAAAAGCAGGACAAAGAGGTTTGGGGGAATCCCTCAGGGAATGGCTGAGCCCTGCCTGGGTGCGCTGGGCAGCGGCGGTGGCGCGTCCGAGCTGTGGTGGCCGTGTCACCAAGGTCACAGCAGGGAGAAGGGACACTGCAGCACCCCCTGACTCACCCCTGGGGACTTTTTAAAAGGGGAAAAAGCAGTTTAACCTCCTGCTCAGCCATTTTATCCGTCCTTTGCTGCCGCTCCAGCCAGCTCCCCATCCCAGGGGCTGAGGGAGGCACCAGCAGAGATTTCACCGTGCATGGAGGCCAGGAACACCCTCCAGTGGCTTCCAGTCATGATTTGCCCAAAAGCGGATTCCATGGAGCATCCAGGGCTCAAGGGCCGTTTGTAGGACTGTTTTGGGTGCCCTCTGTGTGGGTTCAGCTCCCGGGAGAGCGGCATCTCCTACCTGGACTTGGGGCTCTGCAGGTTCTGGCGCGTGAGGAGCCGGGCTGCATAGACGCGTTTTTTGTGGATGCTGTACAGTCCTGAGGAGGAAAAGAGCCAGGGAAGGGGTTCAGCAGAGCATGGCCAACGCTTCTGGCTTTTGTGGGACCGTTGTGGGTTCAGCCCTTCAGACCAGAGCCGACCGCAGGGGTTTGACCTCCCTCCTGCGAGCCCGAGAGATCAGAAACGCCGGGGGAGAACCAAGCACGCGTCCCTTTTTTTAGTGACCGAGGAGGACTCCGAAACCACCCCCACGAGACTCGGGGCTGTGCCCTCACGCTGCCCACAGGCTCCTCTCGCTGCCAGTGCCACCTGGCTGGCAGCGAAGCGCCTGGATTCGGGAAGAGCTGAGCCGGTGCGGCAGATCCTGCGCTGCAGGAGCCGTGCTGAGGGGCCAGGTGTCCGTGGGCCGGCCCTGCCTTTGCTCCGCAGCGCTCGGTGGAGCGGCATTGGGCAAAATAAGCTTGGAAAGATCCCAAGTTTCCAGCTCCTCGCTTCACAAAAGGGGGTCAGGAGGAGGGAGAGCAGATCCTGTCCAAACATCTCTGTTACAGACACGGACAGGGACCGGCCAGAGGGGCCTGGGACCGTCACCGGCTGCTCCTTGGGCCTGGGACGGGGGGAAAGGCAGGGCTGAAATGCTGGGAATTTAACAGAGACAAAAAAGGGGGGGTTTGGCCCCTTTGCCCCTGTGTGTTCTCCATCTGCCCCACAGCCAGAGCCTGTACCTTGCGTGAGCTCCGGGGCCTCGGCCACGTAGGTCAGGCGGAACTTGCTCCTCTTCCAGCTGCGGTCGTTGCTGATGAGGGAGTTGTTGGCTTTCTCGATGTTGACGTCGTCCCCCACGCAGAACACGTCACACGCTGCCTGCAGCACACACCAGGCCCTCAGGCACCTCCCTGACCCCCGCTGACCCCCCTGGTCCCAGCCCTCGTGGAGAAGGAGCCCCCAGAATTGCAGGGCTGTACCACGGGCATGTCTGGTGGTGCTCTCCTTCCCCGGTATCTGGGATAACACAGGAACTCAACACATCAGTGACCTTTCGGTGGTCAGCACAAACCAGAGCTCCACCAAAATATGGAGAACCTCTTTACTGTGGGCTGGGGTGGTGCCGGAGTGTCCTGGGGCAGGGAAGGGGCAGCTGGGTTCAGATCCAGCTCCAACTCTGCCCTTCTCCACCCTGCTCCTCCCCGGAGCCCCAGGGCAGCCCCAGCTTACCTTGAAGACCTTCTTGGCCCAGGTCCTGAAGGACTCCTCCTGGCCACAGAGCTCATCCCCCTCTCCCATGCGGAGGATCCTCTCTCCGCCCAGCTCCTCCAGGAGCGTGTCCACGGCGCGGGCGAAGGCGCAGAAGTGGGGGTAAGCGCGGGAGCCCAGCCCGAACACGGAGAACCTGCGGAGAGGGGGCACGGCTGTGGCTGCCCAGCTGGGAGGGACACCGGCGTGTCCCCTCCGGTCCCACCGCCGCCCGCAGCAGCCCGGAGGGGTCTGCACGTCGCCAGAGCTCCTCAGGGTGAGGCGGGAGCGGCGGGCTCCGTGCGGCACCGGCCCCTGCTCTGTCCCCCCGCCCTGTCCCCTGTACCTGACGTTTGCCAGGGGCCCCGTGCTCTCAAAGTTGTCCCTGGAGTCAGGGCCATCGCTGGAGGATTTCCGCGCATCCGAGTAGGAGGAGACGCTGTTGAACCGCACCTTGTAGCTCCTGTGGGCAGCGACAGCACCCAGGGTTACCCTGGTGTCACCCGCGTGGCTCTCCCCTGGCTTCGTGCTCAGAGGGGACCCACTCGTGGGGGACACCGAGCCAGAGCTCAGGGCTCACAATTCCACGGGCAGGGGGATGTGTTCCCTGCCGGGGTAAAGCCCTAGCAGCCCCTCAGCATCCCCCAGCCGGAGCAGGAGTGCTCCATGAGGTCCTTGTCACCTCCCCCGTGCTGACCCAGGCGCTGGCCACCACCAGTGACGCAGAGCTGCCAGGACCTTTGGCTCTACCTGTCCTTCCCTGGCAGCACACAAGGTCGGGTGTGTGTCTGAAGAGATATTCTGAGGGTTTTTTTCATTCACAGGAAGTGAGAAATAAAGAAAAAAAAACTGGAGTGAGAGAAGAAGGGATGGGGAGGGGGAAGGGGAGCGGAGAGAAAAAAAAATCTGACAACAGCAGAAGTATTTCTGAATTCAACCATCTTCCAAAATTGCTCCACACAAGAGTTTCTAAATTTACAGGCAGAGCAGTGAGCAGTGGTGTGTGCATGAGTCACGGCACGGCCCCGCAGCCGGGTCACAGAGCCCCCGGTGCCACCTCTGCCCCTCCGCCTGCCCCTCTCCTCCCACACCTCCGCGCTGCTCTGCTGTCCCCGGGCCGTGCCCTCGCCCCGGGTCACCCCAGGACACGCGGCCTCCCTCGCCAGCCTCTGGGATCTGCGCGGAGGGGCTCGGAGCTCATCTTCCCGTGACGGGGGATTTTCCACACGCCCAGGTGCTGTGCAGGGCAGCACAACCCCCTGGGTTAGATGGACACAAAGCCCCGGTTCCCCACATCAGGGCAGCAGCAGCTTTTTCTGGAATGGGCAGGTCCTTGTGGTGTGGGACGGCTGCTGAAGGCTGGGCTGCGTTTGAACGGCAGGCCCTGGAATAGGAATGGCTTAGGAATGCTTCGGAAAACCCTTGGAAAACCCTTGAGGAGCCGAATACCAACCCCAGCACAGCCTCAGGGCTCAGCACAGAGAGCTGTGGCCGCAGAGCCCTGGCGGGATCCTGTGGCATTGGGATTTGGAGAGGCCACCCCGCCCCGAGGGGCCTCAGCATTCCCTGGCGGAGCTGGGAGTCCGGGGGGTGCAAGGACAGGAACTGCTCTCTCCGGATCCCTCTTACCAGGCTGACACTGTCCCTCTGCCCCTGACAGTCCCCTCCAGGTCTCCTTTTCGCATTGCAAAAGGTTTTTCGCATGCTCGATGTTAGCAAGGTGCTGGATATTGGTTGGGGCAATCCCAAAACCAGGATGTCCAGAGAAGCTGTGGCTGCCCCTGGATCCCTGGAAGTGCCCAAGGCCAGCTTGGAACAGCCTGGGACAGTGGAAGGTGTCCCTGCCTGGCTCTCAGGAACTCCTGCCAGCCCTTAAATCACACTTCGGGGTGTCTGGGACAGCAAGCACCAAGCTCAGGGGCTTTTAACTCCTCAAATCTCCTGCCCGGTCCCGGGCAGCACCCAAGGAGAAGCTCCTTGGGGTGAGAACCACGTGTGGAATGCCCCTTTCTCCACCCAGACCCCCCCAGGGCAGCCTGCACACCCTGCTCTGTCTCTGTCCCCATCGAGGCCACCAGGAACCTGAGGGGATTTCAGCTGGGGAGCCCTGCAGGGACCCACCGGGCGACTCGGCTGCACGGCCAGGACAGCACCTCGGGGCTGCGGCACGGCCAGCTCTGGACAGCCGTGTTCGTCACCGCTCTGCAGGCCAGGGAGCCGGAATCGCCCCGGATCCCCGGCCAGGGCTGCTCCATCCTTAATTAACGAGCAGCCCCGTGCCAGTTGGTGGCTCAGGAGACATTCCAGGGCACAGCCGTGTCCCAGTTCAGGGAAATATTTTATCCTTCACAGCTAAAAGGAGACCCCGAATGATTGTTCACGCCGCCCTCCCTTCCCGGCCCCCCGGGGATCTGCACGGAGATGCTCAAAGCTCATCTTCCCGTGAAGGGGGATTTTCTGCAATCCCAGATTCCGTCTCCAAGGTACCGGTTACAAACATCACAGGATTATCGCGGCTCCTATTTTCCCTGGAAATCTTTTCACACCATGCTTGGAGCTAAATCTGGTTCTCGAGCCCTCCCCCACCTACATCTGCAAGGCTGGGAACTCCCTTCTACCTCCAACTCGTACTATTTCGGTGTCTCCTGGACAGGCCCCGGCTCTCAGGATCGATGGTTTGGGGGAAATTCCTACTTTTATTTATTTTGCCATAGATTCCTGCCTCTTCAAGCTGAAGAGAGAAGCTTTAAGGTGTCATCCCAGGGAATTACAGGGATCCACAGGCACCCCTGACTCTGTGCTTTTGTCCTTCCTGGGACCTCCACCCTCTCCATTCCCTGGCTCTTCAGGCAGGCCCCATTCCTGGATATTCCCAGATGTGAAACCTGCCCGAGGATTCCCCACTCCCCTGTGAGAGGATGGAAGCAGGGAACCTGTCCTGCACGCTGGGGGTTGGAGTGGGAGGGGAAGGGGCTGGAGTGCTCTTACTTCCTCTCCTCCAGGTTGGAGTTGGGATTCTTCATCTCCATTAACGCGCAGCCAAATTTCTACGGGAAAAGAATGAAAGAGGCCGTCAGCTTTGCCAGGTTTTGCAGGAAACAAAGCCCCGAGCACAGCCTGGGCCGTGGCTCTGCTCCCTGCTCGCTGTTCCAGGGCTGCCTGAGGTGGCAGCCCCCCAGCCAGGGGACTGTCACCGTCAGTGTGACGCTGGCAGTGGGTCAGTGGCTGTCTCACGGCAGGGAACCAGGAGATGTCCCTGCTCCAGGGCAGGCTGGAGGCAGGTGCAGCGCCCGGACCTGTTTTGGGTCACTCCAGCTCAGTCTGAGCCGGAAGAGGCTGTTCCTGCCGCTGTCCCACTGCTGTCCCCTGCTGCAGCCACCCCTGGCTGCTGTCCTACCTCTCCGTTCTCAGGCGGGTCGCCGTTGCCGAAGGTGCTGGTGACCACCAGGACCATGGTCTCGTGCTCCAGGTGCACGATGTCGTACTCGTCCATGGACATCACCTGGGAGCACAGAGAGGTTACAGAGAGCTGGCAGCCTCCCGGGCTGGCTGCGGTGCCCCTGGGGATGGGAACAGCGCATCCCTGTTGCGATCTCTGCACGGGGAGGGTGGGAACAGGAGCCCTGAGGGACACGGGCAGCCCTGGAGCTGCCACCCGAGGGGCCGCGGGCAAACGGACGCTGCAACGGCTGCAGGAAATCCGCTGGGAGAATCCCTGTGCAGGCTCCAACCCAGACCCACAAGGTCACATCCTGAAGGCCCTTGGCAGCTGTTTTCCATGTATTTCCATGGTTTCACGCCCACCACGAGGCGGGAGCTGGTGCAATACCTTGGCGTCGAAGGCGTGTTTGAAGATCTCGCACAGAGTTTTTGCATAGACCTGGGACTTCCCCGTCTCCGTGGCATACAGGATGGTGGCCTTGACCCTCTTGGCCATGGCTTGGCCCATCAGCTTGGCTGAGAACTTCACAGCCCTGGGAAGAAGGAATAAATCCCAGTCAGAGCTTGGTCCTTGGCTGTGCCTCTACGCCAGACCTTTTCATTTCTTATTGAAAGAGCAGGCTGCCTTAAAGAGTTGCACCATCAATTTTGGGAAATTCGGAAAGCTCTGGAAGAGCTCGACTTGTCAGAGAGGAAGAGGAGATGGGGGAGCTTGCGCACAGAGCTCAAATAAATGGGTTAAAGGAGGAAAATGCTCAACCAGGCACGGGGGTGGTATTTCTGCAGGGGCAGAGAAGCAGGAGAAGAACTTGGGGCAGGTAATGCCGAAGCAAAAGCTGGGACCAAGCAGAGCTGGAGCTCCAGGAGGAACAGCAGCTCCTCCATCCCTTAAACCCAGCTGGGTTCTGCAGGAGCCGCCCCGGCCAGCCCTGCTCCACACATCACCCAGCGCCCGGGGACACCGAGGTCACACCGAGCTGTGTCAGTGCCTGTGCTTTGCACTCCGGTGACACCCTGAAGTCCCCTGGGAGGAGCAGCCCTCCCGAGGCCAGGGGGCGGCACCTCTACCCGAGCCCTGGCACGGCTGTGCCCGGCTCGCTGCTTCCCCAGCCTGCAGTCGTGACTGGCTGCTTCTCCTCCGGTTTTCCCCCCTGGCTCAGCTCTGGCAGCAGCCCTGGGAGGTCAGCAGCCTCTCTCCACTCCTGGCTGGGGTGATGCAGCACCAGGAACACTGATTCCCTGCCTGCAGCATCAGTGGGAGCACCGTGACGGGGGACAAGGGTTGCGGGTTTGTCATTTGAGGGACATTCGTCATGACTTCAGCACTGTTTTTCCTGCACGCAGAACATCTTCATTTTTCCTAAACAGGGGCCACCAGAAAGGCAGAAATCCATTGGGTCTGGATTTAGACCGATGTTGCAACAGGGAAAAGGCAATTTTTGGGAGGCTGAGGGAGCACAAAGCATCTCTGTGGCCTCGATTCACTCTGACAGCCCCTGCCCCAGGTTTTTGAGTTCAGCAGGACTCCTGCATCCCCTCCAGATGAGCTGTGGGGAACGGAGGCTGCACCTGCAATGGTCACACCGGGCAGGAGAAGTTCAGCTTCCCCCCGCCCCGCCTGCCCAGAAATGCTCTGGGTTTGGGCAATCATTTAGCGAGGAAAAGGAGAGGAAAGAAGAGGTAGGAACTCCCCCAGGCTTGTTTATCCCGCCCGCCCCCGGCAGCTGCTCTCCACGGCAGAGGCAGCCTCAGGAACATTTCAGTTTGCTGCCGTGTCCCCACTCCTCAGCGCGGCTCTGCCCCACGGTGGCTGTGTCCCCTGTCCCCAGGACCTGCACTGGCCCCAGGGCAGGGACTGCAGGTCTGAAGGCTCAGATTTGGCCAGAATTTTGAGTCTGAGCAGGCACCAAATCACGCTCAGGGCTCTGGGCTCAGGCTGCCTCTTGTACGGCTGATAAGCTCAGATCCAGACAGGATTAATGGTGAATTACAGAGATAATTCCTTTCCTTACATCAGGAAAAATGGGGATTTTTTGTTTCTTAAATTACCTGCCGCGCTCATGTTTTATAAAACCATCCCTCAACAGGGCACACAGCAACAAAAGCATTTTTCCCCCAAACTCCACGAATCCTCCCGCTCTTCGCCCAGCCCCAGTGTCAGCTGCAGGAGCACATTCCTCAGCTGCCGATCCTGTTTATGGATGCGCCACGGAAAACAGCTCGCGGGAGGTGACAGCTGAAGAGTGGGAACAAATTGATGGAAGGGATTCGGGGAAGCTGAAGCGTGGGGAGATGCTGTGACGAGCCAGGGCCACCTGGCAGCCTGGCCACCGTCACCAGGGCACACCCAGCCCTCTCCCGCCTCGGCCCAGGGCTCTGCTGCCACGGAACCAGCGGCTCCTCTCTGCCAATGGCCCACAGGGGAGGAACTTGGGCCAGGATCAGCCAAAGGGTCCAAATCGCGCTTCGTTCCTGCGTCCCTGCTGCTGAGGAGCCTTGGCAGGGAGGAGGGACTGGTGTGGCCCCTTGCCAGGGGTCAACTGACCATGAAGTGTGAATCCCAGCTCAGCCCTGATCCATCTCCTACCTGCAGGGAGATTCCTCCTTCCCACCTCCCCCCTTCCTTCCAAAGCAGGTGTTTGGGAGGGTTGGGCACGCACTGGAGGCAGGAGCTCCTCAAGTAGGGGAAAAGTCACTGGGAAAAGCAGGAATATGGACAGGAGTTTCATCTCGCTGGTGCCAGCACAGCCCTGAACGGGGAGGGGGGGATCTTCCTGCCCCAAGAGAAGGACAAACAGGCCAAACACCCTCAAAGAGTGGGAAAGCCGTCCCCAAGCATTAAGACCTCCTTCCTGGAGAATGAACAGCTCAGGAGAACAATGTCCAAGATCTGGCATTCACCTGGTCACAGCCCTTTCGGTGGCCTGAGGGGGTGTTCAAAATGCTGCCTGTGTCCCCAGATGTCCCTCACGGCAGGTAAAGCCTCCAGTGGCCCAAAGTCCAGGCTCGGAGCCCATCATCCATGGGGTGATGCACACACCCGTAGGGTGCTTAAACCCAGGACCAGCCCCAAACATTCCAGGCCTTTCCAGAGCCCGCTGCTACTTACTTTGCCAGCTTCTTAAAGCCAATGGCCCTCTTCTTGGTGGGTGTCCCATTGACCCCTTTCCAGACGTGGGTGTTCCAGGGGTCCGGCTAGGAGAGAGAAGAGCAGGGATCGGGTGGTGGGGAGCGCTCGGAGCTCGGAGAAATGCAGCATCCGCGGCACCGAGAGTTAAATTCCTCCAGTCAGGAAGGGGAGGAATAGCTGCCACTCCACTGCTTTCCCTCTCCTCTCTGTGTCCCTGATCCTCGGAGCCTCGAGGGGCTTTTTTTTGGGCAATGGAACATGCCCAGGAAAACTGCAATCTAATAAAGCCTCCTGGCTTGTAACAGCATCTGGCCAATTGCTCTGTCACCTCTCGAGAGGAGCGTTAATAGGCCACAGGCAAAAAGAAGGCAACGCCAGAAGGGGAGAGGTGATGGAAACAGATCCTTCCCCCTGCCCTGGGCACAGGTTTTTTTCCCCTAAGAGGCCCTTTGGGAAGGGGAGGCAGCTGGAGCCGGGAGCGAGCACACGGAAGCTCATTCCGTGCCCTTGCAGGCTGCAGCCAGGGCCAGGAAGCATTGGGGGGCCTGGTGGGTTGGTTACAGGAGTGAACAGACTGCTCCTGCTTTGTGATTATTCCTTAAGGGCTCTTGACTAAAGGTCACATTGTGTGGAAAGCACCAGAGCAGGGATGGCTGGATAACCAGGGAGTGTTTGCTCAGGGGCTTCTCTTCCCGTGGTCTGGAGCATTAAATGCTCCAGCAGCAGCGTTTGATCCCTGCTGCGCCTGCTGGGCAGCAGCTCCCATCCCGCTGCTGGATGCCCAGGGTGCAGGAGCCATCCCCTCAGTCCTGCAGGGTGGAGAGGGAGGGATACAGGGACACAGGCTGGAAAGGCAGGGATACAGGAGCCATCCCCTCAATCCTGCACCTGGAATGGGCAGGGATACAGGAGCCATCCCCTCAATCCTGCACCTGGAATGGGCAGAGATACAGGAGCCATCCCCTCAGTCCTGCAGGGTGGAGAGGGAGGGATACAGGGACACAGGCTGGAAAGGCAGGGATACAGGAGCCATCCCCTCAATCCTGCAGGATGGGAAAGGCAAGGATACAGGAGCCTTCCTCTCAATCCTGCACCTGGAATGGGCAGGGATCCAGGAGCCATCCTCTCAATCCTGCAGGATGAAGAGAGGGGGGATACAGGGATACAGGCTGGAAAGGCAGGGATGCAGGAGCCATCCCCTCAATCCTGCAGGATGGAATGGGCCGGGATACAGGAGCCATCCCCTCAGTCCTGCAGGATGGAGAGGGAGGGATACAGGGACACAGGCTGGAAAGGCAGGGATCCAGGTGCTTTCCAGGCCATTTCCTCACCCACCCATAAGGCACTTCCGAAGGGGAGGAGCTCCGTGCGATCAGAAAGCTGGGAGCTCAGGTGTGCCACATTCCCAGGGAGGGGCCACACCCCACTCCCACACTGCCTTAGGGTGAAACGTCCATCGGACTTGTCATGGAGCTGACGGACAGCTTGGGAAGGAACCGGATGGTGTCCCTGTCCTTCCTGCACCTCCTGAGCTCCCACTCCCACCCCGCCCGTGGCCACGAGGCACCGGGGGAAGGCGAAGGTGGGGCCAGCACCTGGTACTCGAAGGAGGGCGTCAGGCGGTAGTTGAGCATCTCCTGGTGGAACACCGGGGTGATGCTGCCCGACATGGGCGGCACAATCCACACCCAGTCGGCGGGACAGCCCCCCCGGCACCGGTACTCGTTCTCCATGTGCTTGATGAAGGACTCGGTGGCCGAGTGGTGATCCACGATGGTCACCTTGTCACTCTGTGGGGCGACAAGAGAGCAGAGCCAGCAGATGTCAACACACCCCAGAGGGCAAAAGCCAAAATTTTACATTTGGAGCTGTTTGTCCCAAATATTCCTGACTCCCATGGTCTTACAGGACCTCTGGGGATGATCCAAGGTGGCTGCTGACCCTGGTCTTCCCAAGGAGGCTGCCCCAGAGCTTTGGGAATAGATGTGCTATGTTCCCCCCATTAATTGTCCTGGGCTGAGCGAAGATGGGATCAATGGGATGGAACATCCTCTGCTCAGAACCTTGGGGCAGTGGGGCAGCTCGGACCCAGCTCTGGCAAGGACTCCCACCGTCTAAGCTTGGCTTGCCAAGGACTGGTTTTGTTACTCAGCCCTTAAGTGAAGGCCAGGGGAGAACCCGGGCCCATTCCTGCCTCATGGATGGGCCAGAAGGGCTGGATTTTCCCCCTATCGGGATATTCCCTCTGGACCAGCAGAACTCAGGTGCTGGCAGTGCTGTTTTACAACCACCAGGGCACGGAGATGATTACATCCCACTGCAGCAGCCCAGGTTAGGGAGGCCCAGCCCAATTTCAGCCATCGTCCTTGGGTGGGTGTCTCCACACCGGTGCCACCCGCTCCCCGCATCCCCCCAGCCCGGCCCAGACACAGCAGCGTCCCGAGGCACCTGGAAGCTGTAGAGCACAGCGATGTTGATCTCCACCAGGGCCTGGTCCTTCCACAGCGACGAGGTTTTCCTCATGTCCAGGTTCATTTTCTTGGCCACTTGCTGTAACGACACCCGGCGGGAGGGGAGGGATTTAATGGCCAAAAGCCAAGGACTGGAGATCTCTGCTTGGGGACAGCAACCCAGAGGAGAGGCCCAGGCTGACACAAGGCACCCACGGGGCAGGGAAGGGCTGATGTTGTGCCTTTCTCTGGGAAGAAATCCTGCCTGTCCCCCTCCATGGCAGGAGCACGGCCTTTCCCCTGCCCTGAGCAGGGGCAGGTGGCCAAACGCTGCTGAGAAGGCCACCAGGAGCAGCTGGACACTCACACTGCTCCCACCCTGCTGGGTTTCAGGAGACTGGGGAGGGATGGAGCCCCTCCAAAGAATAACTCAGCATTCCTTGGAAGGTTTTGATGGATCCGCATCCCCTGCATGGAGACCTTCCCATGGCTTGGCTCGGTCTCTCCCCGTGTGGGCAGTCCTGAGCTGTGGGACCAGCTGGAGGTTCCCCAAGGGCAGCCACGTCCCTGAGGAGCCACCAAGTGTCTCAGCACCCTCTCACGTTTCAGCATTTGGCCTCAACCGAGGTGCCTGCTGATCCCTGAGATTCTTTGGGAAGAATCCCAAATCTCCACAGGGATCACACCGGCTGTGTCGGACACCTGCTGGCCCCACAGGACACAAAGGTTTTGCCAACCCTTGGCCACGTGGCTCCAGGAGAGGGGATATCCTGCACTCTCCCCCTCCAGGCAACGCCCTCCCAGTGTCCTGCCTGCTCCCCAGTGACTCCACGCCCTCCAGGAGCACCAGGAATCACCTCCAGGATGTTGTAGCGGGAGTTGTCGCAGTAGTCGCGGACACCAATCTCCGTGCCCATGTACCAGCCGCTGAAGGGGCAGGCGGAGAACTCCAAGCCCCCGATCTCCAGGAGCATGTTGGAAACGGCTGGCAGCCCGTACCACTTCAGGCCCAGGTCCTTAAACCACTCAAACCTGCCGGGAAGAACGTCAGGATTAGGCAACCAGCCGAGAATTCCCTGCCCAACACAGGCAGAGGGATGGGGAAGGTCACTTTGCCACCAGGGTGAAGGACTTGAGCAGAACATTCCCATCAGTACCTCCCTTTGGGGCTGTTTATGGGGACAAGGTGATTATGGGGTAGTGTAAGGCCCGGGAGACTTCAAGGAAAGGGAAACTTTCCAAGAAAATCAATCTGGGAGTGAGGGAAAGCCCTGAGACGTGGACACAACTTCCTTCCCGGCTCTGCCGGCTTTGTTGGGGGGAGGACCTGGGAGAGGGTCTTGGGTGAAGCCCCCAAGCCACGGCAAAGGTGGAGCCAGAGGAGCTCAGCCCTACTGACCCCCTCGAGCGGTTCTGGGGCTGCCCCGACTCACTTGGGGTGCCGGATGGGCACTTCCAGCACGAGCTCCGGCGGGATTTCGAAGAGCTCCGGGTCATTGCCGTTGGCTTGGAGGAGCAGGGGCAGGATATCGAAGCGCCCATACGGCGCCTTCCAGCCTTGCTGGATGCAGATCTACGGGGAAAACAGAGGCGGGGCTGATGTCCCAGCAGGTCACCTGCTCTTCAGGCACTGTGGGCAGGGAGCTGTGTGCTCCTGGGCATGGATCTCAACAGCATTGGTTGAGCAAGAACCTCCACCCAAGGCAGCTAAAGCAGCTGGGCCTGTCCCAGCCCACCCACAGCCAGGTCAGGGGGATTTGGGCTGGAAATGAGCCTGGAACTGATCCCCAGCAGGATCACGGCTTGTGCCTGTAATGGCGAAGGGGAAAACGGGTGAGAAAAGCAGAAAAGTGACAAAACCCAGCCTTTATTCCCGGAAAAATACCTGAGGGTGACACAAACCCAACCTCACCCTGTGGTGCTGCTCTGGACAATCCCAAGCTGCCTGACCCAGCCCCTCGTCCCTCTGGGGACGCTCGGAATTCCCGTGTGTCCCCAGCAGCCCCGGGACGGGCAGGCCGGGTACCTCGGTCAGCTCCACATTTGCGGGATCGCCCAGGACGGTCCCGTCGGGCTGCTTGTAGCCGGCGTAGCGGATCAGCTGCGCGTTCCAGATGCGGAAGTCGTGCTTGCTGTCCGTGCGCTGCGGGAAGATGGTGATGGCAGATCTGCAAGGGAAAGGCAGCGCTGGTGAGTGCCCGGGGCAGCGGGAGGGGAGGAAAAGGTGCTGTGCCCGCCTGCCACCACCTCCGGGCGTGCCCCGAGTGAGCCCCGAAGAGCTGGCACACTGGAGGAAGTCGCAGCTCCCGAATTCGGGGTGTTGCCGGCTCCTGGCTGCTCACAGGGGGTTTCAGCGGTCCATGGTCTGCCTTGGACGCAGAATAGAGGGAAAGAGGAAATAATGGGAAAATCTGCCCTCTGAGGTCCCAAGGGGAGCAAGAAGAGAGAGACTTGGACCAGCAGGACTCCTTCACCCCGGATCAGGTCCCTCTGACGCTTCCCGGGAATGGTGTTGGCTGTGCAGTGGCCCATAGCCAGCTCCAGCTGGCCCGGAGCTGGGTTGTCACACATCCAGAGGCCCTCGGACACAAACCCTGTGACTGTCTGGTGGCTCACCTGAGGTTCCCCTTGTTGGTGGCGTACTTGATGTGGTTGCAGATGTAATTGAACATCCCATGGGCCGTGGTGCAGTCCCGGGCATCGAACACCTGAAATAGGGAACCAGTGGTGGGGATGTTCCAGCTCCCGGAGCACAGCCAGGCAGAGGAAACACAGCACGTGGAGAACTCCAGGCGCCACCGTGGCTTCTCAGGGATCTGAAGCTCCATAATTATGTGTTCCCTGCCTTGGGAACATGTGGATGTGGAATCCAGCTGCCCTTTTTGCTTTGGAGAGGTGACTCATCTGCTGCTCAGGCAAAATCCTCCTTGTTCCCATGCTCCCAACCTGCTGCCGTTCCTGCCTTATCCCCCCACAGAACCCCCGGGTTCTGCTGTGCTCCTCCTGTAGATCAGCACTCACAGCTGGAACAGGACAGGTCTGGGGGACAGGGAACCATGGAATCACGGAATGGGTTGGGTTGGAAGGGACTTTCAAAGAGTATCCCATTCCACGCCCTGCCCGCGGCAAGGACACCTTTCACTACCCCAGGGTTCTCCAAGCTCTGTCCAGCCCGGCCTTGGACACTTCCAGGGATCCAGGGGCAGCCCCAACAGCATGGGGAAATCGGGAAGGAGGGTCACAGAAGGGGCTGTGCCCATTCCCTGTGTGAGGCAGCCACAGGAACTGCTCAGCAGCACTGGGTTTGTTCCAGGTTACAGGAGGAGAGGACATCCCTGCACCAAGGCATTCCCTAGGGATCGCAGATTCCAGCCCTGTTCTGTGTTTCCCTTGCCAAAAGGGCACCAAGCCAAATACTCTCCTGCTGGATCTCAGTACCGAGGACAAGCGTGTCCTGCTGCCTCTCTCCAGGCGGAGCAACAGGTTTGGAAGCAGCAGGGGAGATGCTGGAGCGGGATCTGATTTTGGAAAACGTCCCCTGGGAGCACCAGCTTCCATTTCAGACACAGCCACCTCATCTCCACTCCCTCCACGGACGCTTTTCCAGCTCCTGCTGACATCCCAAAGCTGCTGAGGGGAGCCGCGCGTGCTGGACACCTGCCCCTGTACCTGTGCTGTGCTTCCCAGGGGTTGGGGAGCAGGATTTGCCTCTCCCAAACTCCAGCCCACCCTTTGGCAGGAATCTCCTGGATGTTTCCGGTGGGATTGGTGCTCACCTGCAGCTTGGACCACTGGATCCTGCCCACGCACCGCGCCGCGTTTCTCCAGGCGTGCTTGGCCCCATAGATCAGCTCCGTGTCCCGCAGCTGGTAGGTGTCAGTGGCCTCAATCTCCTTGGTCACCTCCTCCAGCCTCTCCATGTGGGCCTTGGAGCCGGATCTGTGCAGGTTGGGAGCAGAGGAGGTGGCGGGTCAGGCGGAGGGCAGGGAGTGCTGCTGCTCTCCGCCTGGAATCCCTTGTTTCTGCACGCACAGGGGTTGTGTGGATGGTTATCCCAGCTTTGGGATAGAGGGGAGCGAGGAGCCGAGGGAGAGGACAGCGGCTTGCACAGAGACACAACAAACACCAGGAGTGAGACTCCACTCAAGAAGCAGCTGCTCAAGGAGCACCAGAGTCTCCCCCTGCTGTGACTCGCAAGTGTGGGAGATCAGATCATGGAATCATGGAATCATGGAATCATGGAATCATGGAATGGCCTGGGTTGGAAGGGACCTTAAAGCCATCCCATTCCACCCCCTGCCATGGGCAGGGACACCTTCCACTGTCCCAGGCTGCTCCAAGCCCCATCCAGCCTGGCCTTGGGCACTGCCAGGGATCCAGGGGCAGCCACAGCTTCTCTGGGCACCCTGTGCCAGGGCCTCCCCACCCTCCCAGGGAACAATTCCTTCCCAATATCCCATCCATCCCTGCCCTCTGGCAGTGGGAAGCCATTCCCTGTGTCCTGTCCCTCCATCCCTTGTCCCAAGTCCCTCTGTGTTTCTTTTCAGCTCCTTCAGGCACTGCAAGGCCACAGTGAGGTCACCCCAAAGCTTCTCCTCTCCAGGCTGAGCTATCCCAGCTCTCCCAGCCTGGCTCCCAGCAGAGCTGCTCCATCCCTCTGATCATCCTGGTGCCTCCTCTGGACTCTCTCCAGCAGCTCCAGGTCCTCCCTGTGCTGGGCCCCAGGGCTGGAGCAGCTCTGCAGGTGACACGTGTGACATCTTGGCCCCAGCAGCAGCCTCGGGCTGCGGCCTCCTGCAGCAGCACTCACCTCTTGATGGAGGAGTAGTACTGGTCAATGAAGTCCTTGGCCAGGAGCAGCACCTCCTGCTTGGTCCTGGTGTCCTCTGCCTTGCGGACGTGGGGGCTGGGGGTCATCACGGAGCCCATGCAGATCTGCTCGGTGCACGCTGTGGCCTGAGGGGGTGGGAGGGAACAGGAAGGTTGTGGAGTCACCGCGGCACCTGTGGTCACCTGAGCCGGGCTGGGGCAGCCAGCAGCGGCCGATGCAGAGGGTGGGGGTGTCTGACAAATGGGGACATCCCCAGCTGGCTGGGGACACTGTGGGATGACAGCCAGGCCACGTGCAGTCACCTCTCATCCCCCCCCGATCCGGGCAGTCGGAGAGATGGGATTCACACCCCGGCTTGGCATGAAGTCAAATGCTTTTCCTTATTCATCCCAGACTGATTTCCCTCTGCCTCTTACTGCACCAGAGGTTTGAAATTCCAACCCTCCTGGAGACAAGACTGAATTCCTCCACTTCTGCATTCCCGGGTAAACCCATCTCGGAGACGCCGCCACGCACTCAGCGATGCTCAGGGAATTTCGGCCAGCCCTGCCGGCTCAACTCACCATGGCAGTCTTGAGGTGCAGAGTGTCGTGGAGCACGGAGCCCGTCTCCCAGTTCTTGATTTTCACGAACCGGGGGCATTTGGAAGGGCTCCCGTTGAGGGTGTTCTTGGTCGGGGACTGGCGCCCGGATGGCGGCGGCTGGAAAACAGGGAACACCCGGCACGAGGTCAGAACTCACCAGCAAAATACAGGAAAAGGTCACAGCAACACAGGACCGTGCGCGGGTGGACGCCTGTCCTTGCGTTCTGGGGGTGGCACAGCCAGGCGGGGTGCATTGTCCGGGTATTTGGCATTATTTGGGATCCTGCAATGGAGCTATGGAATTAAGAAGTCGTGTGTGGTTATGGGACAGCCAGACCTGTGGGGAATGAGTTGAAATCAGAGGTGGAAGGGACTTGGGAGAATGTTGTGTTCAAGTTTTCCTTTGATGCCAACACTGGAAGGTGTAGTAATGAGGACGGATAAATTTTCCGAGCGGGGGTGCTGCTGAATCATGAGTAGTTGGATTTGTCCCTGACTCTCTGCCTTGGGCTGGGCCCATCCAGCACTCCTGGAGTTCTGTGCCAGCACAGGGAGAGCCTCAGCCAGCACAGAGCTCGTGAGGAGAAGAACTGGTTACAGGTGCTTCTTTTTGCACATTTTCACAGATAAAATCGCAATTTTCTGCCCTGGCCCTTGCTCACCCCAAGCACTCAAAGCTTAAGGAGCCGCCAGTGTCTGCCAGTGGGGACAGGGAAGGCTGCAGTGCACTGGGAAGCAGAGATCCGTCTCCCAGGATCAGATCTCGCAGGGATGTAATTCCATCGCTGGAACCACGGCGCTGTCGCTGCAGCTCTCCAGGGGACACCTGAGAGCATCCTGGCCAAACCTGCTTGTGCTTGGCACCTCTCCAGGGCTCTGCACAGCAGATCTGGGCTGGGACTGGATTTGCTGTCCCTTCCTACACGAATCCTGGGGCTGGTGTCCCTTTTGAGTTAATCTGGGAGGTTTTGTTGAAGCTTTCTTGAAGTTGGCGCTGCCTTCAGCAGCATCACCCTCCCTTTCGGGGTCCTGGGCTCACGTCACAGACTGGCAGCAGCAGCAGAAATTCAGCCTCAAGGACCAGGCAAAGAACCAGCCGAGGGTGGGAGAAGCTCCTGGTTCAGCAGGGAGAGCAGCAGGAGCCACAGGGATGACAGAGCAGCTGAGGCTCCAGATCTGACTTGTTCCCGCTTTCCCAGAGGATTGCTCCGCTTCTCCAAGCACGGGGAGGTCGATGCCTGGCTGATTCCGCAGCCTGGGCTGAGCAGACACCTCTGCACCGCCCTGCTGCCACTGCTGGCCAGACTTTCTGCACGGTTCTTGTTTTTCACCATAATCTCCTGACATTTTTCCCCGGAAAACAGGGATTTCAGGCAGCCTGAGGCTCGCAGTGTAATGCCACGCTCTGAAAACATATTCTGGGAGCAAGGGACAGAGGCTGAGGGGGAAGACAGGGATTTACAGCCTGACCCCTCAGTAGGACCTTCTTTAGCCCTGGCAGTTCCCAAAAGCTGCTCCCCACACCCCCTCAGGCTGTGCTGCCATGGAGCTCTGACATTCCTCATGTCACAAATCCCATGATTTTCCCGAGGAGTGTGTCCAAATCCACACCCTGAAGCCAAATGACCACACACCACATCTCGGCCTCCCCTTTCCTCCCTGCAGAAACCAAACATAAAACCTCACGTAGAGCTCAAACCCAGCAGTAAATAAAAAGCCTGCTCAATGTAGTCCTGGAAAAACATTATTTTTAAGCTCTTTCTTTTTCAATTTTGAGGAATCCAACCTGACCGATGGCAGTGGCAGCTCCTGGTCATTTTTTTCCCCCTGCTTGTTTTACTCTTCCAAGAGAATTAAATCATTCTTTAGTCACCAACAGCATCCTGTGCTCCCTGACCCTCCCCGAGGACCGAAGGGGACGATCTGCCACCTTCCCTCTGAGCCCGACTGCTCGGAGCAGCTCTCTGAGACGGGCAAAGCGTGCTGAGAACAGCTCAGAGATGCAACCAGAACCAATCCTCACCCGCAGCTCCACCTGCCAGACAGGAACGGGGAGCACCAGGCGGGAAGTGTTGATTGCCTCCAGCACTTTTTAATCGGAGTTCTGACCTCCTGACAGGGTGTGCTGCTAAAATACTCCTTGCTGGAGCAGGGATGGACCAAAAAGGCGCTGGGAATGCAGGCGGAGCAGTGTCCCCACCCTCGGAGCAATCGGGGGGACGCTGCCTGTTGAACGTCTGCCTGCAGATGTTCTGCCTCCAGCCCCCTCAAAGCTGCTCCCTTTCCCTTTTGTCTTCTCCCTGCAGGAGCTGGGCAAGCTGGAATCTTGGAATCACAGGGTCCTTAAGGTCGGGAAAGATCTCCAAGACGGCTGATTCCAACCTTTGAGTGAGCACCAAGCTGCCAGCCAGAGCAGGGCACTGAGTGACATTCCTTGGACACTTGCAGGGATTAACGGGACCTCATTAATCTGCTCCAGTGCCCGACAACCCGTGCTGGGAGAGGGCCACGGAGCAGAGGGATGCTGAATCCTGGGATGCCAGCCAGGCTGGAGCAGAGGTGTCAGCTCTGACAACCCCATCCCGGAGCAGCTGTGGAGAGAGAGAACTCAGAGGAGGCTGGGAGGGAGCTGTGTGTGTGAGTCTGCGTGTGTGTGTGTGTGTGTGTGTGCGCCTTCCCCGCACGCCGAAACCGAAGCCAAATATTCCCCGCCGCTGTGCCAGGGAGGCTGTGCGAGATCCTTTCATGTTTTAATTAGGCAGCTGCGATATCGGTGACTCAGGAGCGGGACAAACCGAGCGACAACTGCGGCAGCCGGGGCGCACACGCGTTATGCAAACAGCTTCCACCGGGAGCCGGGTGCCGGCGCTTTGCGGCTCCGGAGCTGTCTGCTCCTGCAGGGGAACACGCCCGGCCCTGGGGGGCTCCGCGGGGACGGAAGGACAGCGGACACCTCCCGTTCGGGGCTCTCCGGCTCCTCACCCTGCCTCCACCCGCACCGGCTGTGGGAGGGCAGCAGCAGCAGCCGGGTCGTGGATTTATTTCCATGCTGACATTTTCCTTCCAGGCTGCATCAGCTCCGCTCGGCTGAGAGCGTGGCCTTTAGACAGCTGCAAATCACCCTCACAAGCTGCTCCGAGTCGCTTCCCCCGAGAGCTACGCGGGCACAAAGCTCCCGGTTGCCCTGGGGCCGCTCACAAATCAATCCCCGAGGACTCAAACGGGACCTGGTGCAGCCGCGGCATCTTCAGGTTTAGGGCCAGGGGGATCGGGCTCCTGGGAAAGCAGCGAAAAACGCGGCGTGGCTTCGTGAAAAACGACAGAGGGATGAGGATCGATGCCCAGCAGGGCTTTCAGCACCTTATTACGAGCCTCAGTGAGCATTCAGCACCTGGCCAAGTGAATCCACCCAATCCTGCTCTAAAAAACCAAGGAAAGTTCCCACTTGGCTTGACTTTCCCCCGTGTTAATAGTATTTATTGCTGCTTGAGAGAAGTTCAGCTGCCTTGACTGCACACGGCCCCGGGGAACGGCTGGGGGGAAAAACCACACTGCTTCCAGAAAAGCAGGCGTAAGGATTCGGGGATAAGAAGGATAAAAAGAAAGCTGTGCATCCAGTGGAAAGAAAAAAAATAATAAAGAGTTTAATAGCAGCTTAAGACTGGCGGTTTTGGCAGCCCCAACACAGAGAGAAATTAAGCTCTGCACACAGAAGGTTATAAAGTGCTTATGGCAGCAGACACGGACACGCATGGGGCTTAGCGAAGGAGGCAGGGAGACGGAGCCTTTCCAGAGCTGGGGCAAAGGGAGAGGAGCCCTGACCTGTCCCTGGGCTCGGGATTCCTGCTGCAGTGCATGATCCGTGTGCTGGGACGTGGGGCTGCCCAGGGACACCCCTCCAGTGGCTGCTGCGGCTCGTGGGGGGTGACACCGGCCCCGAGGCTGGCTGTGCTGCTGGCACACCTGGCCACGGTCCTGAGGCGAGGGCAGGGTGCAAATGGATCGCAGCTGCACCTCAGCACCGGGCCAGGCTGGTGAAAGCCCTGCAGCGTGGGCAGGAGCGTCCCAGTGCCCTGCATGGGTGCCAGCACCAGCTCAGAGGGTCTCGTGTGTCCCCCCCATGGGTCTGTGACGCTGGGAGGCTGCAAAAGTGCATGGGAACATCATTCCATGCAGGATTCCCGGGAGAAATGCATCCAGCTCTGGGGTCTCAACACGGGAAGGACCTGGAGCTGCTGGAAGAGTCCAGAGGAGGCCACGGAGCTGCTCCAAGGGCTGGAGCCCCTCTGCTCTGGAGCCAGGCTGGGAGAGCTGGGGGTGCTCACCTGGAGAGGAGAAGGCTCCAGGGAGAGCTCAGAGCCCCTTCCAGGGCCTAAAGGGGCTCCAGGAGAGCTGGAGAGGGACTGGGGACAAGGGATGGAGGGACAGGACACAGGGAATGGCTTCCCACTGCCAGAGGGCAGGGAGAGATGGAATATTGGGAAGGAATTGTTCCCTGGGAGGGTGGGGAGGCCCTGGCACAGGGTGCCCAGAGCAGCTGTGGCTGCCCCTGGATCCCTGGCAGTGTCCAAGGCCAGGTTGGACACTGGGGCTTGGAGCAGCCTGGGATAGTGGAAGGTGTCCCTGCCCATGGCAGGGGTGGGATGGGATGATCCCAGTCCGGTCCCTGTGTCCTGCCCTGGATAATCCCACCAGGGAGACCCTTCTGCCCAAGCGCTGGCAGAGCTCACGCACATCATGTTTTCCCCGAGGTGATCTCGGTGGCCTGGCAGGGTCTGCCTGACGTCTCTGGCTGTGCTACAGACGTGGAGTTAATCTCCCTTTGGCAAGGGAGCCTGAGAATTTATGGCCGTGGAGTGTGAGGAGATGAAAAGGCTCCGTGGGACGCGTTCTCTGAAGTGCTCTATTGAATTACCGTCGGATGAATCCAAACGACGTTAATGATGCAGCTTGGCCTGGCGCCACCTAAAGGGATCACACTCCCCTGGGAGGCTGCAGCGTCCTGGTCCCTGGCTGGGCTCCCATCCCACGTCAGCCCTTGGATGCAGAGCATCATTCTCCAGTGACCTCCATTCCCTGCCTGAACCACGGGCACCTCAGCTCCCGGCCCAAATGGGCTCTGGGATCCCTCACCTCCAGCTTTTGGGATCAACCACACGTGGTCCCTGCAGGGTCTTTGTGCTTTGGGAACCCACCAGGATGGGTCGCACTCCCACAAACGCCGGGAATTTTGGTTTTCCCACCCAAAGCAGCCCCAGCCGTGGCCTCTTACCTGCTCTGCTTCGGAGTAGGGGTTGTTCAGGACCACGGGGACGCTGCTCTTCCCCCACAGGTCCCCCAGGACACGATCGTTCTCCATGCGCGCCGGCACAGCTTTCTGGGGGTTGTTCTCCCCTTCCCTGAAACTGAAGGGTTAAAAATCATTTGGGTCGCTGGGTGCTGGGACCACGGGCACAGGTCCTGCTCCAGCTGCTTCCCACAGGAGCAAAAACTTGGCCACTGCCCCGCAGGAAGGAAGGGAAGGCTGAACCCGGGCCAAGGCAATGAATCACCGAGGTGAGGACACCCCAACCGCAATGGAAATTCCACCTCGGAGCAGCAGGAGAGCCCTGTGCCCGCGCTGGCCCCACAACAGAGCCTCTGCACCCCGAAATCTGAGCTGGAACCCTGGGAAAACGGGAGATGGGGAAAGGAGGCTGGAAAAGCTCGGGGCCGAAGGAGCTTGCAGAGCAGCTCAGCGTCGATGAGCAGGGAGGAGGGAAAAAACCCCCAGAACAAACAGGAGGCTCCCAGGAGCTCCCTCTCCTCTCCCTGACCTTTCCAGATGCTGTGAGTGGAAGTGATTCCAGTCGAGCAAGCTGATGGATTGCCCCTGGAATTGCTGGGGATGCGGGGAAGGCTGGGGACCGAGGGCATCCCGGCGCTGGCTGCCCCAGCCCACGCGGTGACACCGGAGTAGCCCGGGTGTAACTCAGGTGTAACTCAGGTGTAACCCGGGTGTAACTCACTGCGCCGCGCACGTTTCGGGGTGTGGGAGAGGCTCTGAAACGCCACCCGAGCAGCTGCTGCAAAACCTCTGCCACGTGAGCCCTCGCCAAGGAGAGGAAACAAGCGGGGCTTGGGGACGTGGCGTTCAGGCGAGGCAGGAGGTGGCACCTGGCCACCAGCACCGCGGAGGCCACAGCGGGAAGGGGCTCCCTGGGCTGGGCCGAGCCGGGGCACGGGCAGGGATGGGCACAGGCACCAAAGAAACGCCCTCTGGAACTGCTTTGCTCCTGCTGTCAGCCCTTAAAAGCCTTTCCAGATGCCACTGGATCCATTATGAGGCTTCTCGTTAACGGCGGCAGGGTCTGGGCGCTGACCAAAGTGGGACACTTGCACCCAGGGCATGAATCTCACCAACAGGGTGCTCCTGTTGCTCCAGGGAGGCAAATAAATACAAATAAATTCAGTTTCACAGTCCTTGAAGCCCTTTAGCTTAAGGAAAAGACTTCATTTAAAGAGCATCTCCCTGTGCTTTGAGTTTTCTCTCGTTTTCTGCTTTTACAGAGCTGTGCTCAGCTGCCAAAATATTTCCCTGGGCTCTGGCCACCTTCCAAACCCTGGAAAGTGGCCACCTTGGTGCAAGGGAGGAGGCACAGGTGCCTTGGGGCCATTTTTCCTGGGGATTTCTGTGCCCCTCCAGGCCAGGAAAGCTGTTCCTCGGTGACCTGGCTCCCGGGAGCACGTGAAAGGGTTCCCATCAGATAAAACAGAGAAACTCCACCCGCAGCACCGCGGCCAAAGGCAGCAGATCCCAATCTCAGCTGCGCGGTGGTGGTGACCCACACAGAGCCCAGAACCCACAGGGATCCCAGGGACAGGCACAGCCAGGAGCCACGCAGCCCCGCTGTGCCCAACCCAAAGGGCAAGCCCAGGCCCTCTTGCCCAGTCTCCCTCCATCCCAGTAATCCCCAGCAGCCGGGCGGAGAATTAGCAGGATGAAAACGCAGCCGGTCTGGCTCTGCCCTCGGAGCGAGGCCCAGCTGTTAAATCTCCCGGGGAACTCTCATTTCCACGGCTGCACAGCCCTGCCCTCCTGCCCTGATCCCCACCGTGCCGGGGGACGCGGGGCCAGGTCAGCACAGGGACACCGAGCGCACCGAGCCACCTCCAGCAGCCGATGAGCCCCAGCTGCTGCCCCTCACAACCGGCCCAAAATCCAGACAAGAGCGCTAAATCCACAAGGGAGAAATCCCTCGGCTCTCCCGGAACCTGGGGCTTAGCAGAGGGAAGTGGAAAACCACGGAGCCTCTCCAGGGGCATGGGCTTTGCCTCTGCAAAACTTGGAGAAGCTTGGGATCAGCCAGAGATCCCACAGGCACCTCCAGAAGGACGCTGGTGCCTGGCACGACCTGCTGCTCCCAGAGAGGTGTCTGCAGGGCCACTGCCAGCACGAGGGGAGCTTGGAGAGGGATCCATCCATCGGCAGCAGCAGCTGGAGGGGCTGGAATGTGGGATCTCACCGTGTGCACAGCGACAAAGCCATAAATGTTGGCAGCTGGAGAAATCCCAGATGTTGAACTAAGTTGGGTGCTGATTTGGGTGCTTTGGGACTTACAGGTCCTGCTGGAGCAGGGACTGCTCCCCTTCCCTGGCCTCGAGCACCACCTGACAGCGAGGTGCCCCATCCTGTGGGACTGGGACATCCAGACGGGAATTACCTGGATGCTCCATGTCCCCTTGCGTGTCTGCAGGTGTGGCAGGAGCGGGACTCGTGCTGCTGTCCCTGATGGATTTCCGGCTGCGTGAGCACGGCAGTGAGGGGCTGACCCTGCTGGAAGAAGTTGTGCTGGAAAAGCACAGCCAAGCGTGACTGTGACAAAGCCATCAGAGTGACCTGGGGGAGGGGGTTCCTGCTGCTGTGCCTGGCCAGGGGCTGCCCCGAGCCAGTGCAGACCTCCCCGGATGAGGCTGCCTGGAAGGATCCGGCTCTGTCCTTTCGGAGAGAGGCAGGGAGAGAAAAGCCCATTGAGAGCAGCCAGAGCCTCACCCCAGCCCCAGCACAGATGGGGGAGTAAAAATAAAAACAATCAATTGCTTCATTTTACAAATATTTCCTGCCCCTTGCTTGTGAGGGCCTTGTTTGCGAGCTGGGACAAGAACAGGGATTTTGGGATGAGTTATTTTCCTCTCCCGACGCGGCTGCTCCAGCCCCCCGGGACACAGGGTGACCTGGCACATCACTCACGCTGGAGGAGGCTGAGGGCACAGCCATCATCCCGTGTCCGAGCTCAGCCCCCGGACAGCGTTCCCAAAAGGGTTTTATCCGCAGGAGAACCCACAGGGCCGCTCTGGTGGGTGCTGGGGAGGGCACAGCTCCCTCGAGGGAGCCAGGCTGGACATCCCCAGGGATCTGCCTTGGGAGCTCCCCAGGGAGAGAGGAGCTGGCTCCTCTTCCTTGGAGAAATCCTGGCCAGGCTGGTCGGGGCTTGGAGCACCCTGGGATAGTGGAAGGTGTCCCTGCCCACAGCAGGGGGTGGGATGGGATGGGATGGGATTTAAGGTCTCTTCCAACCCAAACTATTCCATGAGATTTTTTTAAATCCCCACTTCGATGTCTCTGAAAAACTGGAAGCAACTCTGACAACGTGCCCTTGGAGGCCACCAAGCGGCTGAACTCTCCCGAAAGCCACATCCAGGATCCAGGTATCCCTCTCTGACCACTCCCAGATCCATTAAATCCTCTCAGCCAGACCTCTTGGATCCAGAGAGATCCAAAGCCCTGTCTGAGGGGGGTTTTTTTCTGCTCTGAAAGCCAAACTGGATGCTTTAAAAAGGAAAGAGGAATCCTGCCCTCCCCCACCGGTGCCGGGCAGAGCCTGGGATGCTGCTCCCCTTGGAAGAAGCATCTGGCTGTTTGGAGAAATGAGAGGCACCACTGTTTTCTTTTGACTAATTTGATGATGTTGCAGTGCTCCGAGTGATGAAGCAGAAGGGAAGTTGCTGAGACAGCCCTTTCAGAAATTTCTCCACAGCTTTTCCAAAAAGAAATTAAACGGGAAAAAAAGAAAAGAAAAAAAAAAAGAGCAAAAGGGAAGTTTGTCAGTTTGTCACCCGGCTCCTTTGAATTTCCTCGGCAGAAGGATCTCTCTGGTTTCCCAGGCAGGGAGCAGAGATAGCCCTGGCTGCTGCCACCCCAGCTGGGATGGGAGATAAGGACGGCAGTGCCCACACTGCCGGGGACAGCTCCGGTGACAGCTCCGGTGACGCTGATGGCATCGCCCTGTGCCGTGCCCGGGGATGGGCTCCTTCCTTCCCGGCCCTTCTCCCGAAAATCCCGAGCTTGGGGCTGCGTGGGAAGCTCACACCTCGGGAGGGAAATTCCTTCTTCCTGCCTCATTCCCTGATTTTTCCTCGGGAATGGCTGCGCTTGCAGTGCTCCTCCTTCCAGTGCTTGGGGCTGGGATAAGCGGCTCTTGCCTCGCCTTTTTTTTGCCCCATGGAAAACCCCATTCCTGAGGGCGTGGCATCCTCAGGAGTGAAAATTCCTTTCCTGGGGCATTTGGAAAACACGCCGGAGGGTTAAGCAAGGTCTGGACACCAGCAGAGGGAGAGGGATGGGGCAGGAGAAGGGATTTGCAGGGCACAGGGGATGGAGCAGAGCTCAGGAAGGGAGCGGGGATTTGGAAGAAGGAATAACTCCAAAAGCTGGGATGCACTCCCTGGAGAGGCAGCAGGGATGGGATGCCCAGGCTGGGAACTGCAGGGTGATCCAGGCGAGGAATAAATGGGAGAGGGGATGTGGGACAGCGCGGAAGGGGGAGGACAAAATCCTCAGGAAGAACCTGTGGAATGATCTGGAGAAGATCCTGTGGCCTCAGAAAGTCGGGACACGGCTGGGATGTGCCCAGTGCTGGGATCAGGGACTGGTGAGCCTCAGGGAGCCTGTGAAAAACGAGGCTGGAAAACGCCTCTGAGGGGGCACCGACAGATCCAACCCGGGAGCAGATCCAAGCATTCCCAAAGTCCCACCAGCACAGCTCAGAGTTCCGCCAGCATCGAGCTGCCACCGCCGCTCCTGCCCCTTCCCAAACATTCCCGATGGGCACCCGGGGGATTCCAGCCTCTCCGCAGGAGGAAAAGCACAGCCCAGGGGTGCTGGGAATCCCGCCGGGATCTCCTGCGGGATCACACCGGGGCCGCGGGATCACACACAAGGGGAAGGGCTGTCCCGTCCCACGGGATGCAGGAGCGGCAGGGAGGGCTGAGCGGGTGAAGGGGGATTTGGGGACTGGTCTGACGTATTTGGGGGAATATGGGATTTATTTGGGGGAATATGGGATATATTTAGGGTGGAATATGGGATATATTTGGGGGAATATGGGATATATTTAGGGTGGAATATGGGATATATTTGGGGGGAATATGGGATATATTTAGGGTGGAATATCGGATATATTAGGGTGGAATATGGGATTTATTTGGGGGGAATATGGGATATATTTGGGGGGAATATGGGATATATTAGGGTGGAACATGGGATGTATTTAGGGTGGAATATGGGATACATTAGGGTGGAATATGGGATACGTTTGGGGGAATATGGGATATATTTAGGGTGGAATATGGGATTTATTTGGGTGGAATATGGAATATATTAGGGTGGAATATGGGATTTATTTGGGTGGAATATAGGATATATTTCAGGGGAATATGGGATACATTAGGGTGGAATATGGGATTTATTTGGGGGGAATATGGGATATATTTCAGGGGAATATGGGATACATTAGGGTGGAATATGGAATATATTTGGGGGGAATATGGGATATATTTCAGGGGAATATGGGGTACATTAGGGTGGAATATGTGGTTTGCAGGCACAAAATGCCTCTCTGGGTCGGAGTGACGGAGCCAGGGCGATGAGGAAGAAGCCTCGGCCAAGGGAGAAGGGGGAGGTTATTCCCTGCCAGAGCTCCCTGCATCCATCTCCAGAACGGCACGAACGTGCTAATCCCAGGGAACCTTTTCCTTCCCGAGGTTTTAAAGTTTCGTGTCCAAGTGCAGAAGAATGAAGAGAGATCGGAAATGCAAATGAAATGTTTTGAGCGACACAAGGGATTTTGGCGGTGCCGAGGAAGGTGGGAGGGAGAGAAACGATGGGGTTTGTTCCAAGGCAAGATGGAGCCTGAAACCTCGAAACCTTTCCTGAACTGAATTCCTGCTCCCAGCGCTCTTCTCCCTCTCGGGGCTGCTGTTTGGACTGAAACTGCCATGTTTCCATCATGCTGCTCACGTTAGGGAAGAGACCTGGGGAGGAAAATAAATCCTGGCAACTCGGTGGGGAGGAGGGGAGGGAGGAGGGAAGATGGGACCTGACAATCTCCCCAGAGCTCCGAGGGAAAAACAGACCTGGGTTGGCTGGCAGGGAGTGAATCAAACTCTATTTTTGCTTCCTAGCCCACGGTGAGCCTCGTGGCAGAAATGCCAGCTCTCATCATACCTTGGGCCCCGCGTCCACGCTCCCTGTTCCGACTGCGGACGGCCTGAGCCGAGGAGTGGCCGTGGCATGCACCGACGGCACAGGAGAAGCCAGCAAAGGGGAATTCCCTTGGGGAATGCAGACCATGGGTGCAGGGCGTGCAGAGGAACCGACCGCGACCCCACAGCAAACTTGGGATGGATCAATCAATCAATCAATCATGGGATGGATTGGAAGGGACCTGAAAGATGATCTCCTTCCACCCCTGCCATGGGCAGGGACACCTTCCACTGTCCCAGGCTGCTCCAAGCCCCGTCCAGCCTGGCCTTGGACACTGCCAGGGATCCAGGGGCAGCCGCAGCTTCTCTGGGCACCCTGTGCCAGGGCCTCCCCACCCTCCCAGGGAACAATTCCTTCCCAATATCCCATCCATCCCTGCCCTCCGGCAGTGGGAAGCCATTCCCTGTGTCCTGTCCCTCCACGCTCCCATAAGAAGTGCCTCCCCATCTTTCTCGTAGGCTCCCTTCCAGTTTTCCTTGGACGCAGCACTGGGGAGAGGAGATGGAAGCCCGAAGCACCAGGTGTAGCAGGAATTGGTTTTGCCAAAGCCCATCTTGAGCAAGAAGTTTTTGGCTCCCTGTGAACAACCTCAGCCTCGTGCCCTTCCCTGGGAACGCTGTCACAGCTCCATGAGCCAGATCGGCTCTGACAAAGCGCCGCGGGCTGGGAAGGTCAGCACCCGGCAAAGAGGAGACAAACCAGGATTCATCCCAAACCCATCATCTCCAGCTGCACCCACAGCCAAACGGCCCAGGCTGGAGGTGTCCAGCTCAACCTTGAGCGAGGTTTTGCGCCCTCCTGGGTGTAGGTAGAGATCAATTCCTGCGCTGTTCCTGCCTGGAGAAGTCCCAGCCCAAGCCTGGGAGCTGCATCCGTCTGATGGGGCTCACTGGGGTTTTTTTAGCATTTCCTTGGCACCGACCAACGCTCTCCCCAGCAATCCACTCCCTGTTATTCCCTGGCCTTTCTGCACTTCTCCTCCCATCCAAGGAAACTCGGGAGGGCAGCAGACCTTCAGGATGCCCCGGCTCTGCGTGAGCCCGAGCCGAGCAGATGGATCACCCGCAGCCCAATCCCTCAGAAATGCCCTTTGCCCCGCACAGCAGCTCCGGGCGGCTTCTCCCCGCAGTAAATCTCCTTCCCCACGTCTCTGCTCCAGCCTGGGTCCTCTCACTTACACCGACTCCTTCCACAGGAGCCAGGCTGCAGCTTTTCATCAAGCAGGAGAATTTGACCGAAAAGTGGATTTTCAACCCCAAGGTATAGAGATTACAAAGTTTTTTTTTTTTTACTAAGATGCTGAAAAAAAAAAATTGAGATTTTGGTGAAGTCCCTGCTCTGCTGCTTCAAGGTCCTTCAGCCTAAGTGAAATCAAAGCATTTCTGTTTAATCCCTGAATAGAAGAGACTCCTCCAGGTAAAACCACGTTTTTCATCCCTCCCGAGGGCTACAGCCAGAGGTGGGATGGGGAGCAGGGTTTGTAGGGCGAGGCTGCACCCTGTCCAGTGTCCCCCCGTTTGGGATTGTGTCCTCCGGGGCTTTGCTGGTCCCTGAGCTAAACCAGAGGGGATTTTTAAGCCCCCCCCCCTGCACATTTTGTATCCAATCACGACCCTTTCAAGGTCTCAGTTCTTAAGCCAGGCTCTCCCAGGATGGGTTGGTGCTGGATTAAAGGATGCACAGTCTGGACAGGTTTTTGGAGAGCGTGCTGGGCTCGGGGGGTTAAATCCCCTCCCATCGCACGGCAGATTTCCAAATTCTCCAAATCCCAACAATTCCCAAGCGAACGAGACCTGGAAGGTACCTGTGGTGGGGAGGGGATGGCAGGAAGGACGCCCAGACACCGGCACCGAGCACAGCAGATATTTTTTTCCCTCTGACTCAGTGCGAGCACCCTAACGAGCTTTGAGGTACCGTGTCCTCCACGGGAAACAGGAATAATTTGGGAGAGCAGGAACGACGTGAAAACAACTGAAAATAAACCAAGGAAGGTGGGGAACGCAGGGGGTGGGGGTGGGATTGGGATGGGAGCGAGCGGGAGCTCAGCCGTGGCTGGGAGCCCACGGAGGGGACCCCGCTGTGGCTCCCCCCTCTTGCTTCTGATCAAGAAAAATGAACACGATTTTTTCTTTCCCCTTTCTCTAAGAAGCGTCTGCAGCAAGAGAACTTGAAATTACAGAGAACTCGAAATTACAGATCTTTCCGTGGCTGAGCCACAGATCTCCAGCTCCAGCAAACCCTCGGGGCTTTTCCAGCCCGGTCGATAAGCGAGGGCGGCCACAACCTGCTGCAGCACTTGACGCCGCTAAAATGTGCTTGGGGACTTGGGGAACAGCAACAGGAAAAGGCAGCCTATCGGTGCTAATGAACGGCCCGGAGCACAAGGAGCTGGTACCGAAAAAAATCCAGCCACGAACAACAGGAAGGGCCCCGGGGGCTGCTCCGGCTCCGCAGCGATGCGCTACAGCTCAGGGGAACGCTGAGGAAAATCGGGAGCTGTCCCACCTCCCCCTCCTCAAGAGGACATGGGACAAGTGTTGTCCACGTCCCCACCCGTGCTCACAAGTGCTGAAAAGGCGATCAGGCTCTAGGAGGAGCAGAGGCAGCTCCATCCTGGCCTTTCAACAGGGATTGGCCGTTCCGAGCTCTCCCTGAAAAACATTTCCCCCCTTCCCACCAGGCTGGTCCCGCTACCCCTGCCCCATCTTGGCTTCAGATGGAGCTGGACTGGGGCTCCCCTCGCCTCTCCCAAAAGGTTTGGAAACTCATGTCTCCCGGGAAGCACCATGCCCTGCCGGTCCGACCTTCCCGCCTCCTCTTCCGCAGTTCATCCGAGTGGATTTCTGCAAGAGAGCTCTAAAGCAGGACCACCAGGACAGGAATACCATGGACCTTATTTGGCAGCTGGGGAAACTGAGGCACGAGATTTTTGCCTCAACTCGAAACAAATGGGATTGAGAACAGGGAGCAGAAATTTATCCCAGCCCAGCCCGTGATCCGCCACGTCACACGGCTCAGCTTTCCATGAGACGTTATTCCCGCTCCCCCCAATTTCCCGTGCTTACACCCTTCTTCCACAACCTCCTCCCAGTTTCTCATTCATCTTCCCCTCATCGACCACTTCCCCCCTTTTTCGCATCCCTGCCTCTCCACCTCCCCCCCACTGTGCCAGGCAGCACCCGGCTGGGGAGAGGCGCCCGCCGACACCTCGGGGAGCCAAAACCAGCACGTTTCACCAAAGGTAAAAAATGTATTTAGGGACCTACCAGTCCACCTGGACTTCTATATCCCGTGTCTCTACCTTGGAGGGCGCATCTCCATCGCTGTCCTTACTGCTGCTCTTCAGCAGGTCCAGGACGGGCTCGATTTCTTTGAGCAGCTCATTGTCTCCCACGCCGCCGTTGAGACAGGAGTGACCACAAGCCCCGTCCTTGCCCTTCCCGGCGTCCGGCCCTTTGCTGCCGGGAACGACGCCGTTAACGTGGACCATCGGCTCCACCTCCTTCCCCGTTTCCCTGCTCCACAGGGAGCCCATGGCTGCTGGCAGTGGCTGCTCTTTGCTGGGGATGCTTGGGTTGGACAAGTCAACCGCCTTCGGAGCCGGGCACAGGGGTCTGGTGACGCGGATGGTTTTGGGCGTCCCGTCGCCCGTGAAAGTGGTCTCCAGGTGAGTGGTGAAGCCCTCGGGGCCGCGCAGGATGAGGACCACGTAGGTCTCGGAGGCGATGCTTCTCAGGATCTCCAGCGCCGTCTCATAGCTCATGTCCACCAGGGGCCTGCCATTGACGGCTAAAATGATGTCCCCAGCCTGGATGAGGCCACTCTGCTCGGCAGCCCCTCCCCGGATCAGGTCGGAGATGATGACGGGTGGTTTGCTGACGCGCTCCTTCACCAGGAAGCCGAGGCCGCCCACCTTGCGCTTGAAGAGCCTCACCGAGATGACGTTGGGCTGGATCTGCTGCACGCTGAACACATTCTCTTCCATGGCAGCCCCCTCCTCCAGCCCGCACCCCAGGACCTCAACACCCGCTGGGCGCAGGGGAATTCGCTGTCGGAGACGCTTCCCAACGCCGGGGTGGGAAGGGGCAGCTCTGGCTTTCGAGGAGCTGGACTCACTGGAAAGCTCCCCTGGGCTTCGGCTGCAGGGCGGCTTTCTGCGGCATGCTCGGTGGCACTGCTCTGGGAACAGGAGAAAACTGGGAATGTCACCCCTGGGAAGCCAGGCTAGGGGCAGGGCAGGCAGGGCTGGGCATCGCGTGCAGTGGGAAACATTCCAGCTTCCAGTCAGCCGCTGGTCCTGCGCTGGGCAGAGAGGGGGAGGCAGCCCGCTCGCTTCACCGGCATCCCCGCCGACGGTGCGCGGGCTTCTTTATCTGGAAAGGAGGGGAAGAAAAACAACAAAGGAGGGAGAAAAGTGAGGCAGGGCAGGCACAAGTGCCTGCTCAGCGCGGGGCTCGGCACGCCACAGGCACCCCGTCCCCACAGATGCCACCCCCCGGGCGGCGTTTGGGAGCCAGGCTGCAGCCTCGCAGCGCTCCGGGCTTTGTTTCCTCCACCTCCCCCTGCGAAAATCGGCACCATCTGTTCGGCGGGGGCCGGGAGGCGCGGGGGGAGCGGGGGAGCCCTGGCGAGGGCCGCTGGGCACGGGCAGCGCTGGGCAGCCTGGCTCGGACACTGCCGGCTCTGCCCACCCTGCGCGGCTCACGGACAGGTGGAGCCGCGCGGAGCCCGGGGGCGATTCCTGCCGGCTGAGGAACCCATCTCCATGTGTTTTCCAGAGCATCCAACAAGCTGATGGGTGAGAACCAGGCAGGGGACGCGCATCCCTGCCCGGGAGGAAACCTGTTCCGTACGTGCTGTCACTCCGGGGTGGCTTCGGGAGCAGGAGCAGCAGCCACGAGCAGAACGAGGCAGCAGAAGAGGCCTCTCAGCTCCCTCTGAGTTAGGAAAACACTTCCAAAGGCAACTGCTTTTAAGGCTGGCTGCAGGGATCACCGCTCAGCTCCTCCTCTCCCCATATTTCCAGCCTGGCACAGGGAGAAGGAGGCATTGCTCGCACTCCCCCGAGCCCAGCCTCGCCATCCGGCTCCGAACTGCTCCCACACCAACTGCTTCAGCGGAGGGAAACCGTGGCGAGGAGAGCACGCGGGGAGTTCATCCTGCCCTCGGGAGGGCCCCGTGCAGCCGGGCACGGCTCTGGGAGTCACATCCCATTGACTCCTGATGGGACCCTTGTTCCTACGCGGCCACGCTCGGCTTCCACCACTTCTGCTCCCGAGCCCTCCCCGCGCTCCCCTCGCGTTTCTCAGATGCTCTGGAGAACGTTTCTCTCTCCAGGACTGCGCCCTGACACTTAGCATCGAGCCAGCAACTTCTTTTCTTTTTCAAGTCTGAGTTTTGGGCAGAGAACAGAGGGAACGTGGTCTGCTGGAGGCACTGACATGGCAAGGAAAGCTCTTCTCTCTGCCCATACTCAGGGCAGCACCTGCCCCTTCAGCCCCGCTCTGCCGGGAGCTCCCTCCAGCTCCCACATGGGACAGACGGGGACCTGCGGAGCAGGGCGGTGACACCAGCGCCACTCGGGCACTTTAATCCCCACGTGAGGAATGCTGCCGACTCCAGGCTGGGCTTTTTACCGGCGAGTTAGGAATAAAACAATTAGAGATCCACACCCCAAACCCGTGGGTTTAACCCCTGCGGCCCTTCCCCCGCTGTGACTCGGCCCTGCAGAGCAGCAGCCGCTCACAAAGGGTTAAATGCCACCGAGTCACAGCTTCAAGAGTTAATTAACGCCCTAACTGCCAGTTTAATTGCTGCAAATTACACTGGATCAGGACCCCGGGATGGGCTGTGCCCCCTCCCAGAGCTCGGGCAGCCGGGCAGGACAGGGAAGGTCCCGGTTTGGAGAGGAAAGCAGGAATTTGCTTCCACCAGAAAGGTTCTGTCCCTTTCCTTCCTTCCCGCCCCTCCATCCCTTCCCTGCTTGCACAGAGGGACCCCAGCCGAGTGTTCCCCTCTTTCCCAGGCTCTTTGGGAACCACAGGAGCAGCTCCCTCCTCCCTGCCAGGGCCGGATTTTCCCGACCCCACTCCCCCAGCCCCCACAAGGTGACCGTCACCCTGACGCGCAGGCAGGGCCCTGAGTCACACCGAGCTCATTCCTAACGCCTCGGCCGGCGCCGAGGTGGGCACGAAGGTGGCTTCGGAGGCAGCGGGAGTGCCATGGGAGCACGGAAGGCAGGGACAAACCCTGCTGTTTGCCCGGGATTCGCCACCGGCAGCGCAGCGCTCGAGAATTCCTCGCCCTGGGCGAGGTCTGCGCTCGCACCGCGCCCGTCTCGGGGGGCACAGCCCTGGTGGGCACGGCCTGGCACGGGTCCCCGCCACCGCCGGGCGTTCCCAGCCGCGCACACGGGCAGATGCTGCGCAGCTGGAGGGGACCGCGGATGTCCTTCAGCCCCGCTCGACCTCACAGCGGGACTTGCTGAGCTCGCTGGAAAGAGCTGAGGAACCCCGGCGTTGAGTGCCTCGCTCCTCTCCCACCGGGATAATTTCCAGCTGTTTCCAGGGGAAAGCATGTCATTTGTTGTGCGTGTTCACCCCCAGCCTGCAGCCCCAGGGAACACCGGCACTTCTGGGTGCTCATTGTTCCCTGTCCCCAAAGCCACCGACGCCTCAGCATTCCTTACAAAAGGGACGGGAAGAAAAAAGGGGATTTTAGGTGATACCTCAGCACCCATCCAGGGATTTCTCCTTTTTCCCTGCTGCTCCTCAGAGCCACGAAGGCCAGAAAAGGGCCAGAAAGGAGAGGGACAGGCAAGGAGAGTGAGGGCAGCCGGGCTCTAAGCCCCTCAGCCTCCTGCTCCTTTAGGGAATAGCTGGATAAGGATTTTCACAGAATCGTGGCATCATTTAGGTTGGAAAATTACCTTAAGATCGTTGAGTCTGATTATTTTCCAGCTGGAAAGTCTTGCACAAACTCAGACTGCAGAGAGGAGGGAGAGGGAGAAGTTCAGGGAGGCAGGAGACACCTGGGAGCGCTCGGAAGACTCCCCCAGTGAGGGTTGGGGCTCTCCCACCCCAGCTCCCGGCGTGTCCCAGGTGTGATTCCAGAGGGGACATGTTTGGATGGAACCCCAGCAGTTCAACCCTGTGGGAGGCTGAGCCGGGCTGGGCTCTGGGAGCCCACGGATTCCCAGATCTCCCTCCCAGCACCATGAGGGCTCCGATTTATGGGCCCCAGAGCCAGGTCAGACATGTAAAGCTGCTGGAGGTGTCAGGTCTAACTCCTCAAAACAGCGAGAGGAGCGCATTGAACGGGGTTTCACTGCAGTGGGAACACTTATCTCACCCCAAAGGACAACCAGGAGATGGCAAATCCACCGGCAAAGCCAGGCTCAGCTCCCTGTCGGGCCACCCTGCTGGAATAAACCTCCAGGGATGGTGCCATCCCACCCCTGCCTCAGTTTCCCTGCCTTTTCCAAAGCATAAACCCCACCCAGACTACAGGAGAGCAGAAAACCCCGCAGAGGGGCAGCACGCCAGGCAAGCCTTAGCCCCGATCCCGACGCCGATTCCTGGGAACATCCCTCCTGTGGAGGCTTTCGGGGAAGAGCGGCAGAGCAGGCTCCCCTCCAGCAGCGACAAACAAACCCCACGAGAAGCGCCTTGAGCTGCCAGATAACATTCCAAGAACAAACTCCGGCACAAATGTTAATGGGATGATTTGATTTCCAAGGCGAAGCGGAGGAGAAATCGATCTTGGGGGCTTTAACCCAATCTCCTCGCTCTGCCGGACAGGAGCCGCCGGCTGTGCCGGGCTGGGCCGAGCCCAACGCCAGCCCCTCGCCGCGGCCACCCGGGCTGCCCTCAGCCTCACAAATCCATTTGGAGCCCTGTTTTCCCGGTGATAATGGCTCCTGGATCCGCGTGCCAGCTTTAAATGGGCACCATTGTCCTCTTTAATTAGTTTTCGTGGGATTTATAGCGCTCGAGGAAGAACCCCGGCGCTGATGGATTTATGCCCATTTAATTTTTACGACCCACGGAGCATCGGTGGATGGGATGAGGAGCGCTGGGATGCAGCATATGCACAGTTCCTGCAAACCTGCGTGGCTGCGGCGCCGAAAACGGAGCGTTCCAGTGATTCCCCGGCAGGCAGCTCGCCGGTGCCAGCAGTCCCATGCTCCATCCCCGCCCGGTGCCCCCTTCTCTGTGGCCTTTTAATCCTGGGAACCCACAACGTTCCTCCAGCGCTCTCTAATTATCCCCCTCCCCCCAGCCTTCCCAAAATCCACCCAGGAAGGGCCAGACCTTTTCCCTTCGAAGCCAAACGATGGCTCCACTTCTCCCTTCCCGTTCCCGTCTGGCTGGGAATCGTTATTCCAGCTGGGCGGTGACTTTGTCTTTGCCCCCAATAAACCTGATTTCCACCCAGGAGTGACCGGAACGAGGCACTTTGCCATCTGCGCACCGCGCCGGTGCCAGTGCCCGCTGACCCGAGCTGGACACCAGCAGGCTCCGCAAGGACGCTGCCAAAGGGATGGAACGTCAAGGCCTCCACCCTGGAGACCCCCTCGTGTCTCCACCGAAACCATTCCTGTTCCTGCAGGAAGAGCAGTTAATCAAATAAATCCTTGCTCCTGGTGGAAATAAACCCACGGCCAGTCCCCAAGAGGCTTCATCGGCCTCTAATCAGGGAAACGAACCGGAAAACAAACCACTGCTCTTTGCTCATGGCCACGTTGTTGGGACAAAGCCGCCCCAAAGCCTCGGGACCTGCACCTTTACCCAGCTCCCGGGACGGTTCGGTGTCCATCCCCTCTCCTGGGAGGGAAACAGCCAAGGAAAGCCCGGTCCTGCTGGCACAGCAGCCACTGGAATTTCCAGGCGGTTGAAATGATCACTGTGGATCCCTTCCAACACAAACATCCTATTTCATCCAATCCTATCCCATCCCATTCGGGCCAGCATCCTGACCACCCCTAACCATGGAGCATTGGAGGAGGCAGAGCCACCCCAGAACTTCCCTGCAATTGACTGGAGCCCCCCTCACCCCGCTCCCCTTCGCCCCATCCGACACAACCCGAGCAGACCGCACGAAACGCATTTTAATGTTGCCAAGACAACTGTGTTGACAAAAATCCCCCTTTTTTTTTAGCTGCCAGAACCGGGGTTTTGTTGTAATTTGGAGTTCAGGGCTGAGCAGATTTCTGCACCACGCCTGCCATTCCTCTTTTGCTGTTTCCTACAATATTTTCCTGGCTCCTGCAGTGCGTGGCTCCAACGGAATTTAGATAAAAGCGTCAATTCTGCCGCTCGCCCCATCTCAAACTGATGTTCTTATTAGGGCTTGGCCCATCTGTAAAACCTCAATTCCACCACCATCAATTTTCCGAGAGGCTGGGAATTACACCGGTGACTCCGGCGTGACAAATTGGAGCGGTGTTAACACACCACCACTTTGTCCTGGAAGACAAAATAGGTAGGGAGGAAATAAATGAGAAAATGCCACTTGATGGATGGTCTGGCAATCCAATCGCAGCACGAGAGGGGAATTGGGGCTCCATTTAGGAAAAAAACAAAGAGAAAGAAAATTTAAAAATCACAGCAGGTTGGCTGGAGCTATAATAGCTCCGGAGCTGCCAGCCGGCATCAATAAAGTCAGGGACGGAGCTCCCGGCTCCGAGTCCATCCAGGAATAAACTCCTGGATCTTTTCAGCCACTCACTCGAAGGAGGGGACCCTCCCTTGCTGCTGACACCCCGAAATCCTTCTTGCACTCATTAAATTTTCCAGCAAATCCCATTGCCACTGGTTTTCCAAGGAGTGACTCATATCCCTGGTTAAAACCCTCGGGAGAAGAGCGGGCTCCTCATGGCACAAGCCCCCAACCCCCAGCCAGATCCCAGTGGAATTCTGCCCCTGAGACAGCTCTGGGATTTCCTGAGCGCGGCCACCACCCCTCTCCAACATGGCAAGGTGCGGGATTCCTCATTCCCCCATGGATGGATCCGGCACACGGAGCCCAGGCAGAGCTCTCGCCCTCTTTGCCTTGGCATCCTCAGGGATGTGCCAGGGGAAAATCGAGGATGATTTGTTCCCCCGAGTTGCTGTCCGTGCTCTGCATTAGCACTTGTTGCCATAGTACCAACCACAGTGGAGAAGTTCTCCAGGGGCCTCCTGGGACCCGTTCCTTGTCCTACAAGGGCTCTGACTCTAATTCCGGCAGGATTCAGGTGGGGAGACGATGTGGAATTTTCTGCCTCCTGGATTTTGCTAAAGGTGCTGCCGGTGGCAGAGAGGCCGTTCCTCGGAAGCAGCGGCAGCCACATCCTCCTCACCCCGCCAGGGGTTCTCCCCCTTCCCTATGGGGCAGCTCCTTTGGCTGGAGCAGCCCCAGCCCCTATCCTAAAACAGCTTTTCCCTGTGCCACGGGAGAGGATTCTGGCTGCCCAAGCCCCTGCTGCTCACGGCTGCCATTTGGGGCAGGCTGCCACCCCAGGGCCAGCTCGGAGATGTCCCAGATGCGGCCGTGCTGCTCCACTTTGCTGCCCTTTGGGGACGAAGGATAATCCCTGCTCGGAAAACTCTGAGCTCCCCTGCCTTTGGAAGCCGGGAAGAGCCGCACGTTTCCAGCACGTCTGAAAACATAAGCCTGAAACTCTGGAAAATGGGATTAAGACAAGCCTCCCCTAGAAGGGCACTGCTAGATCTCGTTAAGCATTTCGGGATCGTCACGGAGAGGAGAAGCCACGGAAAGCGTTTCCTTGGCACCATTGCCCCTGTTTTTGTAGGGACACGCACAGAACCCGCAGGTTTCTGCGTTCCACATCCAGAGCCACCATCCTGGTGACATCTGGGCTTCCCACAGCCACATCCTGAAGCAGATCCCATGGAGGGTGACAACCCAGGGCCCCTTATCACACACAGCCCATCAGGGCTCATTTGGAACGAGCGTGATTTACCCAGCGTCAGCCAGACAGTGGCTCCCAGGCCTCTTTGGGACACAATACGTTTATTTTTGGAGGGATCAGATTGCATCTATAGATTTGATTGAATGCACAGATACGACCGGAGCAGCGGGAGTAGAACAAAGGCATCTGAGCTCCGCTCGGAGCCGCCTCTCCAAGCCGGCCCCTCGTTATCGGGGTTGGGTTTCTTTAGAGAAAAATTGATGGTATCAACAAGTATCAAACAATATCCCCGTTACTCGGGAAAGGTAAATGCTAATCTATGCGAGCTGAGCTCATGTGACTTATCAGTTACTAAAAATAGTTGTTTTCAGGCACTGATTTAGGGAATCTGGCAGATTTCCTAAGCCTTTGTACAGACACACCACTGAAACGGAAAAGACAAAATACACAAGCAAAGCAGCGGGAGGGGAGGGGGGGAGGAAAGATCTGACAGGGCCAAAATGGCCCTGAGGGCGAGGGAGGACCAAGCCCTCCCCACGAGCAGCCGCACAGCGTTAATTCCAAGTGAGGATTCCAAGGAGGATTCAGCCCAAACCCCTGTGCCTAAGATGGCCTCTCGCTCACGGCCGTCGCGCTGGCAGAGGGAATAAACAGAATCCATAGGGCAGCAGGAATTGTCCCTCTCCTGGGCTCCAGAGGGGGGGGGGTGATGCCTCTCCCAGAGCCGGAGTAGGGAAATGCCCCCTCCAACCCCCCGGCCGCGGGGGAAGAGGCTCCGCACCGGGAGTTTGTTTGCAAACATTCGCGCGTTTCAGAACTGCGGAGTCTGTGCCTGAGTTTGTGGCGTCTTTAAGGAAATATTCTGGGAAACACAAGCTGGGAGGAAAGAGAGGGAGGAGGAGGAGGAAATCGCTGATGCAAACCTGAATTCTTTAAACAAGGCTTCCCCACCGGAGACCTTGAACAGAAAATGATAACCAACAAAAGGTGCGGGTAGAAATTCCCGGGTGAGTGATTTCCCCCCTGCTTCCAAAGCCTCCCTGCAGCGTCTGTGTGATCACCCCTGTAGATTCCCGTCCGCCAGAGCCACCGGCACTCGGGAATGTGGGTGAGGAAGAGGAGCTGGTGTTTGAAGCAGCCGGGCCCCCGGCCGCTGCAGCTGCCCCTGCGATCTCCCCGTCTCCCGTGCCAGACAGCCCCTGCTCCCCCGGGAAGGAAGGAAGGAAGGAAGGAGACGCTTCCCCTCCATCTCGGTGAGAGGCGGATCCGCTCCTCGGGGACTCGGCAGAGCGTTGTCAAGTCGCCTGCCGGAATTTCCTCCCGACACTCAATAACTTGGAAGCGTTGGGAGAAAATGTCCGCACCTGGGCTGCGGGTGCTCGGGGGGCTGAGGCAGGGACCCTGCGCCGGACGGGGCAGCGCACACCCACCCCGGCACCAGATGTTCCAGATGTGCCTGCACAAAGCTCTCTCTTCCCTCCGCTCTGCCAGTGAGAACCAAAAGCTTCCGGCTGCAGACCCAGCCGAGGCAGCCGCAGGGCGAGCGGGGTTCATCTCCCCTGATCCCTGCGGCAACAGCTCCCGCCCGCATTCCCGGCTCATCCAGAGCGACCTTGGTGTGCAGGCGCGCAGAGGGAAGGGCTAAGACCCAGCCTGAGTCCCCGCTCGCCCTAAAGGACACGAGCCAGCCATCAAGAGGACACTCAGAGGGCTGGGGAGTCTCGTCCCCACCCCGGGCTGAATGGGGGTCTTGCTTCCACCGCAGCGCCCCGGGGACAGCGGGGACACCCTGGGGACAGCTGGGACATCCCGGCCCCGAAGGACAGGGCAAAAAGCGAGGGCAGGACCTGGCGTGGGCCACCCCCCAGCTCAGCACGGGGCTTGGTGGCACCTCCTGCAATCTCCAGCCCTCCCCGTCGGGATCCGGAGGCTCGAGGGCCCCGGCGCTCGGGGCGGGCGGCGGCAGCGATAGCGTTCAGCACCCGGGACAGCTCTGGCGAGGCGGGGAGATCGGCTCAACCCCCCGGGACAACGCCGCTGCCCCGGGACAATGCCCCCCGCCCCCGAAACCGCCTTCTCCTGAGAAACGGCATCCCCGGGGAAAACCGCCCTCCACCCCGGCAGGCGGAAATTCTGGGGAAACTGCTCCTCTGCCCTCCCCACAAAACGCCCCTGCCGACCCCACTTCGGAAAACTGCCGGTCCCGGCCCCCGCCCGCCCCGGCCCCGTTCGCCGCCCTCCCCGGGCAAAGTGCCCGCTGTCCCGGGCTCGCTGCCCGCCTGCCACCCCGGCACTCCGTCCCCCTGCCCCTGCCTGCCCTCCCCCGGCCCGGGCACGCCGTGTGCCCTACCCCGGTGCAGCCGTCTCGCCCCATCCCAACTTGCTGCTTCGAGTTGCGGGGCAGGGAGACTCCGCTTCCCGCAGCCGGCTCGGCGGGGCCACGGGGCGAGCCGGGCTCGGAGGCGCTGGAGGAACTCTGCGGGGTGCTGAGGGACGGGGGGAGACACCCACAGCGTGTCCGGGGGGCGAGTGGGAGCCGCGTCTCGGCGCGGCCACCCGGACCAGCAAAGCGACCCGGGCAGGTCCCACGCGTGTGCCCCGCTCCGCAGAGCGCGGCTGCCCGCACCGGCGGGGCTGGGGTCCCGCTGTGCCTCCCCTTCCCCCGGCCAAGGGCACGGCGCAGCGGCGCGGCCCCGGTGCCCGGAGGCGGCGGCGCTTCCGACGGGGCGCACGGTCCCGCAGCCCCTGCAAAGTTTCCCGGAGAAGCGGCGCCCGGCGCGGGGCTGGGGGGCACCTACCGTGCGGCGGAGAGGAGCCGTGCCCGGCCCCGGCCCCGCGGCCGGCCCCGCATCGCTCCCGGCGGCTCGGCACGGACGGAGCCCGGCGCGGCGCTGGGCTCGGCTGGGCTGGCAGGGGGGGAGCCAGTCCTCGCTGCGCCCCTTTATCCCAGCATCACCGAAACGAATCCGCTTTGACGTCCAACCAGGGTTTTTATGGGTGTGGAGCGAGCCGGTGCAGCCCTCATTAGGAGCCACTCTGCTCTCCAAATCATACATCTTTTATATAACCTCATTTCCAGCGGGGCTTTTCTTCCCCCTCCCTCCCTCCCCTTGCCGGGGAGCATCGCCCACCTCCCCCCCAACTCCCCCACCAATTAAAGAGCTCACAGACACCCCCCGGCCCCCACTTGTTGCTTGCGGGCTCTGCTTCACCCCCCGCGGGCCTGACTCAGCCTGCCCCGGGCGAGTGGGGGGCTCTGCCTGCCCCGGGGGGAACGGAGGGGCTGAGCGGCCCCCAAGTCCCTGCCCAGCCCTGCTGCAGCCCCTCACATCCCTGCTCCCAGGCACGTTGTGCTGCAGAAAATCCCCCTCTTCTCCTGCCAGCAGGAAGCCCCCCACCCGTGCCTGCTCGGTGCCCAGGGCACACACCACCATTCCTTTGGGATCGCCCAGTGCTCCCAGCCCGGATCCAGGCGGTGCTGGGACAGCCTCGGCTGCCGGAGCTGCCCCTGGGCTGCACACGGGGCAGAGAACAAAGGGTCTCCTCACCCCGTTTCCCCTCCTGACTCTTTATCTGCCCCCAGCACGGCCCAGAGCAGACCCAGGCTTGACATCAGTCTCGAGCCTTTGCGATTGTGCTCATTCCCATGGCAACAACAAACACACAATTATAGATATATAATATTATATAAACCGAGCGGGCTCTCGGGCAGGGGTGTGAGCTTCACCTGTTCCCAGCCTCCTCCCGAGCCCAGCACACAGCTCCCACCGGAGCAGGGAGAGGTGTCCTGAGCCTGGTGAAGACGCCCAGCCCGTGGGTGCCCGGCAGCCCGGGCAGCCCCAGTGCCTCAGCAGAGGCAGGCAAACAACACACGGCACAGCGGGCGAGCCAATTACAGAACTTCCCACGGCCAAGGGGGAACGGAGCAGCCCCGCTCCTGCCCGGCACACCAGGAGCTGTGCAGAGGTGGAGAGCGACAGAGGACGGGCAAACGCAGCAGCAGAACCGGGGCTGCCTCCCCCGTTCCGCCCCTCCTCACAGAGATCAGGCTGTAGCACTGTCTGGGGCTAATGAAGACACGATTCTGCCTATTTAGGGCCAGGAGGACTCATCTAAGAGCAGGGACATCTGCTCTGATCCACCCGCCAGGGAACGCTGCCCCGTGCAGCGAGGGGTGGGCACACACCGGTCACAAAGGACTTCGTGACCCAGGCGCAGGCTGGCAATGGGCAGCTCAGCCCGGGCTGGGAAAAGCCCAAACCCTTCTCCTTGCAGGGCTCGCAGCCTGGAGCCTTAGAGCTGCAGGGCTCTGTGGGGAGGTGACGGTCGGGGAGGCTGGAGCAGTTTTCCTTGGGTAGGGGCACGGGCGGATGCGGGCGCACGCAGGGCTGGTGGCCGTGATGTCACCTGTTTGAGGGGACTCTGCCTCTCCAAAGCCACCCCAACACACGGCACGGGCTCCAGCACCTCCTGCTCCTCCTGCCAGCGAGGCAGATCCATCAGAGGAAGCCAAGCCCTGATCCAGGCGAGCAGAGCTCCCTGTGTCGCTTCGGGACACGGCTTTGGAAGCGCAGCTCTCCCACCCACCACCCTCGGCGGGATCCCAGCCCGAGAACCAACCCAGAATCCCAGGGAACCAACCCAGAATCCCAGGGAACCAACCCAGAATCCCAGGGAACAGAGCCCTGCTCATCCCTGGGCCACATCCCCACAGGGCACGGCAGCGCTTCCTTCCCCCCGGGAAACAGAGCGGGACAACGCTCGGTCTGGGATCATCGGGAGCTTTGCTGCTGCTCGGAAATCCGGGTGAGCCAGGAGCGAAGTGTCCCTGTGGGAAGGGAGCCGGCGGCCTGTGCGTGCCCTGTGCTCCCCCTGCGCCAGGGAGGAGCCCCAGGTAGCCTTTCCCTCCAGCTGGAAGCCGTGAGTCAGCCGGGAAGGGAAGGGAAGGCTTGGAGGCTCATAACAACTGAGGAGGCAGAGGTTGGGCTGTGAATGGGGAAGGTGGAGCGAGACCCTCCCCAGCACACCCGCACCAGCGAGCCCCTTCCCGACACGGCTCCGGTGCCACAGCAAAGGGCTGCGCCTTCCTCCCTCCAGCAAAAAGCGCCTGGGGACGGGATTTCTCCCCAGGGAATGTGTCCCTGTCATCCCGCCTCATCCCCCCTGGGCAGCCCCAGGGAGCGGCCCCCAGCTCTGGAGAAGCCCCCCTGTTCCCAGCCCAGCCGAGCCAGCCCCGTCCATGGAAGTTGCTTCCCCCTTTCCCACGGCTGAGAGCAAATTCAAGCGGCGCTGCCGGGCGAGTTTATCCCCCAAAACTGCTCGGGAGAGGGAAGAGCCGCCTCCCTGCCCCTCGCAGCGCTGCTGCCCGGTTCCCCCTCTCCTCTGGAAGCCGCTCAGCGCCGCTCGCTGCCGGCCATATGCTGCCAGAGGTTAGGGATAGAAACCAAACATAAACCCGGCACTTAACGCCCAAGTTTCCTTCCCACCCCGCCGATCCCGCTCTTCCCCCTCTCCTGCCGCCCTTCTCCCTCACCCACCTCTCTCTGGGGACCGTGCCGAGGAGCTGGAGCTGGATCCCTCAGCCGGAGCTCCCAGCCCGCTGGGATCCGCCGGGAATGTGCCGCTCAGGATGCTCGGCTGTCCCTAAGATGCTCAGGAACCCGTGGCCTCGGCACGGATCACACACACAATCTCCCCGGCAGCCGCGGCTCGGGAGTTACTGGGCTGCTGTTTCCACGCGGCTGGAAATGCGTGCGGGGGATTAAAGCCCGCGGACTAAAGGAAAGGCTGAACATATTTGTACTAAAGCTTTCGGAGCCGCGGGACCGCGCACACAGCACACACACGCGCACCAGCTGATAGCGGGGTCTGGCACTGCCACTGCGGCGATTTGGGACAAATCCCAGGATTGTCTCTGTCTGTGCTCCAGTTTAGAGCGAGCGCCGATGCTGGGCTTCGCCTAGAGGTGGCAGTGAGCCTTCGCTCTTCCCTTTTCCCCAGCCCCCGGCACAGCCTGGGAAGTCCCGGGAGCTCTGCCGGGCTGGCGAAGGGCTGCTGCGGCCACAGGGACAGGTGGGACCCGCTGGCCCCTTGGCAATCCCCTCTGCGCAGGCTCGGGGCAGTCTCCGGCATCGTCCCCCCTGCACGGAGCAGAGGTCGGGGGTTCATCCAAGCCAGGCTTGGAGCAAAACTGGGCTTTGATCGAATCCTTAAAACCTGGGAGTTCATGGCCAGGGCAGCTCGCTTTTGAAACATCCCGGGGCCAGCTCCCAGCTCCTCCATCCCCACGGCATTTTTGGGGTGGGAACTCTTTGCCCTCCACTTCCAGAAGCTGTCACAGCCCTCCGCGACCAGGCAGAGCTGTGACAGGGTGAAATCTCCCAGCACAAACCCCAACATCCAACAAGACACCTGCAAACCCCACCAAAAGCCACTTTTATGTCCCGAACATCCCCGCCCCGGGGGGTCAGAGTTGGAAAACGCTGCTGGAAGGATTCCTGAGGAGCTCCTCTCCCCCTCCCGAGGGCACGAGGTGGGCGATGAAGGGCGATCTCTCTCTCTCACACGTGGGCGCACACGCACGCAGCAAATCTAATAAAAAAGATATTAGTCCGAGAGAATTTGGCTCCTGGCATTCAACTATCTCGAGCTTCATACAGACACCAAAGAAATGAGATTATGGGAGCACACAAACAAGAAATTCCAGGGGGATGAATTCATGTTTCATCGCTGTTGCAGGGCGGGGAAGGACCCGTCTGTCTCCCCTCGCGTTTCTTTTTTAATTCTACTTCAAAATATGAACCCCCTCCCTTCAAAAGTCACATTTCCTCCAGCCCCGAGCCCCAGCACCTTCCCATCAAAACCCAAATTGCTCTCATTATCGTTTTAAGGATGCGCTGAAGGGTTGACAAACGCCCCAAAGTTCAAGGACTCCTTGTAAATCCGGGGTGTAATTTAGATTTTTCAAAAAAACCCTGCTCTAAAACCTCGCCTGGCAGCCTGAAAAGCGGCTCGAGTCACTCCTGGGTTATTCAGATGCAAACCCTGTTTTGAAGCACGAGTGTGTGAGCTGAGCCATCCCCAGCAGCTGGAATTTCGGGGCAGATGCTTCACAGCAGCAGCAGCAGCAGCAGAGCTCCACGGCTCCACTGGAATCAGCAGAATCGAGATCATTAAAGCCAGCTAAAACCAGCCGGTTTCCCGGGATTTTGTGCCATCTGAGTCCCTATTTCCAGCCCGCTCCTTTTCCAGTGGGATCGGGCCCCCAAAAGGCTCCTTTGAACCTTTAGATCTGTTCTTGGCATGGTTACAAACCAGGAAAATCACTTTCGAGCCAACCTCAAACAGCAAATTTAGAGATTTAAATTGTTTTGCTTTTTTTTTCCCCAGTGAAGTGACACATTTCTGAGGGCCGTAGGTTAAACACTCTTTTGAAAAGCCCCGAATCCTTAATCTGAAGTGAAAAGTTCTCACTGGAGGACCTCGGGGTGGGTGGTGACAAGCACGGGAAAGGGCCCTGCGTCAGCCGGGGCTGTGGGTAAATAGGGCCGGGGAGGAGAGGCGAGGGCTGGAGCAGCCTGACGAGCCTGATAAGCCAAATCTGCGCAGCCCTCGCTGCAAAAGCCCAGCACAAAGCGAACCCAGAAGCACGGGAACAGCTGCTGCCGAGTTCTTCCTTTCTAAAGAGGAGCAAGGAGGCAAAAATAATAGGACGGAAATAATCCACCCCGCAGCAGCAAAGCCCCTCGGTGCCGCCCCGCAGGGCGGGGGCGGGAGGAGGCTCCGGGTCCCTGCTCCCCCCGGACCCACCTCAATAAAACAGGGAATTCGGGCACCCCCCGGGGAGGAGAGAGCGGTGAGCCCCTCCTGAGGGCATGGTTAGGTGGGATTTTGGGAAGGAATTGCTCCCTGAGAGGGTGGGGAGGAGCTGGGATGGAATTCCCAGAGCAGCTGTGGCTGCCCCTGGATCCCTGGCAGTGTCCAAGGCTGGGTCGGAGCACCCTGGGATGGCAGAAGGTGTCCTTGCCCATGGGAATGAGACGGGCTTTAAGGGCCCTTCCCACCCAAACCGTTCCATGATTCCATATTCCGGCTTCTTCCGGACTGGATGGAGCAGCAAAGAGCAAGGAGAAGGTGACGGGGGGGACGGCGAACCCCAACCCCAAATACAGCCCAGCAAAATAATAATAATAATAACAATAACAATAAAAAAGCCTTGAGTGATGCTCACCTCGAACTCAGCCCCGTTTGGCTGATTCCAAGCAGCTGCCGTGGATTTTTCCCAGCCCAAATTCCCCCCCCAAAAAACGGGGACAATCAAGAACTCGAGAGACAAAGCTGTGGGGATTTCCCCCTTTTCTGCCCCAAACCCAACAAAACCCCTCTGCTCAGCCTTCCCACCAGCTGAGGAGAGGTTTGCAGGTGCTGCACCGGGAATTTGGGTTTATTCCTGGCACGGCTTTCATGGGATATTGAAACTGCTGGAATCTGGAGGTGTTTAACAGCTCCCTCCCAGCCAAGAAAAGGAAACCCTGCCCCAAACCACTCTGCTTGGAGCCAACAAACGCCAGCCCGGCCAGCAGAGCTCGGCACGGAGCCCCAGCAGCGGGTTTGGATATGCCAGGCCCCAAATAAGGTTTCAAAACTCAACATTCAGCTTTTTGGCCACCTCCAGGCACAGCTCAAGGGTTTGCCTGGGAGAGGTTCAGCAGCCAAATCCTGCCCTGTGCGGGATTCCAGGCTCCTGGAAGCAGGACTGGTCCCAGTAATGGGGGGGAACTGGGGCTCAGCAGCTCGCTGGGGTCACCCCATCCCTGCGCGGGGTTGGGGTCTCTAACGGGGGAGATGCAGATTTCTCCTGGGGTCAAAAGCATTCCCAACATCCCCTTGTGAGACCCCGTTCACGGACTTCAGCCCAAATCCCAGCTCCCTGTAGTTGTCCCACACATTCCAGCCGTCCTCTTCCCACAGCTCCCAAACCCATCCTGCTCCTGAGGGCTCCCTTTGAACTTAGCGGGATTTGTCAGGGTGAGCCCGGCTGGATGCACCCTGCTCCCGCAGGAAAGGGACACCAAAGGCATCCCCAAAAAGAAAGCTCCCCGAAACCTTCCAAAGTTTTGGTGCTGTTGGAGAAGAGAACTCGTCCCTGTGTTTAAAATCCGGAGGATTTCCCCCTCTGGATACATCTGGAGGGTGACGGCAACTCCACCAAGGGTGGAAGTGCTGCCCAGAAATCCCGACCCAGCTGCTTTGGGGGGGCACTAAAAGATGTTTTCCTCCAGCCACGGATAAATCCTAGGCAGGGAGAGGATTCCTGGTGCCTGGAAGGGTCCAAGGCCGGGCTGGACGGGGCTTGGAGCAGCCTGGGATAGCGGAGGGTGGCTGGAATGGGATGAGCTTTGAGGTCCCTCCCATCCCAAAGCATTCCATGATTCCGTGCTGGGCACACACGGATCTCCCCGATCCCACCTCCCGGACCTGGATCCTGTCCAGTTTGCCGTGGGAGGAGGTGAAATCCTGGGATATCCTGTCTCTCCATGCCAGGAAAACACGGCGGGGGCCCCACCTGTTTTGATTTCCAGGCTTTCCTTGCACCTTAACGCCCTCCAGCTCTTGGGGACGGCTCATTCCAGGCTGGAATATTCCTGGGGAAAAGCCTGGGTGAGAGGATGGAGCCCCACAGGATGGACAGACCCAGCCCCAACCTTTTTTTCTGGAATAATCAGGAACAGGAGGGAGGATCAGCACCCTAATCAGGTGCTCAGGAGAGCCGGCATTCAAACCACTCTGTTTTTTATTTTATTTTATTTTATTTTATTTTATTTTATTTTATTTTATTTTATTTTATTTTATTTTTATTTTATTTTATTTTATGTTATTTTATTATTTTATTTTATTTTATTTTATTTTATTTTATTTTATGTTATTTTATGTTATTTTATGTTATGTTATTTTGTTATTTTATTTTACTTCATTTTATTACATTTTGTTTTTCTTTTATGTTATGTTATGTTATTTCATTTCATTTAATTTCATTTGATGGGTTTTTTTAAATTTTTATTTTATTTTATTATTTTTATTTTATTTTATGTTATTTTATTTTATTTTTAGCAATGTTATTTTCCTCTCCTCATGCCACGGCGTTTTGCAGCAGGAGCAGCTGATGGGCTGGAAAAAGGCTGGGAGTTGGGAGTTGGGAGTTGGGAGTTGGGAGGTGCCCATCCGTGCAGCCCAGGGGAGGGATTGGAGGCAGAACCGCAGTAAAACGGGAAAAACAGCCTCACAAATAACCTGGCCAGCCAAGCACTGCCCCACGAAAGGCTGGAAAACAACCAATTCCTCCCCAATTCCCACTGGAAAAACGGGAAGCACAGGATCAGGGGCAGCCACCAGGTTCGCAGCACCCCCGCGGCCGAACTCCAAAGGGAAAACCAAAAATACCCGAGCGTTTTCCTGGCTTTTCTCACCTGGCTGCGGGATCGGGGCAGAGCCCGGGGGTTTCACGGGACCACCAGGAATTCCTGGAGCAGGGGAAGGCTGGGAAACTCCCAACGGAGCAGCCAGAGCCAGAGGAGCCCAGCCTGGGGCCCGGCAAAGCAAAGCTTCGTTTGCCACCGAGACAGAAAAGCAGAGAGAGAGGCCAGGAGGGGAAGGAACGAACCCCAAGCGCGACCAGGACCGAGCGAGACGGGAGCCGTGACAGAACGCGGGATCTCTCCCTGCTCCTTGGCATTCCCAGCCCCGCTCTGCTCCCCAGGGAGGCTTCTCATCCCGGGCGGAAAAGAGACAGATTTGGGAAGTTTGGGGACACCTGCAAGCGGAAGGGGCAGGGAGGGAGGGATGTGGGAATGGCAGAGGCTGGGATTGCACCGGTGCATCGCTGGGACCGGTACTGGGAGCGTGGAGAGAAGCATCCAGTGGGATCCCAGCACGGGAAGGACCTGGAGCTGCTGGAGCCAGTCCAGAGGAGGCCACGGAGCTGCTCCAAGGGCTGGAGCCCCTCTGCTCTGGAGCCAGGCTGGGAGAGCTGGGGGTGCTCACCTGGAGAGGAGAAGGCTCCAGGGAGAGCTCAGAGCCCCTTCCAGGGCCTAAAGGGGCTCCAGGAGAGCTGGAGAGGGACTGGGGCCAAGGGATGGAGGGACAGGACACAGGGAATGGCTTCCCACTGCCAGAGGGCAGGGATGGATGGGATATTGGGAAGGAATTGTTCCCTGGGAGGGTGGGGAGGCCCTGGCACAGGGTGCCCAGAGCAGCTGTGGCTGCCCCTGGATCCCTGGCAGTGTCCAAGGCCAGGCTGGACGGGGCTTGGAGCAGCCTGGGACAGTGGAAGGGGTCCCTGCCCATGGCAGGGGTGGGATGGGATTTAGGGTCCTGATGATCTTTGAGCTGATCCCAGTCCCTGCCCTGGGTTTTCACCTGAACCCCACAGTTTGCCCAGGCCAGGGGTCACATTCTCCTCTGCCCTGGCCTCACCCCAGTGCCAAAGGCGTCCCAGGGAAGAACCAGGACAGGATCGGAGCTGCCCCAGACACATCAGGAGGCTGCTGACGCAGTAATCACACAAGGGCACGGCTCCGCACACAAGATGGAGAAGTGCAAAGCGTTTTTGCACAGTAAAATATTCCCTAAATCCCAGCACCCAACAGGATATCACAGCATATAAACAGGAAAGATGTTCACCTCAGTGTCCCCCAATCACCTGGGGTATTGCACAGACATTGCCTATGATGGTAACAGGTAAACAATGCCCTATAAGGTCACAAACTACAATTATCACATCTCATAGGCCCAACACTGTCCAGAACCCCACAATCCTCTCTCAGCCCATCCCCGGTGACCTGGATGCACTCCCAGGGTCACCTCTGGGTCCAAGAAAGAGGCTCTCTCTGCAGCCCTCAGGGCCTGTCTCTCTTCCAGCACATCGTGCACCCCAACAGCTGACTTTTCCCTGCTGAAGTTACAGATCAGAATAACCCCGCTTTGGACGCTTCTCAGCGTAATTCCACTCTCCCACAAAGAAACCCCTGCCTCTCCAGAGTCTGGTTTCCCTGTTTCCCTGTTTCCCTGTTTCCCTGTTTCCCCTTCCCTCTCCAGCATCCTGCTGCTTCCTGAAGAAGCCTCTCCCACCTTCTCCAGACTCTGCAGTGATAACACCACCTCAGAGGTGTTTTCCCTGCTCTCAGGGTCCCATCCTGGGACATCTCAGCGCAGCCTCTGGCCCCGAGCTGCTCTCCCGGGGCACAGGAACGAGCCACAAGAACCAGAGCTCCTTAAACCTCCGGTGAAACCGAGAGAGAGGAGGCTGAGCCAGGCGCCCCCTCCTCTTTTTCTTGCTCTCTCTTTATTTTTCCCTTCTTCCCCCGCCCCTCTCTCCCCGACCTCTTATTCCCAGTGGCCGAGAACATTTAGTCTGGCCGGGAAAAGGAAATCTCATTACAGAATTACGGTTCATTTAGCAGGTCCCACTGGAAGCCCTGCAATAACCACTGCCTTCCTAACAGGATTAGCCGGTGTCTGAACCTCCCGCTCTCCCTGCAGGCATCTCCCTGCCCAAAAAATCCCCAAAAACCCCCCAAAAAAACCCTGGAGCAGCCACAGAAAACCAGGATTCAGGTGGATGCAGGGAAGGGAAGACTGAGGGGAGCCGGAGGATTTGTTGGTGTGAAGGTGGGCACTGCCAGCAGAGGTTATCCCAGAGTTATCCCAGAGTTATCCCAGCTTCTCCAGCTGCAAATCCCACTCGGCTTTGCTGTCTTGGCCTCTCCCAGCCCATCCATTCCTTCCCAGTGGTGGGAAGTGGGGATGGCGATGTCGGACCCACCCTGGATCCCACAGGTCCTGCCGCAGTTCAGGTTTCCCGTTCCCTGCCCGTTTTCCCCCGTGTCCAGGTGCTCCCGGAAGCTGCTTCAGCTTCTCCTGGCATCAGTCTTGGAATCTGCGTGGTTTTTGGTTGGAAACAGCAGTTCCTGGGATCAGCTCTTGCTGAGAGGGTGGGAAAATCTAATCCAGAGGAGAAGGTGAGGAGAAAACCAAATTATGCGGGGCCAGAACAGCCCAGACCGGCTTTGGCTTCGGCGAGGCTGAAACCTCCCTGCTCCTCCCATCCCTGTCCCCACTTAGAACCAGGAAAAGGGGGTGAAAGAGCGAGAAATTCGGGAGCAGCATTCGCCTGGATTGCCTGTTTTTTACAGTAGGGAGAGGTGTAATCAAAAGGAATTGGGATATTCCTATTCAATTCCTAATATATTAAATTCCTACTACTACAGAATATTCCCGTTAAATAGGAATACTCCTATTAATTCCTAAAATAGGAAATTTTTTGACTGAGCTGGGCTCTCACGGCCTTACTCCACCCCTCCTCATCCTCACTCCGTCCCTCCTCGGTCGGCTGCACCCATTTCCATGGGAAAAGGGGGATTTATTCCCTCCACCCCTTCATCCGGCAGGGCCCCAGGACCGCCGGGAGCTGTGGGGTCACTCACTGTGGGGTCACTCACTGCGGGGTCACTCACTGAGGGGTCACTCACTGTGGGGTCACCCACTGTAGGGTCACTCACTGCGGGGTCACTTGCTGTAGGGTCACTCACTGTAGGGTCACTCACTGTGGGGTCACTCACTGCGGGGTCACTCACTGTAGGGTCACTCGCTGTGGGGTCACTCACTGCGGGGTCACTCACTGCAGGGTCACTCGCTGTGGGGTCACTCACTGCGGGGTCACTCACTGCGGGGTCATTCCCTGCGGGGTCACTCACTGTAGGGTCACTCACTGCGGGGTCACTCGCTGTGGGGTCACTCGCTGTGGGGTCACTCACTGCGGGACTGTCCCTTGGTGGGGACAGACCATGGGGCAGCCTCTGGATTGGGGGGGACTCATTTCGGGTGTTGAGGGACACCCCAAACCCGCACAGAGACCCTTCCCAGATCTCCGCACGTCCATCCGAGCGCGCTCCCCGCGCAGCCCACGCTGCCGGGCTAGGAAGGGACGTAATTAACGCACAGGTTAATTGGAAATTGTGACAGGCTGAGGTGCAAGGATTGTCACCGGCTGCAAAAACAAACCCAAAGATCCGAGCCCCCAGATCTGCCCCGGGATAATCCTTCAGCACACACGGAGCGCGATCTATCAGCGATAACAATAAATAGCAATAATAGGAATGATAATCAATAGTAATAAAATAATAATAAAAATAGTAATAATAATAAATAAATGATCATAAATAAAAATAAAAATAAAAATAAAAATAAAAATGAAAATAAAATATAAAATAAAAATAAAAATAAAAATAAAAATAAAAATAAAAATGAAAATAAAAATGAAAATAAAAATAAAAATAAAAAATAATAATAAATAGTAAATAGTAAATAATAAATTGAAAATAAATAATAAATAATAAATAATAAATAATAAATAATAAATAATAAATAGAAAATAAAAATAAAAATAAAAGTAAAAATATAAATAGAAAATAAAAATAAAAATAAAAAATTATAAATAATAAACAATAAATAGTAAATAGTAAATAAAAATAAATATAAAAATAAAATAATAATAAATAACAAATAATAAACAATAAATAATAAAAATAAAAAAAATATAAAGCGTGTCCTCAGCAAGGGGCGGCCACACTTTTGGGGTGGGTAACTCTGGGATGGAAAGGGAGTGTTCATTATAATTAGCTTAAAATCAACTGAATTCACCCCTGGAGAGTTCATCCCTCGTTGAGAGCTGCTCTCAGCTTTATCAGCTCCAAGTCCCATCCAATTCCCCTCCCTGCAGGGATTTCAGAGCCTGGCCTGGTACCCCCGCTCTGCTCCACCCCAAGCAAGCGCATCGGGCTGCGGATGGCGTTTGTAGGGAATCACCACGGAACAGGTTTTGGGGATGCCGACCCCGTTCCACCCGGGGAGCAGCGACTCCGTCTCCCCCCGGCATTTCTGCGCCGCTATGGACCGACGGTTTCTGTTCAAACCTGAGTTTCCTTCCCGGTTTTCCCCAGTTCCACCCGGGCAGAGCCCACCCCACGGAGCTCCCTGAGGACCGTGCCCACGGAACCCAGGCGGGGTGGGAGCCCCGGGAGGTGCTGGAGCCCCCGCAGCCCCCAGCCCCCACCTTTGGTGCCCTGAACGAGCTGGGGACGGCTGAGACGCGTCATTAGGAGGAAATAAAAGGCCAGGGCGGGTTGTTTTCCTCAAGGATGAGCCCTGCAGCTCCCACGCTGTTCCAGCCGAGGTTTTCCAGCGTTAACGAGACTCCGTCTGGAGCTGCAGGGATGGGCTGGCCCTGGAGTCGCTGTGTGGGCAGGGGTTAAGTGCTGGGGGCAGCAGCGAGAGGGGTTTGGGCTCGCAGGGCGCCAGGGAGCTCCTCACGGAGGCAGCGGGGATCCCGGAGGGCAAAGCCTGGGGTGAAGACTGTGGGAAGGGAGGAGGGAGGGAGGGAGGGAGGATGCAGAGAGCAGGGGAAGTTTCCCTCATGGACACTCTGGAATTCAGCTCACAGCAGCTCCTGAAGACGAGAACTGAGGCCAGAAGGGACGAGGCGTTTTTGGAGCTCACGGGAGCACAGGGACTGGGACTGTCCTGCCGGGAGGGTGCAAACCCCTGCTCCAGACCTTCCAGCACAGGCGGATCCTCCGTGGAGAGGGGAGGACAGATGACCCCTGCCCAGCAGCGAGGATGGGCAGGGAAGGGGCAGCCTGAGACCCGCCAGAGCTCCAGCACAAGGATCTCACTCCCTCAGCCCAGAAATCCCCGTTGTACCCTTCACCTTGGCTTCGGGGAGGGTTTTCATCCCCTTTTCCCTGAGCTGGCCCAGAGCTGTGAGTGCCCTGCCTCCCCCTGGCCCTGAGCACCATTCCCAGCACCGCTCCCTCCTTCCACTGGCAGGACAGGAATGTCACTGGGAGAACTGGGAACGGGCAAGTCTGACCTTTCAGCAGGGCACGGCGACCCAGAGCATCACCCCCGGGGGAGAAGGTGACGCAGGGCTGGCAGCAGCTCCTGACACCCCGAGTGTCCCTGCAGCTTCGCCCCCTTTCCCGTTTCCCCTCTCTCCTCGTTTGTTTATTTGGCCATCCAAGCCTCCAGCAGCAGCCACGGGGTCTGGCAACCCAAAACTTCCCCTGGGGAAGAAGTTCTGGCATCCAGCGGCCAAGTCGGGAGACTCTGGAAAGTTGCTCCGAGCCTGTCTCATCTCAGGGCTTGACATATCGCCGCTGTCCATTTCCCTTCCCAAGGAAATCTGATTTGTTCCAAAGTTTATAGTTTCAGTGACCTAATCCCAGCATAGTTGTTCCTGTTTCCCTTTAATTTACTGCCGCAGCTCATATTAATTGATGGATTGCAGAGGGTTTGAGCCAAGCTAATTGTTTTAGGGGCAGAAAAAAGAAGGAGAAAGAAAGGGAGATGTGAGGTCCCTTAGTGGATTACGGAGGGATTCGGAGGGGGAAGCGGCGGCCACCGGGAAAAAGCTCCAAACAGGAGCGACTGTCTGGAGAGGTGGAGGCTCTCCAGGCTCGTGCTCTCTGCAGCCGGGAATAACTTCCCTGGGATGACCTTGGAGCGGGAGAGGAGGGCTGGGATGGTTCCTGTGCTTTACCCCTCTGGCTCTGCCCTCACGGAGCTGCTCCTGTCCCCGGGTGGTGCTGGGGACCGGGGGAGCTCCCCGAGCCCAGGGAAAAGGGAGATGTCACCCGTCATCCAGCAGGGACGATCCGGGGAAGCACAGGCTGCCCTGACGGCGCAAATCCTCCTGGGAGCCGATCCCACCCGTGCGGGATGTGGCAGCCACTGGGAGCTGCCAGCAGGGATTTATCAGGTGCAAATCACGGCCAGTGGAGCTGATCCCTTCCCGGGAGAGGGGCCTGGTGCTGCGGATCAGGAACAGCAGTTCCTGTGAGACCTCACCTCAGCCAGGCCTCGGACACAGTCCTGTAGTGTCAGAGAATGGAATCCTGGATTGGTTTGGGTGGGAAAGGACCTTAGAGCCCATCCCATTCCTGCCCTGCCATGGCAGGGACACTTCCCACTGTCCCAGGCTGCTCCAAGCCCCAATGTCCAGCCTGGCCTTGGACACTGCCAGGGGTCCAGGGGCAGCCCCATCTCACCACCCTCATCCTAAAAAGCACCCTCCTTGTATCTCATCCAAATCAACCCTCTCCCAGTTCAAAACTGGGAGACAAGAGCTGGGTCCGGTCCCATGGAGTCCCGGGCCAGGAGAGGAAATGGGATCTCCTCTGCCTTCCCTCATCTCCCTGCCCCCATCCCTTCCATACCCCCTCTGTCTCCCCTGGGAGAACCAAGGCAGAAGCAAAACCGGGACCTCTCCAGGCAGCAGAGAATCCTTTCGGAGATGGGGGTGCACAGAGGGGACACCCCCGGAGGAAATCCCAGCTCCCACAAGTCCCCAGCACCCTCCGGACCACGGCATCGCCAAAGTATTGAAGTTTTCCAGGCGAGGAGCTCTCTCCTTGTTTCCCTGGCCAACCCCCCCCCTCCTTCTCCATAAATCAGCCCAGGCTCTTTCAGCACCACTCTCGCAGAGAGGTTGATTTACTCAGGAGCAACACAGGGAGTTTCCAGATTCACACTAATTGCTCTCCCAAATTACTTAATAGTTGAAATTGCAGTCCTCTCTTTGGAAATCATCTCAGACAGCTCAATAAAAAACTATCAGCGGAGAGACAACTGCAAATTGATGAAGTCTTTGAGACGAGGGTAATATCATTGTTGTCTGGCGAATTTATTCAGCTGAAGCCCAAACGAGGAGGATAAACAGCCTCGCTGGGCGAGGAAGACACCGCCCGCTACCGAGTTGCTCAATTTTCTCTTCCAGAGCTGCCCTGATTGCTCGGAGAGAGAAGAGGCAGCGCTGCTGAAACCAGGCAGCCACTGCAGCGCCCGCGAATAAATCGCTCCAGCCTTTCCCTGGCCGAGGAGAAACAGAGCTTACAAGAAATAGAATAATAATTGCAATAATTATAAACAACACAAGTGCTTGCGCTGGCTCCGGCGGGAGGCAGGGGCTGCTGCTCCCCTCGGGGCTCTGGATTCGGGAGCTGGCTGGTGGCCACCGAGCTCCCGCGGGGCTGAAATTGTCACCCAGGAGGGAAGGGGAAAACTTGTTTCATTTTGGCCGCTTCCCAATTTCCCGGCCGCTCCGGGGGCGGGAGGGGAGGGAGGGCACGGGGGGGGCTGGGGCAGGGCTGGGGGTGCTGCTGGTGAGGCACAGCCCCATCGAGGAGGCTTCAAAGGGGCAGGACCGAGCGAGGGGTGCCAAGGAAGCGCCGGGGGGGATTTGGGGGGACGCTGTGCCCGGGATGGGCACGCTGGGAGCAGCTCTACTCTGCCGTGCAGCGTTTTGGGGCTCTCCCATTCGGGGAGCTTCTCCTCTGCCGCGTGATTTTGGGGCAAGAAGGATCTCGGGCTCCCCATCCCGGGGTGACCCCGCATGCTGACAGGGACAGCCCCCCCCGGACCCCCCGTTCCCACCCAGCCGTGCCCGTGGCGCAGCCCCCTGCCCTCTCGGGGGCCAAAAAAGCCGCTCATTTCCTCCGGTTTTAAATCCCTTTCTGGAAGGTTTGGCAGGAGGGCGGCGGGGGAACAGGGCCGCTGTCACCACTGAGTGATGGGCAGCGGTTCAGACCCACGAACTTCTTCCCCTGCCATCCCCACCTCAGGGCACCACACCAGAAGCAGCAACGAGAAACGCCTGGGCTTAAGCGCGAAATACTCAACGGAGAGGCCCAAACCCCCCGAATTTTCCCCCGGAGAGCAACGTGGGAGCGAGGGGGTTACGAGGAGCCGCTGCCCAGCACGGTGCCAGAAGCCGCAGGGATCTGAGAGCCGGCCCGGCCGATGGCTGCCATCTGCTCCTGGCACCTCGTGTCACTGCCGGAGCCCGGCAGCGCCGAGAAAACAATCCCAAACCCCAGCCGGCCCCAAAAGCAGCCCCCGCCGGGGGAATCGGGGCAGGCAGCGGGGAGATGCCACGACAGCCGCCACCCGGCCGGGCGGGGACACGCAGTGACACATTCAAGCTGCTGGAGCCCTCCGGGGTGTTTAAAGAGCTGTGGAAGCCTCACAGCCAGGGCCGTGTCCCCCTGTCCTTTGTGGGGCGACAGCGGGAGGGTGGGGAGGAGGCTCGGGGGTCCCCGTGCGGCCTCCCCCACTTCTGGCACCCAAGGGTGCCCCAACAGCAGCAATTCCCTGCGGAAACCCTGGTGCCGAGCGGTGCCCCGGGGACCTGCGGGGGGAGGGTGAGGTGGCAGTGCCACGTTAAAGGGCACTGGGGCGGCCACCCGCAGGGCCGCGGCTTTGATGGCACCCCAGGCGCGGGGAAGATCCATCCCCATCCCCCCGGGAAGGCGTCCAAGGGAGCCCGGCTTGGCAGAGCGGGCAATTAAAGGCAGGACCGGGCGAGCGGCGGCGCAGAGCCCCGGCTGCCACGTCCGGGTGACCTCGGAGCCGCGGGGGAGAGCGGCCGCGTTTCCTGACCCACATCCCAATCCCCCCCCTCGGGGCTCGGGGAAAGAAGAACCCTTTAAAAAAAATAAATAAAAAGAAGTCTCATTCATCATTCAGCCTCTGTTTGTTTTCTGCACTCCGCTAAGCTCAAACAAGCAAAACAGATTAGCTGGGCTCATTTGTTTCCTACTTAATTACACCTCTTCGCTGCTGATGTAATATTTCAAGATTTGGGTTGCTAGGGCTGAAAATCCACCTGCCCCCCTCCCACACCCACCTTGGCTTTTCATTCCCATCATGAAAAAGCCCAGATGGGGATTTTTTTCGCAAAAAACTCCTCTAATTATTGAGGAATTCAAGGCTCTGAATGCAGAAGCTGCCAGCGAGCGCTCAGGTTGTCAGAAGCAGATGGACGCCAGCTCCAGCTTTTGATCACAGGCTCGGAACCCCTCCCCGAAAAAACAGGGAGAAGGGGGGGAAGGACCCCGCATCTGCAGCCGCACACGGCCGCGGATAACTTTAGTCATTCCCCCTCCCTCTCCAGGATTGCTTTGGCATCAATAGGACTTCCCAGGAAGCCGGAGCAGCTGCGGTGCCGACGCAGTTCGCAGGATGAGCTCCGTGCTGGAGGAAGGAGCGCACGCCTCCCCGCAGGAGATGCTTCCCTTCCCTTCCCCTCTGGATGCTTTTCCTCCTCCCCTCCCCACAGCCGCACCCCACACCCCTGCAGGTGCCCAAAATCTGCGGTGCTTTCCCCGAGGCAGAGCACGGCCCCGCCAGCCCGTGGCACGGAGGAGAAGCCGAAGGTTCCCCATGCGGAGCAAGGCGCACCTGGGAGGGGTTTTTAAGGCTGTCAGTGCCTAAAAGGGTCCTGCAGACCCCAGCCAGGAGGGAGCTGCCGACCTGCTCCGGGTGCTGACGGCATCCCCAGCCCACCCTGCCAGGGCCAAAGGTGCGTCCAAGGCGAGGAACAGGTGGAGCAGGCAGAGGGTCGGAGATTGGGAACGGTCCCCCTGCGATTCCCAGGCTGAAACACCAGCAGGGAGCTGAACAGACCCTCCCCCGCCCCGATCCCGTCCCGAACAAACCATCCTGGAAAACTGCAACTCCCGCTTCGCTGGCAACCAGAGCCATTCCCACCCTCCGGGCCGCGCAGAGCCACCCCCCCGGCGTGTCCCCGCCGCCCCCAGCCTTACTTGTGTCCGGAGAGAGCCGCGGAGAGGCCACCGGGCATCGCGCCCCGCTCGCCCCCGCCGCAGCTGCCGCCTGGCCGGGGCCCCGCTCCCCCCGCCCCGGGCTCCGGGTCCCGAAAGGAAGAGCAAACAAAAGGCACACACCGAGGCCATGGCTCGTCCAGAGGCAGGGGCTGGCCCGAGCCAGGGGAGGAGGCGCTGGGCAGCGGCAGGAAAAGGGCTCAGCCGGCGCTGGAGCTGCGGGAGGGCTGCGTGAGCCGTGCCCAGCCGGCTGCGCGCTCCCCGCCGCCTTCCCCGCGGTGGCATTGCCCCTCGGCGGGTCCGGCAGTGTCCTTGTCCCCTCGCCAGCTCCTGCCCGGGACCCACCCTGCTCATCGGCCCGGCCGGCACATCCCCTGCGGCTCGCCAGGGTTGGGAAGAGGGGAAACCGCCGGTGGTTTGGGGGTGACCGGAACGCCCGCCGGGCACCGGGCACTTGGCACCGGCCGCAGCCCCCGCGGCTGGCGGAGGAGTTGGGTTATTCAGTAACTTTTAATCTCCCCAGCTGGAAGCTGCTCCACGCCTGCCTAAGCACAGCTTCCAGCCGATTTTCGGGCGTTTAGGGGGGCTGTGCCTCCCTGGGGGAGGGTTGGGAAGGAGGGCGAGCATGGGGGGAAGCTCCGGCGTTCCGTTCCGAGCATCCAACCCGTGGGAAAGGCAGGAAGAGCCCAGCAGCTCCTCAGGGCCGCGGGCACGGGGGATCAGGACCTTCCCTTCCCCAAACTGCTTTTCCCAAAGGTGCGGAGCAGGGAAAAGGGCGTTTCCACCCCACAGCCGGGCCAGGCCAGGCTCCTTCTGCCCTAAACCACAGGAATTTTATCCATCTGCGAGGAAAGGTTGATTTTTTAACCCACCCCCAGAGGAGCAGGCAAGGAGCTCCTGTCCTTGACGCCGCAGTGGGGCTTTGTTTGAGGTTGATCGGGAGATAACGGCGCTCTCCCGGTGTTTGGAAGGGTTTTCCATTGATTTTTCTCAGCTCCAAAGGGAGGGAGAGCAGAAAGGCACATCCGGCCTCCTCACCACGACCTCAGCCCCCCGTGTGCTGCAAAGTCAGGCGCGCCCGGGCAGTTAGGGCTGCTGCATTAATTAAAGGAGTCCTTGGAGATTAAATCATCTCCAGGGACCCTGCTGTCCCTGTCCCCTCCAATTGTCCCATCCAGCGTCTGCCCAGCAGGACGAGCTGCACCTCACTTCAGCGTCAGGTTCTGCTGCAAAGCCCCCGAACATCCCCAGAAACTGTTTTGCTTTAAATTGAAGAGATTTTAACCCCAACGAGAGCCCCGAGCAGGGAGAAATGAGCTGGACCCACCCATTGCACCAAGACGGCCGTGGCTCTCTTGCCCAAAATCCTCAGTTCAGCTCCGAGGAGCTGAATCAAATAAAATAAAAATAGTTTTGGGTGTCACATCGCTGCTGTCAACACCTCCAGAGCAGGTCCCTGCCACGCTTCACACGATCCTTCCCATCCCGAGGTGACTCGGACACAGCTCCTGAGAGCAGGAACCCTGCGTGCCCTCGCTGCAAACTCCGCTTTTATCCATCTGGGAGCCATTTGATACGGAATTTTCCTTTCCCAAAGCCGGAATCCATCCCTGCTGTTCTGTCCCAGGGCCATTTAACCAACAAGTCTCCATGGGAAGGATTTTTGAGCAGCCGCCTCCCAGCAGTGGCATCGGGGCGGTTCAGTGGTTCTGAAACCCCAGCTGGGGCTTCCCAACCCCAGATTCCCGGGATCCATCCCCACACACCAACCAGCTTCACGGAAACGAGGACGGAGAAGTAGGAAAAGGGGCTGTGACTGATGGACAGGCCATTTTTCTGTTTTTATAATTGAATTTGTAAGGGGCTAGGACATCTCCAGCAGCAGTGGAGGGATGGATGGATGGATGGATGGATGGATGCATGGATGGACGAATGCATGGATGGATGGATGGATGCATGGATGCCCTGGAGCTGCAGCCAGGCAGGAGCAGGCCGCTCCCACCAGGGAAATTGCTGTTTTTTGCAGCTTCCCAAATATTTGAAGGCAAACCCTTCGCCTTTCCCACCTTATTCCCACAGCAAGGGCAGTGGTTGGGTCCACGACAATTCCCATCTCCCTTTAGGAGTGCAGCCACTCATCCCCCAAATTCTCCCCACTGCAGTCACTCTGGCACACATCATCCCATCCAGCAGCATCCCAAACCCCTGGCACACGGATCCAGCCCGGAGCATCCCCCCAGCCCCAGCACAGCCCAGATCCCACTCACCGCTGCATCCAGGGATGGCCACGGTGTTGTTTCCCAGGAAAAGCGCTCCCGGGGTGCTCCGTGGGAGGCGTGGGAGCAGCTCCCGGGGCCAGGTGCGCTGTATTTAAGCTGTGGGATGGAGCAGGGATAATGAGGCCATCAATCCGTTCCCCTCCCGGCGCCTCGGGCAGGGTTTGCTCCCAGCCAAGCCCGGGGGTGGGACCTGGGGAGAGCCACTGAGGGTGTCTGCCCAGCCATGGGGCAAGGAATTCCTGCTGCCAGAACCGGGGAATTCCCAGTGCCAGAACCAAGGAGTTCCCAGTGCCAGAACCAGGGAGTTCCCAATGCCAGAACCAAGGAGTTCCCAGTGCCAGAACCAGGGAGTTCCCAATGCCAGAACCAAGGAGTTCCCACTGCCAGAACCAGGGAATTCCCACTGCCAGAACCAAGGAGTTCCCAGTGCCAGAACCAGGGAGTTCCCAATGCCAGAACCAAGGAGTTCCCAGTGCCAGAACCAGGGAATTCCCGCTGCCAGAACCAGGGAATTGCCTCTGCCAGAACGGGGGAATTCCCAGTGCCAGACCCAGGCAATTCCCACTGCCAGAACCAAGGAGTTCCCAGTGCCAGAACCAAGGAGTTCCCGCTGCCAGAACCAGGGAATTGCCTCTGCCAGAACCAAGCAATTCCCACTGCCAGAACCGGGGAATTCCCACTGCCAGAGCCAAGCAATTCCCAGTGCCAGAACCAGGGAATTCCCAGTGCCAGAACCAGGGAATTCCCACTGCCAGACCCATGAACTCCCACTACCAGAACCAAGAAATTCCCACTGCCAGAACCAAACAATTCCCAGTGCCAGAGCCAGGGAATTCCCACTGCCAGAACCAAACAATTCCCAGTGCCAGAACCAAGCAGTTCCCATCTCTCCCACTTCCCAGCTCTCCGGAGCCTCCCTGCATCCCTGTGGAGATCCATGATGTGGACATCCAGATGGCTGCAAATGCAGAGCCATTCCCACCTGGCAGAGCCGTGGCTGAGCTGCTCCCGAGGCGTGGATGCACTGCTGGAAATGCAAAATGAACTGGGAAGCAGCCAAATGTTCTGGGGTTTGGGGGGCTCAAGGGCTGATCCCCACGTGGGAGGGATAATTCCAGCAGGAAACTCCCCCATGGAAGGGGTGAGGAAGGATCCATCCCCACCCAGGGTGTTGGAATCGGGGATGAACAGAGCAAGAAGGTGGGAATGAGAGTTACGGGAAGTTAAATCCCAAAAGGAAGCTTGGCCACCTGGAGGAAGGAGCCATCGCGCTGAGCTTTATCACCCATGGGATTTGCGGGGCCAAAAATATCCGAAACCCAATCCAGGGACATCAATCCCAGAGTCCACGAGCCCGGGGGTGGCCATCGCCTCCTGCAGCCCCCCAGGTCACGATGCCACCGGACACAGAGGGACAGCAGGGCCCCACGTGCCACAGCAGCCAGCAAACCAACCTCTGGGAAAACCTCTGGAGAAAAACAGGTATTCCCGGCTCGAGATTTCCCTTCAGGAATCCCACTGGGAGCTTCCAGCACTGCGGCACGGCTGGGGGGAATTTGGCAGAAGGAGCTTGGGAAAAAATGGGCAAAAATGGTTTCCAGACCCTCCCGGCAGCATCCCAGCGCTCCCAGACAGCGATCCCGCGTGGAACCACGCGCTGCCAGGCCCTGCCCCGATCCAGCCGCCAGCCCAGCTCGGGTGGTGCCCCGTGGCCGTGGTGGGGCTGGAGGAGGCCGGAGCTGAGCTGTCCCCGCGGGAGCTGCCGGCCAAAAAGGACGGGAGGAGAGGCTGAGGGCTCATCCACAGTGCCTGGTGCCTTCCCGGATGCTGGAATGTGTCTCTCCACCAGCTGGAAGTGAGCCAGGGGGTACCACGGAGCACCCCTGCCCCATGGCCGTCGCTAGGATGGGGGCACAGGGATTTCCTCACCCTCTCCAGAGCCCCTCGGTGACATCTGGCACCCCGAGGTGCTGGGAAAGGTCACCCACACCCCGGTGGGACGATTCCCCTCTGGGACAACTTCTCCCCTCCAGGTGCCCAGGAATGAACCCTGAGCGTGGGATTATTTTCCTTCAGCATCCCAGGCCCTTCCCCACCCCGCAGGGAGCTCACAGCACACCCGGCGTGCCCTGACCCCCCACCCACCCCTCAATCCAGGCACAGGAAGCCACCCTGTCCCAGAATAAATACATAAATACATAAATAAATAAATAAATAAATAAATAATCTGTGGGCCCGGGAAAGCCTTCAGCCACTTTTTCTACCTGCTGCTGCCCAGGGCTCGGCTCTGCTCTCCGGAGGAGGCTGCAGGTGTCAAGTTTAGGGCAAAAAGCTGGGAACTGGGAATCTCTCCTCCTTCCCAGAGCTGCCAGGAGGAAAGGGTCCCGCGCTGGGAGCCCGGCAGGGGCTCAGTGTCTGCAGGCACAGGGGGGGGTCAGGTTTCTGTCCCCGAGGGCAGCGTAAAAATAGAGGTGAGGAAAGAGAATCTGCTGAGCAATGGGGCAGCAGGAGCGGGGGGACTCGGAGCAGGGCAGCCCCTCCGCAGCAGGCGGGTGGGAGGTGCTGGGAACCCCCAGGGGCCGCCCCCCGGCTGGAATTAATCCCGCTGGGAGCCGGGTCTCTCTGCAAAGCGGGATCAGCTCCGCGCCGGCTCAGAGCGACAATCCTGTTAAAGGATGGCCGGGTGGCCACGACACAAGTGGCCAATTAGCCCGGGCTCGGGCAGTCGCCTGCCCGGGGCTCCCCGGGGCTCTCCCCGAGGCTCGGGCTGGCCCAGCGCGTCCCGCTCCTGGCGCAGGGCAGCCCTTAATGAGCTAATCAAGCCCTAATGAAGAGCTGGAGGTTTACCCAGGCAGGCCCCCCCCGGACCGCGCCGAGGTGGCTGCGGGGGGCTCAGCCCAGCCCGGATCCCCAGAAAGGACCGGCGCTGCCCTCACTGCGGCTCCTGAGAAAGCCCGGGCGGGCCTGGGGAGGAAACATAAATCAGAGTTCCGAACAATGCCCCATTGTGGGCTCTGCCACGGCCCCGCGGTGGAGCCCGGCACGGGCAGGATGGGCCGGGGCCGGCTCGGGGCTGTGGGGTCGCTGCCAGCCCCAGCCCGGCTCCCAGAGGATCTGTGGATTGTCCCCCTCTGCCCTCCCCGGGACCCCCCGGGACTGGCGGCAGCCCTGGCCGCGGGCACCGCTGGTTCTCACCCTCCCGGCTCCGGGCTCGGCTGCTCGCCAGCCTTTTCTTCTGCTGATCCGGGGCGGAAAGGGGAACCCAAAGCTGCCACGGCGCCCGGGGCCGGCCCTGCGGGGACAGCGCTGGGTCCCACGGCGGGCAGGGGTTGTGGCCACCGGCCAGGTCTGACGGCCGCACCTCGGCGTAGCTGAGGGTTTAAGTTCAGCTCAATAAAAGGCTTAATTTGGGGAAGAATTAAACAAATCAAGGCAGATTTGTGCCTCTAACAAGCCCCGTGCGTGTGGAGGGAGGGTGGGTGACCCCGGCAGCCCTGGGACACCCCGGGCTCATATTTAGAGCCACCCTCCCTGGTGGAAACAGAGGTGGTTTGTAATCTCCAGCATCACAACCGGCCCCAAAAGTGTCCCCACGCCAAAGCGAGCCCTGTTTGGTGCTGGTGCCAACACCGACTGTGCCAACACCGCCAGCAGCATCCAAGCGGGAATGACGCCATGGGCTCACCCAGCAGCAGGGACAGGAGAGCTGGAGCTGCTGGCCTGGGGGTTGAGCTCCTCTGTCACTCGTTGCGTTTATCCCTCGCCTGTGAATTATTAATGGCCCGTGATTCATCCCCAGCCAGGAGGAGGTGACGGCCACGTGGGCGCATTCCTGCGCCTCTCCCTGCTATTGCGCGCACGGATCCACGCGGGGATGGATCCAAAGGCATCCCCGATCCTCCAAAGCCGCTGCTAAAGCTGGTTTGGGGAATATTTTGCACATTCCTCCCCGTCCTGGTGCTGGCGTCTCGTTAACCACGCGCCAGGAGCGAGCTCAGCCTCCCCGCGCTGGGCTGGGCGGGGGCTCTGTTCCCGGAGCTGGAGCCACCAGGGCTGCCCAGCTGCACACCAGTGCCGACCAGTTACGCCCCAGACTGGTGGCAGCCCTCCAGATTTACCAAGCAAGCCCCTGAGACGGTGACACCACGGTGGCCCCAGCGAGGGAGGCAGAGAGGGCACCAAGTGGTGGCTCTTTACCCCCAAATCCCCCATTCCTCCCGCCGGGAGGATCCATCAGAGCAGCCCCTTCCCAAGAAAATCCCCCCGGATGGCTCCGTCCCCGCTCCCCGCCCGGGCTGAGCCTGGTTTAATTGGTTCCCAACTCCTGCAGGCTCTGGAAGATGAAAAGCCCTCGACAGGAGAAGTGTGGAGCGTTCATGGTTTATTAATGGCCAGCCATCATTATTTTACCTTTCAAGTGCTCGGGCGGCGGCGAGGAGGGAAGGAGAGGGGGGGAAAACCGTGTGAACTTCCCAGGATTTTCTCCTCCATCTCCTGGGTACCCCCAGCAGCCAGCGCCGCCGCTTTTCCAGAGGGGCCGTTTGGCAGATTGATGGTGGCATCCCGGGAAAACAGCGTGGGAGAAGCAAACGAGCGGAGCAGCAGATGCCGGGAGCCGTCGGTGCTCCATCACCGGGCTCAGCCATCCCCGCGGGGCCCGGCTGGCGGGGAGCAGCCCCCCGGCTCTCACCCGCCCAGCTGGGTGGAAATTTATCCGCTGCCAGCCCGTAATGTGCCCAATTCCCAGGTTTTCTGCTGCTGCGTCTCCCATCCGAGGGTTGGCTGGGAATTACAACCCCCAAAGGGCCGGGCTGGGAGTTGGCACGGTGGGAGAGAGGGGAAAAGGGATTTGGCGGTGCTGGGCCAGGCAGAGATGCTCCCAAGGCTCTGATGGACTCATCCAGACCCCACCGCGGATAAAAAGTCCCGGGATAAGACGAGGAGAGGACGCGGAGCAGCACAGGGCAGGGCAACGTTTTTTTTTCAAATGTGTTTTGGTTTTTTGGCTTTTTTTGGTTGGTTTTTTTTTTTATTGGCATAAATAATTCATACACTGTCACCTCACCAAACACTGCACGAGAAACCACGGGAACAAATGGCTATCCAGGTCTGCAGGTCCCAGAGATTCGCACCCAGCCAGACAGCGGAGATTAGAAATTACTTTCTTCGAGTGTAGAAAACGTTAGAAATGTTCCTGTACAAATTTACAGCGGGGAGAATCCGTCGTGCCTTTCTCAGAAATTCCTTTTTTTTGTTTGTGTTTTTTTTATTGTTTGTTTGGTTTTTGTTGGTTTTTTTGTTGCTTTTCTTGTCAGTCGTTTGCGGGGGTGATTTGTATTTTTATTTCTCACCAGCTTCTTTTTTTTTTTTTTCCAGAGGTTTGGGTTTTTTTTCTCTTTTTTTTTCAACAACGACAACAAAATATATATATATATATATTTATATATATATTTATAAAAAGAAAAAAGGAGAGGGCGGGCAGGGAGGGGGGGAGAGGGAAAGGGAACTGAAAATCAGCTCATTCTGCGGAACTACCACGGAGAGGACGAAGCAGGCTGGGTCGGAGGCTGTACAGGATGTGGGTCTGTATATATCTATATACATACATACGGGGAGATGTATATATATCCATATATACCTTATGTACAGGGCACGGCGCTTCACAGGGACCTGGAATTAACGGCGGCGCTCGAGCCCGACCGAGCCTTCCCCCCCCCCCCGAAAGAGCGGCTGTTGGCGACAGGAAATGGATAAATTCAAATAAATTCGGATAAGTTCGAGCGAATTCGGATAAAGTCAGTGGAGTCAAATGATTTAGGATGAGTAAAGGGTGGGGGAAGGAGGAAGGGATCGAGCCAGGGTGCTTGGGGGGCAGAGGGAGGCTCGTGGCAGCACCAGCACAGAGCCCTTCTCCTCACACAGTTGAAGAGGCCGAGTTCAGGCACCGGCTCATCCGTAGAATCCTAAATCGGCACAGGGAGAGGTTGGATCGGGTGTTGGGAGGGAATTTTTTCCCTATGAGGGCAGGCACAGGGTGCCCAGAGAAGCTGTGGCTGCCCCTGGATCCCTGGCAGTGTCCCAGGCCAGGCTGGACGGGGCTGGGAGCAGCCTGGGACAGTGGGAGGTGTCCCTGCCCATGGAATGGGATGGGCTTTAAGGTCCCTTCCAGCCCAAGCCATTCCATGGTTCCATGCCCCAGGAAAGGCTGAGCAGCTCCTCCACCTCCCAGACATTCATTTCTGCCTCCCATCCATCCAAAACCTCCATCATCCCAGCTCCTGCCACAGTCAAGGACCGGATAAAAGTCACGGGAGCCGAACTCTGAGCTCGTCATTCCCAGAAATTGACCGGTCAGGGCTCAGCGAGGCTTTGGGAATTTATGGGGGAATGGTGGGAGAAGAAAAAGCCGGACGAGGGGATCTCCTTCAGCAGCCAAAGGAGGATGTGGAGCTCTGGGGTCACCTCTTCCCCCGCTGCCAGAGTCCACACAACCCAGCCCCAAACGTGGTGTCCCCGTGAGCATCGGAACTCTGGGAAAGAACTCGGGCAGCAGCACAGTCAGGGAGCCCTGGGAAGGGCCTGGGGAGGGTGGTGGGAGGATGAGGCAGCCAAGAGCTGCAGGGCTGGGCCAGGAGAGCATCCCTGAGGCTGTGAGAGCCAGGGAGCTGCCCTGGGGCTGGGGGCGGCTCCTACATCTCAAAGCCAGCGCTGAGCTAAGCCCAGCTCTGCTGAGCTAAGCCTGGCTCTGCCTGGCACGGCTGGAAAAAACCCTGGCTCTCTGCTGGCTCCCAGCTAAGCTGAGCCTCCGGATGGACCCTCTCCCTCCTTCGGAGCTCCGATTGTGGAGAGCTTCTCCTGCACTCCCTCCCTGCTGAAGCACTGGGTATTTTTAAACTGGGCCGAAAAAAGAAAAAAAAATCCTTCACAAAGGCAGAGTCAAAAAAAAACCCCAGCCAACAACAACAACAAAAATAAGATTTGTTGGTTTGGCGGGTGGGGGTTTTTTTTTAATAATGACGACTTTGAAAATAAGAAGGAATGATGGGAATAACGTGGCTGCCTGGACAGCCGGGGCTGTGCTGGATGGAGGGGAAGGAGCTGCTCCTCGGAGCTTGTTTGGGACAAATGCAGGGCAGCTCTTTTTCCATTGGTACCTTTGTGCTGTGCCCGTGGCTGAGACACCACAGCGAGGGGAGAGGGGCAGGGAGAGGGTGGAGGGGAGGGGGAGGTCGGCTGTAGGAATGTTTAGTTTCTTCCAGGCACCCAAAATCCAGTGGAGAAGGGCGGAGCCAAGGGGGAATGAGATAGAACGAGGGGAATGGCTTTAAACTGAAAGAGGGGAGGGATGGGATATTGGGAAGGAATTGTTCCCTGTGAGGGTGGGGAGGCCCTGGCACAGGGTGCCCAGAGAAGCTGTGGCTGCCCCTGGATCCCTGGCAGTGTCCAAGGCCGGGTTGGACATTGGGGCTGGGAGCAGCCTGGGACAGTGGAAGGTGTCCCTGCCCATGGCAGGGGTGGGATGGGATGGGATTTAAGGTCCCTCCCAACCCAAACCTTTCCATGGTTCTGTGGCCGAGGCTGCAGCAGAGCCCTGACACCCCGGGGGAACCGGCCCAACACCCATCAGCTCATTGTTCCCTCGACTCTCGCCGGTAAAACCCATCAGGTGTCTGCCAGCAGCTGGGACACCCCATGGGGAACACATCAGGGTGAGACTTCCCGGGCCAGGCGAGGATTTGGGGTGCAGGGAGTGAACCCTCAGTGTCCCCAAGACGGACACTGTCCCTTCCACCATAAATCCCCACAACACCCGCCAGGCTCCAGCCCTGTGCCACGCGGGCGGTGAGCGTCACCCCTGGCGTCACCTCCTTCCTCCTTCCAACACCTTCCACCTCCCCTGCTCACGCGAGGAGCTCACGCCTGCTCAGAAACCAAACCCACGCCGCCCGAAGGACACCGGCGAGCTCTCCCTCCGAGCGGGCTTTGGGGAGGGGTGACACCGCCCCGAGCACCCCCAGCACCCAAGGTGGGCAAGGGGGCTGTTCTGCCTCCCCCGGAGCCCGGGAGCAGCACAGGTGAAGGCATTGGTGAAAACTCAGAGAGACTCCGAGGTTTTAGTGCAAGGTTTATGGCACGTGTGCGCTGCGGGAAGGGCCGGGACGGGGAGCGGGGGCAGCAGGGCCCTCGGTGCTGCGGGCTGGGGTGGGACAGGAGGCAGGGGAAGAGGTGGGATGTGAAGGTGGGATGAGGGGATGAGCCCTAACTCAGGGACCCCCAGTTGTGCTGCTGGAGCAGGGGACCATCAACCCAATCGAGGGCTCAGCCTGCTCACCCCACTCAGCCTCAACCCCAAAAGCCGTCCTGCCTCATCCCAGCCCCACGCACCGCATCCCAGAGAGGGATGTGGCTGCACATCCCAAAAGCATCAGCAGGAGACTCCTCCAGATCCTTTTGGGCGCTGGATCCACCCATCCCTGCTCCTGCCCACCTTGGAATTTCCACACATGCACGTGTGGGGATTTTAATTCCCCCACAATTAAAGCACCGGCTCATCCCAGCTGCAATTAAGTTTCTAATCTTCATTTACTTATGCTAAAACAATTCCAACGCCAACGAGGAGGAGCTGGAGGAGCAGCCAGACAAACCAGGGCTGGTTAAGTTTGCAAAGCCTCGTCACGGCTCCAAATTAAAGCGAAAACTGAGACTACAATTGAATTATCCGGGATGGTTCCTGTCAAGCGATTACGCTCCACAAGAGCCTGGGAATGCAATTTGCTCTCATCTGACAGCTCATCTGAGGGGCTGGAGGGCCCACCCGAGCTGGGGGGAGAGGGAAATGCCAGCACATGGAATTCAGGTGGCAACGGCAGCTCCCAAAGAGAATTTTTTTGGGGAAACTCTGGGATTTGGTTGATGGGAGATGAGTACGTGGGGGGAAAATGGTCCTGGGCATGGCTGAGATGTCCCAGTGTGGGGCTGGGAGATGCTCTGTACAACCAGAGCCTGTCTGCATTCCCAGCTCCGGGAATGAGCCCGGGACGGCCGTGGGAGAGGGGACTGATCCCAATCCCAACCGCCCTGCCGCGCTCAGCCCCAGAACATCCCAAACCCGGGGTTTTGGGAGCGAGGAGCAGAGCCAGGAGCAGGGCAGTGGCGGGGAGGGCGAGAGGGCAGGGCTGGCTGATGAGAGACACGCCGGGAGAAGCGGATAAATTACCGGGAATGCGGATCTGCACCCCGCTGGGAGGGAGACCCGCGGGGGACACGTAAGTGGCCGCGGCTGGGAGGGAGAGGAGCCACTTGTGAAAGGTCAGCGCTGCCCACGAAGGGGCTGCGGGGGCGCGGGGGGAGCGGGACAGATGCATTTCCCCGCGGGGGGCAGCTAATGGCAGTGGCACTCCCTGGCCCCGCAGGACCCGGGGATAAACTCGTGAATCAGCGGCGCTCCCCCTTTTTTCATGACAAAAGCGTAAAGAAATAAATAAAGAGAATTAAATAAACCCACAGAGAACCGAGAACGAGCCCTCCCCAACCGAGCATCGTCGTGAGCGCTGGATTGGGATCAGAGGAGCCGCGGGGGTGAATTGAAGTCATTGTCCTGTGGGTCACCCCTGCTCGGGGGCTGGGGGGGGATTGTCCCCAGAGCCACCGCCTGTGCACGGAGAGCCGCCCGCTGTCCCCATCCCACCGCAGCCGGGCGTTCCCGGGGCTGCTCCGGCTCGTCCCGCCCGCGCCGAGAGGATTCCCGGGATGATGGAACGCTGCGGGGGAAGAGTTTCACTCCCGGCCCGCTGTCGGCCCCGCCGCTCCTCCGTAGCGCAGGGTGGGAAGCGGAGAGGAAGAGGAGACCCGCTGGGGGAGGAAGGCACCGTCCCTTAACTCCTCCCGTCACAGCCTGGAAGGGACACAAGGAGCAGAGTCAGCGTCGGGCGCCTCCTCCCATGGAAACGTGGGGGTTTGCAGGGAAGGTCTTTGGGGAAAAAACCTCCCGGAACAGCTTTGCCACGGAGCTGCCCCCAAAAGCAGCGGCACCGGGGGGAGCCGTGAGCTCCTGCACCTCCGTGTCAGCCCTGCCTGGCTCCTGGAGCAGCACCCAGAGGGGAAGGGGCTCCGTGGGCACCCCCGCCATCCCTGTGCATCCAGGACCCCGCAGGGGTTTTGTGCCCCTATCCCTTGGATCCAGGGGTGGCAGAGCCTGAGGGCACCGCAGACAGCTCATCCCTGTGCGCAGCCAGGATTCCCGGACTCCGCAGGGAAGCCAGGACCTGACAGGAACAACAGCCACAGCTGAATCCCTGCGGGAGGAATCAGCTCCCACGGAAAGCTGAGCTGGCGCATCCTGATTAGCGAAAGATTGGGCCGGTAATTAACAGGGAGCTGCGGGGCAGCCCCAGCCCAGGGCAGGCAGAGCGTGGCTCAGAGATTGGAAAAACATTCCCAAAGCCAGCGGAGCAGCTCCGCGGCACCCTTGGGGCCCAGCATCCTTCAGCATTCCCTGCTTGGAGCGTGGCTTGGGAATGAACTTCCCTCCTGGTTAAGGGCTCCCGTTGAGGGTGGGTTGGGGGCCACCTGGCCGCGGGCTTGGCGCTGCTCCCGGCAGCCCCCCAGGGACAGGGACCGGCACAGGGGGCGTTCCAGACACCCCTGGGGCCGCCCAGATAAGGAAGAGAGGCAGTTTGTTATCAGCAGCAGGAGAAATCGGCATCTCCGACCCTCTGTAAGGACTAAGGGAGATCCCAAAATGTCCTCACTTCTCTCCCTGAGCTCACATCCCTCCCTCCATCCCCACTTCCATCCTCCAGGGATGCACGCTGGGAGCAGGAAAAATCCCCCCCCCCCCCGTGAAGGCCACCCCCGCACGGGCGAGATTTTGGTTCTATTTGTCACAACGTGACGAATTCCAGGGAGGAAAATGAGTTTCTGAGTGATTGCTCTGCGTTCTGCCTGCTGTTCCCACCAGGGCAGATCCCGAAATCCCGACTGGGGACCCACTGACGCCGTTTCCTGGAGCAGAGGGATGTGACTAAGCCAAAGCAGTGGAGCGGAGCAGGATTTGGGCACGGGAGAAGAAGGGACCAGGCTGGGAGCTGCGGTGGCTGCGGGTCTGGGGACGGACCCCGGGCAGGGCATTCCCGCATCCATTAAATCTGGGAATAGGGAAGGACGGGCGGGGATGGGGACTTACTCTGCCGACTTCCAGAAGTGCCCCGGGTGGGAAAGGCGGCGGTTGCGCTTTGGCAATTTCTCCAGCATGTCCATGAGCTTGGTGAAGGTCGGTCTCTCCTCCTGCTCGTAGGCCCAGCAGAACAGGAGGATGTCCTGGAGCCACGGGGAGAGCGCGTGAGGAAACCTGGCCAGGCCCACTCCCAGCGGGAATTCAGCCTGTCCCTCTCCCACCATGACCCCTGTGCCCAACGGCCACGCCGCAAGGACCCCGTCTCCATCCCCACATCCTTGGGAAGGGCTGGGACGGAAGGGATGTGTCCATCCCGTGAGGACCTGTCTCCATCACTGGATCCTTGGGAAGGGCTGGGATGAGGGAATGTGTCCATCCCTTAAGGATCTGTGTCCATCACCACATGCTTGGGAAGGGCTGGGATGGAGGGCATGTGTCCATCCCATGAGGATCCTGTTTCCATCCCCACATCCCTGGGAAGGGTTGGGATGCAGGGGATGTGTCCATCCCATAAGGATCCATTTCCATCACTGGATTCTTGGGAAGGGTTGGGATGAGGGAATGTGTCCATCCCATGAGGACCCATCTCCATCACTGGATTCTTGGGAAAGACTGGGATGTGCCCAACCCATGAGGATCCCATTTCCATCCCCACATCCTTGGGAAGGGTTGGGATGGAGAGGATGTGTCCATCCCATGAGCACCCATCTCCATCCCCACAAACTCGGGAAGAACAAAGGGAATGTTCGAGCTGAGCACAGCAGCAGGACCAAGCCTGGCTGGATGAGATTGGCAGATCCAGAGGGTTTTTCCAGGGGTCCCACCAGCCGTGTCCCAATCCATGCCCACCCACGCAGGGCCCCACAGCACCTACCGAGATCTCCTTGCCCATCCCGATCTGGCTGAGGTTGGGCTTCATCCCTCGTCCCACCTGCCAGATTATTGCCTCTGCTGGCTGCGTCTTGAAGGGCCATTCCCGGGCGTGCAGCTCGTACCAGATGGTGCTATGGGGAGACACCGGGAATTAGAGACGGAGCAGCCGGCAGGGATTTGGGATGGGGCCATGTCCGGCCACTGCACCCACATCCAACACCTCTCCCTGCTCCAGAACCACCTCATCCAGGAGATGCTTCGTCCCAGGTGACACCAGAGGTGCTCAGCCCTCGTTACAGAGGTGTCACCTCTCCCGGTTTCCAGAGGGAGGAACTTGACCCGGAGCGAGCCCTGATTCACACCGGGGGAGATCCCAGCCCACGGGAAGGATGAGAGGCTGATGGAGGCCCAGGCAGAGCCATCCTGGGACACTGAGTGGGAATGTCCCACCTGGATGCAACAGCACAGCCCATGGAGCAGCTGAAGAGAGGACCTTGGGGATCCAGATGCCACCACTCCAGCAAAATCCTGGGAAAGGATGAGCCCAAGAATTCACTTTCACTCCAGCTTTTCCCTTTTTCTCCTCCAAACAGCTCTCCAAAAATCCATCCAAGCCGTGCCATGAACCATCCCAGGTGTCCTCACCAGGTGATGGCCACGTGAAGCCCCGGCCATCTGCTCCTGCTCCTATCGCTAAGCCAAGCCCTCTTTTCCGTGAGGAATCCCAAATCCAAGGGAATATCCCAAAACAAGGGCATCACCGATGGAGCTGGTGGGCACCCCCGTGGTTTTCCGCCCCCGCTACTGCCTGGAAGTTTTGCTTCCTCATTTTCTGGCACCCGGAGCCTGGATGAGCCTGGATTCCCGCAATGCCAGCCTCATTGTCCAAGGCAAATTCCCTGGACCCGCTTTTCCCTTCCAGGGATGCCCTCACGACCACTTAAAGTATCGAAAAACAGGGCTAAAATCACATCAAGGTGGAAAAATCTGTCTAATAAACGACAGATTCCTCTCAGGAATCAGGGAAGCTCCCTGATTTCGGGAATGGGAATTCTGCTGATTTTGGAAAAATCTGCACAGTTTGGCTGGAAACCTCAAAAAAAAAAAATTGGATAATGGAAGAATTATGGGGCTTGGAGAGGGGCAGATCCTGTGGGCACAGGACAAAGTCCTCAGGAGGAGCATCCAAGCACCCTCAGACTGGATTTAACGCGTCCAAGGCATTAATTCCAGTTTCTCACTGGGAGTTTTTGTCGTCTTTAAAAGACCTTTTCCTCTTGCTGTCCCTGCCCCCCAAATCCCTGGAGGGAAGCGGCCCCTCCAGATCATCCCTGAGCCTCCCGGGCTTGACAGAGGGCAGCAGAAACAAGAAAGAGGGAAAACGTGGGGAAACCTTTTCATCTTTCCAGGAAACTCGCGCTTTCCATACGGGCAGAGCTCACACTTGAGGGGAAAAAAGGGAAAATTGCGTCTCCCCACCCACTCTCACTTAGTTGGATACGATCCTTTAATTACCTCTTTATTTTTGTGCTGGAGTTGTACCTCAGGGAGGGCGAAAAGGAAAAGAGCCAGACCCTTCCAGCTGTAATTACTGTGGGTTTGATGGGAATATTGCCTCGGATATAACGGGCCCACGCTCCCTAATCCCACAGCCTTCGAGGTATCCATGAGAAAATTAATCCTCTGGGTAAAATCTGCGTCCGCCTCGGGAAGGGTTTATTGAGGTGGAATTGGGCTCCTGCCCTCGGGGAGGTTTGTGGGCAGATAAAGGGCAGGAGGAATGAAGTGGTGTGATGAGGAAAACCTAGGAATTCTCATTTCCTTGGCTTTTGGCAACTCCTCGCAGAGCTGGCACCAGCACCAGCCCCCTGCAGCGGCTGGAGGGGGGAATTGGGGTGTCCAGGAGCTCCCAGAGCTCTGTTCCCAACCTTTGGCATCCCCATCCATCATCCAAGAAGGTGCCCAGCCCAGGAAGATGCAGGGGAGAGATGACACCAGGCTGGCATTCCCAGGATTCTCCAGATCCCATTGCCCAGAGCCACCCTGATCCACGGCCAAAATAGGAGAACTCGGGAGAATCGGGGTGCCCAGGGGCTCCCAGAGCTGTGTTCCCAACCTTTGGCATCCCCATCCATCATCCAAGCACCTTCTCATTGGTACCTGCCCCAGGAGGGTGCAGGGGAGAGAGGATGCCAGGCTGGCATTCCCAGGATTCTCCAGATCCCATTGTCCAGAGCCACCCTGATCCATGGCCAAAATAGGAGGATTTGGTAATTTAGGGAGATGCAGGGTGTCCAGGAGCTCCAAGAGCTGTGTTCCCAACCTTTGGCATCCCCATCCGTCATCCAAGCTCCTTCTCATCAGTTCCCACCCCAGGAGGGTGCAGGGGAGAGATGATGCCAGGCTGGCATTCCCAGGATACTCTGGATCCCATTGCCCAGCGCCACTCTGGTCCAAAACAGGAGGATTTGGTAATTTGGGGAGAATTGGGCTGTCCAGGAGCTCCCAGACCTGTGTTCCCACCCCAGCCCTCTGCATCCAAGGCTGGCATCCTTAGGATACTCTGGATCCCATTGCCCAGAGCCAGCTTGGTCCAAAACAGGAGGATTTGGCAATTTAGGGAGGTTTCACTCCAAATTTCTCGAAGCAGGAAGATTCTCCCAACCCAGCGATGGGAATTCCACCTGGCAGCATCCCCTTGGATTTGGGGCAAGCCAACGTTGTCCTTGTCCCTTCCCGCCTGCCCAGAGCGGCTCCCACCCGACCCAGCCACGCCGATTCCCTGCTGGCCGTCCCCTCGCGGTGCCCCGGGACTCACCCCAGTGCAAAGACGTCCGAGTGCTTGGAGAAGGGCAGCTTGTCCTCCTCGGTGTCCGGAGAGAGCTGCCGGATGATCTCGGGAGCCAGGTGGCACAGCCAGCCATTCTGGATCCGCAGCTTGTTCTCCCTCCTGCCGGGACACGGAGCTGTGGGTACCGCGGGGGGACAGCACCGCCCCATCCCCAGCGAGCAGCCCCCAGCTTCCCACCCTCTTCCCAACGTTTTCAAGCCTGGTTTTCCCCACATCATCCTTGCAAAGCCAGGTTTTAACCCTGCTCTAGAAATGTTGCCCCTGCCAGGTAGCAGGACAAAATTTGGGCACAGGATGGTGGCTCCTGCTGGGACACGGAGCCGGAGCCGTGGGTACCGCGGGGGGACAGCACCACCACATCCCCAGCGAGCAACCCCCACCTTCCCACCCTCTTCCCGGGGATTTAAGCCTGGTTTACCCCACATCATCCTTGCAAAGCCAGGTTTTAACCCTGCTCTGAGAAATGTTGGCACAGCGGCAGCAGGAAAAAACTGGGGCACAGGATGGTGCTCAAGGGGAGCTTTGGCTCTTCCAGGCTGGTGATGGGGATTTGGGGTCTGCTGGGGCTCCTGCTGTGCCCATTGCACCGAAACCCCTTAAAGGATCCAGAGGTAAAGCAGGGCTAAATTCCCCCACTGTGGTTGGAGCAGGAGGTGGGACTGGGCACCACAAAGTGCCTCTTCCAAGCAGACCCATCCTAAAATAACAGCCTGGGAATTGGTGTTTTCAGGTGTTTGGCCCCAAAACAGCCCTTCCAAGTCCGAGCCTCCAATGCCATCTCCCATGGGAGCAGCCTGGCTTCGTAACAACCCCTCATTTCACCTCATCTGTCCTCCCTGCACCTCCCCAAGCTCCCCCTGCTCGGGATAAACGCGTTGGAGTCCTTTGGCCAATGGCTGAGGATGACGTCGGGGACTTCTCCATCCTTTGTATCCTGGGATACACTGCTGGCTCCAAAATCCCTGGATTGTCAGTGGTGATGACACCTGAAGCAGCTTCACTGTGAGTCTGAGCCCAAATTCAGCAGCAGGAGGGAACAAAGCTGTCCCAGGTCACGTTGGGCTGGGGAAGGCAGAGCCCTCTGGCTCGTGCCAGGAATTTCTCCCTGTTTGTGCTTGGAACCCTCCCAAAGACGGGGATGAACAGGGCTAAGGGATGGCTGTGGGGTCACCTGTCCTCCCGAATGCCCATCTGGGCCCAAAATCCCATCGGACACCATCCAGGGGTGGGGTCCCACCTCAAAGCTGACTCATAATCCCAAAACGACACAATCCGGATCCTCCCGCCTGCAAAGCCATCCCCATTCCCAGTCATAGGTCTGGCAGTGACCAGAGGGACCCTCTCCCTAGGGAAGGACACTGCCACTCCCGGCAAGCGCTGATGAAGCCTCCTTGTCCCCTCTGGGGTGTCGATGGCTCCTCTCCACTCCGCGTGTTGGAGTCTCCACCGCAATCAGCGGCTCCGGCGCGGCTCAGACCCTCCGGAGCCGCGGGAAGAGCACTTTGGCACAGAGGGGAGGCTTTCAGCCGCCCGGCCACCTCCCTCCACCCTCCAGCTCTAAATTACAAACCCACGTTAAGCACCTGGGCAATTAAAAAGGCTTCGGCTCGCTCATCCTCCCCTGTGGCCGCCTCTCCATCCCGGGAAGCAGCGGGATGCGGTGGGCAGCACTCGGATCTGCTCCAGCACCCCCGGCAAGGCTGGGTTTGCTCCTGGGGCTTTCATTTCTGCTCGTTGAAGCCGCTTGGGGCTGTGACATCCCACGGGCAGCCTCGGGATGCTCCAGGGGCTGGATTGGGACGCAGAGCTCATCCCTGAGCAAAGCTCCCACGGGTTATGAGCTCCCAGCAGTGAGGGCTGGGCTTTAGTGGGATCCCAAAAGTGCCTCAATTACAGCAATTTGAGGTTTTATGACCAAAGTTTACCTGACTTCACAGCCACAACCGGCTGAGCGTCTTCCAAGCCACCTCCAGGGCAGGAGCAGGAGCAGAAGAGCTCCTCAGGCTCCTCAAGACCCACCTCGTGCTCCTCCTAATTCCAGAGCAGCCCCACCGAGCCCAAGAGCATTCAGATAAAGGAGGAATAAGCCTGATTTCACCAGGAGGAGACCCCAAGCCACCAAACCTCTGCAGGAAGTGTTTTAACCCCAGCTGAAAAAATGCCACCATCCTTAACCTGACCTCCAAAAACTTGCCTCCTTCTCCAGAGACCTTTTTTCCAAGCCTCTAAAGACCCAAAACTGGGTTTTATCTCCCTTCTTCATCTGAGAGACACCAAAACCAGGAAAACCCAGCTTGAAAAGGGGAGATCAGACCTGCAGACACTTACTGTTCCAAAATCCATGGTGGCCGTGGATCCCTGCTCTTGTCTGAGCTCTCCTCCAGCAGAAAACATGTGCTACCAGCAGCCCAGGGCAGAAATTGTCTCATTTTCTCAATTTTTTGAGCAAAACGCTGCTCATTTCTGTCCAGCCTTGCTTTCCTGGCCATCCTTCCTCTCCTGAGTAATCTCCTGGATTTTACCCCTCCAAGGGACATCCCAATCTCGGGCAGAGGTGGCCACACATCGGCCACCTCATCAGAAACCCCATTTCCCCCATCTCTCATTCCGTCTCCGGAGCGTCTCTGCCCTTCACAGCAAAGATTCCTGGCAAAACTCGTCCAGTTTTGCCCAAATCCTCATTCCCTGCTGGAACGAGCTGTTCCTTCCTCCTGGCAGGCCCTGAATCCCAAACCCCCCGCCCAGCTGCCGAACCAGAGGCAAACCCCACTCTGCCACAGCGGGAGATCCTGGATTTCCTGGCCTTCCAAAGCTTTTGGCCAAGCTTGTGCTGAAATCCGTTGATGTTGATCCAGGCAGAGTGGAAAACCGGGGAGTGCACAGCGTGGGATGGAGAGAGGCGGCCGCTGCCGTTCCCTCTGATCCTTTGACCTCACCACTGGGAAATTGGGAGAAAATCCATCATTTCCAAGGGGCTTTTTATCTCCTGAGCACCTTTGCTGCGGAGATGGAAGGACCAGGAGAAAAATGCCCAAGCTTGGCCTGTGCTGCTCCCAACACAAAGGATTTAGTGGGAAATCTAACGTAAAGGATTTAGTGGGAAATCCAACACAGAGGATTTATTGGGAAAGGTGGGAAAAGTCAGCAAGGTTCTTATTTCCCACTTAAAAAAAAAAAAAAAAGGAAAATATCATCTCTGTTCTTCCTTCCCCACTTCTGTTTCCTTTTTCCCCCCAGCTTTGCCCTTCCTCCTTTCCACGGCTGCTGGATCTCTTTGCCCTGCCATTCCTACAGCTGGAAAACCTCCCACAAAAAATTTAATAAGAAACATTTACCAAAACCCTCAGATTTAAAACCCTCCGAGACCCCAAAATGTCACAGTGCTGTGAAAGTCCCAAGCTCAGCTCTCATTTTCCACGTCTTGCTCCGTGCCCGGCACAGACACCATGGCCAGATGTCTGTAATTCCCAAAATGTCACCGGAGTGGGGACAGCACAGGGATGGCATCGCTCAATCCAGGCAGGAGCTGAAGCAGATGCCAGGGAATTATAACGACGGAAAGGGAAAAGCCACGGAATGAACCAGCCCTGCTGCCACAGGAGCATCTCCTGGGGGGCTGCAGGGTGGTTTGGCCACGGAAATGATGCGTCCCGTGGGAAGAGGTTGGTCCAAGAGGCACAATCTGCCTCTCCGAACCAAAATCCCAGAGATTCGCACGCGGCATCGTGTTCCTTCCTACGGATCAAAACCAACTCCCTTCAAACAGAGCAGCCCCAGGACACCCCAAGGCCCCTCAAACTCCTGTCTGCCGAGGCTGAGGACACAAAAAGGCACCTGGAGAGGGGTTTTTTGGGATCTTTCCCCATGTTCCCAGCTTTAGGGCATGGGGAGGAATTTCCAGTGTGCCCGTGTCCTCCTACCTGCCCGCTTGGAGAACTCCGGAGATGCTGAAGAGCCCGAAGTCGGTGATCACCACCTTCCCGTTGTCGTAGAAGACGTTCTTGGACTTGAGGTCCTTGTGGAGGATGCCCTTGGCATGCAGGTATCCCATTCCCTGGGACGGGACAGAGGGAGGAAAACACCCCGAAGTTACAAAAGCAGCACAAACGGACGGGATAACGCCGGAGCGGGGCTGTTCCCATGGGATGCTGGGAGCATCCGTGAGCCACCGCGGCACAGCCAAGCTGGACCGCGTCCCCAGAGGGCCCTGCAGGAAGGGAAAGTGTCTGGAGGGGTCCCTAGTTTGGGGTGGGCTCCTGGAGGGAGATGGGATCGTGGCGTGGGCGTCCCAGCTGCCACGGCGCCCACTCATCTTCCTGATTAATCGATTCCGCGGGAAAAATTAGCGGCAAGCCCACCCGGCAGCCGCTTCCCTGGAATCCTCCGCTGGGAAATGGATGGTGATGATGTTCTCGTCTCCGTTTTTTTTGGGGGCTGGGAGAGGAGGGTAATAAGTCACCGCTCTCCATCTCCCTGGCGGAGCCATCGGCGCTTCCGACGGCCCCATCCGCCTGGAAACGGGCGCCTCGCGGGAGTCCTGCCTTAATTCCTTCCCCCAGGAAAAACTGCTCGGCGGTTAATTAAAATTAGTGCTAATGAGGCACAAAAAGGCCATGGGTGGGAAATCCAAACTCTCCTGTTTAGCGCCGGCAAATCAAGCAGAGTGCCGGCAGCTCCGTGTGGCGGATGTTCAGCTCCGCGGGATAATTCTGGGAATGGGGAGGGGGATAGAGCACATTTATCCCAACTTCAGCAGGGATTTTGATGCTGTCCCACTTTTCACCCTCCTAAGCAGACTCAGGGAAAACTTGATCTGCAGGATGCTGATGAAGGATCGATGCCCAACAGGCCGGCAAACTGTTGCTTAAGAGGGGATATTGGTTGCCTGTCACTGGAAAAGGGGGATTTATTAACTGGAATTCCGTGGGGATCCATCCATCCCGAGTCTCATCTTTTCATCTGTCACCATTAACCACGCAGGCTGTGCGAGGAGAATTCATTTTTAAGCTGGCGGCTGATGTGGAGCCAGAAGACCCAATCCGAATTCCACCGTCTGGAAAAAGTGGGAAAGCAAACGGAAGAACACCCCGACCCAGCGAGGTGTGGGGTTCACTGCACCCCGTGGGGAGCAAATCCTGAAGAGCTTCTGCCAAGGGATGCTGGGGGAAGGAAAGGATTTGGGGCTGGGTGCCAGGACCATTCCAGGCACCGGGATTAATTAGGGGTCTCCAGCTCCCAGCACATGAAATAACGATGAGGTTTAAAAAATCAGCTTTCAAATGTCGCTGTCACCTCCAGAAAGTGCCAGGGTGGAGCGAGGAACAACATTCCCATGTTTCTCTGGCCAGGGTGCAGTGCAGGGCCCTGAGCATCCACGGATGAGCCCCAGTGCCATGGGAATACTCTGGGGGTGACAGGATCCCGGAGCAGCAGCAGGACCTTGCTCCCGCCTGCTCCCACATCCAGCTGGGAGCTCGTCTCCATGGATTCGTCAAACACAGCCCGGCCTCTGCTGAAGGAATTTCTCCAGGCAAACCCAAACTCCCTCACCTCGCTCCGTGCAGATCCCACTGCAAATTCCAGCCCTGCCACCCCGGCTCCTGGGATGATCCGTGAGGAAACACTCGGGGCCCAGTAATGCCTTAATTTTCTCAGCTGTGTGAAAAGCCAGCTCCCTCTGCCGGCACCGCTCCCGGGATAAATCATCCTTCCCCTCCGGAGGAGCTCGGGATAACCTTGCACCCACTAATCCAATAATCTGAGCAGCTCTCCCGTCACATTCCAGGACTCAAAGGATAAAATCACACAACTGCTGTGACCGGGCAGCAAATCCAAAGCCTCTGGAAAATGCAGCCCCACGTACACCCAAACCAAGGCGTTGGAATTTGCCTTCGCTTCCCAACACCCGCCACCTCCAAGTCCACCGAAACATCTGCTGGAGATCGGTGGGGAAAGGTGGGAAGGCTGGGAAGCTGCTCCTCAGCAGGAATGGGCCGCGTGGTTGGGTCATGGCACTGTGGCAGGGCTGGACCTCGCCGGGAATTCCCTTCGGTGCCCAGAGAGAGCCTTTGGAGCTCTGCTAATTCCTCCAGGGATCTGGGGTGGATACGAAGTCCCTCTGCCTCTCAACACCACAGAGTTGGAGGTTTCCATCCCGTTCCTAACGGGCACCAGCTGCAGAAAACAAGGATCTCTCAGCCTCATCCTCGAAACCTACACGGAGCAATGAACCCACGCAGGGAAAGGGGCTGAACCAAGCTGTTCTTCCTGCTGGGAACATCTGGAAGGCAAAAGCCCTGAGCACGAAAAGGGGGGAAAATACGAGGCTAAACTGTGATGCTTCAAGAGTTTGCTCAGCAGGAAAAATCCGTGTCTAAGAAGTGGAAAACGTGGATCAGGAGTAGGAATTAAGAAGGGAGAGGCTCTGGGCTGCCTCAGGCACCCCCAGCTCAGGCTCCAAGGTAGCAAAAGGTTCAGGCTGTGCTCACCTGTCAGCTCCTGCCTGGAGATTCCAGTAGAATTGAAGGAATGTAAACTTAAAAGTTAAAACTGGGTCTAAATAAACACAAACCAGGCGGTTTAATAAGAGACAGCCTAAGCACCATCCGGGGAAAAGGCACCATCCAGGAAATATTGCCGAGCATGTTCCGCTTTACAACTTGGGTTTGAATATTTAAAGGGGGGTTAAGATCTGCCAGAAAACCTGATTTTCTGTTGTATTCCCACAGCTAAACGTGGGATCAGCTCCAGGTTTGGGCTCCGGGGTGGAGGTGTTGGCTGACCCCGAGCAGGGCACGGGGGCAGTGTCACAGCTCCCATGGCAGGACATGTGCCAAGTATTTTTGGTGATGAGTATGTTTGGAATCACAGCGCAGCCCCGCTCTGGCAGGCAGCTCAACACCTCAGTGCCGCTGCCCACATCCCACGGGAAGCTGTGAGGGCTCAGGACCCAAATTCCCAGCCACTCCGCCCTGCCCCGGGAGGATCCTCCCAGAGATCGTTTATAGGATCATGTCTGAAGTGTGGAAGGTGCTCTTGGAGTGATCCCTGGGAAAGGAAAAGCATTTTTAGCTCTGGAAAATGTACGTGAGCTTGGCCTCCTGGCACCACAGCACGGATTTCTCCAGGAGCTTTGGCCCTGGGAATGCTTTATGGGAATACTGGGAATGCTGGAAGTGTGCAAAGCCAGGCTGGATGGGGCTTGGAGCAGCCTGGGACAGTGGAAGGTGTCCCTGCCCGTGGCACGGGGTGGAATGCGTTTCCAGCTCCCTTCCAACCAAAACCGCTCCATGATTCCATGATCATCACATTTTTTTCCCAAAAGGAGAGAAATATCCAACCAGGAACTCCCTCACAGCAGCAATGCTGGACTTAAACACCTGAAATTCCGACGGGGAAGAGGAGCAGTGGCCAGGATGAGCCCCAAGCACAGGGAGCCCATGGAAGCTTTGGGGCCACCCCCGTTCAGCCACATGAGAGAGGTCAAAGAGACCTGGATTTTAAAACCGAGGAGTTCTATCCTGCCCAGAATCCTTGGATTTTAAAACCGAGGAGATCTATCCTGCCCAGAATCCTTGGCTGCTCCTCTCCCGCTCCCCAGAATGACTGGATCGGGCTCTTGGCCGGGTTTTTTGCTGGCTCCAAACCCCACCAGACCATACCTTCACGATTTCTTGTGCTATCTGCCTCGTCTTGTTGACGTCCAGGACGATTTTGGCGTCCCTCACCACGGAGTAGAGAGTCCGTCCTTTACACAGGCTGGAAGAGCAGGAAAAGGGAAAGAGGAGTTACAAACCCTCCTGGAGGAACACCCCCAGATGATAAAGCAGGGAGCTGTAAATAATCACAGGATTTTGGCCAGATTTTGGCCTCTTGGCTCGAGGCAGATAGAAGATTCCGCAGGGAACCAGGGACTCTCCCAGTCTGGCACTGGGAGGGAGCTCTCGCTGCTCCTGGCGTGTCCTGGTGGCACCACCGTGGTGCCACAGGGGACAACCGGGGCTGGCTCCTGGCTTTTCCCTGTGTCCCAGACCTCAACGAGCCACCTGGTCCTCCCGCTTCCGAGCTTTTGCGCAGAACTGGCCGTGGCTCCCTCCTCCTCCTCCTCCCTCGGGATACAAAGCTCGCAGATGTAAAATGAGTCAAAAGAGGAAAGACAGGGAGGGGGAGAAAAAAAAATCCCCCAACCCAACCCCATGCACTGTACAATGTCCTCCAATTTTCCTTCTCGTACCAATTACAGTAAAATCTATTTACAGAGCCTTAATTACCAAAGGCAGCTGGATGGGGGGGGGAGGGGGATGGATGGATATAAACCAATTAAAAATATATTGACATTTGAATATCATAATGGAGGATGTGGGTGGCTGCTGCCTCGACTCCCGCCCACCAAAAAAAGGGCTTTTTTTTTTGCTTTTCTCTATCCGCCCACGCTCATTCCAGGCAACTTTGGAAAGACGAGACTGGATACCTGTGCCTGGGAAATAAAACACCCAACACACAGCTCGTTAAAAGGGGTTTGGTGACTGCAGATGCTGATTTGATTCTGTTCTGGTTAACAAATTAAAAGTTCTGGGGTTACATTGCACCGCTCTCCCCCAGCTCGGCTCCACTGCTTTCCCCTCGCCCAGTTCCTCCTGCCCCGGGAATTCCAGCACACCCTGGTTTGGATTCGTCCCCTGGGAGAGGTTTTGTCCTTTTTGGGTGAAATTCACCGCAGAATCATAAAAGAGAATCATGGAATGGTCTGGGTTGGAAGGGACTTTAAGGACCGTATAATTCCAGCCCTCTGCCATGGGCAGGGACACCTTGGATGGGGCTGGGAGCAGCCTGGGACAGTGGAAGGTGTCCCTGCCCATGGCAGGCGGTGGGATGGGATGAGATTTAAGGTCCCTTCCCACCCAAACTGTTCCATGGGTCCATGAAACCCAGAAGAACCCCAAACCCGACAAAGGATCCTCCTGCTCCTAAGCCAGAAGCTCCGCACCACTCCGTGGGCAGAGAGCAGGATTTTCAGGACAAGCAGCGAAACAGGAATGGGATCAATCCCGTATCCCACGGGTTTTGGAAAGACAACAGCACCCTTCAAAACATTTCCTCACTGGGGGTGTTAGAAGTTGTCCTGCTGGGCACGAGCGAGCTGCAGTGGGGATTTAGGGCAGCGAGTGCCTCCTCAGGGATGGGTTTTCCTTGCTCCGGTGTCCCAGCACATCCCTGAGCATCCCAGCTGGATTTAGCCCCGAGGCGGCTGCGGTAAGAACACGTTCCCTCTAAACCGTCTTCCCACCTCCTGCAACGCTTCGGCTGCAGTCAAATAGGAATTTGCTGGAGATTAGGATCCAAGAACTTGGAAATCAGTGATAAAATCCCTGGGTTTCCATAACCGGAATGAATCAGAGTGTGCAGAATAATGACGGACACAAATTCTCCTTCCTCCACCTTTATTTTTCTGCACTAATTTGCCGCATAAACCCACCAAGCTTTAAGCTCTGCCACACAACACCCTTCTGCCACCTCCATGACCTGCCTGCACGCACAGGAGTTCCCCCAGCCCTCCCCAATCCCCGGAAAACACGTTTTCTCCCAGAGAAAACCATTTAACAGCCAGTTGCCTGTGATCTGAATTGGTCACAAATTGACGTTGGAAATGCAATGAGCAGATTAGCACTGGAATGGGGCTGGATTCCAGCCCTAAAGCGAGTTAAGATCAGCTGTTTTCCTGGGAAAGGGTTCTTTAGAGGAAAATCCTCACATTTCTGCCTATCTGAACTGCTGCGATAACCCCGAGAGCGGAGCTTGCAGCCCTTTGGTGATGAGATTCCCATCTTTCCACTCCATTTACAGGATTTCCAAATCCTTCCCAGCGGATGGAGCCGCCGCAGGAGAGCAGCCAGGCCCGCGGTGGTGGCACCGGACGTGTCGCTGTCACCTCTGCTCCTCAGAGCCTGGCAGAGCCACCAAAGCAGCCCAGGTGCTTCTCGCCTCCCCTCGATGAATAACGGCTCCGAATGAATTCGCCGAGCGCCCGCCGCACCGGCACATCCGACTTTTCTTGCTGGATAAGGAGCTGCCAACGCGGAGATAAAGCCCGGCTGATACCTTTTGTGCAGCACCTGAGCCCATTCAGGCACCACCTGCGGAGCCTTTTCATGGCACAGCTCAACAATTCCGCTCCTCCTCATTCCTCGATCGCTCCCCATTCGGGCGGGACAAAGAGCGGCGGCCGGGGCACGCTCGGAGTCTTCTGCCTTCCCACTTGGAGAGGTCCCCGCTGAGTGTGGCTTTGAGGGACACGGCTATGGATGACAAGGCCACAAAACGCCTACGCTTGACACCAAAAACAAGGCAGATGATTTGCATCTTCAGGTGGATCACGGTTTATTCAGCGCTGAAGTGAAAATTCATAAGGAATTCTTGTCTTCGCCTCCCAAACTTCTCCGTCCCACCTGGCAGCAGAGCGGGTTGATGACACGTGCCTCGGTGCCACGAGGTGACCAAACGCCATCCAGAGCTGAGGGGTGGCAGGGACAGAGATGCGAAGATCCTTCTGGGGCTCCTCAGGAGCGCACCTCATCCCATGGCACATCCACATCCCGGTGCCTTTCCCAGCACCAGGACAGGCCCAGCCCCATCCCTCTGCAGATGCCGCTCTCAATTCAAAATGAGTTTTTGAAGTGTTCAGCCAAGCAAGCCAAATCCCAAATTGCTTTATAAACACTGCATTCCCAACGTGGGCTGGAGACATCGGCAGCGGGAGCAAAGCCAAGGCGGCTCGCAGAGGAACAATTCGGGATGAGGGCGGAAGAGCTGGAGCGCTGCCTCTGGGTGTTTTTTTTTGCCATTCCGTGGGAAAACAGACTCATCTGTCTTTCATCCATTCGAGTTTCTCACCCCTCTCTGCAATATTGATGGTCATCATCTCTACACTGGTGGCCAACACCTCTACATTGATGGTCATTGTCTCTACACTGGTGGCCAACACCTCTACATTGATGGCCATTGTCTCTACATTGATGGCCAACACCTCTACCTAGGTGGCCATTACCCCCTACACTGGTGGCCAACACCTCTACATTGACAGCCACCACCTCTATACTGGTTGCCATCACCACTACACTTGTGGTCATCAAGTCTATGCTGATGGCCATCATCTCTGCATTGGCGGCCACCACCTCTACATTGATGGTCATTGCCTCTACACTGATTACCCTCACCTCTATACTGATGGCCACCACGTCTATATTGATGGCCATCACCTCTACACTGATGGTCATCACCTCTACATTGATGGTCATTGTCTCTGCACTGGTGGCCAACACCTCTACATTGGTGGCCACCACCTCTATACTGGTGGCCATCACCTCTACATTCATGGTTATCACCTCTACACTGGTGGCCATCACCTCTACATTGGTAGCCAACACCTCTACATTCATGGTCATCACCTCTACACTGGTGGCCAACACCTCTACATTGGTGGCCAACACCTCTAAATTGGTGGACATTACCTCTACATTGATAGTCACTGTCTCTACATTGATGGTCATTGTCTCTGCACTGGTGGCCATCACCTCTATACCGGTGGCCATAACTCTACATTCATGGCTACCACCTCTACATCGATGGTCATCACCTCTACACTAGTGGCCATCACCTCTACGTTGGTGGCCAACATTTCCGCAGTTGAAGCCCCATCCCGGCTCCAGCTCAGGCGCAGGGATCATCCCGAGCCAGCGGCCTGGTGGCTGTAGGGCACATTCCATCACTCCAGGAACTTTGCGCTTCCCTTCCTTCTTCCCATCCACATAAACGCCCGTTCAATTAAAGAAGTGATAAATGCCAGACCCCAGGAAGTTCATTCCTTGCCGGGATATGGATTTATAGGGAAGCAGCTCGGATACCATGGTGACAGCCAGCACTATAGACCCAGGGGAGACACGGGAGAGGAGAGCGAGGTGGGGAATTAATAAAAAATGCTTTAATATAAAAATACCTCTGCTCCCAGGTTACATCTGTGCTGGAGGAAAGACACGGCAAAGGATGCTTGGATGCTCCCACTTTCCCCAGCAGTTTACCCACTTTGAGGTTTTCATGGAAAAAGGATCCTTTGGGGAATGTCAAGAAAGAAACAGCAACAGGAACCACTGAGCCGGGACTTATTTGATTTCATTTGAGCAGGACCAGGGAGGGAGAGAAGGAGCTCTGCACATTCTGGCACGTTCCTGACTTATTTGGGAAGTTTTCCAGCTGTTCCCATATATTGGCTTGTTTTTCTCTTTTCTCAGCATCTGGCAACAGCGCTTTTGGAACTCGCCAGCTCCTGAGGTGTTTCACAAAAAGGAAAAACAAACCAGGCTGGAAGAGCAGCAAAGGGAGAGCTTTGGGTTCATTTTCATCCTGAGGTTTTGTTTTCCTCTAAATGGATAAGGAATCTCGCCCCCTTGACTCCCTGCCAATGCCCAGAGCGAGCGGAGCAGATCAGTGGCAGCATCCAGCCTGAAATTCCTCAGCTCTCGACATCCAAACACCATGACCATGACCATGACCAGGGAGGAAAAATTTGGATACTAGGGGAAATTTCTTCGCTTGAAAGTGTCGTCAAGCCCTGGCACACCCCTGGAGTCCCCATCCCCGGAGGGATTTAACAGCCCTGTGGATGTGGCACTTGGGGACACGGATCAGTGGTGGCCTCGGCAGTGCTGGGGGAATGGTTGGAATTGACCATCTTAAGGATCTTTTCCAATCTAAACAATTCCATGGTTCTGTGGAAGCAGCAGCCAAAAGCTTGGTGGCAACTCAGGGCCATGAAAGGAGTGACCTGAGCACCAGCATCCAGCAGATCCCAGCCCCTCCAGGCTGGAAATGCTCACCCCATCCAACCCCATTCCAACTGAACCCAAAGCAACCCCAACGGGAAGCCAGGGAATTCAATTCCTGCCATTTCCAGCAGAGCCCACGTCCCCAGCCCGGAGATGGGAGAGACCCTCCTGCTCCTCATGGAGGAGCCTCTGCAGAGCCAAACCAGCGGGAGGAAACGGAGCAGCCCTGGAGAGCCAACGCTCCCCTCATCCCGCTATCTCCTGCCGATGGAAGCACCGGCTTTTGATGGATATTACTTAGGCAGCAAAATTTTCCTGCCGGCAGCTGGCACGCGAGATAACTACAGCCAAACCACAAGGGCTGCAGGAGGAGGAGGAGGGGGATCAGCCTCCCCGAAAAGTAGCTCCAACTCCATCGTCGCCTCGGAAAAAAACAAGTTATTTGGAAAAAGCCAACTCCATGCATTTTGATTTGGAGGAAATAGAGGAGACGAGCTCTTCTCCAGCTGCGGGGGAGAAGAGCTCGGAGCCAGGTGAATGCAAAGCAGCCCCCGGGGCTTAGCTAAAGCCAGGCTTGCGAACAAGTCATCCGAAAAAACTCGTGCTCCAGGTGCCACTTGCTGCCTTTGGGAAGGATGCGCTCGGAATCGGCTCCGAGAGGGAGGGTTGGGTGCACAGGGATGAGTGGAGGCGCCTCGACCTCCTTGTCCCTGATTATTCTCTGCTCCTCCTGCTGTTTTGAACTTCAGGAAGGAAAAGAAATTTTAAAAAAAAAATCCTTTCAGAGACAGGAAAGAAACTTTGGATCGAGCCGGCTGCTTCCCTGGAACCCGGCTCCACTTTGGAATAGTAATAATAATTATTATTAATAATAAATTAATGCTGCTGTCACGGGAAGGATCTGTTTCTTTGTCTAGGCAGGGTGCCAGCACACGGATCCCACACAGGCAGTCCTGCTCTGTCCCAAAGAGGATCCCAGGCATTGAGGGTGCTCGGAAAAAATCAGGAACAATGCTGGGATGTCACTCAACAGGGACGGGAAGAGCTGGCACAAGCGGAAGGATTTTTTGGGACCATCTCTCAGAGGGGCACTTAATCAAAGGCATTTCCTTAAATCCCTTCCTCTCCAGCAAAGCGAATCCCGCTGTGTTAAGCACTTTCCCGGAGAATTCGGGGCCAAAACAGCGATATTTCCATGGCATTTGGAAACACTCTTAAAACACAAAGGAAAACTTCCCCCCTGGAGCATCCTCCACGTTAAGGAGCAGCCGCCGGCGGGGATTTGATGCTCCAGTGGGTAAGAAAAGCTCAGCCAGCCCCGATGCTTCAACATCAAACACAGAGGATCAAGCTGCTGCTTTTCCCCATTCCCAGCCATCCTCTTGGCTCGGGATATTCCGGACCCCTCCCCAAGCTGCTGCCTGCCGGTGGAAGATATATCCGGGTTTAATGTATGTATTAATCCACGTATTGACTTTGCCGCTGTCAGTCGTTATCAAGATTTATCCAGCCCGATGGCCCTGTATTGATCGGGGGGGGAGCGTATTCCCATGGGCCAATCCATTCTGATCCCACGCCTGGCATGAAGTCGATCCCCATTTATTATATGATCTACGAGCTCCATTATTTAACTGCCAGGGAAGGGAGTGCGGCGGAAAAGTAGGAAAAGGGAGAACAACAGAGGCAGAGGAGAAGGGTCTGGCTCCCAAAGCGGGTGTTTGAACGTGGGCAGGGTCAGGGGAGGCAGGAGTCCATGGCTTCCCTTCCCAAAGTACACCCAGGAGTGGGGAGAGGAGGGCAGGACCTGAAAGGCGCCTCAGAAACGCTCCAGGATCAGAGACTCATGGAATGGTTTGGATGGGATGGGACCTCAAAGCTCATCTCGTTCCACCTTCCACTATCCCAGGCTGCTCCAAGCCACGTCCAACCTGGCCTGGAACACTTCCAGGGATCCGAGGGCAGCCTGTACCAAGGCCTCACAGGGAAGAATCTCTTCCCAAGAGCCCATCTAACCCTGCCCTGTGCCCATGGGAAGCCATTCCCCGTGTCCCATCAGTGCATGGCTCCAGCCTGGGATAGAGGAAAACAAGGTGGCAACTCCGTGCCTCAGTTTCCCTCCCTCTGAGCAGGATTTAGAGCTTCTCCTTCAATTCCCAGCGCAGGAAGGAACGCTGGGAGGATACATCTTAAGTCCGTTGAGAAGAAAAATCCAATTTCAAATCCATAATCCTGGAATGGTTTGGGTTGGAAGAGACCTCAAAGATCCTCTCATTCCAACTCTTGCCATGGGCAGTGATGCCACTCAGGATATTCAGGGCTCCATTCCACCTCACCTTGTTGTTCCTTCGATTTGTGGTTCATTAAGGCTCTAAGGACAATTCGGATCCCCTGGAGGGATCAGGGAGCTGGCTGCAGGCACCACGGAGCATCCACAGGGAAAATCCGGACCCCCCCATCTGATCCATCTGAAGTGCCATGGTTTCCACCCTTCCCCTTTCCTCCCACCCTTCAAATCAGGTTAAATATCCCCAGCTCCCCGAGCACTGAGATTTACAAGCCCCAAATCCTTCCCAGCTGGGCTGTGCCTGTAAATGTCAGGAGATCTGGCACTGGGAGAGGCTCGGAAGAGCCGAGAGTTTAAAGCCGAGCTTTGTCCAGAGCTCTTCCATGCCCACCGGGAACAGTGTCCAGGGATGGGGGAACATCCCTTGTGAAGGGCTTGTTCCTCCCAGCAGCAGAGCCGAACATTAAATATTGGCAAAACCCAGCACGGAAATCTATTATAAAATCAAAATAAACCCCAATATTTAGTCCATGCCTGAAGTTATCCGTGAATAAACAGCTGAAGTGCCTTGGACATCCTTCCCATCCCTCGCTCTCACACCTTCTCTATTAGTTAGTGCCAGGGAATGTGAAATTAAAACCTGTTTTCCACAGAGAAAAAGGAGCAAACTCTTATTTCATCTTCGATACCTCACGTAAGGACGGGGACTGGGTTTATCTCCATCCCCCCACCACCAACAGCTCCAGAGAAGGGTTTAGGAGATGTGCCCTCTCCAGCAGAAACGTTCCAAGTTCCTCTGCTCCAAAGACACCTTCGACAAATTAATTCTCTTTAAGCAATTCTGCCAAGGTCAGGCTTAATTCCTAATGTTCCTCAATGTTCTCCTTGGTCGTCCCAGCCAGGGACATAAATCATGGCCACACAGCCCTGGTGGCAGCACTGGTGGCACCCTGGAAAGCTGAAGTCACCCTGGCGTGACAAGAGAGGGGTCAAAACCCAGCCCGGAGCAACCCAAGGAGCAAATCCCAGACTCTCGGCACAGGCTCTGAGAGCCACGTTGGAGCTTTTAACTAAAAACCCGAGGAATCGTGGAAAAGCTGCACCAAATCCCCCTCACAAGCCAGCGGGAGCTCAAAGCCCAGGCGAACTCCAGCTCAGACCTTCTCCCAGACTGGATAACCTCGCTCCCTTCTCCCAAACGACATTCCCAGCCAACAGGGGCCCCCCGTTGCTGCACCCAGCGCGTTGATCCCCTGCTTGCGTTACCGACTCAATGAGCACCTGGAGCCTCGGGAAGCATCAATAAGCACCCAAATCCCCCTTTTTTTCCCCAGGAGGAACACCCAGAATCCTAAAATGTGGGAGTTTCTGCTTCCACGGGTGGCTGGGGCAATTTTAGCAGGACTGGGAAAGGACTTTACCCTCGGAAGGCCCCCCTGGGCAGCTGAGGCTTTACCTCTGTTCCTGCTCCGGGGACCAGGACCAGGAGCCCTGAGGAGCTGAGTTTACCCAGGCCTGGCTTTGTCCCATTCCCCACCAGCAAAACCAACTCATTATTCCAACAAACAGGGAGCTTTTCCAGCCCTTTCATTCCCGCCATCCATTAAGCAGCGCTCAAAGCACCAAGGCTCACACCCGCTCCTGCTCCAGACTAATTAAGATGGATGTTAATTGTCCCCAGTGCTCATTACCCAAGAGAAAACCCATTAGCGGCTCTGATGGAAGCGTTCCTTGGAGTCGCCTCCTCCCACTGCTGAAAAATGCTGGATTTCTGCTTTTCCGTGGCATTGAGAGACAACTCAGGGATCATGGAATGGTTTGGGTTGGGTTGGGAGGGACCCTAAAGCTCATCCCATTCCACCCCCTGCCATGGGCAGGGACACCTTCCACTGTCCCAGGCTGCTCCAAGCCCTGTCCAGCCTGGCCTCGGACACTTCCAGGGATGGAGTGGCTGCAGCTGCTCTGGGAATTCCATCCCAGCCCCTCCCCACCCTCCCAGGGAACAATTCCTTCCCAATATCCCATCCATCCCTGCCCTCTGGCACTGGGAAGCCATTCCCTGTGTCCTGTCCCTCCAGCCCTTGTCCCAAGTCCCTCTCCAGCTCTCCTGGAGCCCCTTTAGGCCCTGCAAGGGGCTCTGAGCTCTCCCTGGAGCCTTTTCCAGTCTCAATCCCACTGGTTTTATCACTGATGAAGACGTTAAACAGTGCTGGTCCCATTTATCCATAAAAATGGTTGATGTCGGGAAAATCAGATTCTTAACCCAAACCATCCCACCCTAGGCCAGCTGCTGCCTCAGTTTCCCCTTCCGTTTTTTCCCCTGTGTGGGCCGTGCTGTTTGGATGGGGAAATTTCGTTCTGCTAATGAGACGATCCCTGAATATCGCAGGCAATCAGGAAGGAAAACGTCGGGATGGGGAAAAGTAAAAATAAACCCGGCTATAAATAACCCCCTTCCGGCAGCGCCGGTGGCACGACGTGGTGAAGCCCCTTCCCAGGGACACGCAGCTGCTCCCAGACGTGCAGGGAAACGGAGATTTCTGCAGCAACTACAAGGAATTGCTGGGATTTTGTGGAAAAAATGGCCTCGAGTGGCCACTTGTGGGCCCCCAGAAGAAAAAGTGGCCTTTTCCACACACAGAAAGTCCTGCCCCAGGAATGGGCACAGGGAGGGAGAGGAAATCCTGATATCCAGGGTTTGTATCCATAATCCCCGCCTCAGGCAGCCGGGAATGATTTTCCCCCGCTCCAAGCAAAGCCTGGTTTAAAGTTATTCCCATAAATCCCCAGGGAGAGCTCGAGCCCCCTTTGGGGGATTTCTGCTTTTCTGTCGCATTAGGGGACAACTCAGGAATCATGGAATGGTTTGGGTGGGAACGGACCTTTAAAGCTCATCCAGTGCCACCCCTGCCATGGGCAGGGACACCTTCCACTGTCCCAGGCTGCTCCAAGCCCCGTCCAGCCTGGCCTTGGGCACTGCCAGGGATCCAGGGGCAGCCACAGCTGCTCTCGGAATTCCATCCCAGCCCCTCACCACCCTCCCAGGGAGGAATTCCTTCCCAATATCCCGTCCATCCCTACTCTCCTTTGGTTTAAAGCTGATATCGGTTCAACTTTCGAAGGATGCAGATAAAAGCGGGTTGTAGGGACAAACAAATGATGCCTGGAAATGTTGTGAGCTTGGGTTATATTTTTGGGCGATTGAATAAATTTACATTTTGACCTTAAAAAACAGGACCAAGTGCAGCTGGAAGGGGAACAGGACGAGCAGAGCTCCACGTTCCTCATTTTAATTCAACAGGATGCAGCAGCACACGGGCTGGTTTTGTCCAGCTGTCAAAAATGGCACCTTTCTGCTTGTATAGAAAGGCCCATTAGAATAGAAAATGGAAGAGAAAACATTCCATGGCTCAAAGGAAAAATAAAAAATAAAAATATCAAGGAATACATTTCCCAGGTTTTGCTATTGAAGAGCACTGAAAAGCTGAGCAAACAGGGACTGCAAAGGGACGGCGGAGCGGGATGGAGACGCCGCCTTTTTCCTTTGGGAACACGGCGTGACACACGGACGGGGGGCTCTGACTCATCCATACAATACATGTGTTTGCACACTTTTCCAAAAGCTTTTGGCCCGGAGCTACCCGATAGATGGAAATGCTGTGGAATTTTTCCCCAGATGGCTCGTTTTGGTCCTGAATAAAAGGCATCGTTCTTCTAGTCGCCAGCTGGGGAGAGCCGGCCCCGCTTTTGGGGTCACTCTGACTCCAGAGGATGAAACTCCCAAGGCAAACACAGTCCATGAACCCACTGGAGCAGGGAGCAAGGATGAGGTGCCACAAATTCGGGGTGAAATCCTTTTGTTTTGGACAAAAGAGGGAGCGGAGCACCTGCAGAGCCGCCCCATCTGGGATCGGGGACTGGGAGGTGCCACTTATTCGGGGTGAAATCCTTTTGTTTTGGACAAAGAGGGGCGGAGCACCTGCCAGAGCCGCCCCATCTGGGATCGGGGACTGGGAGGTGCCACTTCAGGGGAAAATTAGGGACATTAGGAAAAGATGATGCAATATTTCATCACTGATGGCTGTCAGAAGCGGTGCCATTCCATTGCTTTTGAAAAGCTGCCAGGAGAAAATTCAGCCTCACCTTGGGGAAACTTCTCCAGAGAAAACAACCCGGGGTGGGATGAAAAGGGGCATCGTATCCAGCCCCGTGGCTGAACGCATGGTCTGGAGGTGAAGGGAACCACGGAATTCCCGGGAGTAAATGTATTTCCTGTGAGAACAGCTGCTCTGGGAGCCAGTCGCAGCCTCTTTGCCTCCAGGCCAGCCAGGATTTTTTGCCCACCCATGCAGGGATTACACCGGGAGACTCGGTGCTGCATTCCCACTGGGAATGTGGGTGAGGGCAGGTATTTGGGAATGCCTTGAGACCCAGAAAGCCGTGGAGGTGTTGGATGGTTTGGGAGCCCCCAATCCCAGTTTGCTCCTCAGAAAGCTGGAAGGACCCTGCCAGTCTTCCAGTTCCTAAAGGGGCTCCAGGAGAGCTGGAGAAGGACTTGGGACAAGGGATGGAGGGACAGGACACCAGGGAATGGTTTCCCACTGCCAGAGGGCAGGGATGGATGGGACACTGGGAAGGAATTGTTCCCTGGGAGGGTGGGCAGGCCCTGGCACAGGGTGGCCCAGAGCAGCTGTGGCTGCCCCTGGATCCCTGCAGTGTCCAAGGCCAGGCTGGACGGGGCTTGGAGCAGCCTGGGACAGTGGAAGGTGTCCCTGCCCATGGCAGGGGTGGCACTGGAAGGGCTTTAAGGTCCCTCCCAACCCAACCCAAACCATTCCATGATTCCATGACGCTTCCTGTCCCTGGATAAAACCAAACCATTCCTGTCCGGAGCTCCACTTCTAGATAAGAATGACCTGCCTGGACACGCTTTTGGATTTGCCCTGTTCTCCACACCACAAACCACAGCACATGGAGAACATCCCTTCCTTAGGGCAGGAAACTCAACCCAACGGCACCATTGGACTGGAGGAGAAACAACGGAAAAACCAAATTTTTAGAAGGAAAAACCAGATTTTTGGACGGAAAAACAACTCCAACCTGGTGATGATGGCGAGGTGGGGAGGGGCTCATGCAGGCCCCCATGAAGAGCACCACGTTCTCGTGCCGGGTCTGCCGGTAGGCCATGACCTCCCTCTTGAAGGCCTTGAGCTGGTCCTCGTTGTCGCGCTCGATGTCGATGAGACGAATGGCCACCTCCCCGTGCCAGCGCCCGTGGAACACCTGCCCGAAGCGGCCCTTTCCCGATGAGCTCCCCGATTCTCCAGCTGCTCGAAGGGGATGTCCCACTCCTGCAGGAAGATGCTGGTCTGGCTGGCCTTGCGCGGGAAGTTGCGCGCGGAGAGCAGCGAGAGGTTCATCTCCTCGAAGTCATCCTCGGACTCCTGCACCTCCTTCGGCGCCTTCCTCGTTCTGTGGTGGGCAAAGGGCACCGGGAACAATAAAACAGGGAGAAAACTGAGGAACAACCCCACTGATCCAACTGCTGCTCGCTCAGACCCAGAGGAACCAGGCAGGCGCCTCTCAAAGCCAACGGAGCGGCCCCGTTCTACGCAAAGGTGGCAGAATCCCAGATTTTCATAGAATCATGGAATCCTTTAGGTTGGAAAAGCCCTCTGAGATGGACTCCAACCCTTCCCCAGCACTGCCAAGGCCACCACAAACCCATGTCCCCAAGTGCCACATCCACGGGGCTTTAAATCCCTCCAGGGATGGGGACTCCAGCACTGCCCTGTGGAGGCATTTATTTACCCCGGGGTTAAATTTAAGATTGTGACCCATCAGAGATTTAATTAAATTGCCTTAAAACTGTTTCATCCTCCGCTGGCTGAGCTGTGCTCTGTTAATTCCCATTATTCCCACCCTGGCACCCACTGGTCAGCATTCCCAGACCCACCGATGGTCCATTTGTACTTCCTACAGGATTTACCACACCTTTAAAAGCTCCGTTCTCATCTTCCCCTCCCCTCCTTCCCTTCCACCGCATTTTTAGCACATCCTAAAAAACCTCATTGAATTCCAGACTCGAAGCCCAGGAGGGTCCCTCTCCACGGGGTGGGGACACGGATGCCTGGCCTTTAATTTAATTATCAGCAGTTCCACTGCACAGATGGAAACGTCTCCATTTCCCAGCAAATATGCCCCGAGGTATCCTTAAAACCAAGGCCCATTAAGCACAGGAGCCGTCTCACCTCCGAGGTGGGCTCCACTTCAATTTGAAGCAATGGGTTTCCTTCCAGGCTGTTAAAAGAATTAAGGAATTAACATCATGGAAAAACACCGGGATGCGGGCAGCAGCCCACTTCCTGCCCCAGGGATAAAGGGAGTGGGGAGGAGAGGGTGCCCCCAACCCGGGGTGAGGGACAGGTTTAACCCCCCCACAGACTCTGGGGTACATCCTCGAGGTGTTTTTAGGGATTTCTAAGATTTTTTCCCCCCAACAACACCACCCAAAGCAAAAGTGCAGAAGGAAAGAAAAGGAGTTTGTCAATCGTTTTGGAGAAGTGGAGGGTTCAAGGATCCTCTCCCTGCAGTAAAGCACCCAAATCTGGCTGGTTTTCCAGTTCTTTTCCTTCCCTGTTTACTCAGCACCTCCCACCCCCAGGTCCATGACCGGGGTCTCGCTGCTCCTGACAATCAGCAGGGAATTAGGGAAGTTCTGAACGAGGGACCAGCTGGAACAGCTCGGGTGGTTTCAAACATCATATAAAGTATTATAAATTATTATTGTCAATAACATAAATCACAGCATCCCTTCCCAAGGGAATTCCACTCCCCAGGCCACTCGGACGCGGCAATCCTGTGAGTCCTATCCCATTCCATGGCCAGTAAAGACTATGAATCCCAGGATCCCATACAAAAGGAGTCAATCCTGGTGTTTTGAGCAGCGTGGGAAGCCCAGGTGGCTGCAGAGCATCTCCATGGATGGGTGGTTTGCAGGACCAGCCGGCTCCTCATCACTCTCCCAGGCACGAATTCCTGTCTCCCAAGGATCTGGAGATGTTTAACCCAGCCAAGCCCAGGATGGCTCCCATGGGATGTTTTCGGTGGGGGGAGCCAGAGGGGAATCACAGATTTCAGACATTGAAAGCTGTTCCTCCCCAAAAATCCTACGTCTGACACCTTCCTTTGGGCAGGGGAGGAAAAAAAGGCTTTGACTTCACCACTTTTCCATGAATTCCCAGGGGACGGTGGCTCCATCCATCACTCTCCATCCGCCAGAACCCCAATGGAGTTTGGAGAGTGTGGATGAACCGCCCACAAACTGGGGCCAGACCTCATCCCTTAAACCCCTGGCTTCCAAAATCCTCCAAAAATGGCCTTTAGAGAAAGGATCAGGAAGAGGCCCAGCAGTGGAATGTGGCTGCTGGAGCAGCACAGGCACTGGGATGTCAGGGAATGATGGATTCGGGCTCAGCCTGCTGGGTTCTAGCGCTGATTAGATGCTGCTTTTCCCAACTTTCAGCCCGAAGTTTACTGGGCTTGAAAATATTGCAGGTGGTAAAGGTATCCTGGTCATCTGCTTATAATTTAATTATAATTTAATTAATCCGCTGGGCTTGGGCTTTTTGGGTTGAAATCTGTTTTTTTTCCTAGCAGTGAAGAGCTGTGGGTTATAAACGAGCCCCCGCCCTCCCTCGCAACCTTACAGAGCTCTGGGGTCTCACCAGGACCACCTGAGCCCCCAAAGCCACGGGAGAACCCACGGGTGCCTGGAGGAAGGGGATGGGCAGGGGAGTCACTCACATGGGGTTGGAGGTGACGGGTGCAGGACGACCTGCGGGGCTCGGGTCGGCGTCTCGGGCACCACATCTGGGAACAAGAGAGAGGATCAGAGAGCTCTGGGGCACCTGAGGGAATTAAACCCCACCCTTCACCCCCAGGTCGAATTTAGTGACGCCCTGAGTAGGGCCGGGTGTCACTTGGGCCACCCAACCCTGCAGAATCTTCACGGTCTTGCATCGATATCCTGGGTTTGAGGAGAAATCCCACCCCGGCACAAATCCAGGGGTTTGGAGAGCCGGCCGCTCACCCACCCCACCAGGAGAAATCCTGGCATCCCACGTTACAGGAAAACTTCCCGAGAGCCTTACCTGGGAAAATGAACTGCTGCTTGTACTTGTAGTAATGGGAGGCTGGAAAAGAAAAAGGGGTTCAACATCGACCTGCGGAGCTGGAAAAGCTCCAACGTGCGCCCGGTTCTTCACCAGGAAACCTCAACCGCAGCTGTGTGACCCCCCCGTGTGAGATCCAACCTCTCCCACTTCCATATCCCCATGTGGAATACTCCATATTCCCAAATGCCACGTAGGATTTGCCCAGGCCAAAACATTAAGGCTTCTGCTGGATTATAATTTGATTTTTTTCCCCATCTACTCTTCTACACCATTTGGAGAGCGTTGATGTCATCCATGAAGTCCCTGGTGGGATTTGGACACTTTTTTTCCAGCTAAAGCCCGCAGAGAGTTTGAGTGTTGGCCCTCAACCCGAATTTGGAAACCTCTTGGTATCGTGGAGACACCAAGTGAGGGGTTTGGAACTGCTGCCCGTTTGGGCCAAATTTCACCCTTTTTTCCCTTGCTTTGGAGCCGTATCCTCCCTGGAAGGAGTCCCAGGAGCCACTGTCCAAAGGCAGAGTTCAGAGAGGCTCTGGGTTGTGGGAACATCCACTGGCTCCCATCTCCAGCCCAAGGACTGATCCCGACTCCCGTGGAGGCAGGCAGGTCATGGTGTGAAGAACTCAGAGCTGCTGAGGCCACCAGAGGTTGGCACCAGCTCAAGAGTCACCTTCTTATCTCCAAGACCCCCAGGGCCATCCCTCAGCTTCCCCTCTCCAGCTTGGAGACCCCAAAGTCTGATCTCAGCCCTGCAGCAGGACCTGAGCCAACATCAAAGGAGCCTGGAAGGTAATTCCGGCAAGAGAAGGTCACCGTGTCACAATTGCCAAGCTCAAATCCTAATCCCTGAGATAACCATCTTGATGGGATAAACCATGGAGAACTTCCCGGCTGGGAAGATGAAAGCAGGGTAAGTCCTGCTTTGGATCCTGTGGTGGGTTGACCTAAATTGACAGACAGCCTGTTAAACCAATTACGCTTCTTTCAATTTCACATATTTAAACCGCGTGGAAAGGCGGGATTTGGGTTTTTTTTTCCGTTCCAGCCGGGACGGGACGGAGGGGGCCTCAGAGCCCAGGGCCTCGCCGGGCCGGGCCAAGCCAGGCGCCCCTGTCCCTCCTGCTCCCCCACTCCCAACGCTGCAGCACAGACCCCGGTCGCTGGGAGGGGAACTATGGAGCCGTCCGACGCAGTTTTCTGAAGAAGCCGGCGGGAGCTTCCAGCCAACAGCCAGCACACTTCACACCGAACTGAAGAGAATACCGTGCAGTTAGCGGTGCAGGGAGAGCAGGGGGCTCTCCTCACCCGGGACTCTGAACGGCAACAGCAACTTTAGAGGCAGAGGAGAAAGAGAAAGCCGATCACGTGGGACGAAGCTCCAGAGCCTCTAAAGATGGCTTCGGAAAAAAAGACGAAGAGTGGTGCCACGCTTCCCGCGCGCAGCTTAAAATGCTTCTTGCATGCCGTGG